>AP025386.1:1437038-6237038 GCA_030295005.1 Cephonodes hylas | reverse complement strand
TTAGTGTAGATAAAGTCGTGTAGTGAGTTATGTTGTAAATTATTTTCAACTGAATTAGCCTTGAAAGTACATACATAGCTCTGTTTGTTGATAGCCCATTGGCTGATCTACGATTTTATGAGAAACTGGCAAATACTTTGTGTACAAAATATTTCATTTAATTAAACTTTACATACGCAGATTATTCAAGTTATTCAAGGAAGTCCCAATTTTCTAAGTATGTTTTTTTATTATGGTTTTGTTAACACACCTGGTAACACTACACACAACCTAGCACCAAACTCAAGATTCATATGCAACTTAATACGCTTATAACGCCAGACCAGCGGCATTCCACGTCGCATTGTCCACACTTAACTCTCAATCAGACTCATCCATTCGTCCGTTAAGCACCATTCGTTCGGTAACGCCCAAACGTGGTCAAACAAAAGCCAATGACCCATCCATCACGGAGACAAGGGAGCAGAAATGGCATCGCCACGTGTGAACGCGAACTGACGCCCTCCTTACAACCGATGGGGGAAATTGCAAAATCGATCCGCCATACGAAACGTCACGCTAGAGAAACGGTTTGATGAATTGGACCCAGTGGTATAGCGAAGTGTTGTAGTTGTGTATGTGGATATTTTGATGTTTTTATTGAAGGGTGGTAGCCATAGAACAGCTGAATATGATTAGAAAGGAAATAGTATTTTGTTTTGGGATATGTTTGTATGGACAAGCCACTTTGATCAAGCGACCAATGATAAAAATTTCAAACAAAAATGAATACCTGTTAAATGTTAATAGTTGTTACACATTTATAAAAGACTTGATATTACACCCACCCCAGTTACTAAGAAGCGTACGCTCGGCACGTTGACGTTACATACACTCTTTTTTGCAAATATATCTAGATTCTAGAAAATTAATTTCTAAAAAAGGATAACCAATAACCTCAAGAACCTAATACTTATCAATAATAGTAATCACTGCCTCCCCACACCCGTCAAAAACTTAGCTTAAAACTTCTCCCCTCTCCTCAAATTCATGGAGTTAATAAATTGTGTGAAAACAGTTCCGAAACACGACAGCCAGGTCGTTTGGCAGGCGACATCGTGGACGATGTTAGCAGCCACTGAACGACAATGCGCTTGGCAAACGCTACGGGACCTGTTGAATCGTCTCTTACATCGGGGAGTTAGCGGTTGATGAATTTAAATCAGATGCGGTTTGATATACTGTAACTTGAATGATGATAGATTTACATACAGTGTAAACTCTATACATGTATTCAGACCGCGATCGGAAAACAAGGCAGGTGATAGTTAAGGTGATTGCAAACCTACTGGCATTAGAGAATGTCCCGAAAAAAATTACCCCATCAAATCCCCAACCACATGATATTACACATCTATAAGACATCTAGAGTTGAAAAAAAGCAATGTTCTCTAAGCTTTCAAGACTTTTGACGACGATGATTTTATGATCAAAGATCGAAACGGATAAGTGGTTAAATAGCCTTTCTTTTAAAAAAAATCAAAGCAATATTTCTTGTCACATTGACACCTTCACCGGTTCAAAACAACCACAATTACAATAAAATAATCTCCCAACTAACTGTCATAACCATCAATGGCATATAATAAAACGATCAAAAGCGCTAATCCAATAACACCCGCAATAAAACAAAACGGATGGAGAATGTCACTGCGCACGCTTCGCAAAGCGTTCTAACCGCAAAACTCGGTAAACGACGCATAAATAAATTTGTACGAGATTATTACGCAGATGGCGCCACTAGCGAGCGCAATAGGGCCAGGAGGGGGGCTGTACAGGGTCGTGGGAGGAGGGAAACGTGCGGTCACACGGACACTGCGACTTGTTATTAGATATTCCAGATTATTAGATCGCCGATCCAATAATGTACACAGTGGGCAGTTATTGAATTCATTTGTGCACTTAGGGCGGTTCGTTTCGAGGGTAGTTTGGGATAGTAATGTTGCGTTGGAGTATTTTAGGCTGGGTTAATAGTTTTGAGGTGGAAAGTGGCGCGTACGAAATATTATTATGAGGTTATTTTCCTGGGCCGAGCAAATTGTTTGTAGAAGAAATTTTGAGACGGAGTAAGGAGTCCGAATATACTATATACCTGGAGAATATAAGCTAACATCAATACTAAAACTAGCAAAAGTCCTGTATAAAATTAGGATTCACAAAATTAATATTCTTGTAGAAGAGCATATGAGAGCAAAACTTAATCATAATCATCGATTGCATTCTTTAAAAAACTAAATACAACGAATATTAATCTATTCTAACATCTACGAAAACCACCTATTATATTATAAATAACTCAATCAATTGTTAACAGGAACTTGACCAAAACTCGGCCCCGAGAGCTTCCCGAGAGCTGAACAAACTTGGACACCTAAGTGAAAGGATTAGCGAGTTGCAATACCGATGGCCGAACTGAAGCTGCCCGTTGGGTGTTCAACGTCGACAGACGATGGGTTAGTGAATGCACAATGCATCTTAATGAAGCTGCTAATGTAAGATTTCATGAAGGAATTAATGGATTATAAATTATGAGGCAAGTAGACAAGCAATAGTATGAGCTAGAAGAAACTGAGAATCAGATTAATGTAATAACTGCATTTGAGGTTAGAAAAGAGAATAGTAATAATAAATACATCAGTCGCACTTAAAATCCTGTTCACATTAAGTATTATGATGTTAGAACTTTTTGGACTCACAAACCTCATATAGCAAAAAAATATAGCTCTAGACTAAGATACAGCTGCTATTATCACATTCTGGGCTAGGAATGCCATTGTAGATCAATATTGCGTTTTTAAAAAGTCACGAAGAACAAATTCAACTCACATTGTTACACTAACCCAGCAAAAATAACAAATCTTGCTATTTATAAAAACAACAACAGCAAAACACCGAAACAGATGTCCAAAATGACTTCTCCCAGATCCCCTACACCCTCACTTTCGAACAGCCATTCACATAAACGGTGAAAACTGGCCGAAATTAACTGAACCAATGGGCCGTATTAGCATAGAAAAAGCCTTTCGCGATTTTTTTTATGGAAAAGTAGACAAACGAGCAAGTAAGCCACCTGATGTTAAGTGCTCAGCACCCCATGATCACCAACAATACCGGAGGAATCATCGTTGAGTTGCCAACCTTTGAGGAAAATATTGGCTCTCTTCTTGAAGGTCCCTAAATCGTTCATGTTCATTTCGGACCTCGTCATTTGCTAGTTATACTAATTGGAGAGTTTAATTCGCAGACCTTGACGTTTGCTAGGGGAAGTGAGGGGAAGGGAGAAATAGAGGGAGGGGTAGATAGGGGTGTATTAGACGTGGCACGGTCGAGAAATTCGCCCAAAGTTGGTTGTTGCAACGCTTTGCGGGCTCCCGTCACGCGCAACGACCTCGTGGAAGTTTGAACTTTGACGATGCTCACCTTATGCCGCCATTTCAAACTCGGAATTATGTCCGTTTGCATTTCATTAGAAATTCATTTGTAAATATATGGATATTTATATTTTTTAACTTATAAATGAATTACCAAAATGGTTCGGGTTTTCGTAAATACATATAACGTTTTGAAGAGAGTGAAATAACATCTTTCGATGATTTTTTTGTCGCGGCAGTGGTTCACCAAAATTCCGAAACAGATAACTTAGAATGGAACCTAAGGTCTTGGCTGGAAGAATAGAATTGACGTATATAATACTCACTCAGTACATTATGGGGCATTACGACTTAACGTTACTATTGCAAATCGCGAACTTACCTGAAACAAAATAAAAAAAAACTGTAGGATATAATTATACAGAGTGTATTTAGACCGTGGCGAGGGTTAGCGAGGTTAGCGTTAGCGAGGGTGGTCACAAACCCAGTGGCGATATTAAAAATCGCAACAAAAAATAAAAATTTTGACGTTTTCCATACAACCATCGGTGTTAAAAGTATGTGGGTTGTATGGAAAACCTCAAAAATGTTATTGTTTGTCGGGATTTTCTTTAATGCCAAGGGGTTTGTTATCACTATCGCTATTACCTGCCTCAGTTTTCGATCACGGTCTAAATACACCCTGTATACAATTTTGCTATACCTACCCCGTAGCGCAATTGTCTAGACACTGGCTTGCAAAACAAGAGGCCTAGCAGGATGTATCACCAAATCACGCATTTTTTTTTCAATAAAAAAAAACATTTCTAACAGTTTCCGAAGAAGAAAAATTTTCACCTATCTTTATGCTAAAAAAATCATCAAAATCATTCAGTTATATTATTCAGTCATATTTCAGTTCCTATTAATCGACGTAGGCGTCACAACTTAGCAAATACATGAACAATATCTTACTGACGTTATACCATAGTTTTCCATTAAAGTAAGCCTGTTCAAGCCGGCACATTTTATTTATAGTTTCAAATAGATTTTTCCCAAATCCCAGCTCATTATAGGGTGAATGAATTTGCCAATTTGAACGAACAAAGTTTCGAGTTATTATAATGTTTAATTTTAATATTGTTTACGTTATAATGACGTCATATTTATTCTGTAAGGGGTGGCGTCGTGGGGGTAAGTAATTTGTTCCTGTCACCCCGTTCTCAATACTAAATTACGTGTAATTACATTTCAGGACGTGATTTATATGTACTGACTGAATCGCGGTTTGTGCCGTGCTATCTAGAGGGCTCGGGTTCGATATCGGATCGGCAAGTTTTATTGGTTTTCTATTGGGAAATACACAGTTGCAGCGGGGAGAAACTGATACACACCCCTCGTTGAATTGAAGTGTGATTATACATATGAATAGGTATGTATGCATTTACATATACTCTACGAAGTATTTGAAGGATATCTGTCTATATCCCGCAATATATACTCAGCCTATCGCCGTCCACTGCTGAACGGAGGCCTCCCCAAGTAAGCGCCAACCATCCCAGTCCTGAGCGGCCCTCATCCATCCGCTACCCGCCACCTTTCTCAAGTCGTCGGACTATATCCCGCAATACATAATGATAAAGAACTTTTGATATGTTTTTCATATTACACGGAACCCAATATCACTAGCCAGAAACTATAACATATTATATCAGTATACAATTGCCATAAAAACAATTAATTATTGTTAACGTAGCATAAAAAAGTTAACTAGACTATTAAACCTACCATTACATTATAACCACCAACCCTCTTACGACCTAATTCCTTAAACGCATTACATTGCGCGGTATGTACAACAAAATCCCTAGACGTAAACAACTCAGGCGTACCTGGCCGTTAATGAACGTGGTATTTTTAAAATGCCACCTGTCTCGTCGAGCCTACACAGTGGGTGACGGTAAGTGATTTCGTACAATAAAGCTCATTACTCAGGCGGGCACAACTGGGGGCGGTGGTTGAGCAAACAGCCGCGCGATTAGGGCCGCCACGGTTTTGTTTATGTGAGACTAATTTTGTTCTCATTTACAGAAGTCGGTGAAAATTATTACGTAGTGCGTTTATGAATTAATGAGGGAGTGACGGCCTTGAGGATTAGGCGCGCGGATGAGACTGTCGGCTTTGGCAGGGTCATCGTTATTATCAGATCAAATACGTCCCACTGCTATACAAGGGCCTCCTGTACAACTGAGAAGGTTTAGGACTTAGTCCACCACGCTGGCCTAGTGTAGGTTGATAAGCTACAACACCTAAGAAATGCCTAAGAACTTTTTATTTTAGATGTGAAGATTTGAACCTGCAGCCGCCAAGACTCTTAACTGCGCGCCTAAACCTCGAAGAAATGCCTCACACTTTGAATAGATATTAAATAAAATTCAAAGTACATTGCGCAGCGAAAGCCCTAGCATACGTCTTAGTAGCCCGGCATACGGGTTACAAGGATCAATGGAATTTAACTTGGAAATTATTGTCGCTCCCTCCCGTCACCCACTGCCCCCTCCACGCTACAAACTAAGTGTTCGTTATTAAGCAACTCTGTCAACGTGCCTTTTGATTCAAAATAACAAGGTAACAATAGAGCCAGTTTGTGTTTCGTATTAATATTTATCAAGAGGATTTTGTTGTATACGACGACAGGTGTTTAAGATTTACAGTTTAGCCTTGGTGATTCTGCGACATATCATCATCATCATCAGCCCACATACGTCCTGCTAGGCATGGGCCTTGTCTACAACTAAAAAGACATAGGTGTTACTCCATCACGCTGGGTTAGTTATGTTGGCGCACTACGCATGTAAGAAATTCTAAAAAACTTTTAAGGTTTCCTTATGATGTTCTACATTGTAAAGTACCAAAGTGATAATAAATTGTGAATACTCAGTACCGCGTATACAGGCTTATGATAATTACCATTTAACCGCAGAACCTAAAACCACATCTATTTTAAACTCAAAACTCAATCACTGTTCTTTAATTCATTCCGATGCCGTTCCCGACCAAACTATTCGACAATAGCACGGCTCATAATTCATTCCATACATTACCCCGCGAGGCGGCAGACTCTCGAGAGAAGGAATTAAAAATCTCGAAAAATATAAAAACAGCATAATTTAAGCGGGCGCGCGCAAACCGGAACCGCGTTAAAAGCAGTCTTAAACGGCGGGAAATGACGCGAATAATGCGAAAAATACGCTTTTTGTGAACGAGGACGGGCGAAGAGTTGAAACCGTTTGGGTGGAGAGGAGTTCTGTACAAAAAAAAGAGGACATGGCTGTGTAATTGCGAATGGAATTGACTTAAGATGCTAGCCATAAAACCCAAAGACTGCGCAGTCATGCACATTATTATAGTGACTTTCGTGGTACCGGTGTATGTTTTGCTACCTAGAGGTTTAATTTTCGGGCCAGAACATTTAAAAATTGGTTCTCGCTCTCTGGTTACGTAGGACTGAAAACAATTAAATAAATATTTAAAGCTTAAATATTATAATTCAGAATCTGTAAGGCAACCTGATCATTTGGGCTTCTGCGGAAGTACCGCTACTGATATGTATCTATTTTATTAAATACCGACCAATCTAAGAACATACTGTCAATCCTACCAATCGCTAACATCCATTAAACTCCAATCAAACCACCACAATTCAACCGCGAATCCCACCTCGGCATAATTTCTCTCACGATGAATATTCAATATCGGTTTCAGGACGAGTGTGCTAAGAGACTTTTTCTCCCTACTTCATCATTCACTTAAACGTACCCAGCTAAAAAAGGGCCAAGTTTAATGGCTCCATTATGAAGGTGTCGTTGTTTTGGAGGTCGCCTGATGAATTCCGATCGCGGCACGTAGGAGAGGGTCGAAGGGGCGGGGGAGTGGAGGAACAGGAGAGGGGGCTTCCTCCGCCCTCATTGGATATGATTTCAACTTTATTGTTGAGAATCTGACTCGCTTACTGATTGTGGAATGAATTGTAGTTGGTCGTGATTAAGTTTATGAATCGGTAGGGGGGTTAAGATTAGGTGAGTAGGCTTAAGTAGGAAATACTGTAATTTATTATGCTTAAAATTTTGCGTACATCACTGGAATAAATCGCCGATAGCGATAGGCTGCCATTTGTGACAGTACGTTATAGAGTATGTTACTAATAATATTGTTTATTTTCCAATGGTGTGCAATAAAGTATAATAAATAAATAAAATAAATATTTTTTTGAAATTGTATACAAGATAGTATATAGCCGGTCTGAGACGTAATTTGCTGGATATTATTCATAAAACTACCAATAATTATCATTAACATCATCAGCCCATATACAAATGTCCCACTACGGGACACGGGCCTCATCTCCAACTAAGAGGATTAAGACCATAGTCAACCATGTTGGCCTAGTTCTGGTAGAAAATAGAAAATAACCAACTGTAGTGACCAACGTAAATTGACCTCGAAAAATCGATGATATTTTCTCCGCGCGCTAATCCTTGATCGATCACAACTGAATTACCTGCTTTACTTACACAGTCATCATTCAGGTGACGTTACGATTACATTGCCGTATAAGTACTGAGGTATTTTCCCCTGCCCCGACCACACCGAGGTGGACGCAGACCATTGCGCTATGAATATTACTATTCAAAAGCCAGCTCGGAACGCTAAGCGACATGTACTGATTTATTGTGTCGCGTTGGCCGCGTAGCTGCGAACCGCCGATAAATTCGAAAAGCGTCGCGGCTTTGTGTGCATTTTAACGTATCATCCTATAGATGGGTGGGAAAAATTGAATGTTTGTTTCCTGGCAAAATTGTTTATTGGATGATCGTGGTAAATCGATTTTATGTAGAATTCATGCGTATCTTTTCTTTTCGATGTCTAAGGACATACTCGTATATAACTTCACCAAATTCCAACGAGGTTTCCAAAATAAGGGTAACCCGAGCAACAAGAAAGGCCCCATCTGGTATCGGAATCCACAACTTGCCCTCAAATTGCGCCAACTAAAACACTTAAACGGTTTACAATTATACGGACAAGCTTTAATTCTCAAATATCTTACGGTAATTGTATAAGGGCAGGCTACAAGATAACAGCCACAGAAATTTAAATTATCGTACCTTGTATTGCACTGTCCACCACGTAATTTAATGGTGAAATTTTGGTGATCTCTCTTCAAAACACGAACATAAAACAAAAGTGAAAGATACGCTGCATTACAAAAGTACACATGATGACAACAGCGGTAGAAATATCGATTATCGTCGAAAAGTTTCTTACAAGTATCCTGGCCTACAAAAGAAAATAGAAGAAGGAAATGAGATTGCGATATAATATTTACGCATTTCTATAAATTCCTGCAGAATCTAGATGTAGAGTCTATATTTAAGGGTAACACGCACAATTTTTTTATCACCAGCCAAAATGCCTCAATATGACGATGAGGCCACCATGAGGGTATTGAAAAGAGTTTTTCACCTATTTAAACCATGTGTATGATCATGCTGGTATTAAAAAAAAATCCTTCCAGTTGCGCCCTTTGATACTTCCTATGGTTGCAAGCGCTCGGGCAAAGCCACACCATATTTTTCTTGTTTGTTGCCAGCTGATGTAACGCAGTCGGAAATTTTATCATTTAAATTAATCTCTTATATCTTAATATTTAATATTTGCAAATTTTGCTGCGTGTTATCGTAACTCAGACAATTATTTTGGCTGAGATGTCATAATATATTTTTCAATCTCGATTTATAATCGGATTAAGATTATATCACTTTTAGATCCGCAATATCATCTAGACTAAAGTGCAAATCATCTGTATGTAAATAAGGAAAATCGAATAGAAATTGTTTTGGGCATTTCCCAAAAAAAGCTACACGATGATTCGAAAATACCAAAAAACGCACGGTAATGATGCAGAACAGTGAAAGTAGGCGTGTCTCTTTGCGATGCCATGCAGGTTTTCATCATTATCATAATCAGCCCATATATGTCTCACTGCTGGGCACGGGCCTCGTCTACTATTGAGTCGGTTTAGATCTTAGTTTACCGCGTTGGCTTAGTGTGGGTTGGCGCACTACACACCTACGAAATTCCTAAGAATTTTTAGGTTTGAACCTGCGACCGCCGAGATTATCGACCACGCGCCTAAACCTCGAGACCATCACTGCTTATATTGCAGTTTCAAACGTAACGTAAATTGTTAAATACCACAAACTATAAATAAAACTAAGGTATTTTGCATCACAGTATTTCTGAGTCAATTCTAAGTTATTTATTAAGTATCCCAAAATGTAAGGGTTGCTCGGCGCGTAACACCTTGGGCCTAAACAAATATTTATTGATCACATAAACATTTGTCTGGGTGCCGAATCTAACTTACGGTTCGTACGTAAGCATAAGGCGGTCTTAAGGCTAAACAACCCTAGTAATATTAACGTAACATATAAATGTTTGAATATTTATTCAAAAACGGAAAACTACTTCATTCACATTCATTATATCAAAATCGTTTTTAATCTTGTCAATGATTATCAAAACTTGCATATTAATAATCGTATTTTTTCATGTTTTTGAATTCTAAGGAAAACGCTGCACCCACCTGATTATTAATAAAGCCTTTATCATGTAAGTTAAAAATAGGCATTCGATAATGTACCGGCGCAATTTATTCAGGAATCATTACGTCAGCCGAAAAGCAAAATTAAAACAATACTATAATGCAACAATAAATTTCAGCGATAACATATCCGAACGCGAGCTGACAAACAACAGTATCAGATAACCTCGTGCGATATCAGTAACACTTCGACATCCATGCCGAGTGCACACGCCTCCAAAGTACAATAAAATACGGGGAAAATAATAAAACACGTTGAAAGTACAATAACGAGCAGTGACAATGTGACAAGTGGACAGAAATAGTACGGTGCGAATAAATTGAACAGACTTAAAGTTTTGAAGAAATTCAAATAGTTTTCGATGTGACAAGCCAGTGTTTACAACGACGTCATAGAAAACATACCGAATAAAGAATTGAAAAATTGAATTATTGATCTGAACAAAACCATCATGATGATGGATCAAATAGACTTCACGGACAAAGTGGCTATTGTAACAGGAGCCAGTTCGGGGATAGGAGCTGAAACGGCAATAACGCTTGCATCATTCGGAGCGAAACTGACTCTAGTCGGTAGGGACGAGACCCGACTACTGCACACTGCACAGACATGCGTTGCTAAAAACCGGCTTGTACCACTTTGGCTTGCACTTGACTTAACCCATCCGGGCAGCTGTGAGACGGTCATCAACAAAACAATAGAAATGTATGGCAGGATAGATGTACTAATCAATTGTGCGGGCAAGATTCTCCTCTCATCACTGTACGATAGCTCAATGACCGCATTCGACGAGGTGATGAACATAAATTTCCGCGTGCCTTACTTCTTGTCGCAGTTGGCGTTGCCGCATCTGATAAAAACGAAAGGGAACATAGTAAACATAGGGTCGTCGATGTCGAAGCGTTTCAAGCCGGGGTTTCTGCCGTACATTATATCGAAATCGGCGCTCGAGACGTTGTCAAAGCACGCAGCGCCAGAATTGGTAACAGAAGGAGTAAGGATAAACACGATAAGCCCTGGGACGACCAAGACGAATATTCTGGCGAATTTCAACTCGAAGCACACGTACCAGCAGCTGACGTATGAGGATTTATCTCAAGAGATGCCGAACGGACAGCTCCTGGAGCCCAAAGAGGTTGCACTGTTAATTTGTATGACTGCTAGTGATGTGTTTTCAAGTGTTAATGGTTCGGAATTGTTATTAGACGGAGGAGCCTGCATGGCGTAGTTTTAATAGTTTTCATGAATGACTTTTTGATATTTTGTAAATAAATTATGTGTTACGTTTTATGTAATTTAAGAAGTCTATTTTTTGTTTTTACTTTAAAAATGTAATCATCAATCCATAAATTGGTAAGTATACATAAATAAAATCATGCCGGTCTGCTGAAATGCCTCTCAACGCTTAAAAAATGGTATTGGAGACTGAAGGCGAATGCATATCAGGCAAATTATTTGAAGTCTTTATGATACAACAAAGATAAAAAATAATAAATATACACCTAACAGTCGCATACGTAGTTTAGACCACACAATTAGATGCAAGTCTTATGTTGTAGTTATCATAAATTACGAGAGACTTTACGGTCTCATAAAAAGCCAGATTACACAAACATATGTTTTAGTGAAGGGATCGAACCCGACGCCTCTCAAATCACAAGCTGGTGACATTTTCGTCTTCTAGTGAAAACCACATAAATATGTAATGATTAAATATTAAAACTTTTAAATGTATAATAAATGTTAAAACATTATAAAGATATAATGTATGTATCGTAGTTTAGACAAACAAAAAGGGGTGTGACTGTCGGATAAAACTAATTATTGCACTAAAATTACACTCTTATCAAGTTGGTTACAATGCCCTGTAGATTCTGAAGATATAACATAACTATATAATATTATTTACTCATTTCACGGTTGTCCGCGGCGTGATAACGACGCTGATTGTTAACACTTATCTCTTATCAGTTGTGTTTGCTCAACGTCAGATAAAACAAATCGCTATTTAATATTACACACTTCTTTATAATTTATTTTTTATGACTACCTCATTTGGTGCGATGAATGTAATTAATGATATGTGTTTTGAGAGGCGCTAGGTTAGAATCTAAGGTACTAAGAAGTCACTTTTACAATAATTAGTTAACGATTAATCATCAGTCCATACAGTTATGACGACCTATGATGGAGCATTGAAAGCTTGTATGTGGTACATTTATCTTATAACCTTGTCAATTATAGCGTTAATACGGCAAAGCATACCAAACGCCAATCCGCGCTACGTCAAACCTACTAAGTCCTAAACCCTCTCAATGGTAGGGGAGGCCCGTGTTCAGTAGTAGTAGGATCATAGATGGCCTGATAATGATAATTTTTACTATGAATAACAACAGACATATTATTAAATGGATAAAGCCTCCCCAGCGCCCTCTCACTATAACTCACAACCTTCACGGCTCGACGTGACGTGACGCGCCAAGACCGACTCTCACTTACCTGAAACAACAAGATAAAAAGCTTCAGCGTATATATTAATGGAACAATCACGACGTGGTAATATTTTATGGCGAGACTCTCTGTCATGTCATTGTACTATCAACAGACGTGAAAAGTACAAAGTAATGCCTAAAAATACAAGGTGTTGTTTCTGATTTTTTCCTAATAATATTTAAAGGAATTAAAATAGCGATGATCACGAGAATAAGGCGCCCAAGGCATTAAGTCAGCACGATTAAAAGTGGCACACCTTAAAAGTTATTCTGCCGTAGTTAAGTTATATTTGTATTAATACAACAATCACGACGTGGCAATATTTCATGACGAGACTCTCTGTCACGTTATTCTATAATCACTAGGTGTCGCGACAACAGACGTGAAATGTAAAAATGTAAAGGCTGAAAATACAAGATACTGGTTTAGATACTTAAAGAGCCTTATCGAGAATCAGGCACGTTTTCGAGACATAATCTCGGTAATTGCGTCAAGTCATTCTTAATGACAATTAATCGCACTTCATCGTTGAAGGAAAACATCGTAAGGAAACCTGTGTACACTTTAAAATTTCTTCTGCTGTAGTATGTTATATCGTTCATTGGAGCTTTAATAGACTATTTGACTTAAAGTTAAAACAAAACAAAGCATTGTAATTACAACTATTAATTATTTTTAACAAAATCGGCATTAGATAGCTATCTAGTAGGTATCTATCTTATGTACTAACTCTTTATTTATACCTACATTAAAAAATTAATTACATAAGAAGAAATATTATCAATAATAATAGTGGCACAACAGGCAGCCTTATCACTGAAAGCGATCTCTTTCAGATAGCCTTTGGATGGACTGTAAGGAGGCACGGATGTATGTATATTGTATATACCTTAACTATAAAAATAAAAAATAAAAAAATGCGTGCAAAACTAAATTTAAAAAGTTGCCACGCAAGTTAGTCAGCATACAGGAACGCCGCAAATAAGCCTGCCGGCTATTTCTAATGAATTAGGACGTGTGGGAATAATTAGATGCCGAAACGGTCGTCACACTCATCACTTGCGACGTGACGATGTAATTAAATCAACTGCACGTTTAAAATTTACGCCGTGCAGCTCACAAGCGGTGGCGGGAGCGATTTCACACTTTCGAGCACTTCCCGTAAACACTAACCTAGTTTTTGTGTCGCAAAGTAATGCTTTTCAAACAATAGACCGATAAAGTTGATATTTTTCTTCAATTCTGCCCGTTAGTTTTCTTTCTCATTAAATTTAATATGGGTCGAGTGACAAGCTACTTATAGAGATTTTCTATACTTCACCCCTCAGTCTCATTACTGCCTATACGAATACTTATTCTAGTGACACTCTAGTAAATTCTAGTAAATACTCCTTTTAAGGAACAGTCCGCCAACCCGCACTAGGCCAGCGTGGTGGACTAAAACCTCTTAAGTCACCTCTCCCTCGATAGCGTAGAGGAGGCCCGTGCTCAGCTGTGGGCCGTATACAGGCTGATGATGAAGCCACACTAGCCGCCACCGCCCGTGCCGCATAGCCACCACGGCTAAACGGCAAACATTCCGCTCCAGTTAAATTGGCACAGTCGAAATATCGGGTGGTGCTAAATAAACGCAAGCGCATTGTCTCCCCGAAGCCCGTGCGGCCGGCGATTTAATACTGATCGCATACGTTCGTCACTCGACGTGTGACGTGTTTAAATTAGCCACATTGTGCGGTCTAATTACAGTTGTTCGCGTCGTGGACGAGTCAATTGCCGGCTCGGTAGCGCGAGGTGTAATGGGCTATGCGATAAGGTGCGGAATGCTGGCGGATTTCGTTGGGGCAGTAGTAGCACGGAGTGGAAGAGTTACATAAATAGATCTGACCCCATACTAAGCTACAGGTCTTCTGTCATATCAGAAGTTAAGTAGACGCTTATGGTTATTACAAATACACCAGACTCGACAAAAATGCTTGTCTAAGTGTGAGAAACGAATCTACGGTCTCTCGTTTAGTGAACCGAGCCACGGGGCTGTTACATGCCGGTTACATAAGACTTGAGAATTTTATTACCATAAAGATATGTTTATTCGGAAGGTGGATTAAGTGACCAATTTTTGTACATAAAACATTCAGACGCAGGGATCTTCTTTTAAGCATTACTGCATACTTGTGTCAGAAGATCCCGCTCTTCCGTTACATTAAAAAAGAATATAAGACTATTGTAAACTATTTAACTAAAGTGTATGTGTGTGTCGGTGTGTGTGTGTACAAGTGCAAGTGCCAGCCTATATGCAAATACATCTTAAATAATTACAATACAAATATCACCGTTGGAAATAGAATAATTACTAACAGGTTTTAGTATATCAAACACTGGTGCTAACATTAAATCTACTCAAGAAATATACTAAAGTCTGTGGGATATGTCAATTAATATTACATACTTTTATTTCTCAAACCACATTGTGGTATAAGAACAGAAATATCAACAATACCAACTCAACCAACAAAGTAACCTCAGTTACAAAGTTAAGCACAACATATGTCACTTTCATATTGCCACACATACAACACATCACAAACCAACCCCAATCAACTTTACTCATAATCTAAACTTCCCTAAAATCTTTGCACCACAAAATATCTTGCCAATCTAAATCAAACGTAGCAAACGAACACGCGGCGATGACGTAACACACATAGGTGACGAAACACGAATCACTCATCCCGAAAATACAATACACAAAAGAAGACGACTGGAAGCGTACGTGCATTGCTCAGACGCAACGTTGTTAGACAAATGACGATCACAAATCACGAGCTCGCGACAACGGCACAGTGCAATAAAATTACCAACGTCAAAATGGCCACCGTACAAATTATTGTGACTGGCCGGCGCTAAATAACTTCGCGCGGAGTACTCGAGACATATATCATGTCTCCGCGCTTCGATACATTGACGTCGCAAAGCTCGGTAAGCTCCCGGAAAGCTCGTTGTTTGCACGAGAGGTTAAAAGTTTTCGAGGGTTTTTGAAGTAGGTGTCGGGGTGTGGGGGTCTTTGTGTAATAAATTAATCGGCGATATCAAATGAATTTGATTGAAAATAATTTGATTGTGGTATCGCCACGTCCTAGGTTCGAGTGCCGATTAGGGAAATGTGGTAATTCAGTGACAGCACCTAGTTTGATAGTGATTCGATAAACTGCAAAAGATTGCTTTATATAGTTGGGACACAAAACAATCAGCGACGCATGCCTATTTCATCGGCGGTTTAGGTATTATGAATATTTAATGTAGAAACCTATAATAAAAACTTACTTTTAATTCAGCTACTAGCAGGATGTAAATTGACTTCATCGTTATCACTTAAAACAATAAATGAATCATACTATAATACTAGTGCATTGATAACAATTATAATCCAAAAAAATCAATTTAATTCTCTAGTGGGTGTGGTAGATAAGAAAAAACGGATGTTTCATTAAGATAACGCCAACGGGAGGAAGCTGAGTCATTTGTACTGCAGGAGAGGAATAAAAATAAGCTTTACTATTTATTTTCGTTTTAAATTCACGTATCTCGTAGGTGTAAATAGGGGTTGATTCAAAAATTTTTTCTACATATTAAGAGATGAGTCTGCTTCTTAAAAACAGACGATAAAAAAATTCTAAATCTTTATGATCGCCACAAAAAGATTTGACAAATCGTAAAGCACTCGGCTACCAATAAAAAAGCTCAGCGCTCCTTACTTGTTAATCATTTTTTGACAGCGCATAAAATAAAACCAGTAAAGGCTGAAGGCTATGAGAAAAACATTGAACGATAAAAATTCTACTTTATTTCAGCTACACTTGCAGTTTCAACCCGATTAAAAATCTATCAATGGCAATATTCGATATCGAATAGCATTCGTTATCGCAGACGGTGCAAAACGTGGATCAAAATGAATTCAATTTCCTGTACGGCACGTCACTTCAGCGCGGCGGTCGATGCGCGAATGACGCTCTCGCGCGCCGGAAATGTGAAGTTTTATACAACTACCTACGCGCGCTCACAATTTTTATTGATAAATAGTTTATATTATTTGAATCTGTGAATGATGTATTCATTTTTTATATTATTTTAGATGTTCTTTTATATTAAACTTCGCGATGACAAGAGTAAAAACTTTCAGTCTGAGAATTTCCAAATATGTCGCCTTGATTATCGACATACTTCCCTAAATGAGGTTGACAGTTTCATCTTTACAATAGAAAGGGTTTTAACAATGTTAATGACGATATTTCTAGAATCAAGTACATCTTTACATTTTGACTCGTAAGAAATCGGTAATAAAAACCGGCGAAGTCTACGTATACGTGATGATGAATGAACATTTATATCACTAATAGTACTCTCACAGAAATATGACGATTACGACCTTCCGAAAAGGCCGCATAATCATACAAATTGCATATGCAAATACTGAATCACGAGTTATTTTAATGGGAAGCTAAATTGCACGCCGCATCAATTCGTAATAGCTTTTATTACACGTGTTTAAGGTTGAAATTGAATCAGGTTATCATTCTAAATACGGACGAGAGTATTTGGCAACATGTTATTGAATTATAAATAGGAATCGAGTGGATAAATTACACGGCATTATGTCAAATGGCGACACTCGCAGATGTATTTACAACGTGTACGGAGTTTTAGGTATCACGTGCTTATATTTAACATGACTCAATTTCTAAATTGACGTAAAAACTAAACTTATTATACTTAAAAAATGTTTATTGATATAAATGTCATATAAATGCTTAAGAGGCACAAAAGTAGTACAGGTAAGTTTTTAGCTTTCAGTTAATTTAAACAGTTCTTCATCGTATCAACATAGACAGACGCGTCGAGAAGATTTGACTATAGAATATTTTACAGATAACACGATTACTTCTAGATAACATACTAACTATTACAGGAATCCACATTACCCAAACTTTAGAACGACGCCATATTGGATTCTTTAGAAATGGCTTATTGAGAATAGTGATATTAAACAATTATTACGGAATTCAAACGAAACACAAAGTGGACGACACAAATATAGCTACAGATCTTAGAAATCGTTTGTGGGGCGAGTAAAGCACTTAAATTTAATTGGGATTCGCGTGAAACAGAACAAAGATTTGAAATATTTTATTGTAGTATTGTAAATCTTTTGATTGTTATTAATAAATTCCTAAGATTTAGAAGCCAAAATTTTCTTAGTGCTGTTTTTCAGTGGCGTTAATTCGATAAAAGACCAAAAGCATCACTCGCTAACTGTGTAATGTCCAGTTTATAATTGTTTATTGTAGGGTTGGGATATTTTCGTTTATATATCAAATTGCTTCTATTATTCGGACTTTTTAAGGCAAACTGGGCTTTTGGACTTTTATGAAAGTACCGCCACTGCTGTTTAGTTGGCTTTGCGAACAAAACTACAATTGTCCCTTCGCTTACATCATCATCACTGGCCTAACGCTGGTTGGCGGACTACTTATGAAATTCCTAAGAACTTTTAAAGCGTGTAGATTCCATCACGATGTTTTCATTCACTATTTAAATAACTGATAATTCATAGTGAATGCACACTTAACTTAGAAATGGCTTTTGCCAGAGTGGCATTCGAGGCCTGGGGTTCGATTCTGCGTTCCCTGAGATTCTCAACCACCTATATCCCCTTGACTACTTCCCTATCCCTTCAAATACACCCGAATACACGATCAAGTGTATAATCACAATGTGCTTCCGAATTCGTACCGCGTAATAAACGCCTTAACGAACCTCATTACAAGATCTCGCTGCGTAATAAAACCGGGTTTAAAGTGACACATAACATGTGAAATAGTGTCGGTTGCAATTGTTCGAGTTTCACTGACTCGTGTGCTTGTGGGCGCGGGGAGGCCGCGACTGGCGTTTTGGTGACAATCCAATTGTCTAGACAACCAGTGGCGTGCCTAGGGTGTCAAACTAAGGCAAGCCCAAATGTTTATTTAGTAGCAGCATATTTTTTTGGTACGTAGCACTAATAAATACCTACCGGTTAGTCCTCACATTCACGTTTATAGCGTTATTTTATAAATAAACAATCGTTAAGTTCGTTATTCGGAACTATGTAAGGCAAGTCGGGCTTTCGGGCTTCTATGGAAGTACCGCCACTGTAGACAACGTGTGTATACACATTTGTATCGGAGAAGAGATAAACAGAAGAAGATTTTATTTAAGTCTACATTTCCTTATTCTGTTTTTAAGGCTTCGAGAATGTTGGGGTATAATATACACCTAAGTCTTTTGAAACTTCTTAAGTATTTAGTTCGCCTACCCAAATTAGAGTAAAGCATATACCCTCTCCATGGTAGAGGAGGCCCGTGCCCAGCAGTAAGACCTATATGGGCTTTATACGATAATGCTTTCATTTGGAATACCAAACGCGCAACTTTCAGCTCCTTCCACCGAGATAACAATCAGCGCGACG
This sequence comes from Cephonodes hylas, assembly GCA_030295005.1. Taxonomy (NCBI): domain Eukaryota; kingdom Metazoa; phylum Arthropoda; class Insecta; order Lepidoptera; family Sphingidae; genus Cephonodes; species Cephonodes hylas. The sequence goes on along the minus strand of AP025386.1, from coordinate 6,217,986 downwards.
AAGGCTGTCAATATATTTAAAAACAAATGACTGTATACAAAACAGTGCAGACAATAATAGAACATAATTCGTATGTATTTAACGCATGTTTTGTTTGGTGTCTTCGCCACGCGTGGGCCGCCTTCAGCAGTTCGTATTGTTATGTTTATACCTGGAGCAGGAATGTTGGAATTAAGGGCCACGGACGGACAATAACAGTATGAAAGGTAAGCATGAAAATTTCCGAAACACGAAAGCAGTTTATAAAAGCAGTCCCTTAAAATTTGGGATTGGATCATCATCAGTCCATATGTCTCTCACTGCTGGGAAGAAACCTCCTTTACAGCCGTGATGGTGTAGCTCTTAGTTCACCACGCTGGTCGAGAGCACGTTGGCGGAACAATAGAATTGGATATAAAATTTTAAATAAAAAATAAAATATTTGTGTCTTTACAAACACCCGACACTGTGGTGGGATATCTTAAAACAAAGCCTCAAAATGAATCTAATGAACTGATTTTTCAATCGCAAACTACAAATACTAATTCATTAAAAAGATTTCTTAAATAGCAGGTATATTTTATTTATTCAACCGTAATTCACTGACAACCACGAGCTTAAACTGTCACTTTACCAAACCACGATAGAAAAAAAAACATGATCCAATGCGTTTCAAATGAAAATATCAAACACATGTTTGTGTATCGCGGGAACGTACACGTGGCGCGTCAAAACAATTTGTAAAACACGCGTTGGAAATGTTTTCGTACGAGAAAGAAAAACACACACACACCCGCGCCCGCCCCGGGAATCGAACAGGAATGCGGCGACATTACAAAGCGCTCCGCCACTTAATACACACAAATTACTCACGCGATTAGAAACCAAAGTTTTGTAAATATATTCTTAGTGATGTTTATTAATTTGATTTCATCACCAGCTCACGTTGAAACGCTTTCATCCAACTCTTTAGGAATTAATCATACATTTATGTGGGATGTACTGTATCGTAGAGGCCAAATTATACTGGTCTTTTTCTTTGGCGCTTGTCCAATATAGCGAACGAAGTCGTCCATTGTGACCCCTCGTTATTGCACACTGGACCGTAAAACAATAGCAATAAAGTTGTAAATCGGTGAGAGTACGCGGCGTCACTAAATATATTGAGTTTTGATAGCTCCGGCGGCACGTGACGTATTAAGCCGGACGATATGACGGCGATATTGAAACTGTATCGATAGAAGAGGCGACGTTGCATCAGTGTTTTCCAAGTTTTATTTTAACTCTCCACATGTCCAAAACAAATTGATCTCGCAGCTTGGCTCGTACTTCATATTTAATCCGCGTAAAATTCGGGTCTGCATAGTTGGCGATGAATTCCTGATTTTAAACTAAAATGTATGAAAAGAAATAACGAAGAACCATAATGTTATGGCATCATGGAGTCATGCCATCCGCCGTCACGGCATGACATTCGGTTCTAAAGAAATGCCTGGGCATTTTAACATAATTTGTATATACCGATTAGGGATGTTGCGAATATTCGCATCCGCATCCGCATATGCGGAACATTCGCATCGATTTGGACATCCGCATCCGCATCCGCATCCGCATAAATCGCTGCGGAGCTGATGCGGTTGCGGATGTGTAGCAGATCGCGAAAAGAAAGAAAGGGGTGAGGGGCGGCGAGGTGCGCGTGTCGGTCTCGAGTGTCGAGTGGTTGACCGCACGTGCTGATTGACCAATAGGAAAGCAATAACATTTTATACAAATCAACCAATCGATCAATTTTATACAGATCCGCATCCGCATCCGCATCCGCGGATGTGAGCCTCTTAAAATCCGCATCCGCATCCGCATCCGCGGATGTGAAAAAAATTGAATCCGCAACATCCCTAATACCGATTGTTTTGACACCTTTTTTGTTATCTACTTAGGCTTTGCTGTACATTAAAGAAAAAGAAAAACGTATTGCAATACAATAGTTTGACAAATGGCGGCCCTATCGCTATCATCTATTTCTTCCGAATCATTTTTTCTTTCAAACTCCAGCTAATTCTTCTCCCAAAACACTTCTTAGCCACTTAACCGGATTTTAACACCCCTTGTTCATACCAAGCCGGTCGGACACGAATATCCCAGCCCCAATAAGCAAAAACTGACAAACTTACATAATTTATAACTGCACTCTGAAAACTTACAAGACATTCCGACTGCGCAGTTTGTGAAAAACTAAAAGACTTGCGGTTCGAAAACTGTAATAATTAAAGTCGGCATTTCGAGAGAAACAGTGAGGCAAGCCTTTTGATAGTTTTCGAGTAGCGAACATTTAACCACGAAGATGAATATTTTATTTGTAAATGTGCTTTGCTTAACGCTTTTCCAGTTTCCTTTCACTATTAAGAGAGCATTTTTAATGGTGAAGAAAAATGCCTTATATCAATCTTGTAAATAAAAAAGACTTAAGCCTTAACCCTCTCAGATGTAGAGGAGACCCAAGCCCAGGGACGTTTTCGCACTAAACTTTATTTTATTCAATCAGCCTATCACCGTCCACTGCTGAACGTAGGCCTCCCCAAGAAAGCGCCTTTATGGTAAACTTTACTAAACTTTATGGTATCCTAAAATTATGCGTTTTAAATATTACACTATGGAAAACGAAAACGAGGTAAAAATCGGTTGTTTCTTATCTCGTTTTATGAACATACCTACTCCAAACACCCTAAAAAATTTACATGAAACATTTTTTTTTACAATTTGTAAATCAAGCAGCCCGCATAATACACGGAAGATTCGGACACATCGACAATCACCCATACCATCGACAATACCTCGCAGATCACAACAACAGCGCCATATTTAAATTGTCTATGCAAAACAGCCGTCCGGCTCGCAAACAAACAACAGTACCAACCGTACGATAACAATACCCGTTGAGATTTGATTTATCGGCGATACTACAGGAATCAACAGGTCGCCACGATATTTATGCGCTAAACATTATAAATATTTAGCAAGGAAAAGAACCGAGACAATTGGGTAAACTTTTGTACATAACCTCATAAATAAATATACCCAACATATTATCGAACCAAAAATTTTACGTACATTACTATTTTTTAGACATTTACATATATAATTTAAAAAAACACATCGGCAGGGATAAAAAAACGCATTTTTGACAAAAGTGTCGCTTACGGAAATTTGGTGTTAATGGCTCGATATATAGCCCTGACCCTACACTAAGATACAAGTCCTATGTCGTAGATATCGGAAAAGTCTGTCTTACTTTTCGGTCTCACAAACACCCAGACCCGAAATAAAGATGTGTGGAATACACAATCATTTGTCTCGGTGATGGAAATCGCGGCATTACATTTTGCAAGCTGTTATCTAGGCAACTACGCCACGGGGCTAACAAATATAAAAATCTGTGGATTTCTGTTGAAAAATGTTAAGAATCGAAGACATCTTGCTATTTCACTCATACGCATGTATGTAAATATAACGATGACGTCATCGAAATAATATTAATATATATCTTTTGAATTAATAAAAAAAAATAAACTTCAATATGTTAAGAGAAGCAAAAATAATTTCCAAAATGAAGAATCGAATTTGCGATATTTCTCCGTCCTTTGATACTAACCCCACTGAAGGGCAGTACAGACAGTCATATAAATCCCAGAACGGCCGTAAAACTGAGAGTGTTCTTATAATTGGTTTTATTAAGGGCCGGTCACGAATGCCCTTAAACTTAGAAGTCATATGAACACTTATCTAAAACTTGAGTGTTTCAAAGGGCGAAATCTTATTTAGAAATTTATTATTGCGAATTGTAGTTTTACTACTATACTGATGTTGTTAATGCGCGAGTAACTCTATCTATCCGTTGTCATTATTTCAATCGCACTCAGAGAACCACCTATTACACAGAGTAATTTTAATCTGACTTCCTATTCATTGTCATTTATTTGTGGACACTGCAGCTTATAAACATTCTATTAGGTTGACAACTAAGTAATTCGCGGATTTCACTCATAGATGGCTTCAGTTGAGTTTTAAGGTTTGCTGGCGAAGTCCAAGTAGCTATGAGTGAAATCCGCAATTACTTAGTTGCCAAACCAATAAATTAACAAAGCATCACTAATCACAAAAGAAAAATACAATTTATCAAATCCTTACAAATCTTTACGTCATCTTCTCGACTTAACTGCGCATGCGCTTCTCTAATCTCCACCTCATTACATCTTCCATCAGCACTCCCAAAAGCCTGTCAGGTTGAACATTTGACGTCGCCGAAATTCGATCTAAAACCAACATCGACGGCATTCTGCATTTCAGCGTCAATTAGCATTCATACCACGACGGTTGCAAAGCGAGGTAACAGGGTAACAGTCTAACAGACTAACAGGCTAACAGACAGACTAACAGGAACGTACCGACAGCCGATATTGACGAGTTGGCATAATGCATTTGATATTGGGAATGTGCATTCAGTTTTAATGGATCATATTGGGGACGAACATTAGCGGAGAGGCGGGTTAGTACGTATTAAAAGCTATGTAGATTTGGCAGCGAAAGGTGTATGGGAAGCGATGTTGTGGCATGAATTCTGGATACGTAATTTTGCTTGTCAGTTCAGTAACCTTATTATTGGTGTTGATTTACGACGCTGCTGTTAACAGGACTGAGATTTTAAGCCAATGTGTATTCATATACTTTCACTTGTGTAAGAAAATGTAACAAAATGAAAATAATACACGGCAATTTATACTTCTTACAATATAATGTTAAAAACTACTTTTTCTAAACAAAAATCAAATTGAAATAGTTTTACTAAGAAGCAAAAATATTAATTAAAATAAATATTAAATTTACGCCAGTTACTTTTCAATTAATTTTGTTTTTTCCTTTTTTATTTATGTATTTATTTCGTTTTATAATTTCACTTTGTATAATTGTATTTGTGCTATAAATATTTTATGTAGGAGGGGTAGGTAAATATGCATCCCTCAGATATTTTTTTAAGACCATTTTATACATATCAAATCAACAAATGCCAAAATCTAACACATTACAGCAAAAAGTACAATTAAGATATCCAGCTCGTAATATATTTAGGTCATAAAAAACATTATCTGCGCATAATGTTGGACGATTATTACACAATATCACTACGCTGTACCCGATAACATGATTATCGTGACGAGGCGGAATATGCTCCGTCATTATTCAGCGCTAAATTTCATATCGATAATTATATATGCAGTGTAATCATTGCTTTTTTTGTTAGGGGGAAATATTGGCATGTGCAATTGAGGTTCTGGATTCGATTTCCTGGATCGAATTAAGAAAATATCTGGAATCTGAAGATGTTTTTAAAATACGGCAATATGCCTATCGCTTATTAGACTGAACTTGGGCTATTTGACTAAACATAGGTGCTGAAATTCGTCTCTTCGTAATCAAGGTGTGACTGTTTTGTTCTGGCGGTTTTTGAAACTTTGGGCAGACTTGATTTTCAAATACAATTCTGCTCACGGTTTTGGAAATACAAGCGTGTTTAAAAGTTTATATCTATTTAAAAGTAAGTGAGTCATATAGTTATTTTATAACATATATCATAACACAATGGATCAATGAAATCCTGGCGCTTATCTTGTTTTTTTATTACTTTGTGTGTCACGTGAAACGAATAAACAATATTGAACGCAAACAATGTTTTCGATAAATTGCCCGATACAGTAATAATTATTTAATTGTTTTATTACTGTCAAATTCCCGCGATTTCACCTGTTTAGAAATATTGTTCAAGCTATCAGATGCATTTTATGTGAGTCATAAATTTTCGCGGGTACAAATTCTATGAATTAATTAACATGATTATAAATAAACCTATCGCAGTAGAAATATAAAAAAAATTATAATATCAATACAAGACATAAAAACGTACATTCACAAGAATAATTCGAATCACTTAGTGAAATACAAATAGTATGGTGTCTATTTTTATGTAAACATACAAAAATATTATATTCATAAAGCTGTTTTTTAGACTATCCTTATCTGTAAATCGTGTTAATTATAAATTAATTAGTTGTAACTAATGATAGAATGATATCATCGGTCATAAGTACACATACCGTATCTAATAATACATTTGAATATTAATAATTATAATCTAAAATTAATTAATTAGCAGACATTTGGTGCGTATGTACCTTCTTGCGAATACAACATTTATTTATAAAAAAAAAATAAAAAACTACTAACCAAATTCTTAACATTTATAATAAAAATCTCACAAACATGAACATAATAATTTACAGCTCATTTTTATCCAATCCGACACTAATAAAATGCCAGATTGCTTTTAATATCAACTACAATGCGGTCCATAATGTAGAGTATTTAAAAAATCCTTTATTTCTCACCTCTTGTATTCAGAATTAATAAATGAATAATTATTGCTTCCTTATCATTTTATACTAACATCTCCCCTGTGAAGTTTCATAGCATAACAATAAGTAGCCAAATTACCACTTTAAAAACATTTTTCAATCTATTTATTCTATCGCTCAACAACCAACAAACAATAACCAAAAAACTTCACCTTTACAAAAGTACTAAAAAAATACTCTTTAACAATACGAAAACACCACAATCATCATCAAAACTAATCACTACATAACAGAAGTAGCTCCGTCTATGGCCATCTCCGCTCCGTTCAAATTCGGACAGAGATCACTCGCTACAAACACCACCATCTTGGCGACTTCCTCAGGCTCTATCACCTTCATCTCAGTGGATAGCCTCTCGTACGCACCCTGCCTGTCCTCTTCACTCATCGCCAAGTTCGACAGGATATTAGTCCTGGTCAACCCTGGCCGGACGGAATTGACCCTAATACCTTCAGTCGCCAGTTCGATTGATGCTTGCTTCGTAAGTTTCTCCAACCCTGCCTTGGCTATCGAGTAGGCTATAAACCCGTGCCTAACCCTGGTGTATTTCGTCGATGTGAGATTCACAACATTCCCTTTGGTCTTCGCTAGGTAAGGCACGGCTAGATGCGTCAGTTTGTAAGGTACTCGAAGGTTGATTTCTAGCATCTCATCAAAGGCGTCTATATTATCATCGAATAGTGAGCCTATTGTAATTTTTCCTGCACAGTTTATTAGTACATCTATCTTCTGGAAGGCCACTAATGTCCTGGCTATGACAGTGTCACAACTGCCGTGGAGTGTCAAATCCAGGACCAAGCTTAAAGGTTGGTTTCCCTTAGCTGCTTGGCAATTCTTTGCGACTTCCTTGAGCCTCTGTTCGTTTCTGCCGACGAGGGTTAGTTTGGCCCCGCACTGTGCGAAGAGTAGGGCTGATGCTGCACCGATTCCCGAGCTGGCGCCCGTTACTATGACAACTTTACCGGTGAAGTCCATCGCGTGCGCTCGCTGGCTTGTAGTGGAGCGAACTGGCGTTTTATCATTACGATAGCTTTGATAACGCTCGGCTAGTGTGCGTGTCCTTGTCTGATAATTTTGCACCCGGTGTGTGTGTAGTTTTATCAAGTGTCTTATGCGCACGACTTTGTATGCGTTGATTAAATAATAGGTGTAGAAGCAAAAAAAATATTGTTGCCGGATATGCATACATTCCGGAAAGATTCACACTTGCATGGGTTTTACACATTAATCACGGTGGTCGTTATTCAATATTGTTATAGCAAAGGTAATTACATACTAACCTAATTGCTTCCTGAATATAAATAATGCCGCTTTCGCGTGGTCGATTAATAAACAAACAAACTTGTACATTTATGATATCAATATCTTAATGCCATTACGATATTCTTATCAAATTACTTTGCATATCAAAGTGTGTTTACTATAAACAGTATTTAGCAGTGTATGACTACTGTTTTGTAATTTGAAATCAAATTTTCACAAACTAAAATACAGGTACAACAGTTTCGTAAACAAATACTATAGAATGAAACGTGCGCACCGAAAAATACGTTAACAATTCTCGCGAGAATCTGAAATTTAAACGAGTAAACTTAACTATACGGTGGACTGAAATTGATATTTATCTACTACTTTCATTTTGAAATCATGCAATTTTGTATATATTCATTTTAGAAGTATATTTTTAATCGAATTATGCAAAAATAAATCTTTAGTTGATCTAAATCTAATGCATTAACTACAATACCGTTTGACAATTAAAACTAAATTTCCGAAACATGTACCTATACAGATTATCCTCTGTCTACCGTTTTAAAATCACGGACACTACTTTAACCACATATACACAACACAACATCGAAGAAACAAACGCATAACAAAAGGCACTAAGCGCCATCAAGGCAGATAGTAACAAGTCTATTACCGGCGCAAGTGAAAAGAGCCGGCGATATGGAACGGCGATGCGTAACACACAGCGGGGACATTTATCTGCTTCCCTCCATTAGTCGGATTGAGTGTGGGTATTGTTCGCGACGCTTGTGTATGGACGGTCGGCGACGCTGCATTGTGAGGCGGCTTGTGGTACAAGGTGGGAGATGTGGCGAGTAGTATTTATCTTACATGAGTGTTCTGCCTCTTCAAAAGGGTTTATTTACTAGACCGGGCGAAGTTAAATTGGACTTTTCTACAATTAGAATTTGAGTTTACAGCTAATGGTTTACTTAGCAGAACATTTTTGAACAAAAGTCAAATGGTTCAAAACAATCAACGTTGTCACATAGTACCAGTTCCTAAAATTATGCCGATTGCGATTAAAACAAGATTCGGTTAGTGGAATGCATCACTCCTGCGTTTGTAGATGTTATAAGGATTTAGTTCCAATCCTGTGGGTTATCTGGAAGAGATCTTAGCTGGCAATAAGCCCGCCCAAATTGTATCTTAATCTTATTGTCATAGATATTTCTCGACGATGTTATATTGTACAGAACATAATTGTATATAAAATAAAGACTATATGGGTGGATTTGATTATTATTAACTTTTAAAATGACTCAAAAGGCTAAAATGCATACTATAAAATTAATTCACAACGTAAACAGCAATAATTCCCGCTACCGCTTACAATTTGAGTCGTACTAATGAAAAGCAAATGAATGGACGGACAATACATGAGATTAACAACATCGCTACAGATTCCTAGCACGATTAGCTAACACTGTTCTTGTTTAATGCACGCTTTGCTCCATATTTCAGCGACAACGCGACATAATCACTATCAACACATATTCATCCCACTGCTGGGCACGGACCGCCTCTACCATTGGGAGGGTTTAAGTTTTAATCCACCACGCTGACTTAGTGCGGTTTGGCGGACTACACGCCTAAGAAATTCCTTAGTACTTTTTGGAGTGCAGGTTTTCCTCGCGATGTTTTCTTTCGCCGTTAAAGTACTTGATAATTCATTGTCGCCTAAGGTTTAAGCCCACGACCGCTGATATTCTCGACAGCGTGCCTAAATTTCAAGGCCGTCACGACGTATGTCCATTATTGACGGATTTAAAAATATTACAAATGAGATCCTTTAAGTACCACTATCGATTGATCAGATCATCCCTCATAAAGTCATATCGCATTCACCGAAGAAGTAGGCGGGGTAAAACTTTCTCACATCCGTCCTTTCTCACATTTATGCCACTTGGCAATCCTATTATTTATACATTATCTTCATCTTTACCTAAAAAAATATTTGAATCGAACCCATAACTAATATAATTAATGTCACATATTACAGTATAAATATTAATGAGCTCTTTTTTCACAGGCACAATATAACAAGGTAGACAGGTTTAACCAACATCTTGTCTGTATAAATACATTTTGATCCCCTCCCCCCTTATTCTACCCTTCCCCCTTTAACTCCCGCTGGGGCGCGCGATTGGCTGTCACCAACACTCCGCTAGCGGTCGGCGTGTACTTTTATTACTTTAGACATTTTAAATTTTATGTAGGTACATAAAACCAAAGTGAAGTTACTGTGACATTATTTTTAAAACTGTCGGACAAAAGTTTGCGAGATTGACTGATCGGGGAATCGATTTTTTTTCACAAATATTATTGTACTAATTAATTAATCTATAATTATACAGAGTGTATTCAAACCATGATCGATTATGATTTGACTACACCTATAGATACACCTAATTTAGACATAGCCTTATCCCAGCTCAAATTAAATAATCATTTATTCAAACACAATATCTAACAATTCAGATTTTTCCTCATCATTTTCCACAACAATCGCCGCACTTCCGCCAGCGACATGTAACTACTCGTCCATCAAACCGGAAGCGTGTAACAAGATTTGTGCAGAACAGAAGCGGCCGAGAGTTATCGTACCTATCAGTCACATACATAGCTCTGACCCCACACTAGGTTACAAGACCTGTGTCGTGGGTATCAGACACTACGAGAGACACTCTCGGACTCACAAACACCCAGCCCGAAACAAATATTTGTGGACCACACAAACATTTTTGTCTCGGTGCGGGGATCGAATCCGCGACCTCTCGTTTCGCAAGCTGATGTCTAGCCAACTGCGCCACGGGGCTGTCACTTCTCGGAGTGACCCCGAGGGCCACAGCCTCCGCTAATCAAAATGCAAACGAAGCCAATTGATAAATTTTATCCAGCAATTAAAATGTCTACAATTTTGTTACTCCGCGGCTTTATCTACCTAATTAAGGGTTTGAGCGTGAATTGGTAAGAGAGAACTTTGTTTAAGAGGACACAGCTTAGTAAATAAATCACCTAACCCGTGATAAACATGTAAAATATTTGAAATAAATGTAAAGTGGTAGAGCAGAATACGTAAAGAAATTAAAATCATTTTAACAGAAAACATTATATTTATTATATAATTCTCTTGCCTTTAGCATGATAAGTCTTAATTAACTGCACCTACGATGTCACATAGAATAATAATTTTATTTAAACTAAAGAACAAAGTTCCCATTTGTACAATTTAACAAAACAATTAAATGTTTACAAATCATAATTAAAGTCCATTTTTTGCTTCCTTTAATTTATAAAGCAATATTAAATAATACTCACTTACCGTCTTGCGCTCTTAATTTAATTTATTTTACGTTCGCGTTGCCAGACACGGACGCCGGTTGTGATAAAGCGTAAATAAAGCCATATTCCTCGATAACTTACCTGAAACAAATGAAAATACAAATTAAAAATAATTCCGTCATTATTTGATTGAATTTGTGAATGGAGCACGTAATGAATAAGCGATACGAGCAACCCGCACTAGGCACTGGTGTCATCATCATTATCCTCATTTTCAGCGTACACGTACCCACTTCTGGGCATAGGCCTCTCACAATTCTCGCCATTTTTGTCAGTCTTGAGCTACTCTAATCCATAGTTATGGTAGTGTAATGCTTTTTTTCTACGAGAAGAAAACGCCTTAACTTCCCCTTTCGGGGCATCTAACTCGGCGCGCGGAGCAGTTGTCCGCCTAGCTGAGTGAGTCCTTAGTGGTGGACTAATGCGTAAACCTTCACAGCTATAGAGGAGGCCGTGCATAGCAGTGAGGCGTATGCTTATGATACAGAGCTTCTAAATGTCTAATTATAACAAAGACTATAGAGGAACGACATAAACAGTCGCGTGTTTGAACTCATGCCTAATAAAACTCTTTTATTCAATATGAAATAGTGCGCATTTTGGGCGAGGAAAACACTGTGAATACCTGAAAGCTCACGTGAGAAATTGTAATAGAAACAATATGAAATGCATAGAACTGACATAGCAAATCGTGATCACGTGACAATTTCATACATTTTTATCGACTCCAATATAGACTTCGATTCTAGAACTTTACTTTGTACAAGTCTTTTGATATAAAGTATCAGACGAAATAAGTGAATTAAATAACCCACAAAAACAGACATACATAGTTGCGATCTCACGGTAAAATATAAATCCATTATTAGAAACCAGAAAAGACAATTCGTTCTCAGAAACATCCAGACCCGAAACAAATAGTTGTGGAACATTTGTCTCGAGGATTGTGCCTGCGACCTCTCGTTTCACTAACTGGTGTCTAGTCAATTAGGTACTCCACGGGACTTTCAACGCTTCCAATAATAGTGGGCGTTTTCTCGGGAAGGTCTATGTTCAGTAGTGGTCGGCGATAGACTAAGTAAATATCTTACTTTGATCTATCAAAAAAGCAATTAAGGCCAGTATAGTTGACCATTAACCTGCTCAGTTTTTTGTCCCTAGTTGCAATTGAGCGTGTGGTTTCAGTTTAAATAGGTCTCACATTTGTCTCGACGATACGGCGCCACAGCTCTTTAGATAATGCGACAGTTCGTATTCTGTTGCGGGACACTGATTGAGTCTACTTTCAATTTGTAGTTACAAAGCGGCTATGTGAACTTGCGCTGTGTGGGTTCGAATATATGGATACATCATTTTACCATCTTTATAAAAATTTGAGTGCATGATTGCTGTAACAAACGAGTAATAGTGCAGTCGCGGGTTGAAATCGTATGCCTAATTTTACTAAATTAGCATTGACAGATTTTTTATTCCAACGGTATACATGAATGGTGTTCAATCAAGAATGTTATTTAAGAATAACGTAAGTAGCAGAACAAACTAAAAAATGCAATAAAATAACATATCAATTTACTTACTGAAGACACTGGCATATGTGTTAAAGTGATAAAATTCAATTTAAAGTTACCTGACGAGAACCCAACAATAATTTCCAAACATCATATCGCGACGACCCCCACGACCATCTCATCTAGGGGTCACCTACTCCCCTATACCTCGGGAACCCAACAAACATCCCATAATCTCGGTACCGAGCCAGCTTCTATCGGCATCAACCCGTCTCACTACATCTCAACGCGTCCCGAATTAATTAACGTGACATACCCCGGGTCCCTTTCGTCTTTAAACTGTAATGTCAACCCTTAATTTCATCATGTACCTCAGCCCTACAGACCCACAACCAACCCGCGAGTGACATCTTTGTCTCATTAAAGCGATGTAAGATTTCAATTTAATATTTTTCTTGTTGTGTTCCGTCCGATTTCATACCGCGATGGATTAAAAATTGAAGAATTTTTATTATTATTAACTTGCACACTTAAAAGTAGGCGGAGTAAACTGTGTGTGTGTGTATAGTGTCCTGGGTCGTATGGATGAATGTGCAGGCTTCTTTAAGATATATTCTTTCATCGTTAAAGTGCATCATAATTCATCATGCACCTTTGTAACTTCAATAAGTCAAAATCTTGTCCCTGAGATTTGATCCTGCGACAAATGACATCTGACAACGGTCATTACTACTTAAACTCTCATCAAGTCATTCATCACACTAACCATCAAATACGACATCAACCCAATATCACACCGATATAAAAAAAACTATATACTAAAAATAATTCCCCGCGACTTCGTAACGAGAGCCGAGATAAACGGCGGTAACTATCCGGCTATCCGGCTGCCCGGTTAACCGGACGGTTAAACTTCAGCCGCCCGTGAGACTGTTTAAACAATGCTGACTCGCCCCCTACTCCCCTGCACTGGCACACCCACCCCAACCTCCCCTTCTACTGTACCTGGGGTGTAATTGTTTGGCGGAACGTAGTGGTATTTCATTCAACACTGCCTAGATGTTACCATCTTTGTGAATATGTTAAAATGGGATTTTCGTGTAAATGCAAATGAAAATATACGGATCTATTTTATTGAACGATTAATTGGTGAAAAATACCTGAGCAATAATAGCTAATAAAACTACTAGATATTTTTAGAAAGACCGAGCATTTTTTTCATAAACTTTAATAATATATAGGATTATGTGCGTTTGTAAATTATTTTATTTAGACACCTGCTCGATATCACCCTAAGTTTGACTAGCAGAGAATGCCTCACACATTAAGTTCACCCTTGCATTCACTGTATCATCTCCATTCAACAGCGAAAAATTGCAACCCAGATATTGCACATAATTTTCATATATTTAGCGTAAAATACATCCCAGAATACTCTATTCATACAGTACCGTTCTTACCACCAAATACAGTGACGTAATTCTGCCATGCCAGTACTAAAAAAAATATTTAAGTACGGTTAATATAAAAAATGCCTGCTAATAAATCCAATACGTAACGAGCGGATGGCAAAAAATATAATATACTAGTATACACTCGCAAAGAAAAGCGAATACCCTATCAGTGTAATGAGAATTACACGAACTGAGCTCAGGTCTTCCTACTTCCGACTGCATGGAAATAACTACCCTACTCACATTAAAATAGATACTAAATTCGCGCGTGCAAGTTCTTGGTAATAAATTCCGAATCTTATGCAAATATATTTAAGAGCTAATTTCACGTGCAGGCGGCGGTGCGCGAAGAAAGAAGCGCGACGGGGAAAGTTTTCGCGACGTCGGAAAAACTGCGCGTTTGACGTTCAGTGCAAGCGTGGAGAGGTAGCGGTTTGGGGAAATTAATTAGCTGCGTTACGCAATATTTATAAAACTTATTTATTTACATATATGCACACACTGCGTAGCATTGTGTGTATTCAAAATAAAATAATCCACCGTTTTGCATTGCAGAAATATCTGTACAATAAATAATGCTAAAAGATATGGTTAATTGGGCCAGCATGGTAGGCGAAATTCTTACACCTCTTTGTCAAGGATTAAATTTATTTAGACAACTCAATAAACACAAAACCACATGCATGTCTGTATGCCAATAGAAATTATCAGGAGAAATGGTTGGACCTTATGATAATAAGCTTATAACTACTATAACAAGGTATAATTCTCTTTTTAATGCCTTGAAATGCATGCTTGTTTCAATCCCTGTACCGAGACAAATTTTTATGTGATCTAAGTGTTTTTCAGGCCGAAAACTTTCTTAATTTGTAATAACCACGACACAGGACTTGTAATACAAGTCCACCACTAGGAAGTGGTGAGATCGAAATAAGTGTGTGACTTTTCGGTATGTTTATTTATTTTTAAACCCGCTAACTCTCATAACTCGAACCATAACCCTAATTTAATGCTATCGAACCGTGTGGCAGATATTTTTTTCAGTGTGTTACAAGTTGTTGGTTACGTGAGTGGGTTGTTGCAACAATACAACAACGAACGTTGTTGTACGTGTGAAAGTGATCACACCTATACGCAAAGAGTACTCTATTTAATTACGTAATATTCATAATTTGTTTCCTTGTAGATTGTTATTACACTATTGTACTGTTTTCTTTTGTAACTTATGATAGTTATTATGAGAAAAGGTTGTCTGAACAAAGAGCTCCTTGGGAATATAATGCTCTAGATATTTCAAAACCTAAATTTAAATCTTGTCGCGTATATCATAAACTTGAATCTGTTTACGTGTTTCGATTTTCGGCCTAGTAAATAAATTCCTTTAGTGAATCAAAGAACTCTCTCAGTTGTAGGGGAGGCTCGTGCCCTGCAGTGGGACGAATATGGGCCGACGACGATTAACTTACACCCAAGAAATTGTGTGAGAACTTTTATGTATTTTTTTTTAAATTAATCACAAAAATAATATCTCACATGAAGTTTTAGCACTATAAGTAGATGTTGTGATCAACCTCAACCAAAACACAGCTCTACAAATACAAATATTTTTCTTAACATGACTATTGAACCTACATCCTCTCATTTCAAAACCGTCACAAAGACACGTATCAGACGCATTTAATTGGCCGAGGAGGTTTCCTTTTGAATTGTCAACAGACGTAGCGTTGCCACTTCGCCGTTGAACCCACACAACCAACACTACACCTTATTTCCATCCAATTAGGGTTCCTTTCTCGTGTCCTTGCAGCGTGGTATCAGTGCCTCAAAGAGTCAAACAACGGGCTCTCATTTCCTCGACGGAAAACCGACGGATGCGGGGGTGAAGACGGTAGGTGAGGTATGTGGGGGGAAGGGTAACTAAATAAAAATACCTCTCCGACGACAATAATGAGACGTAGTTATTAGATTTGCGGCTACAATGGCCGGATTGCTCTCCAGACGAAAAGGGGGGGACAAAAATGGCAAGAGGTGGGGGGGGGCTGAGGATATGACAAATCTTTATGATCATTTTGCTACAAGGTAATGGAGATCGCTGTTCGTAACGGGAGGAACGGTTGAATTCACCTTATGTCGATATAAAGAGCAGAAGAATGTGGGAAAGAGCCTTTATACATATTACAATGGGAAGGAATTTAAAAGTGTGATAGTTATATCGTAGTTTTTGTTTGCCTTCTGTTTAAATTTTAATTCTTGGGTTTGCTTTACTGTCAATGTGAAATAAGTGATGCTATTGAGAAATTCCTTGTGTAAATACTTCACTCCGTCCGAAATTAGAACTTGTAACTTCACGATACTGATACTACGGGAACAACAGAGCTATTTTACTATGAAACACCAAACAGGTATACTAGCTTATAACAATATAAGGTATACAAGACGCATTGCCGAGCGCACTACACGCTCTCTCGACCGATACTATTTCCCTGAGGAAATCGTGATTGCATCTTTAGAAAAATCTCTTGTGCTCTAAATACAATTTACTTTACTTCTTGGTGGAATTCTAAGATATTTTGTAGCTTACTCTAGACACCAGCTTGAGGAATAGGAGCCAATTCATGTAATGTGTATGTCAAAGTAAAGATCAAAATAATATTTATTCAAAAAGATTTTAACAAGTATTATAATAAAATAAGTGGCGCAGTTGGCTAGACACCAGCTTGCAAAACGAGAGGCCGCGGGTTCGATCCCCGCACCGAGACAAATGTTTGTGTGAACCACAAATATTTGTTTCGGGTCTGGGTGTTTGTGAGACCGAAAAAGTGTCTCGTAGTGTCTGATACCCACGACACAGGTCTTGTAACCTAGTGTGGGGTCAGAGCTATGTATGTGACTGTTGGGTGTGTTTATTTATTTAATAACACCAAACAGCCATATACTTAGTTCTGAAAACACACTAAGATACTAGTCTTGTATCGTAGGTGTCTGAGATTACCAAACTAAGGGTCTTAAAAACGATGCGAGGAAATCCTCAGCAACACGAAATGTCATGTAATTTACAAATGCTTTATTCGACCTAGTTTTTGTACAACTTAAAAGAACTTTCATGAAAGTGAAAACCCATTTTATCAAAGACTACCCAGCCTTTACTCAATATCACTTACGATCAGCTAGACTAAATCTAATAATAAACACCTGACCTCGACAGCCTTTTGTGCCACATCCCCAACATCCTTGAAAAGCCTAGATCCAATTCACACCCACTTAATCTGCCAAATTCGACAATACCACGCGTCGAATTCTTAATATCTAAGAAACCCTTACATGGACTACACGCCAAGTTACCCCTCCCCCCTTGCCTACTACTTCACCCCCGCTTCACTTTCAGTCCATAGGGGCCGTCCATATATTACGTCATTGTAAATTAGTGGGGGAGGTTGGTTGGTTGGTAGTATGGTATTCATTATTGAACCCTATTTTTCTCATCATTTCAATCCACAATGTTTTAATTTTGTAAAACTGGTAATGACGTCAGTTTTGCGAGGGGGGCCATTAATTTAAGAAATGACGATAGGATGATTATGGGGCGTGTCAAAAATATGAATAAAATCGATGACTTAATATATGGACGGCCCCATTTCGGATTAAGTCGAGGGCACACATCACATTCGACCTCTGACGGTAGTTTAGTTGCGTGTACTCGACGAAAATTCGATAAATAAAGGTCCCAGAGTGATATTTCCACGACTCCAATCGAATTCCTCGGGAGCGTTACGATCGCTAAGTGGATAAGACTATTCTGAGGGGTATGAGTTAACAAAACCGATTATGTGTTCGGACGTGGCGAAATGGACGAGTTGAGTTACGTTTCGAAGGCAATCTGAATAGGGCAGTTGTATTGGTGAAATTTTCTAAATATTTTTATATAGTATCAAATAATTGTACGTCATTAAAACATGTTTTTAGAGCTGGTTAAAAAGATGAAGCAGTAATTACTAATTTCAGATAGGAATGGAAATTAAAACGATATAAAAATCGAATTAAAAAAAAAATAGTAAATAAAAATGAAGATTCAAGATTGGTGAGGATATGTATTTAGCCGCAACGTATTATTGTCTCTTCTCGATCATTCTTTTTTTTCTGTTTCTAATTATAATAGTGAAAACATTGTTTCCGTTTTAAAATAAAGACAAAATTAAGTTTTAATAGGAGCAATCATCGTCATCTTCATTATGCTACCAAAAATTATCACCAAACCCGACACACCCATATTCCGTTAAGTAAAATTTCTATTGCAATCAAAAATACAAGACATTATCCTTAAAATGCCAGCCTTAACACACACTTCTGTACATGAACCTCAAGTAAGTTTCAACTATAAACTGCCAAGCACTCACGTTACCTAACTAATAACGATTAGGTATAGCTTATTAATATCGGTGCTCTCGATATTACACGTCAGTATATGCAACAGCCGCAAATCCTCTTAATCGAAACTCGTCTTCCAGTTGTGTTCCAGTCAACCGTGGCGCAGTTAATACCGTATACAATAATGCAATTACTAATTAATACCTACTTCCAAGATCACGTTAGATTGGGAGGATTAATGAAAATTTGCTTGCTATTGTAGACGTGTGGTCCAAGGTGTATGAGAAATTAACTATCACGCCATTAAACGATGAAGTAAAACATCATAAAATAAATTAAATCTTTAGAGCAGTGGTCGGCAACCTTTTGGAAGGCAATAAATAAAATAATGGCACTTGTGATATTTATCCAGATTCCTAAAAAAAAAAAATAGGCTAAAAGGTACTACTAACAACTCAACGATTTCATACAAATGTATCGTATGTTAGCCGTCATATTTGTAGTTGCTATTCCTAGAACTCCCAAATGCTCATCTGCCAAACGAGAGGCATATACTATGTAGATATGTTTAATTTATTATCAAAACATCTACGGGCCAAACATTGCTTCAGTTAAAGTATTAACTTTCGAATTTCTTGTTCGAACTTCGCTTCATCAGATGGCAAACAACAGCACACGATAGGTCGTACTCAAGCGCCATATAAAAATACACAGTCACTATTATCTTCAAACAAAGCACCATACTAAAAGGTAGGGTAGTCAGTTAACATCCTAGCATTATGGCAAAGTATCCGCCGCCGCCGGCCAGTCCGGAACACAGCCGGATATCTTCGGTTTCTGCCGGAATATGAACTGCGAGTATGAATGTGGCATATGTCGCCCGCGGCCAAGGAGCAATAGAAGGCGTGCTTTGATTTTCGGAAAAGGCTATTAGGCTTTTATTATGAAATTTGAAAACATGCTTCAGTGGACGAAGACACTTTTAAGGCAATTAAGGTCTCACTAACATTTTGGCAAAACACTCCATCATAATGATATATTTTAACCTCTTGTCATAGAAAAGGCGTGACACGAACTTTATTTACTTCCAATAAAATATTTAAGGTAATTAACCGTGTTTACATGGCGGCTGGCAGCGGTTGGATGAGGAGGGCCGAGAATCAATCCCAGTGGCGTGTCATTGAGGAGGCCTATGTCGAGCAGTAGACTAAAGAAGGATCCTGATAATGATGATAATAATGGCTGTGCATTACATCCTACGGCAAAACTACTAAGATCTCCTTAACAACCAAATACACATGCAAACAGATCTTGTTCAAAAACTAACATGACTAACATTTAGCAAATCAAAACCCTACCTCATAGTCACACCCCCACTCAAAACCAAAGACAATAAACTGTCATCAAGTGAGCTGGAAAAGAAACGAGCAGTAATCTCGACGACACGACACGCGAGACGAGGAGCGATTGTATCGGCGATGGTCACGCGACGGTACCACCGCGCGGCCTGCCACCAGCCACCTGGGTATCGACCAGCGCGACTGTTCTTTTAATGGCGGAGGGGTAACGAACGGTGACAGTTGAGGAATTGATTCGGATTGTTGCACGGAAATAATTCATGTTTTATATTGGGTAGTGATCGTGTCGAGGTTTAAGAATCTCGACGGTCGTGGGTTCAAACTCCGGGGAAGGTGTACAAAATTTTCAAAATTATGTATGTATTCACAATAAAAAAAAAGCTTAAAGGTCGAGTCCATTTAGAAACACCATCCGAATACAATCATTACAATAAAATATCCTTTACAAAATAAACGCGTAATATTTATAAAGGGGTTCGAATCGCATCACGGCGCGGGGCACACTCCCTTTGAGGTTTAATCAGCCGTGAACATTCGTGAATGTTCTGGAAGATTCTGGAACATTCGACGGGTATCTCCTTGGCCCTGTGCTCGCCGTGGCGTGACGCTATCGCGAGACACCGATGACCCGGGACGCGTGTTAATGTCGAAGCGTCTTTTTGTTTTGTTTCCAATGGCATTCTTGCATATGTTTACAATTTTTAAGGTCTATATTGTTCTGATTAATTCATTTAATAGAGAGGTAAAAGATTAAACTTCGCATAGATATTCTCTAAGCTGCACTGCGTGGTCAATGAGTAATGGAATCTACTATAAAGTATGCCTTTTTACATACAAAAAAAGCCATGATCGGCAGTGGAGCCTAAATAGATGTTCTTAATTGTAACAAATGATTACCATGTATCAGGCACTAGGACTTAAAACACGGGTCTACTTAAATCTTTACATTTCTATTTTCGTTCTTTCATACTAAAACTAACATTCATCTCGACATTCGTCCCAACAAATCGAAATCTCCAAAGCGGAGCGGTGACAAACGGCGGTCCCAATAAAGCAAGCTCTGATTTGACAATTATGGCGTGCCATAAACAAGATTGAATGCGTTTTGAGATTTCGTAATGAAATCAAAGAGAAATTGTTATTTACGATCATTGTCCGTCGACCCATTGAGGACGATGTGACATTAAATGTCTTTGGAGATATAAAACGGAGGATTATCCATCTTTGAAAAGCTAAAAATATTGTTTTTCTTTCATGCAACTTTGTAATGCTATTATAGATATTAATATATGAAAAAACTATATTTAGTTTAAGGTGACAATGTTTTGTTCACAGTATGATGATGCTGCATCATCATAGAGTGATACTGTTAAACTAGCCTGGTTTGTATTTTATACGAATGCTTACAAAGCGTGCGAATATTATTTCTTGTTGAATTTTTAGGCGTGAATGGGTTGTTTAGCCCGTGAAAATCTGGCATAACCCCTTAAGCGTTATCCCAAGGGGAAAAAGGCCACACGTTAGTCATTAAAACACTTTTGATCATATTAGTAAAAACAACGTATAGAATCACGGAGACTGTTAAAAGCTATTTGTTATTTAGAAAAATATTCATTCTTTTCAACCTTCACTAATCAATCCACACATACATACACTGATAATCGAACCAAACCCCGTCCCCAGTAAGTGCCGCGTCGCCCAAGCTGACCAAGCATGTAGGTTGCGGTGCTACCGGTAGCGACAGGTTGAGCGTCGTGTGTGCAACCGTGTGTGGCAACAACGCGTCGTGTTCGTGTGTCTCGCGTGGTGTCTCAATCAATGCGGCGAGACATTAACCGCTAGGTAATAAGGACGACGGGAAAATATTTCCATCAAAAACATCATTATTCCTCATTTACGTCCCAATACTAAATAATGACATCCTTTACTATTAAGAGGTTTTAGACCTTAATCATCCACGCTAGCCTAGAGCTGGTTGGTGAAGCCTTTTTTTTTTTTTTTTGTTCTCGAGGGGAAAGCTGTTTATGGCTCTACTTCCCGCCAGCCCGGGGGAGGGGGGCGGGAAGCGTATGTCGGGGTCACCGGTCTTCCAGCCCGGCGCGCGGCGACGTCATATCCGCGCAGGTGTTAGTGCCGGGCTGGGTCCCTAACAAAATCCCTAAACCGGCATACCGACCAAAACCCCCCGGTGGCCATCTCCGCGCCAGGTTGGGCGACCATGGTACGTGAGCGAGAAGCGCACACCGTTAACCACAGCCGCCCGGTGCGCCTCCGAGACGAAATTGTCTCGGCCGTCTCGGAGTTTTAGGGGGCGCAGTTGCACCCCCACTTCTTGGTTCGGGCGCCTCGGTTGTGGATGGGCGCCCGCGACGTGCACAGGCCACAGTGCCGCCGCCCCTCTCGGGGTCACTTTCAGTGAGGACGCGCTGCCCCCACAGCACGTCCAGCGACCCCAAGCGCCCCTTTAAGTCGCCTTTTACGACAGGCAGGGGATACCGTGGTGGGATTCTGACGCCCCCTTGCCACAGGGCAGGGCGCCGGGTCTAATTCTCTCTGTTGACCCGGCGCCTCCTTCTTTGACGTCTTTGACGGGCGGGATCGCTTCTTTCGCGATCCCGACCCGCGCTCTCCTTCTGCGACATGACGTACTCGCAGAAGGAGAGCATCGCTCGCCAGGACCTCGGACTCCCGACCATCGAAGAGACGACGGCCGGGAGCGAGAGGTCTTCACCGACAATTGCGCGGAGAGCGCTGCGCTGCACCACCCAGGCTGGACACTCTTCTAATGTGTGCTGGGCTGTGTCGTCCAGACAGTTGTCACAATGGTGACACACGGTCGACTCCTCCTTCTGTGCCACCCGACACAGGAAGTGGCCGAAGCACCCGTGCCCCGACAACACCTGCGTCAGGCGGAACGTCTCCGCACCGTGGCGCCTGTCCACCCACTGGACGAGGACAGGACGCACTGCCTCCACGGTCTTAGCACCAGCACTGGGATTCTCCAGCCTGGTTCGCCATTCCTCCACGGCGGCCGTACGGAGGGAGGCTTTCAGTGCCTCAACCTCTCTCGGGGCCAGTCTGTCCCCGCGACTTGACGCCTCCTCCCGCTGATGGAATAGACGCGAGAGGAATTTGGCATCAAGGTCCCACGGCAGGGACCCGGCCAGAACGCAGGCCGACTCGTAGGAAATCGTGCGGTAGCCCCTGATCATCCGCTGCGCCAGCGCACGCTGAGGCTTGCGCAGAAGAGCGACGCAGCGCCTGCTCAGGGACTCGGCCCATACTGGGCTCCCATACAACGCCATAGACCGCACGACTCCCATGTACATCCTTCGGCAAGGGATGCCCGGACCTTCCAGGTTGGGCAGCAGGCCGGAAAGAGCGCCTGCCACCCGCAGCAACTTCGGCTGCATCATCTCAAAATGGGCGCGGAATTCCCACCGACTATCCAGCAGCAGCCCCAAATACTTAAGCTGCTTGCCGATGGGAATCCGCACGCCCTCAATCTCAATGTGGGCCCCAGCAGGTGGTCCCATCCGAGGCCGATGAAAACATATGGCCTCAGATTTATGGAGAGCCACCGTGAGGCCCAGCCGCCGAATTCTCCTCGCCACGTTACCAGTTCCAACCGCGGCGAGGTCGGCGGCCTCCTGGAAGGTCCCGCCCGTCGCTGTGACGAGCGTGTCGTCGGCGTAACAGAATACACCGACGCCCCGGGGGTTGGCACCACGGAGCACCCAGTCATATCCGATGTTCCACAGAAGGGGTCCAAGAACAGACCCCTGTGGAACACCGCACGACATGGCTCTTCGATGCCACCCGTCGGCGCCCGGATACACCACGTCCCTGTTAGATAGGTACGAGTGCACCAGGCGCCTGAGGTAGGGTGGCACCACGTGGTACCGCAGTGCTTCCTTAATACAGGCCCAGGGCAAGGTGTTAAAAGCGTTGGCGATGTCTAGAGACACCGCCACGACGCATTTGCCCCGGGCCACTGCTTCCTCCGCTTGTGCCTTTACCCGCAGAATCGCCGAGATGGTAGATCGGCCCCGCCGGAAACCGAACTGGCAATCAGCCAGGTCCGGGCCAGGTTGGTGAAGCCTAGTTTTTTTAATTGAATACGATTTTAGACTCCGTGCTGTTACTGTGAATTGGCTCTGTGATCTCTCGTTAACGACCCGATCTTAAATCTACTGAACCACACTGTCAAATCCCAACTTCAATTCATCACAATAAATCATCTGTTTCGTGCAAAACACTACACAATTGAAATCATAATAATCGTGAACTAAATCACCGTCGAACAAACAATAGTTATTAAGGGCGGGGACAGTGGGGGAGGAGTAATTAACATAATGAATAACTGGAGATTACAATAAATGTGGCGACGCCGCGTTACTCCCTGCCTCATTCCGTAACCTTCTTAACTCATAGCGGCATAGTGTTGCTAGCCTTATATTACGAGGAATTTATCAAAACAGATTTACCTGATTTGAGAATTTTTTTATATGAATAGGTATAGGATGTGTATAGGATTTAAATATAGTAATTACATATATACTGCATGTGTGAGCAGTGGCGCATAATAAATATCTTAATCACTTCTGAGTTTCACAACAGTCTAGATTCCGTTTCTTTTCTGATAACTTGTTCACTACTTCAATTGTTAGTTTTAACTAAATTAGTGAAGTGTTTCCGATTGTGTACTATATCATTTTATATTTTCAATTGCCATATTTTTTTACATTTCCTTAACATAATAAAATTAAAATAAATAAATACTCCTAAGCGTCGCACATCATTCCATGGAACCCAAACGTAATTCCACCTTAACAATACTAAAGAAAAAGAAAGAGATTATTAAACAATACCATTGGCAACTCCCATAGTTCTCCTAGTATTGTTCTGTAATGGGGACGAACAATATTTGCACGATCCGCGAGCGGAGCGCCGGGACGGGCCCGCGGTGAGGCCGCCTCCTTTTTGAGTTAATTAAAGGCATATCAGTTCTAATGATTAATTTGTTACGCGACTAATGGTGGCAAAAATTTATGGTATTGTGGATGAGGCGTGCCGTCGAGTTATTAAGCGGTCGTAGATTCCAATGATAAGATATTACTTAGACGAAATATGTGTTTTAATAATTATCACGTGTTTTAACGGTAAAAGAAAATAACATAAAACCTGTATCGATTATCGCGCGGATTAAGAATGGAAAGAAATATAAAAATCTCGGATTCAATGCCTTGTTCGAACAAAGCGTTACCATAGAATTTTTGGAAAAAGCATATATTTTAAAAACGCCTATTGAAAGTCAAACAAATTTCTACCTTTCTCAAAGCATACTTTAAATACGACTAAAATAATACCCCTCTATTTACCCCTTCATCGAAACGTGACTATACACCACTTGGTAAAACTAGTTGCAACCTACCAAACTATCCTTCCACAGATATTCCCGTCATGTGAAGTGACAAGCGACACGTCCCACGGGAACTCGTACCTCGTTTACGTAGGCCACGTTGCGTGCTGTACGCGAGTATACAGGATGCATTAAAACCGTGATCGGAAACTATGGCAGGTAATACTTATCGTGATCACAAACACATCGACCTATGCATAGAATAAGGTTCCTTATGACTATAACACCAAAGTACTTTTTATAAGAGAGTTAAAATTGGTTATACATTGCACTAGTGAAGTAATAATGATCATAAATTTTGTTGTTGTTTGAAGAACAAAAGAAGTTACTGATAATTTTGTGCCCAATTAAGTTTAAATTTCTGACAAAGACAAGTTGTGCAAAAGCACATATAACTTTATTCTGTGCATAGGTCGACATTCCATCATCGTTCCATCAGCCATTGATGGTCCACTGCTGGACATAGGCCTCCCCCAATGACTTCCACCGGGATCGGTCGGACGACAAACCCACGCCCATACAAACCCCTACCCGTACAAACCCATTAGCATTAAAAAAATCCCGAAAACATAAAAAATTGACGTTTTCCATACAACCATCGGTATTAAATGTGCGTGGTTTGTATGGAAAATATTTTTCTTTTTATCTTTTGTCGGAATTTTCTTTAATGCCATTGGATTTGTGATCACCATAACCATTACCTGCCTTAGTTTCCGCTCACGGTCTGAATACACCCTGTACAGGTTCGAATACCGGTTTAGTACCCAGCGCCGAATTTCCCCCGAGGCGCACCGCGCGGTTTAAACTTTAATACTCGCATTTTTCCACGTTTCCCGTCCGTCTGTTTGTTTGGGATTAGCGAGGTCAGTTGTGGCGATGTGGTTTTTTGGACTTTTGTGCCTAATTTCCTCCGCTCGACCGCAGAGAGCGTTTAATTTTTTTTAATTTTCTATTTGTATGAGTGTTTAATTTTGTATGACTACAACCTGCTTGTATAAATGTGAAAATATTTTAAAGGTATATATAGTTAAACTGTGGCATTCGAGAATTCTCAGGACAAAGAGATCGAAAGACGCATACAAAATGCATGGAAGAGTTACTGGTCCTTAAAACAATATTTCAAAAGCGATCTACCTACCTGCCTCAAGAAAAAATTGTTCGACATGTGTATCATGCCTGTCCTCACTTACGGGTCCCAGACATGGTCCCCAACTAAAAGCCAGATGTCCAGGCTGGGCGTCTGCCAGCGATCAATGGAGCGCAGCATGCTTGGATACCAGCTTAAAGATCGCATAAGAAACACCGACCTGCGCTCCACAACTCAAGTGTCTGATGTGGGCAAGAGATGTGCTGAACTGAAGTGGGACTGGGCCGGCCATCTTTTCAGGATGAATCCGGACAGATGGGCGAGGGCCGTCACTGAGTGGATACCATGCGAGGGCCGCCGAAAACGCGGTAGACCGAAGATGCGCTGGAGAGACAGCTTGGACAACTTTGAGAGGGAATGGCGTAAATTGGCTACAAACAGAGAAATTTGGAAGAAAAAGAAGGAGGCCTTTGCCCAGCAGTGGGATCTAGTATAGGCTATTTAAAAAAAAAAAGTTAAAGGAGACACAAAGAGTCAGGTGCAAGAATAAACAGACGGAATTTTTCACTTTTTATGCTGGAGTAATAATAGGTAAAGCGTATTTCGGTATTTTTATGTCAAAAAATTCAGATCATTATTATACATCCCTCTTATTCAAACACAATAGCTGTTAACTAATTATCCGGCAAATTTCCTTGATGAGATCCTAGAGTAACTTTACCGTTCAATATCTATTAAGCCATAACGCACTCGAAACTTACCTGGAACAACAAAAAAACAAAAGGTTAATAATAATACTCTTTATGACAAAAATTTCATTGAATTTCAACAAAGACATTCAAGATATAAAAACTCATAACATATGTAATTTTATTATAGGACTCTTGACGTTATTCTCTCAAATAGTAACCACAAACATATACCAACCCATATGTAAAATGAACACAAATAAAAATAGAAAAAATATGACACACACATCCGTCCCAGTTTTCATTTTTCGGGGTTCAAATATCAAGTCCGCAACGCTTGGCAACTAGAACGCCTAAATCGTCACTCACGTAACCAGCAGCAGAGAGGGCACGAAATATCACCACAACACTCGCTAGAATCGTACCTAATGTGAAAATAAATGGGGCTTTGTGTTTCGATAGATATTTGTGTATTAAAGAATAAATTTTTGGAATTTGAAATACATAAATATATTAAAGAGTGCGCTTTTATTGTTCGACACAGTTACTAATACTACAAAGATACCAAAATAAATTAAATGTCTATAATAATATACAAGTATTCAGACCGTGCAGAAAAAAAAGCAGTGATGGCCTCGAGGTTTAGACGCGCGGTCCAGAATCTCGGCGGTCGCGGGTTCGAACCCCAGGCACACACCTCTGACTTTTCGAAGTTATGTGTGTATTCAAATTGAATTATCACTTGCTTTAACGGTGAAGGAAAACATCGTGATGAAACCTGCACACCTAAAAGTTCTTAGGAATTTCTTAGGTGTGTAGTCCGCCAACCCGCACTAGGCCAGCGTGGCGGACTATGGCCTAAACCCTCTCAATGGTACAGGAGACCCGTGCTCAGCAGTGGGCGTATATGGGTTGATGAAGAACCGGTAGAAGATCGTAACGATCATCGGTATTAAACGTATGTGGTTTGTATAGAAAACGTTGAAAAGTTTTTCTTTTTTTTTTTGTCAGCCTTAGTTTCCGAAAACGGTCTGAATACACCTGTATATTCATAATTATATTCAGATGCCATATTCAAATTAAAATTCCTACAATTAGTCTCTTCACAGGCATCCTCAATTCGACACCCACTTTCATCCCTCCACACCCATCCAGTTATCCATCGAATCTGTCTAACCATGCTCATCCAGAATGAAATCTTCACACACAAAGTGGCGGTGTGAATGACGTGACACGATTAGGACCTAGGCTTGCAAGCAGACCTAATTTTGATCTATGCTACGTAATTATAGGCTCCATCGCATTACCCATTGTTATTGGCGCTGCGTCAGCAAATGCTGTCAATTTCCCAGCAAATGGTGTCAATTTTACACATTTCCCGAAACATCGATGTTGAAATACAGCCCCGATAAGGTAGTTAGGAAATTTGGAGGTCCTTATCTTCGTTTTCCTAACTAATTATCTGTGTCAATCTAAGTACAAACAAATCCCAACGACCATTCAGACAGATTCAAACTTAATCGTTTACTTTATCAATCTTAATCATGCCTCAACAGAAACAACGTTAGACAATTCCGTCAAACTTTACCCACTACCAACCCCAACATAACATAGCACACCGCATGCAAACTTCCCAAGACGCTCCTCCTTTATTTATCAACTACCCGCACAAAGCCATCAAAGAGCACGCATATTGCCAACATTCAAAACTCCACGCATCATTCAATAATTCACGACTACCGCGTAACTACCCCCGGTACGTAATACTCTCATCTCTATGATAATTAACTAGCATCTTTAACGCACACTTGCAGTTCGCAAGTTGGGCAGCTCGTTTTGTTATTAATTATATCTACCTTCCATCCCGCCTAGACCGCTTCTCGCCCCCTTAATTCGGAAGTAGGGTGGTAAATCAGGGCTGGCACATATGTCTTTGTGTGTTGAAAGATTCATTTTTTTGGGGTAAAATTTGGCTAGGTATTGGCTAATCCATCTGGTAATCATAGCAATTGTTTACATCCGTCAACCTGCATTCGGTCAGCGTGGTTGAAGTGGTAAGGATAAAGCCTAAGCCCTCTTATGATAAACTGATTATGATGGATCATTCTAAAGCCTTAAATATTGTACCTATTAAAACGTCCTTCTTTTGGAATCTTTTTTTTTATTTCAAACTACGTACACCATTGGTTCAACTACACCACGTAATAAATTGCAAAATTACAATAGAAGTATCTTTTTATAATACGAAATAAAGATTTCAAAACTTTTATATCCAACAGTTTTTTTCTGGTAGATCCTCTTTTGAATATTATACTGCACAAGGACTAGACATTACAATGATTTTCCTCAAAATTTACCACACTTTCTTAGTCTCTCTATCCCCCACATTCCTGTTAGTACAACCCTGCCCCGTAACATCGTCAGGTGGCGCCACGCGCGCTAATGTGATGTAGAAGTGACGGTAGCTATCTCGCCGCGCAGGGGCACCAAACTATTGTTGGCAAGTTTCGAACGCAGCTTGCGTATGGTAAACACTGGGGGGCGACGGTTAACGAACTTCAATGATTAAGTTTAAGTTCTGGGGGGATAATGTAGGAGTAACGTGTTAATATTGTGTGCGATAATAGCATCATTGGTTAATTATGGCGCACAGGAGTTAAATGAGAAGGCGTGGGTTCGATGCCAGTAAGGAAGTCAATATTTGATTTTGGAATTTGTGAGGGCGAAGTATAACGTAATTTGTGATTCAAGTAACACAACACAATGTTGAATAAATAAAATTATATTTTTGTCGTGAAACGGTTTTTAAATATTTCAACAAGTTCAAGGATTTTTTTTTGTTTGTTTTATAGATTCTTCATATGAAGTAAATAACTCAGCAGTATTGTTATTGTTCTGTAACGAACAATAAAGAGTATTTGTATATAGACACCAAAGAGTGAAACGGAAGAATAAATAACATCGATGTCGATGTCGAATGCGATAATATCGATGCGTCGATAATCGAATAATTGATTATGCAAATGGCATTCTGCAATCTCTGCGATTGGTTACTTTAAAGACAATAGGGACGATTATCGCTCGTTCCACAGGGCAACGCGAAGGACAATGAACGAACATAGTGATGTAGAATAGTTCTAAAATAAGCCCATATACGTCCCACTGCTGGGCACGGGCCTCCTCTACCATTGAGAGGGTTTAGATGTTAGCATGCATTTCATTTCATTTCAGTAGAATAGTTATAAAAAAAATAGGTCAATCCAGACCAGTGTGTTAGAATAAAAATTGACATAATGACAACTTGAAGAAAAATATGTAAATATACTGAACATAATTACATAACGTGTCCCTGAGGCATTTTCTTGCCGTTTCTGTGCCACACCGATAAAACTTCCTGAAGCGGCGATAGCTTAAACTGACGAATCAAAAACTTAAATTTTAAATTCAACAACAAAAAAAAGACGCAACCAACAAATTCATTCCCATCTCATTAAAAACAATTTCAATATTGAAAACCATACACTTCCCCTCTGAAACCAAACAACACGATACCAACACACGATTAAAAGCGCAAAGCATTAACAAACGATTGTTACCGTAATTAATGAGCGCGGTACAAAACGATTCCCCCTCGTGTCGGTAGCGTGTCGGCGTCGTGCGTGCGTCGTGTCGGATCCGTCACGCACGCGTCGACACTTCACAACAACCGATAGTTATCTTAATGAGAGGCCTTCCGAATCGGGGGTTTGAACGCGCATCGTTGAAATGTGTAGATCGTGTTTGATTTGAGGATAATTTATGTTTTGTTTGTAAAGTTTGGGTGTTTTTAGTGATAGAAGATTAAGGATATGGCACAAAATTTTAAAAAAACTGAATTTTTCCTATCTGGGCTGAAATTAACTGCCATAAATAAAATTTAAAGCTTGCCCTTGTTACTTAAAGAACTAACATCTTCTTCATCAACCCATATACGCCCACTGCTGAGCACGGGTCTCCTCTACCATTGAGAGGGTTTAGGCCATAGTCCGCCACGCTGGCCTAGTGCGGGTTGGCGGACTACACACCTAAGAAATTCCTAAGAACTTTTAGGTGTGCAGGTTTTATCACGATGTTTTCCTTCACCGTTAAAGCAAGTGATAATTCAATTTGAATACACACATACATTCGAAAAGTCAGAGGTGTGTGCCTGGGGTTCGAACCCGCGACCGCCGAGATTCTCGACCGCGCGCCTAAACCTCGAGGCCATCACTGCTTTAACATACCTAATTTATATTATGTTAGCTTAAGATTTAAAATGGAAAATCGCAATGCCACTGTCTGCGTCAAGAATCGAATCTGAGACCATTAGATGCACTAGAACGACCAAAGCAATTTTTTTAAAAAATACGAGAAAAATATCATAACACAACCCCACAATGATCCGACATTGTAAACATGATTGGCGATATGAAACATTTACCGCGGGACAAATGACTCGGACGAGTTGGACGTGCAACGCGTCCAACGTTTGTCCAAACTTTCATTTGCATTCATAGCCCCGGGGCAGCGCTTTCTTCCCTCCTATGTCTTAGCTACGGCTTGGCCTCCTTTTGACTTTGCGGTAAATGCTAAAGTTGGGGTTGTACTGCAGGCAATATATACTCAACCTATCGCCGTCCACTGCTGAACGTAGGCCTCCCCAAGAATGCGCCAACCATCCCGGTGATGTGCAGCCCTCATCCATTGATATGAGCCATATGAACTGGAGATCGTAAAAAAAAACAAAGGTATCTTTTGTAAATGTAAATCCATGTGCATACATAACGTATTAGGCAGGAGTGCATTTCTGCAACCCATTTGACTGAGTATCAGTCCCACGTAAGAAGAAGCGAGACTATTGCCGCTTTTTGTGCAAATTTCCAGACTCCGTGATGGTAAGTACTGAACTTTTTCTAGTGAAAAACACAATTAACACCTTGATCCGACTTTGCCAAATGGATCATAGTTCAGAAGATGCGTTAAATTCAACCTATGCAGAATTCAATCCACCAAATCTGCCAAAAAACGCTCCCAACACCTCTCATGGCCGGCCGTCGCTTATATAACACACTAACCCGCCGCCACTCGCACCGCACCCTACCCATGAAATATATACAGCGGCGGTCATGTGTTCAGACTTGAAGCTCCGCTTTTGATATTTTTCTTTGTGCCAACATCGCCTTTGAGAAGTCCCGTGTACATTTCGCTACACGGCCTAGAACTGTGCGGGAAGAAATCACGCATCAACTGTGAAGAAATGACACTTTCAGCGTGCCGGCCTAGTTGGGCTATCGTTGGTTAGTTTGAACAAACGTTGGACCATTTGGATATGATGAATGAGAGAGATGTAAAGGAATGACGTTTACTTATTTAAACTAAAACAGATGCAATGGGGATGCCTAATATAAAATGATATTTTATTCAGTGACCTGGGCAAATGTGTTGCATTAGGAAATTCAGACTGTTTTCATCCAGCACAGACACAAACTAGAATCATTAATGTATTGTATTTTTATAAAAACAAATTTAAACACCTAAGGCTCTTTATTTAAAATAAAATAAAAATAAAAATCTCTTTATTGCTTAAAAGTAGATACAAAAAAATAGTTAAATTTGGTTTAACAGTTCAAAGCAAAAGGACGTGGCTCAGCTCGTGCTACTCAGACAGTAGTCCGAGTAGCGCTGATTTTCAGCCACTCCCGAAGTTTGACAACACACAGAATAACAAAATAAATATATGATTTCCCTCAAAATTAACTAATAAAAATATAAAAATAAAACTGAATATCTATATTCTATATCTATATTCTCTTTGTGCGTGTGTGTGTGCGTGTGTGTGTGTGTGTGTGTGTGTGTGTGTGTGTGTGTTTGTGTGTGGAAGTTGTATGTCAGAAAATTTTATCTAGGCTATTGATTAGCCACCGAGCACGTTTTAAGTTTTCTGCAGCAAGCTGTCGTCTCAACAAAGCGGATTTGTATTTTGTTTTAAAACATTCCACGCTCATTTTGTTCCTCATAGGTGTATTTGTATATAGCGACCCGCCCCGGCTTCGCACGGGTGCAATGCTGATATTTAATGGATGTTATCATACATATAAACCTTCCTCTT
This sequence comes from Cephonodes hylas, assembly GCA_030295005.1. NCBI lineage: Eukaryota > Metazoa > Arthropoda > Insecta > Lepidoptera > Sphingidae > Cephonodes > Cephonodes hylas. Next base: position 6,184,898 of record AP025386.1, on the reverse strand, counting down.
CAATCACTCTATCTATAAAAAAACCGCATCGAAATCCGTTGCGTAGTTTCAAAGACTTAATCATACAACGGGACATAGGGACAGAGAAAGCGACTTTGTTTTATACTATGTAGTGATAAGTTATAAAAAGACCATCTTCACTTTTACAACACATTACGAAAAATTATGAATTTATTTTTTATACATTTCTCTCGATACATGTGAAATTTCCCATCGCTTTGAACACACGCAGCGTAATGTACGTAAAATTCATTCCTTCGTGTTCAAACACGCGTGCAAAACGAACACAAATGTTTTGTACAGCGCTCGCTGAAATGGCTGTATTGAAATTTAAAAAAAACTTCATTCGAAACAGAACTACAGTGAATGGAACTCATCTGTTTTCCAATGAGATTTTATCAAATACAATCGCGCCGTGAATTGACAATTGTTATTTATAGGAATCCATTTCAATAAGTCAAAAAATATCCGTGCTGTGTGTTTTTATGTTCGACAGCCCCGTGGCGCAGTGAGCTGGACACCAGCTTACGAAACGAGAGGCCGCTGATTCGATCTCTGTGCCGAGATAAATGTTTAAGTAATCCACAAATCCCATGTTCAGCAATGGGACGTACATATATACGGATGTATATATGGGCTTACAATGATGTGACCTACAAATATTTGTCACTTGTCTAGGTTTTCGTTCGAAAAGTATCTCGTAGTCTCTTATTACGACAGAAGATTTGTATCCGAGATTGGACTATGCATTACACATCTTTAGTGATCAGGCGTGAGATAAAATATTATATATTTTTATATGTATCTTTAATCATTCCAAGAAGAATTAAAATCACTATCACTCTATTCTATTCGCTCTTTTAACTTCAGAAGAATTATCAAAAGCCTAAACCCATTCCAAGAAAAAGCCATTAACCCTTACAAGGTTGACAGAGGGTAGCGATGTGAACGCAGCCGGTTTCGACCCCACGTACTCGCGAAGGAGGGCGCAATCACGTTGAGGACGCGAATGCAACAAGTTGCGATTCAACACTACTTTTGTGGAACGTGCTGTTTGAATCCTAGGTCGAATTGGTACTCTCTGTTATCCTTGCTAAAAGGCTTTTTTATCCGGAAAATTCTGTCACCACAACAAACGAACTCTGGGATCTGGAGTGGAACTCATCAGAGTGTTAAAGACCACACCTACATAGCCTCAAGCCTGTATTGCTCGAGATTAGCCTATTGCCAATTTTAGAGCACAATTCCAGACTTTGTGCTAGTAACGATTTCCTAATGGAAAAATGGAATGAGGAAATACGTAACAGAGTAGAAATCTAGTCAAAGTTTCAACAAGTTGTAAAGCCTGGTTAAGGCGATGTTACTATTTAAAGTCACCGTCTCTACCCAAATGTAACGTTTATTCGGTGATAAAAATATTGCAACACCCAATGAGGAAAAATTTGATTGGTTGGTAGGCTTAAAGATATGGCACGGACGTATATAGGAGCTCAGGAAGGGAGAAACATACGGTGCATTTTTTTATAAAAATTTTCCAACGCGTAGCTTAGTCCAACTGTTAGTTCAGGATAAAATTAAGGTCACGAGCACGCAAAATCACACCACAACAACCAATAACCGTTTACACTAAGGGCGATACGAACACGGCCCGAACCTATCCCGTTTTGTTTAAGCCCATTCCGTATTCCCAATGGAGGATTGCGAAACCCCCCGTTTTCGTGACCAATATCGTACGTGCGTAACGTACACGACACGCGTCCGACACGTATACGAGCGTTAAACAAACGACTGCAGTTACGTGGCGAAATGTCTCGTTGTGACAAAATTGAGAATACGATATTTGAATATTTCCTATTGTTGGTGGTCAGGTAAAATTTAACATCGATGATAAGAATGCCGTACAAAAATATACGGCATAGTGCTATTATTTTATGCCAGTCTTTCTAACCAGGTCTCCTCGTGGATCAAAATGACTTACCCGCTCTTAGACAGGCCGTTGAACGGGCTTAAAACAATTTGAAATGTATACAAGTCTATTCAGATTGTGATCGGAAACTAAGGCACGTAATAGCTAATGTCAAAAACCACATACATTTAATAATACCATTGGCTGTAAGGAAAACTTCAACATTTTTATTTGGTGTCGGGATTTTCTTTAACTAAAGGGGGTTTGTAATCCACCTTAGTTATTACCGATCACGGTCTGAATACGGCCTGTATAAAAATATGTATGTTAAGTAATTTTTAACTTAATTCATATTACCATAGAGTAATGACGAACAGATACGCCACTTAAGGCACTGTATCTTTTTTAATACATTTTCGAGGAAAATTCCTCCAAGAAAAATGTCATTAAGAAGCGCAAGTTAATTGCTCCGAGGATATAATAAATTGCGCACACGCGCGCCACCTGGCGATATAATGAGCTCGCCGCTGAATTTATTCACTACGCGTATGAACTATTAGTTTCTTCAACTAGTCCAATTTACCTGTTAAAAAATAAAATTAAAACCAAAAAACCTTGTACACTTGAAGAATTTAAATTCAACTTAATTTTATTTTAAAACGAAAAGTGGCGACGAATGTCTAGAGACTGCTTTGTAGTCTCGCAGCACAAGTGTCTATCGTTAAATCTAGAGGTCCTGGGTTCGAGTCTCGCTGCGGTCAAAATGATTTTTTTTCAATTAGCAAAATTTGCATACCAGCTTCTTAATATTTGGGACTTTAATCATAATCATCATCATATAAGTCCTTACGGTTAGACTTACATCACAATTCAGGAAACCTAGGTATAGAAATACACTGTCTACCTAAAGACTTAAAAGTGCATATAAACATATATGTGTGACAAATCATATTTATAAAAACTACCAGCTCTAAAAACAATTTTTTAAAATAACTCAAAAAATATTTTTAGCCAATCCACCGACATGTTGGTAAACAAGTCGGCCAACACATGGAGGCTAGTCTGTCACGTCTCGTGAGCAGACAACACCGTCCCAGTTTTGAAACTGAGCTCGCTACACGCCCACCCGTCGGCTGCCCGCTTAATTGCGCTTTTTTCGAGCAAAGTTTGCCATGTCGACATCAATTTCCCGATGATATTAAGAGATGCTTCCGTGCGCGGCTGGCGCGAGAGCCTGTCTCGCTCGGTTGTGGCATAATGATGGATTTATAATCAATATTACTTTGTGTAATGTACAGGTTTAAAAAAATGAATACATCTTACAGTCATATATTTAGTTCACACTGTAATACAAGTCTTGAGTCGGGGGTCAGGAACTACTTTTCGGTCCAGATTATATTTTAAAACTCAACCAAACGGTGACATATCTAGACTACGCGTTGCTACTGGGAATTTCTAAAACTTACACACACATTCACACTGAGAGTGATTCTGGTATTTCCTGGTTGTTTCCCGAAGCATTAGGAAGTTTAACCAAAACGTGGACAAACTTCTTCGTCTGTCTGTTACGCTTTCACACCAAAATATGTAAAATAAAAATAATTTTGGTACAGAGACATATGGAACCTTGAAGCACGATCTATGCTGCTTTATTTCATAACATTAAACCCAAGCAAAGCTTATCTTGCACGCTAGTAAAACTATAAAATTCAACAATAAATCCAAATTAAAAACTATTTTCAGCGCGGCAAAATGTCGACTAACCCACAGCAAACATTCCAGGAATCCATCTCGCTACACGTGTCCAGGATGGCCGTGTCGTTAACAACACGACTAACATAACAACAACAACACACAACTAGAGGTATCGATCCCGGGATCCCGAAGCCCGGGATCCCGGGATCCCGGTCATATTTCAGTCCCGAAATTTTCGGGATTAAATTCAATAAATCCCGGGATTTTCGGGATTGACATATTTATAATAAAAATCAATAAAAATGTGCTTTCTAAGATCATTAAACAAGAAATTACTCTTTCTGAGGCTAGTTTTTCACGAGGCAATAATTTGGAGAAGACCTATAAAAATTTATAGACGATTCCTCCAACTTCCATCGAGTCTGAACGCGCTTCTTCTGCTTCTACATATGCCACAAATTAAGAAGTATGCTTTCGGATGAGACGTTGGATGCGTTGTTATTTCTAAGATTTTATTTTCGTGGGTTAAATAAGTAATTTATAGTTCCTATATTTATATTTTATTTAAAATACATTGATCTCTGTTGCATGGTCTTTTTTATAGTACAATGGCGTTTCTTTGTTTAGATAAAAGGGCTTAGTTTGTTTATTTTATCAGAAGAAATTATAATATTGTTTTATTTTTTAATATTTAAGTAAAGATTTAAAATAAAAGATATATTTTAAAATGCTTTACTTTCTTTTTGTTACCACTTTTTATTACTAATACAATCCCGGGATTACCCCGGGATCCCGGGATTAACTGTTGATAATCCCGAAATCCCGGGATTACAAAAATCGACCGGGATCGAATCCCCTACACACAACACAATGCACACGAGGTAAAACTGCGCGATTCCATTCAGCAGTTAGCAGATATTACATTTTCTCTTTAATACCGTGGCACAGAACAGTTCAATAAGACTAGAAAGGTAATATTTTGGACTCGGCCATTTTTAAGTAATTCAAATTGCGTATAATTTAAAGACTTTTATAAACATGTAACATCCAATAAGCACCTCTTGGAGATTTTTTTTAATTTTTATCACTGGTCGTGTGATCGTAGTAGAATGATCTATTTCCCTTCTAATTCTTAAGTTCTTTCATGGCGTATATGGCATCCGAATGAGAGATGTAGGCAATGGTTTTTGGGTCGGAAAGTGAAATGAAAATTAAGGATTGCCCCGCTAATTAAGTTTTATGGGGAAAAGTAAAGTTTGTCGATAATAAAACATCTCTCAAGACGGAATTACTATTTAAGTCTTATGAAAGTTAGTGTTACTACACCGCAAATACCTCTCCTTAGCTGACGAACAATGCACCAACTTGTAGAGTGCGCGTCGATCGAGGTGCATTATGTCACGAGGGCAACTCTGTCGCGCGACGTGCTCAAGGGAGATTAATTACTCGCTCGCTTTTCATATAGTTAATACCTGTTTTGTCGATAAATGTCAAACAAAAATACCTTGGGAACGTACTATATCTTTTTAAATTTCTTGGTTTCTATCTCTCAAAAAAATCACCGAATAACCTCAGGGGGATTATTATTTTCGACGTGCATTTGCATTTTTAATAGTATGGATTCAACATTTGTGTCACCCGCATATATTGCGATTTGATAGCCATGCGGGCATTTTTACATCAGTGGCGACCTTCCAGAGAAGCTCAAAAAGCCAGCTGGACTTACATTTTAAATCTTCATCATCAGCATCATCATCAACAGCCCTTAATTCGTCCACTGCTGGACATAGGCCTCTCTTATGGCACGCCACTGGGCTCGATCTTCGGCTCCGATTTTGATTTAAATTTAAATTTTAAATCTTGGAATGAATTATTCAAAAAATCATTTGACAATAAAATTAGATTATCCTGACGCCACAATAAATTATTACGAACTAGACATTACACAAGTAATGTACACCTATAACACTTTTGGCCTTCTATGGAAATACCACCACAGTTTACTATCGAAAATTCCCAAAACCAAGGAATCGAACTCACGACCTTAAAATCACCCTCTCCCTACACAACCCAACACAACACTCAAACTTTGGCAACATTCGATAATTCACCGATGATACACCGAACAGAGTTTAACAGCAATTAAAGTTGCGCCGACAATCTCCCGTCGAGATCTGCAACATTACGTCGTATGTCATGGCACCTGATGTTGGTTACGCCACGGTGCGAGCTCAACGGATTATTGTTGAAATTTCTTTATGTGTTCTGTAAACCCACAGGTTTGGAGGCTTATTTAGCCAATGGAATGGCTTGGTAGATTTGGCGGGATATCATGAGTTAAAGATACAGATACAGACACGTTTTGTACTAATTAATAGACATTGGATAGGCAGAAGTACATGCATTTAAATGCCCACGTTCACAATAAAGGCATTGGCAAAAATTTTGAACAAGCCATTCTATGACGGATCAAGGCTTCGAAATCAGGCCAGGAACCAGGAGTGTTATTAATGTTTATAGTAGTATAATGTTACGACATCCGGTTTGCCTACAATTGATACACTTAAAAAATTCTCATATTTTTCATTAATTTACATATACATAAACTCACGCCGGTCTTCGGTTGAAATACACAGAGATATTAGATCGTCAAACGTTACGATTCAAACATGCTCTTTTCGCTTCTTCAACTGACATTATTCTCTTCAAGCATGCACGTCGGTTTCGAGCACTCTTTATATTATTCGGAACTTTACCTACATAAACTCGCAATACACACACAGCCATCCAAAATTCAAGAAATGCAAAGTCATCCCTCGTTTATTCAACGAAACTAGCCAACGAAACATTTCGAAGACCCTTCGTAGAAAACTTTTCCTACAAACTTTTAGTTCAGAAATCGCTCGTGTACAACACAGTAGATACATCGCGGCAGTCCCACGGGGCAGCATCCGCTTAAATATGAATGTGACAAAGCGAATTCCACCCCTACAACAACGAACAGTCTCGCATCGGTATTCGTGCGAGTTAGTCGTGTAATTACCTGAGTGCGTTAATTTAAAACATTACTATTATAATATTGTTCGCGGCGCAAGCAGGTAGCCGGCAAGGGCCGCGCAACCGGTTTGTGCGACCCGTCTTATTTATGTGCGATAATGAGTAATTCAATAAGTGAGGACGAAATGATTGGATCAACACATTCTTTAAATGAAGACGGTAATATCGAGTATAATAACACAGAGGGTATAATAGAATATACGAAATCAACAGAGAAACCGACAAAAAGAGTAAGAAGTGATAATGATTCTTCATTGGAAGAAAATGAATGGACTTTAATACAGAGACAGCGGAAAAAAATGAAAGAAGGAGAAGGTTTAATTGAAGTCTACATAAGCTGTAAGGAGAAACTACCTAAACAATTTGCGCTGGCAAGAATATTTAAAGAAAATAACATAACAAATATTTCCAAAATTAAATATCTCAACCCCTACAAAATTCGTGTTGATTTTTTAAATGAAGTAAGCGTCGAAAAATTTGAATCGTCTGAAAAAATAATCGCGATGGGATGGAGATTTCACAGGGCTATGGTCAGAAGTTATTCCTATGGAGTGATCAAGAACGTAGATCTAGATTTGTCAGAAGAATACATTTTACAGAATATTAAGTGCGCCTCTCCAGGAGAATTGGTTTCCCTAAAAAGATTGAATCGACGCAGTCTGAATGAAGGTGGATGGATAGCTAGTGAATGTGTTCGATTATGCTTCAAGGGTTCATATTTACCAGCATATGTATATGTAGATGACATACGAATAAAAGTGGAATCATACATTTACCCAGTATCACAATGTTCTATATGTTGGAAGTATGGCCATACTTATAAAAGATGTCCGTCTAATAAAATTATGTGTCCTAAGTGTAGCGGGCATCATGCGAACTGTGAAACGAAAAAGTTCGTATGCGTAAATTGTGGTGGAAATCATATGGCCCTAGCGAAAGTATGTCCGATATTTTTAAAAGAAAAAAGGCTCAGAGAAATAATGGCAGAATTTAACTGCACGTACAGAAAGGCTCTTACTGTATATGTGCCACAAGAGGCGAGTATTCTCCTTGACTCGAAATCGTTAAAATCTACAGACCAGAAAAGTGATTTTAATGAGAAGAATGAACTTACAATAGCGCCTCAAACACAAATTTCTCCTACTTTTGCTGAAGCTGTTAAAAGAAATGCTATTTCTATAGATGGTAAAATAACAAAGCAGTCATTTAAGAAAAAGGCAGTCAAGTCAAGAATTACCCATGTACCCATGTCAAGAAATACACATGAACCAGAGTTTTCTGTCTATAATAGTGAACCTCAGGAACAACCAGAAGAAAAAAATAGCGTAGATTTTAGTGACTTATTGATGAGACTAAAGGAAATAGTTTTTTTGAAAAATGCTTCTTTACAGGAAAAAATTATAGAAATGTTGAAAAATTGTATTGAATGGATAATTGTGATAGCTGTTGAAAATATTTCTGATTGGCCGTTGTTTAAGTATATTCTAGATTATATCAGTTTCTCTAATGGCTCATAAAAGAATGTTTGGAAATCTTAATATTTTACAGTGGAATGCACAAAGCTTAAAACCAAAATTGGCTGAATTTGAAAATCTTTTATTGCTTGAAAAAATCCACATTGCTGCATTAAGTGAGACATGGTTGGAATCCAGTACTAAATTAAATGTAAGTTGTTATAATATTTATCGCAGAGACAGAAATGATTCTTACGGCGGCGTAGCTATTTTAACTCATAAATCGATTAAATCTAGTCTCATAAATGTCCAATTGTCTAACCCTGGTATAGAAATTATAATGATTAAATTATATAATTGTGATCAAGTAGAAAACTTTATATCTTTATATTGTCCACCCTCCGTTCACACTAGTCAGAGTGATTGGAGTCAAATATTCTCGTTAAGTAAAGAAAAAACAATATTGGTCGGAGATTTTAATGGGCATCATACCGATTGGTCCCGAAAAAATGACAGGCGTGGAATACAGATTTTTGATGCGTTATTAGACAGTAATTTAGTTTTATTAAACAATAAACAATATACAAGAGAAAAATTTGTGAATGGACAGCTACAACAAACGTCGCCCGATATATCGCTGGTGTCAGCAGATATTGCTCTTAATTTTAACTGGTTTGTAAGTAATGAAACTTTAGGAAGTGATCATTCTATTATTAAAATAACACTTGATATTACCCTCAAAAAACCTATGCATTTCAAAAGAAATTATAAAAAAGCTGACTGGGACTCATATAATAATTATTTAGCGACTGTTTTTTCTAATTTTAATATACCTAAAAATCCTCAAACTGCATATAATTCATTTGTAGAATGTTTAAATCAAGCTGCCGATTTGTACATCCCAAATATAAAAATATGTGTTAATCCGACCAATAAGTTTGCGCCAAAACCATATTGGACGTCAACGTTGTCTAAAGCCGTTGCTGAAAGGCGTCTAGCTCTGAGTAAGTTTAGACGAAACCCAACTCCTACGAATTATGATTACTTATTAAATAAAATCCGAATAGCACAAAAACTCCAACGGGAAGCCAAATGTAAAGGATGGCAATCATTTTGTTCTTCTATTGATAGCGGTTGTACTTATAGGGAATTGTGGCGAAAGATGGGGTGGTACAAGGGGATTAGTCGTCAAAAAAAGGAAGTTGATTATGATTCAGCAAATGAGCTCCTTCTTGGTCTTGCACCGAATTTTGTTATGCCTAACAAACCCATACTATCATCAAACAACCCAAAATTGGATGAACCTATAACCATTCAGGAACTGGAAAGATGCATAAGGACCAAAGATAGTTGTCCAGGCTCCGATGGGTTGTCCTACTCCATGATTCATAAGCTACCACATAATGGCAAACTAATTTTACTTTCCTTATATAATACGTTCTATTCACTAGGATATGTACCTCAACAATGGCGAAATGTCTCTATCGTACCAATCCCGAAAGTAACATCCAATAACAGTTCAGCTATATCTCTCAGGCCGATTTCACTAATCTCATGCCTGTGTAAAGTTTTTCACATCATTCTAATGTACAGATTAGAATGGTTTGTAGAAAAGCATAATATTTTAGCTGATACCACTACAGGATTTCGGAAATGTCGCTCAACAGTTGATAACCTAACTACATTAATCACTAACATTCAAATTGGATTTTCAGAAAAAAGGTCGACTATAGGATGTTTTATTGATATTAACAATGCATATAACAACGTCGATGTGGCTTGTTTGATATCTACGATGGACAATCTACAAATAGGAGGACGTATTTGCACGTATCTTTGGAACTACTTGAGTGAGAGAAATTTAGTTACTAAGGGGGAAACATATTCAATTAGTCGCAGTACAGGTCAGGGCTTGGCACAGGGTGATCCCTTGTCGCCCTTACTGTTCAACATCGCGACGATACATATTTGTAAGGGTTTGAATAATGTTTGTGTTTCGCAATATGCGGACGATTTTGTAATATACACCTCTATGCAAAGCGAGACAAAGGCCACCAAAATACTTCAGAATGCTCTTAATACGGTCTCAAAAAGATTACTAGATATAGGTTTAGTTTTATCCTCCACTAAAAGCAAAATTTGTGTCTTTAAAACAGGCTACTTGAGAAACCCTTCAATAAAACTACGTATCCAAAATACAAGTCTACAAGAAGTTGATTCGGTCAAATATTTAGGTTTAATTTTAGATAAAAAACTGAAGTGGATCGAACATATTAATACGTTAGCAGCAAAAACGGGTAGATTTTTAAATATTTTCAGAATTTTAGCGGGTTCAAATTGGGGGATCCATCCGGTACATTTAAAAAGTCTCTATATAGCAATCATACGCAGTAGGCTGGATTATGCCAGTTTTATTTTTGACAACAGTGCTAAAAGTAATTTAGATAAATTAGACAGGATTCAGAACCAATGCTTGAGAGTCATTGGTGGCTTTATTAAAAGTACACCAATACACGTTATGGAGTCAGAATTACACATACCTCCTTTACATTGCCGAAGATACTTCTTAGCAGGTAAATTTTGGTTAAAATCGAAATCCATCCAAGACAACAAAATTATTACTTTATTGGACCAGCTAAGTCATCACTGTGAAGGTCATTTTTGGCGAAAAAAAAAGAAACCTACGTTAGTGATAATCCACAATACTTTTAATTCTCTTCCTATTCATGCAAGTAAAAATTTAGACATGTTCTCTTTAAATACTTGGGTCAGCAATGTGGATTTGTCCCATATAATAATACCTAATATTGATGCCGTTTCAAAATCAAAACGTCTTTATAAGTCTTCGGAAATTAGAACTATTTGTGACAAATATTTAAATCATAAATACCCTAACCATTACAAAATATATACTGATGGATCCAAATGTCGGGATAGGTCTGGGGCCGCTTTTTATGATCCCCAGTTACAATGCAATGTTCAACTGCACATAAACAGCACAATATCTATAATGCACACGGAACTTATTGCCATTGCTGAAGCCTTATCATATGCTGACACTGTTGATTCAAATAACATTGTCTTATTAACTGATTCGAAAAGCGGTCTTCAACACCTAGCTCGATGTAACTCAAGCTTTCGTGGGGCACCTGTAGCTTATAGTATAATGCGTGCTATAGACAATTTGACAAATAAAAATAAAGAAATAAAGTTACAATGGATACCTTCTCATATTGGTCTTTTAGGCAACGAAATTGTAGATAAACTGGCAAAAAATACATCAGAAGAACAAATAACATATTCATGCGTACCATTTTATTTTGAACAGATATGCCATGTAAAAAGACATGCCGTAAATTTATGGCACAAATACTTTGAAGAAAGGTCAAGGAGCAAAGGAATATGGTATAAAACCATTCAACCTACTCCTTGTAAGTATTCGTGGGTAGACAAGGCCAATATGAAGAGGTCCATGATCATTACTGGTTTAAGGCTGCGTTCAGGACATATTCCATTGAATAGTTTTGCGCACATGATGGGTAAACGGGAGAATTCTTTTTGCGATTCATGCGGGAAGGTTGAAGACGTGTTTCATATCTTAATGGAATGTGTCCGAAATGAAGCCGAAAGACCATTAGAGTTAAAATGTTTTGACATTGGCAAATGTAACAGTATTTTGGCCTTACCATGTTCACAGGAAGCCAAGATATTGTATAAAATGGTACAAAATAGTTTAATTAATAGGCATTAGTATTTTATTATTAATTAAGTAGCTAGTATTGGTAAATTAAGTACATATTATTAGTAGATAAGTAGATTAAGTATATATTATTAATAGGTTAGTAGATTAAGTACTGATATATTATTATAATTAAGAGTATCATATAGTTGTATTTGTAAGCCTCTTATGGGGGTGGCGTGATTTAGTGTAATCAAACCCCCTAAAATAAATAAAGATTAAAAAAAAAAAAAAAAAAAAACAACGAACTTCAACCCTTTAGTATGCGTAGAATATATTTGAATGTATCGTCGATTGTTAACCGAATAAATAAATACGTCCAACAGTCACATATACACACACAGGTTACAAGTCCTGTGTCGTGGGTATGAGAGACTAAGAGAGACATGCAGACCAGAAATAAATATTTGTAGATCACACAAACTAATGTTCAGTGCGGGGCTCGAACCCGCGGCCTGTCGTATCGCAAGTAATTGTATCGTTAAGTTCCTTTTTTATCCTAATGCCTACAACACAAGACATGAATTTTAGTATGGGGTCATTACTTTATATGTGACTGTTGTGTATTATATCATTTCATTAACGAAAACAATTCTAATGATTAAAACATCAACACTTCCCCGACCACGCAACCAAACCTAGCTCCTCTCAACCCCATATTACACTCCTAATTCCTCCATAAACCAAACCCAAACCCATGACCCCAAGACACCGTTATGTAAACATATAACACTATAACCACGTGTACTACAATAACACCCCCCATACGAACCTTCACCGGCATAATTCTCAGCCCGCCCGAGGATATTATTAAGCCAGGCAGTAAAATGTCAGCGGCACTCGGTTAGCCGGCACGGGGCAGTCGTTAAGACGACACGGACGAGGGTCGAAGGCAGGTGGGTAATATCCTTCCGTATAGTAATGCAAGGGTTATTATTAAGCAGAGATGGTGTCGAGGTTTAGGTGTGCGGAGAATCTTGGCGGTTGAGGGTGTTCGAACCCCAAGCACACACCTCTGACTTTTCGAAGTTATGTGTACAAGAATTATCATTTGCTTTAACGGTTAAGGAAAACACCTCGATGAAACCTGCACACCCAATAATTTCTTAGGTATCTCTTAGGTGTTCAGTCCGCCAACCCGCAACCCGCACACACCAGGCCAGCGTAATAGACTAAGGCCTAAACCCTCCTAATGGTAGAAAAGGCCCGGGCCTAACAGTAGGACGTATATGGACTGATGATTTTATTTAGCAGAGGATTGCTTTTTCGGCTAACTGCATCGTGTTAATACTTATATACAAATGCAACTACCACTTCTCCGTCATTCCATGAAACTCCACAAACCACTAGTCTCTCACTGGAAAGAATTCCACGAAATTTATTTTCGTCTTAACCCCCCCTTCCTTTTCCTCCTCCCCCCTCCATGGTAGTCAGTACTAACCGGTTGCAGAGTTAATAAGCGAGAGGGCAAGCCGTCTCGGATCACGTACGCCAATAACGTTTAACAAGAGACGCGCTCTATCTACTGTAGAGACGTAGGGGTCTCTACGTCACCGCGAGTCGCTACGATGCTACGGGGAGTGCTACGGTGCTACGGGGCTACGTTAGGAGAGTGGTTTATGGGTGGTGTGGGGTGTGAATGAAATTTTGCGCTGGGGTGGTGTAATACATTCTTTGATTATTTATTTTAATTTGTTTTAATGCATGCAGTATTTTTTAGTTCATAATTACTCGGACAGGAATTTTCAAACGGAGTCACTTTTAATATTTTTTAAATACTAAATCGAACTCCTTGCTGTTTTTCTGACAACCTCATATTACGCTAACTACTGCTGTTTTTATTTTCCAGTAAAGTAGGTAGTTTTGATGATGGGGGGGGGGGGGGGTGCGTCGCAAGAAAAATAATAATTCTGCGGGGCCTCATAGTGTAAATAAGTTTGAGAACCCCTGATCTATACCAATATTATAAAGCCGGGGAATTTACTGTTACATAGCCCATTTATCGAGAAAGGCTTAAGACTAGACATCTTCACGCTATAAATAATAGGGGCAGAGCAATAATAAAAAATATAGGAAAAAACATGGAACCAACACTCCTTTTGTAGGCTAATGTTGTTTGAGTTGAGGACAACAAAAAGTTTACAAACACGCAACGGCCTACTTATGTTACATTCCCAAATTGAATCATGTACAAACATGAACATTGGCTAACTACCCTTCAAGTAAGCGTGTCGTCTGAGTAAAGACACGAAGGGTTATTAAATGGAGGGTAGAAGTCAATTGTGGAAGTGCAAACACGACTGCGGCCCGCCATCTCGAGAAACCTTAATCGCTTCGGGGTTCAACTTTGATCTCGTGACTGAGTATAATATTTTCATGATATTTAATCTGAGGTTATGTAAATATTGATATAAATCCTTTACGGTATTTCGTGTTGGGTAATGGGGACGTGAGAACTTGTGGTTCGAGGTTCGATATCAGGGTAGAGTAATATAGTTTCAAGAGATTTGGACTGGAGATGTTGTTGTAGAAAGACACATCTTAATTTCTCATATATCATTAATGCTACTAATATCCTAAGTTGGTTTAGGAACGTTGAATATGAAACAGCTTGAAAGATTCTGACAGAAATTATACACAGAAAGCTTGCACATTAAATCTTATAATGTGAGACTTTTTATGTTTTAATTATTATTATCCTTTTATAACAAAAGTTAAAAATAACTTTGCTTACCATGTATTGATATATTCGTCACCTAACCAGCATCTAAAAAGCACTCACTGCTTCAACCCTCACCGGATTTCCCAGAAACCACAGCAAAGTAATTTCCAAGCGCGTTTCAAACGATTAATCTGTAGATAATCTGCGCGATTATCGATCAATGCATTAACACCCACACACGACACGAGCTACTCTGGCAAATGTGCCACGTCATGTTTGTATATCACTTATTGGAATAATGCCTTACGCTGTCGCTTAATCTTCGGCATAATTACTTGTTTAGTGATAATACAATTATCGAGTAGTTAAACGTCGAAGGACAATATCGTGAAACGTGCACACCTAAAAGTGCTTGACAAATTTTAAGGTGTGTAGTCTGCCGACCTGCACTAGGCCAGCATGGTGGACAAAGGTTTGAACCATTAGGAGTAATGGTAGAGGAGACTTTATGAAGTCTTGTAAAGGTGGACTTAATGCCTGAGGCATTGTTTCGAAGCTAGGGTGATACTGAGATGATACACAACAGGTGTGCAAATAAATTAATTTATAAACACTGCTTACACGTAAACTATTTACTCCCTATATTACATTTTGACTGCCCATCACAGCGGTTGAGACAAACAAAATCTTTAAAATATTACATACATATTTTCGTTCGTCTATTAGCAATATATATAAGACCAATGTTTTTTGAATTTTTTATTTAGCATAACACAATTTAGATTCATCTACACAAAGAATCGACAATAAAGTGTTCATGCGTAACTATTACAATATATTATACAAATAAAATAACTAAAAGAAAATGCACACGTTTTTTCACTGTCGTTTTTATGACAATGACAATGTCAAAGCTTACATCACCCCCCTTTGAAATGCAAATTTTATGAACCTTAGTTGCGTAAAATTTAGCTGAAGAATTTTAAAAATCTTTATGCATTGGTATAAGCTTTGTTACATGATATAGTCCAATAGATCTTGGGCCACGCCCGGTATTTATTTTAAAAACTGAATCCGATACTTTTTCTTCAATTTCAAAGGGACCAATTCTAATTTCGTCCATCTTTTTTTTGTTTAATTTGTTTCCATAGTCAACATATACTTTATCTCCTTTTTTAAATTCATGTTGTAATCTATTTTTGGAAAATAAAGTTTTATTATATTCATGTGATTTTATTGACCTCAGGAGTGCTATTTTCCTGTCTTCTTCCAAATTTTTGTTTTTATTTACTTTTACTTTTAATTCTTGTGGTAACAAGTCTGTAGATTCACCTGAGAGTAAATATTTAGGGGAAAATCCCGTTACAGAATGGTTTGTTTCATTGTATCTATTTCTACATTCTTCTGCTATTTTTGACCAATTTGTTTTTTCTTTTGATTCATTCATTTTACATCTTATTTTGTTCACAATTGTCTGGTTTAGTCTTTCGTTTAAACCGTTTGAGAACGGTGCGTCTACCGCTGTAAGTATTAATTGAATATTTCGGTTCTCAAGGTAATTTTTGAATTCAATCGAATTAATAGCTGGATATTGATCAGAGAGTAAGATTTCTATTGTTTCTTCTTTTGGTACTTTTTCTATAATTTTGATGAAGTCTCGAGCATGTTGATTCTTAGAACATAAAATATATGCGTACCTAGAAAAGTGGTCCACTAACAAATGTAAATATCTTTTTGTTGATCTTTGACTCCCAAATCCTCCTATTGTATCCAGTGACATTATTTGAAAGGGCTTATTAGCTGGACCTAATTGCGACATAAAGCCATATTTTCTATTTAACCTCGTCTTATTTTTTATGTATATCTCGCAGTTTTTGCATATATATTTAATATTTTCTGATAGATTTGGAGCAGTATAAAAAGGTTTTATTATAGATTCTGTTTGATTAATTCCAGTATGACAATATTTGTCATGAATCTGTTTTATTATAGTTTTACTGTAATCTTCACTTAGAATTATTTTTTTTCTGTTTTTCCTCCCCTTCTTATAATAAACTCCATCTTCTAAAATAATGTTCTTTTCATTTGTTTTTATTTGTGAATTTTGTGCTTGATCATATTTTATTTCATAAATATCAATATTATTTACTGTTCTTAAGTTATCTTCATTATTTGCATCATTATCAAATACAGGGTTTCTGCTAAGACAATCTGCTTCTGTATTATTTTTTCCTGGAAAATATTTTATTTCACAGTTATATTGTGACAGATAATGCAACATATCCCCTAATTCATCATCAGGTCTGTTTCTTATATTCAACTTCTCTAGAGGTTTATGATCTGTGTAGACAGTAAAATAGTTTCCAATCAACCAATGTTGCCAAAACTTAATGCTCTCTTTTATGGCTAAACATTCTAAAAATATTGCTTTTTTCTTTTTTTGTGATTCATTTATTTTTTTAGAAAAATATGCTACCGGTTTTTCTTCGCCATTGTGCTGAACTTGTTTCAAAACTGCTCCTATTCCTATGGCACTGGCATCTGTATAAATCAATATTGGTGCTTGTGGATCATAAATGGCCAGTATTGGTTTGGAACAAAGATAATCTTTAACTCTCCTGAAAGCATCCTCACACTGTTCTGTCCAATTAAAGCTTTGATCTTTTCTCAGTAATTTATGTAGAGGATCAAGTAATATTGAGGCACTTGGAATGTATTTTCCATAAAAAATTATTTTTCCTAAAAATTGTCGTATTTGTTTTCTATTTTGAGGAGCAGGAAAATCTTTTATTGATTTCAAATTATCTTTTAGAGGTGTAATCGTATTCTTTTGTAATATATGCCCTAAATATTTTACAGTGTCATGGGCAAACTTACATTTTGTGAATTTTAGCCTGAAACCTTCTTCTTGAATAGCCTCTAGCAATTTTTTTAGGTGTAGGTAATGTGATATGACTTTCAAAAGTCTTAGAGAAAATTAGTATATCATCAATAAAATTCACTGCAAATTCTGACAGACCATTTTTCCTTATAATATTTCCCAAAATCCGTTGAAATATGGCTGGTGATGTCTTAAGGCCGAAAGGTAAACATGTCCATTGGTAATGACCTTCTTGAGTTACAAACCCAGTTTTATATCGGTCTGTAATTTTTAATGGGATGGACCAAAAAGCAGAATTTATATCTAAAGTTGTAAAATAATTACAATGTAAACATACATAAATAAACATATATAAACTAAAATCTTCTAAAACCATACTTTCAAAACCGCGTGTAACAAGGCCGCTTATAACAAAACCGAGACACATAACACAAACCAATACAACGATAAATCACAATATCAGTGCGTTGGCGAAACCTCGCCGCGGATTAGAACGCTGTACACACAAAGGCTAAGCCGCGCGCGCTAAGCCACTGAGACGTGACGAGATGAAGCCACCGCCCTCCTGTCTCCTCGTTCCCCTGCCTCCCCCGCGCAGTGTTTGCACGTCGCCGATTGAAATCTACCCCCTCGTTTAATAAGCTTTCGCGCGGTACCCTTCGCGGTAAGGTGTGTTTCACACTGACTGGAGCTTTTTAACGCTTTTTTTCTGAGGAATATGAGAAGGACCTTATCCTAGGGGAACAAGTGTGTGTAGTCAAATCTGACGGTCCCGGCTTCGATTCCCAGGTCGAGAGAAATGTTATAGTCTTTCCAGCAAGAAATTCAATCCATTCTATTTTTTTCTATACTCCGTGATGCAACTGAGAATTTCTCAACAACACTGTCCGATAGAACCCTTTAGAAGTCTCTGGGGAAGGTCTGTGTCACTCTATGTCCAGGAGTGGACGTCTTTTGGCTGATGATGATGACTGCCTGTTTCAAGAATTGAACCCACCTCTATATCTCATAGCACATACTAATGCCGCTACACCACGCGGCAGTTATAATCAAAGCGTTAACGTTATCAACGAGACATGCCTACAGTCGGTGTGTAAGGCGCACTAAGAAGTTGGCTCTCAGTCTGTCATCTCGACAAACTCCATCGACAACGGGGGATCGATTACACCTTATTGCGAGGAATGAGATACTCCGCACATACCGTTGTGAAAGGGGACCGGTAGACACAGGTGGAAATACTAGTGAGCGAATTAACATCATATAAAATTCTAGATTATATTATATTCATAAGGCGAAGTGGACGCAGGCTTAAATCTTCTTAATAGTAGAGGAGACCCCTGGCCCAAAAATGGGACGTATGTAGGTTGATGAAGATGAAGAATGAATGGGAGTAAATAAAGTTATGTTGCTGCAATTTATATAGTTATGACTCATATAAAGCTAAATTAATTAATGACAATATTAAATGTAATTTTTAAATTCAAATTTATTATTTAAATAAAATCAAGCTTTTATTATGCACGAAAAATTAAAAAAATAAACTAAGAAAACATTCATAAAATTTGTAGTTTTTTAAACTCTACAAGTAACAATTTACGAAAGTGTTCGGTTTATCAGTAGAAGTATGATACATAAACATATATTATCTATAACTAGTATATTAATATTCTTAAGTGATCTAAAAGCTCGTCGCGGCCGAGGTCTTTGCATTAACGAAATTGCGCGACAAGCTTTTTAATCACTTAAGAATATTAATATACTAGTTATAGATAATATATGTTTATGTATCATACTTCTACTGATAAACCGAACACTTTCGTAAATTGTTACTTGTAGAGTTTAAAAAACTACAAATTTTATGAATGTTTTCTTAGTTTATTTTTTTAATTTTTCGTGCATAATAAAAGCTTGATTTTAAAATATGTTTTTCACCGTTAATTTATTTTTAACTTTTTAGTTGGAAATATTTCTAAGTCTATCCATTTCGTAGTCATACCGAAATTCAACTCGGTCCATGGAAACTAGTGTTCCTATGGGCACCTTCCAACTTCTTATGACACCAGATCAACGATACCTTGTGATTATGTTGTCACTGAAAATACAAAGGCATACCAAATTTTAGCTTAATTGGTCCACAGGAATCGGAGTTCCTATGGGCTTCTTCCAACTCTTCATCAGATCAGCTCTATGATACCTTGTTATTATATTGTCACCGAAATTACATAGGTATACCAAATTTCAGCTCAATTGGACCATAGGAATCGGAGTTCTTATGAGCATCCTCCAACTCCTCATCAGATCAGCTCCATGATACCGTATTTTTGTATTGTTACCGAAGCTACGAAGACACACCAAATTTCAGCTTAATTGGACCACAGAAATCGAAGTTCCTATGGGCATCTTTCAACTCTTCGTCAGATCAGCACCATGATACCATATTTGTGTATTGTTGTCGAAGTTACAAAGACATACAAAATTTCAGCTCAATCGGTCCACAAGAACCGATGTTTCTATTATCATCTTCCAACCTCATCATCAGACCAGCTCCATGGTACCATATTATTGTATTGTCATCCAAGTTACGTAGATATACCAAGTTTCAGCACAATCGGTCTATTGGAAGTGGTTCAAATCTTCATTGCAAGATTTGTAAACATACAAACATACATACATACATACATACATACATACATACATACATACATACATACATACATACATACATACATACAAAAGTGAAGTTAAATAAAAGCTTGTAAAAGTACACAATTGGTGAGTGAGTTTCTTTCCGTATTTTCTCCACAGCGAAAACGAAAATAAAAATACTTCATTAGTTTGGTATGTACCTACTAGAAAAAATGATTTTCAATTACATATTATGTTTGTACATAAAATATTTTCGTAATGGCCATTCCGTTCGATATTAAACCAATAATAACGCCACGAATCGTAATCTCGACCGTATCGAATGAATTCGTATATTAACATGGAACAGTCCAATAATCTCGCATTATGCACGCAACACGGATATACATATATTATGTGCGTCTGGATGCGCCGCCATTCCTACCGCAGAGCGCAGTTGAACGATCACGTGGATTAATACAAATTAATACGTCTGACAGTTAATTTACTGATGGTTTTGTTACAAATGAAATGTTTGTGAAGGAAGGATTAAATATGATGCGCATTTTATAAGAATTTACTGATGAAATTAATAATCGCATACATAGTTTCTCATAATAAAAAAGAAAGAAAAATCGTACCTAAACGCCAACATGTTACAGGCCCACATTGCAACAACTAGGCGATCAATTCAGCATTATGATTTGTGGCATTGCACTGATTTCAGAAATTGCTGACGTCATAGTTAGTCATACTCCATTTTATCATTCGATATAACCGATAATTGAAATTGAATTTCTTAAGTGTATACTCTGCCAAACCGCACTAAGCCAGCGTGATAGACTAAGGCTGTAAGATAATGATGATGATGACTCAAGCAATAATGATGCCACACATCGGAATCACGACCATACATACAATATATCAATCTCTCATACAATATAACAATTAAAGCCATCTAGCGTATATTTTCATACATCCTCGTACTCACATAACACACTGGTACTGAAGAAAGTTATATTGCGCATCGCTTCCTGGCCGCGTCGTTTGTTTTTATACATTGCGCAGTTTATTCGCGGTCCATTAACATAATGCGTGCATAACGCGCATTGTACACTGCACTCATAATAATTATTACTTGCAACGTTGCAATAATTTATTTACTTACTGATGCGCGGGACGGTTGTTGCGTTGTTTGGTAAGAGCAATTACGCTATAGTAAAATACTCTCGGTAGGCAGAGATGTTAAAATCACTTTTTGTGCTGAAACATTTGAGGTAGTATACTGCTTGTTACGTATGTGTAATATTAATTATAAATTCTATGGTAGAAGCTATTATAAATTATAATATAATCGCTGTTTTTAAATCTGGACATTACACTGCTGTAGAAAAATTCAATGGAAGAACCGAAAAACAATTTACCATATGATAATAATAACACCTGATATGTTTAAGTGTTAATAGACGAACCAATCCAACACTCGCGTTAATATTTGCGTCGGACCAATATGAAAGTCCAAAGATAAATAATGACAATCAAAGTAACCTGAATCCGTGAAAGAACATTTATTTATTTATTTATTAACATAATTTATTACATCCTTACAGATATCCAATGCGATGCTATAACTATTTAAAACTAAATTACAATCTATTCTTTTCTATGCATGTATATGCAGCTTCGGTTAATTTCGACAGGTTACAACTAAATATACATATATCTTGCGCAATCACATTCAACCATCCAACAGCCCGTGTGAACATATACATAGGGAAGGTACATAGCTTACGTTCGCTTTGTTAATGCTTTAACTAGCCATGTAAAAATGTCCTTCTTCTAACTCTCTTCATTCCCATCACGAGACATAACTACACAATTAACTACAAATTCCGGGACACATGCTAAATACCCTACAACACGACAGGTCCCGCAGTATCCCACCACGGGAGCGATGAAATCCCGTTAAAACCCCCCATGGTACTACACGCGCCCGTGACAGACGACCTGGCGTTATGAAAACGTCCAGTCGACTTTTATCACTCCTGCAGGAACGATTCGGTGTCACTTTAGGGACGTATTTCATTCGGCAACTACCGTGTGTGTGTTCCTGTGGGATACATGTAGATAAAACAATGATCTTGAATAACGAACTCTGAAGCTCCGTGCCGCAGTTGGCTAGGTAGTTTGCGAAATGTGAGGCTGCAGGTTCGATACCCACACCGAGAAACATGTTTCTGTTCTCGTTCAATATTTGTTTCGGGTCTGTGTGTTTGTGAGACTGAAGAAGTCTCTCGTAGGTATGGACACGACACAAGATTTGTACATTAAAGTGGGGTCAGAAGGCGCAAACACCCAACTCCGTAACAAGTATTCCTATATCACAGAACAAACTAGTCTCTCAATACCATAAGACTCCTCTCAAACCACGAACCACATGGCTCAGCAACACACCATAAATAGCCCACTCAGTCTACAATCTACATTGTCAAATACAAAATCAAAGCGTAAAAATCTAATTACGCCGGACATTCGACACCGTCCGGTGGTATCGGCCAAGAGCGGTCCCCCTCCCGGCCCCCCTCACTTACCCCGCACTCGCCATGGTAGATTTTGACAGTTTCGTGTCAAACCCAACACCCGTGGCGCGGTTTGACGGGCCGATGTGACGGTTATCGCTACAGGGTTGACGCTGTGTGAATTGTTAAATATTATATTTTTTTAGGTAATTTTGAGATTGACGTAGAAATGAGATTTTGTGTATAATAGTATGAAACAAGCTAGCTGCGTAATATAGTATTTGGATTCGTTTATTTTCAGGGATTTCAGTAAGTACGATGAAAAACTTAACGTCAATCGAATTCTTAAGCTGAGAAAAAATGAAACAGAATTATTTGTAACACACTTAATATTTTTATCTTTATTATATTTGAAGGTCAACACTCGTAGAGAAAAACAACTAGTACTTCTTCACTTTTATATTTCAAAAATACAGAGTTTCGACATCCGTCTCACAATAACTAGTTGTAGCGACTGCGCCCGAACTGCTCGGCGCTGCCCTTTTTATACAATACAATTTACCGTTATGTTTTTAGATATTTTACAAAATCAAATTATATATTTATTTTAATCAATATATTATAGTCATTAAATCTTTTGACGATTTTTAAATATGTTTACAAATAATTAAATTATGATTATACAATTTTATATGAATTATAATATAATAATACTAGGTTTGTACCCACTATATTTTTAAGTTACAGTAACGAAAAATATTCATAATCGAAATTATTATAGCAGTAATAAACTTTTGCACAATCTTTACTATTATTACAATAATTAATAACAAAAGGTTTGCACACATAAGCTTTTAAATAAATTAATAGTAATTAAACATAGATATAGTAGTTACAATTACATAGTTAGGCTAACAACTCGGCCTTCCTGTTATAAGCGAGCCCCTTCGCTTACTTTAAATTTTATGAATACATTGCAATAAAAAATAAAAAAAACTTACAAATCAAATGAAAACAATTCCAATGAACAATTTATTAATCATCATCTGAATTTTCGTCGCTGCTACTTTCCAGATCCCTACTAAAACTTAGCCATGGTTGCATTTTGTCGACTGCTACAACGGCTTCATATCGCCGATTATTTTTACGTGATAATGGCGTATCTTCTATGACGTACCTATCGTTAGGGAGAACTTTCAATACGCGGTAAGGACCTTGGTATTTGGAGACTAATTTTTGTGACTGCCCATCATGCGGAACTTGGCGCTCTATTCGCACCAAATCCCCTTCACAGTAATGATTCGGGGTTTTCCTACATCTATTAAATCTTTCTGTGTCTTTACTTTGCTGTTTTTTAATTTTCTCTTGAGCTTCATCCCTGATATCTACTAATTTTTCTATTGGGGTTACGGCACCAGTAGCTTCCAAAACTTCACTTAAAATCCCTTCACTTCTACACCTAATATTAAACCCGAAAACTAACTCTGAGGGTGTTTTTTGTGTTGTTTTATGAATTGTTGTATTTAGGCCCAATTGAATTTCCAAAATATAATCATCCCAAGATTGATCATCCTTGTCATGTGTTGTGGTAGATAAGGCATCTATAATGGTTCTGTTGAACCTCTCTACTTGGCCATTTGCTCGAGGGGTGGATACAGCGTTTTGTATGTGTTTGATGGAATAATGCGAGATGAATTCTTTAAATGTTCTGCTTGTGAAACTTGTACCTTTATCAGTAATTAGGCGCGTTGGGACCCCGAAATAACTTATGTAATCCTTAAGGACTCGCACTGTAGTTGCGGTCTTTGTATCCTTTACGGGTTTTATGCTGATGTATTTAGTGAATCCATCAACTAACACAAGTAAATAAGTGTTCCCCTTTTTACTTTTTATAAACGGCCCTAGATGATCTGCGTGAACCGTGTGGAATGGTATGCTCGGTTTGTCGATAGGGTGTAATTCACCCTCCCGTTTGCCCCCGGGGGCTTTGTGGTGTAGACACTCTAGACAAGATGAAACATATTTTTTTACGAATTTTCGCATTTTAGCAAACCAATAGTTTTTACGAATACGTTGAAGGGTTTTGTCGTAACCACAATGACCCACGTCGTCGTGGTTCATTTTTAAAATTTGCCATCGAACCCCTTTTGGTACGACCCATTTCATTTCGTCCCCTATAACTCTATAAACCTTGTTATTTTTTATTTTATAATTTTTGTATATATCCATAACCTGTTCTGCGTTCGAATCTGATAAAATTTCTTTAATTTTCTTAACCTCCTCATCAGCTGTTTGAACCGTGGTGATCCAATCTATTTCGCAATTTTCAAGGGCTAAGACATCGAGACGTTCTAAGGGATCTTGCTCGATTTGATCAACTGGATTTCGGCTTAGCGCGTCGACATGTGCCATTCGAGGCCCGGGACGATATTCTATGGTGCAGTCAAATTCTTGGAATTGAACCCACCACCGAGCAATTCGAGGGATTAAATCACGCTTAGTCAATGTCGTCCGTACCGCGTTACAATCGGTAAATATTTTAAATGATATGCCAATAAGATAAACTCTGAAACGATTAAGAGATGCTACCACCGCTAGTGTTTCGAGATCATATGAATGGAATTTACTTTCATCTGAATTTGTTT
This sequence comes from Cephonodes hylas, assembly GCA_030295005.1. Classification (NCBI taxonomy): domain Eukaryota; kingdom Metazoa; phylum Arthropoda; class Insecta; order Lepidoptera; family Sphingidae; genus Cephonodes; species Cephonodes hylas. Next base: position 6,159,715 of record AP025386.1, on the reverse strand, counting down.
TACGACTGAAATATGAGATCGGCTGAAAATACCCGTCTGAATTTGCTTGTAATAAAATACCGGCTACCCCATCTTTGCTAGCATCCGTATGCAACTGTGTTTCGGCAAATTGATTATATAGCGCCAGAATAGGCCTATCAATAAGCATGGTCTTTATTTTGGTAAAAGCGTCATTCTGATCGTCACCCCACGTCCACTTGAAGTCTTTTTTTAAAAGATCAGTTAAAGGTTTCGCTAATAAGGCGTAATGCTTAATAAACCGCCTAAAATACCCAGAAAGTCCGAGAAATTGCCTTAATTCGTGCTGATTTCTAGGCGTTGGAAATTGTGAAACAGCTGAAGTTTTTCTCTGACCCGGTCTAATGCCTTCAGAGCTCACTTCAAATCCGAGAAAATCAATCTTATTAAGAAAGAAATTGCACTTGCTCAATTTTAATGTTAAACCGCCTCTTTTAAGGAGATCTAAAACTTCGTCTAATCTTTGCAAGCCCTCTGCAACATTTTTGGAGGGGATTAATATATCATCCATATATACGATAGCATATTTGATTTTTGCCTCTAATAGTATTTTATTAATTGTACGCTGAAATACAGAAGGCGCATTTACTAGACCAAAAGGCATCCGATTGTATTCGAACTGGCCGTCTGGGGTTACAAAAGCAGTTTTATGCCGTGATTCTTCGGCTATCGGGATCTGGTAATAGCCAGAAGCTAAGTCTAATGACGTAAAAACCTTATTGCCCGACAGCTGATCGAGTTGATCTTCAATCCGAGGAAGAGGGTAGTGCTCTTTTTTTGTTTTGCGATTCAATGCTCGATAATCAACACATAGCCGTTTTTCGCCGGTTTTTTTTTGTACCAAAACTATCGGACTAGCGTATGAGGAACTAGACTCTCTAACTATGCCGTGATCTAACATCTCCTGTACCATATTTCTCACGAGAGAACGATCTGCATAAGACATGCGATAGGGTCTATAAACAACCGGCTCAGAGTTCTCAAGTTCGATAACCATCTCTGTCAGGTTGGTATAACCCAAGTCGTGGAGACCGGTGGAAAAACAACTATTATATTTTTTTAGTAATATTTCTAATTCCGTTCGTTCTTTGTCGGCTAAATTGTCATTATATTTTAGTGAATCCTTTTCTTGGGTTTCGCAAACTGAAACGTTATATGATTCTAAAACCTTATTCTCTATGTCCCTCAGATCCGTTCTTGCCAAAAGAGTTCCCGTTTTAAAGGAAATTAAACTATGGGACACGTTGTAAATCAATAAAGCACTAGCCCCATCTATGACCGTATATTCACCGGGAAGTAGGTAATATTCTTTCCCTTCCGGCCCTCTCATCGAACCGTTGATGTAAATCTGCGCATTTATGCGAGGACTCGTATTTGTGTGAACGGCGCGTAAAGTATTCGGAGGAATATTAACGTCAGTTTTCGCTAATAACTGTATTTTAACTTTTGGGATCCTTTTGAATATAATCGCGTTAGGCGTTTTGGTTATTTTGGTTATATCTGGCTTTTCCGTGAATGAATGGCCTAAGAGAACGGACTGAGTAATGACGTAGTCATCTACTATATAAAGATTAATTGTTTCTTTTATTCCTTGGACTTCTACCATAACAGTTGTCATTCCGATCGGAGTAATTAAGTTAGCCCCTATGCCTCTGAGGACAGGCAAATCCTCGGGTACCACTATAACTAACTTTAGCTCGTTGGCCTTTGTCTTTTTTATAAGGGAGCATTGACTTCCCAGGTCTAAGTGACAAATAACGTCATGATCATTGATTTTGATGCCAATGATATATTTCGCCGTTTGCTTTTCAGTCGAACATAATTGGGCTACTTGCTTCTCGTTTTTTTCCTGAGCCTTTTCGCGGTCTTTTTGATTGTTTTTATTTTTGAAACAGTGCAATGATAAATGTCCCGACCTATTGCAAGAGCTACACTTTGCTGGGGGTTTGTCACATCTATAACTTGCATGTCCAACTTGATCACAGTTGTAGCAGGTAATCCTTAAAGCTACATCAGATTTAGATGGTACCGGTCCACCTTTACGCTCATTTCGGACTTTAGAATTAAAATTAAAATTTTCGCGACTTTGTCCTACCTTCACGGTTCTAAAATATTTCAAAACCTGCTCTGGTTCAGAAAACTGAGCAGCTTGCGCGCCTATTTTGATTGCCCTATCTTCTATACTGTACAATAAGCAGTCGACAGCCTGACGTCCATGTATGTTACATCGATTCAACAAATTTATTTTGGCATAATAATAATGCTCAAGCGATTCTCCATATTTGACTCGTTTAGCGAGCATTTCTGTCAAAAGTTCAGCATAATCCTCACGAACGGGAAATGATTCGATCAATTTCTCCTTCCATTCTACCCATGAAAACATCATCGTGGGTAAACTTTGGTACCACGTTTTTGCAACACCGCCTAGCTTTGGCAAAGCATAGTGAACAATTTCTTTGTCAACCCACCCGTAAATAACGGCACACTCTTCCACTTTCCGTATCCAAGTTAAAACAGTTTGTTCTTTCGACATAGGGTCAAATTCAGGAATAATATTAGTATTATAGGTCATTGATTTTTCTGAACTTTTGACAGATTTTAGAATTGCTAAAAACTTATCTAACACAGTACTTGTTAAATCTTCAGGTCTTGATCTTTCTGAAGTAGGTCTATGTGACACGCTAGAGTCTCTTGAAACATCATGAAAGTCTGTTCTCACATACCTGGATCGTGTCGCGTCGCCTCGGCTCGTCACGTCCCTCATCAGCCACTTTCGACCACTCGTTCCCGGTGTAACCGTGTGATTTTCCAGAGATCGCTGCGGTGTGCGCAACATCCTCTTCTCGTCTGACCGCTGATGGTGTACTACTCGCAGCGGTCTTAATTGCCTGTCTCGATCTTCGTCCTCGCCCCTGTAAATGCCTCGGTCCCGACCCCGGCTCTCACTCCTGAGAACGCTTCGGTCTCGACCCTGATTCTCTCCCCTAAAACCGCCTCGGTCCCGACCCCGGCTCTCACTCCTGAGAACGCTTCGGTCTCGACCCTGGCGATCACCCCTAAAACCGTCTTGGTCCCGACCCCGGCTCTCACTCCTGAGAACGCTTCGGTCTCGACCCTGACTCTCTCCCCTAAAACCGCCTCGGTCCCGACCCCGGCTCTCACTCCTGAGAACGCTTCGGTCTCGACCCTGGCGATCACCCCTAAAACCGTCTTGGTCCCGACCCCGGCTCTCACTCCTGAAAACGCTTCGGTCTCGACCCTGACTCTCTCCCCTAAAACGGCCTCGGTCCCGACCCCGGCTCTCACTCCTGAGAACGCTTCGGTCTCGACGCTCGCTAACTCGTCTGGGCATGCTTTGGTCACGAACCGGTCCGCCGTTCTCAGAATTGTTCACATCTTCTGTCTCGAGATCCATAGCGGGATCTGAAACTTACACACACCAGCTTTACACACATAATACAGATGCCGTACAACATTGTATATCATAGAATATTTATAATTAAAGATATTCTCTACTTGTGAGTACTTAAAAGGAAAATATGTTCAGTTTAGTTAGTCATAAAAAATATTTCATTATTTCTAAAAGGCCACCATTGAGTTACCCAAACAATACTTAAGCTTTTATGATTCTCGAATCATTCAGAACGCACATAAAAAAAATGCAAATAAAAAAAAAGAATAGAGGAAAAAAAACGTACGAATTACTCACGTTATTTATATCCAGGCGTAGATTAGAAAACAATTAATATTGTTCTCAATTATCCCACTTCTGAAGCTGAAGGTCAACACTCGTAGAGAAAAACAACTAGTACTTCTTCACTTTTATATTTCAAAAATACAGAGTTTCGACATCCGTCTCACAATAACTAGTTGTAGCGACTGCGCCCGAACTGCTCGGCGCTGCCCTTTTTATACAATACAATTTACCGTTATGTTTTTAGATATTTTACAAAATCAAATTATATATTTATTTTAATCAATATATTATAGTCATTAAATCTTTTGACGATTTTTAAATATGTTTACAAATAATTAAATTATGATTATACAATTTTATATGAATTATAATATAATAATACTAGGTTTGTACCCACTATATTTTTAAGTTACAGTAACGAAAAATATTCATAATCGAAATTATTATAGCAGTAATAAACTTTTGCACAATCTTTACTATTATTACAATAATTAATAACAAAAGGTTTGCACACATAAGCTTTTAAATAAATTAATAGTAATTAAACATAGATATAGTAGTTACAATTACATAGTTAGGCTAACATATTATTAAAGATAACAATGTGGAAGCTTTTAGAAACTTTACCAGGGTTATAACAATTTCAGAACAAACTCAGACGTAACAAGAATATAATTAATCCTACATAGTTATGCTACAAAACAACAATCCTCACATTGTCGATAATTCGACGAATATGTCTGCACTTTCATTTTTTCATCTACGGTGTCTATGCGTTTAAAATAATTTCACCCAACATTCAAAATTATCAAAGATCCTTTCTTCCTCGCGCCATCCCTATTCGCCTAGTATACATATATAAACATTTGAGCGACGTTTCCTTCCCGTATAACATATCAGCAGAAACAATAAGATATTTCAGTAGCGCGTGGAGATCTCCAACTATTTATTTTTATTAGTCATTCCGTGACGCACACTCAATGTGTTTGGACAGCGATTGAGACGGACCGAATGTGTATTACCGTTATATCTGTGAAGTGGGAAGGCCTAATTAAAACTGTGAATATGCTAAGTCGTCCTTTGTAAAATATGTTTTAGAGGAAATTTTAAATGTGTCTTTACCCATACACGTTTCACGTATACTGCTATCATCATCAGCCCGTCTACATCCTACTGCTAGGCATTGGTCCATTACGCTGGCTTAGTACGGCTTGACGGACTACACACCTAATAAATTCCTAAAAGGGTTTAAGTATGCAAGGTTCCTTAATATGTTTACCATCATTGATAAAGCAAGTGATAGTACATTGTGTGTTCGAACACCAGGCACACACCTCTGACTTTTCGAAGTTATGTGTGTCTTCTTCTTCTTCATCAACCCATATACGCCCACTGTTGAGCACGGGTCTCCTCTACCATTGAGAGGGTTTAGGCCATAGTCCACCACGCTGGCCTAATGCGGGTTGGCGGACTACACACCTAAGAAATTCCTAAGAACTCTTAGGTGTGCAGGTTTCATCACGATGTTTTCCTTCACCGTTAAAGCAAGTGATAATTCAATTTGAATACACACATAACTTCGAAAAGTCAGAGGTGTGTGCCTGGGGTTCGAACCCGCGACCGCCGAGATTCTCGACCGCGCACCCAAACCTCGAGGCCATCAATTATATTCACATTGAATTATCACTTGCTTTAACGGTGAAGGAAAACATCGTGATGAAACCTGTAGAGGAGACCCGTGCTCAGCAGTGGGCGTGTATGGGTTGTTGAAGAAGAATACACATATAACTTCCAAAAGTCTGGGATATGAACCTGCGATCGCCGAGTTTCTCGACCGGCTGCCTAAACCTCGAGGCCATCACTGCTTACCCCCTTCCCAATCCACCCCCCATTAGTCCATACCCCCGCGGCACTCGTCGGTGATCTATCACGCCCGCTGTGTTCGTAATTAAAATTATCTCTCGACGCAAGCGTTCAGGAGTGCGCTAAGAATGCTAAATTAAACACCCCGTTACGGCCACGAAAGAACATAAGAGAGATACACACCGCTTGAACAGTTGTGAGACATGTTGGCGAACTTGTTGGATGTGGTTTATTGTGGTGACAAATAATGAAACGAATGAAATGTATGATGAAAGGACATGTAATTTAAGAATGCCAAGGAAGGATTTGAACGGTGAATTAAGTTTTATGAAAAGTGATTATTTGTAAACTTAATATTTATTTAACATTTAAAATAACCTCAATCTATAAAAGAATTAAAAAACATATTTGCATTAAATCCACATTATAGCTCCTCAAGTTTACAAGTTAATTCATTGTATGATTATAAATTTATTATTTTAAAAGATACAATTGGAAACCCTCTCAATGGTAGAGGAGACCCGTGCTCAGCAGTGGGCGTATATGGGTTGATGAAGAAGAAGAAGAATTGGAAATTGCCGCGTAAAAATGACTGTCTCATTGATCTCCTGACTTTGGGTTCGATTTGATTCCAACGGAGTATTAATCAAATTGAGTTTTTTTTAAAAAACACACAAATAATTTAAAACCTTGCTTGAGTAATAAGTCCTTAACTTAGCCCTCTATTACTTTGAACTAATCTCAATTCTTGAGACTGAGAACCAACCAACATTGGCCATCCAATCCGCCCGTGTGTACGTCCAAGACGGCGCGCCCAAGTGCCCCACTGTTACCGTGCAAGTAAACGGAAAGTTATTCGGTGTTTTATTGCCCGCCATAGTCGAGCCGTGCGTATGTTGGCTCGTCTGCACCGCACTGATACACGCTTAGTAAGTAGTTTCATGCAACAATTTGCGGCGTGTATGCATAGGAGGATTACTATCAACTGCCTCTTGCAGTCTTGCGGTATAAGGAGGTGCCGTGCGGTATAATAAATCAAAATAAAACTATTCATTACCAACTAGTTATAAAAAGTAAAATATTTAAATGTAAGGGCCTTGTTTTAAGTATTTCCATTCTTGATCCAGTAGATAGAAGAATTGGTGAAATATGGATGCTGTAATGCATCTCTACCTATCCCTTCAGGGAATACAGGCGTTAGGCTATTTGTGTAATCGAGTGACGAGATTTGAATCCATCGCCACTTGGCGCTCAATAAATAGCTTCCAGCTTAGAATATTTTACTCCAGCTTATATTGTACCCACAGTTTACAAATTCTCTTGAATCCAAACTTTCAACTTACCTGAAACAAAAAAAATGAAAGTTAATGAGTATATTTTATATTTCTTCACTGAGACTTCGCACACATCACGTTTATTATAATATTATCGTCTACTGGTAGGATTAATCATAATTAATCCTACAAGTTATCATCGAAATATTTAAACAAAATAATTAGTATCAGTTTCAGACCGTCCTCAGTTCATCTAAAATCTATTCGAACATACTTCAAAAAGTAACTTATATATAACCAAAATGTAACCAAAGCTCTTCCTTACCCAAAACAAATACTAAAATAATAAACAATCTCAATCGTCCGCGTCGCAGAAACCGCTCGGAAGGGGCGAGCGAAAGACTCAGGTGAAATTATCGCAAGGTTTAATTCGTATAAATGTCTCTAGTTATTTGTGCACCGACCGACTGCGCAACTAATTGCTTTCTTCCAATTTCAGCCTGATAATGTGCGGGAGGCGGTTTAAGGTATAGGTTTATAGCGGGAGTATTCGCAATGAAGTGTCACTTGCTTTAAAGGTGAAGGAAAACTTTGTGATGAAACATTCATATCTAAAAGTTGTTAGGAATTTCTTACGCGTGTAGTCCGCCAACCTTTATTTACTGTGGCGTCAAAGATTTAAAGTAATAGATTATTACTATTAGTTATTTAGAAAGGTAAACTGGGTGTTCGGGCTTCTCTTGAATATTATGTAAATTTATAAAGCAGTTCGTAATAATCTCTGTAACTGCAAACTGTCTTCATAAATGCATAAGTTCTTTTCATTGACTCATTCAATACCACACTATATCTGTAGTTACGAGTTATCACTTGTTTAGAAAAAGTAAATACTCTTAACGAAACATCTAATAAGTTCTTTTTTTTTTAATATTGCCTTATCCCAATAGAAGTCTTACATATCAACCCTTTCTTCAACCCTTCCGCTACAACCCCCCTCTTGTTCCACATTCATTGTTTCGTTAGTCCCGTAGACGCGGCGGTTTTTCTTGTCGCCTTCCCCCTGCTCCCCTTTACACCGCCACTCACCCCCACTCTCCTCTATAGAATTTAATTAAACACATTTCTTGGAGGGAGAAGTTGGTGTTACTTTTCTTCACAATCCATTTCGCAATGTTTTTGTTAGACTTAATTTTGAATTTGACAGCCCCGTGGCGCAGTTGGCTAGACACCAGCTTGCGAAACCAGAGGCAGCGAGTTCGATCCCCGCACGAGACAAATGATCGTGTGATCCAAAAATATTTGTTTCGGGTCTGGGTGTTGTAACCTAGTGAGGGGTAAGAGCTATGTATGTGACTGTTAGGCGTATTTATTTAATTAATTATTATTTAAATCGCGTCCGTCAATATCCGTGTCGGGTGACGTGATACAGTACTCGACGAGTCATCGTGTAAAGTAAGTGCTGTTAAAAAGCTGTAACTACGAAATTAATAACTCTTTTATGAGGCAATGTGTTCGCTTTTATAACAAGCCTTCAGTGGCTATATGAGAGCATTGAATCATATTATGATCACATAATAAAACTAAAGCTTACGAGGTATCCACATAGCATGTCTTTCTCTTATTATTAATTAAAATTTAATCAAATCATCATCATCATCACCGGCCTGGGCACGGGCCTCCTCTGCAAACGAAAGGGTTTAAGCATTAGTTCACCACGCATTGAAAATGAGACCGTCGGGATTCCCGACCGGTTGCCTAAGCCATGAGGCCATTAGGACTTTTTGGCGCATATAAATATAAAATCCTACAACTGCACACCATTGTCTTTCGCATTAAGCAGGCTTTAGTTCATAGTTGCAAAACTCCTAACTAAATAAAACTATTTGATAGCCTTCTAAAGGCAGTTATCACTAGAGAAGAACGGGCAAGAAACTCTAGTGTTGCTCTTTTCCAATCAAGAGATAGTTTACAATAATATACTTCGATATTCAAATTACTCAACTAATTAACCGCTCATTAGGCAAAAAACGAGTGTCATTAAATATAAAGAGACAATTTAAATAGTGGCGTGTTAAATTAAAACACCGTAAAACCGAATTTAACGACGTGTTCCGCGGTCGTAAACCTACGCTCGTCTGAGACGTGTCGCTAGCCACTGTCAACCTAATTTCAACGTGAGTTTTATATTTTTTAATTTTTTATTATACCTGTTTATTACTGTCGTGAAAATGTATACAAGTTTCTATTGAAAAATGTATCATGTTAGGAGATTAAACGCAATGATATTTAAAAATCAATAAACATAAGTCATATAGAATTGTTTTGATCCCACACTAAGATCCAACTTCTGTGTAGTGGGCATCAGAAACTACGATATTATTTTCGGTCTAACAGAGACGTAGGTCCATTAACTATACAGGGTGTATTCAGACTGTGATCGGAAACTAAGGCAAGTAAATAGATAAAGTTATATAAAACCTTTTGACGTTAAAGAAAATCCCGACAAAAAAGAAGTTTGGAAACAATCATATGTATAGGCATAAAATGTACGCGGGTACGCAATTATACAGAATTGTTTCATTGTTACACGCATTACAATTATATTGTAATTATATGTAATTAGCAGCGGCAATCAACTCCGCCAGAGCTCAATTTTACCAAATTAAGTTTCCTATGTCATTACCCAAAGTCTTATCTATTTCCAAACCAAAATTCAATCAATAGGTCTAGCAGCTTACACCTGAAAGCGTAACTGACAAACAAAAATATTTGTTTTCGCCTTTGTTATGTTGGTATTAAGTGCACTATTTTTCGTCAATGACATAAAAAGCATTTCTATTGTAATAAATACAAGAATTTGATCACCCACATTGTTTTCCATTTCTTTTATTGCTATCGTAAAAACGTACACAAGTTCTGTTTTAAAATTCAGTTTTATGTTTGTAGTATTATTTTATTGTCGTTTCTGAATTAAGGTGGCATTATTATTTATTTTTTCAATAAACAAACATAAGTACAAAAAGTCCTTGAAACCGACGTGCACGCATGAAAGGGATAATGTCAGTAGAGGAAGCGAAAGAGGTGTGTTTGGACCATGGCATTTGGCGCCCTATAGTAGCTGCCTACCCTAATGGGAGTCAGCCGTAAGTTTATATATGACTTTTTGGTAATTACCAAAATTTTGTTACTTCCCATTAATATTGTATTACCGTTACGGTGTCATTTCGTACGTTATTTCTGTTATCGTCGCGTCGACACTTTCAAACTTGAGTACAGTTTGACGAGTCATAAAATCATCTTTACTTACCGAAACTTTTGAGATATAAATTAGATTATGCTAACCACACTAACCAATTATAAATAAAACAATACCCATATATCGCCTTTTGGGAGTACCTACTCCCACAGATATGTATGTATGTATGGTGTTACAAGACCCGTCGCAGAAAGTCCAACGGTGTACTCTCATTACGTAGGCGCAGTACGCGGAGGCTAAGCGTGCCTAATTAACCGTAACGGGTAAATGGGACAAAACTTCTGATGGATTAAGTATTCACGGCGATGGTGGCGGATTCCGTCGCCGTCGTTAAAACACATCGGCCGGAAAAATGTCCAGCGCGGGCAGAGAGGGCGGAAAAATGTCCAGCAGGGGCGGAGGGGGCGGAAAATTGCCGGCGGGGGGCGGGGAAAACTTTCACATAGTGTCCACTAAGCGATCTTTGAAAAATTATAGGGATTTCCATTTGTTTAATGGACGTTGGTCGTCGGGTGTCTTTAACCTAGTAGGATCTAGTATGCTTCGTTATGTACGAATTAGAATTTGTACTTCAGACCTAGAGATTGCATTGTGACGATGTTAAAACGAAATAAGCGCAATAGAAGGCGATTTCTTTGCCGACCACACACAAAAACTGGTGTAATCCAGAAAAAAAGTGTGGAAAAGAATTTTCTCACCTGAGTTTATTAAGGTGTATTTTAAAAGGCAACTAAGAGAGTCCTTGCACCGAAACAAATTTTTGTGCGGTCCACAAACATTTGATTCTAATCTGGGTATTTGTAAGACCGAAAAGCCATGTTGTTTCTCATACCCATTACACAAGAGATAGGCAAAATTTGCTTAGCGCTATTAACTAGACACTACCCAATGATAATACATCCACTCCCTCTTACATACACAACTCAACTCCATTCACATTCTTTCCACATCTAACACAACAAAACACACACAAGATCACCGTGGTAATCTATTGAACCCGGCCTTGTGCTGTAGGTTGACGCGTGTCCAACCCTTTCAGGCGACAGGTTTGTGAATAGGTGTCAGCGGGGGCGACCGCGAGAGTATATGTAAATAGATCGAAGGTCGGACGCCGGCGGGTGAACGATCAACTGAGGCGGGGATCGGGGGAACTTTAGTAGGATGGGATAGGAGTTGGGGGGTTTTTGAATAAATAAATTTAACAATTACATACACAGTTCTGAACTTAGACTAAGAAACATATTTAGTGTCGTGGGTATCAGAATCTACGAGAGACTTCTCGGTATTACAAACGCTTAGACCCGAAACAATTGGTTTTGGTAAAAGAAATTTCTAAACTGAGCACTTTTTAGGTGTGCAGGTTTCGACACGATGTTTCCTTTCACAATTAAAGTAAATAAAAATTCATTATGAATATCCACATTACATCAGCTCCAGCTGCAGCCGAATTTTTGACTCAACCGTGCGCCCAAACCTCACCATCACTATTTGAGTGTCTTATTTTGCTAAAAATAATTTATAGCATACTCGTACACTAATATAACAATCTAACAATATCTTTCACATCACAAACACGTCATCCAACGTGGCACTAACAAGCGATCGTCTCTTGTCACGGACGGACGCGCCGCCGCCCTCCGGAGTGGCCGGGTATCTGCACCGGCTCCCCGGACCGGTCGGCTATCGGCCACCGGATTATCCGGCATTGTGACCTCATGCCGCCAATTTAACGCCACCTGCGCCAGTTAGATACACCGCAGCGGTAATGCTGTTAAATATAATCATCGGTACACGTTCCGGAACGGCCGGTGTCTCCGGTGTGGACGGTTGTAGGTCGATGCTCGTGTGAATTAGAATTTCCTATGCGATTCGTGTTAATATGGAGTGTTTAGATTTAGAAAGTTAATGAAGGGTTTCGCGATTCGACGACTAGTGTAGCTACAGGTGTCGTCATTTAAAGTTCCCATACCGAGAATAATTTATGTGAATGGTAAAAACACTAAATATTTCTAACGTGATCGAAAAACAAGCAATAGCCAACACCATGACATTAAAAATAATCACGTTTCCTGAACAACTACTAGAGCACTAAATAAATACGCTTTAGACTCTATTTTACCATACGAGCCTACTTAACTTTACCATAAACAAACACCAAATTAATTCATAAAAAAACTTTCACCCTCCGCAAGATATCTCGCGATGTTTTCCTACATCGTCAAATGCATCCGATATGCAAACACAAATCGAATATCGATCAGAATTCAATAATATAGTCGAAGGTCGCCGCGTAATCACCGATACTGCCGTTGCGAATGTAATTTCTCACAGCCGCCTGTCAATTTAGCTCGCAACATCGAGCAATGCACATACTGCGCATATTCTGAATGGGTGTCGTATTAGACGCAAATCTATTGTGTATTATATATATTAATTAATATTGATATGGCTGTAAATAAGAGATAGAGTAGGTATATATGTGTGTAACTTCTCTCCGCGAGTTTATAATAGTAATTATAGAAGGTAGTTAGTTATATAAATATATCATATTTTAAATAAATTCAAACGCGTTAACCAGTATTTTTACGCCAGATATATTTAAATTTAACTGTGAAGGAAAACATCGTGACGAAACCTGGACACCCAAAAAAGTTTTCAAGCATTTCTTAGGCGTGTAGTCCACGAATCCGCACTAGGCCAGTATGGTGTACTAATGCCTAAACCCTCTCATTGGTACAGGCCCATACCCAACAATGAAACGCGTACATAGTCTAATAACGCAAAAAAAAAACCCAAACCCAGCACATATTAACAAAACGGCATCCCAAGCACGTCATAACACATACCAACCAAACAGTGGCGGTACTTCCATAGAAGCCCGAAAGTCCGACTTGCTTTACATAGTTCCGAATAACGAACTTAACGATTGTTTATTTATAAAATAACGCTATAAACGTGAATGTGAGTACTAACCGGTAGGTATTTATTAGTCCTACGTACCAAAAAAAATATGCTGCTACTAAATAAACATTTGGGCTTGCCTTAGTTTGACACCCTAGGCACGCCACTGCAACCAAAATACATTAAGTACTCGTACATTACCACACTATACTATACACCCAACATACCTACTCATGAGATAACGGTTCGATCTCGGTAAGGGGAACACATCGACTTAGAACCTAGCGGGGTGAGGGGTAAGACGAGGCGCGCGGGGGAGGGGAGCGGTTGTGAGATAAGTGTCCCAACACCGGACGTCCTATCCCGGGGGATAAGCGAGTCGGGAGCGTCGTCAAGGGATAGCTAATAAAGAGCATTAGGGATTCGCTGTGGCCGTGTATTGACGAAACAAATATCTTACGACACAGAATAAGATTAGAAGGGTAATACAGTGCTTTGTATGGGGTCGAGTATCGTTGCTTGTCTGTCACCTAATTTCCTACGACCCCACGGCTAATGATAAAAACTCAAAACAAATATTGAAGGCTATTATTACCCTAATTACTAAGAACCGGCCGTGTTAAACATATGCTAGTATATTCGGCACGCTCGGCATGTTGACATTTCTTTTCTAGTCTATTTAACTGTTTAACTTGTTGTTATTCTCTGTTGTGATCTAAGATGATGTTTCTTGTACTTTTAATTGAGTTAGGTAAAATTAATAGGAAGTTTTCTAAGCTACCGAATGTTTCGTTGTCTCGCGGTACAAGTGTGTCCTGTACGATCTAGGGAGCCTGGGTTTGATTTGGATTTTTCTATTAGGAGATTCTCAGTACCAGCACCGAGTCTGGTATTGTATCCGAAAAACGGTAACAGGCTCGCCTCGCCACCTATTACGTGAGACGAAAACACAGTTGGGGAACTATGGGTCCACAAATGCACTTCTGGTTACACATCAATAAAAATGATATAAAAGCATTACAAACATACCTACATATCAAAAAATTCCGACAAAATACCTTCCAAGAAACATCCTCAATCTTATGACCGTAACCAAAAATGCAGTGATGGTCTCGAGGTTTAGGCGCGCGGTCGAGAATCTCGGCGGTCGCGGGTTCGAACCCCAGGCACACACCTCTGACTTTTCGAAGTTATGTGTGTATTCATATTGAATTATCACTTGCTTTAACGGTGAAGGAAAACATCGTGATGAAACCTGCACACCTAAAAGTTCTTAGGAATTTCTTAGGTGTGTAGTCCGCCAACCCGCACTAGGCCAGCGTGGCGGACTATGGCCTAAACCCTCTCAATGGTAGAGGAGACCCGTGCTCAGCAGTGGGCGTATATGGGTTGATGAAGAAGCAGAAGAACCAAAAATAACCTTTAAAAATATATGCGTGTGTTTTCTCGGCCGTAATGTGTTTAGATATCGTTGAGGTCTTATCGCTGAGGAGCAGATGTCTATTCAGCGGACTTTAAGGGTCTAGTAATAGGCTAGGTAGTTTAGTAACACTATTAAGATTTCGGTAACCTCTTTACGAGGCACTTTGAATATAGCACTTTACCTATAAAGCTATAATAGGATATGAGCATCAAGGTTTAAGCGCTCGATCGTGAATTTTGGCGATAGCGGATTCGTACCTTAAGCACAAAGCACGTAAATTTTTAAAGTTCTGCGTGTATTCACAAATCCGTTAGGAAACTTGCACACCTAAAGTCTATGGATCAATTGTGTTCAATGAGTCACCAATTGTGCTCGTAAAAAGCTCCTGTTACATGAGATTAAAAATGCAATAAGCAAAAGTACCCACTTTTGTACACAAATACCCTTCTACCTGCCCCTTCTAGGATACGGACGTGACTATATATGCTATAATATACCCTGAAAACTAAAATCACCCATTTTATTTTCAACAATAAACGATTTTGCCTTTTAATATTATCAATATACGCTCAATAGCATACACCAGTTAATTCGGTCTGCTACACAATAAACACTTGCACGGGAATACCGATAAATTCCGTGAATATTCAATCGAATTTCCGGAATGACCGGACGGATTCCCGGAATATTCCGTCACGTCTATGCATGTACTGCGGAGCCCGTATTATTCTGAGTTTTATTTAAGGCGCTTATGGAAGTTAAAATCGTAAAATATATCGAGAATTAAATAAAATTGAAATGGAAAATGTTTCAATAAATCTTTACGTAAATGAACACACTTCTTTCTGAATAAAGTTTCTTAACAGTGAAGGAAATCGTCCTATCGTATTCTGATAAAATGTCTTAGTTATACGAGCCTCATTTACTACAGCGTTTAAATAACATAAATAAATAAATATACTCAACAGTAATTTATTCATAGTTTTAGAAATTACAAGAAGATTTTCGCTCATCTTCACGGATCCCAGAAACATTTTTCTCCGTTTCCCTTAGTACCTCTTTTCGCAAATTAATAATAATGATCATTTCTATCGTCAATTTTAAATAGTTTATACCAACATTCATTAATAAGAGATTCCTTTTGCAAATAACACAAACCGTGAGTTACCATCAAAACTTTCAACCTCATAAGATTACACCAAATTTTTCCATTCAAGTATCCGAATAAATTTAACGCACAGGTCCTCTATTCTTCCAAACGAAATGCAATAATTTAAAAAGTTAAACAGTATAAATCGCTGTGTCTCCACACAATGTGTTTTAACGTGTATCCATACAAGGCAGTACATTTAGCAGGCCCTAAAGGTTTCGAGGGCGAAATAATCGAACGCCACTTAGGCAGGCTGTTTGGATGTTAAGGAGCTGTTAAAGATTTTTATGGCGCCGCTTCGGAGCTGATCTCGGCTTTAATATCCGCCATTAACGATGCATCCTCCACTTATCGGATATTTCGCCCTTTTTAAAACTCATTTGGTAAACTTTGAGGGTTTTTGTTGGGTATGTTGTGAAGAGGATTAATACACCCAACAGTCACATACATAGTTGTGACCTTACACTAAGTTGCATGTCTTGTCATGGGTACCAGAAACTAGGAGAGCCTTTTGGAAACAAACATTTGTGACTCACACAAAAAATTGTCTCAATGCGGGGATAAAACCTAGTATTCTCTGGTATCTAGCCAACTGGGCTGTGAGGCTGACAAAATATTATATATTTACACATTCCGTCTTGGAGGCGCACTGGGCGTCTGCGAAATTATGGTGGGCGTTTCTCGCCCACACTACTTGGCGCGGATATGACCAAATAAAATATGAAAAAAAAAAGTTTTCTAAACCATTATTCTAACCAGTTAGCACTTGCCTCTCTATTAGATGTAATTGCCTAATTGTATATACCAAAGTCCAACAATTTCCTCAATAGAATCACCTAACATCAAAAAGGTCATAACACAACAGTTATTCCTCGACACATAAGCTGTTTGGCAAACGAGGGTGAAATAACTCACAATATTGACTGGTCCTATGTAAAGAAGAAAAGTCTGCTTATAAAATACAAAGCTGTTGTGATATGAAAATCGTTTATACCCGGCGAGAGTGATCATTTTCCGCGATGAAAACTAACGTATTTGTAATCATTTTAGTACTGATGTAACTCGATTAAAAAGAATTTACAATATTGCAAAAAAAATGTGAGTTAATTTATGTATAAAAAAAGTGTGTTTACAAATAAATAATTTGTTTATTTAATAAACTTCATATAAAGTGTTTATAAAGTAGTATGTAATGCTAGTGAGACTCAATAAAGCAAAAATATATTTAAACTGTATTTTATCCATCCAGATTGCTTTTGTAGTTTTACAGCATAACTAAAGGAATGATTGAGAGGACACGGAATGGAGAACGGGCAATATTATTAAGAACTAGCAGAAAGAATGAAATATTACCAGCACTATGTCTGAGAAATGTATCTGATGAAAGGAAAATAGCTCGCCTTTTTATATTTTTGAAACTATGGAAAAGCAATACAACTCTGTCTACCTTACCAGCCCTAAGTAAATTATTTATTTTTATCTGATTTGTCGACTCAAAAACCGATAGTACAGACCGTTGAAATTACAAAAAACCTCGTAAAGAAAAGATGATTAAAAAAACAATCTCCCGTAGCCGACGGACGGCCGAAGTTTCCCGAAAAATGGTGAAAAAACACGAAGAAAACATTTCCCGCGAGTATTGTTCGCTATTTGCCGGCGAGAAAGTATGAATTAAATGCATGAGTATGATACATCGCTGGAATATTGCGAAACCAACATATGGCAGTGAGGCGTTTCAATCTAAAGATATTTAATATCATAGGATTGTTGCCATGTACTGTCCTGTCAATGTTAATATGAATACTTTGTTTACATAAAAAATGGTGAAATAAATCATTGATCATTTTAACTGCAGCAGACTCTTCTAAAGAACAAAATAACGCGAGTTCGATCATTAAAAGATTTACAATACATACAACAATTTACACAACAAGTTTGTGTTATTATGAGACTTTAAGTTATCTTCCTTGTCACTGATTTCCTCGACCTTACTTTAGCCTTAAATCTTCCCTCTATATACAAATAATAGTGTTGCATATACTTACTTACTTATAAGCAGTGATGGCCTCGAGGTTTGGGCGCGCGGTCGAGAATCTCGGCGGTCGCGGGTTCGAACCCCAGGCACACACCTCTGACTTTTCGAAGTTACGTGTGTATTCACATTGAATTATCACTTGCTTTAACGGTGAAGGAAAACATCGTGATGAAACCTGCACACCTAAAAGTTCTTAGGAATTTCTTAGGTGTGTAGTCCGCCAACCCGCATTAGGCCAGCGTGGTGGACTATGGCCTAAACCCTCTCAATGGTAGAGGAGACCCGTGCTCAGCAGTGGGCGTATATGGGTCGATGATGATGAAGAAGAAGATATACTTATTTAAAAATACACTGAATTTCCCTTCTCTATATTCATTTGGCGCTAAATACACAACGTAGGTTCAAAACTATTAAAGATTAACATATCGCTGGCTCACTATCACAAGGTTTTATGTTACAATTTTAGCACCTATTTAGTTATGAATACTACGAGGTTCTATGAGTTATATATGTATGCAAAAATTGTAACATAGAACCTTGTAATAGTGAAAAGAGTAACGAAGCCTTATCGCACCTCGTATATTTGCATAAAATATTAGCACAACAAGACCAACGGTATGTCTGAATGTCTGACAGCATGCGGCTGTGGCCCGCAGCATTGTGTACCCGCACCCGGCCTGTGCACCGATGGCCGACAAGCCGAGACTTGCGGTAACACACACACACACACACAATAAACATACATACATATTCAGCCCCGTGGTGCACTTGGATAGACAGGTTGCGAAAAGATTCCGCGGGTTGGATCTCTGCACCGAGATTAATGTGGTGTGATCCACAAACATCGGGTCTGGGTGGTTATTAGACCAGAAAGTGTATCGTGTTTTCGATAATTGACACAAGACTTGTATCTTAATGTAGGGTCAGAAGTATGTATGTGACTGTTGGGCGTAATTTAATTTTACGCACACATAGACATACGTTTACACAGGATCTAACGTATAATGCTCCTTAGCAGAAAGGATTAAAAAAGATGTTGTATAGTTCCTCGGTCGACGTGTCCCGTTTTCTATTATCTCAAATTCTTTAAGCGTGAAGAAGCATCTCAGCAGGACAGTATGAGCGTATCGAGTTACGAGAGAGGGGACTCTCGTCTATAAGAAGTATATTTAAAAAAAAATCTTACCAATATGTAAGTTGACATGTTTGTGTTACTTCTGTTCCGAAATCGATTTAGACATAAACAACCATCGTCATCATCAGCCAAAAGACGTCCACGACTGGAGATAGACCTCCTCCAAATACTTCCAAAGCGCTCTGCCTTCCAAAGCCAGCGGCCACCCGTGATTTTTGTTAAATGTCACTCCACCTGACGGGTGGACGTGCAATGCTGCGATTGACGGCACGCGGCTTCCATTGGAGAACATTACTTCTCCATCTGACGTCAATCCTACGTGCTATAACCAATATTATTAGTAAAAACAGACGCCAACCACTGAAAACTACGAAACTGTTTATTGCAAACAATTTTTCCTCGAAACTATAGACTATTATCATTCCCAATAACATTTCCTTTCTACGTATCAAGAGATGCGTCTCAACATTGTCCTGCACTATTTACAGATATGACATCGCTTGCCGACACGACAATATAAACACTCGCACGGCAACAGACGATCTGTGCAGCCACACAATGTACTGGGGCCTATAAAATTCGACAGATCCGTGAAACAGTGTTTTATTGACACTTAACAATATTAACTAGCCACTTGTCCCCGTAAATGTTGCCTCGTTGGCAGGCGAAATCTATTATTGAATCATTTGTATTTTAATACGCAGACACGCTTGTATCCTAGTGGGTATAGGCAGAAGGGCATATCATACATAGTTTTTGCAAATTATGTTTTAAGTTCGCCAAAATAAGAGAGATATATTAACAGTACTTTGTAATGCGTTTAATAATTTTCTATAAGAACTATTCTATAACAACCATTACAATAAGTAATCATATATTTTTCTAATAGTTATATTATGTATTTTTGTCTCTGCATCACGGTTAATTACAGTATATTATATAATCCCTAATGCATCAAGCCCATCTTTATGCTTATAAAATAATATATAATAAAATATTACAAGTCGAATTATCTTATAGTAAGACAAAAGCAAGCGCTCGATATCCTGGCAAGAAATTCGAAAACTATATTAGGTGTACAAATAAGTTTCCGCCGTTTTTTCCGAAATTCGAGGCTTTATTGTAAAAAACTGGTTTAACATATATAATTCAAAGTATTGTCCTTCGCTGGCCACTACTTTCTTCTATATTTCGAGCAGCATACAAATCCCGAGTTGAAAAAACTGGTCATCTTTCGATGTGATCTACGAATCGATCCAATTAAGTACTTTTTCATAGGACCGTAAGTGCTGGTCAGCCAGGCTGTGTGCCATTGATCAAAACAAGTGGTAGTCCGAGGGAGCATCATCTGGAGAATACAGCGGGTGGGGTAGGACTTCCCATTTCAACGATACCAAGCATGTCTTGACCACTTTTGCAACATGAGGCGAGCTGAGAAATCCCTTTATCATGTCTCTCGTTGTATTGCGGCCGTTTGTCTTTCAATGCTGGACTCAAACGCATTAATTTCGCTCGATAATGATCGCCGTTGATTGTTTCAGTCAGTTTTAGCAACTCATAATACACTACGCCGAGCTGATCCCACCAAATACTGAGCATGACCTTAGAAAAATGAATATTCGGTTTGGCCGTCGAAATGGAACCATATATTGGATATCTCCATTATTTTCTTTGCTTAGGATTATCGTAATGAACCCATTTTTCGTCCCCAGTAACAATGCGATGCAGAAATCCCTTCCGTCTTTACCTTTCAAGCAGCTTTTTACAAGCAAACAAATGCCGTTCAACATCTCTTGGCTTCAACTCGTACGATACCCAATTTCCTTGTTTCTGAATCATCCCCTTGACTTTCCAGCGTTTTAAAATAGTTTGTTGCATCACTTCCAATGATCCTGCCAATTTTTGATGCATTTGACACGAGCCTTGATCAAGTAATGCCTCCAATAATACATATTCAAAAACCTTTTCTCTTCCAACGCCATGCTGGTCTTCGACGCCAATATTACCGTTTTTAAAGCGTTTTAACTACTCTTGGTATGCTCTTTCACTAATAGAGACCTCACCGTAGGTATTCCAAAGTATTCTATGAGCCCCAGCCGCAGATTTCTTCAAATTAAGGCAGAAGATTAAAACCTCCCGCAAACGACGAGAATTTGACTCGTAAGCTAACATCTTTAATCGAGAAGAACTTTATGACGCAGAAACAAATTGACTAATATTTCGATGACGTTATGTTAACGAATACCTAAGCTTATTGTATGACGTCTAAGATCTATTTATTTTGACTACCACTTACCGCTACAGCGTATATTAAAAAACGGCGGACACTTATTTGTACACCTAATATAATAGTCACAACCCAAATATGAAGCCTATTATTTCATCCAAAACAAAACGAAAAATCTTAAAAGAAAATATAAAACAAAAGATCCAATTGGCATATTGCCTTGTCTTCGAATAATTTATTAGGCCGAAACGTAATACTCCCATTTCGTATTTAAACTTAAACGCGTTTGTTAAAGTTACAGTAAAACACATAACAATAAAGTATAATATATGGTAGCGATTTACAATGAACATGGCAACATTCCCACTGCATTGTTACACTAGATGTAATAAATCTGTAAGATGGTGTGTTTTTATTTTAATCTGGGTCAGTGCAGTTATTGAAACAATTGTGTTAAAGCCTAGATTTTTAAATAAATCTTCTCTTTTATGACTCACTATTTCGGAGGTTCTACAGCATAAGAGTATCGAATCCCAGGCCTAGCAATGTGTCTTACCATCATGATCGTCACTAACGTTTACGGGCCTCCTCTACAACTGAGAGGCTTCAGGCTTTAGTTCGCCACTCTAGCCTAGTGCGAGTTGGTAGATCACAAACTCCTAAATACTTTTTAGATGTGCAGATATCTTGTAAATGGTTTTCTTTACCATTAAAGTACGTCGTTACTTTAAAAGTCAGACGTGCGTGTCTGAGTTTGTAACTGCGACCGTTGAAAATCTCAACCGTGCGCCTAAACTAATTCCGTACTCATTTTTCATGTCTTTTCACACCCCTGTAAAAGTACATATAAAAATACCACAAAATAACTTAGAACCCAATGCAATACCTCCCCATGGAATTAATCTAGAACCTTCTCGAAAGAAGCTATTAGTTTACCCCGTGCACCGTGGTACATCCCGTGACGAACATTGGCATTACCCCGCCACACTTGGCAACGACATCAGCGGAAAACAAAAGAATATCGGAATGGGTTGTTATCTTATCTATTGTTCAAAGACGGGGAGTCGCTTTGTTTAGGATTTTTAATTGGGATTCATTCGGGATTGGGTAATGGGCCTTATAGTACATTTTCATATGTACATATTTATAAATATCACATGCATAATTCTGATCCCAAACTAAGATACTAGTTTCATGAGTGTTAGAAACTATGAGGGACTTTTTGCTCTCACAAACACCCAGTCTTGAAACAAATGTTTGTGGATCATACAAACATTTGTCTTGGTGTGGAGATCGAGCCCGCGGATTCTTGTTTCGCAAGCTGGTGGATAGCCTACTACACCACGGGGCTGTCATGTCATTGATTATAATATAAGCTACCTATCTGCAAAAGTCTCGTATGAATCGGTTAAGCCGACAAAACATTTCAATTCTTGTATTATATCAAAACAATAATTCAATTTTAATTGCATTACAATGTATCCTAGAGGATAAAAACATCCAATATCGCTAATAACCTCATCACATTAATGGATATTAATAATTACATCCGATCGGAGAATGTCTAAGCAACACATGTCGCGCGCACATGCTACCCGCTGTGTACACAAGCGATGTATTGTCGCGCGACAATGTCACAATGTCGCCGGCGACCGGGCGACAACGGCGGTCGCTTTTGTTCCGCCCTCTATCGGGCCTTATTGTCGTGTTAAATATTTCCTCCGTCGGCGTATTCTTAATTTTGTATTGTTGGGTAATTTATGTAGATTGTGTTATGGTGATTGCAAAGGCATTGAAAGAAAAGAATAATTGTGACATTCATAGCTTTCCATGCAATAAACAAAAATTAAACGAATGTAAAAGACACACACAATATAAAGTAGGTTTTACTTCTGGCAATGGCATATCTTAAAAATTTTCCGTATTGATTTGCGTTAAAAATGAAAGATTCTATACCCAGGCACTTTGCTAACGAACCCTCAATGGTAGAGAAAGCCTGTGCTCAGTAGTGGGACGTATATGGGCTGATGATGATGATGATAGTAACGAATTTAAGATATTAGACAAAAATCAATCTGGAAATGTAAAAGTACACATCTCCCTATCCCTCTCAAGATAAAGATGTTGACAGCCCCCGTGGCGCAGTTGGCTAGACACCAGCTTGCGAAACGAGAGGCCGCGGGTTCGATCCCCGCACCGAGACAAATGTTTGTGTGATCCACAAATATTTGTTTCGGGTCTGGGTGTTTGTGAGACCGAAAAAGTCTCTCGTAGTGTCTGATACCCACGACACAGGTCTTGTAACCTAGTGTGGGGTCAGAGCTATGTATTTGACTGTTGGGTGTATTTATTTATTTTAATTAGAAAGGTTATAAGAAAACAACTCTTTTACCAATAATCTCTCCTTCCACGAGTCAATGGTTCCCCTACCCGTCTCGAACCCGTAATTGCTGGAACGCTCTCCTCAGCAGGCGTAACCACTGATCCGTCATAGGCGGCGTTTTCCTAAGCAGTCGGAACGAGCTATAAACTCTTAATGGCGTGGTACTGAATACTAATCGATCATGTAAGTTCGCAATGCGTGGGCGATGCTAATGCCTTCACGAATATGCTATATCGAGTTAATCGTTTTTAATCAATCATCGGTGTGTTTTGGGATGAAATGGGTTTTGATATTGGCGCGGTAATGTGACTACACCGTAGGTGTCAAGTATTTGATACGTTGACGAAGTAAAACATATTTAAGTCGCGTAAAAAAAAATCAAAATTGACTGTGTGCTGAAATACAGGTTTACACCTAGTTCGGCAAACAAATGCTCCATTTTTTGTAATTAATTGTATAGCCCATTTATTTGTACCATATGTTTTGTAACTGTTTTTTGTCAAATAAATTTCATTTCATTTCATTTAAAACAAGCAATAGCCGCGGTGGTTAAAAATAAAACCGGAAAAAACAGTTCTTTTAACAACTACATAATACACTTAAGTCGTGGTTGTATGGATTTTTTGTCGTGAATTTTTTAACGCCTATGGGTTTGTAATCGCCGTAGCTACTACCTGTCTTAGTTTTAGATCATATTTTTTTATACACCTGTATAAGGGTTTCAAACATAGTGTAAATCTCAAACAATCATTTTCTAGTCTAGGTTTATGTGACACTAAAAATAATTCTTGCACTTTTTATTACTAAATATACTACATCTTACTATATACAAAACTATGTATGCGACCGTCGTTACTATTAATGAACATACAGGGGCAGGCTAAGGTGCATTTTTGCACCCACATTTCACCAGTTATCACTTAGGAAGCGAGACTATTGCCATTTTTCGTTCGTATTTTACATATTAAAATTACCTGCCAATTCAACGTCGTATAAAGTGACAGAAATGCGATATCCAAGTGTAGAATACACTGAGAAATTCAATAAGTCAGTGGTTGTCAGTTCCATTCTGTTACTTACACGTCACTTCTAGCTGTGATTCGAGTCTTACAACAACTTGTTTAAATCAGGGACGGATTTGTGACTTATAAGTTACTAGCGACCCGCCCCGACTTCGCACGGGTGCAATGATGATATTTAATGGATATTATCATACATGTAAAGCTTCCTCTTCAATCACTCTATCTATTAAAAAAACCGCATCAAAATCCGTTGCGTAGTTTCAAAGATTTAAGCATACAAAGGGACATAGGGACAGAGAAAGCGACTTTGTTTTATACTATGTAGTGATTCAGGGGCGAAAGCGGATTTTTTCTATATTTACAAAAACAGGCAGTGGCGGTACTTCCATACGTGTTACACGTTTATTGTGTAAGTAATGTCTAGTTTATACTTGTTTATTTTGGGACGATATTTTCATATACATAATATATCAAATTGCTTTTGTTCAATAAAGATTATTAATAGGAATTTTTGAATTCTATAAAAGTATCTACAACTTCTCGGTTTGGGGTCGGACGATGTTTTACTGTTGACTTTGTAAAAATATAAACTGATAAACTATTCACAAAAATTTTAGGTGATATTCATTCTGTTTGTTTCTGTAAGTCATTTTTTTCGTCTGGGGGGTCATGACCCCTCCAACCCCTACCTGCAGCCGTCGCTGTCGTCTCGCTAGGTGAAACTTTTATTGAGCCGGCGGGCCGGCGTGGCAGATTCATCTGATTTGTTCCCGAGTGTTTGTAGCGCAACAACACAGGTTGTAAGTGTGTTTGTTGTACGTGGTTTATTTACTGCTTGGTTTGTAGGCTCAGCGGTGTAAGTGTGTGGCGAGTAGTACAATGGTTAAAACTATCATTATTATTTCTGTTTGACATAGTATTTTTTTTTTATATTTCCATTATAAATACGTTGTCTAAGGATTTCTCCCGTTAACACTAGTAGCCTAATAAAAACTAGAATTTTAAAACATAGTGTGCAACACCTCTTTCTATTTTCGCGGGGATGAAGGCGAGATTATGTATCATATACCTACATACATGGACACTAACGCCTGTATATCCGACAACGGTAGGCAGAGACTATCGAGTAGTTGAAGCTTCTATCCGGACACACTTCTTTTGATTCTTTAGAAAATAGAATAAACTTATTTTGCGCATAGCTTTTTAGATCATTGCTCTCAAAAGCAGACAGCATATAGCGGGGATCATTATCAGCCTGTAAGGCGTCCACTGCTGGATATGTCCAACAAGCCTATGGGCTTCCCCCAAAGACTTCCAAAGTGTCCTACTATAAAAGGGCATATTCTAAGTCTAAGATGAATATCATCGGGATTCAAGATTGCCCTACAAGTCCCACAGCAAACAGCGACAAAACCCCGGCACCACGAACTCCGGAACAAACACGTATTTGTAAACAAACATAAGCGACGAGTACATTGCCGCGTGTGTGCGAGCGCGGGCGAATTTCACGCGCAATGTAACTTCAGTGGATGGGCGAAACTTTTCGCGTTCCCCGCCACAATGTTAGATGGTCGAAGTTATATGAGGTTTGTGATGCTTTTGTCGAGTTGCGACGGTATAGTCGATTTCGAGACGGGATTTTTTTGAAGGGGACAACGTTCAATTGTTTAATACGAAGCGTTCAGAAGCGACAGTACTTCTGTCAAAGATTTTACGATTCAAAGGTGCTTTTATGTCGAAATAAATTTTATTATGTTGGCAAAGTTACGATACCGAATTGTCACTTCTCAGAAGGCGATCACCGCATCAGGTTAATATCTAAGCAAATATTACTTGGGTGTAACACATCCGACATCACCATACAAAAATCTCACAAGTACCATCATTCGATTCTAAATTACAGACACCTCGCTCCATCGTCTTACACTCTTCTAAAGGGATCTAAATCTATACTATACTTTATATATCTATACTTTAATCAATCGTGTGGAGCAAGTAAAAGACTTAGGTCTTTTGCTTGACTCGCGTTTAGATTTTCATGACCACATAACAGCAACTTGTGAGAGGGCCAACAAGATTTTAGGATTTGTCATGAGGGTTTGTTCTACATTCAAAAGTAGTGGTGTTGCATTGACGTTGTATAAAGCTTATGTCCGAAGTAGGTTAGAGTACAATTCTATTGTTTGGGATCCATATCAAACTAGGTATACGGTATTAATTGAGCGAGTGCAAAAAAAATTTGCCCGATATCTATTTAAACGAATTTACGGATATTATCCCTACTTATATCCGTCCATGTTTGTAACAGGGATGGTTGGTCTGTACACTTTAGAGTACAGGCGTAAACTCCTTCTATTGGTGCATTACTACCATCTTCTAACAAACAAGGTAGATAATCCAAATACGTTAGAAAGGGTCGGTTTTGCGTGTATACCATCCAGATTTCTTGGAGGAAACGAGAGCCTGGGGAGTCAGCGCAGACGCCGCAATCTGTTGTCAGGGCCACAAGGTGTGCGCACGCGGCGTACATCTGCAGCACCAACCCCGCGCGCTGTCGCGCTACTAAACTCAATGCTCACTCACCACACAGATCCGGATATCTTCTTTGATTCACCCAGGCAGATATACATTAAATTTAATTTATTTTTAAATAGTTGTTAATTATAGTTTTGTTATTTAATTTAATTTTTAATTGTTTGTTGTATTGTTATGTGTTTTTTTTTATATATTTTATTAATAGAATTGTAAGTTCGTGTTACTTTTACAATGTAAGTGTTTTGGTTAAGACTGTTAGCTTACATTAAGAAATAAAAAAAAAATAAATAAATAAATAAATATAACCTTTTAACTCACTATACAGTTTATCTCACCTAAGCCTATCTGTAAACTTTACTTAGGCGACACTGACGAATCCTTAACCCCTCCCCCTCTTTATTCCCCTCCTATCTCCTCACCCGGCGAAATCTCGTCAGTCATCCGCGCTTTTGAAGTTCAATCGTTACGGTAATCGCGTTTTATGCGGATCGGGCGGTTATCTTTCGGATATATATCCGCGCTGCCGTAACGTTTGATGTGGCGGATAAGTGGCCGCCAGTTCGGCAAACCTATCAAGTTTTACGTGACGATTGTGCCGTCTCGACACTTTGCGATCGCGTTAGGGGGAAGTCGGTTCGACATTGTTGAATAAGGATTGTGGAATTTTGAATTGAACGCCGTCTATTAAGTTCTAGATATTTGCAAGCTGTATAGGTATAGATGTAAATGATATTGACAGTGAAGGAAACGTGAAGATTGTTAGGAATTTCTTAAATGTTCGCCGACTCGCACTAGGCCAGCATTGTAGACTATAACACAAGCCCGTTCAGTTGTTGAACAGGCCCGTGCCAAGCAGTGGGACATGGATGGGCTGATGATGATATGAAAAGGTCTTTAGTTGCGAGCTGCTAAGTTCAGTTCCAATAAAAGGTAGGTTCGGAAACCACGGAAATAACTTCTGGATTTTACAAGTTCGATATAATATACAACCACAGATGATGAATACATAATATTGCTCACACAATGTTGCGTTCATGCCAACAAAGACTTCTAAAGAGTGAAAGTATAAGAAAAAAAAACTGTTAACATAAAGAGACATTGTAGGAAACATTTGAAAAAGCTTAAAATGTCACCATGTTAGTTCTAGACCGATAATAATTTTCAAAGCGGAAAGGCACGCATTGCATTAAAAAACGTTTTAATGCTATAAAAATCTAAAGAATGTCTGGACTAGAGAACTGTTTGTTTGACCATTTCAAAGTGCGAAACTTTATCCCGTTTAAAAAATTATAATTCATCGAGATATGAAAATTCCTTGAATAACTGCAGCAACTTATGTTTATGACTTCTAAACGACCGCATTAGCCCATAGGAAATATATATTCAGAAGATTTTTTTGGTCTATCAAGCAAAGATGTATGGTACATTTTTTAGTATATTTTATACCGCGTTTTATATCAAAAACTGGTAGTACAGATGGTAATACTGTAAAATACTTTCACAAAGACCGAAATTTCCAGATCACGCATTCCATATCACGTTACACGCATAAAACTCCGTCTTGGAACCCAAAAACCTCTTCCCTTATCGACCAATTTCACTCATTTTAAACACACGCAGCCACTGACTAAGTACTAGGAGCGCAGAACTGCGAGGCAGTACCTGTTGCCTCAAGCGCCCATCTCGGCTCATTACACGAGCAAATCGTTCGGTGAGTTTCGGGGTAGGGGGGCAGAATGCTGACTATTCACAATTGAATCGAAACGTACCGAGTCTGTTTGGGAATTGTCGAGGACGATTTAACACGATGATTGACGGGTGTATGAATGTATTTTGAAGAATACGAGATAGGGCTGTGGTTGCTTAAACTTCACTGGAGAAGGAACTGATTCTCTGATTCTCATGACGCATTGTAGGGTCTTATCCTCTTTATTTATAGTCTTCCGAGTACTAAACATGGAGCAACAAAGCGTTTAATACGAATAAGTAATGAAAAAATGTATCAAGCATTCTACTGGATGCAAATGAACTGCATAATGAACAGACCCGCCCAATCCATTTTGACATTAGCTTCCACATTACATACTTTTTAAGACATCCAGACGTATGTAGCTAAGCGTAGCTTTAACAAAAATCTTTTACTTGGTTACCATTACATTTTTTTTGGTAATTTTTCATGGGGTTCATGTTTTGTTTATGACTCCAAGACGTATATAGTTAGCAATATCCGCGTAGCTTCAATCAAACGGTTTTTTGCTTTGTCACTATTTAATTTTTCGATAACTCAATCGATCAAGCATATTATTTCGAAGGCCAAGGTTAGAATTCGTTGGTCGTCGTCCATAGTATCTATTACAGTGTTGTATGATGGTACTCACCACAGTGATGGGGTAGGCTGGGTTGATGATGGTGTAGAGCAGGATGTGGTTGGGCCGTGCGGGCAGCTCGCGCTTGCGCCGCGGCTCGCCCGGCATGTTGTAGTTGTTGCCATTACTCTGTGGGCAGAACAAAACGTCAGGTTAAAAAAAAATAAGAACAACAACAAGATTAGGGAGAAGTTGCCAGTAGCAGCGACAGGACTGCAAATGTAACCGAAGAACGGCAATATTCTATTATATACAATGAAATACATATTCCGGTGCCACACAAATAAAAATAATATTCCCAATAGTTACATAGTTCTGACCCTACACTAAAATACAAGTCTTTTATTGTGGGTATCAGAAACTAGACCATCTCATAGAACCAAACAAACATTTGAGGATCACACTAACATTTTGTCATGTATTGACAGAACCTATGGCCTCTTTAGCAAGCTTTCGCTAGCTGTCTAATCAATTACCTCGGTGCTGTCAAAAACCATCCCATAGTTACTACAACCCATTTACAACTATCCCTAAAACCTTCACCAGTATTCATTCAAGCACCAAGCCAACATCGGGCCAATAACAACCGTGCAACTTTGTCGAAACATACACGCCAACTTGCTTGTCGGTGAATTTACGGCCAATTAACGCGATCGGGGCGTCGTCGGGCTAAAATTACGCCATCTAGCGGCCATTTGTCATAACGTGGAGACGTTTGCAGACGGTAAATGTATAAATTGGGGCGAAGCACCCGCCAAGAGGAGCACCCGACGTGACAGCGTAGTGTGGTTGTCTGTTTGCGCTGTCACGGATGGTGAATGCATTCATGCCGATGGGTGTGAGCATACGTCGGGGTAAATATAAACAGCATGTGAAATTTACTAACATGTGTCATTTCTCGACCGATGAAGGGTAGGCATAAATATTTCTGCGCCAACGTTTCACTAGCTATTATTTCTGGTGAGTTTGGATAGGTATTAACAGTTTGTTCATTAAAGTTTTCCCAGTACTGAGAATTTCCTCATGATAAGCCAAAAAATATTTATCTCTAGACGTTGTTTTCGGTGAGTCTGTAGTCAGGTCCGTATTCAGAAGCCTCCGATAACGGAATTAAAGGGCTTGGGGGTAGGGGGCAAGGCACGGGGTCTCCGCGAGACGCGACATAATTAATCGGCACAAACAACGTCGCTATAAACGCTAAACAAACGCAATAAGACAACGGAGTATGAATATTCATCAACATGAGTCCAAAACAACTCCGCGTCTTGGATTACAAGTCATGAGAGGTAGCGACGAGTGAAGCGGTAGCGTTAAATGTCTTGGAGGCTTAACAATCGGAGACGTGCAGTCTGTATTCAAGACTAGTTGTCATAGTTAAGACAAAACCTTTGAAATCTATTATATACCTTGTTTAATCGCTAGGAATAGTGATCAATGACCGATTAAAGGTCGCTTGCCATATTAACACTCCAACAGTACAAAAAAACATTTGTAAAAATCACTACAAAAGTAAATAAATCTAAACGATCAATCCATACCTGAATCCTCACAAAACTATTTAACAAAAAGCGTTTAGAAAAGAACACGCACACAGGCCGTTAATAAATCACCTTAGTTGATTTACGTCCGCGTTGAACTCGTGTACGTTTCGCGCGGACTAAATAATTTGTATAGCGCGGTAACGAGCGGCCGGACAAATGTCGCCCATTTGTGTCGACGCGACGGTGGAAAAATTCCCGATAGTTTCTGCTGAGCTGCTCATTATTTATCTTTTAGGAAGATCCAAGCGTTATTTATCTGTTCGACGACGTGTTAGTGAAGATGTCCATTAATTTTATGCTAGTTAAAAAAAGGGCCACCCACATTTATAGTGGCTTATATAAATTTGTCTTGATTTATCATTATGATTTTTTTTTATTTATTACGATACGCAGAAAAATTGCCATTATTATTTTTCCCTTCAAAAATACGTTCACGAAGCTTTCTGTTAATTTATTACTGTTCATAAAGTAATGGACAACACACGTAAAAAAAACATGTAATATGTCTTGAAAATACTTTGTGAAACACGATATATTAATTGCCACAACTGAAAAATCATTGCCAGATCGTAGAACAAAAATCATCATTACGAGAACGAATTTCTTACTTCTCATTTCCCAGCCAATTTTACACACCAATCATCATCAGCTTATATTACGTCCTACTGCTAGCAAAATCCCCCTCTGCAACTGAGGTTATAACACACCAAATCACTAATGAATTAATATCCGCTATCGCTTATGACTCGCGCCCTTGATCTTCGCGTTCGCGATATAATCGCCAAGTAAATGGGGGAGGGCTCGTCGGCAGCGATCAGATTTAGTTTAGACCTTAATTTCGTCTTGTACCTGCTTTGAATGCGCGAAAGGGATTCTCGGGATCATTGAGATTTCGGGCGGATTGTATTTTTACATTGTAATTACAATAATATTATGGGAAATGTAGCAGGGATCTGAGCAAAATACACAATATTACATGTTTTATTTATTCGTTGATTTAATATTTAATATGTATTTGACTTTAATTAAGTCTTAGTAATGCTTTGGCTTGTCAGTAAACATACACCAAGTAAGCGTATAAAACAAATCATAAAATAAATTGTAAGATTAACTTTATTTAAAAACACTAGCTGAAAAACATACCTCTTATTCGATACACTGTACAAAAAAAAAACAAAGGCGAGTAAATTACGGAAACATCCAGCTGAATACTAAAAACGTAAAACCGTTCGGAATTGAATCTGTATCGATTCTAAATTTGAATTTAAATCCAATGCTCTAAACTGCAAAGAGAAGGTATAATTGCCTCAGGAACTATCCGATCCAAGTTTCGAGTAACTTCCCTTTAACAAGGCTACTTTAAACGTGTTCCTTATTTGAATTTCGCGCCCGACTGGCGCTTTGCACTGTATTCAACATTGAAGCGAACTCAACCATATACGTTTCAAATTAGGGCTCAAAATCCAATGAACCGTGAACAAAACTTGTTACATCTCCATGGCACGTTTCACTTTCAAATCAATTACGAAGTACATAGAGTTGTATTTACGTTGAACTGGCACTCGGTATGAATTAGTACGAAGCTCGTCGGAAAAGGATTACTGAGAGAGTGCGGTTGCGGGTTTATTTGAATTTAGAAGACATTAAAACATTTTGTTGGCTATGAATTATGAGCTCGGACATGGTGACGTTGAGTGCGTGAAACGGAACGTGAACATTATGTTGGGATTAGGGAATGCTATTAAAACTTGGATTAACCGCTGAAATTATGAGACGTGCGAAATTATAGAGGAACGAGTTGAACTATACAGGTTGTAAAAAGATCGTTATCCAATATTAAAACAGGTAATGGTTACGGGGATTAAAAACACATTATAACACTTAACACGCACGTAGACAAAATCACAATAAAAATTTTGATATTTTCATACGCATTTCATACTTTTCATTACTTCAAAAATGTAAAAAAAATATCGATTTATTTTTTTCATCGTCATTGCGTTTGTAACCACTATTGGCTCTTAGTCTTTTATGCCTCGTATGTTTAATCCGCGTTGATAGTAATTAAATTTATGACAAAACACTGCGCTAGTTATGAGGTAACACAATGTGACGGCTAGCGCGTAAAACGAAACGTATACGTCATGTATGGATTTAGGGGCGAGCAGTAAAGTTTAAATTTACAACTGGTCATAACAGATGAGACGATGGAAGTTTATGTTCATATGATTCTCAAATGCGTGACTTATGATCTATTGTTGGCTGTGTCATCACAATGTTCTGTGCGCGATTTTAATTGAACATTAGTGAAGCATATTTGCGCTTTTAAAAGCAAGGTTGATGTTAAGATCTTCGAGAAAATGATGTAATTTTATTTCGATAATTTTGTAAACGTTTTAATAAGCTTACGAAAAGTTATTGACGTTGATCGAGGAAAGCGCGAATGAAATAAGTTCTGGTGTAGTTAGTTTAAAATTAGGTTTTAATTTATTATGGAATGGTATAGTGCAGTGTATTTTCATTTTTGAATTTTTAATAGCGCACATCCAAAAACTTCCCAAAAAGATTGTGATGCGGTTGCCGTCGGCTTTAATAATGACTTATAGCAACAAAACAGAGCCTTTGTTGACTTTGACAAAAGAAAGTCCAATGATAGAAGACATAAAATACTAGTGTTCATTTCACTTTTACAAAGTTGCCAGGTTTAAGACTTGAAATTTCAACTATTGTCATTCTCCGAAAGAAACCACAGATTGTAAAGTAGCAAGGTAACTGCTATTTTTTCGTAATGACAGCAGTTGCTAGTACACTATTTAAAACTACTGCCTTCGTCAATTCTTTTATATAAATAATAACCACAAAAAAACCACACGAAAAAATATAGCGCGCAAGCTGACAATATTTTTAAATCCGTCGGGGTATACACAATTTCTACTCTGGCAACACGGTTAGTCAGGTAAATAACACGCGTGCCTGCCCACGCGCCTACCTGGCAAATTAACGCCGGTGTTTCTCGGAGTGTGAAATGACAACGAGCCGTCAGTGTTACCAACGCGACAGTTGTCACGGCATCTATTGGGGAAAATTGTGTTTCTATTGTCTTTTTCAGCTTTGCTGTATTTTTTTCAGTTATTTTTAAGAGGATCATTATCTTCAAAATTAAATTAAAATAAAAAAGAATAAATAATGTTAGTGACTCGCCTTTCGCAAAACCTCCTAGGTTGACTGGTTGAAAATGCCTTCAGCATTAAGTCCGCCTTTGTTTAATGTTTTGTATAAAAAGCATAAATAAATAAATAAAACCGTAAAAGTAACTTCTCAAAAATGGACATAAAGTCTTTCTGTTGGAAACCAAATACATATACCACCACGACGTGGATTTATAAACACGATTTTAAATAAATTTTATATAATTTAGCTCGGAGAAAATCACCATTGTTTCACTCAACTTATCAATTATATTCTTGGACAAAGCCACGAAATAAGTCACAAAACGATTACCATTACTACAGACTATAACAAGATTTGTGACGCGAAAGACAATCATCCACATGCATTGAGACTTTCTGCCTCCATCAACACAAGTAACTCCTCCTAAACCCTTCTAAGACATCCATATGACAATCTAGACGCCTAATCAACCCTTATAATATAAAACCACATCCTTGCCCCTTCAACAGTACTAATTCCAACGAGTAACACACATAGGCATAATCATTTATTGGGCAAAGTTACAGAGATGCTGCGATATGTAAGGCATTAGCAGATAGGAACAGTGAGAGGTAATTAAATGTACATTTTGTGTTAATTAACTGGTGTGTATCACGATGAGTGTGCTCGCTAGATAGGTTGGTTCGGGCTTAATGACACTTAGTTCCCTTTATTCGTTTTGTGTTTGAGGTGATAAAATGGTAATGAATAGGCATTGGTGGCACGCGAGAGCTGTTAATGATTCTCTACTTATCATCATCATCATCATCAATCTGTATACATCTTTTGCTGGACACAGGTCTCCTTTACAACCGAGAAGGATTATTTCTTGCACTGAGTGACATATCTGGGAGCTTATACAAAAGTCCCATATGACAATCTTAATCTTAACCTTTATAACAATTGACTCGACCCACATAGAAATTTCTATTGAAGTAATCTGCGTTGACACGACACTTTAATCTTTAAACAGCGTAATAATTCAGGTGAAACTTGTAAAAGTCACAAGCCTTTGTGTTTCGCAACTGAGGCGAATAAAATATAAATAATATTTCCCAGTAACAACGCCCCCTACGATTCTTCAAAGGTTACGGTAACACGTGCCATGTCAAAACTTACAAGAAATAATTCGAAGAGCTGCTCAAAATTTCACAACACACGGACGACTGGCAGCCACTTGTGCGAGGCGAAAGGGCACGTTCCTGGAATCGAAGCTAGTTACCGTTGGAGGCAAGGATTTACAAAAAACGAAAATTAATTTTAACTTATAAAATTTTCTCTCACGCTTAACATCAAAAGAGGTGAGTAATTTTGGGTGGGATGTAATTTTAGAACAACCATTCCTAAAAAAAATAAGTTTAAGGTTACAACCGATTTAGGATTCAAACTTAATAACTCTCGATCGCAAACCGCAACATCACCGCGAGGGCAACGAAGCGATTAATTTACAAAACATGCAATTATTTACTATGCAATAATACCGCATATTATTGACATTTATTATTTAAACATTGAAATTTTCCACAACGAATCGCATTTGTAAATTAACGGCCGCAAACAATAGGGTTACAGTTAATAATAAATTATTTACATTCCGCCGTAACTCATTTTGTGATACATAAAAATTAATCAGCCATTGGAATTCAATTATAAATTTTACTGTTTATTTTTGCCAATAAATGACATCTCCTGTAGTAAAATGTAGGTGCAATCATCAAATATTTCTTTCGGGTATGGATGTGTATGCGAGTTAAGACTCATAGTTTCTTATACACGAAACAAGACTTGTATCTCAGTGTGGGTTCAGAATTATGGATGCCACTACTAAGTATATCTCCAGAACAATAATCTACGTTCGATCGATTGGTACGTTATCTTGAGGAATTAAGACTTAAATTAAACACGCTAGCCTAGTACTGGTTGGTTGCCTACATACCTAAGAGATTCTTGTACTCTTCGGGTAAAGAATGTCCACTAGATGTTTTGTTTATTCTATAATGTTGAATTTTATCCAGAACAATAGTTGCATAAATACCGCACGATACGCGACAGTCGCGACGACAAACAAACGACAAAAGTGTACAGCTGAAACACGTGCGCCAACATACTCGTGACTCGCGTCGTCTCGTCGCTCGTGAATCGTGTCATTATCGTCTTGTCGCGTGTTAGTTGCGTTGTAAATCGAATTGAATTGATCCCGTGCGGTATCCCTGACTTGTAAGATGTAATAAACAGTTCTCATTATGTTTATTAGTACGTATGTAAGTGTGCTATACTGTGTGTGATTGAATAACAGAACACCATTAATGTCGAGTCTAGGATTCGATAAAGAGCCACGTGTTTAGAGAGCTTTGAAGCTAAATATTTATTTGATCATACATGTGACAGTTATTATCTTAAGACACTTTTCCGAAAACAAATTAAGCACACACGTTTACTTGTCAAACTTTGGTCAAAATATAACGTTATAGAAATTGGCATAAAAAGGTCCAATTACACTACACTGTTATTTCTCGATTTCTCAGTTGATATTATTTTCTATCGTCTCTGCGTTTCCAATCAGATTTAGCACTCATTCAACCGTGATTGAAAATTTGAAAAATATTAAAGAAATATCTTTGGAGTAAAATCAAAATAAATAAAGCGCAAGGAAAGTAATTTGAGAGGTTCAAAGCGAGAAAGGGTCGAGAGGGCGAGTGAAGTATTAAATAGGATTGCTGTATCCCGAATGTACGCATATTTATAATGAGGTATTTCATGATTAAAAGTTCGTAATGGACTAGAGGATTAGACAAGCTGCCTACCAAGACACAATCTCAACGTTCGAGAGGTCTAAACTAACTACATCACAAGCTGGCGAAATTTCAAAATTGAAGCGAATCTTCAATTGCGAAATTTTAATAACTAGAATATTCTTAAGAATTGGAACAATCAATTTATTTCTAATGCATAACCACATACCCTAACGTGTACTCTACAAATTGCCTTTAATCATGCAAATTATAATCCTAGACATTATTTACAGAAATTAGGACCAGGGTACGTAACCAATTTCCCCTAATTACAATACATTAAGGAAAAAATGAATTAGGAAACAGATTGCTTCATTCCCCACTCCTCCCACAGTTGAACAAAACCTTTTTTTGCGCTAATGCAAACAAAAAAGCAAAAAAAGCCAATTTGTGCAATACAAATGCATCTGCCCGGGTCCGCTCGCGAACAATTTAACACCAGCCGTTTGTGTGGAGTGAAAAATGCCAGCTTTTGTTCCCCAAGAGTTTTCTTCGCGATCTCATGTTTTTCAGACGTCGTTATACAATGCCGAGTGTCGTGGTGATTATTTTATTTCGCCCATTGGATACGGAATGCATGTTAGACACTTAGGGGTTTAAGAACAGTTAAGAACAGAAAATTACTTTTGAAAATATCTGAGGTAGAGTCACAATGAAATCTATTTGAATATGACTGAGTATTTAATTAGTGCAACAACTTTTCTCTATTTACCAGGCCTTAAATTTTAATTAGATTTCAAGTCTTTTGTT
Source organism: Cephonodes hylas (assembly GCA_030295005.1). Classification (NCBI taxonomy): domain Eukaryota; kingdom Metazoa; phylum Arthropoda; class Insecta; order Lepidoptera; family Sphingidae; genus Cephonodes; species Cephonodes hylas. Next base: position 6,122,137 of record AP025386.1, on the reverse strand, counting down.
CTTGTCTATTGAACTACATCCCAAAAGATTTTACGTTTCTAATAATCCTATGAACAGCAATTCTTTTCTTAATAGATTTTTAATAAGGCATGATTAGGAGAACTAATTAAGTAAAATATTGGCTAAATCTTAAATCGTGCTCGACTGTATATAAAAAAATATTAAAGCTTCAATACTTAATTACTTTACGATAAGTCGTTTCATCAATAAAAGTTTAGGGAACATTACAATAAACCATAAGGAATGCTACCGCTAATACTTTTCCGAAATCGCCTAAATACATAACCTATTTAGGCATAAATAGTTAAGCTAGGTCAAGTCTATAATAAAAATCGCATTAAAAACTGCTCGGCTATTTGAACGCTCGTCTCTCGTCTTAAAGCGCAACCGGCCCGCCGGGACGTCTAATAAAATTAATAAAACGTAAGCTTTAACCAGCCTCAGAGTCGTAGATAAGACGGCGTATGAAAATCTGGAATATTCTAGAAAGATATTACATTTAGATTAGTAATATAAGGGCTTTTCCAATTATGCTAAGTGATTTATGAGCACTTTTTACTCTGGTTAAACAGATGATTCATGATAATCATGGTATCGTATGGACAAATACAACCCCAAATCCCTCATCGTAAATCACTACTAGAGAAACGTGGGTTTAAAAACACAACCTTATTTACACCTTCGCGGATACAGACGTGCGCGTAGTAAAGCATATTAACATTATTACTAGCCGACCCGAGGCTGACGAAAAAAAATTATTAATTTAAGGCTAATATATATGACCTGTGTCACTCAAAAGTTAGCCTTCTATTGTCAAAATGATTTTCAAAATCGATTCAGACCCAGAATTTACCCACTCCAAACACACAAAATTAACCTCTTTATAACATCAGTATAGATAAAAAAATCGCCATTCTCCGTATTAAATCAAAATATCAATCTATATGTCGTACAAAATCTCTTCGACTGAATACATAGATCACGTCACGTACGCGGTAGGTAGAGTTGTGACCTCACGCGTGACCGAAACCCGAGGGGATGGACCCCCCCCCCACTTCCACCACCCCGTTACCCTGGGGGCGATAGGGCAGATCTCGCATTTTTTATCACAATACATTTATAACTATGTTTGTTAGTGTATGCTTCAATGGAGTTGAGATGGTGCACTTAATAGGTTTCGACGACAATTTATCTTGGGGTGATTTAAATTAAGATAGATTTTTTTGGACTATACGACTTGACTTGACATGGTGTGTGATGTACTGGTCCTTAGTTCGATTCCCGGAGGGAGCAAAAAGTTCATGGTATTAGTTCATTAAGGAAGCCACAGTGGCAGGTTTGCCCTAGAAACTGTAATTATGTTGCCCTCTAATATAACGATTAATATCCACTTCAGAGTACCCAACAACACTTTATCTAGGTATAGTTCTCATATAATGCAGTAAGTCACTTCCCTCCTTCCTACTCCAGTTCACGTCTACTCTCTTCCCCGCCTTACGACGCCCAACATGAAGCTTTAAAAAGAGAAATAAAAATGGCGAGTGTAAAACATTTAGCCTTCACGCGTCCCGATCGGTGCCGAAGCCCGCTGGTAATAAAAGATAAGTCGAACGGTTTACTACTGATGTGTGGTGATGTTTCGTGGTGTTTGGTAGGGGTGGTGTGGTTGCCATGGCAACGTGTGTGTTGCGTCAGTTTTCATGTGAATATCAGATCCAGAAACGGTTGGCAGGTCTGTAACAAGATTGCCAACGCACCACAGAGACAGTTCATCAAAGAGTGCGTTAAATAGTTATAAATAATTGTATTATCTTGCGTACAATCTCATGTCATTCCATAATTTCATTTTTTTTAAACCATTATATGGAATAAATACGTCTAAATAGACACACAGTTACATATTCAGTCATTCTAACGTTTCATACACATGTAAGCGAGCTTATTTGACTAATCCGTAGTTATCAAAGAATATAGAACTCAAATTGACATCATGAAAAGGAATGATGCTAAAATGTTAAATAAAGTATCGCTATTAATCCTGTATCTTGATACTTTTGGAAAACAATTAATACGATTTCCGTAGCACCAACATAAACAAACACAAAAGAAAGCACCGTTCACACCGTTCGAACCGGAACGACCAAGCACAAAAAAATGTTGCCAACTGAAAAAAAAAATAGACCCCCATTTGCGGGTGCGTTAATGCGACCCCGGCGGCGGGGTGTCACGACCACGCGGCCCCCACTCCAGGGACGTAATGAGCCTTATAATAAAAGCTAACGACGTGATTCCTTCGGCCCGCCCGATCGCTGCGAATAACTGCTAAGATCATCCGAAAGTCGACGACTTACAATTTTTTTCCGTCCGTTTGTTTGTTACCGTTGATGGCATGTTTCCTGCCCGTTGAGCTTTAGATGGGTGTTTTCTTATTATTTAACGTTTTGTTTAATATATTTTTAACAAGCACCAAATGCATAGGCTATTTAGAACAATGAGTTAGTAAATTGTTAGCTATTTCCTTGCCTACGAATACCGACTGTGTTCAGGTATAAAACTTGCTGTAATGACCTACTCTAGTGTGTAATTTTTTTCAACTTCATAATGAAATAAAATAAACACACCCAACAAAAATATTATAAACTGAAAGGCCATAACCCACCATTAATTAATAAAGTATAATAAAATCAAAACAGGAACACTCTCAAAAAACTCAAAGAAAAAATAGCTCTATTTAAATGATGAAACGATGAGCTTGTCTCCGTACATTCGCCTACCCCTAAAAATCTGTGCACCCCTGAGGATTGAAGATTCCATCAAGGATTGGTGCACGCAAAAAAAGGACGTTAAATCCCCCCCCGTTCAGCGGACACAATCGAACAATCAGCGTGTATTCGACCCACCGAAAATAGAACCGTGATAAGGCGCTGTGCACATTGTATATTTCCGGTTTATTTTACATAGTTGTGACATACTCGTTGGGCATGGCTAAGATAAAAAAGTAAAAAATGATTCCGGAGAAATTGCAATCAAAACATTCGATATGCTCGTAATTAAATAAGAAGTAAAAATTTCTAAATATCTGTTAAGGTTTATGTTTTTTTATAAAATGTTTTCTTAAAAGGTTTATTGTAGAGGTTATTTCTTAGTCATATATCTAAAATGTATTTTTTATACCAAATAGTTTGAACAATTTCACATACAAAAATCCCACCTACCATTAATTTCCGGCACATCAATGGAAACCGGTACGCGCCGTCCTGGTCCAATATGGCCGCTGCCTAACCGTCCCCGTTCCATCGTTAGGGCCCATTAAAACCGACCACGCGTGTGTCTACGTTATCTTGTTTCAATTAATTATACTTTCCGATCGGCGCGAACGGAATGGAAGGCATACATTTGCGCACAACGCTGCCGGGATTTCATGGAAATTGATGGGGGGAATCGGGAATGTTTCTTTATGCTTTCTGTATTAGCATGTAATATGTAATTTCAGAGTATGTATTGCTAGATATACTATTTATTACAACAACATTTTTCCGTGGATGAATGGGACTTTTTAGACCTATCCCAAAACAACAGTATAATTTGGAAAACTGTAGATATTAGAAATTCTCGAATAGCGAACAGGACACCGCCCAAATCTCACAATTATGTCGACTTACAATAATCCTAATTTCCCTTTGTTAAACTTTGTTCATCGCACGTCTCATTAGGAGTAATTTCGCTATACCCGTATACATACTCAGCCTATCGCCGTCCACCGCTGAACTTAAGGGTCGTCTTCCGCCTGCATCCATCCCCTACCAAAGTTTCTCAAGTGTTCGGACCATCATGCTATAAGACATCCTACACTACGTATATCTCGACGCCGTCTTCAAATCAGCGCAAACCATCCCGGTTTTTATCCTACATCCATCCACAACCATTTTCAAGTCTCCAGACCATCGTGCTAAAAGACGTCCTACACTACGTCTGTCTCGACATGTAGGTATATAAAAATCTAGGCTAATAGACTAGGCGTTGAATAAAACTGTTCCCAGTACCGGGAATCAGGTCCCACGCCAGCCGACATGAAAGAACTAATCGCGTCCATTCGTAAAACTTTATATATCGATCGTAACTCGATTGTAAATTACTATTCTGTGTTCAATGCTGGCCACGTTGCGGTGTTAATTAATGTGCGTTAATGTTTGAAAAGCATCATATAATGCGGAGTTTAGATATTACATCGACCTATGCATAGAATAAGGTTACTTATTAAGACCAAAGCACTTTTTAACTCTATAATAGAGTTAAAATTGGTTATATGTTGCACTAGTGAAGTAATAATGATCATAAATTTTGTTGTTGTTTGAAGAAAATAAAAAGTTACTAATAATTTTGTGCCTAATTAAGTTTAAATCGCTGAGAAAGAGAAGTTGGGCAAAAGAACATATATCATTATTCTGCGCATAGGTCGACATATAGTTTTCTTATGTAACAAAAGACCGTGAGTTCGAATACCGCACTGAGAAAAATTTTGATTGTGGTGACGTTTTTGTTAGACAGAAAAATCTCTCGTAATCACTAATAGCCACAACATAACACTTGTATGTAATTGGGGGGTTAGAACTATGTGACTGTTGAGAGTATATTTATTTTATTTACAACATTTAGTATTACACTAACATGTTTCCCAGAAAGGATATACGAAGATGAATATTCAAAATAACTTCATCCCAAGCTATGGTTAAATTCCACCTAATGCACTTAATGATTTCGTGCTGCTACAAAGCATTACTCGACGAAAAATAAGCACATAAAATATCCCGACGCGGGAAATAGAACCCGCGGTCTTTTAGTAACACGAACCACGGGACTAATGAGGCAGTCCCATTATAAAATATAAAGCCGCAAATATTCTCATTTCATCCCTTGACCACGGCAGGTAATGAGATTGAAACCCGTTACCAAATGCGATCACAATAAGTGATGATTACGGTGTGTTTGCGTTACATTGCGCGCTCGATGCGATATTACACGCGACGTGCGGTCACCGCCGGCCGCCACCGCGCATTCTATCACCACACGCTCTCGCCAAACGTTATTATGAGCGCAATTAATGTAATTAGCTTCGTTTTATAGTCAATTATGAACGCACACCGCATTATTGAGCTGCGGTATGGATCGGATTATGCGCGTTTCATGTGCGTCCATTTTTAGCGTCTAAGGAATTAATATCCAATGTATTAATAATTTTTGTAATGAGGCATATTAATATTCACGATCATGTTTTAATTGGGTTGGAATTAAGTGGATGACACTAATGAACCTTTTTGTAAAATTGCCTATTCGATGCCGCGCTATTTTAAATATGGATAATTAATCAAGAATACATACAGTTATATATAATGATGACATAACCACGAGTTAAGTTTATTACAACACCATAAATTAGGGGTAAAACTAAACAATATCGAGAAAAAAAACGCAGAAATTTACACTATTAATTACACAAAAATAAATTATACACTAACTTATTATATCCCAACGTTAAAACTATATCTCATTTTATACAAAATCCTTTTCATTCCCTCCGCTTGTTATACAAGTTGAGATTATATTCGAACCAAAAAAGTTATCTGTGAAAAGAAACGGCAACACCCTAGAATCTCGATTACCATATTCAGAGATCTCTTTTAAGAATTCCATTTGATGAAATGTGTATGATAACTCGGTTAATATCTTTTATCTGCAACGTATTCTTTTGTGAAGTTATTTAGAATTATATAAAAGAACATCTGATTATGCTAAACTTATTTATATTCCCGACCTATTCTTTATATTTTTAAGTTTTTTTTATCTAATCATGAGTTCTTTTGGCGTTACGTGATAATGGTTCTCTAGAGACCGGTATTGTATATATTTTAATATCAACTTCCACAAAAAGCGATGAAGCTTTTCTAACAATATTATGTATATTTTTTCTTTCAGCTTATCAAAGTTACTGATAGAAAGCTTATTTAATATTAATATAAAAACTGATTTATAAAAACCTACTTAGACTGCATAATAACTTTGTTTGGAGGACGAATCAGCTTCCAAAACGTACAAGGGAACGAATTCAAAAATGATATCAACTTGTCACGACGCCTTTTGCATACTTTAAACAAAAAACTTCATTAGAAACCCACAGACCTGATAATTATCGACATTCTATTTTCCCGCTTATTTCCAATAAACTAGGCTCTAGAGTATAAAATTCAATCATAAACTGCGAAATCAATAGACGCCCTTGCCTAGCAGTGGGACGTAATGCCATAGACTATCTAAGATGAGAACTACCCACACGAAAAATATATAAAAGCTACTACTCAAAGATCTTCGCCTACGCGCATTTACATCCAGGGTTGCTGTGGGAAAATTCAATGATAATCTGGACACAAAATTACAGGTCAAAGGAATAGCTAACAAATGACCTTTACATAGAAGAAGAAGAGGTTTAGATATTACAATCATCCGTTACTCAATACCATATAAGTCACAGTGTCTTTATCTGACAAGATGATTCTATTATGCCTTTGACGTATACCTATAGGACGACTTTTTTGTATTCCTGTGACATTATTAAAGTAGGTACTCCTTTGGTTTATGCGGGACCTGACCATCTTTGAAAATGAACTTATGATTAGAAGAGAATATTCATTTTTGTTTTAAATTTAATCGCGCAATGTATGGCAAAATAAAAAAATAATTAAAACATAAATATTTACACTCTCTGATTATGCCAAACTATAACCAATCACAAAAACCAACACTGCCATATTACAGTATGCGCGATAATTTCAAAAACACCAAAATTCTCGGGAAAATTCCTCATAGCTGGCAACACCGCGCGTCCCACGGGACGTTAGTGACAGCGTTGAATGCACTATAATATCCTTTTAACCCACTTCGCGTGGTACTAGTACTCACTCCGCGAAATCATGCAAAGAAATAAAAGTGCATTCCGCGTCAGGTGTCGAGTTACTTGGCGTCGGCACTAATTCAGTGTTGCCACTCGACACCCGGCCGCCAATATCATTGACGAGAACGAAAGTTTGTTGACTCGTCTTCCTTTCACGCGGTGAAGGCGTGGTGGAGTGCGCAATTTGATTGAATCAATACTTTAATATTAAAAAAAATATATAGTTAAATTCAAAAATTAAAATAACAGTTTCTATGATATATGACATCGACATTAATGCGACTATGGTATAGAAATTATGCTACTATTATTAGATAAAATTTGCTCTTAAGCGAAACCAGGGTAGTTAGTCATTAAAATTTTCTACAAGTAGGTATATTATCCAGGATTCAATGCCCTCGTCGAGCAAAGTGTTATTAGGTTTTCCCATTGAGAAAAAGTAGCGTGGAATCATGAAATACACCGATACAAAAAACGTTAATACGCTCGCGAAATATGGCTGCAGAAATGCATCTCTGCTTACCACATCAGGAAATATGGGTGTTACGTTATGTATCTTAGAAGAAAATTTATTCAAATAAATTTCTTACTCTATAAACTCCCCTATATAAACATATAAATAAACTCCACCTTGCGAAAGGGGAAGGTGTTAGTGGTGATATATTTCACCCACACGGGTGAGTGATGAGATCCGCGGGTGAGAGGCTAAATAATGTTCTTACCTCGCACTTACATCTCTTGTTTAATATACATTGCGCGTTAATGTTACTCGTATGGAAGGGAGTCCTTTTATAGTGTACGATGATTTTTAATCATATTTATCAATTATTTTTTTAAATACACCCATCAATAAAATGGGATAAAAGTCCTGTGTCGTGGGTATCAGAAGCTACGAGCGACTTTTTGGTCTCGCAAACACCCAGACATAAAAAAAATAAAGTGGATCACACGAACATTAGTCTCGGTGCGAGGATCGAACCCGCGGTTACTATCGGCGGTAGAAATAATAAAAATGACAGTTGTTTATTCGCACGCAAAAACATACAAAGCATTAAAAATACCAACACAGCCGTGACAAACAAGTCTTCAAATCAGCATTTTTGCTTCGCTGAGGCGTGAAACACAACACATTCTTTCCTACGCTTGGTAAATGCATTAACTTTACGTGTCACACCTGCACACCTATGACTTCTCTATAAGCGATTTCTTGGAAGAAATACAATTTACAACATAGTAAATAGTTCGCCAGCCTGCAGTAGGCCAGAGTAGTGAATTCAATTCTAACCAACCGTTATGAGTTAGTTTAAATGAGGATCGATGAGTTCGAAACCCAGCCATAAAAAAGTTACCGTTGAGGATGGTAAATTTAAAAATTAACAGTGAAAAACATATTTTAAAATCAAGCTTTTATTATGCACGAAAAATTAAAAAAAAATAAACTAAGAAAACATTCATAAAATTCGTAGTTTTTCAAACTTTACAAGTAACAATTTACAAAAGTGTTCGGTTTATCAGTAGAAGTATGATACATAAACATATATTATCTATAACTAGTATATTAATATTCTTAAGTGATCTAAAAGCTCGTCGCGGCCGAGGTTTTTGCATTAACGAAATTACGCGACAAGCTTTTAAATCCCTTAAGAATATTAATATACTAGTTATAGATAATATATGTTTATGTATCATACTTCTACTGATAAACCGAACACTTTTGTAAATTGTTACTTGTAAAGTTTGAAAAACTACGAATTTTATGAATGTTTTCTTAGTTTATTTTTTTTTAATTTTTCGTGCATAATAAAAGCTTGATTTTAAAATATGTTTTTCACTGTTAATTTATTTTTAACTTTTTAGTTGGAAATATTTCTAAGTCTTTCCATTTCGTAGTCATACCGAAATTCAACTCAATCGGTCCATGGAAACTAGTGTTCCTATGGGCACCTTCCAACGTCTCATGACACAGATCAACGATACCTTGTTATTATGTTGTCACTGAAAATACAAAGGCATACCAAATTTTAGCTTAATTGGTCCACAGGAATCGGAGTTCCTATGGGCTTCTTCCAACTCTTCATTAGATCACCTTCATGATACCATATCTTTGTATTGTTACCGAAGTTACGAAGACACACCAAATTTCAGTTCAATTGGACCACAAGAATCGGAGTTCCTATGGGCATCTTCCAACTCTTCGTCAGATCAGCTCTATGATACCTTGTTATTATATTGTCACCGAAATTACATAGGTATACCAAATTTCAGCACAATCGGTTCAAAGGAATCGGAGTTCCTGTGGGCTTCTTCCAACTCCTCAATAGATTAGCTCTATGATACCATTTTTTGTATTGTTACCGAAATTATGAAGAGATACAAAATTTCAGCTCAATTGGACCATAGGAATCGGAGTTCTTATGGGCATCCTCCAATTCCTCATCACATCAGCTCCATGATACCATATTTTTGTATTGTTACCGAAGTTACGAAGAGATACAAAATTTCAGCTCAATTCGACCATAGGAATCGAAGTTCCTATGGCCATCCTCCAACTCCTCATCAGATCAGCTCCATAATATCACATTTTTGTATTGTTACCGAAGCTACGAAGACATACCAAATTTCAGCTCAATTGGACCACAAAAATCGAAGTTCCTATGGGCATCTTCCAACTCTTCGTCAGATCAGCACCATGATACCATATTTGTGTATTGTTGTCGAAGTTACAAAGACATACCAAATTTCAGCTCAATCGGTCCACAAGAACCGATGTTTCTATGGTCATCTTCCAACCTCATCATCAGACCAGCTCCATGGTACCATATTATTGTATTGTCATCCAAGTTACGTAGGTATACCAAGTTTCAGCACAATCGGTCTATTGGAAGTGGTTCAAATCTTCATTGCAAGATTTGTAAACATACAAACATACATACAAAAGTGAAGTTAAATAAAAGCTTGTAAAAATTATTTCAACTTTACAAACACAATTTATTTACTAAACAAGTGACATTCATGGAGACTATTTGCATGAAAAAGTTTAATACAAATTTTTATTTAATATAAATTTATACATATGACATAGTAGCCACAGCATTTAAGTAAACATTCTTGCCAAAAATACCAAAAAAACTCCAAAATCTATGATCTTATACAATGGACACTACCAAAAAGCACTTTATAAATCAAACCGTATCACAATACACATAAGATTACGTGAGCTCACTACTAGCAAGATATGAACTAAACTTGTGAGGTGAAGTGGCAATCCCAAAGGGTTATAATGTACTATCTCTGCGAGGGACGATACGACCCTCCAAATACACGGTTGAATAATGCGCCGCCTGCGTGCCCACATATCCGACCGAGCTCGTGTAATGCACGCGTAAAGGTTACGTCTGTGGAAATTTATTTGTAATGTACGATCTCAGTCGTTGTTTCAGGAAACATAAGTTGTATATAGGCTAGCAAATGTATTGACTAACGCCTAAACACTCTCAGCTGTAGAGACTAGTGCCCATATGGGACCTATGTGTGTCATGATGATGTATTGGCAATACCCGAAGTGCATGCCACGTAGAATTGTTAGATTGATTACAAAAAGATACTTATTAGAATGCTTGGCAGGTATCTCAAATATCCAGTGAAAAGGTGGACCATCACAAACTTTACATATTTCTAAGAAGTTTCAGAAAGAAACTTATTGTATTTTGGATGTGATTTCTCCAAAAGAAACTTTTGCATATTTCTTAATACCAGCCTTATCTAAAAACCCAATAAAGCGCACCAAACATCGTATCCGATACCGGACTGTCAATCGGACGGACATTCAATCCGATATCGTATCGTCGGCAATAAATTTCACCGAGCTATCCCGCGTTTACCCGGTCGAGTCCTTCGTCCGTGCTAATAAAACGTTCACTAGAGATTCCATCTCGATGGTTATTGTCGGATTTCGAGTTTAGGAGATGCTTCGACGTGTGTAACTCCACGCTATGCGAGCTGAATGGGAGATCGCATCTGAATAACGCGTGGGCGATCATTTTTATTGGCTGTCTTCGTGTGCAGAGTAGTGTAAGATTCGCTAACTAGGTACCGGCATATGTATAGGTGCGAGAGCTTGTTTTTATTTTGGATAGCGTTGTGGGTGTTGGTCAGCTGTGTAATGATCAAATGTGGTTGTGGAAGGATGCAATAGTGGTCCACAAGATCCAATAAAACGTCGATAATAATTATGTTACCTTTGATCATTGGTTATTATTATTGATCCGCAAGGTGGCTGGCAGCGGTTGGATGAGGAGAGCCGAAGATCGAGCCCAGTGGCGTGCCATAAGAGAGGCCTATGTCCAGCAGTGGACGAATTAAGGGCTGTTGATGATGATGATGATCATTGGTTATTGTTTCACCACAGTACCACCAAATAAACAAGAAGTTGTAAATTTAACACTAGATTTACCAGTTATTTCAATATACCTATTTCTACCAACACCAGTCATTTTGACTGGCATATAAGAATTTCTTTTTTGTGGCTTCCACTTATTTATAGCACTGAAAGTGGTAAAATAAATTAAAGAATATTAATTGTAGTATGTTATAAATTCATTCATAGACATTATCATAATATAATCTAGCTTTCGTTGGTAAGAGTTGCTCATCGACGATACTATAAGCTCCCGGTTTGAAGCAATTTTGACTGTTTTCAAGAAAATTATTCCAAACTGCTCAGAGTAAAGCGAGAAGAATACTAAGCATTTACGTGTTAGCAAGTATTGACTTTCAGATTTCCTTTATAGAAAAGAATTTATGATATAATTTTAGAATTCCAGTAAAATCATGTGTGCTCATAGTACTGGAAACTTCCTTCGTACGCCCCACTTGCATATATTATCGAAAGAAATGTCTTTAATTTTGGTTGCGTGATTCTGTAGTTTTTCCCCAAAACTCGAGACGCTTCTGACTTTGTAGAAATTCGTATATGTTCCAAAACGTGGCTCTCAAACAGTAACAGGACCGCATTACTAAGATTCTCGTTCATAATGTTTTTTTTTTTGGCATGTGTAATAACACAAAGATGTAGAGCCAATAGGCTCTGGTACATCTTTGAAAGAACTCTGAACTGGTAATCTATCAGCAACACTGCCTGCTTAATTTCTTTTCCAAATACTTTCGTCTGAAGCACATTCAGGTTGCTTATTTGGTACGTTACACCACATTTTACTTCCACCTACGTCTTCAGAACTGGAAGGGAATCGCATGCATCGTCTCGTAAGTTTGTTTAGAATAGTTTTCTGAATATTTTGAATAAATTCACAGTCATTTGACTGATCTATGACATTGTCTTCATCAGAAATTTCCTTATCACTATTCTCAATAATGGCCTCATTGTCATCACTGACTTGCACATCAATTTGGCATATATAAATTCACTCTTGCCATCATACACTTCTCTATTTATATCTGAACATTCCAGAATCGATGGCATTTTCTAAATAAATAAAAAAATATATTCGTTTCGATATTTTGAGGGGCTGGGGATCACTATAAAAATAAGTTGGAACTAAAACACTTTCTTCCAATTTAGTGTTCTTATTGAAGAATATATTTTTCGTTATTTCGCTATTCAAACAAATGTTTCATACCTTTGTCACTGCGCGGCTAAAGATGATTGATTGCGCAAAGAGATCGCTTGGACTAAGATTTTATTACATGTGTTGGACGGAGCTCGATACAAGACAGTTCGCGCCTCGTACATTTACGAAATGCTCGTAGAATTCTCGTAATACTACCGAAATTGTAATGAAACCATGGACACATGGACCCCATAGCATTCTATAGATTTATTCTATTGAACATTATCCACGCTGGTCTCACTATTCTCCCGAAATCGTTCATTTCTTCATAAAAACACGCACCAGTCATTTTGACTGGTACTGGTATAAATGTGAAAAACAAAAAATATATCTGTTATTAATTTAAATAAAGTAACATGAAGTTTGTAAAATAAATTCTCTACTTATAGATACGAAAGTCATAACATCATTTCAGAAAACAAATGTTATATGTCGTAGTAATTTTGAATTGAAGTTGCACGACCAGTCAAAATGACTGGTCTGGTAAATCTAGTGTTAATATGCTCTCTGTTTTATTTGGTACGTCCTCTTGTATTACTAAAACATCAACATCATCAAATGTCCCACTGCTGAACATGGGCCTTCTTTACATAAAAATCATGACACTTGTATAATACTTCAAATCGTGATTATGGATGAAAATAACATTATTACTAATAATACAATATACAAAATTCTAGACCCGCAAAAATTTTCAACAAAACATTCAACAACAAACCCCACGCCTATATGCTACAATCAAACTGAGACTTTCATAAACTCGTCAAATAACACGCACCGTCACCCACGTTCCATCAGAACGTGAATCCGAAGCAAATCTTGAACAGAAACAAGAGAAAAGCGAATAATCTGGTGACGCCGAAACGGTACCGTGATCTCCAAAGCTCGAGTCGATGATCGCACACGTCACAGGCACGGTAATACTATCATACAGTATTCCAACTCGGCCGCGTTTTTTAAACAAATGCCTTCAGCCGCGCGGACCGCGGTACGTAAACATGCTATAGGGCTGCGAACTTGCAGCATTCTAATTGAATCTGTCTACTTTGACTTTTTGTCTATTTTTGGGATTGTAAATATATATTTTTTTAAACAAATAAAATATTTTGTGAATGGAATAGTAAGGGTTCAATAAAAATGCATGTTCTTTTTAGATTGGGAGATTTTATGCAACCAAAAAGAGTACAATATATTGTGACAATATATATTGTACACATACAAGTATATACTTGTCATATTAAATAGTCACTTGCATTTATTTTGTATATAAATCGCGCGGTTACTGCTTAAAAAACAACACCGTCCATTCGTCACTGCAGCACAGTCACGACTGCCTGCATGCCGAGCGCATGCCGAGATCGGGGCGCGTAGGTATAACTCCCGTTTCGCCCGTTAGTATGAAGTTAAAACGCTGTATGATAGTATTACCGTGTCACAGGTGTTACCGAAACGGATTTTCCGACGAACCCCCCACGGCCGACAGTCAATCCCTTGTTAATAAAAAGCTGAACTGTCAAAGGGAATACGAAAATTCGGTGTCGCGAGCCGATTTCGCCCGTGTGTATCCTTTTCGGGCTGATTCAGCGGAGTGAGTGTGTGGCGGATTGTGATGTGTGCTGATTGAGTGTCGTGAGGCGTGGGACGATAATCTTTCTGTGTTTTTGATCTGGAAAAATGTTGTAAAATGGTGTATAAAGCCGAATTGAAGCTTTTTAAAAGCCCAGAATCTTTAAGCTTGACATATAAATGAGAATATCCTGGGCTCCACAATAAGCAATTATAACCTAGACTGACATGCATTTATATTCTCGTACATACTTGCAGGTAGGTATGGGTCTATTAATATAACTACGCTGGTCTAATTTACCTTTGAAGACTTAACGTAACTAATTGTTACTCTCTTCTGAGAACACTCTGAGATTCAGCGAATTCATTACGAAGACCCACATGATTTGAGCAGATTCAAAGTATGTCTTTGATTTACTCTATACCGTGACAATCGTTTCGGCAATCATACCAACTGATACAAAACACATTTCTATCATTATTTCTATACTTACTAATATACACTTATACTAGAGACTAATCTAAGACTCAATAACTATTCTATAAAAACAAGAGACCAAATCAAAAAATAAAAGAAAAAAGCGAGGGTAAAAATCGTCGATTCTACAGACTTGACAATCACATAGAGCGATTAAAACACGCCACAGGTGAACTAAGCGAATTCAATGTGAGACCTCGTACGTCGGACATCGCCAAATGGCACGTTAAAAAAACCCGCTGAATTGACGAAGAAAATACGAAAATTTGGCACCGTCCGGCCTTTTCGACGTTCCGAATATTGTCCGACAATTACTCCGTAAAGTCAGAATTCGTTGGAACACACAATGGATGAACGAGAAGCGAAAATCTAATGGTTTTAGTTGCGGGAAATTTGCACGCTGAAACAATTTCGTTTTGAAAGTTACCGGCTTTCATATTTCGTTTGGTTGTGTTTGTAAGAAACAATGGCAAACGTTACGTTCTCATACGAGTTGGATGCATTCCACTAATCTTTTTGGTTTATAAAATTTCAACAATGCAATAAATACAGCGATAAATTTTCTTTTTATTTCATGTATTACAACAATTAGTGGAAAAAATATTCAAAATGACACATCACACTAACATAATAAAAGCGGAATGTACTTAAGGATATTTGTCCACTTGGAATTAATAGAGAAACCAGAGCTCATTATAGAATAATCATCCCACTTTGGGGTGCGCACTACTGAGGGGATATAGACCTTAATCCACACTGCTAGCTTAGAGCGGGTTGACGAACTAAAATACCCAAAACATTTCCTAAAAAAATTTACGTATAAAGTTTCTATAACAATTTTTCCTTAATCGCTAAAATGCTTTAGTT
Source organism: Cephonodes hylas (assembly GCA_030295005.1). Classification (NCBI taxonomy): domain Eukaryota; kingdom Metazoa; phylum Arthropoda; class Insecta; order Lepidoptera; family Sphingidae; genus Cephonodes; species Cephonodes hylas. The sequence goes on along the minus strand of AP025386.1, from coordinate 6,106,653 downwards.
CCGTAGTGAATACACACTTAACTTCAAATCAACAAAAGATGTGCCTTTGGTTTTACCGCGCGACCGCCATGATTATACTCGTTCATAGACTGTCAGACAGTCTGACGTCAATTTAAAATGATGAACACGTTACGATTCCAATTCACTATAAAACCTCTTTGCTACAAGTTAGGCATAGAAAAAGCGAAATAACTGTGTGTCTATTCTTGACCTTATCCTAAACAAACCGCCTACTTTCGGCTACAAGAACTAGTCCCTTGGGGTCAATTCAATATTGGTTCTAGTGACCCCTAGACGACTTTGTTGTATCTTGTTGTATTGACTATGTTATTCAGAGCTTTACTCATTTAATAATCCAAAAAAATGATTTAGGCTTAAAAGTATAAAGGCTTAGAATAAAATGATTAGAAAAAAGAGTCCCAGAAAATGCTTGTATATGGGCTGAGATATTATGGATATATACACTGCCTACCTCGTCAGGAACATGAACTCGATAACAATTAGCGTGGGATAATTTCAAATGCTCGCTTACCTGTAAAGAGAAAAAACCCAATTTTAGTATACTATATTCTTACAGACGCAACAACAGTACCGCACGCAAATGTGGCATTAACATTGAAGGCATTGAAGTTCTAATTTCAAGAATAATGGTTTTAAAATTGAGACGAAAGATTTTTTATCTATAGGAACATTTTTAAACTAAAGTCTCGCCCATTGTATTCTAAGTCACAATTAAGTCGTGAATGTAAGAGTAAATAACTATGCCTTTAATCACAAATATTATACAATTTTTTTAAATGTTTTGCGCAACTTTTCGAATTCAAATGGCGAAGGATTTATTTTGCTTTAATTCCAAATAGGAGAAGTAATGTTACTTAGTTTTGCTATGATTGAAGCAGTCAATTTTAATACTCATTTCTAATTGATACCCTTTTTGTTTCCATTTACCCCGTTTGGAATTTTTTTTATTAGATAGTGTGTTAAATTACTATTATACAGCAACATCTATGTCTGCTTCTTCCTTCATTCCTAAGAACCCCACATTTCCTATTAACCCCATTAAGTTCCTATTCACCCTATTTTTGACAAGATTTGACAGCACGTACATACATGTTTATTCCTTATGTCACGTAGGATTCAATCGAGAGGTCACGTCAAGAGTGAACTAATTAACAACCGGCCCGAGAGTTCCCGCCTAAAGAACGAACGGTTTACACCGAATGAATGGCGCGAATGATGAACGAACAGGCTGCCGGACGAATGTTTCTTTTTAACACGTTTCAATGAGAAATAATTATGGCGACTGAACGGGGCCCTTGGAAAACGGCGGGCTATTTTCGCTTACATTTTTGTATTTGGGTGGAGTAACCTTTTTTCTTGTAGTTTTAGGTTATTTTTTTATTTCAAAATTCATGCAAGGGGAAAGCGGTTTTACGAATGACAAGTACTTTTGGTAGCAATTTAAAAACATGAAAATGGAGGAAATTAAGACTAAACGGGGATCATTTTAGTTTCAATAAATTTATATGTTCTTCTTTAAAATACTCTAATACCTATCATTAAAGTTTTGTAGTATGTAAGTAGTAATGATGTCGCGTAAAGGACTCATTTTTGTATATTTTTTTTACATCATGAATTTGTGCACCTCCATTTCACCAGATCGTAAGTTAAGGGGTCGAGCTTTTTGCCGGTCTTCGGGAACATTTCCAGACTGCGGGGTGCAACAGTGCTTACGTAATGGACACACCCAATAACACTCTACCCGACCCAAGAATCCAAATCTAGCCCTCTGTATCACACGGCCCATTATTGTACCACGATACCACGAAGCAGTCCTTCTAGATAATTCCTAAAATAATAATTTCAACACCACATCCAGGTGTATAATCGCGACATTTGCTGTTCGCAGCCACGTCGCACAAATTGGGCGGGCCGGTGTGCCGTGTGATGTCGTTGTGGTGACGTCACGGCCTCGAGCCCAAATTACCGCCTACCGAATTACATCCTCACTTGGCTATGGATGCGTTGTGACTTTACGGCTATATTGTGAGACTGATATGGGTAGGGAAGGTATGGTAGGTAGAGGATCATGGGTGGTTTATTATAAGGATATATAACATACATAAATTACCGTAAATTTGGGTAACTTTATTACTGCCGCTTGGACATAATTGAATGTCGGCGATCGCAGGTTCAAACCCCAGACACAAGCCCTGACTTTTCGAAGTAATTTTTCTAAAGGAAACTTGCACACCTAAAAGTTCTCAAAAATTTCTTAGCTGTGTAGTCCGCCAACCAGCACTAAGCCAGCGTGGTGGATTAAGATCTAAACCGTCTCAGGTAGAGGAGACCCTTGCTCAGCAGTGAGACGGGTCTGGGTTGATGATGATAAATAATTTACATTCAGCCACTGCACCGTCCAGTACTATAAAAACACCAACAAACCTGTCCGAAAGCGTATCATACTCTCGCCTCGTAACAAAGTATGAAAATTTACACTGGAACACAAGTTTAATATTTCCTCGGAATGATAAATGTGTTCGGAGCACAGCTGGTAGCAGCGAGCGCTCAGTTTTTGCCCCACTCTAATGTACCGATGAGATCTTGTTGCAATCTCCATATTTCATCGTCTTGTGAATATGCTACAAATTAGCCATCGACTGTGGAAGCGACAAGGCGCCGAGCAAACTGTGTTATGTACTTGTCAATCTTCTAGTGATGAAAATAAGTTTTTTTGAAGTTGAGAATGCAACGTATGTGTCTTGTGGTAGTTTGTTTGGTAGATTTTAAAGTAAATACGAAGAAAATATTTTTTTAAGCTATTGATAGATGAACTACAAATTGACAACATTAAAGCAAAGAAATAACAATACAAGAAACAACTTATAAGAAAATAGACAAGCGGAGGTCTTATCTCTCAAAGCGATCTCTTTCAGACAACCAGACATATTTAACGAGTTGCTGTTGCTCATTTTATTCCGTTATAACAATTTTCCGTTATAAATAAAATCGTAAACGTCATCATCATTCCAATTCAAGATCCATCTATCAAATTACACCATAACTGCACTGTATAACAAAAATCAAAATTCAATACAAATCTGCATATACTTTACACAAACAGCATCAGAGACAATAATCTGTATGTCAACAAACAGACAAAATTCAAATCCTTCTATAAAAAATCAAAGTAAACAAAAACAGCAACAAATTATTCCCAATAACTACGGTTAGAAGGACGATGCGTTCACATTGCAGTGACCAGCAAAGTTTGTCGCACCCGAAATAATTTCCAATGGATACGACGAACGGATAATATAAATACGAGAATTGGCCCCGACCGCTCGCGGGCTGAAGGAATAAATACATTTTTACATGTTTATGTTGCCGATGTCGATGCCAAGCGTCGTGCACTTCACGCGAACTGTGTTTTTCAACCGCGCTAGGGTTGGCATTAGTTGCATTTTTCTCACGAATCATGTGGATTGTGTTTTTGTATATAACTTAAAAAAAATGATGAGTTTTGTATCTAAGTTGCGAGCGAATGCGACGATAACCCATAGAAAAGCTTTAATGGACGTAAATGCCGGTAACTTGTTAAATTTCATTAAACAGAATACATTTCACAAAGCCCCGAGTTTTATGAACTTCAGTCTCTTCAAACTCATATATCGTTAGTCTATAAACTACACGTAAACAATTCAGATGGTATGATAAATTTATTGACGGTAGAGGCCACATTTTCCCGAGTATTAATTTCAACTTAATACTACTTCGAGAACGTATGTATGTACAAACATCTTTGCCAAGAAAGTTTAACACCAGTAAAATACCAGAGTAGGAAGAAAAATCAAAGTAAATCCTTTAAACCCCGAGAGATTATCTAACTTCCATAACTACGAAAGTTCATCTACTAAAGTAACAACATACAATCATTTATTCCTTCGACCCTCAAGAACAACAAAACCTAAAGTCTAGTATATATTTTTTTACGAGAGGAATGCACCTAAAGTCTTGTACAGCAGCCCTACACATTGGAGTGGACACGTGGCGGCGCTGCGGCGGCGTTGTGTAAACGACTGCACATTACGGCTATATGAGTCAATTGGCCATGTTTTCCGAAAAGTCACGCTAACCTAGAACCGACATCTTACGCATAGAGTGTAATTTAACAATACCCTGGGCGTTACTGCGCATTCTTGTCATAGTTGAAACTAATAGGCAAATAGTGGAAGTATTTGTGTATCATTAATTCATTGATAAAGGCCGACGACTGGCTTAATTCGAACCATATGTACATTAAAAGTTATGCATAGACTTTGGCTACCATTGAAAATTTTAAGGAATATGAAATTGCATCGTTTCCTCAACCATGTTTCCTTTCATCCATTGGGTAATCAATTTCATATAGTACTTACGACCAATCGTTAATGGGCTGTTTTATGTAAGCATGACGGCAACCGCGTTATCCTAATGGTAAGTATCCATGTGCTCCACTAATTACGTTATACTATTATGACTACGTCCATCCCAATAATCAATACTCACACCAACCCGTTTCTCCACACCCAAAACCCACCGAAAATCGCAAATACACAAATTTTGCTAATTAATTCTCGTACATCTTACCATCCGGACATAATCCATGCAGACAACAATGGCCGGAACAATATGCTGCACCCGGGTAACTGTTGCCTGGTTATGCCAGGGGAGGGACGGAGACAGGGGAGAGACGGGGACTGAAGAGGGACGGAGGCAGGGGAAGGAGGGGCAGCGAAACGTCTTGTGCACACTTATACGATACGTTCAAGAATTTAATATAACCGTAACATATGCAAGTTGGCCTTTTATGATACGGGCGGACTGTTGACAGCAGCATTGTAATGTGGGGCTTATGCCGCGCTATTGACCTACATGTGGCGAGCGCCGCGACGCTCCCACGGAGGCGCACTTCGCGAAATACGGCCTTTTTTTTGGATGGTAAAAATTGACGTGTTGGTGACGGAATTTGGGTATGTTCATTTTTCTTGACGTAAAATCTGTCCAACTTTGTCTTTATTTTATATAAGGAACCATAAAATTAGTTCTTATTTATAGCATAGAGAAAGAACTGGTGTCTTTAGCCTCATAGACACGCAGAACCGATAAAACTGTGTTAGTAAACCTTCATTGTTTCTTCAAAAACAAAAACAATACAGTGACATCAGCCAAAACAATATCTGAAAAATAAATCAACCTCCTATTATAAGCACTTCTACTATATTAATAACTTCAAAGATCAGACCTTTTTGGAAGTTATCAAATGAAACCCCTCTAAATCCGTCAATAACACAATGTCGGCAAACAGTTTGGCCAACAACACGAGGCGCCGCGCCGCACGCCGCGACAAAAGCAACAAATATTATGAATCTTTTCAATCTGCCCTCAATGGACTTAATATTTATTTACAGAACTGCGAGTCACTTGAGAACGGCGGCGATTCGGGTTGCCAGCTTTTGGAATACGCGAAAGTTTCTCCATTTTAAATGACAAAGACGGCAAATTTATATAGAGACTGAAAATACGTAGGTAAATGGAGTATTATAGACGAAATGCTTTTAAAACTTCAAGAGTCATTTCAAAACTAAAATTTGAACATAATATACGTTTGTATGATGATCAATTTGTTGGAAAGAAATTGATACAAAAGAATTTCACACTTCACACTAACTACAACTACTTTACCTCACACCACATAATAACTCCAATACTCCTTTTCCCTCAATTTAAGATTCATAAAAATATTCCGCTACTAAAATCACCACTAATCGGTCTTCCCAAATGTTTCATACAGCAACCCCGTCATCCAGCGAGTTGGTAAATTAACGCTGGCAGTAGTACTTCACGAAGGCCGTTCGAGGGGCCCCGGGCCTCCTCTCACAGGGTTTAGGTACCGCTCATTGTACGATGCCACAAAACGGGCACTCGTGTACTTAAATATGACGGATATTTGACTGTTACGTTGTTGTCAATGTTCCATGAGAATATTTCGCCACAAAACGACGACGCTCGGTGGATTATCATGGTTTGCTCCCTGCCAATGGCATCTTCAGTAGAGGTTTATATACCAGTCATTCCTTTTCTTCCTTACTATTTCGAAATTATATTGTTATTGATGTGAAAATTCTTTATCGAAGTCCAGTCTGAGAGGAAAAAAGAAGTCACGGTGTTCGGTTACTCGCAATATTGTTTTTTTTTTTCAATTACAAGTGATTGCGCAATTAAAACATTCATGATATTTTTTGGGACACCAGAACCCTTAAGAGTTCTTTCAATATAATTTCTTAAAAAATCATGTAAATTGCCTTGCACTTGACCAGCAAAGCGAACGAAGGCCCAATCAATTTCAAGGTCTATGCATATTAACATACTTGAAGCATATAGAGTAAACGTTAGCTGTTTTACGTAGTTTTATGATATCTTTTTCTTTTTATATTATTACTTTCAGCCTACTTAGGCACTCATATATGAGGCCTATAAAATCAAAACCAGCTAAACGCCAGTTGGAATCAAAGACAGTTAAATACAAATTTATTCAGTCTGTACTCAAATATTGTAGTATTTTTATAATTTAAAATTCTGATTTTTAGTGGTATTCACATTCTTTATAAACCTCTTTTAAAATATAAAATATCATAGCCACCTAAACAAAGTTATCGATTTTTGTAGATTACTGAATATTTGACTCACTTGGATTTAGCTGCCTTTGATTTTATAGGCCTCATATGTAGTTATATTGAACACATACTATTATACCACAAATGCAAACAGAAAAAACAAAAACATAGCTCTAGGGTTTTCTATCGATTTATTTATTTGTCTTTTTAACAACACATTTTTATACAATTCTCCTATACCTTGCGAGCTATGTGGGTAACTCTTAATAAATGTCAATAAATGTGCAGTATAAATTCTTTTTTAAAAGTAAAATACAGTGCCATAAAAAACAGGCTTTACAGAAAAAAATATGCACATAACTTCCAATAGATGTTTATTGCAATATATCGGTAAAAAAACTCGTATCGATGACAATACTATTTGATTATATCGATATGTCATTGTTGTTTACGTTTCGTGAAAACTTCAGGTCACAGGTCGCGTATGCTGAACGGAACGATTAATCTTGTTTTGACAAGAGATGTGATGAACATGATGATCACTCTCTGATCTCGAATTTGTGAAAGATATATAGATAGTGTGACGAAGGGAAAGTATGATCACTGATTGGGGAGGATAGCTATATCATTCTTTTGATGTGTAACCTGGAGATGTTGGGTCCGATAAAGTACTGTACTATAGTTGTAAATTCTCAGTAGCAGTACGGAGTTTGAAAATATGCCCCAAAATCGGTAACAGACTCGCCCCCCATGACGTGGAACTGATGCACACCTGGCGAAATATGGGTGCAGAAATGCATCTCTGCCTACCTCTTTAAGACTTGCGTCTGTTTGTATTCTATTATTTTTATTATCTTTTTATGTTACAGGAGCACTTTTCTAAACAAACCTCGAGGAGTGCCAACGCGCTGGTCTCCCGAAAGCGTTCAGATAAAAGCGGTCAGATTATTCCGCTCCACAGACGAGAGTGTGGTCAAACAACCCCCTACCCTGCCCTGTTCACTCTTCTACACGCCAAGGGAATCCTAAGTCAACAAATGTGCTCTGTGTTGCCAGGTGGATATTGGCAAATCCGATTGTATGCGGCATTTCCTTGATATTACTGGAGGATTTGTTAAAGGAAAATTGCAAGTTTCCTGTTGACACGCAAATTATACTTTTGGATATGTATTGTCCCAGGAGTTTTCAAAGTTACTTGTTTCGTCGCAATGAGGGCAAAGGAAAGTGTAAAGAATTAACCACAGTTATATTAAGCCCTCCAACAAGCCCTTGGTTAGTATAATGCGAATGCAGGTTTTAACATATGCCATAGTCCACCACGCTACCCTATTGCGGGTTGGCGGGCGACACACCTAAGAAATTCTTAAGAACTTTTAGGTGTGCAGGTTTCCTCACGATGTTTTCATACACACACATCATCATCATTATCATCACGAAGTAAGCGATGATTAATTATGAACACATTTTTTACATATATTCTATCACTCACACCTGGCAACCCAGTTCGGAGGTCACTTTTGAATCCCCGCGGGCCTTGTAGGCACCGAGTTTTTTTATTTACCCGTCCCGAGACATTTCTGTACAAAAGCTTGTTTGAGGTACGAAATCGTGTGTGAGGGTCGAGTGTGGTCGAGATGTGGCGATGGAAATTGCATGTGTTATTTAGAAGGTCATTTAAACTCATGTTTTATTGGGAGGAAGCTGTATAGCCTTTTAAAACGTAGGTTTGTGTGTGACAAAGTAGCGTAAATATAGGTACAAATGATTTCAATTAATTTATTTCTTTATGTATTGCAAAAAATTGAGAAAATTAGATACCATGTTTATAGTTTTATAGACCCATTAACGGTAATCACCATCAGATTTCCATGTGCAAATGTCGCTTTCGTGGGAAGGACAAAACTTTTTCTATGTCATTCCATTACTCAAAATTCCCGTATTTCATACATTCCTTCACTCCTTTCTTCAGCACAACAATAACTTATATCTACCATTTAAAATCTTCATCTCAAGATATCTTTCAATACCCATTAAACAAGCCATAAAAGAACCTAATACATCAACAAATCTGAAATTCAGCATAAATTTCCCGCAAAACAATTACTTAAGCGCGCATCCCTTCTTCCCATTTAACCTCGGCTCGTCTTTAAGGTTTGTGCATACATATTCAAGCCCGAAATAATAACAAAGCCATTTAAATGAAAGCCAGGCAAACAGGCGTAATGACAAAAAAGCCAGCCCTCAATTTAGTAAGCGGGGCGTAAAAGAAAACCTACGGGGAAGCATCTGCGACGCAAACCCGACCTCTGTAGTGCCGCCATTCGTATATTAGAACTTGGGATAAAATGCTTACGATTGGTGCAGTTTTCTGTAAGACATTTAAATTAAACCCTTACCTTTAAACAATGGTTTATCGGTTGTACGTTAAAAGTATCGTGGTTTGCTATGATTGAGACATTATATTTTTAATATAAATTCATATACTTCACAGTATTAAGGTGCACTCAGTAATAAGTATTCTCTATCTAGACTATCTACTGGCCTTCTCTGACAGTCTAATGACAGTCTTTTGTCTTATATAGTCAAGGAAAGGTCAATAGGTAATAAGACTTTTTATTGTAACAGTAGGCTAACAAAGTGGGTCACCAATTATTCGTGTTCTCTACTTCGATGAAAGATTATAAATTATAAATAATACTGACCAAAGCTAACTGCTGTTAATGAGAATTTTCTAAAAAAAACGTAACAATTTAACACCGAATGGATCCCTTAAATATCTCGACTGTCCGTTACAAGTTTACTCAGCAGAAGCGACAAGGCAGTCAAAATCTTCTACATCGTTGCAAAAATTACAAAACTAGGACTGTCCCTGAAAAGAGACAAACTGACGTCAACCCTAAGAGGGTCGAATGAAAAATATTGTCCGTCCTATGATAATACTCGTATTTGGAGGCCCCGAGACTTGATTATAAACGAAGGATTTACGCACGGAATTAAATTAGGTCATAAATTCATGCACAATATTATTATTAAAATTAGCGGTATAAGGTTTAGGTAGATTAATGAACATCTTAAATATGTTTTAATTTATCATGTAAATGGGTCGAAAGTCTGAAGCACTCATTATAACACTAAATATTAGAGACTGGGTGTTTGTATGATCAACAAGCCACCCTGTTCTCTTACTTCTACGTCAATTACATTACCATTTACTACATATACAAGGCTCAAAAACTAAGATTCACAACTTTGTTATCTCTACAATAAGAGAATGCCTAACGCATGCTGTCTACTTTAAAATTACTTTAAAAAAAGTATAACTACATGAACTTGACAACCTACTGCAAGAATTTTCCGTAGTGTAGTGACTAACCTAACCTTGGTAGTCAATCAAACGCCTCAGATCAAATGTATTGAGTTTATAGAGTTATCATAAAGTCTTAGTGATACACGTGCCGCGTCCCCGGGCAACTTCTCATCTCGAATTTTATGCGATTTTTACGACTCGTGTAGGGTTGCAAGCTCGGTGAAATGTATAGTTCCTGTATCATTATTTAGAAGATGCACACAATGTAAGTAGAAATTTCAGTAACGCGTAGAGGGCGAATTATTTCCGTTTTTCGATCAAGTTTCTAGACTCCGTGTTCCTACTAAGTATATCCTATTAATAATATTAATAATTCATACCACAACTAGCATTTATGTTTTATATAGCGAATTTAAGGTGATATCGTCTTATGAGATTCTCTACCGGACACCTACCTAGACGCCATCATATAATAAAAAAAAAAACTTGTCCAATTCCCTCCTCCCTTACGACAACCATAGCAACTCCATTTTTATTCCAAATTCTTTGCGCGCATGCAAGTCGCGAAGATTCAATAACACGACCGTAAATACGATGGAGCGACGGGAACACACCTGGGTAACGCCTGTTTTATACACTCTTTTATGTTGCACACCTACGGGACTTGTGAGGCATACGTGAGGAGCATGGTAAGTAAATTGAAGGCTTAGAATTAGATCTAGAAAGGTCGAGAAGCTGAGAATCAATGCTCCTTTGATTTCTCTAATATTGTGGGTGTTTATGGGCGGTGTTGACCACATTACATCACTTGCACCATTTTCCAATAAAACTTCAAATTTACTGTCTACTTGTAACACAAAGAGTTGACTTGTAAGTAGAACCAAAATGATAAAAATTCCCTAAGTTCGAAACAAATATGTATACCGGGCTTTACCGCAACTACATACAAAAATTAGAAATTTTGACGTGTGAGACACTAACCAACTTGGCGCTTTTGTGTCGTAGTTATCAGAAACTATTAGATTTCTCGGTCTCACAAACACTCAGACTCGACACAAACATTTGTCTCGCTGCGAGGATCAAACCCGAGGCCTTCTTTTCTCATCTAGTCTCTTGCCAATTTACATACCTGTCTATATATGCAAAGATAAAATTCTATAAGTACGCGCCTGTGCAATTTTAACAGCACATACTCATAACAGCGTTGTCTTAACCCTTCGTAGCCCAAGATCATAAAAAATTATAATACTTTGGTATATGATAGGCTTGAACAAATAAAAAAACACGTGTTTCGTGGAAATTCAAAAATATTTTTTATTCCGTATGTATTGGATCTTTTAGGGTTTGTGACATTACTGTCACATTGGGTTAAAGTGGAAGAAAATGTTTTAACGTAGTATGGAAGGATCTAACAGATTTATTTTGTTTTTTGTAACAACTACTATTCCGAACTTTTAAAAAATTGTTTGTGCTACATCAGCACACCGAAGAAACTTGGGCCAAATGATTTTCAAACCTAATTCGGTCAGTAGCCAATTTGATACTGCCCCACCGCCAATGGGGGGACATGTTGCGCCGGACTCTTGTGATTTTGGCTTGTATTTTATTTTCAATTAATCTTCGCTGTTGGACATTAGGATTGAAGCAAAACTTACATAAAGTCTCCAATTTCAAGTTGAAAATCTGCTGAAGACATTTGTTTGTCATTGCATAGTTTAGTCTGCCTTACTCTCACATACATCAGCCAAGAACTGGCCATCAGTCGGCCATGGGTCAGGTCTAATAATTGGTAAAACATCCAAACCTGGCGTCTTTTAATTCGTGTCATAATATTATAAGCTCCCATAATGCTGTTAATAAAATCTACACCTCCAATATACCCATTACATTCTTCGACGATATGAGACCGATCAATGTTGATGTACTTCTATTAGCCTTATCGTAACGACTTGGACCTTCGACCACTCACCAGCAAAAATTAAGAGAAGCGTGACAAGTTTGTTGTCTTTTCATATAAATTTTGACACATCAATTGCGTCCATATTTGCTACGTAATCAACAGAAAATCTATATTACTTTTTATTACATCCTCGTCAGGGGGTAGTTTGCAATCTGGAACGAGATTATTCCGTACGGTCCCAGGACTCCCCAAGTCCAAGATATATCCACTTCTGCTACGTACTCCAGTAAAGTTTCAAACCACTGAAGTAAAGTTATTATCCAAATATATATGTTATTTCTGATGTCTGGGTATGCCCGCGTCATTCTAAATACGACGTTTCAAGATGCTCCTTTTTTATTCTACTAGGAGCAAAACTCTTTCAGTTCCTGTTTCAGGTTCAATATTATAGACAAAACTTGAAACTACGCTCAGTACATAAAACTTTTAACGCCAATTGTGTTTTTTTTTATAGGCATATATCTATTCAAATTGTCTCTTCTCTTAGTGTAGCAAATCTATTCGTCCACACAAAGGTATACCTCGAATAGAACTCCACTAGAAGTCCTATTTAAGGCTTATATTATAGATCTAATTTTTGTGTAAGTACTACCCCTATCTTAAAAAATAGGAGAAAAAAATCATCAATATATGGATATACGTTAGTTGTATTTTTTATGCCATTGTCACCCAATGTAACAGAAATGTAACAAACATAAAAAGTTACTTTTTACATATAAAAAATCAAAAGTATGAATTGGTAACGATATATAAACCAAATTATTTACTTACCTACGGGTATCAACAAATATTATACAATTTTATATACTTTTAGTATTTTTTTATAAATTTTAAACTTTTTGCAAGTTCAAACATGGCATTTTCATCAAAACACGAAATTCAAAGCCAAAAAGGGAGCAAGTTACACTACCTATGATTTATATTTGATGCTAAAATGTTCGGTGTGTTATTTAAGAATATATTGATATTGATTTGACAAATCTTAAACGTTTAGTTTAAATTTTATAGAGACTTTTTGGGTTTGTTACAGAAATGTCACCAGGGGCTATAAAGGGTTAATGAAACTCTTTACGATAGGGAATTAGCGGCGGGCACTGCACGCACTCGAGACACAAATAATACGGTTATAGCGCGGACATGTCGCTCTTTCATCTCAGCATTAAATTATCGAGATGAAAACGCAATTTGTCCATTAGCATTTTAACTTATCAAGTGGAGAATCAGCAAGGAAATTGACTTGGGTATACTGAGTGAAAGCTGTGAATGCCTTAAGGTTGAGGCACGCGGTCGAGAATCCCGACAAAAAAATGACGTTTTCTTAATAACCATAATTATAAAATGTATGTGTTTTTGTGGCAAAACTGGGGGGTTTGTAATCTCAGCTATAACCCGCCTTAGTTTCCGAACACGGTCTGAATACACTTTTTATTTTATATCATAGTTAGACTTTGATCGAACGCACAATAAAACCCACTCGAACGATTCACGTCGCATCGAACATCAAACGACGACACAGATGAGCTCTCACAGAACATTGTGACTATTTACAACGGACAGACAAAAAGACTATCGTGTTATAAGTAGTTTTAGACTGCGAACACGTGTTATGAGCGGGCGAGTATTTGAAAGCTCTGATAAATGTATAACAAAACTATCAACGGCCTTTCTACCTACGTCCCATAGCTGGCCAAGGGGCTTCTCTACAACTAAGAGGGCTTAAATATGAGTCCACAACGCTGGCCTTGTGTGGGTTGGTGGATTACACACATAATAAATTCCTAAGAATTTTTTAGGAGTCTAAGTTTGCTTACAATTATTTTTTTTTCATCGTTAAAGCATGATCATTGCAAATACGCACAAAACTTTATACTTAAAAGCTTGTCTCGGGATTTGAAATCGCGACCGCCGAGATTATCAAACGCACGCCTAACAACAAAGCAATCACTACTTTCATCAAACCAGATACCCCATCGCACATTTCATTTAATTTCGAATTTCCATTTCATTGTATGCTACAATAGTGAATTTGAACAGCCAATACAAATCAGAATTCCAATGTTTACGTAATAAAGTCGGTTTTCCGTTGCAATTTATATTTATGATTAATTTGTATACAAGATATTGGCGTTGTGATGAGGCAGAATCTATATGCAAATTATGCATGCATAATTTATTATCGATATCTTGGTGGGCGCGAACCAATTGTAGTAACTACGTATTTACATTAATTGTTATTGGATATTCGTATCCGCGTGGATAACGGTTGACTTATATGAGGCGGTATAACTGTTTTATTATTATAGCCCATATCTGCACGTCCCACCGCTGGGCAACGGTTTACATGAGGCATATCTACAATTTCTACTATGTCTGCGTATATACCATCGTACTGCTAAGTACGGGACTCCTCTACACCAGAGTGGGTTTAACCCTTAGCCCACCAGGCTGGCCTAGTACGGGTTGATGGGCAATCTATTTAAGAAATTCCAAAGAACTTTTAGGTGTGCAGGTTTCCTCACAATGTTGCCTTCGCCGTTAAAATGATAATTTATCATGAATAAACTTATAACTACGAAAAATCCCAATACTCTCCCAGAGACTCATACCCGCGACCACCGAGCAACTCGACCGCTCGCCAAAAACACGAGACTTTTATTCTATAAAATAAATAGCCGTAAAACTCCTAACTATTGAAACGATCGACTGCCTCGTGGTCTCGCGGTACAAGTATGTGCCGTGCGATCTAGATGTCCTGGGTTCGATTCCCGGGTCGGGCAGTGTTATTGAGTTTTGCCATTAGGAAATTCTCAGTAGCAGCACGGAGTCTGGAAATGTGCCCGAAAAACGGCAATAGGCTCGCCCCCTATAACATGGGACTGATACATACCTTGCGAAATGTGGGTGCGGAAATGCATCTCTACCTACCCCTTCGGGGAATATAGGCGTGAGGTATGTTTGTTGTGTTTGAAACGATTGAAAATCCTCCACTATCAAATGCATAGCTATAAAAGAGCATTAATTTTTTATTGCAAACGACGACACATGAGACGAAATTTTATTTATTACCCTACGGTCATTACTTTCGAGATACGAGACACTAAAGATGACGTATCTTTATAGCAGAATTTATCTTTTCAAAATCCAACCCAACATGAATTTAGGGTCTTTTTTAAAGTTAATAACTCCTAGGGTTATAGATGACAGAGCAGATATAGTACATAAATTATTTTATTAAATATATTTGTGACTTGGTTGACCGATGGATGGATGGATGAGGGCTGCAGAAGACTGGGATGGTTGGCGCTTTCTTGGGGAGGCCTACGTTCAGCAGTGGACGGCGATAGGCAGAGTATATGTATGTATATATTTGTTTTGTTGGGTCCTGGTGTTTTTCGTAGTAGGTATCCAATATTTCTGATATAGTAGGACTTTTATCTTAATGTGGGGGTCAGAACTATGTTTTTGATGTATAGGTCGCAGGTTTGATACCCGGATCGAGAAAAGTGTTCCTGTTTTTGTCACAATTCTAAGCTGAAATAATTTATATGCGATGGAAAACGGAAAATGGAAAACGATGAGGGCTGCAGAAGACCGGGATGGTTGGCGCTTTACGTTCAGAAGTGGACGGCGATAGGCTGATGAGATGGAAAACATAACTGGTGAAATACAGTTATAGAGATATACGTCTGCCTATCCTATTGAAAACACGCATGAGTGTATGCATGAACCACTTATTTTTTGATAAATAAAATGTTTGTGATTGAGTAGTGTTTGTTCGTACCTCGGATATCTAACTTGGGTCTTGTCCAAATTTTGGATAACGGATAGGAAAGTTGCACACATACTGTATATATTACTATCTTTTTCTATTATGCGTATTCACGAAGTATTACTAAGTATAAATAAATTTTCTAAGTTACACTTTCTACAACTTAAGTAAACAAATCTTAACATGACAATGTATGCATTACCAAGGAGATAAAACATTATTAGCTTAAGTAAATTTAATTATTCTATGTACACACACTTAAATCACTTAACAGTATAATAACATGAAATAACAAAAAATATATATCTTTTAACATCTTAAACTCAACTTATTAACAATCCACATCACAACTTTCAAGTAATATCCAAATACGTTTCACAAAGTCACAAACAAAAGCCTCAGTTCCAATATGAAAAAATACAGTCGAAAGTAAAATAAGGTATAAACGACGTCAGAAATGCTTTAAAAACCTGCACAGAGTGCTGCTCAAACAGTCCTTTGTCCGTAGTGGTAATTAACGGTGTATTTTTCAAGGGAGGCGTGGAAAAACGAAGAGATCCTTCTGTGAGTCACAATTAATGGCGTATTACCGGGCCCTTAATGAAGGCAGGCGGGGCGAGCGCACAAAACAATACATCAAAACGGACGAAATTATTTAAATGATATTGGTGTGAGTTCCTTTAGGAAGAGAAAAAGATCAGAGGCAAGATGGGGATGGTTTTAGATGAAAAATTGGGAGTGATGAATACTTTTCCTATTTGATACGCCCATGGTTTTTTGGAAAAAATAATCGTTAGTATATTTTATGAAGTTATTTTTTGTAATCTTTTGAATTGACGCAATATAAACAGCGTCTTGAAAACAAACAAAAAAAAGTCCAATCGTCCTACAATTCAAGTATTGAAGTGGAGACCGTGCTTAGGCGGACGTAGTGTAGGACGTCCTGCAGCACGATAGTCCGACGACTTGAGAAAATGGGTAGCGGATGGATGAGGGCCGCTAAAGACCGGGATGGTTGTTCCTTACTTGGAGAGGTCTACGTTCAACAGTGGATTGCGATAGACCGAGTATACATTACACACAATCAAGAACCACATCCACTACCTCTTTATCTCTCTTTAAAATTATCTCAGGAGCTTACAAACTGATCATGCTCCCCATAGTACCCTAACACAACGCTCTCTCTAACACTTTGAAGTCTCACCTTATTTCTAAATGCGTCGAGTGTTTAGACATCCCGAGCGCACACTAGCGACACGCGACGTCACGCCACCGCGATTATTCAGCTAGCGTTTGCCAAATGGAGACTATTACGGCGCTCCTGCCCTTTCAATTGGATGCTTTGTGCATTTTTATTATAATTGTATAAATATCGACGAGATTAAATAGGTCTTACGATAGCGTTATATAGATAAGAAATATGTTGTATGTTTTTATGCATAATTAAACGAATACAATATATACAAATACACATTCTTCTGTATTGCCCACAGAACCATTAAAATCCCCTATGTAATGAATATTATATTATATTATTACTGTATAAAAGTTGTCATCATCATCATCATGTCAGCCCTGTGTTGGTCCACTGCTGGACATAGGCCTCCCCCAATGACTTCCACCGGGAACGGTCGGAAGCCGCCTGCAGCCAGCGACGTCCCGCGACCTTGAATGTCATGTACAACTTAAAAATAAGAATATTAAACACTGAATCTAAAACTATAAATCCGTTGAAAAATGAGGCAATACTTCATGATCTTAAGAATGCAAGTAACAATAAGAGCATTCGTGGTTACAAACGAAATATCTAAGTACATATCACACGCACGAACTTCAACAATATATATGTATTTGTAAAATCTAACTAATCCTTATCAGTCCAAAAATTAAACTACCTCATTAACTCCCGAATAAACTAAAAAGAAATGTTGATTTTCTTCATATATTCCTATGTGTTGTATTTAAAATCTAAACAATCCTTATCAGTTGGTAAGGCGCACCTCAAGGTGACATAACATAATTGTCCGCGGCGCATTCGAGGCGTGACGGTTCAATACACTCCCGCGATAAGATAACGCGATGCTGAGATCATTCACTCGCAATGCTGCGAGAAATAGACATGAGATTTTTTTTTACATACATCAATGTGGTCTTTTGTTATTTTTTTTTGTTTGACGCGATTTTATTTGGTCTTCTGTTAGAATCCGTAATATTACGAATTTACTAGTTGTTGCATGTTCGCATTCAAAGTTCTTATTAATACGAACCAATCATTGTGCTAGACATTAAGTTGCCGCTGGATCCGAAATATTGGTGATCAATATGTATTTCTTTCAGGATCTGGGTGTTTCTTATACCCACGACATCAGACCCGTATCTGCAACAGACTTCCAGTGTGAAAGCTATGTATGTAACTGTTGGATGAATTTATTTATTTACTCTAAACTACTACAGTCCGTCACGATTCAAACGTCTTTAAACTTCACACGTCCTTCAGTGCGGTCACATTGCCATTTAAAAAAAGAAACATAAAACATTAGACAAGTCTCCGAGGGAACAAGATATAATCAGATTCGAGTCCGGCGGAGGTCCCTCGGGAAACCCGCCAACCCTTACAACATTAACCGCTTACATTTGATTAAGTAACAAGTCTTTAAACCGATTCAGCGGTGTTAAAATTTGTTATTTATATTTAACAGAGAATTAGCGACGAAGTTAGTTAGAAACCTATTTTGAATCGCGATATAGATTTGATATCGGTATAGCGGCTCACTTTAGGTATTAATTTTATTTGTGATCAGGAAAAGGGTTAAATAGACGCACTTTTTCTTCACTCAAGTTCTATTATCTACGGTTTATGATATGCGGCCTACGGTAGTTGTAGTGAATGTTCTCGAGCTACATACGTTCTACTGGTAGGCTAGGGCCTCCTCTACCACTGAGAGGGTTGCCTTACTCCACGCTGGCCTAGTGCGAATTGATGAACTAAGAAATTCTTAAAAACTTCTGCGAAATAAAAATTATCCTTAAGGGGGGAGACTCATGTAAATGCCTCGAAATCGGTCATTTTTTAATATTTTTTTTAGCAGTGATAAAATAATTTGATTGATTAGAACTTTTAACACAACTTTATTTAATATTTTAAGATTACAAAAAAAATTATTTTTTTGTTTTTTAATTTAAAATGGCGGCTCAGCATGAGTTCTTACAGGCTGCCTCCGACGCGAGGTCCAAAACTGCTCCATTTGTCACTCATCAACCGTTGATCTGAAACACAAAAACAAAAGTTATTTTTTCTCAGGACATATAAACGGAAAGGATAAACCTATAAAATTCGATAGAAAACGATAAAATCCAATATAAAATCAGCCTTAAAAAAAAAGTTACGATTTAGGGCTATTTTTTTTATCCTTTTGACCCCAAAAAAATAAGTAATCAACCTGAAATACCTAAAGTTTTAGGTTTATCCTTCCGGTCGTGATGTAGAGAAAGGCCTCACCAAATTTCAAATAAATCGGTCAATAATTTTTTGAGCTACAACACGAGCAGTTTTTCAAAAAGTAGTTTCGAGATAATCGCGTTTAAAGTTTCAGTACAGGAAAATGAGCAGTTTTACTGAATTATTAATTACTTACCGACTAATTTGCAATTCCAGGTCCATATAACAGTCCTTCTGCCTCCTCAAAAAGCAGATTTTCATCTATTTGATGTTGTCTGCGAGCTGAACGAGCATCTTTGGTCTCTGAAAGGCTTTTACGATTCTGTCGGGTTATTCGCGCCTCGTCTGTACTATCCGCAAATATCTTAGCATAAGTGCCAATACTCAGATTCAGAAGGTTAAAAGGACCTGAATTTATTGTTTTATTACCACATGGACATGTGACAACAATTTTAAAACCAAGACCTCTGGAACCACACTCACTGAATTTTATCTTCTGATTACAAACCGAGCACTTCACAATTTCAGACAAAGCTGTAAACACTGTAAAAAATTCAATTATCCTGTACCCGTGTAAAGGATTAGTTATGATATCTTCACTATCACGGGCATGCAGTTTTTTTCCACTGGCACTGTCATTATGGCTTATACTGGCTTCGAATTTTTCACCTTCTTTATTGGCGAATTGATTGCCCTGATACTTTCGTTTCCGGGAGTTATTCCGTGCAATATTCTCACGTGTACCTTTTTTATAATTCGGCATTTTTACTTTTCAAAATCGACTGAACACGAAGAATTCTCCAGCTAAACTAAATATATTTCTTGACTAACGGTTATTCGTCTACTAATGTTACACGTGTGCAGGAACGTAAATATATATATATATATATATTATATATATATATTAAATATATATATAATACATCTACACAAAGGGATTTCCTGGGATTGAATGAAAGAAATATTTCCAGTTATTATAATAGAAAGGTCCTTTTCAAGCGCTCCGACTACCTGGCTCGTTACTTGACAATACTTACTCCGGCCCGCTCCATTGTATTAGCTATAACTTTGTAAATAATCGAGATTTTTTTTTTCCGGCTCGTCAGTACACGCTCAACATAGTATACTTTCAGAATATCGAAAAAAAAAAAAAAACGATTTTTTGAAAATTTTACATGAGTCTCCCCCCTTAAACTTTCCAACAAAAAAAAAAAACAAAACAAATCAACAAGTGGACGATAAATGGATTCGTCGCGGCGACGCTATCGGAACGGGTGTAATGGCGAGATTACTGTAATATCGTGTAATTAAATAAATTACAGCCGGCGATTATGTGGAGGGGGGCGGGAGGGGTCGCCCCGGGGGACTGATAACGCCGTGATAAGGCCGCGCTTGAGGTTTCAGCACAGATTGATGGTGCTGATGGAGAGTTTATGGTGTTATGACTGACTCTTGATTTCCTTCGTTGGTCAAATGGCTTGAATATGAGATGTGTAATTAGGAAGACTTGGATTCAATTCAATGGCTATTGACAGAAGGTCGTTTTAGTTTAATTCTTTATTAATAAACATTTTTCTCTTTTAATTGAAAAATTTCGTTGCACAGTTAATTAACATTGCTCCACAACAATTTTCTTTCGTAAACTCCTTCATATTTCGTGATATCAACGACACCAAGCTACTTAGGTGTATTTATTTCTTCAAGAAATCCTTTAAATTACTGCCACCTTCTAAAGTAGGTAAGTAAGACGTGTGTTAATTAATTTCACGAAGCGTATCAGCGCGGGCCTTATTCAGTGCCTCGTTTGGACCTGGTCCAATTTGCCGGACCCGCCGACTGGGGCCGTAAAAATGGACCTCCCCTGGGGTCGCGTTAGACAAACGACCTCAGCACCGCCGGGCACAGAACCCACTGACCATTTTAATTAACCCCAGTGATTCTTGGCGATTTAGTTGAACGCAATCTTAGTTGGTGCGTCGGATTTGAGGGGGATGATTCGCGTGTTTTAAGATAATTGAAAGTGGTAAATTGGTGCAATTAATTGTAGAGTATGTTGAACAGATTTCGATAGTGTTTGGTATGGTGATAGACAGGGGCCTTGAAATAGTTTTACGCTGCATTTAACGCGATAAAATTATATCAATTTTCTCTAACCCAAGGAAATAGATCCAATTTTTACTTTACTTAGATATTTTTTTTTTATTTTATACAAAACATGAACATGAACGACTGTTCTCTGTTATTTTTTTTTATGGTTATACACAATACATTAATGTGTCGACGAATGTTCAACCGACATTTTAAATCTAATACCTGTTGGTATCACTGCAAAAACCTAGCCTATAACTTAATTTCTCAACTCGAAAACACATACTAAACATAATGAAATTAATTAATAAAACCACACACAACGAGTAGCCGCCGAGGGCCGTGCACATCTCACAGTCAGGGCCGCTCATCCGACCCTCTCGTTTCGATCGCGCCCGCCAAACTAATTAGCAGCCATCGTTAAATATAAAACACTGTTTATTTTATTAAAACCCCGGCCGCGGTAATTATGTTGTAAACGTCGCGAAAGTGGGGGGGGGAGGCGGATGCCCGAAATCTCATTAAATGTGGGGGTTTTGGGTGAATTTTGTGGGAGCAATTTTCTATGAAATCAAGTTTGAGGTTGGGTTGACAAAAATATTTATGTGGTAGTACCTTTTTCTAATTTAATTTGCGTTCGATATCATTTCTCAGCTTTAAAATTT
Source organism: Cephonodes hylas (assembly GCA_030295005.1). Classification (NCBI taxonomy): domain Eukaryota; kingdom Metazoa; phylum Arthropoda; class Insecta; order Lepidoptera; family Sphingidae; genus Cephonodes; species Cephonodes hylas. The sequence goes on along the minus strand of AP025386.1, from coordinate 6,084,769 downwards.
TATACTGGGCCAGTGGGGTCAAAGATGGTAAGAGCAATAAAGCTCAAAACAAACTACCACAGAAATAATACTCGTCATTTCCTCATCACGGAATGCGACGCACTTGAGTTGATCATAATCACACGTTTTGCATCTTATTTACGTCGCCAGAAGAAGCACTGGCATCAGTACCTATTCTTCACTAAGTTATGGGCCGAACAAAAATGGAATTCATTGGCATAAACCCTTGATAATCTCAACTTACATTTGCAACTAGACCGTAAAACCTCCGATAAACTAAATCACGGATCTAATCATGATTTTTCTATAAGGCAGCGGCAACACCGTACATAACAAACCTTTTTAAACCCCACTCCAAGATGATTACGTGCTCTGACACACACAAATTAATTACTCGTATTGTAAATTTATAGAAAAGTATAAAAAACCCATAATTCCCAAATACTTGGAGCGTACGATCAGTCGTAAAGATACATACGCACTTCCTCGCGAACTTAATCGGCCGTTAAATATGCTAATACTTTTATTTGTATCAATTTAGAAGGACCTTGTTTTTTTTATTTCACTAGTCTGTGTCTCTTTTAGGCATAATTTATAATGGTGAAAAATGATTTAATCTACATCAAAAATTTTCTTTGTCAAAGCGTAAATGTTAATAATCTCAATTTTTCAGAACTGTAAATGAAATTCTTATATTAATTAGTGTTTTCATAATCTATTTGACATTTTCAACTTAGAAGTAGATACCAGGCCCACTTAACAGGAGAAGATCCTATTGCAATGTTTCGGGCGCATTTCCGAACTCCATAATGCTACTGAGAATTTTCTAATGGAAAATCCTAATAACACTGTCCGATCCAGGACCTATAGAGGTCGCACGATACATACTTGTACCTCAAGACCACGAGGCAATCGTAAAAACAAAGCATATCAAGAAATATCTTTCCACTTTCTTAATACCTTTACTTGGCAAAGTAGCATACTTTATCCGTGTTGAAAGAATAGCAAACACCCGCAGTCGCCAACGCACACTATCTCTAATTAAACCGGTTTACTTTTCAGATATTATCATCTGTAGATTTATTAAATTAGTAGATATAAAGCGATGCAGCGTTGAATTGCTAACAGTACGAAAACTCAACACTAGCCGCGATGATTGCGAATGAGACCGCAAGTTTTCTATTTAACGACCTCATCGCTGTGAGGGTGAAATTTATCTTCATTTCGCAAGAAAGAAATAAAAAAATACCACTTCTTTAATTACCTTATATTTTTAGGTCGTTAAAAATTATAGTGAATTTATAAACATTATTAAAACAACGTACAAGGCTACCCGAATTAGGCTACCGTCGTGGTTGAAAGCCTAAACCACGGTAAAACTTTTACCGTGCCTAAACCCTCTTAATGGTAGAAGAGGCAATGGTCCAACAGTCGGAAGTATTTAGGCTGATGATGGTGATGATATAAGGCTGAATTTCGACAGCACATTAATTTAACTATCCTATACATACATACACTGAAGCCTGTATTCACCAAAGAGGTAGGCAGTTTCTCCACCTTCATTACGCCAATTTTATTTGTCCTACATATGGGCCGGCTGATTGCCGCTTTTCTAGCTCAAGTGAAGAGTCCGTACTCTTACTGAGAATCTCGAACCCGGGACCTCTAGATCGCACGGCACATACAAATACCGCGAGACGAACATCCTTAGTCTCAAAAACATGAAGACCCTTGATCAGCAGATTATACTGACAAATCCTATATCTATCATACTAAATTTTAACATAATACGTAAGTCCTTGAGGAGCTACAAGGCAAAATCTACCTTATATCGTAGCACTATAGGGACCACAATAGCTACAAGTACACCGCACACAAGACGACGATATATCAAACGGTTGGAATTTAATAACGTCGCGTATTTTTCACTTTAACAACCCGCTGTCGTTTGGGTGTCGTACGACAGAGCAACTCGAGTTCTTCCGATGGAACCCTTTACACATTTTGGTATGTTTTATTTACGTTTAGTCTAACTAACGCCTAAAGCCTCTCTTTTGAAGAAACAAGAGTCCAGCAATGGGACGACTATAGGCTGATTTGGATATGAATTGATTCGGTATTTACTTTTATAAGTTCCAAATTTGTTTAAGATACGATACATTATCAAATGCACAGTTTACATTAGGACATACAGACACACAAACATTCATGTTTCTATAAATAGATCTACAATGATGACAACTGCTTCTTCACCTTTTATGAATAATTTCGTTCCGGAGTAAAACCTAGAAAGATCCTCATAGTAAGTTACTCAAGCTACGAAATTCTTCGTAGAAATCTCTTAGTAATAAAGGTTTCCTCGAGAAGTCGGAATAGTGTCGAGGTCGCTAAGACTTGGAAACTAGGAAAGTTTAAAAGTCCGATCTCTGCACGGGTCATTACTTATTTGGCACCGTCACATACACTTAGGTCTTTATCCTCTATGGCTATGGGTAGAAAGAGGTGCATTGGTGCACCCACGTTACCCCAGTTATTTTTTAATTTCTACTTAAGTAATCTCCCAGGCATGATAATAACAATTAATGACAAATCGTTCATAGATGGAACTTTTCGTTTTAAAACACACGAGTCCTATTACAGGATCGACAAGGCAGATTTACATTTGAAAAAATCATCTACAAACATAAATATTTGATCAGTTTAAATACTGATCTAAGTGTTAGTGGAAAGTATGCTTAATCAATACCTAAGGAAAATTATGACTTTCTCTTTGGCTATTAAATTTCACTTTATATACTGCTAGACTACTTACGCACATCAAAATTTCAAACTTCAACAAAGTCAATAAAATCCCCAACTACCCTCACATCGGCAAGTCACTAAATAGCCGTAGAAACACTCGAATAAGCCCGACATAGAATTTCGAAACAACGCAATAAATAAAAGCGTAAAGTTTTTAAGAGAATCGCTTAGCTGCAAGTCGTAAAGCGCTTGTTACGAGCGAATGTATAATCGAGTGAGCGCTCTGAGCGCTTAAAAATTCCCAACGATTTTATGGTGTATATATTGTAGGGAATGTTTGGAGTAGACGCAGTTTTATCGGCGGCATTGTTCGAGCCGGTTACAATGTCATATTTATTGCGCTCGTAGAGTAGTTCGAAATTACTAAATAAATGAAGTGTGTCGTGGCATGAGACTGGATAAAGCTTCTAGATCTGATTGAATACGTGTTGTTATTGCGAAAAAACTATTTATTACTTCTAATATGTAAATAATTATGCGCATTTTTAAAACATTATTGTTTAAGAATAAAATATAGTCTAAACATTGCATGCGTGTTCCCATTACTTCGAAAAAGCAGGGAACAGATACGCTTTTGTTTTCAAATAACGTAAAGATGGATGAATAAATTAAGACTAAATTTCCAACACAATTAGGTATTGTTATAGCCTAAATTAACAGAGAAAGCCTTGTTCTCTGTTCCATATCTAGCTAGCATACTAATTTCAATTGAATTTACAAACAAAGGCTAGCTATCGAATAGAGCCAAGTTAAAGCTATCCTATAAATAAGTAGTAACTCCTCATAATGCTGTGGGTATCCCAACCTTTAAAACCCTATAACAAACTCAGAGTTTTTATCACCGTACGAAGTTGTAAACCGCGTGTCTTGTTAACACAGATTAATGCTAACTCGATACGGAACTTGCTTTGTACCTTCTACATGTAGAAATGATGGCCTCAAGGTTTAGGCAAGCCCAGACGTGGGAACTATACCGGCTGACAATGATACTGACGCGACAAAACAACGGAATTGTATCTTGTTGTAAGCACAATATTATCTAAATTGATGCTGTATTTGCATGTTGCTAAAGCTTAGTTACTCATTTTTGTCTAATGTACATATAAGGAAAGTGACACGACGAGAATTGAGCGGTCAGTCTAGAACATCTCGGCGGTCGCAGATTCAAAGAAACACACCTCTGAATTTAATAAAATGTATTCTCAATGAAAGCCATTAGCTTACCTAATCTATATCACTACTAAGCCTTGAACAAACCTTCCACATACCATCATAATTCTCCCCTTAACCGACTCTACTAGCAAATCACTTACCATTCAGGATAGAAAATATGAGAAATATGAACATGCTATCAATGCGAAAGGAATTGAAAGAGCATCTAAACATCTCGCCGAGCGATGCCAGCGCCTCCCACGGGACCTCGCGGAATCAATCTATCCCACAGTCCTGAGGGACGCGACCGGGGCTGTATCGCGCATTCTAACGTACACATTGCATTCCTTTTACAAATGTATTTCTGTTCACATTTACATGGACGGTTGATGAAATGGAGTTTTGTATGTGCTGCCTTCAGTGTCTTATGTAAGTGTTTTGGCGGTGATAGGTGTGTCTAGAATTCTATGATCAAATTGTTATTGGTGTTAAATTTAGGAAATTGTCTGGAAATGGATGGAAAAACAATTGTATGTAAGTGACATCTTTCCAGAAATATCAATATAATATCCACTAACAATGCCCAACTTGGGATCTCTCGTTGCATACAGCACAAAACTAAAAGAACTAAAGATCCTACACAAACTATGTAATCAACATAAATAACCTATATACGTCCCATTTCTGGGAACAGACTCTCATCTATACCAGTGGGGGTTTAGACACTAGTCAACCACGCTGGCCCAGTGCGGTTTAACGGACTACACAACTAAAAAAGTCTAAGAACTTTTATAACTTACGATGTTTTCCTTCACATTAACTATAAGTGATAATTCTTCACTACATAGTATAAAACAAAGTCGCTTTCTCTGTCCCTATGTCTCTTTGTATGCTTAAATCTTTGAAACTACGCAACGGATTTTGATGTGGTTTTTTTTTAATAGATAGAGTGATTGAAGAGGAAGGTTTATGTGTATGATAACATCCATTAAATATCAGCATTGCACCCGTGTGAAGCCGGGGCGAGTCGCTAGTTATGAATACAGATAACTTCGAAAATCAGAGTTTAAAACTCGCAACCACCGAGATTCCCGACCTTCTACCTAAACCACAAAGCCATCACCACTTTTTAAAACTATATATTAAAACTTAATCCCGTCTACAAACACAAACGTAGTCATCATTGCCGAAGGCCGGCCCGGTAATGCAGCCAATTGTCTGAACAAACAGCGACACGGCATAAATACAATTAAAACTAAGTCCGAGAGATTACGCCAACGTTTATTATTGCACAACTTTGTGATACGAATGAATGAGTGTTTTTCATTTGTGTAGGGATGGATTGGGACTTCTTCGTGGCTTCGATCTAGATGTCCCGAGTTCGATCCGAGAATTTTTCTGTGGTAGAACAGAGTCCATAAATATGCGAAATAAAGTAAAAATTATGACGTGCGGGAATAAATAAATAATCTTGACAGTCGCGCGTTTAAATCCATTCCAGTATTAGTTAATATAAATATTACTGTGTATACTGTGGGACTAACATGTTCCGTACGGAATCAAAGTCCCTAAAAATAATTAGAAAAAACTATTTTACACATCCCTGACTACATGACTAACCAACCTAACCCCCTTTAAATTTTCTTTAAAGGTAAAGGAAGGAGAGCAGTATACAGACAAATAAACTTTCTTCGATAAAATATTAGTATTAACTCGCAGTAAATACATAGCCATTAGAGAGTGGCCGAAATTAAACACTAACCAAGCCGCGATAACAATAGCCCTACGGCGAGATTCAAACACAGCTCTGAAACTAACCAGACGCTTCCGGTCGCTGTTACTAATTATTTTGCCGGCCCGAGCCAGCCGTGATACTATTAGCATTAAATTCCGTTTCAAATTGGAATTTTGAACGCAGTCTTGACATAAGGTTATGTTAAGCACTACGAAGTGGTTTAAGAATTTGTCAGAAAGGAAAGACTGAAATGGTAGGCAGATGCGTTTACTTTGTTGACAGCCCCGTGGCGCTGTTGGCTTGCAAAACGTGAGATCGCGGGTTCCATTCGCGGAACGGGAATAATGTTTGTTTGATGCACAAATATTAGCTTCTAGTCTGGTTGTTAGCAATACTGAGAAATTTCTCATTGTTTTTATCATCTACGACACAAGACATGTATCACTTGTATTTAATTATTTATTGAATAAAATTTACTACACAAAATCTACGCTAAAACTTTGAAACGAATATTAATAAAACTTTGGGTATGTGCAAGATTACAAACCAAACAATAACGCTTTTGTCTCAGTTTTTATCGAATACTAGACCGTCCAACCAAAATAAACACATATTCATCAATCAAAATCACATATAATTACTACCAAAACCACTCAAAATTACCGTATTCGAGTATCCACAGTTAAGTTTACAGTACTCTCTCTCGGAAGTATCTCGGTGCTGAATAAAACGCGAAACGACTTTTTATCTCAGATTATTTACGTTGTCCGCGACGAGCGCCGGCCTAATTACATTAAATGTTGGTACAGCTCATTAAATATTTAAAATTGCGAAATTTAGACTGACGAGACTAAATTGGATTCGAGTGGAAAGTTAAAATATAAATTACAATTATTTTACGCGAGTTTTGCATCAACATCGTGGGGTAATTTGCACAACTAAGGGTATTATGTGAGGAATATCTTGGGTGAAATCTATTAAGCAGAACTAGGCCCGTCTGGTGGACTAAAGCTTAACGGTACGTACCTACCATATGGACGGATATAGATTAATACATATTTACTAACGTTGTGCATTAAAAGTGTAATAGATTTAAACAAATCCATTTTCACACAGAAAACGATGAAAATAATATCTTCAAACTCGGGAATCGAACAAGTGCACGTGACAACTGACAAAACACCTATAGCTTAAATTATATTTTAAACATTTTTCATTCCCAAATATTTTTCAACGGATGAAATCTATCATCGTGTGAGACTATTCTGGGATAATCAAATTTGTGTCGAATCCTTAAGAATGCTTTCTCGTAAAACTTTTCTCTTAAGTTTTATGCCTTTGATGACAGCGAGATGGTATTTTCTTAGAAATGTCCTTATTATACTGAAATTTTATACGTCAATAAAATCCTTTTAACAGGATATTATTTTACTCGTTTTTGAATCTTATATACGTCATTGACAGCCTCTGTAGGCTAGACACCAGCTTGCATAACAAGAGGCCGCGGGATCGATGCCTGTCCCAAGACAAATGTTGTGAGAGCGACAAGTCTAGTAGTTTCTGATACCCACGACACGAAACTTGCATCTTAGGGGGTCAAAAATATGTATGCCACTGTTGGATTTATTTTTAATTACACAACCCCTTTAAAACCGAATCCAATTAATGTACCGGCAAAATGTTATATCATAATTAAGGAAATATATCTACGACATCAAGCACTTATTTCAATGATCTCTCTAGAATCCATTAACAAACCTATCGCGCGTTTAACCTCGAATAAAATCTACACACAGACAGCCACAAAAATCCTTCTTAAACTAAACTAGCATTCCTTACATGCCTGTACATGTTTTATTCATAAAGTTTAACCCGAAATACGGCAAGGGTCGCGTCAACCCGTCGCGAATTGTTATTTCATATCATACGTAAGGGGACAATATTTTTCCATGTTGTGCTATTTTCTTTGACGTGGAAATATAGAGAATTTTGTCTCTGCCCCCGTCTATCGGATGTGACGGTGCTTTTACTGATTGATGTAGATGTGGCGTTTCCTGCTTCCGGTTTTCAATTTTCAGATGAATTACGTACCTGAAACAAAGATGAGGATACATTTAGTATAAGGTTCATGGAAAGATAAAATATATTTTATGAGCATCACGGACAATAAATGAATGAATATATGTATCATATATCTATTCGTCATATTAATACAAAGTGTCAAGCTGGCCGAATAACGCATATTAAATGTTTTGTTCATAATTCATATCACCTATTTTTATTTACAAAGGATAGTTTAGTTTATATTTTGAGGTAAAAATGTATACTGAAGAATTTAATTTAAAACTTCACAAAACTTTGTGGCGCGATGGAGAACAGTAACGCAATAAATAAAACTAAAACCGTTTTAGTGACCATACATGTATGGTCACATTTTTGTTGAAATTCTGTAGCGAAAAAATGTGTAATTTGAATATTTCTGGTATATGTTTTTGTAGGCAACGTGGCTGGCATGAAAACGATTTTTTTAACATGATGCACATGATAAAATATATTAAAACCATGAACGCATTTAAGACAGCCTAGGCAGAGATGTACCTATTTCTAAGCCACCACCACTTTTTGATGCCCATTGACTGTCCTATTACAGAATAGTTTCTAATACCCAAACACAACCCCCTTCCTGGGAATCGATTCAGAGACCTCTGGATTAAGAGTTGCGGAAGATTAATACAAATCCACATTACGAAACACCATGCTTTTCCACACCAATCAAGAAAACCAAACCACATATGTATAAACTCTTAAAGGACAACCTCACACGACGTTCAATACATCTAAACTACAAGAAAAATATATCGCCTTATAAAATTCAACTACCCGTAATAAAAATAAACAGCTTAAAAAGGCTAAACGATACCACTCTCGCCCGCTAGAGGGCGTTATTTCATAATTTACCGAGCGGCCATCTTGTCTCCCGTCTCCAGTGTGTGCTCAAACGGGGCATAAAATGGATCCTCAAAGTGCTTTTTATTAGTTTCTCGACAATAATTGATGGTTATAGGTTTGTGTTAACGATACTTTAAAGCTATGAGCGTATAAATTATGTGGTAAACGACCAATTTCTATTTGATAGCAAAAAAGTCTTTTAATCAGTGCATAACCGCCTAAGGGGTTTTCTTACTTAGGTCCATGAACTTTTCTCTGCTTGAATGGGACTATAGCCCTAATCTAGCGTGCTACATAGTTAGCCTAACGCCTTCCATTGCTAAACATAGGCCTCCCTAAGAAAACCCCAACTATCCCAGTTTCAAGCAGCCCTTTTCTATCCATTCATTTGGCTGTTATCCGATAGATAAGAGCTGCTCCAACATACTACTTGAAACACTCCAAGCCTAAACTCTGGCACACCAACCACCGTACACATGAAACATCCACATCAAGTCAAACCCAAAAACAACATATCAAAGAGGTTGCAAGATCAACATCCCCCCCTCGTTTCCTCCCCTATACACCCCGCATTCCCCTCAGCACTCCAGTTCACCCTTTCACGTGAACAGTGCACACCGCACGGCGCCGCGGAGCAAGTTGAGCCCGCGAACCGCAACGGAAAACTTCAACAGACCGCCCGAAGAACTTCAATATCAAAATATCCATTAATAAACATGGTAGCAGTGATGGCCTAGAGGTTTAGGCGCGGTCGCGTGTTTAAACCCCAGGCGCACTTTGACCTTTTTATGTGTGTAATCACATTGAATTATCACTTGTTTTAACGGTGAAGGAAAACATCGTGAGGAAACTTGCACACCTAATAGTTCTAAGGAATTTCTTAGGTGTGTAGTCCGCCCGCCCTGTGGATTGGGGTGTAAGAATTCCGCCACGGTATCGCCTACTTGTCGTAAGAGACGACTAACAGGGGAACTTGGGGTAGCTGGGCGTACTGCGGGGGCGGTACCCTATGATACCAAACCCGAGATTGGTGGCAAAGGACGTGGCCTCTTAACTGTCGCGGACGTTCACAAAAGATGAACGTCCAAATAGAGTAAGTGGAGGGCATAACTGGACGGTGCGCTGGGCGGCAGCGGACCACTTAGGGCACTTCTGGCCCTGAGATGCCGTAAAACCGCCCTAAATGCGCGTGATGGTCACCGAGAGGTTTAAGTCGGTATGCTGGCGTAGACCAGAGACCCCGAAATACCCCTCACGGCCTCCCCCGAGGTACCGAACAGGGGAGCGTAAGGAGCTTTCCTCTCGTAAAAAAAAGGTGTGTAGTCCGCCAGCTCGCACTAGGCCAGCGTGGTGGAGGCTACTAAGGCCTAAACACTCTCAATGGTAGAGGAGACCCGTGCCCAGCAGTACGACGTATAAGGGTTGATGATGATAAATAAACATGAGGGCTGACGGGGGCTGAATTTCAAACTGCTCAATGGATGGAGGATGAAATTAAACGTGACGGGATATAATAGGCTGAGGAGGCAACGAGGAGCAAATAACATTGGAGAAGTTGCGACAAAGTTGTGGTGTCGGGCGCTGGGCGGGAGACGGGACGTTGTAAGGAGTGATTTAATGAATGATACAAAAATATGCTGTTAGCGTTTTTGTACTGTGAACAATTGACAATAACTAGACTTCATTGTATTGTTTTTAATAAATTGCAAATATCAACCACTAAGATAACGACTAACTGATTTACTCACTCGACATACATAATTTTAGTATCTAAATGTATAGACAATAATCCTGAATCACTTTATACTAACATCAATCAATATAATATGCTTTAAACTTTCAAAAACAAACAAATGAACAAACTTACTCGTACTGCGCTGTGACTTTAATATTAATAGACATAACCCATTCATTAATAAAACTAAATTAAAGAATAAAATCAAATATTGCACAGTGTGCGTATTCACAGTAAGCAGTAAATACTACAGAGCTGGCATCGCGAAAGAACAATAAGATTCGAGAAGTTTTCAAACTTCCCGTAGAGCATTTGCGGCGCGCGGCACGAGCGGAGCGATTTCAAAACCAACGAACGAACGAATGAATGAACGAAGAATGAATGGAAAGAAGCCTTAAAACTATTTACCTGAAAGACTCCACTCATTTATCGGCGTGAAGGTTTAATTGGAGTGAAATAGGTCGCATTCCGCAACCGTTTTCCCCTTTTCAATGATATTTTTATTTATTGGCAACGGATTGCTTAATGATTGAGGCTTTTATGTGCGGTAACAGCGCGGGGAACTGCGAGTCGTGAGCTCTATGATTCTAATGCTAGATTGAACACGCTTTAATTAGGTTTTCAATATGTTTTTCTAGTTTCAAAATAAAGTTATTTACTGTAGATCCTATTAGATTTTTAATAAGCGAATTTGGTCTGGACCTGTACCCATAAAGTGGTATAACGTAAACCAAATAATTAAGCCAAAATGGCACTAAAGCACAAACAAAAATAAATATATCAATTTCTCCGTTTAACAGATTTTTTTTCAAACGACTTATTGAGTACTCTGTTATTGGTTCCATTAATGACATTTAGGTCTTAATTCATCAAGGACATCAGACATAACTGAGTCTTTAAAACTTTTATAACTTCCAAATCTCATCTAATTTAGTATTTAGTGTGCTTGGAATAACAGACGATTTTATAGGTGGCGCCAGAAAATGTTGCAATTGCCTGGGTACTTACTATGAAAGTATAAAATCAAGGGTAAGCCAGTGTGGTACATCCATAGACGCCCAAAAGCCCAGCTAGCCATGCAGAATACCGAATATTCTTTCGAACAATTATTAAATCTGTATTTAACAAACGCATTTTGACATATTGAAAATATTCTAGGGAAGGCTATAATTATTATTTCATAACACTAAGGTTAAAGAACGTCTCAACACTAATCATAATTATGCTGGCCGTTTCGCTTGTCTATATGGTATCTTATTTACATGCCTTTTGCACGGTAATCGCTAGATGTAGGGGAAATACTGTACAACAGTAAATTTACACTTAGCATGGCAAAGTGACAAATACTGGTAAATGATTCTAATTGAATAACGTTATAATAGAGAGCTGTTTAAAGAAACTCAAAAGCGATTTTTTCCAAAAACAGACTTTTGAATTTCGAATAAACATCATGTTCAATCAAATTTCCATACTTTCGTTTCTCTATTTCGATTTTCATAGTAATCATCCAGGAATCTAGATTTGCGTGGGCGATGTACGACCGCAGCTGTGATGACCGGTTTGACGGCCGGATGTTGTAGTTGTTGTATGACGTCACAAACTGGTAAACAATCGCTGATAATGGATTATAACAGCTTCGAAAGCGATTTCACTTGTAAAATTACCACGTTTAGATCGTTGCAATGGTAAATTAAGTTGTGGTGACCTTCGGTTTCGTGGAATCAATGGAGATTAAAAACCAACGGTCATGGGTTCAACGTAAGTACGGTGAACGGTCACAGTAACTGTGAAATAACTAGGAAATCGGGGTGAACTAAAGCCTAACCCCCTTCGTTTGGAGAAAATACTCTTGCCCTGCATTGGAGTGTGATAATTGGTTTTGAACATTTACAATCGCTTCCGCTCATCACTTGCGCCGTAATATACGAAGAAAACACGGCAAATGGGCAAGTTTTAACGAAACAAAGCGAGGCCGGCGCCGATTGTGCGCATTATGAAACTGAGTTTAATTAATTTCAACGCGGCCGGGACGACTCCGAGACGACAACATAGCCGACACGACATCGCCACGATGTCGGACCGATATTTGGCAAAACATACGAACCTATTGTATAACTAAGTATCCAAATTCCATGAAGATAATAAGGTTGTAAAACTACTTATATTGACTCTATTTAAATATTCAACCAAAAATAAGTCTTCTTTATACATATTTGCAAATCGTAAAAACCTTTTAATCACATGCAAAACGTTTAAAACTATAAATCAAGCGGACATTTCGCGTCCTCGCCGTGCATTGATCCCAATAACCACTCAATAAACGCCACGCCACCACGACATTTACTATCGCCAATAAAATTTAATTTAATAATAAACATGTTATAAAACAAAATAATTTCATGGTGCTGTACTGTTCAGACGTATATAGAACGACAGTGGCGATCCAAAACCAACCTTAGCGTTATACAAATAGGGTTCAAATTTGAATGTGTTAAAATTTGGCCAGTTATTTCGGGTAATAAAATGTCAAAATTTGATCAAATTTAATACGCCATGCATCTAATAGTGAGTTTTACTGTATGTTGATTGCGTGCGAAGCGATGGTCGCGTTCGAAATCGTCTCTCGTGCGTACAGTAATTGGATTTCGTATCGGTCGTCTATTTCTGATATGAAATTGCCTGTATTATTGAAATTTCAACGATTTCATGAATCATTTGCATGTATTTAGAGGAGGTTATTCGTGATTTTGGTTATAAGCCGCTTCAGACTATATTCGCTTGCATTATTTTTTTTGGGCCAAACGCTTCTCTAATAAATATCCTAATTTAGCTCTAGTCCAACACAATTAGGCAACCCTTGTAGACAATACACGAACAATGTTTAGCACATCATCATCAGCCAATATGCTTCACACTCCTGGTCATAGGCCTCCTCTGCAACTGGGACGGTTTAGTCCTGCCAGTTGCCCTACCAAGCTGCCCTAGTGCGAGTTGGTAGAATGCACACCTAAAAAAATCCTAAGAAGCTGTTTGGTGCGGTCTTCTCATACCGACAGGAATCAGGTTTCAAACCAAGCTGGTTTGGAAATTAAAAAAATCCCTACGATTTTTACCCAAGCAAGAGAAAACACCCTCAACTGTTTAACCCACATTTGGAGTGTTAACTGGTAGTGTCACCAGCGAACGCATAAAGTTAATTAGCCCAACGCCAACAGTCCAACGGCGGCGGTTAAAATTAACCATTGCACTTACGCTGCAGTTTATACCGGGGTTAAATGAATAGTTAAATTTATCTCGTGTCACATTGTCTCGTGTTTACGGTTTAAACGTACATCAATAAGCGTAATTATAGTTTCAGACATTGTTTAGTACTGATTAAATTAAATCTACTATTTATGTCATTCAAAATATATTAATACATATATTTCTAGTCTGCAATTACGTTTAAAACATAACTTATACATTTTTATTAGTCTACGAGTAAAATTCTATAGTAATAGCGATTCCAATGGTCATGTTCACTCATTCATTCACTCCCGGTTGTAAAACAGAATAAAACGAAACAAAAACTTATCTGACCTAATTATCGCGCGACGTGGTTAATGTTCAGCCATTCGGAATAAACTATCCTTCACACCAAACTGACACATTCGATTCATTCATCCATCCATTCCGTTCGTTCATTCGTTCGAAATTATTACCAAGACATTTGTCACGAACACGCCGCGCAGGAAATTCACAATTATTCAAATTTCGAAAATTATTATTTCATCTGTGGAAAAAATATTCACAGCGTTTTCATTCTTATTACATTCAAAGAGGCGTTCGTTCACTCACTCATTCCGTCGTCGCTGACGGATAAAATATGATGTATAATAATTTGTTCCGCCCGGACTGAGATGATGGAGATATTCGTATCGCTTTGAGTTTATTTCAGTTCAAGTATTTTTATTGTTTATTCTAAATATATCAACCCACGTGTTTGCTTTGATATATTTATATTGTAAACCCTGACTTTCCTCGAATATTTCACGTCTACCTATGGAATATTACAAAAATATCTTTAAATTGATGATCTGCTATTAAAATCATAATTCCAAATACCGCTGTATTTACTCTTATAAAAATACATCATGATTCGTGGCATAGTGTTTATACAGGCTGATACAAACGATTGTAATTCCCCACCATGTTGTATCTTAAAAAAAATATACAGGCTGATACTTTTATACACAGATATAACTAATTACGATTAAACTCACAGCAATCGTTATAAATAAACTTCATCACACCAAACACCACATAAAGCAAGTGAAGCATTTATAAATGTTTTCCAAGCGAAAAAGATTACATCGTAAACAGTTTGACATTGAGAGCGCTCCCGTTCCGCTCCGGACAGAGTTCGAACTCCGGCGGGTAAACAAACAAGATTCACGTTAATTGCATTCGATTTGCCAAAAGCGAAGATATCGCGAATATTTCTATCACTCGTGTATATTTAGACGTTCTTTAATCGTAATCGATTATTTTGGCCGCGAGCCGTGAAATCGCGTTTAGCGCCCTGTCTTCACGTTTTTCTTTATGGCTATTAGTTTTATACGTCTTTATTTATTTTAAGATGTATTTTACGGTTTAAAGAATAAAGTTTTATATAAAAAATACTTTGATATGCAGATGACGGGGTCTATGACACAATTATTATTGTCTACTTTTACGAGTTCTTATGTGTGGCTGCAAATTAATGAAAAATTTATATGCAAATAACTTAAGTCATTAAAGTGTTTCATGTCTCTTTGGTCGCCATGAATTCCAAATACAAAACTTAAGACTACTCATAATATATTTTCTTAGAAACAAATACTTTATAATCCGAATACTTGTATGATTCTTCTTCTTCTTCTTCTTCATCAACCCATATACGCCCAATGTTGAGCACGAGTCTCCTCTATCATTGAGAGGGTTTAGGCCATAGTCCACCACGCTGGCCTAGTGCGGGTTGGCGGACTACACACCTAAGAAATTCCTAAGAACTCTTAGGTGTGCAGGTTTTATCACGATGTTTTCCTTCACCGTTAAAGCAAGTGATAATTCAATGTGGATACACACATAACTTCGAAAAGACAGAGGTATGTGCCTGGGGTTCGAACCCGCGACCGTCGAGATTCTCGACCGCACGCCCAAACCTCGAGGCCATCACTGCTTTTGATATGATTATTAATATTTAAATATTTCACTCAATTAAGAAATTCAAATCAACTAACTAAAACGAAAAGAATCGTCATCCATACCGAGCATCATTAATAAACCACCACACAACAAAGCGACAGTACGGCACTCGGACAACGGGCGGGTGACGTCAGCGCGGCTGTCATCGGACCTGCCCCACTATCCGATCGCCGCTGCCCATTGTGTGACTAATGTTTGAAAGAGAGAAAAAAGTAAACCATACACATAATACAGACAGATGGAATGTTGGCGTCCGTCCAACACTAATTGCAGAAAATATTAATTTTGTCTGCTGGTAACGGTACACGTTTGTGACAAGCACTATAACGTATGACTAATCAATCATGGCGGGACGCGCGGAGCAATGCGAGCGGCCGTGTCCAAAAAAATGTTTTTCGTCTTTTTTTTCTGTAGTTTTTCGCGGAACAGCGGATGGAAATGTGTTTCGTGTGTATCAAATGTTAATTATAATTATTTTTTACTTATGCCAGTCAGTTTCTCATTACAAAAATTGTGGCAAACTGTAATTTATATTTGTGATTTAATTCGACATAAAATGTGAACAGATAGTTACATTTTAATCAGGGAACTTAATATTTTTTATTTCTATTTAATGTTTAATTCAAATTGCTTTGAAATAATGTAATGTTATAATAATGTAAATAATGTGCATTTCTAAATTCGACACTTAGGAATACATAAATCGGTAATCGCCACACAATAATCGACCACGCTAATAACAAATGAAACTCAAGCTCAAACTTTACAACTGTAGTTTACTTTATTAACCACGTTCTAAACTATAAGCAGGTACGCACGATAATTTAGATAGCCCAAAGCTGATACGGGCAACAAACAATACCGAGTAAATCGGAAGCGAACTTACAATAACCGCTGTGGAAACAATCGTTTATCATGTAAATATTTGGTGCGGCGTGCTAACGGGAGCCACAGGTCTCCCCGAGGCTGGGTGCAGTGTTAACTGAGATTTCATCTTTATTGTTATCAGTTGGTTATGCTCGGGTATAAACAAGTCTCACTTTAGATTCTAGATATTTACATTTCCTTTGATTTAACTTTGTTTGTTATTCAACTATACAGTATTGAAATTTAAATGCAATATGCAGTACGTATGACAAAAGCTTTATATGCGTCTGTTTTTTTTTATACTTTATTTAATCTCCGACTCCGTACATAAACCACTTTCTTATAAACAATATCATCATAAACCAACATTGACGCCTATACGCAAAATAGCTTCAATTATATTACCAATATGCACATATAGTGGAGCGCCGTAAGGTTTATACCTCGGAATCCAGGGCCAGTCTATGAATCTTAATATAAACCTTGAAAATATGCTTTTAATAGCATATAGAAAAATGTTAAAAAAAAATTTTTTCGCGCTCTCAATTTTTTTTTTATTATTATAAACATTTATTAATTTTTTGGAGTTTTAATTGATTTATATTAGTCGAAAGTCATATTTTAAAAAATAACAACTATTACAAACTTGAAAACTTGATCTTGGATCTTTAGGGACTGCAGGTATACCGATGAATATAAATAAATACACTACTGGAAAAAGTAAAGGATCAAAAAATAAATCCAAATTTTTGGGCCGTAACTTCGAGAAAAATGGTCGTACAGGAAATTTAAAAAAAGAAAATTGTAGATCCAAGTCTCTAGTTTTTGGATTAACACATTAAAATTTTGTAGCATCAGTGGTTTTTGAGTGATCTTAGGAAAAGCAGCAACAAAACAATTTCAAAATGTTTAATGCTTCTTTTTTTTACATACGGGCGTGGAGAAAAATGTTCTTGCTTAACCCTTATAAAGATCGGATACTTTGTTTATTTAGCTTTAATTTCTATCTTTTAACACCTCGATATGTTTAGTTCTCGCCGAGATATCAGTCTACAAATGGAAAAGGATCCTTTTGTCTTTAATTATCGATATCTCAGCAACAAATAATTGTATACCAAGTTTAAGGTGCGTTTCAAGAATTTGAATAAATATCCTTTAACCACCAGCTATTACTTTTTCGAAAAAACAAGAAATCTTCTTGTTACATGAATTTGAAAATGCATCAAAAATTTGCTTTAGATGGTGTTTTGGAAAATCGAGCGCTGGATCGAAAATATTGTGAAAACCAATAATATTAAGTGTGCGTTTTACAGTTCAATATGTCCACAAAAATCCTACAAAGTGCCAAATTAATCCATCCAGCCATTTTTTTGTTACACTCGATAGAATTTTTGAAAAAATAAGGGATCACGTTTTTGCTCTGCAAAGCTCATAATTTAAGAAATGAGAAATATTCTTTTTAAGAGCTTTTTTCACATTTTGTTGTATAGATTTGTTGTTTTGGGGCAACTTGAGGAAATTCAAGTCATCAACGCCAATATTGCCCTTTGTTGCTATTTCGTGTGATTAAGGAATTTTCGAGCAACAATATTCGCATTGACGAAATATTGAATTAATTGGGCGTTTGTACTAAAACTTAAAAGAGTATTTTTGCAAGTTCAAACATGGCTTGGAATGCGAAATATTGACACCGCAAACAATGACGCAACGACCAGCTCCAGAATCTTTATTAAAAATTATTTTTTGCTCATGCAAAACAGGATGTGGAGCATCTTGTGGGTGCAGGAAAAGTGGATTAAACTGCACTGCAGCTTGCTTAGAATGCAATAGTGAAAGCTGTGAAATGTACACGATGTAACAATGTGAATAGTTAATGATAATTTTTTTTTGTAACTTATTTTTTACGATAATCTAATAAATTACATTGAAGTTACTCTGCACATATAATTTATTACAAATAAAATTAAATTTTTCACTATAAAAAAATTTTCTCCCTTCCGTCTCTCATTTTTCAGTAAATTGTTGTTAAAAATTGTTGTAAATCGAGATCGGTCAATTTTTTGTTTTTAACTTTTTTAATTGAGGTCTTAATAATGCAGTCTCATACTTGATATACAGATTCATTGACTGGCCCTGGGTTCCGAGGTTTGACCATTTTTATGCCTTACGGCACTCTACTAATAATAAACTGACATTTAATTAGTCGCATTAACAATAAATCACCTGAGACAGTCATCGCATACAATTACCGAAGCAATTTAAATCGATCGTCAGAAGCAATCAGCGCTCGACGCGCTCGCAACAAGCCTTGTTGGCGACACTGCACATCCTTACGTAGCAACTTTCGCTCCATTATCCCGCATCCACTTTCTACAATAGTTCGCGATCGAGATTTCCTGACAAATTCGTTCTGCTGCGGCCGTGTGACGGGGGAAGCGCTCGCATCCGACGTATTCAACTTTACCGCCGAGCGAAATATCCTCTTGAAGAAGTTTTTGAAACTAGTTTTTCGTACGCTTTTTGCCATTATGGAAGAGTCTTTTTGATCAGTTCGGACGAGCCGAGTGCGCCGCGGAGGCGTCGTGCCGGAACATCTTGACTATATTTTTCACTTTCTACAACTTGTACAAATATAATTGAGTACCTTTTTATCGCTGGTTCGCTGGGTTTCAAAAGTTATTTTTCAGGAAATGCTCAAGAACCTCACGTTTTGAAAAAGAAAATTATTCTACGACGTTCTGAATGGTCTCATTTATGTCTTAGTATTCATACGAAACGTATGTTCCTTATACATGATATGACTAAGTAATTAATTAAACTCTTGAAAAGTTCAACACATAACTTCATACAAAGCATGACGGAACTCTAACATAAACAAAACACGACACAAATCCACAAAACAAATTGATTAAAGTTGGCATAGAAACTCCAACCGTAAGGGAAACAATGAAATATTCGAAACATTCGCAAGCAATCAATCAACGGCGATGTAGAAGTGGCGAAAGACTTGCGACGGATAGACGGGAATTTCAATTTAGGCCCACCTCATAGTCCAAATATTATAAACGAGGGGGAAAAAATCAAAGGCGCACCGAAAATAATGGCGAGACAGTGGTGTCAAACTTGCGTCAGTCAATCGCGTGACACGAGGTAAAAAGCCCGGCCGGAGAGAGAATCTCGGGCTTGGCGCTAAGCCAGTGCGGTGATGTTGCGCACACTTTGTTAGCAGCACGTCACCACGCGGGAAATGTACAATAAAGTAACCGGCTTCATTGAGAAAAAGTATCAAGTTGGATGAGTGCACGTGCGCGACCGCGACATGTTTAGTGATGACGCTGTGCCGACATGTTTGTTTACTCGGGATGCCATTTTTTGTTTCCATTCCTGCGATGTGTTTAATGTGTTTTTGAGACATTTTAAATGTCATCTTAAACCCTGTTTATGGACTTGCGAAAAGACCCTTTAAAAGAACTCAACTTTTTATGATGTTTATATTTGGCGTTTTATTTCATTCGGCGACATTAATCGTCGGTAAGAACAACTTTTAATGTTTCGTTAACTTATTTGTGATAGTATTTATATTTATCCCCGAAAGGTTTATATCGTGTATCAACTTGTTTTTTCTTAGTAATTAACGTGTATTGACTTTTTGAGCATTTTTTGTTGTAGTACAAGCAATAACGGACGACCAACGATGCAAATTAACTTGTTTACAATTCGCAAAATTATTCATTACAGCCATTTTAGGCACTAAGGTTTTACAGAAATATATTGCCTTCTCCAAAACTAGGCAATCAACTCCGCATTAAGCCACAACAAGATTTAAATCACGACAATGAGCTCATTCTCAGTGACGTAAGTTAAGTCATCATACCACCACAATAGCATAATTCAAAATATTTGTTTTTAAATTGTATTTTACACCACAAAACCATCACCCTAACTTGTCTAAACCGCAGAAAAACTTTTAAATCAACACAAAACACACTTTCCGTACTGTCGCATCACATCATCGCAACACTCCCGTCCTCCTGTTGATTCACGCGGATTGCTCCGCTCAAGCGCCGCACGGTATGTGGGTGATAAAGCGTGGGTGGACGTCTTCCTCTTCACCCACACCCACTGCCAGTGGCATATGTACTCCAATACACCGTAATAAACATTGAATGGCAGTAGTATTTCCGTAGGATCTTGTTATTGAATTGACTCGGTCTGGCAGTTATGGCGCAGTAGTTTGGTTCGGCTGATTGAATTGGCAAGAAGCTATGCAAAAGCCAAAAGCATAAATACATTAAAGTAACCAATTCTATCTCCAATCTATTATATTTAATCAACTACGTTAATTAATAACACATTTATAATCCACACACTTACATACTTATTTGTGATCGGGAACAGACTGTTACATCCATTGCAACAAGGGAGAAATCGCAATATTTTCTTCCCCGTCATTTGCGAATAATGAAGTCCACTTTAATATCATTTACGTGAGATAAAACGACATTCAAAAAAATTCTACCCCTAACACAATTAACTACATAATTACCATATTTCGTCATCCCCTCATCAAAAAGACACTCAAAATAGTAACATCCCAACAAACATTGCACACTCATTGTAATTTTCTCTGGTAAGAACTGCATGCGGACGTATGCTTGTTAAGACAAAGTTTGGTAAATTCTCAACGAGTGTTGCCAACATAACAATCCGGTCCTAGACCCAGTTAGTATGAGTCATTACGGAGATCCAACGCTATTCTAGTAACATGCATGATTAAAACAAGTTTTCGTTCCAAAGACGTATGTTGAATTGAACCTTGGCCCTATATGTAAAGATTTACCTTAAGTTGCCTTTATGTTTACTATGTTTAACGGTGGTATCAAAAAGTATGACATCGGCTATGTGATTGGCAGAAAAAAATCTAAATACACTTAGTTATCACCTCAAGAAAAAATAAGCGGGTCTAATTCCGTTTTCCGACTAAATTTCCAAACTGCTGTTAGAATTTTCTTGTTGGCAAATCCAATGTCATTTATCAGTATTTTAACAGTTTTTAAGCAATTTATATAGAAGAATAGTTAGGTATAAAAATAGTTAAAATCTTAGTTTATTTCCAGGTCCTTTGTCCATTACCATAGATCATAACAAATAATAAAACAGATACGAGATAAGCGAACAACTCTCGCTCCATGGTGTGCCTTTGACCACGGCGCAATGTCTTATCTAGATTAATAAAAGTTGGAATTGGATTACGTTTGTTGGATTCATTCCCGTATTTCGTAATAATTAGAAACGAAGAAAGGAATATTCTACTTAACACTAGAACTTTGAATCCATTGTAAGTTTTTGAAACAAGACATCTGCGGCCACGCTAAATCTGATTCATGTATTATTATTCTTGCTCTTTACTAATAAAAATTGTTGAGAATATTTATTATATTAAACGTATATTATATTAGGATCTGGCTTAACGTTTAGACGTTTTAAAATCTTCCTAGATCAGTCGAAAATATTAATCTAACCTGTAGACATATACAAATATAGAATACCTTATAAATAAGACTCTAAATTCGAACCATTACATCAAACTTATAATTTTTTTTTTTAATTATACAACACAAACATTAAACAGATCAACACAAAATACTATTAAACACAAACGTAATCAGCTTTTACACTTAAAACCTCACTACAATTAACACGTACTATTAACACACTCGCCCTACTGTTCCTTCACTACACGCGGCGCATACCTCTCCTGTTGATTCGCAACGGGAATACTTTCACGACGCCCTCTGTTCGAGTGCCCTCCTCTGTCCCACTGGGAGATGAATTAGAGGATTTTGGGGAATGTAGCGTTTTTAATGTATCGATTCGGTCGTATCGCGGAAAGTTTAGACATGTGTTTCGTGTATTACTCTTACACTTCGACTAGATTAGATTCAATTAGCAGAGAATGCTTAAAGGCTAAGCCAATAAGTCCACCTATACTATTATTGTATAAAGTGTAAATAAATATTTATTTTTCAAATTTTACCATATAGATAAACTACCATATTGCTTAATATTTTTGAATTAAAATACCAATAAAATTTAAAAGAAATGACGCAATTTATCCTCTCTCACAATGCACTCTCAGCTTATACATTCTGAAAAATTCCCACCATCCACAGACCAAATTATAAAACTGAAAAAACCGCCATTCTCTATGCACATCGGAAGCGATAGTACGGTGCGGCGGGTCCATTCATATCTCACGTAACGTAAACGACACGTGAAATTGCTATCGGGTGCCGCGCGCTATCAATCTGCACACCATCCGACCGAGCTCAGACATTTAGCTGAGATAGGAAATGGCTGACGTTTTTTATATATGTATTATCTCGTTAATACTTGATTTAAGGTTGAGGAAAGTCTGGTTATCAGTAGTGCTGACACGAAACGGCGTGACGCTTTTGTATGCCATAAATTTAACCAACATCTTATATGATTCCGCTATGCAGAACTCTATAAATATCTAAGTCATACCAAAATGACCATAGTATCAGTGGCGGTACTTCCGCAGAAGCTCAAAAGCCCAGCCAGCCTTACAAATTCCCGACTAATATTTAAGCTATAAAATATTTATTTCACTAAAGCAATTTTACATATAAATGAGGACATCCCGACCCCACAATAAACGATTACAAACTAGATATTACACCATCACCGTGAAACCCTTTTAGGGTTCTATGGTAGTACCAACAATTACAGTTCCATGCGTTCGGGATTTCATTAAAAAAAGCGACACAGCATACATTATCTCTCGAAACAAATTATTTATCAGTCAATACACACAATTGGAATGATGAGTCAATATATAATAATCAAGTTGAATGGAATTTCGTACTATAACCGGATTAATTCATCCAAGTATGTACCTATCTGATAAATTATAGACGACAGGTGTTCACAGAATTACTAATTATTTTATAGGTCAATGTGATAAGTCCCACACATTTTAGTACTATACACATTACGTTTGTATGAAAGTAGTTTAATTCCTAGAAACTGTAGATAGGGTAGTCAAGTGGGCTGCCAAAGAAATGACATATTTATTTTTTGCAATTTTTCGTCCAAAAAACGTAGCTTTTCCGAGTCAATTTCTTTGAAGTACAAAAAAAAGCATATGTATTTTCAAATACAATATTTTCAATTGTGATCTATGTAATTTTAACCTTTCTTTACTCACGGTTTTAAATATTAGTACCTTTATAAATGAAATTTAAAGTTAAAATGATTAACCGATCTATACAAAATCCTTTAGTATTTCGAAAATAGCTATTCGATCATTTATTACCTAACCGTATAGTACTTAAATAGGAAAACACACTAAATTAAGGCGACTGCACTATTTTCATTAATTCTATATACTATATAATTTTTATTTTCATCTACATACAAGTATATAATATGGAAACGGTATAAAAATACCCCACTACTGTTTCTCGTCAAGCAATACATTCCTTCAGATAAGGAGCCACTTAAAAGCACACGAACGCATCATCCATAATCTGTTGCATTAAGCCCAGCGCATCTGACGTGTATTAATCCCACGCGTGGGATACGTAATACAAACCAGTGGTGCTCAAAATTAGCGATAAACCCCTTATGTTGATCGAATAGCTTATGTCTATAAAACTTTTGCATAATCCTCAGGAAAATAGACGCGATCAAAAACGTGGCAAAATATTGAGTTGAAATATTTTATTTTTGTTGTATTTCGTATCTCTGTGAAGCAGATAGTGAACAATAACGGTCAAAATATAAAGTATAAAGGTAATAAATTCAATAGACTTTTCACTTATAGTCGTTCATGGGCGGTGTTGACCACTTAACATCAGGTGGCTCATTTGCTCGTTTGCCTCCTTTTTCCATAAAAAAAAAAACATACATTAATGTAGTGAACCTCTTGGTTTATTTTGTTTTATTGTATTTTTAAATAATGGTGTTACTCCACTGTGCACAAATGTTAATGATAAGTTAAAGGAAAGACAATAACTTCTGCAACACAGTTCCTACTAGTGCAGAAGTCAGGGAAACCGGTTTAAGATGTTTAATTTTTTTTTTTTTTTTTTTTTTTATGAGAAAGGATAATTTGGTGACTACTCGTTAGTTATGTTAGGCTTTTGAAATTATGCAAAACAAAGTATCTACTTAAGATTAATTTTGCTTTAAAGGCGAAACCTGTTTCAGTACGAAACAGGATACCCACAAGACAGCTGTTTCTCTTCACGAGCTAATACCAGATAAGGAACTGATTAAATAGCATTACAATAATCTGGATTAATTCCTGTGCAATATTAGTAATACGGAAGGAGGAAGGGTGGGGGTTACAAGCAATCCCATTGACGAGTACTACCTTAATAGTCCCGGTGTTTTTTCGCTGTGTGAAATCGATTGCTTCGACTGGCGCTGGTTATTTTAGACATTGTACATGCACTTCGATAACAGTAAAGCAAGGTGATATAAACTTGGTAAAGTCAAGTCGGAAGTAGAAGATGGTAAATAGTTACATTAACATGTTTAAAATTGGCGATTTATTTTATCGATAAATTTGTACGTTTCTTCCGTTTTATTATTGAAATTAATTTTAGGTTGAAAATACTCAATAAAGAGTCTCTTTAATTAGGTTATTTGTAACTGTAAATACGGCATAAATTATTCCCGTGCGTGCTCCCGCATGCTCTATTTTGTGTTATCACAGAGTAATTTACAATGTTAAGTTTAGTAACTTTTATGCTTTAATGAGAATTTAAACACGATAAAGTTAAACTTAAATATGAATCAGATATTCAAGGTCGCATAAATACACCTAGTACTTATACGTATTAACAAATACTTATCTTGATACATATCTCAAGTGACAGTACTCACCATATCTCACATTGGTTGTTTACTCACAGCCCTAAACTTTAACAATTATTTATATAAATAACACATGAAATCACACAATCACTATGACTTGCTGTATCACTATCAACTGTGGCAACACGACTAAACAATGCAAATCACTTCTTATTGCAATTGAATTAGAACACAATTTTTTATAACGTCTATATGCCGAAAAGCACTGCAAGACAAATTCTAAAGTTGAGATAGGTGTCTTAAGTAACAAGGATACCTAGATATATTTAAGAATTAAGATCTAAGGAATTTTGAAAATCCCTCTAATGAAAGATTAGCCGAATGGAAATAGGGTAGTTAGTTTAGAAAGGTGGCTTATTTTCAGAAAAGGGAAAACATATTAGACATGAATGATCAGAAAAAAGTTATGAAGACTTGGTTGGAGAGTAATGAAATAAGGAATGATTGACGTTACTACAAGTTAGGAAACAGTGTCGTCCTAGATGTCCTACTGTATAAGCATTACTTTGGTAACTTGAGACTGGTTAAACAGCACTAATATTTTAAGTAACATTACGCAAGAAAATTGATAATAATTATGGTAGTAAAATAAGAAAAACCCTGTATTGCAGAGATAAATTTTGTCCAATCTAGTTTTTATATCTGCAACAGTTATCAAACTAAGGTTTTCTTCACTTAGAACCCTAAAATTAACTAGAATTAACCTGCCTTTAATAGTGAGACAGTACCCGGTAAGCGTCGAATCGCAACTAGTTACGCCGTCAACAATTTTTGTAATATACAATTGTTATCAAATATAATTTATCTTTATCAGCCGTTACGTGTGGTGTTGAAAAATGCGAATATGAAGTCATTGATCAAACTTACAAAAGTGATGAAATATAACAATATTTTTTGCGCAATATTATGAATGAACACGGATAAAAAAATTTGGACAACATTTTTGATCATCAGTATCATCATTATCATCGTCGTACTACTGGACACGGGCCTTGAGGAGAGGTTTAGGCCTTAGTCCATCACGTAAGCCTAGCACTAATTGACTACACAATCCGTGAGACAGTTAAGGAATCCTTTAATTCTATTGGTAACACTAGACACGGGAATCGAATCTAAGACCTGCTATTTCACAATCATTGCATCCATCTTTGAAGTCTGACGTCACAATATTGTTTCTTCGACGTGCGGTCGGCAGGGGGAAGTGGGGAGGCAAAGTCTATTTCGGCGCGAGAATTTCTTATTACTGGAATGGTCTCAAACCGCAAATTGCTCTCATCTCGTCGTTGAACGCTTGTTTTGTAACATCCAAGTACATTTAGGCTGTAGGATGTTAATCTTTATTACTTGAGTAATAAGGTCTTTATTGAGCTGTCAATGTTTACAAGACAGTGGTAAAATTAGTAATTAAATAAATAAATTGTTTTTAATTAAATTTGCCAGATGAAATGTGTACTTTGTTAACATTTGCTAGCGAATCGATCTGCAGCTTTAGAAATAATTTTTATCTATGAGTAAAAAAGCAGTAATCGAAAATGTATCCTTAATAATTTCAGATTACTTTCCTGTATCAAATTTGATCGTAATCGAGTTTGCAATATTGATAAAAATAAATCCAACTTTACAAACACTTTATACTAAGTATACCTACTCTTACCTCATCCAAAACCACACTAATCATCACATCAGACACAGCACAAACACACCCAACCCCTTTCACCCACATTCTTCGGGAAGACAACATCACCTGTCTACCCCCTCCCCCTTCCCCTTTCGTCTCGTCACCCCCCCTTCAAAAATAGCGCGCGACCCGCTTGGAAGCGTCTAGACAAATGGATTGCCCTCCATTCCTGTTTAAGTCTATAGATAGGAATAACTTACACCAATCGGTTTCGGATCGAAGTGTCCGCGGGGGGATAGGGCTGCCTGTGTCGGGAAATATTTATAGTGACTGAGAGTTAATTCGTCAGGTTATATATGTTCTTTTTCTGTGTACAGACCTACTTTACATCAATGGGGGTTTATAGCCCTAAGTACACCACACTGGCTTAGTGCGTGTTAGCTGACTACAAACCTGCAAAATTACTCCTTTTTTTTTTAGATTGTGAAGTTATTGCGTTTTGTTAAGTAATTGAAATTGTCGGAGACCCAATTTGCTTTTAGTAGGATATTCACATCCGCCGGCATAACGACACTATTCTAAGAAACCATTGCGTACACATTCCTTGTATCCCTCTACAAAACTAGCGATTGAAATATATTTCTTCAAGCATTTACTTGCGATGTTGCATATTCTACGCTACTCATAAACAGTTTAGCATTAATATCAGTGAAACAATTATATAACCACAGAGTAACTAAAAAATTAAGTACAAAATCTTCAAATCACTCTTCTAAACTAATTAACCTGACAATTTGATATGAAAACATTCGAAATTTTTAAGAGACCTGTCAAATATTAGGAATCGAAAACGTATCCTGCATCCATTCAGCCATTTTGCATAATGGATAATGTAGGCTCAACACTTTCAAATCCGAACTTTAAAAAAAAGCTTACTAGTTGTATCGAACATATTTATGGATACAGCCCTGCCCGCAACACGTAACACCTACCCAGCACGGCAAAGATTGATGAGTATGCACAAAGTGGCAAAGTGTGTAAAAATAGAGAGTTATTGTTGTAGCGAAGTTCCCCCGTCTCCTCGCCGATGGCGCTTCCAAGGCTTTATTGCAGTTCAGAAATATGGCCGCGTTGAACCGTGACGTCATGTGACGTAACATTTATTATGATGTATTGCTTGTTCAAGATGCATGGATGAAGAATATTGAAAGTTTCTATTGGCAAACTGAAGCGACAGATAATAATATGTGCTCTAGGTTATTACTAGAGCGGTTTTCATGTACTTCTCAGCGAGATACTTAAAGACTTTTATAGACTAGTTTTATCCACGACAAATTGAGTCTTAAAGGGAATATCAAAATTAACCGATATGATCATAATTTTCCATCAACATCATCAGCCGAGCATTTTTAATCACTAGCAATTTTTTATTAACATCCTACACCCACTTTTAGGCACCCACATATCGAAGCAAAGTGTATACTCTAAAATAAACAACCTTCAATTTGGCGTACAGATATAATTATAGATAATATAAAGTGTATCCACACAAAGTTTACAGACAACATCGTCCCACTCCCCACACAATCAGCCCTAATATCCCAAACGGTGCTCTCATGAATAAATTTTCTTTTAAAAATATATTTTCACATATGTCGCGTGTGTATAGTGCTGTCTAGATTGTTGTTGACAATGTGTTGTTGTTGATTTTTAAAGAAATAAAGTGAAAAAAGAAAGGCAAGGTCATCACAATATTTTGATACTCATTTTTTCTTCCTATAAAAGGTTAATAAAACTCACAATTTTGAGTACATTTAGCGGTACACCTTGACGTAATGCAGAGATGTATTATAATAATATACACACACTTATGGCTCTATAAAGGAAGAGTTAGTAAGAGGTTCGTTTAGGTTGTTTGTCCCACGTGAGTATATAATCGTTTTCGCGATTCCAGGCTGCTACTGAGAATGTTCTATTGAAATATCTTTGTAAACAACCCGGGAATTAAAAGACCACAAGTTATTCATATTTTGTAGTTACCTTACATTATAAAGATAAGATCATCGGTCTCGTAACATGGTATTTTTCACATCTCTTCCATTGTTGTCTACCTTCTCTGTCATTTAAATAAAGATTTAAATGTTGTAATTATTATTCAGTACTTTGTAAGGCAAAATGGGTTTTTGGACTTCTATCGAAATACTGCCACTGGTTCTAGGCTGTCCCACCGACCATTCTTCCATACCCGACCCAGACAACGACGAGCACACACGCACACACTATCGGAATTAGCCCAAGTTTTCGCTGGCAATATTTACCCAGTGCAGGCAGTCGGCTAACTTGTTTCAAACTTGGCATGCGGAGGCGGAATCTAATAACACGGCCCGCAGACGCACGCCCGTGCACGCGTCTCACGTTACATACAAACGGTTTTAGTGAAATCCTCCGTGGTATTGTATTGTAACATTTTATCTAGCTTATATACGTGGGTGATACATTATCCGCCCACGATTGAGACTTTTAAGAAGGAATAGCAACAATCAAGTGTCATTATCGGCCCATATACGTTTCTCTGCTAGGCACGGGCCTCCTCTAAAACTGAGAGAGTTTAGGGTTTATTCCACCACGCTGGCCTGATGCAAGTAGGCAGACTTGACACCTGAGAAATTCGTAAGAATTTTAAGGTGCGCAGATTTCGTCACAATATTTCCCTTCACCGTTCAAATACGTGATAATATTTTCTGAATACACATAATAATAACATTAGTTATAAAATCAAGAATATACAGGGTGTATTTAGACCGTGATCTAAAACAGAGGCAGGTAATAGCGATAGTGATTACAAACCCCCTGGCATTAAAGAAAATCCCGACAAAAAATAAAATCTGAGGTTTTCCATACAAACCACATAATTTTAACACCGATGGTGATATGGAAAACGTCAAAATTTTTATTTTTTGTCGGGATTTTTAATGTCGCCACTGGCTTTGTGATCACCCTCACTATTACCTGCCTCAGTTTTCGATCACGGTCTAAATACACCCTGTATAACATACCAGAACTTAACGTAGTTCCTTTCGCACGGAAACTGCCGTTCTCAATTCGTGTTGCAATGTTCGAGATATCACATTAACATATCTCAAGCTGTTCTAGTACTCTAGACTTACATTAAGACATAATGCACTGGATTGAGGCGGTGGAATAATTACTTGATTATTTCCTTTGTAGCGAACTAATATACGTTTCGGATGTACTAACGACCGGCTTTCGGTATAATAATATTATAATTCAAATGTTGTCTTGTATAATGAACATATATTTAGATTCAAGTCTTGTATCGTGAGAATCAAAATATAGTAGTGATAACCTCGAGGTTTAGGCGCGCGGTCGAGGGTCTCGTCGGTCGCAGGTTCCAACCCAAGGCATACTTCTGACTTTTCGAAGTAATGTGTGTATTCGTAGTGAATTATCATGAACCTTAACGCTAAGGAAAACAGTTGAAAACATAAAGTAAATACAAATATTCCTAATGCGAAATCATAATGTAAAGAAAAACAACACGATGACTCATATTATAATAGTTTTGTATGACTAAAAAGTCTCTCTTAGTTTCTTTTACACATGACACAAGACTTTTTGCTTAGTGATCAAGTGATATATGTGACCGTTTGGTGTATTTACTTATTTATTTAGTTACACATTTTCTTATAGCCTTTATCAGCAATTTCGCTTATAGATTGGTTGTTTGTAAAAGATTGCTATGTGCGATAAGGTCGCCTTTTGTACATATTTAGGTTACTGTATTTCTTACTTTTAACTGTATTGTATTATAAATAAATACTTTGTCTATGATCCCTGCAAGTGCACACCTATAGTCCAATTACCGATTGACCCCAACAAACCTCTCCATACTCCACACTAAAGCCATAACAACATACTACATACAGCAGACGGGATAAAACCACCCCACTACCGTCTACAAACATACCTAGTATTATTAATATCGGATGCGTTGGCCTGGACAGGATAATCCGCCTAATGCGCCCTAATGGCTTACGTATAGCACAAGCATTAATATATGTATGAAGAAAACACGGGGCGTATAATCGCATATTTATGTACACTATGGAAGCATCGGTTATAGTGTAATTTGTTGTGACGTTTTTGTAATAATTTGGGCACAGGTGTGGCTCGATCTGGGTGAACCAGAGTCAATTCAGTTGAATATTGTTAGCAGGTTTTTGCTGTTAGGTTAATAGTATCAGCTAGTATGAAAACATCCTTTACGCTGTAATGGCCGAAGGGAGGAATAGGTGCAGTTTTACACCCAGCGGTATTTTAAATCTCGTTTTAATTTTAGTTTTACGAGCGCAATAACAAACTCAAAAATACATCTTTCATCTCATTGGCTATTCACTACTATCTAATTCAGTTAGAAATATATTTACATATAAATACTTTACATATAATTTACATATAATTTTACATATAATAACTTAATACAATAATAACACCGGCTCACCTTCACTGGAAAGGTAACGTCCCATTCACCTCCAAATACTAACAAATAGCCGAAAATAAATATTTCACCACTTTTTGTAACAGCCAGCGCTTAGTTTTCCGCGGTTTGTTATTATAACCCGGCCGATTGCCGTCGTCCATTAATACGTAGACGGCGGTACAGTTTAGTCTACGCGCTAATTTGGCCCGGCTATTGCCAGAATACACAAAACATTGCATTGGAGGAGAGTGCGCGTGTGTGTGTGTGTGTAAGACAGTTTTTCAAACACAACCGAATTTATTACGATCGGGTCGTACACCTGAATCGCGCGAAGGTCGGCGCTAGGGCTGGTGGTGTTGGAATATCGGTTTTTGATACTGGTAGATTTACAAGACAATTTGATTGTGGATGTTTGTATCCGATTCTCATTGTTACATACACATAAACCACACACCAGTCACATTTTTGAACACCTATTTTCATGATAGCATAAGAAACAGCACTAAATATCTGTGTGTCCTCAACGATAAAATAAAGTACGAGTAAAAGGAAACTCATTTGAGTTTCATCAGTACATCAAATCTTCTTTATGTTATTCATGTAAGTCCATCATTTCTCGACACTCTATACAATTTATCCTACAAAAGGATATTACAATTAAATCATTCTTAGGGACCGAGTGAACAGTTTCAAGTCGAGTGAACAACTTTTGTTTTTACCTCTTTTTTTTGTAATTTCACCATCCAATCTCATTTTGTTTTGCGGGACGAAATGACCATCCGCTACGCAACACGCAATGTACACAATCCTAAACGATTTTTCCGATATAAATCCTAGTAAAATCACCCAAACGCCAACCCTGCACGTAAAATTCCCGAGCGGCTAGTACACGCATGCACAGACATTTATACGATCCATACCCCAGCGTTCGTACGCATGGAAAATTCTCAATGGATGACGTCAAACATTACAGTCGGAGGGTCGGACCGATTGACCGCGAACTGGTCTACAGGTGAAGCTAATATTGTACCAATACGGACTGGATATTTCATTAGTGTCGATATATTTGTCAGAATGAGGGCAATAAGATCGCTGAAAATAATTGCCTAGATATTTTTTTTGTTTCGATGCCAACTGATCCAATATTTACAAGCCCGCCTCTTTTAAGATTCGATGCTAAAAGAGTGCCTTAGGCGTTATCGAATTTTATCAAACTAAAAGTTTAGATATTGTGCAAATAAATACATACTATATCTTCAAAATATGCTACTGGCCACCTCTACATCTGTTAGGCCTTAGTCCATCACGCTGGCCTAGCGTCTAGCATACTCGCATAAAAGATGAATATGTCTAATACTTCAACTGATACACGGGTTGGGTCGTATGTCGATCATCGCTCGTGTTTATTTTGATTATTCTGAGAGCATTTTCTAAGCGGGTCAGGAAGTAGGCGGTTTGCAGATTCACAATTTATACGTTACAATCTGTTTATTGTTTTACACTTGTTTACGTTTTCGCCGATGGTTTTAAGATGAATTGGCGATCTGCGAAGCTAGCTGTTATTATGGCTTCCTTTAGAAGACTTGTTTTAGCACACCATACATTGTCTGCGTTTTCAATAAACTTTCTTTTGTTAAAATTAAACTTCAAAAAAGACAAAACACAGATTATCACATCTGTATTCCGGAGGATGTAGGCAGACGTATATATCTTCACTAATCTTTCGTTACATATCTTTTAAAAAAAATTAAGTACTAACAAAAGCAAACCTACTGCAATCTTTCAAGCACACTTTCTTAATCCGCGTTGCTACTGGAAATTAACTCAGGCCTGAACTATGAACAGTCACGAGCATAAATATGTTCCTATGCGAAGGTTACCAAAAATATCTGACCCATGATCGAGTTCAATAATATGTGCCTACACGTACGCAGCAAAAATATGTGACATTATCCGGCTGCATAATGCAGTACCGTCAAAATGATGTGATACACTTACGAAGCATAAATATGTGACACCACTAGGCGGCAATAATATATGACATAATTTTATCTTCAATTTAATATAATAATTACACGAAATAATGAAAGAAATAAATTTTATTTTACATTGTTTCAAGTTGACTGTACTTTATACTATACTAGCCGGCCCGCGCTCGCTTCGTTGGGGGGTAAACATTTTTACTTGCGATTAAATTGTGATTTTAGTTCGATTAATACTGAATGCCATCATTTATTTCCTGATTGCGAAAAAATATTGTATATATTTTTAATGAAAATAGATTAAGGCACAGTTGCGGTTGCTAGGTATAACTAGGTATAACTAGGTCAGTATTATCTCTTTAAACATTCGTGCCAATTGTATGCAGTTAAAGAAAAAAATATTTTGTTTTAAACACTTGAGAGTATATCTATAAACTCACTTATTTTAATAAAATATCATAATTGTTGATAATATTGATCAATTAACATGAATGATTTAAATTATTCTTCAATATACAAAATATTTTTTTACAGTTATATTTAAAGTTAGACATATGCTGTCGCTGACTTTTTTATAAGCATTATCAAGCTTCACAGTGCTGGGCTCGAGGTTTACGCGCCCGGTTGAGAATCTCTCCGGTCGCGGGCGTACACCCCAGGCACACACCTCTGACTTTTCGAAGTTATATCTGTATTAACAATGAATTATCACTTGCATTAACGGTAAAGAAAAACATCGTGATGACTCTTGCACACCTAGAAGTTCTTAGAAATTTCTTAGGTTTGTAGTCCGTAAACCCGCACTAGGTCAGCGTGGTGGATTAAGGTCTTAACCCTCTCAATGACAGAGAAGACTCGTGCCCAGAAGTGGGACGTATATGAGCTGATAGTGATAATGGTGATGAAGCTCTATAACTTTTCTCTAGGACTCAAGCAAATATCTCTCATGGGTAAAGCAGCGTTCATAAAAAAACGTTTTCTTTCGACTGTTTTTTCTTCGGTTTACTTTGTAAAACCGGCTACAATGAAAAATTGTTATCAATTTTCTGATTAATATTTACCCTATGACACTCACAAATAACGTAGCTTTCTATTGCTAAAAGAATGTTCAAAATCAGTTTAGTAGATTCAGAGATTACTTTATACAAAGTCACAAGCTTAAATTATTTGTATAGATTTTTGTCTAGATATATTCTAAATCACGACCAAATTCAAATATTCATTTAATACGTAGATATATTTTG
The DNA here is from genome assembly GCA_030295005.1 of Cephonodes hylas. Classification (NCBI taxonomy): domain Eukaryota; kingdom Metazoa; phylum Arthropoda; class Insecta; order Lepidoptera; family Sphingidae; genus Cephonodes; species Cephonodes hylas. The sequence continues at coordinate 6,050,051 of AP025386.1, read as the reverse complement.
CCTACGGCTGCTGTGACATTAAGGAATTGTTATGTTGTGTTAAAGGGAAGCGGCTTTTAACACGATTGCTCCGATTAATTTATTATTTATACTGTTAATTGATTTTTCTTAAATTAATTTAATATATTAGATTCCCTAGCAGAGTTTTGATAAATTTAAAACGAATACCACTGAATTAAATAAAATGAAATAAAAAAGCAGTGATGGCCTCGAGGTTTGGGCGCGCGGTCGAGAATCTTGACGGTCGCGGGTTCGAACCCCAGGCACACACCTCTGACTTTTCTAAGTTATGTGTGTATTCACATTGGATTATCACTTGCTTTAACGGTGAAGGAAAACATCGTGATGAAACCTGCACACCTAAGAGTTCTTAGAAATTTCTTAGGTGGGTAGTCCGCCAACCCGCACTAGGCCAGCGTGGTGGACTATGGCCTAAACCCTCTCAACGGTAGAGGAGACCCGTGCTCAGCAGTGGGCGTATATGGATTGATGAAGACCACTGAATTTGATGAAAAACTAGATAATTCAAATTCAGATATAATTCCACAAATAATAATTGCTGGCTTGGCAGTGTGTAATATTATAAAAAAAATATTTGTAAATACTGTAAAAGCGATTTTTGCGCAAAAGAAAAACTATGGTTTCTTAAATTAATTGATTTAAGAGACATGGTTGATTTAACTTATACATAGTTCAAACGACGTATTAACGACTATCTGACTCTGAACGCAATTGCATTTTTCTTTTTAATAATTAGTTCTCAATACCATAACTTGTGACGTGAATTATAATGATTTTTACTATTGCTACCGAATATTACTCGTATACACTTATGAAGTAAGGCCAAACAGAATGAAAAAACAGACACTTTATGACATAATGACTGTTCGAAGTGAACGTACTAAGAAATATTTAGTACCGAAACAACGTGAATTCCAAATGTGAACAAATAATTTTCAATCTTATTACTTGCGTGTGACGTTTATTTTAAAATATTTGTCCTCATTTATTAAAGACATTATTTTAAAATGACATTTTTATTTTCTGTATTTTAATGTCATAACGTCTTAAATTCAAATTTATTGTAGGCTATATAAAATCCAATTGCAAAGATTTAAGGTTAATTGCAACCAGGAGTTGTCTTTAATTTAATACTTTACAAATTGAAGTCTGAATTACAAATGTGTAAATATAATATCATGAAATATATGCAACCGGTGCCACTAAGACAAGTGATTTTGTTTGCGATCTTCAATCTAGTATAGGTATATTTGATCGAAGGTGTGTGTGGTATTCCCCAAAACAATATTGGTAAGATAGTTTAGTGAAGAATAATTTAACGATCATAATTACTATTTTAACGAACGAAGACGAAATAATTAAAGAAATATTGTTTTGAAGTTAAATTTATTTATCGAAGTAATACGAGATAACTGGTCGCCTTAACAGCGTTGAATATACAGGAATTCTTTCAGACATTTTGATACCGACAAGGTGTATCAGTTATCCTGATTTAGCACCTCTTTATGTGGTGCAAGACAACAGCCCGATCCAGAACTCACGAATAACTCGTGAGTGGTTTAATACGCAAAGAGAGACGATAAAATTAATAGATTTCCCTCCTAAAAGCCCTGATTTGAATCCTATTGAGAACCTGTAGGGTTTAATAGTCCAACAATGGGATCCAAATCAGGCTAGAACTTACAATTCCCTGCGTTGTCACACCTTCGACATTTGGGAGTCACTCCGTGGCTTTCAAGTGTGCACTTATATTGTCTCATCCATGCGAGAGAGGCTACAGGATGTTATTAATGCAAACGGGGGGTATACTTGATTTTAATTTATAATGTTTGCATATAAAAAAATAATTAAAATTATTAATTAAGATGATGATATAAAAGAAAGTCGTGTTAGTTACACCGCTTATAACTCAAGAACGGCTGAAGCGATTTAGCTGAAAATTGGTGAGGAGGTAGCTTAGAACCGGGAATAAAACATAGGATACTTTTTATCTCGTTCGACAGCGTTCCCGTGGGACTTTTCATTGTTTTCTATATCCATACAAAAGTTTCGTTTTAATAATTAAGTCAATTTGAACTTTAATACAATACAATAAAGTTTAAATCGTAGTGGAGGAGTTCTTTATTATAAAAATGAATTGCTCGATGTGTCTGTAAGCGCAAATCTCGAGAACAGCTGAACCAATTTCGCTAATTCTTTTTTTATAATATTCCTTGAAGTACGAGGATTGTTCTTACGGAGAGATACATTTTAAAAATTGCCTGAAAAGGTCTAAAAATAATACTTTTCTAAATTCCCATACAAAAGGATTGTAATGATACTTAAGTAATTTTGAACTATAACACCATACAAAATTTCTGTCATTTAATGTTTATCCCGTCGATGCAGTTAGAGGCCTCCTCAAATAAAAGAACTTTGAAATAAGAATTTTGAATCGACAATATGCATCTATAATATTCGAATAATTGCGTATTTTAGATGTTAAAAATGCAGAATTGTCATGACAATGGATTGACATTTTTTGGCTGTCAAATATTAAGGCGTGCTTTCAGAAATTTATTTTGTGTAACAAATCTCCTTGGTAGTGCCTAATTTTTAAATTTTTATTATGCATGAATATTAAAAATACTCTAAATCTCCTTCAAGAAATATTAATAAATGGCCAGGGGATGCCTCTTCCATTGATCTAGCCAGTCATGGAACAGGGCAGCGATTACGCGACCTCGGCCCCCCGAGCTGTTGGAGTCTCCCACTACTTCCTTATCCGGGACTGCAACATCCTTACCATCAGGCTAAATATCCTTACTTGCAATATCCTGTACCTAAACACACGCTATCTCTACCCCATTACCAAAACAATGAAAGTCCCAAGGAGAGTTGGTGTCAGATAGGCGGCCGGCCGTAAAACATTTGCCAAAACCTTTATGCAGAATGTATAATAAGAAAGGTGACAGGGCCTAGGGCGTCCCCCGTAGCCGACGCACAGGGGCAGCACCTGGCTCCTGTGAGAAATGGGCAAGGTTTGTTACACCAGCCCTGGCGGGGGCAACTTAAGACACTAGCCCGGGAAATAAGATTGAGGTATGCAAGTTGGAATCTAGGTACGATGAATGGTAGGTCAAGAGAGCTAGCATCTGTGCTGAAAAAGGAAAAATAAGGTTAACGAAGAAGACTTACGAAAGACGACTGCATGCAGCAATAATGCGAATATTGCGGTGGATGTGTGGTATTATAACATGGAGTGACAGAGTGAGAAATGAATACGTTAGGGTAAGTCTGAAAGTAGCTCCTGTGATAGAAAAGATGAAAGGAATCCGTCTGTCGTGGTATGGGCACATTAAGAGAAGGAATGAATCATATGTAGGAAAAAAAGGTGATGAATATGAAAGTGGATGGATGGGCGGGTCGAAGAAGGCCAAAAAAGAGATGGATGGAGTGCGTGACTGAAGATATGAAAGAGAAAGGGGTGAATGAAGACATGCCGTGTGTGGAAGAAGAAGAGATACTGCGCCGACCCCAAGTAATTAATTGGGACCAGGGCAGGGGGATGATAATATACCTAAGTAATCAAAAATTAAATTCTTTTAATAAGTAACAAAACATTCATTGGCGGGTAGGGCGATACGAATTTTGCCGGGATAGCTAGAATAGTATAAAATTACAGCCATTTTAAAACAATGTAAAATAAAATTTATTTCTTTCATTATTTCATACAAATTGTAAATTAAATTAAATTGAAGATAAAATTATGTCAGATATTATTGCCGCCTAGTGGTGTCACATATTTATGCTTCGTGAGTGTATCACATCATTTTGACGGTACTGCATTATGCAGCCGGATAATGTCACATATTTTTGCTGCGTACGTGTAGGCACATATTATTGAACTCGATCATGGGTCAGATATTTTTGCCAACCTGCCCATAGGAACATATTTATGCTCGTGACTGAACCACGAATTAGTTATTAATAATAAATGTTGCCAAAAGTATACGAAAACAAACAATTTTTATTATATCTACATACTTATTATATGACTATACTCCTGACTTGAAAGATACGTTACAAAAAAATGCTACTTCCAATTTAATACAATACACGATCCACGTTTAAAACGCCTTAACCGCTCTCTACACTCTAAACCTTCATATAAAAGTCTACAGAACAATTGCAATCATCGCAGTTATAAAGCAACTAGCAATTAATTGCAAACGAGCAATAACAAAGCCGTATACGTCACAAGTTGAATTTAATGTTACGACGCGTTCACTCGTATTAGTACCCGATAATTGTCATCCAGAGTTATGCATTTAACTAAGATATTAATACTGGATATACAACTGTCATTGGCGTTTCAATTATTTCTATATTAGACCATATTGAGTGCAAAAAAGACCGTGATCGAAACTAAAACAGGCAATAATATCGCTGTTTACAAACACACACACAAAAAAATGATTCTTTTTATGACGTGACGTAATATGTGATTAGGAAAACGTAAAATCTTTTATTTTAGTCGTGATTTTTTTTACAACGATGATATAGCAATCACTGTCACAATATTAGACAATTAATTAATTTCAAAACTGATTCATTTCCAAGTGATAATTCCTATTATTAATAAGTATACATTTATCCAAGTCTATTTTGAGTAAGTAAGTTTAAGAGTAGTGAACTATGGCCTCAATCATCTCAAGTTGTAGAGAAGGCCAACGCCCAGTAGTGGGACGTATATGGGCTGGTGATGATACAATGTGCTTACCTATTTTAGACTCTGAAGAAAATACTGCCCGTGGAAATCGAAGTGCTTTGCTGTTATTGTATGATCTTTTTGAACAAATCTCAATCACTTTCATTCCTTTCCGAGCGTGTGAAAAATGATCGCGTCCGGTGTTAATGTGTGGGATTAACGAGCGCTGTATCGTATCGCAGTTTTTATGTTAATTTATACACTTTTAATGGACATCTCGAGATGTTTGTTTACGTTTTGTACGGGTTCTTTATTGTTATTGCTTATGCCAGTGTTTCTCAAAGTGGACAACAAATTGTTTAAAGGCTGAAAATGTTCGTAACATGGTCAAGTCCGTACTACTTTGTCATAAAGACGGCATTTAAGTGTTATTATTACTATTTAGTTTAATTTCACAAATAGTTTTGTCCTAAAGCGAGCGACTAAACTGCCTATCGTCACTAACCCAGAGGCTAGCGTGGTAGACAAAGGCCTATATATATCCTTGAAGAGGAGGTCTATACCCAGCAGTGGGCATATACAGGAAGATGATGGTGAAAGCAAGAAATAACGTAATAACTTTGAGAACCCATGGATTCTATATCTATAGCTATGTTTAGGAGAGTTTCAAGAGGACAGAATGTTAATCGTAAGGGTAAAATTACTAATGATTTGTTGTATAATATTTTCACGGAATTCATAATAAATATGTCCAAATATAAAAAGCCATTACTGAGCACCATATTTACTTTATAAACCAACTAATATACGGGTTCAATCCTATACCTTGATACACATTACATAGTAATGGCTGTATTTGCAACCGATAAGCCATATCATCTCCTCTACCTAAACACGCTGTATCTCAGTATAACTTCAACAAAACTTAACATACACGTTTCGCCTCATATATTTTGACTACATGGACGATATACACCAATTTCTCTATGGAAAAATCGTCCATCGAAAATCTCTAACAGCCGTCTCGTTCGTAATTTAATACTCGGCTAAATGGAGACGTCACACACGCAGCACGCATTAAGCGGCGCAATTAGGAAGTCGCCACAATAGCCACGGTGTTTCGTGGTGAATGGACTTCCGAAATCGGCCGGGTCGCCGGCCCACACTCCGCCGTAATGTACTGTGGGACAGCTGAGCGGACGCGGCGGTGCGGCCACGAAAAGGGCTCTTTGTTAATTATATTAGCAGTTAAATAACACTGGTCTGCAGTAAAATCCTCCTTTAAAAAAAATTGTCACAAATATTCCAGTGTCCTGAATCTATCCCCGTTGGTCGATTTTTTCCATCACGTCTAGATTTTTTTATATGAATTTTTAAAATTTCAAAAATTTGAGTTTTCTTTACAATTTTTTTGCCCGTCATTGTTACAAAAAGAGTATTTACAAACATTGTATGTACAAAATATGTTTTAGCGAGTTGTAAGAGAAAGAATGAATGTGCTTTTTATGGTATGGCGAAGGTGATTTTTATGGTAGTAGGTACATAGGCGCATGCGCAGTATTCGCTGTGACTTCACATTTTGTATCAAATATTTTGGTAAGTTTTGCATAAAGGTCATTTTCTCTATATTGGTTTTGAGTATTTTATATGTAGTTTATATATTTTTTATGAGCAGAGCCAATAAATATAAGATAGATGTTTGATATTTTCATAATATTGTTTGTTAACTAAATAAAATAAAAAATCTACGTGTGGTACTTAATTGTATGTCAGATTCCATGTTTAGAGCACAAAATATGATGAATTCATGCATGGAAACAAGAAGGAGCAAAAAAAAAATTTTTTTTTGCAGACCAGTGTAATTGGTTTTTAAGATATGGAAATGTAAAAAATACCATATACACTCTATTGAAATACTGCCAATGATTTCCTAACTTCATTGGTGTTATTTGAATACGCGTGTTGTTCCGAAGTTGGATGATAAGTTAAAGTATTTCTTCTCAGGATATTCAAATGACATTATGTAGTATCGTATTAAAATGTCTTGGATTATTATATAGCTGAATGATTCACTACAAACTCCAAGGTCTGTAATTGCATCCTTACAAATACCATTAATGCAAATGTCTGTTGCCTATAAACGCATAAAATCAATGAATTTATTTTGATGAACTTCTCACAGATATAGATTATTCTCCCATTCCCATGTCCAAATGGCATAATTCTAATGATTATTGAGAATGGGTGGTAGCCTGTTAAAATGTTTTACCGTATATGGATAGTATAACACCTAAAATCCATATATGACTTGAGTCTTTTTTTTTCAATCTAAGCTACCCCAAACATATAGGTATAGCCATGTTCTATCAAAGCCTTTCTCTTATCATATCATATCATCATCACATAACCACGTGTCTCCGATGACTTCGTATAATTCCCAAACTATTCCATATAACGTAGGTAATCATGCATCAAGCAGTGATGGCCTCGAGGTTTGGACGCGCGGTCGAGAATCTCGGCGGTCGCGGGTTCGAACCCCAGGCACACACCTCTGACTTTTCGAAGTTATGTGTGTATTCACATTGAATTATCACTAGCTTTAACGGTGAAGGAAAACATCGTGATGAAACCTGCACACCTAAGAGTTCTTAGGAATTTCTTAGGTGTGTAGTCCGCACTAGGCCAGCGTGGTGGACTATGGCCTAAACCCTCTCAATGATAGAGGAGACCCGTGCTCAGCAGTGGGCGTATATGGGTTGATGAAGAAGAAGAATCATGCATCTCCAACTCGCATCGATAAAATTGACGCCCGCCATCCGGTGAGTCAGTGAGACGTGCCAATAAATGCGAAACAACACACACATTTGTCTGCGATCGGAGCCAGAGTATCAAGTAAAAGAGTCGTCGACCTCCAAATTATACACTGCCATAAGAGAAGCGCTGTACAGAAACCGGTGGAAGCAGACAATCCGCTCCAGATGTCACCCTAACGTTGACCGCGATCCTCAGATATGAGGGACCGACCAGAGAGAGATCCGGTGAGTTAGTGAGACGTGCCAATGAATGCGAAACTACAAGCAAATTTGTCTGCGATCGGAGCCAGAGTATGTAAGGCGATTAGTCGGCGATGCAGCGTAGATGGGACATTAACGTATATAGTATTTTTTTTATTATCTGTAAATGGAATCAAACATACTTAAATACAATTGGAAGCCGGAAATCTGTGTGGATTTCTTTATGTCAAAGCCCAGTAACACTGTCCCCCGTCTCGACAATCAAATCTGAGAAATCTTGGTCGATTGAGTAGATTCTTTATTTTTGTTCTTTTATTCCACGCGTCAAAATAAAATAAATTCGCGAATATATTTTCAATCGTTTCTCTGAACGCTACCATATGTTGGCCCAATTTCTCGTTTGCTCCTATTTCATAAAAATCACATACAGAATATAAACACACCGTGTCTGAAAATTAAGACAGGCAACAATTTTGTATGACTTTTTAGCGTCAATGCGTTTGTAATCACCGAAACTATCATTCCTTTCAGTTTTCGATCATGTTCTTTTAGAATCCGGTGTCGCCGTTTCGTTGGCCCGCCGCTCTCGCCCGGGAGACAGACAAGCGTCAAGTGAGGACACATTAAAGAGACGTACGAGCGCAAATGTCCCGCTAAAACCGGCCCGACCTTATAACCGCCCCATAAATATACATCGAATTCATTTTTCTCAACTCTATCGTGTCTCGCTGAGTGCCGGGCTATGTGGAATCTACGCGAGTGGTTTTTATTGGGATCACTATATTTGTGTAGTAATGTTGGCAATAAAACAGATTGTTTTATTCTATATGTTTTTAGAAATATGGGAAAGTGAAAACATAGAACCTGTTGGAATTCATCACAAATAAATATACCTGATAAGAGCATATAACTTACTTTCAATCTGCAAAATATTGCACGATTATCTGCTGACGATAAACCATATTGTGATGACACGCATCGAAAACCTCCATAAAGAATCAACTTACCTGTAACAATAAGAAAGAAAACATGAGTTTATCATAAATAAACACACAAGCAATATATCAATACACATTTTGAATCACCTCGCATAATTATCTCATTCGTAGGGATACCATAAATTAGAAAAAAATCTACAGAGTATTGTTTTATTAAGAAGCTGTCTGTTGATCAATGCTGGTTGCATTATTAAAAAAAAGAGTTTATTAGTTGTCTCTTTATTGTTGGACACAGATGAATTTAACCATGGCTGTAGTAATATATTATATTGTAGTAATATTTTATATTAATGACTTGCCTTATTATATAAGGGACGATTGTGATGTAGTGCTGTTTGCTGACGACACTTCTTTAGTATTTAAAGTTAAACGCAATCAATCCACTCTTGACGATGTAAACTGCACTCTCACTAAAATCGTGCATTGGTTTAATATTAATAACCTATTATTAAATAGTAAAAAAACTAAATGTATTAGGTTTATAACACCTAATGTAAAATATGCCAATGCCGACATTTTAATGAATGGAGATAAGCTGAGCCTTGTGGATAATACTAAGTTTTTGGGAATCACATTAGACCCCAAACTTCAATGGGGTCCCCACATAACAGTATTAGCTCAAAAGCTGAGTGCAGCAGTCTTTGCAGTGAGCAAAATACGTCAGTTGACAGACATTGATACAGCTAGGTTAGTGTATTTTGCTTACTTTCATAGTTTGATGAGTTATGGAATTCTACTATGGGGTGGTGCCGCTGACATAAATACCATATTTTTACTACAAAAACGAGCCATCAGATGTATTTATTCTCTTAGCTCTAGATATTCTCTAAGAGAAAAGTTTAAGGAAATTGGTATTTTGACAGTAGCATCGCAATACATACACGCAAATCTTATGTATGTCCATAAGAATATTCATAAATTTAAAAAGTTTTCTGACATACACGATAGAAATACTCGTAATAAAAATAAGTTAGTAACTTATAAAACCAGGCTCCACAAGATCAGCAAATCTTTTAAGGGTTACTGTATACACTTCTACAATAAAGTCCCTAGTCATATTAAGGCTTTAAAGTATCATAAATTTAAAGAAATTACTAAGAGACATCTATGTAACAAAGCCTACTATACAATATCAGAATATATGGAAGATAACGAAGCCTGGGTATAAGTAAAATGTTATTGTAATCCCGGGCTTGACTGGGTCTACTTTAATGGACATGGCTGTACATACTTGATTATTATACTTGATTATTATTTTAGTAACTTGTAAGCAATCAGGTATGTCATGCTCGCAGAAATGTCTGTGCTTACGGCGGCGTCGTGTGCCGGGTCGGTCACTTCCCTATGAAATGGTTGAGGAGGCCGATGGCTGGCACATGCGTCATACTCGTGAACGGGTGCTGTTTGTGGGGACTGGTCTGCCTGATTTGCTTATTTCCATTAATGAAATTTCCATTAATGAAATTTTAACCTGGTTAGATGTCAGAGTCTCCATTTAAGATGACTATGTTGTTCTTATATACAAAATTCTGATATTGTATTAATGAGCTGCTCTAATTCGGGAAATTGAGTCTTTGTATCTGTATTGTAAACTATCTCTTGATTGGAAAAGAGCAACACTAGAGTTTCTTGCCCGTTCTTCTCTAGTGATGACTGCCTTCCGAGCAGGGTGGTAAATTTTGAAATGACTGAATCTAAGTGATGTATTTGACATTTTATGGATTCAATAAATATTATTTCATTTCATTTCATTTCAATAAAAAATAATGCCAATCAAGCAGTACAAAGTACTAAATAAATAAACTTCAAAATCTGATATAAATTTTAATCTGTTAACTTCAAATGACATTGAAGTATTCTTTATTTTGTTTTATAAGCCACGTGTTAGTACAACCAGTTTTTAGCTCTTTTTATTTATTTTTAATTAATAATTATATTTTATTTTGCTTACTTTCTATTTTTTTCGTTATTTACATTCATTTCACCTTGAATAAGATATTACTTAAAGTATATTTATATTTCGCGAGCTGTAATTAAGTCTCACTTCAAATACAGCAATACTATTCCCATTTCATTGCGTGCTGTTTCCGAGAATCAAATCTACAGCCTGACTCTCATACTCTAAATCACACGTTTTAAACTAATATCGCAGTAATGCACTCAAAAACGAAAACAGAAGAACTTTTTTATTAAGAAACTACTTTAAGCAAACCGTCCCATGAAACACCGTTGTTAATCTTGCACAGAGCGAAGACTCATAGCCAAGGACTCGCGGAGACAATGGAGGCAAATTAAATTCTATTCGTAATTTGTGCCGAGTTATTTGTAATTACATTTGTAGCGAGGAGAATAAAATACAGCCCTTTGTTTGCGAATCGAGCGTTGGACATCTTGATTTAATGAATAACGGGGAATTGTTTAGATGTCAATTGATGAAGATGGTGTCTTCTTTTAAGTGGTCGAAGTCTCATGAAGCTTGGTACCTAGTATGGTTGCACTGTAAATTGTTAATTGACATGAAGCAACCCTCATTTCGTTCAATGAAAGAATTTACTGGTGGAGTATTGTTTCCGCGGCCACGATAGTTTAAGAGTGAAAGTCTGTCACATTCCGAGCCCATGCCTATTTTATTTTCTCCACATAAATATCATATACGCAGATGTGCATTTCTGCATCCACATTTCGTCCCGTCAATACCAAATAGTTCGCTTTTCTTTTTGACTGTCCCAAAAAAACCATACTATACATTTAAGCTCCAATTTTTGTCTAAATAGGCATTTACATTCATATAACAACATGTACTAATGTAATAGCAAGTGTACTCTCCGGTGCGACACAAACACTACCAATGGACATTTTTATTAATGTTATTACTTTTATAAATACTACGGCAAAGCCCCACGTCCGTATAAATAGCTGTTTTTGTTCGAAATTACAACGTTAATCTGAATTTCATATTAAATTACTGTTATTGAATTGCCTTATTAATTGCGCGGAGTAAATTGTTATCAAAAGCTTTATTTTCCGGATAGGATGGCAGTGGGTTGGAAACTGTCGGGAAAAGTTAAAAGCAAAACACATCGCTTCTTTTTATGTTTAAACTAATAAGAAAACAACACACTTAAATGTAAGCACATTAAACATGTAATAATCAATTACATTACATCTGAACGTAATTACATCAAAATTGATCCCATGGTTTGATATTCAACAGATACTAAACATACCCAGGCTAATATGTATGTATAGATGTATGTATGTATAGATATCCGAGTATTAAAGGTAAAACCTTAACCTTAAGAATTGCTGTATTGCGAAAAACTAGATCGATCACGCAACGGGTCAATCGCTCATAGTTTCATGAACATTATGATTATTTTATTTCAGTATACAGAGTTTACTGCATTGACTTCAATTTACTAATATACATACACCTAAGAAGAAAAGTAAAAACATCATTTATAATATCTAAACTCCCTAAGACATCTGTTCTCATTTCATCTGCTTGTTTTTTGACATATCCATTTATACTACTACTATGATACTATCACACAATAATAATAAATAAATATTTTACGCACATATATTTAGTGTAAGACATACTAAAGACGTAAAACTATAAAAAACACCCAAAACACATTAAATAAACAAACATACGACCAATAAAGTAATCCCGCAAGGATCCTAAGGTCTCGTGCCGTAAATATACCAAAAATACATCCTCATCGCGACTAAACAACGACCATTATTTACCGCGAAAGGAGATACGACATGATAATAATAAAAAAAGAAACGTTTTTCGCGCATTTTTCACAATATCAGTGTAGCGTTGCAAAAACTGTCTCACTGATGTACGGACTAGGGATGGGGTTCGTCCAGACAAGGATCGAGAAATAAATCGACTATGTATACCTACTCGCAATTGCAGGTAAGGTCCTTTACGAGTAAGGCATCGATTCGAATTATAAATAAAAATATTTACACGCCTTTGCAAATGACAAAAAGTAGCAAGAATATAGCATTCTTACATTGTATAATTTATAAAAATTATCCCCTGTGCTTATAGTTGAGAATTATTTGTAACACCACATTTGAACATAAATTGTCTAAAATAAAGAAGTCTCACCCATCTTTGGATCAATATCCAAAGATATTATTTTTGGTTTTCCTTTCAACCATTCTCCTTTAAAAATCTCTTCTTCTTTTCTAATCAATTAATAGCTCTTGTAGGAGAAAGTTCTTATTTTTAATATATGAAAACAACTAGCCGTGATCGACTCGCTAGATCGATTATTCCATTCAACCGATAACAAAATCGATTCTCCGTACAATCGTTCTCAAACCTACGTCCCTAGTACAGTCCACCGCACAGTTTATCATCACAAAGCCTAGTTACAAGTACATAAAACTGTGGAGAGCTGTTATCGGCACGGTACACTCGGGCGGCGTGTTGTTTTTTCCACCGAATCAGATTATGTGGGGGCGGTTTGGCGAGCCACGATAGCGAAGGGAAAGATCGCCTTCTTATGGACGTGGGAAATAAAATTAAAATTTATGACTTCATACGCCGCCTGTTGGATTAGCTGCTGACGATAATATATGGCGAATAAGTTCTGTACATCGCAAAAATTTATTACTAACTAGATATTCGGTTTTGGAAACAGAAATGCTTTATTATATGTGCGTACAAGTCAAAGGAACTACAGTGCCTGTGTGCTTGCTACTTACGTTAAAATCAAATAGTATAAATGCGAAGATCACTCAAATCAGTCCATATGTTTATCAGAGATCATAATTTAACCCATTTGTGGCCAAGCAGAAACTACAAGAACAAATTCAGAAATTTCTTTATTTAATCATAGTTGGGGATACAAATAAGTATAAAAATGAAAAAAAAAATTAAAATTATTTATAATTTTGAAATTATAGGGGTGTGCCCAAATTGGCACAATGGCCACTTAAGGGTAAAATAGTGTGCAAGTCTATCGGATCCTATTATAACGGATAAGTCCATCAAAACGCTTTGGAAACTTTTTCTTTAACATATTCGCTGCCGTCCAGTTGTAACCATTCGATGACAATGATATCTGACGAGTAAAATGATGATGAGGTGATTGTCCAAGACAAAATGTAGCTATACTTCAGCGAAAATATAACTGATCCATTACATCTTCTTTAGACGTAGCTGTAATGGTCACGCATTTGGAAATGCCACATCTATCATGTGTTTGAAGGGAACCCACCTCCATTTGTTTGCCATGGACTTCAACTCCTTACAACGATATTGATTGGGCCATTTTCAGCGAAAATGTATCATAAAGTATCTCATTATTTGTATCAAATTTATACTCGGATCTCTGTTCTTTCATACTACTCTCGTTTAGTAATTGGTCAATCGATGATGGATAAGTCTAAGGATAAGAAGGAGCCAAGGAGGAACAATCAGCCTGCCCTGAGGTAAAGGGGGCTTTGAATACCAGCACGGTATCCCCTGCATGTCGTAAAAGGCGACTCAATTGTTCCCTTGGGGTCGCTGGACGTGCTGCGGGGGCAGGGCGTCCTCAAGTGACTCCAAGAGAGGTGGCGGCACTTTGGCCTCTGTACATCGCGGGGCCCCCACCCACAACCGGGGCGCCCGAAACAAGGTAGAGGTTGTTTAACTGCGTTCCCTTTGACTCCGAGGCGGCCGAGACAAGTACGTCTCGGAGGCGCACCGGGCGCCTGTGGACAACGGTGGCCGCCCCTCGCTCACGTACCATGGTCGTCCAACTCAGCACGAAGATGGCCACTGGGGGGTTTTGGCCGGTATGCCGGTTTAGAGACTGAATTAAGGACTCAGCCCGTCACTAACAACTGCGCAAATATGACGTCGCCGCGCGCCGGGCTGGAAGGCCTGTGACCCTGATATACGCTTCCCGCCCCCCACTGCCCCCGGGCTGGCGGGAAGTAGAGCCATAAACAGCTTTCCCCTCGAGAACAAAAAAAAGGAGGCACAATCAGCACTGACCAATTTCGTCCAATCGCAGATACATCAGGTGCACTAGCGGTGGTTTAATATTTGCGGTCTTATGTTCGTTTCCATTGGCAGTTCACCATCACTGCTATCCTCATACTCAGAAAGAGTATCTACATTATGAACACCTAAATACCTCGATTTCTTCTATAACATGAATTGGCAATATTGAAGACATTTGTTCATTATCAAAACCATCTCCTTCGTCAGTATCAATAAAAAGTTCCAATGGAATTATAGCCAAATCATAGTCCAAGCCGTCGTCACAATCTTCGAGGATTGTATTTACCTCTTCCTCTTATCCACGGCAATTGTTACTGACACTATAACGTCGTTAGCAGTTTCTCCTTATGATATGCAAAAATAACACTTGTGGCCAGTGTACCCAAATTGGCACAGCAATGTTTAAGGTGCTATAAAATGGTAAAAAATGAATCATTATTTTTTAAATTCTGTTTATAAGATAGAAAATTTATCGTATTTGAATAATAATAACTATTTACGATGATAAACTTAATATGCAAAATATAATAATTGCAAACAGTCAAGTACCTCGACAGGTCCTTCAAAAGCAAAATTCGACCAATTATTGTAATAAATCTATAATATATAACTAAATTGTTTAATATTATATGTAATCACCACACTTTCAACTATCCAATAATGTAAGAATTTATTAACTTACATAAATACTTTTTTCATGTACCCTCAAAAAGTAAGTGTTCCCAAATTGGCACGGCGGTCAAGAATGGGTTAATTCAGACATGGATTGGATTTTGTTTGAACTTTCAAATGCAAAAAATCACTTTTAAGTCAATAACAATAGCTTATTTCAGTAACCTACTTTTCGTCGAATTAGGCATAAATCATCGTGCAGGTATCCTTCAAACAACTTCAACAAAATATAACATACTTTCATACCAAAACCTTACCACAACATAGACATAACTCCTTCCAAAATAAAACGAAACACAGTCGTAACACTAAAAAAACCCTACACAAAGCCAGGTGTAAGAAAATCCCTATAAATACACTCAATAAACATTCAATTCAATTAGAGGCCGTCCCACGCAGCGACTATTCCGAGGCTGTAACTCCATCACTTTCCAATACGGTCTACGGTCTCCGGTCTAAACATCCCCCAAAGTATTTAAAACGTCCGATAGTGGAGCTCATAAGTCAGCCGGGGGGTTAATCTGCTCAATAACAAAATCCCCATATCACATCGGGATTACAGGGGTACGTCGCAGGGTTGAGACATCTCCCCGCCGGCCTTTACCAAATGAGAATCGCTTTCTCGGGAGCGTTGATTTAAATTTTAAGTACATTGCTTAGTTTGTTTGTGAATTTCGTTCTGATGTAATTAGATTGCGAATGGGACGGTAAATGAAAATGTTGTATAGTTGATAAACGCTTTGAAACTTGAAATAGAATTTGTATATTATTTTAATACTAGTTTCACGAGCAAAACGCAAACAGAATGTTTAATATTAGTTTTCTATGACACGTTGGGGTACCTATTAATCCGAAAGGTAAGATAGAGGTGCATTTTCGGACACATTTCCAGGCTTCGTGTTGCAACTAAGTATTTCCTGATGGAAAATTTTCATAACGTTATCCCGTCCCGGGGATCAAACCCGGTACCTATAGATGGTCGGGGACATACGTGTACCGCGTCACTACGAGTCACACTTTTATCTACACTCAAATTATTACCATCTCTTGCCCGTCTGTACCTTATTTCATCTCAAGATAGGACGCAGAAGTTTTACAATAAGAATTAGAAAACGGCCACTGTATTTAAAAAATGTATCTAATAATACTTGTTTCCTACTGGGGTTAATAAAACAATAATAAGCAAAAATAATGCCTGACCTTTTCGACAGCCGGTTTTATTAAACCGGTTTTGATGCCTTTCACCATTGTCACACAACTTATGTGCAAATGACCGGACATTAAGATTAAAGCTCATTTAGCTCGTGACGTGAAGATAGTATATTCGGAATTTAGGTCAGTCTAATTTAAAATGGTAGGTATATTGTTTGTTTTAATTATGGTAAAGGAAGTATGGCAAGAATGATGATGTTGGTGATAATTATAAGATATCTACTAACACTGATAATATCACAAATTATTATAATCTTCCTTAACCTCCTTCAATCTTCATCATCATTCAAGAATTTTATGTATATGTTTAAAATGTGAAATCATGTTTTCCCTTCAGACAATCGAGTCAAAACAAACAATCGACCGTAGAAAAGATATTTATCCCGCACAAACAACACTTCCGTAATTCAATTTCCTTGCAGAAATATACACTCACTCCATTCTCCATTAACAAAATGGGGTAGAAAAAACTTATCTGCATTGTCTATTCGCAGAATTGTCATTGTTTGCCTACGGTGGATCGAGGAAACAATGACGGAAATTAAACGTAATTATTTACAAATGAGATCTTTTTTTTAACCTTGCACGCACTAAGATCTATGACTAGAAACATATATTTTTTTCCTCGTCGAGGGAAGACGCACATTTGCATTATAATAAACATTGGCTAAAAATTTTAAGACTTGCAAAGAGGCAAAACAAATTACAAATGTATAAAATGTAAATTCTTCCAAGAAAATTTACTAGATTTAACAGATTAATTAATTATTAGACAGTTGAACCGATAGTTTCAACTCGACCAATAAAATTGACCCACTGCAAAGCTTATCAACTGTGACTAACACTTAACATATCATGAATCATTTTCGCTATATTTTGAGATCGATACACATTAAAATACATTGTTCGCGTCATACTTGCATAGTAAATAGTCCACAAATGCTTGTTGTCGCGTATTTGTCAAAAATCCGGCAGCCATCAGGCGTCGGTAATTATGAGGGGCGACGCTTAGCGTGTCAGGCAGTTGATTAATTACATTGCGCTTGACACAGTGTAGCTCAACTCAGTGGGGTAGGTACGGATATTTTTCTTACATCAGTTTCATGATCAAAAGTATCCTTTGATAATGTTGGAAAAAATATTTCTTAATCTGTCTTTCTGAATTAGTAAACCTTTTGAAAGGATCTTAGTTCAAATATTTTAATCATGATATAGTTAAACTGTAAGCTTGTAAAAAATTCAGTAGACAATGACTAAGTTTACGGTGAGAGTAATTCTGATCAAATAACCTTCATAAGAATTATTTCTCGTAACATTTATACAAGAAACATCAGTTCTGAGTATTACGGGCATTATAAGAGCATGTTTGGGCTAGTCACCTACACGGTATGTAAACAACAAAAATAAACCATCAAATTAAAACGTCGTTCTTTCTGTTTGACAGCCCCGTCGTAGCGGGTGGAGTACATCAATCATTGTTAAGTTTTCACGATCGTAAATCATCGAAACGAAATTCCTTAGCACTTCGAAAATAGTAATTATTTTTATGATACCAGCGGACGATGCGAAAATAACTTCTATCTCAGTTAGAATTAATCCGGTATTCTTACACTTTCCAGTTTAAAAGTTGACTTTTTGCTTTATCTCCGTAGTTACTGCTACCTAGAAAATGCATTAAAGCTTTTGAGTTATAAGTTTTGTACGAGCGAATTATATAATCAGCTGCACAAAGTTACGACAGACGAAATGACACGGTTACTGCTTCGAATCTAAAATAAGTAAGAAATTTAATTCTAGAACAAAACTCAAAGCAATTTATTTTCAAGTAAAAGACATCGAAACAAATCAAATAGTTGTAAAGACCTTCTACGCCTTTGGAACAAATTCGGCCATTAGTGATCAAAACAAGCCCGGAGCCAAACAATAATCTATTTCAAACATCACAAACCCAATTGAAGCTCCTTTAAAATATAAGTTTTACTAAATCTTTCAACTTTATTATGCAATTCAAAGTGTAAACAGTGATTTCAAAGCAAAGTTGGAGATTGCGAACGACTTTAGATACCATAACTACTATTTAAGGGTGGTACATGCATGTTACTGGTACAATGTTATCTTTACATCCAGTGTCTATCTACATTTAACCTGTTTCGTAGTATCAATCAAACAAATACACTCTTAGCTCTTACATAAGTTAGCATCATTCTTATATCTCAAAATTTTATAACAGCCATATTCTTGTCTAAGCTTTTCTCTCACTTAATTAGTCTTACAGTCCATGCATTTTTAAATGTCATCATTTTCTTCACGTGTCCCTTAAAACTTTTTTTATGATTCGGCCATTACTACGAACGTTAAGTGAGCGTTACCAAAGAAATGAACTAAAAACTCATGCAGCAAATTTTTAATAAGTTTTGTAACGAAGCTCAGTTTTAATGAACATTTTAAAAATTATTTTATGTCAGCCTTTTAACTTGATATCTTCCAAGGATCGCAAAATTTTTAGATGACGTTCTTTACTAAATGGAATATCGTCATTTGCTAAGTTTTGTTTTGTCATTTCGTTAATTAAACAATACTCTGTGAAGCAAAGTACTAAGACTGCAAAAGTTATTAACGTTCTGCAATTATTAAGTTTTTTATTTCTTTACCTTGTACCAATCAAGCTTCAATGTCTTTGAAGACAGGACGTCTTTAACCGTCTAATCTAACATAACAGTAACAGTTTTTTTTTTCTTTTAATAAACGGAAAAATACCTAAAATCCTAGAATTGGAAAAAATATATAAATGTTTGTTCAACAATAAAGATGATAATGATCATAAGTCCACTGATCCAAATACCAGGGCAGCAGAAATAGGAGGAGATCTAATTACAAATGAACAAACAGGCACTTTAGATATAGAAGACAAGTTCAACGCGCCAAACAAGAGCGAACGTGAGAGAATCCCATCTATGTAATCGATATCACTTTCTAAAGCTGGTACTTAGCAAGTCTGACTAAAAACGTCTAGATTCAAATGCAGACACTCGTTTGTAACACAAGCCAGCCGCTCCTAAGAGTCCGTGGAAAGTTTTAATTATATTAAGAATTTGCCGAGACCGCGGCAACACTCCGTGCCGCGTTGATAAACTGTAAATTTGTGCGGATTTAAATTTATTCACTGTATTCGTTTTATTTCTTTGACTTAAATGTTATTAAATGAACAAAGTTTTCCTAATATGGTGTCGTATTGTATCAACAGAACTGATTACATTACTACTTTTCAAACCAACGAAGCGCTCTTTAGAAATACAAAATGCTTTATTTGTATTTAAAGCTATATTCTTAATTGCAGCGATATATATCTCACACATAAACACAGTTTGCACGAAATACTATTTGGTTTTAATTTTCGCATCATCATCATCAGCTATTATTTATCCTACTGCTAAAAGTGTTTTAGGCCTTAATCCACCACGCCGCCCTAGTGCTAATTTGCAAATTAAGTACCTTAGAAGTTACACGTGTGCAAGATTTGTCACGATGTTTCTCTTCACATGACTTTTAAATTTAAAGTGACAACAATTCCATACATACACAAAAATACGACCTCCCCATATTTTTCTATACCTTTTAAGTTCCAACAAAACTTCATACCTAAAATATTTTTTTCTACCATTTGCGGCACTGCCTTGTGCTACCCTGTGCCAACGACCAGGGGAGCCTATCCACGTCGTGTTTTGATGACCCAGTTGTCGAATGATCTGTTCAGGATCTAATTAAGCCGAGTGGAGGCCGTTGAAAAGTGCCGTCTCATCCCCAGCGGCGGCCATTTGAAAAATAACACGTTTTGTGTCCGACAGAGTATTCGCTCTGGAAATTCGCTGCAGGCGGGTTAGTTAGTGCTAATGATTGATTGTTTGCCTTCCGTTCTCGGAACTTCTAGAAATTATGTTAAGTTCTCGGGAATAGTATAGAAAGATATGCAAAAAATGTTTTTAATTATTACACAAACATTGGTAAAGAAAGGGAAGATCCCTGCGAAAATAAGGATAACTCGTATGATTCAAAAGCAAATATATCATTAGCTTACAGAACATCTGCCAAATACACAAATATTTTATGTATGCATGGTTATCTGAGCAAACATAAACTAGTATTACTACATACATATCCAATACTAGCCACGTCTATTACATTCCAGAAAGATCCTGTGCTACCAAACGAGACAGTACAATTAAGTCAACTGTGGACAGGTGTGTACTGCACTTATCAACAGATGGCGGTAGGGTCACTACCTTACTGTATAAAAAGTACCCACGGTGCACAAGGCAAATTAAATTAACGACATAAGACGCGACCTGTCGTCACTGCAACCTTAAAGTTTCGTCAGCGCGAGAAATACAAACCGCATAATGAGACAGTACCCCCTTTGTTTGCCGCAATTATGTTTTATTTGAGAATTTACGACGTTCAGTTGAATATTTATTGTATTCCGTAAAATTGGTAATGTTAAAAGAATAGTGAAGTCAAACAAGAGATTTTCCGACTATATATTTTAGGCATTGGAGGAATATGTTTATCATTGTTATCTAAAAATAGCACATCATATTATCATCATCAGCCCATAAGCGTCCCATTACTAGGAATGGGTCTTCTCTACTATTGAGATTGTTTAGTCCTTAGTCCACCACGCTGACCTAGTGCGTCTTGGCCGACTAGACACCTAAGAAATTCCTAAGAACTTTAAGATGTGCAGGTTCCATCACGAGTTTTCCTTCACCGATAAAGCAAGTGATAATTAAGTATTGTGGTGGCGCTATCGAAATTAAAATCTTGCTTATTTTTGACAATCAAGAATAACCTTATATTTTCATTGTGGTGCACACATACTATCGGAACGTAAATCCTATCCTTCACATGAAACATAGTTGGCCTAGACTAGTGTAACCGTACACTACAGCTGACATCGAATTACGTGTGAAAACACACATAGTTGCCGTATTGAAACGAAAGCATACAGACCGCCTCGCTAATACGTCTCGAAGCTTCTAATGAAGACATTAAAATCAACAAGACGCGCCAACCGAGACGATATCAAAGGTGGCCCGTAATGCATGTGACTTATACCAAATTAGACGAGTAACCGCACGCCTCGCCCGTGCGGATGCAACTCTATACGTTTGTACGTCTGCAGTAATAGTGTGGAATGGAACACGCGCTTGTGATTTATGATGCCCTGGTACCTGAAGTTACTACACATGACTGTTTATTCTCTATTTTCCTCAAGGAACCCACTAAGTTATATGCATATTATACATAAATCAGATGCTGAAAATAATTTATACTAAACCAAACCAAATACTAAACCATGAGAAATAAGCAATCTATTAACCAAATCGGAAATTTAAAAGAATCTAATGACTAATAAAGCAATTAATGATATCAGCAATCCAATAGTCTACTACCGATAAACAATCTTTTGAAAATCAAGTGCAATAAAGTGCCTTCGTCATGTTCTTATTAAAGAAAAAAAAACAAAGAGAACCTATTAAAAAAAATAACAGCTCATTTCGCGCGCTATAATTTAAATAGTTTTACGGCCACGAGACGCCCACGGAGATTGCACAGAGTAAAAAAAAAGTTATCACGACATCGCGCGGCCATGACCAATGTCACTTTGTTTACCCGTATCGCAGTCATCAAAGAACCGAAAATAAAAACATGCAGCGACGCATCGCAATCATTTGTACGTACGCCACATCACTCGTGGACGTGCACACACCGTTGTGTGTTCGATATGTTTACCTATTTACAAGGCAGATTAATCACGGTGACTGTTGCTGGAAAACTGTTCTCTGCGTCCGTGTACGAAGAAATGTTGCTCATTTTGTGCAAGTAATGTTTATTTTTATACATTAAAAGACTTTTAAGCTAATTTGACTAATGACCAATCATTTATACATTTAAATTTACAAATATTTTTTAACATAGTATCACTAAAATAATTTTCTTCGAAAACAACGTTAAATCTTTTGTAATATATTATATAAGTGCAGAATTTCCGTTTTTTGTTATATGACATTCACGGTAATGACACATATCTCAATGTTAAAATTGAGTCACAACGAATGTCAGTATATCATTGGCTATTTTTTGAATAAAAAATACAATAGCCACGTTATTTATACACAGGAATATTTTTACAGCCCTTTTGCAATTCATTTTCTTTTTATTTCGAGCGTTTGTGGGGCACAAAAGTCTGCATTGTGATTTTTACGACACAAGATTGTTTCTTATTCTTGCGTAAGGATTTCTGGATTCCCCATACAAGCTAAATGACTACAATCATCATTCAATAAATACTTTATCCCACTGCTGGGGACAGGTATATCTTTTATCATGCCTTTCGCCTATATCTTGGGCCAGTCTCATCCTCGACCTCAGCCATCTAAACAGATACACAGCAAATACTAATAATCATTCAATATATATATTTAGATCGATACAAACATACAAATTATTCCTCGTTGTTTCGCGTCGGTTTTACTGACTTTCCTACCACCCCAGCCGACGTTAATCATACCACATTCCAACCTAAACTCCTTACAAAACCAGTAATAACTATCATACATATTAAAAAATTAAATGCTCCAAAACACGAATAAATCATTTTCCGCTGCGTTATACATTGCGCCATTTGTATAACAAACAAGTGCGTCAACCCGCACGGCGCAGCGCAATGTAACGCAGTGCTAATTAAGCTTTTTACGCGACACACTGTAATGCGTGCGTGTAATTTTGCGCTGAAAAGAATTTTTCCATGCCTTTATTACGGGTTATGTGAGTTTTATAATTAGCCTTTATTTATACGGAACAATAAGTCTAAAGGATAATTACGACTTGCGACTACATTAGCGTTCTTGGGGAAATAAAAATTCACTATAAAAATATGGGAGGAAAGTTGTCTTACTTTTATGTTTTAATGTTGTTAGAGCGGGTCATTAGAGGAAAACATTAAATACACTTTTCTATTAAAATAAAATGATGGAAATAAGGCATAAAAGCTAGTTTAGACTTCTGTATAGTGCATAATAAACTTTCGATGAAGCAGTTACTTTACAACAAATGAACCTGAAAACAAAAAAAAAACAAGAAACCTGCAAAATAGATTATCTTACACGCAAATTTTAAAAAATCACTTCATATCCGCACTATTAACAAAACATTCACCTCTCAGTCCTTTATTGCTATCTACCCGCATCATAATTAATCTCAACAATTAATTCATCCATACGTTTAATTACCATTCACATTACCACGTCACACCTACCCTGTGTGCATTTAAACTAGAAGCTTCGATCTGCCAACTCCCAACTTCCCCCATTATCGAGAGCATTCAACTAACCCAGTTGTCTGGCTAGGAGGGTTCCACTCGAGGCTGGCAAAATGTGCGGAACCACTCGCCACACAATGAGACGCTTGGAGCAATTATCATTTCACTCGGCGGACAAATAAAACATTTAATTCAAACGTCAGATAGACAAAGGATGAAAATTTAAATTGACCTAGAGTTTTGAACGAGGCGTTCTTGTTATGAGCATAAGCGATCGATGAGCTTCGTTGTTCGCGAGCTTGTTAAGGGAAAAGGTTCGATTCTCGTAAACACACCCAAATATGGAACCAAAAATAGTCTCCCATAGTTTTGATACGCGCGAAACAAATAAATGCTTCCAACAAAGTCCTGTGTCGTACCAGTCAGAAATTACGAAAGACATTAGGGTCTCAAAACCACCCAGACCCAACATTTGTCTCGGTGTGGGCATCGATCCAGCAGCCTCTCGTTTCACAAGCGAATAGCTAGCAAACTGCGTTATATTATCCTACTATGCGATTTGTAGCCTTTAATCGCATCGCAATACTTGGAAATCAAAATTACAATGACAATTTGTCCTGGTGTCTATACTACTGTCTCATTCAAGTACATCGATTATGACACAAACGACGCGACGTCTTAATCGATTAAGTATTCTGTATTTATTTAACATTTTCCTGCACAATGATAAAAAATATAATTAATCATTCAACCTCTATCCACTATTATTGGAATAGTTTTTTTCTAATAACGTAATTATAATCTAACAATGTCTGCCTTGAGGTATAATTAAATACATTAGCATGAATAATAAATCGATCAATCGTGATAAAACAATCGATTATCGATCGCTAAATACTCGATTAATTGAATTGACATTTACTGAATTTATTGAATGCGAGTTCTCAAACATTTCTATTGTTATCTTAAATGGGGGTTAAAGTGAGGGCGGGCTCGAGTTCTTGTTAAAACAACAAAGTTAAGTGCCTTAAGAAAATAACCAAAGTTATAAACCTATAAATCAACAGCCGAAAACGTTATATGAAGTTTATGGACGAGTATTACTTCTATGTATCTTTGTGAAACCATTTCAGATTTTTTTTATACTGGCTTCATTATAATAATTTCTTTTAATCAACAAACATTGTAATCATAATTATTTTTCTTAGATACAATCAACAAAAGTACATTTTGCTTTCTATGTGCTATTGATGATATCAAACCTCGTCATAATCTGTTCAGCCATAATTATACTTTTGGAATATGTACTTATTTAAAAAGTGTTTTATTTTAAAATAAAACATATATTTTTTTTATTATTTATTTCCACTGTAAAAATCCCTTAGCGTGTTTCAGTATCGTGTCAAAACATTGTAACGTCTGTCTTCCCGCGACAAAGGCGGCCATTTGCCTCCATTCACAATCCGCCATTTTGTTTTGCCCAATAATATAATTCATTATGTTAGTTTTGGCCGGCACGCGAGCTCTTTATGTAATGACGTCACGCTGTCTTCGAGAAGGGCCAATAAAGTTGGGATGAATGGATCGGGGTATATATCGTCCCTTTTTTATACCAAAGTCGTCGTGTGCATACTAAATATTAAGAAACTCAAGCACAATTTTTATGTAGCAAATATTCGAGTACCTCCCTATTTTGGCGAACCTGATTCCAAACTATGGTATATTTGTCCACAATACACTACTTTTAAAATTTCTATTTAGGCCGAAATTTCAATGAGGGTGAAGTTGTAGCATAAAATTATCTTACACCGATGATTAACTTTATATATGAGAGAACATTATAGTCTTCAATTCCCTTATCTCCTGATAGATTAAACTCAGATATCTTCTATGACAATAATGGAAACCTTCATATAAGATCATTCACGTTATCAATATAACACACCCACCCTTGCCAAGTGCACGACATTCACGAAATCCGTTTGTATGACGTGAAAACACACGGATTTAGATTGTGGTGATTCAGCGGCGTTTAATAAAACGCATTCTTGGACGTAAACAACGCGCGCCCGCCGAACGTTTCTCATTCATAATGGCGTGTGCAGCGCAAACGAGCGGTCTCATTATTTATATGCGGGATTAAGTGCTTTAAACATATAATGAAACTACGTGACATTAGATTTTTTTGTACTCTACTAATGGTGATGCTGTATGACATCATTAATACTGCAATGATGACGTCACAAACGTCTTCAATCTTTTTTGCTTGTAAGATTGTAATCTTCTGTATAAAGCAGATTCATTATAGCACATAAACATGAAGACTATAGCAATTACACAATCATCATAATCATTATCAACCAATCACGTTCTACTAGAAATATTTGCAGTTTATTTAGTAAATTAAAAATAGGCTTCGCAGAGATGCCAAGGAATGAATAAAAGACTGAATGAATTACAATCTAAACTCACATCATACATCATAGATCATCTTTTTACGGTACTGTTTAGTGTCGTCATTTCATTCATTCACATGCGTTATATTGTTATATTCTAAGGACCACGGAATGACATTTTTGAAATATCTACTTATCATAAGAGCACGTCAAATCCATGTTTTTAACACACAATCCTTTCGCAACTCCCGAAAAGGGAAAATATCTATTCAAGAGTTTCAACACTAAGGGCAATCAAACTAATAGGTTACTTTTGTATGGATCATAAGCGTTTGAAGCTGCAATGGCCATAAAATAATACCATAAATAAAACGCAAGTCAAAGTAATAGAAAACAAACAAATGTTCAGTGAAACCCTAAACAAATTCTCGATGTACGCTCGTTCTACAGCAATATTTACATTGGACAAAGCTACTGGCCGCTTTTAGAATACATTAAACGCATCCAAAAAGCTTAGTGCCCATTGCATACTAGTGGTAAGGTTTTGGTAAAGATATACAGTGAGTCACACTAGAGCAGTGTTTCGAGTATATGGGCATCATTGTATCGATGTATTTTTTATTTTAGTGCATATTTATATTTAATATGATTCCATTATCAAGGTAAAGTTAGAAACTTTTGATTAATGCTTTTATCATTAAGTTGAATATAGTGAAGAGATCGACGCTTAATAGTCAACACAATTGAAGAAAAATTTGAAAAATTTGAAGAAAAATGTGAAATTAGAATAACTGAAGTTTTTTTGTTTTGACAGCCCCGTGGCGCAGTTGGCTAGACACCAGCTTGCGAAACGAGCGGCCGCGGGTTCGATCCCCGCACTGAGAAAAATGTTTGTGTGATCCACAAATATTTGTTTCGGGTCTGGGTATTTGTGAGACCGAAAAGTCTCTCGTAGTTTCTGATACCCAGGACACATCGACACATCACTCGTATCTTAGTGTGGGGTCAGGACTATGTATGTGACTGTTGGGTGTATTTATTTATTATTTAATTGCATAATGATGTGAAGACGCTGCAACACAAATTAGATAACTAGTAAATCCCCAAAAAAGATCAATAACTAGTAGCATATTCGCAATAAAATCGATATAAAAATAGAATATCCTCTTAAAATAAAGGATCCAAGGACTTTAATGGATGCTTAGCATTAGACAGGACGTGTCAGAGCGGGTGTTATTCGGGCGGCGTGCGACGGCGATAAATGTCCACGTATTATTCAACCAAATTATTGTGTCATAACCCGTAATGGAGTGTTAAGCGGGGCTGTTTGCAAATCTACGAGATGATGGGCGGCCGTTTAGGAAAATCGTCACCTAGTGGTGTGTCATTGATTGTATTCGCAAGTAACAGCTGTGCGTATCGGAACTTATTTATATCTTACTGGAATTGTAGCTGTATTCCTCGAAGGGGTAGGCAGAGGTGTATTTCCGCATACACATTTTTTTAATGCGTATCAGGCATACGCAAATACGAGAGGAGTCTATAGCCGTTTTTCGGGCACGTTTTTAGACTCCGTGCTGCTACTTAAAGTTTTCTAATGAAAAAAAAATACAATAAATCTTTGCCAGACTCGGCAATAAAAACTGCAACCTCTACACCTTAATCATAATATATAGCATTAAGCAGTTTAACTATCTCATATTTTGTCTCGCTTCCTCACGCTTCATAAGTCATAAGAGATATCAAAACAATACACTCAACTTTATTATGACTGGTTCACCGTTCGTGATTAAGTTTATAGTTCTTGCAAGAAGCACACTCAACTAAAAACATGAATTATGATATAACTTATCGCGAGTAAGTTAACAAGATGAGAAACTTAATTACGTTTCTGAGTTTATCGTGATGGATAAGTTAGCTAAGGAAGCGCTAAGAATTTTTAAGCTCGAGAGAGCCAAGTTTGTTGTTGAATCATTATAAAACAGGTGGCAATTTAATTACTCCATATTTTTATTAGAGTCGTGAAGAGATATTGTGGAAGTTGGACTAGTATGAAGGCTTAACGTAGGTATGGCAATATACAGATCTAGATTATGATAAACGTCAAACATATTAAAACCTTACCGAAATAGAGCTTATTGAAATAGCCGAGAATAATTTGCGCGCGCAGATGTGACAAAGGCAGACAATGTGCATTCTGCTGAACGACATTTAGTATCTTTACGATTTACGACTTTGACAATATGTGACTGCCCCGTGGCGCAGATGGCTAGACACCAGCTTCCGAAACCAGAGGTTGTGGGTTCGATCTCCGCACCGGGACAAATGTTTTTTTTGGGTGTAGGTGTTTATGATAGCGAAAAGTCGCTTGTAGTTTCTGATACCCATGATTTCTGGCACCCACAGTTTGTGGTGCTTTTACTCCGAAACCGATGAACCAATTTGAATAATTATAATAATTAAATACAAGGAAAGGACCTTGGAAAGGATATAAGAGTACTTATTGTTAAATTCCGGCTGACAGAAAAGAGCCTCATAGTAAAATTATAGAGTCACTATCATCATCATCATCATCATCGTCATCATCATCATCAACAGCTAATATTCGTCCACTGCTGGACATAGGCCTCCCCCAATGACTTCCACCGGGAACGGTCGGAAGCCTCCTGCAGCCAGCGACGTCCCGCGACCTTGACAAGGTCAATCATCATAGTAGACTATTATTTTCTTTTCTTCTTCTTCTTCATCAACCTATATACGCCCACTGCTGAGCAGGGGTCTCCTCTACTATCAAGAGGGTTTAGACCATAGTCCACCACGCTGGCATAGTGCGGGTTGGCGGACTACACATCTAAGAAATTCCTAAGAACTCTTAGGTGTGCAGGCTTCATCACAAAAGATTTGCTGTTAGACACAATTATGTATTTTAATTACAGCTATGTAAATCAAAGATGATGAAAACAGAACAAACAGAAAATCAACAAATTATTAAATTTACATAAAATAACAATTATTCCATAATTATATCGCGATTATTGTACAACCCGGCGTTTATATTCTTGCATAAAATAATTATCGGACGTCGATAATTAGGTTACGATGGAGTAATTCTTTGCTACAATTTTTCATCGAATATCTTATCGAGATATTTCTTAAAACGATGTAGAATTAAATTAATTAGTAATCTAATAAAATTTAATTTAAAGCCAGCGTGGTGTAATATAAGATTACATTTGGGGATGTCTATTTTACTTGGTATAGGGAAAAACATCTGAAATCTTCCATGCTAATTTAAAATTAGGTAAACTGTCCAACAAATAACTTGCCTTTTATCGTAAAAATTCTAAAGAAAAATATCCCATAAGGTTAAAAATACAAAAATATTATATATTTTTTTATTATCTATTTATTACGTATAGTCTTTCAATCCATAATGAATAGTAATTTATGCATTCATAACGAAAAGTGTTTCGTAGCGCCATCTGTGAATCTAACCATTATAATTACACGTAATTATTTTAATTAATACATGTCTTTTTAATTAATGACTACATTTTTAAATCGTAAATATAAAGTAAGCATAACGATGATTTATTACAGCATAACATAAACATCTGGCATTAAAAGTGATTAATAAAGACATTAAATCGAATTACATCTACCACGTCTAAACTAGGAGTAATGGCCTCGAGATTTGGGCACGTGGTCGAGAATCTCGGCGGTCCGTGGTTCGAATCCCAGACACACAAATGTAACTTTTTGGAGTTATGTGTTTATTAACAATGATTTTTCACCTTCTTAACGGTGAAAGAAATCGTGATGAAACTTGCACACCTAAAAGTTCTTAAGAATTTCTTGGGTGTGTACTCCAACCCGCACTAGGCCAGCGTGGTGGACTAAGGCTTACCCTCTCAATGTTAGAGGAAGCCCGTGCCCAGCAGTACGACATACATGGGCCGATGATAACAATCTAAACTACGAAACATATCTTCGCGATAATTCCCCAATACCAACACTCGCCTATGAGATCCTAGTACACAACGACTATGTCTGCTTGATGTAGTCAATGTAAGCATAGGCAATACACACGTATTGAGCAAGACAAATAAATACAAACGGCACAATCGCATCTGCGAATAACACGAAGGGTAATGACTCATGAAGGCACGCGTACGATCTATATTTAGGAGATACGCACACCAGCCCCGACCGCCGGCAATAGCTCCACGGAATCTGTGCATCATTCATTTTTTTACACTCCAGCTACATTACTCATGAACTTTTGCACATCATTCAACGTGTTGTGGGAATGAAAGTACTTTAACACATTGGAAATTTTCAATTTAGAAATTTCTTTTGGGGTCTTCTTCTACTTATTTTAGGTCCTTAAGAGTAGGTATAATGCATGCGACCTTTATTAGCCCATAAATGTAGAGTAAAGGATAACATTGTGAAGCGCACCTAAAAGTTTTAATTAGGGATTTCTTAGGTGTGAAGTCTGCCAAACCGCACTAAGCCAGAATGGTAGACGAAATCCTAAATCCTCTTTTTAGTAGATGAGATTCGTGTCCATCAGTGAGACATATATGGGCAGATGATAATTAAGCAGATGAACATTATAAAAGCGTGGGAACACTCAAAAACAAGCCTTCGATTACTTCAACAAATAACGCCTCTGGACATTTATAATTCGCATTCAATTGTTTAACGCACTTTTGATCTCCTAGTACATTAATTTAAGTGTAACCGTTTAATTCAGTCATTTGCTACGTAGTGATATAGATTCCAATACCACTTGGCACACAAAGAACTCATAACTTGTTTAAACAAAGACCTTGTATTGTTTCCCTATTATTTGCTTTGTTTTGTCATTATTAACTAGTAGCCTAGTCCATATAATTCATTAATATTTAGACCGGCATAATGTTGCCAACAAATTTACGATCATCTTTATACTTCCTCACCAATTGGCACAGAATTTAGACTCACTTCCACTATTTCTCGTTGGATTAAATTCTCAAGTCCTTCCTAAAGGCACGGACAAAATGATAAGTAACAATAATCATTTCCTAGTGCAAAATTTTCTTAAATTCTTTTGAGAAGCAGTCTATTTATATCATGTCTAGACATACGCCCAATTGCGACAAATCAAAGAGGATATAAGATTTACGCCCAACTAGAGCCACCTTACTTCCAAAGCTAAAATAAACTCTAAAAGCACGCTACAAAAAATCCTTCCCGCAGCAATTTTCCCTACCCGCCTTATTGAAACTAAAAACACACATTATGCAAAACACGACGCTGTTTGCGGCGCGCAGAACCGGTTCGATTCCCGCGCGTCTCGTCCTGTGCGAAACGGCGGGGTGAACGACCTCCACCATCGCTAACGATGTGCATGCTCCAAAATCACTTTATAATATTTATGTTATCCTGGTACCACGAACTTGTTGGACGTGATTATACTGATTTATCATTTTGAGAATTTTGACTGTATTTTTAAATATTAAACGGTGTAAAAATGGATAAATAATAACGTTCTTAGAAATGGTTTTCCTACGGCAAAATGCTTTCCCTAATGCTTTCCGTGCATCATCTACAGTAATAGCATATTCATGTTTAGAAAATATTTTTAAACTTTTCTGTATAAAAATGTTTCTTGTTATGGCTGGACTCATTGTTTAGATAAAATAGATTTATAAATACTTTGATATTTTGAATTATACATGTAATAACTCACGAATTTAAAATACATTAAAGGCAAAACTAAAACTTTTGGTCAGCATAAAACTTAATACCCGACACTAAACAAGTAATTAATTGATCTAAATAAGGAAACTGTGTCGTTGAATAAATCTTTTTAGATTTGACTTATTTTCACTTTTAAAAGTTGTTTACTAAAAAGTCAATAGAATATAAATTATATCTCAACCATAAATGTGCTTAATATTCATCCCTTTCTTTCGTGCAACAAACACGTCTTCCTGTCTCATTAATAACTCTCTGGGCGCCTTTCGAATTTCGAACGTGCACCAATTAACGCTCAATGCAAGTTCAGTATTACAACGAGCTCCCTCGATCTATAATGCCCTGGTACTTTCAGTATCCAATTAACGTTTCTCTTCGTATTTTTCGTTTTCCTTCCCTCGGTTTCATTTATTTCTAGTAGGGTATGCAAAAATATTTTAAAATATTTTCAAGTTAATAAGATATACTGAGCAAACGAGGCAATTAGTTCTAGCCGCCTTTTTGGACGTAAAATTGTACCGCACTCTCGCAATAGGTACCTAAAATTGTGAGTTTATTTGCCTACGTATTACCATAAAAGCACACAGTGCTAATGCTTGTTACAAAATGCGTGCATAATATTATACAGACGAACATTTATTTGCGCAGATGTTACCTCTAGATACTGTTACAAACTGTTTAAAGCTTGTTTTATGTAAATTTGCCATCAGTTCAATTATACACGCAACATTTATTGACATAGATCATTTCTTATAAGGCATTTTTGAACATTTATTTATAGCACCACCACACCACATATATTGATACAATTATGGGTTGACATTTGCCTACGTACTACATCTGATATACATGACACTTATGGTGTGCATAGCATACACCAAAAATAGTATAATAAAGATAGCTAAGTATTGAGATAAACAATCCATAATTTACAATTATAATAGTAAACAATTAAACAACTAATAAATAAATTACAATCTAACAACTAATACAGAAACTAATATAGAAACAATAATAATAATTTTAAAAAACTACAAAAAATCTATGAAACATTTAACATAAAAAAAACAGTAAAAAAAGAATGTGCTGATTCTACTGAGAACATTGGTCTAGTAATATTTTCTTTAAACTACGTGAGGAATTGTTAAAGATAATACTTGGTATGTGAGATTGTAATAAACTGTATCGATCAAGGATCCTGTGTAAAGGTGACTGGAGCCCCAAGTTAGTTTTAGCGAATGGCGGAGAAAAAACTTTCCTTACAGTGTTCTGGGATATGAATAAGGCACATATAATGAACATAGAAAGGTTAAAACAAACGGCTTTATTAGTTTGTATCATAGACAATGTTCTCGTTTTGGAGCCATAGAGACGTATACTGGCAACACTAATTGGCAATAAGCGAGGCGAACCCTC
This sequence comes from Cephonodes hylas, assembly GCA_030295005.1. Lineage (NCBI taxonomy): Eukaryota > Metazoa > Arthropoda > Insecta > Lepidoptera > Sphingidae > Cephonodes > Cephonodes hylas. The sequence goes on along the minus strand of AP025386.1, from coordinate 6,016,553 downwards.
TTCATTTCGGCAGTATGCAAGACAATTGGACGCAGATGCGACGTCCTTGGCGCGTTCAAAGTACCATCGCCCTAAACGATACAAATCAATATGACAACCTTGGCAGTCTAGTTACGGGCATACCGGTACATATTTATATTGGAAACGCCGAATCGGCATTGGCATATCTTTAAACACGTATATGAAACACAGATAACATTTATATTAAAAAAATAATAAATTATGAACGCCGTTTGCCGAATACAAAAATATAAATGACAATTAAAATTAGTATGTCTCAGTATGTCTTTTATAGTCAAACCTATTTTAACGATAAAAAGCACTATCCAATTAACTATGTACATTTACATTGATATAAAAAAAATATTATTATTTTTGCGAATGAACTAGACAGCCTTCTAATATTGTTCGATATTACGAAAGTTATAATTAAAAACACGTTTTTCGAACCAGATTACGGATTCAATAAAGGAGAGCAGACATAATATTACTTTAGTTAAGGCATACATAAGCAACGTTTATAAGTCTGGCCATTCTCGCTAGTGATATAAAAAATAACTACCTATCATAGACAAGAATGGGCCAAACCTTCCGAGCTAATGTAATGAACCTCTAGCGGCGTAGATTTAGGCCGACCGTCATTTCGTGCCATCAACGAATTATTTAAAGATGTAATAAATATAGCGTCACGTTGAACATAAAAGCGAAAGCAAATTGAAAAATCAGCGAATTTCGCTCATATACATCGAATTTAATATGTTGTTCCAATAAATACTTCATAATTACAAAACTCTTTTATACAAAAGTTGGATCCACCAACCATATTTAAACTAGATTTCAAAAGTGAAAGCAATAATTGGCATTTTAAAAAATATATATTAATTTGATTTAAAAATAAGTGATTAAATAATATCAGAACTTCATGATTCTTTGCCTCTTTCGCTTTAAAAAAAAAAGTTATCTGTGGCACACCGCATCTGATGTTTTATAAAAATTCAAAATTAGAACTTTCTAAAACGTTTTCGTGTCACAAGATTCGAAGCTTCGTGCATTATGTCGTGTTACATTGCAATAAAATATGAATTCGAAATCATCCGAAACTACACGGTCATGGCGAATCGTTTACTGAAATTTCAATATGACGTTTAACTGGATCGTTGCACGCCTAAGTTTTAGCCACGAACATAAGTTCAATAACACCATTATTTTTAGCAAAAAAGACATATATCGACCTAAATTTAGCACGCGATATCCTAAATTCGATCCTCAAGTAGGCATTCTGTTTTATCCAACGGGATAATAAAAATCGAGATATATGATTAAGATGGAAGCCAACTTTAAAATTTAAATAGTATTCTTTGATGTTCTTTAACATTAGAAAAACTTGGCATACAAGTCTACATTCACGTAATGGATTTGTAGTACAGAAAATACACTAGAATTTAATAACCTATTAAAGGCGTAGGGGAGACTGGGGTTGGTTGTGACATTTTTATTTCAAAATGACATATTTTTTTGTTGATTTGCTTGTTTTACCTAACTATAGGTTTATTTGATTAAGTAACTATTCAAGATTTTAATTTACAATTAATTTTATGTAGGAGGGTAATATTAAAGACACAAATGAATGAATTCTAAAATAAGAGACGTGTCACATTCAACCCCGCGCCAGGGGCTGGTTGTTACAGTATAAGGGGCAAAAAGTTACAAGACAACAAAAACGTATCATAAGGGTTTTTATTTGGAATAATAATCATAATCAGTTATTTTACTTTACTTACAACATAATTAATATTTATTCAAATCAGTCTAATGTCTCATTAAAACAAAAACATGGTTTTCTAAAATTAAAAACAAAACAACGTAATTATTTTTGGTTTTGTACCTCGTGAGAACAAAATATGCATAATTTCAGACCTTAGAACATTATAATTATCTGTCTATGAACAATATATACCTGTGTATGAAAGAACAATAAGTATGTATTAGGTATAGGACTCATTCTGCCCTGTGGCAAGGGGGTGTAAGAATCCCACCACGATCTTCCCTGCCTGTCGTAAGAGGCGACTAGTAGGGACCTGTGGGGTCGCTTAATGAAAGGGACCCTAAGACGGGCGGCAGCACGGTGGCCTGTGTCTGTCGCGGGCGCCCAGCCATAATCAAGGCGCCCATACAAGGCTTGTGGGGGTGCAACAGCGCCCCCTATCACATCGAGACGGACGGGACGCTTTTCATCTCGGAAGCGCACTGGGTGGCTGCGGTTTAATGATGGGAAACTTCTCGCCCACAGACCGTGGTCACCCTCCTTGGCGCGAAGGAGGCCACCGGGGGGTTTTAGTCGGTATGCCGGTGATGGTTAGGGAAAGGTTAGAGACACAGCCCGGCAATAACATCTGCGCGGACCTCACCGCGCGCCAGGCTGGACCGGTGACCCCGACATACACTTCCTGCTTCTCTCTCCAGAGGGGGGCGGGAGGTAGAGCCATAAGGAGGCTTACCCCTCAATAAAAAAAAAAAAAAGGTGTAGGACTCATTAACAAAAATAACTGACATATGGCACAATCCAAAGTCTTTTGCGATGCCACGATTTTTTTTAGTTTTGTCCTCCTCCAAAATAGCTGCTGCTTGTTCGTAAACATCTTTAGATATTTTGACCCGCTCTGTTTTTCTTTTATATGTCCTCATCCTACAACAAAAAATAAATAATTACATAACATAAATTATATCAGTCAGCAAGAAGCACTACAACGTCACAACCTGCCCCGAACAAATGTAACTTTTAGCCCCGACGCCAAAAATGACCCTTTAAGGTTACGTAGTGAAAACATAAATGTATGTAGCTGAATAATGGCAGTTTCATCACAAAACGAAAGAATTAGTGCGTAAATTATATAACAGATACATGTCTGCTTTTATAGTATTTCGGTTGTAGACCAATTTTACTAAAAAATGAAAATGTTACTAACCTGCAATTTTAATGGCAGCACGTCCGGGCTCCTCACACAAAGACAATAGCGCCACTGGCTCTCGCGGCGTCCTAGCCGGCGGTGGCGTGAGTATTTGTCTCTTTCTAACGCCAGTATAGCGTTTTCTGGTTCGCCAGCATTGCCACTGTAACTACCTACCCCTGTCACAACCAGCCCCAGTCTCCCCTATTTAGATATAAAACACTTTATAAGAATTTGAATAATTGATATGTTTATAACATTATAAATGATGAATTCACATCGTAAGTTCATAGTTTATTCTAAATAGGTATAATACTTCATTACACGATGTACTAACTCATTCACAGCGCAGGCCAAAAAAACGACATTCAAAATTCTACTCATAAATTATATTCCATTAATACATGCAAAATGGAGCGAATACACGAAACAACACATTTGTGAAATCACCGGGACGTTCTCAGACAACCATATGTCGTGTACGTCCGACAAAACTGTGACTAAGCCATTTGTCATGACAGAGAATAAAATACATCGTTAAATAATAAAACGGCTCATATCCCACTGCGAACTGTTAAAAACCCATCTGATTTTGATTTTTATCACGTGCTCTTCAGCTATAAAAAAACTGTAAACTTTTTTTAGATAATTAGAACGAAAGTCGACGGAAAGTTATAAAAACAATTAACAGCCGTCACCTCGGAACGGTCTCATCATCATTGTTCAAAGCATACATCTCTCAGTAATTAGGATGCATTCCAAATATACGATCCAATGATCATTGGCAATCGCTGTCGCTATCGGGCCGATTGTCACCCACTTCGAGCGCGAGAAAAAGAAAATTGCTTTTGGCGCCAATTTGGCACCGCCATGACTCATTTCGAATTTAGAATTATTGTCTATTGCAGCGGATTAAAAAATAAAATCTGTTCACTTTCATGATGATATCTCTGCCAGTGTTGTTAATTAATTGTTGAAATGTTCAATACTTTTTGCTATTAGAAATTTAATGTTTATTTAACATTCCAGAACATAAAAACAAACTGGTACATGTAGGATTCATTAATTATAAGGCATAGACAAATGTAAGTAATAGGTATAATAACATCAATCGGCAGAATCAATGATTTAAAAACAGCTCATTCTTATTCTAAAAGATATTGTGCGTAATCTCTTGGCCATTACACTTAGGCTATTTTTGAAACCAATCATTACTTATAATAATGATATCAGCCCACATCCGGATGTCGAGCACAGATCTCCTCTACACTCAAGAGCTATTTGGTCTTAGTCTACTACGCTTACCCAATGTGGTTTAGTGGACTTCACATAACCAAGAAATAACATAAGATATTCTCTTTTACCACTAATTATTTCTTAACTGGCAGAATAAACTTTCTATTTATTATATTAATTTCAAGACATTTAAAAACCTGTTCTATTCTTTATTTAAAATGGAAAAAGGGCGACAGGGCTTGAACATAGCACGTGCATGATTTTGACACATGATGAAACGGGAAAAAAATATTTTACGTTCCAAGACACGCAGTAATTTTGACATGATTTTATTATTTTAAGTGGAAACTGTTTAAAAAAATGAAAATATAAGAATTATTGTATTATATGTTTCCGAAATAAAATAAAAAAATATGTTTATACTTTGCGTATATGTAAAGTGAAATAGTTTTTGTAATTTACATTTTTTACTAATTTTGTAACAATTATCATACCCCTTCAAATATTTATATATTATATGAAATATAAAGATTGCACATGCATGTTTTTCACAGGGCATTCAGGAGTGTGGACATGTTTGTGGGAGGGGTTTCTGTAGAAGTGCGCGTCATTTGATTGATGACTATGACTAGAAGCCATACCTCTGGCTAGATTTACTGTGAATATTCTTAGAACATATTACATTTAATTATTTACATTCCATCGCATTAGAGGAGGGTCCTAGGAGCAATGAATTTGGGCGAGAGTGACCCCGACGTCCCGTATTCGATTCCCTATATGGGCAATTTCCTTTTCGATGGCAAAGACAATGTGAACATAATGACACTATCCTTTTGAAAAAAAATCTAACAACCAATGCATTGTTTATAGCAATCGGCTGAAAACAGCAGCCATAACATAAGTATTTTTAAAGCAAATACAATATAAGAAAAAAATCTGCGGTTCGTTTCCTAGTATTTGAAATTATTGTCGCAATAAAATGAAGTTTATTTACATATCTTCCTCTCTCCAATATGTCGCCGAGGATCCATTTATTACGGCGATTTAAATTTTTCTATCTATTTAACAACAGCGAGCGAATTAAATAGTAATAGAATTGTGTGAAAGTCCTGTCTGTACATAAAATATTGTATTTTATCTATTGGAAAGTTAGCATATTATTCAAGAGTTACCACTTACCATGCGAACATGTATTAGAACAGTATTAATAAAAAATACGGCCAATCAGTTTTTTTTTCAGGTTGCATAATTTAGAAATAAATTAAACTCTGCGAGACGAATTTACAATTCAAAGTATGCGAACTAGTTTAATTTGGACGAAAGTATTATTATAAATTATGCGATACTAAAAACTACACCAATATTATGTTTGCCACACTGCCAGAAATAAACGTGGCTGATCGAAGCCAATCGATCAAAATAGCCGCAAATTTCCAATAATAATAGCAAAAGGCGGGAAAGTGCACGCTTCGCATAACCTATCTTCCCGCCACTGGCTTGACAACCAGACCGCGTGACAGAACAGCACGCGTCGAAAAAGGGCGGAACTAGAGCGAAATTTGTCTATGGCCAATAGTGTAGACGCGTCGGCTGGCCAGCAGACACTCCGGCACGCCTCCCTTGGCATGCTGCGGCGTGAATCATTCGGAAATGTCACACGCGCGCCGCCGCGGCCGCATGCGGTGACTAAACTCCGTTCCGCCGCTCACATGAAATGTTCGTGATGGACTAGCATCCCGATCTTCTGTTACGCGAGATCACTATTTATGTATCCAGTAATGGACAGCTATGTGTGGGCGATAGGGAGGTTCGACCAAACATTTTGCATTAGGACGGAAAATGTGACTGTATATAAAATTTATTTATGCTCAGAAATAAGTAATTTTAATGCATAATTAACTGAATTCCGACGGCAATGAGAATGTTACAAATTATTGGGTCGTTTCTTTAATTGTAATTACGTATAATAAATATTTACGTCGACACGCGCGTCCTAATTCAGAAATTCTCGAAACGTCATCACAAACATCGCATACTCGTACAATTTAATAACATAATTCGAATGAACTCACACGATGTTATTAATACACAAAATCATATTTATTAAAAAATGTTTATTACTTTTAAAAAATGCCACACTAGGCCAACGTGGTCGACTAAGGCCTAAACCCTTTCAATAGTAGAGGAAGCCAGTGCCCAGCAAAAAGTACACATAACAAATCTTAAAAAACATCTAGAACATATCCTTACTTTAAAAATTGCCGATTTCTGTTCGTATCCCAACAAAAATCCACAAAGGTCCGACGACAGACTCTCAATACGAACCGTAGTCACGAAGACATGGCCTTGATCTAATTGCTTCCTCTTTGTGCGGAGCGGAGACGTTCAACTCGTCATCTCCCATCTGTTTGCACTACCAAGGCCGCACTCGATGGTCCATTGAAAAAAAAAACCCGTCCGAGAACTTCGATACATAAAAAAGCATCGTTAAAAGGGCATTGACTGATTGCGAGACGTAAAAACTAGAAACCGGCGCGTATTGTGATTCAAAATAGATGTTTACAAAACATTTAATAATATTTGAAGGCGCTGTTGCTGAGTTATAAACAGAATTATTGCTATGGCGTTTACTAGAAGGAAAAAGCTTTAATATTAATAGATATGGATGGATTATGTTAAAGTCATACATAATAAAAACTATGTAGTTCTATCATCTGCCTAAAACCGGGGGAACCGATTGTTTCACAGATAACATTTTAAATAAATTACTGATCATCTTTCCCTTTTTGAATTCAGAATGTAGCATACAGACGAAATTGGAATAAAATAATTAACGGATTTACTTCTTCAACGGCTGACGTTGTTCAAAATGTAAAAACAATTTTGCAGCGTAAAAAGCGCTGACGGGTTTAATTAAAACTCTTTTTATTTAATATTTCCCACAAATTCAATTGCTTGTTTTTAAACGTAAGATCAAAGATGTTTAACTTCAATAAAAATTTCACCAGGTATATATCAGTTCTACATAATATAACAGAACGACCCTTACCCCGTTTTTCGACCAATTTTTTCAGACTTCGTGCCTCTGCTGAGAATTTCCCAATGGAAAAACCCAATAACGTTTTACCCGACCTATACTTTCCGTTTTATCATATACATATATAGGGGTATAGGCATAAAGTCAATGTCATAGAGTAAAGACAATGCTATAATTTCATTGAATCGAAATCGCATACTAAACATGTTACACACGAACGCCTACGAAACGGCTAAAAACATTTTTACAACGCATATAAAATACATCAAAAGCTATTTTCTTTAAATGCGCGCGAAAGTAGAAAATAGTCGATTGTAAACTATTTATCGAATAAGCCACGTGTGCGCGTTTACAAAGTCTGTTCGAAATGAGAAGAATGATTAGAACGTAACCCAGTTATTTATTTAATGTAAGCGAAAATATTTATTACTCTAGTTATTTGCCTCAAGGCCGAATATGAATATTAAATAACTCGATAGAATTATTCCATGTAAACTATTTTAATCATGAATCCAGTTTTGGATTTAAAACAAAAATTAAAAAAATCTTTTATATCAGTAACGCCTCGTTTCTTTATTTGGAACATAAAATATACATACATTTATAATATGAAAAAAAAGGTCTATTAAAGACTATTTCACATTAAATCATTATGAACGAATACAAGGTTACTCTATTAACTCTTAAATACAAAAAGTTGAGCTATACTACTCACTAATCACTATGTACTAACTCAACAACTGAATATTTTTTTTTTCATATTTCTAAGAAATTACTTCCTCTCACAACCTCTAATTCCCTTTTTCCATCTCAAGTGATTTTATACCACAAATACAGTAACGTTTGCCAACACTACTCATCTGATTTCATTAATAGAATTACTGTAGCATATAAATTATTTACTTTATCAGCTGCAATATCAGTTTGTATAATTTTCTCGATATACAGACCGTGTTCCGAAACTGAGACAGGTAATATTAAATATGATTACAATCCCCTGGCGTTGAATAAAATCTCGACAAAAGACTAAAATTTTGACGTTTTCCATACAAACCACTTTGATACCGATGGTTGTATGGAAAACGTAATTTTTTTATTTTTGTCGGGATTTTCTTTAACGCCATTGGGTTTGTGATCATCGTAGCTATTACCTCCCTAAGTTTCCGATCACGGTCTGAATCCACCTTGTATTTTGAATATTGATATTTGAGTGGTACAGCGCGTTTTACATCTTGGTGCAAACAATGTAATGTTTGACGCTACGCAGCCACAGGCGGTCGATGCCAAGGCTCATCGATGTTTATGCGCCGAAACATCTTCATTATAACAATTAACGAGCACAAGGCTGTAACTCTTCATCATTTCATATTCTATATTCCCGGCGTCTGGTTTCCACCACGCATCAAATTTATTATCATTCATTGTATTATAAACCTCTTTTGCTGTTGCTAAAATAATTTCTCCACCAATCTATGTATGCACGTATAGCTAATAATATGCTTTCTATTTAAATATAAAACAAATTAAAGCGAAAGATATAAGCCTATAAATCTGCCTTATATTTACATTTCTATTCCGTATCCTATGGTATCAAATTTAAATTTAATTGATATTGATTGCTTGCCTTTTTAGAAAGTTATAATTTATTCTTCTTTAATATAGTGTTGGAGGCATAGGGGCTGACGATGACATATTAAAATTAATTTTGATTGTACATCGATGAGGGACTTATTAGCTACTCGACAATTCTTTGCTTCACACTCAATACAATATATTCTACAATTTTCTGAATAAGAGTATGAATACAAAATATACATTGTTACTAATTAAATGACAACACATGACTTTGGAAGTGTGATAGAACAATAAAATTGCAGAACCGACCAAAGTCTATCGACAATGGACTGCACTCAGACGAGCTCAAGCTTTTGTATGGCAACAGTTTACTCCACAACGCAATATATTTTATAGTCCGCCACACACCTCGCAACAATGTCGGTTAATTAAATTTTACGACAACCACTCGGGGATCCGTGGCGAATCTATTCTTAAGCCGGAAACCGAAATGACTATAAAACTTGACCGGACCGCTTGAACAGTTTGAAACCATGAGGTTGCTACGTAATTTTGTCAGGACAAAACCTTGTATCGTAACTTTAAGGTCTTATTTATGAGTGACAGCTCCATTTTCGTCCTGCGGGAACATATTGGTTTTATTTAGCTCTCTTATATGGCCTTTAGTATAAAAAGAAAGATGTATTCGACAGACAATAAATAATTATAGAACACTTAGATTGCTAAGTTATCTTGCAAGTCAACCTGTTATTTGCATTGCGCTTATAAACAAATAGTTTAATAACTACACTACACCGATTTCATATAATCGTGATCTCACGTGAACCGGTTTTTGTTAATCGGCACTACGCTTACAATCATTCAGTACCAATACTTTAAAAAGGATACCTTAGTGATCATAATACAATCCTCAAAACAAAGTGGTCATATCTCAGACATAGTCACAATAGTAACTCTTGATACGAGACTATATTCTCTAGCATGCAACACATCATTCCATGTTAAAGTGTGAAATCTTACAAATATTGTTAACCCATTTGTATGTTTTCTTTTCATCAGCCTATAACTTTAAAACTTAAGCAATTTTGTTACGCCTAGCCAGACGTGATGCTTTTATTTATTTGCGAAGAGCGCATATTTAATTTAAAATAAAAACAATGTAGAAACTAAACATAATTTGTAAAGCACAAACACTCCAAGCATTTTCTTACAGACTTTGGATGGATAATAGATAAAGAAATAAAGAGTGTAGCATAAAGCGATTATTCATAAGCAAAAGACATTTACCTCAAACCATTTTTTTTTAATTCCCTAATAGGTTTCATCCTGCAATGACAACTAACCAAACAGGCAATACACAATCGCAGTGGACGAATAAAACCGTCTAGTTTCACAACACTAGCAACTCAGGTGTATCGGAACTGGGCCAGCGGCGCGCCTCTCCCACCGTTATTTAAATTCAGTTTTATCGACACAAAACCGTTTAATGAATAATACGTTGATTAATCCAATAATGGACGCTCACAACGACATTCACACCGGCATTTCGCTTTTATAACCGGCCGTTTAGCACAATGTATCGTTGTTTCACAGAATTGAATGGGCTCTGTTGTCTATGGGCTTATGAGCTTAGCTGATTGCCCGCGTGGACGATCACTGTAAATAACAACTTGTATTACATCAATTTGTTGCATTGTTTCAGTTTGTACAATTAGAAATAAAATTCTAGCGATTTGCCAATAAAATATTGTACTTTAATTCGGCTCCGGCAATCCTGCTTAGAAATAAAACATTATCGTCACGTTATCTTGGTAAAATTGTGATCAATGTCAACATTGGAAAACGTAATTGCATTTATCAGCATTGTCTTTGTTTTCTTTTTATTATCTACGATAAGATAACGGTTACATGTCGTGGTTATGCGATTTTTTTTTTAACTTTTTTAACTTAAGACACATTTACTCAAGTAGACCACACCTAAATCAAAAAAATTGTGGAAAATACAAAAATCTGTCCGGAATTTTGATTAAAACCATTGACCGGTACATTACACAGTTTAATTGCACCCGACTGCGCTAAAAAGGCGATATTGTACAGGAGGCCAGAACTTAATTATTGCATACTATAGTAAAATTAAAACACGCTGACATTAAAGGAAAACTTAATGAGAAAACAAGGATACTTAAGAGTTTTTTAAAAGCATTAAGAGATCATATCATTTGTTACCATCTTTGTATGATAGTGTGGTGTTTTTAAGCCTGAACTGTATAGTAATGGGAAGTTTGTCGGGCAATAGTATGCACGCCGACTTTTTTTAAAACAGGCGAGTCATAGACAGTACTGTACCTGATAGTGAGTATAGTGATAATCGGATAATAAACATGTAAATATATTGCTATATTCTTGATAAAAAAAATATGACATTTCGTGTTGCTAGAGGAATTTCTCTTAGTTTCTTTTCCACAACGATAACACTTTCCGACGCCGCCATATCTTACGATTCAAAGGAACTGTTCAAAAGGAGTCTATTTAAATAAAGATTATTTTTACTTTTATATTAACCGACTCGATTTCAATCTCTCGACAGTTTGCATACTCATCCCGAGCTGTAAATAATTTAATATGTCACAGTTTTACTCCATGACCAAGAAACAATATCACGAAAAAGTTTCTAATATTTAAAGTGATAATAGTCTGAAATAAAGAATAAACGCGTTTAAATTATTACATTTCTCTTACTGAATTGTTTTAGCATATGGTGTTTTAGAGCTTCTGTGGGCGTTGAATTAAGACATTCACGTGTAAAAATAGAAACAATGGAATCCGTATTGTATGTGCAGGTACATGAATTGTTCTCGTGAATCGAAACATTTCAAATTAAATATACCTATTTTAACATTATAATAAAGGAGACAAAGAGAAAAACATTACTTATTCAAGAAGTCTTTTATGAGATTTATTGAATCGTGAAAGTTATAACTGTTTCGGAACTTATTATATTAGTAAAAACGATAAGAAGTTTTTTTACTGTTCAATTGAATTTTTCTCCCAAATCATTGCTAAAATTCGATTGATTAGAGTATAATAATCGAATTGAATTCACGCAAATGATCAAAGAATGGGTAAATAGTTAAAAGAGTTTGCCGGCAAATAATAATAGGCCCTCTGTTACTAATTGTACGTCTCGTAAAGTAGAAATCACCTCGCAAAACGGGAATTATACTCTTAATTTATAGACTTTGCATTTTTCTATCGCTTCAAGGAACAGACTAATGTGCATACATGTAGTTTGATTGAAAATGCAGTGTGTTTATTCATTTGTCTTAAGTGATTACATCGCGGGACATGTAAAGTGTATGTAAACAATTAGAACTCTATAGATACAGATAAGATATACTGCGTTTCTTTGACGAACGTCACGTGTATCACAACAATTAATCATTGGAGACGTTATAAACAATGTAGTGATAATTAGGTATAACATAAATATAGCATTAAGACATTTCTCTTTTATTTATTTGTATTTTCTTTATTCTTCATCAACCCATATACGCCCACTGCTGAGCACGGGTCTCCTCTACCATTGAGAGGGTTTAGGCCATAGTCCACCACGCTGGCCTAGTGCGGGTTGGCGGACTACACAGCTAAGAAATTCCTGAGAACTTTTAGGTGTGCAGGTTTTATCACGATGTTTTCCTTCACCGTTAAAGCAAGTGATAATTCAATTTGAATACACACATAACTTTCGAAAAGTCAGAGGTTTCTTTATTGTATAACATAAAAAGATATAGGTATTACTAGCATTTTAATAAGGCAGTGTCACAAATGCCGGCCTTATCGCTATCGGCGATTATTTACATGTGCATACTTCACAACTGAAACATAATTTTAAATTGAGATGTTTTATTGCAGTTTTCGGTATTTTGCGTCTAAAACATATTATGAGTTCCTTATTTTTTCCTTCCTTGATTTTAAAGATTAATCCTTGTAACAGCCACTAATTTCTCTAAAAAATAATTATGACACAAATCCAGTAATCTTTATATCATATATTCAGTCCGAAACAAATGCTTTTGGATACTACAAATATATGTAGCGATCCCGGAACGTCATTGAAGACAAAATGTGTTGTGATCGTAACTACATAATGTACAAAAGGTGCCAAAGAGCATAATCGTGGAACGTTATCCATGTGATTTCATACTAAGTCCGAAACACATATCCAAGTAGGATAGTGTTATAAGTAAACTATGTACTTTAATACTTAATCAATATATTATTTAGCGCATAAAACACACTAAATTGTTTTCGTAGTATGCAAATTACGAATATTACGACTGAGCACTTATCAAGTTTGTCATTCAATTCGAAAAATACGATGGAATAAATAGTCTAAGGCAGTTTTTCTTGGCCTTTTTAAACTAATTTATCAAATATACATAAAGATACTGTAGCATAGTTCTGAACGACGATAATCGATAGTAGTTTCACGGTAGAATCTTTCGGCTACTATATTTCCCGCCCTTTGGCATTTCAATTTATTGACGGCTCGCGGCAACCAACTAATAATAAACTACATCGTTCAGAAAGCTGATTAATAATTCTCTTACAGGCCAAAGCGTTATACTTATACGCCTACAATAATCTTTCATTTACGTAATACTTTACGAAGCCAATATAACGACTTTTTATTTAAAAAAAAATGAAATCATTGCGCTCTATTCAAACACAAAATAACTTTACTATAACTATTGAGTAAATTGAACAAAAAAAATAATTTAATAAAAATACAGCAAATAAAAACAAAACTGCATTCATACAGACATTAAAATTACGTAAAGTATTTAGTGAGTCACATACAAACATTCAAAAGCATCAAAGAAGTAATAGTAGTCAATGGTGACTTTGAAGCTTACACAGAATGTGATGCAACACAAATCATTCACATGTGACATTTATTTAGCTGTAAAATATATCTTTCACAGCCAACACATCCTAGGAAATTGTTATGTCTATGAAAGTGTTAAATAATGTTTCAGTTGTTAAGTTTACACATGGAAATTATTGCTCTGCCTGGAATGGTTTTAATTTTTTTAACAGTTTTTTATATGTTTACGACCAATAAGGTTTGATATCTTTTTTACTTAAATACACAATTGTAGACATTTTAATGACTTTTAAATATTTTTTTAATAAAAAAATCAATATATACAAATAAGTAAAATACAATTCTGACCTTATTGATTTTCATTAATCTCATTCTGAAAAATTCAATATCGGAAAATTTGTAAAGAATTAAATTAGAAAATATAATTTTGTCATCATATATCACTTAAAATGTGTTACTGCTATGTTAAGATTTTTTATCATAATATACTTTTCATTATTCATTAAGTTTAAATACTCTTATTTATGTTACCTTGACATATTATATCATATTAAACATCCAAAATGAAAAAAATCTTTCTTATTCTGCAACTTGTCATTAGCCTACTTAAACTATTTTATCTTGTAATAAAGCAGCAAGATATTTTTTGCATGATCTTTGCACTTAAATTATCGTGAATTCACCGTTTTTTGCTACATGTTAAATGCAACAGTAGCTAGCAACTTGCGATTAAACATTCGTAAGTTACAATTTCGAAATGCGATGTATTTTACGAGAAATTACATACATGAATATGTAACGTAATTAAATTACAATGAAACTAATTAACACGTACAATTTGAATTCATAGCTAAGTAACTGTTGAAAAAAAAAAAAAGAATATTTATCGTCGCGTGCGTAGGCTCCTAACACACGGGGTTTTAATCAATGTATCTATGATCACTAAAGTTATTATTATTCCTACACTCCTTTCCGATTTCTAATGATTTCGATAACAATTCAATTTTGACGATAAGATGCATTTTTTAAACCTAACAATGTTAGTTTTTTTTTTAAGTACAAAATTATCAAAACTTTATAAAGTTTAAAACTTTACGTTAAAAGTGTAGGGACAAAAACACACGTAGCTCGCTGTTCAACTATTAAAAAAAAGATACATTCTATAATTATTGTTCCCAGATGAATCCGACCTAGATAGGTAAAACCTACCTACAATTTCACGCGAGCGAGAGACCATCCTAAACCTAATGACCGAGCGATGTCAATCACATTAATTGACAGCGTCTGCTCTTGGTTGCTATTTTAGAATTTCCAACGGCATGTCGCAACGTATAGAATAAATGTGAAAACTTTTCGGAAGTTAATTTTTTTTTCAATAATGAAAAACCTAATCGTGTGTCAACAAAACGTAACCTCAAAATTCAGGAAATCAACAACGAAACGTGATTATGACAAGTGCGTAAACTAAACGCAACGGTAATCAACAAACACCAATTACCGGTAAAGAAGCGATTGCAGGAAGGAATACATTGGACTTTCGTGACCAAATCGCGAACATCGAACAGGAAATGTACAAAACACGGCCATTTTCATCGGCTCAACGTAGATATAGGTTTGACAATTGTGAGCAAAATGACTAACTTACCCTTTCTACGTCCAGGTCGGTTCCTGTACACAGTCTCTTGCCACCACTACCGTTGTAAGCCATCGTGCACCACAAAACAAAACACAAATCACACCGTAACGCGTTTTGATGTAAACGAAAAAGAGAATACCTCCTCTCACGGCAGCCGCGAGCAGACTGATTGAATGAACGGAAATGGAATCACTCGAGAGTGAACGAAGGACTGAGACGCGCAAAGATCAACGTTGCCACTTGCCATAAACCAAACAAAATCTACTAT
Organism: Cephonodes hylas; assembly: GCA_030295005.1. Classification (NCBI taxonomy): domain Eukaryota; kingdom Metazoa; phylum Arthropoda; class Insecta; order Lepidoptera; family Sphingidae; genus Cephonodes; species Cephonodes hylas. The sequence continues at coordinate 6,000,965 of AP025386.1, read as the reverse complement.
GTCATTTTACTGTTTGTTTTCTATGTAAATATTTAAACAAATCCGTAATGTATCATAAAATAGCACAGCTTAAAATTTAAGTATGATCTATAAAAGGAAATAATTTTAGTAGAATTTATATATTTTTTCAAATGCTTGGCATTCCATCTGTCAAATTGTAAACGTCAATTTTTTTACCACAGCTTTTGTTCTTGTTGCTAATGAAGCAAATAAATAGTAAACAAACAATTTCGACAAAATGTAAAAGACGAACCAAAATTAAAATGGTATAAGTTAAGCGCTTTGCAAGCAATGGCTGAAAATAAATATAGCACATAGATATGATCAAGCTAGAAATAATGCATGAACTACGACGGTAAGAGTATTGTTCATGGTACTTTTGAACAACGGCATTATACATTGTCTTGAAAAAAGAGTCAAACGGATTGTCAACCAATCCATCAACACATTACAGTCTAATTGTCCTTTGGAGTTATCGCATGGTCTTACCTTAAAAAGTACACAGTTTGTTTTAAACCAGTAGAGTAAATTTATTTTCTAGTATTTTTATCACAGAAACTAAAAAGCGTTCCTTTATTATAACCTTATTGTTAGCCATCATTATTTTATTTTACTGATAGTTCAATCCAAAATAGCTGAATTATTTATTCACACATACAATGTATTCACTAATTTTGGGCATTTTGCCAATCAAATCTATTCCAATTTGTTTGCTTAGTGCTATCGAAGATAAGAACTAACATGTATATTAAAAAACGAAACAAATCAGCAATGTCACATACTTTAGATAACCTAATAAATATTTTCCACTAGTCACCTTAAAATAACAGCTCATTGATATTGTGGTATTTATGAAGAATAATTAGGATGCATAGTATATGTCATTGTTTTATATTAAAAAAAGTATTTTCAACAATTTCTATTTCATAATTTGTAACCATCTTACCGCAAATCAATTTTGTAATAACTTTAGTCAGTAAACACAAACAAAATATGTGATTCATACATTTATTAGCTTGCACAATTTTGTACTTATATAAAGGGAACAAAAAAATCTTACATTATATACATTTTACAGCTATCTGTACTTGCATGAACTATTCCTAAAATATTTTGTTTGGAGGAATGATTTATGTCTTGCTAATTTCATCAATTTTAGTCTACATTTAATGTAATTTTTTGGTATTTTCTAATTTTTATTTGCCTCATCTGGCAGAGATTCCTAAGTTATAAGTATTTAATACTATCATTATGCATAGTATAAATCATTCCACTTACAACCATTTCTTTCCAATTTGCAGTTTTTCAATTTTGGGCAATAAAACCGCTAAAACAAATTTTTGAAACAAAAAAATAATAACTCCAACAAATAACCAATGGTTTCTAATATTTATACAATTAATTTGAATAACTTGTTTATTGCTTAAGAGTTAACAAGTAAACCGATTTCCTACACTTAGTCAAAATTATGTATCACAAAATCTGACCAAAAATGACTGAAAATACAAATCTGCCTATACCTTCTGGTATAACGGTGTTAGTGAATGTTTTTTTTTTTTTTTTTTTTTTAAAGGAGGCAAACGAGCAAATGAGCCACCCGATATATATATAGTGTTTCAGAACTATGTTACAAGAACTAATATTTTTAATATTAACAATATATTATTGTTTCATCTTAACTTGTGGAAGTGATTATTTTAGAAATCATTGTGCTATGTGATGTGGTCAGCCATATAAAACATATGAACATTTACAATTGCATATTCTCTCCCTATGTGCTTGTAAGGCTTTTAACCTCTAGTTTCTGCATATCCTTCAGTCTAGGTTATGAATTGACATACTAATACTACATAATAGCCATATTAATGAGGTGTTGGTTTATGTCCATCCACATAGAAATTTCTAGTAGCTTGCGGTAACTGTATTTCAATGCCTTCTAATTCTTTTGTTAAAACAATTTGACAACCTGAAAAATAAAAATAATATCAAATATCAATAAGAACTTTCTCTCATTTTAACCAACCCAAAATTACAAGAATACCCACCTAATCTAGAATTTTCTTTAAGAAATGGTGCCATGTCTAATAAATCATCTTCTTTTTCTTCTGATGGTGGTAACTTGTCAAAGTAATCATGTGGAACATAAACATGACATGTTGTGCAAGCTAAAGATGCTTCACAGGCTCCTGAAATGATAATTAGAAATATATCATCATCTTACTCATCAGCCCATGTATGTTCCACTGATGGGCACAGGCATTGTCTACCATTGAGAGGGTTTAGGGCTTAGTCCACCACACTGGCCTAGTGCAGGTTAGCAGACTACATACTTAAGAAATTTTTAAAGGATTTTTTAGGTATTTTTTAAATATAAAATTCAAATTATATACTAGTATTTCTTTTCAGTTGTTTAAATAGATTACAAGGCAATGTTTTATTTCTTCAGTTTCATTTGATTATTTTTTAATATACCTATAAACACAGCCAACACCATAACAATTATACAATTAAATAGATTAAAATAATTACCTTCCATGGGTATTTTGTATCTGTGAGCCAAGTATAAAATGTTATCACCAATTTTACCTCTTACAGGAGTTTTGTTGCCATCTTTATCTATGTACACTACATTAACACTGAAAAAAGAAATGAATATGATGCAATACAGGAAATCTTTATTTTGAAGGGATCTTATGAACTGAAAGGGTAGTGAAACACAATCGAAACAATTTCTAATAGTACACTTTTCAATATAACCAATACATAAATTGGAATAGTATTTTTACTCATGCCAATTTTTCATCTTAAAGAAACATACTTCAAAGGCGCAATTTATGCAATTAGATACAACATTTTGACTTGTATTCAGTATTTCTTAAAATATTATCTTCTTCTATATGTCATTCGACAACCACAATAAACTCTTATTAGTTAGTTACTACAGTATTATCGAAAAATTTGATAAAGTTAATAGCAAATTCTACTTTTACAGTTTTGTTTCATTTGATAAAGTTAACTTACACTTCATCTTCTGACTTTGGATCCTGCCACTCATACTCACCGTGCCATAAACCTGGAAACACAGTAGAATTAAATTTCGAATCAATCTTAAAAAGAAAAACAAAAATGAAACATACTCTGTGTAGCATGTATTTTCCTAGTATGTGACACATTTATATTCCTAAGAGCAGCTAATTTATTAGCGAAGCGCGTGTGCTTATTAAATAGATGGAACATTATGTAATTACATATGCAAATGGACCAAAACTATTATCAAATGTTTGTTTGGTTATAATATTATCATTTCAATTACCATTTCAATGGCATTGACAAATTATTGTGACAGCTGATTTTTTTTTTCCTTCTCCCTTTTTTCGGGAAGGCAAAGGGTTCTTGCCCATACAGCCTCGTCATATTTAATACGATTTAGTGTGACAGCTGACGTTTGACAAGTGACGAAATTTTTTTTTTGTTAGTACCCCATGTGTCAAAAGGTAGAAAATCACTCGGCTTCATTGTTGTTATGTTTTATTGTATTTTATTTGTAGGTATCGCTGTTAATTCCCTAAGAATTGTTGAATATAGAAATAAATACACTGTATACGATGAAAAATTTATATGAAATTCTCTAAACTTGTCTAGGCCCTGGGTGGTGGTGGAAAAATGGGTCTGAGAAGTACGACCAACATTTTTTTCAAATTATTCCATTTCTTTATTCACAAATTATCACACAATTTGCAAGTGTACACTAAAAGTCCATTGAAACAATTTCTTACAAGTGTAATTGGCTGTTCGCTAATCCTTTAATGGATTAATTTTTTAGCTTTATTTCAAAGGACCTAGATATTTCTACAAGCTAGTACAATTATTGGTTTTGGTGTAAAACTTAATAATACAAAAGTATTTATCAATGAAATCCCGAATATACGTAATTCAAGCTTTTTCATGACGTTAATTTTAAATTAGTTTGCTAGTTTGGACAAGTGTACAAGTTGCGTAACAAGCAGTTTATGTTAAATCATATTTGATACCGCTCACGTTACCCCGAAATCCGACTCATTACCGTGTCTTTATTCCGACACGTTTATTGAATTTTGTATCATAAACCTTTAAAATAAAGCAATAACTTCATTGCATTAAAAGTTGCGGTTGAGAAGCTTTTTTCATGCAGCAACCCAAGACATAACTGTCAAATTATTAAAAACGTCAATAATTACTAAAAAGGCCATTTTCGACCATTTTATATGAATAGTAATAATTTATTGATTTTTAGCACAAAGGTGTCGGTTGTACGTGTAAGATGTATAAGTATATTCAGTTTTCTTAAATTTACACGATTAATGCTTATAAAATACAGCCATATTATATTAAATTGTAAGTTTTTGTGATAGTGTAGTATGCTTTAGATAAATTGGGTAAGTTTTATAATAAAATGACGTGTATTTAGAAATACATGTAGCGCAGGAACAAGTAACCTTTGTGTGTCAGCTTTCGAAGTGGGTTTTATGACTTTTGTTGTGGTGGAATTGGTTTATTATTGCAGATTAATGGCATACTTTTTGTAAACAAATGATTTATGTTTGCACTGGGATGAAGATAAAATGTGATCTTATTCTCGAACGTAGTAGTTATGGAATCTTATCTATACCTAAATTCGCAACGCATTATAGTCTTAAAAATGTTCTATGTAATGTAAATAACATGAACATATTTGAAATTAAAATGAGTAGAAGAAATATAAAACATGAATTCTGATAATTTTGGATAATTTGTTTCAAATTGATAATTATCTATATCAGATGGAATTTTTTTAATGGAACAAGTTAAAGGATTAGGTTGTATTATTTTGATCCAACTTATTAGAAAACCCTTATTTGGTACTATTGAAATCTCAATTTTACATCTTCTTTTGTAAAAAGAACAGCTATACTTTCATGTCTTTTTATAGGCCCATCCAGTGACCATAGAAGCATTAGACAGCAGACAAAGTCTAATAAATATATTTAATAATAAAACAGTTAATACTTTCACATTGCAACACAATAAGACCAATCTGTTTTAATATAACGTTTTTTTCCATTGATACCTAAGAAGATCTTTGACTATGTAATGTTATATCTCAATCCATAAATTATCTCTCTCTCAAAAAAACAAGATAACAAACTAATTTAATATCAATAAATAATCAAGGTTTATTCATAATCTACTAATTTTTCTCACTATAAATCCTATTTAAGAGAACATCTACCTCATTTAATAATTTCCTTATCACACACCTGATTGTGTGTATCAGATAGCTTTTATGAATGAATGTCTGTATTTTTCCTATGTTAGCTATAAATTTTATCTCCATGTATTTTATAAAACAAAGTCCTAGCTTGTAACTCATAAATGTATGAAGTTAAATTATAATTGTATTATTATTCTTATATTAAAACATACATGTTATAACAAAGATATGTAGTTAACAAACAAAGTATTTGCAATAACAGCCAACTGGTTTATGCAATTGTAACTTGTAGCTTAGGTAAATAATCATGAACCATAAGAAAAATCTTTTTTATAATATGCTCTTCCTTCAAACCTCAGTCATAGTATAGGTCTTAAATGAATACTCTTTCATTTAATGCAATTTTTAAATCTTTCACAGATTAACAAAAAAACAATGTCTATTAAAATTGAGGATATAAAAACGGAAGACATAAAGAAGGAAGATGAAGAAGTTGGTAGGAGGGATCCTACATCCTTTTTGCCTGAAGAAGAGATGTCATACGAGTTCAAAAAGAAAAAGAAAAAAAAGAAGAAAAAGCAAGAGGATCCTTTCAAGGATTTGGAACTAGAAACAAACCACTTCCCAGCAGTGCCAACTTTAGCGCTAGACCCAGAAGTTAATATTAAAGTTGAAGATATAGAAGTGGAGTTGAATTTTAATGACGTAAGGATTTATACTTTATTCCTGATTCTGTTATTAATGTACAAGCTAGACATCTGAGAGATCTATTTCCTGAGGAATCTTTGTTAAAGTGACAACTATAAAGCAAGCAAGGGGCACTGGTATTATTGTCAATTTTATTGTTTCTTACTTACTACTTGGTTTACTTAACCAATAAAACAAAATTGATACCAATATATTGGATGTCATGTTTTAAAACCTCAAGTAAATGGTAACAACTAACTATAAGCCTATTTGTAAGTAAGCCTATTTGTTTACCGGACTGGTTTTTTGACTTCTTAATTATACTGAACACTGCTACAATTGGAGTTGGTATCAGAATCAAAAACAGCATCTTTAGTTCTCATGGTACAGTCTTTTATTTGTATTTTGTCCGACCATGATTCAATTTTTTTATTGACAGGATTTAATACAGTTAATATTGATAGAAATTAAATATAGAAAATAAATAAATTAATAAATAAAGACCGGGATGGTTGGCGCTTTCTTGGGGAGGCCTACGTTCAGCAGTGGACGGTGATGGGCTGATTGAGATTGAGAGATTGATAAAAATGAATTTTTTTTTCAGTTTTCCGACACCCAAAGCCTGTTGATGGAGATGCCACAAAGAGAGGATAGTCAGCCCGAGCCAGCCATCAAAGTGGAAGACCAGAGCCACGAGGCAGTAATACTTACCTTCGAAAACGTCATCAACGAAAAGAAATTGCTCAATTACACAAATCAAGAAGTAAAATCCGAACCTTATCAGTCACACATCTGTAAAGTGTGTCATTTAGTTTTTAAATCTAATAAAACCCTTCATATGCACCAGAAGAGAAAGCACAAGGCATTTAGGAAGTCTTTCAAGCATATATGTGACTACTGTGCTATGTCATATGAGACGAAGAATAGTCTCGTTGCTCACATCAAAAGAAAACATGGCCCGGACGCGCCCCCAGACGATTTAGATGAGCATACTTGCGATATTTGCGCTCTGGTGTTCAAAGGCTCTGCAAGACTTAGAATGCATATGCGGAGAAAGCATGGGGCGTTTGAAGAATCATTCAAATTTGTTTGCAGTGAATGTGGACTGACATATGACAAGCACAGAAGTCTTGTAGTCCATATACAACGAAAGCATTCGGGTGAACAACCAGTTTCCAACGAATGGTTCAGCTGCCCGTTCTGTCCTAAAGCATTTACTAAAAGGGAGACTTATGTACGTCATATACAGAGGAAGCACAAGGTTAGTGAGGATTCTGTGAAGGCAGAGAACACGAGTCCTGAAGTCCTAGAAGGATGTAGAAATGAGCAAACGGGAGAGATTACTTGCAAGGAATGTCCTCTAATGTTCACATCATTGAATTATCTAAAACTGCACATGAGGAGGAAGCATAACGCCCTAAAAGAGGCATTCCGGCTTAAATGCAGGATATGCAATCTGTCTTATGATAAACTAGAAAGCTTAAAGCGTCATATAAGGAGAAAACATGATAGGAAGGTGCAATGCAACATATGCAACAAACAGTTTGAGACTAGAGAAATGTACATAAATCACACGCATATACAATTAATCAAAGAGTGCTCTATTTGCGGTCTCATTTTCGCCTCAGAAGGAGGTCTTGCTAAGCATTTACGGTGTACCCACAAAATAGACCGGCCTAAGACTGTATTTTGTAACATATGCAACGAAGGTTTCCATGAGAAACGGCAATTAAAGCCTCATTTACTAAAAGTTCACCTAAAGGTGTCATATACATGTAAATATTGTAATAAGATATTCAAAGCTAAGGAGAGTTATAGAAGGCATATTATTATAAAGCATCCATCACAGAAGATTATCAATACGCAATTGCAAAAGTGTGAGAAATGTCCAGAGATGTTTAAAGATGAGTTTGAATTGTCCCGGCATGTTAATGTGACTCATACGGAGCCTGATGCCACGGACCCTGAATGGCTCGAAGTCAAAAAGGAAGAGGTAGACTCTAAAGACTCCTTCCAATGCACAAAGTGTTCTGAAGCTTACATCACATGGCCTCAGCTTAAACTTCATTATGAACAAAATCATCATGTAGCGTCTGAGACTCAATGCCAAGTTTGTGGTGAGCTTATAACCATAACTGAGCTTCCAAAACACATAAAGATTAAGCACACACAGACAGTGCAAATGGAGTGCAAATACTGCGAGTTCAAAACTACCTCCAAATTGAGTCTTACTCAGCATACACTGAGACACAAAAATGCAACTACCCTACGCTGTGACTTCAACGGTTGTAGATACAAAACTTTCTATGAAGGGGCGATGGAGAAGCATAAAAGGAAACATGCTGATTTAGGTGTGAAGTTCCAGTGCACTCAGTGTCCGTTTCAAAGTATGAATAAGTATATATTGAAATATCATGAGGAAGCTCACGCTACTGGCCGTAAGAGGTATACTTGTGATCAGTGTGACTACGCCACTATACTTCCAGCGAATTTAGTGCAACACAAATATAAACACTCTTCCGAGAAGAGGTTTAAATGTGAAGTATGCCCGTTCGCAACTAAATATAATACATCATTACGTTTTCATGTTAGAAAAAAACACTGTGATCTCCCCACAAGTTGAATATTGTATGTTTTTTTTATGAATAAAAGTTATTTGGTGTTACGATTTGATTGTTTTATTTTAAGAGATTTTCGGTAACAAAATTAAAATTATCGTATTGTGAAAATTAGATTCCAGAAGGTATCGTAATAATTTAAGTATTTCCTTGTAAAACTTGTCGACCCAGACATTCATACAGCAAACTTATTTCGTGAAAGTACCGAGACATACTTGCCATTTACGAGATTAGGACACGTTCGGAAAGCTAGCTAATCCATATTTATATAACTATCATTCAAACTTATGGCAATAGTCGGCACTACAGCGTATTTTTTTTATTAAACTCATAGATCAGTGGCGGAATTCTAACATTTAAAGCCACAATTAAGCGGCGACCAATATAGATAAATAAGTATCTTCCCTAAAGATTTTAATTTTTTTTAGAAATACTTCAACTTAAGGCTTATTAATAATATGAAACGATCAAATGAAATGAGAATTCTAGCGAGTAAATGTCGATATTTTTTTGCAATCACACCTAAATCATCTTCATCATCAGCCCATTAACGTCCCTCTGCTGAGCACGGGCCTCCTCTACGGCTACGCTCGCTTAGTGCGGGTTGAGTGACACCTAAGATATTTCTAAGAACTTTCACACCTAAATCATAGAACACAAATGATACATGTATGATGTACGTAATACCTTACATAGGTAGGTCCCTGGAAACTAAAAGATATTTATTATTAATTTTGTTTCGAGATTTAGCGACATCTGTTGACAAAATTATAATATTAAGCACATAACTGCACTGTTTTCTTGTTTGTCACATAGATGTCGCTATAGCGAGGCCAACAAGTCACGTTTTACGAGCCTTCTTATCTATTTATGGTATATCTGGAAAATTCACGCGATAAATGTATTTGGGCGAGTAAAATAATCTTAATACAACATTTAGTAACGTGTTGCGAAATAATAGAATTATCAAAACTTGATATAAAAGGTTTATGAATAAATTGTATGTTTGTTACCAACTCTGATACTCAAAAGGGGTTTAAAAGAAATTTGGTAAAATATACTTATAATCCTTTAAGGTGAGAGCTTTAACAAATACAATTTTACAATCGTTGCGTATAAAAAATACACTTTCACCTCTTGGTCGATCTAGGGGTCCTGGTTTCAAGTACCAGTTCAAGAGTGTTATTTATCTAATATCGTGAACACTCCTAAAGCTTATTTTAGTGTTGACTAAAAAACACTGACTTGTCAAACATGTCGACTTAAATTTTAAACGGTATTCAATTTGACTGTAAATCCTTCATATGTCTATACCATAAATTCTACATGACACACCCTTCATTGTCTTTCTACATGCATAAAATTTAAAAAAATGTTCCATTTTGCTTTAAAACACAAATTAAACTTTATCAAAGCCGAGAATCGGAACTGGTATCACAAGATCGCACGTATACTTACTTCTCTGGTATTTTTTTAAAAGTAACAATGTCCCTAAACATTTCCTGTTCTGTATTTATTTTTTCTAGGCCTCTACATCCTATAGGTTTTCAATAAATAACTTTGCGATATCAAATGATATACCTAAATCACAAATAAGTATGGAAAATAATCAGTTTAATAAAAACACGGAAGTGAGTTCGGGTGAAATACGTAGGTCATATTTTTTAGGTGATATTACGTTCTCGTCACACGAGTGAATAACACGTGTATTCTCTACTATGTCGTTGGTCACGTGTTTACTATACAAATACGAGTGAACTTGAAATGATGTGTCGTTCGTCCTAATGACCTCACACAGGACTATCGACGTAAATATTCTAGTAAAACTTAGCGCAATATGATCTTTAACTAAGTATACAGTAATAAATAGTAAGTTCACAGTTTAAAACGGGGAATTAAAGTCTAGACTTTAGAATTTAGATTCTAGACCTTAAGTCTTGGAAATAATAAAGGTCGATGAAGACCGTTATTTGTTTGACAATGTTTTCTAGAATGTAGATCGGTTGCCAAGAGCAGTTAAGTAAGGGAAAATCGCGAAAACCGAATGGAAAATTCTTAGAGAGGTAACTTTAAAGGGTATTTTTTTGTTTCCTATTAAGCGCCATCTCTTATTTGTGTTTAAAATTAACAGTTCCATTTAAAGAATAGAGTACCTCAAAATATGATATGTGGTCGGTTATTGTGGATAAAAGTTGTTATGAAATAAGATTTAAAGCTATTGTTGCACAAATTTATTACTTTATCAATACATTGTTGAAAATTTAAAAATGCATTTTATTGATTGTTATAACTCAAAAAAAATATAATCTAACTAGCTTTTGCTCGCGACGCCGTCCGCGTAGACTACAGGGTTGAGTTCAGAAGGAAAATAAGTTGTAGTCTATTTTACTTCTCAGAGTCCTATTTATGTCCATACCAAAATTCATACAATTCGGTCAAATTGTTCAAACGTGAAACCGTAACGCGATCGGCGCCTTGTGCATCATTACTGCGCGCTTGATCAATATTTTAAAACTGCAATATCTTCTAAGATACTCAGTGAAATCAAATGATGTAAAGCGCAATTTTATTTAAAATTAAATACTTGTAATGAATAACGTATTTATTTGGATAAGGATTAATATCATATTTATAAAAACACCTTCACAAATAAAACTTTATTTTAAAATAAATTTGGTTAGGATAAAAAACGTTATAGTGAGCCAACCTTAAAGAATAGACATATGCTGTCGCGGACTTTTTTTTAGAACTTTTAAAGAGGAACATTTCTCTCAAACATTATTTTAGCGAAACTTTAACCGTTTTCGCAGCGCACGCCGCGGAAGCTCACAAAAAGGAAAAAATGTCCCCGATTTCGAAACATTCTTTATTGCTGCTCCGCTCCTATTCGTCGTAGCGTGATGTTATATAGCCTATAGCCTTCCTCGATAAATGTGCTATCTAGCAGTGAAAGAATTTTTCAAATCGGACCAGTAGTTCCTGAGATCCTAGCGTTCAAACAAACAAACAAACAAACAAACAAACAAACAAACAAACAAACAAACAAACAAACAAACTCTTCAGCTTTATAATATTAGTATAGATAATAGATGTCGCTGACAACAAATAGATTACTGGTAATATTAATTTCGTGTCTAGGATTTTTGTCAAACTGTGCATTTTATTTTCCTATTCACTCTAACATAATTAAAACATTAAACCGAAAAAGAGATAGACGCGTCCAGTGTGATGGCGTCTAAAGAAACATCGGGAAAGGCTAGCACTTTGTTTTCAAATGTGTAAACATTACAATAATATTAATTTACACTTGTGCATGTGTTAATATTGTGCTCAAAGTGGACCTGGCGGCCGTACATGAACACAATGGATTTCCTTAGCTTGCCCGTGGTTATGGTAGAAAATATTTTCTCGTATCTATCTTACGATGAAATCGCTAAAAACAGGCTGGTACGTATATTTTATGAAGTGTATTAATAGATTTTTCATGTTTTAACCGTAAGTGATTGTATACTGATGTAATCATTTCATCGCAGATGAACCAAGCTGAACTATAATTACGGTACTGCTACTGCTTCGATACATGTACTTATGTGTTTTCTATTTATAGCCGGTAGATTGCAGTTAATTAATAATTATTCTAATTATCTTTAGGTTGTTCTATATGCCATATACATATCTGCTTTTTAATATAACTGAATGGTCGACTCAGCGTGGTGACTCAGATCTCTTAAACTGTATGGCTCCATTGTTATTGCTGATAAAAATTGTGTGCGAAAGTATTATAGAACCTACAATATTGTTTAAGTATAAATAGTTTAGCCATTGGGAGAATTATAAATTCGTAATGAAAACAATTCAAAAACAATTTATTAGTAAAGAAAAAATAATGATATTATCTGTTTTAATAATGGAATTTTATATTTCTTAATGGTAGACAATCGGATTACAGGATAAACAATAATTACAGGCATTATTTTTCAAAATATTTCTGTGCCAAAACAAATGTATATTTTGGCTAATTCTTTCCCTCTTTATGTATAATTTATAAAACACATATTAATGTGTGAATCTATAATTAAATTGTAGATAAAATCTGTTAAGCTTATAAGCTCTGGTACTGTAAATGCAATTTTTTGTTTGCATAATGTTGATGTTATGATAAACTTTTTACTTGTAAATTATTACTTGATAATTAACATTTTAAAAAGTAAACTTTTTCAAAAAATAATTAATGAATTTCTTTAATATTTTCTTTTCTATGTGTACAATAAAGTTTGAAATAAATAATAAAGAAATTATAACTGAATAAAACATAACTATTAAATTCTGATAATAAATTAATACAGTAACAGAAACATCCATTGTTCTCATCCCACACAAAAATCTGTATATCAGAAACTATTGAGATTTAGGTATTACACAAACATATACCCAAAAAGCAAATATTTGTGGACTACACAATTATTTATCTCAACAGAATATTTTGAGTATTAAGTCAGAATATTAAGTCTGTTGAAAGAAATACCAGTCATTAAATTCAGTATTTATATCAAATTATCTGTATTTCCAGGTGTCCAAAGCATTTAACGAGATATGTATGCGCATGTTGAACAGAGGTTTCCTCATGATAGAGAGACGGCACACACTGGCACTAAAAAATGTGAAAGCCCAGCTGCCGAGAAGAGAATCAGAGCGCAGGTAACTACATCCCTCTTTGGTGCTATATGAATAAAGTTAAAGTCAGATGTTGCTCCAAAACCCTTCAAAAATGTAATATTTTAAAATTATAGTTGTGTCAAGAGTATTTGCCATTTCTATTCCAAAATACTTTCAAAATAATACAACCTGTTTGAACTTTAAAGTATAACACACAAGCAAGTAGTTTATTTTTGTGCATTTATAAACATACAAATAAACTCACAAGCATCTCTACTTGGAGTACCCAGATGCTAAAAAGCACCAAAGGTTACGGTCCAAACACATTTTTTTTGATTCCTCTACTGAGATTAATGTCTTTATGCATGTACATTGGTTTTAAATATATTTAATATTACACTATTTTTACAATGATGATGATTTATTGAAAATTATGTTTCAGATATCACCCGCTGTCTCGGCACAGCGATATCCTGACTTCCATAGAAACTCGTATCTCTATGCTCAACATGACATATTCCAAGTTCATAGATAATGGACTGTGCTGCTTTATCCCAGGAAAGGTAATGTGTTTAAATATTGTTAGTACCTTATTTTTGCTGAATGAATCTGACGAAAATCAATGTGCCAGAGTAGACGGTTGGTGGTAGGTCAAAAGTCATCAAAATGCAGTTAGGCCACTTTGATATCTAGCAGCCTCATATGTCTAGTTTTTTTATTAATTTTAAGGTGTCACACATCTGTATTAGGATGTTAGTTCTGTAATAGTTGTATAGATAAGAAAAATAAATAAATAAATGTCCTACTGAGCGCGGACTTTCTCTAATATTGAGAGGGTTTAGGCCATAGGCCTAGTGCCTCAGTATACCCTAAAAAAATCTCCAAAATATAATATTTTCAGGTGATAGACGAGATCCGTCGGGTTCTGACGATAGTAGAAACATCGGCAACGCCCCCTCGCGCCCACGAAGTGTTGCAAGAGTTGCGAGACATCTCCAGCATGGCCATTGAACATTTCGACGATAAGGTCTCGCCGGAGTTCAGGAAACGATTGCAGGAGGGAGTGGCGCAGACTTCCACCAGGCCTAATCATGGTGAGTATCTAGATAAATACTCCCATAGAAGCCCAAGAGTTCTGTTTGCCTTACAAAATTTCAAATATACATCCTAAAGTCAAGGAAATCAATATTCTATTTATACAGGTGTATTTAGACCGTGATCGTAATAGCTACGGTGATCACAAACTCATGGGCGTTAAAAAAATCCCGACATATAAAAATACGTTTTTCATACAAACCACACATTTAATACTGATGGTTGTATGGAAAACGTCATTTTTTTTTTTGTCGCGATTTTTTTTTAACGCCAGTGGGTTTGCAATCACCTTAGCTATTAACCGCTTATTTTCTGATCATGGTCTGAATACACCCTGTAAACATTTGAGTACCGCTACAAAGCGCCAGGATGAACAATGATGGATAAATTCTAGTTGGCGTTCTAGCTCCCCTGGCCATTCGGCAAGAGATGCTGCATCTGCGCCGAAGATCGGCTCTCAACGTCAAACTCTCGCTCTACTTGGCATCCAGATACAAGAAGTTTTACGGACGGGTGAGTGCAAACTAAATATTCATATCAGCCCATATATAGGTCTTAGTACACCACACTGACCTAGTGCGGGTCATTCATTTATGTTCATTCATTTTTATACATTCACTAGTTATTTCGTTCATTCGTTCATTCATTCAGCCATTCGGTCATTCATTCATACAGTTAGCCATTCGTTCGTTCGTTCATACGTTAATTTGTTCTTTCTTTCTTCCATTCATTTATTCGTGACACGAGTCTCTTCTAAAACTACACATTTTATCATTTTAAATCATATTTCTGTTTACTGTCCAAATATGTTAAAAATATGAAAATAAATATGTGATACACAAAACCGGACAAAGCTTGTCGTTTTTATGTCCCGTTTATTTCCAGATGTTGAACTACAAGAAGTTGGCTTGGAGACAACAACGCACCATTCGAGAACTCACGAGGAAGCAGAGAGAACAGGACTCGGCTATAGGTGAGTCTAAATGTCTGAATAGATCGACCTATACATAGAATAAGGCTATTTATGACCAGGGTTGGGCAGTATTTTAATTACTTGTAATTAAAATACGTAATTGAAATACAAATACGTATTTTGTATTTGTATTTCAATTACTTCCTTAAAATGTAATTTGTAATTCGTATTTCAAATACCTGACGCCGAGGTATTTTGTAATTAGTATTTTAAATACTTGAGGCTTTAAAATACATTAATCTTAAAATACAATTAACCACCATGAGTGCAATAGTGGTAAGTGGCGAGAAACAGCATAATCCTCTCAATGAGTGAAACTAGGACCAGGCCTCCAGTGCCCGACAGCCCCACTATTCCTGGTTATGGTAGCGGCCATGGTAAGGGCGGGGCAGGGGGTGCTAAGAATCCCCGGGTTGGCCCCGGCTACCACACCCAACGACGAATGGCCATGGTTACACACGACATACGCATTTTGAGGACAAACGAGAAGATTGTTGATTGAATTGAGTGGATAACACTGGGACATACTGGGGTTGTCCGAAAGATCGAGGAGGACATGATAACCCTGAAGTCCGGTGTCCCGAGGAGGAGTCGGATTTCTCATCCACAGGTCTCTCATTAACAACATCGTATCCAATGAAAGTGTGTCGAACAAGGCAGTGTACTATACTGAGAATATCCAAAAGAGCTCTCGACTTCAGACACAAGTTGTGACCGTCTTTCCCCAACGGTAATCCAAGGGTCATTCTGTTGGCCGATGTATCGCGCGTCACTCGTACTATCATCTGCATAGCAATGCATGCTTTCGATAGACATCATGTCATTGATATGCAGGATGAAGAGTGTCGGCAATAGCACCGACCTTGAGGAACGCCAGCATTAATGGTTATGGTCTCGGAGCAACAGCCGTCAACGACGACCTTGATGCTTCGACCATCCAAAAAGCTGGCGATCCACTTGCAGAGTCCCTCGGGGATCCCATATGCTGGAAGCTTCGCCAGAAGGGCGCCGTGCCACACTCGGTCGAACGCCTTCGCAATATCTAGGCCGACGGCAATAGCCTCACCCCCACTCTCCAAGGCCTCCGCCCAGCTGTGCGTAAGGTACACAAGAAGATCGCCAGCTGACCGACCGTGTCGAAAGCCATATTGACGGTCGTTAATCAGCTGGCGGTCCTCAAGGTACCTCAGGATCTGAGTATTAATAACTTGCTCCATGACCATGGAGAGAAGGGATGTGACCGCTATCGAAAGGAGGGGGGGGGGGGGCCGCTGCAGGGGGCTTCCGACCGATCCCGGTGGAAGTCATTGGGAGAGACCTATGTCCAGCAGTGGACTTCAATAAGCTGATGATAATGATGATGAATCTTTTTTTCCTTATCTTTCCAAACCATGCAGATTACTCATTAAGTATTTTGTAATTTGTATTTGGTATTTTAATTACAAATAGCTAAAATACTGTATTTTGTATTTTATATTTCAAATACCTTACTTAAAAGTATTTTGTATTTCGTATTTTAATTACTTGTGATAAAGTATTTTGTATTTTGTATTTCAATTAAAGTTAAGCATGTATTTTGCCCAGCCCTGTTTATGACTATAACACCAACGTACTTTTTATGTCTAGAGTTAAGCTTGTTTATATATTGCACTAGTGAAGTAATAATAATCATAACTTTTGTTGTTGTTTGAAGAACATAAAAAGTTACTGATAATTTTGTGCCCAATAAGTTCAAATCGCTGAGGAAGAGAAGTTGAGATTTGGCAAATATAATCTTATTCTATGTATAGGTTGATATAATGGTGAACTCATTCAAAGGCTGAGTAAGTAGAGATTTACTGGCGTAGGATTTTGGTTATGGACCAAACTCAGTCTTAAGAACAATAGTTTTGGTTGATGACCCTGACATATCCTTAATTTGGATCCCCCCAAGGTGCATTTCTGCACCCACATGTAACTTGGTTCTTATCTGTTCTATTGGGGCCGAATCATTTTCCGTTTTTCGAGCACATTTCGGACTCCATGTTGCATTTTGCCCGACAGGGGAATCGAATTCAGGACCTTTAGATCGCATGGCACATATTTGTTCTGTAAGACCATAAGGAAATAATGATAATCAATTTATTGTAATCATAAGTTGTTATTATATACTTTTACTACTTTATGTCCTGTATGTGTGTTGTATTAAATAAATATGTGTTAAATAATAGATATAATGTTGTTTGCAGCTGAACTGAAGAAACGTATCGAGGAATGCGACATAAAGTACAGTGAGCTGACACACACTAACCAGGCGGCTGGAGGGAAAGCTATAGCAGGTATTTACTAAGTATACTATTCAAGCAAATATCTCTAAAGAAATAGGGAGATTTCTCTTCCTACTCCCAAGTTTATGTTCCATGTAATAAAGATTTTTTAGACTCCACACTTTAACAGCACTATTAAGAAATGTAAAGTGGAAAAAATTAATTACATGTTCCTTCTAGGAATTGAATTCTGACCATCTAGAGTACCGTGAGAACACGAAGACAGTCTTTTAAAGTCAAAATCAAGATCATCTTTATTTAAATACTTTCAAGTTCAATATCAATAAAGTTATTATTTAAATTGCATACATCCTTTTATAAAAAAGTCAAAAGATTTTCACTTTATATATATCTAAAATCCACCAACCAATTGTCAGTTTAACTCGCATTTATCTAAGCTATGATTATAATATTTTCCATATTGTTGTACAGCGCCATCTGGCAGCGAAGTGTCGCCAGCGCCCACGCAGCCATTGCGGCACTTCTCCAGCCAGATCAAGTTGGATCTATCTGTACTACCCATCGGGACCTCTAACAGGAGTCATAGTAAATGTAAGTTATTATAAAAAATATATTTGTTAAGTAACCAATGAATATAGAGGTATCCTACGGTCCAAACTCCCTTTTTTTCGCCTTTTCTACAGACTTTATCCTCTTATTGCACGCACTTTCTTTTCGAAGACTTGAAATACCGTAAATATTAGGTGTATATTCCAATTTTGTCTTCAGCAACGTAATTCACATAATCAATCCCAAAATTCATTGAATTGCATAGGGGTGATTATAGTACATATTTATATACAAATGATATAATTATGTATAAATTAAAGAAATCGTATCAATTTCCCTAACAATTGCCAAAGGTAAATCTGTAACCTAAACTAAAATAATTATTTACTAACTATTCCTGCAGTGATGCCAAATATAAAGCCCCGCAAGCCGCTGATCAAGCTGCCGTCTCTCTCCGAGGACGATGCCGAGCCTCCCCCGAAGTTACAAAAAGTGGACGACACCCGCGGCGTGGTCCCCACCTTCCCCCCGCCCCCCTCCCCCTCCACAAACAAGTCCCCCTTCGACGCCGTCAACATTCGCGACCTGGCACTCGAACTCCGACACCTCAACCACATCACAAAGAGCTTCGAGAACAATCTCAAACGATCATTGGGCTTTAGGTCCGATTCACCCCCACCGGACTTTAAGAAGCAGAAAATCGATTAATTCCTCCATTGGTGTATTGATCGTAAATTAAGAAGCAGAAAATCGATTAAACGATTAAATGAAGTATGTATGCTTGTAAAGATAAAAATCGATCGATAATTGTCACTGAACCTTGAATTGATTGTAATGATTATAAATTATGTATGCTTGTGTGTCGATAAATATATGCGGTTGAGTAGTGAACAATCGATTCTTGGAATTATTTTAATAAAGAAAATCTTTATGGATAAAGTGCATCTGTCGGAAAATTTTAAATGTGGAATACATGTAAACAAGCGCGCGGGATAAAATCGATATCTTTGCCGGAAATAATCGATTATTAATAACACATAAGTTTTGAATAAATACATAAATACATTAGCTATTTTAATTTAAACTTGTAATTTGAAAGTTGATTACATTTTTGTTATTGGCTTAGTAAAATTGTTTTGAAGCCAAGCTGATTCTTAAATAAAGTGTGTGTTATTGTCTATGTTCGCATGGTTGTAAAATATTTTTATAGATTGTCTATGGGACATTCGAGATTATTTTGCGAAATAAATTTGATGCTTGGTGCTATTTATGTAAATTGTGTCATTGAATAAACAAAATGTCTTGATAATTGATTGTTTTTGTGTCGTAAAAATATTTTACATCAGGCATTATTGGTCCCACTGCTGGGCACGGGCCTCTTCTACAACTGAGAGAAGTTATAGTATAACGTCTTAAATGTCTTTAAAAGTACATATATATATATATAGACTTTTGAAATAATTCTGCAAGATTTTCATTAAATTAATGTGGAAGATATAGGGCAGTTTTTTCCTGTATCTTTAATCGATTTAATAATACCTAAGTGCCAAATGTTTATATAAATAATTGCACGCAAACTGAGGTACATTTAAGTAACATTTTCTGTTAATCAACTCAATAACTTGATAGAAAATTTAACTTATATGAGTAACATTAGATCCTATACAGAATTGTTTTATTCCACAGATAAAACTTGATTTAATTTTAGTTAATTTTCGTCGTTATTTTAGACGCTTAGCTTGATATATGATCATTGATCAAGTAATTGAATTATTTTTTGAGTAGGGTAGGACAAGGCAAATCAGATTTCTTATAGTTACCCATGATTCTCTATAGCAATAATAATTATATTTTATTATTTAAAGTTCTAGTACATCATTACACAACATGTATGGAATGTGTTAATTGCTTAAGTAAAGTCTGCCATCAGACTGACTTAATCAATGTTTTAGTTTACCTTTTTGCTGATAGATGGCGTTAAATCAAATTGTATTTAAAGACAATTCTTGAACCGGATTTCATGAAACAATAAGACATGACTTTTTCTTAATGACCTACTATGTACCGTTTTCTAATACCGGTTCCATTTATTCGGTATTTTTGATAAGTCAATGTCACCCACTTTTCCTACTTTGTCAATTGTAATATGAGAATAACGCCATCTGTCGAACAATTTGATTGAAAATTTGCATTAAACTTCGAGCATAAACCTTTTTCGTTTAAAAAATATACCATACTATTTTACTATTAAATAATACTTTTAATATATTATAGGCCTAGATTATTATCGAACTAAGATCTTTCACAACCTAAATAATAAAACACAGAAGTTTACTGCGGGTAGTTGAAATATTTTGGGAACTTTTACCCGCCAATATTTAAATCGAAGGTTGTTAGCATAATTATCTTGTATCTTTATCACTCTTATAACATAGTCATAAGTTAGAAAGGTACAAAATACAACTAAAGTATGATACTTTTAACCTTTATTAGGCGAAATTACCCTATTAACATTATATTTAAAGTGTATTCTTAAAACTTTAGACAACTTTGTAATCCGCCTTGAAATAAATTGAGCTTTCTAATTGCAATGATAAGTTTGAGACATGATCGCCCCGTGGCACAGTTGTTTAGTCACCAGCCTGCAAACTAGCTGATAGTGGGTTCAATCCCCGTAGGTATCAACGGAAACTGTGTTAATACATTAAATGAGTATAAACTAATAAAATTGATAAAGAACACTCGCTTTTTGTGACTAAATTTTTAATGGTAATTTTAGATAGATAGATAGATAGACAACACTTTATTGGAACCCAAAAGGCAAAAATAAATTACAATAAAAAAAACTTAAAATAAAAGACAACTTGGAGCCATAGGCGGCCTTATCGCTGAAAGCGATTTCTACCAGATTACACATTTTCTGCGATTTTTACACTGTTATTTGTCTCCAATTTTAAGCAATGTGAGAAATTAAGCTTTTAAATTGGATTTAGAATGATGTATTAAAATATGCAGCGTAAATTCTTGCATCTTTTTTCTAGTTTTTTGTGTTGTAACTAAAATAAGGTTTTGTTAATATTATGACCTAAAAATAATCTTACAATGCAGCATAATGTCATTGGCCAATAGAACAGCATTCAAAATTCTATAATTATAAGTCCTTCAAATATCTTTAGTATTTCAGAAAATGCCATTTTAGTAAAATTATTTATCGTTTGAATAATCAAATGATGATGATAATGAATATAAACCTAGAGGCAAATCTTTTTAAATATTACTTATATTAATTCCTTATATAACTTAAATTAATTTCTATTCTTATTAACCATCCATTAATTCACGTATACAGAACTCTTTGAGATACTTTTATGAATGAAATGAAATCTAGAATTTAATTTCATCAGCCTTTATTACATCAAGGATATCATAATTTAGAAGAACATAGGAGGCTCATTTTCACAGGATACTAATATTATAATTCTAATTATGAATTTATAGAATACAATTACAGCAATAAATAAATAGTCATACATTAAGATATAAATTATTTCTAGAATATAATCTGTCAAATCTTGTAAGCAATTTGTATTCTGACTTGCAAATTTTGTTGTCTTTTCAAAACTATGCTAATTTTTGTAACCTTTGTAACTATATACCAGTTATAATTTTTTACCCAATAACTACTGAATCTATCCGATGTTAAGATTCGACACTATTATAGTCAATGACAGCCCCGTGGCGCAGTTTGCTAGACACCAGCTTGCGAAACGAGCGGCCGCGGGTTCGATTCCCGCACTGAGACAAATGTTTGTGTGATCCACAAATATTTGTTTCGGGTCTGGGTGTTTGTGAGACCGAAAAGTCTCTCGTAGTTTCTGATACCCACGACACAAGACTCGTATCTTAGAGTGGGTGTATTTTATTTTATTTTACGTCGATAATTATTGAAAATATAAGAGTATTTTCAATTATTGCGTTACATAAGTTTTGCCTATCACTGTTAAAGAGATTAGTGTCCATATTTTGTTATTTTTCATCTTTTTATATTTTGTCGTGCCCAAAGAAAACGTACCAAGCAGTTTGACCAGAGAAGCCTACACAAAAAATATTTTGTTTAAAAAAATTGTTAGTTAAAATTCATAAACGATCGTTAAATCTTATTTATCGATAAAATATGAACCAATGAAGTTCTGTCTTTGTTATGATTGGTCTGATATAGCTATCTACCCGCCAATAAGGATGAGGGTAGATTTGAATTACTTCCGTTATTTTTTTCTTTTATAGTAAGTTACAGCAAATTTAGTGATTTGCTTTTTAAATCCTTTTTGTCGATATAAACAGTGTCTTAAAGTTGAGTGACAAAAAGCTTTAGTTTTTGCATGAATGCTTTAATGTGATGGTCAGACTGTATTCGCCCTGTTAATATTGTACCGCGAGCCTTTGATAAGTATTATAAATAATACTCTTTTATTAATAAATATATAAACAGAAATGTTGGTTTTATTTCAATTAAGTACAATACGACTCAAAGTTTTGTCGAGTGTGTTTTATGTAAGATGTTTATTTCCATAACATCCATAACTTGTATGAAAATGAAAAATTATGAAGTAAAATGTTAAACCCAAAAAACAGGATAAATAAAGTATGGAGCAAGATAATAATCGACACCGAAACTCTACCAAGATGCCTTCGTTGCAGTTTGACAGTAAAATTATAAAATAATATAGGTACTATGCACTATGCAGTAAGATAGTATGCAATTAGGTACCCATATTCAACTTTAAAAAAAGCCGCAGTTACCAAAAAATAATTTGAGATCAATGAGTTACTTCTTTATAACATAAACACGTGTTAAAAGAAAACTCGAAATAAATAAGATATTTTCTCCGTCATGTTACGTCAAAAGCCCTAATATAGGTTACATTTATCATAATTATGGTAATAAATATTAGAGATCCGGATTTCGTTTAATTAATTTTGATTAAAAAAATATTTTATTTATAGCTTTTCCACGCGGATTTGCTTATTTCAATGTACCATTTTGTAATTAATATTATGAAATTGCCACGTACCGTGATGTAAGATAAAGGTCCTGGGATCGACTCTCGAGGAGTGAGGAAACATAAAAAAAGTTCTTAGGAATTTCTTAAGTATGTAGTCCACCAACCCGTATTAGGCCAGCATGGTGGACTATGGCCTAAACCCTCTCAAGTTGTAGAGGAGGCCCGTGCCCAGCAGGGGGATTTATATGGACCGATGATCAAAACGTAACAAACACACTTTCTTATATATAAACTAGTAGGGATATTAAACCGTTTCTCGCAGATAGGAAAGTCAGGTTAAGTTCGTTAATATACGTTCTTGACCTTGCATAATTAATTTGATACCGTTTTGTTGAACAGTAGTCGGAAGTAATATTAGGTAATATCTTTTAATGAATAAAATTATGATATTTTATAAACTGTCTATTCATTTGTAATTGTGTATCTTATTATGATTAACGCGTGGTCTCGCAGCACAAGTATGTTTACGTTTTCCGTTAGAAATGTGCCCGAAAATCGCCAATAGGCCCGTCCTCTATTACGTGGGAGTGATAGGTATATCTCTGACAACATGTGAGCATAAAAATTTACCTCAACTACCCTTTTGGGGAAATCGAGATATCTTTGCTCCAAATGAAAAAAAAAAATTCTAACTTTCAGGTATAACAGACTGGTTTCAAACCAAACCCGCCTTAAAGTAGCTTTTAGATTTCGTGTTCTTAATACATATGAATTGATAGAACCATTTTCTCGAAACGTAATTTAACTAAATACATATAAATCTTCAGTTACAACTAATACTGATCTCGAAGTAGTATTACAAGGACTAGCATTCGAAGAATACCTTAATTCAATTTGATAGCATCATTATGGAAACTTTCCCAACAAATATTTTGCTAAGACTCCGGATGTTTTCGCCTTTTCCGTTATTATAAAATGGAAACCTCGAAACGCAATGAACTAATCGCGTAAGTATATTCAATTAAAAATAATAACAGTAATAATAAGGATGGTTACGAAATAGAAGCCATTATTTTTAGGTCCTTAATTTTCTTTTTATAATTGAAGGTAGATTTTAAAATTCAGTTTTTCAAATGTTAACAATAAAAAAGACGCTTTAAATAGCTTTTTAAGTGCATACATTGCAATAATAATAGAAAAAGATATTTCATAAAGATTGAATATAAAGATCATTAAATAGTTTTTACGATCAGTTTAAACAAAAAGACTAAGGAAACAAAACACAAATGCCGTCATGCTTTTACTTTTATAATGACCAAGGATGTTTAAATATCTAAGAACAATATATCACTTCCATTCTTATAACATAATTAACGAGCAATTTAACTTCAATTACATGTAATTTGTTACCATTTCTACTTGCGCAATATAGGAAGCATATGCCGCCTTTCATACTTTATGACACGTCGTAAAATAAAGTTACATTCCGTTTTCACTTTTTGTCACTTACTCTCGCGGCTCTCTGTCTATTAGTATAAATATTGTGAGATTATTCAAAGACGCCATTTCTATTCCGCGCGGAGAAATGTGCGGTCAACCGTGAGGTGTGTTAGCAAAGTTTTGGCGCCAAAACTGTATAGGTTAGGTTTCGTTCGTTTTAATAAATGTTTAATTTTAAATTATTAATAGAACATAAGTTCCTATCTAAGTTAATTATTTTTAATGTGTCGATCTTATTTATGTTGTAAAAAAAGAGGTTGTTGCCAATAAATTATTTATTCTTTTGTTTTTTATTTCGCCTTACACTAAACCATTAAAAATATTTACAAACTACATTCTTAAACGAGAATTGTTCTTAAATAATCAATATACATAGACTATTTACACAGAGTACTTTAAAAACACCTTGCGAGACTTGAAATTACGTTCCGTTATTCCAAGATTTTTACAAATAAATAATTTACAGCCAAATGTTTTTTATCACGCCAAGTGATCGTAGGAAATGTCTGCGTGGAAACCGGAGGGTCCTGCTGAGTATTTCACCTTCTGCATCCTTCCATCAGGGAGGAGGACGTGGTAGTGTCCTCTCGTCTTGCCATTTGCCTTCGCTTCGTGATGGCCGAAGTCGTTGCCTGTGTGATGGTCCCGTACGCGGTAGCCAAACTCGTAGTTTGCGGCGTATTGGAGCTGTTGAATGGAAAAAGGTAGGTTTAGCAAAATCGGAACATAGTTGTACTTACATGAGTAGTAAAGGAAAGTTTTTATGGTGCTATGAACAGCTTTTAGTCAGGGGCGAGTTTATAGATGATTTTCAGTTACATTCGTAGGCTGTAAACTGCTATAAATAATAGAGGTATTGAAAAACCCAACATTACTTCAGGCGATTCTGAGACGAAGCAGCCTTTATATCTAATAAATGATATACGCGTGGACAGCAAGACTTTCCGAAGACCGGAAAAGAACTTAAAAAAATTATTCATGAGGGGAAAGGGGTTCTTGAGTGAACGTGGAAGATTGTATTAATGTGTATTTTCTATTTTTAAAATACTATATTCAATATGATGTTATTTTACCTTACTATTTGAAAATTACGGTGGTTACTATATGCCTAATAATGTAATGCCGACTATTTGAAATATCTCAAGTATATCTACGACGAAAATGTCAACACTTGGTGTTATAATTGTTACCTTATAAATATAATGTGTTGTACGTATTTTGAAAGTGAATAAATGAAGTTTTATTTGTGTACATTTTTCTTTAATTAATCGCTATTTAGTCCAAGATCCCAGTGCCGCCAGACCTACGTTATTTTAGCAAAGCTGAAATTTCGATGATTTATAGTCTAGTATGTACTTAGAAGGGTATGCGTACTTACTAGCTCGAAAGCGGGGCCCTTTCACAGGTAGCGCGAACTAAAGGTGTCTCAAAACTGTACCCACCTACGTTAAAGTAGCAAGGTTCATATTTAAATATATTTTTGACAATATTATCAAAAATAGATAATCGTTATTGCAGGACCGTTTCCGTGGGCCATTACTTCCGCCAGACGTTATAAAAACTGTTTAAAAATGAGGCAAACTACGTCATTTTAGCAAGCCTAAATTTGACATATACAACTACGTGGTACTATTTCCAGACTCTTTCTAAGCAGCCAGACCAATCCAATGGGCCAGTTCTTCTCCCAGACACTTCAAAGTTTCCCCTGTGAGTGCGAGCGTGAGGGCGTTATTCGTGAATCGTGCGCTATAATTCGAGTGAGAACACTACATGGCTTCATAATACAGATAATTTAAATGATGGTTATATTATTTATTGAGCTTGGTTAAAATTTTAAATAAATATAGTTGTGATCATTCACAGATATTAAGATGAAATAAATTTAAAGCAATAGGTGTGTATTATTTATGAAATAGCACCTTTCATTGGCAATAAATTAATAAAAATTAATTTCATGCCATTCTTTCATTGTCATTAACAATAAAGTTGTATCTAGTATTGAGCAAAATTTATCGTGTCTACAGCATGAAGAGGCTGACACGAGAATTATTTATCATGTATGCAATATAGATACCCAGGAAAACATTGCAATCCGATTTTCTGATACTGATGTAGTAGTTATAATGGTGGGTCACGTGCATCGTTTGAAAGACATGAATTTGGGTACTTACAGGCACCGGGAACAATCAAAGATATGTTGATTTAACCAAGATCTATGACCGTTTCTATGTAGGAGCTTAATAGGCTTTCATGCAATAACAGGATGTGACTACAATCCTGCTTTTTTTTAAGAAAAGAAAGCAAAAACCGTTCAAAATATTGGAAAGATGCCCAGAATATCACCAAGCTTTTATGAAATTCGGTGAACTTGAATTATTCGTTAATAAAAATAAAGAAGAAGATGTATTTCATTTAATACAGAAATTTATCTGCGATTTATACAGTATTTCATGAATAGTTGATGTACATGCCGCTCGACTTCAACTTTTTATTATTAAATATACAGTTGTCATTGTAAATGAAGAATTCAACCGGAACAATTTAAGAAATTTTGATGCAAGTAGTTTAACACCTTGCAAAAGTGAGCTATTGCAGCAGTTTCGACGAGCAAATGATATTGCAAGTATCTGGAACAATCCTCATGAGAAGCAACCCAGCACCTTCAGCCCTGAGAACAATGGGTGGATACTGAAAGATAGTCAGTATGATTTTAATTGGTTTGATGGTGATCAATTGCTCAGTTTATCAGCTCAAAAAGCAGTGATGGCCTCGAGGCTTGGGCGCGCGGTCGAGAATCTCGGCGGTCGCGGGTTCGAACCCCAGGCACACACCTCTGACTTTTCGAAGTTATGTGTGTATTCACATTGAATTATCACTAGCTTAAACGGTGAAGGAAAACATCGTGATGAAACCTGCACACCTAAGAGTTCTTAGGAATTTCTTAAGTGTGTAGTCCACCAACCCGCACTAGGCCAGCGTGGTGGACTATGGCCTAAACCCTCTCAATGGTAAAGGAGACCCGTGCTCAGCAGTGGGCGATGGGTGGGCATATGGGTTGATGAAGAAGAAGAAGAAGAATTGCTCAGTTTTGTTAGCGACTCACTAAAAAATGAATCAGGTATTTTACTTTCACATTAAATTATTTTTATATGTTGATAGCTGTTCGCAACCTCATTAAATTATTTATCTTTACAGAGGAGCCAAATGACGATGACCATGGTGGTGAAGATGAATTGAATATTCAATATGAATGTAAATTTGATGAGGGAAGTAGAAACTCGAGCAAGGAAGACAATGGAGATGAATAACATAATAGATAATATTTTTTAAATCTTAATTTGTCAATTGTAACATTTTCAATCAAAATTTTAATAAAAAATAATACACATCTATTGCTTTAAATTTATTTCATCTTAATATCTGTGAATGATCATAACTATATTTATTTAAAATTTTAACCAAGCTCAATAAATAATATAACCATCATTTAAATTATCTGTATTATGAAGCCATGTAGTGTTCTCACTCGAATTATAGCGCACGATTCACGAATAACGCCCTCACGCTCGCACTCACAGGGGAAACTTTGAAGTGTCTGGGAGAAGAACTGGCCCATTGGATTGGTCTGGCTGCTTAGAAAGAGTCTGGAAATAGTACCACGTAGTTGTATATGTCAAATTTAGGCTTGCTAAAATGACGTAGTTTGCCTAATTTTTAAACAGTTTTTATAACGTCTGGCGGAAGTAATGGCCCACGGAAACGGTCCTGCAATAACGATTATCTATTTTTGATAATATTGTCAAAAATATATTTAAATATGAACCTTGCTACTTTAACGTAGGTGGGTACAGTTTTGAGACACCTTTAGTTCGCGCTACCTGTGAAAGGGCCCCGCTTTCGAGCTAGTAAGTACGCATACCCTTCTAAGTACATACTAGACTATAAATCATCGAAATTTCAGCTTTGCTAAAATAACGTAGGTCTGGCGGCACTGGGATCTTACTCTATATCTGTGTCTAATATCCATCACCTAAGTGAGTTTTTATTCCGATCTAGATATAACTATTAAATATTATGTGTAATATTATTTGGTTATGAAGACAGCATGCTTCTTTTTTATGTTGTGACAATATGTAACATTTAATTCACCTTTGTTACTTTAACCTCTTTTGTTAAGGTTAATTACATGTCAAGTTGAATTTTTCTCGCTTCCTCTTTTCTTTCATAGGTCATTGAGAGTTTTGCCAGGTTAAGAACTTTTGAATCATCGTAATACAAGTTCAGAAATCAATAAGTAGAAGTTGCGATAAAAGAAATTCATAATTTGAGTAGACGAGTAAAGATGTGTCATAATTGCATAACAACGTTACCAGTTAAATATTTGCTCAAAAAATCACTTTTTACTTTTAGAGAGTCCCAGTTTTAAGTTATGTGATTACAAAATACACAAAGAAAGTTAAACAGATAAAAATATCTTTGGCTTTGATCTTTGAGTGTTTTTTAAGTTCTTTTTAATTATGCAGTTTTTTCAAAACAAAAATGAGGCTGGAATTTCGTAATTTTTGGGAATAACATTCACTAGTGGAGAAGAATACAAGATTCATTATTTTAATCACATAAATAAATATTAATTAAAATAATTTATTAAATAAAATAAAACATAAATAACTTACAAATATAGTTTATAAAGATACAATTAAAATATTATTTTGGTACGGCCGCGCACTACCAGACACCTAGGTACTATCCATAACGCCTAACCAAAATTAATCAGAAATATGTAAAATGAAGTACAGAGATAAACTTTTACACGTAAAGAAGAAACAGAGAGTTGGAAATGGCACTGAACTTGTGTGCATGTGCAGTCCGTACTAGACCAGCATGTTGGACTAAGACCTTAACCCCTCATTAGTAAAAGAGGCTCGTACTACCAGTGGGACGTATATGGGCTGACGATGATTATGTGCATGCCCTAATTTGTGTACGTAATATAAATCTCTTTTAATCTTTTGTTTAATGTATGATTTTTTTATGTCTTTTTTTGTGATAGAAAAGAATGGAAACAACATATATGAATTACAGATACAAAGTTTACGAATAATGCCCTAATAAACTTTTTTCTTGTTTAATCATCAAAACCCAGTCAACTTGTGTAATTTTAAAATGTTTTTCTTTATATTTTTGGGAAAATGATGGGGACGCCTCCTACGCTTTCTGGGACGGTGGGATTTTTTCTTCTGTTGACTTAATTGGAACACATCTAAATGCTGAATGTTCAGATTGTGATGTCCTATCAAACGCTTTAGTTGTGTCTCAGTAAAGACATAAATCGGCTCAGAATGGGCACCGTAATTGCTAAAAGAATGTTCTCCGTGATCAAAACTAGAAACACTATTAAAAGGTACCCCGTAAGATGTGGATAAGTCTTTCACACCAGGGGAGTACAGAGAATCGTCCCAGAAATTATATCGTTTGTAATTTTTCGAATAGCTAGCTTGCAGATCATTTCCTTTCACCCTACGTGGAATTGAAAACATATTAGATTGTTTGTAATTAGGTGTGCTGTAAGTTAAATCAGGGGTGTCATCATCTGTGTCCATAGAATCGTATTCATCATCATCATAATCATTATAAGGGTTTTCATCATATGTCTGTTGTACGTCAATTTCATAGTCATCTAAATCATCGAAATAAGGTCGTCTTTTTTGGTATCTATGGCTTTTTAATTCTTCCGCGGTTGGCATCGTTTCATTAGTGATTTTGATTATTTCTTTATCTATATCAGTATTGGTTATGAATGGTGATGTGTCTAGTGTAGATCTACGAGACCTTTTACTTTTTATACTTACATCATCATCACTGTACGCTGAAACACCAACGCCATCTTGGTTTAAATGTTGAACTCCTGTAGGTTGCGCGTTTTGGTGTAAATAAACTTCAGTAGTCGGTTTAGCAGGTATAACGAAGAGTGGCTTCTCATTCGTCAATGTTTCCAGCGTCGGTTTCACTTGCAGATTTAATTCTGGTTCTATTGATTGAGCTGCAGTGAAATAACCTCCTGTGCTGCTAATAAAAGTTTGGGCGGTAGGTACACTAAAACCGAAATTAGCCTGTTTGTTCGGATCTTCTATGTCATCCACAGCTTCTGTAATTGGAGTGTGGTCTTTCACAACAGCTTCACTGGTATACGTAGGGTACGTAGGTACTTCCGCATAATGTTCCAAATTCTGATTTTCTTTATCTTTTAAGTAAAAGTATAAATCTATTGGTTTTTCTGAAGAATCTTTGAGTTGCGTGTTCGTTTGCAGCATAGCATTGAATTCTGTTAATTGTTCTTGAGGTGTTTTAGACAATAAAGCGTTTAGCGCGGCAATGTCATTTGCAGATTGATATGTATTCGCTTCAGAGTACTGCTTTGGATAAGTGTATTGAGATTTACTTGCAATTGCTTCTGTGTACAACCTTGTAGGTTCTGTAGGCTCTAAATATGTCACTCCATTAGGTTTTATAGTCACACCTTGGTCGTAACTCGTTCCCGGCGATACAAAAACAGTCTTGTATTTCCTCGGCTCTAAATACTGTTGATATTCAACGGAACCGTATGACCTATGATTCCTGACATTCTCAGTCTTTCCTACAGCGTCTTCTTTAGTGATCTTCATGGGATCTGGGCCTTTACTGTGTTTTAGATTCTCTTGCCGTTTGCTATTAGATTTCTTTTCTTTTAGCTTCGCTTGTTCCTGTTCTAATGCAAGTTGGTGGCTTTCTTGTGATTCGTGGTAGGCTTTCATGTAGCTATCGATTTGTTGAGGCGCTTTATTCCATCTCTGCAGCTGTGCCCTATGCTGTCTTATCCTTTCAGCGTTGAACATCGCTTGTTGGTTCTGTGCGTGCAGTTTGGCATTCTGTAAAGAGTTTCCAGCAAGTGGATTGCCGTATGGGAATATCGCTGGTGTGTTTGGTGGTTTCTTCTCGTCAGTTCTCGCTGGCTCTATGACCTCGTAGACGTGTTTGGGTGAGCTTTTGGCGGGTTTTGAGGCGACTACTTGTAGAACTAGGAGTATGGCGATCGTCTTTTCTGTTAGTTTTGTCATTGTGTCTGAAATGGGAGAAAAGTTTGATTTAGAATTTAATTCAATGATAGAGATTAATTTGGAAGAGAGTTTAAGTAAACTAAAACTATGATCGTGTAACAAAAGACGGCATAGTCAGTATCTGTGATTTAATTCGTTAGATTAACTAGAATTTATTAGTCTTTGTATGCTTCATAATGTAGGCAGATGCTATGCATTTGTTTTGAATACCTTTCTTATATAAATATCGCAGATAAATAAATAATAATAAATAAATAAATACACCCAACAGTCACACACATATTCCTGACCCCACACTAAGATACGAGTCTTGTGTCGTGGGTATCAGAAACTACAAGAGACTTTTCGGTCTCACAAACACCCAGACCTGAAACAAATACTTGTGGATCACACAAACATTTGTTTCGGTGCGGGGATCGAACCCGCGGCCGCTCGTTTCGCAAGCTGGTGTCTAGTCAACTGCGCCACGGGGCTGTCAAAATGCAGATGTTATATTTTAATCTTATTGCCGAATAACATTAAAATCGATAAACACATAATCTGCCTATTTAAATTATTACGAAAATGCCTGTACTAAAATTAAGGAAGCACAAAAAACACAATAATTATCTAATTAGAATGAAATGTCAAAAGTTTCCTTTAACAATTACTTTTGTTACGTTTATACTATCCACGATTGCGTAACAGATGTTATCTTTCAGAATATCCACAAATGTAATTGCCAGTCAGAAGTCACGTATTCAAACATTTTCCTCACATTGCGACGTCAGCATTACTCGGCAACATTACAGCATAGCCATAACAAACTTTCTCTATTTAAGATTTTAGTGATGATGCTATTTTAAGAATTGTGATGAGATGCAAAATTGTATGAAGATGGTCTATTACGTAATGGTAATCTTTAAACTAGTTTTAAAACGCGATTTTGTCTGTTTTATCTAGAGTCCAGTCCAGAGAGGGATGGATGATATGGAATAAGAATTTTTATAATTTTAATGTTAGTCGTTATTTGATTTTTAACGTTAAGATTTTTTCAATTCTTTAAAGTAATTTTTGCTATATTTAATACCAAAAATTTCGTATTTAAAAACCTTAAAGCAGTATGAAAGAGCTACACAAAGAATGGCGAACTACACAAAGACCGCTAAGAATTTCTTAAGAACTCTCAGGAGTACAAGTTTCATCACGATGTTTTCCTTCACATATATATGAGTACTATTCATAAGGTACAAAAAATTCGGTTATTTTTTAAGCACGTCAGTCTTATTGCGAAAACAGCGGAAACTTTCATTTTAAAAGAAATCTTCCGTATTAAAAAACCCAAAGGCTGTAGAAAGATGAATGGTTCTACTATAATTTTTTGTTCAGTTTTTTAGCATTTGCATCAACCAAGTGTATCTTATTATATTATGTACACTTTCATTTTGAGATCATGTATTTTGGTGCCAGGTCACTGACTCATCTAATGAGTTTATTATATATGTGTGTGTAAGATTAAAGAGCACATTAAGTGTATTATTCAATTTGTGTTCATTACGAGTTCATTTTACGGTACAATCGTGAACTACTGCTATTTAACTTATTACTCTTACACTGCCTAGTGGATATGCGATGTGGATATCTATCGTGTGTTTTAGAGGTTTTGGGATGCCATTCCCGAGTCGGGAAGTCTTTTTGGATTTTCCCATTAGGAAATTTTTACTAGAAGAATTTAGTTTGGAAATGTATCCAAAAAACGAAAATAGGCTTTATCGTCTCTTGTACAGTTTAAAAAATTTAAATCTTTGCAGACCTAAGATCGAATTGGAGGCTTAGAGATGAACAAAAGAAATGTCGTAGTCAATAAGTCTTTCTGTCATAAGAAATAATACTTTAACTTATCATGTGTAGTCCGCCAACCCACACTAAACTAGCGTAGGAAATCCTATATTGTAGAAGAGGCCTATGCCCAGCAGTGGGACGTATATTCCTATAGAATTTAACTTGATTACCACTTCTGCCGTCGACTATAGGCGCAATGACCATTACTTTCACTGAAACGCGGTTGGTGCGGGTTTCCATATCTGTCAGATGTACGTCATATTACATGAACGTGTAAACGATTTTCAGATCGAAAGTTTAGTGATTAAAGTTATTGGAAAGCTTGGTACTTGAACTTTGAATGGCTTTGTTGGCCCTAGGGTACAAGGGGGTAAGAGAGGTCTAAATTATGAGGTCCGTCAATCCGCACTAGGCCAGTATGGTGGACTGAGGCCTAAACCCTCTCAATAGTAGAGGAGACCCGAGATCCTAATGATATAACATAAAAAATATCTCCAATTTTAAGAGATTTTTAAAAGTAAAATGGTATGGCAGAAATGCCCTTCTTCAGCCCAAAACTTTATAAAATAAAATTGCTTTACAAAAATACCATCTATGTATTTCCACACCAATTCATTCATTCATTCAAATAGTTTAAACAGTTTTTGACTTCATCCTTCACAAAAGATACATAACTAGAAACCCTATTTGTAAATAACTGACATCCGATAGCGCCGGATAAAATAATAAGGAATAAGGATACAACTAAGGGTAACTATACTATTATAGAATATGTCCTAAGGCTAAATGTCACGGATACTAGTTAGAATTACAAATTCCGAACGCACCTTGATCGCCTACGTTGTTTATGGTAATTCGACGGAAGTTCGTGAGCTCTAGGCATAGATAATAGGCATTTAACATGAGTCGTGATAAGGACTTGTTGTCCTGAAGTTTAATTCAGCTTTGATCGAGAAGTCTTGGATTCGATACCAAGAGGATATGAATTTATTTGGAAATTTTCTCATTTTATTCTCGCACGTGGGACATAGCTAGTGAATTTTATATGGAAATATTATCTTTCATTATTTCTTAGGAACCAGGAAAGAAAAAGTGAAGGCCTAGTAGTTTGGTAATGCGGTCTATAAACTTAGTAGTCGTGGGTTTAAATCCCAGGCTAAACTTTTATTTTTTGAGGTTGCGTGTCTATTCACAATAAATTATCTCACGTACTTTAAAAAATCATCTTGAAATCTGCATAATTTGTTAGGTTTGTATGCTAGCATAGTGGACTGAGGCTCAAAGGATCTCAGTTGTGAGGAAGGCCCCTGCCCTAAGTGGACGTACATGGGCTCATGATGAATCTATCGAAGATATGATAAAGAACTTCGGAAGTCTTTGGGGGAGACCTATATCCAATAGTAGACGTCTTTTGGCTAATGATGATGATGATAGCGATATTGATGATTAAGAGAGCCAATTACGGATAGAAAATAGGGTCTTATGTTATGTTTGCATATTGGACACCAATTATAAGTAATGATTCATTGTAAACTTGCATTGTTGACTGCCAGTATGTGGAGCAAGGTTTCATCATCATAACAAGAATATAACAGAACAAGGTTTGATACAACGATATTATCGATGTCATTTCAATTGATTTCTTGCTAGTTAGCTTCCTATGAAACAGAATTCTCTAGGGAACTATACTTGGCAGCCTCGTGGCGCAGTTGGCTAGACGCGGGCTTGTGGAACGAGAGGTCTGGGGTTCGATAGGAACAAATATTTGTGTGATTTGTAAATATATCTTTTGGGTCTGGGTGTTTCTGAAGGAAGTCTCTAGTAGTTACTTATACCAGTGAAAAAATACTTGTATTTTCCTGTAGGGTCATAAGTTATGACTCATAACTTATAACTATATATGTTATTATTGACTGTATTTTTTAGTCACTAAAATTTTCACAAAATAAGACAACAGAAAGTCGTGAGATGCCGAAGGAAGAGCTTTGTTGTCTTTATCAAACCAGAATAAAGAAAGACTTTAGTGAATTCGTATCATGATTCAGATTAGCGATACCAGTTGGAGTTATTAAAAACTTATTGCTATCACTTTTGCTCTTAAGAATCTTAAGTAATAAATAAATAAATACACCCAACAGTCACATACATAGTCCTGACCCCACACTAAGATACGAGTCTTGTGTCGTGGGTATCAGAAACTACGAGAGACTTTTCGGTCTCACAAACACCCAGACCCGAAACAAATATTTGTGGATCACACAAACATTTGTCTCGGTGCGGGGATCGAACCCGCGGCCACTCGTTTCGCAAGCTGGTGTCTAGCCAACTGCGCCACGGGGCTGTCAAAGTGACCATCATGATCTAATTCTGATCTGATCATCATGGTCTGTGATCTCATTACCTTTTTAATTTTCCTATTTTTATAATATGTTTAAAAAAAATATATTGCTCAGTAGGTATCCCATGTTGATGTGATTATAAGACATTTTTAACGACATTACCCATAAAAAGACCTTCATGATATCTTTGTAGTCATTTTCCCACATATCAAAAACTTTTCTCAAGGCTGGGCAAAACATAAGAGCTAGTATAATAAGGTTCCCACGTTGCCACTTTCAATATGCTTTTTGTTTGTCTTTGATTGCGAAGTGAGGTCAAATATTTGTGTATTTTTTATACATTATTCAATTTCGCCGAATTATTGCCCAATTGTATCTCAAAACCAGTAGAATAGAAGCTTAAAAGCGTTACACGTTATTGTGTAATAACTAATATCTAGTTTATAATAGTTTATTGTGGGCTGAGGATATTGTGATTTGTGTTCTGTCATTCATCATCATTCTCCTGCCCTGCTCCCAATTCTTGTTTGGGGTCGGCGCAGCATGTTTTGTCCTTCCACACAGGAAGGAAGGACAAAACATGCTGCATAAGAGTTTTGGCATATGTTTTACGGCCGGCCGCCTGCCTGACGTCAACCCTCCTTGGGACCCAACCCAATTTGTGTTCTGTCATTAATATGTAAAAATTGCTTTTGATAAATGAAATTTTAAAGCTCAAAAATAATTTTATGAAATAGCGTATGGCAAGTTGAGCTTTAAGCTTCTGTAGAAGTACACATATAAACTTTATATATAAATTGATATATAACCACAATTCGTACAAACCAACATTTCAATGCTAATTCAGTTTGAATAGAAACTGGTTTCATTGTTATCGATCTTAATAAATGACACACTGCTATTTATAGTGTCAACTTTGTCCCCATTGCTATTCATTTTGACAATAAGAAATATTTCAGTAAGTAATAATTGCATTTGAAATCTAATAGCCAATTTTCACGGCTATACAGCCGATTATACAATCGAAGGGTATTTTAGAATATTTAAAAAAAAATCAAGCAATAAATAGATGCGGCGATTACGTGTGCTTTCAATTCTAAAAGGAAGTATCATTGTCAACTATTATAAAGAATTCTTAATCATTATCAGCTCACATACATATTATATACGTCTTACTGCTGGGCACGAGCCTCCTCTACAAATTATGGCATTAGGTCGTCATCAACCACGCCAGCTTAGTGCGGGTTGGCGGAGTACAGACCGAGAAATACTAAAAACTTGCAGACGTAAAGTACAGGTTTCCTCACTATATTTACCTTCAACGTTAAAGTCCGCGATAATTGATTTTGAATACACACATGCTTTTGAAGATTAAAGTTGTGTATCGGATATTCCTTGCCTAAATGTTGACGCCATTACCACATAATGATTCCTAATATAACTCGCACTAGGCTAGCGTGATGGACTAAGGCCTTTCAGATGAAGTAGACGCCCGTGTCCTGGTGTGCGACTCATCGACGATGATAAAGAACATTATATAAGACTTCAGGAAGTCTTTGAAGAGGAAGAAGGAATTATCAATATCAATTAGTGTTGCCCAAATTCAGTCTTGGTCTTGCAGTCTTGGTCTTGTTCTTGCGTTTTTGCAAGACCAAGACCAAGAACAAGACCGCGTATTTTTAGCAAGACCAAGACCAAGACTGACCGTGCAAGACTTGAGCAAGAACAAGACATAGCCTGCAAGACTCTTGCGTCTTGCAGCTAGGACTTAGCGCTATTTCACGGAGTAGTTAGGTGTAACAGTTCGGTGTATAGGTACGCTTAGGAATTCTATGAGACGCAAAAAACTGTATCAAAGAATATGAAAAACTGGACCTATGCGCATTACGACTAATACCATAAACATACCTACATAGCGAATAAAAAAATATCCATTAAAATCAAACTGAGTGCATGCATAATTATGTTTTAACCATCGGCACTTTGATAATCCGGCATCAAAGGTTTTGTACTTACTTCTCAAAGTAATTTGCCGCTTTTCGGAAGTACATGGTTATGATACACGCGCCGGCGGCTTCTTTTGAAATCATATACAACAATCGTTGCCGCCGCGCCGAAATCACAACATTTGACACTATTTGATTGCCGCCACAGGGCGTAGGTTAAAATATTCTTAGGTTCTTTAAAATACAGTCAAGGTATTGTAATTAATTTGTTTTTTTTTACATGTTTTAGCAAATGTAAGCTTATAAATCATAAATGTTTATTAAGAAACAGTTACTTCCATGGTAAACGACATAAAAGGTCAGTTGATTTTTCGAATTTCTTATCAAATCTTCAGTTATTTATTAATCTGCTTGATCTTTACTATGGCTATGTTAATTCAAGCTCACAATGTTCCAATTCTAATACGTTTTTCTAAGATTTAAAGTAAACTTTAATAAATAGTAATAGACTAATTGCAAGACTTGCAAGATTCTTGCTGCAAGACCAAGACCAAGACCAAGACTGGGAGCGCAAGACCAAGACCAAGACCAAGACCAGGTGTATTGACGCAAGACCAAGACCAAGACTGGCTAAGTCTCGTCTTGTTCTTGCATTTGGGCAACACTAATATCAATGGTATATTCTCAAGACCCAAGCAGGAATATCTAAAACAATCAATATGAGAGGATCATTGTTATTTCAAAGTATTTCTAAGACATTTGCGGCACATATATCTTTGTCCTTTAGAAGTGAGCGGGCACGACTTTTGTGTTCGTTCAGGTATTTATGAGGCCCATTCGAAGGTAAAGGTCTACCTTTAGGGCCCGACACTGTATTTGGAATTTAAATCAACTGTTTTAGGTCAATAAGATTTCAAGCTGACGAATCGGTAATATTTGCTTCGACAATTTGCAAGACATAGATTTTTTTAAATTCTTTTTTGTAACACAGGGGAGTTTCAAGTTCAAGTTTTTTAATTACAGGTTTGATATAAAAATGTATAAGTCCCGGTTTCGATTCCCAGATCGGATTTATCAGGAAATTCTCAGTATCAGCTTAGAGTCTGGAAATATGCCCGAAAATGAGAGATTTTCTCTATTACGTGTGACTGATGCATACCTGGCGAAATGTGGGTGCAGAAATGTACCTCTGCCTACACCTTTGGAGTTTGGAGAATACAGACTTGAGGTTATGTATGTATAGATTAAGTGTAATATAACATTCGCTATTATACACATTAATCGATGTATGTATAATGTATATATTTAATCGACAATTCTATGTAGTAAACAACCTGTTATGTGCAAAGTTATCGTAATGTATGAATAGTAAATGAATTGTCATCATACTGGGTTCCGGCATCTATTGTAAAGTTTTTACTAGACATACAGACATACATTGTTCGTATTGTGTATTATTTTTTGCTGAATCAGACGTGGTAATAGTATGTTCATTTTATATGACTT
Organism: Cephonodes hylas; assembly: GCA_030295005.1. NCBI lineage: Eukaryota > Metazoa > Arthropoda > Insecta > Lepidoptera > Sphingidae > Cephonodes > Cephonodes hylas. The sequence goes on along the minus strand of AP025386.1, from coordinate 5,961,681 downwards.
CACAAAGATATTGACAGCCCAGTGGCGTTGGCTAAATTACGAAACGAGAGGCCGCGGGTTCGATCCCACACCGATACAAATATTTGTGTAAAACATACATAATCTGGTCTGGGTGTTTTTGAGGCCGAAGTCTCTCGTGGTTTCTGATACCCACGTCGTTTTGACGTGACCTATGGTTGTTAGGAAAACGTTAAAATTTTTATTTTTCATCGGGATTTTTTTTAACGCCATTCTTTCTAGCTATTACCTGCTTTAATTTCCGATTAAAGTTTGAATACACCCAGTATAAATGAGAATATCACGTCATAAACAATTACATACTGGACATTACACAATTAATGACGTATTTTAGCATTTATGGTAGTACTGCCACTGGACTGATGAATTAACCATTGTCAGTGAATACAAAATGGCGGTTATATTTCGTGTCGCGTGCGAAGATTACGTAACGGACGTGACGTAAGACTGCGTCGTGTGCGATTCACTTCCGACAATAGTTTCACTCGCTTAATACTCTTGTGCACGTGTTTAATATATTGCCTATAAAATCAACTCGAAGATTGTAAGATACAAACAGATTTCCTCGGCTATACAACAACAATTATTGTCCTTTAAAACTTTTCTTCGAAGCCAATCACAAAAACCCAATAGCTTTTTCTGAGTAATACAAGAAAAGATTCAACAAAAGTTCAATTTCCATAATGTGGTTTTTATTTTATGTGGCTATTAAATTTCATTTTTCCTGGTACAGAAGGCAATTCATCGGAATACAGTAGCTTTTTTGTTTTGTATTCTAATAATAAAGTAAGAATAACCTGTATTTTTATATACTGTAACTACTAATACAAATTTGCAAGCAGTTGTAGTGAAACATAATTAATTGCATTGTTTAATAGCTTTTGACAAAGTATATTTTACTTTAATTGATTTGAAATTATATTTTTAAGTAGGTGATTTAATAGTGCTCGGAACTTTTGGCTTTCAAACACTTAGGCGTTGGCCTCCCTATTCATTACAAAATAAAAAAAGCAATCCTTTCAACCATAACTTTAGGGTAACGATAATTTTGTCAAAAAAATATTCACTTATTTTTTTTAATTGATAACATACGCAAATCGCGAAAGGTTATGTTTGATTCCCACAAAATATTTGGAGTTACAAAAATCAATCGGATAATTATTGTACTCAGCCTATCGCTGTCCATTGCCAAACGTACGCCTCCCCAAGTGCGCGCCAACCATCCCGGTGTTGAGCAGCCCTCATCCATCCGTAACCCGCCACCGCACTCAAGTCGTCGGACCATCGGGCTGCAGGACGTCCTACACTACGTCTAATAATTATTATTGAAAATATTAAATATAAATTTTGGTCGCCTAAAAGCACTAAAAGGACAATAAAATCGGTCGAGGGCAGAGATCAATGAAATTTCAATGTCACGTGGTTTATATTGCATTGCCTGTGGTTGTCAATTAATCAACCAACTATAAAACAAACAGAAAAACAAATATGCTATAAAAGATATTTCTAATAATAATCCTTGATCCAGTTTAATTTTGCAATATCCATGTTAAAACGACGTAAAAAGTAATATATTCTGATAGTCACATGTTGAGACTGACTTAATCGCCATTAATACTATAAGATTAGCATAAATCAGCGTTTCCTAACCTTTTTCAGCCACGGACCCCTAGGAAATTAGGGACAGTTTTCACGGACCCCTTTAATAAAAAATTTTAATTATTACGAGACATTAGCATTTATGTATAATCCAGAAATGACACCGCGGACCCCCATACATATACTCGCGGGCCCCCAGGGGTCCGCGGACCACAGGTTAGGAATCGATGGCATAAATGATAAGTGGTTTAGCCTGATCTAGGTCGTGAGTTCGATTTCGCACCGAGACAAATGTGTTTCATAGGTTTGTAGAGCGAAAAGTCTTCTAGTTTCTGATACCCAAGACACAGGATGACAGGACGTGTAACCTATTGTGGGGTCAGAACTATTGATGTGACAGTTGGGTGTATTATTTTATTGTTTAGTCAGTATATAAGTAATAGGATAGTATTCAATACACGATTTTTATCTAATTTTAATACCACCTGTTCCAACAATATCGCTGGTGAATATTTCAAGAGAGGCTTTTAAAAATCGATTGTGTCAATCTTTTGTCAATAGGAACGAGGGATTCTATGAGAGAGGTATAACTATATTACCTTCAAAATGCCAACAAGATATAGATCAAAACGGGTCCTATTTGAACTAATTCGGACCATTGCTATGGCAATTAAAGGCTTCTATTTTATGCAAAAGTAATAGATTTCTTTGTACTAAACCTAATATTTTACAGCGCGAGATGGCCTTGAGAATTAGGCGTGTGGTCACTAAGAGATCATCTTTGCGGTCGCAGGTTTCATTCCTAGACACCTATCAATGACTTTGAGGTTTTGATTAATGCGTATATAACGAATTATATTGGACATCTTTAATATCTCAGGTTGCTGAAATATTCGTAAACAGTCAACAAGTTATTTGTGATCTCGTTACCATACGAACAAGAGGTCAGGGGTTCGATTTGAGGTAGATAAGGGTTATCAGCTTTTTCCATTAGGATATTGTCAGTAGTAGCCTGGAGTCTGGAATTGTGCCTGAAAAACGGCAATTGGCTCGCCCTATATTAATTAGAAGTTAGGACTGTTATTTACATTATAAAAATTGGGTAATTCATCTCTGTCTACCCCTTCGGAGTATACAAGCTTGAAGTTTTGTATGGACGTAATCCACTAAATCACTATAGGCTAGCTTGGTGGACTAAGGCCTATATTTTCTACGTAAATTCAGCATAGCTTAAATTTTATATTTGTCCATAAAAATTTTATTTCCCATAATTTAATATTATTGAGGTCACGACTCCTATACGATTATTGTTTATATTACAATTAAAGTAAATTGTTAATTGCCTGACATTTGTTTCGCCTTGGTTCGAGAATGCAAGGATGGCACGCCTTGTCCATGAGACACGTATAGCAAAGATGGCGAAATGTCTTCAGTTGAACGAAAGATTTTCACAGGATGTATTCAGACCGTGATCGAAAACTGAGGCAGGTACGGTGATTATGAATCTATTTGTGTTTAAAAAAAATCCTGACAAAAATAAAAAAATCGTTTTCCTGAAAACTATATTATGTGTTAGGAGAATGTAATATTTTTTATTTCTTGTCGGGATTTCTTTTAACACCAATGGGCCTGATTATCAATGTTTAAAGATAGACTGGACAAGCATAGTAAGGCCAAAGAAAAGATGGATGGAGTGCGTGAGGATATGAAGTAATAAGGAGTAAATGAAGACATGACGGCTGATAGAGATGTTTGGAGGAAAATTAGGATCAGGGCAAGATAATGATGAAGATAGAGTATGGAAGTTATTTAGTTATTTTTACGATAAAACGTGTCTTCACATTTTATATTTGAAAGGCCTTGTACGCAACACGGCGTGAGAAATTAAATTGTTCATACATGTAATGGATCATTTAATTACAACAAAAAAGGTTTAATTCAGTATCAAATAAATAGTTCTGTGAATTCGTTTGTAATTTATGCAAATGACTTTATGGTGCAATGTTATACTAATGTTATAAAGTTGAAGATGTTTGTTTGTTTAGTTGAATGCGATAATCTCAAATTATTGGATCGAATAGAGAAGGCACAAACAAGAAATATGTCTCTTGAGTTGATGGAATAATATTCGAATGAAATTTTTCTTCAAAATCGTACGTTCATTCAGGTCACGAGTAAACCTCTGATACTTTGTACACCAGGCTGACAAAATGACAATAACAGTTAGATAACTCTTTCACAGGCAGAATCACAACTATTTAGAGTCTGTAAAAGGAGGACTTTAAATTCAATCGTCAGTCTTTTATAAATACACACGGTGTTCTAAATGTTTTCTGGTTCGGTATACAATAGTTTTATCGTTTGTCTATAAAATAAATCGCAATCAGCCCTTTTTACGCCCTTCTTACGTCAACTACTGGACGAAGGTCTCTCCTACTCTGTACAATGGGCGCATTGAGGTTTTTCCTCTGCCTACCTCTTAAGATCCGAGCTCTTAATATACGAGTATATACTCTACTATACTGTAGTCGAGTTTAAAAGAATGCCTATAGAAAGTGGTGGGCCTTGTACGAGATGCTTCAATATTATATAGTTTTATACGAAATCATGCATTAATATTCCGAAATCGGTTTAAAACTTGTCTCGCGCGAGTTTCGGCGACATTTTTTTTGTGTGAAATATTTTCCCTTCTTAGGATATGTGACAATTAAAATAAAAGGTTTTTATTGTATAAAACTATTGCGGTACATATATAAATGTTGTTTGCAAAAAAGCATTTCAATATTTCTTGTTTCTGGTTTTATGGCGGTTTGTTGGTAACTGGGAATGAAACCTGACTTCCTGTGTATTCTTTGTGACATTGTGTCTCTGATGGGATATGAAAATCCTATAATTATTTACCTATGAAAACCAACAAGGAAAGAATTGTAGGTTATTTTCTATTGTTTGAATATTAACAGAGGATGAAAAGAATGAAACACAGATGTCCTGTCACTTTGACGTGTCGGTTTAAAAAAAGAACGAACGAAGCAATTAAAAGAAAGGAGGATTCAACACCATTGGACCATAAACATAAATTATTTATCGCCAGTACTCTTTTCTTCCGCGAGCCGTCAGGAAATACATTATATTTTTAAAGTTCATATATCCGATCCATCTGATTTGCGTTGTCGCCACGCACCACCGCGCGCCACACTTGACCGATTCGTACAGTATCTCTAGGACATTGGCCGGAGTTAATCGTACGGATTTATTGCAAGGGGCCCTTGAAGTTGTCGAAAATTCGAGATTGTACTATGACAGTTAGGGCGGAGTACCGGAATATTTTTACTTAGAATTTTTTTGGTTTATTATATATTTTCGCAATTAAGGACTTTTCGTTTGTGAGGTATAAAAATGAATATATATGAGTAAATTTTAATGAATTTGATATTATTTATTCATATTAAAGTTTTACAAAACGCTATAATAATACAAAACAAGTATCGTAAATAAATAGTTAAACAAAATAATGGCTTCCGAAATAATTTGACGACAAAATTCTAAATTCAAATATTGCTCCATGCAGATGCAAATTGCAAAGGTTGTATTAATGTTTGAGTTAAAACCTCCTTGGGAACTTCAGTAAAAGGTCAATCAAAGGTTGCTTACGAAACAGCCAGCTTGTTAATTCACTAATGAAGACATAAAAACCTAGAAGGAAATGGGACTAGTTACTTCATAACTTATATGGTGTACGCTAATTAATCGGCTTTTACTTTTTAATCTGTCTTCCATTCCCATATTTTCCTTGAACTCGAAGAAAAACTGGAAAAGGCCAAAGAACTCCACAGCATTTCCATTTGCAATTAACTTTTAATTGAGTTTAAGTGTTATGGCAGCAATTCCTATAATTAATAGTTAAAATGATGTATTTTCCAATAATTGATTTAGTAAATTCGATTTCTTTTCGGTTTCATATAGAAGTTGATTTAAATATATATGTATCTAATTTAAAATTATTTTAAGGTATCTTAAATAACCATGAAAAGGCAAGTATGATCAATTTTGAATAATTTTATTTATTTTAATAAAAGTTGTCTTTGCTCTTAGCATATCCATTCAAAAGTACATTCATACATTGCATAAAATATACCTATTTGTCTCACAGGAAAAACATTCACGAATCTATGACTGTTAACATGTATATCTATAAAAACACGCAAGTAACTTTAAACTACAACACTTTTTATTCTGGCAACGAAACGTGATGGTTTTTTTTTCGTAAGAATCATATTTCAAGCTTTTACGAATGATTTCCTCAATTTGATTTGTTCCGCATGACCTTGACAATGAGTGAATGAAAGATCCACCGGTCTGTATAATTGACCGTGTATTACTTTGGTCTGATGACCTGACATGTTTGACAACCTGCGGTTTGAGGTTAGCTTAGTATTATGTCACATTATAGGGTCACTGCATCGTCTTTAAGGCCGAGCTGATGTTACACGATGATTATTATGTAAATTATATGATTAATTTGCGGTTTTAGTGCTCTCAAATATTCCAATATCTACTTATAGGTGACGAAAACTTTCGAGAATAGAGGTTGTGTTTTAACCTCCTTTGATTATAACCTATTTTTTCATGAATCGCTTGATGTTTTAAAAATGAGGTTGTATATTATTATCTATAGGTATATGTTTTAATGCTAAGAGATTAAATGGTTTGACAAAATTTCTTTAGCTTAAATTAAAACAGAATTTAATTTAATAGTGAAGATTGAATTTGTAAAAAGAAACGGAAATAAAGTTCAAAATAATTGAAAAATCTTTTAGTGCCTTTTGTGTTATTTCAAAAGACTTGTGTGGTCTATAAGTGGCAAAATTATTCATATGTTCTAGGAGATAACATTACATTTGATTGGCTAATTTGTGCTTGACCTTTCAAAAAAATTGGTATAATTACCGATCTCACACACGTCTATCAAATATACAGCTTAAATTGATGATTTTTATATTACCTATACTTAATTACTTTTTTACATTTATGGCTAAAGTAATTGTATTTGCCAAATCGTAAAACTTTATGCCTACTGACTGATTTCTTCATTGACCATAATTCTTACTTTACGATAAAGAAATAAAAAAAGCGGGAAAACAAAAACTCCTTACGTCTAGTAAAATAAAAAAAAAAACTCACATTATTAAAAAATCCACTTCGTTCGGAAATTGACATAAAATAAATTAACTTTTTAATACATCACACATTCACATATCGTTCTGAATTCAAATGTCGCGTTTTGTTTACACAGACTTTTTAAAATTGCGTAATAAAAAAACTCGGCCTCCTTGTTTATTAAGACTGGCCGGTTGCACGATAGAGTTTTTAGTTTTAAACAGTTTATAGTGAGCGTGGTGGTGGACGCGAGTAGAATGCGTGATGAACGAAATTTGAATGTCGGCGCTCTCGAAATAATCAGCGTCCATTGCAGTGTCGCCTTGAAAATTAATATTCGCGCGTATGATAAAACTGCAATGGTTCTGATTTCAATCTTGCATTTGGGATATGCAAAAAAAATTCGTTCTGAATCATGGCGATATAAAATTTAATTATAAATTTATTCTTGGCTTAATGTTCTGTGGTAATTTAATGCAATTGTTATGGTAATGTCGAAAAAGTGAATGTTGGACATATATGCGACGATTTCAGAAAATATTGCAAGTTAATTAATCCCAATGATTTATGATATAAAGATGCCGATATATGACTCTAATTTGTATCCATATACTGAAGTTAAGATATTAAATAGCTTAGAGCAATGACGAAACAACTTTGTGCTAGGCTGTACGATTTATTATCTTCGCCCTTAAATTATGTTGCAACGGTACATTATGGATTGTAGAAATCAATAGTTCCCGCTAAAAATGTGCGTTTCGATTTACTCAGAACTTAATAAAGATAATGTTCAAATAAAATATACAATTAATTGGTTTGGTGGAACATTAAGACTCAAAATGTTTTTCAATACTTTCCCTTAAACCTTGAATAGGGATATTGCAATGGTTGTGGTGAGACATACCTATAATTGTAAATAGAAGGTAATTACTTTTTGCCATTTTTTTGCACGGTGACCTGACTACACCGGATGCTGACACATACAAACATAATCTTAAAGGAGAGATAAACGTATTAAAATATATTATATTTAACAGCTTTTCCGCGGTTTAAGCGTGATTAAAGCAATAACAATCTCTTCGAACCTCTTAATAGTGATGAAATATTTACGAAGTACCTCCCAAGATTGCAATACTGTGGACAGCCTAAAAGCATTTTGCGACGAAAACAAGAAGTGGCAGTCATGTGCCAAATAAAATCAATAAGATAGATAAGGGAGAACCACACCATAATTTTTGCTGTGGTGCGAATGGGTCCTTACTTTAATCTAGCTCCAATTTTAAAAAATCGGTATTGTTTCTGGTCCAACTTCCTTCTGGGAGTGTATCGTTTTGTTTACCCTAATAACAGCCCATCATAATTAGGTTTATAAATGAGATATATAATTTTTTATCAATTTAATCATTATGCCATAATAAAATGTTACTAAGGCAGGTAATGACTACGGTGATCACAAACCCATTGGCGTTAAGAAAATCCCGCCAAAAAATTAAAAATTTGACGTTTTCCATACAAACATCGGTATTAAATGTATGTATGTGGTTTTTAGCTATTACTTATTTTAGTTTCCGATCTTAAACAATCTGTATACTTGTATATCTCAAAAACTCCAAAGGTATTGCACATGCCTTTTACGTATAGGCTTGAAGCGAAACTTTGATGCAAATACTGTAACAAGTTATACTACAATCTGCATTAGTTAAACCGGATTGTTTGAAGCCAAATTATTAGGTCTCAAACTTAATCTGTTGCTGTTTTGATATCGAAGAAAATCTATCAGTGGCCATACTTTTATTGGACCCAAAAGCGTTACACGTCAATTGTGTAAAGTTTATAATTATTTGTTGTGGGATTAGGATATTCTCATTTATTTGACAGGTTGCTTTGTTAAATAAAGATTAAAAATTTTTAGATAATTTTAAGGAAATTTTGTAGTATTAAAAAACATAAACATACATAATCTCACGCTTGTATCCCCCGAAGGGGTAGGCAGAGGTGTATCTCTGCACCCATGTTTCGCCAGGCAGTCCCACGTAATAGGGGCGAGCCTGTTGCCATTTTTTGGGTAGTTTACCAGACTCCGTGCTGCTGCTGAAAATTTCCTAATGGAAAAATCCAATAATACTTTACCCGACCCGGTTAATCGAATCCAGGACCTCTAGATCGTACGGCACATACTTGTACCGCGAGACCACGAGGCATAGGCAATAAAAAAATAATATTTAATACGACTCGCGCTTGGCCACGTGAATCAGAGACAATAGAGTAGACGAACCAGATCACAATCTGTTTGTGGGAAGTAATTTCACTTTTATCACAATGGCGACACACGCTACCACTGTCGCTCTCGTTTAACTACAGATGCCGCGTTTAATTCTACAGTTATAATGTAATGTGGGTTCGAATCCCCGTTTGTAAAATTTTTGACGGTGAAAGAAAATATGGTGACTTTTGTAAGTTGCTTCTTAGGCATGTGATGTCAAATCGGGTGATGTCTGACTGGTGGACTAAGGCCAATACGAAGGTACATAGCAGTGACCCCAAATTAAGTTACAAGTCTTGTGTCGTGGGTATCAAGAGAATTTTCGGTTTCACAAATAACCAGAATAAGAATCTAAATTATAGAAACGATATTTATTAACATTATGTATTATATTACGCAACAGATTTAAATATTTTTTGGTATGTAAATAAATGAGGAAAACATCTTTTTAAAATGAAAATACGCCCAATCGAAACGTAGCCTAACCTTTAGTAATTATTAAAGTTGAAAAAGTATGTAGTACCTTATAATGACATGATTATAACTTAGATCTTGGGAAATCATCACATAACATTATGTTATGTAATTAATTATTTAATATAAGCCATGAACGTGTGAATACCTTGTTAATTAAACGTTATCTTTTCAATCAGCTGTTTGTGTTCCGCCATTTTGTTTTATTTTATAAACTACTTGTTGCCTACAACTTGGTTTGCAATGATCTTTATAGAAATATTTTTTTACGTTTTCTCTGTATTATACATTTCTGCACTGCTCGTATTTATCATAGAGTGATTAAAATGGACTATTCAACACAAAAAAATATTTTCAATTTGAAACGGTTACTGAGAACAGCACGTTCAAACATACAAACTTTTCAGTTGTATATATTAGTATAGTATATATTATAATAAACCCATAATTGATTTTACAACTTCCTTATTTTTCTTCATTGTGAGTTGTCCCTGAAGTAATATGTAGGAACTGGTATATTACCGAGATGGTATACCTATTTGACAATTGTAGACCACATATAAATACCAATTATAACAGGAATCTTTAATTCGTCCACTGTTGGACGTAGGCCTCTCCTAATTATATATATAATATATAATTATAATAATAATTTTACTTTTTATATGTATCTAATGCTAGATTTTTGTTATAATGCCAACAATTTAGTAAATAAGGTATTCTTGTAAATGTTGAAATTATTTACTGTCACGTCTTAACAGTTTCGCATATTAAAAAGGAAAAAAATTACTCAGGCAAGTATTATATTAGTAACTAGCGACCCGCCCCGGCTTCGCACGGGTGCAATGCTGATATATAATGGATGTTATCATACATATAAACCTTCCTCTTCAATCACTCTATCTATTAAAAAAACCGCATCAAAATCCGTTGCGTAGTTTCAAAGATTTAAGCATACAAAGGGACATAGGGACAGTTGACAAAGAAAGCGACTTTGTTTTATACTATGTAGTGATATTATCAAGACAAACAAAAAACTTTGTGTAATTTTCACTTTATAATTTAAGGATATAAAAATAGGGTATTAAATCACTACTATAGTTGTTGATAAGTAAGTTATTATAAATTTAAATATTGATTCAAAAAAAATATAGTGGAAACATATTTATAACTAGCTTTTGCTCGCGACTCCGTCCGCGTAGACTACAGGGTTGTGTTCAGAAGGAAAATAAGTTGTAGTCTATTTTACTTCTCAGTGTCCTATTTATGTCCATACCAAAAATCATACAATTCGGTCAAATTGTTCAAACGTGAAACCGTAACGCGTCGATCGGCGCCTTGTGCATCATTACTGCGCGCTTGATCAATATTTTAAAACTGCAATATCTTCTAAGATACTCAGTGAAATCAAATGATGTAAAGGACAATTTTATTTAAAATTAAATACTTGTAATGAATAACGTATTTATTTGGATAAGGATTAATATCATACTTATAAAAACACCTTCACAAATAAAACTTTATTTTAAAATAAATTTGGTTAGGATAAAAAACGTTATAGTGAGCCAACCTTAAAAAATAGACATATGCTGTCGCGGACTTTTTTTTAGAACTTTTAAAGAGGAACATTTCTCTCAAACATCATTTTAGCGAAACTTTAACCGTTTTCGCAGCGCACGCAGCGGAAGCTCACAAAAAGGAAAAAATGTCCCCGATTTTGAAACATTCTTTATTGCTGCTCCGCTCCTATTGGTCGTAGCGTGATGTTATATAGCCTATAGCCTTCCTCGATAAATGTGCTATCTCACAGTGAAAGAATTTTTCAAATCGGACCCGTAGTTCCTGAGATCCTAGCGTTCAAACAAACAAACAAACAAACTCTTCAGCTTTATAATATTAGTATAGATTTCAGCAAGGCAGTCACTTGGCTCGTTGGTCTAGGGGTATGATTTTCGCTTAGGGTGCGAGAGGTCCCGGGTTCAAATCCCGGACGAGCCCACGACAAACTTTTTTGTAATATTCTCTACTATAAATCTGTATTCAATTTCGTTGCTTTGTAATTTTAAATACGTAATTAATACTCAATCAATTTATTTCATAAAATAATTAAAAAGTTTTTTCGTGCACTACGTTTTAAATTATTTCTTAAATCATTTATTTGTTATTTAAATTTAAACTATGCATATCATAAAAATAAAATTAATTTGCCTCGCTTTTATTTCTTTACTACCTTATCAAGAAGAAAAATTTTAGAATATAAAAGATAACGATTTAGCGCCATCTGGAGCTAAATTATAAAACTATTACTTACTCAGCAGATGGCGCTCTCAGACCTAAATAAATGTACGCATCTGTACATTTATGTATGTATATATTTTATTTATGTTTATGTTTACAATTATAGATAGACAGTACATTATGAAACTATATAAGAAATAATCGTATTGAAATATTCCTATTCACATAATAATTAAATTTGTATATTATTGTTCAACATTTTAATACTAGATGGCGCTGTAACTTTAACCTCAAAATGATAAATTCCTTAGCGTCAAGTCATAACAATCTTTGCATTGTGACTGATGAGTGTATTTATTTTTGAGGAAACCAGCATACCTGAATGTACTAGGCCAGTATGTTGGACTAAGGCCTAGGTCCTCTTAGTTGTAGAGTAGGCCTGTGCCTAGCATTGAGAATGGGGGCGATGATGATAAAATAAATATTGATAAATAAAACAAGTGAACTTTATTAGAAAATTAACTTTATTGTCACAAATAAATTAAACAAATCCTGACATTGTTGTTTCTAGTTAGTATTACAAGAACACAAATTAGTCTTTCAATCCTAATTTAACTAAATGCTAGACATGAAATAATCGTCGGAAGGGCACGGATCAGTACCATCTACGGGTTTGTACCTATAAATCTTCCCTTTCGTACCAACAAGAATATTATTCTTATTATCATACACCATCCCAGTGATACGAAAGCCTAATTGACCGATTTTCACCGGCAAAATACTTTTAGTTGTCAGTTTGAATAGGGATCCTTTTACAGCTACTATTGCTTCGTCATTATTATTCAACTGTAGTATATATTTCAACTCCCTAGTAAATCCTTTATATTGAACGGGCTCGTAATATTCAATAGAGAAGAAATACAACCTTCCATCAACATACTCATAGAAAGCATTGCCTCTACTGTCCAAAATAAAACTATACGCTTTAGGAATCTTCTCATATCTTTTCACAGCCGCTGATCCGTTAATAAACTTGAATATTTCGTGATTAGATCCAGTTGTTATGTACATTTGATTGTCTATTTTGTCTATGAATATATTTCTAACGTCATCGTCACCCATAGGCCGATCGGTTGTGATTTCTGAACGGGCATTGTCGTAAGTAACTAAGCCTTGGTTTGTTCCGATGTAGATTAGGTTGTTAACTGTATCTACAGCTACGCATTGGCCGATTAAATCGTCGGAAAGTGGCAACTCCTTCACTCCCAGAGACCCATGCTTTAAAATATGGATTCCTTTGGTATAATTCCGTTTGTGAAGTATGAAGAAAAGGTTGTCTGTCCTCGGATCTACGGTCATTCCTGTGGGGTAGCCATCTATTGTGGCGATCAGCTGCCGTTTGTAGAATTCGGTGCCTATTTTCATCTGCTCACATTTGTCTGATTTGGTGTAGGCTATTAGGAGGACGATTAGGATAGTACGATGCATCGTGAAGTCATCACAAGGTTTCTGAAAAGAGAAATAACATTTCAATCTTATAAGATAATATTTAATGCAGTAGCTACTTTTGTGAAAACATTAATTCAATTTTGATATCCATAATCCGAGATACAGTGGTTCGAATTTTGCTCCAATATGAATTCATTTATCTTTAACTTTTGTTCTGATGCGATCCATCAGAACATAAGTTAAATAAATTCATTTTAATTCCTGTAATTTGAATGTTGTTTCAACATTTTCTATTAATGAAAATGATAAAAAGCGCTGCGCTAGTAGTTATTGATAGCAAAAACAAAGATCCTATCCACATACCCTCTCTTATCACTCCACACAATTATACCGACGTGATGATTAGAGCAATTTTGTGAAACTGAATACCTTTTTCCTTCCATAGATTTTACTATTAAAAACCTAGAATTTTCCTGTCAAATGATGCTCAATATATATTAGCTTACCAGTTTTGTCTTTTGAGCTGTTATTAAGAGCGTTGAACTGACATACATATTATTTATTAAAAATTAACACCCACCTGCATTAGTTGAATAAAATTCTAAATCTAAACGCTCACAGCTGTAGTGAAGGCACCCGGCAATCGAATCCAGGATCTAGATTGCACGGCAATTACCTGATTTTTCCAGACTTAAATTTAATATTTATAAAAGAGAACTTTGTATAAAATATGTCTTACCTGCAACAGTTGATCACTCAGCGATGTTGGGTAACGTTATGACATAGAAAGAAATATTTCACTGAGCGATGCAAACACTCCATTCTTATATGAACAATCCGTTTGTAAACTGTCGCCAATGTTTATACTACGTCCATACAGGCTGCTACTTTATATATCTTATTAATTGGATCAATAAAACGATATGTTTATTGAATCTATATAATTTCAAATAAATCACTTAGATTCAGTCATTTCAAAACTTAGTTATCACCCTGTTTGGAAGGAAGTCATTACTATAGAAGAATTTTCTTTAAATTTATGGAACTTTAAAGCTTTAATATGATTAGGGAATATATTCAACAGTCACGTACACAGATCTGACCCTACACTAAAACACAAGCCTTGTGTCGTACCAAAAGCTCTGCCCTATGGCAAGGGGGCGTTAGAATCTCACCACGGTATTCCCTGCCTGTTGTAGATGGCAACTCAAAGGGGCCCTTAAGGTCGCTGGGCGCGTTGCGGGGGCGGCGCGTCCTCTCTGAATGTGACCCTAAGAGGTGCGGCGGCACTGTGGCCTGTATACGTCGCGGGCGCCCATCCACAACCGGGGTGCCCAAACCAAGCTAGTGGAGGCGTGACTGCGCCCTCTTTTAACTCCGAGACGTCCGAGACAATTACGTCTCGAAGGCGCACCGGGGGGCTGTGGTTAACGGTGGGCGCCTCTCGCTCACGTACCATGGTCGCCCAACTTAGCGCGGAGATGGCCACAGGGGGGTTGTGGTCAGTATGCCGGTTTAGGGATTTCGTTAGGGACCCAGCCCGGCACTAACATCTGCGCGGATATGACGTCGCCGCGCGCCGGGCTGGAAGACCGGTGACCCTGATATACGCTTCCTGCCCCCCTTCCCCGGGCTGGCGGGAAGTAGGGCCATAATCAGCTTTCCCCTCGAAAACAAAAAAGTATCGGAAACTACGAGAGACATTTCGGGATCATAAAACCGAACCTAAAGCAGGTTTTCGGATGATACAAATATTTGTCTCGGTGCAGGGATCGAACCCGCGGCCTTTCCGAAGCTGGAGTCTAGCCAACTGGGCCACGGTGCTGTCTGTCTATTTATGATTCAAATAAAATATTTTTTCAATGATCATTCAATAACATTTTAAATTATGGTCACTCTGTATAACCGAACCAAAATGCTAGCATAATAATGATGTAATTCTTTGCAATCGTCGGGAAAGTTATCTTTATGTCTTGTTTTATTATTATTCTAGGGCTTAGTACGTTGGTTTATTTTGAAGGGAGTTTTGTTAGTCATAGTCAATCGATTTTAAGGTAAGTGCACAATTTGAATAATTTTTGGTGTGGTTTTATCAAAGTTTTTGAATTTGAAATTTCATTATCATCATAAGCCTTGTTATCGTCCCCCTATTGGACTTCCTTTACAACTGGGAAGGTTTAAGCCTTAGTCCACCAAACTGGAATAGTGCGTGTTGGCGGACTACGCACCTAAGAAATTTATAAGATCTTTTTAGGTGTGCCAATTTACCTTGACCGTTAAAGTAAGTGATAATTCATTGTGATTACAAACATAACTTTAAAAAGTCAGATGTGTGTACCAGTGGCGGTACTTCCATAGAAGCCCGAAAGCCCGACTTGCCTTACATAGTTCCGAATAACGAACTTAACGATTGTTTATTTATAAAATAACGCTATAAACGTGAATGTGAGTACTAACCGGTAGGTATTTATTAGTCCTACGTACCAAAAAAAATATGCTGCTACTAAATAAACATTTGGGCTTGCCTTAGTTTGACACCCTAGGCACGCCACTGGTGTGTACCTTCTGTTTGAACTCGCGACCAATAAGATTTTCTAACGCGCATCTAAGCCTTGAGGGCATAACTACTTTCATTTAAATTTGAAGTTTAGAAAAAGTAAAATTCTACTTACTACATCTGAATAGAAAGTAAAAGTAATTTGGAATTGACGTGCAAAATTGTAATATCACATGACTATTTTTGTTACTTTCATGCATTTTAATTGTATTCAAAATTGATCTCACTTAAATGGTTTTTACGGATCCAAGCATCACTCTGTCGTTTTCTACAAACGATTGTTATTCAATCTGAGAAACGAGAGGCCGCGGGTTCGATGCCCGTACTGTGACAAATGTTTGTGTGATCCACAAATCGAGTCTGAGTGTTTGTGAGAGCGAAAAGTCTCTCGTAGTCTCTGATACCGACACCACAGGATTAGTATCCTACTTTGGGGTCAAAACTATGTATGTGATTGTTTGATATGGTAATTTATTCTAATAGGTTATATAATAGGTTAAAATTTATCGGAAGAATAAGACTAGATTTTGTGTAAAGCAACTGATGTTAAAGAAATAGAAAGAAAGTGTGCTATAATGTATGAAATAAAATTTGTAAAGGTAAATAACTTATTACTCGAGACCTGATTACATTTCATATGCTATTTCGAGTTTATATTGCAAATAATCTATTTTGCACTAATTACTTTTAAAGTACTATCGATTGTGCGATTTTTTTATAAACACTTACTTTCATTCAAAAAGTTTTTGACAAAACAAGCAAGTTAAATAGGGAAAAGACGTAAGGGGCATTAAAAATATCTGTAATTCCAAATGATCATTAAAAATAAAATGCGTAAAGTAATACTTTATTTTTAATTATTATCACAAACAAAATCATATTTGTAAATAATACCATTAGTTGATACGTAAAAACTGCTGTTAGCAAAAACTAAACCAGACGGTACGTAGTCCAAATTCATTAGTTTCTTCGGTATGATATTATTTGGCCTTAGGCCATACAACCCGTCATTAGCGGCAAGAACAACCATCCCGCTATTATCAATAGTGATTGCCCTTCCAGTATTTTTACCCAAACCAACAAATTCTACCGGCTCTTGAAAATCTTTCAACAATACTTTAACGTATTTTGAATCGCATTCATAGTATATATTATCTTTTTCATCAACTGCTAAGAAATACGCGCAGGGTACGTTATCCACTCTTTTTTTCTCTTTAGTCTCTGTGTTGTAGGTATAAACATCGTTATCAGGAAACATAACAACATATATATCTTTATTATGCTGTGGTTTGTATAGCTGGACTATATCTTCACCTTTAAGACCAACATATTCAGCTTTATATGTACCATTTAGTACCGAAAGTCCTTCATCAGTAGCTATGTAAACTTTATTATTAATACTATCTACAGCAGCTGACTGGCCTTTAACATTGTCTATTTTGATAAGATTGTCACCTCTTAGTGCATACTGGTCCATTTTGGTTTGAACATCGTCGTTCTGTAAAGATTCTAGGTCTATAAGAGTAAAGAGAAGATCTTTGTTTTCATCATTGAACACCAAATTTGTAGGGAGACCTTTTATAGTAAATGCTACTGTTCGACTGACACCCATCGTGTCGAATGTAGATTGACATTTCTCCGTTGATACTGCAGTAAATAATAACAGTAATATGATCGGCAGCATTTTCATTCTCTGAAACAAAAATGTAATTAAAATTATAACTATGTTCTCTAAGTGGTGAATGTTTTTGAGTATTTTTATCGTTTTTTCGTGAGTAAAATCAAATCCTAGTGTATAAGTTTAAGACGTTGATCAGTCGCAGGGTTTGTATATTTAGAAAATTTGACGATGAGTTTCTGGAAACTTTATGTAAGACTACGTCAAGGCAATGTGGAATAAAATTTCTGGGGTTTATTTGGCTTTCTAAAGTAATTCCGTTAAATTTATAAATTAAATTATAAAAGTGTTTTTTTGTTATCATGTCTGGTTTATGGTAGTAGTATTTACATGATACGACACATATAATATTTAATGTAACGGAATTAGAATATAGTATTCACCTTTTCGAATTTAATGTAAAAGTAAGTGATAGTCCATTGTAAATACATACATAAGTCGAAAAGCCAGACTTGTGTGCCTGGGGTTTGAACCAGCGACCGTCGAGATTCTCGAAAACCATAACCCTCACAAAACCACAAATAGAAAATATATTTATAAATACTTACATTAACCAGTCAGTGTCGTGTTGACTCCTTCAAATTGACCCACACACTGATATAATTTATAAATACAATATAATTATCACGTCCGATAAGCATGTACTAGTTTTAAAATTATAAACAGTTCTAACTGTATATACATCGATATAAAATGATCGATATGTTTAATCGATTAAAGTTGCCAGTTGGGAAAATGCATGTCTGTCTGTTGAGGAAAGAATACCGCATTCACAGTCTGTTGCCTTGTATATATCTCATCGAGGAAGGAAGGAACAAAGTTGCGTTTGTTTCCATTGCATACGCTTTTTCTCTGTCTTTACGTACTTTAATATTTTGATTAGATGTATGTATTGATGTGGAGGGGAAAGGACAACTCCTCCTTATACCTTTCTTGTGATTTGCTTTGGATGACAAATGGGTTTTCTTTAGTAAATACTGTGCGTGATCCTGGAGCACAGATGTTACAGTCGCTGGTGTGTGGTGGGATAGTACCAAATCCCTCTCAGTTGATAAGAAGGCCCTTGCGGGATATCTACCGGTATGGGAAAAGTAATCCATCGATTTGAATTATTTTTGGTATGGACATACATGGGATCAAAGAAAGAATATAGTCTACATACAAAACTTTCGCCAACCCGCACATGGCTAGTGTCGCCTTAAGGCCTAATTCCCCTCAGTGTATTCACAAAGAATCATCACTTGCTGTAACGGTGAAGGCAAAAATCGCGAGGAAACTTGATCACCTATAAGTAGGAATTTCTCACACATTTTATTCGCCAACCCGCACTAGGCCAGCGTTGACTAAAGGCCTAATTCCTCTCAGTTATCAGAGGCCCGTGACCAAAAATAGGACGTCTATGGGATGATGATGATATAGCCAAACATAGCGTGGAAGATGAAAGCGAAAGTAAAAAGTATCGCGAGAATGGAAACGCGTACAATCGGTTTAACGGTTTAATGATTGTGTGCGTGACACCGTATGTCCATCGCACTGTTACGCCAACCAAACGGCCGTAATATTTGTGTATCGCACTTTTCCGCTGGATTGGCGGTAGAAATAAATATCTAATAAATAAATACACCCAACAGTCACACACATAACCCCAACCCCACACTAAGATACGAGTCTTGTGTCGTGAGTATCAGAAACTACGAGAGACTTTTTCTCACAAACACCCAGACCTGAAACAAATATTTGTGGATCACACAAACATTTGTCTCGGTGTGGGGATCGAACCCGAAGCCGCTCGTTTCGCAAGCTGGTGTCTAGCCAACTGCGCCACGGGGCTGTCTAAAAATGGTAGACTCATTGTTCAGGCTATGGAATTTTAGACAATTTTACGCAGCCTGATGGTTGTAGAACCCAAATAGGGCTGGGTTGTTGGTCGAACAAGTATTTGCCATGCTTATTTATTTTGGGCAACTATCATTAGCAAAAAGGAGTCTGGAAATTATTGCAAAAACTTCTATTGGCTCGCGTTCTTTAACTTTTAATATAAAGGTTTTAATATAAAGCTGGCAAGATACGAGTATACAATACACCTCTGCCTATCTAATTGGGGCATGTGAGCGTAAATGTGTCTGTCTATTTTTGTGGTGTGTAGCCTGCCTAAGTTTTTAGCATACCTACTTACTTCATTTTAAATGGATTAAGGTCTAAGTTCCAATCATAAAGGACCATTGTAACCTTATATACTCTATACATAATTAATTTTTTTTCAGATGTGGGTAACAATCATCCTAGCCTGCACGGAATTTGCGATTTCTACCCGGATCAGCCGTACCAGCCTGTTCAGAGATGAGCACATAATATTCTCATCGGAATATAACATCACCAATCTCCTAGTTCCAGCCGATATAAACAGACTTCTCCGCGCCGATTCAACAGAGAAGCCATCTATATTTTTCACAATATCCGATTCAAAACTTGAAGGAGGCACTTGTATCTACGTTATGGAAGGTCTAGCTGCCGTCGAAGTATTAGAAGGAGGAAGAGATTCAACATCAGATTACAGCTCTAATAAGGACGTGTATTTCGGCGCTAAAGACGGATTGTATATTTACGAACCAGAAACTTTATCGGCTAAGAAATTAGGTCCGTTTTACGAAGACATAATCCAACTGCAGAAAGCTAACGGTTCTGATGCAATCTATATACTCAATAATGAAAATAAACTGTACTTAGTTGAGAAAGACGGTTCAGTTATAAGAAAAATGAATATCTGCGCTACTCAATTTGTGTTGGACACGTCAAATAATCTTTATTACGTGTCGTGTAAGGACAATTTGATTCACATAGTGAATACTGGAGATTCCAAATCTTTTACTGTTATGAAAAGTTTTGGGAATGTTAGTCTCCTAAGACCTGCATTTATTATGGAGAAGAGCATACCATTCTTTGATAATGGGGATCTGCATGTCCTATTTTCGAACGGCAGTTGGAAAAAGAAGAATTTCTTCATCAATGAAACTCCTTCTGCGATCAGCGTTGACGCAGCTCTATACCTCGTTGCGGCTAAGAATGGTAAAATTTACGAGTTCAATGTTATGGATGTGCTTTTTAATTCAATGTTTGGCGTATCCAGTGACTGGAGTAAGGACGTTACTGGAATTATAACTTCTGTCATAGATTATACAGGGGATAAACTCCATGACTTGTTCAAACGGGGCCGAGCGCAATAGAATCTTAATTAATGTTTATACTATGTTAAGTGTTCTTTTTTCTTTCTGTGGCGTTTAGTGAAGAACTTAAATAAAATTTGTAATACGATCATGTGTAGTTTATTGTGAAACTTTAATAAAAATACATACAGTAATATGAACCGGCCAAGTGCGAGTCAGGCAAGGCATAGAGTAGGGTTCTGTATTCTTTAATAGCATATGAATCCCAAGCTAGTGCCTTTTATGTTAGGCCTTTATAAGTTCCTTATTAACAACATGGACTAAGGCCTACACCCTCTCAATGGCAGAGGAGGTCCATGCCCAGCAGTGGTATATGGGCTGATGAGAAGAACTAACAACGTCATAAGTCCATATACGTCCTACTGTTGGGCACGGGCTTCCTCTACCACTCTGGTTCTACAAGATGTCTAGCCAACTACGTCACGGGGCTGTCAATAACTGGATTTTGTTGTTTTAGGTCATATTTCGTTGTCATTTCTTGTGGTCAATGCTCCATTTTTGTTATCTATACAAATAATGCGAAAAGCGGTCATTGACTCCTAAACCTGATCACGGAATAAAGGGCAAGAGTCTGTTTATATTACTGGTGTGGTATTTTGGCAGTATGTGTAGTTTTCTAAAACAGGTTATGAAACGGAAAGGCGGTGGTTTGATGCCCGCGTGGAACAAATGTTTATGAGGGAAATATTTGTACCTTATAGTAGTATGGAATAATTATTTTGTTGTTAATTTTTTTCTAATATGTTATTTGTAGCTACATATACATATTCCTATAGGCTTTACATACTTTGCCTTCTTACATATTAAGGGTTGCCTTAAAGAG
The DNA here is from genome assembly GCA_030295005.1 of Cephonodes hylas. Lineage (NCBI taxonomy): Eukaryota > Metazoa > Arthropoda > Insecta > Lepidoptera > Sphingidae > Cephonodes > Cephonodes hylas. The sequence goes on along the minus strand of AP025386.1, from coordinate 5,940,201 downwards.
ATCGCTCTCAGCGATAAGACAGTCTATTGTTCTACTTTTTTGTTTATATAAATTATTGTATAAATGCGGGTATCAATAAATATATATATGTTTATTGTTTGTTGTCTATGTTACTGTCGTATATGCATTTATTTATTTCATGGTATATCTAGTACGTATATATGTAGATACGTAAGGGGTATGTTGGTATTTTTTAAAAATTTGGATTCAAACTTAGGATCTTAGACATTAATTAAAGACAAAATTTTACTCCAATTCATAATATTAAAGCTAAGTACAGAGTTAAAATACAGAGTTTTCGATCGACAATTCACTGCAATCTCAAGCAGCCATAGCACTTTGTATCATTTTGGATATAATTTCTGCTTTTTTACTATTTAAATCCTTCATTATATTTCGACATTGAGCGGCTACAGCAACCTCCAAAATATTGTATTTGTATATCTTCTTTTCGTATGCGTAATAATGGATCATTGTTCCTTCTAAAGCGAAGGCAGTTGGTTGAACTTCCAACGTGTATTTTCCAAATTCAGAGGTACTATTTGGATAAATTTCGTATATCTTGTCATCAGAACGAAAGAGGGCCTCATCACCATTTACCGTGAACGATGGTTTGATTAAAGAAACGCTCTTGGGATTAGCAGGAAGCCCTCCAATTTTCCTAACACCGTTTCCTACAACCACATAGGGTTGCTTATCAGCGCCATAAAAGTATAAATTGTCGGAATAATCTATGACTATTTGCTCAGCGTCTTTAATAAAATCGAGCCTAATTTTATTCTTACCTTTTTCAGTTATTCTGTAAACATCATGATCAGCTGTTAATACGTACAAATCATCGCTTGAATTAAGCTTGACCACGTTGATAAGGTTATCAGTTATATTGCCGTATCTCTCTACTTTATCCTCATTGTAATTGTAAACGTAAAGTCCATCTGTCGCACTCATGAACACTTTGTCCGAATTGCTATTGTCTGTTGCAGAATCTGTGCCAGTTTCTAGAATTTTCGTTGCTTTATCTCCTTTAAGTCTGTATAAGCCTTTGTAGTCCTTCTCTCCATTATTAACTTCAGCTTCAACGAAAAATAATGTAATTTCTGGTTTGTCATCTTCTAGATTTTTGTCTATAATATTGATCGAATTTATAGGAAGAGTTAGACTGACGATTTCATGCTGAGCTGAATATACTAGAGATTGATCTTGAAACATATCTGGGGTTAGAGTTATTTCTTCAACACTAAATGGAGTACTCGATCTGATTATAGTGCTTACGAAATTCAGCAGCCATGATATTTCCATGTTAGGATCTGTAATTGGTAACTTATGTTGAAAATTCATAGATATAGGAATTTCTTAGGAGTATAATTCACCTACCCGCACTAGGCCAGCGTGGTGGACTAAGGCCTAAGCCCTTTTAACGGTTGAGGAGGCCCATTGCATTGGGATGTATAAAGGCTGATAGTGATGATGTTTGTGAACAGTTTCATGTCAGTTATTCGGACCGTAATACAATTTGCTTAGCGCTTATCATCAGGCGCTTATCATTTTTCGTTGTGTTTGTATGAACATACTTATAACAGCGATAGGGCACAGTCTTGCTAAAGAGATCAGGATTCTACGCTGGCCTAGTGCGGGTTGGCAGACGGCACACCTAAAATATTGCTAAATACTTTTTTAGGATTGCAGGTTTCATCACGATGTCTTCCTTCACCGTTAAGTAAGCGATAATTCATTGTGAATACACACATAGCTTCATAAAGTCAGAGGTGTATGTATGCCTTGTGGCACACTTGTGAGGGAGTTTAGACGTTTTCTCATTCATATATGAAATTGCTTTTGTTAAATAATGATTTAAAGTTTAAAGATTCAGCAAAAAGAAAGGCAGCAAAAGGAAAGCAAGCTTGGTTTTTGGGCTGCTGTGGAAGTACCGTTACAGTGGGTCTCCAGTACAACTCAGAGAGTTTAAAACTTAGGCTTTGTGGACCCTATAATTGTCCTTAATGCAGCTACGACGATGTCATTCACCCGTACGTTGAAACAGGTAACTTCAAGGTCCCTGATCATCTCACCCACAGGATTTTTTAAAGGATATCTCCTAGTTTGGATTTATGTTCTATCACCCGTATTAACGGTGAACGAAAATAGGCACAGGCCATTAGTTTATTCAGCTGGTTGACTGATGTTCTCAATTTTGTGTTTTGTTTTAATATCGATTTACAATTCGATTTTGAATATAATGGTCTTCTAAAGGTGTATTCAGATCGTGATCGGAAACTGAAGCATGTAATCGCTAAGGTGATTACAAACTTCTTGGCGTTAATGAAAATTCCGTCAAAAAATAAAAATGTTGAAGTTTCCCTTACAACCATAGCAGTGGCGTGCCTAGGGTGTCAAACTAAGGCAAGCCCAAATGTTTATTTAGTAGCAGCATATTTTTTTTGGTACGTAGGACTAATAAATACCTACCGGTTAGTACTCACATTCACGTTTATAGCGTTATTTTATAAATAAACAATCGTTAAGTTCGTTATTCGGAACTATGTAAGGCAAGTCGGGCTTTCGAGCTTCTATGGAAGTACCGCCACTGAACCATAGGTATAAATTAATATCTGTGGTTGTCGGAAAACTTTATTTTTTTTTATCTTTTGTCGGGATTTTCTTTAACGCCAGGGGGTTTGTGATCAGCTTAGCTACAACTTGCCTTAGCATCTAAGCACGGCCTGAATACACCTATATATAGATAAATAATTTATATTTTACTTTATCACTACTCTCATTTTAAATAGGTTTTAGTTAATTTCAATAATTTCACAGCTCTCACCTGTTATCTGTACTGTAGGACACAGAATGCTGATCTCGGCATATGAACGCTATAAATAGCCCTGTTCAGAAGACATTCCTACTATCGATTTTAATCTCTACTTCCATAGGAACAGGATTTAAAATCGTTTTTTACTTTTCTAAGCGCCAAAGGAACGGTACGGGTTGAGGATAATATTTTTTGTTTTTTGTCTAACGGTGGTTTTGACACCGGTACAAATATTTTTTTTTACGTAAAAGCGAATGAGCATATTGATAAAAAGTGCTCTGTATTTTAATTCCACTCACCCCAAATGCAAAAGATCACGTGACAGCGGTTATTCTTGCTCTATTCCCACACAACGTTTCAATAATACATCGTCTTCAACTTACGAGACACAGAATAGCTTAAGTTCTTCTGTTTATTGTTTCTGGGTATATATGAACCTTAATTCTTTAAAATCATTTAATCCCGCAACCTCCTATATGATATAATACTATCGAAAAATATTATTATTAAAAAGATTTTTATTCAAGTATTAATTTTCGATAAATTGAATAATATCGCCATCTATCGGAAGTTTACGAAACTATGAAGTATATTTTATTGGCAATTAAATGTTACTTTATCTTCTTATTCATTTTTTATAGGTTTTTTAATTCCTTAATAGGTGGAGCTTTAATCAATATATCTATTCATCGACGGAACACTAGGATATTTAAACAAAGTAAGATATAATAAATATTCTTTTATCAAACAAAATATTACATAACAACAGAAAATCAACAATTTATAACGTCATCAACGATTTAAGCCTTCAGTACTCCCCTAGAGCGGGTAGCGATGGCCTGGATATCTTCAGTCTTGTCTTCCAAAAACTTTTTCAGCTCTTCCAAAGCTGATCCAATGATGATAGCCAGGATATTGTACTCGTAAATCTTGCCGTTGTATGCGTAGTACTGGATCAGTGTCGCCTCCATGGCATAAGCAGAAGGCTGGACTTGGAACACAAACTCTCCGAATTCAGAAGTGCCGTTGGCATAAATTATGTAAGCTTTGTCATCAGACATGAAGACAGCTCCATCTTCGATCACGAACGCTGGTTTGATAAGGGCAACAGAGCTAGGGTTGGCAGGGAGGCCTTCGATTTTCTTAACACCGTCATCACCAAGCACGTAGGGCTGCTTGTCCGGTCCATAGAAGTACACATTGTCGGAGAAGTCCAAGACAATTTGCTGAGCATCTTTGATCTCGTCGATCTTTACCTTTTTCTCTCCATTGTCAGTCACTTTGTATACCTCGTGGTTGGCTGTCAGTACAAGCAATTCATCAGTGTAGTTAAGCTTCACAACGCTGATTAAATTGTCGCTGATTGATCCGTATTTTTCAGCCTTCTTTGTTTTGCCGTCGTAGACGTAGAGACCGTCAGTGGCACTCAGGTAAACTTTGTCGGATTCAGTGTTATCAGCAGCCGCGTCGGTGCCTGTTTCTAGAACTTTCTCAGATTTGCCGCCCTTCAGGGTGTATAAACCTTTGTATTCTTTCTCTCCCTTGTCGTTAACATCAGCTTCAACGAAGAAGACGATGATATCAGAATCGCTGCTGTCGCTCAGGTTTTCGTCTTCATCGAAGTTAACGGAGTTGAGAGGGACTGTGAGGGCGACGATTTGGTGTTGGCTGTTGTACACAGCGAGTTCATCGGGGAAGAATTCTGACGTCACGGTAATGACGTCATCGTCGGAAGTCGGGGCGGCTGTTGTGAGCGCAGCCACGAGCGCGAGACCCAGGAACGTTGCCAATTTCATGTTCGGTCCTGTAATGTGAATTTTGTATTTTTAGATATTTGTTTTTTTAGTGGCAGACGAAAGAGATCCTTTGACTGTTGACTATGTTAAGTTATATTTTATGATCAATTGTGAAGGTTATCGAATGATGTAATTCAGACAATCATTTACAAGGGTAGTTCATCTTATAGCTAAATATAGTTTAATAATTATTCCCAAGCAGTCTTTAAAAAAAAAAGATTAAACTCTTCAATTACCATCAGCACTATTATAGGTCTTTTTTAGCAATTAAGCAATCTTTTCGCAATAGTAATAATGATGGCGACAAAAATTGGTATGAATATAAATATGTAAAAATTTAAACAGAATTTTGTTATAGAAATGTATTTCGGCTTAACTATTTGGAAATACAGCCGTGAGTTTTTATGTACGTATATCAGTTGGTAAAAAAATGAATTGTTGTGTAATATTAAAACGTAGGTAATACAATAAAGTTATCCAAACTGGGAAAGATAAAGGCAATGTCAGTAGTTTATCTTAAGATGACCTTAAATCTGTTTTGACTTGAAGTTAGTAAACAAAATAAGGTGCCTACCACGAGAATTGAAGCATTGAAATGAAATTAAATAAAACTGACGACATATTCAAAATGTATTAAGTCTTCAGCCATAGAAATTCATTTGTTTACCAAAATTTTGAATTAAATTTGAATTACAAAATTTTAGCATGGAGTCTGCAAATATGTCCAAAAAAGGGTAATAAGTTCGCTTCCTGCAACGAGGGACTGATATAAGTTCAGCAAAATGAAAGTGCAGGTGCACCTATCCTAATCCTTTGGGAATATATATTGTTTATATAATTTTAACTCAATCGGTCATACAACTTAAAATAAAATTTAAAAATAACTGCTAAGTCAATTGAGACGAATTTTGATGACAAGATAAATAGGATTCTACGACTGTTATGAGCTACTATCTTCATAGAGAACTCAAGAATAATAATCTCAAATTATAAGGCATGTGTAATAGCACGAATCTTGTCTACTATACTTTTGAATCAAATTTTCTAGACTCAGTAAAGGACGTCACCAGAAAAAATTTAAAATTGATGTGCCTCCGGAAAACATACAGCATTGCTTTGAAGAAGACGTGCATACTTACGCGTAAACTGCGGACTTCCGGTACACCAAGTCATCCGGTTGTTACAATTTTATGTGGCGGTAGTTTTTTCCCACCAGCTAGAACCTACCTTTGGAGGTGCTGTCATTTTTCAATTCATAGCGTTGTGTACTTTCGCCGAGTGCGGACGAAATTACTTAGTTCATTTTCATGATACCACATATATAGTAAAATACATAGTTTTGATTTCTTATAAGAAGCAATATCAAAAAGTTTAGTTTGAATTTAAAAAAATATACGGTGAATCGCAAATGGATAGTTAGTCGGAAGGCAAGATCGATATTATCGACAAGGCCAATCGACCAATGCTTGTAAATTCGCCGGCATCCGAGAAGGAAACAGAACAAGATAAACGGGGACTCCACTGGCTCTGGCAGTTCCTCGTGCAGCGAGTGGGATGATTCACCACGTAGAAAACGAAGTCGTGTCGCACAGGTAACCGTCGATCCTAGTATCGATGAGTTATATGCCCGGGTGAGTCTCCTCATTTTATTATTATACAACAAAGTTACATCCACAATCTATACAAGGACAATTATATCATGGAAGAGAATGACTAAAATAACAATGACTACGCAACGAATTTACTTAAATCATTAAAATTGCAAAATTGTTTTTGACGAAAAGAGGGTATTATATGCCGCAAACAAAACACGTGCGCAACAATTACGTAATCTTTAGCATTTTAATTTGCTCCTGTGGTAGCACATTCTATACAAGAAATTATTAATATAGTATATTAGTAGTTACGTAACTTACTTTCCCAGGTTTCTTGTAACCAAAACATTTACGATGAAATGTGTTGTTTTTATGAGGGAAATGATCTTTTGGCTACCATCGAGGAAGCAATTGCGGGTATTACCTATGTATTGTTTAAATCAAAGAGAATTATTAGTCTAGTTTAAAAGGTATCTTTGATTTGGACCCACATATGTCCATATGATTTTATTTCGGACAATAATATTATCGTTATGTATATAATTAAAAATTAATAATAATGCAAAATTGTATAAATAGTGACACCCGCTTTATGCCTCCGATCTCTCCAGTCCATCTAACATTTGCCTGAGAGAAATCGCTGGCAGCGGTAAAGCCCCCATTTGTGACACTACGTTATTTCGAGTTGCTTAAAACAATGCAGTTTTATTATGGTGTACAATAAAGAATAAAAATAAGTAAATAAATATTACCGAAGCTTCCATAAAATATTTTTCAACAGACGGACTGTTGATTCAGTAAATTGTTTGCGGTAAACGAACCCGATAAAAGTATTCAAAGGTCTATAGCTAGTTTACCTCCTAGCGATTAATTCTTGTTCAATAAAACAAGATTAAATGTTCAGATTGCTGTTGTGAAAATTAAATGCCTTGGACGTCTCAAGTTTATGGTTGTCATCGCAAAGCCAAATTATAATAATAATAATATCAGAACAATTGTTGACGAAAATAACATTGGAAATAAAGCCGTTTGGACCGAAATCGACATCGGATAAATTATTCAAGGTCTCTTGAATCAAATCTTTCTCGAAAGAGTACTCAGAAAAATTCTCGAGTTTCATCTCGCAACATTTTCGTCAAAAGAAACGCGATGCTTTTGACTGACAAAAGGCGATGCCTGATATTCGAGTTATGACATGAATTTGACTTCAGACGATTCTGTACAAGATTTTCGGCTACCGAGGCATTGGGCCGTAAAACTAGATGCCACGTGCCAATAACAAAATCACACAAGCTGTTTTTTGAGAATCAGTTAAGACCATTTATTGGAATGATATGCCAGCCTTTTTGGTCAAGCCTAAACGCCACATCTGTTTTTGACGTGTAGGGTCTCGGCGACTCTGTGCACGAAGGAATGTCGAGTGCTAGATGTTTCTAGACGACTTCCTTATGGTCAATCAGGACCATTTCCAAGTTATGTACTCAGGCTGCGGAAGCCGTGAGGCACTTGGAACTTCTGGGTTATATTATCATTACCAGAAACTTTATTTTTTGGACCAACCCAGGATTGGAATATCTGAATATTCGATGGCAAATGGCAAAGAACATCATATTCCTTTGAAAAACGAGAAAATTCTCAACGATGACTTAGATTGATGCTCTGAAACATAAAGCCGAATGAATCTTCGTAAATAACAAAGCATGCTGGGTTATTTAAATTTTGCCATTTTTGCCGTGCCTCAGGGCAGATTACAAAGGCGCAACGACCAAGATTTTATAGCTTTTCAACAAAAGCCAAACGAACCAAACACAAGATATTCCAAGAAATTTGCGTTACAAGAAATGGTAGCGCGGAGCTACCATCCACTCTTGATCAATACTCAAATTACTCATTTCTGAGCGGCGGACGCTACGGATCTGAGTTAGGGTGCGGAACCCTATTGTCCGGCACATGGACACTTCGCCAGAAAACGGTGGTATTGCTACAAGAAGGCATTTGTACACAGTCACAGCAGTAACCAGGCCAAAGCGACTGGTTTAGAGAACTCTCAATTATGCTCGTACAATCAAATGATCAAACCTTGATAGCATATATACGAAAGGAGGGAGAAACAAGGTCACTAGCCTTACTGGCTCCAATTTGCAACCAGTTACGGTTGACAGTTAATAAAAATAACCATTTGACAGCCCTTGCCGCTATCGGTTGAACACCGCCTTGCGAAAAGCCGCGGGGTTCGTTCCCTGCACCGACCACTATTTATGTGATGAGCAAATATTTGTTTCGGGTCTGTGTGTTTGTGAGACCATGATGAGTCTCTTATAGTCTGATACTCTTGACGACTTTTTTCCTGCTGTGGGGTCGGAGCTGTGCTTGTGACTATTGAGTAGATTTATTTATACACTTATTATCTCACAAAGAAGTATAATACATATAATAGCAGATAGGTTTATGCGAGAAAAATAGCCTGCAGAATAGCATCTTTAGACTCAAGCGACTTTAGAAGTCTTTCGATAGTGAGACCAACCCTGAATAGAGCTATTTGCAAGTTGGAAAGGTGCTATAGTGAGAAAATTCGACTCCATAGAGTCCAATCACTAGATAACATAGATGCCTACAGCAAAACATTGAAATTAACAAAAGTATTCACACTTCCTAACCTCCTACCAAGGGTGCTCCTGCACTCGTACAGTGTGAGGAGAAAATACTCATTTCATTATTAATAGCACTCAACCACATGCTATCGGGCCAATCTGCCTCATGCTTTTTGTTTTGAGGACCTGACCAGCAAAGTCCAGGACCAACCACAGTTACCCTGGAAGATGCAAAAATGTCATTACCCCCTCTTTAAGGAGATACTTCAATCTTGATAGGTTGGAAAATGGGGGGGGGGAGGCAAAATAATACTGGTAAAGAGAAGAGAATACAAGGAACATCTCATAAGTAGCCGGGAGAGAATTCCTCTTTGTCATCATACCTACCAGTCGAAGGAAATAGATAACATGGTGTTTCAAGTTCCTCAACCATCTGAAATTGATAATTTTTTAATGGTGGTTTTATTTTTGTTTTCTTTTTCAGGAAAGATTATATAATGCAATACTTGTTTATAAATTATCAATTTTGGCTTTTTGTGGTCCATATATAGAACAAGAAAAAATTACAAATTTAATTATAAAGCAAACAGTTAAGTAATTAGGTTGGCCAGACCAAAAAGATGTACTTTCACTTGTGGCTCAAGAGTGGTTTTAGAATAGCGTTTTATCTATCTCCATAATATACTCGTTTTGAAATAGCTCCTAAAAACCTCAACGGTTCTCAGGGAGTTTTAATAGTCCATGATCTTACTGTACTTAGATTTTAAATCATAAATTTTTCGATAATGGATCGGAATTTTGATTGAACATAGATACTCTGTCATATATATATTAATCTTCATGGAGGCCTTCTTAACACTGTGTTGTTAACAGCTGCCTAGTATTTTTGATTACATCACTAATGAAATAAATAAAAAATTACATAATGGGGCACAAATACCACCAATTAACACAAACAACCTTTTAATTTCACTAGCCATTTCACAGCCATGCTCCAAATTGAAATGGAAAGCATGTTTTACATAGATTTGAGTTCATCCACCTCCTGCAAGTTGTAGGTCGGTTGTAGTGTCTTCAGTGGGTTAGAGATTGAGCCAATTACTAGTGGATGGATTTTATCTCGTGGTCACTAGAAATCGTCTACCACAAGTCTTATTGAACATTGTCGTGAAGTTAATGTTACTAACAACGTAGTAAAGTATTTTTATTTTTTATTTTTTTCCATCCTAATTAGTTAAGAGTTAAATATAGACATTTTATTTAACTAATTATGGAGTTTAGTAATTATGTATACAGTACTGAGTACATTCTTGATAGCCCTTTTTGTCTGTCTACAATCAGTTTAGTAGGTATCACTTTTTATACTAATAATAACATTAAATTCAATCTTATTTCCGATTATTCATTATTTATTATTATCATCATAGCGTTGTGCTTTTAGTTTTACTAATCACCAGCAGATAACAAACACGTCTTCAAAGCAATGCTGTATGTTTTCCGGAGGCACATCAATATAACGGTTTTACATAACAATAAAACCGATATTATGTGCCGAGAAGGAAAACATACAGCATTGCAGGAAGTTCTTCCTGGTGAAGACTATGAATTGAAAAATGACAGCACCTCCAAAGGTAGGTTCTAGCTGGTGGGAAAAAACTACCGCCACATAAAATTGTAACAACCGGATGACTTGGTGTACCGGAAGTCCGCAGTTTACGCGTAAGTATGCACGTCTTCTTCAAAGCAATGCTGTATGTTTTCCTTCTCGGCACATAATATCGGTTTTATTGTTATGTAAAACCGTTATATTATCCAGTAACTTAACTTTGGCTTTATAAAACACGAATAGAATTTTTGAAGATAAAAATAATTTTGTCACAATTAATGCGTTAATGTTTGTTAAAAACAGATTACTGCATTTAAAAAAAAAACAAAGTACACATTTTTAATATTAGAATTCTATGTGAAAAAAGATTATGTAACAAATCACATATTCGTAATATTAATAATTAGACACTTTAACCAAATATTACTTATGAGGTAAGAAAAGCTCCTAAAACAATGGTAATTTTGATAATCCTTTTTTAAAGGCATTTCGCTGTCATTCAAAAGCAAGAGATTATAAAATACAATCATTTAATTATTTTTTCCAATGTAAAAAAGTAAAAACTCATTTTATTTACCAAACTCGAAACTAGATATGTATGGCTCATAAAAAAGATAAAATAATTATTCAAAAATATTGTTAAAAATATGACAAACTCACCGTATAGCAGTTAATAACCGAATGCTCTCCGAGCCGTCCATATGCTTTAAATAGTATTAACTGGCACGATAACAGACGATTAACAAAATACTGATAATACAAGTCACTTTCACCCTTGACATTAGTATCTCGGCACCCAGGTTTTCTTGAGATTATTCTGGAAAGATACATTTAATGGACGTCCTGCAGCACGATGGTCCGACGATTTGACAAAGGTGGTGGAAAATGGATGAGGGTTGCTCAACACCGGGATGGTTGGCGCGCACTTGGGGAGGCCTACGGTCAGCAGTGGACGGCGATAGGCTGAGTATACATTTATTATTAGTGGTGAGGTAAGAAAGGGGTAGTAGTGATGTCCTTGAGGTTTAGACACGCGGTCGAGAATCTTTACCGTCACGGATTTAAACCCCAGACATTTGTGACTTTTCGAAGTTATGTGTGTATTCACAATGAATTTTCAACAACACTTCAACGGTGTAGAAAAACATCATGATGAAATCTGCACATCTGAAACTTAATTAGAAATTTCTTAAATGTGCGTGCCCCGTAAATAGGCAATAGGCTCGCCCCCTGTTACATGGGTCTGATACATAACTGGCGTAAGAGGGGTTGTAGTAATACGTCTCTGTTTACCCCTTCCAGGAATACAGTCGTGTGTTTATGTATGTATGAGCACAGAAACCCATGCATTTAGACGTATATGGGCTGATGATTTCACGACAAACAAACGTAACAATTTTATCTATCTAGTTGAGGTCATAACTTTATTGGTACAATTTACTAAACAATAAACAAATAAGTATGTACAAGGTTATAGTGACATTTCGAATAGTCTTACTATATCTTCTTCATCAACCCATATACGCCCACTGTTGAGCACGGGTCTCCTCTACCATTGAGAGGGTTTAGGCCATAGTCCACCACGCTGGCCTAGTGCGGGTTGGCGGACTACACACCTAAGAAACTCCTAAGAACTTTTAGGTGTGCAGGTTTCATCACGATGTTTTCCTTCACCGTTAAAGCAAGTGATAATTCAATTTTGAATACACACATAACTTCGAAAAGTCAGAGGTGTGTGCCTGGGGTTCGAACCCGCGACCGCCGAGATTCTCGACCGCGCACCCAAACCTCGAGGCCATCACTGCCTCTAGTCTATACTAATATTATAAAGCTGAAGAGTTTGTTTGTTTGTTTGTTTGTTTGTTTGTTTGTTTGTTTGTTTGTTTGTTTGTTTGTTTGTTTGTTTGTTTGTTTGTTTGTTTGTTTGAACGCTAGGATCTCAGGAACTACTGGTCCGATTTGAAAAATTATTTCACTGTTAGATAGCACATTTATCGAGGAAAGCTATAGGCTATATAACATCACGCTACGACGAATAGGAGCGGAGCAGCAATAAAGAATGTTCGATATCGGGGACATTTTTTCCTTTTTGTGAGCTTCCGCGGCGTGCGCTGCGAAAACGGTTAAAGTTTCGGTAAAACAATGTATGAGAGAAATGTTCCTCTTTAAAAGTTCTAAAAAAAGTCCGCGACAGCATATGTCTATTTTTTAAGGTTGGCTCACTATAACGTTCTTTATCCTAACCAAATTTATTTTAAAATAAAGTTTTATTTGTGAAGGTGATTTTATAAATATGATATTAATCCTTATCCAAATAAATACGTTATTAATTACAAGTATTTAATTTTAAATAAAATTGCCCTTTACATCATTTGATTTCACTGAGTATCTTAGAAGATATTGCAGTTTTACAATATTGATCAAGCGCGCAGTAATGATGCACAAGGCGCCGATCGACGCGTTACGGTTTCACGTTTGAACAATTTGACCGAATTGTATGAATTTTGGTATGGACATAAATAGGACTCTGAGAAGTAAAATAGACTACAACTTATTTTCCTTCTGATCTCAACCCTGTAGTCTACGCAGACGGAGTCGCGAGCAAAAGCTAGTCTTACTATATAGACTTTACTAATTAGGCTTCGTGACAAGTTCAAAGTCGACCTAATCTTTGGTCGACCTTTTGGCGCAGTTGGCTAGACACCAGCTTGCGAAACGAGAGGCTGCGGGTTCAATCCCCGCACCGAGACAAATGTTTGTGTGGTCCACAAAAAATTGTGTCGGGTCCGGGTGTTTGTGAGACCGAAAATGTCTCTCGTAGCCTCTGATACTCATGATACAGGGCTTGTAACCTAGTAAGGGATCAGAGCTATGTATGTGACTGTTGGGTGTATTTATTTTTATTTTTATTCATGATTTTTTTAGAAAATTAAAGTTGTTCTTTTTTGCCAATTTACGTATACATTTAAAATTTGTAATAACTTCTCATTCAACGATATACAATGTTAAAATCCTGGTTTAGTCAGCTTCATGTCGGGTTTTTGCAAAAATTTCTCAGTAACAGATCTAAGTCTAGAATTAGGAGTGAGATGGCTTCAACATTCATTATTCATTCCGCGAATAAGTCGTAATGCATGTTTTTGTCGAGATAATAATGTTTTTGTATAATAATTACTTGACAAGTGAGAATTGGCGTCTATTATGATTAATAAGATGATATGTGAGCATTATTTAACGATTCTTGGATATTGAAATACGTCACTAAATAAATAAATACACACAGCCACATACATAGTTCTGACCCCACATTCAAATACAAGTCTGGTGTTAGAAACTACGAGAGACTTTTCGATCGCACAAACACTTAGAGACGAAAAAAATATTTGTGGATCACTCAAACATTTGTCTCGTTGCGGGGATCGAATTCGTGCCCTCTCATTTCGCGAGCTGGTGCCTATCCAACTGCCAGTACGTGATAATTAACTACTTTTTAATTAAGCCAAGTCAGGGATCTCTCTGGAGTTAAAACTTGCCATTGGTGAGCTTTTGACTTGACAATGTGCCTAAACCTCGTGGCCGTCAATTCTTAGGCAAAAACTAATTGATTATAATTGCCAAAAGTGTATCAGCACGTAAAATTTATCAATTGTATGTAATAACATTTATCAAGTGGTGTGACGAGTTAAAGACATAAACAACGTCTGTTGTTACCTATTATTTAAGCCCACACTTCTTCCGCGTACACCTGTACAAACGTCTTTATACATACTACCCATACATGTATCCCACTAAGTATCTGTTGGGTTGCCTCGGCTACAACTCTTTAGAAGTAAGGAGATGGAGAGATCAAATAATAATAATGTGCAGGATTCTCAGGGGTGTGGTAGATGCTCCTGACCTTAGTGGCGAGCTATGTAGACTGTTCGTTCCTAACGGTTACACACGGGGAAGGAGGCACCGACTATTCGCAGTTCCAACGTGTCGTACTGTGGCTTGTGCCAGGTCGCCGATACCGCGTACTCTCACTGCGCTCAATGCTCTCCTGGACAGTGCACCACACTGTGATATTTTTACAGAGGAGTGGAAGGTGATTTTGTTGGAATGTTTGCGGTATTGTGAATTGAATGTGTGATGTATGACTGTGATTTGTATATTTTGAATTAAATTTTATTATATTTTGCTGAATTTAATATAATTTTATATAATTTTGTTAATTTTTAATTGTTAATTTATAATTGTTTCGCTGTTTTGTGTTTATTTTTTATTTAATTTTATGATTTTTATTGTATCTATATTATCGATTAATGTAATTGGTTTAACCGTATTGGTCGAATAAATAAATAAATAAGTGAAGCTAAAAGTTATATATAATTTTCCTTTATTTTAGATGCTTTTATCTTAGGCAATTCTCAGTAGCCACGCGGAGTCTGGAAACGTGACAAAACGGCAATAGGCTCGCACTTATTACATTATCATCATCAGCCCAACTCCACGTTTCTTTTAAGAAGAAGATGTCTTGGAGGTATTTTTACATGTACAGGACAAAGATTAAAGCCCCCACTACAGGGCATGGGACTCTCGCCCTGTGGTCGGGGGCGTAAGAATACCGCCACGGTATCCCCTGCCTGTCGTAAGAGACGACTAATAGGGGATCGGGATTGTTCGGCGTATCACGGTTGAGGTGCGCCCTAATAGAATAGAAGATGTACTATCCCGAGAGGAGTCCTCTTTTGGACAGAGCGCTGGGCGGCAACGGGAAACAATTAAGGGCACTCGCCCTGTATTTACCGTACCGTCCAATATGCGCAAGAGGGGGCCATCGAGAGGTTTTAGTCGGTATGCCGGCATGGAAAGGCCGGTGACCCCGACATACCCTTTTCGGCCTCCCCCCGAGGTACCGAACAGGGAGCTTAAGGTGCTTTCCTCTCGTTAAAAAAAAAAAAGGGCATGGGACTCTTCTAAAACTGAGATGGTTCACCGTATATTTTTTCATTCGTAGAATATTTTTTTGTATTTTTGTAACAAAAACACTCAAAACATATTTTTGGTATGGACATAGATAGGATCTAACAAAGTAATATAATTTATGTACGTCGAAAAAATTTGCTTCCGTGGATTAAGCAATTCTAAAGTCTACGCACATGGAGTCACCGTCAAAAGCTAGTCTAAACACTTTCATATTTACATAAGTCTACGTAATTACTGAATAGATTAAAAGGTTGCAGAAGTTATCGTTAAACTAAGATATAACAATTGAAGTGCAACGCCACCTAGCGTTTGTTGTCGTAACTAAGTTCTTTTGTTTAGTTCACACAACTGATTTATTATCCTTGTATGATATATCTTCTACTTTATATTACACGTTATGAATGATAAGAAACAGTAATAACTTCATAAAGACTACTACTATGGCTAAATCTGATGATCATCATCAGAATATATACAACCTACTCTACATCTGATAGAGTTTTAGTCATAGCCTTAGTCCACAGTAAAAAATCCTTAAGAACATATACGTAAATAGATACTGACATTGGAGGAGGTCTATTTTCATCAATGGACGGGTTTAGGTTGATGTTGCTAACCTTTATTCTCTGAAGGGATGAGCAGAGATGCATTTCTGCACCCACATTTTGTCAGGTATGTATCAGTCCCACGTAATAGGGGGCGAGTCTATTACTTCTTTTAATCTACATATAAGACCACTGTGTTTAAATTTTTTATTTAGCACAACACAAATTAGATTCATCTATGACATTGACATTGTCAGTAAAACAACAGTGAAAAAACGTGTGCAATGTGCATTTTCTTTTAGTTAATTTTACGTATAATATATTGTTAATAGTTACGCATGAACACATCATTGTCATCAATCAACGTTTTAAATTTTACTAAATTTTAAATTGTACTTTCAATATTTAAGGGAAATTCTATTTTTCTCATTTGTAGGGGTGAAATACATTAAGTTTTTAGTTTATCAACATGTAAGATTTTTTTATGTTAAAAGGTTGAAATCCAATGTTATAATTATTTTAGTTGGTAGAATGATAACAGTTGAAAGGTATTTGAATAAGGTTACAGAAAGACAGCCATTTTGCTAACTTAAAATAATAACCTTTATTTATATAAAAAATCATTATTTAACATATTATAAAAATTCGTACATTCATTTATAAGGCAACGACTTGGGTTGTCAATAATTTTCTAATAAAACATTTCAAAAGTAAACATTTTCAATAATTCATTCAAAAATGTCAAACATCAGCCATATTATGTTTGAGATTTTTGTTCAAAACAAACATTGCTCCTTAAAAATTTAAAATGTTCGTATAAAAATAAATTTGTACCATCAAAAATGTGATAATACGGGCAATTATATATCATCACATTTTTAGTCTGTGTAGAAATAAAATTATTGCTAAAATTCAATCTCGAAAATTTGATAACATTGAAATTATTCCGCGGCATTTGATAAATCTGACGTTCAATTTTTTTAGTATAGTAATCCTATATATTTCACTATTGTTTTTTAAAATATTATTTAACTTGTGTAGTAATAAATATAATTTTCTTTTAAAATATTAATGAACAACAGATTTCTCAAAATTCACGGTTCTAGTTTTAAAAATCATTCTAAATATTGTCTTCAAGAGAATAAATTATACTAAATAACCTAAGGCAAGATTGAAAGTAAATAGCCATAAAACAAAGCTGCGATATTTTATAACTAAGGCAGTTTATTTTCTTTGGGAAGATTATAAAATTGCCTATAAGGTTTTATAGACTTTTGGTTATTCTTCCATCAAATAATAATGATCTGATAACACATATTACATTTTTTTTTAAATTTTATCCATGAAATATTATTTTGACTAAGACAATTCCATAATCTGCCCAAAGATGTAACACTTAAGATAGTGTTTTGACAAAGCTTGAATAAATAGAAGATAACAGATTTACAAATAGCAATAACTAATATGATTAAATAGGTACAGATTACGCTATTATTGTCGAAATTATATTAAATGTTACATACGTAATTATTACGAAAAAGAACAATAATTAAAACTTAACATTAACATAAAACAATTTGTACACGGACATTCTTGACACGTTTATAAGAGTATTGCAAATTTAACAAAAACATTGAAAGCAAATCAACTGTGTTGCTAGATTAAATAAAACATACCTGTATGGCAGTTTTTTTAACTATGGTAATATTTTTCTTCATAAAACTACCAAATGAAAAATAAACCAATGGAAGAGATTTTAATGTAGAAACGTGTCAGAAATGTCCTTTTAAAGATTCACGCGTCCTCACTTAGAATGAACGAGGTTCAAGAACTCCTCCCTCGTCTTGGGGTCATCGCGGAACACTCCCAACATGGTGGAAGTCACGGTCTTGCTGTTGATTTTCTGGACCCCACGCATTACCATGCACATGTGTCTGTAGGAAACACAGGATATTAAAATATATCAATGTATTTTAAAAAAATAAAGTGGTATGGCGAAGTGACAAAACTGTAATTGATACAAGATGGTCAAGATAAGAATTTAAACTGTCAAAACCTTTGACCGCCCCGTGGCGTAGTTGGCTAGACACCAGGTTGCACCATGGTATTGTGAGAGTGAAAAGTCTCTCGTAGTTTCTAATACCCACGACACAAGACTCGTATCTTAATGTGGGGTCAGGACTATCGGTTTATTTATAAAAAAAAAACTTTCATGTTAGTACTGGATTAGATTGAAAGTGACTATAGGGGATTTCTGATAAAGTTTAAGTACTACTTACACTCCTTCGATGACTACTGCCACTCCAGCGGGTCTCACGGCCTGGGTGACTGCGATGGCGATCTGTTTGGTGAGGCGCTCTTGTACCTGCAGGCGACGGGAGAAGATCTCCACGATCCTGGGAAAGAGGGAGGTTTTTATCAGCAACAGGATTATTGCGTATGTTTGCTTCTTATACAAGATGTGTTCAGACCGTGATGAAAAATAAGGCAGGTAAAAGCTGCGGTGATTACAAATCCCCTGATGCTATAGAAAGTACCGACAAAAAACAAATTGTTGACCCATTCCTTGCTAACGGTCTGAATACGCCCGGTATTAAAAACACGAGTTCGAAATTTTTTTTATTGCTTGCATGCCCACCCAGCGTTCTTATGTCACTTGGCCTTTCTAAAATCAGTCAGATTTAGTTTTAAAATCTTTTTTTATGATAATAATCAAAGCTGCTATACCATAGAAACGCAATTGCGTGTCAATGGTTCAAAGGATGGTTAAATTGTAAAACCAAGTTATTTTTCGTCCATTTCTTTTAAAGCTACTAACAACAAAATCTCTTTTTCTTTCTCTCTTAATCTTGCTGTCATCTTTTTCATTTAAGTAAAAGCAGTTTCCCATTAAGAATATATTGCAGCCAGCCTACATCAGGCGTTTTTTAATTAATACATTGCAGTTGGTTTGAACTGGCTGGTGTAACTGTTGCTTCTATGATGCATACTCATGCTTCTATTCGAGTAGGAGTTAGTAAAACTATGTACATTCCTGCAAATATTTCTTTTTTGGCTTCATTTAGAAGGACGACAACTTATTGGCATTTTTCAGGCATATTTCCAGACCTAATAACACAATAGATCGCTTTGCAAAGAACTTATTCCGCGATGCTACGAGCATCTATAGATATTCCACTGTCTCCTTCTAACCCATGTTTTTAACATCAGCTTTTGATCAAACATAAAAATATCATTTACCTCGCCAACTTGCTGAGTCCAAGGATCTTGCCCTGAGGCAGATATCCGATGGAAACCTTCCCGTAGAACGGCACCAGATGGTGCTCACACATGGAGAACATCTCGATGTCCTTGACCACGACCATCTCGTCAGTGTCTTCGTCGAAGATGGCATTGTTTAGGACCTCTGGAAGTTTTAATGTGTTTTTAGTGAGGAGTAAAAGATTTTCAATATTTGTGAACGACAGATTATGTGGTGAATTTATTAATTTAAAAAATATGTATTTTTAGAAATTATTTCATTGAGTAAAAAAAACAAGGATATTTTTTCCCCCATTCTGGCCTGATAAATTTAAAAACTATTTTTCACGAATGAATATAATCGAAAAGCTTAGTAATAGTATTCTGTTTTAAGGAAATTTAAGTTTTAAAGCTTTTAGGTTTCCTAATAAACATAGAAAAAGAATTTAAGACGTAATAAATGATTTGGGGGAGAACTTTGTAATTCTTATCATAGTACTAGAATGTATCAATTATACTAAGAAACACTTCAAAAATATTCGTGGGAACATGAACCCATAAATCGTTCTGAAGTAAGAAGCTTGTGACTTTCAAGAAGGGATCTTGATCTCTAGCTCCATAAATACAAAGTGTAAAACATATTTACCTTCCAAGCTCTGGTCGTAGCCTTTAGTAAAGAACAGCATGGCTTTGGCCGCCCGTTCTGGTGTCTTTAAGAGACCCTCTCTCTCTGGGTCCTCACCCAAACCTGAAATAAGGAAATTTACAGTTTTATTTGCAGTTGTAACGACATATTCGTTAGGGAAACTTTTTATTTTATCAATCTTTCAGTCGCTCTTGTAAACTTTCATTTATCATTTTCATTTATTGGTTCTTTCATCAGTCAGCCGTTTTCTCGTTCATTCGCTTTGTTGTTCAACTACTCTCTTCTTTTATTGCTCTGTCATACTGTCGATTTGACTCTATCATTTTTTTATCTGAAATTCTTCTAATACTCGTCCGTCTGTTATTCTCTTAATTATCGTTCATTCGCTTTGTTGTTAAACTACCCTTTTCTTTTGTTGCTCTATCATACTGTTAAATTAATGTTGTCACTCTATCAGTCTTTCTATCTGTAATTCTTTTGATACTCGTCTATCTGTCTGTCATTCTATCAAACTATCAAATTTGTTTATAAGTCTAAGTATTCCTAGCCTTATCATCTTCCAGCTCAAAGCTATCTACAACATTATTTCTTAAGCTTTCATCTATATTTACCTGTAAGTAATAATCTGTAGGAGTTGGCCATGTCTGGCAGCAGCGCCTCTCTTGTGGGCGGCCTATGGTCCAGCTCCAGATCATGGTGGAATGTGCAGTTCTCGTGGCCTGGGGACAAAAGAAAAACGACTATTAGATGTTGTTTAATTACAGGGTTGGCAGGATTTCATCATGGGATTCCATGTCTAACACAAGGTGCAGCTTAGATGAGTGCACTTGGCGTCTCGAAGAAAAGTAATTGGTCCGAGCTACTCCGAGATAGTCTGCAGAGTGATTGGCTTTACGGCTGTCGTGGACGGTCAATCGACATGAGAGATTTAAATTGAAAGTAGCCCTTCTAATTTCGTAGAGTTTTTAAGACTTTTGATTTTTTATGATGAAGGAAGATAAGACTTGTATCTGAAAGACACACTTAAGAGGTTTACTGAAGTAAAAAAAAAATCCTTACAATGCTTACCTACAGATGTGACATTTAGTACATAATAAGGAAGTAGAGATAGCTATTGTTAAGTTTAATAAAATTTATATGCCGTCTATGTCATACCTTAATATGATTTATAGACAGGGAAAACTTGTTCCTAATACTATCATAGAAATTGTCTGGCGTAATCCTCTATAATCCATATGAATTATTAGCAAAAATAATGACGACTTAATGCTAACTTATTTCACATATCAAATCAACTAAGTGTTCCGTTTCGTGAGTTTTTATTAATCAATTTTATTTTACCATTACTTATTAATTAATCAAGTACATTAAATTAAGTTTACGATATAAACCGTGTCTTGAGTACCATATAGTAATTTATAATCTAGATCCTTTTTTAAAACCCTAGTAAGAAATAAAGTAAAGTTAAAATAAACACAAATATACATTCTTATTTTTATGTTTCTTTGGTAATTTAATGTGTTTATTGTAATGTCCTGGGGCAAACCTTTTTGCACAATTTATGCAGAAATCTGCAATAAATATGTCACATAAAAGACTGTAATGTTTTGTTCTTCTTTTTCAGAACAGTGACCATTTCTCTTGAGAGTGGTGATACAAAGTATGGTCTATCCACAGAACGGCCTAATAAGTTTAGAAGGCAGATAGACAGTATTTTGTATGGGGGCAAGTGTCACCGCTTGTCTGTCACCTGTTCAGTGTTCATTCATGTTAAGCGTTACACGTTTGTGTAATGTCTAGTTTATAATAGTTTATTGTGAAGTCAGGATATTTCTATTTACAAATAATATTTATAATAATATTATAATATTCTTCTTCTTCTTCTTCTTCATCAACCCATATACGCCCACTGCTGAGCACGGGTCTCCTCTACCATTGAGAGGGTTTAGGCCATAGTCCACCACGCTGGCCTAGTGCGGGTTGGCGGACTACACACCTAAGAAATTCCTAAGAACTCTTAGGTGTGCAGGTTTCATCACGATGTTTTCCTTCACCGTTAAAGCAAGTGATAATTCAATGTGAATACACACATAACTTCGAAAAGTCAGAGGTGTGTGCCTGGGGTTCGAACCCGCGACCGCCGAGATTCTCGACCGCGCGCCTAAACCTCGAGGCCATCACTGCTTATAATATTATTATTTGAGAATTTGTAAGCTGTTTTTTGATCATCTATAGAAATACAGCCTCTGCAAATAAACAAACCCATTCCATTTCTTCTGCACTGAGGCTAGGTCGAGGGTCAAACGAAGAAACAAGGCAATGGCACAAGAATATTATAACCTCGAGTTAAAATACGGTTATTGAAGCAACAATGTTGTTTATCAGGTTGTAAACAATGCGACGGGTTAAAGACCCACTTGGTGTCAAGGTGCTAGGAGTATAACTTCGAGGATATTGACAACTGGTTTTCTAATGGACTGGGCAAGGTTGAAGGAATTAAAGCTGTTTGGAGTATATTTTATGGTGGTAAAGATAATACTGTAAATCCTTCATCATTAGCTCAGATACGTCTCCCTGCGCCACATTTACAATTGAGAGGGTGTAGGCCTTAGTCCACCACGCTGGCCTAGTGCAGGTTGGCGGAATAACACTTAAGGAATTCCTAAGATTTTTTTAGATGTGCAGGTTTTTCAGGTACTCCAGGTTTTCGATCACTGTTAAAGCAAGTGATAATTCATTGGGACATATAACTTTAAAAAGCATGGTTCGGGAATCGAATATGGGACCTTTCGAATGACTGAGCTAGGTCGAGTATTAACACTACATATTTATCGACCTCGGTGCTTAGTTAAATAAAGTTCTGAACTTTCCAAAGCAAGGATATAGAACGTTAAGGGAAATGGAGCATAACCTCGAGAGACATGAAAAGTTCCCTTTCATATATATTTTTATATACCTTACATATGACGGTAGGGGTAGAAAGAGACGTAAATAAATACACCCAACAGTTAGAATCAGAAAATACGACTTTTTTTCGGTGTAAGAAACATCCAGACGCGAATTAAATCTAACCCGCGATAATTGATACAATACATCAGTAAAGGCACAAATATTATTTTGGAACTTAAACTCTTGAAGTTTCCAATACTTAGACCAAAAGACTTATTAGAAAACGGGATCTGACTTATGTTTTCTTTAAATTAAGTGCGTAAAGAATCAAGGGTGATCTCTACAAAAACATTTTAGTAATTGTGGGCTCAAAACCTGAAATATATTACTTCTTCAAGTTATGTTTTCATTCTACCACGGATATTTGTCTTAGGAAACTTCCATATATAGGAAAATTAATTAAATTAGTGTACTAGTGTTATAAAAAGATTGAACTGATTTTAATGATTTATTTTTATGACATGCATGGAGTCACCATAATTAATATAGACTATGTACTTTTACGGGAGAATTTTTTTTCCCGTGGGTTGAGCAGTGATTTAAAGATGGCGTCTGGGTGGAAATAGGTCTTACCTCTATTTTAAAATTTTCAGTCGACAAACTGTCATGTACTTAGGCCTAATCATTATCATACCTAGACGAAGCCTAGAGGTGGGATATATACTTCTTAAAAGATTTATTTATATGCATAAAGATTATAAACACACTTTGCTAGTACACATCATCTAATTGCACTTAATCACATAGAAACACATTATGGATTCTCAGACCTACGGTAACCTCGGCAAGAGCAAAACAAATTTTAAAAAACTAAGCAAAAAGTATCGTTGTCTATGAAGAACAAAAATAATTTTACATTTAACCTTCGTGTGCCGGTTTGTTCCATAATCGATGCATTCTTAAACAAATTTTGAGGCTTTAATATAATATAAGCTTTCAACTATTATACAGAACAGTATTTATGGTCGTGTTGTTTGTTATTTTATTTGGACGTCCAATCTGTAATGGGCGTCCAAATCAAATACCGACGGACTTGGTCGTCCATCTGACTGACAATATTGGGCGCTCTGGATGATTAAAAAATTAGGACAAAAACTTTCAAAATTTTAATACTAAATGAATTATTTAAGCATAGTATGATCTCAAAACAGTAAGAATATGATTATTGTATTCAAATTTTATTTAAAAAGGATGCAGATAAAAAATAAAAGTAATATAGTTTCTGAGAGTGCATTAAACACAATGACTAATAATGTGGGTATGAGACGAAATTCATGCGAAAATTAATACAATGGAGCTTATTTTGTTTTTATTCTATTGTCAACACAAAGTGTTATTTATTCACATTTGTTTTGTATTGTTTCCTTTAATGCAATTTTTTTTACAGACTAAATATAAAATAAGAATAATTAAAAAAAAGATAAAATAATATTTCAGTGAAAGTGAATTTATTAAGGCTGTACGAATTAATCCCCTTCGCCTCTTCCTGTTACTTTGTCATGAAGGTCGTATGTCATATTGACGCAACAAGTGCTGGCCGAAAAATATGTTTTCTTAAAAGTAAATTATACAAACCAGGGGTTGTTGAAGTCCGGGGAGTCATCGGCGTTCCTGGCACCTCGAGTTCGCTTTCAGCGTCCGTCAAGTGAAAACTTTTGAGCGCTTCAGGCGCTTTTTTGAATTTACTAACAAACGAGCCTTTCTGTACATTATCACCGTTTTCCTTTTCCTCCGATATGGAATTGCGGATCGAGCGCGAACTGACCCTACGTATGAGGGAAGATGGCGGCACGACTTCTGAATTCAAATCTTTTCCGTTTACCGCCGCCATGTTTGTTTCATTCAAATCTGGAATTCGAGTTTGTTTGAATTTCGAATGCGTGGAGCGTTATACACGTGCACCGTGTGCGAATCGTGGTGACAGACTGATTTGTCCGCTCGTAGAACCAATTGACCTATTGATGGGGGTTATCACGAGAACAAAGTTGTTCGAGATTCATTACGTTCGACATACGATAACCTAGTGTTTTAGTAGTGGTATTCAATTATTCGGCTGATTACTCCGATATATCTGCGTAATCGGTAGATTTCAATTTAAGTTTTATTGTTTTTTTTGTTAATGGATTTTGTATGTGATTATAAATTGTGGTGTTTATGGTTTTTTTAATAGTTTTGGCTATTATTAAACACTATTGATTAGCATTTTTTAATATAATAGATTGATAAAATATTGTCAGCCTATTCTTTTTTCCAGTAACACTTTAAATTAAATATTTGAAAGTCTGTGATTTTCTGTTATTTAAAAATAGTATTGAAAGAATATTAAGCTGTATTAATAAAATTAACTAGTTTTGTTATTTTTCTCTTAGGTACTATCGTCAGAGCAAAATTTTGCATAAGATATTATACGAAATATACTACAAGTTTATTTTGAAACGATTTAATCAATATTTATAAACAATTTTATAATAGTTAATTTTACTCTATTAGATTGAGTCAAGTTTAATCATTTAAGCATTAAATAGCCCGATAAACCTATGTAAGATCACGGTATTACCAAAACCCCCTTTAATAGACTCTATTCATATTACGAGCTAAGCCTATTAACGTTGCTAACATCATATACAGGATGTATTCAGATCGTGATCGAAAACACAGACAGGCAATAGCTAAAATGGTTACAAACCCTCTGACGTTAAATAAAACGTCGACAAAGAAAAAATATTTTGACGTTTTCCATACAACTATCGGTATTAAATTTTGTGGTTTGTATGGAAAATGTTAAAAATTTTATTTTTTATCGGGATTATTTTATCACCATGGAGTTTGTAAGCACCTTCGCTATTATTTGCCTTAGTTTCCGATCACGGTCTGAATACGCCTGTATAAATATGCACCTCTTTATAAACCCTGTCATATTGAAGGGGTATGTATATTTAAATGCATTTGACCTAATCTCAAGAAAGAATACGCAAACTGTGACGAAACCAGAAGTAATTATAATAACTATCGTACGCATATTATATTTGAATCCGTGAACATTCAGACGTATTATGAATATTAATTACTGCTGCTAGGTCACTAAAATGTAAATAAATGTATCATATAGAGCAGGGCTTCCCAACTGTGCGTCGCGACGCCCTGGAGAGTCGCGGCAACATCCTGGGGGCGTCGCGAGGCGATTAGCAAACATTCGCTGTCCGTATTTTTCTGATATATAAGGGTAACTACTACTGTTTTTATTTCCAGTAAAGTAGTTGGTTTTGATGATGGAGGGGTGCGTCGCAAGAAAAATAACAATTCTTTAGGGCGTCATAGTGTAAATAAGTTTGGGAAGCCCTGATATAGAGTATTTAGTGACTTCTACCGGACTTAAAAAGTCTAGGTCTATGATTTATACTATAGGTACAATAAGTAGGTATATAAAAAACATATTATATGTCTAAGTACGAGGGTATCAGAAAATGGATTATACTTTAGTTCAGGTGTTTAGATTTTTTAATACACACGAGTCTCATAAATAGTTAATACACTTATGCAGATCTTGTGTTATCGAAAACTTCACGAAACTACACATTTGTGGATCATTGAAACATTTAATTTCGTACGGAGATAGTTTCACAAGCTAGTGTTTAGCCATCCGCGTCATATTAACATTTTTATCATTACTTAAGGATCAATCACAGAAAAAATTCTCGGAAAATCTAATTTAAGTCCTTTTAAGCAAGTTTAACATCCTCTGTGCCTTAGGACATAATAAATAAAACGAGATTAAAATCTTCATTCTTAAAAACGTCATTAGGTTTTTCTTTAATTTTTTACTGACACTCATCTCGCATAATCTTATTTTATCGATAAAATAAAGTAAGATTAAGTATAAAATCGCAAAAGTATTTTATCGCCACAGTTTACCGGTAAACAATCGTAAATATTATGTTTAAGTCGGAAACTGTTACGAAAAAAAACCGGTGTTACAATCTATAAGAACCGGTTTCGTTAGGGTTCGGTCAGTCGAATCGCGAACTGTCATTTAATACTTGGCATTGAATGCCTTTCGCTGGGAATAAAGGCATAAGATAGGAATATAGTTCTATTCCTAGTACATTAAAATGAGAAAGGATTACTTAGAAGGAACGTTCATAAAATCAATAATTAGCAACATTCGTAAATTTGAAAATAAAGGAAAAAAGCAGCTTTAAATTTTCGAAGCTATAAGCTGTCTATGATATTATTTCAAATGATAGAATGTAATCTTTACCATTGATTTCGTTTTAATTGTTATATTAGGTCGTTTTGCTATAAAGAACAGTTTTACTATACGATTATAAATGAGATTTGATTTGATTTTCTCTTAAACAGTGATCGTTATCGAATATATTAATTCAATAACTCACAAATCCCACCACAGTTTAGACTTGACACCTATGTCAGATATTTATAATACCGGTCTAAAACCACAAGAAAATACCGTCCGAATGACCGTTTAAAAAATTCAAATCCATACGGAACCATTAATCGTACTCTTGACATGATTTTTTACCGCAAAACCTTGGTAATGAGTGGTTAACATGAAAGTTGAGGTTATGCGAGCGAGGCCACGTTTCCTGGTAGTATACGTGACATTTTTGCATTTACGATAATGTTAATTAGAGTAATCTGTACTAATATTGTGTTAAAAATAAATAAGAACGCTACTGGATTTCATAGGATGATTTTTGGTTTGAATGTTTGAGAGCTTGTGATGTGGTAAAGAGAGAAAATGTAGTATTTCATCGAAGGTAATAAACTTTTATATTGGATCTTTTGTGATAGTTTTGGTTAATTATTTGGGTTATAAGAATACTTATTAGGAAAATTCGGTTTGGGATAAGTGGGGCCTAACCGATAGTAAAGACTTATATTGAAAAAAAGTATTTGTATGTTTGCTGTTAATAATGTAACTTAAAAGCTACTGGATTTAGATGATTTTTGGTAGCTATCTATACCTATGTAAGATCTTTCTTATAAGGTTTAATAAGACCGCTATCGAAATCTATATTTATAAACAGGCAATTGTTACAGTGGATTTATTTTATCGACAATACGATTGTAACCACCGTACCTAATTCTAGTCTTTGTTTTCGATCACGATCTTTCTATCTACACTCTGTTATCAGCCCATATTCGTCGCACTGCTGGGCAGGGGCATCCTCTACCATTGAGAGGGTTTAAGCCTTAGTCCAGTACGCTGGCATAACTATAGCCTGTACATAATATGTTAATAAGGGACATCTTTCAAAAGAAGAAATTTCAACCAGTTTTAAAATATCATGTCCCTTTTCGGGCACAGAACCCTAAACACAGTCACACATGGGTTATGCAAGGGATCGTGACATTGTGTCGGCAATTGAGTGTTAATTCCGTGTCTTGTTGCGAAATCAATGTCAGTGCGAACTGTTTTTTAATGGTAGTTTAGTTTTAAGTGGTCCGAAAATAGTATGTTTAAAACTACATACTCTGGTGCCGAACTTGAATTGTAAAGTCTATTCGAAATTATAAACTTAAGTTACATAAAATGTTTTTTATGCTTTGGCCGCGAGCCTGCGAGGTGATCGAATTTGTTTATTATTTAAAATTTAAAACATTAATGACTGACAAACCTGCACTAGGCAAATGTGATGGACTAAGGCCTTAACCCTCTCAGTTGTTGCCCGTGCCCATCAATGAGACGAATGTATATGGACTGATGACGTAAAAAAATTATGATTTTTTAATCTTCGGTCCTTTACGATGTACTTAAATAATTCCTAGCGATATAAACAATACAATGCAATATAATAAAAAACTGGCTAGGGGGGTGACGATATCCGCGCGGTGGCAGCGGTTGGATGAGGAGAGCCGAAGATCGAGCCCAGTGGCGTGCCATAGGAGAGGCCTATGTCCAGCAGTGGACGCAATAAAGGCTGACGATGATGATATAAACAATAAAAATGGAGGTCAAATCCTAATTATTTCATAATAATATCCACATTGGCATCCGGAAAGTTAGCATTCCGCGTGTATTTGATTACGTAAAACGAAACTCTCGCTTTGTATACGTGACTGATTTTAGATTAGCTACAATGTGCACAAGTGGAGCAATTTGTGAGCAAGATTTAGTTTATGTGAATATTAAGTAGTAGTGGACATTGTTGAAAATTCATGCTTAAGGCTTGCCTCGGCAAAGGGATAGTATGCGGGTTGTTATCAGACCGTGATCGGAAATAAAGACAGGCAATAGCTATGGTGATTACTAACACCGTGACTATAAAAAAATCTCGACAAATAAAAAATACCTTTTCCTATCAATCACAAATATTAATTAACGCTCTAGGTTGTTAGGAAAACGTTATTTTTTTGTCAGGATTTTTACCTAACTTTTTGGCTAACTTGGTTTAAGAGGAGGCCTGTGTTTCGGGGGGTGTCTACTGTTAGTCGCTTATCACTGATTTTAAATAAATAAATAAAAGCTCGTTGAAGTGGCAATGGGCCGGCCACATGGCGCGGAGAACTGATGGCCGATGGGGCCAAAAAGTTCTCCAGTGGAGGCCACGAACGGGAAAGCGCAGCGTGGGACGTCCCCCAACAAGGTGGTCCGATGACCTTGTCAAGGTCGCGGGACGTCGCTGGCTGCAGGAGGCTTCCGACCGTTCCCGGTGGAAGTCATTGGGGGAGGCCTATGTCCAGCAGTGGACGAATATTGGCTGCTGATGATGATGATGATGAAATAAAGCCAACAGTCATATAAGTACATAGTTCTGACCTCCCATTAAGATACAAATCTTGTGTCGAGGCTATTAAGAACTACAAAGGGCTTAATATTTGTGGATTGCACAAAATTTCGAGAGCGGGGACCAAACTTGCAGCCTCTCGTTTCGCAAGCTGATGTCTATCTAATTGCAAGGGGTTTATGAATTTTCATCATTAAACTTACACAAATGCGGGTCATGTGATATTTTATGGTGAAAAGTGATGTAAACACGAAGATAAGATCGCACGCGACAAGAAAGCAGGTGATCTACTTTTGTATGAGCAGTGATTTCTATTCTGACTTGTCGTTCGGTTTAGCTTGACTTGTATCGGCATTACGTCTTCGATTCCCGGATAGAGTAGTTTTATGAAAGGGGATATACGTAGGAAACAATAGGATTGGAAACTAATTCAAGAAATATGGATGTGAAACTAAACTTCTGCCTACTTGATTTAAGATTTTTATATTTATTATACTTTTGTAATTAAAGACTGATTTGTTTGGTTCTGTGTCTATAAAAGAGGAAAAGACAAAACAATTTCTATTTAAGTATTTTCTATTTAGTCTAATAATGGGCGCCAAATCTTGACAGCTGTCATTAAGAATAGAGATTATAAAAACAAATAAAATTCTTGCAAAATTTATTTATGCATCATAAATTCATGATTTGATTCTTTAGGAACAATTATTTTTTGTGGATGTGTATTTATAATGGAATGTTTTTTGCGGTTTCATGATCATTATGTTTTTTATATTGTGTTATTCCACTATTAAAATTGTTTCTTCTTTTTGTGTGGAAAACAAATGCATAGAGCTATTTGCTTAGCTCTATAGTTATTGAAACGTTTTCTTTATTATTATTGTAAAAAACTACGATATTAAGATCTTTGATAAAATACGAAAGATATTAAGAAAAATATGAAAAACTGTTTTTTTTCAAATCGTCAGACATTTTTTTATAATTCGACTGCGATTATAAAGCAAATTGTCTATGAATTTATCTGTTCTCACGAATATCGTTGCAATAGGTGGTTTAGAGTGTACCAGGGCAGTAGGCTGCAAAAGGACATGCGTTCACTTTTGAGGCAAGGACATTAGGTACACTGTAAGACCTGGCTTTATTTTATAATCCTTTTCTACTCATATCAAATATTAGTAACGATTCAATTAAAATTTCACAGTAAAGTCGATTGTAAAAGTCGATCCATAATGGAACTAATGAGATCGATAAAGCTATTTTTAGTTGTTCAGTCGAAGTATTTTTATTTGATTTCATGCTTCATATTTTTCTATGGCATCTTGTGATTAGTATTATTTATATTAAAGTTATTCCCTTCATCAACCCATATACGCCCACTGCTGGGCACGGGTCTCCTCTACCATTGAGAGGGTTTAGGCCATAGTCCACCACGCTGGCCTAGTGCGGTATTAAAGTTATTGCTTAAACTGATTTTTACATTTATAAACACCGGTTGTCAGGAAGAAGAAAGAAAGAAATAGATAGGGTAATTTACGTCGTGAAAAATTGTAAAGTGGACTAAAATCCTTTGGTTACGATGGAGTTAAGAGTCTTCTAGTATAGTAAATATGTAAATACTTTCATGAAAGAAAAATCAGGGCAAATTGGAATAGAGAGTTGTCGCTCAATAATTATATTTGAAAGGGAAACAATTACATGTACCCTAAATCATTTTTGTTGACCCATTTTGTCATTTTTATCAGATTTCGATGCGGAATGAGTAAAACTTCAAAAGGAGACAAAAGCAAACTATAATATAGTGATAATTCTCGAAAATTTGCAGAATAAAAGATTAGAATGGTAAGTACGATCCATGAAGTAAATTTTGCTCTATATTAAGAAATTTCCATTGTTTACATAAGGGAATTTGATTTGTAGGACCCTTTGGCTAGATGGAGTGAAATACTAAGATGGCTGGCAGCAATTGGATAAGAGCCGAAGATTTAGCTTATATCCAGTGGACGTGACAAAGGATCTTGATGACGACGGTGATGATGATTAAGATGATAATAGTGCAAAGAGAGCAAGAATTGACAAGAAGCGACCATATTTTTAGAGGCAAAATAACTGACTAGATGAATGATGCAGAAATACATCCTATGTTTATATGTTAACGAATAATTACCCTCGTGTTTAATGTTCCCACGCTTAGTTCGGAAGAGTTAGCGTCCGTCGAGGTCGTCGGTTCATTGCCGTAAGTTGAAACCTTGATTCGGAAATTTACTTACTGTTCCGCTACAATTTGATGCTATTTATAGAAAATTATTATATCTAAAAGTATATTTTGGGATAGATCTAGATTAGCTACGAAATTTGGAACGCTTAATGATACCGTGCTATTTACATTAAGACTTCTGTTCGTTCATTACGAAATTGTATGGAGAAACTAATCGAAATAATGTTCAATCTTATAGTTCTAAGTAATTTCTTACAGGCACCCTTTTAATGTAGAGGAGATCCGGGTCAACAGTAGGACAGATGACGATGACGAGCCAGGGATGAAGCATTTGCAGGTAAAAAAGTTATGAGTATGAAATTTGAACGCTGGACAAGTCTAAGGAAGGCCAAAGAAAAATTAGATAGTGTGCGTGAGAGAAGGTATGAAGGAAATAGGAGTGAATGAAGACATGACGGCTGATAGGCATGTTTGGAAGAATGAAACATATTGCGTAGGCCGTAGACTGTAAATATAATTGGGAACAGGGCAAGAGAATGATGATGACCATTCCAATTCTTATGCACCAGGATCGATAGTAGCAGGCATAGAAATGACAGCTATGAAGCTTATGATTTTTTATATTCAAATCTGCATTGCAAATTGTGGCAGAGCCATTATTGCAATTTCAACAGAGGTATGAATGCGGGTTCATCCAGATATCGACTTCTAGGCTTGGAAAATGTTTGTGAGACCAAAGTATCACAAGTGAAGCTCACGGCTGTATTCATGGAAAGGTTAGACAGTTGCATTTCAGCAACCACATTTCTATAGGTACGTAACAGTCCCATATTATAGAGGGCGGATATTTCAATGAGGTTAGAGGCTTGAATTCTTTAGTATTTGATCCCTATAACATGACTTGTGAGTTGTGACATGTATTTAAGGACTTTTGAGTGTATAAAACTTACCATAAAATTATAGAAAAGGTTGTGATAAATAATCTTATCTGTTATCTAAGGTTTATGAAACCTTATCAAAATCGATATAGCGGTAAAATGGACAAATTGCAAATTTATGTTTAAGTAGTTACCTAGTGGTTAAGTTGGTCTTATAGGCTATAGACTGAAGGTTTAATGCTGGCATAAGTAAATATACACAAAATTTGTGTAATCCTAAATTTCTGTCTAAACGTCGAATCTCGAACAAAATCTAGTTTTAAGCAGTGATAACAATAAAAACAAGTTTTAAAATCACTCAATTCAAGGCTCTTAAAATTATCGCAAGTAAAAATATTTTATTGCAAATACGCAAAAATCTGGTTATACGCACGGTCACAACACAATTCGCACACGATGATGAACGTCAACTTACGGGACGCGATGTTTTTAAACATAAATAAATTAAATCAATGTGGACGCGCTAACACCGCCCGGTTGTATGGCTGACTGACTGACAAAGCGGTGCAACAGATGATATTTGTATAATAGGTTTAGTGTTGCCAGAGTATGGGAAATGCGAGATTATTGTTAATGGAATTTTACTGAATTTCGTAGACCTCGTGGTCTTGTGGTACAAGTTATGTGCCGTGCTTTCTCTCTAGAAAGAAGTTGCTTTAGGTCCCGGATCGGGTAGAGTGTTACTGGAGTTTTTCATTTGGATGCTATTAGTAGCGCAGAGTTAGAAAATGTAGACTAATAGCGTAAATATTTGGGTAGCAATTGGCTAGACACTAGCTTGCTAGTGCCCGAGGGTTCGATAATGTGTGATCCATAAGAATTGGTTTTGGGTTTTCGTGTTTATACTGATAAGTCTCTTGTAGTTTCTAATACACACAATACAGGACTTCCATCTTAGTGTGGGATCAGAATTATGTATGTATTATTTATTTATATGTGTGTATCAGCTACATAAACGAATAAAATATTTTAGAAACTGGGGCTGTAATGAATACGTGATTAAGTAGCGTGATAAAACCTGATGATATAAAACTTTGGTTGAACCTAACAGGACTGAGATAGGTTAATCCAGAATCTCGACTATCTTTAAGTTTCATTCAAGATCAATATCAGCACGGGGTCTTGAAATACCATTGAATAACCCTCTCAATGGTAGAGGAGACCCGTGCTCAGCAGTGGGCGTATATGGGTTGATGAAGAAGAAGAAGAAGAAGAACCACAATAGACTTGCCTCTACTTCGTGGTGCTAAAATAAAGAAGACGTAGGTTTAGAAATGTAACTCAGCTTACTCTTTCACAGTTTATGGTTTCGCATATTCAAATTCCACCTAGTCCAGTAATTTCTCGTCCTTTTTGTAGCAACACTGAGGCTGTTCCACTGCGCTTGTGCAAATCGATATGACGCACAAATAACGACGTCTCACACTAAGGTATGGGAAAAACTCCCGCGCTTTCATACGTCTTTAACTGTTAGAAATGTCAAAAACCCTGTCTAAATTCGATGGCAAATTACGAGAAGGAGATTCTAAGAATCCTCTTCATTTGGGGGGAGGGGAATTATTTCGGTATTTTTTTGGGAAATGTACGATTTTGTGGATGATATGAATCCGCCTACGCCACTTTAATTAAAATGCAAAGCCTTATGTAACTTTTGATATTTTGGTCCAGGATCGACTGTTTGCTTTTAATTTGATGGACAGATCCGTAGAGCAGTTAATTACACTAGCCTGCAGAAACTGCGGGTTCAATCTCCGCATCGAGACAAATGTTTGTGTGATGCACAAATATTTGTTTCGGGTCTAGGTGTTTGTGAGACGGAAAAGTCTCTCGTTGTCTCTGATATAGTGCCTTGTGTCTTATTTTGGGATCTGAACCATGATAGATTCTAGTGTTAAGAGGCAAACGAGCTAGTGAGCCACCTGATGTTAAGTGGTCAACACCACCCATGAACGCAGTACCAGAGGAATCATCGGTGTTTTGCCAGCCCCTGGGTAGTAAGGCCTAGTTAGAAGGTATTCATTAAACATTATAATGATTAGATTCGAACCCACCAGACATATCTGACTGATGAAGCAATAAAACATACAAATATCTGTATTTTTTGCACAATCATCGTCACGTTTTTACAAACGATTAATTTATTCTTAATACTGTTGAGCTTAAAAAGGGTATTTTATACGAGCATTTTAATGTAAGGAGAATTCCTTACTTCATGGAATCATGATGGACACTTTTTATCTCATTAAACGTGAGTGCTAATTTAGATATAAATTAATATTTATTTACTGAAAATTATTGAAGATAATTACTGTTTATATATATTTGACAAAACTTAACCCATTACCTAACACCTAAAAAAATATCAGGGCTTAAGCGTTTGTTTATAGTCTTACAAACCTTTATATATAAGGATAAACTAAGTGGGTAGAATTTTTGCCTTAACGGAATAATCCAAACAAAGGCTTTAAATGGGGTTTTCCTGTACCCGCGAGTAAGAAAAGTCATTACACTAACATTAGCTACGGGGTTTTATCCTCATGTCTTCCCTTTAATAGCTAAAGTAAGTAAGTAAATCTTTGACTTTCCTGGAAAAACAGTTTTCCTTTTTTAGTTTTTAGTATTTAGGTTGTATGTAATATTAAGACTTTCATTAATGAGTGACAATTAATAGCAGCCCTTCATTTTTGCTTTCAGTTTTTGTCATGGGTCGTGTGATCGTAGTAGAATAGATGACAGACAAGCGGCGACACTCATCCCCATACAAAATACTTTCTATTTTAATCTTATTCAGCTGTTCTTGTTCATAAAGCATAAAGTACAGTGACTTATGCTCTGTCATACTTCCCAAGGTGAAGTGAAAAATAACTCAAAACATGCTTTATGTGATGATTCGCAAACCGGTTTAATGATTTGGATATTCCGGTCAATTTTCCTCATCTTTTTGTGACGGCCATTGATTCTCATAACTTGCACTTGTCAATTCACGTCATTTGGTAAATAATGCCGAACTTATGCTAATATTTAGTGACGTAGTCGGAAATGGGGGCTGTGTGTTTTTTACTGACTCTGGGAATATGATTAACGTGTTTATTCTTGTGAGCCTAATTAAAATTTGATTTCGTAGAAACCATAGACAAAAATAGAATAGAATGTAGAATAAATAAATATAGATTTTTTTTTTAAATGGTATGTCTCTGTTGGAAAGTTAATTAACATTAAATTTATTATTTAAATCTATACTGGTATTATAAAGAGAAAATATTATATATTTGCTACCTTTTAACCTAAAAACTCGAGATTTGAATGATTTTAGGTATCACAAATAGGACTCTGGGTAGTAACACTAACTACCTTCTATCCGTAAATAATATACAGATCCTTTATGATGAGTATAGAATTTAAAATTGCACTCTGTCGAAGCAAGGGTCCACTTTTATCATAACTTTAAACAGTTTAGCTTGATTTTCAATGAAACCATAACTATTATGAAATATTTAGCCATAAGTTATGTGTATATTCGTATAAATTCGCACTTTACTGTGAAGGAATTCTTGAGGAAACTCGCTTGCAAATAACCTTGGTGTATAGAATTTTCTAAGGCTCGTGAATTCCACTAAAAATTATTATTATCCCCTGAACTGACTTAGATGAATAAAAATATTGTGTTACAAAACAGCAAGAGGGGACTGTAGAAAGGATTTAAGTTTAGAAGATAAAGATTATACAGACACAGGAAAGAATAGAAGAGAAAAATCCTCTTTTTTTAATTTTAGCACATGCTTTGAGTTACCTTACCTACAAAATATGCAGACTTTTGGGTAAAATAGACTATGTTTTATTTTGATTTACTAAACAATTTACTGAATCAGGAAGCAAAAAATAAATCGTTTTTATTTTTAAACATCAAATCTTGCAACTCGGTACTAGGGTAGCATAGATTTGCGTTAGTTTACTGTTATTAAACCTCCTTAGTAAAATCAATATGTCTTTTAATAATATTTTCTAGTAGCTTATGTTACTCGGATAGTAAAATTTCACGTGAATTGTGTCAACATTGCACTTCGGTTAACCGAGACCGCAATAGGGAATTGTACATTGTAGTGTTATACAATACAGATAATGCAATATGCTTTGACTTTTACTTTTCTTGAAATGGTATTAGGTTATCCTGTTATAGGTACATAAAATATTATTAAAATGTGTTTGTGGTAGTAATATTAACATTATGTTTGTGTCTATATAACGATAGAAAAGAAAAAATACAAATGTTTAAACCTTTATTCTAATTTTGTGAATAAAAAACTCTTTGGACTTCGGTCTTTTTGGTATTTTGGCGGGAATTCTGACAGCACGATTACTAGATTATTTTATTTATACAAAACAGGTTTAAATTTATTTATTTGTGTTTAAATGTTTCGAAATTGTTCAATTTCTCAAACATTCCAAGATCATTATATTTAAGAGGGTTTTGAGCATTATAAATATTATTCATTGGTTATTTAAATGTCACGCAAAATTTCAAAGTAAGAAGGTGACAAAAATTATGTGTATTTTGTATAACCGTAGTTGCACCGTAGTTATATTTACACACCGGCCTAATTTCATCTCTGCATGACCCTAGGTTCGACTGTAAGAGAATGCCATTGGCGTTAAGTCCACCTATACTTAATGTATGAAGTGTAAATAAATAAATAAATAAAAATTAATTTATTGGATAATAATTTTAATTTCCGTCCGATGTTTTTTAAATTTCCCCGGAGGTATAAGCAAAGGAATTAAATATTATTCAGCCAAGAACTCTCGAAGTATTTTTCATTGAAAGATCTATAAGTCAGTTTTGATTGGTTTGTTAATTTGATACACATTTTTTTATACAAATTAAAAACAAGGCTCGAAGCGTTTTCCATTAAAAGTTACTAAACAACTTAATTAATACGAAGGCTGTTTATACATTTTGTCGAGATTAAATATATTTGCATAATGATTTAGATATATTTTGGAACAATAGGTTCAAGTTTCAAATTAAACTTCTCTTAGAAAATTATATGACTAATAAGATCGCACTATTGTATTTTCGTTGCTTTGTACAACATTTCTTAATGTGTCTTGTATTTTTTTATCATTAATAATTAGATTACCAAAAAGACAATAATCGACCCCGCCATCTGCGGGTTTAATTTTTATATTTTTAAATGTACTTTTTTTTTATAAAATTTTATATTTAAAAATGTAAAAAATAAAATAAACACATAAGGGACAAAAGATTACCAAAAATTAGTCATTAAAATGTCCGTTAGATTTTTTGCGTCTTTTATCCGAGACCCTTCACAAGTTCCGTAAACAAAGTTTACAAATTTTGTGTGATGACGAATGAAATTAAAAAAATACTTTTCGGTCGAATTAATGACTTAAAGTAAAAAGTGAATATTGTTACCTGGAAAGTAAGTAAGTCCAAAAACAAACAATAAATAATTACGTTTTGTGTACGAATATAAAAAAAGAAATCTCATTGAATCTGCGGAAATAAACTCGATAAAAGCTTTGTTAAATTAGGTCAGAAGGGGATTTCACGTCAGTCGCTATCGCAAAGAGCTCGTGTAGAATTACAATGAAATTCTTTGAGTAAAGTGCTTGGGCGGTTCTTTCTTTTATCTTTTCTACCTTTTAAAGAAGTGATTGCACTTTTTCTAGGATGTAGATGGTTTATAGCTATGTGAATCTGCTATAAAATATTAAGGAGATAGTCTAGGAGCGGGTTTATGATTTGGTCATTTGTACTTATATTATAAAATTGAAGAATTTATTTAAATGCGTTTATCTCAGGATGTACTGGTTCCAATTGGAAAATACCTTTTTGTATTGTAATAGTCTGTTTGCCGAGGTAGGATATTGCTACTTATGACGCTACGACCAATAGGGGCGTAACAGCAGTCAAAAATGTGACTAAAATGGAAAATCCATGTTAATTCCTCAATTCTAATTTTTTATACAGATTTTTGGGAACATCTAGGACATTATTGTTAAATAATCTTGAGAAAAAAAATTGTACAATAATGTACGTATCCTGTATCCAGAGCCGTAACTAGGGCGGATCCAGCAGTGGCCAGGCACAGGGAGCAGACCCTGGAGGGGCGCAGAAATGACCAGACTAGTATCTAGTTTTATCTCATGCACGGTAGCTAAGCCTGGTTAGAGCATTTTTCAGGGGCGCAGTTTTGTAGGCTCGCACCGGGTGCATAAATTGCTAGTTATGGCACTGCCTGTATCTTATTATGAGAACTTTTAATTAACCTATAACGAAAATACACTGATTATTTAGCTACAATGTCTGTATTATATTCTTTTTCAAAGTGCCTACTTGTAATAACTATTGAGTCTTTAGCGAAGGATGTTAACGATCATGACGATAGCATTAAACTAACAATAGATAAGTAATTAAGGGTAACCCTTTTGCCTTAGGTTTCAAGATAATTTTATATTTGAAGAAGTCTGCTATATACTTTTGGGCAAAAAAACGACATATGTGTTCTTTTTTATATGGATAAATAAGTTCTGAAATTGACCCTTTATTCAACAATACATTCAATGTTTAATGTGCTTTTTTGTAATAACAATTAAATCGATTTTTCGTGTTCATTTAAATTAGTGCAGTAATTAAATTTTCAATATTTTAGTAAAAATGCCAATGGTATTTGCTTTAATGTCTATGATCTGAGTGGTATATGTCGGTCCTATGTATTTTACATACGACCTCTGTTTTATATATTACTTATACCAATAAATATATTTTTCATTGATAACTAAGTTATTTCGAAATAAAATGTTTATCTTAGTATAAACGACCTTAAATAAGCCAAGACTATTTAAAATACATAATTTTACCTATTACATACCTATATTTTAACCATAATGTAAAAAAAGTATTATTGAATTAAGATTTACGTATAATAGATGTCGCTAGTGTCTGATGACAACGATAAGAATTTAAAGTCAATAACTAGTTCCTGGAACAGAATCAGAGATGGCGCTAATGTCAACTTATTTATGCAAGTTCATTGTGTAACATGTAAATTCCTAAATTAATATAAAAGGTCCTAGACTGTCCAACAAACTCGTTTTATTTGGTAAATGTACTAGGATTTACGCAGAATAATCATCGTTAATCAAATAAAACCTTGGTGTTAACTAGAGCGAACAAATTAAAACGCTCAACTGGCCAGAAATGCATTAACACAAATTGGTTTTAGGCAAATTTAATTTATTCGCCAGCCGATTAGTGGATAATGAATACGACTTACAGTTACATACACACTAAGATAACCGTGTCGTGGATAACCGAAAGTAAGAGACATATTATATACATCTTAAATAAAATTGTCCTTAAAAATTGATTTAATAATATTAGGGATAATATCAACTTGCGAATTTCCGTTACACAAATATAAGGCCATTGTGCCACGGAGGCTGTTAATAAAGGTTATGATCGAGAGGTCTTAGGTTCGCATCTCGACGAAGACATTTTAATTAAGTCTAAATAACATTACGAAATCTATCCGATAACCACAAAAGTGTTAAGATTCTATCTATCTGACATAATTATCAGAAACTTCAATTAATTACTTTCCTACGATAAAATTATTACGCATTTATCGACATTTCACCCCTAACTACGCCTCAATGAGTTACACATAGTAAGCAAATGGCGATTTAAATTAATCAAATTATTATTGAATGGAGACCTCACGATTTAGGTTATCAGAGTTATCGCACAGTCATGGATCGGACACTGAACCCAAAGCACGTGTATTAATCCCATGCGTGTAATCTTTGATCATTCATATTGTTTTAAGAATGGAGACATTTGTTTTATCTTTGAACCTCATAGGACTTTTTCAGACCCTGTGTTAGTACAGAATTTTCTCATGGAAATTCCCGGTATAATATTACACTACTCGGGAGTGTAGAAGGAAACCAGAAAGCTAGCCTATTTATTCGGTAAAAAAAAAATTAAATACCTAAACTACTGAATCAATTCTGACGGATTTTTGGTACAAAGAATAGAGTATAGACTTCTTTTGAACACGAAAATCCTAGACATCCAAATTTTTTACATTAATTTGGTTATAATATATTTCCAAATATTCACTCAATTCTTTAAAAAAAAATAGAATTGTGAAAAAATAGACATACATAGTTTCTCTGCGTTTTTTGTGTAAATATTATTTAATAGTAAAGTAATTAGCCGAACCCTTAATAGTTATAATAAAACCAACATCAAACATTTTGGTTTTACGATAATTCAACACGTGTCGATTTGTACTAACAAGCATGAAACAACACAAATAATTATATATACTTAATGAACAATTAAAATTGCGTTATATATTTCTAATTGCATAGCTTTACAAGGGCCACAAATAATTTAATTGGATGGACTAATGATCTTGAAAATTGTTATCAAAGAAGTGATGACCTCGAGATTTAAGCATGCGTTCGAGAATCTCGATGGTCGCGGGTTCAAACCCCAGACACACACCTCTGATTTTTCGGAGTTATATGTGTATTCGCAATTATTTTTATACGTACTTTAACGATAAAAGGAAACATCGTAATGAAATCTGCACACCAAAGATTTTATGATTTTTTTAGATGTATATTCCTGATAGGTGGACTAAGACCTCTAGTCTCTTAGTTGTAGAGGAGACTCGTGTTACATATATACATACGCGATACACAAATATAACGGGTCTGGGTGTTTGTGAGACCGAAAAGTCTCTTTTGGTATCTGATTCTTACGACAAAAGGCTTGCATGGGAACAGAACTATTTATTATTTTTTTTACTGATTTTATACACTATAGATATTTATTTATTTTATTTACTTAGAAAGTATTTATTGCCCACAAAGAAATAATATACCAAACAATATACAAATAGTATGAAATACAATTAGCGGTCTTTCGCGCAAAGCGATTTTTTAGAGACAACCGTTAGATGGACTAGGAGAAAACTTACTGTTAAGAAAACTGTCAACAAACCTACTATTAATCCTATCAACATTGTTGCATTAATGGCCTAGCTTAGACAGGAACTTAAGTGTCACGACTAGAGGGGGTGCTGTGCTGATTGATAACCTATAACCACCTTTAATTGCGTCGCGGGGGATTAATTAATTGGAACATGATCTTTGATTACTTTGTAGGTACCGATACTAAACAAATCGTCGAGATGTTCCAGGTCAATTTGAGGTCGGACGTCATTTAACAGCCCCGAGGCGCCGTTGGCTAAGCACCAGCTTGCGAAACGAGAGGCTGTGGGTTCCATCCTCGCACCGAGACAAATGTTTGTGTGATCGACAAAAGGCTAGGCTCTAATTCCGTAAAACTGACCTAGCGAAACGTGAGTTATGCATGAGTTTAAATATGTATTATTGGTACTTTATACGCTTCAGATTAATACACATAAATACACAGCAAGATATAATTAAATGTCGAGTTATGATCCGATAGATAATATGACGTCAACTGCCTGTTACCTTGTCACACAAAAATCATGAATTAACCATTGTTGCATTCATTATAGTTATTATCCAGACAAGTAGGCAACGGTTGTCCAATGATAATACCTTTGGCCTCGGGTAAATCGCGGAATCACTGCACGTGGTCGTGATTTCGAATCCCAAGCATGGATAAAAAAGGCTTAAAAACTGGTGGTTTAGGTAGCTTTGCGATTTAGAAGTCCTGTGTTCGTTGCAAGTGTGGAATATAATTAACACCCAACAGTCTTTATTAGGAACACTTTTAGAAACTACCAGAGACTTGAGGATATCATCAGATCAGTCGGATTAGTAGATTCGGAGTCTTTCGTTTTGTAAGCTAGTGTCTAGCCAACTACGCTATATGCCTGAAAAAATGTATATATGTATAGTTTTACTGTTTTTACTATGTATAAAGAAAAACATCATGAAAAACCTAGATACCTCAGAATTTTGTCATAAAATTCCTAAGGATGTAAAATCCTTCAACCTTTATTAAGCCAGCATGATAGACTAAGATCTAATCTCTCGACTCGTGTCAAACAATGACTTCTGTAGTCTAAAAACATTATATCTATATAGATTCACAAATATACACTCAAGACCCGCGTCCAGCAGTAAGACGTGCATGAAGATGATTCATCTGTGGTGTTTTGTTAGAAAACCGTTTTGCAATTACGTTGAATACATCAAGGAGTTTTTATTACAAAGTTTACGAGCAAAAAATAACAAATGAATTGTAGGTTTTATGCTTAATTAAGCAAAAACGGATTTTTATTAAGTTTTGCAAGCGGTTTACAACGTTAATAAAAATGTGAACTTGGGAACATAAAGAAATACTACCAACAGTCATAGTTTTAAACTAAGAAGTATTTCATCGGGGGTATCATAAAATACAAGATATTTTTGGTTCGATAGTTTGTTTACTTATTTAAGTTGTTTAAAAATGATAATCTTACTACTGGGTGAATTGAACAGTACTTTTGTTTTGGATGTACTATTTACGGAGAAAGGAAGACCTAGATTTCTTTTGAAGACTTTTGTATGCAAAAAGTAATTTACTCTCAAATTCTTCTTCTTCTTCTTCATCAACCCATATACGCCCACTGCTGAGCACGGGCCTTCTCTACCATTGAGAGGGTTTAGGCCATAGTCCATCACGCTGGCCTAGTGCGGGTTGGCGGACTATACCCCTAAGAAATTCCTTCTTAGGTTTCATCACGATGTTTTCCTTCACCGTTAAAGCAAGTGATAATTCATTATCTTCATTTCAAATTACGTGCATTAAATGTTTCTAGCTAAATACTATACGGAAACATAACGTCAAAATTAACAATTTCAATTTTATTGACCGCAACCACGATATGGCCGTGAAATTCGGTCTAAACATGAGTCATATTTCAATCTTTGTTAGCAGTTACAGTAACAATAAGGTCGTCTAATAAAGACCTTAAATTGACAACTTAGTCTGTCAACTATTTTTTTACCTACCCTCACGCCTATACGTCCAAATATACTGGCAAAGTTGTACCTTTACATCACTCTTCATCAGCTATCAAATTTCTCATTATCATCAGCATATTATAATATGACCAGTACATAGGTGGTAACCATCAGTCACCAGTAACCAACAGTAGTTGTTCACGGGTCTCCTCCAAAACTAAGAGTTCGAGCCTTACCACCACCCTTATCCATATAGGAGCGCTGCCCAACTAAGAATTTTACACATCATCATCACATTCATTGTTCAATTAAGTGGTAATTCATTAAGGATCATATGTAATATTTAACCTATTTGAGAACTAAGTACCTAATATTCTTAGTAATTTTAATATTCTTAATAATTAAAATCCTAATATTCCATCCAAAGGTTGCCTGGTAGAAATCGCTTTCAGCGATAAGGCCGCCTATGGCTCCAAGTTGTCTTTTATTTTAAGTTTTTTTATTGTAATTTATTTTTGGGTACCAATAAAGTGTTGTCTATCTATCTATCTATCTATTCTTTTTTGGAAGTCCTATTTATCTCCAAACCAAATATGGTTTAGGCGTGAAAGCATAATAGACAGAATTGTTTTTGTATTTAGGCAGATCCACCACACATAACACAAGTCATATACATACTTGTAACCCCACACAAAGATACGAGTCTTATACCGTGGGATCAGAAACTACGAGACACTTTCTGGCCTCACAAACACCCAGACCTAGATATTAATTAGAGCCTAGCCTTTTGTCGAATGAAGGTAGCTCAAAATAATAATTAATAACTACACCCAGCAGTCACATATATAGTTCTGACCCCACACTGGGTTAAAAGTCCTGTGTCGTGGGTATCAGAGACTACGGGAGACGTTTTCCGTGTCACAAACACTCAGACCCTAAACAAATATTT
Source organism: Cephonodes hylas (assembly GCA_030295005.1). NCBI lineage: Eukaryota > Metazoa > Arthropoda > Insecta > Lepidoptera > Sphingidae > Cephonodes > Cephonodes hylas. The sequence goes on along the minus strand of AP025386.1, from coordinate 5,895,628 downwards.
GTGGTTCACACAAACATTTATCTCGGTACGGAGATCGAACCCGTGGTCTTTTGATTCGTAAGCTGGTGTCTAGCCAACTGCCAAATAATATATATACAAAAACATCACGCATGTATTCCTTAAAGAGTTAAGCAGAGGTGCATTTCTGAGTCCACATTTCGCTAAGTCAGTCTTAAGAGGCTAGCCTTTTGTCGAATAAATGCAGCTCAAAATATGTTGAACGTAAAGTTATTTGAATATCCATTATTTTTAATATCCATAAGCAGTCACAAATACTTTAAAATTAAAAAGCAACTAAAGTATTCATTTGTTTTTGTATCAGTAATAGTAAATAATCAGTTATTTGTTAATTATGAAAAATGTAATATTTTGCATTATATCACTATTGGGTTACGTATGCGATATGTTGAAATAAAATATCTAATGTTGAATAGTAAGTAATTCTTAGTAGATCTTGAATATTAAAGCTTAGAAGATTTGTATTCAGATATTTATCTATTAGTAAATTAAGCCAGTAGAGTTATTCTAAATATCAATACCAGTAACCAACAAGAAGATATAAAATATTAGATTGTAGCAAATAAAAAATAATTAGAGTTATATATGTTCCTAAACATTGATATAAAGCATAAAATATTCATAAACGCTTTTTATAAAAAGCTTATTAATTATTTTTACACATAGGGGATTCCTTAACGATCGAAATCGCTATACGCAATAAGACCGCCAATTATCCTTTATCTACTATGAGATCTAAGTATATTTCTAGGGCATTTTATTATATCAATAATTAAATTTAGGCACAAAAAAATAGTTGATATAAGATTTTCTCACAAGGTTTATAGGCCTAGGGAAGTTATATATAAGAGCTAATCGGGCTATTTTATAAAATATTGCAGGTTATAACTCTAATTAAATAAAGATATAAAAAAATATATTCAAAGCCGTTATGGCCTCGCGAACAAGGTCTTTAGTCCAGCGAGACACCATATTGCTATCATCCCAGATGATTTTGAATTCTAATAGATCTATAATCAGATATCATTATGACAAACTTTAAGGTTAAAAATCATAGGCAACTAGATTATTTGAGCATTTTCTTTAGTATATCAAGTCTTTCTAGAGTTTATAATTATAAATTTTCTTTATAGGTTAGCGTATGATATGATCTAATGTCTCGTAATATCAGAGAAGGTCTTTATATAACATTTATGTTGGGACAACAATTAATATTTCAATATCAAATGGCGGGTAAATAGTATAACAAGATAAAAAAAATCGCTAAATGATTGATAGGAGAATTAATTTCGAGCATAAGTTCATAAGTCATTCTTATCACTTATCAGTTATTCGCGTAGTTCTTATTACTCAAGCGTATAATTAAATAAAAATTGCATCACAAATCGGAACGTAAATCCTTTTCCTACGTTCCCAATTCAAAATTGTACAACGCTAAAATAAATTAAAATTAAAAAGATTAGATCGGCGGCGGCAACAATGCAGCCGTGTTGCAACGTGCGTCCAACATTCAATGTCTAATTAACAAAGTGTAAACCTATTCAATAACACACAACTTCCTGGTATATTAATAGCACAGATTAAAAAACTCACCGTTATCCGACTTTTTCTTCACAATCATGTTTCCATTCTTCTCCATGCACTGGCTGGATGACACACCATTGAGCTCCTTCATTTTCACTGATTAATTTAAAAAAATATACCGCGATCTATGCCCGTTTCGCGCGTTTTTCGCCGTCACTTTGACAGGGAGCGAATTTTAACGATTGGCAATGGTCGAAATAATTGGAGCGAGAAACCTGTTTTTGTGTTTAAGTTACGGCCAAGGTAATCTTGGTCGATTAAAAAATGGAGAACGGAATGATAAGAGTTTAATTGAAAGGACCTTAGGTCTTTTAGTTATAGAGCTCCGTTCCCGCCAACGACTAGAGCACAAATGGTCCGTAATATGGCGTCGCCACCTATATTTATATACAAAAAAAAACATTGTATTTTATTGTGTAACACTTATAGTAAATTGTTAGCTAAATGAATATAATCGTTAGTATGTCGGAAAAGTTTAGAATTACGAAATTATTTTTTATTATTGCGACAGATTTACTATATGGGGCATTAGATATTATTTTTTTATCGATTGTAAAAAATGCCACTGGCCTTTTGATCCATTCGTAGAGCTGATAGTATGGGATAAAAAGCTGGTTCGCGTGTAAGCAAACGTGCTTGGGTCATGTATCTAATGCGTAAGTAATTGATAAAAAGTCACAAACATGGAGGGCATTGATACAGGGTCTCGTGAAAACTTATAATTAAACAGAGATAATTTGTGGCAAAAATGTTGTGAAATATAGAACTAATTAAAAAATACACGGGGGTCTCTTTACACTAAGAACATACTTATTCAACAAATATGCTAAAAAAATATAAAAAGATGGTCTCGATTTAGTCGTCAAAATAGAACCTTGACTGTTGCGGGTTCAAATCCTAGGCATAAGCCTCTGAATTTTCAAAGTGTATGTTTAAGAAATGAATTTAATGGTGAGGGGAAACATCGTGAGTTTAAATATTTATACAAGTTCCTTAGTACTAAGTCTCTACTTCCTCAGTTGTAGAGAAAGAGGAATCTGGATAACTCCAGTAAGAAGAAATAAGATCGCCGTCTTGGGTTCGCGACATAAGTTTGTGTCGATCGAGTTTGAGCCGGGCAAAGGTCTACTGAGATATTTTTAATCAGAAATTTTTATTAGTAACACATAGTCTAGATATGTACACGAGCAATGACTTCCATATGTAATATTTGAAAAACAGCGGGCGAAAAGTGTGTATTGATATATCTCTGCCTACCCTTTTAGTGATAAACGTTAAAATATCTGACTCGTGATCTCGCGGTTCAAGTATGTGCTGTGTGATCTAGAGGTTCTGGGTTCAATTCCCGGGTCGAGTAGTGTCAGTGGGGTTTTACCATTAGCAAATTCTCAGTAGCAGCACGGAGTTTGGAAATGTGCCCGAAAAACGGCAATAGGCTCGCCCCCTATTACGTGGGAATGATACATGTACGTCAGAATATTTATAGTATTCTTGTTATTATTTTTATATGCATTTTTATGTGATGTTTAGATAATGCACGTGATAGCTTAGTTCGATGCGGAACGAATGGGCGAAATAGATTTTTCAAGTTCAAGGCCTTCAACTTTAGAGATTAAAGTTACGATTTTATACCTATCCTTCGTTAAATTTTACATTTATTATGCAATTACCAACTCCTTTATATTGTCTTACTGATTAACTTCGTTGCGGGATCATGACAATTTAGCTCCCCTTAGATTCGCTGAGCTTCACTCGGCGTCAATACTGTGCTGTTGATCCTGGAGCACAGGAGCTACAGTGGCGGGTGTGCGGTGGGATACGGAATCATTCATAATGCCTCTTTTGGTTTAATAAAAGAGATATCAATATGAAGCAAAAATATATTGAAATAATATGTTATACAATTTATTACTATAGCTGAGAGGTCTTTCAGGTAGTCTATCTAATTGCCAAATTTAATAATATAGGTTCTGCCGATATTTCGACTATTGAACACACCTGAACTTACAAACATAATAATTTATTATTTTTACGAGCTATAAAAAAATATACTTATAAACTTTATGTTTGGAGAAAATTGACTCTACAACGACAATTGAAAAAAGAAAAAATACTAACAATATCTTTTTGGGTATTACTTAACCACTGTAGTTTAAACTAGCGAATAATTATTTAGGTTATCTAAATGTAAACTTCGTTCTAAATTAATTACAGCGCAATTTTTTTTATGATAATTTTATCTATGTTAGGCTAGTTACTGGGTCAAAATATCTTTCATCTATTCCTGTTGTTTATATAACAACTTGCTAACGAACCTATAGTGATGGTTTAGAGGCTTAGACGCGTGGTCGAGAACCTCGGCGGTCGCGGGTTCAAACCTAAGGCACACCTCTGACTTTTCGAAGTTATGTGTGTATTCACAATGAATACGCACTTCAACGGTGATGGAAAACATCGTTGTCGTAACTAAGACCTTAACCCTTTAGATGTATAGCCCGTGCTCAGCAGTGGGACGTATATAGGCTGAAGATGATGATAATGACGATGATGATGATGATGATTACGCAAAGCGTCGTTGTATCTGTGGTGTCATCTATAACCCATTTCAACTGGTGATGAAGCACGCTTTGCACGGCACATAATTTCCCCCGATCAAGAGTTAATCCGATGGTCCGACGACTTGAGAAAGGTGGCGGGTGGCGGATGGATGAGGGCCGCTCAGGACCGGGACGGTTGGCGCTTACTTTGGGAGGCCTACGTTCAGCAGTGGACGGCCATAGGCTGAGTATATACCTGGCACTGCTGAGCACGGGTCTTCTCCACCCTTGAGAAAGTTTTAGCCTTAGTACACCACGCTATCTATCGTAAATTTTAATAATAACTTTTAGGTGTGCAGGTTTCATCACGATGTTTTCCTTCACCGTTAAAGCAAGTGATAATTGTGAATACACACAAAACTTCGAAAAGTCAGAGGTGTGTGCCTAGGGTTTGAACCAACGACCGCTGAGATTCTTAACCGAGTGCCTAAACTACAAATTAAATTGGGAACAGCATTAAAATATGATCTTAAAAAAACATTTGACGATAGTAGGTATATAGACGATAGTCAGTCAGTTTATTTTACGAATATCTAATTGACGATGTTATTTACCGTAATTCATAAGATTTGTCTCAATGGGATTTACTACAAGTTTCCTTATAGATGATTAATGTTTAGGGACATAACCGTACTTAAAAGGAAAAGTTTATTGCGGTAGGACATTTTTTACTATAATTTTCCGTTTGTAATAACATTTCATTGATAAACACTGCTACCTAACAATAAATGCCTTATAAATTCGGCATAAAATAGAGCTTGCGGAGGGTTGAAAATAAAAATTGTTTAGTAAGATAACAATTTTTTATTGTAAATTATTGATTTTTAAATTAAATGTTGATGCTACGGGAATACTGCATTTTCCGGGACATAAAGTAGCCTAAGTTACTATCTATGTCCACATAAAAAATCATTAAAATCGGTCCAGCAGCTTTGGCTTCAAAGCGTGTCATTCAAACAAGTGGAGTTATTATCCCATTTACAAAGTATAGAATGGCTATGAGTGACAAAATAAATTACTAAATATTTCTCTTGTTCGGGGACAATTCCATACTCTAAGCTACTACTGAGAATTTCTTAATGCAAAAACACAATAACACTTTGACCGCACCGGTAATTTTATCTAGGACCTTTATACCGCGAAACCAGGAGCCAGTCTTAGTATACAGAATGTATTCAGACCGTGATCGAAATATAAGGCAGGTAATAGCTACTGTATTTAGCAACCACATACATTTTTTACTGATGGTTGTATTCTTTCTTCTTTTCTTTTATCAACCCATATACGCGCACTGCTGAGCACGGGTCTCCTCTACCATTGAGAGGGTTTAGGCCATAGTCCACCACGCTGGCCTAGTGCGGGTTGGCGGACTACACATCTAAGAAATTCCTAAGAACTCTTAGGTGTGCAGGTTTTGTCACGATGTTTTCCTTCACTGTTAAAGCAAGTGATAATTCAATTTGAATACAAACATAACTTCGAAAAGTCAGAGTGTGCCTGGGGTTCGAACCCGCGACCGCCGAAATTCTCGACCGCGCCAAATGTCAAAATTTTTATTTTTGTCAGATTTTATTTTAACGCCGTTTTCAGTCAATATAGTATATGCATGTGATATATTATTTATAATATCCTTTAAGCATACAGTACAGTTGACAACATCTGGGTTTTTCGTATCCTTGGTGTGTCATGAGTTTTGTTTGAAGTACGATTCTCAGAAGTGTTTCTGATGCGGAAGTTTAAAATTAATTATATCTTACTATTATTATGATGTACTTGTCATATGTTCAATATATTGTTTGTGCATATTTACGATAATATTGCAAAAGGTAATGTTTATTATTTGAAACAATAAAAAATCCAAGATTTTACTGATAAAAATGCATTAATTCTACCTTTACAATGATTCAATTGTATACAGTGACAATAAATCAATATTTACTATAAGTCTTAGACGAGATTATTGTCGTCAGTTAAAATTGTTTTGAAAATATTTAACACGGGAATCGAAACCAAGATATTCGAATATCACACTTTAACACCACCAAATCATTTACTAAATTGGTTTCGTGTGGGTAATGAAAAGAATATTATTACGTTTGAACCAAGTTGGAACAAGCTGTTAAAAAAAGAATGGATTGATTGTCATTTCTTAGAATTTTTCTTTAAACTAAAGTTAAGTAAAGAAGTTAGCTATTTATGTTAGTGGCAAATATTATTGCTGTTTCTTTCGGTCAGTAAAATTCTTCCTCTTCTTAACATTTCGATCAAAGTCAGTGCTCTGGAAACTTAAAATCCTAACTAGGCCTAAAAAAAATCGAATAATCTTTAAGCTTTAAACCTTTATTTAACAAAAAAAAATTAACATATATAAATGAGAATATCCTGACCTACATTAAAGACTCTCGACGGTCGCGGGTTCGAACCCCAGGCACACACCTCTGACTTTTCGAAGTTATGTGTGTATTCAAATTGAATTATCACTTGCTTTAACGGTGAAGGAAAACATCGTGATGAAACCTGCACACGTAAGAGTTCTTAGGAATTTCTTAGGTGTGTAGTCCGCCAACCCGCACTAGGCCAGCGTGGTGGACTATGGCCTAAACCCTCTCAATGGTAGAGGAGACCCGTGCTCAGCAGTGGGCGTATATGGGTTGATGAAGAAGAAGAAGAAGAATATATTGTAATAGTTACGCATGAACACTTTATTGTCGATTCTTTGTGTAGATAATTCTAAATTGTGTTGTGCTAAATAAAAAAAATCAAAAACATTGGTCTTATATGTATGAGTACTTAGATGGCAGGTAAGGAGTGGGTGGAGTAAAATACACCATCCGACTAATCTAAAACGGGCTATATATTTTTATAGCAAAAATATAATTAACTTAACCTTGACATACTGACTAGACTTGTTAGAAATATGGTTACATTGTTACATCATCTCTTTAGAAAAAAATAAATGGTATATTCGTATCCGGTCGACAATAGCCCAACGCTTATAAACCCGACATAAACCCGAAAGAATATGCCCCGTTTTGGGATCGACCTATAGTTTTGAATTAGTAAATATAGTTAGAATATAGTTAGAATTGTCGACTGGAGGCGATAGTCGACTTTATTTCTCACTTGTCAATGTTTATTTAATTTTATTTAAGATGATAATGAAATGGCGTAGTTAGACACCAGCTTGTGAAAGGAGAGACCTCAGGTTCACTCCCCACGTCGAAACAAATGTTTGTGTGAACCAGAGGCATTTGTTTTAAGTCTAGGTTTGTGTGGGGCCGAAGTCTTTCTTATTTTTTAAATGTAGCACATATATATATATATAACACATTGTTGTTGAAAACATTTGTTTGTATATATATATATATATATATATATATATATATATATATATATATATATATATATATATATATATATATATATATATAAGTGTCGCGTCAGTATGTTTTTCATTGTTGGATGTATTAATTATTATTATTAGGTTTATGTTTGTAAACCGGAACAATATTCTGGAAGTTATCCTCTGTCGAGTTCGTTTTTAATTGATATTTTTTTAATGTTTAATAAATGAAACTGTGTGATAAATTCGTATTCAGAAGACCTCTATGATGTACGTTTAAGGGAAGAGTAAAGAAACCTCTTTTCTAGGTTAGGAGTTCAGTGTGAATCGTAACATTTTCTACAAAAAATATGCAATCTCTTGAAATATCTATAGAGTAGCACGTTTGTATAGTGTGATTGAGTAGTACCAACCCAGTCATACCGGCTCATTAAAATGAAAATTGATTACATACATTATTATGTATGAATCGTAATAGCTCTTTGTTTACTCACAAACTATAACTCTAATATAGGCTGGGTGAAACGTGTTCAGGAGCTCCACGCCTCGGCAAACGTAGTGTAGGACGCCCTCTGGCTAGGTGGGGTGACGATATCCGCGCGGTGGCAGCGGTGGGATGACGATGGCCGAAGATCGAGCCCAGTGGCGTGCCATGATGATGATGATGATAAACGAGTCTGGAATGGAGATAAGGATATTATATTTTTTAAAATGTTTAAAGTATACCCTGCAGATTAGCCAAACAATACCCGTTCTCGAGTATGACGCATGTGCAAGCCATCGTTCTCCACGATTATTTCACAGGGACGTGATCGACCCGGCACACGACGCTGTAAGGAGCGTCATACCAAATACCATACCAAATTTCTTTTATAGTAAAAGAAAATAACTTACGTATAAGAGGACATGTACTGGAAAGCGCAGCGGGGGACGTCCCCCGACAAGGTGGTCCGACGACCTTGTAGGGGCGCGGGACGTCGCAGTCTGCAGGTGTCTTCCGGCCGATCCCGGTGGAAGTCATTGGGGAGTCCTATGTCCAGCAGTAGACCACAATTGGGTGATGGATGGATGGATAGAAAAAAAATGGATTTTATCGTTAAAGAAAAAATAGTTTTTTTTTTTCCTACGGCACATTAAGATGACTATGAGTCTACTACATAGTCTTGGTGACTTGAATATGATAAAACTTTTCCTCTGTGCTCTTAATTAAATGTTAAAAATGTAGTATTATCATATTTATCGATTATGTCGAATCTTGATTTGATAAAAATTAGAATTAACGTCAATGTAATAATTTCGTTTGTTTATAATATTTTTTTAAACGTTTCTGTGGAATATTTATACCAAGTTATAAGGATAACCGCAAATTGTCGGGGAGAACACAAATTAAAACGGAAAGGCCCGTAAAGCCGACAGTGTTTTGTTTTTTACTGTTTAATTATTGTATAATTTGGATCAAATTAATCGTAAAATTTTTCCAAAGATATAATAAGTGTAGTAAAAAGAAAATTTTTTATGGCATGAAATGAACGCCTTCATTTTGCATATGTATATAGAATGGTCCTTCTAATGCAAACCTGATAACTCTCTGCATTGACCTGGGAGGCAAACTTGGAACCTCTACAGAACTGAGGAAAAACTTGTTTTTAGGCAGTGACATTCTATCATCAATTTTTAATGTTTTTTTTGTGTTTTAAGTCAAAAAGTAACTCATTTTCAAAATTGGATATTTAATCTCAGACTGCCATAGTGCGTAACAAATTCATCAAAATAATTGCACTGAATTATAATTCGTAATGGCCTTGGGATTTACCCATGAAGTCGAGAATCTCGGCGGTCGCGAGTTCAAACCCCAGGTACACACCTCTGACTTTACGAATTTATGTGTGTATAAAAAGGATTTACGTGACTTTTAATGGTTAAGGAAAATATCATTATGAAACCTGCACACATAAAAAGTTTTAAGGATTTTTTAGTTGTGGACATCCCGCGCTAGGAGCGTGGTAGACTAAAGATTAAACCTTGTTGTATGAATTGCATAAATACTGCATAGATGAAAGGTACTATTTGAATTTGTTTATTTTTAAATATATTATTGTGCCTAATTTAGTGCGTAAGTAACTAAAGCTCTACACTTCACATAAGTTTTAAATGAAAATATAATTTGACAACAAAACTGCGGGACACACGTATTCTATCATCATTATCACCCCATATTTGTCCCTCTGCTGGACACGGGCCTCCCCTAAAGCTAAGAGGGTTTTGGCCTCAGTCCACCACGCTAGCCTACTGCGAGCGGACTACACATAGACAATATCATAAGAAAGTAACAATCAACTGCCAGCAACAAAGGCCCATTAACTTCAACAGCCTTATAAAAATGGTCTATTGTATGAATATTCTTGGATCGTGACATTTTTCTGCATTACGAAGAAACTGAACTGGCCTTCGTGATCAGGTCAATACTCAGACAGAGCTATTATATAACAAGTGGCCGTGAAAACACAACAATGCTACAAAAAAGTGATTGTATTCATTCAATGAGATATGAATATCGGTCAAGCTCAATGCTAGTTAGGGTTAAAGCGAAACGAATGTAAATGCAAAACCGTTACGCCCAATTTATTTAAGTTATAAACAATATATAGTTTCTTGGCGATCGAAGTATCTAAGTCCAGGTATACCTGACTTTTTGGACGATTTATAATGAATCACTTACTTTAAAGGTGAAGGGAAGTCGTGATGAAAAGTGATAACATAAAAAAGTTCTAAGGATATTCTTATCTTAGGTGTGTAGGCCTAAACCCGTGGGACGAATATATGCTGCTGATGATGATATGATGATGATGATAAGCAAAGAGATTGCACTCATTAAGATTTGATCAGTTGCAATGTAAGTAAATTCTCAGTAGCAATATGGAGTTTGTAAATTTAGCTGAAAAAGGATAATAGAATCCCTCTTTTTGTCAGAGTGAATGCTGGCGAAATATGTATAGGTATTTATTTATTTACGAATATTGTATGCCAAAATAAATGAACAAAATAGTCACAGTAATCATACGGTTGTGTATGATGGCGGTAACGTAACGTAACGGTAAGGTAACCTTTAGATGGACTTAAATGATCAGAAAAATAGAGTTGGTGGCCACAATATACTGTGAATGTCTTTATAGGTTTACAAGTGTAATTGTGCATATTTTTTTTGTATAAACAAATATGACAAAGTATTGAGTATAGTTAGCAAAAAATGGATGAACTTTTTAAATAAAATTTGTAGGTACTGGTAAGAATGTATATCTATAACTTCAAATAAATTTTAAATAGACAATATGGAAACAAACTTTAAGCTATTTGCTTTAACCAACCATTTCTCAAGTTAAAGATTTGACATTTTCACATTTCATATTAAGACGCTGATAACTCTTACACAACTAAAACCATTTCGTGTTGCTAATAGAGTTTTTTCGTCTATTTCTTGTCCAGGTTTATTCCGAAGCAGTTGTATTAATTGGTAGTGTATTTTCGTACATAATACTATTAAACCACAAAGAAAAAGCAATCACAATGAAAACACTAACGTTCTATAATGAAGCGTTAAACTAATACTTCCAGTTAGACCATGGGTATTTTCATATTAAGACTAGCGACCCGCCCCGGCTTCGCACGGGTGCAATGCTGATATTTAATGGATGTTATCATACATATAAACCTTCCTCTTGAATCACTCTATCTATTTAAAAAAAACCGCATCAAAATCCGTTGCGTATTTTCAAAGATTTAAGCATACAAAGGGACAGAGAAAGCGACTTTGTTTTATACTATGTAGTGATTAGAATTTGTTTTTTAATATAATTTGTGATTTTTAGTAAATAATTGCCACAAAGATAAAACAATTTTCAACATTAATTATTAATGAGAAAGTTAAAAAATCAAACCTTTTAGCAGTGATAATTCTTCAGTAATTATAAATGCATGGACAATTTTGAGTTTATAATGTTTTCATCAATTAAGATGCAAGAGAAACTTTATAGCAGTCTTATCTGTCTATTTCAGCTTCACTTTTAAACCAAAACCTTATCTATAAAAGTAATAATTAATATATCTCGGCACGACCTTTCTATATTTAAAGAATCTAGGTATAAGCCCACATTATTGTCCTAGATAATAGACTATTACATTCCCAAGTTTGTGAAAATTGTCCCTACAATTTTCTCATCAACGTTTTATATTTCGATAATAAACGCAAATCTATACAAAATTAATATTATAATTTTGAAGCTGCGACTACGCCGATCTAAAACAGCTAAACTAATAAACAATAAATGAAGAAGCAATATTTTCGGGTCATTGACCGGCTGTTACGGTATACCCAGATGTCATATGTTAAACCTGTTACAAGGTGCCTAGCAGGTTGTGATGGGTAATTTGAAGAAACACGTCAAGCGGCTCGTTGGTCTAGGGGTATGATTCTCGCTTTGGGTGCGAGAGGTCCCGGGTTCAAATCCCGGACGAGCCCAACTTTTTTGTGTTCGTTTTGGATACATTAACCGACTTTGTAAATCTATGGTGAATATTGGAACTTGATATATTTTATATAAAAGGTATTAAAATATTTTTTTGTGTGTGGAACTTGAACATTTGATGATACATTCTTTTCGAAGTAATCTATTTATTTACATGAATTATTATTTAGTCTAATGGTGAAGGAAATCATTTTGGGAAGATCGGCACATCTAAAAGTTCTTGATAAATTCTTTTAGTCCACGGACCCGTGCCCAGTAGTGGGACGTAATTGGCCTGGTGATAATGACTGCAATATCGTCATCAACCCAAGTCTCATTGCTGGGTACAGGTCTCCTCTACCATTGAGAGGGTAACGACGCTGGCCTAGTGCGGTTTGACGCATTACACACCTAAGAAATTCCTAAGAATTTGTCAAAGTCAAAGTCAAATCTCCTTTATTCAAATAGACTTTTACAATCTCTTTTGAATCGTCATTTTTTTATGCTATTTTTTAAAACTAGTTTGAGATGTGCAGGTTGTAAATACTGTACTGAACCAAATTCTTATTATTTGATTAATCTTGTTCCGTAACTTTTTATACGTTAGCAATACATATGCACGCAATTTGCAAATTGTTCGTAACACATTTGACGGTCGTTGGCTGTCAAGGTTGTGTTTTGTATCGTAGACCTTTTTTGTTAATATTCAAGCTTGTTTCCTGTTGGGGTAGGTAGACGTGTTACCGGATGTACATAGATTGATTTCTTATCGTGATGTTCTTGGGTAGGTCACTGGAAAGGGAAAATCTTGTATTAAAAAAAAAAAAGAATCCTTAGATAATGAACCTGGTATATGATTATCTATTAATCTACATTCTATTACGACTATAATCGGAAACTAAGGCAAATAATAAAAAATTTAATGTTTTCCTAACAACCATAGGCTCCCCAAGTGCGCGCCAACCATCCCGGTGTTGAGCGGCCCTCATCCACCCGCTACCCGACACCGCACTCAAGTGGTCGGACCATCGTGCTGCAGGACGTCCCACACTGCAGTTGTCTAATTATATGTCGGTATAAAATTATTTATTCTACTTAAGTAAAATCATATTCGTGCTCAAATTCGCGATAAGATGTCAATAAAACGGTTGAAGGTTTTTAGATAACAACCTTGACTGTTGCCAGGCGAATAATAGGCTTAGTGCAATTGTGCCGGAAGAAGGAAGTTAAATCGACCTTATTCAGACACCGGTTGGAGATAGCCATCTCTAGATCGGTGTTTTTCATCATCTGCATAAGACTCCGATAAAGATCTTCTATTTTATGATCTCGTGGTACAGTTGGCTAGACGCCAGCCTAAAATCCAGCTTGTCTTTTAAAGGTCCGAATAAATAATTAATCTTTTTAACAAAGCAATTTTACATTGAAATGGGAACGTATTAATCCTAAATAAAAAATGTAAAATGGGCATTACACGATTAATTTAACTGTTTCTAAGTTTATTTATGATCGGCTCAGTACATTTTATCCTTCCAAACATCCCTGTCAGCCGTCATGTCTTCATTCATCCCATGCTCTTTCATATCTTACGCACTCCATCTATCTTTCATATGCCCTTCCTCTGCTTGTCCAGCTTTCATTTCCACACTTACTACCTTTTTACCAACAACGGTTCTTTTAATATCATCAGTCCATATATGTCTTACCACTGGGCACGGACCTCTTTTACAACTGTGAGTTAGCGGACTAACTTAAGTGATTCGTAAGAACTCCTAGGTGTGCAGGTTTCCTCTCCATTTACAATATTGTACTCAGCCTATCGCCGTCTACTGCTGAACGTAGGCCTCCCCAAGATAGCGCTAACCATCCCGGTCTTGAGCGGCTCTCATCCATCCGTCACCCGCCACCTTACAATATATTTTCGGATAATTATTTTAGGCGTTCCAAGCGATTATACAATATTTGTTGGTTATTAATTATTTTTTGTGTACGCTACATATCAATTGTGTTAGCCTTTTGGCCCGGCGATAATTTATTTTTTGTAAATATCTATTATTGTTTCGTATAGCAAAACACTTTATCAATAAACGTAAAAATTCTAATCGTATTTATACTACTTTCCTATGTGGCTTCGTCTAACAAAAAAAAATTTTGTATGTCTTTATAAGGGTAGATTATTTTGTAATGTCTTATTATTTTTAGTAACGGGGTTACGAAATTCTCGTTTATATGACAAACTGCTTTCGTTCCGTTAATATTTACGGACAACAACTATGCTATTTCTATTTATTATTGGTTATAGTTTAACTATTTTTCTATTTACAAAAGAGTGTAACAGGGTGCTATCACAATAAATTAAAAAGTTAATGATAAAGTTTAAAAACCGGTTTCATAGTTCCGGAAATGACAAACAAAATTCAGAGCAAACAATGTTTACTTTTTTGTTACAAGTTGAAGATAACAGTATTTATTCACAAAAAATTATCAACAACTGCCCGACACTGTGCTGCCTTCATAATATTCATAATAATAGATTTTCAAGAAAATATTGTGTAAGACTTTAAAACGTGACTTAACTAACGTAAACTTCTTAAACGTAACAATTATTTTTATACTGACATGCGGTCACGAGACGGATTCGAACTATATTCAGAGGAAAATGTCCTAAGCTGCTCCACTGTTCGGTACCTCGGGGCAGGCCGTGAGGGGTATGTCGGGGTCTCTGGCCTACCAACTCGGCGCGCAGAACAGTTGTCCGCTTACCTGAGTTGGGTCCCTGGGTTGGCTAAAACCTCTCTTAATCATCATCAGCCAATTCTGGTCCACTGCTAGACATAGGCCTCCCCCAATGACCTCCACCGGGAACGGTCGGAAGCCGCCTGCAGCCAGCGACGTCCCGCGACCACACGTGTGTATTAACAATGAATTATCACTTGTTTTAACAGTGTTGGATATCATCGTGAGGAAACCTGCAAACTTATTTTTTTTAGCTTAATTCTAACTACATGTGTAGTAAATACATCTAACTTGATGTGTAGTTCGCCAACCCGCACTAGGCCAGGGCGGTGGACCTTAAAACTTTTATTTATTTTTTATGTATAATGGACATATTATTAAGGCTCGACCGAGATCTCGGTCTCGGTCTCGGCATTCTCGGCTACAAATCCTACCGAGAAATTTGTCTCGGTTCTCGGCTGTTTCTAGCCGAGATTCTCGGTCATAACCAAGACTGTTTTTTCGAATCGGCATTAAAATTTTACCGCGCGTGGCCACGCGTAAATATAGTACAAGCTCGGTAATCAAAGAAATGCTAATATTTTTGAATATTGGTTTTTGTCACCTTATAAGTTGCTTAGTGCTTAAGCCTGCAACAAATATTTTTTTAACTACGCTGCCTACTAGTTAAGCAAGTAAACAACTGTTTAGGAGAGCTGGTCAATTTTATGTCGAGGGACATGTAGTAGTAGTAGCGTATTAAAAAAATTAACAGTATTAAAAAAAAACACGTTTTGTCTATTCTCGGTCTCGGCCGAGACTTTATTTTATTCTCGGTCTCGGCCGAGAACAAAAAATCCATCTCGGTCGAGCCTTATATTATATTAGATCGCTTCATCAGGTCTTACCAATGTCAAAAAAATATTTCACAACATAGCCAAACATTGTTAAAATATTTTTTTCAATCACTTATCTTTAGTAGTAACAAAGCGATTAAATTCTGTAAACAGTGGTATTAATTGCCGTTTTATAACATACTCTATTTAATGTCGGTTGAATTTTATTAGAACCGATTTTTATTATCTGTAATTGTGGAATATTGTACTTAAAGATCCATTTGAAGGATAACTTCGCTATTTGTCATTATTACATTCAGATTTAAATAAATACACCCAACAGCCACATACATAGCTCTGACCCCACATTAGGTTACAGGATCTGCATGCACGGGTATCAGACAATACTTTTTCGGTCTCACAAACACCCAGACCCGAAACAAATAATTGTGGATTACACAAACAATTGTCTCGGTGCGGGGATCAAATCCGCAGCCTCACGTTTCGCAAGCTGCTGTCTAGCCAACTGCTGCAACTGTCAAGATACGTGTTTGTATTCCAAGTTAATAGTGGAGTTATTCATAGAATACTTAAAAATTACTAGAAAGGCAACCTCAGCATGCCGAGCGTGCCCAATCTACGATTTCACTATCATATGTTTGACACGGACGCTTCATAGTAATCCGGGTTGCGTGTTATATCAAGGCTTTTGTAAATGTGAGACAACCAATAGTAGTCATTTTTGGTTGATATTTTTACCATTGGTCGTGTAATCGTACTAGAATGAACAGGTGACAAGCGGCGACACTCGTCCCCATAAAAAATATTGTCTATTTCCCTTCTAATCTTATTTAGCTGTTCTGGGCAGCTTAGGATAAATTTTTGTCACATATAGTTCCTTACAGGAGAGGTTTTTCTGTTTATATTCTCAATTTTAACACTAGTTATCATCTGTAAGAGAATGCCTAAGACATTATTCCGCCTGGATACTTACTGTATATAAAGAATAATTAAATAAAAAATAAAATAAACCAAATTCTAGACTCTATATTTTTACTGAGACATGTCTAATGAATCTAGGATATATAGAAGTGCATTTAATTAAACTGTGCCGGCCAAATTTTCGTACTGCCACGGAAAATGACCCTATGATGATACGTAAATCCTCTGGAACGCACTTCCCTTGGAAATCAGGACGAGCACGAGTCGTCACACGTTTAAGGAAAGTTTGAAAGTTGTTTGTATTTTGAACCTGTATGTATTTATTTATTTATATATCACAATCGTATTATGTATTTACTTAAAAATATTATATATTATATGTATGTATGTTAATATCGAGTGTAGTATATAATATTTTAATTTACACCTACGCTTTTCATCTCTGCACCTCCTAAGGTTCGACTGGTAGAGAATGTCTCAGGCATTAAGTCCACCTTTACATTGCCTATGTTAAAAGTGTAAATAAATAAATAAATGACATTAATACAGAATTATTCTTCTACTTCTTCATCAACCCATATACGCCCACTGCTGAGCACGGGTCTCCTCTACCATTGAGAGGGTTTAGGCCATAGTCCACAAATGCATTGCAAACAGAAAAAAGAATGTAATTTGTACATATCCTATACTATTTTATGACTTGACGTCAATTTTGACGTAATTATATTTATGTTTTGATACTTATTTTTGTGTAAAACGATGTTTTCGGAAGAAGGGTCGTGTTCGGATTGTAAAATAGAACTGATTGAGAAGAAATGGACGGAAATTTTATTGAAATGGGTAAGTATACATTAAGTAACTAGATTTCATAGAAGTATGACTAAGAATTATGGTGTGCTATGGAAGAAGTATGACGAAGGCTGTTGATGATGATGATGATGATGAGTAAATGCAGGAAGCTTCCAGCAAGTCACTCTTGAATTTGGCAATTGTGCTTGAATCTTCTTAATACTATTTTTTTGTTAATTTTGTTAGAAAATGACAAACTAGATTGCAATGCTCGGTATTGGAGTTAAGAAATTCAAAAACGTAAAACAAACGAAGTAAACTTAAGCTGTAAAT
Source organism: Cephonodes hylas (assembly GCA_030295005.1). NCBI lineage: Eukaryota > Metazoa > Arthropoda > Insecta > Lepidoptera > Sphingidae > Cephonodes > Cephonodes hylas. Next base: position 5,877,969 of record AP025386.1, on the reverse strand, counting down.
ATGGTACCATGTGTTTTGAACTAAAGGTCTTTTCTTCTCCTTCTTTGAATTTGAATGTTTTATATTATTTTTTCAATATAATTTACCTTTCATCTTTTGCAACCTGGCAAAGCCGAGCTGAGTTCGATATTGATTTTTAGTACAAATAATACGGAAAACTTTCCTTGTAACTGCATTTAATGGCTTTTAAATGCCTAAAAAAATCTTAGAGATAATTCTGGGGTAGTACATAAGTTTTCTCATGATCTTTTCCTTCCTTCTTTAAAATAATGTAGTTTAGTTATTGATTTTTTTACAAGTTATAATAATTGTACAAGTCTCTATTGGAAATAAGGTTGTCTGGTAGAGATCCCAGTTGGTGATAAAACGGCTTATTCTCACACATATAGTCTTCTAAGGCCGCGAGTTCTAGCCCCAGGCACAAACCTCAAGTTTTCGAAGTTATGTGTGTATTTAATTAATTATAACCTTCTTCAACGGTTAAAAGAAAACATCGTGAGGAAACCTTAATATCTAAAAACTCCTTAGGAGTTTCTTAGGTGTGTAGTCCGCCAAATCGCACTAGGCGAGCGTAGTGGACGAAGGGCTAAACCTTCTCAGTTGTAGAAGAGGCAGCAGTGTAATGTACATTGTCTGATGATAAATCTTTATTAACAGTTTAACAGATGCGTAGATCCGTTGGTGAAAGCCAAAGAGCTCAACTTCTACAGCTTGGTAGAAATCATCAACAAATATAAAAACGACATTTGTGTCGACGATATTGACAGGGCTATCCTCTGCCAGGACGATTTGGAGCCTTTCATCAAGTACAAATACCCTATATTAAGACTCAGGTAAACTATTTTTATGTGCTAGATTTTGTTAAAAGGACGAATGAACAATCACGATTTGAATGTCTGAGAAGAAACTGGTCTTTTGAAAAATTTGCTAGGGTAAATGATGGTACTTTAAATAATAAATTATGCATATTGAGTGAATGTGAAGGCTGAGCAGTCCAATAGAAGTTTTGTAAAATAAATCATAGTGAGGAAACCTGCACAGGTCAAATTTCTTAGGAATTTCTTAGATTTGTATCTATTTATATCCCCAATCCGTCCTAGGCTAGCACGGTGGACCTTGACCTAAGTCCTTTTAGATGTGGATGAGTTTCGTTGGGACGAATTATTATTTATTAGCCATAACCAAAGGTTGAAACATCACATTCATAAAATATATTAAACCTCCTTATAAAAAGGAATATATCGTGTGTACTAGAGATACATTGTACTTTTGCAAACAGAAGGCATTTCTAAATAAATTAATTAAAAAAAGTGGTTTTATACCAGATATTTATCGGAAAATAAAGACATAGTCAAGAAGCTGTACATCATGACGACTGTGTTGCTGTTCCATTGCTGCTGCAACTCCCGCAACGGACTGGTGGACGCAGACATATGCAGCAAACTAGATGAAATAGAGCAAGAACTCATTCTGAAGTTTTGCGAGAGACTTAGTGAGATGGAAGTCACTATAAATAATGTTGACAGTGCTATCAAAGGTATCACGATATTCTTAATTATATTAAAAATTTTTTGAAAGGTATGATGTGATTGTTAATAAAAGGAATATCGATTTTTGATACGAGAAGGTACCTAATGTTTTGCCCAGGACACGAAAAATTGTGATTTATAAATCACATTTTATGACAAGGCCAAACTATATTAGAATTTTAAAATCTAAAATATTTTGATAATTTCTTCATCGTAAATTAGACTTGTCTAACTTTTGAAAATAGCTATTGCAGGATGCACATGTAAAGGAGGAATAGCATGTTATGGCAATTCTGTGCCCACTAGTAACTTTGTAATATCAATTCATCATAAACCTCCATTATAACTGAGAGGGTTTAGGCCTTAGTCCACCACGCTGGCCTAGTACCGGTTGGTGGGTTGGTTGTAATTGCTTCATTTTTCTACTAATTTTCAATGACAGTCGTTCTCAGTGAATTTAGTAGGGCAATTTATCAGTGTAGATGCTTTGTCTTTCAGATGCCTTCGAAGCAGTGACAAACATAAAAGCGTTGCCTCCATCGCAGCCAGTAAAAAATCCAGATTGCGATAGCTTGGCTGATTCAATCGTCTCTGATTCTCCAACGAATCTGCCATACCCTGAATCAGCCATAACAAACATTTCGTCGATACAAATGTCGAATATAAAGTTCAAATCGTCATTGACAGTCCTCCCGTCAGCAGTTACTGATACGTCAACATATTCGGAAACGTCAGACCACGGGTATGCAAAATATTCTGACGGAATCAAGAAAGAACAGTTTGACCATGAAGATATGTATCAAATTGGACATAGTGATATGGAAAATGATCGTTTTGACAATAGTAAGAATTTTGTTTAAGACTTTTGTTATGAATGTTAATTTATCTAAGGCCCAGTAATTTAAATTGTGAGAAAGAATGTAGGAATAACAAAACAACTCATTGAAGATTAAAAGAATGCGAATAACGCCTTAAAGTAGCCATTGTTACTAAAAGAGTCTAAACACAATCTATTGACTGGCGCTGACCTTAGTGTTCAGAAGACGGGTTGGCTTATTGCATTATAGCGAATTATGTGAGACTCATAGCTAATTCACGATGTTTGGTTTCAATGTTGTCGTGCGATAACTAAGGAAATTTACTTCGCAAAATTTTAACCATCAAACCATCGACATACCAAGGTTACCCTCGGCTTTCCTTCGGAAATAAAGATATCCCCATGCACGCCCACACACGTGTGCACGAACATGTACTCACTTTCTTTAATCAATTTTGTACCATGGATCTGACCGTTACTTTTTTCTTTGATACATGTAATTTTTATCTTGTTTTTCTTCGTTATTAAGAGACTGACCTCATAACAACAGCGTGCTCTATTTGTGGGGTCATTCTCATTGTCAAATCTATCATCAGCCAAGAGAGTGCTGGAGATAGACCTCTCACAGAGACATTCAAAGTGTTCTAAGCGGCCTGCATCCAGCGGCAAATTGTCAAATTGCTATTGATAAATGAAGTATATCCTTTTACAGAGCCGCGATGCCAGCCTGGCTGCGCCTGTTCCCGCTGCAACCCTTCCGAAGCCTGTTGCGGCGACCCTGGACGCTCCATGGAGTACTGCGACCGACCCAAAACACTTGGAGCTATGTTGTATGTATTTATGCTAACAATATTTCAACCTATACATAGAATAAGGTTACTTATGACTATAACACCATAACCTTTTTATGTCTTTATAGAGTTAAACTTGTTCATATATTGTCCTAGTGAAGTAATAATAATCATAACTTTTGTTGTTTGAAGAACAAAAAGTTACAGATAATATTGTGCCCAATTAAGTTCAAATAGCTCCCCTGTAAAGTTGAGATTAACTTGAGGACTTAACTTAAGGTTTGTAAGATATACATGTAATAAAATTCATGCGTGCCATAGGAGAGGCCTATGTCCAAAAGTGGACGGATTGAAGGCTGTTGATGATGATGATGATGATGATGATGAAAATTCATGGCACATGTATGTGCTCTGCGATCTCGAGTCCATTTGCGGGTCAGGTAAAGTGAATAATCGTTAGGAAATTCTCAGTAGCAGAACGGAGTCTGAGAATGAGCCGTAAAAACGGCAATAGGCTTATTTTATTCCGTGAATATTTTTTAAAAACTTCAGTACTCCAGAAATATATCTCTTTCTATTCCTTTGGATATAATATAAGTGTGAATGTGTGTGTATATTGGTATATACTTGAAATCATGCCTTTTCAAATATTGAAACTTAAGATAATGTCTTCCTTATCGATAATATCACCGACACGTGAACGCATCAAACTTTTTACTCAATGATTTTAGTGTTTCTTACTGTTAATCATAAGAACAATTAACACTCAATTAAATAATCGATTAGTTTTGTTACAATTTGATTTCTGATGTTGTGAAATTTTACTATTTCTGTTTAGAGAAAATGCGTGGTACTAATTGTTATTTAATTGTTGGTTCGTTGTTATTTTAAGTATGTAGTACAAATATAAATCAGGACTATCAATGAGGTATCATTAGGGTAATGAGAGTTAAAAGCAGTGATGGGCTCGAGGTTTAGGCACACACCTCTAACTTTTCGAAGTTATGTGTGTATTCACATTGAATTGTCACTTGCTTTAACGGTGAAGGAAAACATAGTGATAAAACCTGCACACCTAAAAAGTTCTTAGGAATTTCTTAGGTGTGTAGTCCGCCAACCCGCACTAGGCCAGCGTGGTGGACTATGGCCTAAACCCTCTCAATGGTAGAGGAGACCCGTGCTCAGCGGTGGGCGTATATGGGTTGTTGAAGAAGAAGAAGAAGAATGAGAATCACTTTAAAAACACTACTTGTTGCGATATACTGTGCTGTGCGATCTAGATGACCTTGTCAATATGGAAAATAGTTTTATCGACCCATTTATGTCCCACTGCTGGGCACAGGCCCCCTCTAAAACTGAAAAGATTTAGCCCTTAGTCCACCATGCTGGCCTAGTGCAGGTTGACACATCTAAAAAATCCTAAGGACTTTGAGGTGTGCAGGTTTCAACACGACGTTTTGCTTAACCGTTAAAGTAAATGACATAATTCATTGAGAATACATACAATCTGTATTGGTATATAATTTTACTAATATATTTTTATTTGGGGTCCAGGTATGTGTTTATGTATTATTATTCTTCTTCATCAACCCATATACGCCCACTGCTGAGCACGGGTCTCCTCTACAATTGAGAGGGTTTTAGGCAATAGTCCACCACGCTGGCCTAGTGCGGGTTGACGGACTACACGCCTAAGAAATTCCTAAGAACTCTTAGGTGTGTAGGTTTCATCACGATGTTTTCCTTCACCGTTAAAGCAAGTGATAATTCAATACACATAACTTCGAAAAGTCATAGGGGTGTGCCTGGGGTTCGGATCCGCGACCGCCGATATTCTCGACCGTGCGCCTAAACCTGGAGGCCATCACTGCTTTTTCTTTTCTTTTTCATTTTTATTCTAGTTTTGCCAATTTTCGTTTCCAGAATGCAATATAGTTTCAACTGGTGGATGTACGTTGTTATCGTCGGTTTCGTGATGCTGTTCATTCTAATTATCGTCTTAGCCACTGCGTCATGTCAGCAAAACGAACACCCCAATATAATGGACGTTGATATAGAAAGCTTTGTTGCTGAAGTCAGGTTAGATGTGGCTCTAATTAATAAAATTACTACTTAAGATGCGGAAAACGTATTTTCAAGTTTGCTAAATTCAGAAATTTTTCTGATAAGATCGAAAATATTGACGAAATTTTTAATATCAATAATCAGGTTAACAAAAATTGTATTGGGTTTGGATTCTTTGCCAATAGTCACAAACCTTGTACGCAGTTTTAAAATATCTTTTAACCAATTAATAATTCCTAAACGTTTCCAGAATATTTAAGCCAAACTCCTGGCAATGCACTAACAGTCTCTGCCAGAAGGTCTACCAACCCATAAACGTTGAAGACATATTCTTATCTCACAGTAGATGTGTTCTTATCTGCATGGGACCACAGCTATGGCCTTTACCAATTGGCATTACTTCCTTCAGCAAGAATATTACTGCTCTAGCGACCAGTAAGCTTGAATACAAGTTCAAGACAGTCCCATCAGATACCGTACACCAATACTTGGCAGAAGCATTCAAATTGTTCATAGCAGATCTTGTAAAACTGGAGAGGATAGGCAGAAACAAAAACGCAACTAATGATTTGACTGTCAATAAAATGAACATTCAAATTGATGTTGAAAGCGATCCTGATCCTAGACTCAGACTTGATACTGAAGAAGCATATTCTATTAAGATTGGGACAGTTCAGAATCAAGTTAAGATCAAAATATCTTCAGCCTCTTTTTGCGGTGTTAGGCATGGACTAGAAACCCTATCACAACTCATATTACTAGATCAGACTACTGGTTATCTGATAACACTAACTGATGCTATTATTAAAGATGCACCAAGCTACAAATACAGAGGTCTTATGATAGACACTGGTAGGAATTACATACCTATAAATGATCTGATGAGAACTGTAGACGGCATGGCTTCTTGTAAGCTAAATACGTTTCATTGGCGAATATCTGACGTCACTAGCTTCCCTTTGTATTTGCCCAAAGTCCCTCAACTGTTTGAGTATGGTGGGTACGATAGATCTAAGGTTTATACTAAAGATGATGTAAAAGCCTTAGTCAAAAGGGCTGGAGTGAAGGGAATAAGGGTGCTAATTGAAGTTGCGGCTCCAGGGCCAGTTGGGAGACCATGGTCGTGGTCTTCTGAAGTCAGCTGCCCCGTCAGAAGCGACAATTACACTTGCGAGAATTATCTATGCCTCAGAATGGCCATAAAAGATTCTATCTTTGATATTTTAGAAATCATTTACTCGGAAATTATTAATATGACGAATGTTGATGATATTTTCCATTTGAGTGATGGTCTTTTCTCAATAAATAGCTGTTATAATTTGGTAGAACAGCGTATGGGATTCCTTGATAAAGCGTTGGACAGACTTAAGCTGGCGAACAAGGGGTTCCTGCCAAAACTGCCTATAGTATGGTACACTGACCATTTGACGAAACAGTCTGAAGCGAAGACTTGGGAGAGATATGGGGTGCAGTTGAATGAATGGCAGTCGAATCCGTCAGACAAGTACTTGAGTAAATTCAAAGTGATACATTCGAGCAAATGGGATCTTTCGTGTGAAATGAAGAAGCAGAGATGCTGGCGATATAGGTATTTAAATTTCTGGGGATTTTGTTTATTCAAGTTAATATATAATTTGTGTAAGTTAAGTAAAAGGACATAGGCCTCCCTGAGAGACTTCCAAAGTGTTCTATCGAAAGTCTTTGGGGGAGGCCTATGTCCAGAAGTGGGCGTCTTTTGGCTGGCGATGATGATGATGATAAAAGGCCTGAGATCAGCTACTAAATATATTTAACATAAGTAAATATAATTAACACCACTTTGGTAAATAAGATTTTGAGTTCTAGGTTTACTTAAATATCAAAACTATAACACTCAACACAGAAATTTTGACTTTTTACTATATTTTCCACAATTATCATTTTAATTACACAACACGTCACTTAGTTTAAAAAAATCATATTCATATATTATGTCTTAGATGCATTGGGTACAAATCTTTTATAATTCCTGTTGTTTATTATCGAAACCAATAAATCAATTCAGTGGTATTTTTCTTTATCGCAATTGTATTACATTGAACATAACTTAAATCTGTTTAATTAAAGCTTTCAAATCACTTAATCTTTTTTTATAAATTTATATATCTATGTTTCATTAACAGTATTACGAACTACAGTACATAAATTCCCAAGACACCAAGGTTTAAAACTGCAATGCGAGTATGTAACCGGATTTTTCCTGTCAGCTCGTAATAAACGTGATTGATCGCGGTATAATTAAAATTCATTAATAACGGATTGATAATTTTATGAATTCTGATTAGGATTCCGGAATTGTCCCTTCCGTAATAATACTACTTTATCTAGCTTGATTGCGCCTTGACCTCGTACACGATATCCGTTCATAAACAAAAACAGGAATCGATCGCATTATTTGCTGATACAAACCCAATTTACTCCGAAACTACTGAACCGATTTTGATGGAATTTTGACCAATATATTCTTAAACTATCTGGCTATAACTTCACTAAATATCATCACGCTTAGATAAGTATTGGGGGAGATAGGATACTAATTTTGAAATAAGGAATTCGCTCGCTACATTGTCCGTAGGTAAACAAGTTCCATACAAGGTTCATGATTGCTTTGTTTTATCTGTTCGCTCGTGTCACATATAAGTTGTATGTGGGGTCGTTGGCAGCTATGTATTAAAATAGTTTACATTATACAGTATGCAGGTATGATCCTAATCTTGTCATTGAATTAAATCATAACGAAGCAAAAGATAAAGGAGAACTGTTTTGTTGTAAAAACTTTTACTTGTGAGCAAAAATTCAAAGTTAAATTAAGTTAAAAGTATTTAATTAATAATTGTAACAGGAAAATGATTCATAATCTATTTATTTGCCTATAAAGTGGGACCAAACGCCCCGTCACATTTATTTCAGTGCCAAATCTTTGCGATCTTTAATCGCGATTTTTGGATAAACTACCCAGCTGTTTTTGTACATAATGGGAGAATACAGTTAGGCACAAAAGGTTTAATGGCATATTGTCTGATTTATTAATGAAGAATAGACTGGAATGATATGATAACCCTTTCAGTTGTGGATGAGGCCCGTGCCCAGTAATGGGAAGTATCTGGCCTGACGATCAATAAGATCTTATTATGATTTATTATATTTTTATCTAAGAAAGTCTTTAATAATGTGGAAAGGATAATACCTAAGTTACTAGAAAGAGATGCATGATACAAATAGTGACGTTGTTGTCATTAACTTGCGTGTGTGCAAATGAGATAGCAATATAAATGCTTCTTTCTTCTTCTTCTTCTTCATCAACCCATATACGCCCACTGCTGAGCACGGGTCTCCTCTACCATTGAGTCTTGAGAGGGGTTTAGGCCATAGTCCACCACGCTGGCCTAGTGCGGGTTGGCGGACTACACAGACTACAGTGATAATTCAATGTGAATACACACATGACTTCGAAAAGTCAGAGGTGTGTGCCTGGGGTTCGAACCCGCGACCGCCGAGATTCTCGACCGCGCGCCCAAACTTCGAGGCCATCACTGCTTCTAACAAATGCTTCTTTGCCTTTTAAATGTTAATCATGTCTTTATTAACTTGTAGAACATGGCAAGAAATGTATGGATGGAAGTCATGGCGGAATATAGAAGTGTTTACCATAGAAGGCGGCGAGACTTTACTATGGACTGATTTAGTTGATTCCGGTATAGATTAATTATTATTTCTATGATCTTATATGGGAGTGTAATTATTTCTAAAGAGCGTAAAGTATAGTAGTATTCTATACATTATCACGCTTGTATTCTCTAAGGGTATGTTGGATTCACCAAACCCTAAAATACACCGGCATACCGACCAAAACCCCCCGGTGGCCATCTCCGCGCCAAGTTGGACGACCATGGTACATGAGCGAGAGGCGCCCACCGATATCCGCAGCCGCCCGGTGCGCTTCCGAGTTCCTTGTCTTCCTCCTCCTCCCTCCTCCCTCCTTCCTCCCTTGTCTCGGCCGTCTCGGAGTTAAAGGGGACGCAGTAACGCCCCCACTTCTTGGTTCGGGCGCCCCGGTTGTGGGTGGGCGTCCGCGACGTACACAGGCCACAGTGCCGCCGCCCCTCTCGGGTCACTTTCAGGAGGACGCGCTGCCCCCGCAGCACGCCCAGCGACCCCAAGGCCCTTTTCAGTCTACGACAATCCCGATAAACCTAATTAAGAATACTATAAATAATAGTTTGTCTGTTGTCAGGTAACCTGGACTATCATTTGTGGCCGAGAGCCGCTGCCGTGGCTGAAAGACTGTGGTCTGACATAGTGATTAACGCATCGGCCACAGGAAATGTCTATGTCAGGCTCGATCACCAGAGGTAATTTATACTTTTAGTTCATTCATTCGTTCGTTCGTTCTATCGATCGATCGTTCGTGTTTTCATTCATTATTCATTCGTTCGTTCGTTAGTACATTGTGCAAGCAGTACATTTTACCATTTTATACATTTAAATAAATTAATTAATTTGTTAGTATGTGCTTATCAGAATATCCTAACGCTTCTGTAGTAAGCATGGCTTGTAGAGACAATTAAATAGAGTCGATAAATACATTTTTGTTACGGAAACTTTTAAACAGGGACACAGAAGTATCACAATATATGAGATTTCTTTAATAAAAAAAAAACTATAAAACACGCTTTTTATCGAAAACCGAACTAAAAAATAGAAAATAAGTTTTAATAAATCTAAATAAAGAATAGTATTAAAAATTTCAATAAATATAAATTAATAATAGTGTGAATAAAAAAAAATATTTTATTTTAAAAAAAGCGTGGGGTGCATGGTGTCAATAGTTATAAATATTTTATTGACAGATATGAGTAGAGTTATTATCATTTTGTTAATATCTTAAAAAGCACCCCACGCTTTTTTTTAAATATTTTTTTTTATTCACACTATTATTAATTTATATTTATTGAAATTTTTAATACTATTCTTAATTTAAATTTATTAAAACTTATTTTCTATTTTTTAGTTCGGTTTTCGATAAAAAGCTTGTTTTTTAGTTTTTTTAAACTATTATTTATTTTCTATTTTTTAGTTCGGTTTTTCTATCAAATTAGTGTATTGTCATCGGTCCTCGATAAATCTACAAAGTTTGAACGAAGTCTAGTCGTTTAAAGTGGGTCAAAATCGCACCCGAAGAAGTCGGTTACAAACATACAAGTGAAGCTAATAAAAGCGTGTAAAAATAATAAAAAAGCGTGTAAAATGAAAACGTCACATTTTTAATAGAAGAACTTTTATCATTGTAAGTTAGAAACATTTGAACTCGAAAACTTCTAACTGACAAATGATTTTTGGTATGGGCTTAGATGGAAGTTTAGAAAATAATACAGGGTACTTATTTAATTAATACTGCTAGACTGGGACTCAGTAGCTAATATTCATTACAATGACATTCGCTTACACACATTTAACCCAAGTCTGTGTCGTGGTTGTTACAAAAAACTTGATAGCATAATGGCTTTAAATGCGGATATCCTAGAACCATTCGCCGACCTATTATATATGAATCCGATTCAAACTATTTAAAAAACGTTTATCATAGCTCTACCTCTAACTTCGAAAGATATTAATTTTTAATCTTTCTATGTTCGTAACAATATCACAGAGCATGTTATGATTTTAATTTAGTTTATTGAGACCACTTTATTATTATTTAACATCATAAGTTATAATGTCGACAAAATATGAATTAAGTTAAAAGAAACAGCAAAAAGCCAACATCACGCGGTGTTCCCAGGCGGTCACCCATCCAAGTACTGACCGCGCCCGACGTTGCTTAACTTCGGTGATCGGACGAGAACCGGTGTTTTCAACGTGGTATGGACGTTGGCAAATGTGAGAACTAATTTTGTCATCAGTATTATGCATGTGACGTCATAGTTTCATATACCGTCTTTCATTATGTATTCATAGATGGCGCTAATAGTATCTCTAAGTGTTTTTGTAGTTTAACTTTAAGTGTCTTATAATTTATTTATTTACTGCTATTAGCTAATATTAATTAAAACTTATCATATGTTTACGCATTCACAGATGGCGTATGCTGTTGCATGGTGTGAAAGTGCAACCGATTTGGCCAGTATGGTGCAGCTTCAATCCCGGCACATGCTTATTAAAACTTGCATAAAATGACATTTATACCAGAATAACAATAGTTTGGGGTAAAAATAACTCTCTCTATCTATTTAATAAAAGAGTGAAACATATTTTAATATATTATTTACGAACACTTGAAAGTTTTCTGTGGAGCTGCCATCTATGTTTATTGAACATAATGATTAGTACTACCCTTGAGTCACAGATGGCGTAGTTAAAAATATTTGTTTCGATTTGGTTATTTAACTAGTATGAATAAGCTCATAATATTATGTAGGAATAATAAATTATGCCCCGCTATTATGCGGTACACAAACATGGTTGTATACAACGAATATACAAGTAAATGTCAATTTTTATCGATTAATCTTACTAATAATATAATATTTATAGGTAGTAGATTGAGACAAAGAAATGGGTTCATGCTGTGTTGAAATTATTTTATAAACTTTTATTTTTTTCTATGCATATGTTACGGGTAAAGCTAGAACATGGAGTAAACCTAGGTTTATTCGGGTTCACCTAGGATTACTCAAGCTTTTTGGATAAAGTCCGAATATTTACTTATATTCGGCGTTTACCCGTATACAACTAAGTCTACCCAACACTGGTTGGGTAATGTTCGTTGTTGGTCTAATATTATTCGAAATAAATTTTATTTCGGAGTTTACCCATACTCACCTAGGTCTACCCAATGTTGGCTGGGTAATGTTGAATATTTAATGAAATTAAAAACAAGTGCTTTTATAACTTTGGTTTAATTGAAAAAAATTACAAGAAATAATCATCATTTTTTATCATATCACACGTACATAATGTACATGGAGGCAAGTAAAAAAATTAAACAAAAATAAATTTCTAATGATATCATGATAGATACCTAAGTACATAATATTATTTATTTAAGCAAGACAAACTACCGTGACACTTTGAGTTACAGATTTTTCCTGCGGCCTCGCACATACACTTCTTCGTAGCACATTTTGTTTTGCAATTACACCTTTTATAGCCTTGTCCTCCAGAAAGCGATTGCTCATTTGCAAGTTGTCGTAATTTTTTTATTTCAGGTGATATATTTTCAATATCGATCAGTTTATCCTGACACACAGAAAACTGGTTCCTTGAGAACATTTCTTCGGTAGTTCCACGTTCGTTTTCTAGCTTATAAAGATCATCAGTAATTTTTATTACTGCCATAAGCACATTCATTCGTATCATGTACACAAAAATGATGCAACATCTTACATTACCCTTCCAACATTGGGTAGACTTAGGTGAGTATGGGTAAACTCCGAAATAAAATTTATTTCGAATAATATTAGACCAACAACGAAAATTACCCAACCAGTGTTGGGTAGACTTAGTTGTATATGGGTAAACGCCGAATATAAGTAAATATTCGGACTTTATCCAAAAAGCTTGAGTAATCCTAGGTGAACCCGAATAAACCTAGGTTTACTCCATGTTCTAGCTTTACCCGTAACACATATACAGATTCTTGCGTCGATTATTAAGGAAAAAAACTACTTTAATTCAAAAGGATAATAATATGCCTCGGACATTTATAATGCTATCAGTCATTAAAATTCCCTTTGCGCAAAATAGGATTTTAGCCAATTCTGTAGAATAATAATGAAATAAACAAAGTTATCATTCTTACGGACAATATTATTTTGCAACAATTAACGTTGCAGTATATTAGGAAAACCAGCAAAAAGCCAACATCACGCGGTGTTCCCAGGCGGTCACCCATCCAAGTACTGACCGCGCCCGACGTTGCTTAACTTCGGTGATCGGACGAGAACCGGTGTTTTCAACGTGGTATGGACGTTGGCGACAGCAGATTCGAATGTTCTGATTATTATAAGACACGTGACGTCATTGCAACAAATTTGTTACCCGTATTCGCTATGTGATTCATCATTAATGGTTTAAAATCAGACGCTCAAATAGGATCTCCATCTAACCGGTACCGGTACCATCTAATATAGATAATTGAGGATAAAAAATCTACTTACACACAAACATACACAGTAAAAAGCCGGTAAGCAGAGGTAAGTTTAAGACGGATATTTGACCAAAATATTATATCTCTATGGATATAAAACTTAATCTAGTAAATAGATATAATGCTCATGGAAATAATTCACTTTTATTGATTATTTTTGTAATTGAGTTTTTCGAAGCTGCATGCAATACCGGCCACGGTACATTAGTATCTATATTTTTTTCCGATATCTATTCATCATCATCATAATTATCATCAGCCAATTGTGGTCCACTGCTGGACATAAGCCTCCCCCAGTGACCTCCACCGGGATCAGTCGGAAGCCGCCTGCAGCCAGCGATGTCCCGCGACCCTTAACAAGGTCGTTCGACCGCCAATATCTTTTAGGCCCATGTAAGGGGCGAACCTATTCCCGTCTTTTTGGACAAATTTTCTATTAAAAAAAAGTCCATAGCAGTTTTCCCGACCTAGAAATTGAGTCCGGAATATCTAGATTGCACGATCCATACTTATCGCCGCTAGACCGTGACATCGACACTAATAATTCACAGTATTTAATTCCTTCCTGTTACGCCATCTTTTGATAAAGTGTAGTAACTTGCCGTTTATTGTACAAGAACTATAGATGTCGCTAGTAAAGAATATTAACTAAGTACTGAATTTACAACCTTCATATTTTTGAGTGCTTGTAATTAAATTCCAATGTGTTATTGTGGTATATTGATTTAAACCCATTCCTTTAATCATATTTATGTATCACTCTTTTATTCAATCGATATATGAATATCACGTAAATAGCGCCATCTATGAATGCATAGTGTAAAGTTATTAGAACATGAAAGTATGACGTCACAAGGCGTATGCTGATTATAAAATTAGAACAGATTGTCGCCAACGTCCATACCACGTTGAAAACACCGGTTCTCGTCCGACCACCGAAGTCAAGCAACGTCGGGCGCGGTCAGTACTTGGATGGGTGACCGCCTGGGAACACCGCGTGATGTTGGCTTTTTGCTGTATTTTGTATACCTACAAATTATTTATCATAATACTAATAAAATCCTTTTTTATTCGGGTATACATAGGACCTTTCATCAAGAAGTCTTACATTCGATTTCTGGAACAAAACATACTTTCTTATAAAGTTGATAATGAAGAATGTCCTTTACTCCGTTGGCATAAATCTACTACGCTACATAATTAAAGAAATACAGACATCATTATTTTTATTTTAAACCATAAAAGAACGTAATTCACACCATAATCAAATAAAAAATACAAATTAATTTACCATCACGAGCCAATTTTAATACCCACTACAGATCCCTATAAAACACATTTAGTATCAGTTCTCTACCGTTGAAGTAGGATCCACAAATACAAAAAACCAGGCCCAGTGTGAGCATAGCACCGAACTTCCAGATTCTCCAGGAGTGGCGACCAGGTCCAGGATCTTCCCAGTCCAGGGAGAGCTCTATGAACGCTGGGTATATGAAGCCTAGGTTTGACAAGCAGAAGGAACCCATCTGTATAGGAAATAAGGTTTATTGGAAGACGTTGAACGCTCGCAATAGACAGTTTAATTAAAAATAAGGGATAGCCAATTATAGAATCAGACAGACAATTATACCCTTTTTTATTTTGATACATCATTATAATAAGGTTGATGCCGTTTTGGTTTTGATGGGTATTGGCAAAGGTGAAAAGTTTGATACTAAATTATGAATTTTTTTTATGATTTTCTGCTTAGTTTACTGAATTTATATAACTGTAGAAGTACTCGTACCCCTCAGTTTATCACTTAAAGAGATTCAGGATTGTATATTCATTAAATAGTTAATTGAGTTTTTTGCCGTTTCTTCTCTACAGCGATAACACGTTTAAAAACGGCAATAGTTTAAAATTGACGATTCAAATACTTGTGAAAACTATTTGAATAAAGATAATTTCAAGTTAACTTTGACACAGATATAGGGTAAGATATGTTTTGCTAAAATTAACCACACCAGAGAGGTAGCGCCACACCATAGAATAGATGAATAAGATTAGAAGAAAAATAGGCAGCCTTTTATTATAATCACGCGATCAATAAAATTATGAACAAAAACAATGGAAGTCACCCATTTATTAGTCTTGATATTACACACAACCCGAATTGCTAAGAAGCGGCCGTGTCAAAGATTTATATTAGTCTAATCTCTGGTTCGACACGCTCGGCATACTGACAATTTTCTTTCTTTTTAAATTGTAGTTACATGGCGACCAAGTGTGGGCGGAAGTATTACCAGAGTGAAAATTAGCGAATAGCAGGATATTTATATCCAATAGCAACCACGGGAAATGTAAAATTCATTTAAATAAGACTGACATAATTTTGGGGACAGATATTTGTAAATAATTTTCGTTGCTTAATTATAATCATTGTATAAATTGATTCCCGTGTCATGACAAAGCTTAATCTCATGAAGATTCGTCAGTCCATAGGCAACCTACTACTAGGCACGGGGCTCCTCTACAATTCAGACAGTTTAGGCCTTAGTCCACTCCGCTGGCCTATTGCGGGTTCGCCCTTAATAGTTCTACAGAAGCTTAGTTCCACTTGATTATACAAAATCTTTTATACAGTTCCAAAATATCATACCAATCCGATAAACTTAGTGATGTTTGGCAACAGAACAGCCACCATAGTAATCATAACGACGTGGATAGCCCTGTACACTCGCTCCCATAGCCAGTACTTCTTCTGCTCATGTCGCCTCTTCAAGTAGAACCATAGAATATCACTCGCCAGCCAAAAGTTCAAGCTGTATGTTACGTAAATCATCAGAGCTAAGAACACTTTCAGGGTTATGGGGAATCTGAAAGGAAATGTTTTTCAAAGAACTGATATGAAGGATTGCGGTCATTTGGGGTAATTACTAAACTGTAGAGATGTGAGTGTGAAAATCGTAGAATTATCCCATCAGCTTAGACTGTGGTTCCGATGCAGTGGTAGTAACACTGCTTTCAAAAATGTTATAGGGCGTTTCGATACATGATAAATAAATGCGGAAGGGTTTAGAATAATAAACAAATGTGGGATGAAATATAATTACACAACTTGATAGCTTACGGTAAAGATAAAACATTGTGAAGCTTTTAGTGTGGTGGTATTCCACAAACATCCAAATCACGAAATAATAAGGCCATTACACTTACTAGCCAAATCTTATCATAATAGTATTTTTTTCTATAAGCCATGAATAAGACTACTTACGGTTCCCAAGGGAAGTTCATGGTTACAGGGGTGGTAGTCAGTTCGCCGAACCCCCAGTATCCGAAAAATCCCACTGTACATACCAGGGTAAACACCGCAGTCATTCCTGAAGCAAATATTTTGTTGTTACGTATTTTTGTATTAGTATTTTTTACGGCGTACCGGTAGGCGCAACCTTGGATTTGTACTTACAAGTCGGACTGTAGATAGAGCAAAATCTCAATTCCAACAGAGCGCTTTGGAAGTCTTTGGAGGTCTTTTTATGTCCAGCAGTGATTATGATAAGAAAATGACTACATCACAACTGACAGCGAACATGACGTTGTCCAAATTGAACATCAAGTATCGAAAGGCTTTTGTTTCGCTACTCAATGACTCTATGCTGGCTTGCTTAGATGCTTTTTCGAGCTTCTTTTAAAAGATCCAGTGCTAGAGAAAGGATAAAACATGTGGGCAGGCAACTTTTACTAAACTATTTGTAATGGAGTGCGAATCAAAGTGCAACAAAACTCACCCTTTATTATTTTTAACAACCCGTAAAAGATCAGCTTGGTGGACTAAGGCCCAAGCTTACCAGTGGGACGTAATATAAAGTAACAGCATATGGGTTCTCAAGGAAATATCAGGATCTCTTTTAAAAACTAACCTCCAAGGAGAACAGTGGGAAACTTCTTGGGCTCAGTCATGCTGTTCTCGATAGTAAGAGTGACTCCAATCGCATCCATGCCGAAGCCACAGACGCCGATGAACTCGAAAACGCCTGAGACGCTCTTGAATACGGCCATGTCAAGAGGACTGGTTGTAGCTGATTTCATTGAATAGTATATCGTGGCTAGTGCCATACCCACTGGAAGATATGGAAGAAAATGTTCTTTTAATATGTCTAAAATGATTATGAATTGGCCATCGAGACCAAGCTCTAAGTATTTATTGGTTGAAATACTAGGTAATGAAGCATCACTCACTCTTAGTTTAAAGGGAACCTTTTGTAAACTGCGTGACTTACTTGGTAGATTTTTTTTAAACGGTTCTAAGATCCATATTGATAATGACAGTTTCCAACTCAAACTATATAGCAATTTAACAAAACCCTATGTCTTTAGATCCCACTACCTATTAAAAGACAAAACACACAATAATTACCAACAAAAAAGTCAGCGACGATCGAAAACGGCGTCAAATACTTCAAATTAATTATCATGCTGAGCAGTATACAAGGTATCATGAGGGATATGATGTAGATCCTGATGGAAGGGCTGGTTCCAACCCTGTGATTGGTGATGGTGTTAGTCCCTTCCACCAGCTGTTTGAGGGCTCGAGCGATCACCATCTGATAGGCACAGCAGGAACCGGCTATGTCAATCACCAGGATTATTTCAACCATGTACCTGGAAACATTATCATCATCGTCCATCATCATCATATATCATACATACCATTGAGAGGGTTTAAGCCATTGTCCACCACGCTGGCCTAGTGCGGGTTAGCGGACTACACACCTAAGAAATTCCTAAGAACTTTTAGGTGTGCAGGTTTCATCACGATGTTTTCCTTCACCTTTAAAGCAAGTGAAAATTCATTGTGAATACACACGTAGCTTCGAAAAGTCAGAGGTGGGGTTCGAACCCGCGACCACCGAGATTCTCAACCTCTAGGCCATCACTGCTTTTAAAATTATCCATACATCAGCCATTTTAAGGTCCACTGCTGTACATAGGTCTCCCCCAATGACCTTTACCGGGATCGGTCGGAAGCCACCTGCAGCCAGCGATCTCCCGCGATCCTTACAAGGTCGTCCAACCACCTTGTCGAACCTTGTACCTAGAAACGTATAGTGCTTATTTTCTCTTGATCTTTTAACGGCGCATTGTAGTAGGGGGTCCCATAGAAGCCAAAAAGATGGTCCTGAATTGCAAAATTAAGAATCTTTACGCTTAAAATCTTTATTTAAAGAAAGTAACATGAGAATATCTGGAGCATACAATAAATGATTATAAGCTAGACAATACACAATGAACGCGTAACGCTTATGAGCTTCTATGGGAGTACCGACATTGCTTACGTGGTAAGCAACAGATATTTGTGGATCACACAACCACTTGTCTCGGTGGCTGAATCGAACCCGCAGTCTCTTGTTTCGCAAGCTGGTGTATACCAATAGTGCAACGAAGCTATAAGAAACTAAAAAAAATATTGCCCCAAAATTTAATAAAACTGTTCGGTAAATTTACATAAAGCAGCAAAAAGCCAACATCACGCGGTGTTCCCAGGCGGTCACCCATCCAAGTACTGACCGCGCCCGACGTTGCTTGACTTCGGTGATCGGACGAGAACCGGTGTATTCAACGTGGTATGGACGTTGGCAAATGCAAGTATCAATTTTGTTATCTGTATTCGCTTCGTGATGACATATATCTTCATAAACTCTATATATAAACGACTTGATAACTCGACTCTACTAATTAAACACACCACGTTTTCTATGCAGAGATCTAACTGCAGCTTGTAAAACACGGTCGCTTCTTAGTGATTCGGGTTGCGTGTACTTTTATAATTGTGTAAAAATGGCTAATAGCAGACCTACATTTTTTTCTGGAATTTTTGTCATTAATCGTGTGATCATAGTAAATTGTGATAGACAAGCAGCGACACTCGTCCCCATACAAGATCCATTCTAATATCGTCTTTATCAGCCTAGTTCGGGTTAGCGGACTACACACCTAAGAAATTCCTAAGAACTTTAGGTGCGCAGGTTTCATCACGATGTTTTCCTTCACCGTTAAAGTAAGTGATAATTCCTTGTGTATAACATAACTTGGAAAAGTCAAGGTGTGTGCCTGGGGCTTGAACCCGCGACCGCCGAGATTCTCGACCGTGCTTTTCTAGTGTAATCTTATTCAACTGTTCTTTGAGTGTATAATATATTTATACCTAAAGCATTTACTATACGGTTTCAGAGTGTCCCAAGGTCCAATCTCTACGCTGGCCTGGGCCAAATCAGGGTACGATAGTGCCGGTATTTGAACCCTTCCGTATATCTTCTGAGCTGATCTGGCGAGCGTCTGAAATATATAGGGGTATCCTTTTTATATTATTTTGGGACTTTTATCCAACACAAACATGCAAGTCCCATAATAACAAAAATACTCAAAGTTACAAATTAAATAAATAAATACACCCAACAGTCACACACATAGTCCTGACCTCACACTAAGATACAAGTCTTGTGTCGTGGGTATCAGAAACTACGAGAGACTTTTCGGTCTCACAAACACCCAGACCCAGAATATTTGTGGATCACACAAACATTTGTCTCGGTGCGGGGATCGAACCCGCGGCCGCTCGTTTCGCAAGCTGGTGTCTAGCCAAACCGCCACGGGGCTGTCAAACTAAATTAAAATCTATATTAAAATCTATGTTAAAACTTTAGTTTCGTTCTGTTATGTGTCTATTTTGGTCGTCAATACATTCAAGAATCATATTGCTCAGAAAGTTTTGTCAGGCGTTGAAAATTGCTGAATGAAAATGTTCTAAACTCTAAAGGGAAACGGTTTGTATTTATTCATTAAAGTTTTTTCTAGGAGTTGTAGTTGTTTATTTACACTTAAAATAACATAATATTTGGAAAGGTGGACTTAATGCCTCAGATATTTTTTGCCAGTCAAACCTTGGGTGATCTAGAGATAATTCTCAGCTGGTGTGCAAATAAAATAAACCCTCAGACACAATAGCCTATATATTTTTGTCAAAGCAAAGAATTATTGAATATTATGTAATAGTAATTATAAAGGTAAATATATAAATACAGTTTGTAACTAGTATTGTACCAAAGGTCAAATCAAGACTCTACCTTACTCGTTATTAGACAGAATGTATTCAGACCGTGATCGGAAATGAAGGCAGGTAATGCTAAGGATTACAAATCCTCAGGCATTAAATAAAATTCCGATAAAAAAGTACGTTTTCCATACAAACCACATAATATATTTAATACCGCTGGTTACGTAAAAATATTTTTTATTAGGATTATTCTTAACGCCAACGTGTTTGTGATTACCTTAGCTATTAACTGCTTTCGTTTCCGATCACGATCTGAATACAACTGTATAAATACAGTTTGTAACTACTTTTATATCTAAAGTCAAATCAAACTCTACCTTATTTGTTATTACGAAAAAAAGACTTACAAACATGCCATAAGTGACAGTAATCCCGACGAATATGTTCAGAATCAAAGCCGTCCACAAACCACAGTCCTTGTACGATTCGTGGATTGCCACTACACCTCCTCCTAGGCAGCTTTTCGTCAGATATCCCATGGACTCTATCACACTAGAAAGTTAAAAAGGTTACTTAATTAAAGAATGCTGGGTAATAATTAATTGGTGTGGTGATCGAGGTATCTTTAAATCGATAGTTCTTTTAAAACTTGGAGGAAAATCGTATACTATAAATTTTCATATTATAAAATGCATACGAAAAAATTGTGTACAAACTTTATTATTTTGGCTGCAAATTATGACTATACTAGCGACCCGCCCCGGCTTCGCACGGGTGCAATGCTGATATTTAATGGATGTTATCATACATATAAACCTTCCTCTTCAATCACTCTATCTATTAAAAAAACCGCATCAAAATCCGTTGTGTAGTTTCAATGATTTAAGCACACAAAGGGACATAGGGACAGAGAAAGCGACTTTGTTTTATACTATGTAGTGATGAAGGCTGAGATCATTAAATACATAATGTATACCAATCAAAATAAGTCCATGAGGGTTTCGCCATACATTGACTTAACTAATTTAATTTTATCAGAGTTTCTATTCCAAATCCCAGACTTATTAAGTTATTGAAAGCTTCGTATTTACGAAACAGCGAACTACGAGTGATATGAAATGACATATTATACTTCAATTTCTAATATAGGTAGGTGACATTTTACAATTCACAATCTAAATATATCTACAGGGTGTATTTAGACCGTGATCGAAAACTGAGGCAGGTAATAGCGATAGTGATTACAAACCCCGTGGCATAAAAAAAATCCCGACAAAAAATATAATTTTTGAGGTTGTCCATACAAACCACATACTTTTAACACCGTTGGTTGTATGGAAAACGTCAAAAATTTTTATTTTTTGTCGGGATTTTTAATATCGCCACTGGGTTTGTGATCACCCTCGCTATTACCTGCCTCAGTTTTCGATCACAGTCTAAATACACCCTGTATATAAATAGGTAAGGACTAAGCCCTCTACCCTCTCAATTTCAGATCAGGCCGGTGCCCAGCGTTGGCACCATCATATATGGTTTGATGATGATGATAAAATAAGTATACCTAGCAGTCCGTATAGGTGGTCTGGCTCCAACGAAATCGTAATTCTTTGCGTCTTCTCCAACAGCTTTCAGTTTATACTTGGTAAGTACGGTCGGGACTGGTATCAAATCCGGTTGGAATATTATCTTAAAATGGACAAGTCTGTGATTAAAGTATGTACATTTGACATTATTTTTAAAGTTATGAAGACCTATTTTGGTAGTAATAATTAGAAATGTAAAGATATGTATTTCTGTTTGTAAGTTTTTTCGATCGTCGATTACTTCGTGGCCTCGCGGCAAAAGTATAATGAATGTGCTATTATGGTCCCAGGTTCGATATATACATCAGGAATAGTATTATTAGGTTCTCTATAAGGAAATTCTCAAGATCAAAGATCCTAATCAAAGGCAGGTAATGGTTACGTTGATCACAGCTATATTGACGTCAAAAACTCCCAAAAATGGCATTAAAACTATTTATTATTCCAAAAACGTAAAAGCAAGAACTTACTGGGGCCCGTCGGAAAGATTCCAAGCTGTTGTCGTCACTCTGAAAGATAAAGGTTGTTTCATAGCAATAGGCGAATTAGTAATTGAACACTTCTATCTATTATTAAAAAAAAATGGATTGTACAAAAAGATTATAAAAAACGCGTTGGGTTATTTTAGTAGAGTAGTGTTAACAAATCGTTTATATTATGTAGAGTTGGTAAAGACGTATGACGTATGAAATATATGGCATTACGTGGCGTATAATGATACAATATTTCAAATTAGCATTCGCCAACGTCCATACCACGTTGAAAACACCGGTTCTCGTCCGATCACCGAAGTCAAGCAACGTCGGGCGCGGTCAGTACTTGGATGGGTGACCGCCTGGGAACACCGCGTGATGTTGGCTTTTTGCTGGTTTATGTAAATTTACCGAATAAGTTTATTAGTTTGTTTTTTAAATATATTTGGTAGTATTAAGTTTTCTTTAACATCGCGCCGTTGGTATGTTTGTTGTTATCTAAAGGCCATGAGTTGGCCTACAGAGTCAATGTAGAGAGTTTTTGTTTTCATGTGTTTGTGTGAACTTTGTTCGCCTGCTATACCACGAAATTAAAATCACAGGTGGCGATTCGCGACGTGAAATAAACTCCAGTCTTTGGGAATGGCTGCATTACTATATATTTGCCTCTAATATGGTATAAGTGCTATCCATTTTTATTACGAATGGTAAAGTCCTAATCCATAAAAATTTTGAGTAAGAATGTTTTGAGCGAAAAACCTCTATTTGCTTAATTTACTTTGATAGTCCAGTGACGCAGTTGGCTAGAGACCAGTTTATGAAACGGAAGATCGCAGGTTTGATCTCCGCGCCGGGAGCAATGTTTGTGTGATCGATAAATATTTGTGTCGGGTCTGGGTGTTTGTGAGACCGAAAAGTCTCTTGTTGTTTCTGATACCCGCGACACAGGACTTGTATCCTAGTGTGGGTTCAGAAACATAGTTTTAGCTCTTGGGTTTATTTATTATTATTATTAGGGAGGAACATTTTCACGAGGAAGGAAGAGACAAAAATGTCTATTATAGCTCTTTAAAAAATTGTTAACGAAACAGATATTGCTGCTTCATATTATTAAATAAAATCAATAGATTGTTCAAAAAAGAAATATCTGTTTGGAAAAAGAGTTGTGTTTAATTAGTACAGTAGCCTTACAAAGCTCTTTAAAATATAGTTCACGAAACATACATTGCAGTTTTACTATTACTAACAAACGTATCAACTTTTAAAATTCATTGGATTGTTAAAAAAATCGCTGCATAGGAAACGCGTTGTGTTAAATAAGTAGAGTCACGTTGCCAAGTCACTTATATATAAAGTTGATAATGATATATGACGTCAAATGGCGTATACTGATAATAAAATTAAGGTCTACGTTCGCCAACGTCCATACCACGTTGAAAACACCGGTTCTCGTCCGATCACCGAAGTCAAGCAACGTCGGGCGCGGTCAGTACTTGGATGGGTGACCGCCTGGGAACACCGCGTGATGTTGGCTTTTTGCTGGTTTTATATAATTTTATGGAATAGTTTAATTACTTAATTTGTTTATTATATTCATTTCCATAGTTTTATAAGGCGATGTAATAAGTTTTATGGTTTTAAAGTCCCGTTGCGCTATTGGTAGAGACAAACTTGGAAAACGATACACCGCAATTTTGATTCCTGCACCGAGACAAATGTCTGTGATCTAAAAGTATGTATTGGATCTAGGTGTTTATAAGACCGAAAAGTCCCTCGTAGTTTCTAATACCCGCGACGCAGGACTTGTATCCTAGTGTGGGGTCAGAACTATGTGTGTCTGCTGGGTTGGTTTATCATTATAATTAGGAGCGAACATTTTTACTAGGAACGACTAAACTAAAGACCAGAGTTTTGTTAAATAAGAAGAGTCGTGTTGTCGAGTCACTTATAGAGTAGTTAGTATACAAAGATGACGTACCGTAGCGTATGATGATAACTAAATTGAGCTCTACATTCGCCAACGTCCATACCACGTTGAAAACACCGGTTCTCGTCCGATCACCGAAGTCAAGCAACGTCGGGCGCGGTCAGTACTTGGATGGGTGACCGCCTGGGAACACCGCGTGATGTTGGCTTTTTGCTGCTTTTATATCAATTTATCAAATGGTTTTATTAGATTATTTTGTTTATTATATTCATTTCCGTAGCTTTATAAGGCGATGTATTAAGATTTTTGGTTTGTAAGTCCCGTTGCGCTATTGGTAGAGACAAGCTTGGGAAACGATAGACCGTAGTTTTGATTCCCGCACCGAGACTAGTTTCTGTGATCTAAAATTATGCATTTGTATTGGGTCTAGGTGTTTGTGAGACTGAAAGTCTCTCGTCGTTTCTAATACCCACGACACGACTTGTATTCTAGTATTGAATCAGAAATATAGTTTTGATTGTTGGGTTTATTAATTATTATTAGGTCTAAAAGTATATTTAAAGCTCTGGTATGGCTCTTAAAAAAATAGTTAAAAACACAGATATTGTAGTTTTTTATTACTAACAAACGCATCAACTTCTAAACGTCATACGACTGTCCAAAAAAAATCTTTCTATAGAAAACGCGTTGTGTTAAACTGGTAGAGTCGTGTTGCCAACTCACTTACAATTATATGTAGAGATGCATTAATGACGTCACGTGGCGTATACTGATGACAAAATTGAAACCAATGCTTGCCAACGTCCATACCACGTTGAAAACACCGGTTCTCGTCCGATCACCGAAGTCAAGCAACGTCGGGCGCGGTCAGTACTTGGATGGGTGACCGCCTGGGAACACCGCGTGATGTTGGCTTTTTGCTGATTTTATATGAATTTTCTTAGTATTTTAATCATTGTTTTTTTTATTAATTATCAATTTAGATATATAAATACGTCTCTACTTATTTTCAGTACAAAGGCGTTTTATGTGCAGTGCTTTTTATTATTTGATACACTTTAGTGTTTCAGTATTTAATTAACGTTGATTAACTCACATAACTTTTTCCTTTTGTTATTCACGATTTACATAATTGTCAATTGCGTCTGGTTCACTTAATGGTTATTTGTAATTTCATTATGACTACAGGGTTTTTCGGTAGGCATAAACAGTACTTATTAAAAAAGACATTATTAATATTCATTAAAATAATATTACATATAACAACTCTGCTCTACCTATTCTCAACCAGTCAAAATATTTAGAGGATTGAATGCTCGTTCTTTTACCTTAGAAATATATTTAGAAAATATGCATGATCATATTTTTTTTAAACGTTGTATTTATATTTTATTGCTACTTTGAAAAAAAAAACATTTTTTATGTAAATTTTACTCTACTTTCTGAGGATACTGTGCTTATGACATTGTCATTAAAATGGATAAGTTTTAATACTTACATGCATCGTGTATTTCTTGAAAAATCTAAGTTAAATTAACATAATTTTCAATATAATTTAGGTATTTTATAGTCTCCAAGAACATGTCATTATATTTATACTGTTTTAAATTTTTAACATATCTTTCAAAACTGTTTCATCTAAACTTTGATATATGACATAGACTGTCATTTTGAAATAATAATTTTGGATATTGTTGTAGATTAAATAAGGTTCTATTTAACTCTTTTCTCTCTAGGAGTATTAACATATATACGTTAATTTTAGGAATGGTGCCCTAAACATTTTTTGAGGTATCTAAAATATGTTTGGTTACCTCGTTTAATTTTTTTTACTATGAATTTCGTAATGTAAAAACTCATGTATTTTTCCAGTCCGGGGATCGAACACGATACTTCTAGGTCGTGGGATCAATACTTTGCCGTAACTAAGGTACAAATTATGAGTCTTAGTTTTAAACTAAGCCTTAATATAGGGCCATAATAAACCATAATAAAGGGCAAATATAATTTATATTTATATAATAATAATTCATGTTAAGTAACGTAGTGTAGGACGCCCTCTGGCTAGGTGGGGTGACGATATCCGCAAGGTGGCTGGCAGCGGTTGGATGAGGAGGGCCGAAGATCGAGCCCAGTGGCGTGCCATAGGAGAGGCCTATGTCCAGCAGTGGACGGATTAAAGGCTGTTAATGGTAAGTAACAAGAAATAAAAGTCACAAATTAATATATTTACAAACATTAATCATTTATTTAAAGACAAAAATATCACCTTCTCTCACATTGTTTAATTAGAAGGCACGGGCTAACGTGATGAATATCCATTATTAATAATGTATCGTGATTATTAATAAATTATTTCAACAAAAACAAATATTGATAATGGAATTTTGTACGAATCGTGCAGTATTCAATTTTAATCAAACTGTCATTTTTTAATGACGAAGTCTTTTTAATCGTTGGCCTGTCTTTTCCCTTCCTTGACATTTAAGTCTGGCTTATTGTTATGATTTTTGCTTATACGGTAGTTTTTGGGGGCTCAACAAAAATTTTAAGCCCAAAAATATCATATTTGGGTGATTTTTAATATTTTTGGATGTATTTAAACTTTCTCTATATTTTTCTAGGCAATTTTGTCTATCTTTTGACATCATACTTAATAGTTTTGACGTGATTTTTAAACTTTTAATAAGTCTTACAGTGGTCTGTAGTTTCCCAATGGCATCCTTAATTAATTGGATTTTCTGTAAAGGACTATATTTTTTTTCTTTAATTCTAGGCTCCGTTTCTAAGCCAGGCACTATTTTTGACACTGTAAACATTAATCTCACACAAAAGCGAGGGAAATGACGTTGTCTAGTATAAATAAGACTAGGTAATATTTTTCCTAACATTTAAAATGGAAGATAGAGACACTAAGCACCTTTTGTACGGAACAAATTGTATACAGGCACATTCACATTGTACGTAAAAGTAATGGTAAGAAACACTATTCTTTATTATGGCAGCTATGTTTTTGAAATGGAAATATTATAGCATTATAAAACCTTTAATGCAGGTAAAAATTGTGGAAAAATAACAGGCTTGGGAGGACAATAAAACTTTGCCAGTCCAAAAAAAATTAAACGTGGTTGGCATAAAATAAAAAAAATATGGTTCATTTTTAGTTCTGAAAAAAAAAGTTTTTTTTTGCGCCATCAATAAATCTGGATGTAAATTTGTAAAAATAGCTATAATATTTACGTTTCGTTATCTTAATGTGTTGATTATTCACTTATATAAATGTTCTATTTCTAATGTACTTTGTTTCCATTTTACAAAAATATTCACGACGAATGTTCAATAAAAAGCGATTGGTAATACTTTAGACTACATTTTAAATATTTTTTTAAAATTAATAAGCATCATTTTTTATTATTTTGTGTTAAATTGAATTATTAATAATAAAACGCAATAGCGATGCGTTTTTATTAACTTAAACAGATGCGAGAATGTTTATTAAAAATAAGTAAGTTTTGTTTTTCAGTTGAAAGGGAAATTTAAACTGCTGACTTTTCTTACAATTGAAATTCAATTTAACACAATACAATTGATTATTAAGTAAATTACTGTTTTTAAACTAAAATAATGTGATTCTTAATTACACTTTGGTAATAATTACCTATTATTAAAACTAAATGAGAAAATATCTACTTTAATAGATCGAATTGAAGTTAGAAGCAGACAATTGTAGAATTAAAAAATACATAATTTTAATTTCGTAGTTTAAGGCCAAAAATATGCTGTCAAAATGACATGTACTACTGTCAACACAAGCTACTGTCATATTTAACTGTCACTTTGACACATGTCAAAAAGCTTTCGAAAAGAAGGTTCTAACTATAATTTTACAGGTAAAGGAAGCTAAAAGCTAATTATAACATCGAATATAATTAACATGAAATCTAATATATCTAATTTCACTTCTGCATTTAGCACATTCGAAACCGACATGATTTTTGGGAGTTTTGACTTAATAAGACTGAGTTATTTCGTGAAGATAATTATATTATAAAAACTTGTATATTGTATTTTTGTCTGTAAAGTAAATGATTTGAAAGTCGGTCTCAAATGTGTCAAAAATCGTTTTAAATCATAATATATTTACACAAGCTGCTTTCGTTTATACTTAGCTGTTCGAATAGTACTGCTATGTGAAAATAAAAGTTGGGTACCCAAATGCATTGATTCAAAAGAAACCTAAATTTTATTCTTGTATTAACTTTACGATTAATTTTAAGTATCTTTGCGTACCAATCGTTTTTCTTACTTAACTAAATAAAAATATACCCCTTATTTAAAATTCTGTACAATATTTAATGACATAAAATGGAACGGGTACAAAATATGGATATTGTGTTATTTGTACTTTGATTTAGTTTAGAAAAAATATTGTATCAAAAAAAAAAGTACACAAAATAAATTAGGCCGTATGAAAAATCTTTCTTTGCTTCATGAAACAGAAAAAAATAAGTTAGAAGTTACGTTCCGTTGCTAACATTTTACATTGAAAGCATGATTTGTAATTCATAGAATTCAGCACAAAAAAAATGTTACATATCTTTTCTTATAAACACGAATACTTTATAGATTCTAACAATAAATAAGTTAGGCTAATGTGTCTTTAAAGCATTCGAATAAGCAGGTATGTGGCGATCGATGCTAGCATTGTCGACGATGATCGGATGGAATGCGCGTCGCCTCCTAAGACTGTGGACAAAAATTACGTCAGTAAAAAAAGGTATTCGTTTTTTAAACAGTCAAAACATAGACAAGCCCCGTGGCGCAGTTGGCTAGACACCAGCTTGCGAAACGAGCGGTCGCGGGTTCGATCCCCGCACCGAGACAAATGTTTGTGTGATCCACAGATATTTGTTTCGGGTCTGGGTGTTTGTGAGACCGAAAAGTCTCGCGTAGTTTCTGATACCACGACACAAGACTCGTATCTTAATTTAGGGTCAGGACTATGTGTATGTGACTGTTGGGTGTATTTATTTATTATTTATTTAATTATTCGTTTTATAAAAAATTATGTTAATGGTAAAACTCATTTTGAATCTAGAATCAGCAAAAAATAAAACTTAGAAATAAATTGAAAAACAAAACTCCTTTTTCTAATGGAGAATCTTCAAATGTAAGGAAAAAAAAGAAAAAGAAATAAAAACTCAAAATAAAAAAATGTACCTGATGCAGTGTGGATGTACTCCGACTTGGCTTCTAAAACTTAAAAAGAAGAAGCAAAATTCAAATTCATGCATATTACGTATGTACACAGGCAAAATAAAAAGTAAATAAAAAATATCTTTTCATCACTCAATTGACATCTTTCAAATAATCATTTAAAATTAAGCCTTATAAAAGTAAAGAAATATATACAACTATTTAAAATTGGATTGATTTGATGTAAAAGATATTTTTATGGCAAAATTAAAAGAAATTGATGAAATTTAAATGTGTTTTGATGCTAACTTAAGAAATGTCCCATGAATCACTTCTCTATATAAAAATGCATTTAAAAATGGAATTAATGTTGCAAAAACCTTGTGATGAATCGGAGTGTTCATTTTTGTATGAATTTCTCAAATGTGAATTTATTTACACAATGTCATTTCAGTTCAATTTAATGGCAAACATGGTATGGCATTTATCAAAAATTGATGATTTATAGATCGTCCATCCTCAATTTAATAAAATGGATGAAATACAAAAAAAAAATGAAAAAAGAAATCCTAATTCATTTACTCTAAAATGAATAATGCTAAAATGCATCATAATCGTGATCGTGCTTAATCGATCCAATATTATCAAGCTGTAAGTTCTTCTTACCGATTTCAAGCTGTACCGCATCAGCAGACTTCCAGCTATTGCTGTTCTTTACTTTGACAACAGCTTCGTATTTGCCTGGCTTCATGTCGGTCAGTTCATGGATGATTTCATACTTGTTGCTCTTGTTTTTGGGTAGAGGCACTGACACGCGCGTCCATTCTCCGTTCTAGAAATATTTGAAGATATAGTGGTATAAATTATTATTGATACATTTTTTTATTATTTAAGGGCTAAGCTTAGTCTAGGGTATGTAAGTTTCGTCATGATGGTGCATTCGCCTTAATAGTAGATGTTTTTTATGGATTCGTGTACTTGAAAGTGTCTTCGAAAGGACTTTAATGAAGGTAGATTTTGGTCAGGTTTTTTAATAACAACTATATCAAACTATTCAACAAAACGTGTAAAATTACGTGTAAGCCTAGGAGAGATAATTTTAAGAATCATTAAAATTATTGTTAGATCAGCCTACGAGTATATAAGACGGTAACAAAATTTTAATCTTTTAACATCATGCTATTATATAACTTACATTCTCCAATTCTCTGAGCTGAATTTCGATTTCCTCAAGCGGTTGGTGTGAGTGCACAGTCCAGGACACCTTGGGTCCGTCTACCGCCAGGTCTTCCAGCACGGGGCTCTGCACCAGCTCGATAGACCTGTTGTGTTTGCCGTGGGGGTTCTCAGCCTGGAAAGGGAATTTTGTGTCACATTTTTATCTTCATCGACGTTGGGATGTTGGTACATTAATGTGGATCCTTATTTTTCTAATTAAGTATGTTTGGGTTCAAAGTCAATGTTTAAATTTGTTGTTCAATTTTATCTTTATCGGCGACAGAATGTCTTTAAATAGATATGAATGCTTATTTTTTTAATTAAGTGTGTTTGGGTTTAAGTCAAAATTATCTGAGCAAATATCCTTTTACAGCTTCTTTTGAATCGTCACTATTAAACTATTACTTAAACCTCAGGCTTAAGTTGAAGTCAAGACTTACAGCTTTAACGCTAGTTAATTAAATTGCTACTTCAATATGTTTTATCCCTTTTCCTCGAATGTCACATATCAGTTAATAGTATTGATAAAAATAACGTTTAAGTTTTTACTCTGAAATTCAATAGTCTCAATACTGAAAATAATTTTCATGATGCCCAAGAATATTACTCGAATACCAAAAATTAAGTTGACCTCTTGGTCAACTAGCCAACAAGTAGATCTTTTTAAGTTAAATTAAGCTGTATTGGTACAAATCTTGTACTTACTTCGCATGTGAATGTTCCGAAGTCCTGGTCGGTGGAGGGCCGAACTGTCAAGCTGGACTGGGCGCCGTGAGTCGACACTGTGTACTGGGTCGACGAGTCCTCAATCAGTCTGCCGTCCTTGTACCAGCGCATATGGAGGCTGGAAGCAGTAATTACACCCATCAGTCACATACGTAGTTCTGACCACACCCTAGGATAGGTACTGTCCACATTAGGATACAAGTCCTGTGTCGCGAGTATCAGAAACTACGAGAGACTTTATAGTTTCACAAACACCCAGATCCTAAACAAATATTTGTGGATTACACAACCACTGTCTCGATGTGGGGATCTAACCCGTGGCCTCTCGTTACGCAAGCTGGTATCTAGCCAACTGCACCACGGGGTTGTCAATAATATTAACCGTTATAGAATGGAAAATAATGATAAGTTTCTTCATATTTAAGGATTGCTTGTAGTAGTGATAGTTTCGAGGCAGTCAAGACTCTCAGCAGTCTTGGTTAAAAACTCCAGGTATAGACATCTGATTTTTCGAAGTTATGTGTGAATTCACTATAAATTATGACTTGCTTTAACGGTGAAGGAAAATGTCGTGATGAAAAGTTCCTAGGATTTTCTTAGTTCTATAGTCCGTCAACACGCACTAGGTGGACTGAGGCTTAAAATCCTCTCAATTTTAGAGAAGGGCCGTGGTCAGCAGAGAGACGTTTATGGACTACGGATAATAATAGGAACAATACGCTAAAAGAAAACATCACGCGGTGTTCCCAGGAGGTCACCCATCTAAGTACTGACCGCGCCCGACGTTGCTTAACTTCGATGATCATGGGATGTATATGGGGTGATGATGGTGATGTTAAGACTAGTTTTTCTTTGTGTGGACTGTGTAAAGATACTTACTCAGCTTCCTCATGCGCAGAACATTGCAGAACAGCTTCAACGTTTACAGCAGTGTTTACGATAGTTTTGTGGGCGTGGACGCGGGGTTTTCCTGTAAAAAGTATAAAAATACTCCTGTACTCCAGAAAAGTGAGTTGTTTAAGCATATTCTAGAAAGAACCATGGCTAAAGTAGAAGTTTGTAGAAGTTGTTCGGGAGATTCTATGTGAGGCTTGCATAATTCAACCTAGATTTTGACTATTTAAATTTTTTTTCGTGTCGATTATTCATAACATAACTGTATTAGCTGAAGAGATAGTGGTGTCTTATAATTCTATGTTTACTATTACAAACATACTTTGTCTTTTTATATTCCATCTAAAGGTTGTCTGGATCATTCCTTTTTGTAAATTATTTTTTAATGTTGGTACCAAAAATAAGCTGTCTATTATTTTTTTTTATGAGTTTATTATCTCTTCCGCAAAAGAAGATAGTAAGAACTTACCAGCAACAGCCACAACTATTTCGGCCTGGTTATTGCCAATAGGGTTGAAAGCGTAGCAATAGTACTTTCCGCTGTGCTCCTTCTTCACGTTCTTCATGAAGACGCTGTTGGCTGAGAAGTCACCGTCCGTTTCCTTCAGCCGTTGGTTCTGGAATGAATATTGAAATAATGTTAAACTCTGTTAATTATAAAGGCAATATTTTGAAATGAACACGTTGACTACTTGCTAAAAGCTGAGTATGATACAAATTTTAAGCTATAACATTGACTAATTTATTGAATGACTAGCTGTCCCGGCAGACGTCGTCCTGCTCGGAAAAGCTTTAAGCGATATGCCGCCAGCAGCGCTATCAGCGGGTCCAATTGTATTTTGAAATCATCTAGGGACCCATTGACATATACATAGAAAATTTTATCCCAATCGGTCAAGTTTAAGAGGAGTTTGAATGACCGTTGCGCCACCTGTCGTAGATTGGTCGTACCAACTCAGAAACTTTCATAAGCTCATGCACAACAACTTTAATAAAGATTATCATATGATCAAATGCATAGCTTACGATTCTATAAAGGTAATACAGACATAAAGGTAAGACTGTTAATTTTTTTTATAAATAGATTATACAAACTGATTCATCCATTTTTGTTATATTCTCTTCCTTTTCCAATGCCTTTCATTCTAATACAATTTTATTTTGCTTTTTACTATTTATCAGCCTTGGTCTTATTACTGGGACCAGTGGGACGCCCTCAGAGACAGAGCCCAGAGTCGCCATACGTTACCTACTTATTTTCTGATGGACGAAATGTGGACCATTGGGTAGTGTTCGTATGTACTATCATCATATGCATAATCGCTAACTTGATCGAACGGCCAATTTCCACATATCAGGTGGTCAAGGTACCTAAAAGCGTTTAAACGAATTTTGGGAAAATTGATCCCCTGAATCGGTCTGTCTTCTTGTAAAAGGTTTTAAAATAGCTGTTTGGTGAACGTATATAAAAATGGAGCATCAGAATTTAGGTGAAGTTAACTTATTATTTTAAAACATACATGAAAATCAGCCATGAGAATTTACGTCACGCTGTTAGGTACCCTGACCAGCTGATATCTGTAAATTGGCCGTTCGACCAAGTTAGCGAGTATGCATGCGATGGTAGTACTTACTAACACTAACAGAAAATATCTGGCGGCTCTGGGATCTCGGCCTATCAGTTTTAAATTGTAAACCAGGCACATCCAAGGAAATAATAATAATTAGGCTTGATATATTTTACACAACAAATAGTTCTGAACGCTGACATAAATATTTGACAACCAAGAAATATGTCAATCCCTATTAATCAATGACGCTATTTTTCATTTTTAAAATGTAAAATATGCAATTATCCGAATGTTGTAGATATATGTTGTCAATTCGAAACTTTTATTTTAATGCTTTCTTTAATTTAAGGGAACAATTAACCGTATTGAAGGGATAAACATTTAACGTTTGACAGGACATTGCGTAAAACAGCTTATATGGGAAAATGAAATTCTTCTTTTTTATCATATTCCTCGCAATTTTTTCATATTCTATCACCGTTTAAACCTTCCCTGGACTTCAACGAATATTTCAAGACTAATATTAGCCAAATCGGTCCAGCCGTTCTCGAGTTTTAGCGAGACTAACGAACAGCAATTCATTTTTATATATATAGATTGACCAAATATAATTGAAAAAAATGTTCACAATATTGAAGGATCGATTGAATGATTAAATGTAAGATCCTCTCCGCCTGCATCCTATTTTGAAACGGATAAGCCTTAGGGACTTTCAAGAAAAAAGTCTATATTTTCCTGAAAGATCGGCGATGCACCGATGATTCCTTTGGCATTTTGGGTGTTCATGGGTTACTAGCTTTTTTGCCACCTTCTCATAAAAACAGAAGAAGAAATACTCTAAGAGACTTACCCCATGGTCAATTTCCCTGGACCACACGATCTGTGGTGGAGGAAGACCAGACACGTCGCAAGTCAGCAGCAGGTCGGAGCCCTCTACAACAGCCCCGTTGTTGGTCGCTGTCAACCCTGGAACATTACACAATTTTTTTGACTATAATCCGCTATTAGAACTCCTGTGCTCTAGAATAAATATATGTAAAAGAGGAGTTGAAAGCAGAGATTTCCTTTATACTTGTAGATGGAGACTTGTAAATTATTAAGTGATTTTGTAGCTTCGCCAAAATCCATAAACATAAATAAATCTTCATGATTATGCTGCTATTAGGTAGAAGAAGTTGGCTTAAACACCTTTTATTAAGTCTCTTGATTTATCATCATATAAATTGACATTTTGCCATTACAATGTAAAAATGTATTTTAAGCCGTTGTAAATTATAAGTGAACAGTGGCGGTACTTCCATAGAAGCCTAGAAGATTAGTTTGCCTTACAAGATTCTGAATAATAGTCTTTAACCTTGAAATCTTTCCTTGATTTTTAACAAAGACAATTAGACATATTTATAACAGCACACTATAATAAACTAGACACAAAATTAACGTGTAACACTTTTCGACTTCTATGGAACTAACGCCACAGAATCTCAAAATCTGATCAGTTGTTCAATCACGATACTCACTGACAATTCTAGGCGACTCTAGAACGATGACCGTGTGACTGACGGACACCGGGTTGCCAGTCATGATCTCGCAGCGGTACACCCCACTGTCTTCAGGCTTCACGTCCTTAATTATCATGTCCTTTGAAGAACTGGAACAAGGAATAAAATATAATTATAAATATGATCTATCATAAGTTTCATTATATGATTAATTAAATGAAAGGAAACCTTTTTATTTTAATTTAAAAAGTATTCCAAACATTTTCAACTTAATGAAATAATTTTGTAAGAGTTTCGATTTTTAATAGATTTTTTATTTGGTAGTTTTCCTTATAAATTTTGATTATGTAAGTGTGCGTTAAATTTTGCTTAATCTTGCCATAACTCCATAGATCGTTTGACAAATCAAAACAAAACATTGTTTTAGAAAAGTGAATCTCTAATTATGTCATTGTGTTTACATTTCAAAGTAATAACTTGGAAAGGAAAAGTAATTGAAAAATTGTACTTACATGGAAAACCTAGGTTCAGGGGTGATCTTCAAAGTTCCAAGGAAATAAGTAACGTTGTCTTTATACCACTGCACCACCGTACCATCTGGAAATAAAAGTATTGTTTTTTTGATGAATTTAGCCAACTTACATTTCGTCCCTTAGCTTACAACACCGCGTAAGTCAGTTTTGCTAACTTTACAGGAGACGAAAAAAACTGTGCGGTGTTGAGAGACCAACCGACTTGCGCGCTGCCACTACTTTTCGAATTGCGGCTTTTGCTAGGCTGAAACCTATATCTTGTGACCTATGGTCGAAGGTCAATGAGTACCTATATCAAATGAGATTAAAATGTAAAAACCACCAATTTTCGACTTGAGCGGTGTTGTTAACTGAGGGACGATTTCATTCATTAAGGTCATAATAATAATCATTACATTGTTATACATGCTATACATTCACGCCTGTATTCTCCGAAGGGGTAGACAGAGTCGCCTTTCTAAGTGCAAATTTCAAAAACTGTGATTTTATCCCAAGTTATAACGGGCAAAATCTATTTATCGGGAAAAAATTCTAGACTCCGTGCTACTGAGAATTTCCTAATTGGAAAACCTAACAACACTGCTTGCCCCAATTACTTGTATCGAGGAACAAATGAACAGTCTGTTACCTATCTAATGTCTACAAGTGAAGCCGTTAGTTCTTCTAACTGATAAATTATTAATCAACATTATCACTAACCTACTAGATATTAAAAATACGCAAAAGATTACTGATAGGATGTCGGTTTCCTTCCTAAAGTTTCGCCACAAAAGGCGTGTGACCATACGTTGCAACGGAAACGCTCTTTAGGCGCCATCGGCGGGAAGCAACGGGCACCACGAATCTTTTATTACACCATGAATCACTGTTATAGTACTAAATGTAATGGGGTTAGAGGTGATAGTTTTATAGATAGACGTGTAAATAAATATAGATCCAACAGTCACACACATAGTCCTGCCCAACATGAGGATACCAGTCTTGTGTCGTGGGTATCAGAAACTACGAGAGACTTTTCGGTCTCACAAACACCCAGACACGAAACAAATGTTCGTGGATGACAAAAACATTTGTCTCGGTGCGGGGATCGAACCTGCGGCCACTTCTTTTGTAAGCTGGTGTCTAGCCAACTACGCTACGTGGCTGTCTAAATGTTATGTAATGTGACGAATGTGTGCCGGTTTAAATCGAAATTTGACTATACTCATTTTAGTATATAATAGGGTCTATTAAATGTAGGTCTTCCTAAGTTAGCGCCAATCATCCCGGTCTTGATCATCATCATCATCATCATCAACAGCCCTTAATTGGTCCACTGCTGGACATAGGCCTCTCTTATGGCACGCCACTGGGCTCGATCTTCGGCTCTTCTCATCCAACCGCTGCCAGAATTAAATTAATTTTATTACCTTAATGTAGATATTTTAGGACGTCCTCCAGCTCGATGGTTGATTTGATAAGAGCCGGTCTTGATCAGCTCTTATCAAATCAACCATCGAGCTGTAGAACGTCTTAATACCTAATTGTCTGTCTGCCTAAACGCGGTCTCCACACCAAGACAACACAGTAAATTTATTGTAACCTTCACAAAAAATTACACTTAATTTCGCAATTTTTTTATATCCTTCTCTATTAAATTTACTATTTATTTCGATAATTTTTCTACTAGATAATGTTAGTAGAGTCTAGTACGGCCCTGTATATGCATAAAAGTCGAACTAGGAAGTTTGTGTATAAACATTGCATCACCAGTGACGGAATGGCTAAATATGCCAGTCTTTATATGTGCCATGTGCCAGTCACTGGACGTATGGCTAGTTTATTTTTATATGAGTTAAACTAACAAGATACTGGCCTAATAGTTTAGTGGCTTAGTCACGTGTGAATTAAAAAAAAATTCATAAGTTAAGTTATTTAAAAAAAAATGAAATTTAAAGATGTGTCCATTGTAATCAAAATAAAACACTTTTGGAGATTTTTTTTAGCTCTAACCCTGATCCAATAATGAAATGATTTCGATATTATTAAAGACTGCCTTCTTGCCTCTGAGCACAAGTTATGTGCCGTACAGTCCGGCCATCTTGCCAGGTGCAAAATTCAAGTCCCGGGTCGGGTAAAGTTTGTTTGGGGTTATCAATTACAAAATTCTTTGTTACGGCACGGAGTCTAGAAATGTGTCCGAAAAACAATAGGCTCGGCAAAATGCGTAAATGCGGGTGCAGAAATGCAACTCAAATGAACCCCAAAAGTAAGGTTATTAATGTATGATTTAGAAATTCGAATAAAGAAACAATTTACAAAGTAGTAAATGTGTATTACTACAAAAAACAAAAGACTAAAGCTTAACTAACTGCCAAGCGAAAATAGGCTGTTTTTTTCGTCATTATCTATCTATCCGGAAAAATGTCTTTATTATATAAA
Source organism: Cephonodes hylas (assembly GCA_030295005.1). Lineage (NCBI taxonomy): Eukaryota > Metazoa > Arthropoda > Insecta > Lepidoptera > Sphingidae > Cephonodes > Cephonodes hylas. The sequence continues at coordinate 5,839,503 of AP025386.1, read as the reverse complement.
AATCAAAGGTTTACTAACTGTCAGGCTCGACCATGCACTCCAGCCTCAAGTTCCGTCCCACGGTGATGTTGTAAGTAGTGGGCTGTGTCACTATCACTGCGTTTATCTTCGCTGCGTTGGGCTCGTCGTTTTCTGGAAAAAGACAAAAAAATGTTTAGTATAAATAAAAATAAAATCCGCCCATAGAATTATTGGTAAGTTCATGTTATTTGTCTATTTGAAACCAAAATAAGATCTCTTTTATCGAATATATCAAATGAAATATTTTTATAGATTTTAGTTATCTGAGTTAAAATGCAGAAAAAAGGTTTTTTATCAACATACTAAAATAATTCAGATTTTTAACAGGTCTTTAATTAAGAGGTTCCGATTTTTCGGTAATAAATTAATATTATCTGAATCAAATGTTTAGCAGTAGTAATAAAAGTAATAAAGGTCTTACCCGTATTTTGGAAGTCGTAGTCATTAGCCTCGTCTGCCATTTGAGGGTCATCATAGTTGATGTCATCATCAGCTTCCCGACGATGCATAGAGTGTCCTGGAACAAGAAACAATCGATATTTAGCTGATGTTTAGGAATTTGCAAACTTAAGACGTAAACATAATATAAAGATATGTATTACATTTTCATTAAATAGTAAAGGCCTCGAGGTTTGGGCGCACGGTCGAGAATCTCGGTGGTCGCGGGCTTAAACCCCAAGCACACACCTCTGACTTTTCGAAGTTACATAACTTCTGTAAGGATTATAGGTGTCACAAATTATCAAGTTCTTTAACGATAAAGGAAAACCTCTTGCGAAAACCTAAAAGTTCTTAAGAATATTTAGGTGTGTAGTCCGCCAACCGCTACTAGGCCAGCGTAGTGGACGAAACCTAAACTCTCTTAATAGTAGAGCAGTCCCGTGCCCAGCTGTGATGATAATCTAAGCTGATAATTGCTTTACTTTACATCTTTACTTTCATCCTAATACCTTCAATATTTTCTTGTTTAGTTCATGATAGTGACCATTCCCGAACCACGTTCTCTCACGATGTTTTTACGCATAAAGTGTAGGCGCGGTCTGGTTGTGATGGGCACGCTAAACGCTAAATAAACATCGTGTATCAAAGTTCAATTGGGCAACGATTTTAGAACTATTACCGTCTAAATGCGACCCACGGTTCGATGTTGCTTCAGTGCAAGGGATAAGTGGAAGCGATGTGTTTTTGTTTATTACTTAATGAGTAATTTTCCGATCCCGGTGGAGGTCATTGGGGGAGGCCTATGTCCAGCAGTGGACTAAGATTGGCTAATGATGATGAGTAACTGTTTTGGATCGTGGAAAGTATGTGCCGTGCGATCTAGAGATCCTAGGTTGCGTACTATTATTGGGGTTTTTCATTCAGATATTAACAGTAACATGGAGTCTGGAAATGTGCCTAAAAAAATATTTCGCCCCCTGTAACGTGGAACTGATTATTTTTTTTTAAATATGGAGGCAAATACACCAGGATTACATACTTTGTAAGTGGTAAAAGAAGAGGTTGAAGATTTTTTCTGTTTAGTTCGTTTTTCTTGCCACTACAGGTACATACACTCTGTCATACTCCGCCATAAACCACTGTTTTTAATGGACTAAATACTTTCAGATGTAGAAAAGGCCCGTGCCTAACAGTTAGTCGTATGTATGTATATGTGTATTATATAATATTATATATTGTAGGACATGCAGTTGGACATAAATAGGCTTATGTAGTCCGCCAATCCGCACTAGGCCAGCGCTGATTAAGACCACACTCTCTCAGTTTAAGGAGGCTCGTGCCTAGCAGTAAAGTATATGATAAGAATTAATATCCAATCCGCACTAGGCCAGCGTGGATTAAGACCCAAACCCTCTCTAGTAGAGAAACCTCGTGCCCAGCAATAAAGTATATGGGCTGATAATGATAGGACATAATATTAAACCCGCTGTAATTCCCTCACTTGCACCTCCCACATCGACACAAGCTATTTGCCTCCGCACGTCTCGGATGACTGATGCGTTTGTTCTCGCGTTAAAACCAAATAAATTTACCCAAGCTATGTAAATTGCGTTATTGAGTCATCCGCCTACAAGTTTCACACCTTTCGTCGCATCAGGCAATGATTAATCTACCCTTCCCACTTGTATAAGTATACACTCTGAGACCCGTGGCAATTTTTAGATAGGGCCTTAAGTATTGGTCCTTCCAAAAAGACCAGTTTTTAAGTAATTCGGCACAAAATTGGCTTGTAGCCTCTTAGACCGGGCCCGTGGCTTTTTGTCAGCTCTACCAAACTGTAGTTACATTACTGCATGTCCTATACAGGTCGTTTTAAGTAGCTAACAGAATGGTGTTTATAAAATTTGCTTGTTTGGTGAAGTTGACAGCCCCGTGGCGCAGTTGGCTAGATACCAGCTTGCGACCTTGCTGGGTTCGATCCCCGAACCTAGACAAATGTTTGTTTCGGGTCTGGGTGTTTGTGAGATGAAAAAGTTAATTTTAATTTCTGACACCCACGACACAGGACGTATTTTTATGTGGGGTCAGGATTATGATTGTGACTGTTAGATATATTTATTTTTTGATTGAAGTAATAAATATTATCAATGAGTTGTTAAGGGGGCAAAACATATTTACGGCCATTTTTTAAATTATTTTAATATGCATTTGGACTTTTCAGGATACTGAAATATATAGGTTTTTCGAGTATTTTTCTAGGACCCAACAATCTAAGTATGATTTGTGATGGTCTTATAAAGAGACCAAAAAAAGTATGTCCAGAAACCATTAATACATCCTAATGATGGAATTAAAAATAATACACTATTTAAAGATATTCCTTAAAATCCTCATCCATGCGTTCAGCCGAGGCGATACAAACAGGTTGTTTATTCAAACATTCAATGTTTATTGAATTTATCTGGTAATAAATTATAGCCTTGATGTACAAGATTTATCGTAAATCCCGCGTGAATCATACGATCCATCATATCATAATGCTAAACTTAGTTTTTAGACTGCTTCGTGGTCTTGCGTTACAAGTATGTGATATAGACGTCCCAGGTTTGATTCCCGGGTGCAAGTGCAAGTGCTATTGAATCTTTATTTGAGTTTCTCGAGTTCTATAAAAAATTGTCATTTCGTGTTGCTGAGGGAGTTTCTTGCAGTTTCTTCTTCACTGTGATAACACGTTTCGAAGCGGCAATAGTTTAAAAAATAGTTTAATATTGACGTACCAAAAGAACTAGTAAAAGTCTATTCGAATGAAGATAATTTTGTCAACCAACATAGGTACGTCCCACTGCTGGTCACGAGCCTCCTCTACCATTGCGAGGGTTTAGACCTTCTTTCACCACGCTGGCCGAGCGGGAGTTGGCGGGCTACACGATAAACGGTTTCATCGGGAAATTATACCACGAGTAAAAGCTGCCTATAAATACACATGATACCGGCAGTGTGTCACCGGAATATTAACACAACAAGGTGACATCACACGTTTCCGCCATAGCTCGGCACTCTATTAAAATTCACTTTGCTAAATGCTGACACCTCTAAAAATACCCTCAATGTTGTGAGTCACTTTTAGAATACATAGCCTCAAATATATTCTTTGAAGGGGTAGGCAGAGGTTACTGCATCCAGATTTTGTTAGGTAAGTATCTTCTTCTTCTTCAACAACCCATATACGCCCACTGCTGAGCACGGGTCTCCTCTACCATTGAGAGGGTTTAGGCCATAGTCCGCCACGCTGGCCTAGTGCGGGTTGACGGACTACACACCTAAGAAATTCCTAAGAACTTTTAGGTGTGCAGGTTTCATCACGATGTTTTCCTTCACCGTTAAAGCAAGTGATCATGCAATTTGAATACACACATAACTTCGAAAAGCAGAGGTGTGTGCCTGGGGTTCGAACCCGCGAACGCCGAGATTCTCGACCGCGCGCCTTAACCTCGAGTATGTATGTGAGGTAAGTATCAGCCCTATGTAATAGGTGGCGAGCATTTTGACGGTTTTCGGGCACTTTTCAAAACTCCGCGTTCTTACTATGAATTTCGTGAGCGAAAAAACGAATAAAACTTTTTCCTACGATGAAATTAGAACCTCTAACATTGGGCACACTTTGGTCCATTTTTATAACTTTAACTTTTTTATTTCTGTAATAAACAGCCTTTGCCACCGTTTAGCCCTATTCAGCCTCAATTTAAGTCGTTTTTTCGTAAATACTTTGTCTGTACATATTGTATGAGAGGTGTTCAATCACGAAGCGTTCCCGGGGCCCTCTCTCTGGAATACCAATGGCTCAGTACGTAGGGAAAGACTGCGTGTCGGTCGGGTGGACGCATTTTGAATACTGATGGAGCGCTTGTATTATAATTATTATGCTAATGCGGAAATGTTGATTTTGTCGGGACGCTGTTCATTGATTTGTATCTACGCAACCAGGAAAGTAATATTTATGTTCAAGAAAGAAATATTATAAGGTATGTTACTATTTAAGGGTAGCTCCGCACGTGTGTAATTTTATTAAAAAATTTATGAAAATGTAATTCTTATTTATGTAGATGCCAAATTAATTCATAACTTTTAAGCAGTTTATTATTTATTCGTTAAAAAAAATACAAATATTAATTAATTCTATTAATTAAATTAAATAAATTAATCAATGATTAAAAAGAAGTTAAGAGCTATAAGTATAGGTAAGCCAACCCGCAATAGGACAGCGTGGTAAAGTTTAAATACTCTAATATTGTAGATAAGGCCCGTGTCTAGGATTGGGGCGTGCATGGGCTAATGATGTTTTTAATACAGGATAGCTGACAGGGATAGCTAGTTACCTATGACCGACAGTTTGAACGTTTGATGAAAATAATATATAAAGGAAAATAATAAAATTATCATATTTTCAAAACTAAAAAATTTTTGTTTTTATGTTCCTCTGTTCACGTGCGTTACATAAGTCCCAAAACCGCATAATCCAAACAAAATTGAGCCAAGTGACCCGCTGTCCTGTAACAGACGTCCGTCACATTAATTGTAGCTAATTGGAATGGCCCGGTTTCTGCGTAATTACTATACGCTTCCTACCATGTGCTTCACTAGTTGCCGGTTTTACGACCCGCCTCGATCTCATACAGAAAATATAGCTTTAATTAATCTGTCTTTGGCTATTAACAGATTTTATTGGGCCTAGACGGTATCTAGGCGCTTTCTTGGGGAGGCCTACGTTCAGCAGTGGACGGCGATAGGCTGATTTGATGGTATGCGGGCTGTATTCAGACTGTGATCGGAAACCAAGACAGTTAATGGATACGGTGATCACAAAACCATTGGTGTAAAAAAAACCGCCAAGAAATTTACGTTTTCCATACAACCATCGTGAAGCAGTGATGGCCTCGAGGTTTAGGCGAGCGGTCGAGAATCTCGACGGTCGCGGGTTCGAACCCCAGGCACACACCTCTGACTTTTCGAAGTTATATGTGTATTCAAATTGCATGATCACTTGCTTTAACGGTGAAGGAAAACATCGTGATGAAACCTGCACACCTAAAAGTTCTTAGGAATTTTTTAGGTGTGTAGTCCGCCAACCCGCACTAGGCCAGCGTGGTGGACTATGGCCTAAACCCTCTCAATGGTAGAGGAGACCCGTGCTCAGCAGTGGGCGTATATGGGTTGATGAAGAAGAAGAAGAGAGAAGAATACAACTATCGGTATTAAATGTGTGTGATTTGTATGGAAAACGTCAAAATCGTTATTTTGCATAGATTTTTTTTTAACGCCAGGCTATTTGTAATAATCTGAGACATTACCTGCCTTAGTTTCCGATCTCAGTCTGAATGTACCCTTATATACAGGGTGTATTAAGACCGTGATCGAAAACTGAGGCAGGTAATAGCGAGGGTGATCACAAACCCAGTGGCGATATTAAAAATCCCGACAAAAAAGAAAAATTTTGACGTTTTCCATACAACCATCGGTGTTAAAAGTACGTGGTTTGTATGGAAAACCTCAAAAATTATATTTTTTGCCGCGATTTTCTTTAATGCCAAGGGGTTTGTAATCACTATCGCTATTACCTGCCTCAGTTTTCGATCACGGTCTAAATACACCCTGTATATGTCGTGTACATATAGTTTCTCTTCTTTAATTAATCTGTCTTTAGCTATTAACAGACTTTATTAGCACTAGACGGTATATTATAAACGAGAAAGTAGCTCGGTCTATCTAGAATGTGGGCAGTGATAGCCTCGAGGTTTAGGCGCAGTGGAGAATCTTGACGGTCGTAGGTTCAAATCCTAGTCACACACCTCTGACTATTCGTAGTTTTGTGTGTATCCACGAAGAATTATTACGTACTTTAACGACGAAGGAAACATTGTGATGAAACCTGCTAATCTAAGAAGTTTCTTAGGTGTGTAGTCCGCCAACTCGCACTAAGCCAGCGTGGTGGACTAAAGGCTATCCTTTCTCAATTGTAGAGCTCATGCCCAGCTGTGAGTCATATAAAGTCCTTCAATGAAACATCGTGTCGGTATTATAAAACTATTAGAATTAAGAATAACCTTGGACTCACAAGCCGTACTTCCTAAAGTAAACAAAAGCATATGTAGCGGACGATGCAAAATAATTTTCGCGAACAATTAAACCGGATTAGCGGGGCCGCGACGAATTTCGTCCTCGACCCAAATACTAAAATTAGGACGAGCTAGTTCTGCAGCTTATGATTGGCACGGTTCTAGGAAATATAGATAAATTCTCATGTTGTGGGATCATATACTGTGCTTTTCCAAAGACTATTGTTATGTAGTCAAGGAAACACGGTTAAGAATTCTATTTGACTCAAATTTTGTAAGGAGATGGAAAAGAATGCAGGCCAGCGTGATAGACTAAGTGTTAGTGGAGGTCCAAGGCAAGCAATGAGACGCTTAATGTATATATACATATATATATGAATTAGCTAATATTTTTATATATGCATAACCTAACACCTCAATTTTCCGTAGGAGTAAGCTTATATGCATTTCTGCACTCTGTCTCTAGGTATCTACTGAAACATTTAATATTTGTGTGACGAAATGGAAAACCCAATAAACTTTGTCCAACCCAAGAATCGTATCCAAGACTTCTGTATCACATAACACAATACAACTAAAACAGGAAAAATTTTCGCAAAAATACGTATACCGTGCTTAATTCCAATAAGTCACAACGTAATCGTGGCACCGGTCCCGATGAATCTATCATCTAATATTAATAACTTCTAGTCACGATATCGACATAATTTTGGATAGCCTCTGGGCATTGAAAATGGGGATTGCCGCGACCTAAATAGCTAAATTAACGAGAATTTATAGCTAATGGCTGGGTTTTTGACGAGAATTTTGCGGACAATTGCCCTAATTTGACGTCCTGCAGCACGATGCTCCGACGTCTTGAGTGCGGTGTCGGGTAGCGGGTGGATGAGGGCTGCTCAACACCGGGATGGTTGGCGCGCACTTGGGGAGGCCTATAGCAGTGGACGGCGTCCGGCGATAGGCTGAGTATGTGGCTTAGTTACTTTTTTGACATAAAGTGTGCTGTGAGACCTATAAACCCTAGTTAAATTCATAGGTAAAGTAGTGTCTAAGTGTAAAAACGTTGAAATATAACTACAAATGATAATAAGCTTGCACCGTGCTTTAAAGGCGAAGGAAAACATCGTGATGAATCCTGTACACCTAAAAGTTCTTAGGAATTTCTTAGGCGCGTAATCCACTGACCCGCACTAGGCTAACATGATGGATTGAGGCCTCTTTATTTCTTGATCACGGTCTGTTTACTATACACAGATAAATTCCTCAATAATTTCTCCATTACACATAACGAAAGTTAAGTAAATCTTTCGCAGAAAAATACTACTACGGAATATACTCAAGGAAAAATTCGTGCTAAACAACCATCCAATGTCCATTTTATGTCCGATCACACATTACCCATAAAGGAACTATAAAACTATTTTATGACGCCTTGGGGTCAGTTTGACCCCGCGTGATGGAATGTCCGCACGCGACACGGGTTATGTGCGTGCGTTAAAATTACTTAAGGAGGACGTGTAACTAGGATTTTCCGTTAGGAAATTCTCAGAACTGAGTCTGGAAATTTGCCCGAAACACGGGTATAGACTCGCTCGCTATTAGGTGGAATTAAGAATAAAAATAATGTGAAATCCACACATGGATTTCTGCCTTCCTATTCGGAAAGAAAAGCTTGTACCTATCTAGGTATTAAAAAGGGACCTACATAAAATATTTTGTTGATGATTACTTGAAGGATAAACATAGTAAAAAAATTTAGGGAAGGGTTTTTGTACCGGATTTACACCAAAACTTCTTCAACGATTTTGATAGACGTTGTTACTGAAAATATTTAAAAAAATTATTAACTCCAGTGAATATATAAATAAATACATACAACAGTCACATATATAGTTCTGGCCCTATACTACGATAGAAGTCCTGTGTCGTGGGTATCAGAAACTACGAGAGACTTTATCGGCCTCACAAACACCCAGACCCAAAACAAATATTTGTGGATCACACAAACATTTATCTCGGTGCGGGGATCGAACCCGCGGCCTCTCGTTTAGCAAGCTAGTGTCAACTGCGCCACGAGGCTGTCAAATCCGCGTAAATAACTTGTATTTCATAAAAGTTATGATAATAAATGCATTAATTAACATATTTATTTCGCTCGCAAAGATATTTCTCTATGAAAGGTCAGCTTTCCCATACAAGGTTAATGGATAGGAAAACATAAATTATTTTGTTAAAGTATTTTAATGTAAATATAATTGCACGGTTTCAGAATTCTAGGTATGTGGATTTAATTGTTTTCCTTTGTTAACTTTATTGTTTTATTATTGACGAATTTAATTTCCTTTTTTATTTGAGTGTGTTAAACAAGGAAAAGGATATACCCAGTATGTGAAAGAAAAAATAATGAAAGAATTACATGGACTTAATCGTATGCAACCATATTGGTACTTCTTGAATTAAAATCATTTTACCCCCAGAGAAATCTTTCGCCCAGCAGTAACATTTCTGTTGCTAAAAACGAGACATCAAACTTATTTATTAAGACTATGAAGAATATAAGACGACAAATATAAAAAAACCTTTAACAATACAAAAGCAGGATTCCATTCAGCTTGACTTAACTGTAACCTTTAACTTAAACGCGCAAGTTAACGTTACGCCAATTTGTAAATGTCGTAACATGAATGAAGCTTGAATCAGTGGCGGTACTTCCATAGAAGCCCGAAAGCCCGACTTGCCTTACATAGTTCCGAATAACGAACTTAACGATTGTTTATTTATAAAATAACGCTATAAACGTGAATGTGAGTACTAACCGGTAGGTATTTATTAGTCCTACGTACCAAAAAAAATATGCTGCTACTAAATAAACATTTGGGCTTGCCTTAGTTTGACACCCTAGGCACGCCACTGGCTTGAATATATCTTTCTTAAGCGAAACGGGATGACTGGGGCCAGTATAAATTGACCTCTGTTGTATTTTAATATATAGGAGTCATCATAAACAATATTAATGTGAATGTAAGTGGGTTTTTATACTTAGCGCACCGATTTTAAAGTAATTTGATGGGGATATATATACGTCATACATATATGTCGATTCTTTTTGTCTATGAAATATATTGAGTCCCACCGCTGGGCGAGGGCCTCATCTTCAACTTAAAGCCCTTTAACCTTAGTCAACCACGTTGGCCTAGTGTGGGTTGGTAGACTACTCATCCAAGAAATTCCTAAGTAGGTACTGTCAAGTCTGTCGGTTTCCTCACGATGTTTTCCTTTACCGTTAAAACACGTGATATTTACTATCAATTCAGATTTAGTTAATTTTTAAATATCACACACTAGACTTTTTTATTTTTTACCAATATTTTTAATTGCTTAGCGACATATGACTACAAAATTAACTAATGTAATTATTTCTCGTCTTTTTATCTAAATTCTATTAAGTAAGACATCCTCAAACACAGTCAAGGCATAAGTGAACGGACTATTAAGATGAAAAAGATAAAAAGGAGTATTTTAAGGTATTAGTAGTGGGACAATGGAGAGGTCTAGTTATACTGGTGATTCAGACGGCGCTCTCTCGCGGTTCATTTGAGATGCTAATAAACGGAGCTTAAATGTGCTGGGTTCCATTGCTTGTCGAGTTCGACTTCCTTGTTGGATAAATTATTGTGTAAAGGAGATATTTTTTAGCTAAATCAACTGTAGCTTACTGACTAATAGTTTCATTATCATGATCAGCCAAGTATGGTCTACTGCTAGACTTAGGCAAATTATATTCTGCCCTGTGGCAAGGGGGCGTCAGAATCCCACCACGGTATCCCCTGCCTGTCGTAAAAGGCGACTTAAAGGGGCCCTTGGGGTCGCTGGACGTGCCGTGGGGGCAGCGCGTCCTCACTGAAAGTGACCCCGAGAGGGGCGGCGGCACTGTGGCCTGTGTCCGTCGCGGGCGCCCATCCACAACCGAGGCGCCCGAACCAAGAAGTGGGGGTGCAACTGCGCCCCCTAAAACTCCGAGACGGCCGAGACAATTTCGTCTCGGAGGCGCACCGGGCGGTTGTGGTTAACGGTGTGCGCTTCTCGCTCACGTACCATGGTCGCCCAATCTGGCGCGGAGATGGCCACCGGGGGGTTTTGGTCGGTATGCCGGTTTAGGGAAATTGTTAGGGACCCAGCCCGGCACTAACACCTGCGCGGATATGACGTCGCCGCGCGCCGGGCTGGAAGACCGGTGACCCCGACATACGCTTCCCGCCCCCCTCCCCCGGGCTGGCGGGAAGTAGAGCCATAAACAGCTTTCCCCTCGAGAACAAAAAAAAAAAAAAAAGGCAAATTATATTACAAATAGGGCTTTATCTTAGATTTAGGTAATACTAGTTAGATGTGAAAATATGCAGGGTAAATACCGTGAGCGAAAAATAGGGCAGGTAATAGATACGATGATAACAAATAAATTGGCATTTAATAATCGCGACAAAAAATTAAAATTTTGAATTTTTGCTAACAATTAAAGGCATGTGTATGTTAGTGCCTTAGTTTTCAATAATTCTACATCGATTTAAATGCTGATTGGACCTTGAGAAAGAACATGGACTAATTTTATACCAAATTATTTTACTGCGTGTGGCGGGTAGTGTAACATTTTCTATCGACAACTGCGTGGAATGGAACGCACCACGCTTTATGTAAAGCCAAGTTCAACAAACCACGCCATCTTATTATTCTCGTTCGTATAACAAAGACATTTGTATATCTTTGTTGAGGGCATTACGATTAGAAAGTTTTGTGTTGAAGTGACATGTTGGAACACACACAAACTTTAAAAAAAAGTTATATTATAACTTGGTCGTCTAGATGTCCGATAGATGGCGGTAAAAGCAGTTTATAATTATAGCACTTGATTTCATAATTGGACGTTGTAACAATGCCTAAAAAAAGCAGTGATGGCCTCGAGGTTTGGGCACGCGGTCGAGAATCTCGCCAGTCGCGGGTTCGAACCCCAGGCACACACCTCTGACTTTTCGAAGTTATGTGTGTATTCACATTGAATTATCACTTGCTTTAACGGTGATGAAACCTGCACACCTAAGAGTTCTTAGAAATTTCTTAGGTGTGTAGTCCGCCAACCCGCACTAGGCCAGCGTGGTAGACTATGGCCTAAAACCCTCTCAATGGTAGAGGAGACCCTTGCTCAGCAGTGGGCGTATATGGGTTGATGAAGAAGAAGAAGAAGAACAATGCCTTATTTAATGTATTCAACCGTATCGATATATTGTAGAATACGTATGAAATAGATACATACACTAATTACTTTTTTATGGGATGTACGTCTATTTATACGTTTCGCCAGACTTTATAAAGAAAATTCATCTTAGGCCACCTTAGCCAAATGCGGGTTGCCGGACTAAACTTTTAGGCGTGTAGGTTTCTTCTCGATGTTTTCCTACACCAATAAAGTACGTGATAATTATAAATACACTCATAACTGAAAAGTCAGAGGTGTGTCCCAGTGTTTAAATGAACAATATACGAATTTCTCGAAAGTGCGCACCTCAAGTCAAAAATTACTATTAACAATATCGTAACTGAATGAACTCTTGCAACTTAAAAACATTTCATTCAACCCTCTCAAGTAGCGCTGAGCGCGTTTCCTGTGAGTTATCGTACGTCACTTATTTATAACTTCAAGTGTTACAAGTGTCTACTTAGTGGTATTTACGGAAATTATTGTATCTGATATGTGGACCACACACTGTCGATGTTTTGTCCAGTTCTGATGCGCGTGCGCAAGTGTATTGATAAATGCGTTTGATTGTTTAAATATACGCCAAATTGGCTTGCAATTATCATGGGCATCAGAAAAATAGTAGATAATTTTGGTAGAAAGAAGAGGGTAGAAAATAAATATATTTAGATGGCAAAAATATTTCTTGAGTTCAATGATATACATTGGTAACTTTTAGAGGTTATTTCCATCGCTTCATAAAGAATCTGTAGTTTATCTTTGATTAAAATGAACTTTGTGTTTCGCAATCAATTTCATAAATTCTTAAATGTTTTTATACTGAAATGAATTTGACATTAAATTGACAATGCTGTGGCGCAGTTGGCTAGACACCAGCTTGCGAAACGAGCGGCCGCGGGTTCGATCCCCGCACCGAGACAAATGTTTGTGTGATCCACAAATATTTGTTTCGGGTCTGGGTGTTTGTTAGACCGAAAAGTCTCTCGTAGTTTCTGATACCCACGACACAAGACTCGTATCTTAGTGTGGGGTCAGGACTATGTATGTGACTGTTCGGTGTATTTATTTATTATTTATTTATCTATATTATTGGCACAATTCACTGCTAAAAAAATGATTTTTGAATATCGAACATAATTCGGCAACCGCGAAAACCGATAGTGTAAACGAAGCATATTACGAAAGGTAGTGTAAACGGTCGGTTTTATTGAAGTAGGCAAAGGTAAACATTGTCTTTGGCAATCCTAACCTCACACAACCCGGCCCGCTGAACTAAAAATCAGTAAGCGTCCACTCTTTCACCGAAACACGGCTGCTATCTGATTGTTTGCGTCTAAATATTTACTTATATAATTCTTGGGGAACAAGCTGTAGGGAATGGCGGCGGGAATTTTTTCTTTTTTTTTACTGGCCAGTTGTTAATACATTAAAAGTTTTTGGATTTATCTAGTAAGTTATTTTATTCGCAAAGTATTGCTCTATAAAAATGTTCATAGGTTATAAGATTGAGTATACGATTTATCATATAAATTTAAGTTTGATTATGCCAGTATTATTGCGCCTGGTAAAATGTAAAAACACTTTCGTATTGATTAAATATTCATGTACTCAGTTTATTTATTTATTAATATTCTTTACTGTACACCACAATAATACAACATTGATCAAAGTAATTCGAAATCACAATTTTAATACATTACAAAATCCTTTACCAGCCTCCTTCGTAACAAATAGATAAAAACGCTACCTCCTATGCCACAAGCGGAATGACCACAGGTGTTAGCCGTCCAAACATCGTGTACCTCAACTATTTGCTTTTGTAACCCAGTTGTGGGCATTGACGGCTTCAACGTTTTTACTTCAATTGTTAACATTGCCAGTTCGTTCTTGACACGAATAGTTTATTTACACTGGCTGTTCATACTCGTGGATTCAGTTGCGTGATGAAATACCTAAGGAACTTTTTGGAGTCATAACTCAAGCGGACTGTAGATAAAAGAAAAGGTTTTATGTGTTCAAATTACGAAGATTTGTCTTTTTTTGTTGAATTTTAAATTCGAAATTTGAATATTCGAATGGAAATATATATTTTTAAAATTTCAAGTCATTTTTAGCTATTGAATATTCATTTTTTTTAATCATTTTGTGACTTCTAATTTTGAATATATTTTATGCCCATGTCCTCAAAGAAAATTTCGATAGAAGAAAATAACATGATAACATATGACAGTCTTAAAAAGATTATTAGGCCACCAATACATTAGACAAAAAAACACGCAATATTTTAAAGAAATACCGCATTATATCAAACTGGGAACATTTCATAATTCCCCGAAACTAATTCCGCAACACGAGACTGTTTCAGAATAAAAAGGTCGTAAATATAACGTAATAGAAGGAAACGACTGGCGTTACGTTTCTGTGAAACTATTCGAGTCGACCTATTTCTAATCGAGTCGGGGAATGCGTGAATTTAGGTGAATTTTGAAAACCCATGGTTGAATTTTTGGTAGAATTTTGTCCTCGAAGGGTAGACAATTTTTGTTTGTGTTTTAAGTTACATTTCATAAGGAAAAGATGTATTGTAGCTCATCAAATTTCAAAACTTCATGTTGCTGACCTTAAAAATACTAATGAAAAATGAGACAAATAATTGGTGCGACTCAGGAGTTGAACTTAAGACTTAAACAAACCATTATTTGCACTTCTATTGTTTAGCAAATATCAAAATTTAAAATCTTCTTTACAACTTTATAAAAATAAAAAGTCTTTTATTTCCAGTAAATTTACATTTCTTACGTACATATGTGTTAGTTTTATTTCGTATAATAACCCTTTTTAAAGTGCTGGATGCATGCACGTCATAAAACCGCAGTTATATGACGTCATAGATGACGTTGCAATGACATCAGCTTCAGCGGATGCCCGTGTGTTTGTGTAATGAGTGGAGTTTCCGGGTAGTTCGGAAACATGCAAAGATTTGATTAATACTAGGAATTAATAGGCAACAGGAAGATATAAAGAATATAGAGTTGCTATTTAGATATATAGATTAATATAGAGAAAAATAATATATGATTAATTAAGCAACTAATATTTTCTAACAGCCATATAAAAAATAACAATGAAGGATAAAAAGTTAAAATTGCTCATAGTCGTTCTGCATGCATACGCCGTGCAATCTAGAGGTTCGCTTCTAGGGTCGGACAGTTTTTTAGAATAGATTATTTTAAGTAACAACATGGAGTCTAGACTTCATTTTTTTGCAATAGACTCGCCCCCTATTACATGGGGCCTAAAACAAAATTGGCAAAATGTGGGTGCAGAAATGCCCACTAATTCAGGCGTTACAGGCGTGAGGTTACGTTTCTATTGTAAGACTTAAACTGAATGCATCTATAATATTAATAAGTAATAGAATTACTATTGAGACATCTTTATCACCACCCACAACTATTGCGAAGTTATTCTTCATTGTTTTCGATCCAACCTTTAGAGATAGCATCTCGAATGTAGGTGAAGATCGCTTGTGGGTGATTGCATGTTAATTGTGATACTTCTTACAATTTAGCTGAAATTCCAATACTAATAGAATTAAAATGTGAGACATAATAAGTGCCCTTAGAGTAAAAAAAATATTTGGTACTATGACTTTAATTATAGCTTTTGTAATAACCTTTTACGTATTTAGAAAAAAATCGGATTATGTAGATTGTAGAGTATATCTTAAAAAGGGTATGCAGAGATTTTAACTATAGAAAGTTACAGAAAGGGAGAATATTGAAGAACGTTTTCTGATTAGAATTTTCTATTTGATGAAACCCATACCACTTTACCAAATCCGGGAAGTAATCTTGTAAACTCTAAATCGAAATCCGTTCACAAAAAACTGTAGTCAGTATTGCCAAAATTTCAGAGATGTGCATAGTACATATATGTATATATGTGTCGTCACCTATTTTAAGTCACACATATGGCTGCGAACCTAAATCTTGTTAAAAAATTTCGGGCAAATTCTCAGACTACTAGTCATTTAAATACTTACTAATGAAAGTACCCAATAAAATTCAATCTAGCCTTTAAATCAAATCTTTTAGACCTCACTGATTAGATACATACATTTATATACATAAAAATACAATCAAATAAATAAAACAAATGATAGTACGTTGGCAAAATTCTTTACTGATGTAGTTTCTAAAGATGGTGTTTCGACCAACCTTTGGTTCAAACCTTTGGTCCAATCCATTGGCCCAATTGGACCAAACGATGACATAACCCTTTTAATGTCTGTTCCTTCTATCCACGGTCATACCTTTCATGTCTTACACACGCGCAGCCTGACTTCCAACAATAGATTTTATTGCCTATACGTAATCGAAAGCTGTTTTTGTATGGGCTTTTATTGCTACACAATATTTATAATAGTTGTAGCAATGGTAGCTATAGGTCTTTTTAGGTAACGGCTACCTTTAACTTAAAAAAGATACACCCAACAGTCACTAAGATAGTTGTGAACCCACATTTAGAATACAATTCCTGTGTCATGGGTGTTAGAAATTACGAGAGACTTTTCGGTCTCACCAACAAAGAAAACAAAAAAAAAATTCTGGGACATTTGACTCGGTGCGGGGATCAAACCCAGGACCTTTCGTTTCGCAAGCTGGTATCTAGCCAACTAAGGCTCGGGGTTGTTAATTTAAAGTACAAATAACAATCAAAGGTTTGTAAAGATTGTGGTATTGTATAGATTCTGTCTACCTTTGTGGGATGATGGAGGAATTTGTACAAGTTGCTCTTATTTTGTAATAAATAAAGAGAGTTTTATATCGTAATGAGTTTACTACTTTCCATTTAAATAATTAAATTTGTCCGTATTTTATCTCATTGAAGTATTTAATTTGTGTTCTTCAAGCTGCCAATCCTCACAAATAGCATCAATATCATCTCAATAAAAGTGTAGACATTTTACACATTGTCAGAACATTTCAAACACACCGTAACATAATATTTGAACCGTAAACTATGTTCTATCGTAAAAGCAACTTTATAGCCTTTAAGATATAGTAAAATATTGAATGCGTTGTAAATTGTGAGTCAGATAATCTTGAACCAGGTCAAAAGTGTAGAATGTTTAAGATCTATGTGTCTGTACGAGTAAATAATAAGTATTGAGAGGGATGTATGAGAAAGGTCACTCTATATATAGCAACATATACATAGGCCTGTTTCAGGTATTTAAGCAAAATTTTAATTAATGTACGTTTTTTATTATATTATTACGTACATATATGACAGCCCCGTGGCGCAGTTGGCTAGACACCAGCTTGCGAAACGAGCGGCCGCGGGTTCGATCCCCGCACCGAGACATATATTTGTGTGATCCACAAATATTTGTTTCGGGTCTGGGTGTTTGTGAGACCGGAAAAGTCTCTCGTAGTTTCTGATACCCACGACACAAGACTCGTATCTTAGTGTGGGGTCATGACTATGTATGTGATTGTTGGGTGTATTTATATAATTCAATAATAACAAAAATTTGTACATTGCTATCCTGTAGTATTCGTGAAAATTCTTAGTAACCGCACGGAATCAGGATATTTGCCCAAAAAACGGCAATAGGCTCTCCTTCTTGATTGGCGAAACCTCTGCCTTCACTTACTAATATGCAGTCAGTCAAAATAAATTTTATTCAAATCAACTTTTACAAGTTCTTTTGAATCGTCACTATTAAACTACTTTTTAAAACTAGAAGTCGGGAAGATTTTTATACACTGTATCTGTTGATGTGACTTAATAAAGTTATATAAACAGTTATACTTTAGAGCTGAAACCCTGTATACAATATAAGACAAGCAATAGGCCCAGTGATTACAAACACCGTGACATTAAAAAGATCTTGACAAAAAAGTTTGTTTTCTTCACAACAACGAGTAGATATTAAATGCAAATATATACAGAATTTTATACTGCTCAACACCGGGATAGTTGGCGCTTTCTTGGGGAGGCCTACGTTCAGCAGTGGACGGCGATAGGCTGATTGATTGATTGATATACAGAATATGATCAATTTATAAAAAAAATCCCGACAAAAAAATCGTTTCCCTTACAACATGAGTATTTTATGTACCTATATTATACAGAATATGATTAAATTAACATCACAATACTAAAGGCTAAAAATTTCCACAACCCACATACCAGTCCCATAACGATTGTCATAGTGGGACGGCATAGTTATTTACATAGACAAACCATTAGTTGTAGTGACCTACTTCCCAACGCCCTAGGGTTAGTAGGGGAATATTTTTATGCCTTTGTTTTAAATCTATTTTAGACACAGTTCTGACCCCACAATAAGATACTAGTTTTATGTCAATATGAAATGTGAGAAAGGGTTTAGATATTTGTATTGCATAAAATATGATTTGTCTAATAATTGCATAAAGAATTGTCTCTTTTCTTTGACGGTGAAAGAAAACTTTGTACGTGATGAAACCTGCACACCTAAAAGTTCTTAGGAATTTCTTAGATATGTAGTCCGCCAGCCCGCAGCAGGCCATTGTAGTGGATTATAGCCTAAACCCTCTCATTTTATGAGGACCTGTGCCCAGCACTGGGACGTATGTGAGCTGATAATGGCATCTTGCGTTCAGCAGTGGACAATAGGCTGAGAATATAACACAAAAGCACACAAAGCTACCAAAATAAAGAAAATATCCCTACTACGTATTTATAGCAATGTATCTATGTCAAACCACCCCAGGAGAAACAATAAAATAAACTAGCAACCCTATTATATTGTCCCACATACACCCTAGGTCACAGGGGCTCTTGAGACCTAACTACCTACGTCAGAGCCTTCCATGTCGGGCGCCAATTCATGTAATGACTATTACTGTTTCCGAGCCATAAAACAAATGAACGTAGGGATGAAGTGGGACAATCTATACTACTGGAAAAAATTAAAGGATCAAAAAATAAATCCAAATTTTTGGGCGTTTTTTAACAGGCCGTAACTTCGAGAAAAATGGTCTTGCAGGAAATTTAAAAAAAGAAAATTGTAGCTCCAAGTCTCTAGTTTTTGGATTAATACATTAAAAACTTGTAGCATCAGTGGTTTTTGAGTGATCTTAGGAAAACCAGCAACAAAAAAATTCAAAATTTTTAATGCTTCTTTTTTTTTTATATACGGGCGTGGACAAAAATGTTCTTGCTTAACCCTTATAAAGATCGGATACTTTGTTTATTTATCTTTAATTTCTATTTTTTAACACCTCGATATGTTTAGTTCTCGCTGAGATATCAGACTCCAAATGGAAAATGATCCTTTTGTCTTTAATTATCGATATCTCAGCAACCAATAATTGCACACCACGTTAAAGGTGCGTTTCAAGAATTTGAATAAATATCCTTTAACTATCAGCTATTACTTTTTCGAAAAAACAAGAATTCTTCTTGTTACATGAATTTGAAAATGCATCAAAAAATGAGCTTTAGGTGGTGTTTTGAAAAATCAAGCGCTGGATCGAAAATATTGTGAAAACCAATAATGTTAACCCTTAAATGCATGATTTTTTTTTTCTTAATAAAAAAAATCTCATAGGTAATAGAAGTAGTAAGGGTACCGAAAGTGATATAAAAATAAAAATAAATGTCCATAATAATTATATATTTATGAAAAAATGGTATGTTGCCAATTGGCAACAATATGCGTGTAGGTATTACTTAAGTAAGCAATAGTAATACCTAGACAGTATCTGTATTTGTGTGAAAAAGAATAATTTTATATATTATGAATTCCGTTTTGCTGAAACCTTTGCACCCACCATTCTTATAGTTCTTTCAGATTCTTACAGTGATTCTTGTAATCGCTTTTTTTTCTTAGTAGCCTACGCCATCCGTCCGCACTTCCTTACTTGGAATTGGCTTCATAGGATCGTATCCTTTCCATTTCTACTTGATTCTCAATCATTTGATAGGCCGGTCTAACTCTTCTTACAGTCTCTAAACTTCTTTATTGACAACGTTTATATGCCAGCTCAGATATGAAGTCCGCCAAAGACGTAAGTTTCATCCGTATATTTCCAGTCGCCTTCTTATAGAACGCAAGAATTGATCACGGCCATGTCTAACATATTATAGAAGAACAGGGGAATGTATCACTTGCGGGACGAAAAATTTATTGAACTAGTCCGGTATCTCCCCTAAAACTGTCCAAGAGATCTACTCTACCTATATGAGCGTTTTAGTTGATTATTTTTGAACAACGTTCGTTGAAACGTTTGAACGTTGAAATTTTGAACGTTCTGTTGTTATTGTTATACCTCTTTACCGATTTAGCAAGATTTACGCGAGGATGATTTGGTTGTTATCTTTCAACCATGTCACAGCTACACCCACACCTTTATACGTAGCTACTTTACTCTTCGTAAGAGGCTCTGGCAATAGTATCTTTATTATAATATATTTATGTGTTGGTAGTTTAGAATTCTTACCTAATCGGTTTCTTTGTATCGTAACTAAGTCCAAAAATATTTGTTTGGCCAAGTAATTCAATTTTCTGAAATTTTCTGCATATCAGCAAAAAAACAAATGTAGACGAGATTGTTTTCATCTATATCAGATGAACTTTTTCATCCTGCTATAAAAATCCTATTTTCTAATGAAATCAGATACTTTCCAACATTTACTATTAAATTGTGGTCGGTTCATACTAAAAACAAAGAATGATACATCCTCACCAAACATATAAATGTAGGTAATATGTACTCCCAAACAATGTACAAACGCATGGTGTAGCCAAACGGCAACATACCGTTTTCTTGTAAAAATCAAATATCAATAACACATTCAATTGAAAATGTATCAAAATATTGAAAACTTACCTTTATTTTTATCTAAATTCTATTTTTGTTTCTATATTTGTCTATTTATTCCGACAAAACAAGAGTCACAAAATACACATAAAATCGAAAACAAGAAATTACTTGAAGTGAAAAGTTGTTACGATTTTTTTTTTTAATATCCGCGGTTTTGTAAGTATCTATGACAGTTATTTGTCTTTGTCAATATTTGTTTAGTTCAGAAAGTGAAAAATTAAATGATATTGATCTAATAATTCAAAGATAATCGTACAAAACTGGTTTGTAGACATTTGGCAACAATATGCATTTAAGGGTTAAGTGTGCGTTTTACAGTTCAATATGTCCACGATAATCCTACAAAGTGCCAAATTAATCCATCCAGCCGTTTTTTTGTTTCACTCGATCGAATTTTTGAACAAAATTAGGGATCACGTTT
Source organism: Cephonodes hylas (assembly GCA_030295005.1). Taxonomy (NCBI): domain Eukaryota; kingdom Metazoa; phylum Arthropoda; class Insecta; order Lepidoptera; family Sphingidae; genus Cephonodes; species Cephonodes hylas. The sequence goes on along the minus strand of AP025386.1, from coordinate 5,818,377 downwards.
TGCTCTGCAAAGCTCATAATTTAAGAAATGAGAAATATTCTTTTTTAAGAGCTTTTTCCACATTTTGTTGTATAGGTTTGTTGTTTTGGAACAACTTGAGGAAATTTAACAAACAAACGCCCAATCAATTCAGTATTTCGTCAATGCGAATATTGTTGCTCGAAAATTCGTTAATCACACACAGTAGCTACAACGGGCAATATTGGCGTTGGTGACTTGAATTTCCTCAAGTTGCCCCAAAACAACAAATTCCTACAACAGAAACGTGGAAAAAGCTTTAAAAAATAAATATTTTTCATTTCTTAAATTATGAGCTTTGCAGAGCAAAAACGTGATCCCTTATTATTTTCAAAAATTCGATCGAGTGAAACAAAAAAACGGCTGGATGGATTAATTTGGCACTTTGTAGGATTATTGTAGGCATATTGAACTGTAAAACACACACTTAACATTATTGGTTTTCACAATATTTTCGATCCAGCGCTTGATTTTCCAAAACACCACCTAAAGCTCATTTTTTGTTGCATTTTCAAATTAATATAACAAGAAGAATTTTTGTTTTTTCGAAAAAATAATAGCTGGTGGTTAAAGAATATTTATCCAAATTCTTGAAATGCACCTTTAACTTGGTGTGCAATTATTGGTTGCTGAGATATCGATAATTAAAGACAAAAGGATCATTTTCCATTTGGATACTGATATCTCAGCGAGAACTAAACATATCGAGGTGTTAAAAAATAGAAATTAAAGCTAAATAAACAAAGTATCCGATCTTTATAAGGGTTAAGCAAGAACTTCTTTTTCCACGCCCGTATAACAAAAAAAAAGAAGCATTAAAAATTTTGAAATTTTTTTGTTGCTGGTTTTCCTAAGATCACTCAAAAACCACAGATGCTACAAATTTTTAATGTATTAATCCAAAAACTAGAGACTTGGAGCTACAATTTTCTTTTTTTAAATTTCCTGTACGACCATTTTTCTCGAAGTTACGGCCTGTTAAAAAACGCCCAAAAATTTGGATTTATTTTTTGATCCTTTAATTTTTTCCAGTAGTGTAGTATCGAGAATTTTGTATAGGGTTTGGTGTTACATATTATAGTAAAATAGAGAAATGTAAGGTCTATTGTTTGAACTGAAATATTTGAAGTAGTTTTTAGATTAACTCCTAATTTTAAAAAGAAATGACTTTTACCTAACAACCACATTTTAAACATATTATGGTTGTTAGGAAGACTTTGAATTTTTGATTTTTGTTGGGACGTTTGCGTTTGACGTTGCGCCTGGAGGTTTTTAATTAATTAACTTAGCTATTACCTGCATTAGTATACGACCACGTATTATTATTTTCACCTTTTGTATATTGTTATTTTCACATCTAACTGATATTACTTAAATCTAGGATGCATCGCTATTTTATTCATAATATAATTTCCTCTTGACTCTTTCCTCCCATTGAAGTATTAGTCAGTGAGCTAAAATACTTGCTATCTGCTAAAACATCTTCATTCCTAAACAAACAGTGTCATATTCGTAGTAAATCTTAAAAACGTACTAAAATAATGACTCAAAGGAATTATTATAGAGAGATAACCCAGATATTTTTACGACCGACAATATGATTCAATGGTCGAAAAATGTTATTCGCAATATTAGGAGAATCTTAAATCATCAGCAACTAAATAATTCTATCACGTTAGTCCCATATTTATATGGACTTAGAGGCCTTAGGTTCGATTTCTGAAATGAGATCACAAATGTTGATATGACACAGATGATCATCATCACTGCTGGGCACAGGCCTACTCTACAAATGAGATCTTAAGTGCTTAGTTGAGACCTACGAAATTCTTTTGAACTTTTAAGTGTGCAGGTTTCATCACGATGTTTTCCTTCACCGCTAAAATACGCAATAATTTCTTCCCAATAACCACATAACTTAGAAAAGTCAGAGTCATGTGGGGTTTGAATCTACGAGCTTCGAGATTCTTGACTACGTACGTCAACCTAGAGGCTATCGCGACTTTTTGAAATTTTACCACCTATACTATATTATTATGAAAAGTTAACAAATAAAATACAATCCTAATTGAATCTACGATGATCAAGGCCTTTAAAATTACGTCGGCTGATATCCCATTTCATTAAACAGTTCAACAGGTTTTATTAAAGTAATCTCGCATACACCCAAATCATTATCTTCACGCCGTCGCCGCAGGGGGGCTGGCTGGGGAATGACTTTGACATTCGCCTCGATGATAATAAATCTTCATAGTTGGTCATTGTTCTTGAGTTCAGTTATCCCACATCACTGTAGGGGTAATTTATAGTGAACGGTTGTAGTTATGATTCTTATGTATTTGATTGTTATTTGTTACGCGAATAGGTAGGCAAATACAAAAATAAAATGTTGGCGATGTTTTTCATATTTTTCGTGTTCATGAAAATATCTACCGGGAAAACGTAATAATACATTGCCAAATCCGGGAATTGAAGTTAGGATCTCTTGAATGCACTGTATATTCGTACAAGTAACTCAGTAATTGTCAACTTTATTCCTATTTCTTAACTTAATTAAACCGTCAATACGTTCCACGTTTGTCTATAATTTTTCTCATTTTTCGAGGATATATAAGCCCAGTAGTGGGCCGTTGATGGGCTAAAATTCTAGTATCAAGGGTAAAGACATAACCTGTATTTTGATGGGAGTTGCGGACATCACAATCGGCTTTATTACTTGTAACAAAATACATGAAATTTAGTATAATAGTCATTTTAGTTTTAATATTGCATACCTCATACCTCACGCCTGTAATGAAGGCGAAGGGCCGAAGGGGTAGGCAGAGATGCATTTCTGCACCCACATTTCGCCAGGTATGTTTCAGTCCCACGTAATAGGGGGCGAGCCTATTGCCGTTTTTCGGGCACATTTCCAGACTCCGTGCTGCTGCTGAGAATATCCTAATGGAAAAACCCAATAACACTTTGCCCGACCCGGGAATCGAACCCAGGACCTCTAGATCGCGCGGCACGTGCTTGTACCGCGAGACCACGAGGCGGTTTTAATATTGTTATTTATTAATACTTGGAGGCTTACAAAAAATAGAAAGCCCTATCGAGCTTTTACATAAGCTTACAAAACGAGAGCGCGATCCTCAACTGAGACAAATGTTTGTATGATCCACAAATGTTTGTTTCAGGTCTGGGTGTTTGTGAAAGAACATCGTCTCTCGTAGTTTCTAATTTCCACCACACAAGACTCTTATCTAAATGTGGAGTCAGAATGATACTGGTTGTATACAGACCGTAAACGAAAACTAAGGCAGGTAACTTTTACGGTAATTACAAACCCATTAGCAAAAAATACCGATAAAAGACGAAAATTTTGACGTTTTCCTAACAATCACATTTAATATCAATGGTCAAATTATATCACACTAGTTCTTATTAGCCTAAGATCCCACCACGAAATTACTACATACATAATGACGTGAGTCAAACACACATTTTTACATTCGTGTATGAATAGGAGAATACACTGATATACCGCAGCCAGTCAAAATATCCCCGCAAGTAATTTTAATTTAATTAATGAAAATTAATTTTTGGAATAAAATTTCATGCACTTCGTTTTTAAATAAAATATGATCCACGTCATAGCTATACATGTAAAGAATTCTAAAATCCATAGGTGCCGTTCCACACTCAGCCGCAACTACCCCGCAGCCAGGTGCAAACAGGTAACATTATGGAGTTTTTTTACACTCATAACGTACTCGGATGATTTTGGTATCAAATTAAAGCTGATTTTTTTTCTAATATGATGATATATGTCTGCCTGTGAAATAATAGCCGCAAATTAGCGGTGCCATCTGTTAAAAACGCGAGATAACCGGGATAAAGTGTTCTCAGCCGGCACATTTATGGCCGAATACTGAAAAGCAACTTAAAAATTAAGGTGAACTTAAACGTCTAATCCCGTCTTATTTTAGTCGATAAAGATCGACTTACAATTAAGTAGCGTTTCAGTATTCGGCCCTTAATAATATTTATTTCAAAAAATAAGTGGGATTCCTTCAAAATAAAAATTGCACGTTATCAAGTTTATGTTTTTCTTTTATTTAAATGTTTTTAAATAACTTTTTGCTCGGGGATATTATGTTCAATTCAGTCAATTTTTTTTTCATTGCATATATTATAAATTTAACAGAATTTTAAGCCTCGAAAATGATTCTAAAATGAATTTGTGTCAACCTTAGCTCAGTTATCTTGTTGTGTATTCACATTGAATTATCACTTCCTTTAACGATGAAGAAAAACATCGTGATGAAGCCGGCTCACCTAAAAGTTCTTAGGAATTTCTTAGGTGTGTAGTCGGCCAACCCGCACTAGGCCAGCGTGGTGGACTACGGCGTAAAAACCCTCTCAAATGGTAGAGGAGACCCGTGCCCAGCAGTGGGACGTGTTTTGGTTGATGATGAATAAGTTTTAGCGTCATATGGGCAAAAACAGTATTTTTCGAATCCCTTAAAATTGATGAAACATCCATCGTACAAATATGTAAATTACCAATTATTTTAAGGAATATTGTTATCTAAAAACTTAATTAAGAACATTTAAAGATTTTTGCGTAAATTTTGATAAGTAACAAGATAACTAAGCTAAGGTTGACACAAATTCATTTTAGAGTCATTTTCGAGGCTCAAAATGCTGTTAAATTTATAAAATATGCAATGAAAAAAAAGTTGACTGAATTGAACTTATCCCCGAGCAAAAAGTTATTTAAAAACATTTAAATAAAAGAAAAACATATACTTGATAACGTTCAATTTTTATTTTGAAGGAATCCGACTTATTTTTTGAAATAAATATTATTAAATGTGCCGGCTGAGAACACTTTATCCCGATTATCTCGCGTTTTTAACAGATGGCACCGCTAATTTGCGGCTATTATTTCACAGGCAGACATATATCATCATATTAGAAAAAAAATCAGCTTTAATTTGATACCAAAATCATCCGAGTACGTTATGAGTGTAAAAAAACTCCATAATGTTACCTGTTTGCACCTGGCTGCGGGGTAGTTGCGGCTGAGTGTGGAACGGCACCTATGGATTTTAGAATTCTTTACATGCATAGCTATGACGTGGATCATATTTTATTTAAAAACGAAGTGCATGAAATTTTATTCCAAAAATTAATTTTCATTAATTAAATTAAAATTACTTGCGGGGATATTTTGACTGGCTGCGGTATATCAGTGTATTCTCCTATTCATACACGAATGTAAAAATGTGTGTTTGACTCACGTCATTATGTATGTAGTAATTTCGTGGTGGGATCTTAGGCTATATAGACATTCTGGGAATCAAACACTCACATACTCTCACGATTACCCCACCACAATACCATAAACGATCGTAATAATCTGACATTCCCACGAAGCCATATCAACGACAAGGACTCGAACCCGCATCATTTGCATTTCAAACTGAGGAATAAATGCAACAATAATCTGACAACTCATTTCATGCTGAGAGCTCCTTAAACGGAAAGGACTGAGTCACGGAACTACGGACTATCATTAATGTGAAGTAAGAATTTATTTTCAAAGTAGCGGAATCTGCCTTCGCTAGGGCGCAGATTAAAAAAAAATTTAAACCTTGTTTCCTGACAGATTACTTAAAAAAGGGTTTGCCTTCGTCAAATAAAAATTTTCGTAATTTACTTTATTTTTTGACCATCTTCAAGTTCTTTCACGCGTCAATTTGCAATCCTATCAAATGCGCCATAAATACGATTACCGGGTAAAATAATTTAGGCAATAAGTATTTACCAACTCGCACTAGGCCAGCGTGGTGGACTATGGCCTACCCTAAACCCTCTCAATGGTAGAGGAGGCCCAGTAGGACGTATATAGGCTGATAACGAATCAGTATTTTTGCCTACTCATTCTTAAATGTATCCTTTATAATAAAGGTATCAAATAATTGTTTTCTTATTCCGTTCTTTCCCTTATGACCTAGTCCGTGGTATAGAGAATTTAAAAGCTACTCCCGCCATACTTTATAAGGCCTGACACAGCATTAGAAACGAAGCGATCCATTTATGGATTTCCTACGAGATCTTATCTAAGCTTACATGTTTTATGCAAGGATTAAGTTTCACTTTATATTTCCTCGTGATATTTTAGGATTGGATAGTCTATGGGTCATTCATTCATTCATTCATCATCAGCCTTTATTCGTCCACTACTGGACATAGGCCTCTCCTACGGCACGCCACTGGGCTCGATCTTCGGCCCTCCTCATCCAACCGCTGCCAGCCACCGCGCGGATATCGTCACCCCACCTAGCCAGAGGGCGTCCTACACTACGTCTATGGGTCGGATTTAGTAAATAGCCCTCATTTTTTTTATTATTAAAGAAATTCGCAATAGCAGCGCGGACTCTAAAAATATGACCTTAAAACAATGACTCGCAAGTTTATTCGCAAAAAGGTTTTTTATATATACTCCTTCCTACCGCAAGCGTAAGTATATGATAATTTATCAGTATTTTTCCTTGACATTACGTTGTGCAAACATATATCTCATGTTTATGTATTGTAGTTGTTAATCAACACATTACTTAGACACACATACCGCGCGCGAAATATGTAGGAATTTATTAGTTCCTTTAAGATATTTTCCACTGTTTGTTAATATGGATTGAGCAAAGAAAATATTGCGGATTGGTATAGCAGCCAATTATTGGTTTTGATGTTAAACTTCGCACTATAACTGAAGTGATAAGCGGTAGTAAATATTTGCACTAACATTTTTGCTAGAATTTTTTAGGGGAATAAAAATTGAAGACATAATTGTATCTGTATACATACTGTATATACAATTGGACATGGTAGTAAGGGACCCTATTTCATTTTTCCGGCCGTATTTTCAAATTCTATGATACTTAATAGAAAAATCCTATAACACTGAACGACCCGGTAAAACCTAGGACTGAAGTATTTGTTGGAGAATTTTTTTTTACATAAATAAATAAATTATAATATTATAGTCTCCTACAATTTTTCCCTCACAAGCTCTCAGCATACCTACTAGCCGTAGTATGAATTATGACAGGAATTTTTCATCTAATGTCAATATTGATGTCTAAAGACTCTAGGCTTATCCCACCTCTTGATAACAAACCTCAACTCCAAGATCCTCAGTCAATGTCACGGTGAGTCAGTGAAATGATATCATGGACCCGGAAGAGGTTTAATCACCTCCCATATACTATGACTATGACATGAATCAGCGCCGTAATATATCAACAAGTCCTGATGCACTTTTATTCAAACAATTTAAGATTCACTATCAATGCGTGACTTGGGGACAGTGGGGAGTGAGATAAGAGATAAGAGCGATTTAGGAAAGTATTTTTTCATTGAATTTTTAAGTCTACTTGGTATAGTTATAAGAGATTACAAATAACTTTAAAGGGGTTCAGTTTATTTTCAAAGATTTACATCTAATTTTCAATATTATCGTCATCAGCCGAAAGGGTTCTGTCGAAAGCGGCCTGCGTCCAGCGGCTTCCCGCGATCATCGTCAGCTCATCAAAGTTTTAGTGCGTAAAATTGCTAAGAGATGCATAGATATCTGGCACGTTTTCAGAATTACTACTTTATAAGAATTACAAACATAACCTCGAAGTTGTGACCCATTTATGGGGTAGGCAGAGATTGGTATGCATAATCCTATTTCCAAACATACCTCTTCAGCTTCGTTAAACTTTATTAATTATGCATCTCGTAAACATTCTTTTTAAATAACTAGCATTATAAGCTATTCGTATTAGAGAACTATTAGAGGACCTAAGTTATCAGTAGTAGAGAACGGCAATTTTTTTTAACGCAAATAGATCATTTAATGCGTTTTCATCTCCTTTGTTACAGATTATGACTATTTAATTTAACTTTATCAAGGTCCTTTAAAGTAATCCTATAGGGGGAACTATCCAAAGTTTTTTAAAGACAAACATTTAATTTTCAATCGTTTTTTTATGATATATTCTTTGAATCGCGCTCTCTCATCACTTAGCCCACAAAATGAGTGCCGAGTCACGCAGTCAGCGGAGAGTTGGTGCGCTTTTCAATTGATCCCCATCACGGCTTGTGAGTCAACTGTAATGCGTCATTACATAACGAGTCGCCCACTGGTTTGTCACTCTATGTGACACGAGAAAGGAAAAAAAACGAAGGAGGTTTTAACACCGTGTAAACTGGAAAAGAGATTGGGTGCAAAAAGAAGGTCTAAACACTTTGTAAATTGGAAAAGAGGTTGGGTGCGAAAAAGAAAAAGATTTTTAACACTGAATTTGAAATGAGGAAAATGTACGATACCTAAATGTTTTTAAAAAAGTATCACTATCTACACCAACGAATATTATAAAAAAAGCCTTTATTTCATAGGTGTGTAGTCCGCTAAACCGCCCTAGGCCAGCTTGGTGAACTAAAACTGTACCTATTTGTGGTTCAAACACTGGCTAATGATGACAGTGATGATGTGTTAATACAGGATAACTGACAAATTACCAATAATTATATAAATCGATCCAGCAAAGGTTAATCGACAAAAAGTTCCAGACATACAAAAGTGACAAATACAATAATACTAAATTGATAAACTAGTCTGCCTTAAAAACTCATTAAAAATAAGTCTCAAACAACATAACATTCTGTCACTACAATGTCATGTCAATCCCTTGGGTACTGTTTCGGGTGGGGCCAAATAAAATATTATTGCCCAGAACACACAATATGGACATACTTTTTATACTAAAGGTGGGGTTCCCTTGGACATTTGATGCGTAGGTTTTGCAGGTAAATTAATTAGGTATCTTTAACTTATTATTTCTAGTTGTTGTAAAATAATAATGTTCACTATATAATCGCTTTGTCCATGTTAAAATTAAAACATATTGCAGAATTTGTGTAAGGAAAAAATCGTGGAAACTGTCAATTTTAGGGTCAGTGTGATACCATCTTTTTAATTGCTAAATGAATTTTCATACGAAAATTTAGTAATTTAAAAACAGACCCAAATAAATAATTAATCCGAAGCAAGACATAACCCGACGATTTGACAAAGGTCGCGGGTAATAGATAGATGAGGGCTGCTCAACACGGGGATGGTTGGCGCGCACTTGGGGAGGCCTACGTTCAGCAGTAGGCGACTATAGGCAGAGCAAAAGTCAATGGCCCTATTTATTAAGACCTATATTTCGACAATAATAAAGTGGAAATGTTGTGAAAAGGCAGACTTCAATGGAGTGCGGTGAAAACTAACACCCAAGCTACACCAGATCCTTAACTCCAAAAAATATCCATTTACATGAGTCATTTCACATGGTCTTGCTAATTCACCATCACTCAAAAAACTCGTTTTTGATTTGCGATCTTTTGTCCTTGTCTCGCTGCATACATTAATCTTCCATCCCTTTCTGGCACATACAGTTCGCTGACACAAATACTTTCCTGAAAGCACCGATTTCACTTGATCACGTGTCGTTAATATTTATTGATGATTATATTCAAGAGTTTACTGTTGTGATGGAGCTTTAAACGGTTTTGATACTTGAAGATTTTTTAAAAACTCGACGATGGTTGTAAGAGGTTTAAGCTAAAGCCCATTATCTTACACTTGTATCCATGAAAAGATAGACAGTGGTGTATTTCATAATCTACGTAAGCTATCTGGTTTAAGCTAAAGCCATTTTTGAAGGTTAATAGATGTTCATCTTTCTAGTATGTTTCCTAAGAATTAAGTAGAATGTTATAGGAAATCGAATAACACTTTTTTGTGCGAAAAGTGAACCATAGATCTATCGATTTCATATCCTGAAGTTATGAATAGTAACTGTGAATTTTCTCATTAATCATCACAGTCTGCTAAAGCAGTAGCATGATGAACATAAAGCCAGGCAGAAACTTGTAAAGATTTCCTTGGAGAGTACATAGAACAAATACCTCAAGTCTCAACACAATTCTTTTTTACCCACGAGTTGTAAAATAAATGGGATTTCTCTAATGGATTCCATTTACAAGTATAATAGTTACCTCAATAAAAATATCAACACATACACAAGCCCACAATAAAACTTGAATGAAAACATTCCGATTCAACTTATTGCAAATTGAAACAAAAATATCAAGAAAAACATGGAATCTGTTACCCGAGATGTCGTTGACTCCACGACGAATGTAATCCAGGATTCCGTCCATTGCGCATTCCACACTGCGTTTGAAATTCCAAGCGCCTTTTAAAACGGCAGTGTACAAAGAACTGAATGGAACAGTTGAAAAAACAATTTAGGTGGAGCTTGGTACAGGCACGTGTGCTTGCTAAGGATTTTGTTATGTTTGGTTTAGTGACGCGAACAAGTATAAGATGAGTCTTTCGATAAAATAGATTGTGTCTTTGTAGGTTTTATAACTTTGTTGAGTATTTTTAACGTTCAAGGCATAGTGCAATGTAACCTTAAAAGGGAATTCTTATTTAGTTTTCACGCTCCACTGCTGGGCACGGACCTTCTCTACCATTAAAAGGCTTCTATAAATTTTAGCTTTATTTAGGCCTTAGTCCACCTTACTGGCCTAGTGCGGAATGACGGACTACATATGTAAGAAGTTTTAGGTGTACAGGTTTCATCACGATGTGTTCCTTCACCGTTAAAGTAACTGATAATTCATTGTGAATACCTAACTTCGAAAACTCAGAGATGAGACTCAAAAAATTAAGAACTTCGATTTCTTAATAACAATTTCATTGTATTTCACCTATCATGAATGAACTAAGGCATTCTTATCGAAACAAAATCTTTAAGTGTGTTCTAATTATGTTTTTGAGGCATTCCTAAGTATTTCCTAATAGGAATCCTTATTACGTCCGATTCAGTTACACCCCAAACATCCTTCAAAACAACCCCCAATACGTCTAGCTTAAACATCGACACAGCCACATCTGTAACATCGACTCTCCGCAGCATCCCATCTCTACACACAATAAACCCGACGCGAGAGGATTTTACGGTCATTTCATCAAGATAACGCGGGCACTGATACCAGACAACCTCGGCTTGTAACACTACAAAGTTTCTCTTAACATTAAAAACTTAATTTACTTTGAGTAAAAAGTGATATTTTTAAAATTATTGCGGATAAAGAGAAAGTAATTGTATATTTTGAAATGAAAAATAAAGAGGAGGAAGTTATTGGGTGCTTAATGAAAGAAAAAATATAAAATGTATACTAAGGATACGTGAAAAAATATATCTGGAATGTTAAGACTTTAAATTGCACCATTTGGTTGGTTGGTTTAGTTGGTTTGGTTGGTGGCCATTCTGGTTGGTTGTCTGGAAGAGATCGCTTAAAGCGATAAGACCGCCTTTTGTACGTACATTCTGTTTTTGTCTATGTATAGTTTTATTTTTTATTTTTTACGATTATTATGTCTTGTTGTGTGTGTGTACAATAAAGTTTTATTCTATTCTATTCTATTCTATTCATTTGATAGATGGACTAAGGCCTAATCACATTCGATAATAAAGAAGTGTTGCATTCAGTTGAACTTAAATTGGATGGTAATAACATAATTATCCTGAATAGATCCTTTTAAAAAGTTATAAGGAAGAAATTAAGTCACACAATCACATTATTATACACAACCTCACGCCTGTATTTCCCGAAGGGGTAGGCAGAGGTTGAGGTGCATATCTGCACCCACATTAAACCAGGTATGTCTCAGTCCTACGTAATAGAAAGCGGATCTATTGCCGTTTTCCAGACTCCGTGCTGCCACTACGAACTTCCTAATAGAAAAACACAATAAGACTTTGCAGGATCCTATAACAGATTTAACGAGGATTCTCCCATAATCATATTTTAAAGGATTAAAATTATTCTAATAGCTATCAGTCACTTACTAATAATGAACATAAAATGTTCTCCTAATCAATCAATATATGAGATGGGATATCTATAACTAGTTTAGAACTGGAATTTTTATACCAAGCGCCTAAATATTCATGAATACTTGACGTTACGTAATATTTACTTAAAATTTAACTAGCTTGGACAGATAACCTTTCGCTTCAATTAATTTAATGATTGAATTCAATTAATTAATATTGATATTATCGATTTCAGGTACCTCAAAATACAAATTCCGTGCCGTGGATGTTATAAACTACGAGAGAATTTACGGTCTTACAAAACTAGATCTGAATCTAGCCAATTGCACTGTAATTAATAAATTTCGTAACACCATTTGTTCTAATACTTATCATTTGATTATTAAACCGAGCTTTCCTAAAGTAATTTGTAGTATTAACGGTGAAGAAAAACATCGTGATGAAACCTGCACACCTAAAAGTTTAGGATATTCTTAGGTGTGTTATCCGCCAACCAGCACCAGGCCAGCGTGGTTGACTAAGACCTTAACCCTTTCAATGGTAGAGAAAACCCTTGCCTAGCAGAGGAACGTATATGAGTTGATGATGATAATAACATTTTAATCCACAAATAACTTCGAACAGAGGAGTCCGAAACTTGTTGCGAGTTCGAGGTAATCACATCTTAATAAATATTTTTGAATGTCTGTAAAGCGTTATTCAAATTCAAATTAAAATAAATCTAAATCCGCTGATCGAAAAAAAAATATACTTATTTGTCAATGAATATGCTTTCGCCAACCCATTACTAATATTTGCATCGAATCCCATTTCCGCTGTCAATGAATGAAGATCGAAAGCGGCATGTATTGTTTTTATGCAACCTCGTGTTATCTCTTTGAAATCTCAATCTATAGCCCATGAATGAAACCTGTTGGGAGCGAAACATCGTCGTGTATAAACAAAAACTGTCTTTGTGCCAATTGAGCCGACCGGTTCGCTATCCTAAGGGTTAGAGATGGCTTGGCAAATGTCGATAAAGGTTCAAAAATAAGAATCATCAAAATCGGTCCACCCAGTCAAAAGTTCTGAGGTAACAAACTTAGAAAAAAAATACAGACGAGCTGATAACCTCCTCCTTTTTTTGAAGTCGCCTAAAAAGTAAGTAAGTTTTACCATCATTTATATTTGTTATACACATTCATATGCAGATAAACTTCGCTCGTTTTCCTAGATGGGGAAAGCACAGGTGCATTTCTGCATCCACGTTTCTTCAGGTACATATTAGCCGGTCGTAATAGGGGGCGAGAATATTTCCATGTTTGGAGCACATTTCCAGACTCCTTGTTTAGAATTTTACGTTTGAAATAACACCGTGATTTTGCCCAGCCCGGGACTTAAACATAGGTCTTCTAGATCGCAAGACAAAACGCAAAAAAACTAAGTTGTATAACACAAAAACATATATCTTATCACAAAATCATTCGCAAGACAAAATGATTCTACCAATAAACCAGCTTAAAAAACCACAAATCATTCCACACATTCTAATCAACACGCAGTAGATTAACTTCAATAAAATCGGCTTTAAGTAACAAGCCGGCGCCATTAGCGGCTAATTCGAGCCGTCTTTAACTTAATTACTTGTCGACAAAAAGCCTTCGACAAGTTAATTATCGATAGAAAGGGCGCAACACTACGGTAGAATGCAGCGGAGTGAGTTGCCTGAATGAACCTCCTTTGTTGTGAAAATCTTTTGTCTTTGTCCAGCTATGTGGAAGGACGTAGGAGGGAAAAGGAAAGGCTATAAGGATTAAGCTATATCAAAAATGCCGGGTTGTGAAACACTCATTGTTCAAAGATTAACTTCGATAATTGTTCTATCATTGTGTATTTTGTTCTTGAGATGTTCGTTGATAGCCTTTCGTTTTCCGAATGTATTTTATCAGTATTACTTATTCGTAAAGCAGTAAAGCAGTGATGGCCTGGAGGTTTAGGCGCGTTAGGTTTATCCGGCGGTCGCGGGTTCGAACCCCAGACACACACCTCTGACTTTTCTAAGTTATGTGTGTATTCAAATTGAATTATCACTTGCTTTAACGGTGAAGGAAAATATCGTGATGAAACTTGCACACCTAAAAGTTCTTAGGAATTTCTTAGGTGTGTAGTCCGCCAACCCGCACTAGGCCAGCGTGGCGGACTATGGCCTAAACCCTTTCAATGGTAGAGGAGACCCGTGGTCAGCAGTGGGCGTATATGGGTTGATAAAGAAGAAGATTTATTCGTCTAGATAATATTATTGTTATCAGCCCTTACACATGCAACTGCTAGGTACGGGCCTCTTCTACAGAGGGTTTAGGCCTAACATTATACACCTAAGAAATTCTCAAGAACTTTTACGTCTGCAGGTTTCATCAAGATGTTTTCCTTTACCGTTTATGTTGTACTTGATAATTTATTGTGACATAACTTCGAAAAGTCAGAGGTGTGTGCCTATTATGACTTCGTATCGATAGCATCAATCTCTTATCTTAATTAAAAGTATAACCCTTTAAGACGAAGACCCTTTAAGAAACTTGAGAAATGAGAGGCTGCAGGTTTGATCCTTGCGGCTAGACAAATGTATGCGTGATTTACAAATATTTTTTTGGGCCTGGGTGTTTACGAAACCGAAAGTATTTTTGGTAAAGTAGTTAAAATTCGGCTGTAAAACGATGAATCATGGGTTCCTTGTCTAAAATTGAAGACGCAATACAAACAGATAAGTTAGTAAATATATAGGACGACAAATAATACTAAAGAGACCATGACAGCCTCTCTAACAAAGTAGTCTCTTAGTTTCAGATACCCACGACGCAAGACTTGTATCTTAGTGTGGGGTCTAAACTTCGTATGTAACTGTCAGTGTTATTTATTATAAAACCAAGATGCTCATTAGGCAAATTCCAAGTTTACAAAACAATAGCTACTTAAATCAAAATACAGCTATTTGCAACGTTAGATAAGCATCTTGTAATGTTGCCATTACTTTCATAATTCACATTATGAAACTAAGCATTAATTTATTACGTACGGCAACACTTACCGATTAATGCAATCGATATTATCTTTAACTTAACGATTATTTAATCGATTATAAATATTGTGTAACTGATGTATGTTTGTCGCTTTTCCGGATTACTCAATGGTGGACTACATATTTAGGATTGTAGACTTTAATCTTAGTAACTTTTAAATGCATTTTTCTATTTAGGTATGCAAATCAAGATACAAAGTATTTTATCTATGTTCTAAAGGAAACTGTGTTTTTAAAATGATATAAAATCTATGACTATTGTTTGTGTACATGTCCAAATTTCTTGCGGCTACGACGAATATTCTTACGTCCTAAATCCTTGAATTGAAGCTAAATCCTTATTATCATACTACACAACATTATCTTCCAAGGTAGAGCAACTTATAAATCCAAACAACCATTTAAATAGTCTTGGAATCGAACCTAAATCCTCTTGGTCACACGCTACGGTCAATTATCATCCAAGGTAAAATAACATATATTAACATTAGCAAAACTAAAGCATATGACACACATATGTTCACGCAATACTTTTCAATAAAATTAATTGCCGAAATGACGTGATCTAACCTTGAAAGGATGAATGAACTCCTTATCAATGTAATTAAGCTTTACTTTAACCAACAGACGTTGTAATTAGACAAAAACCCCGCGAAGCTATTTACGACATGTGTTTCGCATTTGGCTGTATGTACATATGTTATGTCATTGCCTCGCGTAAAATTAATCGTTGGAATAAAAGATTCATGCTCTATGGTTTTGATTTTTTCTTAACGTTTGAGGTTATTTTGCGATTGCATAAATTGGTTTATTATTTCATGCAAAATATTAAGATTATTTAAAATAATTAACGCTACACTTGCAAATTTAGATTAAGAAATTAAATGTCATGTTGAAATTCCTAGAAATAATTTTTTCATGTAGATTTAAATAAATAACTGAATTATCTTGTTTTTCACAATACATTATTATATTAGTTTTTTGTTTTAGTTTTGATCTTTTCAACCTAAAGAAGACTTAAAAACAGCAAATCGTGTGTGTGGCTAGATACCAGCTTGCGCAACGAGAGGCCGCAGGTTCGATCCCCGCACCGAGACAAAAAATACTTGTTTCTATACGTCATTGATACTCACGAGTCACGACTCACGACACAGGACGTATGCCTTAGTATGGGGTCAGAACTACGTATGTGACCGTTGTATTATTATTTTAGTAACAGTTACATAATAACTAAAAAGTGGTCAATGATTGGTATTAACGTTTATAAAGCATGTCCTATATAAAATTATGTGCATACGAAATGCAAAATGCTAAAACACAAGAACTCGCTTCGGTATCAGCGTGCTTCGTAAACGGAACGGGCGCGCGCCAACCACGGGTCGTTGCCCCCAATATGGCGCTAAAATAGAACTCGAGAATGCCCGCCATTTCAATTTTAACCTCGAAAATTATTACAAAACCAAATCGTAAACAATATTTTTTTCACACTTGCACGTATGGATTTTTATTGTGATTTGATAGGCCACACGGTCGACTTATATTAAAGTAGGAAGTGTGCGTTGATTGTTAGGAAAGAGCAACGATCATTCAGCCTAACAGGAATGTTCTAATTAAATAATTATGTCATGTTTTTAATATACAAGGTTTTATGGGTTTAACAAATTATAATTGGTACTTTTGGTATTGGAATAATATATTTTTTTTATAAAATAAAATTACTAAACTTGTCATCCTAATAGAAATGTTTAAAATAAATAATCACGCACCGACTTAATTTATTTAGTTTTAAGGGCTTAGAAGATTCTAAACTATGTGGTACTTAATTAATGGTCTTTAAAATTATACATTTATACAAAACAAAAAACAAAATACTAAACCCGGAAACAATATACTCAGGAATCTCCATCGTTTTGTCCCTTTACAGATAAAATCTGCAATATCTAATTTCAGTCGTGCGTTGCGTCTATGGTGCGATGACAACTACCATAATAACATAGCAGTATATTTTAATACCACCACAAAGCCACTAACCGCAAACAGCCACGATTCAAAAAAAGAAAACAATTTCTTTTTTATTCCCAACAGCCAGCACTAACACATCTAATCGATATAACCTATAAATCGTCCCCAATGACAGCTTATTAATCGATTGACAGAAATTTTCATCCCTTGCTTTGTTGGAAGGTCAAAAACCCCGTTCAATTGGTGTGAAGCGATGAGAGAATTACCACTGAACGTTTGTATGCGGGTTGGGGATTTCTCGCGGTCCAAAATTAATGAATGACTTTGGTGTTGCGCTCTTGAAATTGTTTAATCGTCAAATGTGGACGATTACGCATGCGTTACGTATGCAACGAAGTGGCTCCACCGAGTATTCTCAGACATTTTTTTAAATGCTTGTAACCCTTAAGTAAATGCGTGCGACTTACAATTTGTGCTTTAACTTGCGTAGATTGGGAATACGAAGTTGGTGACGTCAATACTGAAGAATGTTCCCAATTGATTGTGAAAAATTTCTTTTACCTAAATTATGACCGTTAAAAAAATTGATAATTACCTTTGTATTTCTTTTTCATCTACTTTTTTTTATTACAAACTTTTTGCTGCCCTAATTTTTTTTTAATACATTGATCTAAATCAAAAGGTCCAAGAATGGGACGCACATAGATCTTAAAAGAATATTAACTCCAGCCTGTTATCTTGACAGATATGCACTATGCAGTCTAAGTCCACGTTTTTAGTCTTTAGTGTTGAGGCTACTACAGAAGAACATAACATCCATCTTCAGAGCGACACAAGAGGATCCAAATTGTTTCCGAAACGTGTTAAAAGCGTTAAAAATTTAAATATTGCGTAAAGTTTGTGTAGCCGCGCGTGAACCGGCGACCTACTTCCCAGCCATTGTTTCAGAAGCTCCGGCGCTATCAGCGGTAAGCTTTTCAACTTAATGTCTATTAGGTGTTAATGTCCTACTAGAAGATAACATTTATAAATGTGGCAGCGGTTGGATAAGGAGAGCCTCCAGAAGAAAGAAGATCGAGCCCAGTGGCGTGCCACAGGAGAGGCCTATGTCCAGCAGTGGACGCAATGAAAGCTGCTGCTGATGATGATGATGTAAATAGGGACAGTAGCTTCATACCCCAAACATACACCTCTGAATTTTCCATTTTTTTCAAGATAACTACAGCACCTGATGGAAAAAATGATTTTAATTTTCATCTACAAAAAATAACGTCAGATTTCAACCGAATACCATGTCGGAGTCATATACTGGATTAAGATATTGCATAGAATTATACATATTATTTGACACATCTGTTGCACACATACTTTAACGTTAACAAGCTGATAGAATACTAGGCACTAAGAGGTTGTATGCTTAGATCCGACCGTAATATTTGTGAAACCCAGACTTGTTTCTTCGATTTCCTCCGACTTTTAGGGAGGGCATCATCTCTTAGAATACTAAACACCTTGTCTATCTATTTCCTCTTCAAACTTTCAGCACGTAGATTTTTTAATCTTCACTTAGATCAGGGTTTTGTAAAAATGGTATGAAACACGTAGCCTTAAAAAAGTCTATAACCCTAACACTATAAAAACTCCTATTACTATAAAACTTTTACATTTCACTTTGATTACCAAAATATTTTCTCCATTCCGTTACGGATATAACCTCAAAGCCCAAACATCAACCCGTTCATTGACGTTTCAAAATGTAAATGTCTCACTTGTAACAGAAAAAGTACAAAAAGCGAGCCCAAATATTCAGATCGTTGGAGTAAAGGTTCCATTGTGCCACCCACACGGGACTTAGATGTTTTATTTAGATAATTTAGAAAGCATGCGACGTGTTTGACTTAAACTAGGAAAATGGCTGACTTCGCCTACTTTTAATTAAAAACATTTCGTTTAAATTATATCGTATTATTTTACTTTTAGGTACATAATTTCTTTATTTTTATTAAGAAGGTATTTTAATGCGTAAGTTATAATAGTGTGTCTTTTAAAAATAATAGACAAGTTAATAAAAAATATTATAATTATATTTTTAAATTTGTTAAGCTTTTATTAGTAAACATTCTTGCTCGTTCAAACCCAGCAGCAATATAAGCAGATGTTATAAATCTATACTCAAAATATTTTACAGTTATTATAATTAATATTAACCAATTATGATGATTCAGGTTTAATTACAACAAACAATTCAATCGGCTCCCCAAATGGATTTTGTAATCCGTACTCAACACACAAACACTCGGGTTTTGTGTACTTAAAACCTCTCGTTTCAAACCCGTAAATTTAAATCGAGTTAATTAATCGATATTCCCTTCAATCGGTATAAAGCATCGGCTGTTTGGACTGCGCCTCAGTCACGAACGAAAAAAAAATCTACTAGGATTTCATTAATGGAGTCATGTTATTTGAAATTAGTTAAGGTTGGGATACAATGAGAGCTTACTTAGTTTTAAAGGCTTCAAGTAGCCTTTTTAATTGTGATATTATGCAATTTTTGATATTTGGCTGTTTTTGAATCCGTGCTTTAAAAATAATTAACAAATAATAAAGACGAAATAAGAACCTTCTGGTTTTTCTGAAGTCGGTTAAAAATAGAATTTTTGCGAGAATAGAAATTCTTCAACGGAAATCATACCATACAAATTAAAACCAGCTATAACTGAGCAGTAATTGCCTTACAAAACCGCTTTATAATTGAAAAATATCTTATTACAAACTCTTACACCTGCCTTCCTCATTGTACTCTTCCTGAGTCCACCTAGCAGTCAAAGATTTGCAATTTCTTTCTGCTGACTAAAATTAAGGTATTGCAAAATTTATATTGTTTTCGAACATTGGAAACTGGTTAACTTGAAAATTAAACTAGGAACCTCACATAGCAAAGCTAAAATAAATGAGATTGACAAAAACTTCGGCGGACATTCCTGCACTCGTAACTATAACAGTACGTAAATTATTTTGAATTGTCTACTATATTTTTACTTTATATTTTTTCGGTATATTTTCCACATTAAATAAATAAGTAAGTAATAAAAAATATAAAAAAATGCTCTGATTGTGTCACTTATCCAAGTGCGTTCGGTAGCATGGCAACAATTTACCGAATTCCCGCGCCCATATTGTTTTAGTTAGGGGGTTATTAACCTGACGCCTCCTAGGGCTGCGAGTTGCGACTGTCCTTCTTAATTTGTTCCAATCGATCGATTGTGGCATTGTTTATTCTATCGAGTTCTTATAAATGCGACGCGATTAAAATGCGTCCGAGCTGTGAAAACGCATACATACAGCCAATGTTTTTGTTAAACTAAAATATCTGTGGATTAAAATAGTTTCTTTGTTTATTGAAGTGTTGAAATGCCTGAAAATTTTACTGCGACATAATTAGTCGTTAATGTCAACTGTGTATTTTTGTTTCTGTCGTTTTTCTACTACGAATAATAATTTGTATTTTAATCTTATTATGTTAAACTTAGGCCTATTTCTACCTCGTGGTCTCGCGGTACAATCAAATGGGTGAGTCCTGGGTTCGATTCCCGGATCGAACAAAGTGTTATTGGGGTTTTCCATTAGAACATTCTTAGTAGCAGCACGGAGTCTAAAAATGTGCCCAAAAACGGGAATAGGCTCGCTCCCTATTATGTATATGTAGGACTGATACATACTTGGCGAAATGTATTATGTGGGTGAAGAAATATAGCCGTACTTCATAGATGTATGAATGTATCTTAAAAAGATCGTAATCTTTTTATTATATTATATATTATAACGATATATCTTTTGCTGATACAGCGTTATATATCAGCAAAAAGCTTAACTAACGGACGATTTCACACTATAACATGTACACTAACTTGACGCTAATGTTTTTAAACGTAACTTATAGTTTCATGTAACCGATTGATTTCCGATTAGCCCGAAATATTCCTGCTTTCTATTCAGCCATTTCACTCACGCATCGAATATTCTTTATACCACAGAGAAATGATTATTTAATCTCTGTCCGACCGGACACGCGGCGTCTATAAAAAGATCCGACTTATAAGAAACATACCAACCTCGAAACACCGATATCTACCAATACATCCATTCAACTTTATTTTTAACTGCACCACTAACAAAGGGCGTCGGCCACGTTTCATCTAGCAAAAACACCTTTATTTTCATTCGAATAATCGTTCTACAAATACATTACTTAATACGATGACATAAAATCGATAATCGATTGTACAGAATCGTTAACAGGGAATAAAGCTTGTTACACCAAATAAAGGCGGGAAACACCAAAATCACGTTGTCAATCGTCACAGCGAGGAAGCCAAGTATTTTCGTTTCGTATCAATTATTTTAATTGATTTCACAGATGCTCGATTCTGGGAACGTGTTTATTTTGGATTCGTCACGTCACTATGGGAATGAATATTTTGAATTTCGAACGTGACGCGTTTTAAAATATGTCGCCCATTTTTCCGTTACGGCCGGTAATTTTTACGATTCCAATTGCTTTATTTTAGTCGTTGTTTATGGCCAATCGAATTTTATTTTTAAAATCGGTAAATTTTACTTATGAGTCGTTTCAAAATGCAATTAATTAATTATAACTATAGTAATAAATGCGAAATAAGTTATCACTCCTGAAATGCTGAACTTAATTTGATATTCATTTGTTTACAGATCAATGGTGTCGGAAGAAAATTTACACAACTAAAGTTCTTAGGAATTAATTAAGTGTAGTCCGCCAACCCGCACTAGGCCGGCGTGGTGGACTATGGCCTAAACTCTCTCAGTTGTATATTAGACTCCTTTAATAATATTGTCAAATTTACATTGATCCGATGCGAGTTATTATACTTAATACTGATCAATTAGTAACATAACTTCCTTATAAAAAAAAAATAGTCGTTGATGAATCAGCTTTATCAATGGAAACTCAATCAATGACACATAATTATATTAATGGAGACCCTAATTATCTTTGTATTTATGACAGGAAAAATCTATTTAACCACAATATGTAACAAATATTGAATATCAATTAGCAATGTACAGGGGCCTTGGGGTCTATTATTATGAGTAACAATGTCGTCGCACCTAAGATTCCTATCTATGCAAATACTACCAAATAGCAAGACCGTTTCCACCACACATTTTCTTCTACAACTAAGGTCTTCTTAAGTTGGATGTATTAACCAGCATTAATAAGCCTTCCTGTCATTTAAATTATTGCGTAACAAAGTGTCAGCTTGATTTGGTAACCGTATTCTATCAATGAGTTAATAGCCAATAATAAATGAGCTGTCAAGTCAATTATGATTTGAAGTATCAAAGCTCTTTTTATTTTGGACATTTCAGACACGTACAGAAAAGACCAGATAGTAAAGACACTTTCATTCATACATTATTGTTTTTGTATAGATAATCTTCATTAATGAATTGACATTTTGGTGATAGTAATTAACAACTTCCAACCCGCACTAGGCCAGCGTGGTGAACTAAGGCCTTAAACCTTTCAGTTGTACAGGAGGCCTGTAGCTAGCAACGGGAGAGAATAATGCAAGATTGTGTTAATGAGCTGCGCTAATTCGGGAAACATAGTCTTTGTAACAATATTGTAAGCTATGTCTTGATTAGAAAAGAACAACCCTAGAATTTCTTGCCTGTTCTTCTCTAGTGATGACTGCCTTCCGAACAGGATGGTACACTAAGTTTTGAAATTAGTAAATTTAACCGATTTATTTAACATTTTATAGATACAATAGATATTATTCCATTTATATAAATAATTTTAGTGTCAGAATACTAAATCATGTTACCAACTAGCGGGTCAATCTAAACTGGTTATGTAAATTAATGACATCTTTAGAATAATGAAAAAGGGCGAAGTGAATGAGTATTTTAATTAATATTCGGTAAGTAATCCAACCGCTGGGACATGTTTACTGTGAAATCAAAGCGAGGCACGCATAGCAATGTCTGCGTTCCATCGCGTTGTCTATGGTACAGGAACTTCGAAATGTTTTCGTTATATTTTTCAGATAAAACATTACATGGACTAGGTTAAATATGCTTAGACTGCAGTACGAATATGCTCGACCGTGGCCTTACAAATGTGTCACAGAAAATCGGCGTGAAGCAATGATATCAACAGTCTTTGTCACATCGATTGCTGGTAAATAGGCCTCTCCTATGGCACAAGACTAGTCTCGATCTTTCTTAAGCGATTCTATTTTTTATGGATTTATTTTTAAAAGGTTTAGACAGCCCTGTGGCGCAATAAGCTAGAAAGCAGTCTAAGAAACGAGAGGCCGCAGGTTTAAGTTTAATGTAAGGTCGTCAAAATTGTGATCTGTGACTTGCAAGTACACATAAAGAAAAGTAGTTTAATACTAACCATGCCTTCAAACAACTCGAGAATTTGTCAACGTGAAACAATAAAAAGATCATTAGCATAAAATTGCTTTAAGTCTACTTAAAAATAATCACCAGTATCCTTTATTTTGCCAAGATTGCTAAGACGTTGATCTTATATTTTCCTTAGCCGTTGAATTTATAACTCGTTCCAAATACACACATAGTTCGATAAATTATAGTGTAACTGGGATTCAAACCCGCGACCCAAGATATATCCTACACTCCACCACGCACTCCAAAAAACAAAACAGCATCTGATCAACAAAATGTTGTTTGAAGTAAATGCAAGCATATAAATTCCCATTGAAAACTGCAACACGCGGAAACGAACCCAAACCGTTGCCAATTCGTGCTAATTCGCTAATACCCGAACGACAATGGTCGCCGACCGCCTCCAAACCGACAATTACGTAAATTGAGCAATTTGGACACAACTGTTGCTCTTAGCAAAAGTTTACAAGCTCTGCTCAGATATTGAGAACATTTGGTACACGTTTAAGTTAAATAAGTTCGGAAAATGTTAAAAATCATAAAGATTTTTATTATTTTGCGGCCTAGCTCCATCCAGGAACATAATTTCACAGGCTTTAAAGTATACTTTTCAAGGGTTCCATTTATATTAATACAAAAAATCATTGCAATCAATCGAGTAGTTCTCAGGTTATATTTTAAAAACAAACTCAAAAATTCAAATCACATCTCCTTGCAATTTAATACGCGTTCTATACAGTTTATATCTACATGTATTCTACAAGAGTGCAGGTTTCCTCACGATGTTTTCTTCACCTTAAAAACAACTGACAATCCGTTGCGAATACCATAACTTCGAAAAGTCAGACATGTGTTTTTTGAACACGCGCCCGTTGAAATTATCGACCATGCACCTAAACCTCGAAGCCATCACTGCTTATCGCATTTATCCTAATAAAATTACAATGAATTATGCTAAAATCGCAATATGTAAAACTGTTCGCCATCCCTGCAATAGCCGATAAATGTATTTGCGTTTCTCACACGCCCGTGTTTACGCTAGACAAGGGACTGCGAAAATTAATGAGATGCTGACGTCACATCCGCACTCACGGAAATTGAAACAGATCATAACCTACTGACCTTTTTAATTAAATTAACCGTAACAACTCCATAAACAGATATGATGCATTATTAAGCTACTCAGGTAATGAAATTCTTGGAATTAGTACCTATAGTTTTAATTTGCGATATGAAAGGTACTTTTTTAAGGTAGACGGTAGAAGGGATGAATTGGGAAAGACTGTAAGACTGTGGTAATACTACTCTTTGACTTAAAACTGTTTTAAATCTACCAAATGTTTGCAAAGACGGCTAAATTGTCTTTAAAGAACGAACATGCTTTATTCATTCATAAAATTTTATCGATTGGCTCGTTTGCCTTATAGCATGAGTGTATTATGTGTGATCGAAAAAACCTGAGTTCTAGTCTCAATACTGTAAAGAAACGGAAATTGCAGCATGAATCTGGAAATGTGACCGGAAATAGTTATAAGAAATGTACATATTTCTCTTCCACTTTCTTCCTTTTAAATAAATAAATACACCCAACAGTCACATACATAGCTCTGACCCCACACTAGGTTACAAGACCTGTGTCGTGGGTATCAGACACTACGAGAGACTTTTTCGGTCTCACAAACACCCAGACCCGAAACAAATATTTGTGGTTCACACAAACATTTGTCTCGGTGCGGGGATCGAACCCGCGGCCTCTCGTTTCGCAAGCTGGTGTCTAGCCAACTGCGCCACGGGGGCTGTCACTGTTTTGTTTCTTTCTTTACATAGTACTTATAACAATGCTAGCAACGCCTAGCAGAAATATACTACTTACCCATTAGAATGAATATTTTCGTAATATTTCATACCCCGAAAATACATTTTTATCACCATCTTGGCCTATTTCAAAATCATAAAACCCAGACAAAACCGCGGACGGACGCTACTACAAAATAATTTCATCACAATAAAAGCTGTTTTACAGTTTCCGTTAAATTCCATTCATTAACCTGCATATAAAGCTCGCGTGAGTACAAAGCTCGCGGTGTGAAGCACAAAGCTCATTCACAAAGCTTATTTGGGTCACTTGAATGTTATGCATTTCGTGAAGCAACGTAATGAGGGCATAATTAGACTTTATTTTATGCCTTAATGTCATCATATTATTGCTTTAATTATGTACATTTAAAGAGAAGCCAGTGTTTGTAAATTTGAGTAATATTATCAGTCTATAAATTCATACTGGGCACAGGCTTTCTTTGCAACTAGGGGATTAGGCCTTAGTCCACCACGATGGTCTAGTGCTGGTTGGCAGACTTCATATCTAAGAAATTCCTAAGAACTTAAGAGCCTTAGGTGTATAGGTTGCCACGATGTTTTCCTTCACCGTTAAAGTTTAGTTTAATCTTTGAAATTCGTAAAAAAAAATCTGGATATCATACTGAGTCATACATACATTAACGAGTACTAAATCTAAATGATTTATGTTTGAAAACCGTGGATTTATTGCGCAATCCCGGTTTTATTGGCCCAGTTTTAAAATAAACTGTGTATGAGCCTAAAAACCTAATTTGCAAATCTGTTCTATTTAGAATGCTTTGCGTAAACCATGATCGAAACAGTTGAATGTAAACAGGAGCTGGTTTTTATTCGGTGTGAGAATGCGTGGTGAGATATAGTTACCGGTTTGATACCCAGTTCGGTATTTGTTATTGGGTTTTTTAATAGGAAATATTTTTATTTGCATGATGACTATAAATGTTTTGAATAAATGTAATGCAAATTTTTGTCACTTGATGAAATGTGTTTAAAAATATGGCTACTATAGGCTATTTGCAAGTAACTATGGTGCAGGGATTAAAGAGTAAAAAATGATGATGGATTTCATAATCGGTCGGGGACAAAAAAATCACAAATTTATCACAGTTTACAGTTTATCACAGATTTATTTCGGATCAAGATTAGTAACATTATGTAGTATCGAAAGCTCTACGATAAAATAACAACCTGATTATATACAAATTAATTTCTGCCTAACCCTTCGCTAGTTATGAGTTAAAAATACTTTTGAACAAATCAAGTACAGTGTCGAATTGAAAAACAATTTGTTTACGTTCATATCATCGGCAGTATCATCAATAAGGCATCTGTTTTTATATCACTTGTTACTTGTCTGTTTCCACTATTTAATGTTACTGTGTAAACGATTGTACAATGTGGGCGTAGGTACTTAACGCCCTTTATTTGGAAGTAATCATACATATACATATTTACATACTTATGCAGGGTATAAATCGAAAACTAAGGCAAGTAGTACCTAGATATGGTAGTGAACTCATTGGCTTTAAAAAAACATCCCGACAAAAAATAGAAAAAAAATCACGTCTTTCTAACAATCATAAGTATTAAATGTATCAGGTCAGGGGATGCCTTTTCCATTGATCTAGCCAGTCATGGAACAGGGCTACGAGTACGCGAGCTCGGCCCCCCGAGCTGTTACAGTCTCCTAATACTTCCTTATCCGGGACTGTAGCATCCTTACCATCAGGCCAAATATCCTTTCCCTCAATATCCTGTACCCAAACTCACGCTATCCCCACACCATTCCCTTTAAAACATAGAAATTCCCAAGGAGGGTTGGCGTCAGGCAAGCGGCCGGCCGTAAAACATCTGCCAAAACTCTTATGCAGCATGTTTTGTCCTTCCACACAGGAAGGAAGGACAAAACATGCTGCACCGAACCCAAACAAGAATTGGGATCAGGGCAGGAGAATGATGATAAGTATTAAATGTATATGCTTGTTAGGAAAACATAAAAATAATATATTTTTTTTAAGTCACGATGTTTGTAATCACTGTCGGTATTGCCGGTCTTAGTTTTCAATCACAGTCTTTATACATACATACTCAATACATCAACAGCTTTTTCACTTTCGCTGCTGGACAAAGGCCTCTCCTATGACACGCCAATGAGGTCTTATCTTTGCGACCCAAAGCTTATTCTGCCAGAGATGTGACCTGCCCATTGCCACTTCAACACACTAACCCTTTGGGCGATGTTGATAACTTTAGTTCTCTGTCAGATGACATAATTCTTATTCTATCCTTTAGAGAAACTCTTAACATAGCTAAGACCAACGAGGCATATAATTTGCATATTCCCACAACATAGGTATGTTTTATTTACTTGACACTTGAGAAACAATGTATGCCCTCTAACGACAAACAAACACACCCACAGATATTAACATACATTGCGTTATAAACCATATTGTTGTTTTAGCATGATGTCACCTTTATATGGTCATAATGAACAACACCTAGGTATGTACGATTAAATAGTAATTATGTTTGCGGTATTTTAACTGTGAAGGAAAACATCGTGAGAGAATCTGCACGCTTTAAAACTATTTTTAGATGAGTAGTCTGTCACGCACTAGGCCAGCTTGATGGACTAAGGCCTAAACCTTCACAATGGTGGGACGTGTATGGACTGATAATGAATTTACGTCCATAGCGTTCGCCCCACTACGCGTCTACAGCGACTATAAGAAGCCGCCCGCTGCCGCTGATCATTGATTCATCGGCCTGTGCGTGGAAAGTAAACATTCGATTTGTTAGAATAAAGAAGTTTTGATTGAAGTCTATTTCTGAAATTACTCCTCAAATGGAATCCTCTAATAATGACAGTGTCCCTGCAACGCCTAATAATACAGGCCAGTCCGCGCCTACAGATTGGGTCTGGTTTAACTAAGGACTAAGACCTAAACCCTCTCAGTTCAATAGAGGAGGCCCGAATTTTAAATTAATACCTATAATATAAAATGTCACACAGTCCAAACATTTACTAATTATCATGCCTCTACCAATTACAAAAGCGACAAATGAGACTTAACGACCACCTTTATACATTGACGTTTTATCACCTCTAGATCGTCTTTAACACCATAGAAATTACGCAATGTATGACCTCATTATTACGCAACGATCCATTAGAATATGTCAAAAACAACATGGTATCAATGGCAAGTGTTATGGTGGCCTTGTGCCGAATATCAAGATTGGTTTTGTAAACACTTCGCTGTCATATCATTTCGAGATCAATGGAGTCTTCATAAACATATTCGGTGGTGAAGTAGTAATAATATAATAATAATTCATTTATTTTAGATAACATAGATCCACAGTAATGGCCTTGAGATTTAGGCAAAGTTGAGAATCTCGGCGGTCACAAATTCCAAGCTCACACCTCTGACTTTTCGAAGTTATGTGTGTATTCACAATGAATTGTCATTTACTTTAACTTAAACTTTAAAGTTATTAGAAATTTCTTAGGTGTGTAGTCCGCCAACCTGCACTAAGCCAGTGATATGACAATAATATCTCAACAGCAGTATAGAGACAAGAAATAAAACCGAAAAATGGTAAAATTGTCGCCTTTGAAGCAGCTACACTTATCAATTATGATCTACAAGTCCTTTTCGACACAAAACAAATTTAAAAACACTTCTAATACCCGTTGCAAAAACTGCAAGAATATATGAGAATCGTCTACCCCTTAGTTACCCCGTGACGTTGCAAATTTCGCACCCCATTTGAGCTTTACTTAACCAGGTGTGAAAGCTCATTGGGGTGGAATAATCATAACTTATATTGATTTGTTGTTATCCCTCACCACAAGACAATGTTTTTTCATCCCTAGCGCCTACCTTACCATTTAACAATACCAATAAATTTAAATTAAAGTTTGTTTGTATTTCAAAATCGTAGCTTTTTGATAAATTCTTAAAGATGTTAACGGATTTTATTGCAAAAAAAATGTATGATTGTCTATAACTGCTTTTCCGATAAGTACTAGATATCTATGATCAAATCAATCTCAAGCAATGATGGCCTCGAGGTTTAGGCGCGCGGTCGAGAATCTCGGCGGTCGCGGGTTCAAACCCCAGGCACACACCTCTGACTTTTCGAAAGTTATGTGTGTATTCAAATTGAATTATCACTTGCATTAACGGTGAAGGAAAACATCGTGATGAGACATGCACAACTAAAAATTCTTAGGAATTTCTTAGGTGTGCAGTCCGCCAACCCGCACTAGGCCAGCGTGGTGGACTATGACCTAAACCCTCTCAATGATAGAAGAGACCCGTGCCCAGCAGTGCGACGTATATGGATTGATGATGAAGCTTATGTTATATACCCAATAATTTTAAAGCATATGCCTAAACTTATGTAATTGCCAAAGCACGGAAATGGACGTGGAATGCAGGATGTTACAGAGTCACTGTCGGACAAGACTTGCGTCGGCGCATGAGAGCTATGAATGGTCCACTCAAGAGACGCCTGTAATGGGCTCTTGGATGGACAGGTTGGGATGGGGTTTGTCGATAGATGACGTATCGATAAAATATACTTCTTAGGAAAGGAAAATAGGTAAACGTTGTGAGGGTATTCATACATTTTTAAAACTATTTATGAAATATCTTCCTGGTCAAATTTAGTTTCTAAATAGTAAAAACTTGTTTGAAAAAGCACTAGAGGTTCGAGCTCGTTTTTCGAAATAACTTCCCATTATACCCATATTTTTTTTATTTAAGGTATACATATTACTAGACATACATTTTCTATAACTGTTGTTTTCAAGAACTTATTACACCTTTCCATTTATTCGATAGTTAGAATCAAAATATATTTATTCATGTAGACTTACAACCAGATTTATTATTAATACATGCTATAAACTTAAATGCTCTACAAAAAAAATACAAGACAACTTTGACAGAACAGAAAGAAAATTATTTATCGGTAAGCTTCACAAATCCAAACACTTTATCGATACTGTTACTTATCTATGTAAATCCCATCACAAAACCCGGTATAGTGTTACAGGCGCACGTGCCATATCAAAACAGATGGCCCCAAGCTCATGCATTCGTATTCGATGTATTTAAACATCGAAGCAGGTGACTGGGGTCAAATAGGCCCCTCGCTTTATATTACAGACTTAACCCGTCAATTAATCACCAGGTGAAAGGGTTAAAACTAATGATTGGTGAAATGAATGAGTTATTTTTGTTTGTAATTACATAACAGACGTAAGAAGTTACCCCGTGCTAATTTAGTCTGTGTTAAATGTATTAGAAAATGGATTTCTTTTTATACAAATAAAGTTAGATATAAGTCCCACTATTGGGCACGGTCTTCTTCTTCAACTGAAAGGGTTTAAACCTTAGACCACCAGGCTGGCCTAGTGCGGGTTGGTGGACCACACACCTAAGAACTTTTAAATATGCAGGTTTCATGAGTATGTTTTTCACCGTTAAAGCAAGTGATGATTCATTGTGAATGCACACAAAACTTCGAAAAGTCAGAGGTGTGCCTGGATTTTGGACCCGCGATCGCCGAGATTCTTTAACGCACGCCTAAACGTCGAGGCTATCACTACTTCAAACGAGCAAATATACAAATCTTTCTGTATAATATTAGCGTAATATCTAAGCATATTATGTATTTAAATATGAAGGAGAAAGACGACAATTACTGCGTCTATTTCTAAGAAACGCGTCGGCTGGAACTGCGCCAACCGATGTACCGAGGAAGCATGTGTTCGCAGTTAGCGTTGCCTGCAATTAAACCTTTTGGTTAATGTGATTTAATTAATTAAACCGGTCTAGTGTTATGAAACGGCGGAAACGGTTCGGAATTTAAATTCTAGCGTTGTTTTAGGTATGATTTTCGTTTTTGTATCTTATTAAAAATACGTGTATATATAAAGCGATAACTGTCGTCTTATCACTTTGATAACTTCGTATTTGATGGTGTTGCAAAATGCTGACCAAATAGAGCATCAAATCCTTCAAAAATTAGAGACAATTTCTCATCAGTCGATACCTGCATGCCTTCAGATATTCTCCATGTAATGTTTGAATGGCAAATTATTCCTAAGCTCCACAGTACGACATAAACATGAGTTTAGGGACTGTTTCTTTTGTTATACTTGGCAAAATGCACTAGACCAGCGTGGTGGACTTAGGTTTAACCATACTCGTTGTAGAGGAGACATAGATAGAATGAAAAAGTTTACATAGCAATTTGACCTCCCGCCTATATTCTCCGAAGGGGTAGCAGAGGTGCATTTCTGCGACCATTATTGACATTTCTCGGGCACATGTACTCCATAAAACTAAGAATATCCTAATGGAAAAACCCAACAACACTTTTCCCGATCCTGGACCTCTAAATCGCACGCTTATGCCGCGAGACCACGAGGCATTCAACCGAACGAAAACAACACAACAAATAAATCCGATTAAGAATACAAAGCTACAAACAGTCATTAGTTTGCAGCGCACAATACTACAGTAAATGCGCTATAAAAATAATATAAAATCGTGTTAAACGTACAACGGAGCATGCCTGGCGTGACTAATCACTATGAATGGGAGAAGTATTTGTTTTTTTATTTCTAAAGCTTTGTATTTAACATTAATGAGAATTGGTCTTAGGGCTTAAAATGGTAGTGGATTTGATTCTAGATTTGGTAGTTTTGGTTATTTCAGGTAGAGGTTTATAAGTAGAAGGAATAAGTCTGGAAATGTGGTAGAAAAAGGCTTGACATTTTTTAGAATTTGATTTTATTTAACGTAACAAACCAAATATATCAGCATATCTCTTATGTGGTAAAAGTGTGGAAATATGTGTATTATTTATTAATAAACTTATTATTGTTTACTTGGACATAATGAACATAATAAAAAGACTTAAGTTTTAACGAAATTACAAAAGTACTGTTCTTTAACAAGTCTTTAGACTATACTTGCGACAGTCAAGTGCCTTAACTAAAACCCTAACTTTCCTAATGTAAGGATGACCTAACCCTATGAATTATGTATTGAGATAAGCATTACACGGTCATCTAGGCCCCTATTAAGTTATCTAAAGCTCGACCCAGTAGACTAACTTAACATCAAGTTAACCCAGAAATGTCCAATTCCTATTATGGCCCTCAAGTGGTACCGATACGGGAACTCGCTTTTGGTTTTTGCAATTCGCTTATTGGAATGATAGTGATGTCTGTTTATCGATATATTCGATTAATCGATACTTTATATCGACTGTAGTGCTGCTAATGCTGTAAATGCTGTCTTTGCAGTGATGGAGGAGGTAAAGATATAAAGAATTAAGAGTTACTTATGACTTATTATGAAAGAAAAATTGATAACATTAACTAAATCCCGGTGGAGTTAAACTAAGGTTTAATTCTGTTCCATTTTAAGTGTTACTTATAGTTTCATATTGTAATAGCTTAAGATCATTTTTGTAAATAATTGTGGCCTATTTTATAATCATCAGGTAGCATTTTTTTAACAGCCACATATGTACTGACCCCACACTAAATTAGTCTTAATTGGGTATCAGAAACATCATCATCATCATCATCAGCTCACATACGCTCCACTGCTGGGCACGGGCCTCCTATACCTTTAATAAGGTCAGATATTCCACCACGCTGACCTAGAGCTTACCTACATAAACTACCAGAAAATTTACCGTCTCACGAACACCTAATCTCTCAACAATATGGATCATACAAAGATTTATATCGATGCGGTATCGATCTATGACATAATATGTTTATTTTGGAATCACTTTGAAAGATAGTCTC
The DNA here is from genome assembly GCA_030295005.1 of Cephonodes hylas. Lineage (NCBI taxonomy): Eukaryota > Metazoa > Arthropoda > Insecta > Lepidoptera > Sphingidae > Cephonodes > Cephonodes hylas. The sequence continues at coordinate 5,785,247 of AP025386.1, read as the reverse complement.
ATTACATCTAAATAGCATTGCACATTCTTGTACAACAGACATCAAACGATGCGTTTCTTTGATATAACTTAATGTGTGTGTTCAAACGTTGCTCCAAATTCTTTGATACGCTCGTTGAAGGTTGCAATACGCAATGTTTTTGTATGTTTTTCTTTTTATTATACATAAAAATATGTGTTTTAAATATATCCCTCTGTACTCTACATTTATATTTCTATGTTAATTGGGTGCATTCAAAAAACAAACTAGTAAATTATTTTAAAGCCAATATGACTTATAAGGGCATACTAGATTTAAATTTACATTAACCACGAGGATGCCAAAGATTCCACAAGATTCCGTATACTATATTTAGTATGTCTTTCTTAAAAAAGGAAAAAACTGTAAAATCACGACAGACCGCAGAAATATGTTTATCGATAATCTCTATCGATTCATTACGTCACTAGACATCAACGTAAGTGACAATCGATTTTCATCATATATGGTCGCGGGATATTTTTATTTATTAACTCATTGAAAGCTGCCTGGCCATAACAATCGGCCATATGGTCGACTGATCACTCAACCAGCTTTCCCCCGCGCCAACTTAGATATTTACAACCAGCGTTGAAAAATGCGACCACTTTCAAATATTAATTGCGATCAATTCACTTACATTTTCTGACAGAATTTTATTTTATAAATACACCAGTCACATAAATAGTTCTAACGCAATAGGATTCAAGTCCTGTGCCAGGGGTATCAGAGACTTTTCGCCCTCACAAACACCCAGACTCGAAACAATTATTTGTAGTTCACACTAGGGATGTTGCGAATATTCGCATCCGCATCCGCATATGCGGAACATTCGCATCGATTTGGACATCCGCATCCGCATCCGCATAAATCGCTGCGGAGCTGATGCGGTTGCGGATGTGCAGCAGATCGCGAAAAGAAAGAAAGGGGTGAGGGGCGGCGAGGTGCGCGTGTCGGTCTCGAGTGTCGAGTGGGTGATCGTACGTGCTGATTGACCAATAGGAAAGCATTAACATTTTATACAAATCAACCAATCGATCAATTTTATACAGATCCGCATCCGCATCCGCATCCGCGGATGTGAGCCTCTTAAAATTCGCATCCGCATCCGCATCCGCGGATGTGAAAAAAATTGAATCCGCAACATCCCTAGTTCACACAAACATTTGTCTCAGTGCGGGGATCGAACCCACGGCCTCTCGTTTCGCAAGCTGGTGTTTAGCCAACTGCGCTACAGGGCTGTCAATACATTGTGAATACACACATCGACCTATGAAGAGTTAAACTTGTTATTATATTGCACTAGTGAAGTAATAATTATGATAAATTTTGTTGTTGTTTGAAGAACATGAAAAGGTTTTCATAATTTTGTGCCCAATTAAGTTCAATTAAGTCCAAAGAGAAGTTGAGATTTTGCACATATAACTTTATTCTGCGCATAGGTCGACGTAACCTCAAAAAGCCTTAAGAACTATCCAAGGTGCTGGAAGCATGCGCCCACAAACAAGTGTCCAGGTTTGTTTACCAAAACAACTTGATAAGCTCTCTTCAATCTGGTTTCAGACCTGGTCACAGCACCACAACCGCTCTCCTAAAAGTGACAGGCGATATTAGGGCGGCCATGGAGGATACCAAAGTCACTGTGTTGGCTTTGGTTGACTTTTCGAACGCTTTTAATACCGTCAGTCACGACCTCCTACTCTCTATCCTTTCCCATTTTATGATATCACCCGTTGCACTGGATTGGTTCTCAACGTATCTTCATGGACGCCAGCAGTCTGTGCGCCTGGATACAACGTTATCAAATTGGTGCGAGCTCGACTCTGGTGTTCCACAAGGTGGTATTCTGTCTCCTTTATTATTTTCAGTTTTTATAAATCTCATAACCAACGATCTTCTGTGTTCGTATCACCTGTATGCCGATGACTTGCAGCTTTATGCCCAGGCTCCAGTTGATTCCGTCTCAGATGCAGTCGACCGTGTTAACAGAGATTTGGAACATATTAGAAGGTGGTCTGAAAATTTTGGCCTTGCTGTGAACCCAACGAAGTGTCAAACTATTATTATTGGCAGCCAACGAGCAATACGTAAGTTAGAAGCAATAAGTATCCCACCAGTAATATTTGACGGCACGGATATAAATGTATGCCCTACTGTTAAAGAACTCGGGCTTAACATTGACAGAACACTGAGTTGGCAACCCCAAGTGACCTATGTCTGCCGTAAAGTCACCGGTATGCTCCGCGTTCTCTATCGCCTGAAGAATTTCCTCCCATCTAAAACCAAGGCAATGCTTGTGCAAGCTTTAATCCTACCTATAATCGACTATGGTGATGTGTGCTATTTCGACCTGAATGCAGACCTCCTCAATAAACTAGACCGACTTCTCAATAACTGCATTCGATTCATATTTAATCTCCGTAAATACGATCATGTGTCGTCCTATCGCTCCCAGCTCAAGTGGTTGCCAATTCGGCAGCGTCGTGAGCTGCGAGCACTTCTGACCGTTTACTCTATTCTTACATCTTCTTCTGTACCTTCGTATTTATCTAACTTCTTTCAACATCTACACGCTAACCACAACAAAAATCTTCGTTCTAAAAATAATCTCCTACTTCTCTGTCCTTTTCACACCTCTAGTCTGGTCCACTCCTCTTTCCCCGTACAGGCTAGTCTTTCATGGAATGCTCTGCCGCTAGAGATGAGGATGTGCAAGACTCGTCAATCGTTTAAGGCAAAGGTTCGTGAATTGCTGCTAAAAAGAATCTCTGAATGTTCATAATAGTATATTTGTATGTATTATAGTAGTATATTTGTATGTATTATTTGTATGTATTTGTATGCATAATAGTATATTTGTATATTTATATATTTAATATTTATATATCTTATTTGATGCTTCCCTTTATCAATATGCATTGGTTAGTGTATGTATCTATGTATGTTTATATGTAATTTTATTTGCACACCTGCTGTCTATCATTTCTGCACCACCCAAGGTTTGACTGGAGGAGAATGCCTCAGGCATTAAGTCCGCCTTTACAATTTTTATGTTGTATGAAGTGTAAATAAATAAATAAATAAACTATCTGTAACCATAAAGTGTATCTACTCAACTATTGCTCTATAGGTCCGGTTAATTTAGTACGAGCGTTGACTCCAATACGTCTGGCAATGCGGACCAGTTTTCTTTGGCCGCTCAAACACACGTTTCCTGGTACTGAAAGTTCATACACGAGGTGCCAAAACATCTTGGACATAAGCGTCTTAGTATTTCGTATGAAACGAGTCAACGGAGTACGTATTTTCTGAACTATCATTTTATTTATGTACTAAGTCATATTCAGTTTCGTCAGTTTTTTAATAACAGAAAAACACAATATCTTTATTTACTTAATTGTTTTTAACCAGCTGCGAAACTATTAAGGAAATATAACAGTTATATTATAAAGATAGGAATTTCTTAGGTTTGTAGTCCGCCAGCCCGCATTAGGTCAAAGTGATGGACTAAGGCCTGAACCCACTCTTATGTAGAGATGTCCGTGCCCAGCAGTGGGACGTATATGGGCTGATTATAAAAACGATAAAGCTTCTATTTCTTAGTGTCATCTCGATGTTTCCCTCTTATGCCCTAATTCTAATTGCGGCTACATCATAACTTATGTCATGCATTCCTGTTTAACTAATCATCACCAGATTTTGAAGCAATTAAATTCCTTTCTAAAAATATTGATGAAAATCCATTTTAAAATCTAGGTAACGCAGTGTTTTGATAAAAATAAATGAAGTCAATTACCCTAAGTTTGTTTTTAGTCTACTTTGGCTATAATTTTGTTTACATTTCTATTTTTCGCTCCATTAAACGATGTCCGACTTGGCGCGGAAACTAAAAATTTATTTTCGCGATAAAGCAACAGAATTTTGCATAAATCCAAAAATATGTTCATGACTATTTGGTATTTTAAAAACGTATCCAAGAAAGGAAGAAATTCAAAATAGTTGATGTTTTTTGTTAATGAACTGCCTAGGAAAATTGAAAAGATTTTTTATTGTGCATGTAAAAGCAAATCGTATATAGTAGTTGAATTATCTATTGACACGGCAATAATTTCTAAACAGATTGTACTGAAATTTTGGATGCAGATATTTTTGATAAATGCAGGTAAATTTTACCCTTAACTTTGTATGACGTTAAATAAATAAAATAAACAAGAAACAAGGAAAAGCGAATCGAAAAAGACGAATTTCTTTGAGCAAACACACCTTAAACTACCAGCAGATGTTTTTAGCTTTCATAAACCGATGTCAAAGGATCGAATGCAGTCAACCTTCGCATTTTGCCAGTGATCAAACAGAACAGGCGATGATCTAGGCCGCTGGAAAGTTGCCAGTCGCAAAATTCTTACATCACTGCACCGAAGCCAGTGATAATAAACGTTATTACCAGCAATAACGGTATATTGGTGTTATTGAAGGTGATATCATCGGCCAAATCGTGTTTGAACTAGTCGAAAAATTGGTGTAAACGAGGATAAGTAAAGATACATGAAAAGAATAAAAACAGAAATAAAAATGGAGGCAGTTTTAGTAGGTAAGTGTCGTGGGCTCTAGTAGGAAATTCTCAAGAGCAGCAGATTTTAGAAATATGCTCAGTAAACGGAAAGAAATTGGAAATTTCACCATTTGTTGCACATATATGAATAATTAATGAAATACAAATTATTTACCATTTACGATGCATTTGTACGATAAGAACGCCTTTTGTACTAGTCTAACGCAATATACTCCACAATTCTTAATAATGTGTACAACAATGTCTTTAATAAATAAGCAAATAAATTCCTTCATCATTTGTACTTCTAGCAACCACCCTTACTAAACGCAAGAGTATTTTTTTAGAATGTACTTATTTTGTTTCATTTGCAAAAACTATACAGACATTCTTTAACAGTCTTACGATGATGAAGATATGAATCATGGATGAGATTTTCCTTACTAAGATCGAACGAGTATGTCATATCGAAATTCTCTCAAAAATCTCTTCTACTAAATTCCAAGCCGTCCATGAATTTACCGGAAGCCATATGCCCGCATTTCTGTTCCAAGAATCATTAATACAGTTTGTCATGTGTAATGTAAAGTTCAGAAATAATTTTATTTCAGCGTCGCCTGCACATGGTGCTGTAATGTAATATTGTTGCGTAAACGAATGGTGTGCGCGTTTGCTAGGTTTTGTACGATACGGTTTTTAGTTATTACATTAGTGATTAGTGTATACCTTTATGAGAATAAGTAAAGTCTAGGAAGGCGAAGGCAGACATGAATTTCTAAACTAAGGTGCAAAGCAATGGAAACATAAATTCAACCAGAAGCTAAGATCTGTGTAATCTGTTACACAGTGTGATCTTGTAATTTGTCATTTAATTTTACCCTGTCTGCCTCGTGGTATCTCATATATGAGCGGAAGCTATAAAGAGGCTTCAAATTAAATAGTGTACAATTTGATTTTGCATCCAGTACATTTTGAGTAACAGCAACAAATCCAAATAACCTTGCCAAACGATAATAATAAGCGCCTCCGCTAAACATGAAACTTTAAAACATTTCGTGAAAGGTAGTTTTAAAAAACACTACCATATAGAGGGATATAAAAGTTTATATGCAACTATGTATAATGTATGGGTAGGTACTTTAAAGTTCCTATATAAATAATATAGTATACTGTAAGGCCATTTCAAGAGTAAAGTGTATGTGAATAAAAATTTAAAAAACAAATGACGTGATACACTGCACACGCGCACCACAAGATAAACTTTGTACAGAAAGTGGGTCGAGTTTCTGCCGCGGCGGACACGGTTCATTTCCAAGCTTAGGAACGACGTTACTATATTTTAAGCTCTCGTTAAACACGTACTCTTAGTTAAATGTTAGTCATTATAATGTACTATCTTTTAGTCTTGCTTTTAGCTTTGGTCGGGGTTTTAAGCATTTGTTTTTGACACATTCTTAAACTTTATGATAAGACTGTTGGCAAATTATGCTTTTTATAATTTGAGGGGCTGAATTTGATTTTCGGATGAGGTAAGGTGTTATTGATTCGTCGTTAGGAAGTTTTCATTAGCAGCAAGAGGTCTAGAAATATTGGCAAAAAAATATTATAAGCTCGGCTCTTATTACGTAGGTAAAAAAACTGAAAATTATATGGGTGCAGATTTAAATGTGTTAGAATGTATATTTGAAACGGTGTAGGAAAACAACGTGAATATATTCAGGGATTTTCTCAAAGGCCTATATAAATGGTGACTTTATCAGTCATGAAGAAGTTACATGCAATATTTAAATACTATGTTTTGAATAGAAGTAGAGGCACATGGGGTAAGCTATTCAGAGAAATTTTGAAGATATGAAAGTCGTTTCAAACTTACGATGTCTGGAACCATAATTCTACAGTTTCAAGTCATAGGCCACTGTGGTTCTGGAATGCATTTACTTTCACTACTTAGTTATTGAGAAACTGAGCATGAAATGTTATGGAATCTATAAATTATCATTTTATTAGAAGGCTTAAGTAATTAGTTTTGTGATTGAGTATGCAACAAACATTTGATTGGTCGTAGTTTAAGTTTCAACCTTGAGTAAATGAAGTGCAAACGTATTTAAATACGTTCTTTTGCATGTTATAGAGATTATTGTAGAATATATAAAAAATGAACAAACATTAAAAGTAAAAGAAGGCTTCGCCGAGAATAGTGTAATTAGAAACCAACATTCTGAACAAAAACAATTTAAATGAATGAATGGTTAAAGGATGAATGAATGTCTTAACAATAAAAAGACCGAGTCTAAAATTGAAAAAGGAAGCCTACATAAGATGGAGATTTTATTTCTTTCTATATCAAGGTCTTTTAATCCTATTCCTTGAATAATAGTTATTGCATCATTAAATAACACAAAATTTACTGCCATATCAACTGTAATAGAAACACTGGACGGTAGCCAACGAAAATCCCTAGTTTCCTATATATACGATAAAAATGAGACCGTAGAACATCAAAATGAAGTAATCTAAACAATGTAATTCGAAAATGTGATCGTCCGACCTTCAATACAAATTGTTGCCGAGCAGATGTGGAATCGTAAAACATCGAAATTATACGCCATGTGGCTGGAAGGGTACATGGGAACAGATTCAGGTCACGGCTGGCGCCAAATTCCTGATTCAGTTCTGGAGTATGATTTAGTACTGGAATTTTAGATTCGATCAATGAAATCTAGAATGAGCGGGCTGAAATTGGAAGAGGGAAATTTGGTAGTTGCGAGTTGGTTATGAATCATTACATGTTAAATATAGTAACAGTAATAAGAAAATATTGGTGGCCCCGAGGTTTAGGTTAGCTCGAGAATCTCGGCGGTTTCAACTTCAAGACCCAGGCACACACCTCTAACTTTTCAAAGTTATGAGTGTATGTACAATTAATTATCTCTTACTTTAACGGTGAAGGAAAATTACCTGATTACGTGAGGATATCTGCACGCTTAAAAATCCTTAGGAGTTTCATAAGTGTGTAGTCCGCTTACCCGCACTAATCTAATCTCACTCTGTCCTTTTATAATGTGGGTTGGAATACGTCAAATAAATGAAGCTTATTTCCGTAATTATAAGCGAATTCTTTTCTTGTATTACGAACGACTCATAATTTTGATTAATTAAAAACTACGGCAGTTTTTACGCATGCAAAGCCTCGGACAAAACCCTATTATTATTTTACGCCAAGTTTACCAACGGAATCGAACCCCAAAAATTGTGAGCATAAACATCGATTAGGAAGGGTAATGGGGCCGCGCCTAGTCACCAACCGTGACGAATGGTGTTAAATGAAGACGTGCTTTCTACCCAGTCGTGAGTTCAGTTACCTGGAACAATAGAAAATATTTGGTAAAAATATATACGAATTTTAATTTATTAATATGATGGTATATGGTGAGTGTGGAGTAGTCCTGGGTTTTAGATGATTTTAAATGATTTTCTGTTACGAAGTTGTCTATACGGAGACAAGAAGTTTGCCTAAAATCTGGAGAATCATGCATGCGTTTTACCACATAAAAATGTATGTTTAAAATTGTTGAATTACCTGATAAGTAGTTCTTGATTGGTACATAATGAATAAAAAACTGAAGCAGTACTGCTCGTACCTTAGGCACGTTAAATATTTCAAAGCCAATTTGGTTACTAAAAGTACCTCAAAATTATCTGAGCTAGTAGTCTACACATCTGCCTTATATTATAGTGTTACTGCTCATTTGCACAAATAATCTTTACATTTGTTTTTAGATCGATCCTTATAATTAACGAATAAGTTTTAAGCTGGCAAGTGACTGTCACAAAAGTACTTCATAAATTTTTGAATTCGATTGATAAAAATGATTTTTTTTTCTATTGTAATCATATTAGTTAGAATATACTAACAGCATCGAAAGTAGAGCGATGGTACCAATATAGTTCCGTCTTGTCAATGACGAGTCACGTTTATTTTAGACTAATACTGAACGAATGAAAGTTCGACAGCGTCTGGTAAAATTAGAGGATTACTCATTTGCAAACATGTAGTTTTTTTTACTCGTATATGTGTGTAAAACATTCATTCATTCATTGTGACTAATTCTGGTTTTGTTGCGATGAAAGGAAAATAAAAATAAAACATTATACATCCAGATAGTAGGGATAAAATTTCAATTTCTACGAGTATTTTGGAAATATAATATATCACTTTGGTATGCCTTCAATCTTATTTCTATTCTATCCTATGAAGAGAGGAAAAGGGTACGAAATAGGAGATTTTGTCTAGTAAATATAAAAAGCTACCTTGGTTCAAGGACATAAGTTTGTAAACTTTCTAGTTTAGATTGACAGAATCGTAATTAAATTCTTTTACAACAAATTCTCAATTGAAAAATGAAGTCTAGAAAAATGAAATGAAACTAGCTTCTTAATACATGTGATCTGATTTGTCTATAACTGTACTTTGAATTAGACCGAAGACTGTCAATGGCGGTACTTCCATAAAAGACCAAAATCCATTATTGTAGGGTCAGGATGTTCTCATTTATTTTAATTCAACAAATTTTGAATTTTGAAAGGCAAGCAGGGCTTTCGGGCTTAACGATTAACTGATTAAGTTACCAGCTTGACTATTAATACAATCATACACCAGCATTTTTTAATAAACTTACAACCTTCTAAGAACACTCAAAAGCCTACTACACCAACATTAAAATTCAGAAACGGTATCCAAAATTGTCTGACGGAATGGTGTTTCGGCCCAGCGGGTCTTAGTGACCTCTTTATGGGGTCAAGTTTGACCGCCAAATTGGGCCCCGAAATAATCGTCGGCTACCATTTATTGTCTATACATCTGTCGAGTAATTTATTTTACGGCTTCAGTTTAAATTTACTGCAACTTAATTTGTTGAAAATTGTTCTTTGATGTTTTGAAGGGATTGCCGTTTTGAGTTGGGAAAATTTAATAGAGTGAAATGCTATTAGTTAGTCACAGGTTCGATTCCTAGGTCGAAAAACTTAATCATATGTAACAAATTTAGGCATGCTATAAATTAATAACTGGTTCGTTTTGTAGGTAGAGCAAAAATTACTAGAATATTAAATTTCGTTTATTTTGATCATACAATATTTGTATCCCAATATTCTAAACGTTTTGATTATTTCCCAATTCACTTTATTCAAATCTAAAGTAAACTTAGTCTAGTTTACTAAGTCGGAATCTAACCCCAGACTACAATTATTCACTAAACCAACACATCCGCTAAACATATTGTGCCAATTCTCTCATCCATATTTCAATCCACGCGCTGCTAGTATATCTGTTCTGTTTTTTCTAAAAAGCAAAACCCGTTTTCGTATGTGGGTCACAGGTTCAATGCTCGGCGTGTATAAAAAATTCGCGCACTTGTAAATATTTGCGTTAGGTAATTTGTTTATACTTCCAGACGGCTCGCTTTATCTGATACATTTGTGTGGTGCAAGGTGTAAGCGGTGGCGGGTTAAGTTATAATACAAAGAGGCTTAAGTATGCGGTAGAGAATCTCAGCGGTTGTGGGTTCAAACCGCAGGCACACACCTCTAACTTTTTGAAGTTATGGAAGAAAAACATCATGAGGAAAACTGCACACCTAAAAAAGTTTTGAGGAATTTCTTAGATGTGAAGTCCGTTAATTCGCATTGGGCCAAAGAGGTGGACTATTGCCCAGACCCTTTTGTAGCGGAGGCCCGTACCCAGAAGTGAGACGTATATGGGCTGATGATGTGATGAAAAAAATCATAAAACAAACAATCATTAAACGAATATCATGAATAAAATTGACCAAAACATTTATAGACAAGATATCCTACAATCATCACGTGATAAATCAAACTGAGACGAAAGGAACACGATAAGAGACTTATAAATTCAAAATCTAAAACGCTTGTAACCCAAAAAACTGAAATCAGTGTTATCAGTATTGATGCGAGATAACGTGTCGTGCCTTATCTTGTCCATCTGTGGAATTTATTCCGATATAGAGCAATGGATACTGGCATTCTTACGTAGACCTTTTTTTATTCTTCTTCTTCATCAACCCATATACGCCTACTGCTGAGCACGGGTCTCCTCTACCAATGAGAGGGTTTAGGCCATAGTCCACCACGCTGGCCTAGTGCAGGTTGGCGGACTACACACCTTAGAAATTCCTAAGAACTCTTAGGTGTGCAGGTTTCACACGCCAATTTCGACCGCCAAGATTCTCGACCGCGTGCCCAAACCTCGAGGCCATCACTGCTTTTTTTATTCTATTTTATAATATTCATCAGTCCGTGTACGTCCTACAACCTCCTACAACTTATAGGTTTGGCTTTAGTCCACCCAAGGTTTCTAAGATTTTTTTGATGACCAGGTTTTCTCACGATATTTAGATTAATCGCTAAAGTACACGATAATAAATTTTAAATACACATAAAACTTTGAACAATCATTTAAAAATTATATATATAGATTACTAGCGACCCGCCCCGGCTTTGCACGGGTGCAATGCTGATATTTAATGGATGTTATCACACATATAAACCTTCCTCTTCAATCACTCTATCTATTAAAAAAACGCATCAAAATCCGTTGCGTAGTTTCAAAGATTTAAGCATACAAAGGGACATAGGGACAGAGGAAGCGACTTTGTTTTATACTATGTAGTGATAATATTAAAACTGGATGGAGTGAGTGAGAGGAGTAATGGAAAAACGAATGACTGAAGACATGACGGCTGATAGGGATGTGTGGAAGGATAAAACTAAAAGTTTCCTGTGCTGACACCAAGTAGAATTGGGAACAGGACAAACAAATGATGATATAGATTAGTAATACAAACATTAATTTAAAACCTTTAGAGGTAAGAATATAATAATGAATCTCCAATTACCTTTTTTCACATATCTATCCGATCCTATCAGTCGTTTCAAGCATTCATGTTTACCCGCTACATCCTTTGACTTGTACACAGTCTGGATAAACATTCAATAGGTATTTCTCACCTAGACAGGTAAATAGGTCTTGTATATTTATCGCCTAGGCAGACCTGATTTGGCTAAGTGGGCCGGCGGAACCAATAACCTAAGTGCTGACCTATTTTATCGGCAATTATTAGACACGAAACAGACAAATTTATTTTCATGCTACGGTTTCGTGAATAATAACCATTATTGAAGATTAATTAGTTGAAGATCCCTTAGGAGTTTTGCGGGTACCATTAGTATTGAATAAAATATTACCGTATTTTTTGTAAAATAAACTGTTTAAAGTAGTTTTTAAAAAGATCTTTTGAATCATAAAAATCACGCATGTAAAAGAGTCATTGCTGTGGAAAAAAATTGCTTTAAAAAGCTTTCTTTATTACGAAGTATCTTTATATTAGGTCGGCAACAAAGTGAGTGCGGATTTCACTCATAGATGGCTTCAGTTGAAATTTTAGGTTTGCTGGCGTAGTACAAGTGTAAAACACATTTTCTATTTGATAGTTGGTAATGCAGCTATCAATCAGTAAAAAAAGTTTTTTGATCGGTTGCGTAGTTTTCGTTTGGTGTTCGTTGAAAAATGGATAATCAAAAGGGAAATTATCGTCATATTTTGCTTTTCAATTTCGCAAAGGGAAAAGGCATCGCAAGCTCACAAACAGTTATGTGCTATTTATGGTGACGAAGTCCTAAAAGAACGGCAGTGTCAAAATTGGTTGGACAAATTTCGTTTTGGTGGTTTTCACTCAGACGAAAAACGTTCTGGTCGTTCAATTGAAGTTAATGACAACTTTGTGAAAGCAATAATCGATTCGGATCGTCACAGTATAACTCGTGATATTGTAGAAAAGCTTCATGTATCACATACATGCATTGATAACCACTTAAAACAACTTGGCTATGTTCAAAAACTTGAAAATCCGAGATTACTTAGTTGCCAACCCAGGTTCGTCGCCATAAACAGCAAATAACTGTTTGTGAGCTTGCGATGCGTTTTCCCTTTTCGTAAAAAAAAGTAAAATATGACGATTATGTTCCTTTTAATTTTCCATTTTTCAACGAACACCAAACGGAAACTACGCAACCGATCAAAAAACTTTTTTTACTGATTGATAGCTGAATTGCCAACTATCAAATAACAAAATGTGTTTTACACTTGGACTACGCCAGCAAACCTAAAAATTTAACTGAAGCCATCTATGAGTAAAATCCGCAATTACTTAGTTGCCAACCCAATAAAATAGTTTCTTGGAAGTAAATTTTGTAAATAATACTAAGTATTAATAATAATGTTTTAGGTGTGTATTCCGCCAATCCGCACTAGGCCAACGGAATGGACTAAGGCTAAAACCCTCTCAGTCGTAAAGGAGTCCCGTACCTAGCAGTGGGACGTATGTGGGTTGATGATGACAGTTGAATAATTTATTATCCATCTTTGAATTATTTTTATACGCATTTTATTGTTTGATTAAAATTATTTTCACTATCATACTGTTTTTAAAATGACCGTGGTGCGGCTCTATCACTTAATATCCTCTTCATTTTCAACTTTAAACAATACATTTCATTATCAAAGTATGTATTTCTATAATATGGACCTTTAGTATAATCATAAATAGCTATGCAAAGCCAAATAGCCCTTTTCCTGCTTTTCCACTGCTTCCAGCTAAAACCCATCAGATAAATTCCTTTTCCAAACGTGTTTGTAATACATTTAAAACTGCTACAATAACAATGGGACTTATCAACAATCACCAATCGTTGTCCGAGGTTAATAGACCGGCAACGTGGTCACATTAGTGCGTAGGGTGGCCACACGGCGTAGTTTATTGGGATCTATTCGGCTTTGTGTGAAATCAGTCGTTTGTGGAGGCATAGAGCGCGATTTCCTTGTTGCATTTTTGGTTCTCGGTTGGGAAATACCGTATGTAGAGAGCAAAAAGACTTATTAAATAAGTTAATGCTCACTTCAAGAATAATGAGGTAAGTTTTCACAAGGATTTGGAAATCAAAAAAAATCTACAAATTTGTCTAGACTTGTATCATAGCAGGTATACAATATGTATATATATATGTATAATTTTATAAATATATGACGAACGAGTATCTTGTAATGTTATAAATAATATAAAAATGCATAGAAAATAGACTTTGTTTGGTTATTTGCTCCGACTGCTAAACCGATTGCGATGATTTTTACAAAAATACTTATTCTAAAATATTGGAGTCATTTTTAAACTTCTTTTTATGTTGCAAAAAATATTACAAATTAAACAGCCTTCATTAAAAAGTTATATTACTTATATAATACAAGTACTAACTCAAAGTATTCGAACCCAAGTAAAAGCAGTTAAATTAAATTCTCAAACGGTTTGAGCCGCTCTCACAGTCTATTTAAAGAAGCTTGTGTTCCCTCAATAAACACTGAATTATATTTGAGTTGTGGCGTGACTCACTGAGTTCTCACATTGGGAATGAGGCGTCATTTGTCTATCTATAATAATATTGTAAAGCTGGAGAGTTTGTTTAAATGCAAAAATCTCAGGAACGACTGCTCTAATTGTGATAATTCTTTCAGTTTTTCATAGCCCATTTATCAAGGAAGGATATAAGCTCTATATCATAACGCTAACACAAATAGCCTAATGCGGATTGGCGGACTAATTCTCCATCAGACCTTATGCGTCCCATTACTGGTCAGGGGCCTCCTCTCTCATTCAGAGGGTTTAGACCTTAGTCCACCATGCTGGCCTGGCGCGGGTTGGCGGAGTACACACCTAAAAAACTCCATATAAAATTTAAGTACGCAAGTTTCCACACGATATTTTTCTATACCAAAATACGTGATAATTCATTGTGATACATAACTGGGGCTAAAAACCCGCAACTGACTCAATCGCGCGCCCAACCATCGAGGCTATCACTACATAACGATAAAGAAATTAAACAGTCCAAGAAAATTGCGTCATACTTATGACATCACAGTATGGTGCAGGAAACCGTCGGCCCTTGCAACTTGACCCCACAGCGGCCCATATAACCGCGCTAATTACACATTTTAACTAACTAATTACATTCATTAACGCGAAACAATGAGTTTACACGTGGGGCGAAATCACGCGGTGGGGTCTTTTTAAAAAGTCCATTATTTGAATATAATATACTGTTTATACCGGGTTGTATTCAGACCGTGATCGGAAACGATGGTTGGTAATAGCTTAGGTGATTACAAACCACATGGCGTTAAAGAAAATCGCGAGAAAAATTTTAAAAATTAGCTCCCGTGTCCGATCACGGTTTTAATACACCCTGTATATAGAAACCTCCTATAATAGAGTAGTCATGTTCGGCGCACGCGGCTAGTATCAATAAAAAAAATACCCAACAGTCACAATATGCAGGTTGGTGGAGCAGACAAGTGTTGGAGTGGAGACCGCGCTTAGGCAAACGTAGTGTGGGACGACTTGCAGCACGATGGTCCGACGACTTGAGAAAGGTGGCGGGTAACGGATGGATGAGGGCTGCAGAAGACCGGGATGGTTGGCGCTTTCTTGGGGAGGCCTACGTTTAGCAGTGGACAGCGATAGGCTGATGAGAGAGTCACAATATACATAGTTCTGACTCCACACTCGGATAAAAGTCCTGTGTCGTGACTATCAGAGACTAAGAGAGACTTTTCCGTCTGACATACACCTAGACCCGAAACAATTTGTGGATCACACAAACATTTGTCTCGGTGCGGGGATCGAACCTATCTCTAAGCCTCGTGGCCTTCACGACTTCAAATAATATTAAGGCTCAAAAACATAATTTGTGTTTTCACACTGACACGGCAATGTGCCAAAGTCATAAGGCGATTATCCCTCCTGACACAGTTATGTGTTCTTGCAATTCAAACAGTAATATATTACGTGCTAAACGTTTCATAATTACGTGTTTTTGCCAGTCAACGGGTTTTGTACAGAAATTAGCTTGGATTTAGTTTTATTTGTTTTGATTATAAAATCGTTCGCTTTACAGATTTTTATACTTTTAAGTCCACAGAAGAGTTGAATAAGACTAAACTGTCTGACTGTCAAAAGATCTTTCGCTTTTTCAATTTATGAAGACTACACAGTTGAATAGGACTAGAAAGGAAATGTGAGCATGCCGAGCGTGCCGGACCTACGATTAGATTATCATATGTTTGACACTGCAGCTAAGTAATTCGGCTTGCGTGTAATATTAAGACTTTTATAAATGTGTGACAACTTATAGCAGGCTTTCTTTTTTGTCTGGAGCTTCTGCTTTATGTGATTTTTGTAGAATTAATGTTTAATATATTTAGATTAAATGTTGATACCAACTATCATCTCTACCACTTAATAAGCGCCAAGTGTGAATTTTTAAAACAAAAGCGAACCATTACACAACTAAATGCAAGTTTTAAATATATTTTTGATTGTGCATATTTCTGGCACATTTCCAGAGGTTACGTAATAGGATTCAGCTTGGATGTAAGCTATTTAAAGCCGTCTTGTTATTGGTAGTAATGGACGGACACCGGGAAGCGATTGAAGATATGAATATTAATTTTATGTGTCTGCGTGATCAATCATACTTACATCTGTATGAAATGGCAAACGATGGTTTTTTTAAGTTGAGGAATGTAATGAACTTAATTTAGAGTAGTAAATATAATTTCATAATGTTAAGTATAATTTCGATACAAAAACCAACAAATTATCTCTTTGCAACCAAAACTTTTTTAACATCATTCCTAAAAAACTGAATATTTGCACTTGTGTTCCCTTTGAAGTAAGCAGTCTATTTTTGTTATTACTTTTAAATCTATTTATCATTTTCCAAACACACACTTTTTCTTATACAAATCCAGGAACACTATCTTACCATGAGCTTTTCAATCTCTCTTATGCTACATGTCTAAATCCCGACACAGTATCACGATGCATCATTAAGGAAATGTGTGAATGGCATAGCTGTCTCAAAAAATTCATAGATTCACGTGTGTAAGCGAGATGGAAGAACATCAAAGGGTTTCGTTTGATGCGCGATGCTATCTTTATTCATGGAAACTGAACACACTTCAATATTATCTGTGCGTTATGTCATGAATGATAGGGGATCATATTTTGTATGTATTTGCATACCTTAATAGGGTTTTAATCGTACATCTTACGAAACCTGATAAAACAGTGGATTTTAATAAATGAAGTGTTGTATATCAAATTACTATTATCACATTTTAGTGTCGCAATTTGTAAGTGCAATGGAGATTTTTTTGTCGGTAGTTTTCTAATACATGAGCACCACAGGAAAGTAAACGAAATTGATTTAAAATAAACACAACCCAGAAAATATTCTTCATCTTGTTCTTCAAACATTAAGACGTTTGCAGGCGTATAGTTGCAGTAACTTTCATGAGTAAGAAAATAGATAGATTAGACATGGCAGTTGGCAGTTATTATTTACCAAAATCTGTTAATTAACGCGGCCCAAAAGAAATCAAATCCAGTTGCTTATATTGCATAGATGAAAAAACAATTTCTATCTTCATATCATAATATAAATAAATAAATAATAAATAATAAATTCTTTATTATAATCAAACAAGTTAGCATTACAAAGGTTTCTCTGACTTCTGCACTAGCAAACACTGTGTTGCAGAAGTCAGTGTCTTCCCTTAAATCTCCGTCTCAACTTAAAAATACATACATAAACGAGAATAATTACATCTAAAAGTTATCACTTATTAATTAAAAATATTAAAAAGAACAAATATAATAATAAAACAAACAAAAAAAATTAAACAAAACAAGACTAATAAAACAATTGTGATATGTATAATAAAATAATTAAAATAGAAAATAATTAAAATAGAAAATAGAAAACACTTGCTGTATTGAGTGTTGAGTGAGAGTGAAGGTGTGTTTATGCGTGTGAATGTGTGAGTAAGTGTGAGTGTATGTGTGTGGGTGTGGGTGTGGATGTGTGGAAAAAAAAAGAGTTTAAAGTTATGTGTCTAATAATCACTTCACCACAATTAAAAGACTTTCCGTATCATCATAGCCCAAAGTTCTCAACCAGGTAAGTATCACTTGTTTAAATTTCCTGTTATTTAGTGTGTTAATATTATGCAATCTGTTACATTTGTTATAAATTCTAGGAGCAACAAAATTATAGTGCTTTTGGCCAAATGCTGATTTTTGGGGTGGGACTGGGTAATGCTGGAGTCTATTATTTTGCATGGGTAGGTAAGGTACAGTTTTAGAGTGGTACCTTTTCAGAACTTGAAAGATATACATTTTACGGATAGTTAAAACATTGGCCTGCTCGTAAGTCGCACTCGTGGGATGTTTAAAAGGTAAGGAGAGAAGTACTTTCAATACCGCTCGTTGAGCTCTTTCCACATGCAATAATAGTGATTTACCAGCACCGCCCCATGCACAGATGCAGTATCGTACAAGGCATTCACATAGTGCTTGGTAAGTACGAATTAAAAGTATCTTATCACCTACAGATCTTAATTTCTTAAATATATAAATCAATTTTCTGATTCGACCAGTAAGTGTCTTCACGTGTAAGTCCCAGTTAAGTCTGTAGTCGATGGTCACGCCCAGATACTTTATTGAATCCACTCTAGTAAGTGTCGAACAGTTACAGGTCGATTGATCGATGTTACGATTACACGGATATGTGTGTGTTTTTAATGTACAGTTTGAAGAGGCTCTAGTCGCTGCTGTTTTACTGAAACACACATATTTTGTTTTTGAGAGATTAAGTGACAACAAGCTGTCCTCAAGCCAAGCTGAGATCTTGGCGAGGCCCTCTTCAGCTTTATGGAATACAGAACTCCAGGTGTTGCCATGAAATGTAAGAACTGTATCATCGGCAAACATGGTTATTTCAAAATTGGCCATGGTAACATTGCATAAATCATTAATATAAATGAGGAACAATGTTGGCCCTAGAGTGCTGCCTTGTGGTACGCCATATTTGCAAAAGGACTCTTCGCTTAATGTTCCTCCAAGTCTTACACATTGAGACCTTCCAGAAAGGTAATCTTTGAACCAATCAAAAACTATGCCCCGCAGTCCCATGCCTTCTAGACGTATTAATATGTAAGTTAGACGTTTAATATGTAAGTATATTATTTCTATGCTATGATAACATGCTACACTGTCGTAAAACGCAGTCGTAAAAAACGAAAGAGAAAGACTACAATTTCCAGAGGATAAAAAGAGACAGAGTATTGTCCGTTCTGGATTTATTTTATCATTTTTAATTAGTAAGTATTATCTGTTTTGAAACTTTGAGCCAATATAAAATGTATACCGAATACGAGATAAAAAAAAATCTGTTTCGTATTCATCTTTTTTTTTTCATTTTCTGTTCTGCACTTCTCATTGATACCTCCAGAAAATAAATAGAACTTCTTACACCTTCGGAGATTCAACCGTGAACAATAAACATCTTCTTCTTCATCAGCCCATATACGCCCACTGCTGAGCACGGGTCTCCTCTACCATTGAGAGGGGTTTAGGCCATAGTCAACCACGCTGGCCTAGTGCGGGTTGGCGGACTACACACCTAAGAAATTCCTAAGGACTTTTAGGTGTGCAGGTTTCATCACGATGTTTTCCTTCACCGTTAAAGTGATAATTCAATTTGAATTCACACATAACTTAGAGAAGTCAGAGGTGTGTGCCTGGGGTTCGAACCCGCGACCGCCGAGATCCTCGACCGCGCGCCTATACCTCGAGGCCATCATTGCTTATAATAAACATCTACACTAAAATTATTAAGGTAAATAATTTGTTTGAAAACTTATATATTATGTAATGTTATTCAAGGTTAATATTTTTTATATATTAACTCTTCCAGTAAAAACGCAGTATAATTATCGTCTCAAATTACATAGTAATCTTATTAACATGTCCTCGAGTCGTGATTAGATCAATATCGCTTCCACTGTGATTAATTATGGTTCTAATTTATGGTTTCGTCTAACGAAGCGTCTATCCAACATCACAATGCATCGAGATCTTTTTATATGTCAGTATTTATCAATAGAAGATACTTGAACAATGAAAATGTTGCTTTTTTTTAATTATTGTTAGTTATGCCTTTGTTAAATAGGTAGATTTTACATAACTTTGTTTCTTGTAGAAAGCTCTTAGGTACCCAGATTTCTTCGTGTTATTTTCTTTCAGCGATATAATGCTTGATAAGTACACAAGTTGTTGTTTACAATCGTATTCAAATTTAATTTGATTTTTGACGAAAAGAAAATCGATTTATTTTATCACTATTTATATAGTACGTAATTAGATATAATCTAATTCTAAATTGTCTACTTGATTTTGTGTCTTTATTCATTTTTTTCTGTTTCCTTATAAAAAGATCCTATTTGCAAATATTTCTAGCAATAAAACCTCCTTTCTTAAAAAATCAATGTTCTCAATTCAAACCACACTCTATACCATCTTCAAGAGCCATTGATCTTGCGAGTGAACCGAGATTTGCGTGGGCGGAACCAGTTGTATGAATGGATAGTAGACGGTCAGTAATACTGTCCCGTGGAACCTCTGAGTCATTCCCGTGGGATGCTCTGGCTAGTCCCTTTGGATATGAATGGTGTAGCTTAGTGATAAATGCTAGCGAGTTGGCGTCAAGAATGCTACGTTTATTTACAGATTTTGTGCGGTGTAGAGGCTTTTGGTTGAGGTTTTGAAGTGAAGGGTTATAGGGATTTTTAAGCAGTATTTCGTAGTGATATAAGGGTTTGAAATGTTTTTAAAAATTGTGAATTCTTTAAAAAAATAATAAACTAAATTAAGTCGTTGAATAAGTTCAATTATCCGTGCGATCCCAGGCCAGGCAAAGAGCTTTTTAAATTTTCTATTACTAAGTATAGTTTTCAATATCTATCTGCTGAAATATATCCCACAATAACATTAAAAAAATTTGCTTAAAATAGCAAAACGCTCGCCCAGCACTATGTGGAACTTAAAAACCAATTAGCGAACCTTGGCTGCTCATTATCACTACATCCACTATAGTAAAACCATGTATGCTTTGAGTAATCACGTAGTTTTCAAACTTTCGCCCACATACAAACGAGAACCGGCTGAGTTGTCAAACAAGAAGTGCAAACAACGCCCAAATCTCTCATACTCTCGATTTTACAACACTCTCACAAGCTAATTCGTTTGCTCTAAGTGAGAGGTGTGAATTAATAGCCCTAATCTTCAATGTACTTTAGCATTGTATGTCGGATGAAGTAATAGAATCAAATATTTGGTTGAGTACGTCTTTTGTACAAATTTTATAAAGAATTTGATGTGAGTTATAGGGTTTTTGCTTGGGAAATTCTATGTAGAAGGATGGAGTTTAAGGAGTCTTCGAAACCGACGTGCATGAAGAGGATAATGTCAGTCAAGGAAGCGAAAGAGGTGTGTTTGGACCGTGGCATTTGGCGCTCTATAGTCTCTGCCTACCTCAACTATCTTTTGGACTTTCTGTAAAAATCCGTCTTCGCTTAATTCAAAGCGCAGATATATTTTCTTAATCTTTCATTTCTTTCAATTGAATTCATTTTCTTTCATTACCTTAACAAAAATCTTGTCAATCTTTCGGTATTTACCTGAAACAAATAAGAATTATTGGTATCAGAAAAATGTACAACAAGAGAACTAGAGGAATAACTGATTCCTGCAAAATCTTTAACACATCCTATTATAGAAATATTACACAAGTATTTCTAAGAAAGTATCCCCACTCTTTATATCGTATATTACATCGAAAAAGCTCTTCAAGTAACTAATACACTGTCATACATACATAAAGTCACGCCTGTATTCCCTGATGGGGTAGGCAGAGATGCATTTTTAAACCCACATTTCGCCAGTATGTATCAGTCCCACGTAATAGGGGCAAGCCTTATACCGTTTTTCGGGCGCGTTTTCAGACTCCGTGCTGCTACTGAGAATTTTCTAATGGAAAAACCCAGTTACACTTTGCCCGACCCGGGAATCGAACCCAGGACCTCTAGATCGCACGGCACATACTTGTACCGCGAGACCACGAGACACTAATGTTAATAAAGAAAATACTTAACTAGCATATTCTAAAACCAATTATTAGGGAATGATAGAGTAAAGCCCCCAAATTGGTTCGATTAATCTAATTTATAGCTTCATACCGACAGTTTCACGCCTAATAAGAGCTATTTTATCAGTTTATTACGCCCCTTGTTAGAAGGAATATATCGTGGTTTTATTTTTTGGTGTATCTGAGTCAATTAAGAGGAAATTTTAGTGTGTATGTACTAAATTGAGGCTTTATTAAAAAAAATAGTGTTAGGGGGAAAAAATAGCTAGGGGAATTAGTAACATAGAATCTCTAACAATTTGTTTAGGTGTGCAGGCTTCCTAAATTACGTCATAATTTAATACAAATAACCTTATAATTTAGAAAAGTCAGAGATGTGTGGAGTTTAAACCCGCGACCGTTGAGATTCTCGACTTCCTTGACTCCGTATCCTTACTAAGCATATGAAAAAACTGAAAAACACTTAACTCGACTGAGGAAACAAACCTTGAACTAAATAGTCCATAGCATATACACATTATTTGCAAAAAAAATACGCAACACAATTGCACTCAAAAGACACAATTGCGAATACTAGCAGAAGTTATTAGAATTCAAACAAATACTTCAAAATCTATAGGGAAAAAAAATCGGCGCGACTGACCGCCGCGTACCTGGGCATTCTTAGAAACGACCACCTTTACAACGATGTTATCGACAACTGAGGTCCTACAACATGAAAAAATAATCGGTAGCTAACTTTGAAAGTATAGGTCAGTTTGAATCGACAGGATAAACTTTTAATTTACTTATTTTCATTATCAGCCCATATAGTCCAACTGCTGAACACGGGCCTCCTCTACCATTGAGAGGGTTTAAACTTTAGTCCACCACGCTGGCCTAGTGCGGGTTAGCGGACTACACACTTAAGAGATTCCTAAGAACTTTGACTTGCACACTTGAAATTTATCTTAGTCTCATTTTATGCAATTTTTGATTGTCGGTGTCAAGCATCTAAAATCTAAATAAATATAACTTTTACGCTTTAAATATCACTCATAAGGTCTGTGTTTGTATAACAAGATATGTATTGTCCATCCAATTTCACTTTAATGTGTGTGTCAGGAGTCCAGGTGGAATGTGAGATAACTGCATCCCGCCATAAGTCACGTTTGACACGAGACCATTAAAATATTAAAAACAATGCGTGACTCGTGAACTGCGCCTGAGGATATTGGAGGAACTGACGGGGACACAAGTGTTATGAGGATGTTATAAGAAATAAAAATATTATTAATTGGGGATATTATAAACAAAATATTGTTTATTTTCAGAGATTTGAGACCCTCTCTATGGGGAGGCTCGTGCCCAGCAGTGGGACGTGTGTGGGCTGATGTTGATCACGATACATGGATTTGAGAATTAAGATAGATTACGAAAAGAGACATAAAAATGGTGGGATGAAAATACTAAAATCGTAGTAAAATTTGAATCCTTTTTTAACCGAGATTAATATATAAAGTACCAAGAATGTGAAGTAACGTTAGATCCTAGTTACAGCTGGATAGATTATGATATTTTTTTTTATTGACTAAGGCAAAAACTTCTATAAGTCAATCTTTAATACAAGGAAATAAATATAGTGACAAATACACATTTATTAACCAAATTTTGGAAACCAGATCACACACAAGTCTTTATAATTTCTAAGCACAAATATCGCACCTCTAAAATCTACGTAACAGATATAAAAAACACATAACTTATACCTTAAAGTTATTTCATATTTACACAAACCATTATTGAATAAACTTAATATTCTTCTTCTTCTTCATCAACCCATATACGCCCACTGCTGAGCACGGGTCTCCTCTACTATTGAGAGGGTTTAGGCCATAGTCCCCCACGCTGGCCTAATGCGGGTTGGCGGACTACACACCTAAGAAATTCCTAAGAACTTTTAGGTGTGCAGGTTTCATCACGATGTTTTCCTTCACCGTTAAAGCAAGTGATAATTCAATTTGAATACACACATAACTTCGAAAAGTCAGAGGTGTGTGCCTGGGGTTCGAACCCGCGACCGCCGAGATTCTCGACCGCGCGCCCAAACCTCGAGGCCATCACTGCTTAACTTAATATTACTTTATACCAATACGTTACTACTAGCCTTGGCATACGTGTGCTCACTTTAATCTCGTAATGTAATAATCCATTGAAACGACAAATTAATGCTAAGTACAAGACCCTAGACTAATCCACTTAACACAGAGTTTAAATCCTGTAGTAAAATATTTTAATATATCAAAAGTGGGGTCGGATTAAATTTTAAAGTTGGTAAGGCTTATCAAATAAATGCATTGTTTGGTTGCTAATGTAAACTACGAAATAATTAAGTTTTTCTGATTATCAACATTTTTCCTAATTATATCCCAAACATTATTAAAACTTAATAAATTCTCAACATAGCAAGTTTCCTCACTATGTCTTTGCCACAATTAAGCGAAATAATTCAATGCGAAAATATTCACAATAGTAATTCGTTACATTTGTTGTCTATTTACTTATAAAAGCATGCTAGCCTTAGATCTTGACACTGCCACTTAGATTACAATTCTAAGCTTCGATTCACTTTTTATCTGCTTTTTAATAACTAAACCATTAAAACCAAAGTTTACTAACAAAATACCAAGTCGTATTTAGATCCTATTTTTCACTTACAAGTGTATAAATACAGGTTATTTAGGTCACTATCCCAATCTTGATCTTACACCTTCTACTCCCTTCTTCCATACCTAAGCCATATAACCAAAATTATAATTTCAACACTTTTCTCCCCGCCCGTACGTCCATAGGTGGTCTTCAACCCTCGGTGTATAATTTCGTGCGATTACGAGCCACGAACCGTACCATATGAGCCTTTTAACATATTGATTGTAGCCCCATGATTATCGCTTGTAATATTAATAATAATTTCTTATCTGGCAATTTAGCCTGAGTGACCTAGGCGGTATTTTTAAAGCTTCCCCCCGAGAACAAAAAAAAAAAGGCGGTATTTTTAAGGTTGCACTTGTAATTGACCTCTTTGCACTTAACACCTAAAGCATCATCAACCTTTATACGTCCCACTGCTGGGCACGAGCCTCCTCTACAACTTGAGAGGGTTTAGTCCATAGTCTATCACACTGGCCTAGTGCGGGGCGGCGGAAAATCATCGAATGGGTGCATTCTTGCACCCATACTTCGCCTGTTTTTTTGTTTGGTCCCACTTTTTGTCAAATGCCGTTTCTCGGGCATAATTCCAGAAAAAGTTCCTAATAGAAAAACCCTATCACATACTCAACCCGGGAATCGAACCCAGAGACAGATCAAGGGCCATAGTCAACATAGAAATAACAAATTTACTTTCGCATATAGGTATAATATTAGTTTTAGGGGTAATCCTTGTCATGGGGGCGTTTCACCCCAATTTTGATAAATGCGGGTAGATATAATTATTTTTTTAAAATTGCAAATGTCCAATCAAATAAATTTCAATTGTTTTAATTTACTGACATTTCTATCCCGGAAACATATGTTACTTTTCAACAGAAATAAAATACTTAATAGTTATATCAGTTAACCCGCATTAGGCCAGCGTGGTGGACTAAGGCCTTACCCAGTTGTAGAGAAGGCTCTTGCCCTAGAAGTGGGACAAATATGGGTGGATGATAATTAAAATCTTGCCTCCTCTTTTCATCTCTGCATCACCCAAGGTTCAAATTTAAGAGATTGCCTTAGACATTAAGTCCAAGCCATTAAGTTTTGTAATTAACGTCGAAAAGTCAGAGGTTCCTGACTCGGTTCTGAGGACTGGTTGGGATTCGAACGCGCAACCGCCGAGATTCTCCGCCCCGCACCTCAACTTCAGGCCATCACTGCTTCTAATAAAAGCTTTCTGCCACCTACAAAAGCCTCAAATGTAATAATATCCCTCCCCGGGACACAAAGAGGCGCGTGTCGCACCTGGCTGCCCGGTGTGGCCACGCTTGGACGTCCGTCCCATTTCGGACGCATGCCGATGTATTGTCACCATGGTTTTTGAAAAATTCCGGACTTTAGTATCTTGGCTATGCTTTTTTGAGCTTCGGTTATTCAAACGGTTAGGTTTAAATCAGGCTTTTTTTCGGTGGTCTTAAATATCTATTAATATAATGTACTATGATAGTATTCATCCTTACCATATGACAAAAAGAGAACTGATGTAAGTTAATTGTTTTATCTTTAGTTAGAAATATGGCCACGCTTCCCTTAGGCGCAAACTTATTACTAAAATAAAATATTAATTCAAGTCGGCCCTATTCCTCTTGTGTTTAATAATTCCAAAAAATAGATAATTACATTTTTATCTAGTTAAAATTATCTCAGTACATTCTACTGGCCAACCCGTAAAGGCCAGCGTGATGGACTAAGACCTAAACACTCTCAGTTGCATTGGAGGCACCAACCCGTGGGACATATATAGGCTGGTGATGATGATGATGATGACATACGATCGTGCTCTCCTTAAAATAAGCCATCATTTAAGCCCTATTAATAGCTATGTTTCTGTGTCAAATATCTCTATAAAATTAAAATAAAAAGTCCTATAACCTCCTAAAGTGTAAACACAGCACAATATGACCATTTTTTCATTGTCAAAATTGCATTGAACATCGGCTTACGTACCTTTACTCATTCCGGGGAATCGTATTGTAATATATATAATTGTTCGATACACAACGGCTCACCGGTTTGATGGCCGGACAAAACCGTGCAGACCTAGATTCGACGCCCGCTGCGTAACGGTAGATTTTACGCTCTTATTTAAATTTGTTTAGAAAGCTTTAATCAAATTGCAGATAAGTGGTATTTACTTGCGGAAAGTGCCTTGTTTCGTCGTGGTATGTGATGTGTTTTTGAGTTCGATTTGAGTTAGTGAGTTTTTAATATTACCATCAGCCCATACTTAAATTAAAATTATGTTTTCATTACAAGCACATACATCTTATACCCGTGGCTGTTGGTAAAACATTTCTTTTGTTATTTATTTTTTGTCTGATTTTTTATTGCCAATGGGTTTGTAATCACCTTAGTTATTACCAGCCTTTGTTTTTAATCGCGATCTGAATACACCCTGTATAGTTCTGAACCCCACCACTTAGATAGAAGTCTTGTATCGACTTTAAAATAAACTGTATAAACGAATAATAAAACAAACTATAACATACCTAAGATAGTATCCACGCTCCGACTAGTCAGAAATTTACGGTTCTAAAACGTATTTTGACATTTTAGTGCGACGCCATTGCAGAAGTAATAAAACTACAACAGATCTATATATACTACAAGTCTTGAAGTATAATCCTTATGGTATGACTGCATACCGAAGTATTTCGTCACCTGTTCTTCAACGGGAGACCGAATTAGCATAGACAAAGCTGTTATTTCTACTGGCGACACAGAGGATAGAAATTGGAATCGAAAAATATATTTTGTACTAGTTAAATTGATATAGACACCATTAAGGTTTACAAAACATATAAGAATAAAACAAAAATAGATAATTATTTATCGCATAATTAAAATCGTATACACACGTATCAGTGGCGGTACTTCCATAGAAGCCCGAAAGCCCGACTTGCCTTACATAGTTCCGAATAACGAACTTAACGATTGTTTATTTATAAAATAACGCTATAAACGTGAATGTGAGTACTAACCGGTAGGTATGTATTGGTCCTACGTACCAAAAAAAATATGCTGCTACTAAATAAACATTTGGGCTTGCCTTAGTTTGACACGTATATAATTTAGTTAGATATAGAGATAGTTAGTATATCTGATTTTAGTGTTTTGTGGATAAAAAAGCAATGCTTAATTTAAAACAAAACACAGCGAAATTGAATTCAAGTTTACATTGGCCCTAAACCTTTCAATTCAAATCGCTTAAACCCCAAAAATGCCAACGGCGCCAAAGTCAATTTGAATCATCTCAGACAATGCTACAGTCGAAATGATGAATCAGACAATTTTCGACTTTACCCACCCGTGGCTAAGGAAGTGGGAACATACAGCCAAAAATTTATTACACCGCCCAGGTATGAAACTGAGGAATTTGTACAAAAAAGTCAAGAACAGCGGTGCCTTTTGTGAACGAAATGTTAAAAGATTACACACTCTGGGCGAACTTAGAGGTTTTCGATTTTATCGAAACAGAACGAGATAATAGGTTGTTAGCGAAATAATAAATGTTTTCTTTATTCCTGGAGACTGGCATACGATATTAAACTTAATTGGCAGATTAGTTAGAATTACAATCGAGTAATTTATGTTGTTCTTGTACATCAATCAAGTCTTTGGTGACAATTTCTTTTGAAACTCAGATTTAGCAATGTTTCCAGACGTAGTATTGCAATTGCCTATAGTTTTGTCTATTTATTTGAGTTACGGTTTAGTTTAAACTTCATGTTACTTAGTTAACAAGCTAACTTTTGAGATTATTAAAGTGAACGAAATAATACAAAAATGTTTACACAGAACAGAAATGTTAAGTTTACTCCAAAATTCAATCGTCACATAGTGAAAAATAACACCGATAAAACCAATACACTAAAACAAGACAAATATTACTAGTCACCCCAAAAAATCTTGTCAAAAATGATACATTATGAAACCAAAAAAAAAAACAATTTCGATTCCCGATAACGAATTCAAAATTTTACGCTTTTAAAATTGTCACGACAGGTGGTGTCGTAAAACAGAAACCCCTTTGTTTTTGTGATAAGACAATACGAATTCACATATAATATTTTTAATAGTTAGATATATAGAAGAAAAAATGACTTTGGATGAGTTGACGTATTTTATTGACTCCATCCACTTATGAAGAAGAAGTCGTATTAGAGAATGGGAGAAAGGAGGTTCAATATGTATGTTCATGTTTGTGTATTTATACAGGATGTATTCAGACCGAGATCGGAAACTAAGGCAGATAATATGACATTAAAAAAATTACGTTTTCCTTACAACCATCGATTTTAAATATAAGTGGTTTGCATGGAAAACGTAAACAATTTTATTTTCATCCATCCATTTCATTCATCGCCTTTTGTATAAGGACTTTCATAAAAAATTGCAAATTTGCACCAAACTTCAAGCATTCTTCTACATACGTCGGAAATAAATAAAGTGATTCATGGGCGTTAAACTAGAGGTCTGATGACCCTATCCGAGATACTTGTATCTAAAATCGCTCTTGAGTGATTTTATTAATGCAATCAAGCGAGGTATTTTTATTTTATTACTTAGTTCAACCACCTTTTCCGCTAGTGTTGCAAATGATATAGGAATAGAGGGTCGAATGTATATAAATATTGTTCTTCTTTTCTGCAATAATTAATTGGGTCCAGTGTCTGTGTTTTCTTAATATTTTTATTAAATCAATATCATCAACCCACATAACCCAGCTGTGGGATGAGCACGAGACCTTCTCTGTAACCAAGATGGCGTAGGCCTTATTCCACCACGCTGGTCTAGTACAGATTGGCAGACTAAACGCCGATAAAATTCGTAGAAACTTTTAAAAGCGTGCAGGTTTCCTCACGATAGTTTTTCTTTTAGATGAAGGTAGTATTTTGGTCAAGTCTATATTGTGATAATTTTACTTAACTTTTATAGTTCTACAAAGATAATTCTTTTAACTCTACCTTGCATCTTATGCAATAGCTTTAAAACTACAAAATTGTAATACTGATAAACGTTTTAGGGATCTTTTTTTCACACCATTTCAAGGAAACTGACTAAAAGGTCCGAAAACCTCGTGATTATCATCTCTGCTACTGCAAGACAATAAAACATCAATAAAACGAGCATGCTAAAACGCATTCAATATTTTTTGTCCAATAAAAACGGTTTCGTAATGGAATGTACCGAAAATATTAACGATCCGATCGCAGACATAAATGATTCGGCTACTTCAATTTTATTACCGCAATAAAATACTAATGATAGGCGTACAGAAAAACATTTCTTTTTGGCTTTTAACGACTGGGCGCGTCCAGTTACAATCATAACAAAATGATTTAGGTTAAAACAATCCTTGCAAAATGGGCATGAAATTACAGATAAATTTGGAATTTTGGAAGTATATCATCAGCGCATATACATACTTTTCACTGCTAGGTTCGGACCACCTCTAAAACTGAGAAAGTTTAAACTTTAATCCACCACGCTGGGCTAGTAGGGATTATCGGACTACACCTAAGAAATTCCCAAGAACTCTCACGTTGTACGTGATAATTCATTTAATATACATAACTTGAAAAAGATAGAAGTGTGTCCCTGGGGTTCGAACCCACTACCATCGAGATTATCAACCGCGTTTCTAAACCTCGACCATCATTAATAATAAGACTCAAAAAACTGTTCTCTAAGTCAACCAAACCAATATAGACATTTTCCAATTAGTCCAGTTCGCAGTGACCACAACATAGTCCCGTTACTGGAACATTCGGTCACACAGATCGACATCTGTTGGCGAATAAATAGATTGGAATCGATACTGAATGCGCGGTGTTGTGTTACACATACGGATATGTCAGCCATTGTAACCCGACGGTTTAATACTGCTAATGAAATGGAATTGTATTTATTGAACCTATAAAATGTCAAATATTTATGATTTTGACGTTTCAAAATTTAGTTGTTCTGTTCGGAAGGCAGTCATCACTAGAGAACGGACAAGAAACTCTAGTGTTACAGTTTATAAATCAAGTATAGTTTTTAATAGATTTTGGTTTAAACTTTTATTTCCAATTTCCATAAAGCGTGTATGTATCTTAAACAAAGACACAGGCAAATAACTATAATCTAGAATCTAGATAATTAATAGACAATAGTTTTCCTCGAAATAAGTAACTTCTTACAACAGTGATTTTAGCAAGTACACAAAATATATTCCAAAAGCATAACTAGACAGGAAATACTTATTATCAAGGACATAAAACACATAAAAATTAATTAAACGCACAAATATGCAATTCCCCTTCTAGATTAATTAATGAATTCTAAAATAGGAGATTTTATCGCGGCGTGTCCAGCAGATGCCCGCCATATTGCGGTGACGTAATGGCGCTTACTTTTTTTAAACACATGTAAATACAAGGAACTCGATCCGTACGGCTTAGAATATCCTGTGTGATATTTAATTAATTTTATATTGAGTTTATGATTGAGATTTTATACGAATAGTCACGCTTTTTTCCTTGATGTGGTAGACAGATCTGTAAGTCTACAACAATCTTTCACGGACTGTCGTTGAAAAGGCAGAAGCAAAACTATTGTTGCCTCTAATAGAAATTGCCACGAAAAATAGGAAAAAGGAAAAATAAATAAATACCTACCCCTAACAGTTGAAGGGTCCACTGCAAGTTATATGTATAAACATAGTTCTGACTACACGCTAAGATAGAGTCTTTTGTCATTGGTTATCAGTAACTACGAGGTACTTAAATTAACTTCGAAATATTTGTGAATCTACAAATATTGTCTCGTTTCAGTGATCTACTGCCTCTCATTACACAAAAAGTCTAGCCAACTGCGCCACGTGCCTGTCTTATACACTTGCAATACAACTATACAAGTCTTGTGCCAAAATTCAGCACCGTTATCCACATCCGTTCTAAACGCACCGATCGGCCATTGTACATTGTTAATAAGTGGGTTTATGTGCGGCTGTACTTACAATGTTAATACAGGAACTGTTTGGGTGGTCTGAAGAAACTAAGCGACAAACGAATACAGTGAAACCTGGTTAAGTGAGACATCAAGGGACCTGCAATGTCGTTTCACTTATAGAGGTATTCCACTTACCCAGTGTCTCAGATATACAGGTATAAATAAATATCTGTCTCATTTACAGAGGGTTCCATTAATAGAGGTGAGAATACATGTTGATCCATGTCAGCAAACACTGTTCAAGTTCAGGATATTCTGATAAACGTGCACGTTTTAGTTTCCCTTGTCCTTTAGCACATTGTGATTCAATTTTATGTTTACTCTGAATTATTCTACAAAGAGTCGATTTTGGCACATTAAATTCGGCACAAACTTCTTCGCGTGTCTTCCCACTTTCATAAACGGATATTAACTTCCGTTTTTCACGTAATGATAACGATTGTAGCTTTCGTTTTGGCATTTTTCAAATAAACATCTGTATGATAGTAAAGCGAAACTAAAATTGAAGCTCAAAATTTATAAGTTTACGTACTTGGAATTACGTGTGAAATTTGTGGGTAGAATAAGAATGAGTAAACAAACAATGTTATCTCAGTTACAGAGGTTTATGCATATAAAATTTACTCGCTGTCTCAGTTATAGAGGTAACTATGATGATAAATCGAAAGAACAAATCCCAGATATAGAGGCTTACCTCGTCCCACTAACAGAGGTAATTCAGTGCCAAAGTGTTGGGACCTCAGCATGAGTTCCAGTTATGGAGGTTTCTCACTTATCCAGGTCCCACTTAACCAAGTTTCACTGTATATGTTATACAGGGTGTATTCAGACCGTGATCGGAAACTGAGGCAGGTTATAGCCAAGGTGATTACAAACCACTTGGCGTTTAAGAAAATCTCGACAGAAGATAAAAATTTTGATGTTTTTCATACAAACCACGTACATGTAATACCAATGGTCAAATAGAAAACGTATTTTTTTATCTTTTGTCGGGACTTTCTTTTAACGCCGATGGGTTTCTGATCACCTGGGGTATTACCTGCCTCAGCTTCCGATCACGATTTGAATACAACCCGTTTATACTCAGCCTATCGCCGTCCACTGCTGAACGTAGGCCTCCCCAAGAAGGCGCCAACCAACAGTGTTCAGTATGTAAAATGACAAGCGAATGTAAAAACAAAAATACATTGGCTAAAGAGGTTGAGGCATAGTGACCCAGAGTTTGAAGTTGTAATGGTTTGGAGACTTAAAGCCCGGGCAGAAATTTCGGACTTTTCGAATGTGTGTGATAAAGAATATCCAATAGGCAAAGGACAAAATCGTAATGAAAACGGCACATCTAAAAGTTTTTAAAATTTCTTAGTGTAGTCCGCCAACCCGTATTAGGCGAACGTTGTGGACTAAAGCCTTAACCCTCTCAATTGTAGAAGAGGTCTGTCCCCAACAGTAGTATATATGTTGATAATAATGAGCTTATTATTAAGCTTAAGATGATTATAATAATAATGAGCTTATTGTAAAGCTTAAGATGATAATGATAATGATGGGCTAATTATATAAATAATGATAAATGTATTTTACTTAAAAATGTAAAAAAATAGTTTAAATAAATGATATGAATAAGCTTATTGTTAAGAAAGCTTCTCTAAGAATTTAATTTGATTCAAGATCGAATCTTGAACCACTGTCTCCAAATCCAGCTTAACTAGTTTACTAGTCCATTAAATCTCAAAAAGACTTGAACTAATAAAATACTAGATTTATTACTTTCGATAGGACTATTGTGTTTATTAAGGAGTGGCAAGGTCGTTACATCCGATACACCGTAAGACATAAATCGATATGATTCATTCAAAGTAACTGTTTCTTCGTTATAGACCGTTTGTCTATGACACCGCTATTGCTTCGGGGTAGACGGATTTGTAAGCGGATTAATGTTTTCTAACAGTATTCTTTTTAATAATATCAGGAATAGAAGTGGCGGGTTTGATTCCAGAGTGTTTCCAAAGTTTTCTAATAGGGGTTTGAACGTGAGACTTAATAATATTATAGTGATAACATGCACCTATGAAGAGTAATTAAGAGATACAGAAACATCGGGTGTTGGAACATCATAATTTCATAATCAGCCCATATACGGCCCCACTGCTGGGAACTGGCCTCCTGTACTATTGAGAGAGTTTAAAGCTTAGTCTACCGAAATTCTCGACAGTGCGCCTTAACCTCAAGGTCATCACTGCTTTTTATAGGAACATAGAAGAACATTTTTTGATGCATATACAATACATAAATAATAGGATACGTTACAATAATTATATATTTATTTAAGTGGAAACTGTTTATAATGTGTTTGTTGTAAAACTTAGAATATAAGAATTATTGTGTTGTGTGTTTCCCAAAAATAATAAAATAAAATAAAATACTTACAAGTACTCAAAGTTGTTTGATATTGTTCTTTTCTGTATCTCTTATACATTGGGCGTGAAATCACGTGAATATAGCAGAATAGATGTGAACTCTTTTATCACGAGCGAACAATTTACACAATTTAAGGCCGCTGTATTGGTAACATCGAATATACAGAATATTTCAATGTATTTCGTAATTTCCAAAGTATGTCTAACTCAGTGAATAAGAAGGACGTGTATTGGCTGATTATATATATGAAGAAATGTATGTATTGTATGTATGTATGTAAGTATGTATATACCTAATATATCTATATATTTTTTTTTATTGTACACATTTCTACCCTCTCTTCTATCACTTCTTCTTGTCCATCTAATGGTTGTCTCTAAAAAATCGCCTTGCGCGATAAGACCGCCAATTGTACTTCTTTCTCTTTGTTAATTTTGTATATTATTTCTTTGTGTGTAATAAAGAGTTTATAAATAAATAAATAAGAAAGGTGGTTAGATATTCGTTTGCGCTTTGATTAAGATTATAGAATGAGGGACAAGTAATTTACAATATTATTAAGTTTTATGTTTTCGATTTTCTAATTGTCACTTACTTTAACAGTGAATGAAAACCTCGTTATGAAACTTAAATTTTCTTAAGATTTAGATGTGTACAAAGGCCTAAGATAAGTCCTCTCAAAAGTAGAGTAGGCCCGTTGCCAGCAAATAGAACTTATATGAACAGGGTATACAACTTACCCTTTCTTGAGAAATACCTAGTAGCTAAATTCATATGTGATATTTACCTGAAACAAATAAAAAATATATTTTTAATATTTTTTCTATTGGGTAATAAATAGGATTTTTCAAGAATTTAACATTTATCCTGGATAAATTTGAGGGTTTAAATTACTGCTGAGCACTGGCCTTCTCTTACACCTAGTGCGGGTTGGCGGAGACACCTAAGAAATTCCAAAGAACTTTTTTTAGTTTAGGTTTCATCACTATGAAGGTCAACACTCGTAGAGAAAAACAACTAGTACTTCTTCACTTTTATATTTCAAAAAATACAGAGTTTCGACATCCGTCTCACAACAACTAGTTGTAGCGACTGCGCCCGAACTGCTCGGCGCTGCCCTTTTTATACAATACAATTTACCGTTATGTTTTTAGATATTTTACAAAATCAAATTATATATTTATTTTAATCAATATATTATAGTCATTAAATCTTTTGACGATTTTTAAATATGTTTACAAATAATTAAATTATGATTATACAATTTTATAGTAATATGAATTATCAATACTAGGTTTGTTTTGTACCCACTATATTTTTAAGTTACAGTAACGAAAAATATTCATAATCGAAATTATTATCGCAGTAATAAACGTTTGCACAATCTTTACTATTATTACAATAATTAATAACAATAGGTTTGCACACATAAGCTTTTAAATAAATTAATAGTAATTAAACATAGATATAGTAGTTACAATTACATAGTTAGGCTAACAACTCGGCCTTCCTGTTATAAGCGAGCCCCTTCGCTTACTTTAAATTTTATGAATACATTGCAATAAAAAATAAAAAAAAACTTACAAATCAAATGAAAACAATTCCAATGAACAATTTATTAATCATCATCTGAATTTTCGTCGCTGCTACTTTCCAGATCCCTACTAAAACTTAGCCATGGTTGCATTTTGTCGACTGCTACAACGGCTTCATATCGCCGATTATTTTTACGTGATAATGGCGTATCTTCTATGACGTACCTATCGTTAGGGAGAACTTTCAATACGCGGTAAGGACCTTGGTATTTGGAGACTAATTTTTGTGACTGCCCATCATGCGGAACTTGGCGCTCTATTCGCACCAAATCCCCTTCACAGTAATGATTCGGGGTTTTCCTACATCTATTAAATCTTTCTGTGTCTTTACTTTGCTGTTTTTTAATTTTCTCTTGAGCTTCATCCCTGATATCTACTAATTTTTCTATTGGGGTTACGGCACCAGTAGCTTCCAAAACTTCACTTAAAATCCCTTCACTTCTACACCTAATATTAAACCCGAAAACTAACTCAGAGGGTGTTTTTTGTGTTGTTTTATGAATTGTTGTATTTAGGCCCAATTGAATTTCCAAAATATAATCATCCCAAGATTGATCATCCTTGTCATGTGTTGTGGTAGATAAGGCATCTATAATGGTTCTGTTGAACCTCTCTACTTGGCCATTTGCTCGAGGGGTGGATACAGCGTTTTGTATGTGTTTGATGGAATAATGCGAGATGAATTCTTTAAATGTTCTGCTTGTGAAACTTGTACCTTTATCAGTAATTAGGCGCGTTGGGACCCCGAAATAACTTATGTAATCCTTAAGGACTCGCACTGTAGTTGCGGTCTTTGTATCCTTTACGGGTTTTATGCTGATGTATTTAGTGAATCCATCAACTAACACAAGTAAATAAGTGTTCCCCTTTTTACTTTTTATAAACGGTCCTAGATGATCTGCGTGAACCGTGTGGAATGGTATGCTCGGTTTGTCGATAGGGTGTAATTCACCCTCCCGTTTGCCCCCGGGGGCTTTGTGGTGTAGACACTCTAGACAAGATGAAACATATTTTTTTACGAATTTTCGCATTTTAGCAAACCAATAGTTTTTACGAATACGTTGAAGGGTTTTGTCGTAACCACAATGACCCACGTCGTCGTGGTTCATTTTTAAAATTTGCCATCGAACCCCTTTTGGTACGACCCATTTCATTTCGTCCCCTATAACTCTATAAACCTTGTTATTTTTTATTTTATAATTTTTGTATATATCCATAACCTGTTCTGCGTTCGAATCTGATAAAATTTCTTTAATTTTCTTAACCTCCTCATCAGCTGTTTGAACCGTGGTGATCCAATCTATTTCGCAATTTTCAAGGGCTAAGACATCGAGACGTTCTAAGGGATCTTGCTCAATTTGATCAACTGGATTTCGGCTTAGCGCGTCGACATGTGCCATTCGAGGCCCGGGACGATATTCTATGGTGCAGTCAAATTCTTGGAATTGAACCCACCACCGAGCAATTCGAGGGATTAAATCACGCTTAGTCAATGTCGTCCGTACCGCGTTACAATCGGTAAATATTTTAAATGATATGCCAATAAGATAAACTCTGAAACGATTAAGAGATGCTACCACCGCTAGTGTTTCGAGATCATATGAATGGAATTTACTTTCATCTGAATTTGTTTTACGACTGAAATATGAGATCGGCTGAAAATACCCGTCTGAATTTGCTTGTAATAAAATACCGGCTACCCCATCTTTGCTAGCATCCGTATGCAACTGTGTTTCGGCAAATTGATTATATAGCGCCAGAATAGGCCTATCAATAAGCATGGTCTTTATTTTGGTAAAAGCGTCATTCTGATCGTCACCCCACGTCCATTTGAAGTCTTTTTTTAAAAGATCAGTTAAAGGTTTCGCTAATAAGGCGTAATGCTTAATAAACCGCCTAAAATACCCAGAAAGTCCGAGAAATTGCCTTAATTCGTGCTGATTTCTAGGCGTTGGAAATTGTGAAACAGCTGAAGTTTTTCTCTGACCCGGTCTAATGCCTTCAGAGCTCACTTCAAATCCGAGAAAGTCAATCGTATTAAGAAAGAAATTGCACTTGCTCAATTTTAATGTTAGACCGCCTCTTTTAAGGAGATCTAAAACTTCGTCTAATCTTTGCAAGCCCTCTGCAACATTTTTGGAGGGGATTAATATATCATCCATATATACGATAGCATATTTGATTTTTGCCTCTAATAGTATTTTATTAATTGTACGCTGAAATACAGAAGGCGCATTTACTAGACCAAAAGGCATCCGATTGTATTCGAACTGGCCGTCTGGGGTTACAAAAGCAGTTTTATGCCGTGATTCTTCGGCTATCGGGATCTGGTAATAGCCAGAAGCTAAGTCTAATGACGTAAAAACCTTATTGCCCGACAGCTGATCGAGTTGATCTTCAATCCGAGGAAGAGGGTAGTGCTCTTTTTTTGTTTTGCGATTCAATGCTCGATAATCAACACATAGCCGTTTTTCGCCGGTTTTTTTTTGTACCAAAACTATCGGACTAGCGTATGAGGAACTAGACTCTCTAACTATGCCGTGATCTAACATCTCCTGTACCATATTTCTCACGAGAGAACGATCTGCATAGGACATGCGATAGGGTCTATAAACAACCGGCTCAGAGTTCTCAAGTTCGATAACCATCTCTGTCAGGTCGGTATAACCCAAGTCGTGGAGACCGGTGGAAAAACAACTATTATATTTTTTTAGTAATATTTCTAATTCCGTTCGTTCTTTGTCGGCTAAATTGTCATTATATTTTAGTGAGTCCTTTTCTTGGGTTTCGCAAACTGAAACGTTATATGATTCTAAAACCTTATTCTCTATGTCTCTCAGATCCGTTCTTGCCAAAAGAGTTCCCGTTTTAAAGGAAATTGAACTATGGGACACGTTGTAAATCAATAAAGCACTAGCCCCATCTATGACTGTATATTCACCGGGAAGTAGGTAATATTCTTTCCCTTCCGGCCCTCTCATCGAACCGTTGATGTAAATCTGCGCATTTATGCGAGGACTCGTATTTGTGTGAACGGCGCGTAAAGTATTCGGAGGAATATTAACGTCAGTTTTCGCTAATAACTGTATTTTAACTTTTGGGATCCTTTTGAATATAATCGCGTTAGGCGTTTTGGTTATTACTATATCTGGCTTTTCCGTGAATGAATGGCCTAAGAGAACGGACTGAGTAATGACGTAGTCATCTACTATATAAAGATTAATTGTTTCTTTTATTCCTTGGACTTCTACCATAACAGTTGTCATTCCGATCGGAGTAATTAAGTTAGCCCCTATGCCTCTGAGGACAGGCAAATCCTCGGGTACCACTATAACTAACTTTAGCTCGTTGGCCTTTGTCTTTTTTATAAGGGAGCATTGACTTCCCAGGTCTAAGTGACAAATAACGTCATGATCATTGATTTTGATGCCAATGATGTATTTCGCCGTTTGCTTTTCAGTCGAACATAATTGGGCTACTTGTTTCTCGTTTTTTTCCTGAGCCTTTTCGCGGTCTTTTTGATTGTTTTTATTTTTGAAACAGTGCAATGATAAATGTCCCGACCTATTGCAAGAGCTACACTTTGCTGGGGGTTTGTCACATCTATAACTTGCATGTCCAACTTGATCACAGTTGTAGCAGGTAATCCTTAAAGCTACATCAGATTTAGATGGTACCGGTCCACCTTTACGCTCATTTCGGACTTTAGAATTAAAATTAAAATTTTCGCGACTTTGTCCTACCTTCACGGTTCTAAAATATTTCAAAACCTGCTCTGGTTCAGAAAACTGAGCAGCTTGCGCGCCTATTTTGATTGCCCTATCTTCTATACTGTACAATAAGCAGTCGACAGCCTGACGTCCATGTATGTTACATCGATTCAACAAATTTATTTTGGCATAATAATAATGCTCAAGCGATTCTCCATATTTGACTCGTTTAGCGAGCATTTCTGTCAAAAGTTCAGCATAATCCTCACGAACGGGAAATGATTCGATCAATTTCTCCTTCCATTCTACCCATGAAAACATCATCGTTGGTAAACTTTGGTACCACGTTTTTGCAACACCGCCTAGCTTTGGCAAAGCATAGTGAACAATTTCTTTGTCAACCCACCCGTAAATAACGGCACACTCTTCCACTTTCCGTATCCAAGTTAAAACAGTTTGTTCTTTCGACATAGGGTCAAATTCAGGAATAATATTAGTATTATAGGTCATTGATTTTTCTGAACTTTTGACAGATTTTAGAATTGCTAAAAACTTATCTAACACAGTACTTGTTAAATCTTCAGGTCTTGATCTTTCTGAAGTAGGTCTATGTGACACGCTAGAGTCTCTTGAAACATCATGAAAGTCTGTTCTCACATACCTGGATCGTGTCGCGTCGCCTCGGCTCGTCACGTCCCTCCTCAGCCACTTTCGACCACTCGTTCCCGGTGTAACCGTGTGATTTTCCAGAGATCGCTGCGGTGTGCGCAACATCCTCTTCTCGTCTGACCGCTGATGGTGTACTACTCGCAGCGGTCTTAATTGCCTGTCTCGATCTTCGTCCTCGCCCCTGTAAATGCCTCGGTCCCGACCCCGGCTCTCACTCCTGAGAACGCTTCGGTCTCGACCCTGATTCTCTCCCCTAAAACCGCCTCGGTCCCGACCCCGGCTCTCACTCCTGAGAACGCTTCGGTCTCGACCCTGGCGATCACCCCTAAAACCGTCTTGGTCCCGACCCCGGCTCTCACTCCTGAGAACGCTTCGGTCTCGACCCTGACTCTCTCCCCTAAAACCGCCTCGGTCCCGACCCCGGCTCTCACTCCTGAGAACGCTTCGGTCTCGACCCTGGCGATCACCCCTAAAACCGTCTTGGTCCCGACCCCGGCTCTCACTTCTGAAAACGCTTCGGTCTCGACCCTGACTCTCTCCCCTAAAAAGGCCTCGGTCCCGACCCCGGCTCTCACTCCTGAGAACGCTTCGGTCTCGACGCTCGCTAACTCGTCTGGGCATGCTTTGGTCATGAACCGGTCCGCCGTTCTCAGAATTGTTCACATCTTCTGTCTCGAGATCCATAGCGGGATCTGAAACTTACACACACCAGCTTTACACACATAATACAGATGCCGTACAACATTGTATATCATAGAATATTTATAATTAAAGATATTCTCTACTTGTGAGTACTTAAAAGGAAAATATGTTCAGTGTAGTTAGTCATAAAAAATATTTCATTATTTCTAAAAGGCCACCATTGAGTTACCCAAACAATACTTAAGCTTTTATGATTCTCTCTCGAATCATTCAGAACGCACATAAAAAAAATGCAAATAAAAAAGAATAGAGAAAAAAAAAAACGTATGAATTACTCACGTTATTTATATCCAGGCGTAGATTAGAAAACAATTAATATTGTTCTCAATTATCCCACTTCTGAAGCTGAAGGTCAACACTCGTAGAGAAAAACAACTAGTACTTCTTCACTTTTATATTTCAAAAAATACAGAGTTTCGACATCCGTCTCACAACAACTAGTTGTAGCGACTGCGCCCGAACTGCTCGGCGCTGCCCTTTTTATACAATACAATTTACCGTTATGTTTTTAGATATTTTACAAAATCAAATTATATATTTATTTTAATCAATATATTATAGTCATTAAATCTTTTGACGATTTTTAAATATGTTTACAAATAATTAAATTATGATTATACAATTTTATAGTAATATGAATTATCAATACTAGGTTTGTTTTGTACCCACTATATTTTTAAGTTACAGTAACGAAAAATATTCATAATCGAAATTATTATCGCAGTAATAAACGTTTGCACAATCTTTACTATTATTACAATAATTAATAACAATAGGTTTGCACACATAAGCTTTTAAATAAATTAATAGTAATTAAACATAGATATAGTAGTTACAATTACATAGTTAGGCTAACAACTATGTTTTCCTTCGTCGTTAAAGCAAGTAATAATTAATTTATTAATTGAGAATAAATTATGCATGAAGGGTAAATTAATAAATAAATGGGTGTTTACGTATGTGAAACTTAATACCACTGGATAATTTTTATCAATAATGTTATGTCCTTCAGACTCGATACTCAATTTTTTTGTTATTTTTAGACACCGCCGCCCGTGACGCAATTAAAAGCGTTTGATGTTGCCTAAAAAATCTCTGTGCTTTACAAGTCTACCCATAGAGAACATGCGTAGTACATTACCCGAAGGCCGTATGATATCATAGACAAACATTATCCCATAATCTCGCTAATCCAAATCTCCGAGGCCTCACACAATGCCTGACGTCATAATTATGAAACGCCATGAGTCAAAGGAACCTACGCTATACAGCCCATTGTAAATGTCTTTCAGATTTGTAGGCTGTTTGATTGATTCGCCTTCAGTTGTAAAGATAAAATTGTTTATAGTGTTTTTCCTATGACAATTATTGTGCATGTGACGCAAATATAAGATTTATGGTGTTGTGGGTAGAAGAAGATTTTTAAATTTTGAATTTGGAACATTGATTACGTCATAGCAATGAGTTTAATCTATTGTCTTGCTCTCTCTCCTTCTTCTTCTTCATCAACCCATATACGCCCACTGCTGAGCACGGATCTCCTCTACCATTGAGAGCGGTTTTGAGCACGGATCTCCTCTACCATTGAGAGCGGGTTGGCGGACTACACACCTAAGAAATTCCTAAGAACTTTTAGGTGTGCAGGTTTCATCACGATGTTTTCCTTCACCGTTAAAGCAAGTGATAATTCAATGTGAATACACACATAACTTCGAAAAGTCAGAGGTGTGTGCCTGGGGTTCGAACCCGCGACCGCCGAGATTCTCGACCGCGCGCCCAAACCTCGAGGCCATCACTGCCACTGTAATGTAATTAATTAGTTATACCTTATTCAAGGATATGACGTATATGATAGGACATCTATAGAGTTGTAATTGACTAAAAAAGCTCAATTATATCAAACAGGTCTACGTAAGTAGTTTACTTTGTAACGGCTAAAATATATGTAGTTCGTAGAGAAAAAAATAGTTCCTCTTCCCTCCAGTTAAATCCACACTAATGATTCTACTAGTTTCCGGGATAAAGTCATAAAGCACTCGAAGATGGTATCTCCTTAATTTATTACTCTTATCTTTATAATTCGCAACAC
Source organism: Cephonodes hylas (assembly GCA_030295005.1). Classification (NCBI taxonomy): domain Eukaryota; kingdom Metazoa; phylum Arthropoda; class Insecta; order Lepidoptera; family Sphingidae; genus Cephonodes; species Cephonodes hylas. The sequence continues at coordinate 5,742,641 of AP025386.1, read as the reverse complement.
AATGTATTCGCTGCTCTTCTATTATATTCGCAAACTACCAAAATTCTACCTAATTACATTCTTTCCCATATTACACTTTAAAACTAGATAAAAAATTACACCACTATCTTGAAATTTTAAGTAAAACAGTAATTTATTTACTATTAATGGCTCCTGGCAGTAAGAAATAAGTCCTTAGCAAAACCATAAAAACAACTACCGTCATTTTTAATTTGCTCTATTCACTCAGTAGTCCATATTTAAAAATCATTGACAGCTACTGGCTGTTTAAAGAATTGCTTTTGACAATGCTATTGTAAAAAAATGCACTGTAAGAATTCTCCCCTTCTTATCTAAAGATAAGGGATGAATGGAGATGACGAAACATAATATATAGGCCACAATAACTTCCAAAAGAATACTTTTAGTGGTTGGAGGGGTAGTCGGCGCCTGAGCGACGCCGGCGGTTGCTATGGCAACGCCGAATTCATGATGTAATCCGAACCTCTATAATCACCCTTCTCATATTGTTTATTCATGGCGTTTTTACTGAAAGCTATCGAGTTTATTAGGAGAGAATATTTTTCCATAATGAAAAAGTGACAGTGCGAAAATGACTTCGTAAAAGTTTTTCTTTTGATTTACTCTGCAAAGGTTTTTATAATAATTTTAGGAACTTCTATGAATTTTTCTATGAAGATTTAGCCTTTTTGTTAAATTACATATCAAATATTATAATAAAAATTGACTCTTAGTCAAATCAACATAGTCGTTATCATTTTAATATACCCGGGGCCTCCTTAGATTGAAAATGTGGCTAGACTAAATTTATCAAGTTAACCAAATTATAACCTGTATGAAACAACAACAACTTTAATTCATAAAAAGAATAGTCGGCACTTAAAAACCAATTTAAAAAAAGTTTGCGCATAGAGAAAGTAGAACGGTGATGTTTGTACGCCTACTACACAGTTCTATAAGGATGTTGTTGTTAGCACATCTTCGCGATTGCAGAACATTTTTCATAGTTTCACCTGTGGGCTGAATGTGTTGGAGGCCCGATAAATTCCGCCTCTGCACTATTAAAAAAAATGTCACTGCTGACTAATCCGATGCTTAATTGAATCTGTCCAATTTTTGCAAAAAGAATTGACTTTTTAGGTTATATATTTTGAGACCGTACAAAATGGCGGGTCATTAATGTCTTTAGAAAAGGATTAAAAGACGATTTATTCTTGCATTGTATTTGATGTGCGATTGTGTTTTGAAAACAAAAAAAAAGAACATTTGTGTAAAAATAAATAGTCAGTACATACGAATTAAAGATTATTATTCGGAATTTTTCTAAGGTAAACTAACCTATATTAAAATAAATATCCCACGTTATTATAATAAACATGAAAGTAATAATGGAAGAAGACTTCGATCGGCTATTTTAATATGCGTAAAATATTGTAATGGTATAAATATTTTTCTAAACCAAACAATGGATAATTTATATTCATTCTAATACCCACATTACATTTGTCACGTAACTCTTGTGTTGCGATTCAGGTAACGATATACGGTTTGTTTTAAGCACATATTCCACTTTGGTCAGTGCTATAAAAAATCTTATAATTCCCCCAGTTTTGAATTAGTTATTTATGTTGTAATGTATAGGTATGTACAGATATGAAGCTTGGTGTAACGGTGAAGCAAAACATCGTTACCTCCACACCTCAAAAGTTCTTAGGAATTTCTTACGTGTGTGGTGCAAACCAGCCCTAGAACAGCGTGGTGGACTAAAGTTTTAACCCTCTCAATGGTAGACCCCCAGTAGCAGAACGTATCACTCGAAATTTCTAAAGTTACTTAACGTTTTTAATTCACAGTTAAATTTTAAATACCGTAATTTGGTCAGAAATAAAATATTCATTCCCTCAATGTAGCACAGACCTACTTCGTGTCAAATTCTTTGTACACAAAACGCAAATCTTCAGTTCGCGTTATTGTATTCAGTTAATTCAGATAATCGGCAAAGATAACGCTATACGCACGCGCGCGGAATTAAAAACAAGATTAAACAGTACCAAAGAGTTTGCATTACAATTTTGTCGCCTTTACGAATATATTAAGTGTTGACACGCACTTTGATTAGAGAAAAATGTTAGATTAGGTATTATTGTCTGTAGTAACTGGCGAAGGATGATCATAGTTGTCTTATAAAAACACACTGACTAAATATCCTACTACTATTATAAAGGCGAAAGTTTGTAAGTATGGATGTATGGATGTTTGTTACTCTTTCACGTAAAAACTACTGAATGGATTTTAATGAAACTTTACAATAATATAGCTTATACATCAGGATAAAACATAGGATACTTTTTATCCCGGAAAATGTAGTATTCCCGTGGGAATGAGTATTTCTGGATCTACCAAAGCGATTTGAATGAAATTTGGTATAGAGAGAGGTAGAGCTCACATAATTCACATGGAATAGTTTTTATCCCGGAAAATGAAGTATTGCCGTGGGAATGGGTATTTCTGCATCTACCAAACCGATTTAAATGATTTTTGGTATGTGCATAAATAGGACTCTGAGATGTAAAATAGACTATAAATTATTTTCTATCTAAACTCAACCCTGTAGTCTACGCGGATGAAGTCGCGGGCAACAGCTAGTTAGTAATAAACATAAATAAACTCAAGAGATTTCATTAAAAAGTAATTTACATCGATTTAGACGAATAGTCTCGGGATACAAACATCGGTATTAAACGTATGTGGTTTGTATAGAAAACGTCATTTTTTTATTATTTAACGGGATTTTTTTAACGCCAATGGGTTTGTGATCACCGTAGCTATTACCGGCTTTAATTTCCGGTAACGGTCTGAATACACCCTTTATATTTTTTTATCAACCCATATACGCCCACTGCTGAGCACGGGTCTCCTCTACCATTGAGAGGGTTTAGGCCATAGTGCGGGTTGGCGGACTACACACCTAAGAAATTCCTAAGAACTTTTAGATGTGCAGGTTTCATCACGATGTTTTCCTTCACCGTTAAAGCAAATGATAATTCAATGTGAATACACACATAACTTCGAAAAGTCAGAGGTGTGTGCCTGGACTTCAAACCCGCGACCGCCGAGATTCTCGACCGCGCGCCTAAACCTCGAGGCCATCACTGCTGCTCATCCTTTATATTTATGTTAGAGGATTCTCCATACATCGAAGCTTTTATTCAAACCAATCATCGGTTAATGACAGCACATGGTGCGGCGTGGGAAGAAGCCATTAAAATGTAATTTCTGCCTCGTGACATATAATATGTTGATTGCAAAAGTGTGTGGGCGTTGTATCAAACTACCCGCAAAAAAATTTACGAGTTGTGATTGAAATAGGCAATATAATAATGTTCGTTCGAGGAAAGAGTTTTGAGACTCTTAAGATTGTGGACTTAAATTTATTGCCAGGGTTACGTTGCACTAAACTGCCTTATAGGCAAAAAAATAGTTTTGTTTGCATTCATACATATACGCACTTCTGTTTCTTTTTGTGATATTAATTTTTTCCTCAACTGCCACTTTTCGAGAACATTTTCACTTATTGCCGCTAAAAGACTTCATCAACCCATACACGCCCACTGCTGAGCACGGGTCTCCTCTACCATTGAGAGGATTTAGGCCATAGTCCGCCACGCTGGCCTAGTGCGGGTTGGCGGACTACACACCTAAGAAATTCCTAAGAACTCTTAGGTGTGCAGGTTTTATCACGATGTTTTCCTTCACCGTTAAAGCAAGTGATAATTCAATGTGAATACACACATAACTTCGAAAAGTCAGAGGTGTGTGCCTGGGGTTCGAACCCGCGACCGCCGAGATTCTCGACCGCGCGCCCAAACCTCGAGGCCATCACTGCTTTTTTTTTTTAAATAAACCTGGCATTCTTGAACAGCACATCAAGCGTTGAAGCACGGGAAAAATATCAGAGGTACCTATTTACATAGCTGAATATTGAGATGGCACTTTACATCGTGAGTCACTACGGCTGCCTAATTGCGAACTGCAAGTATTTCGTCACCAAACAGCAAGAAATCGGTGGAAATATATTTTCGCACGTGCTGCGTCGCCTATTTGTGTTTCGCATTTGGCTGCTAGCCATTAAGTAAATTAAGAAAACGAAATCAAGGTTTACAGTCTTTCAGTTACATTATTATTTACCAGACCATTGTAACTTTCCAACGCAATGATGTAAAATAAGCCAATATACCTCAGTTCTTAATCATCTAGAGCGCAAAATATATTCTAAAAAATATTTTCTATCGCTGTAGCAACAACTATCAAAGACAATTCATAAAACCTTGTTGATAACTTCATCCATCAATTTATAGACCTTGACTTTTTAAAGACTTGAAATCAGGGTTGAACATTTATGAAACTATCACAAAAAGCTTACTTACCAACACAACTAATGCCTTATGAATATGCAAATTGTCCAAACTGCGTGAGTCAAATCGATCATCGGAACCGACCGACAGTGCGCGACCAAATCGATTGTAAAAAACGATCGATTCATTGTCATACTATGAATATATCAACGTGTGTTAACTCATTAAGATAATAGGGCAAAACCGACGTAGTTTACAGGATATAATTGGAAAAAATATTACAAAAAATAATACTGCATTCATCTTGTTAAATAAGTAGAAAAATGAGTTCATAATTAAGATAAAAATATTACGATAAGGATATCGCGTAATAACCAAAAAGTCGCGAAAACAATTACACACAACCCATTTTAATCACCTCACCGGATACACAGCCAAAGGTCAATAACAAAGGAGTTTGAAACAACAAGTTCCAATAAAAAAGGTTTAGAACTAAATTTAAAAGTCGGAAGTTGACCATAAATCGTTTGACGTTTGGAAAAAAAAACGCGCGCTCAGTAATAAATTAAAATGGCCGACATGACGCGCGATCGCCGTGTGCATTCACAGTTCTTCATTGACTCCTTATTGTTTGTTTGTATTTACCTGTTTTTATTGCAAGAGACAGCATTTTGCATTAGAAATGAGTACGGTTGTGATTTATATCGCTTCCTCTTAGTCCTTATTCAATGCTTTCTGCAAAGGCAGTGCACATAATAGAAACAAAAGTCTATTTTAATTTCATTATATAAATTTGTAAAGAGAAATGGTCGCAGTTTAAGATTGTGTATTATTTATCTGGGATATTCACAAGTACTTTAAACTTAATGGCATTTCATAAATTCGATACTTATTTTCTAAAAACAACTTTTTGATGATTTTTTCTTACTTAATTAAAATCAAACTCTCTACTCTGTAAAAACGAATTAAGTCAGGGTTATGGAAGGAAATGAATAAACACTTAGATGTTTTTAAATTATCTTAGTTACAGCACTCAGTCTAAAAGTGTGCCTTAAGAACTGCAATACAATTACCACTTATTGCGTAAAACAAAAAAATATAATATCTCTACCTACTCTCTGAATACAGGCGTGAGCACCTAAGTACCCAGTTAATTACCATGTTTAATTCATCGCAGAATTCCAGTCTCGACAACCTGACAGGAATCGGAATCAGCTTTGAATGAATCAGACGCCTCGCATCGTTACGAAACAGCTTTTAATTGCGCTAATTCTACACTACTACAATAACGGCTTGGCTTGTTATGTGCTATTCGCGTGCTTAATTAGCAAATGCGGGAAAGTCGAAAATTCATTTGGCATGTTTGATACCGTGGTGGTAATTTTTTGTTGCTTAATTTCTGATGTAGGAAAACATCGCGAGGAAACCTGCGTACGTGAAAGTTCCTGTAAATTTCTTAGGTGTGCCTGATAAAAGCAGTGATGGCCTCGAAGTTTAGGCGCACGATCGAGAATCTCGGCGGTCGCTGGTTCAAACCCCAGGAACACACCTCTGACATTTGAGTGTATTCGCTATGAATTATCACTTGGTTTGACGGTGAAGGAAAACCAAGGTGCATTATAAAAAGTTCTTAGAAATTTTTAATGTATATAGTCCTGCAGCCCGCACTAGGCTAGCGTGTTGGACTAAGGCGTAAACCCTCTTAGGGCTGGCTGCTGATGATGTATTCCTGATGTCTAATCTTCACAAATTCGTCTTTAGTCTATCACTTTTGATGGTACTTGCATCGTTTTAGAAATACACTCAATAGTAAATTCCTTTTGGCGTAATTACATTCAATTGCGCATGCGCCTCGTGAACTATTAACATGGTAAACGAAATTGCGTGCGAATTTCATTTGGACGTGTTCCACGCAAACTAATCAGTTGTTTTTTACCGGTACGGCCAATAGGCTTAAAGAATAAAGACTATAAAATGTAGAATTTTTACGTCTAACAGCCTAGAATACACAAAACGAATACATCTTTAGATCAATTATTATACGTCCCAATGCAGAGCACGGGCCTTCTCTACAACGGAGAAGTGCCTTAGTCGACAACGCTTCCCTAGTGCGGGAAGGCGTACTACACAACTTAAATATACCGAAAAGCTTAAAAGTCTGCACTGTCTTTCATAACATGTTTTTCTTCGCCGTTAAAGTAAGTGATACTTCTTTTGTTAATAGGATTTTTTAAACATTGCCTAACCCTTGCTGGGTTAAAACTTAAAAGGCGTGACTTAAAATAAGCCTAAGGACCTAAGTTGTGACTTGATTCATTATTTTCTTTATGGTTCTTAATTATGTTTAAATTGTAAAGCTTACACTTAAACACCTCACTAATAACGCTACAAGAATTAAAACTTATAACGAAAACAGTTATAATAACGGTTATTTTTGAACATTACGTTCCTCGCCCGAGTTCCCACACTGTTCGCGGCATGCATCCATTATAAATAGCAAATCATGTCCAATGAAGACTATTGAACAGTTATTTCCGCGTTCCTTCGTCCACTACAGACAGACAAACACTTTTGTTATACCTATGTCATCGCTTTTGCTGAATCTAGTGTATGGCTGCACCATTAAACTTTTTAAACTATTATAGTTGTAATTTAAAAGTATATATGGCTGCACGATTATTTTTTTGAAATAAGAATTTGTTAATAACGTTTAAAATGCTTAGCCAATTTTGATGGATTTTGCCAAAGTTATGTAAGACTCGGGAGTTGTATGCACTTCTATTTCATTATGAAAGCCATAGATGTCCACTGCGGGATATAAGCTTTCTCAAAGACTTCCAAAGCGCTAAGTGTCTTATGGGCGGACGTCCAATGCCCAATAGCATGATATTGACTATATTTTTCCTATATTAATTACCTAATACGTATGATACATACGCACAAACGTCAGACTTACCTACCTAGTCTGTAAAACAGTTCGCACGTTAGGTCCAATTTAAGCAATAGTTATTTATCCGTGGTGCGTTAATTGCGTCAAATTTTTGATAATTGTAATTGTCTTTCTTTATGTGAGGTTAAACCTCATAGCTCAATATGTATTTTGTAACCCGCTTTGCTGTGGAGGGAAGTGGACAACTCTTTGTTTTCCAACTCCTCCTTTACATTGCTTTTCTGATTAACTTCGTTGCGGGATTGTGACAATATAGGTCCCCTTAGATTCGCTGAGCTTCATTGCTCGGCGCCAATACTGTGCGTGCCGCTGTTGATCCTGGAATACAGGAGTTGCAGTGGCGGGTGTGTGGTGGGATAGGGTAAAAAAAAAACTTACCTACCGAATTTATCCATAGACAAAATAAATTTGAGAATTCATAACTCCCCAGCCTACCCTCAATCTATACCTATTATGTATCCAGCTTAATCATTATTGGCACGTGTCCCATATAGCTAATTTCCTTTTCGAATTAATATCAATATTGCGAATACTCATCAACCAATTTTCAACTTTACTCCCTGTACTTAAAAATCAATTTCAATTGACGAGCAAAAATCATAGGGGATGCAAATAATTTCGTTATTTGAATTTGAATCTTAACTATGTAAACTTAAAGTCTATATTCCGTTGAAAATTTTGAAGTATTATGGTATAAAGAACACTTCAATTTGTTTACTTACAATACAATGTCGTAATGACGGCTCTTGAGGCCGCCATAACAATTGCAATTTATGTGTGTTGTTAACGTCGAGTGCTTCCTAGAATAATATTTAGTTGAATTACCTGCAACAAAGATAACGATAATAAGTCTTTGAATGAAACTCTTAATAATTATTACTTACACGAGGAAAGATGAAGGTTAAGGTACTAGGTTCGATTCTCGGTTTGGGCAAAATTTAATTCGACAGCCCCGTGGCTTAGTTGGCTAGACATCTTGTGAAATGATGTGCGGGTTCGATCACCGCCCCCGACACTAAAATAAGATACTTTATGAGAGACTTTTCGATCTCATAAACACCCAGACCCAAAACAAATATTTATAGGTCACACAAATATTTGTCTCAGTGCAAGGATCGAACTCGCGGCATCTCGTTTTGCAAGCTAATGGTTAGCCAACTTTAATTGGCTGGCTAATAAAATTTTGGTTTAGAAATGTATCTCTGTCTACCCCTTTTGGACTTTTAGTCGTGAATTAAAAGTTTTCACACATGCTTTCCTTTTAATAAGAGCTTAAATAACCCAATTAACGCTAACCCATTGACCAATAAACATGGGAACAGACGAACTTGTTACGTAGAAGTCGCCATAACTCATTGCGCACAATTACTTTTGATTAGGGAAATTTGTCCGCCGTTGTGGTACTACTGGAACTCGGTTGTAATGTTGGCAGCAGTATTTTTACACATTTTTCGTCGAGGATAGACAAAATAAGTCCACCATCCTGGCCTAATATGGATTGGCGGATAAACCAAAAAAAATCTAAGAACTATTTAGGTGTCCAGGCTTCATCACAATGTTTTTTCCACTGTTAAAGTTAGTGATAATTTAATGACAGCCCCGTGGCGCAGTTTGCTAGACACCAGCATGCGAAACGAGCGGCCGCGGGTTCGATCCCCGCACTGAGACAAATGTTTGTGTGATCCACAAATATTTGTTTCGGGTCTGGGTGTTTGTGAGACCGAAAAGTCTCTCGTAGTTTCTGATACCCACGACATAAGACTCGTATCTTAGTGTGGGGTCAGGACTATGTATGTGACTGTTGGGTGTATTTATTTATTTATTTAATGTGAATAGCTCCAAAAGTCCAAACCCAAGACCGTCGAGATTCTCGACCGCGTGCCTAAACCTCGAGTCCATTATTGCTACTTATTAGTAGTATTTAATTATAATTCACTTCTTGAACCACACTTCTTCTGGTAAAGTAAAGCTATCATAATTGAGAGAGATATTTTCTGCTTCTTGCCCTGTTCCCAGTTTATTTGGTGTCGGCGCATAATTGAGAGAGAGATTCGAGTGAGAACTACTGGTATTTCAGCGTCAATTCCGAATGTGAACCGGAAGGTTGGTAGTTGAATCGTACCGCGAAACGATCTAGATACAAACCTTTTATGACCCACGAACAATTGTGGTTAAATACTAAGCGTCACAGTAAAAATAGTGTTAAAAATAATAGGGTTGAAATTGGTGGTAGTTTCCACAGAAGCCTAAAAACGTCACGTTAATTGTGTAATGTAATGTCTAGTTTATAATTGTTGTTTGAGGGCTCAGGATATTCTCATTCATATGTCAGAGTGCTAAAAGCAAAGGTTTAAATATTAAAAATACTATCTGGATTTTTGTAGTTGGATCCCTAACCAAAATCCTACGTCAACATGCCGACTTAAACCTTTCGGTGACCATCACACGCATTTAGGGCGGTTTTGCCGGATATCAGGGCGAGAAGCATCCTAAATGTTTTGCTGGCACCCAGCACAGCGTCCAATTATGGACTGTCTAAATTGGATAGCCTATGAAATTATTTATAACAATGTCTATCCATGTATGTGGCCTAAGTCCAGCAGTGGACGTCCTTTGGCTGATGATGTCTGGTGTGATGTCTATCCATATAGCCATAATGCAATATAATGCATATGTAGATGTATATTTATACCTTAGAATAGTAGAGACTACAAGACAGTTACAGATATTGACTATCCCACGCTATTTCACACTCATGTGGGATTTAAACTTAACCAAAAACTTTACTACAAGGCCAATAATTCCCCCGTCTACTCTACCAGTGACTAATACGAGACATAATGTTTACACAATTCAATAAACAGACGGCTTATAAACAAAACAATGAATAAGACTTTAAATTCTTTCCCACGGCTTATCCATCCCTCTTCCACATATTAATTTAGAAAAGGACAGTTGTACTATTAAGAAATATTGGTGAAAAACCATTCATACTAATTTAGTATGCTTAACCCGTACTTATCGTCAGATCATGCGGGTGTTACTGAGTAACTTAGTTAAGGATTACAAGGGTCATTTCGACCATGTTTGTAATTAAGCCCGTATCATGGATATTCTGACTTTAAACCCATAATGAATCCGAAGTTATGTGTATATTCATTCAGCCCAAATATAAATAAATAAATAAATACACACAACAGTCACACACATATTCCTGACCCCACACTAAGATACGAGTCTTGTGTCGTGGGTATCAGAAACTACGAGAGACTTTTCGCGCTCACAAACACCCAGACCCGAAACAAATATTTGTGGATCACACAAACATTTGTCTCGGTACGGAGATCGAACCCGCGGCCGCTCGTTTCGCAAGCTGGTGTCTAGCCAACTGCGCCACGGGGCTGTCAAATATATCCCACTGATTGACACAATACTCTACAACTTAGGTAGAGGCCTTAGTTCACGCTGGCCTAGTGCGGGTTAGCGGGCTACGAAAGAAATTCTAAGAAATTATAGGCTTTCAGGTTTCCTCACGATGTTTTCCGTCACCGTTAAAATAAGCGATAATTCATTTTGACTACACAAACAATTTCGAAAAGTCAGAGTTGTGTCTGGGGTTTGAATCTGCAACCGCCGAGTTACTCCACAGGCGCTTTAACCACGAGGCAATCACTACTCCACTAATTGCTTAATTTTTAAATTAATATAGATCACACGTCGTACACATCAAAAAATGGTTTTCAAAGCTTGTTTTGCGTCATAACAAACTCCAATTTCATCCAACTTCTTATCACTACCTATACCACATAAATTTGTTACAACCATAGCGAAACTTCGACAAAGCAATAACTGTTTAGGAGTCCCCTAGGAGTATGGCTACTAGTAACACAAATCGATAGTAATAGAGTTGTCAGGGGTATGTGCGATAATATTTCGATATGGGGTAAGTTGTGGGTGCAGTTTTGGTAATGGTGGGGTGGCTTTACACCCATAAAATAAATACACCCAACAGTCACATACAAAGTTTAGACCCCACACTAAGATACTTGTGTCTCAAAACACCCAGACCTGAAACAAATATTTGTGGAACACACAATCATTTGCCTGTGTTCGTGAGAGAACTGGTGGTCCCCCGTTTAAGTTTACGAACAAAATTTAAAATACTATTTATATAGACAAATGGTTTCCTAAAACGTTAAGTAGCGTCGTATTTCCATATTTATTTGTTGCTTTGTTTTAACATATGAACTGTTACGTATTTTCGGCCAATTTTACTGAGAATTAATTAATAGAAAACCCGACAACACTTTTCATTGACTTAGAATCGATGCCAAAACCTTTACATGGCTAAGTATTTATATTACGTGCCCAAAAAACGATTTACTTCTAATAACCCATTAAATATAACCCCGAATCTCCTAATATACCCCTAATCAATCATTACCCCATATTTTAAGGGTTGTAAACACCCTAAAAGTCAATTAATAGTATAAAAAGCCGAACAATCCGTGAAATGAGCGCGTCAGTCGACGAGTAATACTTATTAGGAGGGTTAACGAAGCGAGCTTTCGGCGAGAGGGTTAATAACGCCCTTTAGTACTCTGTAGGGTACAAAAGACCGAAAGATGGCGGTTTTAAAGAATGCTACTTTAATTCGTACTGTGTATAATGTTGTTTTATCGGGGTGAAAAATATAGTCAATAGTACTGCTTTCATATTACATACGCGTAAAATAGCTCTGAATATTCAAATTAAATGAAACGATCTTTTATTAATCATGTAGGCTTTATAACATTTATGTTTATAAAAAAAATAAAATTATTTGAAATATAACTGGCCTAAAATAACACTGCTTGGCTTGCTCTGTATTTTACTTTCATAATATTTGGGAAAAAAGTACTATTTAACATCATACCATAAGATATATAAATAATAATAGGAATATCCGATATTACCCAGTACCTGTTCTTCATGCCATTTCATCCTTTTCTTCAAAAGTACATATTTTTAATCCTATTTTAGGATATTTCGATACTCGCCTCCGAACGTGTTTTAGGCCAAGCGCACATGTTTTTAACTGTTTTAAAAGTTAATAATTATACTGATTTCCTGTTTAACACGCCACAAAACTATTCTGTAACTTTTACTACAGTTAAAATAAAAGCTTGAAATTGTGATATATGCTTATCTTTAGTAATTTGTAACTAAGATTTTCTATGGCTATGTTTTTTAATTTTGTGATTTTTAAATATTGTATAATTATATAAAGAGTCGTTCTCAGAAAACAGTGAGAAATGATTGTAATCACCATTTATATCAATAATTGCCACTTTTAACAGTCTATAAATATCTAGAAGTCGTATCCGCGATTAAAAAGTCCTGGATTCAGTTCCCGTGTCGGCAAAATCCCCTTGTTTTTTCAATAGCAACGATGAGATTAGTAGAAATTGTTCTTAACGCGCTAAAAGCAGATATATAATACAAAAACATAAACGTATGTGTGTAAGAATGTTACTGCCAAGTGGCGCAGTTGGCTAGACATCTCGGGATCGAGTGAGCGCGGGTTCAATCCTCGCACCAGGACAAATAGTTGATCTACGTATATTTGTGAGAGCAATGAGCCTCTCGTAGTTTCTGATGCCCACGAAACAAGACTCATATCTCTGTGTGTGTGTGTAAATACACCCAGTATTTATTATATTTACTCTAAAAGCCATAGTAATAGCAGCTACTGTATCTGAAGCAAAAGTATCTCTAACAAATAAACAAAATATGTGGACAAGTGTTGGAGTGGAGACCGCGTTTAGGCAGACGTAGTGTAGGACGTCCTGCAGCACGATGGTCCGACGACTTGAGAAAGGTGGCGGGTGGCGGATGGATGAGGGCCGCTCAGGACCGGGATGGTTGGCGCTTACTTGGGGAGGCCTTTTTTTTTTTTTTTTTTTAAGTGGCCGTCTTCGCGCCAAGTAGGGCGACCACGGTACGTGGGCGAGGAACGCCCACAATGGTTCCGCAGTCGCCCAGTGCGCCTCCGAGACGAGAGCGTCTCGGCCTCCTCAGGTTTGAGGAGGTGCAGCTACCCCCCCACTAACCGGCGCCCGGAACTAGACCCGGAGGCGGAACTACTTGGGGAGGCCTACGTTCAGCAGTGGACGGCGATAGGCTGAGTATATAAACGAAATATGAAACACTTATACAATTCCTCGAGCCCTGAATCATGTTAAAGGAATGCGTATCGAATCAGCACGTGACTTTTTCTCAACACTTCTCATTATAACTTTGTTATGTAAAACAATTTGATACTTTATACCCGGTGAATAGCAACATTTTAAAAGCAGTGTTGCCATACTATCACACAAGTATGTGCCGTGCGATCTAGAGATTTTGAGTTCGATTCCCGGCAAATAAAGGCAAGTAAGTGTGCCAAGCGAAGTGAGTAAGTTATATGGCTATTAACAATGAATTATCACTTGCTTCAACGGTGAAAGAAAACATCGAGAGAAAACCTGCAAACCTAAAAGTTCTTAGGAGTATCATAGGTGTGTAGTCCGCCAACCCGCACTAGGCCAGCGTGGTGGACTATGGCCTTAACCCTCTCAATAGTCGAGGAGGTCTATGCCCAGCAGTGCGACGTATATGGGATGATAATGAAAGTAAGCTACCCGATGTTAGCTGGTAAACATCACATAAGCAATAACACCAGAAGAATTATGTTGTTGTTTACCACATTGCCGGCCTTTGAGAAAAATATGGGCTCTTTTTCTTCTTCTTCATCAACCCATATACGCCCACTGCTGAGCACGGGTCTCCTCTACCATTGAGAGGGTTTAGGCCATAGTCCGCCATGCTGGCCTAGTGCGGGTGGGCGGACAACACACCTAAGAAATTTCTAAGAACTCTTAGGTGTGCAGGTTTTATCACGATGTTTTCCTTCACCGTTAAAGCAAGTGATAATTCAATGTGAATACACACATAACTTCGAAAAGACAGAGGTGTGTGCCTGGGGTTCGAACCCGCGACCGTCGAGATTCTCGACCGCGCGCCCAAACCTCGAGGCCATCACTGCTTTTTTCTAAAAGTCCCTAAATAATATTCGTTTGGAAATACCGCCTCTTGCTATATTAAATTTTATGCTATACTAATCTGAGAATCAAAATAGGTACCTCCAGAAATACCTACGTATTCAGTCTATTAAACAGTCTAGATTACTTATCTAAGTCGTAAAATAATAAAAATAGTTTGAGCCTTGCAACATTTTATCTCGCGTTGCGTGCGTTTAAATAAACATATTTATCTGTAGCCAGTCAAGGCTTCTGAGAAAGCCAGCGCCGTACAGCCGCGACAGTCTTACCGGATGCTGGGTAAACAGAAATTTGAGAGCTAAGCATTCATTTTGGCAATTTTGGCAATGCGATTGTCTCAAGCTCCTATTTCGTGGGACTTGGTAACTAAGTACCTAAGGTCGCTAATTTTATGTGCCTAATTATGCTATCTGTTTTTTGCTAATGTTACTTAGTTTATCTTGCTGTAAAATAAAGAGTTATCTATTTATTATTACCTAGTGGTCTAACGGCTTATGCGTCAGTCGATCTATATTTCCTGTGTTTAATTCTGGGATTGGGTGAAGTGATTTTTGAATTCTGTAAGGAAATTCACACAGACAGCTTGCAGTCTGGAAATCTACCTGAAAACGGCAATATACTCGCCCTCCTTTATATTAGAGATGGAAAAAAACTAACAGTTGTTTATAGATGTACACCTATAATTATTATTACAGATGTATTTGTTATTTTGAAGATACAAGCTTCAGTAGACGGACGTTGAGTAGTGAGTGAGTAGGAAAATAAAAAAAGTAGTAAAGACCGAATACAATATTTCTCAAATTTAAAAATGCATACACTAATGTAGACCTTTATCATACTCGTCGGTTAAATTTAAAATATGCATTTATTTATCCCAATGTTTTTCTACTATTTTAGTATCTTCCATTAGTCTGGCAACACCAAATAGATTTCCTTAATAGCTATCAACCTTGACAATAATTGCAATATAACAGTGGCATTGTACAAACGCATTAATTTATCGGTACAATAATAAGGCCATGAACTAGAGTTATCGCGACTTGTTACTTTAAAGCTTCACTGCTAATGGTTTAATAAATATGGTTAATGATAAATCGACCTATGCATAGAATAAGGTTACTTATTACTATAACACAAAATACTTTTTATGTCTTTATAGACTTAAACTTGTTTATATATTGCACTAGTGAGTAATAATAATCATAACTTTATTTGTTGTTTGAAGAACAAAAAAAGTTACTGATAATTTCATGTCCAATGAAGTTTAGATCGCTGAGAAAGAGAAGTTGAGATTTTGCACATATAACTTTATTCTGCGCATAGGTCGAAATATTGTTTATAATAAATAACATCACTGGTTACTTGGAATCTTTAAATAAATTTGTAGTGTAAATGAAAATACTCCTCGTAAAGTAAAGCTATCATAATTGAGAGAGATATTTTCTTCTTCTTGCCCTGTTCCCAGTTTTTTTGGGGTCGGCGCATAGTTGAAAGAGAGATTCGAGTGAGAACTACTGGTAATTCGGCGTCAATTCCGAATGTGAACCGGAAGGTTGGTAGTTTCAACATCACTGGTTATTTGGAATCTTTAAATAAATTTGTAGTGTAAATGAAAATACTTGAAATTAATATACAGTATTGTCCGTACTTCCATAGAAGCCTAAAAGATTTACACGTTACTGTGTAATGTCTAGTTTGTAATTGTTTATTGTGGGGTCAGGAAATTGTTATTTATATGTCAATTACTTTTGTTAAATGAAGATTTAAAGCTTCAAAAATTAAATGGTGGACTAAGGACCCTCTCAACAATGGAGAAGGCCCGTGCAGTAGGACGTATGTGATGATGATAAAATATTAATTTTAAATATGTGAAATCTAGACATTCTTAGATTTTTCGGCTTAAAAACATCATTATTAACTGTCTTCATAAAAAGAAGGTTATCAATTCTTTTGCTTTTTTTTCGAATACGATATTTTTTTAAGCTGATTTTCATCAATCCTTCCACAGATATTTCAAGCATTGATTTCCAATTAAAAATACAACATTTTAAAACGTGGAATTTTATTTTTGGCCAGCAAAATTTAAAAATAACTTCTTGCTTCCTTTACAATATGTTTTTGATTTAAAAAAAAAACTTAATTTCGCGGCACAACAAAGTGGAATCCGCTCCCAATGTTCAAGAGTCGTTAATCATAAGCATGAAAGTAAAAAATCAATGTGGCTCGGTGCTGGAACACGTACACCCCCACGTAGCCACGTGTGGCACAACCAGTACACCTTGATCCCTCATTTAATTCCAATGGTTGGTAGGAAAACGTATTTTTTTTATTTCTTTAACGCAAAGTAATGTCAATTTGCAATTACCATACATTAGCCCCTCTTTGGTTGGTAGGAAAATGATTATTTTATGTATAACTTTTATTGGACACCGCAAAAACAAAAATAACGTAATAGAACTAAGTAAATTTCCAAGAGTGCGACATTGGGCGGCCTTATCCATCTCTACTATTTTATTTCGTCGGGATATCATTAACGCCAATAAGAACTCTTTAACGCCAAATAATGCCAATTTGTTATCACCGCTGCTATAATTATAGTTTTCGGCCACGGTTTAAACGGTATGCGTGCAATTTAACAAAAAAGATAAGGTATGTAGTCTTAGTTACTTCTTATTTCATCAGCTATCTGTCAGTGAAAGTCTCGTCAAAATAGGTCCAGCCGTTTCTGAGATTAGCACTAACAAACAGACAAACAAAAATTGGACAAATTCATACGTATTTAGTAAAAAAACAGCTACTTTAGACACGTTTTATTTTTGATTTTATTTTTCACGTTTTCTGATACATATTTAAAACTTATATTTCTGATAAGCATTTCATAATTACTATAGAATAACAGTGTTTTTAATTGCTACCGTGGTGGGTTCGTGACTGATATATAAATTCTAAAGAAGGATATTATGTGGAACGTGAAGTAATTATTTGTAATTTTACAAGACTTCCATGTAACATTGATATATTTAATAGCATATTGAGATAAGACAGGTCTGTTATTTGCAAATATAATTTACATTGTTTTTATAGCTGTGATTGTTTAGCATACATCACAACACACTATATCCACACGAAACAAGAAACAATTAATTGAGTTACACTAGAATTTCTCTTGCTAAAATAAACTAGTGTCGATCTGGTTCAGAGTAACCTATTCTCCACTTCTATGGTACTAATGTTTAGTGATAAGAAAAAAATGTCACATGTTTTCCCGACAAGTCAAATGTCTAGACAAATAACAAAAAAAAAAACAAATAAAAAAAAGTAGTGATTGGGTTATCTCTGTCTCGTTGGTCTCATAATGTAAATTGGTAAATATAATCGAATGGTAAAAAGTTTGATACCTAAGTGGGACAAAATTTACTTTGTATTTAAAAAATGAATAAGGAATAAATAATATTGGGCACTAAAAATGAAGACATTCTCTGTATAAAACATCAAACGCTAAACCGACTAGGCCAACTTGGTGGACTAAAGCCGAAACCCTTTAAACCCAGACGTTAGTGGACATTGGGACGTTTATGGGCCGATGATGATGATGAAGACATCAAAAATTCTAACGATAGGGTTTGATTTCCTATCATCATCAGCCTATATAAGTACCACTACTTATCTCAGGCTTTTACAACTGAACGAGTCACTCCCAGACGACGGCCTCTAAAACTGAGAAGATTTACTTAGAAGTCCTTTTGGTAATAGAAAAAAATGAACAGATTTTGGCCTCAGTCCTTTCCGTAGTAGAATTCATGTAAATCTATCCAACTAGGTCACGAAAACACGTGCGTATAGGTCAAGACAAACTGGTCAAGTCAACCGACCCTTTGTTTACTCAACACATAATTTATTCCCGAAACGAGCGCTCATTTTGACTGTAATACTGTTCAGTCGACTCAAACGTGTGGGGTGCTTTTTTGTTTAAATATTTTATACTCCACGTCATATATTTATGTTATCACACCTTTTTTTAATTTCGTATCTCATGGTTTAGAAGTTGAAAGATTTGTTTCTAACAAGGATAGTAATATTTATCCGTCTTTTGTTTTACCTAGTTTTAATTTTTAATTGAAATTCGTGTTTATGTTTATTATTTCTTATTTATTAGTAACTATCTAGTAGTCTCGTGGAACAAGTATTTTCAGCGTGATCTAGAGGTCCACATTCGATTCTTGGTTCAGGCAAAGTGTTAAAGCGTTTTACCAAACCACTTATTTTACTATTTAGAGAAATGTCTTTTTTTAAAGATTGTACCAGACTGTTTTGTCTCTCCTCTGTCGTGTAATATGCGCGACCGTCAGTCTACCCGATTTAACAAGCCAATCGTACAAGTGACTCATATCGCAACGTGCTGAAACTTTCATGGACCGCAAAACCCAAACATTCTCATACTCAGACGTTGAAAAAAACATAATAAAACACCTATTTTTAGCCAAACAAAGGGTGCACGGCGAATAAATCTTTATTCCCAAACGCATTAACGTCAAAATCAATTGGCATACGGGAGTGATTTGCAGAAACAATCTGCACCCTTTTGTTTCGAGCTCAGTGATTAATATTAAGTGGTGGAGTTACACAGTCTTGTAATGCGAACGATAAGGGCAAATGTCAATTATCAGACGCCTCTCGTGGGATCATTTGAATTGAGCTGGATATTTCAGTCTCCATTTGAACAATTTTTTGGTGATAGCTTTGAAATTTTGGTATTTGAAGGCATTTTAGGTAGATTTTTTGTTTGTGGATTAAGGCTGTGATGTAAAACAAGTTATAGATTTATACAATTAGATTGCAGTAGTTGGGTAAATTGGTAAAGAATCGTTCTATGCTTAGTAAACTACCATTGTGGTTCCTGCTTGGAGTTGGACCTTAGTACACCACGCTAGCCTAGTGCAGGTTGGCAAAGTACACAAGTAAGAAATTCCTAAGAATATTTAAAGTTTGCAGGTTTCCATATAATTTTAACTTGTGATGGGATATATTGAATCACGCACAGAATACTTAAAGCCATCGCCACATATCGCACCTCCGTTGATATACTGTCACTTACTGCAATGGCGCAGTGACCCAAAGTGAGTCTTGGCCTCCGACAATAAGGTTCTCCACTTCGATCCGTCTTGCGCTATCTCCCTCTCTCAATACTCGACCTCGAGGTCCCGCAGGTCCTTTTCGACCTCATCCTTCCAACGATACCTAGGTCGACCAACTGGGCGACGACCACACGGACGACCTAGGTACACCCGCTTTACTGCCCGATCCATTCTTTCCAGGTGTCCAAGCCAGCGAAGTCTGTGGGCTTTTGTCTCGCCAATGATGCTAGGTTCACAACTCAAAAAATTTTAAAATCCCTTTTATTCCATCATTACGTTTTACCATTTTATAGCTATTTAAAAATCGAGAAAACCTTTCTTTAGAACATATTACAGTATTTTTTTTTGTTTTCTTAATAAGAGCAGAAAAGTAAAAAAATATGAAAGTGTAAATTTCAAATGCATTTTTCTCCACAATTTGGTTTTTTGAGTTGTGACACTATTTGAACGGAGGTGCGATATACAAAATTTTACCAAAATGCTTCAACACTTTAGGCGTGAAAGCGCGACATAAGGAGTTACTTTCATACAGATTACCTCAAAGAGTTCTCCAGTCTGTACAATTACACAAATCGGTGTAACTTAAGCCATAACATGAATGGCCCACAAAGAAACGACAAAGGGGTTATATTTTTAGTCGTGCGTCATACTAAAGGGCTTGCAGCCGCCTTGTTCAGTATCTCGGGTTTCAATCATTTGGTCAGTGATTTCTAGCGTCTATTACTTTTTGTTGGACTTTTACTATAGAGGAATGTAGCTTTGGCTTTGGTTGTAATTTTTGGTTTTAAACACGATTAACTCCGCAATTTTTATTGTTTTTTATAGCATCATTATCGACATCAACATAATATGTCCTTCTGCTTGGCACGGGTCTCCTCTACAATTGTTTTTTTTTTTTATGAGACGGTGAAGCCTCAAAATTATGTATCCTGTTTAGCTGTGAAAGGAAGTAGATAACAATTTCGTTTTCAAGTTCATTTTTTTCTAATTAACTAGTTTTTATGTATGTATAACAAGGCTTTAAAAGATTCTAATTTATATTAATGTACATAGATATTTGGCACCTAAATTGTACCACTAAATTCTAATAGCTAAAATTGTAAAAAACAAACTGAAATAACTATCAAGACACGCAATATTTTTAATAGACACTTAATTCCTATTGCTAAGTAAATAGAAATAACCATTGCTATGCCGAGCCCGTGAAATTTTGCATTGAAAGATTTGTTGCAGTAATTCGTAGCCATTAGTCGTAAGGGCGGGGCAAGTGTCCGACACCACGTTTTCACATTAACACTGATTAATTAGACGCCATATTGGATCTGAGTTATGACCTCTTTGCTTAATTACAGAACACGACTGTCCTTGAGAGGGCAGACAGAGATTATACTACGTTTCGGCAATTTTGCTTTGATTCTTATAACCATAATATTGCAGCTTTTTGGTTATATTTTTAAACTTCGTGCTGCAGCTGAAAATTTCGTAATAAAAACACATTTTGACTGTTCCGGAAATTGAATCCTTGACTTTTTGGATCGCATTACATCCTCTTAAACCCCATTGTAGCAGTATTCCAGATACAATATAGACAAATTTTAACTTTACCATAATTTACAGACATATATCGACCTATGCGCAGAATAAAGTTATATGTGCTTTTGCACAACTTCCCTTTCTCAGCGATTTAAACTTAATTGGGCACAAAATTATCAGTAACTTTTGAATGTTCTTCAAACAACAACAAAATTTATGATCATTATTACTTTGCTAGTGCAATATATAAACAAGTTTAACTCTTATAAAGACATAGCTTTTGCTCGCGACTCCGTCCGCGTAGACTACAGGGTTGTGTTCTGAAGGAAAATAAGTTGTAGTCTATTTTACTTCTCAGAGTCCTATTTATGTCCATACCAAAAATCATACAATTCGGTCAAATTATTCAAACGTGAAACTGTAACGCGTCGATCGGCGCCTTGTGCATCATTACTGCGCGCTTGATCAATATTTTAAAACTGCAATATCTTCTAACATACTCAGTGAAATCAAATGATGTAAAGGGCAATTTTATTTAAAATTAAATACTTGTAATGAATAACGTATTTAATTGGATAAGGATTAATATCATATTTATAAAAACACCTTCACAAATAAAACTTTATTTTAAAATAAATTTGGTTAGGATAAAAACGTTATAGTGAGCCAACCTTAAAAAATAGACATATGCTGTCGCGGACTTTTTTTTAGAACTTTTAAAGAGGAACATTTCTCTCAAACATTATTTTAGCGAAACTTTAACCGTTTTCGCAGCGCACGCAGCGGAAGCTCACAAAAAGGAAAAAACGTCCCCGATTTTGAAACATTCTTTATTGCTGCTCCGCTCCTATTCGTCGTAGCGTGATGTTATATAGCCTATAGCCTTCCTCGATAAATGTGCTATCTAACAGTAAAAGAATTTTTCAAATCGGACCAGTAGTTCCTGAGATCCTAGCGTTCAAACAAACAAACAAACAAACAAACAAACAAACAAACTCTTCAGCTTTATAATATTAGTATAGATAAATTTGGTTAGGATAAAAACGTTATAGTGAGCCAACCTTAAAAAATAGACATATGCTGTCGCGGACTTTTTTTTAGAACTTTTAAAGAGGAACATTTCTCTCAAACATTATTTTAGCGAAACTTTAACCGTTTTCGCAGCGCACGCAGCGGAAGCTCACAAAAAGGAAAAAACGTCCCCGATTTTGAAACATTCTTTATTGCTGCTCCGCTCCTATTCGTCGTAGCGTGATGTTATATAGCCTATAGCCTTCCTCGATAAATGTGCTATCTAACAGTAAAAGAATTTTTCAAATCGGACCAGTAGTTCCTGAGATCCTAGCGTTCAAACAAACAAACAAACAAACAAACAAACAAACAAACTCTTCAGCTTTATAATATTAGTATAGATAGAAAGTACTTTGGTGTTATAGTCACAAGTAACCTTTTTCTATGCATAGGTCACAATATTACCGGGTTGGTTGGCGCTATCTTGGCGAGGCCTACGTTCAGCAGTAAACGTCGGTAGGTTGAGTACATATAGGTACATATTAGTATTACAGTATTATATTAGTATAAGTCCACTAACCCGCACTATACCAGAGTGGTGGACTACCATAAGTCTAAGTGTCAATGTTTTCGACACTGGCGCGACAAAGTGACCACAATGTTATTTGATAGTAAATGTGGTGCAGACACTATGTTGACTTGTGAAAATATTAACTTTGAATATACATACTAACTTTACGCCCCGAAGTGGAAGAGGTACATTTTGCCAAGTATGCATTACTCCCACGTAATAGGGCCGAGCCTTATGCCGATTTTAGGGCACATTTTATTTATTAACACTTCCTTGTAACAAAATAAAAGAAGAACTAAATATAAAAATAACAAGAAACAAGAGGCGGTCTTATCGCTCTAGGCAATGTCTTACAGACAACCTTTGGATGGATTATTATAGATCAGGAAGAATAAGTAAAGAGGGAATTAAACATTTATAATTCCTCAATGACAAAATCCAAAAACAATTGCTACATCTGCCTCGTGATCCGAAAATTATATTGTTGACAGAATAATGCAGTTACAACGTTTGTCATTCAAATACCTACAATATTTGCCAGAAATTCTCCAAAAACACGCTCACTTAATATGATATATGTAGGTGGAACATAATACCAAAACTCGACATTTAGCGCAAACGCTTAAACAAAACACGGACAATTGTAATTAATTCGCCAATTTGCTGAACGAAGTGCGGCCTTGGTCAATATTATGAATTACACATTTATAAAAGTCGAACAGAGGTGAAATTACTACCTGTACATAATAATATCGGTCTGTACCTACTTTTGATCGCAGAGGTGAAATTTAAGCCTAAGTTTCGCTAATTACACAGGGTGTATTCAGACCATGATCGGAAATCAAGGTATGTACAGGTTTGGAATCACCTTAGCCATTACCGGAATCGAACCCGCAACCTCCCGTTTCGCGAGCTAGTGTCCAGTAACTGCACCACGGGACTATTTAAGACTTGTATCCTAGTGTCAGAACTATGTATGCGACTGTTGGGTGTATTTATTTACTTATATTATCTAATCTTTACCATATATAACACACTAGCTTTTGCTCGCGACTCCATCCGCGTAGACTACAGGGTTGAGTTCAGAAGGAAAATAAGTTGTAGTCTATTTTACTTCTCTGAGTCCTATTTATCTCCATACCAAAAATCATACAATTCGGTCAAATTGTTCAAACGTGAAACCGTAACGCGTCGATCGGCGCCTTGTGCATCATTATTGCGCGCTTGATCAATATTTTAAAACTGCAATATCTTCTAAGATACTCAGTGAAATCAAATGATGTAAAGGGCAATTTTATTTAAAATTAAATACTTGTGACGAATAACGTATTTATTTGGATAAGGATTAATATCATATTTATAAAAACACCTTCACAAATAAAACTTTATTTTAAAATGAATTTGGTTAGGATTAAAAAACGTTATAGTGAGCCAACCTTAAAGAATAGACATATGCTGTCGCGGACTTTTTTTTAGAACTTTTAAAGAGGAATATTTCTCTCATACATTATTTTAGCGAAACTTTAACCGTTTCCGCAGCGCACGCAGCGGAAGCTCACAAAAAGAAAAAAATGTCCCCGATTTTGAAACATTCTTTATTGCTGCTCCGCTCCTATTCGTCGTAGCGTGATGTTATATAGCCTATAGCCTTCCTCGATAAATGTGCTATCTAATCTCGAAAGAATTTTTCAAATCGGACTAGTAGTTCCTGAGATCCTAGCGTTCTAACAAAACAAACAAACAAACTCTTCAGCTTTATAATATTAGTATAGATTGCCCGATCCAGGAATAAATTAACACCTCTTCTTGCACATCATACCCAAATGTCATATAAAAACAAGAGAATAAAGATTAGATAACTTAATAAATCATAGCTATCATAACGTTAAAAAGCTCGTACCAACCTGTTGCAATATTTGTGCTCTCATACGAAACTTCTTCGTGACACAGAAACGGTGGCACTACCATGAGATTTCAATCGAGATTATGCCGAGACTGTTTCGAGTGAGAGTAGATGACTCTTTAGTCTTTACCTATTTTGTGCTGTATTTTTTTAGTTTTAAGAGAGACTAAATTAGTTCGTATCTACTTATTTTGTACTGTATTTTAATTGTTACAGTTTACTATTGAATGTTTTATGTTATAAAAATAGTTTTATGAGTAATGTTTTATTTTTTGATTTAAGATTAAGAGCAATAATAACAATCCATATAAGATCACTGTTATGTCTGTCTGACAGTCAATTTATGCGGTAAAATGATGTCTTCGTTCGAACTTAAACGATCAAAACACGATCCATGCGTTACTGAATTTCTCATCAAGAAATTCTTAGTCGCAGTATGGAGTCTAGAAAATTTCAGTAACTATTTACATCTAGCCTATTACGTGTGATCTTAGCTCTACCATAGTTAAACGATATTGGTCTTATAATAACTATTGTGTAAAAAGGTGTGAAATTTTAACGTAAATTCGACGTTTAGACGTCCTCAGAACTTGAATGCCCAATTGTCTTGAAGTTATGTCATATTACCATAGACAATAGAAAAATATTATAGTAAAATAGCTATTTTTAACTTAACCAACAAAAAAAGTAATTTCAAGATGCGTAGTACGGGCTATAGATAAGGAGTTACGAAATGAATGATAAAAGTGTCCTAATCTCCCGCCTTCCGCCCTTAAAGACGTGCTATAAAATGTACAGATAAATACAACGTAATCGGAGGCCCTTAGTTTTTAAATAACTACAGAATTATAGGAGTGTTGAGTTTTAGTTATGATATAGTTATAATAGATATTATATATTAATCCTCATGTCTTTATTTTATTTTTTACATTTTTAAATATAAAGTTTTATAAAAAAAAATACATTTAAAAATATAAAAATTAAACCCGCAGATGGCGGGGTCTACGACCCAAGCCACCGGTGGTTAGGGTCCAAGAGTTAGAAACCGTCTCACGATACGTGCCGTGTCTAATAACACTGCTTTTTGTATCTGGGTTTTGACCCAACAACCGATTGAGAGCCGCCGAAGATGTTGGTCGAGGCTCTTTGGTATCAGCCCATTGGCAGTAACGACTATCGGAACAATGACGGTTGAGTCAACATCCCACATATCAGTAACCTCGTGTATTATTATTATGTTATATAGTTAGGCCGCTTCCAATAGATCACTTTGGAAGTCTCTGGACGAGGGCTATGTCCAGTAGTGGTCGTCCTTTGTCTGATTATGATGATGATAGTTATTATGATATAGTTTTGTGTGTGTATTATTAGGGATACGACATAATATTGTCGTAATTAAAGGCTTTATTTTGTAATTTTCATTTATTCTTCACAAGTTCTAAAGAATGCTCCTTTATACTGAAATAACTATTTATATTTCTTTAATCTGAATAAGTATTAATTATTATACGATTTGTAGTAATGGCTTATAAACAAGACATTTTATAATGACGGCAAAAAATTAAATTTGCAATCATTATAATTTACATCAAAGTTTTTAATTACCATAGAAATTTATTGAGTAATTATGTCAAAAATATTTTAAACGATTCATTTCATTATGTTGTGTCTTTAATACAAGAACAATAATGAATTAATCCCAAAACCCATACGAACCGAAAATAAACCGCAACCCAAAACCTCAGACGAAACAATAGCACATAAGCACGTCTTTGGAGCTTGACACACATTTCGTCTCTATATAAAATCAGTATA
This sequence comes from Cephonodes hylas, assembly GCA_030295005.1. Classification (NCBI taxonomy): domain Eukaryota; kingdom Metazoa; phylum Arthropoda; class Insecta; order Lepidoptera; family Sphingidae; genus Cephonodes; species Cephonodes hylas. The sequence continues at coordinate 5,716,286 of AP025386.1, read as the reverse complement.
TTTTGTCCGTCTGTTCATATTAAATGAATGGTAAGTAAGAATTATCATCAACCTCCATTGAGAGGGTTTAGGCCTAAGTCAACCACGCTGGCCTAGTGTAGATTGCCTATTAAGAGTTATATTAAACATAAATGTTTTAATAAGTCTTTCTTTACCGCTTAGGTACCGGCATAAATCTATAGAGTAAGGATAAATAGATATTACATACAAATACTCAAGGACAACACACTTACGAGATTCCTAAGAACCTTCACGAGCACTGATTTCATTACGATGTTTTCCATCACCGTTAAAGTAAATGATCATTCATTAAGAATACATATGTAACTTCAAAAAATCAGTTAGCTTGGTGTTGAAATCCGCGACCGTCGAGGTTCTCGACCGCACGCCTAAACCTCGAGGCTATCACTATTCTTTTAAGTTTTGTCTCATGAAAATGTCCTCTAAAATAGTGAATTACTGCAAAAGTCACAAGCAAAGCTAGTGTAGTTGTTAAAATAATCAATTTGCATATAAAAGAAACGGTACCACAATACCTCGAACATTAATCAATGAATGAATTACACAAAACCAGTTTAGGAATGCAGTTTGGTCAACGACGTTGCAAAATATACTGTTTAATATGTAAATATATAGTTACACATGTTGTATTAACATATTAATACTTGTAATCCCGATACGCGGTGTGGTAAAGGTTTGATCTTTGAGCGAAGGGTATTTTTACTGTTTAAAGCAGAGCGATGGTTAAAGCATAATAAAAAATATATAATCTTATACACTTATCGAATGGGTAGCAAGAAGTGCAAATCTGCACCCACATTTCACCGGGTATGTATCAGTCTCACGTAATAGGGACTTACATGATTTTGAGAAATTCCCAATGAAAACTCAATAACACTTTTCCAGACTCGAGATTCGAACTTAGGACCTCTAGATTGCACAGCACATACTTGTACCGCGAGACCATGAGACTGTATTGAAATACTGTCATTTAGATGTATTTATATATCTATTCACACTTTATACATTAGTATAGGTGGACTTAATGCCTAGGGCATTCTCTTACAGTCGAACCTAATGCAGAGATGAAGGGACAGATGGTAGATTTAAGCCTTAGTCCAAAATTTTCGACGACACGCCTTAACCTCGAGGCCATCACTACTCTATTCGATAAACTATAAAGTTTATTATGAGAAGGAAATTAGAATGGAAACGAACCACGATAACAAAATCACGTACGTGAAAGAATTCGCCTTACGCAACTGCACCGTGATATGACTGATAAGGACGTAATCTGGCTGCTACATTATATTGTACTTTCTCTCCTTTATACAGTCATATTTTGTATAAATGACCTATTTAGAAAATATATTTCATGTTTCTAATGTCCTAGTATGCGTTTTCATAAATTTGACAATTTCTATTTTTTTAAATTGGTCGTGCAAATTGCTCAAGATAATAATAATGTTGAAATTTGATGTATAGACAGTACGATTAACTACGATTAACGTATAAAGAACAAGTATATAAAAATCATGCTTAGGACCCTCTCAGATAATTAGTGAACTATTATCAATAAACTTCTAAATCAGTTTAGTCTACCCATAAGTTTGATAAATAAGATATTTTCTATTTTCTTCTCAATCATATTTTGGTTATAGCTAAAAACTAGCCATATCAATTTATAAATAAATACCCTTAAATGTTACATACCTACCCTTAACTCCACACCAAAATACGAACATTTTTTAATAAGTAAAGACAACTAAAAATGACTTATTGTAGATATCACAAAGTACCCTAGACAGAAATACCAAGAAAAAACCTAACCCAGTACATTCCGCGTCAATTATACCTAATTTGCATAATACCCCAGACTAATACATTAAAATTTGGACAACTTTATGTCCAGTAATCACAAGCTGTTATCTGAATGAAGAAATGTTGCCACTTAGTCAGACTTCGCGTGTTTTACATACATTTACCAAATCCCCACCTGTTACTGAAATATAACGTGGACGGAGAAATTATGGGTGTGCTCTTTGGAGAAGGTATTTTAGCGAATTAAGCAAATTAATATACACCCAACATGATTTTATACATAAGAATGTACGATGGCCATATGTTATAAGGGTCAATCAACTTTTATCTGTCCTATCAGTACTATGTAAATTTGTCCCTCAGTAGGTTAGTACAATGAAACATTAATTTTTCCAAAAAAATTATATATGGCAATCCATTACAATGAAACATAATTATTAATTACAATATCTACTATGATGCTAGTAAATAGATTTTGTTTGCTTTAAAATCTTAACGACCTTTTTGCATGTTTATTTTAGTCCCTATTATATTTTATTATTCTGACTTCCACCGGACAACGGTAAAAAAGTTCCAAAATCCAAACATTTATGGCGTGACTACTGCTTGGAACTCAAGTCGATTTATTTCGTGACAACATTCATCCAGCCCCGATTTTGATTTCATCTTTTCCGCGGCGCCAGTCGACCGAGTGTATTTTGAAAAAGAGCGTGGCTTTATTGTGTGTCCACTGGACAACCAGCACAAAAACTTTTGTATTTTATATATTGTAGTAAATTAAAGTGGAACATATTCAATTTAATGTATATTTTTTACTGTGCGTAAGACCTAATTCAAAATATTATTATTTATTACCAGGGAGCGGAAAGACTAATAAATATCACCACCAGTCCCTTGGACATCCAAGATCGTTGTCTGAATTATTCAATATTTTCTCTTCTAATACTGATAATTATTTTCAAATAGTTGTTTTTTTATTACATAAAAGAAGAAATACATGCGATTTTCATCATAGAGTCCCCTTTGGACACCCGAGTATTTCCTATGGACAAACGTCTATGTCCACTGGACAACCACTTTTTTCTTATCTCCTAAAGACACATTATCGTCATTTTTACTTTAAAAGAACAGTAAGGTTTTTCAAATATGATTCTAATGTTTAAAAGTAAATTAACAATTTGACTGAATTTTTAAATGTCCAAGGGACTATCTTAACTACAGTCATGTGAATTTTTGAGTAAAATTTACCATAAATTGTTCTGCTCTATTTGAATTCCTTAAATATAAATAATTATCAACAACAAATAAGTATAAAATATACAAATTTAAGAAAAAAAAATTGATATATAAAATCTATCATTAATGGTACATTTAAAAGTTGATTGACCCATAAAGCAATAGATATGTTTGTCCATCTAAAACTAAAACTCCCTTCTCACATTCAAACCCAAGCTCACATAAAAGATATAATCACCTAATATCGTACTTAAATATATTTTCTGTTGCTCTTAGAAATATATAATTGTATCATCTAGCATGCAATTATCCTAATATTTTCTTTTCGGTCAATGCCTTCCTTTGCCTACACTGTTATCATTAACTACACAGCCAATTTGTTATTCGATAAAAAATAAATAAAGTACTTGATTCAATCATTGCAATGCAGCATTCATTCTTAAACTCATATTTGATTTGTGAATGTAAGCATTTAACAAACATTGCACCATCTGAAACTGATATGAATGTGTTTCATTACACAATTGTTCTGTGTAAAGGAACAACTTTCAGGCGAAATACAGATAAAATAAAGAAGACTTTTAAACGTGGCTACTTAATGTAATTCTGAAATAAAAACTAAGGCAAGTGATAATATTGACGCTGAAAATACCCAATGAACATTAGGTATGTTCATAGGGTATTTTTACAAGAAAAATGCAGATAGAAACATAAAAATGGGTTTTTAAGCGTGTTTTATTATTGTCATCATCGTCAGCCCGTAAACATCCCACTGCTAGACGCGGGCCTCCTCTTCTATTAAGAGGGCTTGCTTAATGTACTTCTTGGAATTATTATTTCTGACATCTACTATATCAAGTATATTATATTTGTTGAGTCTGACACTTGAGTAAATATCTCAAGTTGTGTGAAATAAGCAAAGATTGCTCTGAACACATTTTTATACTGTATTCAATCTATTTTACTTCATTATCAAAACTAATTCTTTAAAGGATAACTAAGCTACTTAAACTGTATTAATAATTAATCTTTAATTTTAGATTGCATTTTATTATCTATTTAAATATTCGATACCCAAATTTTACGACTATCTTGAACATATGTTATGTGATTTTAATATAAACATAGTCAGCAAATGCTTGTTACATACATGGTTGTTGCAGTAAAAATGCCATATCTAAGAGCACACTCGCTTTAATTACTTCATGTGCGACATTAACATAGACGATATGATCATCACAACTCTAATTAATTGGATGGGTTCGTTGAACCCGCCCAAATTATACCCGAGGGTGTGACTGATAGAATGTTAAAAAATGAAGAGACTGAAGAAAGCAAAGGGCCGAAAATGCATAGTAATGTAAATTTTATCTTATACATTACTTCTATACTCATAAAAATAATAAAAGGTTGACAGATTTTCAGTAATATGCATCGTTCATCCTTAAAGTTAAATGAAGTCTCAGATTTAGTTCCCTAATAAGTCAATTTCACTCTGTGTTTCTGCTAGAAAATTATCAATTAGCTATCATAGCTTTAATCCACATAGAAACTTTTGCCTACTCCAAATCCAAAGCGTAAAAAAATCAAGACGAAATCCTACATTACCAAAAGGCTTCCTAACTGCAGTTAAAGATTCAACCGTACCTTTTCTATAAACAAAAATGCCATCACACACTCCGAAGGCGCAGCACACATAACGGTATCTCTAAAATTGATTCGGCCGCACGCACGCGCGCACTTTGACAGCTGTCACATCTGTCAAGTTGACAGGTGTGACGTGCGCTTTGATGGATATTGTCAGCGGGACACGCAATTAGATGGGACGGTACTGCAGTGATGAGAAGGTTGTGATGGAATATAATTACGTGTTTTGTGCGTTAAGATGTTTCATGTTAGTCAAGTAAGTTTTTTGTTAGGTGAGCCCTTACGCCTAAACTGCTAAGCTGGTTTTGATAAAATCATGAAAAATTTGCATTTAAAAAGTAAAATGTCGAGTTATATAGTTATTTTTTCTATAATATGTGTTTTATTTTATCTAGAAAAGACGATAACATTAACGTGACACCAGGAGTAAAAATAATATCAATAAAATTAAGCACTTTAAACATTAATATTCAATCAAATTGAAACATTAAAATGCACTTAAAAAAATAATACACTTTCGATAATAAATTTAAAAGCGAAAGTAAATTTTAAGAACTGCAAACTTTCTTTGACGACGGGCGCAAATATTCAGTGCGAGATAATGCCAAAATGTGGATCATATTTGTAACGTCTAGAATTCTCACGAATGATCGATTGGACTATAATCTTATCATGAGCCCGATTTTCTGTCATTGTAATGGATAGACTTTGTATTGTCATAGACAAGTTAATAAGACTTCTGATTATTTTCATTTTTATTGCCAACCTATTTGTTACTAATATTTCCTAGATCAATTTCTACTTAATATTAAATCAACTTATATATTCTTAACTCGAGAAATGATTGCTTTTTATCTTGCATTTCACTATCATCGCCAAGTTACGAAATTGCTAACCCTTTTGATTTTTCCTAATCTTCACTAGCTTTATGACCGCCTTGTGGTTTTGCGGCACAAGGTTCGATTCCCAGATAGGGTAATATTATTAGATTTTTCTCAACAGCAGTATCTGGCGAAATATAGGGGAAGAAATGCACCTCTGCCTACTCCTTCAGGGAATAAAGACATGAGATTACATACTTTTTCATAATTTTCTTACTGGGAAATATCTTAATATTCGCTAGTAGCGAGTGTCCTCGTTTCTATCTCAAAACACTATAAAATACACAATAACAATATAAAATAATAACAGTCAAATAATTAATTTCAATTGATTTAGATAAACTCTACGCAAATAGGCCAAAGTTCTTTAACATAAATTGGTAATCTTAACTAATTGATTTTGTAATGTTTAGATGTTATTTCAGCCTTGTTACTTTTGATATGAGAAGACGTTAAAAATCACTACTTGATGAAAAAAAAATGTTTTTCGCTAATTATTAATTCCCAAAGGGATCCAAATAGTTAGGTATACTGTTTTTGCTCTTAATTGCAAGAGACTCGACTCAGATTATGAGAATACTGAGATCGATGGAAAAGGTAATCTAATATCTTTTTCGCAATCATAAAAATTGAAGTAAAAGATTTTTAAATATGTTAACAAATCCCCTTTTGGAAGTAACCATTTTCTTGCTTTTGTATTTTCATTAACTTCAAAAAACTATTTTTATATTCCATGTATTTCTGATATTTGATTTCAAATCCATAAATGTATTTTATCACTCTCCAATTCCATTACGATTGAATTAAAATATTCTACTGAGTAATATAATAATTATTATAAATAGTCTATCCATTACACAATACCATTAATATTGAACCTCAAACATATTTTTCGCTGGCATACGCACTGCGCCCACTCGTTTCGCGGATAAATCTGTAGCACAGTAGTCGGCTAGCCCGACTGACCTAGAATTCTAAAATTATTACCTAGACGTTAGTCATTGATTTCTTCTAGATTTCCTGGCATTGTTTACTGAGATCGCTTTGAGATAACAAGCGGCATTGAAAGTATTTTTATTTTCATATGTATCCTTTTTATACAATGAATAGATTTATAATTTGGATAAAATTTAGCATACATTTATGCACCTACGGCTGTCCTAAATTCTTAGGCAAAGACACAAATATGCCCTTAATATTATGACATAACCCTCACATCAACCTAGAATGGACGTCCAAAGTTACCCTTGACGATACAAAACACTCACTCACTACTATGCCGCCGTACGTCGCTCGATGCCAGCCTCTTTTAAAGGGACATTTTGGGCGTCTAGAAGAGCCCTTTACCCCAGCAGTGGACGTCTTAAATGACCCTTAAAATCTTACCTATGCATTACGACGTTAATATTGCTCAAACTAGTCCCTTGTAAAGGGATATTCTGGGCGTCTATAAGAACTCTTTAATCCAGCAGTGGACGTCATATAGCTAATAATGACCTTTAAAATCTTACCTATGCATTACTACGCTAATGTCCCTCAAACTAGCGTTTATAAAGGGACATTCTGGGAGTCTAAGGAACCAACCCAACTAGGCCAACGTGGTGGACTATGGCCTAAACCCTCTCACTGGTAGAGGCGACCCGTCCTCAGCAGTGGGCGTATATGGGTTGATGAAGAAGAAAGCCCTTTACTGATGACCCATGTAATCTTACCTATGCATTACGACGTTAATATCGCTCAAACTAGTCCCTTCTTAAGGGATATTCTAGAAGTGTAGGGGAGCCCTTTAATACATTAAAGCTAGAGCATTGGACGTCTTATAGCTAATAATGACCCATATAATCTTAGCCATGTATTGCGACGCCAATATTGCTCGAAGTAGTCCCTTTTAAAGGGATATTTTAGGTGTCTATGGGAGCCCTTTAATGTAGCAATAGATATCTTTAAAAAAATAATATTATAGCTAATAATGAGCCTTAAAATCTTACCTGTGCACTGCGACGCTAGTCCCACGACGAAAAACGCCAAAAATACAAAACTTTTCATCTCCATGATGTATCACAATTAGATCACTTATCAGTACACTGAATTAATATCAAATATGACACTGTTATCACTAACACTGAAGGCACATTCCTTGATTTCGTTACTGGTTAGGCACTTTCGATAATCTGTGGACAAAATAGCATAAATAAATTAACAGTTTATGTAAGGGCCTTATTGGTAAGGGCCGCTATAGAATAGGGGTCGTTTTAGACTTGTAAAAATCTAAATTCAAGTACATAAAGACATTAAATAATGTAAGTGAATTATTAACAGTGTGTCATCTGTGTTTTTCTATTAACTGTGCGAGGGTATTTCAAAAAATATGTATTGATAGATATGTTCCGTTATACACTGATACAACTAAAATTCTAATACCGGAAAGAATTACGTTCCGTTATAAGCTGACAGTACTGTCGCAGTGTTTCAGAGAAATATCTGACGCCTTTTTTTTACTATGAGTTTTGAGTTTATTTAGAACTAAATTTGAAATTACAATATTTTCCAGCTCTTCTATTTTAGAGTTGAGTAGTAATAAATATATTCTAAAAAAAATAATAGACAATTTTTGTAGTTGTATATTCGTATCGTTTGCTCATTTAAATATTCTTTGAAAAATAAAACGATATATCTCGTTTTGCATATTAACATAAAATGTTTTTTAAAGAATTAATATATTATGAATAGCGTGCTACTGTCCTATTAAGTTTTTATAGGCATGTAAAATTTATTTCTCGTTATAACCTGACTTTAATCGTCGTGTTGCGTTTAATAAAACTAGTAAATTATGTTTTTCAGTTTACAACATAATAAAGCTTAAATGTGGGTCAGTCATACGACCTAAAATCATGTTTACCAGTCTGAAGTTACGAAATCTTCACATGAAATCTTTGTTTATAAACATCTGTTATTACAGGGGCAAAATTGTTTAAAGTATAAACTACGTGTCTTTTTTTACTGCTGGTAAATTATCAAAAGGAATTAGATACTTACGTATCAATTAAAAGTAATTTTGTTTGTTAGATTTTCACGACTAAAATCACTGGCTCTGATTCTGGAACTGGCAAATGTGAAGTTTCTAAAGTGTTTTTATTTTTTTCGAGATTTTTAAAAGCAAATCGGTTAGTAATCACTATAGCTATTTTCTGCCTTAGTTTTCTATCAGTACTGTAATAGCCACGGTCTGAATACACCCTGTATACATAATATCAAGCCGCGCATTCACTGCAATAGCTCGTAAAAATTTTATACGCATCGATAATTCTGTGAAACCAATTTCTAATCATTTCGAGTGAGGTGACCAGTGTGATGCCGATGGCCCACTGAACCCACTATCTCCTGACCTTAGAGCCGAGGTGTGTTGTAACATATATCATAGATATCGAATAGGTTTAGAGTATTGGGCTTTTGTGTTTGATGTATATTGTGTGCTCAATGAGTCAATGCGGAGTTTAGAAAAGTTCTATATCTTGGATAAAATTAATCTTCTTCATCAACTCATATACGCCCACTGCTGAGCACGGGTCTCCTCTACCATTGAGAGGGTTTAGGCCATAGTCCGCCACGCTGGCCTAGTGCGGGTTGGCGGACTACACACCTAAGAAACTCCTAAGATCTTTTAGGTGTGCAGGTTTCATCACGATGTTTTCCTTCACCGTTAAAGCAAGTGATCATTCAATTTTGAATACACACATAACTTCGAAAAGTCAGAGGTGTGTGCCTGGGGTTCGAACCCGCGACCGCCGAGATTCTCGACCGCGCGCCCAAACCTCGAGGCCATCACTGCTTTTATAAAAATTATAACAAATCAAAAAATGCCCGATTAATGTCTACAGAGTCGCCTCCTATTACGTAAGACTTACATTCCGAAATATGGGCGCAGAAATGCATTTCTGTTTATCCCTTCGAGGATGAATGAATTATTTATGTATTGTGTATTTATATAATTGTGGAAGTAACTAAAAGTTTTCCTGAACAAATAAAATGAGGAGCCATTTTATCGTAAACTTTTTCACGTTTAGATTTCTACCGTCCGTATTGTCATCTCTGAAGAGTTATTTCATCTTGATGACAGCCCCGTGGCTAGACACCAGCTTGAGAAACGAGCGGCCGCGGGTTCGATCCCCGCACCGAGACAAATGTTTGTATGATCCACAAATATTTGTTTCGGGTCTGGGTGTTTGTGAGACCGAAAAGTCTCTCGCAGTTTCTGATACCCACGACACAAGACTCGTATCTTAGTGTGGGGTCAGGACTGTGTATGTGACTGTTGGGTGTATTTTGGGTGTATTTATCTTATACAATTTCTTCCCACAACGGAACAACAAGAGCTAGCTTGCAGAGCAGCTTCGTGTAACTACCACTCCGGCTCAAATAATAATATTCAAAAAGAAAACAATAAGCGATCGGCATGAGGATTGGAATGCTCATCATTATCAATTATGGTCATAATTAGGTATGCTGAAATATTTTACAAGCATAAAGAAATGGAGCTAATTACTTCTAATTCAACCTTTTTACTAATCACAAAACTTGTGTTATTTATATCATAGGAATCAAGTCATCATTTTTCATCTCCAGACCTACGATAATTAAAATGTTATTCAGTATAAATCATTACTACTAAGTATTAAGCGGTCGCAGGAAGACCGTACTCACGAGAGCTTCAATTAAAAATACATCTGATTTATTAGTTTAGTCGCTTCCTTCCTTTTGCTTTGATGTAACAACCCTACGCCTGATCTATTGATGGGGTAACGAATTCATTTGTAAAGATTAGTTACTCTTTGTTTTTGTCGGTAAAAAACTGATGTAGGCATAGTACATTAGCTCAGGCCTGTATTCCCCGAAAGAAAAATTACATTCCTGCACCCACATTTAGCTAGGTATGTGTCAATCCAAAGTAATTGTGGATAAGCCAATTGCCTTTTTTGACATATTTCGAAACTATGTGCTTCAATTAATTTCCTAATGAAAAAAATCAATAATACTACACGATACAGGAATCGAAACCAAGATATCTAGATCGGAAGACACATAATTGTAACGCGATACTATAAAGCAGTACTACGTATTAATAAATAAGATTTTATACCATTTTCACTACACTGATTTAAAATAGTTTGCGTATTTACTGGAAAAATATTTTGATGGAATTTCTCATAATCTTTATACACCCTTTGAAGCAGTATTGCGAATGAAACGACACCTCAAAAATATCCACAAGGAAAAGATTGTCAAAAGATTGACAAAACAAGACCATAAATTATTTTTACAAACATCAAATTCTCATCCGCGACAACCAGTCTAAAATCATCCCAAAACGTGGGAAAACTGAAGCATTGAATAAAAATAACGGTAGCTCCATAACACAAGTTCCCACATCAATGCCTCAGCAATTTGTCTCATTTTTACGAGATTAAAACTTTGAGCCGACCACAAACCCGTTCTTGACGAGCAATTTATAAGTCACACAGCTCTAATCGTTAATACCTGATAGGAAAGGACTGGATCGGTAATTCCTACATTTTAATTAAGAAGTCGACTTATATTTGGCTTAGTTATAAGGTTTGTGCAAATTTAATATGTATTTACTTTGAATTATCACTCGCTTTAGCGGTTAAGAAAAACATCGTGATGAAACCAGCAAACCTGAAAGTTCTTAGGAATTTCTAAGGTGTAGTCCGCCAACCCGCACTAGGCCAGCGTGGTGGACTATGGCCTAAACCCTCTCAATGGTCAAGGAGACCCGTGCCCAGCAGTGGGACGTATATGGGCTGATGATGAAACAACACTGGCAAAAAACGAAGTACCTACAGATTTAGCCAAAAAACAAGTCCAGTTTGTGACTCAATGCCAAAATGACATTGAGTCAATGAACCATATAATTGGGCGACCTTGCTATTGTCAAATGATTATGTCATTACGAACAACAATAAGATGCGGCAAGCATTAGCTTATAAATTGATCCGTTTTGAATTGAACGAACGCATAATAGGATTTGAGGAGCGGGCATAGACAATACGAGATGAACTTCATGCTAAACATTGAATAAATAAATTGAATTGAAGGTTTTTGTCTATGTCATGCGATATTTTAATTTAAATATTTGACATTATTTAAGCAGTCGACAGTTCTGTTATTTTTTTTTTGTTACAACTGTTTTATCATAATTTTCAGTCTATTTCATGTGTTATTCTTAATTTGAAAGTTTGACATTATTTAAGCAGTAGAGAATTACCGATATGTTTCTTGTAATATTTCTCTCCTTTATCTTAGCTGTAAATTCGAAATCCTATCTGATTTCAATCTAACCTTTAGTATGATAAGTATTTCCTTATAAAATGACTACTTTCGACCCAGGACTCAAACTCGGTACTAAAGACGTACCGTGTATTATATAAAATTCTTTACCCACATCCAATTAAAACATATCACGGTTCCATACAAGTCGGTCACTTTCAACCATACCTAGAAAAGAAATCTTATCTGCTCCCGACCTTTTACTGTTCAAAGAATCACGTTGTGTCGTCACGACTTGTTGAAAGGGAATGCTTGTCTGTTTGTCCGTCAATGTTTGGACAACGCGACATGCCTACTGACCCATTTAGTATTCATGTAACGTCATAGGCCATAGACTAAAAAATAATTAAAGTGTACCACCTTGATTGGAGGTTGTAAAAATAAGGTTTTATCTGGAATAATTAATTATTAGTGCAATTGTGAAGTGCTAGGTTCGATCTCTGGTAGGGCGAAGTTTTGGGGTTTTTGGATTTAGAATATGCTCAATAACAGCAAAAAGATATGTGTCCGGTATACTGTAATCAACTAATTTACCACTGCCTATCACTTGGAAAATATAGGTGTGAGTGTACTCACAAAGTCTTAGCTATAATTAGCCAATTATTCTTTCTCTATACAAAGCTAAGGTAATATTGTTATTATTATGCTTTCTATTTCCTCAACAATAAAATGTAGAAATAGCGTAAAAAACACATAATTTTCTTACAAAGATTAAAATTCACCTTTTTTTAATAAATACTTTAACTAATTAGTAACATAAAAGAGACCTATACAAATTTAAGGTTCTAAAAATAAACAAAAAATGATCTTTTTCAAGTTTTTGTAGCCATTCCGTCTCGCACGAACTGCTGTGTCGAATTCAACGTGTTTCTAATGTGGCGTGACCGAATTAAGGAGAAACCGTGACTCATGAGTCATAAAATTTTAGAAAATACTCGATATTTCTAATGCAGAATGCAATTTGTATAATCTCAAGTGTTTTATTTTTTCAAATAATCGGAAACAGTTAAAATTTTACTAATATTTGTTACTAAAGGTTAGGTTACGTAGGTCTGAATCAAGGTTGATTGGATTCTTATCCTGAAATCCTTGTTTTAATTCTACAGGCGAATAAAGGGTCAGTAGGTTTTCCTTTAGGAAAATTTATACTCTCCTCCTTGAAACATTATCTAAAATGTAGCAAAATATCTATACTTAGTTTTAACTGTCTCACGATCTCGCGGTACAAGTCCTGAACGATCTATCCATCTTGAGTTCGATTCTCTGGTCGGGCGAAGCTTTATTGGACGCTTCTATTAGGAAATTCTCAGTAGCAGTAAGGAGCAGGGAATTATTTCCAAAAAACTGCAATAAACTCGGCCCTCGTGAAAAGATAAAACAATTGGCGAAAACTGGTTGCATAATTTTCTGCCTGCCCTGTGAATACAGGCGTGAGGCTAATAAATGTAGCTATATTTCTGTAATCACAACATAATATAAAACAAAGTCGCTTTCTCTGTCCCTATGTATACTTAAATCTTTAAAATAACGCAACGGATTTTGATGTCTTTTTTTTAACAGATAGAATGATTGAAGAGGAAAGTTTATAAGTATAATTTCATTCTCAACTCAACCCTGTAGTCTACGCGGACAGAGTCGCGGGCAGAAGCTAGTCAATACTAATTAGGACATCGAATCAAATGACTTTCCAATAAATGTTATGAATGAAAAAATACGAATGCGTTGTATCAATATTGTGAAATATCACTCGGTCGAAGAGGTTAGTGGACCGACTTTCCGATAACACTCACTGTTTCAAGATTTATTGGCATTCCCCTTATCTTAAGTGTGGCAACATTATCAACAACGTAAATATTAAGGTTTGAGGTGTTGCCTTGTTGGTCTAGTACGAGCTGGTAAATTTCTTCTAGGGAATATAAAGTATAATGACACTAGGTTTTCCTAGTATGGAGAAGCTTGAGAAGAGAGTGGATGTGCTGATGTATTTTTTTAATTGCAGTTTTTTTTTTTATTTTAATATATATTTTTTATTATAATATATGGCCGCTTCTGACAATGCGTTCTGAAAGTCTTTGGGGGAGGCCAATGTCTAGCGATTTTTCTGCTGTTGATGATATAAAACACAATTTATATCATAATCAGTCTGGATACGACCATTGCTAACCATTTCCTATGTTTATACCAACTCAAAAAGTGAGTAAATCCATAATTTAATATAAGGCTTAAACCCTTTCAATGATAGAGGAGGCCCGTGCCTAGCATTAGAGCGTATATAGGCTGAGGATGATGAAAAATGAAAATCGCATCGTCTCAAGAATAATTTCAAACAAAAAATTATCCATCTGAATGAAAGGATAATATTCATCTAACGCTAGTTACGAAGGCCGCTTCTAATTGACAGGAAGGTGATAATCATAGCGCAAATCACCTTGACAATATCGCCTTATGCAGAAATAACAACCTAATGTTTTTGTAGTAATAGTCTAAATGACATTTATACATGCACCCATCTTTTGAGAGGTAGAAAAAGGTTTATTTCTAGTTCTACATCCTATATTTGACAATTTGCGTTTTAATTTATATCTAAAATGTTATTATCATCATCAGCCCATATATGTTCTACTAATGGATATTGATCTCTTTTCTAACTATTGTGGGTTGACTGACGAACTAACAAGTTCCTAAAAACTTTTTAGTTCTCAAAGTTTCTTTGATTAATCTCATAATGATACATGAAGAATATAACACATATTTCGAACTGAAAACAACTTTTCTTCTGATCCCTTAGAGAAGTTTCACTACTCAATACCAATCTTCTTCTTCTTCATCAACCCATATATGCCCACTGCTGAGCACGGGTCTCCTCTACCATTGAGAGGGTTTTAGGCCATAGTCCGCCACGCTGGCCTAGTGCGGATTGGCGGACTACACACCTAAGAACTTTTAGGTGTGCAGGTTTCATCACGATGTTTTCCTTCACCGTTAAAGCAAGTGATAATTCAATTTCAATACACACATAACTTCGAAAAGTCAGAGGTGTGTGCCTGGGGTTCGAACCCGCGACCGCCGAGATTCTCGACCGCGCGCCTAAATCTCGAGGCCATCACTGCTTACTCGATACCAATCCTGTTCTGATACTAAGAGATACTGTGAGTGCATTATAGGAAATATGGTGAAAATAATCTAAACCGGTACTGCAAATGTACTTTCATAACAGTTGTAAGTGTGGCGACAATGTACGCTTGACATAACAGATAAGCCATCGATTAGCGAGATAACACAGCACATATGACCTTTGGATAATATGAAGTTTCACGGTGAAGGAAAACATTGTAGGCCTGTAATTTTCTAAAACATAGTTTGCAAAAGTAGCTTGCAAAAATCATAGGAAAGACATAGGTATGGTATAAATCTCCATCAAACTCATATTATAGATTCACGAAATTCCGTACTTAAAACTTCTCGACCTACAAATTCATTTAAATAAAGAACACTCGCAATGACATAGACAAAAAATGCTCAATGCAAACCATAAAGTTTAAACAGACAGTTCGTTCTTTTTTCGAAAGTGTTACAGCCCGGCTATTTACAATGCAGTCTTTATAAGGCAACGTTTACAATTTTAGCTGCATAAAGTTTTTGTGGTGCATTTTATAGTTGAGGTCGTCGATTACATTTCTCCTTTTACGTTAAATTTCTTACAACGATAATTGCAGTTCAATGTTTTCATATTAAAAAATTCGGTCACTGTCATTGTGTATTTTTTAATTGTTGCCAGTTTCCTGACGCATCAGGAAATTATCTTCATTTTTAAATGTTGCCAGTGTCATTATTTAAATTCGCTTACTTCGGCATGATCATTTCTGTTTCATTATTCAATAAATTGTTTCCACTTAACATCTAAATGCATAATAAAAAAAAATTGGCATATTTTTTTAAATGTACGGATATCGTCAATTAGGATATGTGGTATTTAAGTCTTATATACATAACTAAGAAACTCTTTGAGGCTATCACGACTCTCACTATGAAAATATTTTATTATTAAAAACCAACAAAAACACGACTGAAACTTCTACACAAGTTTTTTCTAACAACTATGTTATAATCTAAAACTCTAAAACCCCGCTATTCTTATTAACATATGTGCAATCGGGAATTCCAGAGTTTGATTCCCAAACCAGTAATCGTTATTTGGATTTCCCCTAAGGTTATTCTCAGTAGAAGCACGAAGACTTTAATATTACTCGGAAAACGGCAATAGTCTTTAGTTTTATTATAAAAACTTAACAATATTCCCAATGAACTAACACTTACTTTAAAGGTTAAAAAAATCATCAAGAGAAAACCTACACACCTAAAAATTCTTAGGAATTTCTTAGGTGTGTAGACCAATTAGACCAGCGTGGTAGACTTCAGCTTAAACCCTCTCACTTGTACAGAAGTCCCATGCCAAGCAGTTGATATATGGGCTGATGAAGCTGTAGAATTTAGGCTGCCTATTCATTTTATTATATAAGAGACATATGTAAAAGTCGTTGCCCGACTTTCATAAGAACTGAGTCACTCTCTTATTCAACTTGTCAACACAGACTTAACGCTTTGCCGACCCCAAAACCAATGCAAGTCATTCCCCTACGGTACCACTTGCTGTCTATACTAAGGAGGATTCCTAGCTTCGACTGGAAGTTTAAAAAGTAGTATGTATCTATCACCATCATCAGCCAAATTTACTTCCCCCAGTGACTATGCATCTATCTAGTTCGCTTTTTCAAATATTCATCATCATCGTCATTATTGTCGACATCATCATCACCATCGTCATAACTATCATTATCACCATCATCAAAACCGTTTTCGTCATCATCGTCGTCAGCCCATATAAAAGGCCACGGGTTCGATTGTCGTACCGAGACAAATGCAACTGAGATCCCTTAATATTTATTTATTTATTTACACTTCTTACAATTTATATTGTAAAGGCGGACTTAATGCCCGAGGCATTCTCTACCAGTCAACCTTAATATTACCTCCGGGTCTGGGTGTATGTGATAGCGAAAAGTCTTTCATAGTCACTGACGCCCAGGACACACGACTAGTACCTCAATGTAGAGTCAGAATTATGTATGTGACTATTGGGTGCATTTATTTATTGAAGTGAAATATTTCTTCACTATTTTTTAGATCCAGATTATGAAACAGACAAAATCTGCAGATTTTTTTACACATATGGCTGTTATCTTTTTGATAACACTGATAGCGATAACAACCCGACCTACACTGAAGTATTAAACTCATAGAAATCGATCGTTAGTTACTGTACTAGATTTTTAAATAGAAATAATAATACCTCGTAGTATAAGGGTTCGATTTCCAGATAGGAATTTTTGTTTCAACAACGTGTAATTTGCTATTCAGATTTGAAAGCAGGTGGTAAAATGCTAGTGGTTTTTTACACTTTACCTTCCTATTTGGGGATTTAGGCGTGATGAATGAAATTGAATTCCTGACAAAGTTCATAGAATTAGCAAGTTGGAGCTTACTAGTAAAACTAGTCTCTTTGAGTTTCAAATAAGGCTTAATAAGGCAAGTTTCAAAAATGACTCGAATTAATTAATAAATTACAACTAAAACTGTAATAACTGACTTTTGTTATAGTATAAATAAATAAATAAAATAAATAAATACACCTAACAGTCACATACATAGTCCTGACCCCACACTAAGATACGAGTCTTGTGTCGTGGGTATCAGAAACTACGAGAGACTTTTCGGTCTCACAAACACCCAGACCCGAAACAAATATTTGTGGATCACACAAACATTTGTCTCGGTGCGGGGATCGAACCCGCGGCCGCTCGTTTCGCTAGCTGGTGTCTAGCCAAATGCGCCACGGGGCTGACGGTATAAAAATACATAAACTCACGCCTGTCTCCCCTTAGGGTAGGCAGAGACTATAGAGCGCCAAATGACAAACACACTTTCGCTTCCTCAACTGACATAATCATCTTAATGCACGTCGGTTTCAAGAACTTTTATACAACGCTTTTTTCACATAAATCTCTCGATGTGGCCAGAGATATACCCCTTCGATTCACCGGAAGGGGATTTTTAGGCGCCTTTCTCTTGTTCAAAAAGGATGTCTTTGGCTACTTGATACTTTATTTCAACCGTATTTATTATTAATTGTGTTGCACATACATATTTAAATTTGACGATAACAACCTCAACAGAAGCCTTAAAAAGTGCGTTTTGGGTGAAAAAAATCAAGGATATGATCGGGTAATAACATTGGTCGTCCATTTGGACGTTAATGGCCATTTGGCCATTATTAGTTATCATAAAGTAAATAATTGTATCATCTTTGACCTATAAATATTTGTTTCGGAATTGTTTTGAGACTGAGAACTTTCGTAAATCATGCAACTTGAATCTTGAAAAATATAAATATAAAAAATATAAAATCTTTGCTTATAAAAATGCTAAACCATATTTGTACATTATCGGTGTAATTAAAGTCCAGTAAAATTTATTATTTATCTCGTAAAAATTAAATTAAATTATAAAAACTGCAATCGATTTAAATATCGAACTATAGACACAAAATTGTCTATGGTTCGAAATTTAAATTCAAAGGCGTTTTTTTAGCAACAGCTGAGAACCGTGGGATCAGCTAACCTTGAAATATCGAAGGGCCTCTTAGCAAATATTAGGGGAACACAAACGCAAAGGGTTGAGGTGTGAAAATCAAGGGTCTTTAGGACCGTTTTAGATTTAAATATGAAAGAACGGCTTACGTAATGGAATTAATGTTATGATAATACGCAGTTAATTATAATAAATTTGATATTACTCATATTTTTTTGCTGATTTAGCATAATTCGAAGACATTCTGAATGACTAATATGTGACCGGGTTCGTATTTCAATTAAGCGTCACGTATAGGAATTATTTCTAGCATCACAATCAGTGTCCATTACTGAGTCATTTCTTTTTGAAATTAGAAAAAAGAACAAAACCTCATTGTTCTTTTTTTGAAATTAAAATAAAAAAAAGTATCTCTGCTAGCGTTCTCAATTCAAATAGCTATACTAATTTTGAATCTTCAAAGATTCGTGCCAGCACTCTCGATTCGATTAGCAATAACATTTTTCAATGATTCATCGATATACAATTCGTTTTTACATCACTATAGCGAGTTATATAATACAAAGTCAAGGTTGCCGATTGTCGATGTAAACACTTCACAAATAGGTATCCATTATCGCTGTGCATAATTTTACAGAAATAAATGTAGTTTGCATTTAATTTTAAAACATTCTAGTAGGTATACTTTTTTATTTGTAATTGTTATGAGCCTTTGTATGTATTTGCTTCATAATAACGTAATTGGAGTCATAATTATTATGCCCTTCTTGAACATGTCAGGATAATAATCGACTACTTTGTTCGACAATACCCAAAAAAAATAAAGACTTCAAAGAGTTAATCTTTTTAACCACGATTGGTAAGGTATTTTAAGTTTCATAAAATTTTAAAGCAAATTTGTATTGCAAAAATCAATTTCTTCATAAAATAATATCGTTAATAATTCGTGTAAAGATTTGCACGACCAACAATTACTACACTAAATCGATCGTGAGAATGTTGTCTATGAAGTTCAATAGCCAAAAATTATTCACGCGAAAGAAAACGTAACCATGCAGCCATCGAAATGTTTTTGCAATATCGTTTTACGGAAACAAATAAATTTGGATCGCGTTATTTTTTCTATCACTTATATCCAATTCACGCGTGCGACGGACAGACGGCCGAAACAGGTCAATCACCCCGTGATATTTTTACCATAGACAAGCAGGGCGTGGATTCCTTTGCCAAATATTTGGAGATGTATTAGAAAGTTAATAAATCATGATAATGGATAGGATCACTGCCCTTTACTGTCTTGGGCAAAAAATTATGCATCCACATTTTTTCGGTTATGTTTTAGCTCCACGTAATATAGAGCGAGAGCATTGCCGCACTTTGGACACATTACTTCGTACTTTTACTGAAAACCTCCTAATTAAAAAATTTGATTAACCCTTTACCCGACCTGGGACATGAACCTGCAGCATCTAGTTCACACAGAACTTACTTGATCCACAAGTACTGCACATTCAACAAAATTAATCACACAGGAATCGAATTCACAGCCATCGCTTGGGTGACCTCACCCGCATGGTGTAGGCTTCAATTTACAATTTTATTAAAATGATGTTAATTTTATTCGGAACTTTTAATATATTGACCCCTTCAATGTCACGAGAGGCCCAAGGAATGTTAAATATATGAACCACGTGGCTTACGAAAATTATATATAGAATAATAATAATCGTAAAAATATTCATATAATCAATTCCAAAACTGCCGGTTTGTGGAATTAGTAGAATTAGTGTAACCGTGCTAATTTAATAAATAAAATATGTACCTACATTGCGTATATTCCACTATTGAGCACAGCCCTTCTCTAAGCTAGGCTTCAGTTCACAATATTTAATCAATATTAATAATATTAAAAGCCCCATGGCACAGTTAGCTAGACACCAGCTTGTGAAACAAGAGGCCGCGAGTTCGATCCCCGCACCGATACAAATGTTTATGCGATCCGGAAAGAATTGATTCGGGTCTGGGTGTCTGTGAGAGCGAAACATCTCTAGTAGTTTCTGATATCTACGATACACCATACAAAACTTGTATCCTAGTGTGGGGTCAGAGACTGTTTAAGACTGTTGGGTGTTTATTCAAGAGTATTTTTTTTATTCCTAAAAGTTCATGTAAAAAGACTGTCATGTGAATTCTATGCGTTCACCAAAATAAGCGTTAATTCACGAAAATACAACATTAAAACTTATTCTATTAGTTAGGCCTTTATCCAGTATGCTGGTTTTCATTTTAATTATATTCATATACCCAAACGATGTGCAGGGTTTACTACGGTATTTTTCTTTTCACGCTTTTTTTTATTTCAGACATAGGCAAAGGACGTGTGCTTTAGATTCGAAGCCGCGATCTCCGCGATCGAGAAGCACACTTACTTATCTATACCATTAATTTAAACCAGGTAAAATAAAATACACGTTCATACGAAATATTCTTTAAAACATATTCGTATGTTTTCTATATCGCTAGAAAACCTTTCAACTCAGTAATAATTGAATTGTTTAAAAACAGCCAGACTTAAAAATAAACACCTTTGGGAAAAAAGCTTCGAATGATAGACAAGTATTTGAATTAATCTAAACAATGAATTTAGAAAAATAATCAAAAACTAAACCACGGCTCGTAAACATCACTATGGGTAGGCACTGAGCGCCCAACTGTGAGAAAACAGGTTTATCAAGCAAACTTTTAATATATTACAGGCTTAGAATATAACACAAGCCTTAAAAACATGCCGCAAAATTTCTAAGGATTAATAAACATTTAATCTTCACCTAGAAACTATTGTACCGAATAATCATAATCAATGACATTACGTACACGATAATAGAAGATAATAATTCGATAAAAAAAATAATACAAGATCTTGACATAATTATGTATGCAATCTAAATAAAAAAGTAAGTCTCTAATTCCTTAGTCTTAAAAAAAGGAAATGTCCACAGAGTAATAAAATTAAAAAGTGTAAAATATTTGTATGTTGGTCAAACGCGCCGGTGGAAAACAAATAAAACTCCCGTACGAGTAATTTAACACGCACACAAAATCGAAATCCAGGTCCGTAGACATCCATTCCTAAAATAATACCTTACCGCTCGCACAGTTATTTTCGCATACAACAAAAACTAACACGAATTGCGTGAGATATAAAATGACACAGATAATATAACCCACTGTTTTTAATTCACTTACACACACTGTCACATGAAAAAAGATTTTTTTGAATATTCCAAAAAGAGGTTGTATACGGAGAGCGAAACACTGCGACGTTTTTTTTTTTAAAGTAACTTTTGTAAAGGAATACGAGACGTACCGATGTGATCGTTCGACGCGACTATTCCGCCGCGCTCGTAGTCTCTACTGAGCCGACTTTCAAACTTTTATTTTTCCTCGCTTTCCGACAGACGCTGCGCTACGTGAGCGTCTATGTGTGAGTGTAGGCGCGACGGTGTATCGATTCGCTTTCTTATCGATATTTTTGATGCTACATTTAGACGTGCGATTGTAAAATCGTCCGGAGATTAACGGAGAATTTTATCACCAATAATAAAAGAGATTTGTTTATCGAATTTAAATTTCTTTTAATAGTCGTAGATTTAATGATGTCACAAGATATGCAGATGGGGTTATTATTGTGTAACTTTAGTTATTACATTAAGCTTTTTATTAAAAATATCAAACACACTAAGGTAAATCAATAAAACAGGACCCATTGCGTAAATTTTATTTCTATACAAACTATCTGTGTGATATCAGCCTTTTAGAATGAAATGATAATGTTATTGAATGACAAATTGGTTTTTATTTATATCATCTTATAAAGTCTTGTTATCATCGTTGTCAATTAAGTAGTGATGGTCTCAAGGTTTGGGCGCGCGATCGAGAATCACGGGGGTCGCAGATTCGAACACCAGGCACACACCTATGTCTTCGCCAAGTAATGTGTATATTCACAATGAATTATCACGTACTTTAATGGTGACGGAAAACATCGTGACAAAAACTATTTTTAGAAATAACTTTGATGTGTAGTCCGGCAAGCATTAGACAATAATAGTGGACTAAAACCTAAGCTCTCTCAGTAGTAAAGGAGGCCAATATAACAATAGGACGTATAAAATAATTAACAAGTCTTGATTGCCTGAAAAATGAACTAGCTCAACTCTCAGCTTGAATAATACAGACAGAATGATAATTAGATGGTATCGCAACAGTCTGAGCAGTGACCGTGAAGGATATTATTAAAAGCGAGAAAACGACTGAACAACCAAACTGTAATTGTGCGCATCCATTTTGAAGTTTTATTTGCTTAATCATGTTTGTACAGATGTTATAAACTTTAAATAGTTTCATAAATGTCATGAGACGCAAAATTGTAATTTTTTGGACTTATCAATTAACTTCATTTACACGCTTACTAGTTCTTAAGTCTCATCATCATTTCCCTGCCTTGGTCCCAATTTATTCCTTGGGGTCGGTGCAGTATGTTTTCTCCTTCCACACATCCCTATCAGCCGTCACGTCTTCATTCACCCCTTTCTTTTTCATATCTTCAGTCACGCACTCCATCCATCTCTTCTTTGGCCTTCCTCGCTATCACAGGAGCTACTTTCAGACTTACCCTAACGTATTCATTCCTCACTCTGTCACTCCGTAGTTCTTAACTCTCTCACTCTTAAATAATTAAATACTACTCTTTAATTAATACAACATTTACATATATAGTTCCGATCCTAAAATACTACTAAAACACAATTTTTGCGCCGTGAGGATTAGAAACTACAAGAAACTTTTCGTTCTCACAAACACCCAGAACCGAGCAAATATTCTTGGATCACACAAATATTTGTCTCGGTGCTGGGATCGAACCCGCGTCCTCACGTTTCTCAAGCGACTGGAATCTAACCAACTTCGACACGGGAATAAAATCTATAGATAAAAAAACCGTAGATAAGCGCAAAGATAAATCATTAGTTATTATCGTTTTTTTTTCTCTCAGACGAAAGGTGCTTAAACATAGAAGTTTTTCTAGTTACAGATCGCTAATATGGAGCTAGCCTTTTACCAGTTTTCAGTCTACTTAAAAAAAAAACAATTTCAAAATTATAAGCTACACTATGACGTAAATAATTAAATAAAAAAATTAAGTATACAGAAACATTTAAGTAGACACACATACTTGATTTCATATCAATGTAGTATAAAAATAAATTAATTTATCGATAAAACTATCGATAATAGTCCATCCCGCCACACGCAGTAACAGTATCCCACATTCAAATGCGCACTCACACACACAAACACACACTCTGTCACTCAAGCGAGCTTAGAGCTTTAATAGCTTTCAAGTTACTCTATACCTTATTGACGAAAGGTTAAAGTTCATAATCAAACGCATTTATTGACATCATCTTGATTCTTTGATCAGTCATAATCATTTTTTATCGTATTACATGTAGGTAAGGTAGTTTAAATTTAAAGTATCAAAATGTACCTTTCTGTATTAAAACTAGAGATAAAATGCAAAAAATAACCATATTTCGAATTCTGTAACACTTTATTTTCAAAGAACTTAAATTTTCTATAAAAAATTGTGTGGTTATGGATTTTTTATACCAAAAAAAGTAAAATAAAAATAACTATAGATTATAGGCACCCTTCAGTTTTTTATAATTCTTCAATAACCTTATGCTTTTTTGAAATAAAAATGTCTTATGTATTGAAAGCTAAAAGGCTTTCTATATCCCTACTTTCGAAAACATTCTTCCATTTTCGCGTGAATGAGTAACAAGCATCTATGACATCTTGACGTTTCTTTGAAGTTCCTTTGCTTCCTTGTTACGTTCGCCTCAGCAGGAAACAGTTGAACTGATCTTTGTGAGTTTAAGAAAGAGATAGACGAGACCCTTGATACGATAAACTTCTTCTAATGAAACATTCCACTTAAATATATTCCATATTTATCTGTTACAAACTGTTATGATACAGTACGTAAAAACTCACACATACCTTAGGAAAGTCAGAAAATTTTTACCACAGATTTGAACCCACAACCATCTGAAATCTCTTTGCAACAAGTAACCCATCTCAACTAACGTGCCTTTTTAACTGTTTTTTGTACATAGGTACTAATTTCGGAAAGTGCAACGCTTTAAGCTTTCACGGTTCGCTTGCGACAGAGCTTTTTACACGCCACCAAAGCTCGGGAAAACTGGGTCAAGGACGCTTTCCACGTCTGGAAAAGCTGCACATCTCACGTGGGGAAAATTCCACTACACTCCCCTTATGCAAACTATTCTAGCTTGTATTAATATGTCGTGTTTATGTTACCTCGATAGTCCGACAGTTTATATTATAAAACTGTAGTAATGTTTTTTTTTTTATTTTTATATGTATATTTGCTTTAAAGTAGCTTTGAGGTTTGAATAAGGGTTGAGAATCTAGGCGGTCGCGGGTTCAAGCCCCAGGCACACATCACGGACTTTTCGAAGTTTTATGTTCGCAATGAGTTATGACTTCAACGAAGAAGGAAAACATCGCGATGAATCCTCCACACCTAAAAGTTCTTAGGAATGTCTCACCTATGTAGTCCGACAATTCGCGCTAGGCCAATGCGAGGGACTAAGGCCTAAATCCTTTCAATGGTAGAGGAGGCCAGTGCCCAGCAGTGGTACGTAAGATAACATTATCGATAAATGAAAACGCTTTTTCTATTGCTGAGGGAGTTCCATGCTGTTTCTTCTCCACAGCCATAACAATTTCCGAAGCGAGATAACTTTAAAACTGATGATTCAAAAGTAGTAGTAAAATATAATATTTAATTATATATTGTATTTCATTAGATTAAATAAAGATTATTATGAAAGAAGAAAAGCATTTTGCATTTAAGAACGCACTCTGCTTCCGTACTTAAGTTTTTTAAGTTTGAAACTAACGCCTTGTCAAATAAAATAGCAAATATGCATAATAATTAATCCAGGAGTGTTTGTGAATATTACATGTGTTTATTATTTGACGCTTGTTTACATACATAAATACAACAAACAATCACATACATAGCTCTGACCCCACACTAGGTTACAAGACCTGTGTCGTGGGTATCAGATACTACGAGAGACTTTCTCGGTCTCACAAACACCCAGACCCGAAACAAATATTTGTGGATAACA
This sequence comes from Cephonodes hylas, assembly GCA_030295005.1. Lineage (NCBI taxonomy): Eukaryota > Metazoa > Arthropoda > Insecta > Lepidoptera > Sphingidae > Cephonodes > Cephonodes hylas. Next base: position 5,690,485 of record AP025386.1, on the reverse strand, counting down.
TTTGTCTTGGTGCTAGAATCGGACCCTTCGTATCGGAGCTGGTATCTAGACAATTCTTATACGGGACTGTAAGTCATCATAATCCACAGCCTTAAATTCGTCCCCTGCTGGACATAGGCCTCTCCTATGGCACGCCACTGGGCTCGATCTTCGACTCTCGTCCAACCGCTGCCACTGCGCGGGTATCGTTACCCCTCCTAGCCAGAAGGCGTCCTACACTACGTTTGCCGAGCCGCCGGGGGCTGAAAGGTGTGACATAAAAAATATAAATACTAACAAAGATGATTCATCATACAGAGTGACCACAAGGCTTGACATCACTTAGAACCATGTTACTCATTCATGTATTAAATCTAAAGCTCTGACTAAGCACGGCTCAGAAACCTCAGGTTTTTTAAAATAATTGCAATAAGTTTATAAGTAAGTTTTTCCTCTAAGCCTCCGATGCAGTTGGTTAGACACCAGCTTGAAACGAGAAGTCATGGATTCGATGTTCGCATTGAGGCAAATGTTTGTTATCCAGAATTGTTGGTTTTACGTGTGGGTGTTTGGTATATCGAAGTCTATCGTTGTTTCTGATACCTACCCACGACACAAAACTTGTAAAAGGCTTTTATTTTTTATTTATAAAGCTTTAGAGAGAAAGACAGATTATTTATTTCTTTTTTGGTTAGTACTACTGAAGAACTAATTCAGTATTTACCAGTCCAATTCGAAAATTATTTTGAATAACAAGTAAATCGTTGGTATTAAAATAACTTTGTCTATTCCTTAGGGGATACAAACGTGACTTTATGTAGATAGGTACGCACTGTATACATAGAAATAACACAAATTAAAAAAAGACCTTATGATTTTTAGATGATAGATGATGATAAGATACATGTTACTTTCTTCCAGACTCCTAAGGATGACGATCATGAACAAGTGATATATGAAAATGAATAAATTTAATAAAATAAATACATATTTTTACATAATTGAAACGAATGACAAGGTATAAGTGTGTATTTAATGAAAATGGTTAAGAAATACAAGCGTGAGTGTAGGTATGAGTATTAAAAGTGGTTTCTATATTATATTTTTATTATCTGTGGTGACACAGCCTTATTCCAACATTGAAAATAAACTTTGATTCTTTGCAACAAGCGTTTTGTGGTCGCATTTAAAACAATGACATTGAAATATTTATTAAGCTAACAGTAAGAAAATTACAGTCCATTTAAAATAAAACTAGGTCATTTATATAAATAAATAGACCACACATCTTAGGTTTATTACGTTTAATTCAAGTTTTATTCCATGACTAATACTTGTCTTGTGTTTTTATTGCACAAGATTGCATGCCTGGGAACAGAATTTAATATGGCGGACCGTCTATGCGTAGTTGGTTAGATACCAGCTCACGATAAGTGAGGGCGCGGGTTCGATCCCCGCACTGAGATAGATGTTTATATGATCAAATATTTGTTTCGGGTAGGTGTTTGTGAGATCGAAAGGTCTCTCGTAGAGTCTGATACCAAGACACAGGACTTGTAACCTAGTGTGGGGTCAGAACTATGCCAGTGTTGGGTGTATTTATTTATTTAAAATTTAAGATGGCGGAATACGCAACATAGCTAAATATAATAGACGTAATATCATTCATTTAATAAGATATGCGACTGGTTCGCTTCTTCCTAATAGCGATAATTAATATATACTACTGTTACTACCACTTAGCCTATCGCCGTCCACTGATGAACGTAGGCCTCCCCAAGAAAGCGCCAACCATCCCGGTCTTGATAATTAATTAATATATACTTATGCGAAATTAAAAAATTAAAGACTATTTTGGAAATTATGTTCCATGATTTCTGATATCATATTATATCTAAAGTTCTCTATGTTGAGTTTTCCGATTTGATTCCCGCGTCGGGCAGTTTTATTGGGCTTTCCATTAATACTCATTACCTGCATGAAGTCTGGAAATGTGCCTGAAAATGGCAATAGGCTAACCTCCTATTACGGGGGTCTTATAAAGTCCTAGTAAATATAGATACATAAATGCATCTCTGGACTACCCCTTCGAGATATACAAGCATTAAGTTATGTATGGGACGTGACCTTTTAACTGTCGCGGACGTTCAAAATGAACGTCCAAATAGATTAAGTGGAGGGCATACCAAGCCCTCCCAATTTGAAGGGGTCCATAATTGGACGATGCGCTGGGCGGCAGCGGACCATTTAGGACATTTCTGGCCCTGAGATGCCGAAAAACCGCCCTAAATGCGCGTGATGGTTGGATGGTCACCGAGAGGTTTTAGTCGGTGTCGGTAGCCAGTGACCCCGACATACCCCTTACGGCCTCCCCCGAGGTACCGAACAGGGGAATTTAAGGCGCTTTCCTCTGGTGATAAAAAAAAAAGTTATGTATGAAAAAATAGTTATAATCAAAGCTTATTAGCATAATATTAACACGCGTTGTAAACAAGTATACTAACATTCTAAGAAATTATTTTCTTGTTCGTTATCAATGCGTTATTATAGTTACAAATAACCTAAAAGAGGAGCATGCGGTCATTGATTACATCATACGCAATGCTTGGACCGCAAACACACGGTGGACTATAGATAAATAATATTTCTTCTTACCATATTTACTTGCAAGGAAATTAATAAATTTTAATATCAGTCACATATATAAATTTTAATATCAGTCACATATATATATATTAAGACCAATGTGTTAATTTTTTATTTAGCACAACACAAATTAGATTCATCTACTACATAAGAATCGACAATAAAGTGTTCATGCGTAACTATTAACCATATACAGGGTGTATTCAGACCGTGATCGGAAACGAAGGCAAGTGACATATAAGATCATTACAAACCCCCTGGCATTAAAGAAAATCTCGACAAAAAATAAAAATTTTGACGTTTTCCATACAAACCGCATACATTTATTACCGATGGTTGTATGGAAAACGACAAATTTTTTATCTTTTGTCGGGATTTTCTTTAACACCAGGGGTTTTGTAATCACCTTGGCTATTACCTGCTTAAGTTTTCGATAATGGTCTGAATACACCCTGTATTATACGTTAAATTAACTAAAAGAAAATGCACACGTTTTTTCACTGTCGTTTTACTGACAATGTCAATGTCAAAGCTTACATATATTTCTGACTCTACATCATCAATAGCCGTCGATTCGTCCACTGTTGGACATGGCCTCTCCTATGGCACGCCACTGGGCTCGATCTTCGGCCCTCTTCATTCAACCGCTGCCACCGCGCGGATATCGTCACCTCACCTAGCCAGAGGGCGTCCTACACTACGTTTGCCGACTGACCTACACTGAGATTTTGTTATGTCCACCATAGCGCTTACATTGCTTAATAAGTACACCAAACATAAACAATATCCATAATTCTCATAACACAAATAAAATATATATTATACACAAAATGCAAATTAAAGAAATTAGTAATTTGCATTACTGCATCATCAAATAGGTTGACTTTTTGGACCCCAGAGGACAAAGGTAAAAAAAAAATTAATACGTCTTGTGTCTTGATAAAGTGATGGCAATGAGGTTAAGGCACACGATCCAGAATCTCAGCGGTCGCAGGTTCAAATGTGAGGCACATACGTCTGACTTTTCTAAGTTATGTGTGTATTCACAATTAATTCTCACTTGCTTTACCAGTGAAGGAAAGCATCGTGATGAAACCTGCACGCCTAAAAATTCTTAGCAAGTCTTAGGTGTGTAGTCCGCCAACCCGCACTAGGCCAGCGTGGTGGACTATGGCCTAAACCCTCTCAGTTGTAGATGAAGTCCTTGCCCACTTTATGGTACATGTTGGATGTGCATTAAAAGACAGACATTGAAAAATGTTTGATTCACAATGTTTTATTCGTACAATTGATCATATGAATGAATGAAATACGATCGTTCAGAACAAGACCTAATTTCCCTTTTGGTTGTGTTATCTGCAATGACCTTAGTAATTAGCTGAACGTCGCGCTACGAACTTTAGAGTAAGCAAAAAGTACTCAATAAAATTTACATACGTACTTACATACAGGGTGTATTTAGACCGTGATCGAAAACTGAGGTAGGTAATAGCGAGGATGATCACAAACCCAGTGGCGATATTAAAAATCCCGGCAAAAAATAAAATTTTTGAGGTTTTCCATACAAACTACATACTTTTAACACCGATGGTTGTATGGAAAACGTCAAAAAATTTATTTTTTGTCGGGATTTTTAATATCGGCACTGTGTTTGTGATCACCCTCGCTATTACCTACCTCAGATTTCGATCACGGTCTAAATACACCCTGTATGTAAGAAATATACAGGATATTTCTGTTATATTACTATTCGGTCCTACAAACACTCAAACAGTGATGGCCTCGAGGTTGAGGCGCGCTGTCGAAAATCCAGGTGGTCGCGGATTCGAACCTTGACAAAAAATCGGTGCGTTGCCGGCCTTTGAGGAAAATATAGGGTCGACTTTCTCGTTAAATAGTTTAGGCAGCGCCGTATTAACTACCAAATGTGATGATACCTTCAGAAAGCTCCCAAAGCTTTATTACTTTTGTTTTATTTTTGAAGGCTTCGTTTAACTATTATGGATATTCATCATCATCATCAGCCCTTATATCCCCCACAGCTGGGCACGGGCCTCCTCTACCATTGGTGTAGAGGATTTATTTAAATAATAAAATAATAAATAAATACACCCAACAGTCACATACATAGTCCTGACCCCACACTAAGATACGAATCTTGTGTCGTGGGTATCAGAAACTACGAGAGACTTTTCGGTCTCAAAAACACCCAGACCCGAAACAAATATTTGTGGATCACGCAAACATTTGTCTCGGTGCGGGGATCGAACCCGCGGCCGCTCGTTTCGCAAGCTGGTGTCTAGCGAACTGCGCCACGGGGCTATTGTTATTTAACTTTTAGGTGTACAGGTTTCCTCATGATGTTTTCCTTTAACGTTCAATTAAGTGATAATTCATTGTGAATATACACATGACTGGGGTTTGAACCCGCTATCGCCGAGATTTTCGACCACACACCTATAGCACACTATTGAAAATAACATAGGCTCTTTCCTCGACATTCTTCATTCGACACGTTCTCATTACATACTCTGGATATTTATCATTAAATTCGATATTATTTGATGAAAAATACACCCCATTTTTATTACCACTCGTAGTCTCACTTATCATGGTGCAACGCTGCATTACACAAGTATGATCTAATTAACATTGACATTTGTGTGACCTTACATATATCTATCGTGCACTGCGCCCTACTGTGCACTCGCTTACTAGTGTTTATATTGCCTCATATTTTTATACTCATTTTTATGAGTCAAACAATCTTGTTCACTCAAGACTGTACTAATTAGAGGCATTACATACATATTTATGCTAGAGATAAACGAATATTATATTGACGATGTAATAAATCAAATAAGCAGTGATGGCCTGGAGGTTTAGGCGCGCGGTCGAGAATCTCGGCGGTCGCGGGTTCGAACCCCAGGCACATACCTCTGACTTTTCGAAGTTATGTGTGTATTCAAATTGAATTGTCACTTGCTTTAACGGTGAAGGAAAACATCGTGATGAAACCTGCACACCTAAAAGTTCTTAGGAATTTCTTAGGTGTGTAGTCCGCCAACCCGCACTAGGCCAGCGTGGCGGACTATGGCCTAAACCCTCTCAATGGTAGAGGAGACCCGTGCTCAGCAGTGGGCGCATATGGGTTGATGAAGAAGAAGAAGAAGATGCAATAAATCAATAAAATATATGTTCTTATATAGTTATTTGGTGCCCATTTTTAAAAACAAGGGGGATGTTCAAGACTGTAACAATTATCGGGGAATAAAGTTAATGTCACACACTCTGAAAATTTGGGAGAGAATAATTGAGCGACGCCTGCGAGAGGAATGTGGGGTTTCGCGGAACCAGTTCGGTTTTATGCCTGGTCGTAGGACGACGGATGCCATTTTTGCAATTCGCCAACTGTGCGAAAAATACAGGAGAGCGCATAAAAACTTGCACATGGTATTCGTTGACCTCGAAAAGGCTTTCGATCGGGTTCCGCGTGAAGTTGTATGGTGGGCCCTTAAGAAGAAATGCGTGCCTGAGAAGTATCTGCAGTTGATTCAGGCCATGTATCGTAAATGTAATACCCAAGTCAGGACGGCAGCTGGCATTACAACCAGATTCGATGTCGCTGTTGGGGTGCACCAAGGGTCGGCTCTTAGTCCCTACCTCTTCCTGTTGGTTATGGATGCTATTACTGCAGATATACAGGAAGAGGCACCCTGGTGCATGCTGTTTGCGGATGACATTGTTCTGGTGTCAGAAAGTGGCCACGAGGTGCAGAACAGATTGGAGGCGTGGCGGCATAGACTTGGAAATGTTGGCCTTAAAGTCAGCAGAACCAAAACTCAGTATATGTTTTGCGACTTTGGCGGTCTTTCAAGTTCTGTGTCCGTCACACTTGATGGAATGCCGATACCAGTCTGTTCCGAATTCCGCTACCTTGGGTCACTTATGCAAAGTGACGGGGGTATACATCACGATATAGGGCAGAGAATCAACTCAGGATGGATGAAATGGCGACAGGTCTCATCCACAATATGCGACCCAAGGATGCCCCTCAAATTGAAGGGCCGAATATACAAGTCCATGATAAGACCTGTCGTTATGTATGGATCGGAGTGTTGGGCAACGAAGAAGACGGACGAAAGACGACTGCATGCAGCAGAAATGCGAATGTTGCGATGGATGTGTGGGGTAACTCTAACTGATAGAGTGAGGAATGAATACGTTAGAGGAAGTTTGAAAGTAGCTCCTGTGATTGATAAGCTGAAAGGACACCGTCTGTCGTGGTATGGGCATATTATGAGGAGGGACGAAACATATGTTGGTAAGAAAGTAATGAGCATGAAAGTTGAAGGATGGACAAGCCGAGGAAGGCCAAAGAAAACATGGATGGAGTGCGTGAAAAGAGATATGAAAGAGAAAGGCGTGACTGAAGACATGACGGCTGATAGGGATGTGTGGAAGGAGAAAACATGCTGCGCCGACCCCAAATAAAAATTGGGAGCAGGGCAAGAGAATGATGATGATATGTTCTTGTATCATCATCCGCCTGTATACGTCCCACTGCTAAGTACGGGCATCCTCTAACATTGACAGAGTTTAGTCCTTAGTCCTCCACGCTGGCCTAGTGCGGGTTGGCGGACTACACACCTAAGAAATTCCTAAGAACTTTTAGGTGTGCAGGTTTCATCACGATGTTTTGCTTCACCTTTAAATTAAATGATAATTCTTTGGGATTACACAAGCAACTTCAAAAAGTCAGAGGTGTGCCTGGGGTTTGAACCCACGACCACCGAGATGCTCGACAGCGCACCTAAACCTCGAGGCCATCACTGCTTGGGTGTATTTATCTCCATACATTTCTGTGTTACCAAGTTTGATCATGCATGCATAGAAAAGTAGAATTACAAAGTCGATCGACGGCTTACAGTTCCCCAAAACATAGTCACCTATTTTAGCAACTTTCTATAAATGATTTGGCGCCGGCACCGTCTGCCATGAATTTTAAACAGCTACTATTGTTCTACGCGCATAAATCGCAGCCATAGTGGGAGTGCATATGAATGAAAATGTTTTTTGGTAATCGTAAGCTTTAACATCGACAACTCAGTGGCGATATTTTAATAGAAGCTCAATAGCCCTCTTTTCCTAACGAAATTCAGAATAATAATGTTTGAGCTTAAAATATTAGTTTAAAAACAGCTATACGACGGAGTTTATTCAAACCGTGATCGGAAACTTAGGCAGGCAATCTTCTTTCTTTATCAACCCATATACGCCCACTGCTGAGCACGGGTCTCCTCTACCATTGAGAGGGTTTAGGCCATAGTCCACCACGCTGGCCTAGTGCGGGTTGGCGGACTACACACCTAAGAAATTCCTAAGAACTCTTAGGTGTGCAGGTTTTATCACGATGTTTTCCTTCACCGTTAAAGCAAGTGATAATTCAATGTGAATACACACATAATTTCGAAAAGTCAGAGGTGTGTGCCTGGGGTTCGAACCCGCGACCGCTGAAATTCTTGACCGCGCGACCAAACCTCGAGGCCATCACTGCTTAGGCAGGCAATAGTTAAGATAAATACAAACCCTATGATGCTGAAGAAAATCCCGAAATAAAAAAAATTCAAGACTGGGGTTTGTAATCACTTTTGCTATTTCCATGTAACAACTAGATTAACTAGATACCGTTTAGCTATAAGACTAAGTTCACCAAAAGGAATTCTCTAATCTGAATTCTCCAAAAGTACTAACACTTTTTTTTGTTTATTTTTAATCGTGTTTCTGAAATTTTATTTGTGGTGTACAATAAAGTGTTATAAATAAAATAAAAAATAACTCTTGGCCTCTCAATTAACTCCTTTAAATTAACAGTAAAAGTTGGGAAAATATGTTATAGCACCGCTTGGATAAAGAATCTTTCATAAAGTTTATACATTAGTCTCTACAAAAGAATTTAGAAGTAAGGATTTACCGCATCCGATGATCTTAAACCCACATAATTTCTATCAATCATCGAGCTCCTTACCTCTCCCCTAATTATGAGAGAATATTATATACCAGTAATCTTTATAACATGAAAGACTAACTTGCCAAAACCAACGATAATATTCAAATGTAACGTATATATTTGATCGAAGCATTTTACACTAAGTTTCTTTAAACTAAACTGTTCTCGATTGAGTCACGGTATGATCACACTATTTGCTTAGCGGAATACGAATTTGCATTTGTCACCGTCATCGCAATTTTATGATACCTGCTATTTCTTTGGCTAAGTTGACCAACTAAACTAGAGATTCCTAACCAGGGGTCTATAAAACAGTAGCGGTCCGCAGAAACCAAAATAAGGTTCAAGAATTTAGGGTTTCGTAGCCAAACGGTTAAACAGGATTCTAGTACTAAGATTTCGGTGTTCGCCTGTCTGTTCGTGTGTCCTTCCATCCGTCCGTTCATCCGTCATCTGTCCTTCTGTCCGTCCGTTCATCTGTTCGTTTGTCCGGCTGTCACCAGGCTGTATCGCATGATCCATAGATAGACAGTAAAATTTTTGGCAGGAGATGTATTTCTGTTGCCGCTATAATAACTCTTACTAAAATAAATGTTTAAGAGGAGCTCCTGTAAAACAGGAATATTTTTTGCCATTTTTATAATTAACGGTACGGGACCCTTTATACGTGAATCCAATTCGTCCTTAGCGAATTTTTATATCAACAGTGATGCTGCTAAAAACTGGTAACTTAAAACCTACCTCTTAACAAGAATTAGACGAACCATGACAAAGCCTTTCATCGCAATAAAACCTCCATTTCAAGAGGTCCTTGCTTAGTGTGTTAATCGGCTTACCACGGATCTAGGTCGAGTGATTAAGTCTAGTCTATTTAGTATGTCATGCAGCGCAGGCGTTATAAATGACACGCCATTTTGGGATCGCCTAAATTGGAACCTAGCTTTGATGTCTAGACCGCCGCGGCTACTGCCGATGTCATGTATTCGACACTAGAATTGATAAATCGTGTATGGTGGCAATGATTTATTGTATTCATTAATCCTTCACACTAGGGCTCGACCGAGATGGATTTTTTGTTCTCGGCCGAGACCGAGACCGAGAATAAAATAAAGTCTCGGCCGAGACCGAGAACCGAGACTGAGAATAGACAAAGCGTGATTTTTTTAATACTGTTAATTTTTTTAATACGCTACTACTACTACATGACCTCGACATAAAATTGACCAGCTCTCCTAAACAGTTGTTCACTTGCTTATCTAGTAGGCGGCGCAGTTAAAAAAATATTTGTTGCAGGCTTAAGCACTAAGCAACTTATAAGGTGACAAAAACCAATACTCAAACGTATTAGCATTTCTTTGATTACCGAGCTTGTACTATATTAACGCGTGGCCACGCGCGGTAAAATTTTAATGCCGATTCGAAAAAAGTTACAGTCTCGGTTATGACCGAGAATCTCGGCTAGAAACAGCCGAGAACCGAGACAAATTTCTCGGTAGGATTTGTAGCCGAGAATGCCGAGACCGAAACCGAGACCGAGATCTCGGTCGAGCCTTACTTCACACCTATATCAAGCCAGAAAAGTGTATCATTTCCCTCCTTATTTATACATGAAGTCACTGAAATTCAACATGCATACGCTTTTGTATTCCTTGAATGGTTAAAAGAGGCAGTTGAGGGATTGTTGTAATAGTATAGTTTAAAATTGACGATTAAAAAGAACTTGTTAAAGTCTATCCGTAAAACCGACGACTTGAGTGCGGTGTCGGGTAACGGATGCATGAGGGCTGCTTAACACCGGGATGGTTAGTTCAACAGTGGGCGGGGAAAGGCTGAACGTATATTTTACCTGTTAATCGGCACTCTTTAAGCAACTTGAAGATATCATCAGTCTTAATCGTTAAACAAGCAGAATAACTCCTACAAAGTTACAAATAGACCTCCATAATCGTAATAACTAGAAAGACATTCACAGGCATTCTCCACACCTCTTTTTTATTGCTCTATTTCCCCCCCCCCTGCATTTACCATCAAAAGCCAGTACTACCGTGCCACTAAAAAGCAATATTTCACAACTTTCTTTCCCCTTAAATGATGGACACTCTTAGCCTGACTCATAGCTACGTGACGCGTAAAATTTTCGGCGCAGCACGTGGTATAACTGTTAAACCGAGTGTGGGACACATAAATCACCAGAAATACATCGATACAGGAATTTATATGGGCGTTTAAAGGTATTTTTGAAGGTAACGACATTTTTATACGTACATTACAAAGTAGTTTGCATAAGTATTTAGTTTGCCTTCCGGTATTGTCCCTAAATAGTGTTGCTTTCTATGTTCGTCTGTTTGCCTGCTAAATTTTAAAGTATGTAATTAAGTTTGTTGCGGTTTTGATCAATGCATTGACATTATTACAAAATTTATTGATGTTTTTGTTGTTCATCATCAACCCATATTCGCCCACTGCTGAGCACGGGTCTCCTCTACCATTGAGAGGATTTAGGCCATAGTCCACCACGCTGGCCTAGTGCGGGTTGGCGGACTACACACCTAAGAAATTCCTAAGAACTCTTAGGTGTGCAGGTTTCATCACGATGTTTTCCTTCACCGTTAAAGCAAGTGAGTATTCAATGTGAATACAATGTGAATATGTGTTTTTGTTGTTATTATAAGCCTATACACATCCAACCGCATCAAACGTACCATTGCTGGTCACGGGCCACCTCTATATCGAATTATCACGAACCTACAAGTTTTTAGACATTTCTTAGTCATGCCGCATGTAGTCCGTCAACTCGCATGAAAAGCTAGCCGATGGCCGATGATAATGTACCTATAATTTTTTTAATGAAAATTTCCGCCCTCCAATCTCCATAAATGTGGCTCGTACTGCACTACGCACTGCACCCACTACGCGGCGGAACTGATATTGTAGACTGAAGTGGAAGCTTAAAAGAAATTAGTGAGAGTTTAAGGAAGACGTGAGAAACATGAATATTTATAGCGAGAATGAATGAAACAATAGAAGCAACAAATACAGACGAATCCTGGACTAGTCGCTAGGTATGAATGAAAATACAGCACACGTTTATGTCATTGAAATATATTATGATTATTATATTTTAGGCGATTTAAGTACGTGATGAGCACTGGTCACGTTTTGGCAATCGTTGATTCAAGGGCCAAGCATACCTTTAACATTTCAAAGGTAGTGTGTAAAATAACGAACTTTAGAGAATATTGCAAGGAAACCTGTATAACTAATAAATAATAAATAAATAAATACTCCCAACAGTCACACAAATAGTCCTGACCCCACACTAATATACGAGTCTTGTGTCGTGGGTATCAGAAACTACGAGAGACTTTTCGGTCTCACAAACACCCAGACCCGAAACAAATATTTGTGGATCACACAAACATTTGTCTCGGTGCGGGGATTAAACCCGCGGCCGCTCGTTTCGCAAGCTGGTGTCTAGCCTACTGCGCCACGGGGCTGTCAAAGTTCTTTATAGATAATTTCTTGAGTATTTAGATTAACAACCAGAAAATTAATTGGACTTTCGTGGTCTCGCGGTACTAGTGTATACAATGTGACCTGGAGTTCTCGGATTCGATTCCCAGATCAGATGAAATATATCGTGGTTTCCCACGACACAAGACTTGCATGTTATTATTGGGTCAGATCTATGTATTAGACTTTTGGGTGTATATTTATAATATTTCACGTCTCATCACCTGTCACTTACATTATCTATAGTATAGATTCTATACATTAGTCATTTACGATACAATACAATAATAAATATGCAGTATGGCATTTTATAGAGAAATACCATAGAATCTTTCAATTCATATTTTTTTATTCAAGTGATGCTGTAATTCTAAATCCGTCTTTTTATTACACTTTACATAAACGTTCTTTTTCTATAGCATTAATTCCACATTCCTGTTATTTTTTGCATTATTTTTTATGTCTTAATATTATTTTACTGTTTATTCTCGAGCCATCATAATGACAACATAATTATCGTAATGGTTTGCAGTTTCTTCATAAAAACCTAACGGCCTTTAGTTACTACTGCCGTAAGATAACCTACGATATAATAATTAAGTATCTATCCTATAACTTGCTCACTATAATGTCATTACTGTTCTGTACTTGTTGTAATGTAATTCTGTCATTACGACATACTAAAGTCGTCATTCAAAGTATGTAATAAAAAGTATCATTACAGTGTACCACCGATCGGTGTTAATTAAAACATATTTTAATCAAGGTATTTGTAATTGTACGAACGCCAAGACGATACCTCCTTCGAACGCAATTTTAGAAAAAATATCAATAATGTATAAGTTGTAGGTACCTACTTTGTTAAAAAACATAATCAAAAAATTTAATTAAGAACAACAAAAGACATACAATTTTATTATCGTGTTTTAATAACAGTGGAGAAATCAGTAATTTTTATATTTATTTAAAAAAAAATGACAAATTTATTTACGGCTGTATAAACTACGTTCCTTTGCGCTCTTAAACAACCAGCTAACGTCACTATGACAGCAAAGTTAATCAAAATTCACTTTTGTTTTTAGACTTTGCCCTTTTAGTTTTTCTTTTATTTCTGTTCCTATATTCTATATTCAACTGTTAATTGAAACAAAGAATGTGTTCCATAATTAAAACTATTGTTTTTACTCATACAAGAAAGTCTGTGGGCAGTAAGTATTTTATTTTCTTTGTTGTATACTTATATTTATTTTAAACATTTAATGAAAATTAAATAATGTACCTATAATTAAATATATATATATTAAAAAGATTATTTTGAATACATAACTATAAAATATCCAGGAATTTATCAAATATACCAATAACTTAAAACTACCTTTTCTATAGTTTAAAAATTAAAACATGAAATCTGTTATCAGAAGTTTTAAATCGTAGGTTCCTTATTAATAAACCGAACTTGTGTCATCTATATGACTTACAACTTTTTAAAAGAAGGTTATTGTTGTCTAGCATAAGGGTCATATTATTTATTGTTAAAAATATCATTCTTATTGTAAATAGGCCTGTGATGGACTTAAGCCTAAACACTCTCAGTTGTAAAAAATGCCCATGCTTAGCAAGGAGCTTCTATGGCTACTACTTGCAACTCTGTATAAGAAAGATTGAACTTAAAAAAAAGTCTTTCTCAGTTTTAGCTAACTTTTCCATTGCTGTTTTGCTCCTATTAATCATAGCATGATGATATAATATGTATAGCCTATAGCCTATCTAATACTGAAAGATTTTTCCAAATTGGACCACAAGTTTCTAAGATTATCATTTCAAACAATTTTTTTTTTAATTCTATGATCATGCAAGTAAAGTAGAATTCCTTTAAATGTCCTTTAACACTATTTACTTCATTGTAATATAATCCCTTTGATACATGTCTATTGGAGAGTCAACATAAAACCTGTTTCAGTAGTTAAGTGTCTTTTTTACATTAATAAGAATTGTTTGTCTGATATTAAATGTGTGGGAAAGATTTCTGATATGAATAAATGCCTATTGTATTTCTAGCCGTTGCCTCCTACTTCCAATTATGAGAATGTTCAATTTTCTAAATTCAATGTTTTTCCCTGCTTTTACATTGCTTTACAGCTCTGCTCTCATAAGTCTTAGTATGATGATATTTGGCCTATAATCTCCCTGGAATATGGAGTCTACAACTTAAATATTTTTAAAATTCAGTTTTGTATACCCCTATACAATATCAGTATAGAAAAATATTGTACAAAGAACCTAGTTCAAAATTCTATTTAATAATGGAAGATGTTGGTTATTTACAGGTCTTTTACGAAGGACATACTCGACAGAAGTGCCGCAATATGAAACATTGGCTGTATCTGTACCTAAGAAGCATGTGTTCCATGTAGAATTAAATAGACCGAAGAAACTGAACACATTGAACAGGGCTATGTGGAGGTAATAAGAAAGTATTTTTAAAAAATGTTACAATGTTATTAAAAATCGCGTTGTCTGTCAGCAATTTTTGTAGCACTCTGTAGACATAAAATACTACTTCAAGGTCTCATTGTACAAGTAAATGCTAGTAATCTAGACATTTCATGTTGCATTCCTGTGTTAGATTTTTTTTATTTTTCATTCTCAGTACCAGCAAAAACTCTGGAATTGTTCACAAATAATGGCAATAGGCTTACCCCAACATAGGGATATAGGGATGTTGAAAATTTGAAATTTCATGCATTGTAGCTCTATAACAGATGAACTAATTTAGATGTTTTTTATTTAAAAAATAATTATATTTTAAAATTGTTTATTTTCAGAGAGTTGAATGAGTGTTTCTCAGCTTTAAGCAATAACTCAGAATGCAGAGTGATTGTGCTGTCCGGTCAAGGCAAACATTTTACTGGAGGTAAGTAGTTTCTTATAAGCAGTATCAGCCTCAAGATTCTCGGCGTTTGTGGCTTCATATCCCTGGCACACAACTCTGAATTTTCAAAGGTATGTTGTGCAGTCCCAATGAATTATTACTAGCTTTAACGATTATGGGAAATATAGTAAAAAGACCTGCATTCATAAAGTTCTTAAGTTTGTAATCCACCAACCTGCACAAGGTGGACTAAGGCTTAAATCCTCTCAGTTGTAGAGACGTGTATGGGCTCCACATGATGATGATGATGATGACTGGTATTGATGTCTGTCCTGGGCTCATGATGATGATATTTGATATTAATGGCTATTTCATATTATTTTCAGGTATTGAATTGAACAGTCTAGTGGAATTAGCTTCTGAGGCGGAAGATCTTCCAGATGTGGCCAGGAAAGCCAGGTTCCACTATGGATTCATTAAATTCGCACAAGTGAGTTAAATGGTCCATATTACTTCTTTCACTTCTATTCATTGTTTTTGGATACTATAACTAATATGTTTTTGAAGCGATATTTTTTTTTGAAGTGCATTATTGGTACCACAATGTTAATTTGTGTCGTCAAATCAAATTATGGACCAAAAATGTCAAAAGACTCGTCTCTTGTTGTAATGACACCCACTTGTGTGTATTTAAAACACTCTGGGGATCTTTGGGGGAGGCCTATGTCCAGCGGGTTACTGATGATGAGGATGATGTTGGTGATGATGATGATGGTCCTCATTCCTGTCTTCCTCCTCATGATGATCCCACATCGACATAGGATTGGAAAAAATAATAGATATTTACAGTGTGCATGTACTGTATGTACCAGGACAGCATAACATCACTAGAGAAGTGTGTGAAGCCGGTACTGAGCGTCACTCACAACGCCTGCATCGGCGCCGGCGTCGATCTCATCACAGCAGCTGATATCAGGTATTTAAATAACGGTTATAACAACCTAATGGTAACTCGGGTTATAACGACTCCGCTTATAATAACGAGGCAGTGATGGCCTCGAGGTTTAGGCCCGCGGTCGAGAATCTCGGCGGTCGCGGGTTCGAACCCCAGGCACACACCTCTGACTTTTCGAAGTTATGTGTGTATTCACATTGAATTATCACTTGCTTTAACGATGAAGAAAAACATCGTGATGAAACCTGCACACCTAAAAGTTCTTAGGAATTTCTTAGGTATGTAGTCCGCCAACTCGTACTAGGCCAGCGTGGTGGACTATGGCCTAAACCCTCTCAATGGTAGAGGAGACCCGTGCTCAGCAGTGGGCGTATATGGGTTTATATGATGTTCTCATTTACTAACAGTTTATATACTCGTAGATACCGCCCTTTGCCAATCGGTTGGTATCAACGTTCGTCGTTATAAGCGGCCTCGTTGTAAATTTCATATAGGTGTATAGTCCGCCAACCCACCAGTGCCGTACCTAGGGCGGTGCCAGCAGCGCCCAGGCACGGGGCGCAGACCCTGGAGGGGCGCAGAAATTACCAGACTAGTATCTAGTTTTATCTCATGCACGGTAGCTAAGCCCGGTTAGAGCTTTCAGGGCCGCAGTTTTGAAGGCTCGCACCGGGTGCATAAAAGGCTAGTTTCCAACAGAATAATAAAGAGTAAATTTTCGATTAAGGCAAGATGGCCTTTTGGGCTTCTATGGAAGTACCGCCACTGCTGTTTCTCGAGGGAATAACGTAATGTTTTTAATTTTCCAGGTATTGTACGGAAGACTCGTGGTTCCAAGTGAAGGAAGTGGAAGTCGGTCTGGCCGCTGATGTTGGCACTTTGCAGCGCCTGCCTAAGGTAAGGGTACATGCCAACAATATTGGCATTACTTTAATTAGTTGTAGGAAGTGACAATATCGTTTCTAATGTCATGCGATTTCTATCTAGATAGGGTCTTTTTATCTGACAGCCCCGTGGCGCAGTTGGCTAGACACCAGCTTGCGAAACGAGCGGCTGCGGGTTCGATCCCGCACCGAGACAAATGTTTGTGTGGTTCACAAATATTTGTTTCGGGTCTGGGTGTTTGTGAGATGTAAGTCTCTCGTAGTTTCTGATATCCACGACACAAGACTCGTATCTTAATGTGGGGTCAGGACTATGTGTGTGACTGTTGGGTGTATTTATTTATCTATAAAACCTGATCGAAAACATTCCGAAAAAATATGAAATTAAAAGCATCTGTTTTCGATCAAATTATGTTTACACATTTAAAGCTTTGTCTAAAGTATAAATATTTTGAAATATCATTAGAATATAAAAATCTTGACCTTTTTTATCGTCAATGATTTAATCGCCGTAACTTTTATACATTCTGTATATGCCTCAAACGTATGTATTCCAGGTGTTAGGCAACACGTCTGTAGCTCGTGAGTTGTGCTACTCGGGGAGGAAGTTCGGCGCCACTGAGGCTAAAGAAATAGGCCTCGTCAGCAAAGTCTTCCCTGACCAACAAACGTAAGTATTATGTACTAGTGGCGGTACTTTCATAAAAGCCCAAAAGCCCACTTTGCCTTTCAAAATTCCGAATAGCAACTTTTAGGCTTTACATCTTCATTTGGTCATCAGCCCAGCATACGTCCCACTGCTGGACTCAGGCCTGAACAGTTGAAATGTGAGCATGCCGAGCGTGCCGAACATATGACTAGACTATCATATGTTGGCCACACCCGCTTCTTAGTAATTCGGGTAGGTGTCATATCAAGACTTATAAATGTGTGACAGCCAATAGCAGCCCTTTTAGTAGTAGAATGATCAAGTGACAAAAAGGCAGCGGCAGTCTCCCCATAAAAAATTCTGTCTTTCGTTTCAAATCTTATTTAGCTGCAGTAATTTACTTTGGGATATATTAACCCATATTTCCTACTTGTAAACGCGTCGCTGAAATTTTAGAAGAATAATGAGGACGATTATTGTTATGATAATTAAATACAAGTTAGTTTTTTGTTATATCGTTTGATGTTAAGCAATTTCATACTGATTAATTTGTAGTAATAGAGTTGTAGAAAACTTTTCTTTGTTAAAAGCAAAAATAAGGCACAAAACATGTACATGTATTTTTATTTATTGTTTGTTTATTTTTTTTTTTTATATTTTTTGCCACAGTTATATATACAGGGTGTATTTAGACCGTGATTGAAAACTGAGGCAGGTAATAGCGATAGTGATTACAAACCCCCTGGCATTAAAGAAAATCCCGATAAAAAATAAATTTTTTGAGGTTTACCATATAAACCACATAGTTTTAACACCCATGGTTGTATGGAAAACGTCAAAATTTTTATTCTTTGTAGGGATTTTTAATATCGCCACTGGGTTTGTGATAACCCTCGCTATTACCTGCCTCAGTTTTCGATCACGGTCTAAATGCACCCTGTATATATCGTTATGATTGCAGCGCTTTGAAGCACGCGATGGAAGTGGCGGAAGGCATCGCGGCCAAAAGTCCAGTTGCGGTCCAGACCACTAAAATGAGCCTCGTGTACTCGCAGAGCAGGCCCAATGACGACGGACTAGAACATATAGTAAGTTATACTCACTCTTTACAGCATGGATATAACCAATGCACAATGTTAATATTTGAAACATGCATTATTGTGACCCGAACACAAACATGTAACTTAAATAATTTTGAAATGGAGGGCATTTTTCGGTCAATAATGATTATTAAAAATAGTAGTGTTTGACAGCCCCGTGGCGCAGTTGGCTAGACACCAGCTTGCGAAACGAGCGGCCGCGGGTTCGATCCCCGCACCGAGACAAATGTTTGTGTGATCCACAAATAGTTGTTTCAGGTCTGGGTGTTTGTGAGAGGTAAGTCTCTCGTAGTTTCTGATACCCATGACACAAGACTCGTATCTTAGTGTGGGGTCAGGACTATGTATGTGACTGTTGGGTGTATTTATTTATTAATACCTGATTATTAAAATGAATGATTTGTTTGTTATTTTTTTGTTTTGAATTTAAACAAAATACATATATAGGAATTTTTTTTCAGGTGTAGGAAAACTTGATCGGTAGATACTAAAGGCATGAAACTCTCTTCTGTCACAGCTTTTATTACACTACATCAAAAAATATTAAATAAAATCTCTTTATTTCCAGCGGTTATTAAACTCAGTGATGAATCAAGGAGAAGATCTACCCAAGGCAGCCATCGCACAAGCTACAAAGAGTCCACCTCCTGAATTTGACAACTTATAAATGTTAAATACAAAATGTAAGCCTAACTTGAATGTTGATTATGTCTATGATAGACTTAGGCCACAAATTGCAATAAACAGACCAATACAAAACATATTTAAATGAACAAGATCTTAATCAAGGCCAGATCAAGGACCTAGGTGGACAATTAAGTAAAAAAACGTTCAATATAATGTTTTCTAGTGTAGAATATTGCATACATAAATAAAATACCTACTTTTTACATGTATCGATTAACTTCTTCTTCTTCTTCATCAACCCATATACGCCCACTGCTGAGCACGGGTCTCCTCTACCATTGAGAGGGTTTAGGCCATAGTCCACCACGCTGGCCTAGTGCGGGTTGGCGGACTACACACCTAAGAAATTCATAAGAACTTTTAAGTGTGCAGGTTTTATCACGATGTTTTCCTTCACCGTTAAAGCAAGTGATAATTCAATTTGAATACACACATAACTTCGAAAAGTCAGAGGTGTGTGCCTGGGGTTCGAACCCGCGTCCGTCGAGATTCTCGACCGCGCGCCCAAACCTCGAGGCCATCACTGCTTATGTATCGATTAACTATCAAAACTAAATTATAAATTCTCGTGACTTGATCACGACAATGTGAAATAGCACCAAAGAAGTATCCGCTTTTGGTCTTAATAAAGTTATTAACGAGACACATATCATATTTAGTTAAATATGAAATAAAATAAAAAAAAGCTGAAACCAGCATAATTTTGTTGAGAGAGACATAATTAGCGTTTAAATCTTTGTTCCTTTATATTAAGCTACAAGGATACTAATGTGATGGTAAAAAAAATAAAAAATGGAGTCTTTTTAATGACATTTTTGTAATACTGCCGTATTCAGATTATGTAAATAAGAATGTCATTTAAGAAAAATAAAAATGTGATGGCACAATTAAATCAGACACATATGAAATATTGGCATATAAATATAGTATTGGTTAAAGGAATGTACACAAAATCATATTTATTAGAGTTATATACTTTTACTCTATTTATATGTATGTATCATAAGTACTTGGTTGTATTATTATAGGATACACAAAAGAAACTAAGAGAATACTGCCAAAATATATTTGATACGCTCTTTTTAATATACATATATGTTACAGTTGAAACCGGTTTTTAGATAGAACGCGATTTTCCTAGTTAGAACTAGTTTTGACTTAACTAGGAAAATCGCGTTCTATCTAAAAACCAGTTTTAACTGTAACGTATACACTTTATAAGGAATATAGTATTTGTATGTGAATATAAATAAATATTTTTTTCGAAGACATTATTTTTTATTTTATGCCTATGTCATAAATACATTTAGCCTTCATTTTTTAAGTCTTTCGAATTTAATTGTGAACGCAAATTGTCTAAGGCTCTAAGCATTAAGTCTGCTGAATTCATTTTAACGATTTGTAAAATAAAAATTGACTGTACTTTGAATGATACTTTGCTCACAAAAAGAAACTTCAATTGGTCGAAAAATGTTGAAAAAGAAATTGGGACTTAAATAGTCATATATATACCCACAGCCTATCGCCGCCCACTGCTGAACGTAGGCCTGCCCAAGTGCGACAACCATCCCAATGTTGGGCAGCGCTCATAGCCCGAGGTAGTCATTATGATGTTTTAGTAAAGTAGAATATTGAAGAGTATATCTTTCCACCACAACTCCTGTAGTCCATAAACTTCAGACACATAGAAATGATACGTGTAAGGTAAGCTTAATCAGTACTATTCCACTGCTAGGCACGTGCCTTCTACTATTTACACGGTTTAGACCAAAATCTACCACGCTGGCCTAGTGTGAGTTGACAGACTACAAACTTAAGAAACTCTTAAGATCTTTTGAGTCATAGGTAGAGGTATCGATCCTGGGATCCCGAAGCCCGGGATCCCGATCATATTTTAGTCCCGAAATTTTCAGCATTAAATTCAATAAATCCCGGGATTTTCGCGATTGATATATTATATTTATAATAAAAGTCAATAAAAATGTGCTTTCCAATAGCATTAAACAAGAAATTACTCTTTATGAGAATAGTTTTACACGAGGTTATAATTTTGAGAAGACCTATAAAAATTTATTGACGATCCCTCCAACTTCCATCGAGCTTGAACGCGCTTTTTTCGCTTCTACATATTTGTGCCACAAATTAAGAAGTATGCTTTCGGATGAAACGTTGGATGCGTTTTTATTTCTAAGATTTTATTTTCGTGGCTTAAATAAGTAATATATAGTTCCTATATTTATATTTGATTTAAAATTATAATTTTGTTTTATTTTTGAATATTTAAGTATAGATTTAAAATAAAAGATTGATTTTAATATGTTTTTCTTTCTTTTTCTTACCCCTTTTTATTACTAATACAATCCCGGGACTATCCCGATCGGGATCGAATCCTCTACTCATAGGTTTCTTCACGATGTTTTCTGTCAACGTTAAAGTACGTGATAATTCATTGTAAATACACAAATAACTTCTATAAGTAAGAGGTGTGTGCCTGAGGTTCGAACTAGCGACCGCCGAGATTCTCGACTGCACGCCTAAGCCTTGAGGCCATCACTAATATTAAGATTGTCAATATACTTCTTAAATGGTTTATTTAAGTTACATTAATCGATGTACATAATTAAAAAATATTTGAAAGCATTTTTCAAATTCGAAAATTATTTATTTTTAAACATTGATACTCGGTACGGGGATCGAATCAAAATCTTTCGATTCATGAACTTATTGAATATACTTTTTAGCCCCCACATTTTTGAATTAGTTTTTAACTCGACAACTTTTACTAAGTTAACTAGTACTTAAATGCTCATAGGTAATTCACATCAATAATTTTAATTTTATTCTCAGTCGTATGAGGAAATAAAATAAATAATACTCAATACAAATATTTTAAATTTAATTAACAAATACTAACTGCAAATGGGGTGAGTACGCGAACAGGGCTGCGATGTTAAAATGTCGACTCAGGTCAATGACCTACATTTCCCCGCGCACGTAGATGGCGCGCGCAGCGTCTATTCATCCACAACTTCCGTGAACGTTAAATTCCGATACATTCATAGTTTGCCGGCCGAATGGAGCAAAACTACCCTTTGCCGTACAGAATGACATAATTTAGCGCTGCACATAGTGTTATTAAATTGAATTAATAGGTTGACAATTGACATTAATTATAGAGTAGGATTTGATGCGTTTTGTTAATGCTTTGTCGAGTGGGGTAGGTCAAGTATTAAGTATACATAGGTGCATATTTTAAAACGCACGTTTTATGCCTAAAATTATTTCATTCTAACCACGGAGTATGTTTTTTTTAATAATTTAATTTTTACGAACTTTTTTAATTGCTTTGTTTCTTTTTTTTCCTAAAAAAAGCAGTTAAGGGGTTTTTATGAGATCGAAAAGTTTCTTGTAGTTTCTGATGTACACGACACAACACTTGTATATTAATGTGGATAATGAGTCAGGACAGAAATTGCAGGTGAATGCAATTATTTATTTCTGCCTTACAATCTTGAGTCTCGGTTTCGATTCCCTGGTCGCGAAAAGTTGTATTGGGTTTATCCATTAGAAAATTGTCAGTAGCAGCATTGAATCTGGAATTATGTTCGAAAAACGGCAATAATTGGCGGAATATACACGCAGAATGCACCTCTGCCTATCCATTCAGGGATGTAAGTGTAAGAAAGTAAAAATAAGAGTTATTTAAAGTCATTTGAAGACCTGCGAACACTAGATTTTGAGAACAGAGTTTGTACCTTTAACCGGGTTATGTCCACTGTAGTCTGTATGTGACCTATTTCGTAGTGTAAAAGTTTTTGATATGTTCTTTCTTTTTAACAAATGTATCGAATATTTGCTCAATTTAAATTACTTTTCCAAGTTGAAAATTTGATTATAAATTTTTAATCCTTTAGGAAATACATACAACATTTATTTATTTATTTATTATATTTATTTTATGTATGTTTTTATAACAAGCTAGATTAAGCCCACTAAAATACAAGTCCTGTGTATTGGTATCAGAATCTACGAGAGACTTTACGATCTCAAAAATTTGTCTCGCTACGGGAATCGACCCCGCTGCCTCTCGTTTCTATCTGGTATCTAGCCAACTGCGCCACGGGGCTGCTTATCGTCCCTTAGCTTACAACACCGCGTAAGTCAGTTTTGCCAACTTTACAGGAGACGAAAAAAACTGCGGTGTTGAGATACCAATGGACGTGCGCGCTGCCACTGCTTTTCCAATTACGGTTTGTTCTAGGCTGAAACCTATATCTTGTGACCTATGGTTCGACGCGTGATGAGTAGCTCTATCCAATAAGATTAAAACGTAAAAACCACCAATTTTCGACTTGAGCTGTGTTGTTAGCTGAGAGACGTTATGCAAGCTGTAGATAAAATTGTCAAGTATATATAGTTACGTGTACATTCAAGCTTCATTATGAATGGAGCAAGCTTGGCTGGGGTTTTGGCGCCAG
Organism: Cephonodes hylas; assembly: GCA_030295005.1. Lineage (NCBI taxonomy): Eukaryota > Metazoa > Arthropoda > Insecta > Lepidoptera > Sphingidae > Cephonodes > Cephonodes hylas. The sequence goes on along the minus strand of AP025386.1, from coordinate 5,666,712 downwards.
TAATACTTCAAATCTTCATATTGAAATAGTGATTTAGATGTTTCGTCGTATTGCAGTAATTAATTGAAATACCTATATTGTCGGTCTGTTGGTTATCATATAGAAAAATGGTGAACTAAGATTTTACTCCTCTCAGTTTTAGAGGAGGCTCGTGCCCAGCAGTGGGACGTATTTGGACTCATATGTAGGTAAATATATTATTTTCCAAATTTTATAGATTCACAGTATACAATATCAATATGCCATTAAAGTACGTGAATATATTAAATAATAATTAAATAAATTAATAATAGATAATTTAAATCATCACAATGTAAAAAAAACAATGTCGTAATTAAAATTGTATTGCATGGAACTCACACTAAATTACGTCAGAGTTAAAACCTTTAAAAGTATTTGATTTCAAAGCCTAGATCACTTAAAAATATTACCCTAGGTCAGGAACAAACTCATTGCTTATTTTAATCAATAATGAACTGTACCATCAAGGCAAGTGAAACTGAATTTCAAAAACTAACTTTGGGGTTTAGCATCTGTTTTAAAACTTGGTGCATAGTGTTTAAGGGGTAGTCAGAGGTGCATTTCTGCACCCAAATCTCGTTTACTCAGTTATTCATTCAGGACTGAAACTAAAATATTCACAATCGCAAATCAAATATCATCTGTTATCGAACCGTGGACCTCCAAATAGTATAACAAATTATAATTGTCTCTCGAAGTCAACTAGGGGGTCTTCGTACAAACTTTGTTCTATATTTTACTTCCTAAAGTTTCAAAAAGCTTATATTTTAAAAGTGACCTTTAATTTATCAAATAACAAAGAAACTTGATTATGTTACTTAAATCTAACTTAACATATCTGCAGCAACTCTTAGTAACGGATAACTGATCAGAACGAACCGGGAAAAAATTAAAAGTCCATTTTAAAAATTGAATTTTCCTCCCGCCATTGCGAAAAATCACGTATGACGTCACACCGCCGAACTACGTCACCGAAGCGCCTATTAACAAAGAAAATCAGGTAACCTACTTTACGGAGGCTTGCATTTACGTCTGCTGCGAATGACCGACCAAATATAGAGCAGCTATAAATAGACGGGGGCCCGTGCTGGCTCCGCCTTGTGAATGGCTGAGCTCGCTGCATGTAGGGCACGTTGCAATCATTTGACCTATTTATTTTTCAATGGGTTGGTGCATGAATCGGGGATGGGCCCATTGCGAGCCCCGTTCCATTCAGTAACAGTCGAACCCTCGAGGCCGGCGTGACCTATTTCCGCTGTCGCTCTGCAACACTACGCTCGCTGCATTCGCGATAAAATTTTCGACGGAAATTTATCTGTGCTGTGAGATATTTTATTATTGCCAAATATACCCTTGGATTAATCTGAAAATTTGTGCGAGCTTTGCGAAAATTCAACCGGCATTGTACAGTGTTTTAAATTACGCGCGGAATTTTTTTTATTCCTCATAAAGTCACCCCATTGGTACCCGTCTAGTGCGAAGCTCTCCGATTGGTCGGCTTCCTGCAGTCGGGTGAATCGGCCAATCACGAGCTCAGTTGGGAAGTTGTGCGCGACCACTGCGCCACCTGTCGCACTAGCACGCCGTTTTCATTGAAACCCGCCCGGACTGTTTTATTGACGCACGCGCATTGAGGCCCAACAAAGGGCCGAAATAAGAACGGTTCGTAAGTGAATCTGATGTATTTATGTCATAAAAATGGTGAAATCTGTGAAGTGGCGAGTAGAAATTAAAATATTCGACGTGTCGAATCATGACCGAGGCATCTGAAAAGTAAGTGGAGTCCTTGTTACTCAGTTTGTTGCGATTTACGGGTCGCCCTGTTCAGGCTAGGTAGGGCCTTACCCCGGCCATTTTCAACAGCTCGCGGAATTTATAATGGGTTTTACGATGTTTTGTAGAGCCCTAAAAGCCCTCTGAGTTCATATTTTGTGGGATAGTAAGCATATATGGCTGTAAAAAGCTCATATGTAGTGTAAAAGTTGGGTACGACCGCCGCCCTCAGGTCAACCCTGTGTCCTGTGTATAGCTATAATCAATGAGTTGCCGTTCATTCACAATAAAGTAGGCGACTCCTTTCGGGGTCATTTGGAGCTGTTTCAATGAATTGTTATGCGGTTTTAGCTTCGCAGTTATGTTTTCGCGCAAGGCTGTTCAACGTTTTCCATTGACGTTGTGTGGTAAAAAAATACTAGGTCTTTTATGGTCATCACTTTGGAACAATGAAGCATCAGCATAATTATTAATTAGCCCATTGTTAAGTTGCTTGATTAATGATTGTAGTAGCGGCAGCTGCATTGAAACATCAGTTTAGTGAATAGGAATTTGAAATTATAATCATTGACATCACAATGTATCACCATAATTAATTTTAATTGCTGCTGGCCGTTTAACAAATTATGAGACTATACTTTTAAACGCATAGACATTATGAATAGATACACTTGCATTCCAAATTTAAAAGTGAATTTAAAAAATTTTAAAATATTTATTCATTAAATTAAACATTATATTTTTCGCGTTTATAAATACATACAAATTTACAGCAACAATATTTTTTAAACCCTGAAACCATTAACTACCATCAAAAATTAGATTCATAAATCTCTAAGCTTTAATTATTTTTTTATCCCATAATCTATTGATTAATTCCTTGCCCAACTGTAATCTATTTTAATTAACCACAAGAGGAAAATCATATTTTCAAGGTTGTTTAACTGCTATATTTATGAAGGTCAAATAATAATTTGTTATTATCATAAATCAAATTTACACATTTAACAAGTTAACTATATTATGTAAATTATTAATTGTTAGAAATAAAATATTAGCTACTATTATCTGGAGAAATATGTGTAAATATAAGAGCCACATTAATGATTGATGAAAATGTCAAAGAATGATGCAAATAATAATAAAAAAAGGAACACAATATAATAAATCAATGTATAAAAATTATCAAATACACCTCACACTTAGATACAAAAAAAGATATTTTATTCACACAATAAACCAAATCAAAATTTGCTAGTTGACACATTTTTTACAATTAATGCAATATATAAAGCTCTAAATTAAATCTTAGAGAAATTCATGATTAATTCTTCCAAACATTTTATGTTATTTTAACTACATATAGAGAAAATATTAAGGATGTTGGTGATTAAATCTCTGCAGAGACGAAGATTAAGCATTTGTCCCAAAACAGAATAGAGGTATTTTCATATATGCACAAAAGCCCAGTTTGCCTCACCAAAATTTTAATAATAATATTTAAACAATAAAATGTTATTTCTTCATGATTAGCCTTTCACATCCATTGTGGGACATACACCTCTCCTATGATATGCCACTGGACTAGATTTATTTTATTATTTACCTTCTATGGCAAAATTTTATTTAATGAAATTTATTTGACAAATGAGAATATTTCCACCCCACAATAAAGAATTATAAACTAGAAATTACACAATTAACATGTAACACTTATGGGCTTCTGTAAAGTATTGGCATACTGCTATACGCCTGTCTGTCCAATATAGACATCTTTTCTAATTGAGAGTTAAAATATTTTTTATTATATGCTACAGGAAAAAAATGGTATACTGTTTATAAATAGATACAGACAGGATATATTAAATTTACCTGAAAAATTGGACTTATCTAAAAGCACAGGTAAAATAAATCAAATGCTTAAAACATATACGTTAACAGTGGCGGTACTTCCATAGAAGCCCGAAAGCCCGACTTGCTTTACATAGTTCCGAATAACGAACTCAACGATTGTTTATTTATAAAATAACACTATAAACGTGAATGTGAGTACTAACCGGTAGGTATTTATTAGTCCTACGTACCAAAAAAAATATGCTGCTACTAAATAAACATTTGGGCTTGCCTTAGTTTGATACCCTAGGCACGCCACTGTACATAAAGCTCTTTAGTATTGAAACTTTAAGTTCTCACCCACACAAAAAATGTGTCTTAAAATATGACAAACATTTATTTTGTTGTATACAGAAATAAATCTATATAGGCCTATGTCCAGCAGTGGATATAAAAGGCTGTTGATGATGATACATAAATATGTTGTGTCCGATAAAGAAATTATGGGTTTGATTTAAATAAATACACCTAACTATCAGATACGTAGTTTTGACCCCTGATACAAGTCCTGTGTCATGGGGTGTCAGAAACATCTTCGAAAATGACTCCGGTCCGACAAACTCTCAGACTCGAAACAAATGTTTATGTGATCCACAAATATTAAACTCGTGGCCTCTCGTATTTCGTTCGTCAATTTGAAAATAGGCATTGTTTTTGGGTGTTCCCATTGGTCAAAGTAGCAGAATTAAGTCCAGTAAGTCATGATAACTGCTATTTATTTTCTACCTAGTCGTTTAGAAATAGCTGGCGAAATATGAATGTAGTATTACGCCAACCTTTTGGGAATACAGACGTGACTGCATTGCATGCATATATGATATCGAAACGCATCGCAATTATATGTGGCCACTTGACACTTTCATGGTCCAATATTTAGTCTCGTCACTTGATACCTACAGTCCGTTATTTTGTCTCTCGCTTTACCGTGAATGAAAGAGGACAGTCACAAACATAATTCTGACCCCACACTAAGGTTTAAGTCTGGGGTCATGGGTATCAGAAACTATGAAAGTGTTACTATTTGCTGGTTACTATGATTACTGTGGTTACTGTGGATCTGTAGTACTGTGGGTACTGTGGTTCTGTAGGTACTGTGGTTCTGTAGGTACTGTGGTTCTGTAGCGCTGTGGGTACTGTGGTCGGGGAGCAGCGATTCGCTGAATAAAATTCCCTTCTTCTATCTTGCGGCGGGGTGGCTTCCTCGGTATAGCGCTTTTCCACTGTTCTTGCTCTGCTGTTCTTGTAGGCGAGGCGAGGACCGGCGAGGACTGATTTTGCACCGATCCTTGCCCCCCTTATATACAGTTCAAACCTCTATCCCGCTCTCACGCGTAACAGCGTCTCTGTCGGCGTGAGAGCGGGACAGAGCTATACGTGCAACAAAGATGGGGATATCAAAACTGACACTATTCTAACCAGCTGCTATACCGTAAGGAGTCCACCCATTGTTTTTTATTAATAAAAATATGCATCCTGATCACAATATACATCTACCCTATAACTATTTGTTTTCTTTATTTCACTACCTACTATCGATCTTAAGCTATGCCCGCAATAACTTTATTTATTTTCTATTTACAAACTATCTGTTTTACAAAATATCTATATCTATTTACAAAATTACTATATTTATTAAATCACTATTCTTAAAAACTATTCTAAGGCTATTGTCTCGTACATCACTCCCGCCGTGCGTCGTCCCGGCTGTCAGGCTGGAGCGGCGCAGTACTGGTCCCTGGCGTGGCTCCAACATTCACGGGCAGGATCACCAGCTTCTTGGTCGGCCGTCGCAGGGTGGTGTTCCGGGTGCGCACGTCGGCTGCTCGTACAATTCCGTCCGGTCCCGGGAAGACTTTGACGACTACACCCTTGGGCCAGACATTGCGGGGCAGCGTCCCATCACCTATCAGGACGATGCTCCCGAGTCGCAGTTGCTCGCCTCGACTATAAGGCTCCCGCCGGTGTTGCAACTCCGGCAGGTACTCCCGCACCCAGCGTGACCAGAAGAGGTCCGCGAGGCGCTGAGAGGCGCGCCAGTGACTGCGATTCGCTATGTCGTTTTCTTGAAATTCTCCCGGTGCTGCTAGATTGGCAGGACCACCGAGCAGAAAGTGGTTGGGTGTGAGGGCTTCGGGATCCTCCGGGTCCGTGGAGACGTGAGTGAGTGGTCTGCTGTTGATGACGTTCTCGACTTCAGCGAGAAGCGTCACTAGGGTTTCTTCTGTAGGGTGGCGTTCGTGTAATATCGTAGCGAGGGAGACTTTGACGCTACGCACTAAACGTTCCCAAGCTCCTCCCATGAAGGGTGCACTGGGAGGGATGTAACGCCAGTTGATGGCGCGGCGATTTGCATCTTCACGCGTCGCACTGTCGATGGAGCGTCTGAGTTCTTTGTCGGCACCCTGTAGGTTGGTGCCGTTGTCCGACCATATCTATGTAGGTAAGCCACGACGAGCGATGAACCGTCGTAGGGCCATGATGGCGGAGTCGGTTGTGAGCGATCCGGCCATCTCGAGGTGCACGGCGCGTGTGGTGAGACACGTGAATAAAGCGACGTACCTTTTCTGTGTTGACCGTCCAACGGTCACTGTGAGCGGTCCGAAGTAATCTATCCCTGTGTATGTGAAAGCACGCTGATGGTGGGCCAGGCGAGAAGGTGGGTGATTGCCCGTAGCTGGTGTCGGAGGGCGCGCCTTCCGGATACGGCAACTTAAACAACTGTATATGACACTTTTCACTGTTGATCGCGGCCGCACTATCCAATAGCGTTGCTTGCATTCGTTCAGCGTCGTCTCGACTCCCGCATGTAGCAAAAGTCGGTGTACATAATCCACGTATAGTCGAGTTATGTGATGTCTTCCGTCGAGGATTGCTGGCCTCTTGGTATCTTCGGAGACCTCTTCTGCGGCCAGGATGCGGGATTTGATCACTAGAATCCCGTTGTGCACTTCTATCGCCAGGCCTCGCAAACGACTGTGAGGAGGTGGGGAGCCTCCTTTGTTGACTGAAGCTATTTCTTCGCTAAAACTATCCTCCTGGCATCGACGAATCAGCAGTTCTTCAGCTCTACGTTGAAGTGTGCTGTCTATGGGGTGATATCTATGTTCCGTGGTGCATTCCGTCCGCTTCGTGGGGCGCGAACTTGCGGTCGGTTTTGCTGGAACTTTGGTCCACGTCGGGTCCTTTTCTGTTCGACGTTTGTTTCTTTTGTAATTTACAGATGCCACTGAGCGTCTGCAACTATCTATAAACTGTAGAACTCGTGCGGTCGTTCTCAATAGCTTTTCCCATTTGGAAAAGCGTTCTGTGGGTGGTAATGCTGCGGCGAGGGCTGTGACTGTAGTTTTTATGCTGTGGACTCTCTCTTCGCCGGTAGTGAACGAAGCTGTCGGCGTTTCGACGGGCCAGGTCGAAGGGTCGTTCCTCAGGAAGTCTGGGCCGCAGTACCATCTGTGTGCGCTGTTTAAATCATGGGGCGTGTCCCTCGTCGCGTCGTCCGCCACGTTCGCTTTTGTCGGGACCCACCGCCATTCTGTTATCCTGCTGTTTTCTTCTATTGCGGCTATACGATGCGCGTAGTGCGCCTGTTTGTGTATTTCGCGCACGTCTGTTGCTATGCGGATGGCTTCTTCGACCGTCGCGAAACTGTAGGTAATCGTCGACGTAATGATTTCTCACTATTGCCCCGTAAGCTGCGGGGTTGCTGTTTCTGTGTTTCTCTGCGTTAAGGTTCTTGACGTAGATGGCTGTGGCTGGTGATGACTTCGCTCCAAATATGAGTGACGTCATCCTGTACTCTGTGGGGCTCGCGTCCCCTCTCGCGTCTCCTCTCCACAGGTATCGGAGTGCGTTTCTATCGACGTTGCGTATTTTCACCTGCATGAACATTTCGGCGATGTCCGCGGTGACTGCTATTGGATGCTGTCTGAAGCGCATCACAATCCCCGGTAGTGATTGAATCAAATCAGGTCCGGCGAGTAAGTGGTCGTTGAGTGAGACGCCCTGCGTCTTCGCTGCTGCGTCGTGGACGATTCTAATCTTGCCGGGCTTCATTGGATTGATAACGGGGAAGTGGGGTAAGTACCACGTCTTGCCCGTTTCTGTCGGTGTCGGCGCTACTTCGGCGTATCCTTTTGTAAGAAGGGCCGCCATCTGTTGATTGTATTGTTCTCGCAGCTTCTGATCTCTGTCTATCCGTTGTTCTGTGCTCAGAAGCCTCTTGAGAGCGTTTTCTCTGTTGTGCGGCATGGGTACGGCTGGGTTCTCCCATAACAGAGCCGTTTCGTAGTGACCATCCTCCCGCCGCTGTGTGTGCTCCCGCAGTGCATTGAGTGCGCGTTCTTCCGGGTCAGTTCTCGGCTTCTTGGGTTCGACGGTCAGCGATTCGATGGCGAGGTAACGTCGCAGCTGCTCGTTCATGTCGTCGTCGATGCTTCTAAGATGATTGATTCGATGTAATCGGTGACCAAGCGACCGAGTAGTGGAGCCGTGGAGCACCCATCCGAGTGGAGTGAATGATGCGACGGGTTGGTTCCTTTTCCCTTTCCGCGTAGCTGTTGCCAATAACAAGTGCCAGTTGTCTTGGCCTATAAGAATCCCCGGAGTGCCCTTTTCGTAATGGAGATAGGATGCGATGTCTGTTAAGTGGTCGCAGCCTTTTAGCGTTGCTCTTGGGATCTTCTGTGGTGCCACACGTAACTTCGATATCGTGTGGGCCTGTATGATGTGTTCTTCTTGGGTGCCACGTAATGTCAACGTGACACGCTTCGAGTCTGTGGCTTGGACTTCTGTGTTCCCTATTGCTTCTATATGTAGCGGTTCGCTCCGCCCTTTGGCTCCAATTTGCCGCGCTATGTCGCCATCGACGAGCGTTACTGTGGAGCCGTCGTCCAATAATGCGTACGTGTCCATTTTACCTTTAGGTCCGGAGACTTGCACTGGCAGGATCTTGAGGTAAGACTGTGACTTGAATGTGGACCACGTACTGGTGACTACTTCATTGTTGGGTTCTTCTATTTTCTGTTGACGGAAGTGTAATGATTTATGATGGGTTCGTATGCATCCGTCGATTCCGCATTTAGCTGTTCTGCACCGATGACCTGGCACTCTTCGCTTGAGGCATGCGAAACAGAGCGCCTTCTCTTTGGCCATTTTCCATCTCTCACTGCTGCTGAGTTGCGTGTATTTTGTGCACTGTTCTATTCTATGTCCCGTATTGCTGCAGATCGGGCATGTTTCGTCGTGGTGATTCGGCGACGCTGTGTAAGTCTTCTGTCTTCTGTTGATCTTGAGTCCTCGCCGGTCCTCGCTGCCTATTAGGTTCGCGTGCGGTTCCGGTGAGGCGTATGGACCGCATTTCTGTGCTTCATTGTCTGCAAACCGAGAGAGCTTCACTAGGTCCGCTTCGTCGTCCCTTGTGGTTGCGGCGAAATCGTACCATCTGTATCGGAGAGCTGGTGTGAGTTTGTCGACGACTGCCTTTGTTACCTCGGGGTTATAAAGGTAGTAGCTTTTCTTCAGCATCCGTAGAGTCGCTACGATGTTTGACATGCGTGTGGCGAACGTGCAGATGTCTCGTGGTGCGTCCGTGAGCCGTGGTAGTGTTCGCAGCCTTTCCAACTCGGTGATAGCGATCGCGTCTGGCCGTCCAAATCGGGTTTCTAACGTTTTCAGTATTTCCTCGGTGTGCGTGCCGTATATAAGCAGGCTTCCGACGGCTTCTTTGGCGATTCCCTTCAGGCTGCGTCGCAGGCGTGCGATGTTTTCTGTTTCTGTGTAGTGGGCTCTGGAGTCTTGGAATGCTGCCTTAAAAAGCAGCCATTCTTGATGGGCACCGGTGAATAGTGGCAATTCGTGGAAGCTTCTGTTTGTTGACTTCGCGGCGAGGGTGATGGCGTTGGCGAGTTCCCTCAGATCGGGTCGCGGCGTCGTGCTGTACTGCTGTGTGTCGCAGGCTGATTGTTGCTTGCTTGTTTCATTTTCTATAACTGTTGCTTGAAACCGCGTGGTTTCTTCCTGTGCTATAACTGTGGCGCGATGTGACGTGGCTTCTCGCTCTATGGCTGTGGCGCGAGGGGGCATGGCCTCTTCTCGCTCTATAACTGTGGCGCGAGGAAGCGTGGTCTTTTCTCGCTCTATGACTGTGGCGCGAGGGGGCGTGGCCTCTTCTCGCTCTGTAACTATTGCGGGTTGTGCCTCTATAGCCAGGATTGGTTGGCGAGTGTCGTTCAACCAATCGTTGACTCTCTGTTTTGTGAGCTTTCCCGTAAAGCTCGAGTCCTCGCTGTCTGCATCTGATTCCGCTTCTATTGTGGCTATACGGGCGGCTGCAAGCTCGACTTGAAGACGAAGTAATTCTTCTTTCGCTTGCGCCAGTCTGACTGCGCGGTCTATTTTACTGTTGCGATGCCTCTTGCTGCTGCATACTGTGGCGGCCCGCTTTTCTTCTGCGGGTGCAGGTGTCGGTGCCGTTTCTACCTGCGCAGCGGTTTGTTCTGATTCCGTAATCGTAGATTGTTCGAATTCCGTCGTCGTGGTTTGTTCAGATTCCGTTGTCGCGGTGGCGCTTGTGCCTGTGTACCCTGTGGTGCCTGTTGTCGTCGACTGTTGCGATGTTTCGGCGACTGAGGCGGTTGCAGAAGCGGCGACCGAACGCTGACGCTGTTCATTTTCGTGTCGGGATCTGGTTACTGGCATCTTTTTCGAAGATTCGGCGGCTATTGGACGAAGTTGCTTGAAAATCCGGCGCTTTCTCGAAGATTCGGCGGCTATTGGACGAAGATTCTTGAAAATCCGGCGCTTTCTCGAAGATTCGGCGGCTATTGGACGAAGTTGCTTGAAAATCCGGCGCTCGAAGGACCAAAAAATGTTACTATTTGCTGGTTACTATGATTACTGTGGTTACTGTGGATCTGTAGTACTGTGGGTACTGTGGTTCTGTAGGTACTGTGGTTCTGTAGCGCTGTGGGTACTGTGGTCGGGGAGCAGCGATTCGCTGAATAAAATTCCCTTCTTCTATCTTGCGGCGGGGTGGCTTCCTCGGTATAGCGCTTTTCCACTGTTCTTGCTCTGCTGTTCTTGTAGGCGAGGCGAGGACCGGCGAGGACTGATTTTGCACCGATCCTTGCCCCCCTTATATACAGTTCAAACCTCTATCCCGCTCTCACGCGTAACAGCGTCTCTGTCGGCGTGAGAGCGGGACAGAGCTATACGTGCAACAAAGATGGGGATATCAAAACTGACACTATTCTAACCAGCTGCTATACCGTAAGGAGTCCACCCATTGTTTTTTATTAATAAAAATATGCATCCTGATCACAATATACATCTACCCTATAACTATTTGTTTTCTTTATTTCACTACCTACTATCGATCTTAAGCTATGCCCGCAATAACTTTATTTATTTTCTATTTACAAACTATCTGTTTTACAAAATATCTATATCTATTTACAAAATTACTATATTTATTAAATCACTATTCTTAAAAACTATTCTAAGGCTATTGTCTCGTACAGAAAGACTTTGCGGTCTCACAGACATTCGTAATATTTGTGAATCACATTAACATTTGTCGTGGATCGAACCCCGCCGCCCCTCGTTTCGCAAGCTCGTGATTGAAAACCGTGCTAAGGGGCTGTAATTTTGCCGGGCATTTCATGCCGCATAAGACTAAGACCAAATAATTATCAGTGTAATAGTCAGTAAGTAGTAGCTATGGGATCTGAACACAATGATCGTTTAAAATAAAATGAATTCATCTTTCAGGGGCATCTAGCAAGTCTCCCTAAATTTAATTAAGACATTTCAAATTTTATTGCCTTAGAACAAATTCTATACAAACAGACGCATAAATTGATGCATTATTTCCTATAACCATCTAACAAGATGGTAATTTTATCAAATGTTTAACATCATCAGTCCATGTATGACCCAAAGAGGGCATGGCTCAGTCCAAATGTATGTATTACAACTTGCATAGAAACATGTATTTTTCCCACTTTTACTTTAAAAAGCACTGTAGTATGATTAAGAGATACATATGCTGTCAATTGTTATGTTAAATAAAGTGTACGAGTATGTAGGTACTACTTACTCAATCATATTACGTTGGTATAGCAATCTATCTTGCAAATTTATCCATTAACTGTCATCACGACATCCGCAATGAATTCATAAACTAGTGCAGTTTACTTCTACGTTACTTACCAGTACTACTTCATAGGGTCGTTAGACTCAATATTGAGATTGTATTAATTGCTCTAATTCTGAAAATCTAGTCTTTGTGTCAATATTGTAAACTGTCTCTTGATTGGAAAAGAACAACACAAGAGCTCCTTGCCCGTTCTTCTCTAGTGATGACTGCCTTCCGAACAAGGTGGTAGAATTTTGAAATGACTGATTTATTTGACATTTTATTTATTCAGTAAAATTAATGGCAAAACGCTTGAAAATAACACTGTTTGACGCGGAGATCTATCCAGAGACCTCTAGATACCGCGGAACTGCGAAATGACGAACCGAAAAAAAGATATAATTTAAAAAAAGCAAAAGCTCCGATAACATATTGATAACATCTTGAAATCTTCTTCATTAACATCTGTAATCGATTCTAATCTCACTAGTCGCGAATTTTTATTCATTTGCCTTCTGTTTAATTTTTGAAGAAACAGATCTTATAGCGTGTAATTATAACTAGTTCTAACTGTATTTCATTGAAGATGCTGTGTGAACCCAACATCAGAGGGCCAGAAGTAATGGACATTCCTAATTTATATATGAGGTTATAATTTAATATTTGCCCTATGAGGTCAATGGTAGTGGACTCTTTCGTAGATAATTTGATGTACTCTTGGCTTATTGCTTCTGTCGATCCGATCAATATTGATGAAGATTATTTTCGTATTTCAAATTTAAACTGCTAAAAAATGACTGGATTTTATCCTTACTTCATGGTTCACCACCTAAAACAAAATTTCAAACTAATTAATTATCGCCACACGTAAGTCGCGTCGAGTCCATTTTTAAATTTCTCCTCTTAACTATCAAATTGCCCCACTGTGAGGTGTTGGCTTCACTTTTCTAAACCTACTGGTCTAAACCCTCCAAGTTGTAGAGGAGGACCGTAATCAGCAGTGGGGCGTATATGGACTGATGATGTAAGTTGACTGCCTCGTGGTCTCGCGGTACAAGCATGTGCCGTGCGATCTAGAGGTAGGGTTCGATACCCGTGTCCGGCAAAATGTTATTGGGTTTTTCCATCAGGAACTCCTCAGTAGCAGCATGACATTTGGAAATGTGCCCGAAAAACGGCTTTATGCTCGCCCCCTATTACGTGGGACTGACATACCTGTCAAAATGTAGGTGCAGAAATGCACCTCTGCCAGGGAATACAGGTGTGGGGTTATGCATTATATTCCTTTGGAATACGCTACCCTTAAAGGTCAGGATGTGCACGAGTCGTTACTCGTTCAAGTTGAGAGTTCGTAGGTTGCTGTCAACCAGAATAGCAGATTCTTCACATTGATATGTATTTATATTTATGTATATTCCCTTATAAAAACTGTATTTTAATTTTCATAAATTTATTTACGTTCCTACGCTTTTTATGTCTGCACCACCTAAGGTTCGACTGTTAGAGAATGGGTCGGGCATCAAGTCCACCTTTACATGTAATGTCATCATCAACCCATATACGTCCCACTGCTGTGCACGGGCCTCTTCAACTATTGAGACGGTTTTTAGGCCTTGGTCCACCATGCTGGCCAAGTGCAGGTTGGCGGACGGCACATCCCAATAAATTACTTAAAACTTTTAGGTGTGCAGGTTTTATCACGATGTTATCCTTCACCGTTAAAGCGAGTGATAATTAATTGTGAATACACACATTACTTCGAAAAGTCAGAGGTGTGTGCCTGGAGTTCAAACCAGCGACCGCCGAGACTCGACCGCGCGCCTAAACCTCGAGGCCATCACTGCTTATACATGTAATGTATGAAGAGTAAATAAATAAACTATGCCTGTCTATTGTTCCAGTGCCTACCTGGTGCGTGTCCGCGCGCAGGTGATGTGTCGCGACGAGGGCACGGGCGGCTGGGTGGCGCTGGGCGGCGGCGGCCTCGCCGACGTCATGGTCGGCAGGCGGCCCGCGCACACGCACAGGATATCCACCGGTCAGTACTAGAATGTTCTAGAAACTTCTAGGAGCTTCTAGCATCGACGGACCGAGCTGTGATAGGCTTTGGATGTTTGGCTAGTTTTAGAAGATATGTTTTAAATCGGTGATCGGCAACCTTTTGGCAGGCAAGGGCCAAAAAATGCAGAAAGATATGGGAGTGATAGAAATGCTTAATGCGTAGAGGAGGAGATGATGATGATGATGATCGTAATTTCTAGGAGGAGGGGAGAGTAATGGCGACACCACATCTACCTCGGCGATAGCACCCACACATGAGTACTACATACACGGCAAACGGATCAGCGATAACATGGTAAGTACTACAGAGTAGACTACTTTGTCACTACTGTGTCACACAATGGGCAGGAAGAAATGTATGCATTCTTTAGCTTGCGAAACTTGAAACAGCAGGGTTGACCCCACAGTGAGACAAATATTCTATATAATATCTACAAATATTTGTTTCGGGTCTGGGTGTTTGTGAGACCGCAAAGTCTCTTGTAGACTTCTAACCTACGATACAAGACTTAATGTGAGGTTAGAACTACATACATGTATGTCGCTGGTAGATGTAATCTTGTGCATAAGTTATATCTATAAAGACTAGAACTAGAGTACCTAGTCTACCAATGTTCAAGCACACTTAAGGCGATCGGTGCTAGAATAACTCTGGTTTGTTTCCAGGTAGCATTAAAATTACTTACTTCTTGGAAAGTGAAACCTGATGAATGATTTGTCTCCAGGTGTTATTATAATTACTTCTTGAGAAATAAAACCTAATAAGTTGTCTCCAGGTGGTATTAGAATTATATACTCAGCCTATCGCCGTCCACAGCTGAACGTAGGCCTCCCCAAGTGCGCGCCAACCATCCCGGTGTTGAGCAGCCCTCATTCATTAGAATTACTTACTCCTTAAGTAATTAATCCTCATGAATGAATAACTGATTTCTCCCCAGGTGGTACTAGAATGCACGGTGAAGAAAGACTTCCAGTACAACAAGGTGATGCCCACGTTCCACCACTGGGTGACTGACGAGAAACGCTTCGGCCTCACGTTCCAAACGGCAGCCGACGCGCGCGCCTTCGACAAGGGCGTGCGGACTGCCATAGAGGAACTGCTGGACGGTAAGCCGGGGTCGCGGGTTTGAGTCCCGGGGAGAACTCGGGAAAAAAATGGGGGGGGGGGGGGTTGGGTTTTGTGTGTGAGGATTGGAGATGGAAGTAGACTAGTTTATAAATGGTAGTGCAGAAGTGTGAGTGAGTCATGAAAGATTTTTTTTAATAGTGGAAATAAGGTTTTCTTGTATATTTGATTATGAAAAAGGAACCTCTTATTTCACATTGATTAAATCAAAGCTTAAAAAATATTATAAATAGTATGTTTTGCATAAACTTTATTATGTTATTTAATTTTTGGACAGAAAAAGGAACGACAACGTTCATTTTCGATATTTTTTTTTTAAATAACGAACTCCCCAAAGATTATTTAGAAGACAGAAATGATATAATATTCGTGTCTGTAAATAATGGAGAAATGTTTCGCGTGAACTAATTTATCTAATGTGTTTTATTTTGCCTCCTCCCTATCGTATACTGGATTTCTACACGGTGAGTAAAACATATTTGGATATATACTTACAACACATATACAAACTTATATGTATACACTTAAAGGGTAGGCGAAGGTGCATTTCTGCATCCACATTTCACCAATAGTTTTTTTTCCTGCGTAATAGGGGGCAAGCCTATTGCATTCCATCTTTCACATCAAATTGACATATCTAGAAGAAATTATAGATATATCGATAAGCTCATGCAGCTATCGAATTTTTATGGACAATACTCTTTTCCCCTATGTCGACCTTGACTTATATTACGTAGAAAGAAAAAACAACTTACTTGCCGAAATATGGGTGCAGGAATACACCCCAGGAATTTACCCCTTCAGAATATACAGACATAAAGCTATGTGTATATTTATAAGGTATATTTGTACAGGTCTGGGTGGGGCATGGCCATCACTTCACGCGTACAAAAAACACAACCCAGCGCCTAAAGATGACGACGAGGAGCAAAACATCTTCGAGGTAAGAAAAATGTGTTTTTTTTCTATATTTTTTTTATTGGGCTAGTTTCTAATTGAGGTAGAAGAAGGCTATTGTTAGTTCGGATATTAAATTTGCTATTAGGTTAAAAGTAAGAAAAGAAAAAAATTGGAAAATGCGTTTTTTTTCTGTTATTGATTGAAAATCGTTTTTTTTTTTGTTTGTCTATTTTTTATGTAAGAGAAGAAAAGAGAGAAAATTGTAAATATATATCAAAACATGTAGATTTATTAACTATATATTACAGATCATTCGATTTTGTTTAAAAAAAAAACATCGTACTAAAAATAAATATATCAACAATTCAAGCTTAGTATTGGAAAACAGTTATTCTTGATAACAAAAAAGTAAACAGATATCCAATTATTTTCTTATATTTCTAGAAACTGTTTTCCAGTGTAACTGTAAACATGTTGAAATATAAATTTCTTTCATAACAATAACGTACATTAAACAAGAAATTCATAAACAAAACTAGATCATCTCTATACAAGCGTAAAAAGACCGTGATCGAAAACATAGACTGGACAAAACAACAGGAAAAAAACGTTATTGCTACATGCATTTAATACATATGGAAGTTAGGAAAACATATTTTCTTGTTATTTTTTATCGTCAATATGTTTGAAATCACTATGAATATGAATATGAGTCCTCCATCACGGTCTTTATACATCTGTATAGGAATGATTTAGCTATGTTTCTATTTTTTTTTTGTGTTTATTATATGTCATTTTAAGGAAATTTATACATCTCTACCACCAAATCAGTACCCCAGGTTAAGCTATTGACCCCATCCCCCAGTGTAGTATATGGTTAGAGTCATATACTAAAGCGCTATGGTGTAACCGAAAGTACCCCCCATTACTAAGCTAGACTCATATACTATACCGCTAGTCTAGTGACCCCACGTACCCCAAGCTAGGCTAGTGACCCCAGCGCCCAGTGTAATACATGGCTAGCACCCCGTGTGCCGCAGTGCCTGAACCTGCCGGCGGGCGGCGCGGCCCGCGAGGAGGCGGAGGGCGCGCGCCTGCAGACCCCCATACTGGCGCCCATCAACCTCACGCACTCCATCAACGGACACGGTAATTATACGGGACCCCGGGGGTTCTGTGTGTATCAGACCCTTAGATACATTTTAAATGTATGTACATATCCCTAAAAAAAATATTTATATATTTTATATAAATGACATATGTTTTATGTCTATGTATACGAGTCCTTATATTTTGTACCTATACAGGATGTATTTAGACCGTGATCGAAAACTGAGGCAGGTAATAGCGAGTGGCGATATTAAAAATCCCGACAAAAATAAAAATTTTGACGTTTTCCATACAACCATCGGTGTTAAAAGTATGTGGTTTGTATGGAAAACCTAAAAAAAAATATTTTTTGTCGGGATTTTCTTTAATGCCAGGGAGTTTGTAATCACTATCGCTATTACCTGTCTCGGTTTTCTATCACGGTCTAAATACACCCTGTATAAATGACCCCATATATTGTATGAATAAATAATAAATCGAATATTTTAAAGACATACGAAAGACCCCAAATAGCACTATGTAGACCCCATATGTTTTATAATTTGATTAAATCTCTGGATACATTAAAGTAATCTTATAATAATGTCTAGCAATATTTTATCATACTTTGATTAACTCATTAACAGATTAATTCATGGTATATAATTCCGGAAGTCAGATGTTTTTGCCTTTGGGTTAGATAGAACCCACGAGCAGTGGCGGTACTTCCATAGAAGCCCGAAAGCCCGACTTGCCTTACATAGTTCCGAATAACGAACTTAACGATTGTTTATTTATAAAATAACGCTATAAACGTGAATGTGAGTACTAACCGGTAGGTATTTATTAGTCCTACGTACAAAAAAAAATATGCTGCTACTAAATAAACATTTGGGCTTGCCTTAGTTTGACACCCTAGGCACGCCACTGCCCACGAGCATCTAAATTCATGACCGCGCGACCATTACTTTAATCTATATTTTAATTTTATTTCAAGTAATACTACGTAATCTTAACCATTTATTTATTAACCATTAATCATTCCCCATTCAACAAAAAGTATGTATTCATAAAATTACAATTATCGTTTCAGAATCTATGAAGCAGTATGAAGTGCAGTACGACGAGAAGTTGCCTACAGACGATGATCCAGAGAGATGTCACTACGTACAACTGTCGGCCGTGAGTATCCATCCCACCAAAAACATAAATGTAAAAAAGGAAAGCCAAGTTCAATACAAAAATTATTCTCGACTGTGGGCTTCGCCGCAAAAAGAATGGAGATATAATTGAGTGCCAAGTTCTATGCAAAATCCAAATATAAATAATAGGAAAAAAATATAGTTATGAACAAGTATTAAATCTATTTCTGTGCTTTATTAGATATCTATATGTAGCCTAAGGGGTGACTTGGCTAGTTTTCTTACACGAATTATTATTAAGTACCTACTTTTACACAGTAACGGAAGAGCCTTATGTTCGATAGGTAGTTTCTACCAGCAAGCCAAATTTTCGGAATAATAAAATAAGAACCGAAAGGTACCAGGTTTAGAACATGCGAAGGCTATATAAATTGTTAATGAAAACTAGCCAAGTCAACCCTTAGGCTACATATAGATATCTAATAAAGCACAGAAATAGATTTAATACTTGTTCATAATTATATTTTTTTCCTATTATTTATATTTGGATTTTGCATAGAACTTGGCACTCAATTAGATCTCCATTCTTTTTGCGGCGAAGCCCACAGTCGAGAATAATTTTTGTATTGAACTTGGCTTTCCTTTTTTACATTTATGTTTTTGGTGGGATATCATTACTTTTTGTAAAGAATATTATGCAGGTATTGAGATTTTAACTAACTGAATCGGTATTTTTAAGCAGTGCCTATGTTTATGTGTCACTCGGGAGCGCTTTTATGTATGTACATTTATTTGTGTTCTGTGTATATTTATTATATTATATGTGGTGCCGCGCGCCGCGGAGGACACCGTTGTGTTCGCCGGTTGTTTAGCGCGTATTACAAGTTTTTTGTATGGGGACACCACTTATTTTTTGACTTAACTTCATTTTTATATTTCTGATATATAGCAAGTGAGTATACTAATACATATATTGGGATAGTTTTTTCAAATATCTGCTTGTAACCGTTCTAACGCTACAATTATAAAAAATAATGTATGGGGACCCCCCCTATTTTTTAACTTTTTTCTATTTTTAGATTTTTTCCTACGTTTACACATAATTACCGAGCTGTATTCTAAATTTTATCCTTCTAGGTCATCTGGAAGTAGGTTAGGTTTAGGTACTATCAGTCAGTCAGTGCTAAAATTTACAACTTTTTGACCTCCATATCTTTATAACCGTTTGAGCTAGCTTCATGAAATTTGGGCTTCTAGATGTCCTTATAGATATAATTAAACACACGTAGTTTCAAGTGTTTACGTCAAATAGGTTTTTAGTTATAGAAGGGTCAAAAGTGGCGCCAAATGGTTCGTGTAATGATACACTCGGCGCTGGCTAGCCAGTTTTACTTGAACTTGGCTTGACACGCTGCCGCGTGTCTAGATACTCTAAGCCAGTGGTCGGCAACCTTTTTGCTTGCAAATGCCAGAAAATGGCAAAATTAAATAAAGTCGGGCCGCACTTGTGATACTTACCCTAGATTCCTAAAAAAAATATAAACTACAAAAGAATTAATAACAATATTTCTATGTATTTTTTTTTTAATTATCATTGAATAAATAAATTTTTCAAGAGAAGCTCTCTATTCTTTGAAAATTTATTAAAAAAATATAAGTAGTGACTTGTACATTATTCACATTCCAGGTGCACGAGTATACATACCCACAAGTGGGGCAAGGAGGGGTCATCAGCTCGGAGAAGTCCACGCCCAACACTAAACCACCGCTGCTCAAGAGAGATTCAGGTAATATATTTTATATACTTCAGCCCACATACGTCCCATATATTTTATATACTTTTATTTACATTAGGCCATATGTTATGGTAAAAAGCAGTGATGGCCTCGAGGTTTAGGCGCGCGGTCGAGAATCTCGGCGGTCGCGGGTTCAAACCCCAGGCACACACCTCTGACTTTTCGAAAGTTATGTGTGTATTCAAATTGAATTATCATTTGCTTTAACGGTGAAGGAAAACATCGTGATGAAACCTGCACACCTAAAAGTTCTTAGGAATTTCTTAGGTGTGTAGTCCGCCAACCCGCACTAGGCCAGCGTGGTGGACTATGGCCTAAACCCTCTCAATGGTAGAGGAGACCCGTGCTCAGCAGTGGGCGAATATGGGTTGATGAAGAAGAAGAAGAAGATATGTTATGTCACACTGCTGGGAACGAGCCTTCTCTACCATTGAGAGGGTTTAGATCTTAGTCCACCATGCTGATATGCACCATGCAATTTGAGTTGATGCAAAATTTTACCAAAAAAATTAAATGCTCCCACAAAATTCTAGATAAATAATTAATCAAAATATTAATAAATTCCAGGGTCCCTGAAGAAATGTTCGTACAGCGCGCCGCCACTGCCCGGCAAGAAACCCACCGCAGACACCTTCCACGGCAGGCTTAAGTGCAGGTAATATACATTACACAATACTATTTGTTCAGGGTCTGGGTGTTTGTGGTATCAAAAAGTCTCTCGTGGTTTCTGATATCCCATGTTAGGGATAGGCGTTGAATCAAAGAACTAGTTGAATCGACCGTTGACGGTGAAGAAACGAACAAACGGTTGATTCTCAAAAAGATAGTTGAATTCGTACACAGCTTAATTAACGGCATAGATGGCGTGGTGATCGCAGATGGAATTCGACCTAAAAGAAAAAAAAAACAATGCGAACATTATTAACTAGTTGACGATTTCAACTAGTTAACCAACGCAAAAACACGGTTACGTTAAGTTGATGCAAAAATCGTCAACAACCCATCCCTAGTCTGTATGAAAGTGTGTATGTATGTATGCATATGTATGTTGCACTGCCTTGTTGTCTCGCGGTACGAGTAAGTGCAGTGCGATCCTAGAGGTTTTTAATTCGATTCCTGGGATGGACAAAGTGTTATTGGGTTCTTTCATGAGTTTTCCAGTAGCAGCACGGAGTCTTGAAATGTGACCGAAAATGTGGGACTGATACCAGGCGAAATGTGGGTGAAGAAATGCATATCTGCCTACCCTATAATGTATGTATGTATGTCTTCATCAACCCATATACGCCCACTGCTGAGCACGGGTCTCCTCTACCATTGAGAGGGTTTAGGCCATAGTCCACCACGCTGGCCTAGTGTGGGTTGGCGGACTACACACCTAAGAAATTCCTAAGAACTTTTAGGTGTGCAGGTTTCATCACGATGTTTTCCTTCACCGTTAAAGCAAGTGATAATTCAATGTGAATACACACATAACTTCGAAAAGTCAGAGGTGTGTGCCTGGGGTTCGAACTCGCGACCGCCGAGATTCTCGACCGCGCGCCTAAACCTCGAGGCCATCACTGCTTCATGTATGTATGTATGTGTATGTATGTGACAGACACTGCCACGAGTGGTACCTGGAGAGCGCGAACGGCGCGGGCGCGTGCCAGTATGCGCCGGACAAACTGCGCGCCTGCCTCGACTGCGTCTCCTGCATCAAGTGCGCACAGGTACCATCATCGTCATCATCACCATCATCAGACCGTATATGTCCTACTGCACAAGACTACATTAGAGAGAATGTAGGTCTTAATACGCCATGCTAGCCCAGTGGGTTGGGGGTGTTTTTGATTCGTAATTTAGTCTTTTTATTTACAATCAAAATACATTATAATATCAGGGCTTCCCAAACTGTGTGTCGCGAGGCGATCGGCAAACATTCGCTGTCCGTATTTTTCTGATAACCTCATATTACGCTAACTACTGCTGTTTTTATTTCCAGTAAAGTAGGTAGTTTTGATGACGGGGGGTGCGTCGCAGGAAAAATAATAATTCTGTAGGGCGTCATAGTGTAAATAAGTTTGGGAACCCCTGCATTATATATTAAACAAATCGGGAGCCCGTTACTACTTTAAGACAGAATGAAAGTTGCTTAATATTCATATTACAAATAATGACATAAAACATCCCTTCAAGAACCAAACAGTACCATACTTTAATGAAAGCATTATGTGATGTATTCCAGTGCGTGGTGTACCACTGCGGCTGGGACTCGGAGGGCGACGCCGTGCACCGGCCGTGCGCCTGCGCGCCGCCACACACCACCTGCGCCGTCCGGTACTTACACATTATACAATATACACATTTATACATACTGCAGTACTACCAAAGGGGTGGATAGATGCATTTTGCACACACATTTTTGTATAAAATTAAATGTTCCAATATTGAGGTACAAACAATTGAGGTCAAAGTGAACCATTAATATTATTGATAGTTACGTCTGTGTAACTTACACTGACAATAGTTCAATTCTAAGAAAGTTACAAATATCCATACAGCTCTGTAGTACAGTTAACTATATATCAGCTTATGAAAAGAGGCTCATCTCTTCACCAAGGCAATTTTTGTGTGATCCACAGCTATCTGTTTCAGGTCTGGGTGTTTGTGAGACTGAAATGTCTCATAGATTCTAATAAGCATAGTACAAGACTTGTATCTTAGTATTATGTCAGAGCTGTGTACTGTTGGGGCTATTAATTTATACAAATACCTATGTATAAGGGCAGATGATGATCATCGTCCCCTTATGTCCCAATGCTGCCACCTCTACCATTGAAAGGGTTTAAGCCTTAGTCCATCACACTACCCTAGTGTGGCTTGGTGGTCTATAATGATAATCAGTATAAATAATGTATGTTATCAGACTAGTTTAAAAAATTAGTGTTAAAATGACGATTCAAAAGTACTTGTAAAAGTCAATTTGAATAAAAATGATTTTCTTTGACAGATGGGTGGCGATAGTGGCCCTGAGTCTGGTGGTCCCGTGCCTGTGTTGCTACGTGCCGCTGCGCTGCGTGCACCGGGCGGCGCGGGCGGCGCGCCTGGCGGGCGGCCACCACGCCCCCGTCGCCGCGGAGTAGCCCGGGCGCTCCGCCCCACACCGGGGACACAGCCAGGAGCCCTGACCACCACGGGCTCTGGGCACCAACCATAGTGGCACAGCAAGAGAAATTCACAGTGAAAAAATCATTTATGTGGTCAATGAAGAACATAATGAAAGAAATGGAAGAAAAAAGTTATGTTATTGGCCATAATACAAACAAACAATTAGTAAATGTAATTTACACAGCCAACAATGATCCCTATCCCTATAATGGAGAAGATTTTAAACAGGATATTCTAAATCATTGGTGAACCATGATACATCACCAATGGATAAATTAAACGGTCATGTACTCAAATGTTTGAGATGGTCAACAAAAGGAAATAAGGATGGTTATAATGTTGTGCAAACCGCTACGGAACTCATGGGATTGTGTGATGGTATTGTTTAGAGCTACTTGAAGAGTTATCTAAATGTGAAGAAAATTGATAAAGGAAAAGTTTGATTGATATCCCAGTGCAATGTTACTGGGAAAAAAATAATCAGAAACTACTTTACGTAGTACAGATGGCTCTAAACTAGAAGCAAAATACAGTTTGGGTATTTAAAATAGTAACCTCACACTCTCCCCGCAAAAGGACTTTCAGTCTTCCATGTAACAATTAGTGATTTCCTTTAAAGTGTCAATATCTAAGCGGTGTGCTGGATGGAACGGACAATCTGTAATTGTAATATACAAAGTTAACATATCTATTGTTATAATTATATTTGACATTTTAAAAGCTTATTTATGTGCCGGCGTGGTTTGAGCGTCAACAAATACAACATGAATGAAATTTGTGTTGTTTTGTGTTGTCATTTAATATGTGTAACATGTGTGTATCTGATGTCAGTTGATTTATAATTTGGTGTGTAGAAACTACACACTATGGAAAGAATTACTAAACTATTCTCGTAAGGGAACTAAAATATTTGGTCTTATTGGATTCTCGAAGTTTACATAGTTTTATCGACAGATGGCGTTATTAATGTTTGTGGACATTGTCCAACTACCTTCTTTCGTGAGATTGTGCAAAGTTTATATCGTCTGACGCTCAAACCGCGCCGAAATTGAATGTATTTGTACATTATTGTACACAAAATGTACTATATTTATAAGATTTGAAATTAAGCATATACGGGTACAACAGTTACCCATTTAAAATCTTATATTTCCATTGATGTGTAAATTTTAAAATCGTAATGTCACTTGAAACAAGCGGAAGGCAATTATGATCTCTGGAGTAAAGTCTGAGGGATGATGGCTGCACTCGGCAGGCCTTAGGCTATGTTAATGTCCGTTATAAATTTACTAAATATATGTTGTTTCTCATAACTAGTTGGTAAGAATTTAAAAATTTTCACATTTAATTTCATAATCGTACATAAACTTTCTAGTCGGTTACGTCAGTATTTCTATATCACAGTGTAATTTAATTGTATTTAATTAAAACAAACTGACCAAAAATGATTTTTGTATATTTATATAGTAAGTTATGTGCGTCGCGCGGTCACTTCCGGCTCCGCTGGCGACATTGCCGTCGTGCACACAACACATGCAAAATAAATAACGAATATAGGATAAAAAATATAAAATCCTCTTGATTTTTATAGGAAAAGGGCTCACTTATGAAAATTACAGACGATTTTGTATTTTATTTTGCGTTCGCGATTCGCATGCGTTGCGATCGCAAACGCGAAACTTGACAGGATCGAAATAAATACTAACCATAGACAATCAGAACGGAAATAACTAAAGAAGGCGACAATATTTGTCTGTGGAACCGAGAGTCATCGACGCGACGGTACTCCGCACTTTTTTTTTTCAGAGTGATGTTATTTGTGTATGAACTATAGTGGCGCATATTTTCTAAATTTGTCGCGTCGCGATGTGCTAGTGTATGAAGAGACTTTGAATAGTTCATTTAAAATAATAAATGTTAGATAAGTGGTGAGAGGTGGACACAAGTGACTGAAGGACGCTAAATAAGTGATAACCTCAAGTTTCAAATTCATGTAATTGAAATATTAAATAAATAATCGTACATACGTATTTTGTTGTTTTATTCTTTAGTCATCGCTTGGTCTTTGCAGTAGTCTGCAATGTGTATACCAGCTTTGGAAGCTAATTTTCTCCCAGTTCGAAAGTTGTGTTGGTCCCGAAGTTGCACGCGGTGGAGAATCTCGGTAGTCGCGGGTTAAAACCCCAGACACATCTCTGTTTTTCGAAGTTATAGATGTTCACATTCCTAAGAAATTTATTATTTCTTTTTGTATGTCATGCGATAATTTTTTGTAGATACTACGGGGAATAAATAAAACATTGACGAATGTATAAAACTAATTTATTAATCGTAATATAAATTTAATTATATACAACTTCTTATTTAAATAACAGTAAATATCTTATTTTAAAATAAAAATTAAATTCATAAAATGCTTTAAATTATCGGCAAATTAGAAACATTTTAATTAGCCTTATAACTTACTAATCCCTTAATTCTTTTTAAAATCTCACAAATAGATTATTACTTATAAAAGATAACTGCTTAAACATGTTTTGTCTCATTTCCCCCAATGACAAAACTTTTTAATACGTTAAACTTAGCTAAATTTTATAAGCAAGATTGATAATTTTAAATTAAATTAAATCACCTTATAAAAATAAATACAAACGTCAAAACAAAAATGGCGGCAAAAGTGACACTTTCCCGCGCCCCAGTGTTGGCGAGTTCGTCGTACCGTTCGGAAACTTGTGCTTGTGACATGTTGTGGGGCTCGAACTCTATCTGTTCTAATGTCGGAGTGATGTCCATGTAGTCGATTGTTGGCGGTTTAGTGCGACCAGCTGTGACAGAAATATTTAATTTTCTTATATTTACTACTGATAACAAATAAATGGTCTTTTTTATCGCAGCATATTTAAATCACTGTTTGTGTTCAAGAAATATCGTTTCGGAAAAAATGTTATTGAGGATTTAGCATTACTAGTTGGAAAGAAACTTAAAATCATGTTAATATCCTCGTATTTGGGCATAAAAATTTGTCAGCACATATTGGGTGTTTAGATATATGATTTTATGTATTAAACTTACCTCCCGGTTCAGTAGCAAAATGTAAAACAGCCGAAGGCTTGCTCCAACCGAACCTACAAAATCAAGTTATGGTGAATTAATTTTAACTTCTTCGTAAATTGACTACATTACCTCAGTATAAGTGTGACATGGGATCATGATGGGTTTAATTTCCAAGTGGGTTAAAATGTTTACGATTTTAAAAACAAATATATTAAAATTACGTTAAGATTAATTTCAATGCGGTGTGAATACCACGGTCTGTTTTGGTTTGTCTGTTCTAAGTAAATTAGTAGTTTGAAAATGGAATTGAAGAGTTTGTTTGTTTAAACGCGCTTTAAAAACTATTTCATTTATCGAGGAAGGACTATATTATCTCGCTACGGTCAATAGGAGCCGAGCAGACTTGTTATAGTTTGATTGGTTACCTGTTTCTAGACGTTACGATGGCTTCATAAACGGTTGATGGCGTTAGACCCCTCACAGTATAGAGGGCGCTGTGTATCGGACCTGAAATTAAAAATACAATTATCATAAAGCAAATTCCCTCGCCACGTTTCTTTTCGTGATCAACTTATTATACAACATTTTTTTTATTCGGTTTCACAATAGGTACATAGAATGACTTCTTATTAATTAAGTTTGTAAGTTGCCAATATGTGTTAGAAAAGTAATTTAGTAATTCAATTTTAGAATTGAATAACGCAATAGAAAAAGGTTATATAGGTTAGCCTAAAAGGAGGTTTTATTACTAGGGCTTATTTTTTTAGATTAAAAATAGTTTATTTACCATCACTAGAGTCCCCGGGCACTATGATCTTGCTCCACAGGTTGGCGGGCTGCTCCGTGGTGAACGCATCCGGTTCCGGGGTCACCAACCGCCCGTAGTACGGACGTAGCCATAGATTGTACTCTGGAAATATGCAATTTCATCAAGAATAAATTAATAAATACACCCAACAGTCACACACATAGTCCTGACCCTACATTAAAATACGAATCTTGCCTTTTCGGTCTCACAAACACCCAGACCTGAAACAAATATTTGTGGATCACACAAACATTTGTCTCGGTGCGGGGATCGAATAATAATAAAAAATTTGTCTTACAAAGCAAAAATATCATAGAGGAGATATCATACCAATAATTGTGGAGTAAGAATCGACTTCCCATATAAGTGTGAAACTGGTAGACGTGGCCTTGTTGAGAGCCGCATCCACTTTGAACGAAGCTACGTTCGGAACGCCTGCAAAGAATAATCGACAAAAATTCAAACTCCGCTTTTGAATTATCAAAATTTAATTCATCATTATTAATTTCCATTAGGAAATTATACCTAAAGAATAAATCCAATGACGCTATTTGGGAATCGAATCCGGGACCTCGTGACTCCATGGCAAATACTTGTTACTGCGATGCCATGAAGGTATTCGAATTCCGACAATAGTAAGACCCATCGAAACGGGGTATTTAAAAAATTTACACCCGTTTATTGAAAATTCTTAGTCATTGCTTGGATTAACCAATCTAGTTGGACCCCATCGTCATAGCATTAGTAACCAGTTCTTGTTGGCATTTCAATTACAATTATGACCAAAAGGAATTTAAAGAACCGTTCTCGTTAAATAAGTAAACAACTTACTGTGTTTACTTATTACTTCTTCATCAACCCATATTCGCCCACTGCTGAGCACGGGTCTCCTCTACCATTGAGAGGGTTTAGGCCATAGTCCACCACGCTGGCCTAGTGCGGGTTGGCGGACTACACACCTAAGAAATTCCTAAGAACTCTTAGGTGTGCAGGTTTTATCACGATGTTTTCCTTCACCGTTAAAGCAAGTGATAATTCAGTTAGAATACACACATAACTTCGAAAAGTCAGAGGTGTGTGCCTGGGGTTCGAACCCGCGATCGCCGAGATTCTCGACCGCGCGCCTAAACCTCGAGGCCATCACTGCTTATTACTACTAAGGCCTAAACCATCTCATTCGAAAAGGAGGCCCAGTAGTGGGACGAATATGACGATGAAACAACTTACCAGTGAGTTTAAAGGACACATCAGCCATTCCAAGCTGGTTTTCCGCTCTGAACGTGTAGTTACCGAGGTCAGACTTCCTCACGCTGCGGAATATTAGCTGGTAGACATTGTCCTGGGCTATTATCAACACCCTGCAAAAATTATGAGCTATTAGGAATCACTAAAAAAGTTATAGAAATACATACACCTAACAAGCTCGTACACAGTTCTGCCCTCACACTAAGATATAAGTTCTGTGTCGTGATAAAACTACGAGAGAGTATTTCGGTCTTACGAACACCTAGACTCGAAATAAATATTTGTAGATTACACAAACATTTGTTATTGCTAGCAATCAGAAATCACGGGTTTGATCCTAGCATCGCAAACTGATCTGCGCAACGGGGCTGTCAACGGCAACGCTTATTTTTGGCCCTCTAAATAAAAAAAAAAATCGGAGACTGTTGAGTACCACAAAGTTTCTCTTGTAGCGCATATTTTTCTATACTAACAAATCAAAATTAACGGTGAAAAACATATTTCAAAATCAAGCTTTTATTATGCACGAAAAATTAAAAAAATAAACTAAGAAAACATTCATAAAATTCGTATTTTTTTAAACTTTACAAGTAACAATTTACAAAAGTGTTCGGTTTATCAGTAGAAGTATGATACGTAAACATATATTATCTATAACTAGTATATTAATATTCTTAAGTGATCTAAAAGCTCGTCGCGGCCGAGGTCTTTGAAATTGCGCGACAAGCTTTTAAATTACTTAAGAATATTAATATACTAGTTATAGATAATATATGTTTATGTATCATACTTCTACTGATAAACCGAACACTTTTGTAAATTGTTACTTGTAAAGTTTAAAAAAATACGAATTTTATGAATGTTTTCTTAGTTTATTTTTTTAATTTTTCGTGCATAATAAAAGCTTGATTTTGAAATATGTTTTTCACCGTTAATTTATTTTTAACTTTTTAGTTGGAAATATTTCTAAGTCTATCCATTTCGTAGTCATACCGAAATTCAACTCAATCGGTCCATGGAAACTAGTGTTCCTATGGGCACCTTCCAACTTCTCATGACACCAGATCAACGATACCATGTTATTTTGTTGTCACTGAAAATACAAAGGCATACCAAATTTTAGCTTAATTGGTCCACAGGAATCGGAGTTCCTATGGGCTTCTTCCAACTCCTCATCAGATCAGCTTCATGATACCATATTTTTGTATTGTTACCGAAGTTACGAAGACGCACCAAATTTCAGTTCAATTGGACCACAAGAATCGGAGTTCCTATGGACATCTTCCAACTCTTCGTCAGATCAGCTCTATGATACCTTGTTATTATATTGTCACCGAAATTACATAGGTATACCAAATTTCAGCTCAATCGGTCCAAAGGAATCGGAGTTCCTGTGGGCTTCTTCCAACTCCTCAATAGATTAGCTCTACGATACCATTTTTTGTATTGGTACCGAAATTATGAAGAGATACAAAATTTCAGCTCAATTGGACCATCGGAATCGGAGTTCTTATGGGCATCCTCCAACTCCTCATCAGATCAGCTCCATGATACCATATCTTTGTATTGTTACCGAAGTTACGAAGAGATACAAAATTTCAGCTCAATTCGACCATAGGAATCAGAGTTCCTATAGCCATCCTCCAACTCCTCATCAGATCAGCTCCATAATATCATATTTTTGTATTGTTACCGAAGCTACGAAGACATACCAAATTTCAGCTCAATTGGACCACAGAAATCGAAGTTCCTATGGGCATCTTCCAACTCTTCGTCAGATCAGCACCATGATACCATATTTGTGAATTGTTGTCGAAGTTACAAAGACATACCAAATTTCAGCTCAATCGGTCCACAAGAACCGATGTTTCTATGGTCATCTTCCAACCTCATCATGAGACCAGCTCCATGGTACCATATTATTGTATTGTCATCCAAGTTACGTAGGTATACCAAGTTTCAGCACAATCGGTCTATTGGAAGTGGTTCAAATCTTCATTGCAAGATTTGTAAACATACAAACATACATACATACATACATACATACATACAAAAGTGAAGTTAAATAAAAGCTTGTAAAAATAAAAGCTTGTAAAAAAGAATTATTATTAGTTCAATCTTTTTTGTAGGATTCCAGATCAAAAGAATAAAAATCTGGACCTTTACAAGATCGATCGTGTGTTATCTATCAAAGCCAATTTCGCTTGTAATCATTAAGTCTGTCTGTCAATTGAATTCACATTTTTAGACCTGGTGAATTCAAATATTTACTAAAAACCGCGGGAAGCTTTCGCAGGCCGCTTCCGATAGAACACTTTAGAAGCCTCTGGAAGCCTATGTCCAGCAGTGGACGTGGTGATGATGATGATGAATACAACCTGTCATCAGTGTTCACCGGGCGTCCATCCCTGTACCACGCGGTGCGAGCGGGCGGCACCGCGAAGGCTACCGTGGCGGCCAGCGCGGCGCGCAGGCCTAGCGCCGTGTGCACGAATGTCCTCTCCGCTGTTACTACTGGCGCGTCTGTCGCAAGTGGCATGATTCACATTTACAAATCTGAGAATAATTACACACACACACATACCTCATGCCTATATTCCCCGTAGGGGTAGGCAGAGATGCATTTCTGCACCCATATTTCGCCAGGTATGTATCAGTCCCACGTAATAGGGGGCGAGCCCATTGCCGTTTTTCGGGCACATTTCCAGACTCCGTGCTGCTACTGAGAATTTCTTAATGGAAAAACCCAATAACACTTTGCCCGACCCGGGAATCGAACCCAGGACCTCTAGATCGCACGGCACATACTTGTACCGCGAGACCACGAGGCAGTCGAGAAGTGAGAATAATTATACAGAATAAAAAAGTAATATTAAATTGCTAAACCCGACTAAAATCAAAAGTTGGAACATTCGTATTCTAGCAGTAGCGTCTATTATATGAATAAGATAAATAATAAATAAACACAACCAACAGTCCCATACATAGCCGATTAGCCTTTACTTAATTTAAATTTCTTGTTATAATCATTGAAAATATACATTATGGTCAAAGATTGGAGTTTTAAGAATTACTGTAGATAAAATTTTGCATAGCTCAGTTTGACTCTTTAAACCTTTCTACTTTCCACCTACAATCTGATAACTCATGGCTCTCCTACTGAAAACAGTTGAATATAAAGACTTACCGTGTATAACAACCCTGATAGAAGCACTAACAGGATCTCCCACTCCATTGTTCACGATACATTCATACACTCCGGCCAGAAGACGGTGTTCGGCTCGGAAGCGGATTCTTGAACGATGCTCCAGTAGCGGCATTGGCTCCCCCTTAAATAAAACATATTTTCTAGGGCGAAGAACTGTAACTCTAGTGCGTGAAATTGTCGACTGGTAAGGATTTTGGTAAATTACCAGGATAATACACTTGAAAAGATTATGCCTGATGATTTCGAAAATTGTCTCAAATTTTAGAATGTATCAACCTTTTAAACCCTGGAAATATCATATGAATTTCGATTCCTTTTAGAATGTCGAAACATGCGTTTATGTTGCATAAGCAGTGTAATATTTTGATACAATTAACTTAGAATATTGTTTTTTTCATAGGGGTTCCGTTTATTTTCGTACAAAGAACGATAATCCTTAACACGCACCATCCATGTTAGCGGGATAATGATGATGATGCGGGGGAAACGAGATTGTGAAACGAGAATTCATGGACTTTAATCGCGCACTAATATTTGTATAGACGTCGTATCTAAATTGTTAAGCAACAACTATAATTATGAAATAGGAAGTCTTGCATATTTCTGATAGCTATTGTCACGTATAGGATCCCTCATTAATTACGGTTTTTATCACTGAGGATTTGACTTACGTTTTTCCTCCAGTCCACTATAGGTGACGGCGTTCCCGTGGTCTCACACCCGATGTCTACGTACTCGCCCTTACGAACCTCCAGGAACCCATCTTCTGGTACCGTCTTTACTGTGGGAGCGTCTGGAATGATGACAAATTATATGACAAATGAGCTTCCCTTAGATTCGCTGAGCTTCATTGCTCGGCGTCAATACTGTGCGTGCTGTTGATCCTGATGCACACGAGTTACAGTGGCGGGTGTGTGGTGGGATAGAGCCAGGAAGGTATGTTATCACCGAAGATTCTGAGACTGATATAATGTGAAAGCTATTCCACATATTTTGAGACTCATTTTCAGATGTCGCTGCGACTAATAATATAATTTCCCAATGGAAAACCTAACATTTTGTCCGTCTCAAAATTCCAACGCAGGACTTCCCAATTCTTCGCTTACCATGCGATATTTGCTACCTACTTAGCTATCCATCTTCTCAAGGCCACACTCAAGTAGGTGAAATAAATGTAATGAGGTAATGTACTCCCACCGAGGAAGTATTCTGTGACGCCCATTATACTATTACCACGAATAACAATGCATTTAGACATAGTATAGCACAGTAGTATAGCACATACATATATCTAGATAAACAACTGTAACTCGACTTGACTTTAATTTCAACAACATGGGTCACATTCTCGTTTGCCTCTTTTCTTCTAGTAACCAATGTCGTACTATAAATTTTAAGTAATTGAATATATTTTGTGAGAAAAAGGAATGAAATATGTGTCTTTTTGGTATAATATTAACAAATAAAATGATCAATAACAAAATTAGCTACATTTAATGTATGAATGTACCTATGAAGTTCAATTTATTTAGTTAGTATTATTACTTACATTGCACTTCTATTGTATGTGTCTGTCGTATTGGCGGTAATGGATCGGCTCGGACCACCTCAAACAAAAGAAATCTTATAAACTAACATTTTTAATTCTTGCAGGATATTTATGTGCAGGATTTTGGCCCCTTTTGCATTGACCCTGCCGAGCGCAACGATGACCATAGTACATTACATAAAGGAAGAAAAAAGAAAGAAGCATTTATTTTTAATGCATTTTATATACATTAAAAATAAAATTGAAATGTACTTAATTGCACGAGACCATCATGTCACCGTCTTACGCTTTTTAAATTAGAACCACGTGACCGCGTCAGATTTATTTTCCCCCTCTGACGTTGCTGACTGACGTTCTGACGTTTTTACTTCAAAAATAGGAAAAAAACAGTAAATATATTTAATTACACTATTACTTTTTCAAGTAGGCTGCAGATGGAGTAAACATTCTTACATAAAATCTAGTTTATTCCGACCTACGCAAGTCATATAATATACATTAATAGTAAATTAAACAATAAAAGCTACCATTATTGTAGGTAGACTAAACTATATTTTAATCACGCACAAGGTTATAGAATGATCCATACATCATCATCATCATCATCATCATCATCATCATCAACCCATATATGTCCCATTTTGCGGGCCACGAGCTCACAAGAGAGTTTAGGCCTTAGTCCACCAAACCGACTTAGTGCGGGTTGGCGGACTACACATCTAAGAAATTCCTAAGAAAATTTAGGTGTGCAGGTTATATTACGATGTTTTCCTTCACCGTTAAAGCAAGTGATAATTCAAACATATTATATATGAATACACACATAACTTCGAAAAATCAAAGGTGTGTGCCTGGGGTTCAAACCCGCGACCGCCGAGACTCGACCGTGCGCCTCCAGGCCATCATTGCTTCAAAGGAAAAGGGTGTATTTTGAATTCGAATGACTGAGCAGATAATATTCCAACAAACGCAGCTTTAATTAACTAAGCAAAGGTTTGAAATTAATCCAGTCTATTTTAAGATCAATTTCTAAGTCCACATATGGCGTCGAGACAACCGGCCCTTAATAAATAACTAAAAAGAAGACGATAACTGTCCGGTTACCAATTAGTAAGCAGTTACTGGTGGTCTTCGGTTAATTAGTTTTAACTGCCCGCTATTTTAACTGACAACATCCGTTAAATGTAATGCATATCGATTAGACATTTAACTTCGAGACAAATGTGGAATATAAATGTTTTATTGGATTTATTTCATCATCATCATCAGCCCATATACAATACATCCCACAGCAGGGCGCGAGCCTCATCTATGATTGAGAAGCCTTAGTCCACTACGCTGGCCTAGTGCGGGTTAGCAGACTACACGGCCAAAAAATTCCTAAGAACTTTTAAGTATGCAGGTTACATCACGATGTTTTCCTTCAGCGTTAAAGCAAGTGATAATTCAATATGAATACACACATAACTTCGAAAAGCCAGAGGTGTGTGCCTGGGGTTCGAACCCGCGACCGTCGAGATTCTCGACCGCGCGTCTAAACCTCGAGGCCATCACCGCTTCTATTCACTAGAATATCATTTATGTCAACTACGATGTTTTTCCTCATCGTTAAAAACCTAAAGGGTAACATAAACAACCCATTCGGTTTATTTATACCATTAATTTAATTTAATTTTGTTTTTTATAAATATTTTTCTCTTTGTTTTGTTTTAATTATGCGAGCATTGTAACTATTTTATACGGTTTTCTTTTATTTATTTTTTTCTCTTTTTGTAAATATTTTTCTTAGTATAAGTACGTTATCGTTATTAATTTTGTTAAGTAATATTAAGATAGTAAGACATAAATATGTACCTTTTTTACCTATGTATCTGCGGTGGCTCGTAATTCGCTATTTTTCAAATGCATTTTGTCAAATGTATTTTTGTTTATTTCGATAGCTGTGAGCCACCCGAATAAAATAAAATAAATAAATAAATAAATTTAATTTTTATAGTAAACACCACTTATACATGGCTTTGTAATCACCGTTGCTTTTACCTACCACAGTTTTCGATCACGGTCTGAATACACAGTAAGTCAAATTGCTTTTGTTAAAGATTTAGTATTTTTGAAGGTAACAAGGTATTTGGGCTAGTTTATCCACTGCGATAAATATCTCGAAAAATACTTTAACTCGTACTACAATTTGGCCGAACCATAAGGCGAGATCGGTCACACAAAAGACTTGCTCAAATTGATTAATTGCATAATTGGTTGTTCTGGAGGATTCAACTAGCCATATCGCCGTAGAATAGGGAGGTGGTTTGTCGATATCGATAGAATAAATAAATATACCTAGTACGTACATAGTTCTAACCAGTGTCGTAACTAGGGCGGTGCCAGCAGTGCCCAGGAACAGGGCGCAGAAATGACCAGACTAGTATCTAGTTTTATATATGTGCTCTAATTCGGGAAATTAAGTCTTTGTAACAATATTGTAAGCTATCTCTTGATTGGAAAAGAGCAACACTAGAGTTTCTTGCCCGTTCTTCTCTAGTGATGACTGCCTTCCGAACAGGGTGGTAAAATTTGAAATGACTGAATTTAAGTGATGTATTTGACATTTTATAGATTCAATAAATATTATTTCATTTCATTTCATATCTCATGAATGGCAGCTAAGCCTGGTTAG
Source organism: Cephonodes hylas (assembly GCA_030295005.1). Taxonomy (NCBI): domain Eukaryota; kingdom Metazoa; phylum Arthropoda; class Insecta; order Lepidoptera; family Sphingidae; genus Cephonodes; species Cephonodes hylas. Next base: position 5,631,089 of record AP025386.1, on the reverse strand, counting down.
AGCTTTTTCAACGGCGCAGTTTTGAAGGCTCACACCGGGTGCATAAAAGGCTAGATACAGCACTGGTTCTAACACCTGAAGTACAAGTTTTGTGTCGTCGTTTGTACGAGAGATTTTTCGGTACCATAAAAACCTAAACAAATATTTCTGGATCGCACAAACGGTTGTCTCGGTGCTAGGGTCGAATCTGCGAGCTCTTGTTATGTAAGCTGGTCCCTAGCCACTTGGGTTGTTTTTAATAGTCTATTGAAGGGCTGGTCGTTGTTGCCTTGCAGTCTAGGGGATCTAACAAAGTTTTAATAGTTTATTTAATTAGAAAGTCTTAGTAGCAGGACAACAAAAAATCTGATGACGTATCCGAAGATTTGCAACAATTTCGTCGACTATTACATGGAAACCAGTGGCGTGCCTAGGGTGTCAAACTAAGGCAAGTCCAAATGTTTATTTAGTAGCAGCATATTTTTTTGGTACGTAGGACTAATAAATACCTACCGGTTAGTACTCACATTCACGTTTATAGCGTTATTTTATAAATAAACAATCGTTAAGTTCGTTATTCGGAACTATGTAAGGCAAGTCGGGCTTTCGGGCTTCTATGGAAGTACCGCCACTGATGGAAACGTATATGGCTAAATATTAGTCAATATTAAATATGTAAGTAACCCTACAAGTATTTATGTTCCACGTTGCTTTTTAGAACAATTTTACGTTTTAATAACTAAAAATCTTTGCATAGTAAAAAATATCGCGGCGAATTCTCGATGTCACTGTGTTTTATCGATAAAGGTTAATAAGATCCCGTCACTACTAACAAACTTTAACCAATGAAATGTCGGTCCGTTTGTCGAATTAATTGCTATCTACAGTTAAAAGAGTTCAATCATTGTTTACTATACAATTGGGAGATTTTTAATTGAACTGTATACGTGTGTAGTTACTTCATTGGTATAAATAAACCGAATGGCCTGTTAACACCCTGTAGTTCTTTAACGATGACGACAAACATCGTGGTAACTTACATACATCATTAAGTGTTTGACAAAAAAATAAATTACTATAAATCGCCAGTCTCGAAATAAGATCAAAAACATTACAGTAATCTAAAGTTACATATCACAATTGGCAATAACACTAAACCCTGTACCTTAAGGGGTTGCCAAAAATATTTTTTAACAACAACAGTAACCACCCAATAACAGAGACTCTACTACGAATTATGATCTCACTTCCACACTCCATGCAACTGAAGAAGGTAGCGTGGGACAAAAGTATGGACTGATAATGATAATGAAATTCCAATTAAAACTCATATAAACATTAATTTCAATACTGTAATCATACTTCTCGAGACAGTACTTGCTTTAGACGAAAGTAAAAAATAAATAAATACACCCAACAGTCACATACATAGCTCTGACCCCACACTAAGAAACGTGTCTTGTGTCGTGGGTATCAGAAACTACGAGAGACTTTGCGGTCTCACAAACACCCAGACCCGAAACAACTATTTGTGGATCACACAAACATTTGTCTCGGTGCGGGGATCGAAACCGCGGCCGTTCGTTTCGCAAGCTGGTGTCTAGCCAACTGCGCCACGGGGCTGTCATATAAAGTACTCACTATCAAGAACATATTTTGGTACCCTTACTCACCACACAGTTTTTAGGTACATAACATACAATAATTTCATTTCAATACTATAATCAAACCCAGGATCTCACAAGACGTTACTAGCTTCACGCGAAAGTATTAACTATCAAGAAAATATTTCAGTTTCTCTTCTTCTTCTTCTTCATCAACCCATATACGCCCACTGCTGAGCACGGGTCTCCTCTACCATTGAGAGGGTTTAGGCCATAGTGCCACGCTGGCCTAGTGCGGGTTGGCGGACTACACACCTAAGAAATTCCTAAGAACTTTTAGGTGTGCAGGTTTCATCACGATGTTTTCCTTCACCGTTAAAGGCAAGTTCAGTTTCTCTGCTTAAACTAAATACTTACCACACAGGTGTAGTCAGCAGTATCCTGGGCTGCGATGGAGTCTACCTGCAGGCTGTAATTGGCGTGGAAGGTGACCCTGGGCGGCAGAACCTGAGCGTCACCAGTATCGCTCAGGAGTGTAGTGTTTCTGTACCACCGCACTTCCACGGGGGAATCTGGAATTAAGTAGACAAGTAAGTAATTTGTGAATCTTAAGAATACTCTCATCACTGCCGTAGTCACATATATCTATATTATATTATAACTAATATATCTATATTATTTACATATTTATTTAACTTTTTTTACATTTAAAATATAAAGGTTTATATTTTAAAAAATTGCATTTAAAAATATCAAAATTTAATATTTATACCCGCAGATGGCGGGGTCTACGACCCAAGCTACCAGTAATTAGGATCCAAGAATTAGAAACCGTCTCACGATACGTGCCGTGTCTAATAACGCTGCTTTTTGTATCTGAGTTCTGACTTCTGACCCAATAACCGATTGAGAGCCGCCGAAGATATTGGTCGAGGCTTTTTGGTATCAAACCACGTGGTACTACCAAAACAATCTTATAAAATCACAACACAAATTTCCTGGAGTTTTATCCTAATAACTTCAGTTTCTTAATCAATATTCCATACAGTATGTAAATGGGATACCGCCGGGAAGGGTCGGCGGACAAAGCGAGCGCAATTGAAACACAAAGATATGATCAACACTTCCCTTCCTGTGAGTTCGTCCACCGACACAGGAGCGATGAACACAGGATGCGGTACACTGGGATATATTTGCAATGTTCTAATCCTTATTCAGAGCGTATACAGACCGTGATTTATAACTAAGGAATAACTTAAATAAATACATAGTTAAACAAAGATTTTAAAGATTATTTGAAATTTCATTAGGCAAGCTGGGTTACGGACTTCTTATTATGGAAGTACCGCCACTGTTATACTCCAGTAAAATCCAAATATACATTCGTATTTGACGGTGAAATTGGCTAGACATCAGCTTGCGAAACGTGAGGCTGCGGGAACCATCTCCGCGTGGATCACACAAATATTTGTTTCGGGTCTGAGTGTTTGTGAGACCTAAAAGTCTCTCGTAGTTTCTGATACCCACGACACAAGACTCGTATCTTAATGTGGGGTCATAACTATTTATTAATTCGATTATTTTAGTGTTCATATTAATAGCAAAAATAGTCAGGGAATATGCTCGCCCCACAAAGATTATATCGTATGGTTTATGTATAATGGCCTTAAAGTAGATTATTATCACTAAATGTAAAAAATAAGAATGTACGAATGCTCAATAATTAAGGTACCTACATATATGTTGCTATATGAATATTTATGTAACCCTTTACAAATGACGAGGGTCAAAAGACCCCATAATAATGCGTTGCAAACAAACTTTTTTTATCGTTAACAGTACATGTAAATTAAAACATTTGTACTGATATTATAAACCTAAAGAGTTGGTTTGTATGAATGCACTATTCTCAGCAATTACCAGTTCAAATTAAAAAAATATTTTTGCGTTGTACAGTCCATTTATTAAGAAAGATTACTGGCTAAGTGGGATCTGGAAAAGTTCCCGATAAACTGCAATAACCTTACCCCTTATGGGTCTGATACATAACATGTAATTTATATATGCATTATATTTTCAGGTTATGTACCTATACAGGGTGTATTTAGACCGTGATCGAAAACTGAGGCAGGTAATAGCGATAGTGATTACAAACCCCCTGGCATTAAAGAAAATCCCGACGAAAAATAAAATTTTTGAGGTTTTTCATACAAACCACATACTTTTAACACCGATGGTTGTATGGAAAACGTTAAAATTTTTATTCTTTGTCGGAATTTTTGATATCGCCACTGGGTTTGTGATCACCCTCGCTATTACCTGCCTCAATTTTCGATCACGGTCTAAATACACCCTGTATAAGGCCAGTGAGCAATAACACCTACCAATAACACATTGAGTGGTTGTTTTCTAGTTAACGTATAAAATGCCGCATCCTAGTATTTTTCACTTCAAGATGGCCGATAGAATCTTCCGGGCCAAGTGTTATATGTTCAATGCGTACGTGTCTAATACAATAAACATTACGCTATTGTACGTATGGTGTTGACAGAAGTGTCAAATTCGATGCTTTCTTCTATCTATTTATACAGGGTGTATTCAGACCGTGATCAGAAACTGAGGCAGGTAATGTCCAAAGTGATTACAAAACTCCTGATGTTAAAGAAAATCGCGACAAAAGATAAAAAAATTGACTTTTTCCATACAAACCACGTACATATAATGCCAATGGTTGTATGGAAAACGTCAAAATTTTAAATTGTTGGGATTTTCTTTAACGCCAATCGGTTTTTGATTACCGTAGTTATTACCTACCCAAGTTTCCGATAACGGTCTGAATACACCCTGTATAATAATGAATGCATGTCCTTTATAGCATCGTAAACTATGCATTAGATCATGTGATGATCTTTAGCAAAGTTGTTGTGCATGAGCCAAAGAAGGTTTTTGAGTTGAATACACAATTAAACCCGGTAGGTGGCGCTGCTGTCGGCATATCGCTTAAAGCTTTTCCGGGCAAGACGACGTCTACCAGGGCAGCTTGTTATAAATATGTTTATGTGATTTTGTTTGACAATACTTAGGAAACCGATTTTGATGATTTTTAACATGGAGTTAAATTAGACAAATAAAATTAATAGAATTACAGCTAGACTGAGTTTTTAACAGAAAAATCTTATAATATTTATGTTGTGGTTTTGTGGCATCAAAATGTTAGTACAAAATAATAAGTCTGAATTATATTTGACCTTTGCATTATGTATACTTCGGCTTTAAACACGCGAGGATTAAGACGATACCCGCTTTACCAACCAGGTAATAACAGACCTCTTGATAAAATTACCCATATCTAAACAAACATAGCTGATTGTAACAAATAGCAGCCATAAAAATAATGAGAAGCGATCAGTAACTAGAGTAAGTCGAAATTATGTGAAGTTATTTATCATGGGAGTTTGTAATACCAGTTTAACATAATTATTATTATTGTGGGTATACTTGGCCGAACGGCTGCGAACCATAGACTATATTTTCTATTTTTTTAGTTACAGCACCTTGACATTAAAAAAATTTTTGTTGATTACTTTATTTATTCAGATTAGTTAAATACTTAATTGTATATTGGGACATTTTTTGTTATTTTTTATCACTACATAGTATAAAACAAAGTCGCTTTCTCTGTCCTTATGCCCTTTGTATGCTTAAATCTTTGAAACTACGCAACAGATTTTGATGCGGTTTTTTTAATAGATAAAGTGATTGAATAGGAAGGTTTATATGTATGATAACATCCATTAAATATCAGCATTGCACCCGTGCGAAGCCGGGGCGGGTCGCAAGTAATAGTATAATCATGAATTATCACTTAGTTCTGTAAAAATATTGGGTCGGCAACTAAGTAATTGCGGATTTTACTCATAGATGGCTTCAGTTGAATTTTTAGGTTTGCTGGCGTAGTCCAAGTGTAAAAGACATATTGTTATTTGATAGTTGGTAATTCAGCTATCAATCAGTAAAAAAAGTTTTTTGATCGGTTGCGTAGTTTTTGTTTGGTGTTCGTTGAAAAATAGAAAATTAAAAGGAAGAATATCGTCATATTTTTCATTTTTTTTCGCAAAGGGAAAACGCATCGCAAGCTCACAAACAGCTATTTGCTGTTTATGACGACGAACCCGGGTTGTCAAGTAATTAATTGCGGATTTTCAAGTTTTTGAACATAGCCAAGTTGTTTTAAGTGATTTTTAATGCATGTATGTAATACATGAAGCTTCTCTACAATATCACGAGTTATACTGTGACGATCCGAATCGATTATTGCTTGGATAAAGTCGTCATTAACTTCAATTGGACAACCAGAGCGTTTTTCATCTTTGAGTGAAAATCATCAGAACAAAGTTTGTCCAACCAATTTTGACACTCCTGTTCTTTTAGGGCTTCGTCACCATAAATAGCACATAACTTTTTGTGAGCTTGCGATGCGTTTTCCCTTTGCGAAATTAAAAAGCAAAATATGACGATAATTTTCCTTTTAATTTTCTATTTTTCAACGAACACCAAACGAAAACTACGCAACCGATCAAAAAACTTTTTTTACTGATTGATAGCTGAATTACCAACTATCAAGTACAAAATATATTTTACACTTGGACTACGCCAGCAAACCTAAAAGTTCAACTGAAACCATCTATTAGTAAAATCCGCACTTACTTAGTTGCCGACCTAATAGTTTAAATACTCTTTTATACATACACCTACGTATACTTTAAAAATACATAACAGATATATTTTGTCTCAATGGGAGAGGAGGCCCGTGCCCAGCAGTGGGACGTGAAGCTGATGATGAGCATTTCTAATAGAATTTTAATAATGTCCATAAGTTTTTACTATGTAATAATTACTCACGTAACTTTATACACATCTACCTACCCTTTCGCTTATAGGCGTGAATAATAATAACTCAACGAACATTATGAAGTCAGTAACAGCTGTAGCATTTGTCGTCGGTACCGACAAGTCAATGTACGCAAAACAAAACAAAACAAACGAGACAGAGTGTGGGAAAATATATTGATATTAAAAGTAATAAAAGTTAATGGCATCCTCGTTTAGTTTTACGGCTTGTGTGGCTCAGTGGATGTTAGGGAGACTGTTGAATGTTTCAGTATAAGTTTGATTCCTATCCACATCACTTTCATTAGTATCATTATCATCAATCCATATACGTCCCACTGCTGGGCACGGGTCTCCTCCACCATTGAAAGGATTTAGGCCTTAGTCTACTACGCTGATCTAATGGGATTTGGCGGACTACACACCTAAGAAAATCCTAAGAACATTTAGATGTGCAGATTTCCTCACGATGTTTTCCTTCACCGTTCAAGCAAGTGATAATTCAATGTGAATACACACATAACTTCGAAAAGTCAGAGGTGTGTGCCTGGAGTTCTAACCCGCGACCGGCGAGATTCTCGACCGCGTGCCTAAACCTCGAGGCCATCACTGCTTCTATTATTTTATTAGTATGATGTAGTTAAAAATCCTCTTGGATTTGAACAAAAAATATTACATTTAAAAATATTACACACTTCGTTTTATTAGAATTAAATATGTATACTCTTATTCATTTCGCGGTATATAAGTCCGATCTAGAAGCACTAAGCTCGATCCGAGTTAGGCAAAGAGTAAAAAAATATAAAATTGTATTAACATGTAAAATCTATGGCGTACAATCCGCCATTTTGCATTATCCAAAATGATTGACTATAACCTTACCGGTACTCCTTACTAAAAAGACCCGAGCCCAGCAGTGGGACGTAAAATGTCTAAAAACAAAAGCCCAACGAGCTTGATTAGTTAAAATCGATTTATATCCGACAATCGCAGACACGACGCACGAAGAAACCTTACAAAATGCAGTATCACTTACATTTCATTATTATTACTTTGTATATCAGTTGATACGACTTAGAACGTACTAGGTGATACTTCTATAGAAGACAAAAAACCCAGCTTGCCTTAAAAATTGCGAGCTATTAAAACTTGAAATCGTTATTTAGCAAAATTTGTCGTAAATGAAAATAAGAGATTCACAATGAGTTATCACTTGCTTTAACGCTGAAGGATAACATCGTGAGGAAACCTGCAATCTTTAAAAGTTCTTAGGAATTTCTTAGCTATGTAGTTCGCCAACACAAAAAACACGCCCTAGACCAGCGTGGTGGACTAAGGCCTCTCTGTTTTACAAGAGGCCTGTGCTGAGTTGTGAGATGTATATGGGCTGATGATGTTGATACAATTATGTATAAAGACGGGCTTAATGCCTAAGACATAGGTAATGTAGAGATAAAAACTGGGGTATTTTTTTATGGAATAAGGAGGCAAACGAGCAAGTGTGCCACTTGATGATAACTGGTCAGCACCGCCCATGAACACCTATATGTGCATTCTCTCTCTCATCTCTCAGTATTCAACACAATTATGGCAACGTAATCCCCGCTATACCCAAATACGTCAGCTTATCCTGGTGAAGTTTATTCTTGAAAATTTTCCTCTGTTTACAGCGAAAATAAAATAATTTTCTAATAGAAACACGTAAAAGAAAAAAACTCAAAAATTTTCCTAATATTTCAATATGTAACCATTTAGTCAATATAATCTGCTGCGTTTTTAAGTTACAAATAACTTTTACGTTCTATGCAAATGACTTTCATAGGCCATGAGAACAATGTATTCTTGTTCGTCCGTCAAAATGATCGATATGATTTGATTAAACATGGGTTTGTGTTTACGTTTTATTTTTACAGAACATGCAATTGTTCTTACTAATTTAAATAGCAATATATTTTCTTTATTAAAATAGACGGCGGGAAAGGGAGTTTTTAACTTTTTGACTGCGTCGTGATCTCGCGGTATAAGGATGTGCCGTGCGATCTAGAGGTCTTGGGTTCGATTCCCGGGTCGGGTAGTGTTATTGGGTTTTTCCATCAGGAAATTCTCAGTAGCAGCACGATGTCTTGATATGTCCCCGAAAAACGGCAATAGGTTTGCCCCCTATTACGTGAGACTGATACATACTTGGCAAAATGTGGGTAAGGTAATGGTCCCTTCGGGGAATGCAGGCGTGAGTATGTGTATGTTATTTTTTATTTTTATATTTGAATTAACATACCTATTCCATTGACGTAACAGGGCAACAAAACTGTGTCGTTCTCATAAGCCTTCACAGTGACCGGAACACTTTTAAAATCATTTTCACAACTCACTAAATTGTTCAAAAATAATATTAACACTGTTTTCAATATTTTATTCATTTTTATTTTATTGTTCGTCACACTTTGATAAAATTTAACGATATATTAATTTTTGGACGGAGCCTGGGATGAAACAAAAGTAAAAATTAATAAATTCTAAATAATCTATGATTGTACATCTATAGTTTAAAATAAGAAATCATATTTAAGCAAGACTAAAAAAAATCCAATTTATGCGTCTTAAATTTTAAATTTAAATAAAAGAGTATCATATTTTACACAAAATAATTCAGATATGATTATCGTAAATTATTTGCGGTAGGTCACCACGCATTTCACCTTAATTACAATTTGCGGCGGAAACGATATTTTTTTTTCATTTCATTATCTTTGTTTCACGGTTCTGCACGTTCAAAATGCGCGGATGCACGGTCTAACGCATTTTAAAAACGGATATAAAACTCCTTTGACAGTAAACTTTTTAATTTCACCACAGATAAAAAAGGAATAAAACTTGTCGATTTAAATATTAATTGGGAAAAGGAACGGCCGCTTGGTGGCGGGAACCGGAGTGAACTGTCACTGGAGCGCATGCGCGCTGTGGCGTCACGGGACCAATGGTCAGCGTAACGCTGGGGTCACAACGAGATAAACTAAACATTTATTAAACATAATCAAGCCAGCAAACATAAAATTAATGAATTTATTCGGATTTTAGATTTTAAGTGTTATAGACGTATTTACAAGGTACAACGGTCGGGCTCGCTTTGCCACGCGCAATTTTATATAAAAACGATTGTGTATTCCATACTTCCCGTCTATGTTCATACCAAAAGCTTTAAATAGTTTATATAACTTGACATGACACAATGAACTTAATACATTTAAAAGGAAAAGAAACACATAGCAGAGAAACAAACAGAACTATAAGGTAGCCATAAAAAGTTTCTTGAATATTTGGTAATTGTGGAGCTGAAATAGGTCAGCATGTCGAAAACAAATCGTACTCCTTATAAAATGTATTAGAATTAAAAATTGTTAATTTAGCATTTTTAAAACTACTAATTATTAATTACCCATTACATTATTAAAGTGAATTAATACTAAATAAAAATAATGATTGACAAGTATTTGTTTTAAATACCTCAGTGTGCCACATACCTAACGCATATCCAGTCAATTAATGGTATCACCTTAATTTAACGGAACAAGAAGGAACACAAGACGCGATTACTCATTGTGACATGTATACAGTTACTTCAATATTTGGCGCCACTTGTTTTCACATCCTGCCTAGACCCAATATTGGCTTGACGCAAGTAGCCATTCAGAAATGTCTTTGCCTACCCCCTCGGGAACATAGTCGTGAATGTGTATAGCAATGACATAATTATAAATAAATAAATACACCCAACAGTCACATACATAGTCCTGACCCCACACTAAGATACGAGTCTTGTGTCGTGGGTATCAGAAACCACGAGAGACTTTTCGATCTCACAAACACCCAGACCCGAAACAAATATTTGTGGATCACACAAACATTTGTCTCGGTGCGGGGATCGAACCCGCGGCCGCTCGTTTCGCAAGCTGATGTCTAGCCAACTGCGCCACGGGGCTGTCAAATATTTTGATAATTTTTATTATTCTTGTGCCTTTGGTGCTTTTTTATCATTATCGTGGTAAAAGAGTGTTGTCCATTTAAAGATTCCGTGTTCGATTCCCAGGTTGGGCAATAGTACCTACGGAGTTTACAAATGAGTCCCAAACGTTGATGAAACGTAGGTGCTAAAATGAGTGTGTCATCATCATCATCACCAAGCTGGTGTAGTGCGGGTTGGCAAGTTACACACCTAAGGAATTCCTACGAATTTTTAGGTGTGCAAGCTTTCTTACGATGTTTTCCTTGAACGTTAAAATATATAAAGTATGGGTAACTTAAGTTTGAACCCGCGACCGCCGAGATTCTCGGCCGCGCGCCTAAACCTCGATTCCATGACTACTTAACTAGTAAAAGTTATTCGCGTTTGTTTTTCTTTAAAATACTCTGTTACTTTTTAAATGTTTTATCTTGCAAACATTTTTTACATATTCAAATCTACACTCATTAACAAAATGAGCGTTCCATAAGGTTATCGTTTTAAACTTCTAGATAACTTGTATAAAAATTACTTTCTCACACTAAAAAAACAGTCAATATAAACAGTGCGACCCATTTCATAACGCATATCATTCAAATAAAATGTAGATTAAAAAACGAGGGATCCAATCACATCTCAAGTGTTTTTTTAATCTACGTTCCGTTGCACGCGTTAATTAAAATATATTCAAACGATATGCTAACGAATTCGATTAACAATACAATTTATCGATACTGTAACATATTTCAATGTTAGAGATAGTTTATGGTTTATGAATGCACGTTATGATTACGAGCGGGTTAACGGTTTAAATTGTATCTTTTGGAAACTTACGTAAACTCACGCCATTATCAGTGTAGGTGTAGGTAGACTAGTATATCTAGATTCCCGTTTTGCCAGTTATGATGATTTAGGTAACGAGGGCGGGCTATGTTTCACAAAGGGTTAATAATATTTTTTATGTACCTATTATTGCTATAACCTGCTTTTTCCTCGATAAAGAATGAGTTAGTTTAACCCTAAAGCCAAATTGCGCTTATTTTAAAAATGTACTTTTTCAGACATACTTCCAGACTCCATATAATTACTGAGAATGGAACAAAAACTTAGGTACTGCGCTTAAATTGATAATTAACTCGAAGCATTTAACAGCGACGAGAAATATTCAAACTCATAATTTTCTACATTATTTTACACTAACAATAAGAAGTTATCAAAGGAGTTTAAACTGTGTTTTGACACTTGAAAGTACGTTAAGAAATTTATCTAAAACCATAAAAATACATACAAAAAAATATTTTTATTATAAAAACACCTAGTTTAAAATAATTCCACACTTACATTGTAATTTACTGCAGTTAATATAAAACAATCACAATATTACTGAATTGAATTGAATTCTTATTACTAATGGTTTTAATAACGCGGCAAGTGTTTAGTGACATTATTTTCTCACTTGTATCTCGTAGGCGTTTTATGTCCGTATTTCATTTTTATTGTAATGAGTTTAAATAAAATTAACACAGACCTTGATTATACTACTAATAAATAAATACACCCAACAGTTACATACATAGTTCTAACCCCACACTAGGATACAAGTCTCGTGGGTATCAGAAACCATGAGTCTTTTCGGTCTCGCAAACACCCAAACAGAATCAAATACTAGTGGATCACGCAAACATTTGTCTCGGAGTAGGGATCGAAGCCGCGGCCAATCGTTTCGCAAGCTGGTGTCTAGCCAAATGCGCCATGGGGCTGTCAACTAATACATGAAGAATGTTTAAAATTCCAAGTATATTGAACTTACTGATTAAAACTTTGCTGTAGCATATATTTATGCAGAAATAATGAAACTAGGACAAAGTTACTATAGTCAGCATAGTAAGCCCATATACAAGTACATACATCCCACTGTTAGGTACGGGCCTGCTCTACAACCAAGAGGGTTTAGGTTTTAGTCCACCACGTTGTTTTAAGTGAAACAAAAGTAATTTTCTTGTTTACAAATGTTTTTACTAATTATATTTTTTTTTTAAATAACGAATTTGCATAAAGACCTGACACAAAAACTTGCGATTCACTTACAGCCTCGATATCCGATTTGATTAGTCTAAATTAAAAAAAAAACAGCTACCAACATTATCATGACACCACACTTTCCCGCCATAAACGTAGCTACTCGTAAAATGTGGCTTAATTTTTACAGCTATCACATCATTACACCGGTTTTAGATTAACGAGGAGCCTATATGAATATACTTTGCTCCGCGGCTTTTTCCCTGTTAAAATTTTTCACTCTTTTAAAAGTAAAAATCTAACCTCATCAGCATTTGAGCGCCAAACATTTTTTTATCTCATATCTGTAGAAAGTCTACTTTGGTTGACACTTATTTTGGCTGTTTAACATTAATCCTTTCTACACTGAACCCGCTTTTCAAAAATAAATAAAAATTGTCATTAGCCTGTTTGTTTCGTTAATTAAAAAAAAAATTATACCTATTTTTATACTATAAGGATTAACATTATCACAACCTAGTTATTGTCCGCAACTTTGTAGGCGAAACCATAGGATTCAAAAGAAATATTTTTCATTAGTGCTCATTTTGTAACGCGATTATATTATGTAGCTTTTAGTCATCTTTGATAAATAGGATATTGAAAAAAAAATAAGATCCGTTCAGTAAATCCAGAGATTATCGTACACTCAACTGTTTATAAAATTGACATAGACATACTTAGCTAATTTAGGTACCTATAGCAACTATAAAAAAATTTGCTTCCATAAACTCTATTCCTTTTAATCAAAAAAAGAAATATCCAAATCAGTCCAGGAGCTTAAAGTTTATTATTCATTAACAATCACAAACAGAAATACAAACCCACTTAACTTGTATAATATTTGTATAAAGATTTACGACAAAAGTCTCGAAGCTATATCAGAAATAATTCGAAAGCTTGTGAGCATCACGGGCTTAATTAAAAACCTTGTACAAACTATAAATCAAACGGTATTTGTTTGTCCTGCGTCTACGTTGACTGCTGAGCCGATTTTTTTTAAGTTTTAGTCACGATTACACTATTGTCATGTTATTAGGTGTCATTGTTATTTTATTAAGTAATAATTATTTTTTATTGGAGTGTGTTAATTGATTGGACGAAAGTTATTTTTTTTCATAGTAGTTGGATGATACAAATCTAAATGAAATGACGTTAAATCAAAAGTTAATTAAATTATTTAAATTAAAGCAATTAATAAAACACTTCAATATATAAATACATAATTTAATTATTATAACTAATTAGTAGAGACCACTTGTTTTTATTGCTATACCTACCAGCGGTATGTGGGATGTCTTTTTAGTCGCTAGAAAATTCCATTTCTAATCTTAAAATCCAATTAAACTCTCAAAATGAGCGATTAACACTGATTTGTTAAGAAACGATTGGATTTTTTTAACGTATACTTCTTTAGCATATTCATCACAGACATCGAATAAAAGACCCAAGTGAATAGTCCAAAGGAGACATGAATGGGAGCAATTTGAGCGGCCATTGTGTGCCATTCGGGACAGCAAGTAACAATACATCACGACTCAACGTTATATTGAAGTTGAATTATTGTGTTAACTTCTATTAATGTGCACTTCGTAGGTCAAAGGTCATTTTTACTGTTTGTTTGATTTGAAATGTACGCAAACCTGCAACGGCTAAGTGGTGGATAAAGATACATACAACTAAGTACGTGTCAGCAACAACTTTTTTAAATTCAAACATACATTGATCAAGTGTGAACCAATCTACGTTGTTTCTCTTCACCGGACTATAGCCTAAAACCTCTCAATGGTAGAGAAGACCCGTGCCAAGCAGTGGGTCTTATATGGGTTGATGACGAACCAATCTATGAGCTTCTGTTGATAATTAATTTATGAAAAAATTCAGTATCATTTTCTTATGTAAAGAAATCAAACTAAAGACTCCTTGATTGTAAAATATCTCTGCTATACTCACCGATCAAATTCAGATTTTATTCTTCTTTTATTCTTCTTGATTTGTAGATGAAGTCTTAAATGACACAGGGTGTATTCAGCCCGTTATCGGAAACTAAAGCAAGTAATAGCTACGGTGATCACAAACCCATTGGCGTTGAAGAGTTTGTAATCACATATATAAATATCTAATACTACCTGCCTCACTTTTCGATCACGGTCTGAATACACCCTGTACTTAAATAAAAAATAATTATTAATTAATTGTGTCATTGTGGATAATATTAAGCTGACCATAAAAATTACCGATCAAGCTTACTTTTTCATATCTAGAATCATTCTATTTAAGGAATCGAAGCCATGTCTCTCAACAGCACATAAATTGCGTCTTCTCAGTAATAAAATATCATAATAGGAAGGGTACCTATGTAAAAAAAAAATACATACGTCAAAGTTTTAAACTAAAGAGGCTAATATACTTACTTATTGACCGTAAAAGGATTACATGAGGAAGACAGTTACATAACATACGTATATAAGTACATAGCTTTTTCTTATCCAATTAGGTATGTATCAAAAACAAGAAAGTTAACAGGATACAAGTTAAACGTTATAATATTGCATGAGGCCATATCATATTTGTTCTATTTGAATGTTCTATTATCTCATTGGATTATAACAATGTGTCTTTGTCACATCACAGGAAACGGAAAATAATACCCTAAGGGTCAGTATTTCCTTTCATTCAATTGCAATAAATCCATCTTAACTTTCACAATCGGTGTTTAATAAACACATGCTTTTCTTAATTTTTAACTTTATTATAATCTTAGACTTTTTGATTAACCATTACATTACCTACATTTATGTTTAAAAATAATATTTTGCATTATAAAATATTTGTTAATATTATGTGTAGCACGAACTATGACTTCGCATTATTTATAACAATTGGCAACACTGACACAAAATGTCCTCCAGTTGCCAAAAAGATGAATTTGGTCCGCCTAGTTGCAAAAAAGTTAAAATTGACAATGAAAACGTGAATGATGTGAGCAATGCCGATTTGCAACTAAAAGACTTTGTTTTAAAGAAAATTTTGAACATAAATACGAACAGGAAAACTGCTTGTGTAGTGGGTGAATTTAAAGATAAAAGTGGCGTGGGTTTAATCATATTAGAGAAGAATGCGTTCAAAGAGGAGGATTTGAGCGGCGAAGGTTATTTTTGTTCGGAGACGGAGTTGCGAACGTTCTTCCAGAACGACATTTACGGGAATTACGAGTGTTTCCCGCGACCGGAGCTGAACGGTACTTTTACTTTTCTCTGTCAAGGTTTCCAAAATGACAATTAGTCATCGCCAAGACGTTTTGGAAGTCGTGAGTGACAAATTTAATTTCGGGTTATTTATTTCGCGTATTTCACGCCTTTTTCATTGTCAACTATAGACCTTACCTAATATTGTTTAGTTTCCTGTGTTTTTATTTCTACCATATGGTAATAAAATTTGGTCAGAGGCATTGTTCTTAACAGTGGATATTCATTATCTAAACAAAGAAATACTGATAACGAGTGACTGAATAATAACTTCGTTCAATTACAGGAATGATAGTATTACTTATAAAAGTGATTTATATTCAAAACAGGAAAGCAGTGTTGTAACTGTGTAAGCTGTTAATCATAATGTCGCAACTTTTGCGTTGTAGCAATCAGTGTAGCATTTCTTTGACACAGATTTTATTAATATAAGATAAAGTTCTGATTAGAATATTAGTAAGACTACCTAATTAAGGGCTAGATTTAGCTCAACTAACTACTACAAAATGTTCTTTATTACAAAACACAGTATATAATGTAAATTTTAAAAAGTTTTAAACCATATTTATAATACAGGAAATGTTTTTATTATTATATTATTATACCTGTTAAATTCATATTGAGTCAACATGTATTGTCGAACAGCTGTTAAAACATACTGTTTGCTATGGTATGCTAATGACTAGGAAGTCTCTTTTCATTTTCTTTTATGATGCTATGCTAGTTTTTCTTATACAATAAAGTCTATTCAGTAAAACAAAAGTACATTTGGACTTGTATTTTGAAGTTATGTGTGTATTTACAATTAATCATTTTGGATTTTAATGGTGAAGGAAAATATTGTGAGAAAACTTGCACTTTTTAGCTGTATAGTCCACCTACCCTTATTAGACTAGCATAGTGTAATAGGGCCTAAACCCTCTCTGTTGTAGAGAAGGATCATGTTGAGCAAAAGCTCAAAAGAACTTATAAAAGTCTATTTGAATGATTATATTGGTGATATTGACATTAACACTAAAACAAATAGAGAAAACATTTAAATATTTAAGCTGTTCTACAGAGTTGCTATTTATATATTCATCTGTTACCAATTTCAGGTGTTAAGACAACAATAATCTATCCAGCGACGGAGGCACACATCGCCAAGTTTGTTCACCAACAACTTCATATTGTGCTGGAAACTCCGGAGCTGTATGAAACTCTGACGCTGCCTTTTATACAGAAAGAACAGTTCAATTTGCAGGTATGTTTGATCTATACTGAAATGCTTAGGGCCTTACTTCATTACTTCCAGGAATTTTGTGGTATGTTTAAATACTTTTGTTGCTTGAATATGAGGCAAAGGGAGGACTAAAAAAATTAAAGTAGAGATATTATCAATTTTAGATTAGCATGGGCATAGTCTAGTTGATGTTATTAATGTATAATTTGAAGTCTAAATAATATTTTGTAGCCAGAAGGTTGTCCTCAACTAATTTTTTTTTATTACATAAATGATAAATTACTAAGAAATGAAACAAAAACATAATTAAAGGATGATTCATTGTCATAATCTAATCTAAGTTGTTTCTAACTTGTAATCCATATAACTTGTGAAGTTATCAGGTTGGTAATAGATGATTAAGTTGCATCACCTTACTAGGGGCTGGTATAAAAGAATTTTTGGAAAACCTGTCGGTGTACTTGTCCTAACAATGTCAATTTGCTTATCAGGCCTTACACATCCCACTGCTGGTCCTGGGCCTCCTTTACTCTTAAGAGGCTTTAGGCCTTAGTCCACCATTTGTTTATATTATGTGTGTATGCATAGCTTTGAATAAATATTTGGTAAGTGATCTTGCAATCTTTACCTTCTAGATAGTAAGTGTTTCAATAAGAAACTCACCCTTAATTTAAGCTCATTATATTCCATGCCCTTATTTCCATCCAAGTTCATATTTAGCACAAACCTTGAACAATTTTAAAGAAGAATTCATTTATATATTTCTTGTTTTTTTTTTCCCAGTGGGTATACAACATATTAGAAGGCAAGAAAGAGCAAGATAGAATAGTCTATGACAACAAGTGTGAGAAGGAAGGTTTTGTGCTGGTGCCTGACTTGAAGTGGGACGGTCTGACCAAGGAGACGTTGTACCTCCTAGCTATTGTACGGCAGAGAGGCATCAAGTCGTTGAGAGATTTGGATGATAGCCACTTACCGCTGCTAAAGAGAGTTAGAGACGAAGGAAAGGTTAGTTTTCTTACTCAATATGCTGTTAGGTCCATAAATGTGTGGTCTGTTCAATATTCAGACCAGTGTAAGGTATTATCTGTATATTACTAAATCATTCCTTTACTTAGCTATATTGATAAAAGTTGAATACTACTGAGAACTCAAAGCATGTTGCCTCGAAATACCATTGCTTACAGAGTAAAAATGGGGCGAATTTGTATTTTTGTAGACGTAATATATTTCACTACGATAATATACGGTGAGCCTTCAGCGGAAGGAATTTCTCAGTATGAGCAGTGTACAGTAGTCGTAGTTTGTTACGAAACACAGTCCATGGCGCATGATTTTAATGTAACTGTTATGTGAATCTCTCGCCTATAACAATAATACTGGTCTAGTCACTATTAAAATTTGAAAAGTATGGTCATTGAAAAGTAGTAATTTGCTATTATGATTGTTATCACCTAATATCTTTTGTGCAACAAAAAACGGAGAATATTAGTAGACCGCAATGTTTTTTCGGTTAATTAGTGTTTAGAACTAGACATCATGTTCTTCTCATTTCTCATACATGTATTTTGTTTCTTTTTCAGAAAAAAATTAGCGAGAAGTACAACATACCAGGGTCTCAGCTGCGCATTTATCTACATTACCAGCCGTCTTTCTACCACCTACACATACATTTCACGTACTTAAGGCACGAAGCGCCCGGCATCTATGCGGAAAAGTCGCATCTCCTCGATACAGTCATTAATAATATCGAAATCATGAGTGATTACTACAAAAAAGCCACTTTGCCCTTCACCATCAACGAAGCGGGGTCCCTATTCAAAATTTTCGAGTCAAATGGACATTTGAAGAGAGTTCAATCAGATATTGAACTGATTGATAAATAAATTGTACATAGAATTATTATATTGTAAGTGAAAATGTTGATTAAAAGTATTTTGATGGAATTGCGCGCCAGATTGCGCAGTTGCAACGTCTACATCACCACAGGTGTAGACCTAACTAAGGATTGTAATCTAAAAATCAGTATAAAAGCTAATTGTATCATACTCAATTACTACAATGATAATTACAAATCCAGTAGACGGGACAGTCTGTCCTCAATTGAGAGCTTGTCCGATTGCTTCTCAGACGAGGAATTGGAAACAACCACAATAATACCAATAGTGGAGTTTTGTCAAGTTATACCAAATTCAATGTCCTGCCTGAAAATCGACAGGAACACCATATCATTTAGGATTTTAACAGAACCAAAAAACGGTGGTAATTTTTATACAGAATTTATAACTGAAAATTTACAAGATTCAGTCAAATGTAACGGCATGAAAGTAAATGTCAAGATTGGTGATGGAGTCAAAATTATATGCTCAAATTGTTCGAATATTGTCTCTGATGGTTGTGTGAAATTTGAGAGGATTTTGGAATTACCATCTAATAATATGGATATGTCTGAGTGGTTCTGCCATGGACACAGCCACGGGTCACAAACTGAAGTAGTTTTGAAATCTAACAAACTTGATTTTCTATACAGACTCACATATTTTGCAGTCAACCCTTCAGTACTTTCAGAAAAGGCCAATAAATTCAATGCCAAAAGGACAGTTTATCATTGCAATAGATGTCTAGCCTGGTTGGGCCTGAAAAACAAAGATACAATCAAACTGTTCAATTCAGAAGTGAAGATTCAACAAAATGATACCGAGCAGCTGGCATTAACTTTCAAAAATCAATTGAACAGTGTTCACATTAGTGATTTTGTCCACACAATAGAGTACATGATGAAAGAGTTCAACCTCGGCTTGCAATTCACAATAATGTGCAAAATTGTTTTGGAATGTACAATTTCAGCTGCAAAGAAACAGTATCTATTGATTTGGGTGATGGATAAAGAATTACAAGTACTGAGGAACAAAGATCACATACTGACGGATAGAATAGAATTGCAGTCAAACTTTGTGACCAAAATTCTTTTTAAAATTGAGCTTGACCTCAACGATGAGGTTGAGTCTTGGCTTGCAGACCCCAGCGTGGTCTCAACAGACATATCCAAAAATATGTTCCATCAAGGAGTAGAGCATTTGCAAGAGATGTCTTTGAATGTTCCTGAAACCTTCCGCAATACAAACGGGTACTGCGTTAGTTACTTGAAGATTTAAATAAATCTGGGAATAAATTTTTTATTATTTTATTTATTACACCTTGAGATGTATGGATAAAGTTGTTAATTATCTTCCCCTTAATTACTAAAAGGTACAAAGAATCATTTGCCAATTATAAAAATAAATGCTTGCTGGCTATATATTTTTTTACATTAATAATAAAAATAAAAGAATTAATTATTTATTTTTGGATGTAAGCTTCTTGCATATTCAGCAACTAATTATGTTTAGGTACTAAATTTAAAGGTCATTCACGGTCTGCTAATTATAGTTAATCTTTTTTAAATTTATTTTGAAACAGTTCTTTAATAAATTTTACGTCTTCGTCCTTTATGATATTCTATTTGGTTATCGGTCTTCGCAAATTAGATGGAAAAATATGTGTTCTATGTACATACTAGACACCACAAATAGTGAAGAAAAAAAATTAAATTAAATAAAACCCAATGTTATATAACTTAATGTAGCGTAAAATGGCGTATAAGATAAATGGTCGGAGCAGCAGAACAACAAATCGACAGTTGCGAGTTTAAATTTTGGGTCTTCGAATTTTCTGCACTTTTAAGTTAGAGTAAATTAGACAACTTACAAACATTATGTTTACTAAGTGCAAGTTGGGCTTTATTTATTAACAAATTAAAATTCTAGACTGTATAAAAATAAATATTTTATTAATAATCTATTAGTATATACCTTACATATAACACATTTTCTTTGCTGAACGAAGTACAAGCGATAAATCTTATTGCAGACGCGATAAAATACGGACGCGGTAAGGAAAATTTAATAATATACATACCCATAAAAAGTATTCTATAATTGAAACATTATTTAGTGTAATTTGAATACACTATTTTTACTTGACTTTGACGCTTTTTACATTATGCTAACATAGACCATTCACATTAATATTATTAACGAATTTAACTCTGTTAGTCAATAACTAAACAGTTACATTTTAATGTTTTTGGAAAGAAGTTGCATAATATGTTCTTGAAACTTAAAAAACAAAACAAATGTAATACTACTATACTAGGAATGTTTTACACCGAAATAACCAGTTTTCATTAAAAACCAAAACAAAAAATAATATAATCAATTATGCTTGTAAAAAACTAAAAGAAAGTTATAGACAGTAGAAAATAGAAAATTTACAAAATAAATACATGCCTATTGTGGTTTTTATTGTGTACTAGTTTTTGTGATTGCAGTAAATTCTTAAAAATTTTAGTTAAATAAACTCATAAATGTCAGAACTAAAATATAAATAACTTTATACATAATATTTAATTAATGTTGCAATATTAAAACAAAATTCACAAATTTCACATGCTTTTTTAATAACTTTATTGACTTATCATACCAACTTTGTAACTAATGTATAAATATTTAACACATTTTATTTATAAAATAATTCACATAGCTTCAATGCTTTGGGAGCTTGGTGTCTGCATCCTTATTTGGTTGAGGCCGTTCATGATGAAATGGTAGTTGAAATACCAGAAGATGATGAATGCCATAAATATAACAATATCTGAATGTGGGTTTAAGGAAATTCTTATGAAATTAGTATATAATGCTACTCTCATGAAATCATCATTTCCATTTTAATGCATGACTGCTGCCACTTAGAAAATGCAATAACTGAGAGCACTTTCTTGAATAATACACTCAACAGTCACAAACATTGTTCTGACCCCACACTAGGATAGAAATAAAGAGATAGTCCTGTGTTGTTGGAATCGAAGGTGGCAAAAGACTTTTTGTCTCACAAACAACTTGACCCAAAACAAATATTCAATCTATCCGCAGAATAAAGTTATATTAGCAAATTCTCAGCTTCTCTTTCTCAGAGATTTAAATTTAATTGAGCACAAAATTATCTGTAACTTTTTTTGATCCTTAAGCAACAACAAAAGTTATGATTATTATTACTTCACTAGTGCAATATATAAACAAGTTTAACTCTGTAAAGACATAAAAAGTACTTTGGTGTTAGAGTCATAAGTAACCTTATTCTACACATTGGTTGATTTGTGGATCACCCAAAAAATTGTTTCAGTGGAGGGATCAAACCTGCAGCCTCTTGTTTTGCAAAAGACACTATGTCTATTGAACTGCATAATGCTCCATTTAGTGCACCTAAATAAATAGACAATTATAATATACTTCAAGAGATATATTATAATGTAGAAAAGTTTAATTTGTAATGAAGATATACATTGTATTGTACAAAAACTGCATTACTTTGAATAATGAAGCAAAAATAAATGATACAAAGTTATAAAACAAAGTAATTTGGTTACTTTCAGCGCAGGTTAATACCACAAAAAAATAAAAACAGTCTTGGCCAAGGTTAAAGTTTTTACACAACTTTGGCACCTCAGTAAGTTATATCTTGTGAAGATTACAAAAAATAGATTTTTTGTGTCTGGTAATCTGCAGAATCAATTCATTACTTTTAAAATTACAAGCCAGGTTGCAACTTTAGATTTATATGCCCATATGTATAAAGCTAGATCTTATCAAAAACTATTATTATTACCGAGAAGCTCATGAAAATGTGAAAAAAATACTAGATAAAATACAAGTTGCTAAAAGAATTGACCCTTGAAATACGTACCTGCATAATTAACCTCATTAAACCAACCTTATTAACAACAAACAGTTCTTACTGGAGTTAAATTTTTTTTAAAGGATACGGACAACGATTTGTTCCCAGACGTCTACCATATACAGCTCGTTGACTAAAATGTACCTAATGTACAAGTTTTTCACGTATTTCTTGATTTTATCTACTGCATCCATTTTCACAAATTGTTAATAGTGGTACAACTTCTTCAATTAGTTTTATCTGTGTTTTGGTATATCTACTTCTTATGTAGATATTAATGGAAATAAGACTGACAAGTCCTTTGGTTTCTTGTAATTAAACCACTTAACAATTATCACAAACTTGGCTGTTTTAAAAATCAAAATACGTCACTCATCACTTCGCTTCCACTGAATGTCAATTATTGTGATAAAGAATAGAGATGCCTCCGTTTCACATCAAATAATCGAGTAGTCGATTATGATCGCAAGGGCGAATAATCGATTTTTATTGTTTTTTATAACACTCGTATGACGCTGTGCGTGAGTGTTTTTACCATTGAAAATAAACGTAAGGCGAACCCAGTATTAGTGTTTCTAAGTTGGGAAAATGTGGTTTTCGACATAACACCACGCGATTCACAACTATGTCGCGATACGAAATTAAAATTTGGCACTGATTGATTAGGATCGACTCACTAGTAAAAATCCCTCGTTTAATTTATAAGGGTTTTGCCATTGTTCCCTGTATCTCAATAAAGGTGAATGAAGGGGTGCGATCGAAAAATCTCTAGTTTTGGATACACATGACACAGGACTGGCATATAACGATAGTAACGAGTGTTATGGGTATTTATTATGCTGTATGCAATGGTGGAATGAAAAGTGGATTTAATTTTTCGAGCCATCAAAAGGACATTGCTTAAATACAAAAGAAACAAAAGCATATATTCATATATGATTTATTATTCGCTTGGTTAATATTAATGTGACCTTAAAGTAAAATAAAATTGGTATCAGCCGCCTACGATAACCACTTACAAGCAATCTTAGCCAAATGATTTTTACACTGGCATTATATCGATTTGTACTTAAAAATATGTTACATTCACATGCTTGGTAATAACTAAAATATTTCGAAGACTTTCACCGTATCACTAGCCTGCGAGAGAACAGAATATAGTAGACTTTCTGAATATATTTACAATGGTGATTACATTTGTACTTAAAAATATTAAGCATTTAATTGATTAAAATGTGGAGTCCAAAACTCCAAAATGTTGCTTTAATAAGTTAGCAATCTGGTTATAACAGAAAGGTTAAAACTATTTCATTTAGTCATAATTGACAATATCTTAATACAATACAGTTGGTACTTAGATATATTAAACCTTGAAAAATAGAATTTGTAACTATAATTAATACAATCAATTCCTAAAAAATCCACAAAGTGTTTTGAAATATAAATGTACTTGATTTCACTCATGCAATGTAAAGTTGCCATGCTAAATCCGAATATATTATAATGGTAACATAAAATAAGCGTGCATAGATAATTTAGCAACTTATCTCATAAAATTACTTATAAATTTAGTGAAAATGTAGATAAATTATTTTTTGGAAAATAAATCATTCCATCACATTGATGTGATGTTCCTCATTCCTGTTTGGTTTTATTCCAATTAGTTAGACCAATGTAGGTATTAGGAAAATTTAAGTTGTTTTAAAAAACCTTTTAGTAAACAACTATGCTTTGTCAAAGCAAGAAGTTTGACTTTAAATTTTGATGATGATATCTTTGCACATCAAAATATCTTTTATTATAATTGAACATTTCATCTCTTGTTTATTATAGTTACATAATACATTTTAAATGGCAACACATTTTTTAATTTGAATTATGAACTTGGATTTTAAACAAAATATCTTTTAAAAGACTTATACACAAGCATATATGATAGCCTTTTTGGTAATAGTAAATGCACATATTCTGCAGTTAAATTAATGATTGTCAATTTAATATGTATTATGTTACTAAAATAGGTGAAAATCTTTAATTCTTATTCTTAGCATATAACTCATACAGGGTGTATTTAGACCGTGATCGAAAACTGAGGCAGGTAATAGCGATAGTGATTACAAACCCCCTGGCATTAAAGAAAATCCCGACAAAAAATAAAATTTTTGAGGTTTTCCATACAAACCACATAGTTTTAACACCCATGGTTGTATGGAAAACGTCAAAATTTTTATTCTTTGTCGGGATTTTTAATATCGCCACTGGGTTTGTGATCACCCTCGCTATTACCTGCCTCAGTTTTCGATCACGGTCTAAATACACCCTGTATATAGCTGTTAAAACTTATTTAAAAGCTTGAACAATTTCACCCTAGAGGGATATAAAATATGTATATATATTTTGAGGCAAATATTTCTGTTACAAATGTATTAATGAATTTTATTGTCCCATTGTTAAGTTTCGGTTTAAAATTTCATATACTCAGTCTTAAACAAGGCACCGGTGATCCAATAAAACTATAAAATTGTAAATAGAAAAATAGCTGCCCCCACTCTCATACATTAAAATTGGCACAATTTATTGTCTATAATATTGTTTTTTAAAAATGACCACATACGTTTCATAAATAAATTATGTTTTGGCTAAGAATTTTCAGTATATATTAAAAATACTGTGTATATACCTTATATAGTATAATAATTTGCGAAGAAATCACACAATTTTGCTGACGATAATTTTCTTTAAAAAATTATAATATTTAGTATGTTCTAAGCATACAACATACTATAGAATATTTTTAGGAAACAGCACAATCTTGGTACGCACAAGATTTTTTATATCTAATCATTCAGAAAATGTAAGACTTGAGGTACACTCAAAACATCCTAACTAATTACAATACTGAAAACATTTCAGTAAATTAAAAACTTGAAACATCACTATTGGATGAAATTCGAATGAATTGATACGTGTCAAATTTGACAGCTGTCAAACATCCCTTTTAACGGTTAGCTGTTATACTGCCTTAAGTTTCCAAACAGTTTGGATTGTACATCAAAATTGACACATAATCAGCCAATGACAGCTTTTGCCAATGCACGTGTCAAACGTGGCAGCTGTTACTGGTGTGTCAAATTCGGAATTCAAATTTGCCGTACGTCACACTGACAGGTGTCAGGCGTTGACAGCTGTCATTCGAGATACTCTGTGTAGCCTTGCGCGCCGGTGAATATGACGTCGATCCATATTCTGGCCGCCTCGCCAGATGGCGCCATGAGATAGTACCGCCTCTGTCTAGTCTTCACTATGAAAGTTGTCTGTGGGTTGGGCGATTTCGACGTATTCCCGTGGTCTAGGTACACTTCTTCTATGACCTGGAATTTGAATAATTATAATGTATAGATTTATTCTTTGATTTTCTTACTTAAGTGTCAACCATTTAAAGAACCGGAAAAAGTAGGCAGGAATAGAGGCATTTATTTAGGTCTATATTTCACTAACAGTATTTTCTTACTTGAGAGTAAAATTTTAAGAAAACCTCATGAACATTATTGACAATTTTTTTCGCTTTTTCTATAAAAAAAAGTAGGCACGTGATAAAAAACCACATTCGGTTTTTTAATAAAACTGTTATTACCTGGAAGTACGCACCGCCGCGCGGTTTCTTCTCACTCTTGTCCCAGTAGTACACGAACGTTTTCGTCTCTCTGTCGAAAACGAACCACCTGCCAACGGAAAATTTTGATATTGACACGGTTATATTATACGTTAGGGTATAAAATTGTGTGTATCGAGTTAACATGGCATTTTGTTTACTAAGAAAGCATGATGATATTCACAAACAAGTAAATCTCCGAGATTTATTTCAACGGTACGGTAGTCTAAGTTCTACGCAATTGGGGTTAAGTCCATTGTCGTTAATTTCAGGCAATTCTCTAGATATTTATACATACATAAATATCATCTTGTTCGAATCCCCCGAAGCTGCCCCATATTTCAACAATTGTGTTATTTGCCCACGTAACAGATGCGAGCCTATTGCCGTTTTTCGAGCATAGTTCCAAAATTCGTGCTGCTACTTAGAATCCCCTACCGGAAAACCCAACAACACATGGCTGGGTCCAGGGATTGAACCTGGGACTTCCAGATCACACCTGCACATGCTTTTACTGCTTTTCCTTCTCTAGAATCCGTGCTGATATTTACCTAGATGAAAAAAAGTAATAGCAATTGTATCGTACCGTTTGGACCATGTGTGGAACTTGGCGCCGAGCTTGTGCAGGTAGCCGCGGCAGGAGGTGGATGTCACCGTCACGTACGGACACACCTCGATCTGGTGACCTGCAACACATCATCATCATCTACCATCATCAACCATACTTCATCTCTCCACCACCCTAAGGTAGACTGGTAGAGAATGCCACGGGCATTAAGTCCGCCTATATACAGTTTTGTGTATGAAGTATTTTAAATAAATCATTATCAGCCCGTGTAGGTTCCAATGCTGGCTACAGATTTCTCTAAAACTAAGAGGGTTTAAGCCACGCCGGCTTAGTGCGGGTTAGCGGACAACAAACCTAAGAAATTCATAAGAACTGTTAGGTCTGCAGTTTTCCCCACGATATTTCCAAGGGTGAAATCCGTAAAAATTATTATCCAAATAACTTTAAAAATTCAGAGGTTTGAGTTTCGAGAGGGTTTAGTTAAACATTGCTTTTAAAAGTCAGAGGTGCCTTCGGTTTGAACTTAACACAGCCGAGATTGTCGATCGCGAGCCTATACTTTGTGGCCATCACAACGTTTTTTTAATCAACGTCTAATCTTCCCATCTCCTCATTTCCATCAGCTACAGCATCTCACTTTGTATTTTTATCTCGTACATTTTCGTATTGTTAGTATAAAGGGTTAATCCACTCACCAGCCGACTCGACATGTCTGCGCAGATCGAAGTCGTCCCTGTCGACGGGCAGGTACCGGGTGAGCGGGCGCTGCGCCTCGCTGCAGGGGGCGATGCCGCGACGGCTGCGACGGGGCGCGTTGCTGAGGGATACTGTAGACAAGAGCATAAGTTATAGACCACCATGAGAAAGGAAAGGGTGAACTTGAGGTTGAGGATCGGCTTTATGATGTATTAGACACAGGATTGTGAAAAGCAATGCCATTACTTCCATAAAATGGGGTACCATCGGTGAAGTCAGCCGTCATAATTATCACCCCATCGTCCAACTGCTGGGTACGGGTCTCCTCTACCATTGAGAGGGTTTAGGCCATAGCCCACCACGCTGGCCTAGTGCGGGTTGGCGGATTACATATCTAAGGAACTCAGGATTTTCATCACATTTTAAATTATATGTCAAATCGCATTTAAATAAAGGTAGTTATTTGGAATTTTCTAAGGCAAACTGGTCTTTTGTGGTGCTATGGTAGTATCGCCAGTTGAATGAAATTGAATAAAATTGTTCATCATTGTGGCGAGTAAATACGTATTTAGTATTGAGTTTTACTGGTAATCAAATATTGCCATTTTTTTGTTGAATACCTTGGTTTTAAAATGACACGTAACACACACAAATTCACATGACTTTTGATTCCTTTTACTATGTATTAACTGTGGTAAATAAATAAAACTATAACGAATGAATCTAACATTAGAAACGCCAAAAAATGTGTTGACGTCATAAAATACCTGCCGCAGGTCATTTCACCATCAAACAGACGTTACTCTATTTATATTAAATAAACTGTTGCCAGCGGTCCCAGCAGAAAAGTTTGTTTTATTACAACTAAATTAATTTCATCGCCGGATATTATTACGTCTTCTCCAGTGGCGAATTTACAAGTAGGCTGATTAGGCTGTAGCCTAGGGCGGTTAATTTGCTCCGATATTTTTGTCTAATTTTATATATCTAGATTAGCTAAAAGAACTCCTTGTTTTTTTAGTTTGAAGGGACGGAAAAAATTGTATTGCCTATTGGCAGCAAATTTCGGCACTTGTCTTCTAGTTTTCAACTTGTATCAGCCTTTATTAGGTTTCTCTTTGCTTTTGTCATTTGTCTCTACCAGTGTCGGTACTTTCACAGAAGCTCAAAACAGTTTTACGTTAAATTGTAATGTCTAGCCTATGATTGTTTATTCTGGGCTCAGGATGTACATCGAATTGTTTCTATAAATAAAGATATACAAATCCCTTTATCCTATTATAATGAACACTTGTTACTTTATTCCCACTTGACGTAGGACGCCCTCTGGCTAGGTGGGGTGACGATATCCGCGCGGTGGCAGCGGTTGGACGAGGGCCGAAGATCGAGCCCAGTGGTGTGCCATAGAAGAGGCCATGTCCAGCAGTAGACGTGAAAGGGTGCTGATGATGATGATGGTTTCCACTCACATATATTATCCCTGCTAAAGTCGGAGGCATGACTGAGCGGCCTGCTGTCGTCACTGCGCTTGTCCTCCTCTGTGGATTCCGTGCGGGAGTTCCTCACTTGCAACTGCAACAATAAACACGACACTATTTAGTATATGCAATTATAGAAAGACATTACAATTTAGGAATGAACAGCAAGGATATCTCGACGTAATGATACTCTTCGCAAATGCAATAGTTTTGCGATGTCGAAGCGTATGATGATCACTGAGGGAAAATCATGTTTTGAATAAGATGTATGATCACAAAAAAATATTTTGACGACTTAAAATAATGTCTGTGGGTTAAAGATTAACAGACGTCATATTTGTGCTGATATAATGGAAGGAATTTTTGTAAAGTTTAGTTTTCTAAATTGTACTAAATGTATAAATCGATTAATTAATGTGACCCGTACAACGAAGATCGTAGCTTGTTTGAATATTTTACTAAAATATTTAAGATTGATAAGCATTAGATCTGGGAAATGATCTAAATCTATCTCCTTGAGTAACGACTAAAGACATTTCAGTCATTGCTACTATTATAATTTTAACATTTCTACTGATGACTCCAGACAAATATTCCTAGACATAACGTCGTCTTATATAATTTACGTTCTAATAACTCGTGTTATTATTTATGAGGGAAACGTCTTTTCACAAACAGTTGCGAATTATTTAGGTTTTGTAAAGCTGTTGAAAATTTTATTGATGTGTATTTTTAACGTTATTCTATTTCGTTTCTTTGGTTGCGGAGTAAAACGCCCACGGATTGACTCTACTGGATTTCAAGAGCAGGGATCTTTGGAACCGTTTCATACATGATGATTCCGATATCATGCCATTTAATTAAGCCATGTAATTAAGTTAACGTTTTTTAAATAAAATTTAAGCACAGGAGTTATTTTAACGTCATTTGTATCTAATATATATATATATATATATATATATATATATATATATATATATATATATATATATATATATATATATATATATTACAAGAGTATATATAGCTAGATTTAAAAGCAAAACTGTTGAAGCGATGGTAAAGTACATTCGGCCCGCTAATATTTGTTTCTGTTTGTTTTTATAGTTATTACTACGCTTACAAAGATTTTAGAGTAGGACATATAAAATCGACAATACAGGTAACCACGATGCATCATAAATGTTGTTGCTATGTCCCAAAGTTTCGAGACATGACAATGACTCTACTTTACTGTTATTTGCTAATAATATTAGTAAATATTGACTTAAGTCTTCGCATCCATTCGTCAATGAATTTATTTAACTGTAAAATTGTAAGTTAATAAGTTGTATTATCTATATCAACATTTACACAAATAAATGGAATTGTAGAGTTGTTTAGTAGGCACATAATTTAATAATAACAGGTTTTTCATAGATGTACAATAAATTTACACGGATTTAACAACAAAATCAAAGAATCAATGGAAAATTCTTGATTTATTTTTGGAATTCTAAAACTTTCATATATATTTTTTTAATTTACACATTTTTTATATATTTCACATCATTTTCGTTGAATGTGTCAATTGTGATAAATATTCTTACCTGAACGATGTTCAGTGTCCATAACTTTGTGATCATTACATTTATTTTTTAAAAATAGGAAAATTATTACATATTACACCAGAATTAATGTACATACTATTAAAAATAACTAAATATCGATAAGACCGCCTATTATACCGATGCTGTCTTCATTTTTCATTAATTTTGTATATGTATACTGTACAAAAAGTATATAAATAAATAAGTAAATATACTCACAAAGACAGGTTTGGGCGTGCACCCGATGCCCCAGTGCGAACTCTTTATGAGAGTCAGCCACATAGACATAGTAGATGTTTATTCACACAACATTTATAATTTTCACTGCGTGTTTATATTACCACTGTTCGCACATTTTACGTCTGGTTTTGTTGAAAAATATTAGAAAAAATGACCTTGATAGTGCTTGGGTTTTGATACATTATTAGTAAGGCTGGGTGTAGTTGAACTGAATAATATTTGAAACATTGTCGATATCTTTAGTTAATATAGAAATGAAAACTTTCGAGGATACTTTCTTGAATTTAAACAATTATGTAAAAACCGTTCGAATTGTATTAAAAATATATGCAAAATTCGGCAAGTTTGTACAAGATCTTATTATCAGAACACAGTTTTATAAATAGATAAAATTTAATTTCCAATTAGCAATTGGGTGTTTGTAAGAGCAAAAGGATTCACGGAGTTTCTGATACAAGACGACAAAAGATGCGTATCTTTATTATTTCTGTCACACTTTATTGTAGGTACTACAAATGGCTGTGTTATTACTGTATGCGACTTCTGAGATTAGGGTCAGAACTGTGTATATGTTGGGTCCTCATTCGTTTTATATTTTCAGCTATCCAATTAATATAGCATTTTTCGTGAATTCTTGTAAATTTAGCACAAAAATGGCTGCAGGCATTAATCTTAGCTATTTAATAAGTGGTTTTTAATTAGACCGTTGACTGATATAGGCAGTAGTTTTTGCTTATTAATGAGTTCTGCCCGGCTTCTTCGCGTGTTTATGCGAAGTTGCGCAAAATTTGCGTTAAAATTACACAAATTACCGTTAATTTCTCGAACATCGCGATTCTAAATCTCGCGTTGATTATTTTCGTAGTGAAGATTCAACACGGGAAATGCCTTTGCAAAATATTTGCCGAGTAAACACTGTTTTGAGTTCGCGTAATTTGAGGTTATTTCTTGTTATGTGTTAGTGTGGTTATATAATAATTAATGTATTCCGTTATGGGATCCTAACACCGAGTAAGTTAGTTTCGCTTTATATCATCACCATCAGCCCATATATGTCTCACAGCTGGGCACGAGGTTCTAGTAAACGCCTACACATCTTAAAGAAATTCCTAAGAGCTTTTGGGTGGGCAGGTTTTTTTACGATGGTTTTTTTTCTAAAATTTGTGAAAAATAATTTTAATGTATGATTGTACAGATCAAT
This sequence comes from Cephonodes hylas, assembly GCA_030295005.1. NCBI lineage: Eukaryota > Metazoa > Arthropoda > Insecta > Lepidoptera > Sphingidae > Cephonodes > Cephonodes hylas. The sequence goes on along the minus strand of AP025386.1, from coordinate 5,598,892 downwards.
ACATGCAGATCAGATTATCTTACGGTCCCTGCACTAAGCATAGTTTGTACCGCAAGATAGATAATATAAAAAAGTACTACTGCTAGATTAGTTACTAAAGGTACTACGTACATACCTACATTATCTCATACCTATAATTTTTTTTCCCCGAAGGGGCAGACAGAGGTGCATTTCTGCATCCACATTTCGCCAAGTATCAGTCCCACGTAATAGGGAGCAAGCCTATTGCCATTTTTCGGGCACTTTTCCAGACTCCGTGCTGGTACTGAAAACTTCCTAATGGAAAAATCCAATAACACTTTGCCCGACCCGGGAATCGAACCCAGGACCTCTAGATCGCACGGCACATACTTGTACCGCGAGACCACGAGGCAGTCACTAAAGGTACTAATAGTAATTAATAACATAGACAAGCTTCCTCAATAGATTTCGTGTTGCAAGCGTATATGTTTGAGTGATGATAGAAAATGTTATCGGTTTAACGTTTACATTTTGGTTATAGTGTATTTAAGTAGGTTCCGTAAACATTCCTTTTTTGTATTTTGTATTTTACGATCAGCCCATATTATAATCTGGTTTCATCATTATTCTCATCTTCAGGTCATATACGTTCCACTGCTGGCAACGGGCCTTCTCTACCATTGAGATGGTTTAGGCCTTAGTCCACCACGCTGGCCTACACACCTGCGGACTACACACCTAAGAACTTTTAGGTCTGCAGGTTTTATCACAACATATTCTTTCACCGTTAAAGCAAGCGATAATTCATTGTGAATACACACATAACTTCGAAAAGGTTATCAGTTAAATCATCGGGCAGCACTCAACGGGTATCGTAGACTTGTAGTCTAGTGTCGATCGTTGGGGCTAAAAATATCGCATTGTTATGACCCACGCGTAAACAGACATACCGACATTCCGCTGTCAAATCTGTAGTTGTGCGAAAGAGTCATGTTTTGCTGAGTTGCACGTTTGACTGGGTTGGAGATTGCGGGGTTAAGACGGATAGTGGGTTCGAAGCTCACAAGTTACATTGTGTTCTCAAGTCAATGAAAAAGAAGAAAGCAGAAATGTACCTTTGCCTACATATTCGCGGAATACAAGCGTGAGGTTATGTATGTGTACCTTAAGTAATCAGATTTTCGAATCAGATGTTAAAAACACTGAATTAAAATACTTTTGTCCTTATCAAATATTCAAGAAACTATTAATATCCGTTTCATTTTTATATAATTGAAGTAATTTTTCAGTCTGCATATCGCAGATTGCATTGCACTTATTTCAAGTGCTTTTACCTAACTCGGGAATCGAACCTCCAGATTGTACCACGCATCTGGCACGTTACGAGATAAACGCGCCACGACTTGGCATTGGCAATGACATATGTAGCTGTCGAAATTCGTATAATTTTAAAATTATTTTACTGCGGTAGAGTTTAAACTACGTCTTAGTGAAACTGGGATCGGATAATTTTAGAAGAACGGGTAATTCTTAATTCGAGAAGGTCCATACTAAAGTTTACTTTTTCCTTTACACTTTTTTCTACCCTCTTTTTTGCCCCTTTTTTATAACCATTATAAGGCTGCCTGTAAGAAATTGCCTAGAGCGATAAGACCGCCTCTTGTTTTTTTTTAATAGTTAAGTTTATTCCTATTATTTTGTTATGCAAGAAACTGTAAAATATACATAAAGTTAAAGCGAAGGTGTTTCACTACGTTAAATACATTCGTACCCAGGGTGTATTCAGACCGTGATTAAAAATTAATAGCTTCAATAACAATCAATGGTATAAAATGTACCTATGTGTTTGTAAGGGAAACGCCTTAACTTTTATTTAAACACATTACTCTTTTCATTTATTTATGTATTCTACTTAAATGTAATGTGACAGCCCCGTGGCGCAGTTGGCTAGACACCAGCTTGCACAACGAGCGGCCGCGGGTTCGATCCCCGCACCGAGACAAATGTTTGTGTGATTCACAAATATTTGTTTCGGGTCTGGGTGTTTGTGAGACCGAAAAATCTCTCGTAGTTTCTGATACACACGACATAAGACTCGTATCTTAGTGTGGGGTCAGGACTATGTGTGTGACTTTATTTATTTATTTATTTATTAAATCATATTAGAGATTAACGGATTTTCAATGTAGGATGTGTGTTAGGAATGTATTTTTGTTTACATTTAGTTGATATTGTTTTTAAAGCTTGCATTCACATTTGATTTGGCGGAGGCGAAATACGCAAGAAATGTGGGTGTGTTCTTACGTCAGTCTTTGTAATTCCGACGCTTAGTACAAATAAAGGAGGCTGGACAAAGTAGTAGTGTAAATGGGATATCGTTAGGAGAAAGAAAATGTGTAAAATTTGCTTAAAATAACATATTTTATGTTTCTATTAGAGACGGCTTTACTGTCTTAGGTTAATTTGCATTTTTATCTAGAGTCGGACTTTTGTTAATACCTATAATAATAAGGTATTTGTTTTTTTGTATTCTCTTAACAAAATTCTAATTGATTTCATGTAATTTTCAAGTAATGTTTTGTTGAAAATCTATAAATTATAATATAACTAAAATTTATATTATCATATCAGGAATGAATATTTTTTCAATTGAATGAAATAAAATACGATAAAATTCCAAACCAGTGAACATTACCTAGACGTGATGCATTAAAATTTGTATTTGCAAATAAAAAGATTTTTTACACCTTTACATCTCTCAAAAATTGTGTGTCACATTGTCAAAACAACCTCGAACCCACGACATACATAGGATTGATCAACGATATTGCGCGCGCGCAGGCGGTCACGCTACGTTCGGAAACGGTTGTCAAAACGCAACGTGTGACGCAGAACGGTGTTTACACAGAAACCTACAGATTCTTGTTTGTTACAAATTATATTTCACATTTGTGTTTACTTTTCCAAATTTAATAAGTGCGTAGAGACTTGTATAGTTTCTAAAAATAGTGTATTTTAAAGCTCTTTTTAAACGTTGTTTGTAAACATAATGAGCAAATACGAGAAATTAAGTTAGATTTTTAGAATATACAGTGAAACCTGGTTAAGTGAGACATCAAGGGACCTGCAATGTCGTTTCACTTATAGAGGTATTCCACTTACCCAGTGTCTCAGATATACAGGTATAAATAAATATCTGTCTCATTTACAGAGGGTTCCATTAATAGAGGTGAGAATACATGTTGATCCATGTCAGCAAACACTGTTCAAGTTCAGGATATTCTGATAAACGTGCACGTTTTAGTTTCCCTTGTCCTTTAGCACATTGTGATTCAATTTTATGTTTACTCTGAATTATTCTATAAAGAGTTGATTTTGGCACATTAAATTCGGCACAAACTTCTTCGCGTGTCTTCCCACTTTCATAAACGGATATTAACTTCCGTTTTTCACGTAATGATAACGATTGTAGCTTTCGTTTTGGCATTTTTCAAATAAACATCTGTATGATAGTAAAGCGAAACTAAAATTGAAGCTCAAAATTTATAAGTTTACGTACTTGGAATTACGTGTGGAATTTGTGGGTAGAATAAGAATGAGTAAACAAACAATGTTATCTCAGTTACAGAGGTTTATGCATATAAAATTTACTCGCTGTCTCAGTTATAGAGGTAACTATGATGATAAATCGAAAGAACAAATCCCAGATATAGAGGCTTACCTCGTCCCACTAACAGAGGTAATTCAGTGCCAAAGTGTTGGGACCTCAGCATGAGTTCCAGTTATGGAGGTTTCTCACTTATCCAGGTCCCACTTAACCAAGTTTCACTGTAATTTGTCGGAAGCCGCCTACGGTTCGAACCCAACATCGAGAATAATATTAAATATGTGTTTAAGAATCATACGTCATCATATCCTATAGAGTACCGTAGAGTCGTATGACTTTGGCCCAATATTCAGCAATATTTTCATTTTCACCATACAATTGAAAGGGGTTTGTCTATATTTTTATTTTATTGAATTAAATGCATTACTGGGGATATAAGGAAACTATACACACAAATATTTGGTAGCCATTTAAAAGATTTAGTATATATATTTTTTTGACAAACTTTGGGCCAAAGTCATCCTAGGGCTTGGGTGACTTTGGCCCACTCATTTTCTCGTTGTGAAATCGCAAGGTTGTTGCTGCTGGGATAAACTAAACACCATGAAATTTATTCACTGGTGAGAAAATACAAATCCACATCAAATAGAGCAACTTTTTTTTTCTTTAGTTAAATATTTTTATACTTATGTTAACAAATGCGTTTTATTTTACCGCGCTCTTAACAGTCTTTCAATAGAAAAATCAAAATGGGAATACAAAGAAAAAAACTGCTTCATAAAGCACCTACAAGGTAATTTTAACGTTATCGTTACAAGATTTTGTTATTTGTTACATTATTATTATTTGTTACAATTGACAAGAGAAGATAAGAAAATAATACTGATCAAAATACCATAAAACTATAGCATTGTTAGTTATAGTATTGTGGGGTCATGTCCATTTTAATTTGTGATCCATCTTCGACCTCGACGTCATCATCAGGTAATTCTTGAGTAGACGAGACTTCGCTCGTCCAATTGCTACAACTTGTAATAGAATCACGGGTCTGTTGTCGTCGTTTCTTAGGCTTGGCGAGTGGTTTGAGCGTCGAGCCTGATGAAGTTGCTTCTGCAATGCCTGCTGCACTAATTGACTGACCAGCAAGGACGTTGAGTTTCTTTTTTAGCAATTTTTTGATCTAGGCAGCTTTCATTTCGTGCTTGCTCCAACTTTCCCATGGGCCAAAGTGAAACAAAAATTGATTAAAATTCTGACCAAATCACTTTTTCGCAATATCACAAAAATAGTTAAATTTCTTGATGAAAAAAATGCGATGCCGAGGGTCACTGACATAAGTACCACACTTTTAACAAAATATTTAGAAGGGAACTCACTCGAATTATTAGTTATAGACGAAAGTTTGCACTACAAAATTTTGCTCCATAAACAAACTTTTCGAAAACAGCTAAATCAACCAATCAAAGTAGAGACCACAAGCTCGAAACACTGTTTTACTGACAATTTGTGCTTGTTGTCTGCTAATTTTAATGCGTACTTTTTCGAAACAGACTGCAGGAGAAGTGTGGCGCGAATTCCAAACTTTTACCAATTTTGGGCCAAAGTCACCCCCTAGGGCCAAAGTCATACGACATTACAGTATATGGTTTTAGTAGGAAGTCACTCTGTATGACAAAATCACTGAATAAAGTGGCTCATAGCTCCAGGGCTGATTGCAAATGCTAATAATGTTAAAAACAAGATAATAAGCACTATACCTGAGGTGTTAGGCCCGTCACAGTTACTTCTGCCTGCGTACTGATCACAAACATGTCTAATTGTTTTACTATTAAAGGATAAAAGCAATCGATTCATTGTTAAAATTTGTATGTAAGTAGAAATTGTGCTGAGTCTATATACATTCATGTCTGTATCCTCCGAAAGTGAAGGCAGAGGTGCAATTCTGCACCCATATTTCGCCAATTGTGTTGACCTAACTAATAGGGGTCGATTGCCATTTGGCCATTTTTTATGCACAAAAGAGTACTGTTATTGAAAATTTCCTAATGAAAAAAAAATAACCCTTTGGCCGATCTGCGTGGCATTTTTCATTTTAATATTCGCAAATATTTAATTAACTACAACTAAAATTGTCTTGCTCACGACCGACAAAAATCCCGGTAAACAATCACAGAGACATAAAATTATTTTGTTGGTAAAACTCTCGCACTTCAGACTTGTCGTGTAAACACATTTCAGCGTCATGTGAACGTTTAAGACAGCCGCTGTAGCAATCGTGTGTCTTCATTATCGTTGGCAAAAGGAACTTTTTAGAATTATGAATTGTTTGTATTTATTTTTTTGAAATAGCTTACGCAGTAGTGATGTCCTTGAGGCTTAGTTGCAGATACAGTCGTGGGCTAAAACCCTGAGAACGCATTTTTGACTTTTCGCAGTTGTGTGTGTGTTTACAATGTATTAACATCGTGAAGAAACTTGCAATTTTTTATTTATTTTTTTTTATTTATTTAGACTAGGCCAGCGTGGTAGATTAAGGCCTAAACCCTCTTAATTGTAGGGGAGGCAGTGGCGGTACTTCCATAGAAGCTCGAAAGCCCGACTTGCCTTACATAGTTCCGAATAACGCTATAAACGTGAATGTGAATACTAACCGGTAGGTATTTATTAGTCCTACGTACCAAAAAAAATATGCTGCTACTAAATAAACATTTGGGCTTGCCTTAGTTTGACACCCTAGGCACGCCACTGAGGGGAGGCCCGTAAAAAGGAGAGAAATGTATATGACCTGATGATAATGATAATGAACGTGTGTTGAGCTGTTCTGTAAGTGAGACTGTGTATCGACGGCCACACTGTTGTATTGTGTTATCGTTTCATTTCATTATAAATGCGAGAGTAACATTTTTTTCGAATAATTAAATTTTGATTTTTTTTTCTACATTAGTATTGGTTAGAAAAATTATATACACGCGATCGAAGCTCTTAATACAACCTTATTACACAGGATTTTTATTTCAGGACAGGATTTTTAATACAGCATTATTTCATTTTTTTTTCTCTGTTATATTAAATAAAATTTGCGCTACCGTCTATTTTCAAATTTTGTATTCACTAATAGAATCTCGATTCTTTTTTAGAGATCAATATATTTCATGCGAATTTTGATAGGGCCAAAACCGTTACCCCTTGTTAATCGAAAATAATATTTTGTGAGTATGTGAATTATACCTTAGCATAGCCTAAGATCCCCTAGCAACAATTTTCAATGAAAAATAGCAATTTGGGCAAGCTCTAACCAAATGAATTAATTAAATCTGCCAAGGTTGCGAATAATGGTTACGCCAAGAAAGTATTTCGAATTGTTTACGTTGAGCATAGACAATAAAATGTGTTTTTTATCGGCGATAGCTCTCGCAAAACAATTTGAGACATCAAACAAGTCTCGTTGATATGCTAATAATTTTACCGCTCAATTTAAAAAATGGAACGAATGCTGTAAAAAAAAAATCTTTAGACTTACAAGGTGATTTTTTAAGGGGGTAGATGCACTCAGAAGCGTAAAAAAAGGCCTATTTAAAAAAATTTTTTTTTTACAGTAATTAAGTTTATTTTACAAAATAAATTATACAGAGTTTTTATACAATGCTTTAACTTAACATTTATGAAAAAAAAAAAAAAAAATACATATTATTTATTAAAATATCGCCATATCGGTTGGATCCTCTCCCGCGAGTAGTACTTCGCGGTGACCATCACAACAGCCTTCTGGATCATCTGAATTCGAAAAACCAAGGTGAAACCTTTAGTTTAATAATAAATCCAGTCTTTAATCGAAGCTTTTTTTTTTTTTTTTGAAAATTTACAAAATGGTGGCATTCGAAACTTTGGACTCTGATTTTCGATAAAATGTTAAAAGTTAATTGTTTAAAAAATATAGTAATTGTTAACAAAAATCAATATCCTTCGATTAAAGACTGGATTTATTATTAAACTAAAGGTTTCACCTTGGTTTTTCGAATTCAGATGATCCAGAAGGCTGTTGTGATGGTCACCGCGAAGTACTACTCGCGGGAGAGGATCCAACCGATATGGCGATATTTTAATAAATAATATGTATTTTTTTTTTTTTTTTTCATAAATGTTAAGTTAAAGCATTGTATAAAAACTCTGTATAATTTATTTTGTAAAATAAACTTAATTACTGTAAAAAAAAATTTTTTTTAAATAGGCCTTTTTTTACGCTTCTGAGTGCATCTACCCCCTTAAATTGAATCTATTTATTATAATGTATCCGAAAAATTAAATTGTAATATTTCTTCACTGGTACCTATTCACTATTACACACTGTTTCATTTATCTTCGTAAATCAAACTTCAGAACACACACATTTTTTAAAATTAGAACTCTTCGATTTTAAACACGTTTTACTGAAACTCTTTATGAAATGAGTTTGTATACAATATATCGCAGTCTTTATTTTTTATGATGTAATAAATCACACGATCTCCAGCCAGTATTTTAAAAGCTTAATTTATTTTTATAGTCTGTATTGTTTTTTAATCTCGGTTCGCGCGTTATCCGGCTCGAGTCCCGCGATTCACTGACAGATTCGGGACAAATTTAAAATTGTTTATTTTAATAAACTAAGATGGCGTGGGCGGCGCAGCGTTATACATAAGGACGGTTAATAAATTACCCTTTTTTATATCTATAAGGAAAAGTTAATAGAGCGTTAAGACGTGAAATTTTAAAAGCGGCGACAATATGAAGACCGAATTTAAAGTGACACGTCAACGGACGAAAGTAGATGCTATTTATTCTTAAGTTTATTTAATATTTATTAACGTAAATTTGTTTGGCTGGTTTCAGGATCGATTCTAGGCTTATAAATTTGTATTTCCAAATTTATGGTAACAGTGGTGTATAAACTAAAATTTATCATAAGAATTTTAAAGCTATACTATGTTTGTCATTTAGTACTAGGCTAACATGATAGACCTTAACCTCTTTAAAATCGTATATTAAGTCAACGACCAGAATTGAGAAAAAAACACTATACTAAAGTAATAAAGAGGTGTTAAAAAGAAGTCTATAATATGTTCTATCGATTTCCGCGAACAACCGATTTCATATAAAAAATATTATCTTCCTACATAATGTTTGTATTTGCGACTATTATCTGCTTTGAGAGAAAACAAACCATTCATTTTTTTATCGCGTGCGTAGATTGTCATTATTGGAGTAATAAAACGTTAATATAGAAAACAAGAATGTTCTGCGTTTGAATAAGTATTATTCGAAAGGCAAGGTCGGTACTAGGGTTTGCAATCCCGCATTCCGCATTCCCGCATTCCCGCGGGATCCCGCATATTTTTAAGTCCTGCGGAATTCCCGCAAGTGTGCGGGAATTCCGCGCGGAAATTTTATGACTCGGCAAGGTAATTCAGCTATCACTGACGGCCTATTAGCTCCATCCCAACAGTGCGGGCGCATCGGACAGTATCGATCAATCGATCGAACTAAATAAAAGATTGAAATGTGCGGCGGTTTGTTTATTCTGTTAGAAAAAAAGTAAGAGTTTCCAATTAAAGTGACACTTTACAAAAGACTACTAAAAGTTTTGTCTTCTTGTATATTCGTTTATTGATTGCACAATGTAATTAGCAGAAATCGATGCAGTAAATTATCGATAAAGTTACTCAACAATAGGTAACAATTAACCGGGTAACGGATGAATAAGAGTCCCTCAAGACCAGTATGGTTGACGCTTTTTTTTTAAAGGCCTGTGCTCAGCAGTAGACGGCGAAAGATTTTTCGAGGTTGTCATGGCAATGAAAGAGGCTGCAGAGAGGGATCGTGAAAATGCCGATCCCACTCGAAGACGAAGAGGCCGACAAATTAGCGCTGTAACCTCTAATCGGTTTCGAGCAAGTTAAGACTTAAGAGAATGGTTTTTTAGAAATGTATATGTGAAGAGCATATAAGCAAACCGCAAGAAGGATTACCGATACGTGTCTTTCTTGAGATCCCGGTGTCCTTTGCACGTGGTAACCAAGAACCATGAGGTTTTTAGTTCGTAAAAGTCCGACATATCCTGCTTGTTAGTAGTAGTTTTCCCCAGACAAAAAAAAAGACGGCGATAGGCTGAGTATATAAATACCTGAATGGTAGTAACAATTATTTAGGTTAGGTTCATCATCATCATCATCAGCCCATAAACATTCCACGCCTAGGCATAAGTCGCCTTTACCATTGAGAGTGTAGGTCTTACTCTTAACCACCACGATGGTTTGCGAAATAGTTTGGTTTAGTTTTAGTTTGATTTTGTGAAGGTTTCCGCACGATGTTTTCTTTTACCGTTAAATTGTGAATACACACCTAGGTAACTTGGAAAAGTCAGTCGTGTGTGCTTGGGGTTTTGAACCTGCAATCGTTCAGATACTTGACCGCGCCGATACCTCGAGGGTTTAATTGCTGTTTAGGTTACTATTTACTAATTAGGAATGTAGGAACGGGAAATACGGGATTGCAAACCCCCTACCTTACCTCATAAGAACTATGAAAAAGTAGTTTTTCTATTAGATAAATTTATGAATGTCTCTATTATATATTTTTTTTAATATAGTATAACTAATGTACAGGTAATATAGAATTACTATATGCATATTTTACATTTTTGAATTTTTGCGGGAATTCCCGCGGGATCCCGCGGGAAAGGCAAGTTTCCCGCGAATTTCCCGCGGGAAAACAAATGGTGCGGGATTGCAAACCCTAGTCGGTACTAAGGCTGTTATGTTGGCAGTAGAATGCAATTGTGACGTAAGAAATAAAAAAAAGATAAAACTAAAAACGGAATCTTAATGTAAAAAAATACCGTAGTCTTTAGGGATAAGATATAAACCTGATTCCAAAGTTTGTATACAATAAATACTAAGTACAGTTATTGTAGAGCTAGGCTGTTCGGTAAATTAGCAATTTATTGGTTTAGTGTGATGACCCTCCTTAGCGGATATTGTAAAGATACTTCGCCATAAATTCTTTACGACTGATTTACTATAGCATTTGTGGGGTTTTCGACAATTTATTTCTATGTTTAATAGTCATTTATTAATATTTTAAACAAACACCGTGGCAGTGATATAGCCATGTAAATATTCTGCCATTTTGTATTTTCTTTTTCCATAAATTTATCTTTTAGATAGCATTACGAGAGGTTATAGAGTGAAAAATACACTCTTTAATTTATTTTGACACATGTATTAAGACTTCACTATTTAATGATGTAGAAAAATCGATTAAAGTACAAATAATATCAACTGCCCGGTCATATTTGAATACTTTATTTTTTATTACTTATTTTAAATTTCACTTTTCAAACAGAAACTTGGTATTTTTCAATATAAAATATTCAGTAAAATTGACTTAATCATTAATTAGATATTATAAATATTGGGGAACCGCTGAAGATTTTAGAACCTGGATATTAAATCCATTATGTTTTCATACAATTTGAATTTGGTAGTCCAATCAAAGTATAGATTTATGGCCAGGTAAGCAATGGTAATTGGTTACGTATGAAGCTCAAACTCTACAAAATCCTTTCGTTTTCCTCTAAAATACAAAGCACGTAAGATTTTATTCACATTAAAAAAAACATCAATTTAATAATAATCACTTACATTCTTTTTATACATCACTGACTTCTAAATTTCTGAATTTCGCACATAACCACAATACGACTAGGCGCGGCCGACTAGAGCACTGACCAAAATATTTGCACGTACACTAAACTTATCTAATTGTTCGGTTGCAAATTCGATAATCGTTTGATAAGATTGCGACGTATCGAAACTACATATTTGGGTGGCGTATTTAGCTACCCTAGATCTGAAAAGTCGAACCAATAAGTTGCACTTTTTCTTTGTTAGTAGGTACAGTAACCAGTCTGGTTTAATTAAAAATACAGAAAAATATATCGACTGGCAACAAACGACTGGAACTTTTATCAGTCGGAATAAGAACGCCGGTCTTTTAATCACAAGCTATATGATAAGACATCTCTAAATACGATACAGACAGCCCCGTGGCGCAGTTGGCTAGATACCAACTTTTGAAACGAGAGACCGCGGGTTCGAATAGAATACCGAAACAGTCTTTTGTAGTTTCTGATACCCACGACACAGGACTTATATCTTAGGTTCCATCACGATGTTTTCCTTCACCGTTAAAGCAAATGAAAATTCATTGTGAATACACACATAACTTCGAAAACTCAGAGGTATGTATGGGGTTTGAACCCGCAACCGCCTAGATTCTCGACACCATCACTGCTTTTAGGAATTCCTTAATATATTAATTTAAACGAACCGTACACCTGAGTAATTCGATTCCTCGCTATCTATTCTCGAACTGAATATGGCGTGTAAAGGAAGCCATTAATTCTCGACTTGTCTTGCGCGTGTTAAAATATATTTGTTTAAAAACGTCTCTACTTTTGGTAGCGACGCAGCGGGACAACGGTTCCTAAACATTATTATTATAGGTATATTATTTTATGCTATTTTTTTGGAACATTGCTTTTATGTCTTTTTAACTTCGACTAAGAAATACTTAAAATTTTCAATCGTCAGCTGACACAATTGTCGTAAAATAATTGGTAAGTGCGATTGATTGTCTCAGATTTTTCATTTAAAAAAACAATTATGCATCTGATTTTATCATGGTCCTTATTGGGCACAACTCATTCCTACTATTGGCCAATAGACTAATCTTTAGTTTTAGCTTATACTATACAAACATAACAAACAATTACATTAAATTCAACATTATAGAACTGCTTAAATACAAGTCGTAAGTCCACAAAGTTTGCAAACAATTTGTTTCTATAAAATGATCGAACGAAACGCTCTTGGAAATTCGAAAACTCGTCATGCCAGTGACCGTTTTAATTCGGTGCATCCTTTTGTGGTTAGTCGAGGAAATGGCTCGTTTGTCTACGTCTCGCATACTTTCATCTATATCCTTGTAATCCTTTTAACTTTCATCGCGGGATATTATTTCTCTATGATGTAGGTCTATGGATTTTGGATGTTAAAGAAAATATGGATGCAGACCGCTTCCGATAGAGCGCTTTGGAAGTCTTTGGGGAATGATGACGATGAATAAATGAATTCTGGAAGTGTATTTTATTAATGATATTTTTACTAGTGTTTTTCATTCCATTGTTTGCAGATTATTAGATTTCTAAATCTGTATTTTTGCGGTAGGTATCATGAAGCTGTGAAATAGCTAGTCTACTTGTTCTTTCTTCCTGTTAACCAGGATCTTTTAACCTTAGCGTTAAAAACATCTCCACTGACGGGCACTAGTCTAAGAGTTGTCTGTGTAATATTTTATTTAAATAAAAGAAATTGCACGCTTTATTCAAGGCGCCAATGGTTTCCCAACTTTGCGGTAACCAAAATGCAATAAACATTCTGACTTTTCTAATATTGGCTAAAAGCTGAAAAATGGCTTGAACTATGAAACTAGTGGATGAATCAAAATAAATACACCCAGCAATCACATACAAAGCGCTCTGACCCCATAATACGTCATAAGTCCTGCATTATGATCGTCGGATCGATTGGTCGGATCAAATATTTGAGTTTAGCTGAAACCTCAGTCATCATACGTTATATTAATCTCGTCCAGTCATCACCAGAACCAGGTAACCACCAGACACATGTCCAGTGAATCACTGTGTTTACTGACTAATAATTACGCTGAAATATACGTCAAAAAATAGCCCGCTGTTTAATGTGAGTAATGTGCGGGTTATTTTATTTTTCAATGATTGCTATAGTAATGCATATTTTTGTTGATGATTTCGACTTAGAACTCAGCGCAGTTAGTCTCCGAAGACACAGATTCCCGTAATAACAAAAGTTAGTGATGCACAAATATTTGTTCCAGATCTTGATGTTTGAAAAAATATGACACATTGCTGGAGAGATGCTTCTTCTTCTTCTTCTTCATCAACCCATATACGCCCACTGCTGAGCACGGGTCAAAGAGATGCTTAGTCAAACATTATTGCGAGATCCTTACTTTCACCGGCAAATTATTTTCATTATCATCACCAATAACCTTTCTTACGTCCACTGCTGGACATAGGTCTCTCCTAATTTTAGTTTGCCGAACCTTAAAAGAAAAAATCGGAACCCGTAATGAATCACGTCTTTAAGGGAATAATGACCAGCTTTTTTTGAAATTGTAATTAAGAGGGCTTTCCAGCGACGCTATCCCAACCAATATGATCTTTTTGGATCAAATCGTTAACCCTGTCGTGGGTTATTGTTGATCTCCTATATAAATTTACCAACAGCATTATCCATTAATTTCTTTCCCTACTCGCATGCAAAAAACTAATTAAAACGCATTCTAAATCCCCCACAAACGCGTACATTAAAACAAACCGAACACGAATCCCACAAATATTTATAGGAAACGCAGCGGGTCTGAAATTATGCGTCGGATATTTTCGTGTTCGTACCGCTAATGAATGACTTACAGAGTTACATTTGAATAGCTTTAGCTGACACTGGGTTGTTATTCATTCTACGGAACATTTAGTGCGACGGAAGTTATGTTGGGATGGTTCGTTATGTAATATTTGCTGGTTTGAATTGGGAGTGTAAGGCCGCGTATGATAGAAGACATAGGTTCGAGTCTGAAGTCGGAAAAAAGTTTTTGAGCTCAGTTGGAACTAATTATGAAGAAATTTATTTAAATGTTTTTAAGATGTTTTATAGTTAATTTTATTTGTCTCCTTAACGGTAGAGGAAAACATTGGGGTGAAACCTGCACACCTAAAAGTTCTTAGGAACCCATCAGTGGGACATATATGGGCTAATGATGATGAACTCATTTTTAACGAGAGCGAAATCGCGTGTAAAAATATCTTCAAAATACTGTCGTGGAAAAATTACATTTCATAAGTGTGTCCAAGGACTTTCAATCAGAATGTTATGAAATCATTCTTGTAATAAAGTCATTTGGGAAAATGTCGTGACTTGGGAAATTACGACATGTGTTTTAGAAACGAAACTACGATCGTGTTTATGTCATCGAGAGTGTTTTAATTTCAAGAGTAACCGTTTAATTTAGATACATACATTTTATGTGCATGTCATAGAATATTTTTAGCAGTAGCACTATTTCCAAAGAAGCCCCTTACAAAAGTTTGAATAAGTTTTAACAGCAATTTGGCATATTAATGAGAATATACCTCACAATGAACAATTACGAAATAGGCATTACCAGTGGCATAACTACAGGGCAGGGCTGGCAAAATGCCACGGGCCCCGGACCCGAAAGGGCTCCGGTCTCAGAGACCACAAGCTCAACTTTGCGCCGAAGTAATTTAAAACATATTTTTTTGGCAGGGCCAATTATACAATAGATGACCCTATCCAAATGTTTACCACGGGCCTCAGATGGCATAAATAAATAAATACACCCAACAGTCACATACATATATAGTCCCGACCCCACACTAAGATACGAGCCTTGTGTCGTGGGTATCAGAAACTACGAGACATATCGGTCTCAGAAACACCCAGACCCGAAACAAATATTTGTGGATCACACAAACATTTGTCTCGGTGCGGGGATCGAACCCGCGTCGGCTCGTTTCACAAGCTGGTGTCTAACTGCGCCACGGGGCCTTAGATAGTATAGTTTTCGGGTTCTATAGAAGTACCTACACTGATTCAAATTGGAACTTAAACATTAACCGTCCTTAAACGTCAAGTGGAACGAATCTGCGAAATTATCGATCTTGATTTCACTTAAGGCTTTATCTGAACGCGATTAGATATGACATTATTTGTATTTTAGGCGCACTGATAGCATTTGCGATAAGGTTATGTGCGCGTGACGTCATGAACTGTTTTGACAGGCATTTTAATGTAAGCCTACAGTACTTTATTTGGCTACCGGTGAAAGTAAATAAAGGTTTTGTTTAACTACATAATTATTTCAAACTTTAATAATAAATCTATGATAATAACTTTAATGATCTTGTGGAGCCAGTATAACATCGTCAGCATTGTCATCGAACCTAATCTAGGTCAGATTTTAATATAAATATGAATAAAGATTACTGCACAAAGGAGTCACGCAGAGTCACCCATTAGCACGCACCAAGACCAGTCGTTTTATTTACCTCGCTGCTACCTCATCAGATAACCTCACACGTGTACCATAGCTGCACCAGCATCGGTACACAACGTGACGCTGTCCACTTACATTGGTGACCCCGGCGTGATCACTTACATTGGTGACCCCGACTGAAAGCAACCTTCCGGAAAAGAAAAACCGTCGTACTAAAACAACCCTCACGATGAAGATTACTCGACGTCCGAAGCCCAGCGTGGTCAACGAAATGGTGACACCGAAGAAAAAGAAAAAAACTCCACAAAATGGTGACTCCAAGAAATCAAACAACATTTAAGAAGCCATCCCAAGAAAACAAATACTGCCCGTCTGCCCAGAAAATTCTCCAAAATCCACTGTAAGAAATAATCCAGTACTTCACCGTCGTTTTACAAGAAATCCAAGTCAATAATTCAGCAAGCAAGATTCAAAACACGTGGCAACGCCTAGAAGAGGAATAATTTACAAAGATAACGCACACAAAATACACGCTGCAAACGAAACGTCAATACAAACACATGGTGTAAAAACGCTGACTCTGAATTAGAATATGACACGACCGTGCAGACAGGTGCATGAAATTTCATCGTTGCTGACATTACGCAACCAATTCAAGCCGCCGATTTATTTTTAATAGAAAAAAATTATACTTCGCTGGACCTTCAAAAAAAAAAACGGTTACAAGATGGCAAGACTGGACTTCAGCAAAATGAAAAATTTATGAAGTCAAGCACGCCCACGCTCAGGACGGTCAAATCAATCGGAAACTATGAAGAAATTCCGATACCTCTCGACGCTTTAGTCCTGCCGGAATACGACGTTCACTACACGTCACTGCAAAGGAAGCGACTTTCGATTATGCGGCAATCAGAGAAACCTAAATGGAATCACGGTACCCAAACAACAAGCAGCAACCCATCAAGCAGCGACACATCAAGCTTAATTAAACAAATAGCTGGTTCTCCTCAGAAAAACGACAAACTGAAATCCAATGGACTCCCGAAGCACTAGAAGAATTCGATCAATGTGAAGCAAGTCTAAACGACGCCCTTACATTGACGTCATCAACAACACGATCGGGCCGCGTCATACGCCCGCTAGTACGTTTCGCAATAGAACGGAGCAAATCAAGAAAATATTTTTTCAATGTTATTAATTATACGATATTTAATTATGTATTTATTTATTTTTCAAAAAAAGGGGGAACTAATGTGGAGCCAGTATAACATCGTCAGCATTGTCATCGAACCTAATCTAGGTCAGATTTTAATATAAATATGAATAAAGATTACTGCACAAAGGAGTCACGCAGAGTCACCCATTAGCACGCACCAAGACCAGTCGTTTTATTTACCTCGCTGCTACCTCATCAGATAACCTCACACGTGTACCATAGCTGCACCAGCATCGGTACACAACGTGACGCTGTCCACTTACATTGGTGACCCCGGCGTGATCACTTACAATCTCTATTTTATTTTGATTCTGAATAATTTTGAAATAAGCCCTTGTAAATCCGACACCTAACACGCCCTGATAACTATTAAAACTAGAAACAATTACAGCAATCCCCAAATAAATCACAAATCAGGCACTAAATTTAATACTATGGGTCGTGACCCCCCAAAACCTCCCCTAAATCCGTCCCCCGCGGCGTCGTGTGAACATCCAATATAACTGTTGACGCGTACGCCGAGATATTCCTTTGTTGTTCTATTCTCGTACCGCCCGCGCTTCGGTTCTAAATACAGCCCACGTTATAAATTATAGCCTACGTCTTCATATCGGAATTATGTTTAACACCACTGTTGACAATTCAGGGGGGTTAAGGGGAATTCTTGGGGTTGTATTTATTTTTATTTACAGTCGAATCCGGTTACGACACCGCGTATAACGACGGATCGATTATAACAACCGAATGGAAAGGTCCCGGCGAGATCTACATATATAAACTAACAACTATCGCATATAACATCCGAAATATACCATATATTTATACCCGGTTTCGACTGTATTTAGAATTAATAAAATATTAATTTAAAGCCTAAGTCATTCTTTACCAGTCGAACCTTGGGTGATGTAGAGATGATACACAGCAGGTGTGTAAATAAAAATTATTTATAAACATACGATAACTTTGCATATAAAAGTAATGAATATTATGTATCAGTAGTTAAAATATAAATTGATACCGAAGTACATACTAATATGTATGTTATTATGCGATATTATTATTTTCCGCTAACACCTTTTCAACAAACTACCGAATAATTTTATTCCGGGTTTATGATTATACAATAATGTAAAAAAAATGTAATGTCTGCCACTTACCTCTTCAATAGATGATGACATAAGCCCAGAACTGTAAACAAACGAAAAATATACAATTAAATAAAGTTAAAACTATTTTTGATATAAGTTATTTTACGAGTTAGGCACAAGTTAATCTTTTCGATATTAATATTTATTGATCGAGCATTTGCAATTATTAAGGGCTTAAAATTAAACGAAAGCGAAGATCGTCGCTTCAAGTAGAATTGTGATTTCTCCAGTAAATTATCACTTTTTGGACCCTATCCCACCACACCCCGCCACTGCAACTCCTGTACTCCAGGATCAACAGCACGCACAGTATTGACGACGAGCAATGAAGCTCAGTGAATCTAAGGGAACTAAATTTGTCATGATCGCCCAAAAGAAATTTATCAGAATAAAGTGGTAGGCAGACGTAAATCACTGCACCCACATTTCACCAGGTATATATCAGCCCCGCGTAATAGACGGCCAATTGCTATTTTTCGGGTACATTTTCAGATTCCGTGCTACTACTGAGGGTTTTCTAATGAAAAAAACTATTAACACTGCTCTAATAGGGGCTATACTGGTGTTTTTGGGTACATTTTGAGACTCCTTGCTACTAATGATGGTTTCTTTATGGCAAAACCCAATAACACTGCTCAACCCGGGGATATGCTTTTGCAGCGAGACCACGAGGCAGCCGCAAAGTCAAGTAGGTTATATTTAATAGAGACAATTATGGGACCTAAAGTGCGAACTTTTAGCTCTTTATACCAACATTCAGTAGGGGTCCTTCACACCTTTCAGACGAAATAACCTATCCCAAAACCAATAACAATGCCACGTGTTTACATAAAATTTCATCATCAACCCATATACGCCCACTGCTGAGCACGGGTCTCCTCTACCATTGAGAGGGTTTTAGGCCATAGTCCGCCACGCTGGCCTAGTGCGGGTTGGCGGACTACACACCTAAGAAATTCCTAAGAACTTTTAGGTGTGCAGGTTTCATCACGATGTTTTCCTTCACCGTTAAAGCAAGTGATAATTCAATTTGAATACACACATAACTTCGAAAAGTCAGA
Source organism: Cephonodes hylas (assembly GCA_030295005.1). Classification (NCBI taxonomy): domain Eukaryota; kingdom Metazoa; phylum Arthropoda; class Insecta; order Lepidoptera; family Sphingidae; genus Cephonodes; species Cephonodes hylas. The sequence continues at coordinate 5,579,743 of AP025386.1, read as the reverse complement.
GGTGTGTGCCTGGGGTTCGAACCCGCGACCGCCGAGATTCTCGACCGCGCGCCTAAACCTCGAGGCCATCACTGCTTTTAGTCTTTACATTTACATAAAATTTAAAACAGTTTAATATGCCATTGTTAATATTCCAATAAAACCGAACATAAATTATATTGTCCAAATTTATTGCTTCTCAAAGTGAAATGTGGCGTCCGATGCGTAGCAATACCACATAAGACGAGAATATTTATAATGGTTTAAGATTTTTTCTTATTCGTTTATTTTTAACAAATTTTATTTTCCGTCATTAATTCATCAGCAGCCCATATACGTCCCTCTGATGGGCACGGGCCTCCTCTACATCTGAGAGGATTTAGATTCTGGCTTAGTGCGGCTTAACGCATAGCTTAAATATTCCTAATTCCTATGAACTTTTAGGTGTGCGGGTTTGATAACGATGGTAACCTTACAATTAAAGTACGTAATAATACATCATGAATACACACATGACTTTAAAAAGTCAAAATTTGCCTGGGGTTTGAACCCGCGACCGCTGAGATTCTCCACTGCGTGCCTATACCTCGAGGCCATCACTGCTTATTGCACAAGGTTTTATCACGATGTTTTCCATCACAGTTCTTAGAATTTTTTAGGCGTGTAGTCACCATTCCCCCACAAGCCCGCGTGATGGACTAAAGACTGAACCCTCTCATTGATATAGGAGGCAACCAGCCATGGGACATATATAGGCTGTAGATTAAGCATCAGAATTGAAATTTCTCAGTTATACTCTGCGCTTTAGCTACCGTCAGCTTTTTATAGTGGAGAAGTTATAAGCATTTGGCAATGACAATGCGGTTATTTCCGTGTATCTTCAGAAACGTCGCTTCCTGGTGCGCAAGCAAATTTTTTATTGGACATTTAATCATTGTAGATGTTATTTTGCGAATGTCATTTATGTCATGTGGTTATGTAATTTGTTTTTAGGGTCCGTACGCAAAGGGTTAAACGGGACCTTATTATGAAGACTTCACTGTCCGTCTGTCACTAGGCTATATCTCATGAACCGTGATAGATTTTGATGTATTTCTGTTGCCGTCATAATAAAAAATAATATTAAAATGATATAACTAAATATTAATGACCTCGAGTGGTATCGAGTCCGTGGTCTTAAATACACCCAACAGTCACACACATTGTTCTGACCCCACATAAAGATACGAGTCTTGTGTCGTGGGTATCAGAAACTACGAGAGACTTTTCGGTCTCACAAACAACCAGGCCCTAAACAAGAATTTGTGGATCACACAAATATTTATCTCAGTGCGAGGATCGAACCCGCGTTCGCTCGTTTCGCAAGCTGGTGTCGAGTCAACTCCTCCACGGGGTTATAAAAAGTGTCTTATAATACGGATTCGTAAAATTGGGGTCGCAAAAGGATGTAGATAAGTTTGTAAATATTAATTCACCACAAACGGGCTGGAATAATTTTGTCGACTGGTGTCCGACTATATTTGTCTCACACCAGGATACAAGGAAGAGAAAACCAATCACAGACAACTTACCAACACAGCAAGGAACTCTTCTTCTCTTTGTTTTTAGACATTTTAATTACACAGCACTGTCACATAGTCACACAAACGTTATTGAAAACACACGTGGCCCGCTCCACACAACCAACTGACAGAGCCACTGTGACACTGTACACTGCGTTACAAATTAATCGGCCGCATTCGTGATATTATGTTACTGTCAAAGTTATGGGATTGTTAGCTTTAATGTTTTTTACAACGAAATGACTCCATCGGAATTGTGTCTTAATTATTTATTATAATAGATAAGTTCGTGGCTTGAAATACGATTGACGAATCTAATTTTTTTCCGGGATGTCGGGCGTCATTAAAATATTAATGACAAAACTAAATCAAATCACTATTACTCAATGTAAAAACCAACCAGCTAGACAAATAATCTCACTTTCTTGTTTTGAATATTGAAGCTGGTGTTATTTGACAACGGTTTGTTTGATATTTGTCATATACAAATATAAATAGTTATTAGAAAATACGCATAGTAAAATAACATTTCGGTAGCTTTCTGAAAACGTCATATGGCTGATCTTTTTTAAATTCTTCAAGAGTTGAATCTGGTACTCGCAGGAATTTAATAACATCCATGATAATAATATTAATTTACTACATCTAGAGAATCTAATAGTAGCATTGTTATTAATCCTATATTTGACATTTATTCATGCAAATTGTACAAATATTACGCACAACGTTTTCTAATCCAATGAGTTGCATATCAATTTTATTGGGAACAAGTAGGTGCGATTTGTGACAATGGCACCAACCCACTTTCTAGTCCTTAGAGAAATATAATCGCGGTCAATTTCTTAAGCAGTGCACGCTATGGTTACAGCGTGTATGACTGAATTTAATTAGTTTAGTTTGCTTGTTTGCTTAAGTTTTGACATAATAGTCAACATCATGAACCCATATATGTCCCATTGTTGGCCACTGACCTTATCTACAACTGAGAGGGTTAATGCTTGAATCCAGCACGCTCGTTTAATACGGTGACTTACACACCTATGATATTTCAAATATCTTTAAAGTGCGCAAGTTTTTCTTCACCATTAAAGTACGCAATAGTGATGATGAGCTTAGTTTAATCAATTCAATATATTCTTAATAAAATCTAAAGTTATCAACCAGTTATATCGTAAATAGCTAAATGAAACAACACCGTACTGTGCACTTGACACGTAACGTACAAAAAACGGGAGTCGACATTAACTCCGCAACCAATCCGATTACTGAGGTCGAGACTTAAGGTCACTACATTGATAAAATTCACGGGGCGTTGGAAAAAACTCAAGTGCTTCCGTATCTAAGACGGTAGCGAAAATCTTTGGCGTTTTATCAAATCAGTGTAAGATAATATACGTATGGAATCGATCAAAGTCTTAAGAATATTGATGGCAGGTTTATACGTCCTGCTGCCTTAGTCCATGATGCTCGCCTATGGTTTGATAAAAAATCAGAGATTAGTAAGATCCAATTCACTATTCAATGTCATTTCTTTATTTCGCAAATTCTCTTATGATTCGCTTTACATTAAATTTAGTATTTTAACTGATAGCTACCTACTTTGTGTCTTTGTATCTAGAGAATCTATTGCAAGTATTATAACGCAAATATTTGAGAAATAGAACAAATACATACAAACGTTCAATACATTGTATTACAATACCTGTTACAGTATCAACCTTGAACATTGTTTTCTAAATAATAATGGGCCTATTCCACTCGCATAACTAAGAATCTAGGTCTTGATTCCCTATCAGAAGCATATCACGACAGTTTAATCCTATTTTGGAATATTCAACATTTACCTAGTTATGTACAATCACGGTATTCTAAAATAAATTTGAATAATTCAACAGAGTTCTACAATTTGAATTTCTCGTCTGTTATTGTGTCGTGAATTTTGTATTTAAAAATTTACGTTAAATATTTTTAAAAATGAATGGTTTTTAATTTGCTAACCTTTGATTTATACAAAGCAAAAATCACATTTAAACGTGGCAGAAGTCTCATGCAATTGCATAAGGTGATAGCGAGTTATCGGATATATCAATTTTTATTTCAAAGGTTATCACAGAAATTCAGTTACACAATATCTGTATTTATAGTTTGGTAATCTGTGTTTGTTGACCCGCCTTTTAACAATAAATGAAATAACAATGAATCATTTTTTGTTACATAATATATTCTATAGATTTATTTAGGAAAAAGTTTATTTTTTAATCTTTTAAAATACACAAAAAAAGTGCTGAAAAGTCAAATGAACAGTTTTTTTTTTCATATGTAACCTATTTTTTTGGCCAAAAGTGTAAAGTGTAGTATAACGCTAAGACTAGACAAACCAGTTTCTATTATCTCAAGAAGCAACTTAGAATGGCGAAATGAAGTAAAAATTATGAGCATAACGTACATTGTTAAATTAGTAAAGGACTGAAAGCCTCGAGGATTAGCGCGGTCTATTAAGATACCACCTCGGAGATTGTGGGTTCGATTCCCAAACCTTAGGTAGAGTACCTTAAAATATTTAAATAACTAGCGGCCCGGTACGTGCTTCGCTACGTATAAAGTGAAATAAAATAAACAAATGGGAACATCAAATTCATTTATTTAATCAAAAAAATATTTTATTTAAAATCGAAATCAATTGCTAGCTATTTACAACACACTTAATCCAAAACATTTGGATAAACAATATTTTTTGTTTTTCCATTTTGAGCATAAATAAACAAACGGCTGGGGGTACCGACTCTGGAACAGGCAACATATAACTGGCCATGTGAAAAACAATGTTCCTCCAAATTCACACCACAAACGTGAAGTGTTTGACCTTGGGCCTTGTTGATGGACATCGCAAATGATAAACGCACAGGATATTGTAAACGTTTGAACTCAAAAGGCATATCAGTTGGAATCATAGGTATACGCGGTATCAAAACAACTTCTCCTTTTGATTTACCAGTTAAGATCGTAGCTTCGATCAAATTTGGCAATAACTTTTTCACTGCCAATCTGGTTCCGTTACACAGTTTTGGTGGATTAATATTTCGCAATAATATAATCGAAGAACCAACTTTCAGATTCAAGCAATGCGGTGGCATACCAGCCGGCTCCAATGAATTTAAAAATTCAATTGGATAATTCATTGCCTCATCTTGATTCATAACACTGTCAATTTTAGAACAAAAAAAAACAAATTCCCAAGAAGCTGTCGCATATGATGCCATGTGAAATCATATACGGCAACTTAGAAAAGTACACATAAATTCAGGACTCACCGTTTGTATGAATGCACTGCAAATGCAATTATGTGAAAAGAAATTTATCGCTGATAATATGATTTAATCAAACCACGTCCAAAATGAATTGACGGCATGAATGACATAACAACGTGCTTGTCCTGTCAACAAAACTTCAAAAAAGTTTCTGTGAAAAAAGTTTCTATTGAATTCATTTATGACAAAAAATGTGACAAATGAGGAACCGCTCGACTAAAATAATAAACACAAAGAAATTTATCGCTGATAATATGCTTTAATCGAACCACGTCCAAAATGAACTGACGGCATGAATGACATAACAACGTGCTTGTCCTGTCAACAAAACTTCAAAAAAGTTTCTGTGAAAAAAGTTTCTATTGAATTCATTTATGACAAAAAATGTGACAAATGAGGAACCGCTCGACTAAAATAATAAACACAAAGAAATTTATCGCTGATAATATGATTTAATCAAACCACGTCCAAAATGAACTGACGGCATGAATGACATAACAACGTGCTTGTCCTGTCAACAAAACTTCAAAAAAGTTTCTGTGAAAAAAGTTTCTATTGAATTCATTTATTACAAAAAATGTGACAAATGAGGAACCGCTCGACCGATTTTGTGCAAACTTCACATAAACCATCTACTAAATATGCCGACCAAATCCTAAGCATTTGGTTTGGATAGGTGAGCCCGTTCTTGAGTTATGGAATTACAACGAAAAGTGGCATTGATTTTTATATATATAGATATGTTGAAATGACATCTAAAGTTACTTCAGAATTCTAATGGGAAGTCTTTAAGTAAGTTAACTAAAGTCTCATTATAAAGTTGGTGGAAAATAAATAGAAATGTGATCGAAAAACGTCTATATGTTCTCCTTTATTATATGACCGTAGTAGAATTACATTTTTTCTTCCTACAGGAATAAGGGATGACATAGTATATAGTATTACAAAAAATCGTTACGATAAAAAAATATCGTAAAGAATGAAGTTTCTTTCCTAAAAGTTTCTTAGATGTATAAACTACGAACCAGTACTAGGCCAGCGTGATGGACTAGGGCCTAAACCCTCATAGTTGTAAAGGAGGTCCATACCCAGCTGTATATGGGCTGATGATGACGGCAGTATGTTTACCCTACATTTCCCATGTTTTCGATACTATTCATAAACAAACCCGAACTCACAATCAAAGACGAGCAGTGTTTGTAAGCAAACATGTGTGAACTCGATAGAGACAGGAAGTCTGTAATATTCATCGGCACGTTATAGGCCGACGTCATATAACTATATGCAGTGGCGGTACTTCCATAGAAGCCCGAAAGCCCGACTTGCCTTACATAGTTCCGAATAACGAACTTAACAATTGTTTATTTATAAAATAACGCTATAAACGTGAATGTGAGTACTAACCGGTAGGTATTTATTAGTCCTACGTACCAAAAAAAATATGCTGCCACTAAATAAACATCTGGGCTTGCCTTAGTTTGACACCCTAGGCACGCCACTGACTATATGATCTAAAACAAACCTTGTTTATTATTAATGAAATAAATCTGACATATCCTTAGTTTTTAAATGTTAGTCACCATCTTGCGAAAAGAGGCCAATCCTTACTCTATCCACACATACACACACAAATGTATGTGTGATCTTTTTATCCAACAGAGAAAAGCGCGAAGGTTTAGGTGGTTTGTTTAGTGATGACTGCTTTCCAAACTGAAATGAAAAATGACTGAATCTGTTTGGTACAAATGCATTAAAAATCAAGCCAGTATGGTCATTTTAAATTTTTAAACAAGATTTAATTATCTAGTTTAAGGTCAAGTGTAGTCAAGATAGAAATCTTTAATCATATTTTTTCACAGACTGTTGCTTATTACAATTGAATGACCTATTAACTGTAACAATGCGAATTACGAAATCATAGTCGTGCGACTTGTTTTCACTTAGCGGTAGTTATAATGAATTAAATTAGATTAAATTAAATATGATAAGCTAGTATTTTCATATGGACTTTTCTTATACTGATTTAATAAAACATTCGCATTTGATAGTAATAAATAACCTTCAAGTTTAGGCGCATGGTAGGGAATCTTGGCGGTCGCAGGTTCAACCCCCAAGGGCAGCAGGTGCCTTGTCTACTCTGCTGCCTAATCTCGAAGGTCCCGGCGTCCCTTGCCGAAGATTGTTCGCGGGAGTTGTGCGATCAATGGCCCTGTACGGTTGCCCCGTTTGGGTCGAGTCCCTGAAAAAGCGCTGCGTGACCCTTCTGCGGCAACCGCAGCGGGTAGTTGCGCAGCGTATGATCAGGGGCTATGGCACAATTTCCCATGAGGCGGCCTGCGTATTGGCCGGTTGCCTTCCCTGGGATCTTGACGCCAGGGCCCTCTTTTCAGTTTACCACTGGCGAGAGGAGGCGTCTCGACGAGGGGAACGACCGGCCCCAAGAGAGCTAGAGGCCAAAAGGGCCTCCTTACGTTTAGCCGCCGTGGAGGAGTGGTGTTCCAGGCTGGTCAGTCCGAGTGCTGGGGTATGGACCGTAGCGGCAGTGCGCCCTGTTCTCAACCAATAGTTGGACAGGCGCCACGGCGTGATGACATACCGCCTGTCACAGGTTCTGTCGGGACATGGTTGTTTTGGCTGGTTCTTGTGGCGGGTGGCCAAAAGAGAAAAGTCCGCCGTGTGTCACCATTGTGACAACTGTCCGGAGGACACAGCCCAGCACACTCTATCGGATTGTTCAGCCTGGGACGAGGAGCGAAGCGCACTCCGCGCAGTCATCGGAGCGGACCTCTCACTCTCGGCCGTGATTCCTTCCATGGTTTAGAGTCAGAGGTCATGGCAGGCGATGCTCTCCTTTTGTGAGACTGTAATGTCTCAAAAGGAGAGCGCGGGGCGGGTTCGTGAGCAGAACGATCCTGCCCGCCGCCGCCAGCAAAGAAGGAGACGCCGGGTGACCGAGTTCGGCTGATCTGGCGTCCCCGCCCTGTGGATTGGGGGTGTAAGAATTCCGCCACGGTATCCCCTACCTGTCGTAAGAGGCGACTAACAGGGGTACTGGGGTAGCAGGGCGTACTGCGGGGGCGGTACCCTATGATAGCAACCCCGAGATTGGCGGCAGAGGACGTGACCTCTTAACTGTCGCGGACGTTCCCGAAAGGCGAACGTCCAAATAGATTAAGGGGAGGGCATACCAAGCCCTCTCAATTTGGAGGGGTCCAAAATTGGACGGTGCGCTGGGCGGCAGCGGACCACTTAGGGCACTTCTGGCCCTGAGATGCCGCAAAACCGCCCTAAATGCGTGTGATGGTCACCGAGAGGTTTTAGTCGGAATGCTGGCGTAGCCAGTGACCCCGACATATCCCTTACGGCCTCCCCCGAGGTACCGAACAGGGGAGCTTAAGGCGCTTTCCTCTCGAGATAAAAAAAAAAAAAAGGTTCAACCCCCAGGCACTCATTACTGAGTTATTACTATGATTGTATTCTCAGTGAATTATCGCGTACTTTCAACGACGAAGGAAACCATCGTGAATAAATCTACACACCAAACAGTTCTTAGGTATTTCTTAGGTGTGTAGTCCGCCAACCCGCACTAGGCGGCTAATGATTAAACGCTCTCCGTTGTAAAGAAGGCCCGTGTCCAGCAATAGAACGTATTTGGACTGATGATGATTATCTTAGGGGAGAAATATGTTGGTTATTTGTAGTATAATTGCAATTTACAATTGTGACCATGAACGTTGCAAGACAAACTTGTTTCTCAAACACCTAATGACCTTTTAAACATTCGTCGTCTTGCTTACAATCTATGCAACTTAATAGCAGTAGCGATGGTTCAGTTATAAACAACGAATGCATGTAATCATCTAGGGTTCAAATCCGAACTGATATTTTTGGAAGAATTAACTTTTAAGTACTTACAATTTTCATGTATATTTTGATCTTAGCCAAAAGGCTGAAAATCGATAATAATTACTTACGTCTACTAATAGAGAAATTTTAAGTATGGAAACTTACTTGGCAGTACTTTACAAGTATTTGACGAGTACCTACGTTAAGTTTTTATAATCTTATGAGCCGTCGCAAATATGGCGGACTTCTTGCGCGCCACTTAGAAAGAACACTATTATTTGCTTTTAATTAAAACTTGAACATCTAACACAAGCATTCTTATCTTTAGAACAGTATTAAAAAAAAACGCTGTAACGGTCACATATATAGTCCTGTAATAGAAGTCTCGTGCCGTGGGTATCAGAAACTACGAGAGACTTTTCGGTCTCACAAACACCGAGGTTCAAAACAATGGTATTTAATATGCCTTGATGATTATGTAAACGTTTTACACTGCTTCTATTTTCAAATTCAAAAACCCAGTTCTATTTTTTTATCAAGATACATGTACAAAAATTGCCTCATTTTCAAACATTCTTTACCCGGATGGTAAAGAATGTTTCTGCAATAAGGTCGATTCAAACACAACGTGTCACACTGTATACAGTTAGAGGGCCGCCAATCGTCGGCCTATCGCGCCCTATTGACATAATTTCACGGGAAAATGGAAAAGTGGACGAGTAGATTAGATTACTTCTAACATCGTAGTGTTGAGTTACCAGGAAACTATGATAGTAATGGTAGTAATTTGTCATGTTTTTATAGTTGCGTCATTTTTTTTCTAATAGTTTCGTATTTAATTTTATGAGCTTTGACATTTTGATTATTTTTATGAAAAAAAATGAAAAAAAAAAACTGCAAAGTGCGAGTCGGACTCGCGTACGAAGCGTTTAAAACCATTATTTATAAAAACAGCAAAAAAAATGACTGCTGTAACTATAGTAGCCCCACTTAAATATTTATGTTTTGTATTCATGGTTCATGAGATATATATGACTGTCAGATGGACATCGAAGTCACAGGACACGGAACCCTACAAGATACTAAAACGCAGATAGACAAGCGGCGAATAAACGTAAAATTTCCATATAAATCCGTCATTCGTTAACCCATATCAACCTCGAAGGAAATCATCAGAATTTTCACTTACTCTACCTTTAACTTTCACTATTACAAACCGTGCTGAAATCTCAATTAACAACACAATTTTATTACACGTGTAACTTGTATTAATAAACGGTTATCGTACAATGACGTCACACTGAAAACCAACATGTATTTACATAACTGGCCAAACATTTAACTTGTACAGTGAAATGTAAATTAATGATAAGAAGTAATGTGAGCTGTCTTGAATTTAACAAGGAGATGTGTCATATAATGAAGACTGTTTTTTTGAAGGGAGAGGCAGAGGTGTGTTACTAGTTTTTAGTCCCTTCTAATAAGGAGCGGGCTTCGCTTAATTCGGGTACAATTGGACTTAATAGTCCTACTGAGAATTGAAGTACGGAATAACTCAATATGATTGGAGTAGTTTGCATATCATGTATATTGCATATCATGTATATGTATAGTGTCGTGAGTATCTTAAATTACGAGAGACTTCTTGGTCTCACAAACACCAAGACGTGAGAAAAATATTTGTGGATCACATAAACATTTATCTGGTGTGAGGATCGAGATCAAACCCTATGGTTTCGCAAGCCGCTGTCTAGTCAACTGCGCCACGGGGCTATCTAAAAGCAAATTTGACCGTATGTTTTTTCAGATTTTTCCTATAACACACACAGTAAACGAATAACGCTTCCTTTCTATAATAGACTTACAGTTGCCTGTATCCGATTAAACTTCTTATCCTTCGGAAATCAAGGAAAAGAACGTACCGATAAATAACATCACATTTCCAATCCTACAAAATTCACTTTTCCTATTATAACTGCACCTATACTCCAATCCCACATGAACATTCTACCCGACCAACACCGTTCCCAATCCCAACGTGACATCAGACATGAATTGATGATATCATACAACCGAGCTCAGACGTTTGTTGTGCATGCAATTGCTTGTGCGGCACACAATGATCTCAGCCAATTGAAGAGTACATGTAGGGTCGATTATAGATAAATGAGATGGATTGAAAAGATCGGCGTATTTTTTCGATGGGCGATACTAGTAAAATACTTATCGAAGTTATGTGTGTTCATACTGAATTTTCGAGTACATTACCAATTGCGACAAGGAAATCTGCACATCTAAAAGTTCTTAGGGATTTCTTAGGTGTGCAGTCCGCCAACCCGCACTAGGCCAGCGTGGTGGACTAAGGACTAAACCCTCTCAGTTGTAGAGGAGGCGCGTGCCTACTAGTGAGACGTATATGAATGATTAAGATGATGATGATACTGGTGGATAATTAAATTTTCTTCTTTTTACTTTTAGAACCGTATTGTGCTTACCATAAGGTGGTGTGTTAATATGTTTAATCATTAAACAAAAGAATGTAATAGGTAAGAAGTGGATAGAATCAGTAACAATGAACCCATACGGGCGTCTAGTTAATAAAAATCTTGTAAAGGGTCTCTTTAAACATACATAAGTAGAGGATAAAAATTTTCGTCTTTGTTCATGTATCAAACTCGCTGTGTTTCATTTTATAACCGGCATTTGTGTGTTAATTATTATTAAGTGGAAATTCAAATAATTCATATTTTCAAAATATTTTCACATCTGGAAGGGCTTATAAAAGATCCTGTATCTTTAATAAATGCGCGAAAAACAACTCTATGCACATAAAAATTAGTCTGCTATCCCTTTGAACGCATCACAAATCAAGACTTCATAAGTTCAGCGTTTGAAATTGGAACGAACCCGACATGCCCCAGTAATCAATGCCGATTCAAACAAATAGGTCACAATCAATAATGGAATCTACTTGCGTCCCTTTATAATGTAAATATGAAGCGAGAATGCTTATAAAATAATTCGTGTTGAGAACAAATCGTGATCTCGCGAGTAACACTTGGAGAATGGTAGTCTAATAACATTCCGATCGAGTCATGCCGATGTTAACACTACAAACATTGTCAAGACACTGATTAGCTTTAAACTTTCAAACCGCCAATTTTAATTCAAATTTCGAATTGCTTATAGACAATATTTTTTTCTAATTCGATACAAAAAAAATCCAATGCGGTTTAATTCTTATTTTAAATTATTCTTTCTCCGCCATTATCATCGTAAATGCAGAGGTCTTAATTCAAAATCCGAATAAACACTTCAAACATAAACTAAATTACCATAAGTATAAAACACAAATTCAAACTCCGAACGGTCCGAGTGTTTGTCAACACATAAATAATATAAAATTTAAAAAATGCAATAACCGGTCAGTAAGCGCGCGTTCGCGTCGGCGAGAGGTCGCGAAACCACTGGCGCGGGCGTTTATCTTATCAAAAATGATTGCACGACACAAATGATTCATTGTTGTCCCCGCATGCGCGAATGCGATCGATATTTTTACAGCGTTAAGTACAACAAAAAGTACCGTGAATTTATATTGAAACCTTATGTATAAGGATAATATTCTTTTAAAAAATAGGTAACGTATTTGGGTCTATATCTCACAAAATTATATATTTCAACGACATAACTATCATTGTTAAATTATTCCTAAATAATCTTTTACAACGAATTTTTATTAATATAAACAGAGATAATAAAAAGATGCAAATCGTATGCTAAAATATCCGAATTAATTTTGCCAAATTCTCAATATAGTCTAGATTAAAATCTGTAGACAAATTTATCAACTTCCGTTCGAAGATTATCTCATAAATATTTACATAATGCAAATACAAACGCTAGATCTTTATTACTGAGCCGTTGTAGTTCGGTGACTCTCATCTATTCAGTTGAATTGGTGATTCAATGACGAATATAATCAAATCTAACTATATAAAAATAGACATCCGTTACTTGGAATGCTGGTATGACAAAATAGATAAATAAAGGACTATAAAGCTCTGACGGCAAAATAAATGTTATCAGTGGATAGTAGAGGTCCCGTGTTCCATTCTTGGGACTGGCGTTGTTATCGGGTTTTCTTAACAATAATTTTAATTAGTAGCACGGAAAGTCTTTAGCCCGGAAAACGGGAAAAGATTCGATTTTTCTTACGAGTATATAGATAAAACACAAAATCTTAAAACAAAAATAAATTTTGAGTCTTTACAATATTTATAATTCTGTTGCAGTAACGAGTATAATTAGTCACATTTATTGTTAATTAATAATAGTTTTACCTTCTATCACTTGAACACATTGAAACTTTGGTGATGAAATACATCATAACTATGTTTTAACTCATATACTAAATAAATACTAATATGATAATATCAAAACGGGCACCATGAAACCACACGACACTTAATTCCAACTCTTCAACTAACTTCAAAGATCATCGTCTACTAACAAAAAGATCATTTCCTATCATTATACAAGTATACTCCAATCCATTTTTTTTTCTATGACAAAGTCTAATCGTACCATCATCTAAATATTTCTACGGCAAAATCAACTCACCTCTCTTCAAAGACAGTAGAATTGGCCATAAAGCTGTCTTCCATCACGTTGGAATCGTCCATAAGACTTGTCATCATCTTATCATTCGATCTTTCGTATTCATTCTCTTGTCTTCCATCTTCGCCAATCAAGCTGAGATCTCCTTCAACCGACTTCTCTTTGTATTTCTGGTCCCACAGTTTTTTCGTCTCGTCTTGAGCTCGCCTTTTTAGTTCTGATATCTTCTCTCTTTCGTTTTCTATCACTTGGCAACCTGTGGGAAGGTAGCTTTATTTCAAAAGTGATTGGAGTTGATGACTGAGTAATACAGGGTGTATTTAGGCCGTGATCGAAAACTGAGGCAGGTAATAGCGAGGGTGATTGCAAACCCCTGGCATTAAAGAAAATCCCGTCAAAAAATAAAAAAATGACGTTTTCCATACAACCATCAGTGTTAAAAGTATGTGGTTTGTATGGAAAACCTCAAAAATGTTATTTTTTGTCGGGATTTTCTTTAATGCCAGGGGGTTTGTAATCACTATCGCTATTACCTGCCTCAGTTTTCGATCACGGTCTAAATACACCCTGTATATTGTTACTACCCCTTTTAAAGATATAAGTTTTGCGTCGGTTAAGGGAAACATCGAAATTTTTTTTAAATTTTAATCCTGTACCATACCTGTATATTTTTTGTTATCATAAATATTGTTCATAATTTTATTGCTTTTACATAACAAATGTCTTTACATAACCCAATAAGGATAAGGCCTAAACATTCTTACTGGTAGAGAGGCCCGTGCTTAATAGTGGGTCGTGTATGGGCTGATGACGATTTTTTTCTGTTCTGGATCATTAAAAAGAAGTCATTACTTATGAAATTAATTTTATAACAGACAAGATTGCATATTCAATGATTAGTGTTTCAGTAAATCAGGCAATAGTCATTCAATCTATAACAGGCAGAACAAGAGAGATATGTATTCCTAGTCCCGATGTCAATACACTAAATGATTTAATCACAAACAGTTGTCATGTACTGCATTACCCACTACATAACAATTTTTTTTCTAAACGTAATTCGACACAGCTTTTTGCAATTAACTTTTTACAACACATTCCAATATAAATGTGGTGTTTATTCGGCATGAAATTAAATTATTAATTCACTTGTAGGTATCGGAATTTTATCTAGAACTTTGTAATGTAGATGTTTTGCAATATGCCAATTTTGTGTTATCCTGTTAATTTTACAATAAAATAATCCCTTTGATCACCTTTCACAACAGGCAGGGCTTTGACGGAATTCTAATATCCTGAAGGCATCATCATCATCACATGCTGGATACAGGCCGCTTCCAATAGATCACTAAGGAGGTCTTTGGGTGAGGCCTACGTACAGCAGTGGACGTCTTTAGGCTGATGATGATGATGATGAAGGCATCAACTTACGGCATTATTTATAAAAAAACAGTTTATCTAACTACAACTTAGCATACTTTGACCTGCTCTTTTAATTGACTTATATTAACAAGACAGATAAAGCCTCAATCTAAACTGACCTTGCTCTTCCAACATCTCCATCCTCTTCCTCTCAATCTCCATCAGGCTGTCCAGGGTTCTCTTCCCCAAAGAGTTCATGTCCGCGTCAGTCGGCAATATCGGAGCGTCTATCGTCACTTTCGATATCCTATCTATATCGTCTTGCGAAGGTATCTTCCCTGAATCAGACATCTTTTGGCTATCCAATTTCACGTTAGGTTCATCGCCGCAACTCTTCCTGTGTAAAACTTTAGCTGCCTGAGCGTTTTCTAAATGCAAATCGCTTTCGAATGTTACCCTGTTCTTTTGAGTAGCCAGTTCTTCAACCGTCTCTTCGGTTATAGTGCCATCGTCTTTAATTTTGTCGGGTGATAGCGATTTGGCTTTCACGTATTTGTTCTCTGCATTCATTGGCTTAGAATTTTTAATGTACCGAATTTTGGATTGTTCAGTATCTTCGTTCTTGGACGATATCTCCTTAGTTTTCCTCGCGAAGGAATCTTTCTTCATTATCTTCCCTAAAGCAGCGAAAGTGGGGATTTTGGACGAAGAACTGCTCTTAACTGGGCCGGCGTCTTTCTTATCCTTCTTCTTAGAATGTCTTAAACTGTTGAATCTGTCGAAGTCGGATTCGATATTGTCGTTGTTGTAGAAAAAGTTCTCGTTCAAACTCTGCGACATTATGTCGTTCTTGTCGACTTTGTCGGGCGATTTGGGCTTTTTGTTTTTCCGCTTCAGCGAATCGAAGTTCCTTTCCCAAAATCCTTTCTTCTCTTTTGAAGAAGTTGAAGACTTAGATGGACTTTCGCTGTATCTGGGTTCGTCATCGTCGAGGATCACTCGACGTTCTAAATCTACAGTCATTGACTGCGACATTTGGTCTATCGAGTTGAATTTGTCTTTCATTTGCTTCGTATGGTCTTCGTAGCTGGTTATTTTGAGGTCTATATCATCACTGTCTGAACTTTGTGGTGAGTATCCGAATTCTCCTGACTTTGCTCTGGTTTGGTCCGTGTAGAAAGCACTATCGGGTGATTGGGTTCTTTCGATCTCGTTAAGTTTTGTAACTATAGGTTTTAGTTCTTTCTCTATAGCTTGCACTTTGCCAGTGAGTTCTTCTACTTGGTTTAGTAATCTGACGTATTCGGCGTGTAATACTTTAGTTTCATCCAGTGCTGATGTCAAATTGCTGTTTGCTTCGGATTTAAGTGTTAGTATTCGCGTTTTCTGCGCTTCTATTTTCTTCGTTAGAAGTATTATGTCGTTTTGTATGTCCTCTCTGTTTGATAACCTGTGGAAATATTATGATATTTAATAATTGTGTTGACTTACTTACAAATGATCAGAAGTTTTTAAGAAGTAATCTAAGTAAAGCTAACGATTTTTAATATATAATTCCATTTAATGTTAACCGATTTAAACAATTACCACGAGACTTTTAAGTAGATTCATGAACGTTTAAATACAATTTAAAAGATAATGATAAAAACCAAAGAATTATACTTACAATTCCGATTCCTCTTCTAAATGCTGAAACTCGAGGTCTTCGAATATTTTAGTCTCATTGTCTAGGATGTCCTGGGCGTTTTGCAACTCTTCTAGTGTAGCAATGTTACTCTTCAGATCTTTTTCTATCCTAAAATTTTTGTTATGGAGTTGAAAAATTATAATAAATGAATAAATATAAATAAGATAAATGTCATATTGTTTGGTTATATAATTTATTATAAATAAACTTTGGCCAGCTTGTAAGTTTTGCAGAATGAAGGGCGAGCAATTTGACGAATCTTGGAAACATTTTTAGATTTCGCATACAAATACGAATAGAATGGATCGTGGAATGGAACCATTAGCTTTCGATATCAAATTAATCCAAACCAAATTAAAAATCATTACTCTGATTTAGTTTCTAGAAAATATTAGTACTTATTCTTACCTTTCAACTTTCATAGTGGCGATCTCCACTCTATCTCTCATTTCATTTTGTCGCGACTCTTGTTTCTCCTTTAATAACTTGATTTCTTCTTCTATCTTCTTGGCTTTATCAACCAAGTCCGCTTTCTTCTTCTGTTCTATGTTGAGAATAGCTATTTCGGAGTCGTATTCGCCTTTGATTAACGCTTTCTCCATTTCCAACTGTAATATAGAAAAATCGTGAATATTAACGCTCGCTTTGAATTTTTGTCAATATTATTAATAATTGATAAACGACTATCGTCGCTGTGACTTACTAATGTATATTATTTCGACTTAACCGCACTTAATATTTTTTTCATATTTTTGTTCTAGTACGCAAAAAATGGATTTTGTTTTTAAGAACAGCAGCAAAATTAATAATTTGCGTAAACATAAGGAAAATGGCAATGGCAAGCCATCTCGACTCTGATATTTAAATTACATTGAACACAGCTGAGCTAACACAACTTCATTAATGATTTTATGACCATTAAGACTTTCGTTGGAAGAATTTTCAATTATACTAATAGTTAATGAAATGACTAATTACTTACTTCTCTTAAAACATCATCTTCTTGCGATCGAATCTCCGTCATTTTACATTTAATATCATGAATTTCAGTCACCAATTTCTTCCTTTCATCTTTTAACTTCTCATACTTAGTTTTCAACTCATCCAAATTATCATCTAATACTGTACTATCTATGGAATGAGCTTCGATATCAATCTTCTTCATATCTTCCGTGATATTCTTTATTATCTTTTCTCTCTTATTCTTTTGTAAATCTTTTTCAAACTCTTCTAACTCTGGAATGTCTGCCATCAGTTCTTTTTTCACGTCATCGAAGCTCTGGTTCTTTTCTATAGGTATGACGTCAGGTCTTTCAACATCTTTTACTTCTTTATCATCTTTCTCAATGATGATTCTGGAATATCTCAATTCTATATCGTTTGGTTGGGCTGTGTCATCAATCATTGGTATTTCTTCCTCGAGACTTAGTTGCTTTTCTATACCGCCGATTTTAGCCTTTCTGTCATCCAAATCATTGCCTTTTTGAGGATCGAAATTTGGCTTGTTCGAGTTATCCACAGGCGGTGGAGTAGGGAATATGAAGTACTGCGGCGAAGGAAGGTTTTTATGGGCAAAGCTGGTCTTAATCCGCGTTCTAGGGCTCTGAGTGTTCGGAGATTTAGGTTTGACGATTCCGTACACGTTGTTCCTGTTGAAATAGACGTTTTCGTACGGACTGCCGACTGGCGACGCTATAGGCATTCGATTATCGCTTTGGTTTTTCCTTATCATAATTGGACTAGATACGTCGTTGCGATTTGGCTCGTCAAACACTGGTATGCCTATTTCGTCCATTCTACCCACATTTTCGTAGTTCTGCACCGGTATGGTGACCTCTGGAGTGAGTTGTTCTATCGGAGTGGGAGATGTGGACTGATCGAAGTTTTCGTAACTAGAGAGATTTCTTTGTATTGGTAATGATTTGCTGAGTGAGTTGCTACGGTTATGACTAGTATCGAACCTGGAAAGATTAGGATGTGATTAGAGATAAATAAAGTATAAGATAATGTCGATAGGTGGTAATTAATTATTTGTTTATTAATTTGTACTAATTTCAAAGAGTTGAGAGATATTATTTTTATTTTAATTGATATAATTACTATTGTTTACTTTTGTAGATTTGATATAAACTAATTCTGACTATTACTTATTACACAAATACTCAATACTCAGTAAATTTAGGGTTGAGGGTTATCAATTTCTGGCTTTTTGATCTTCTTGGACAGAACCGTGCTAACATAAACTACGGTTTTACAGTTTTATAAGTTTGTATGAAAATATTGTGAACTCTACTTCTTTTATTCCATTTCCCTTTGTACCCTCTTGGAGATACTTTTCGACCTTTGTCAACGAATTTTATCAAGACTTTATTAAAAAATCTGGACTTACTTATAGTATCCATCGCTGGTCTGCACAAAGTTGGGGTTGTTTAGCGTCACGCTTCTTGGAAGGGAGCCGTTGGTAATTATCTTGTTGTGTGGCCTTTTCTCTGTAGGCGTGATCGGAATACCTGAAAATTTTTAACAATCTTTTGTAAATTCAATCCATAAATATGTTTTAAGATTTGAATATTTAGAATTTAATAACCTATTCTTATCCAATTAATAAGAAACAAACGGATAAATCACACTGTAAAACAGGGTTTAGAGAGTTTATGTTCAGGTCGAGTTATTTATTATCTTAATATCACTTTTTAGATTTTTTTCTTGGTCCTAGTCCCATGAGAATTTATCTCATGGGTACCAACGATACAGTCACGTGGAATATAAAGAGTTTGTGAAATTTTCTTCATACCTGACGCGATCTGCCTTTCGTATTCAGCGCACATGTTGAGTATCTCTTCGAGTCGGGCTGTCTCAGCTTCTTTCTGCTCCTCCTCTTTTATTCTCTCTTGGTAAGCCTGGAAACAAGTAAAATCTACCATTTAGTAAACGAATGGATGAGAGCTGCTCAAAACCGGGATGGTTGGCGCTTTCTTGAGGGGGTCTATGTTCAGCAATGGACGGCGATAGGTTGAGTACATTTTATTACGATTGTCAGAATAAATAACATCATCTAGATAAACATTTTGGCCAAATTGTTATTAGGTTCTTTGGCATTTTCTTACTTTAAATAACCACAATAGATACAAAAGCGGCAATAGGCACGAGAAAATGAGAATCAATTAAAAATGAATTCACATTGACATTAAGAATTCGAAAGTTGTGTATGATTTTTCATCTGTTACGGATTAATTGCTCAATAGATACAGCTCGTTAACTAATTGGACATGCGTACAATACGATAGTTTTACGATGGAGTAACACGGTTTGACGCGAAGTTAATTTGATATTCTCTTGGGAATACATACACTGAAGGCTTTTAATATACATTTTAATTGTACGTTCAAACCCCAAGCACACAGCTCTAAGCTTTCGAAGTTATATGTGTATTGAAAATGTATTATTTGCTTAAACGGTAAAGGAAAACATCGTGATGAAACCTGCACACCTAAAAGTTCTTAGGAATTTCTTAGGCGTGTAGTCCGGCAACCCGCACTAGGCCAGCGAGGTGGACTATGGCCTAAACCCTCTCAATAGTAAAGGAGACCCGTGCCCAGAAGTGGGCGTATCCATATACGCCCACTTCTTCAACCCATGTTGATGAAGAAGAAGTCCGGCAACCCTGACTAGGCACTCTAAATGCTAGAGGAGGACTGTGCCCAGAAGTGGATCGTATATGGGCTGATGATGGTATATTATGTAATGTGATACCTATTATGTACGTATATACTTATTACGGTTTATACCTATACCATGTGAGGCGCCATCCGACCGGATACTTATATCCTGCTGCATATAATATTGATGTAGTATAAGGTATATTACTCTTATAAACTTTCGATACATTTACAATGTTATTTTTAGTAATGATTAACATTTATATATTCAATGTCTACTTTTAGCCTGTACATTCCTTCAAATTGAGTGTGTTTGTTTAAAATAGTGAAAAGAAAACAACTAAACAAATATTACGTTAATTTTGTATTATAACCTCTTAGGTCGAAAATACCGGTATCATTAAATATGGAAACTGCGTGAGATGCTTTCGTAAGTATTTATGACGATTTGCTTATAATTGAATTTTGCGTAGGAAGCACAACATAAGTACAACACATTTTTTTTATTCCTAGATCTTACCATGCCACAAAACAGCTTATCAATCTTTTTGATGATATTATTGTAAATTTCACTCTTAACATGTAATTCGTTGAATTGGCTCGTTTTAAATTCATTCCCCATGACGAAAACATTGCTGTTCTGAATCGGCGAGGATATATTTTTGAAGATAGAATTATTTTGGTTGGCAACACTAAGCGTGGACGCCATCTTTGTTATTTCCTCTTTCAAATCGTCGTACGATTGTCTAACTTGCTTCTCTAGTTTAATTATCTTCATATCTATATTGTTCTCGTGATTTTTAGTCTCTTTTATGTAGTGATTGGTTAGAATAGTGTTGATAGTGCGGTATATTTTAATATCGTTCCTCAATTTGTGCACGACGTCGAGCTTCTCGTTGACAGATCGCGATATCTCGATTACTTTCTCGTGGTTGTCATCGCGATTGTATTTTATATCGATTGCCAATTTCAGCTCCTTTAATGCCGTTGTGTTTTTCTTAATATTATCGACAAATAGTCTCATCAATTGTTTGTGCGATGGGTCTTTCTTAGTTTTAACTGTCATTTTAAAATTCCTGTTCACATTTGATTTATTTGCACTGGTGACACTGGATTTTATTTGTCACTTGTCACGATTTTTTTTTTGTTAATTGTCCACAACTTAACTGCCAGTTATCTTAACCGCGACTATGGTGAAACTAATAATTGAGTGTTTAAAAGCGAAAGTTCACGCACGACCTTCCGTATCGGATATCGTTAAAAAGTGTTACACGTTCTAATATATGTGAATCGAAATTCACTATTCTTGTTACGTTATTATCGAATTGTTGATTTTAGAGAATAAAGGATAATATTTCTTATATTACATAAGAAAAAACTTGAAAGAAGTGGTAGCGTGGTTTGGTGGTGGTCACAGGTGTAAACTTTTTAATAAATGAATTGAAAAGTCTAAGATTATGAATGAAAATATCGTATTAAGGACTTTGTAGTAGGAACTCTAGACAAGAAACACCTTAATCATTTAATCTTATCAAATTATTTTATTGACTGATTTGCATTTATTATTTTTTTCCTGCTTGTTATTATATCTCCCCGCATGGTCATCGAAACCAATAGATATACCCAGATTTCAGTTATATGCTACTAAAATTTAGGCTTTATTTAGGTCTTAGACTATCACCCCTTATATTTGAGCCTTAAAAAATAGTTCCAAATGAGTTTACAATGCAAATATTTACGGTCTAATCAAATTTTAGCCTTCTTGCAGTGTTTTTATACGAACTATGCAATTAAGGATGTATTATAAAGATTACAATATTTACTCAAAGATATTTTCACAGCATACGAAGGCAATATAAATTTATTTGCGTAGAATTACATCATTCGTGATTTTCACGTTTCTTCATAAGACTTGTTAAACAATATCTCTTAATATTTGCATGGTAATTTAAATACCACTGCATCTGATGGTTAGCATGATGCTGTTCAAAAATAACATCAAGTGGCAAGAGACACTTAAATTTCATGACTTGACTAATTTTATTCTGCTTAGATACTCCATAGCCCTACATTTATAGGACCCAGAACTTCATCATCATCATCATCTTTCTTTCTTTCTTTATCAACCCACATACGCCCACTGCTGAGCACGGGTCTCCTCTACCATTGAGAGGGTTTATGCCATTAGTCCGCCACGCTGGCCTAGTGCGGGTTGGCAGACTACACATCTAAGAAATTCCTAAGAACTCTTAGGTGTGCAGGTTTTATCACGATGTTTTCCTTCACCGTTAAAGCAAGTGATAATTCAATGTGAATACACACATAACTTCGAAAAGTAGAGGTGTGTGCCTGGGGTTCGAACCCGCGACCGCTGAGATTCTCGACCGCGCGACCAAACCTCGAGGCCATCACTGCTTTATCATCATCATCAACAGCCCCTAATTCGTCCACTGCTGGACATAGGCCTCTCTTATGGTTCTCTTTCTCTTCTACCCAGAACTTAGTAGCGGTATTTCTATAGAAGCCCAAAAGAGTTATGTAATGTCTAGTTTACAATTGCTTATTGTTGGGTCAGGGTAATCCTATTTATATCCAATTTGATTATACCTATAAATTGGTCCAAAATATTTTATTTGTACTGATTGCTATCTCCAAGACGATTAAATTACATCTATGTAACAGTATTTAGTAGTAGTAAGTCTCTTATACGTACGTCGTACATACATTTGTTTTATTGCCTCTATGTGATAGGATTGTAAATGCACTATTTATGAGAAATTTAAAAAAAATCTTATCTTAAAAATCATATAATTTATCTAAGATTTAACTGAAAAGAACATGGTGCATTAATTATCAATTAAAAACTTAGTGATGACATTGCAGTGGTGGGATATATAAATAAATTTGTGAAATACACAATCTTTTATTTCGATGCGGGGATCACACCCAGGACCCAAATTCCACATGCTTATTGTGATCAAACTCTAAGTAATATAATCTTTCAGTACACACTTATTTATTTATGCTTTTAATACAATTCCATGTATAAATATTTTCTATCAGTCAACCGTTAGATAATAGTTATGGATCAGATTAAAATGTTGGTTTGAGGATCGAACACGCCGTTTTTCGTTCAACAGATTAATTTTACTTCGAAGGCTATCAAATCAAGTGTGTTAATTTTACGCGAGTGCGAACGTGACTTAGGTCAGTTTTACAATAATATTTATAACAGTATTGAAGTCCAGAAGCCCAGGTAGCAATATAAAATTCCGAATAATAATTTTTAAGATTTAAATCTTTATTTATCAAAAGTAGTTTATTTATTTAAATGAGTATATCCTAGCTCCGCAATAAACAATTATGAACATTCAACAATTTTTTTCCTTAATTCAAACCTGCGGCCTCTGGTTTCGACCTCTTTATCCGATACTATTTAATTTGATCTGTTTTTTATTTAACTTGATCAAGTTAAAATAAGCTACAGGAAATACTTAAATATTTATGTTTT
This sequence comes from Cephonodes hylas, assembly GCA_030295005.1. NCBI lineage: Eukaryota > Metazoa > Arthropoda > Insecta > Lepidoptera > Sphingidae > Cephonodes > Cephonodes hylas. The sequence goes on along the minus strand of AP025386.1, from coordinate 5,556,212 downwards.
AAAACGATATCCGATACAAAGCATTACACCGCAAGTTGTCAATAACCATCATTGCTATATCACTTTTTAACAAATAAATCCGTAACTAAAAACTCGTCTAACTAAACTTGTCTTCCGTTCTTACGACTGTGGCTAAACGATCGCACTCTTTCATTTTAAAAGCAACAGATGTCCAATATCGACTGTTGAGACCTAAGTCAGACAACTCGACACAAACATGCCCGCGCCGACGAAATCCAAACCGATCCCGTAACGCGGCACCATAGCGCGGGTTATGCCGTAAAAAAGCTATTTTTTTAAATGTATTAAAAAACCATTTACATTCGTAGGGCTTTCACAACCGCGACAACACTATAACACAATCACAACACGGGTATTCACTGTTTGAAATTTAAGATCACCAACCGGCGCGTCCCTACTATAATTCTCTACTGGTTGCGGCACCGCATTTCATCCGCAGTGGCTAATGTTATCTCCACGTCAATTGTTTATCGAGTTGATAATTGTACGTGTAATTTGTAATTTATCGTTATCATTTGTATTGCGATTGTGGCAAGGACGTTGGGCGACCTAGAGGGTTGGTGGGGTGAATAGTTAAGATCTTTTGATAATGTGATATGAAGGGTAGGCTCTCAATTTTTATCAAAGATTTTGATCCCACGTTATAGAAGATTAGGGTATAGGGGGGGCTGTGCCTAGCAGTAGAATTAATACAGGGTGTATTCAGACCGTGACTGGAAACTAAGGCATAGCTACGATGTTTACAAATCCGTTAGCGTTAAAGAAAATTCCAAAAATTTTTTTATGTTTTCCATTCAAACCACATACATTACCGGTGGTTCTGTAAGGGTTGAATGAATTATGAGAATTCAAATTTCCCTCTTGTCCGTTTTAAACTACAGACTGCATATAAACAAAGACATATTAAATGCAATCTGTATCCCGTGCCAAATATTTCTCGGTAATCGTAACAAAAAACAATCTCGCACTTCACTTGAATACATGGGCTTGAATTAACCACACCTGTTCGTATCATCACTGGTAAGTCTTTTTATTTATTTTTTAAATGCTATATTACAGCATATATATTTTTAAGGTTTTTGTACTGTAAAAGAGGCATTTTTGTTAATCCGGATTTCCAATTAGAAAGGTTTACAATTAGTTGCATTATTGGCAAACGTCCCAACTTAACGAGGTCGGAAAATTAACAGAAAATTATTTATTTTATTTAAAAAAATTATGAGTGACGACTTCTTTAGCAGTGCTGGGAGGGCAAAGTCATATGAGGAAAAATGTTAAACTCGCGTTAATCTTACGCGGTCACGTGATTGTCATATAAAAAGTGTCGCAACCAACCCGTGCAATTGAGTACATTCTAATTCTAAGTTTATTTAAAGTTGTCTGTCCGTAATCAAATCTTGCAAGTTAAATTTTATCAACTTCCCGGTTTACGATTGTGCTAAATTTTGTATGCATGTGTAAATCGCATGACAATGCAATATTTGAGCTGATTTGATGCCGGAGCTGAAAGGTGGCTATAGGAACTTCGTAAATAAACGCAGCAACCCCATCGAGTTTGGGCTCATTTGATTCTTCTTGACGAGTATCTTGTTTGTCGTGGATATGCAACTCCTACAAAGGGGAGAAAAGTTCGTCCTGTTGGTTATAAATGTGTATAAAATTTTGATAGTATTTTGTTCTAGTAACTTTTTCGTGGCGTCATGTATGCTTATATAGCAGGGTAGGCGAACCAATGGCACGCGTGCCATTGATGGCACGCGACACAATATTTTGGGCACGTCGCTGATCACACAGAAGTCACACTAATTTTACAATAATTTAATTTATGCGTGTAATAAAAACATTCCAAAATGTACCTCTTTTGTTTACTTTATGTCATAAAGAGTTTTGATAGTATTTATTATTGTTATTCTCCAAATAATCAGAAAGTCAAAATTATTTGATGGCACGCCAATGACCCCATTAAACATTTTTTTATGAAAAATGGCACGTTGATGCATAAAGGTTCGCCTACCCTGTTATATAGTATTGTAAAGAACGCACCCAGAAAAATGATATTTTTAAATATATTTTTTTGTTTGTTTTTATTTATGTCGGCACTTCCAGAGTGCCACTCGATTTTTTATTCAATTGTCAATTCAATTGTCAAAAAGGATTGAATGTATGAATGTGTATGTATGAAGTATGTTTGCAAGTAAAACCCATACAGTATTGACCCAAATAAAGTTTGGACCAAACAAAGAGAATAATGTAATTTGGTTTTATTTAGACTTCCAATTATTCATGCCAAAATGCTGGATTAAATCTCACCGTACTAGGTTCGAAAAATTCTATTAATAAAGGTAAATTGAAAAAGTGCCAGGACCTCACTACTTCCTTATCCACAGATTTCACACTATTTTTCCTCCCAAAATCTCACGGCTGTATCCATAACCTATGTAACGTTGTATTGTTGTATTTTGATAAACACAGACTAATTATAAAACACATTTTGTCTAAAAAAATCCGAAGATTGCATACGATGACATGCGAATTAAAAGCTTACAACAATATACACATTCCCACCTAAATCTCTGTAGAGATAGGCATACGTGGATTTCTAAACCTTTTACCTAGCTATTTTATGTCTAAATTACCAAAGGACGAGCATGTTTCAAAATAATATAATATAATAATATTGCCTTTCTAATCTTATTCAGCTGTTCTGTGGAAGAAATCAATAAAACAAGAAATAGTTCTAAGTTATAATTAATAAAACCTACCTTAATCCTTCTGCTCTCCGCTTCAACACTTCGATCGTAGTTATTAACATAAACTGGTGAATACTGCGGATTTCTGTCAAACGCTGGCGAAGGCTTGCATAGTATCTTTCCTATCCTCCCATACTGGGCCTTATCATCATCCTCCTTCCTATCAACGTTGATCTTCCCATACACATGATCATCATTGGATTTATCATCGAAGTTCTTCACCATTTCATCAACTCTCGTCTTTCTTACTGCTACATTTGCATACGATCCGTTTTTATCACCATTATCGATAAGGACTACTTTTTGATCTTTCCTCATGTAATTAGGCATAGTTTTACCGCCAAGGACATCTTTAGCTGGAGTATTAACTGTTAGTGAATTAGCGCTAAAAACTTTAGGGGATATTTCAATTTCGTTCGAAGTGTAGAACTGGCTTCTGCCAACACATTTCTGCTGCTTGGCGTAGTATTCGAATTTCGATACTTTCGACATTATACTAGATACTTTAGGTTTGGATTCTTGGTCTGAATTCGAGTCGGATTGGTCTAAGTCCCTGTGGGGCTTTTTAGGCGCCACTGGAGGTTTCTTCCTCGATATCTCTTTGAGTGTTGCATCTAGCTCATTGTCCAGTTGTGTGAGTGAATCTTTGTAGTTGTTTTGGTAACGTTGGTTGGTATCGTGATGGTTGACGTAGCCTGGGAATGAAAAAAAAAATAACTAGATAACAGGAAAATAAACGTCTTGGCAGAATACCAATTTTTTCAAGTGGTAGTGCCACTTCAACGTGACTTTCGGTAGTCAAGGCGCTGTATAGAGCGTCAAGTGATGATTAGTTGATTTTGGATTCTAATTATTTTAGACTGTTATTGGAATCGTCCCGCCTAAATATTTTTTATCAAAGAAAATATACGTACAATGATTGACTATAGTTCGTTTGATAGGTGAGATTAAGTCTTTGATATTGGAAATATTCATTAATACAATAAAATTACATAGCCAAATTAAAATACATAATTAATAAGCCCATTTATCAACTCTGTCTATAACCACAACATTTCAGGTATCGATAACTTGTTTGAATCCTTAATAACGACTAACAAAGAAACTAATATAATGTCTATTTATGTTGTACCTACGTTACATTCTAACAGTAAGAATATAAAATAACTTTCATAGAACTCGAATGAGTTATGCACTTTCAATAGAAATCGTTTGTAATACTGACCCAATAATGGGCATTGCTAGACAATGAGAAAACTTGGCGTTTTGAACATAATTTTTTTTTTTTCAATATTCTTATTAATTCATCAGTATCAACAGAATGATTCGGTAGCTATGTTACTGCACCTTATAAAATACAAAACGTTTTTGCCTAACCCGGGAATCAAACTTTGTAAATAAATAAATAACACCAACCGTAATATATATAGTTCTGAACCCACACTAGGATACAGGTCCTGTGTATCAGAAACTACGAAAGAAATTTCGGTCTTGCAAACACCCAGACCCAAAACAAATGTTTGTGGATCACACAAACATTTGTCTCAGTACGGGGATCGAACCCGCAGCTTCTCGTTTCGCGAGCTGGTGTCTAGCTAACTACGTCAAGGGATCTCCGTATTGACACTTTTTTTTTATAAATAAATAATAAATACTGTTTTATTTTGACAGCATCCTCATCAGGTTTAGTATTGTCACATTTTTTTTAAGTGAAATAGAATTTATTAGACAAAAAACATTTACAAATCATATGGTACAAATATACTTAAACCATTTATTGAGTCCACTGCTCTATTTTGACAGCATCGTGTTTTTTTTTGTTTTGTCGTGCAAGTTTAAAGGTATATTTACCAGCAGGCAAGCACTGGTCGTTGGGTTGGTACTGTATGGGCGGCATGGACACGTGGCCTGAAGGTAGCACCGACTTCATCAGCTTAGCTTCAGCCGGGTGGTTGAACCGGAGGTAGTTCGACCGGCCTATTGTCAGCATGCTCCCTGAAAATTATACGTTAATGATAAATTTGGTGTCACAAATACAGATGCGATACTTCTAGTCACTATATTTAAAGACGCTTGTACGAATGACATGACGTTTTTGTTTTCTCGATCTTTTTTTTTTTAATTACATTTTAAAAAATATCGATATATCGGTAGAACTTGAGTACTTGTTGTCAACGAAAAAAATAATGTTAATTGTTACAAAGAAAAATTTAAATAAGAAAACGGAGTCCTTTTTAGGCTTTTTAATCATAAACAATACTTTAATATCGATACTAATTTTATATCGATATATCAAATGATTTAATATCGTTCAAAAACATCGATACATCGAGTTTTTTTTTCTACAATCCTAACTCTATGTATAAAATACCTCACCTTGGGACAACCTGGTGGGTTTCTCTACAGGCAGTCCGTCCAACAGCGTGCTGCCACTCAAGGGGTACAGTGTGACCACCCCGTGAGAGTTCTCTACGCGACAGTGGACGCTGGAGACCCCGGTACCGACTACGTAGATGTCGCATGTCGGATCCGAACCCACTGTTACACGACCTGGAAAGATTTGATAAAAGTTTGAAGGACATTTGTACCGAGTGATGTAGAGTTCTGAAAGACAGTGATGAAAGTTTAAGACTTATCTATACTAATATTATAAAGCTGAAGAGTTTGTTTGTTTGTTTGTTTGTTTGAACGCTAGGATCTAAGGAACTACTGGTCCGATTTAAAAAATTCTTTCACTGTCAGATAGCACATTTATCGAGGAAGGCTATAGGCTATATAAAATCACGCTACGACCAATAGGAGCGGAGCAGCAATAAAGAATGTTTCAAAATCGGGGACATTTTTTCCTTTTCGTGAGCTTCCGCTGCGTGCGCTGCGGAAACGGTTAAAGTTTCGCTAAAATAATGTATGAGAGAAATGTTCCTCTTTAAAAGTTCTAAAAAAAAGTCCGCGACAGCATATGTCTATTCTTTAAGGTTGGCTCAGTATAACGTTTTTTATCCTAACAAAATTTATTTTACAATAAAGTTTTATTTGTGAAGGTGTTTTTATTAATATGGTATTAATCCTTATCCAAATAAATACGCTATTCATTACAAGTATTTAATATTAAATAAAATTGCCTTTTACATCATTTGATTTCACTGAGTATCTTAGAAGATATTGCAGTTTTAAAATATTGATCAAGCGCGCAGTAATGATGCACAAGGCGCCGATCGACGCGTTACGGTTTCACGTTTGAACAACTTGACCGAATTGTATGATTTTTGGTATGTACATAAATAGGACTCTAAGAAGTAAAATAGACTACAACTTATTTTCTTACTGAACTTAACCCTGTAGTCTACGCGGACGGAGTCGCGAGCAATATTTAATATTTTGAAATTTTTGCGTACATCAATATTTCACATTTTTAAATTCACTAAAGATATGACCACCCACTCTGTCTCTGATCTCCCCAGTCCATTTAACGGTTGCCTGGAAGAAATCGCCTATAGCGATAAGGCCGCCATTTGTGGCACTACATTATTAAGTTTTGACCTATAAAAATGTTGTTTCTATCATTATGGTGTACAATAAAGCATAATAAATAAAATAAATAAATTAATTCGTACCGTGCGATCTAGAGTTCTTGGATTAGATATAGGAAAACGATTTGATCAAAGTTTGAAGAACATTTGTACCGTAATCAGGTGTTGGATTAGATTCTGTGGGCGGAGGGGGACATGAGGATAATTTACAGTTTTAAGGATTCTGGAAATGTGCCCTAAAGATTTAAATTAACTACGATGCCTGTTAAAAAATGCATCTTTGCTTACAATCATACGGGGGCTATTATCTATATATTTTTACGCTTTATTGTACTTAATACGCTTTATTGTACTTTGTATTAATACGTGATGGCCTCGAGGGTTGGCCGCGCGGTCGAGAATCCGACGGTCGCGGGTTCGAACCCCAGGCACACACCTCTGACTTTTCGAAGTTATGTGTGTATTCACATTGAATTATCACTTGCTTTAACGGTGAAGGAAAACATCGTGATAAAACCTGCACACCTAAGAGTTCTTAGGAATTTCTTAGGTGCGTAGTCCGCCAACCCGCACTAGGCCAGCGTGGTGGACTATGGCCTAAACCCTCTCAATGGTAGAGGAGACCCGTGCTCAGCAGTGGGCGTATATGGGTTGATGAAGAAGAAGTACTTAATGCAATCAATATGATAGTAATATAATAATAAGCTTGTGTCACAAACGGTGGCCTTATCGGTATCGTTGACTTCTTTCAGGCAAATAGACTGGAGTTAGTTTAAAATTAACGATACAAAATTCCTGGTACAAAAGACTATAGTATCTTGAGATTTTTAATCCAGGTAATAACAAATACAGAATTGTTCGATATAGTCTCGCCCACGCACTCATAAACAATGGCGCCACGCTACGATCTATTTACGAAGATGCATCCGAATTAGCGATCGGTATCTCGTGAAATAATGTGATGGAATTATTTCCATTACTACGACCCCTTGTAAAATGAGCCTGAGCTTTATTGTACTTATTTCTACAAAAGGAAGTTGCTCCACCTTTGTGCCTATGTGCCAATATAGATCCTGGAATACTGGATATGTAGTGGCGAATGTAAGTGTCCACGTTAGTCAGTTTCCTCTACAACTTAGCGGCTTTGGGCCTTCTATCACCATGATGTTTAGAGTGAGTAATGATCTGTATAGAACAAAACCGACAGCCTCATTAGCTCATTTGGCTAGACACTAGCTTCTGAAATGAGATGCCGCGGGTTCGATCACAGCACTGGGACAAATGTTTGTGTGATCCACAAATGTTTGCTCCAGGTCTGTGTGTTTGTGAGACCGATATATCGTTTGTACTTTTAAATATATTTTAGTGTTATTTATATCCTTATCTTTATAAGGGCAAAGAGCTATGTATGTTGTCATTGGCTGTATTTGTTTTTGAAGGATTCCTTTCGAATTGTCTATAATACTGACCTTGTTTGATGGGATGTAGTGTGACTGCGGTGCTAAGTCTGCCGGTGCCCAGGCTTACCAGGTGTGGAGTGTTGGTCGCCACCCTGGAATTGAAAACGTTTTGGTTAATAACATTGCTTGAGTTCATATTTTTGTCGGAATATTTCTTTGATTTTTATGTTGTCTCGTTGGTCTTTCGGTAGAAGTGGGGGTCTGTAGAGGTTTTTTTTGATACCCCTGGAAAGTTAAAGAGTTACATACATAACCTTAAGCCCGTATTCCCCAAGGGGGAAGGCAGAGATGCATTTCTGCACCCATATTTTATTAAAAAACTAACTGCATCCTACAAACAAAAATGACATAGGCTTGAGAGTACGTAAGTATTTAAACATAAAAAAGCCGTAAAAAGTAAAGGAATGAAGGGTGTGAGCATCCCTTGACAAATTCCTCCCATGCTGGTGAATAATTCGAGACGTTTCGCAACAAGCGCGAGGTCGTCCCGAAGGAAGCGACAGTCTATTCGTGGACGCGGCCGGCGAGATTCACGCTTTTTGCCCTTTTTGCAATCTCGCCCTACGCTGCGGTGACCAGAAACATGCGTAGAACTGGATAGCACCATCCATAGCTATATTATAGATAATATTACAATGTTAATGCGAATGTTATGGTCATTGGAGAATCTGGGTGATAGCGTGTCCAAATACACCTCTGACTTTTCGAAGACATGTGCGTATTCACAATGAATCATCAATCACTTTAAAGACGAAGAAAAACATAGTGAAGACACCTAAGGATTTTTTTTTAGAATTTTTAGGTATGTACTACGCCAGCGTAATGGACTACCTAAACCCTCTTCGTCGTACAGGAGTCCCATGCTCTACAATGCAATATATAACTACTGTCTATATGTCACCCGATTTAATACTTAAACGGCTGAACCTTTTCATCATCCATCATCACGCGATGATCCAGACTTATCCATACTCTGTTCTACTACTAAGAATTTCCTAACCCTTTTTTCGACCCGGCAGTCGACTACAGTACCCCTAATCTCTGGATCAACGAGACAGTCGGTATAAAACTATATTCCTGTAGGATTATCTCGCGTAATCGCAGAGTTACTACACCGCGTGGATCGTGTGCGGTTTGTTTTGTAAACACATTATTAGCTTGTGCGGATGACCTGTTTATTTATTCGAGGATGGGGTTAAAGACCCGATGCCACCGGGTCACCGGCGATTTGTATTTGCGTATTATTAGTTCAAATGCTGAATAAAATGTTTTAATAAACATAGCTTAGTCTTTTAAGCTTGTATATAAGCCTACATACCTGACACCAGTATTCCCCAAAGTAATAGTGATTAACCATAGGGGCATTTCTGTACGTATCGCCAGGTCTTAGTACCACGCAATAGCTGGCCTGTTAGCGTGTTTGGGGCAAATTTCCATACTCGTTTCCTGATGGAAAAACTAAATACCACTATAGCCTACATAATGTGTAAATAATTATAATAAAGTAAAGCGTGAAGAATCATCTTTGCCGACATGGAGAATCTGGGTTTCTAAGAGATTTTTGTTTTGCTCTTTTGTGGTCTTTTTGGTCAGCATCTTACAGAATTACATTTGAATTTATATACAGTGTTGTCATTTTATCGTACACGATTAAAACAAAAAATATATAAGTAGCCTCTATCAGGAATCGAACCTGTCTTCCCGATTGCAACAGGACTAACGGTACAGCTGTAAAGCCCCCTCAGGGGTGTTCTCTATGCAATGTTAAGTGTGGGATGCCAATGTCTGTGTTACATCAATCGGCCCTCTCAATTAGAAACGTATCACTTGCACGGTGACGTAAAACACGTGTGACGTCACAAACATTTGTTGACAGTGATGGATGTCTTCTGTACAATATGCATCTACTGTTTACCTAACATTGTAAGGTATTATTATTCTACATGATTTAACTTATAAGTACAATATTATTAAGAGAACGCATTCGTACTGTTATTTAATTCGAATACATTGAAAAACTTCGATGACTTTTTTTTGATAGAAAAAAATATCTTTTGCAAATAAATTAAATTGAAACTGACCCGAACTCTGAACCCCTCTTAGTTTTTTAATGAGGACTATAGCATGGAACACGTATGGAGTCACATCAATGACATCAACTGTCAATCTTCCATTTGTCAGCATCAAACCTGCGACTTCTCATTCCACAGCCGTCTGCTACGGAAGCTGTCGACTTGGCATCCGTAGGAGCAATTAAACAGATAAATATATTTTTATCTCACTGTGAAGTAGTTTACTGTTTGTGTTTCTAAATACGAGCCCCTCATTCATCATCACTTTTTCGTCTTTAATAGGGGAGGGTAGAAGAACAAACTAATTTCAACCTTAATTTTCTAACTTTAAAGTATAAAATTGCTTAACTGTTGTAGATAAGTCACATTTCACATATCAACGCATGCTATTTACAACCTTACTTCGTAGACGATAGACTGTATATTCCAATGATATTACAAACGAGGGGTGTCACACAAAAAAAGTGTGATTTTTTCAATAACAGTAATGTGTGCTTGGAGATGCTGTACGGAAATAGATGAAGCTTCGAATATGTTTGTCGTAATTTCATTACTTTTATTGGTTTTCTTAAGTGACACGAGTGTATTTTTGGTGAAGTTTATTTTGGCTTGTAATGTTTTTATATTAGCTGTGGTTTTTATTTTTTAATCTTCCTTGTATTTTTAATACAGTGGTATTCGTAAATAATAGTAGAAAATTCCGAAAACGTTATAAGGAACACGCACACCTTGAAGTTCTTCACAAAGAAAAGACTAAGGACCTATCACTTGCGCAATCTCCTTAGAAACTCAAAGCGTTACAATTTAAGCGTAATGTCTAATTTATAATTGTTTATTGTGGGCTCAGGATATTCCCATTTATATGTCAATATGATTTTGTTAAATAAACATTTAGCGCTTATTACTTGGATTTTTTTCAGGCGAGCTGGGCTTTTGGGCTTCTATGGGAGTAAAGCCACCGCTAGACATAACATATTTAAATCAGACATTTCAACGAACCAAATCGAGCCCTGTGGCGTGCCGTAGGAGAGGCATATATTTATTTATTCATTTATACTTCTTAGATAAACAATATAAAGGTGGACTTATGCCTGAGGCATTCTCTACCAGTCGAACCTTAGGTGGGCGACTATTATTATATATCCAGAAGTGGACGAAATAAAGGCTGTTGATGTGTTGATGATGATGGAGCAAACCTTCACACAAAATCGTAGTGTCAATAACAAAAAACCTCAATCCGATTACCAGGCAACCGCAGAACTTAGCGTCCTAAACGTGCTAACCTCAGATTACCGGCACCCGACACGTAGAGTTAGGTTACCTAGGTGTTGCCTGTCCGAGGGTTGTGTTACCGTAACGAGATACGTGCGAATGATGCAACCGTTTGACTTGAATGGATACGATTGTCGTAACTTAACTGCGGAGTCCAGTACAGTAAAACATACGTAATGGATATTACTTTTTTCTTGTCCCTATCCAACCACATACATTGCAACTCCTAGGGAACCTAATTTGTTTATTCTTCCTTTTTGTTTTTTTTGACAGCCCTTGACGCAGTTGGCTAAACACCAGTTTGCGAAATGAGATGCCGTGGGTTCGATCCCCGCACCGAGACATATGTTTGTGTGATTTATCTATACTATACTAATATTATAAAGCTGAAGAGTTTGTTTGTTTGTTTGAACGCTAGGATCTCAGGAACTACTGGTCCGATTTGAAAAATTCTTTCACTGTTAGATAGCACATTTATCGAGGAAGGCTATAGGCTATATAACATCACGCTACGACGAATAGGAGCGGAGCAGCAATAAAGAATGTTTCGAAATCGGGGACATTTTTTCCTTTTTGTGAGCTTCCGCGGCGTGCGCTGCGAAAACGGTTAAAGTTTCGCTAAAATAATGTTTGACAGAAATGTTTCTCTTTAAAAGTTCTAAAAAAAAGTCTGCGACAGCATATGTCTATTTTTTAAGGTTGGCTCACTATAACGTTTTTTATCCTAACCAAATTTATTTTAAAATAAAGTTTTATTTGTGAAGGTGTTTTTATAAATATGATATTAATCCTTATCCAAATAAATACGTTATTAATTACAAGTATTTAATTTTAAATAAAATTGCCCTTTACAACATTTGATTTCACTGAGTATCTTAGAAGATATTGCAGTTTTAAAATATTGATCAAGCGCGCAGTAATGATGCACAAGGCGCCAATCGACGCGTTACGGTTTCACGTTTGAACAATTTGACCGAATTGTATGAATTTTGGTATGGACATAAATAGGACTCTGAGAAGTAAAATAGACTACAACTTATTTTCATTCTGATCTCAACCCTGTAGTCTACGCGGGCGGAGTCGCGAGCAAAAGCTAGTTCATAAATAAAATCATTCGAGGCATTTAAATATTGTGAAACTTAGCAGAATAGGCACAGTTGTGCTGGTTATCTAACCGCATTGACTGAAACATATGGTACATTAGGTATGACATTTAGGTATTACTTAATTGTTTTTTACTAAATAATATACAGTCCCGAGGCGCAGTTGACTATACGTTAGCTTGTGGAATATGCACCTTGGGTTCGATCCCCGAGCCGAGACAAATATTTTTATGATTCACAATTATTTGTTACGGGACTGCGTGTTTGAAAGGACGAAAAATCTCTAACAGTTTGATACCCACGAAACAATACTTATATATACTTATATCATCATCATCATCATCATCATCAGCCTATCGCCGTCCACTGCTGAACGTAGGCCTCCCCCAGAAATATTAAATATCCTCCTCCTACTTATATGTGGGACCAGAAATATTGGGTGAATTTTTTAAATAGCCTAATATTAAATGTACACTATAAGTACTTGTGAAAATACATATAATATATTTACCCTTCTTGTTTCTTCAATCGACAAGATTATGGTTTGAGACTATGTGATACTTTAAAATTTCCCGTAGTTTCTATATCCAAGACATAAGACTAATGAAGAATCTATATATTAACATTCATACTCTTGCTGCGTCTCCAAAGATCTACGTCAAAATGAATTTTTAAACCAAAGTTTCAGTTGCTTTCTAAGACTTGTATAATTTCTTACTAAAAAACTTAATTACACCTTACCTCACTTAGAACAGAATCCAAGAACTGTCGATATTGTAATCTATGTCTGTATTTATTTTCTTTATAAACAAATTTAGGGACAAGTTCAAGCATATATAAAAGAAGGGTTAGACGTACAGACAGACATGGTAAGTAGTCTGCGCGACACATAACGTGCGCTGTGACACAACAAAAAAGATTTATTGGCGCTCTTATAGTGCAGCGAACGTTCGCGTAATAACTAACACTGATTTACATGTCCACACTGGTTATATCTATTTTATTTTTAGCTATAAAATCTTCGGAGATTTGTTTGTGAAAATGTACCTTATTGGGCGTTAGTTTCCCATCATCACCATCATTATCAGCCATATATATCCTATTAATGAGCACGGGGCACTTCTACTAAAGGGTTTAGGCGATAGTCCTGATTGACTAACGTGGTCGCTGGCCTAGTGCGGTTTAGCGGATTACATACCTGAAAAGCTCCTACGAACTTTAAGATGTGCAGATTTCCTAACGATTTTTTATTCGTAAAAACAACGAGATTTTTGACCGCGTGCGAAAATCTAGAGGCCATCACAACTTAGTAATAGAGTTTATTAGTATAACACATCGTACTAAGATAAGAGTTTCCATTACGATTAAGAAGGATTTAAGACTCACTTGACTACATTGCACTTAACATGGACATTTCTTCGATAAATCTCTTAAGAACTCTCAAGTATACTTATTTCTATCACAATATTACCTTACTAAGGACATGACATTCCCAAAAAACTCCACTGCTATCCTCTTAGTCTTCTTAACTTTAGATTCAAACCGCCAACCTGCACTAGGCCAGCGTGATGGACTAAGGCCTAATCCCTTATGATAGAGGAGGCATGTGTCTAGCAGCAGAACGTATATATTAAACTAAAGATGATTCAAGGTGGTTATATAATAAATTTGTTGAATGAAGTATACCCGTAGTAAATTACGCAGTGTTACTTGATATATATTGCAAAACGAGACTGAATTGATAAGGAGATGATTCAATCTGGAAGCACGCGGTTAATCTTATCTAACTGCGTGAGATGCGAGCGTTTCCTACTTCAACGGAATGAGTACGATGGACGATCATATATCGTAATACAAGAATTCCATGAATACTTGTGCGGGGTGTATTCAGACCGTGATCGGAAACTAAGGCAGATAAGAGCTAAAATGATCAAAAAACCCCTGGCGTTAAAGAAAATCCCGACAATTTTTCTTGTTTACTTTTTTTGTCATGATTTTTTTAACACTCAAGAATCCAGTTAGTAATTTAGAGTTTTGTATCAATATAGAAAACTATCTCTTGATTGGAATAGAGGAATACTAGAGTTTCTTGCCTGTTCTTCTTTCGTGATGACTGCCTTCCGAACAGGGTGGTAAATTTTGAAATAACTCGACCTAAGTCATGTATTTGACATTTTATAGATTCCATAATTATTATTTCATTTCATTATTTAATTCCATTTCATTACTACACATATCATTTTAGAGGTACCTGTTTACCCTTTGCAGAACCTCCGCCCATCTTCAAGTAGTACCTACATTTATGTATAAACCATCAACTTCCATCAAGCTATTTTTTTAAACTTCTTACCAGCAATACGACAACCAATTACACCAGTAGAAATATCAACAAAAATAATGGTTGAAAAAGCATCAGCACATGACCTTATGACCCACACGGCGAATGTGTACCGTCTCGTCATTGTCTCATTGTTTGGAGACGTCTACGTGACTTATGATGTTCTCATGCTAATAGCCCAGTGGCGTAGGTCGACTGGTTCAGCACTAACGGTACCCGGTTCCTAAAACATGGCGATTGTAGCTATAGTTTAGATTGACACTTTCGAAAGTTAAAACCATCAGTCTAAGGAGGGGGTAAATCCTATTTTAGCTGTACTTATAGGTTTTAAGCCGATGTATTCTTTCATGTGCCTGAAAAACGACAGTAGGCACGAGCCTATTTACGGGAGCCATCCCGTAGGAGGAAAATACGATTGGCGAAATGTGTTTGCTGCAATACCTCTATGCTTACCGCTCCGAAGAATATAGGCGTTAGATTAGTTATATATGTATGTGTTCCTCTATAAAATGAATATGCAATTGGAGAAATATTGGTGCAGAAATGTACCATGTCTATTGCTTTAGGGAATACAGGCGTGAGGTTAGATATATCCTTAAAGCATACCGCAATGGCAGTGATGGCCTCGAGGTTTAGGCGCGGGGTCGAGAATCTTGGCGGTCGCGGGTTCGAACCTCAGGCACACACCTCTGACTTTTCGAAGTTATGTGTGTATTCAAATTGAATTATCACTTGCTTAAACGGTGAAGGAAAACATCGTGATGAAACCTGCACACCTAAAAAGTTCTTAGGAATTTCTTAGGTGTGTAGTCCGCCAACCCGCACTAGGCCAACGTGGTGGACTATGGCCTAAACCCTCTCAATGGTAGAGGAGACCCGTGCTCAGCAGTGGGCGTATGTATATGGGTTGGTGAAGAAGAAGAAGAAGAAGAAGAAGAAGATACCGCAAGGACGCTTTCCATCATATTGGTGCATAGTTTCTTTCAGTCCATGCCGTAACGTTGACTAGGTACTATCGCTCCATGGTGCCCTATTTGCACAGCACTGTGCTTACCATCAGATGCAATCTCTTCATTTACCGTGCCAGTACGAAAAAGTCTCAAATGCTTTTTTAATTTCCTGACTCATCTGCTGGTGAAAGTGACTAAGCCGAGCGGAAACGCGTTGACCGCTCGTTTTAACACCCGCGCCAATTGGTGCGTTTACCCAGACCATATTTGAATTTTTCGCGAAAATCGTCTCATAATCTCGCTTTCGAACCGCAGCGTCAAAAGGATTTCGTCGCTTTCACGTTTCTTTGTAAGCCGGAAGGGGGAATTAATGTATTATTTATAAATTTTCTTTAAAACTGTTTCTGTGTGTCGCTTTTTTTTTTATTACCACAGCTAAGATAAACGTTCTCCGTTTGAAGGATTTCAATCAACTTGCTGATTTTATAGGACATAACATGTTTTGATGACATAATATGGTCCAGTAGGGAATCGAAACAACAAAAAATGAGCCCAAGATTAGTTGTAAAAAAAAATATTTCTTCTTTTGGAACAACGGAATGCCTACGTCCAGCAATAGAAGTCTTTAGCCTGATGATGGTGATGACACTATTTAAGCCTCAAATTACTGCCTACCTCATAATATTTCTACTAAAAAACAACTTTAGATCCCTGCAGTCACTTATCAAAATATTCCAACTAATTACGTCACCTCGATATAAAGTAACTAACTTATCAAACTCAATCAATTGATCCAGTCTGAAATGAACTAAATACATTTAAACAAAGATTTAACCAGCTACTTATAAATAAACTACATTACCAATTTAATGAATATTCAAATTAAGACAGGAATTTAAATTCGACATTTGTTGATTGATTAAATTATGTTTTTATACTAAGTATTGGATATTTCTATGATTGTATAATTATTATTAAGGACTTTAAAATTTTTATTTGATTGATAAAATATATTTTTACAATTCCAAAATGCCATTTATTTCCAATTCTATGTAACATTATTGACATATTTACAAACAACCACATTTTTTATTAAAAACTATACGACTCACTTCACAAACACCGAAAATTTCAATTGGCCGCTTACAGTTCTCTCGCTCATCACAGAAATGCAAAATTTTAACACCAACAATAGTCTCACAAAACAATATTCGGTTTGATCTCTATACTGCGCTGTCCAACAGCTATGGGTCCTTTTGCCCGATCATTACATAAAATAATCGATACAAGAAGGGTCTAAAAAGGGCGTAGGACAAGGGCAATATATCTGTTTCTGTTGTCGAGAGATCAGAATGTCAAACTCAAATAGGGGATAACCATAAATAATCATTACTGGATTAGCCATGCAATGAATCATTGTTATAGCGGAGCTCGATGCTATTGTGATTAAGTGAGGTTTAGCCATCGCTTCAGTCGCTCTAACATATATTACCAACCAATGCCTTGGGAATAAAACTGTACCGTAAATTAGACAATTGACTAGTAATATAATAAATAGACCTGACAGTCACACAAATAGTTCTGACCCCACACTAGACTACAAGTCCTGCATCTTGGGTATCAGAGATTACGAGACACTTTTTCGGACACACAAACACCCAGATCCGAAACCATATTTGTGGATCAAGCAAACATTTGTCTCGGTGTGGGGATCGAACCCGCGGCCTCTCGTTTCGCACGCTGATATCTAGCCAACTGCGCCAAGAAGCTGTTAAATTATGATTAAAAATTATGGAATCGACTTGGTTATTATTTGTATCAGCTGTTTCCCAAATATGGTAAAAATAATCTTAATCATACCATTCAATACATTACTTATATTTCATATAGTCGGCAATTGTTTTAACCTACTTTTTCCAAGTCAATTGATTTCTTTTCTATTACATAAACACAGTTCTCAAATTGAATCATAAAAAACCGTAACCTCAAGAGATTTTGATGACGTCACAAAACCACAAGCATTCGTTGATTTAGGCGCGGATGAGTCACACATTTCCGTGGTCTGTGAGCATAATAAAATTAGAAATAGAAATAAAATAAAATAGGAATAAAACACATATACCGAGCGATCATTCCTTCGTCACACTTGTTGATCAGCGCCATAGATCACTTGTTATTTTTATAGAGGCGACACCGTAAATAGTATGTAAAAGTCGCATAGATATAAGTTGGTGTGCATACCTAACATTAAAGAGCATATGTATTTGTCAAGATTGAATAAACAGCCAGTATTATTTCGCCACTCATGCGTGTCATTACTCTTTTTCCGACTAAAGTGCCTACTCTAAAGCCGAACATCCTAGTTTGGTCACTTTTTAAACATATGTTACATCTTATCAGCTAATACTTAAGTAAACAATGAAAAATCTGCTATAGGTAGACAATACAACGTGAATACAATAATCTTCAAGATTATGTACCAATAGAGCAAGTACCTAATCCTTAATATAACATGGTAAAATATAAATTATTTTAGGCCGACAAGAACATTCTTAAGAACTGTTAATCAAGCAAACAGTCCTATTATAGGGTGTTCGACTAAAGCCGAACTGGTCTCAATTATAGAGAAGACTCGAGTACTTCACGAAGACACATATACATATGGGTATTATTATATTTAAATTTTGTTTCCCCTCCGTGCTACTACGCCATATTTCAGTGAGGTATTAACTAGTCAAAAATTGGTGGATGAAATGTCGCATCTCCGAATATTCTACTCTATGGCACCCAGGAATAAACAGCCGTCGGTTCGACGACCTCTCATAGTTGCATCAATTTAGCTTAATTGTTAGTGCAGGCGGTCGGATTTGTTTATTTCTTTAGGCAATTAAACCGAATGGACGTTTGATGTCGCCTCTGAAAAATCATTTCCTCTTTGATGTTTTAGATTCGGTTTCCTATGTTCGGTTTTTTGTTAATGCACTATTTTATGTGCTGGTTTGCGGTAGCTTGGTTAAGTTATAGATCAGTTTGGGTGGACAAGATTGCGTAAATAGGTCGCGTATTCGAGTACAGAGCAGAGACTCTTTATTTTTATAGTTAAAATCTTGTCGCTTTATCAATTTAATATTTGCTACACTAGAGAAAAACTGACAAAAAACTCTAGTGTTGCTTTTTTCAATCAAGAAATAATATACCATATTGATACAAAGAGCTCATTCATTCAATCACCAAATTTGAATATTAGGAATTAGGATGAAGAGCTTACATTTCACTAGATTTGACAGATCATCATTATCATCGCAATATCATCATCAGCTCATATACGTCCCACTGCTGGGCAAGAGTCTCTTCTATTGCTGAAAGACATTAGATCTTAGTCCACCGAGCTGACTTAGTTAGAGTAATATACCTAAACTTAAAAGAACAACAAATTAAATGTGAATTTATCCTCATAGACATTTCATTTCGTGCGTTCGGAGAATTGATACATTTCTCAGTGTTTATATATTCCCGGTAATGGCATTCGCAAACGCGTAAACAAATCTAAATACAGGGTGTATTTAGACCGTGATCGAAAACTGAGGCAGGTAATAGCAATAGTGATTACAAACCCCCTGGCATTGAAGAAAATCCCGACAAACAATAAAATTTTTGAATTAAATAATTGCTATATTATGCACCTCGTGTTTGTGTCGACAATATCGGTATTTTCTATCCTTTGTACTCAGTTTGGATTTCCTACATACATCCGTTATCCGCAAAGTGGCTGGCAGCGGTTGGATGAGGAGGGCTGAAGATGGAGTCGAGTGGCGTGCCATAGGAGAGGCCTATGTCCAGCAGTGGACGAATTGAAGGCTGTTGATGATGATGATGATATACATCACTTGTAGTTTTAACCTTCGAGTTCGGACAAACTTTGATTTTTTTTTCAATAGAAAATCCTTAGCAGCAGCAATAACTCTGCAGATATCCTGCAAAATTAATAATAAGTCCGACTCCTGTCAGAAATGAAACCAAATGCAGTAGAAGTTGGGAGTAAACGCTAGTGTTAATAATTCCAGCTTAATGTCGTGTGGTTGAGCTCGGGGCGCGCTCCACACGGCTTCAGATTCTTGTCCTTGGCGGGGTATTAACGTAAGGCTTCTACAAGCCGCGACACTAATTTCAACTCATGGATTTGTAAGAAATTCAGTATTATGCTTGCAGATTATTTTTTTTTTGCGGCTTGGCGTATAGAAACACGATCTGGAGGTCGCTGTTTCGATTGTAAGGTCGTGAATTATTTAATATAGACTTTAATCTTAATTAGTGTTAAGTTCCCAGATTGAGATTTATGAATATGGGAAATGTGTCTCATATTATTATGCCCAGCAATGGGACACAAAGTTCGACACGAAACCTACAAGACTCCGTAGTCATACCGCCATAAAATGTAATGCTGATCCATTGATTGATTCGTAAATCACGTCATAGGAAAACACAACGGTTTCATTATATAATAGAATTCATGTAACTAGATTTAGTTGGAACTGATTGTAAACCATTATGTAAACCTATTTAATAACTATTCATTCACCCATTCATCGTAGTATTAATAAGCGGACACTGTTGCATAATTTTTGGAATTTTATTAATAACTAGCTTTTGCCCGCGACTCCGTCCGCGTAGACTCTAGGGTTAAGTGCAGAGAGATTTTTGCATTTATAACATGTTTATCCCACGGGATTACATTTTCCAGGATAAAATTATCCCATGTTAATTCTGTGAGCCCTACCTACCTCTATACCAAAAATCATTCAAATCGATTTGGTAGATCCAGAAATATCCATTCCTACGGGAATACTTAATTTTCCGGGATAAAAACTATCCCATGTTAATTCTGTGAGCTCTACCTCTCTCTATACCAAATTTCATTCAAATCACTTTGGTAGATTCAGAAATACCCATTCCCACGGGAATACTACATTTTCTGGGATAAAAAGTATCCTATGTGTTATTCTGATGTATAAGCTATATTGTGGTAAAGTTTCATTCAAATCCATTCAGTAGTTTTTACGTGAAAGAGTAACAAACATCCATACATCCATACATCCATACTTACAAACTTTCGCCTTTATAATAGTAGTAGGATATTTAAATTAACTAACAATAGGTTTCTATGACGGTAATGGGTATTTACCAGATAGTATATTTAGCATTATGCGAGCATAATAATTGCGCTATTTAATAAAGTTTTTGATTCCTCGAAAGACTTACGTAAATCTGAATAATGTGAACGATTTCCATGACTACATAGTAAAATAGTTACTTCTTAATTTAAAACTAAAAATATGACTAAGTTATCTTTAAAATTTACATGTAAAATGCATCATGATCATCAGGTAAACTTACTACACAGTTGCCTTAAATATCTGAATAAATCCAAGATGATAGTCCATAATATATAATTTTGTTAGTATATAGAAAACGTTATTTTCGGTGAAAAAATCATCGTGAGGAAATCAGTACACTTCCAAAGTTCTCAGGAATTTCTTAGATGTGTAGTCTACTATACACCCTCTCAATGGTAGAGGAGACCCGTACTCAGCAGTGGGCGTATATGGGTTGATGAAGAAGAAGAAGTAGTCCACTAACCCGCGATAGGCCAGCGTCTTAGGTCTAAACCTTTTCAGTTTTAAAGGAGGCTCGTGCCCAGCAGTGGTACGGGCTATAGGCTATTAATGTTCGTGTTTTAATACATAATCGGACATGATTCGTAATGGGGAAAACGTAAAATACTTTACATAACCTTAATTGGAATTGATTAGTCCTTCTATTAATATATTTAAGGTTAGCTGCATTGATAATTATAATTAACGGGAAATACTTGTTTTATTACGTTTTAATTAAAACACTTCAAAATAACTGGGATTATCCTCTTAACAAAATATTCAAAAAATACTAAAGGTATATGAAATTTAAAAAAACTGATTGATACAAATGTAAGAACTTGTTAATCTAAAGATGTAGGTCCCAAGCAGTCGGTGTACTTATGATGTGTCCCGGGTTCGAGTCTCAGATGCAGATTGGATGTAGTGAAAAAAAATAATAACGCCAAACAGATCGGAAATGTATCGGATTGACTGCAACACACTCGTCCCCTATTATATTCAGAATGGGACAAAATGATTAGATACATGTATGTACAAATAAGATATTGCGGGAGGCAAACCCGCACTAGACCAGCGTGGGGGACTAAGGCCTTAAGTCTCTCAATGGTAGAGGAAGCCCGTGCCAGCAATGGAACATATATGGGCTGATAACGATGTCAGCATTGAACCCGCGGCTTCTCGTTACACAAGGTAACTCAACTACTCATTTAGAAGTCCAGACAAAGCCACGTGTATAACCTAGTGTACCTACTAATCATGCGTACTCGCATGAGTGTACATTGAATCATCTCCTATATAACATGTGAAACGGTAAATAATTTAGTTTTCAGTTACCATTCGGTTACTATACAAACAACACGTTTTTGTGAAACTACATACATACCGAAAAATATCTGCTATAGAAAATGGTGTCCTCGATTGTCAGACGGTAAGTGGTTTTTAATAATATTATATAATTGTTATATTAGATAGATGAAAATTTCTATATCATATCATATTAAAATGGTATAGAAAAATAAAGGAAAAAATAAATCTAAAACATCACAAATTGTGCTTGAATAAAAATGGACCCAACTGCATAACTTTCTACGACTCATTATGTTTAATATGTAAAACAATATTATTAGCGCCTTATATTAAAACTTATTTGAATAGTAATGCGGAATGTAAACTACCTCTTCTTTTTTTTCTATTATTTTTTTTCAAATATTTTGGTTGGACTTCATATTTTTTTTGCACCATAGACACTTAAGTCTATTTGTTAATTTCAGTATTAGCAGATATGCTATATACCATGCCTTCAAAACTTTCTTCAAATCGAACCAAATTGAATAATATAGTCAAATGTAACACAAGTTACTCTTCTCTGAACGTGAACAATAGAAGACGTCTTTTCTTGATGATCTAAGTACGTCACTTAGTACCTACTATTATTTACTCATCGCAGTTTTTACGGGATTTCCTACTGAAATATTCTTCAAATATATCCCTATTTCTTACGTCAAATTACGTTTCGTAAAGCAGCGTAAGGAGTTGTTTCAAACGAAGGGTTGAAGCTCGTCTAAAACAGCTAAATAAGTCACCACATCTATTTTATACCTATGGTTAATCGATTAAAAATAAACTTTATAAAAAAAGTTATTATAAGATTTCTGATTATACTGAAGATAACAACCCCTGGGAGTAAATAAATTGATCGGAGGTTGTGTTGCTGCAATTTGTATCCATATGACATATTAAATTGGTAACCATGTAATCATTCTAATTTATTTGAAAAAAAGTGACATATCGTGTTGCTGAGGGAGTTTCTTGCCGTTTCTTCTCCACAGCGATAACACGTTTCGAAGCGGCACTAGTTTTAAAAAATTGCAAAAAAAATGACGATTCAAAAGAGCTTGTAAAAGTCTATTTGAATAAAGGAGATTTGACTTTGACTTTGGTTCTAAGGAAAACGTCAAAATTATTATTTTTTTACCGTGACTTTCTTAAACACCAGGTGGTTTGTGATCACCGTAGTTATTACCTGCCTTAGTTTCCGATCACGGTCTGAATACACCCTGTATGTATGTGTGTATTCTAATCCAACTTGCATTACTAAATTCCGTATCATTAGTTTCAAGTCTTTAATAAGCAACGCTATTGGACATATGTATGAGTATACCCTAAAACCCACAATAAATAATAATCATAAACTTGACATAACACATTAATGAATAATGCTTTAGGGCTTCTATGGAGGTACCGCCAATGTATGAATGTATGTATGTGTATGTAAATGCAGTGATGGCCTCGAGGTTTGGGCGCGCGGTCGAGAATCTCGGCGGTCGCGGGTTCGAACCCCAGGCAAACACCTCTGACTTTTCGAAGTTATGTGTGTATTCACATTGAATTATCACTTGCTTTAACGGTGAAGGAAAACATCGTGATGAAACCTGCACACCTAAAAGTTCTTAGGAATTTCTTAGGTGTGTAGTCCGCCAACCCGCACTAAGCCAGCGTGGTGGACTATGGCCTAAACCCTCTCAATGGTAGAGGAGACCCGTGCTCAGCAGTGGGCGTATATGGGTTGATGAAGGATAAAGGATGTGTATGTATGTATGTAACATGAATGAGTAGAATGAAAGTGCTATTATGCTTGTTTATGTGCCTCGTGTCATTGGCCTCAATGTTTACATCTAATTGCGTTGATAAGGTGTAATTGCCCCTTAATTGCATGTAAATATGATATAATGAGATTAAAATTACAACATCTTGGGCATTAATCAGCTGTTATTATAGTAGTGTTGTTGATACACAAGCGAGTGCGAGTTTGATTCTCGAAATAGGTATTATTATCCTATCTTCTCTATTCTCATATCATTGCCGATTATATTACCGATTTTACTTACGTTTAAATTAGGCCTTTGTCCATTGCACTGGTCTAATGCGGGTTGGAGAATTCATTACCAAAGAAATTCGCATTAACAGGTTTCTGTGTATTTTCGTGACTTTTTTCACAACAACATTAATTACGGGTTCTGACTTAGGTGAGAAAATTCTATAATTCTATAAGCTGTACCTATATATTTCGCCATTAACCCAAAAGAATAAGTGTTGTGACAAATAAGAAACGATAAAACACAGCACACATTCGTCTCTGCACGGGCATCGAACATGTTACCTTCCATTTCATAAGTGACGATTGACCAATGATCATAACAAAGATTTACCTAGTTTCACAGCACTATCAAGACAAGATTGAGATTCTTAATCATTCATAAACAAGTATACTTCATCTACTAAGCAATAGACCATTTTAAAACATTACGTATAGTTTTCACCGCAAGCCGCTAACATGAAGCGTTACCATTAAACAGATTAGATAATTCAATTGTTCTCTGCAATATTGATCTTTAACGCTCTGATATGAGATTTCATTTTCAATTGTACCATAACATATAGCTGAACATATCCGGGGTGGCCAGCGGAGCGAAAAATTGAATGTTATATTCGTTTCCCAAAATGAGGTTGGGAAATTTGCGGATCGATTTGAAAAGTAACAAATTACTGCTTTTATCTTACAAGTGGAGAGTACCCTAGTTAAAGAAAGGGGTTAGGGCTAAGTTACTCAAACTGCCCTACACACAGATTAAAGAAATACTATTTCTTTTTTATCATCATCATCAGCCAAAAGACGTCCACTACGTGACATAGGCCTCCCCCAAAGACTTCCAAAGTGTTCTCTCGGAAGCAGCTTTGATTCAGCGGCTTCCCACGATTTTTACTAAATCGTCGGTCCACCTTGCGATAGTGTCAAGCAATTATTTTTGGGTGCACATGTACCTTCGCGATGTTTTTCTTCACCATTAAAATACACTATTATTCATTAACAGTTTAATAGTTCATGAATAATTTCGAATACTCTTTTACGTGAGATTCGAACCTGCGACTGACTATGATGTCTCGGCAGGCCGAGCAATTGATAAAAGACTAGGCATCTGAGACTCAATATGGTCGTGCGCTAAACTCTGTTATCAACTCTATGACACTTGTCCGAATACAACTGATAAGAATGTTAATTAAACTATTTGTTCAATTATAAATCAACGGTATGACGTCAGATGTCGATAGTCCGCAGACGTCACCAATGTCGGGCGTATATTCCATTTTAGCGTAAATAAGTCACCAGCGTGGTGGACTAAGGCCTATACCTTCTCGGTTGTAGAGCACGGGCCTCGCTCATGATGATGATGAAGTCGTCAATTCGGTAGCTTGGTTGTTAGGAACGAACATTCAAGAAGATAGCGGATTTGAACCCGAGACAAGACTTTTTTTAAGGATAGATCTGTTAACCTACCTGTTGGATCAAACCCCACTTAAATGTGGTATAAAAAGTGTAATTAAATTCATAAAGTACCAGGATAGCATATGGTATAGGAGGTCAAACTCACCTCAAAGCGCTGCCTTGCTCTCTGACGTCAACCCCATTGATAGTCTCCTCGGTCCTCGCCTGCAGTCCGGACATTTTGGACCAATCAGCGCGCGGTGACGTCACGCGCCACCAATCAAGCGCGCGTCGACGTCACTGCGCACCAATCACAACGCGCCACGTCACACTGGGCCAATGGCGTCGCTGCGGCCCGATGACGTCACCCCCGGGATCATCGCACTGCAAAGATGGCGCGCTTGTTTAAAATTCAACAGGTGTCATGGCGTATTATGGCGAAATGAAAGGAAGTGCTTATTGTCCGTGATGTAAGGTTGTGTAACTGTAAAATGGTCTACATTAGAGTTTAAGGACATGTACGCTCCAAGTTTGGTTGGATTTCCGCTGCGATTTAATGTCATAACAATGAGGCAAGCGGATAGTGTGGCGTCCTAAATGCCAGTGTGATATTTACCATCAGACATCATAAATCCTAATTTGATTTCATTCAACCCATATACGACTCAATGTTAAGCTCAGACCTGTTTATTTGACCTTAAATAGGTAACATTCCAGTATTAACGGGATGAATTGAAGGAATAGCTTAGTAAAATAGTAGTTCCTTAGTGATGAAGGTAAGCATAAACTTCAATAGATCAAATCTCTCAGGGCTTTGGACAAGTCAGTGTAGTCTAAGTCCAGACTTTGTTTAATCATAGTTAACTGTTTTACTATATAGGACATATAATATAGGTTGATGAAGATAGATTATGACATGGTCTGTCATAATTGGAACAAACAAATTCATCCAAAATTTATCATTTTAACAACACTGTTACTGTATAAATATTTTCACTGGAAACATAAATTCTATTACTAGGCTAATAGGACATGAACCTAAATCTAGTTAGATTTTAAGTCTAAAATATGATGAAGTTGGATGTTATCGGTAAAAAAATATTCTCCATTAATGTTTTGAATCGCTTTGCATTATGTTAAGGAAACTGGGTCGAGTTTTCGAGGTCGCGTGAGATTTGCTTATTGTTTTTGAGATTTATTGCCTGTGTTTTAAAATAAGGCCTATTTTGTGAAGTTTTTAAGTGTATTTTCGCTCGCTATTGATATAAAAAAACGTAAGTATGTCTATCTACATATCTACTTGCTTAAAGGATACAGACGAGTAATGATGACATGGGTTTTCATATTCTATCTTAATAACAACTACTAATTTTTAGCCCAATTTTTTCAGCTACTTTAAAAACTATTTATAAAAACCATAGCTTTATAATTAACATACTCAAACAATTTTATGTCGAAACATTAAGCTTCAATATATTTTTAAAACCAAATCTATGTTCCAGCAAGCCCACAAAACATATATACAAAACACTGCATAACATTCCAATGCAAGTACACCATTCCTAGACGTCTCACATTACGTGCGTAGTGCACAATACGCAAAATTAACTTGATCGACGTTAATGAGACCCGTTGGAGATAGCCTACGTCCTGGCTTGTCAATTACTGCAATCTATACCGGTTTTAAGTAGCTGGGCTGATCTTCATTAGCCAATGTTTACTTATTATGTCATTTAGCGGGTGGTGACCTCAAAAATTGGAATTTAGGGAAACGCTTCTGGATTTCTGAAGTACATATTATAATAGTTTCATAAAATATTAATGACGATTTTTACATAATCAAAAATGTGGACTTAATGCCTTAAGCATTCTGTCAGAGTCCTAAGACAATACAGAGATGAAATGAGGCAGGTGTGTAGATCCTTTTCAAAATACTTGATATGTTATCATCATCATCAGCCCATATTCGTCCCACTGCTGGGTATGGGCCTCCTCTGCAACTGAGAGGATTTCCGCCCTAATACGCGACGATGGCCTAGTGTGGATTGGTGGACTACACACCAAACTGAAAAATTCTCAAGAACTTTTTAGGTGCGCAATTTATCTTGATTAAACCTAATATATTAGTATTCCTTTACCGTTAAAGTACGTGACCTTTATTAATAAATACACACAAACTGATTTCAGTAAGCAATATTATGAAGATAGCTAAACGCTTCTAAAACAAACCAGTTTGTTCATTACAGTCATTAATATGTGATGCCGGAAGACAGTAAATTTCTAGAATTTGAATAGACGCTACTGTTCTACTAAACTGGGTGAGGCTATCCTATTTCCAGATCCCGGGATCTTAGAAATATCTTAACACGACTGTAGTTTGTAGCTTTATAGATATTGAATATCTATGATTTAATATATAATACACATATTTACTGATATTCTAATTGGCCCAGCGGTATAGATGTGCGGCGAAAGATTGTTGATTCAACTATTCTATTCCCAGTTTTGACCATCGCCAGAAATAAGTTAAAAACACAAATAGTATTTTAGTGTAATTGTTAGCATCTGCTTTTATATTCAATTCAATAATAAAACCCTTTCCTGAATTAAATAAAACAAGAATTGTTATTTTTGTTATATAAAGCGCAAATAAATAATATTATCAAGATGGGATCACCAAAGATTATTATGGACATCACTCAACACAGAAGCGATACACGAGGAATTATGTCGTTCGCGCGCCGAATGCTTCCTACATTTCGACACGGCGCATCGTTCCAATACCAGTACTAAATATAGACACGGGATGTACTCTAATTACCGGGAATCACACATTCTATGTAACACATTCGGGAGTTTATTAGTATTGGATTTATGACTTACAGACGACTCTGCGTTAGACAGAAGATCGAAAGCCTAGTTTGTTTTTTTAATTCCGAACAATAATGTTTTAACTTTAATAGAACTCTTTGGGGGAGGCCTATATCCAGCAGTGGATGTCTTTTGGCTGATGATGGTGATGAATGTTTAAACTTCAAATCTTTATTTAACAAGAGGTTTTTGACGTATTAATTAAGACATCCTGACGCTATAAAGCAGCAGCAACAACAAGCAGTGATGGCCTCGGGGTTTGGGCGCGCGGTCGAGAATCTCGGCGGTCGCGGGTTCGAACCCCAGGCACCTCTGACTTTTCGAAGTTATGTGTATTCACATTGAATTATCACTAGCTTTAACGGTGAAGGAAAACATCGTGATGAAACCTGCACACCTAAGAGTTCTTAGGAATTTCTTAGGTGTGTAGTCCGCCAACCCGCACTAGGCCAGCGTGGTGGACTATGGCCTAAACCCTCTCAATGGTAGAGGAGACCCGTGCTCAGCAGTGGGCGTGTATGGGTTGATGAAGAAGACGCCATAAAACACAATTATAATCTAAACAAATAATTATGTAACGATTTTAGGTTCTTGCGATTGCAGCTTCAAATCTCAGGAAATGGGCCAGCGTATAAGATTAAGACCTTTCCTCTTTTAGTTGCAAAGAAGATCCGTTCTATACAGTAGGGCATCGATTCCTAACCTGTGGTCCGCGGACTCCTGGGGGTCCGCGAGTATATGTATGGGGGTCCGCGGTGTCATTCCTGGATCATACATAAATGCTAATATCTCGTAATCGCTACGCTTACTTAACAATTTTTTTAGTAAAGGGGTCCGTGAAAACTGTCCCAAATTTCCTAGGGGTCCGTGGCTGAAAAAGGTTAGGAAACGCTGCAGTAGGGCATTGTGGGCTGATATAATTTTGTTTTTATGAAAGTTAAGGTTCAAATATCAAATGAAATTTCAACATAAGCAAGGTTTCAATATTAACCTTTTATTCTCTTATGGAAAAATATTTAATATGTACCCAAAACTATTTAAAGGCGTCCAAAACCAATCCGTAATTTAATATTTTGTTATTATTTAGATAGCAATAAAAATGGCCGATTTATCACTACTTTTATTGCATAAGCGACATCTATGTCAAATTAATTGGACTATTTCCTGTTGTAGCTGTAAATATTTTCATGACACATTTAAATATGCTTGGCGCCAATTCAACATTCATTCATGAATGAAATGAGGTAAATGTCAATGAAATTATGTAGTTATTATCATAATAATTTATTTTTCGTAAATAATTAATTGATATGTATAAATGTGGTTTTAAATGTATTAAAATAATATTTATTACATTTAAATGCCACAGATAGCTTGACATTAGATTTATATCCTAACATAGTTATTTTTATTCGGAAACCAAAAACAATCCTTAACTAATAAATCAGCCAGATGAAATCTGACAAATGAGGCCTATAAAATCAAAGGCAGCTAAATCCAAGTGAGTCAAATATTCAGTAATCTACAAAAATCGATAACTTTGTTTAGGTGGCTATGATATTTTATATTTTAAAAGAGATTTATAAAGAATGTGAATACCACTAAAAATCAGAATTTTAAATTATAAAAATACCACAATATTTGAGTACAGACTGAATAAATTTGTATTTAACTGTCTTTGATTCCAACTGGCGTTTAGCTGGATTTGATTTTATAGGCCTCAAATATTAATGTAATAAAATGCAAATATCAAATACATCACTAAGATTTAAAATTTAGTGTACTAACCTATTCGGATGGCAGTCATCACTAGAGAAGAAAGGGCAAACTCTAGTGTTTCTCTTTTACAATAAAGATAGATTATAATCATATTGTTACAAAGGCTATATTTCCAGAATCAGAACACCTCAGTAATATAGTCTCAGACTATGGTCTCTCTACCCTATATTATTCTCTATTCAAAATTATGGGTATTGAATATGAGAATCGTATTGAGTCGTCTATGGAGAAATTAAGTGAATATACTCATCATTTTGGCCCATCACATAATATTTATTATCTATCAAAACAAGAACACACAAGCATGAATGAAAATACAATTTTTTGTCATTCAGCGCACAAATTACGTGACAAACCCACAAAAGTTTGTAACCTTGACATTAGTTGGCGAGTGCGAGCGCTGTTTAAAATTTACGAACACATGCTCGGTGTTATCTCAACGGTCTAGTAAACGTTAACCGCATAACATAGAAACATTTATTTATTTTATAATAATAAATAAGTAATACTAAGGCTTAAACCCTCTCAGTGGTAGAGGAGGCCCGTGCCCAGCAGTGGAACGTTCAACGTACATGGGCTGATGCTATTTAGACTTAAGAGTCACACACATAATTCTTGCACTAGTGTACCAAGTATAAAAGTAATATGTCGTGGATATCAGAAACTGCGAGACTTTTCGGTCTCACAACCATCCGTCCTGTTGCGGGGATCGAACCCGCGGCCTCTCGTTTCACAAGCTAATTAGCTTTTGGACTTCTATGGAAATACCGACACTGAGTCCTTACTATTTAAACAATGCAACAAATTTCACCACGGCTATCACGAAACAAACGGACAAGTAGAGCGATGATAAAAACCATCAATTTCGAAACAAAGCTTTACCCAACCATAGAGGATGGACCATAAAGTATTTATCGACGGCAATCGATTAACCGTTAAGAGAATAAAAATAAATAAACAAAACGAGTTAAATTTGTACCGGACCGAAATAGATGGTTCGCGTGTTACGTGAGAGTTTGGTGGAAATAGAATGTTTGTGTTGTGATGCCAATTGCATACCGATTGGATAATGTTTGAAATTGTATAACGGTCTTCTATTTACCTAAAACAAATATTAGGGGGGAAAAAAGAAAGAAGGAAGCATTTATTACAAACACAATTCATACTAACAATTCAACAAAGAATACATTTAAGTTAAACATTGCAAAATAGATGCAACGATGATTTTCGATTCTAGACTTCTCTGTGTTGGGCATCACCTCTATAATTGTCTATGTAGCCCCAAATAAAACCATAAATATGTTCTAATGCCTTTCTTACAGACGTAGGTAGGTAGTTCTCATACATTTCTGTCGGTTAAAAGTGTTCCTGAAATTTCCCTGAATTATGTAATTTATTTTTCGTGTCGAACTCTCTATCACACTATAAAACTGCGATAAGGACTAATAAATGCTAATATTAATATTAATATTAGCATTTATTAGTCTCGCCTCGGCAAACGTAGTGTAGGACGCCCTCTGGCTAGGTGGGGTGACGTTATCCGCAAGGTGGCTGGCAGTGGTTGGATGAGGAGAGCCGAAGATCGAGCCCAGTGGCGTGCCATAAGAGAGGCTTATGTCCAGCAGTGGACGGATTAAAAGCTGTTGATGATGATGAATGATGATTAATATTACATTAAATTCTATATTGAAGTACGCGGCTCTAGTTCTCTTTGATCTGTACGGAAATGTATATTTTTTACTTCGTACCCTCACATTTTATAGAGACGTAAACAGATTCTACCGAGATCGTTCATTTATGGCAAAAAAAAACATAATTTTCAACCTTTTGTAGACATACTAGAGGAAGCTAACATTTCAACTACAGTTTATACTATACACCAACTACAAACCATGACCTGCATAAAGAAAAGTCTTATTTTCCTTACTTCCCCACTCTACTTCTAGAAAAAATCTCAAGAAAATCGAGATAACATTATCGGAACATTTTTATCAATGATAGAAGTATGTACACCGGTTTATTTACATATACAATCGTAGCGACCTTCACACGGCCCACAACGTACCAGTTTACGTAACAGCGCAAACTAAAATTGTTGCGCCATGATGTATTTGCTCTCTCATTAATTCAAAAAACGTTGGATTTGTGCAAATGGAACGCTAATTGCAGAACCGTGTTTTAGTTTATACCTTTGAGATTTAAAAAGTTTTCGTCAAAAAAGGTTTCATTAAATGGTTTGGAATATGGAATTCACGGTTAGTGCTATAGAGAATTACAGAATTCCATGATTAAAAAGTATATGAAAAATATATGTTATTGCATGCGTTGCTGAGTTTCTTTTGTCGCTTCTTACCCACAGCGATAACGCATTCAAAAACTATAGAAGAAAATCCTGGGAATTCATGACGATGACTATAGGATTAAAGCATTATTGACTAATGACTTCACTGGTGGTAGCCACTTACTATCTAGTAAACCTCTTTACCCGTACTCGTTTGCCTTTTCCAAAAAAAAATATTAAGGAGAACGAAACGTTTTTTCCATATTGCTCTACGGTCTATTTTCCTCGCATTTCTTTCTACAAGAATCTTCTATTACTGAAATTAGTTAAACTTTAAATAACCACAATGTCATACTTTCCTTTCTGTTTTCATACTACTAACAAAAATACAAGAATTTCAACGTGGGAATCCATGCAATCAAAAGCCGTGGGTCTAAGAATCCTTTGTTACTTGAAGTTAAGTGTTCGAGGGTCAGAAAAATTACCATGGTGTGAATAAATCGGTCGGTGTGGCAAGTGTGAATGATTTCTTCGCATGCGAGAAATGTTTTAGTATAGCTCTATATAGAACTTTACGCTAACATCCTTAACGGTAGGCTGAGGTGTATTTCCAAATCAATATTTTTGTGTTGCAAGGGAGTCTCTTGCCGTTTCTTCTTCACAGCGACTACATGTTTCAAAGTAGAGGTTCAAGATTGGCGATTTAAATGATCTTGCAGAAGTCTATTTTAATGAAGATAATTATTGTTACTTTTATTTTTTACGTATAAATCCATGTAATAGGAAATAGAGTCTATCGCCGTAAAAGGAGACTATTAATTTCATTTCAAACACAATAAAATGTTTTTTTTTTTTTCAATTCTAAATGTAACCTATTTAGATCTCAAAACCGCTTATTGCAAGTCTTACGAGCCAATCAAAATTTACTTAGTCATTTTCGACCAAACCATTTCAGACCCACGGGTAGACTAGCCTCTTTAGTCGAAAAGGATTTGGCTTAGTCTACCACGCTGGCCTACAGAATGTTGATGGATTAGCCATACCTAGGAAATATTTGAAAGTTCTAAGTTATGCAGACTCCGCGAAATAACATTATACCACTTTCAGTCGAGGCTATTTCGATGCGTTTCTCCGGTATTTTAGGAGCTAAAAGTCAATAAATTATATCTTGTTTATAGTTTATTGGTTTCTTAAGGCATAACTGTTTTGTTAAAGCCTTGTGGAATGCGGTACAAGGTATAAGCATGAAGCAAGACATCTGTTGCCTATGCTATATTGTTTTATTTGACATTATTTTTGTATTTATTTACCTTTCCCAGTGGAAAGACGATTCCTAATGGTATTTATTACAAAAAACTAGTCTTTTTTTTCTCACACTTTCTAGCCTAAGCTTAATTTTGATAAAGAGTTAGATGAAATATTAAAGACAGTTGTAAAAGACATATCATGTAATATTTGTTGACAAAATATATTTCAAAACGTGCACGAATGTAACACTAGTGTTCCTAGAAACACTAGTTTCTTCTCTAGTGATTACTGCCTTCCGAACTGGGTGGTAATCTATATTTTGAAATAACTGAATGTGAGTGATTTATTTAACATTTTAAAGATACAGAGGTACCTACTTTCATAGAAGCCCAAACGCGTTACCCTTTAACCATGTAATGTCTATTTTATAATGATTAATTATTAAAGATATTCATATACATACGTCAAATTGCTTCTGTTAAATAAAAATTTTAAACTGAAAGATTATTATTTAAAATCTTGTAAGCCAACTATTCTTTTAATTCTCTATATAACTGCCACTACTATTATAGAAAATACAAACAAGACTTTATGAATATGTATTTTTCTCCGCCGCTCCCCTTGTTTTGAACCACCACCGCGATGTCACGTAAACGATTAGAATCACAATGCCGGCGCGACATTGGCGAGCCCATTGCGTTTTCTATGCGGGCTTTGAACACCTAAAATGGCATTTAGCAGACGCATTTTGCCTCAGTTTTCCTTATGTGAGTATGGTAACTTACTTTAAGTAATTATTTACTGAGATGTGAATGCGAAGATTTAAGTACGGAGATAAACTTTTATGAAGTGTTTTATGTACATTTACATAGTTTCACATAGTATTTAGTATAGAATATTTCTTGTTAATAGTTCATGTGTAAAACTTCTAGGGTTCAAATTTTTATCCTCGTTTTTTTTTATGGGATAAATATTTGTCTTGGGTCTGGTTGTTTGTGAGAGCTGAAGGTCTTTCATGGTTCCTGATGCTCATGACACAACCCTCGTATCTTAACGAAGTGAAATATTCGCTCCTTAGCTTCCTGCTCTACTTGGCTCAATTAAAAAAACTGTTTGAATAAAATTCATTAATAAAGTAAAAAAAGTTTATTACACTTTTTACATAAACAGGTAAACGATCAAAGTACGAAACCTTGTTAAGATGTCACACTTAAAGGTAAATACATGATATCTTCCTGGAGTCGAACCGGCAATGCCACGTACAAGGTCGCGGCCGCTAAACTACCACGGCTCATTAATCACGTATATGAGTCATATCGTAATACAATTTACAATTCCGATTAACTTTTTAAATGAATCACTGATTATGGATTTTTTATAATAATAGCGCCTAGTTGATCTAGCTGTAAGAGTGATAAAAGCGGTTTCAACTTCACGCACCGGCCTTCGAAAGGTTGTTTTTAAGTTTTTTCTTTAGTAAATTTTCGTTACAATACATAATACGGTATTACTATACGTAATACGGATGGTTACGGGTTCAAACCCCAGAGAGACACTTCTGACTTATTAATTTACACTTGCTTTGACGCTGAAAGAAAACGTCGTGATGGCACCTGCACACCTAAAAAATCTTAGGAATTTCTTGGGTGTGTAGTCCGCCAACTCGCACTAGGCCAGCGTGGAGGACTAAGGCCTGAACCCTCTTAATGATAGAGGAGGCCCGTGCTCAGCAGTGGGACGTATATGGGCTGATGATGCTATAATAAATGGTCCCGCTATTTTCCTTATAAATACACTGTTGAAAAGGAAAACCTGATACTATCGAATTCTCATGCGATTAAGCACTTTTGTATGTCTTTTTGCATCTCGCGTTGCGTTCGTGGAACCGGCCTCGCGTATATGCCAACGATGGCGTCTTCGTATCGGTTACAAACTATTTAATGGTTTCAATTCTGTTTTAATATAATAATTTATAATTTTTTTCACACGTTATAAAAAGTTTGTATAGGTTTTAATGCCTGACTTAAGGCCCAAGGGAATTCAGGACGAATACGAACGAATTCAGGACCTCTTGATAATGAAAGCTTCATCATCAGTCCCCATATACGAACCACTGTTAGGCAGTTGCCCATTCTACCATTGAAAGGGTACGCCTTAGTACAATAAATAAATTTATATCGCAGAAACAAGAGACAGTATTTAATGTCGATCACCTTATTTTTCAATAATAATTAACTGAAACAAGATTTAATTCCAGTTCTCCAAGGTTTGATGACTTGTGCTGTCATATACGGGGTGTATTTAGACCGTGATCGAAAACTGAGGCAGGTAATAGCGAGGGTGATCACAAACCTAGTGGCGATATTAAAAATCCTGACAAAAAATAAAATTTTTGACGTTTTCCATACAACCATCGGTGTTAAAAGTATGTGGTTTGTATGAAAAACCACAAAAAAAATATTTTTTGTCGGGATTTTCTTTAATGCCAGGGGGTTTGTAATCACTATCGCTATTACCTGCCTCAGTTTTCGATCACGGTCTAAATACACCCTGTATATGTCATAAGTATGTTAGCCGAATATAAAACTGTTTGTTCCTTAACCTTGATACATCAACGGCAATTTATACCTTTGTCCGATAACATTGAACTCGAATCATGCGATCTATGGTCCAGTAATATTGAGGTCGAAATATTTGATGAATATGGTCTATTAGTTGTGGGCGTGGTCGCTTTGTAGGTCAATGTACGACCGGCATATTTGTGTCGACTGGTTGTTATCGTTTCGCGACAATTTTAAGATTTTTTGTGTAATTAAACAAACGCTGTCTTGAAACGAGATCTTGTAAGCTCGATCCCGAAATGAGACAAATATATAAATAATTGTTTTCGTGTTTGTGGTACCGAAAAGTCACAAATTTCTTAATTCTAAAAGTTACGCAATAAGCTTAAATAATATTACTGTATGAAAACATGAACCTCCTCATCTAATATTTCGCCAAAAAGTATCCTTCTTACTTGTAATCAGTCGCCTGAGTCCAGCGTAATAGACTACGGCCCCTTTCACAAATAATTATTCTAATGATTTCATCATTGTTACAGAGATTCACACATAAATTTATATTAGGCCTAAACCCATCTCAACTACAAATATTCATTTATACCCACTATATTTACATTTACTGCTCCACAAAGATGGAACGGCAGCCCTTCGATGCATAAATACATCGCCAGCCCAAAAACGAGGCAGCACTCGCCGACTAACCTTGCCAGGTTGCAAATTCAAGTTTATAATCAAGTACGGCGGGTCCGCACGACCTACGTAAGCCGTTTTTAATTCTACCAAGCGGGTTTATATTAAATTTTACTTCGTGCCCGTGTTTCTGTACGTAACAGGTATTTAATATAGCAATTATAGTTATTGACCCTATTTTCTAGACGGTTATTTTCAGGCAGGCTATTTTCTAGACGGTATCCCTATAGTTTTGGATCCTAAAAAAGCAATTGAGAATGCTGGTAAAGTCTACTGCAAGATAACTGAGGCAATAATATTTCACGATAACAGATGTTTCGCTGCGCAAGCAATGAATTAAGTGCGCTATGACTTGAAGAAATTATTGTACAAGAAATCTTTGAAGAAATTTTTTTAGTAGATAAACCTCGATTACTAGGTGGCCCTTATTCACCTTTTTATTGTTCCTTATAAGCCGCTATTCCACAAATTTTGTTCTCTATTGACCCATCAATTAATTCCGACTTGACATAATCAAAATCAATTCTCCCTGACTTATACATTTGACAGAACTAAATTCACCATATTATTAACCCTTCTCTCTTTAAAATAAATAATCATTAGTAAATTCCGCCGGTGTGCACTAGTCAGAACATACCTTGCAAAGTGGCTTGGCGATAAAAACCGGACCCAATCTAAATTGGCGTACGTATTTTTATAGCCTCTGTCTGCCGCACGTGTGCACGCGTGAACAAGACTACTGGCATCGTTATATCTAGATTTAGCTCTCTTTAAATACTACCTAATGAAGTCAGCCTATCGCCATCTACTGGTATAGGCCTCTCCAAGAAAGCGCCAACCATCCCGGTACCCATCCCACTAACAATTTCTTCAGTATGAACTTTTCTTAATTATGAATACATATAAAATTTGAAATTTAAATTCGTAGGTGTGTGACTGAGATTTGAACCTGCGACGACCGAGCTTTAGCTCAACCTCGAGGTTATCACTACTACTTCTAGATTCCGTTGTATTTGATGTTCGTGAATCGTACTTTTTTGCCAGGTCAGCCCTTCGTTTCGGAGTAACGGTCACGTTCGCCCATTTTCGGACCTTTTGATATTTCTTCCAATTCTGTATGCACGAACAACTAGCTGATGATATCTATACAAAAAGCGAATTGAGTTGTTGCTTCCACATTTTGGCAGAATGAAACTTCAAAAGATCTTTCTTAGGTGTCTCCGAATTTGACTATTGTAATCTACTAGTTGTTACTTGAAACTCCGTTTACGAGATATAAAACACATTTTTCATTTTAAATATGATTTTTTACTTTTAATAAATATACCTACCTACTAGTCTCGTATCCATGGTCTCAAGAAAACGCAAACCTTAATTTTTAAAATATCGAAAAGACAAATAGGTTTTATCAAGCATGCGACAGTCCAGAACCCGAAATTCGTCGTTTCATCCAAAAATCGTTTCAAACATCAACATCTCCCAAAAATTCCCCAACACAAAAACAAAGAACAAAACACGCTCTCATAAAAAAAAAAAAACATATACTTTTAATCCGATTACGTATGATAGAAATCAGTGTACGAATAACGAGCAAGCCTTGAGGGGAACAATGGCGAAATTCGCTGACTCATGTCTACACGATGGCCATTTGTGGCGCAAGTCATGGGCGAATGAAGGTCAGGACAAGACGAAAATTATGAGAATAATTTATAAGACCTTTCGATGGTAAATACGACAACTTGACAATAGTATTGTTGATTTTACTGGCTCGTTGAGTAAGTATGCGATCTTATTTATTTATTACACCTTATTGTACACCATTTAAAAAACAAAAGAAACAATATTAATAGCAACAAACTCTATAACATAATGTCACAAGTGGCGGCCTTATCGCTATCGGCGATTTCTTCCAGGCAAAGGCAGGATCTTAGTGAAGAAAGAAAGTATAAATATACTTTACTGTTGGCCAAAAAAGAAATATCAAGAGCAAAACAAAACATACCTCACGCCTATATTCCCTGATGGGGTAGGCAGAATGGCCTCGAGGTTTGGGCGCGCGGTCGAGAATCTCGGCGGTCGCGGGTTCGAACCCCAGGCACACACCTCTGACTTTTCGAAGTTATGTGTGTATTCACATTGAATTATCACTTGCTTTAACGGTGAAGGAAAACATCGTGATAAAACCTGCACACCTAAGAGTTCTTAGGAATTTCTTAGGTGTGTAGTCCGCCAACCCGCACTAGGCCAGCGTGGCGGACTATGGCCTAAACCCTCTCAATGGTAGAGGAGACCCGTGCTCAGTAGTGGGCGTATATGGGTTGATGAAGAAGGGGTAGGCAGAGGTGCATTTCTACACCCACATTTCACCAGTATCAGTCCCACGTAATAGGGGGCGAGCCTACTGCAGTTTTTCGGGCACATTTCTAAACTCCGTGCTGCTACTGAGAATTTCCTAGTGGAAAAACCCAATAACACCTTGCTCGTCCCGGTAAATAGTAAAAACCAGTATGCCCGTAACACACCTATGATTCCTCTGGTATTGTGGGTGTTCATGGGGTGTTGAAAACTTAACATCGGCTCATTAGCTCGTTTGCCTCTTTTCCATAAAAAAGTATAAAAGCATCGATATTAGATGATTGTTGAGTATGCGGTGTTGGCGCGGTTTGCGTTCGAGATTGCTGGTTTGGTTCGCGAGTTAGGCTGCTATAGAGGTTTATTGACAGGATTTTTTCATTAGTTACCCGTATTATTGAATTTCATCGATAACACGTAACGTATCTATAAAGCTCATGACCATACCTAAAATTTAAATGTTAAAATAAGATTTCGTTTCTAGGTAGAAATAAAATGTTGGGAGTTAAAATAAAACTTGTATTTTTATGTAAATATTTTATTCCGTACGACCGCGATATTTATTAACTGACAAGAATTATAAAACACATTATGTAACTCCTGAACACGTTTTTATAACGCTATAATTTTATGTATAAATAGTACATAACTCACGATTGGTATACAAATCATTTCTTTATGAAAACAGGATCCATTAAATACAATTTGTAGAAAAAGACTTGTTCATTGTCAGGACATGTTAAGTGAATACCATAGACACTTTGTCTGTCTGTAAAGTTTTCTAACCTAATCACTGATCTTGGGGATGAAGTTAGACGAAAATTATTATTTTTGATAAAATTTCAATGGAGTAAATTTAAACTAAATTTATAGTAGTTCCAAAATTGCTTATTAATTTTGTGTTAAACGTAAACCTGACTAAAACACACATTTTATAAATCACACAAAAGTTTGTGTCACAGTCAAATTCAAAATACTCTTTATTCAAGACTTTCACAAGTTCTTACGAATCGTCAATTTAATACAATTTTGAACTATTTCCGCTTCGGAACGTGTTATCGCTGTGGAGAAAAAACGGCAACAAACTGCCTTAGCAACACAAATATCAGTTTATTCTCAACGCGGTAATCAAATCAACAAGTTAACTTGAGAACAACCGCTTAAAGTCACTATCGTATACTGCACATATCCACATTAGAAAGTGCATTATATGGGCAGTTTAAACAATTTATCAGTTACTCGCGTGTTTATGTAATATATGATTACATAGGAAGTCACTCAGAGTCTCTTGTATGTTGAGCTAAGGGCTAATACACACTCAAGTTTGTAGAAGTGGTTCTGATTTAATCTATGCTAATATAGCTTAAGAGTTTGGTTTCGTCATCAGCGTAAATACATCCCATATTTACCGGTCTTCACTAAAACCCGGAGGATTTTAACTGAAAGCTAAATAAGTTTTCTTTAAAAGCTATCTGTAAAATTCATCATCATCACCAGCCCATATACCTCACTGCTGGGCACGGGCTTCCTCTGCCTTTTTTGCAACCGAGAGGAGTTAGATTTTAGTCCACCACGCTAGACTAGTGCGGGTTGGCGGACTATGCATCTAAGAAGTTACTAAGATTTTTACTTATGCATGTCTCCTTACGATAAGCGGAGCATTTTGCAAACAGAGTTGATGGCAAAAGCAATTCTAAAAAAATACACAAAACAGTCATAGTTCTGACCCCACACTAAGATAAAGGTCTTGTTTCGTGGGAGTCAGAAACTACGAGATTCTTTCTGGTCGCATAAACACACAGACCAGAGATATGTATATATTCATGGATAAATGGAAACAAACCCGCTGTTTTCCTTAGCTTACTGCTAACCATTGGCACAATATGAAGCGATAAATTGTTATTCAAATAATATTCTCCATATAAAAGCATTATTGGGTAACGGTATCAATAACAGAGATAGCTAATATAATTTCATTGTTAGTATCACCGTTACAAAGGACTTTGCTAACAAAAGCACGAAACGAAATGACGCGTTTAAAATCGATCATGTGCTATTGTTTCCTATGCAACAATTTACGAAACATATCACAATAACATATTCTGACACTCAGGCATGCATTATAGAAAGGGTAAAATTAGATTCATCATCATCATCATCATCAGGCCTATCTCATATGGGCACGTGCCTCCTCCATCATCGGATTGTAACCATAATTGTATGGCTATATTTAAGTCTAAAAGTACTTTGGAATTTCTTTACTGTGTAGTCAGTTTGTTTCGGGTCGGGATGTTTTTAAGGCCGAAAAGTCTACAAGAGACTTTTACAAGACATACATTTTAGTGTTGGGTCACAAATAGAAATGTGACTGTATTTATTTGATTATTATTTAGTGTCGGATGCTGTATGAAATGTATCTGCTTTCTTTAGTACTTCTACGATACCTTCTTCTTTATTGATGAGATAGTAGAATACATATTTACCTGATAAAACAAACTCTCATATGAAAAATAGTACAAAATTTAAATTTAAAAGCCAATGACCGTCCCTATAACCGTATTTCAGGAAATTTCGACAGCGCATCCGTTATCAGACGAGATTACGCGGGGATAAGATCTGCCCGCAACAAACATGATAAGGAGGCAAATATGCTTTACCTACATCGGGGAAATTTCGACATCGGATCCACGGCCTGGAAACCTTTAAACCTTGGACCTCGATATGAAAGATATTAATTTTATTTTTGGTTTGCCCTGTATACTATTTATACATAGACAGACGCCTGTATTCCCTCAAGGGATAGGCAGAGATGCACCTCTAAAAGAAATGTATTTCTGCACCCAAATTTTGCCAATTATGGTTTGCGTCTTACGAATTGGAATTTTGGCGTTTTTTGAGCACAATGCCAGACTTCGTGTAGCTATTAAAAATTTCAGTGGAAGAACTCATAAAACTACAATCAATCAATAATCCGAATTAGTTTTAAATTGAATAAACATACAACGTAGTTTGTCATCTGTGTCATACAATATATCTTTATGTTATTATTATAACCTCAACATGCAGCTTTAATTTTATCATCAACAGTCGTCGATTCAATTAAATCCTCGCTCGGCAATGAATATAAATCAATATGATCGTGTGTAGAGAATCATAGCATTCTAGGTATCAAAAGTGGGTGAGCTAAATTAAAGCCAAGTGTTCAAGCGCTTCTTAGAAACAATCATTGGTGTTGTGATGCTATGCAACTTTCAGGGTTGGCAATAAAGTTGAGATAATATGAACAAACTTAGCAACCAATCAATAGTATAAAAACTTAAAATTAATATTTTTATTAAAAAAATAAAACCTTCTTAATATTAAGTTGGTGGTATAAATTTATTTTTCTCTCTCTACTTAGACGATCTCGAAAAAATTGTGTTCGCTCACAATTAGCTTTGTCCGTGTGCTTGTATGAAATAAGAAACAATTATTAGTGTGATCCACTAGTATTTGTTTCTGGTTGGGTTCAGTTAGTGTGTATGTTCCATTTCAATTCCAGTTTATATTAGTCAATTAAAATTGAACTAGGGTGGCTACACACATCCGAATTATCGACAAACCAATCCTTATAACGCAACATAGTCGCCAAAGCTTATTCAAAATAGAGCCGTCACAGCTATTTCTGTCACAATGGCTCTCATTCGGCTGAGGTCAAAACAAATTAATTCCCAGAACACATACGAAATTACACTGCGCGCGAAGCCGTGTCATAAATTTTAAATAAATAATACTAGATGCAATAAAACAAGTTTTTGTTCTAATCAGTGTTCAAAGATTAAAAGCGCTAATGTTTCTAGACTGATGTTTGCGTTAGAAATCATAACTTTTTTTTAACGGCGAAGGGAGAGATACAAAACAGCATTCTGTGGCTAATGGTATTTGAGGTTTTTAACACTTTTAGTATCTAAGTTAAAAACCCATGATCTAGAAATTTATTTATTTATTTATTTAATATACTTTATTGTACACTATCTATACAGTGACATACACAGATAACACATAACAACTTAATGACTAATTGAAACCAACAACTTTGACAATAATTAATAAAAACAGAAAATATATAGCTACAACAGGCGGTCTTATCGCTAGCTGCGATTTCTTCCAGACAACCCACGGTACCGGAATAAAAAAGTTGTAGTAGTGGCAGTTGTCTTGAAAATATAAATAAATAATATATAACTAGCCCATACATAAACATAAATACATTATACATAATATATATAAATATATATACCTATACATACATAAATAAATATATATATATAATATGTATATATATAAAAACTATAGGAAATTTAAATTTGAGCGTAGTGAGCTTTGAGAAGCCTTTTAAAAGTGAAAAGCGATTTAGCTTTTCGTAGTGCTAGTGGTAATTCATTCCATAAACGTGCAGCATGGACTGTAAAGGAATTGCTGAGGAATGTGGTGCTGTGCTTAGGTATTTCAAGGATAAGATTATCTGAGGACCTAAGATGTCGTGCATGTGTTGCGCTAAGGAAACGGAACCTATTTTTTAAATAACGTGGAGTTGAGGGATTAAACAAGATTTGGAAAAGAAACAAAAGTATTATTAGTAATTTATTTATCTTTTTTACTTAACCACTACAATTTCCTTTTTGACACGAATAAACTCTTTCCTTTTCATCATCATCAGCCTAAATACATCTCACTGCTGGGCACGGGCCTCCTCTAAAATTTCAAGGTCTTAGTCCACCATATTGGCCTAATCAGGGTTGGCAGACGTCACTAAGAAATTCCTAATAACTTTGAGGTATGCAGATTTCCGTACATTTTTCTTCACCGTTAAAATACGTGATAATTAATTCCTCATACAAAAATAACAAGAATTAGCCCGGGGTTTGAACCCGCGAGTGCTGCGATTCCCCCCTGTCCAAACCTCGATAATTACTTCAACATTTTTATATCGTAATATATTCTGCACATGGCGTCATGGTAAGT
This sequence comes from Cephonodes hylas, assembly GCA_030295005.1. Classification (NCBI taxonomy): domain Eukaryota; kingdom Metazoa; phylum Arthropoda; class Insecta; order Lepidoptera; family Sphingidae; genus Cephonodes; species Cephonodes hylas. The sequence continues at coordinate 5,512,012 of AP025386.1, read as the reverse complement.
GCATTTATTGTGTACCATTTGTACTGTCGTGTCGTTTATCTCTCCGCTGACACTTAATTGCCGATCGCTTTGGCGGCCGGCATATTTACAAACAATTTTATTCTTTAATGTAAGAGGGTAGAGTTGATAATGCTATGGCAGTGTTTACGCACACAACAGCTTTCATATCCCTTTCCCACGGCGACATGTAACACGTGATGGTTTAAACGCAGCATGTCCTAGTGCGAATGGATTTAATGCGATTAAACGCAGGTTCAAATCTCGGATGGGTATTTTCGGCGATGACTGCGGACTTTAATTACATTTTAATCGAATGATTTTTACCCACGTAAAGTGTGATTGCTGTTTTAGTATTATCTCAGTATCACCGCAGCGTCTTAAAATGTGTCGGGAAAGTTTTCAATTAATGAAATAAGAAGGAAAATGTTGAGTACCAAATTTCGTAGCAGATCCCCTAAATATAGTCCACTCATCATCATAAACCTCTTTCTTTCTTCGAATTAAACTTGACAAACTTGTATCTAGGCAATACTTCACTATGATAAAAATAATAATTATACTTTCTAATACGCCAGTTGTAGATTAACTCTGATAACGAGATATATTACCCAATCAAAACAAATAAGCGACCACCCAATTAAAATTGCTAGATCGACGGATTAATGTCTGAGGTAATCCAAGAACAGGTTGCAACTGAGATAATGATTATTAATTGGCCTTACAATTTATTTATTTCTTGATCAGACACTAGGTTGTGAAACCAGAGGCCACGGGTTCTATCCCGAGACAAATGTTTGTGTGATCCACAAATATTTATTTCGGGTCTGGGTGAAAGTCAAAATATTTCATAGTTTCTGATACCCACGACACAAGACTTGCATCTTTGTGCGGTCTCAGAACTATGTATTTAGATAATAACAATAACTTTAAGTTTCAGACTTTGAATTGAGCTTTAGGTGTGTAGTCCTCCAACCCGTACTAAGCCAAAAAAACGAAGACTTACTAGACTAAAACCTACATCATGGTCAGGGAATTCTGATTTATATGTCAAACTGCTTTTATTAAATAAAGATTTAAAGCTTAGAGATTATTATTTGGAATTTTGTAATGCAAGCTGGGATTTTATAAACAACGTATCCCATAAGTTATCGCGCAGTTATTGGTATGTATATGTTAAGCTAATGTTTACGTTAGTGTTACTAGGAATAGTTCTAACACGAAGACACTGCGAGATGACATCACACTCGGCTAAAATAAACTGTATGGCCTATACATATGACGCTAGTCTATGTGTTACTGGCAAAGTCGCAACGATAGGACTTTCGTACTATGTCTAGATATTTTGGAGCAAGAATAATGGAGATTCTAAACAAGTGTATACATCTTAGATTATTGCAAAGGTTATTAAGGTTACCTTGTCGTAAACATACTGGAAATATCTTCAACAAAACTAAAGTATGGGTAATTTTTACATACTTCGTAAGCCAGCGGAGCAATCTTACATTCATTGCTAACATTTCACATTCAAATTGTCTAAATAATTATCTCTAGATAATTTCACAATCTCCCTATTTCCAAGTTTACCGCAGCCCATACAACACAAAGCGTTCCAATTCCCGACTGACTGACTCATTTGTGACCAATGGCTCCGAGATCAGCGACCGTGTTTCGCACGGCATATGCAATGTTTATTTGTATGCGCTTCTAAACAAATGTTTGTATCGTGGGATAGCCCAGAAGTTGCAGAAAGCCCAATAAAATTTAACTGTGATTCCATATGACATGAGCAATTCTACAATGGGAAATTAATTTAAGAATCTTTTGTTGATGACGTAAGCTATGGCGTTACTTTCATAGAAGCTCAAAAGCCCAGTTTGCTTTCAAAAATGCCTAACCTTTAAAGTGTTGCTAGCTGTTATTGAGATTTTCATGGTGAAAAAACAATAATATTTTGCTCGACTCGGGAATCTAACCCAGGACCAATATTGCACGGCAAACGAACCCCAAGATCACGAGGTAGTTTAAATAGAAATATATTAATAAGCAAATAATTCGAGGAGAACGGCCGGATGTAATGATAATATAAAGTTTATTTAGCCATAAGTTTTCATTCATGAAATTATTTCCTTATAAATAGTTGTCGAAAGTCACGTTATGGACACGTTATATGAAAGTTTAAAGATATAAAACCACAGAGTTTCGCTCAGAATTCTTACAACTAAACGACTGAAAGCGACACCAAGCTATTTCGGTTATTATGAAAAGACATTCAGTAAGTTAGCGAGAAATATAAAACTATAATGTTATTTGGTTTGTGGTTTTAAATTGCGCGTGTGCCGTTTCGGTTTTATTTTTATTAGTGGTCTTATGACTGTTTCATAATATAGTAACATTTAATACATTTTATTTTTTATATAATGTCGACACGGTCAAGGAAAACATCGTTATGAAACCTGCACACCTGAAAATTCTTAGGAATTTCGTAGGTGTGTAGTCCGCCAAACTGCACTAGGCCAGCGTGGTGGACTAACGCCTAAACCCTCTCAATATTGGAGGAGGCCGTACCCAGCAGTGTGACGTATATGGGCTGATGATGATATGATGACTGCCGTGTGGTCTCGCGGTACAAGTATATGCCGTTTTTTAGAAGTCTTGGGTTCGATCCCCGGGTAGAGCAAAGTGTTATTGGGTTTTTCCATTAGGAAATTCTCAGTAGCAGCACGGAGTCTAGAAATGTGTCCGAAAAACGGCAATAGGCTCGCCCCCTATTACGAGGGACTGATACATACCTGGCGAAATGTGGGTGCAGAAATGCATCGCTGTCTATCCTTTCGGCGAATATAGGCGTGAGGTATGTTTGTTTGTTTGTATGATAAATAAACTATGGCCATATAAAGTTTGGCTAGAGGAAACTGGCAACAGTATTCACATGATACAGATGTTATTCGGGTGCATCTTGCAAATAGAATCGCGGCCGGGCATGGCGCCATTGTAACGTATGCGTGGGCGAGACTATCTACTATTTCGACAACAACTCTATTTACTATTGCGAAAGACTTTTTCTGAATTGATTTTGCCGATAATTCAGTCTAATTTTACCGTATAGCAGCCTTTGTTGGGCGAATTGCTTAAAGATTTAGTTGCAGTCATTATTGACATCACTAAAATACGATAACATGTATCAAATATATTAAAAACATTATTCAAGTCAATTCCATACTTTTGATTTAGTTCCTATAAAAAATGAGAGAAGTATATTACTCTAATTACTTATTTATAAAACGAAACGCATTCTTTTCCTTCACATTGGCAATACTGTTCATAATCCAAGTTGTCCAACCTAATAAAAACAAAAATAATTCAATCTGCATTTTGTTCTGTAAACATTCCAATTGTAAACAAATTTCGTGAACCCGTTACATTATTGACAGACCGTTGTATAATTCGAAAAGTCACGACCGTGCATAAAATTAACCGTTGAACCTTTTTTGTTTATCTGTGGGAATGGCGGGGCATTCGATGCGCCTGTGACAAAGCAAAATGCAACATCGGAAGCACATTAATTATTTCTTTCACACGGAATTTTGCGGAACTAAAATTTCGCCATACTTTTTTCATTTCTCGCGTAGACAGTGGCGCCACCGCGGTAGGTAAAAAGGACATTGCATGCGGCTAGAAATGGAATTAATCAATTTTGCATAGAAAATGACGTCATCGGCGAAGAAACTAGCGCCATGAATGAGTGTTCAGTCTGGGCGTACTTCGAGGTCAGCGTGAAGAGATAACGGGCTGGGAGAATGACTGCGCAATTTCAACATCTGTGTTGTAAAGAGACATTGAAACTAGAGGTCGCGAGTTCGATTGCTGTGCCGAGTAATATAGATAGACGGACAAGTTTATTGGCTCTTAAATATGTGAAGAGTAAAATAAAAAGAATATGGAAAAAATTGCAGTGCGGTCTAGTGGTCCTGTGTTCGATTCCTAGGTCAAAATTTTCAATAGCAGCATGGAGTCTGGGAATGTGCCCGAAAAATATCGATAGCATCTATTACGTCGGACTGAGACATACCGGATGAAATATAGTTGCAGAAATTTACCTCTGCCTACCCCATCGGGGAATACAGGCTTGAGGTATGTATGTAAATAAGAGAAAGACGGCTATATTCTATAGGTATCGCAATAATGCTGGGCTCAAATAAAATAATAAAGGAAGTTGTATACAATGCCGGCATAATTTACTATTCATCGCGCGCAATGTTTATGTAAGTGAAGGTATAAAAATACTATCACGTGTCGGTAGTTTAACAATTTCAATACATTTTTACCAGCACTTATTGATTTATTCTGCCTACATTTACAACATTATTGTTTTCCTCAGTGGAAACGCTAAATTGATTTAAAAAAAAATTGCTTTAGTTCTGGACTAATTTTTGGTTCCAAAAGTTGTCCTGTTGTGTTGAGCGAAGAGACTATTATATCTTGCTAGTTAATTATGGTTGATCTTTGTTTTATTTTTACTGTTCAAATATAATGCCTAGATTTTAGGAAGAACAGTCAGTGTATATTTTCTGTTTCTACACCTACAACTTACCATCATTTAAGGTCCGATTATTTCGCAGATCGATACACCGTAATTAATACAATTCAATGTCTTTACTAACCAAGGATTTCATACCAAAATCCTAGTACATTTTCCGACTACGAAACCAAACCCGAGATATCTCATACCATGATACTTTAAGCAGATGAGTATACAGATGTATTCAAAGTTTCAAACCGTGATCGGGAAATAAGGCTGGTAATAGATAAGGTGATTACAAACCTGGCGTTAAATAAAATACTGATAAAAAAAATAACGTTTTCTTAGCCACATACATAGTATACTTATGTTTCTTTGGAAAACGTCAAAATGTTTATTTTTTGTCGGGATTTTCTTTAATGACCCACCTTTAGCTATTACCTGCCTCAGTTTCCGATCACGGTCTGAATACACCCTGTACGTATGAATTCGAATGGTTGTAGACAGTAACTTCGATCAATCGCGAACACTACAGCGCACTCCTCAAATATTTACATAGTATTGCGTGATTCGCTGACGTCATTGCTTCGGAATCGGTCTGATCAACATGTAGGGCTGCCAAATCTTTACAACAGACAGTATTACAATGTTAGTAGAATGGACAGTTTAGGGGGATATGGGAAATATGACTTAGAATTTTCTTACTGTAAAAGAGGTTACGTAGACGTAATTTGGTTTTAAAAAATTGCATTCTCTGATACTGAAACGATTGGAGAATAAAAGAAGAACTGCTTAAATGATATACTTGACCTTAAGGCGCGCGGTCGAGAAGCTCGGCTTTCGGGGGTTCAAACCCTAGTCACTGATCTCTTATCGACCTTATGTGTTTTCGTAATTAATTACTTACTTCAACGATTTGTGAGAACCCTATACCATCTATAAAAACTGTTTTCTGACGTCAAATTCGTAATCAGTACAAAAAATTGTGTATCTCAATTGCTAGTACACACACTACAAGCCATCCTGTGCGAGGGAACAAGATTGACTCAACACCACCCACTTTTCTAAAATACTACCAGCAGAACTTACTATACTGTCCTTTATCATTAATAAACACCTATACACGCGATAATACTCCTTAAAACTATTGGAATAGAGTTGGAATTTCTTTAACAAAGAGCAGTGGGCGTTAGAAAGTACAAACTGAACAAATTGGATGAGTTACAAGCATAATGTGAATCAGTACAGTGGGTCAACGGGCTAGACTGTGACGTAATTACTTTTGTTAGGTTTCGGCGAATGTGTGGATGCACACTTTCCAATTTCTTTGTATTAGCACACGAGCTTTTGTTCGTTATATAAAATTGTAGCTTAATAGTTCCCAATGCTGCCTTTATTACATGTAAAGCAAAACAGTCTTTCAGTCAGTTCTTCAATACAGTCCAGCGTGTATGTGTCTGTTTTCTAAAGCTGCCGTCGTATTCTAAGACCTTACTCACTCACTCTCAGTTGTGTCTGTAAAAGGAATAGTGTCTTGCACTAAGACATATACAGGTTGAATTCAGTGGCGTGCCTAGGGTGTCAAACTAAGGCAAGCCCAAATGTTTATTTAGTAGCAGCATATTTTTTTTGGTACGTAGGACTAATAAATACCTACCGGTTAGTACTCACATTCACGTTTATAGCGTTATTTTATAAATAAACAATCGTTAAGTTCGTTATTCGGAACTATGTAAGGCAAGTCGGGCTTTCGGGCTTCTATGGAAGTACCGCCACTGGCTGAATTATAGGTAAACATGTCCGTCGCCGCTTTTAATTTCCGCGTAAATCCAGAAGTCTCTAATTCAGACGATGAACTCAAGGAAGACAACAATGATACACCAATAAACGGCACACTGACCCGTCGAATTGAGGATGCATCCACAAACTGGATACTGTTACATGCGTTATAATTAACCAGATGTATCCTGCACAAGTGACCCAGTTTCACACGCTGAGTACTCAAGTGGCTAGAGATGTTGCTTTCGTATGGGATTATTTCTAATGTGTGGATGCACACTTATAAATTTCGTGATGAATATTTTTACAATTTTTAAACTCATTTATTTGCAAGTCTTAATTAAAAACTGATGCTTGTCACTGATTAAAAATGAAAATCAAATGCCTTGGTTTTCTGTTGATTCGTGTCTCATAAATCAAAGGCACCCCAATTTAACTTCGTCGTTTTGATATTTAAAGTAGCGTCTTTGTTACTCAAAAGAGCTGATGAAATACATAGTCGAATTTGATTATCACAAGCTGTATCTCATACAAATTTGACACTATAACCAGTAAGACACGTTCAAAAACAATTCGATAAACATTAAACCATCGACCGCAACTTTTATGCCCTGTTAATGGTCTGTTTGATGGGCCAGATGAACGCCTAACCGCATTATGCAAGTGCTCTTACGATAAACGCGGCGGGAATTATATGAGTGATGGCTTCGACACTTATCGCGTTATTCATTCATATTGTATATTATGTCTTCGACTAATCAGTCCTTTGTTTTTGTATTTTTATGTCACCTTCCATTCATATAGTATATTTCATTCATATTCATATAGTACTGACCTGAAATAAATAAATACACTAAATAGTCACATTCATAGTTCTGAACCTACACTTAGATATAAGTCATGTGTCGTGGTATCAGAAACTACGAGAGACTTTTTGATGTAACACACCAAACTCGAATCCAGTTTGGAGGAAACTGACATCGTGGATTTACACATAAGTTACATAGTTTTCATCCCAGAAAAACTATCTTTACGTGGGTGATCTCAATAAAATGTAGGATAATCTGAATAAATCTGAAGTTTGGCGTGATCTGAATAAAACATGACACGTAGTGTGGACTGAAATAGGACAGTATGATATTTATTACTTTCAATAACCCAATTAATGCGATGATGAAAATACCAGTCATAGCTAAATGTGTTTTTCATATGTTTCATTAAAGACCTCTAGATCAGAAAACGTCGTCCTACGAGTCCTAGTACCACGAGACTAAAATTTATCATTTTCTGTTCCCAATTTCTATTTGGTACCGGCGCCATAGATTTTTTCTTTCCAAACATCCCTATCAGCCGAAATGTCTTCATTCACCCCTTTCTCTCTCATATCTTCTCTCACTTACTCCATCTATCTTTCTTTTGGCCTTCCTCTACTTGTTCATCCTTCAACTTTCATATTAATCACCACCACGAGACCAAAGAGGCGAACCAAAAAGTTTATAATAGACAAAAAGACGTAAACATACAGTGACAGTAGACATTTCAACACATGACTGAAACGAGCGGAAATGCGAACGAGCACTTAAAGATTCCAAACAACTCGCGCTTGTAAGCTTCCTCTTGGAATAACAAATCAAAAAGATCAGTTGCTTAACCATATATCGCTTTCGTAACACTGAATTCCATTGCAATTAAGAATCGGAACAAATATGGGTTATTTTTATGCGATCCTTGTGTTGATGGGAAAGTGGGTTTGTTTGTCATGGCTTATGGTAAAGCTACTAGTTTAATTTTGGTGTATTTTGACATAGTAATAGGTGCTCCAAAGAATGCAATAGATTTTGAATCTGCATAAATTAAATTAATTGAGCATTTTTGGTAATTTTAATTGGTAAAGTTGAGGAGTGTTGCAGTCTAAATAGAATATACTGGATGAAATAAATAAGAGTATCACAAGTCGACACAATTTGGCAGGAATTCCATTCCTTTTTCGAAATAAATTTAATATCGCTAACTATATCCTAATCCTAATCATATATTTGCGTGAAATTCCTGATGGGACAAAATTAATTCTGGGACAATAAATTGCCAGTATTAATGTTGTTGTGTTTCAATATTAAAATTCACACAACCCTTTCAACAGTTTAAACGGTAAAGCGTTACTAACAAAACGACTTACACATTTAAATAAAATGTATGACTGCAAGACATACAAGGGACTAGGAACAATTTTAGCTGCATATGCAACTTTAAAAGCCGGTTATTCTATTTCAGTATTCAACATATGTGTACGAATTTGAAATGTCGTAAGCGCCACACTCTTACAAGTTAGTGAACCCTTGTAATGTGTAAGAAAACATTTAAATTGCAAATGGCAACGTGAGACAGACGCGATGTAGGAACGGAGCGAGGAAAGTGAATACTTTGCATGTTAACACTTTATTCTAATTGCTATTGTCTATGGCTTTGGATTTAAATGGAAATTTAGCTCGTTTAACATAACATTGGTACTTGTGTTTCCGAAAGTACAATTCTTAGCCTATCACCGTCCACGAAGGCCTCCTAAAGTAGCAGCGGTAGTATTTCCAAAAGCCCAGTAAGCCCTACAAACCTACGAATTTAATTTAACTTAATAATTTGCTAATTTAAGTTTCAAGCATAATATTCAAGATCAAGCAATCACGGATTCGATAACCGGGTAGGGCAGTGGTGTCAATTTTTCGAATTCTTAGCAGCGGTTCTTTTTCCAACTACTTTTTCTGTGGATGAAGATATATCTCTTCTTACACCTCCGTGGATACTGCCATCCACATACATATTCTAATGATCATTGATCATACATTTAAACATACAAGGGGCCTCTTTGTATCGTTTCACGTAATTACGTAATTACCATATAAAAAACATTATGATGTGTTACATCATCGCAACCATTTACCCCGACTTGGTATTGAACAAATTGCCTCATCGGTCTCATCTCATGAGGGCCTCAGGCCATTGAGAGGTCCTAGGTTCGATTATTATACCGGATAAACCGGGACTAAAACCGGTTTTTATAGTAACAAAGTTGCTAATATCAAAAAGAAGTAAGTCAAACACAAAGTCAAATTTATTTATTCGAAAAGACTTTAACAAGCACTTTTAAATCGTCAGTTTAAATAGACTATTTAAAATTCAGAAAACATATACATTATAAAGAATGCTATGACAGCTTTGAAGTGTAATAACATATCAAAAAATGTTGTTTCTTCTGGCCATAGCCTTCTCGATTATTGTTCTCAGAACCAAAACAATGACAGCAGAAATATAAATATTGTTATCCTATTAAATAATACACTGTGCACATGTCACAGCTTAAAAATAATGTAACAAGCAATATACATTGACAATCTGTTACAGGCAATTAAATTTATGTATGATAGACAGTCAAGGGTTTTATGTTTGTTATGGAAACTTGTATGGCATTGGAATAATGTTTCTCATTTGTATATGCAATAACCACATATTAAATCCTACACACATTGCATTAATATCTTTGAATCGGTGAGAATATAAATTGTCAATTTGTTGAATCATGTTTTGAAATATTTGTCCCTATTAGAAAATATATGACACACTGTTGGGTTTCAATATAATTGACTTAGAATTCTGGCCTATTGTGGTTTTTATGAAATTAACATACACTGGCTCATTTTTTTATTGCTTGGTATGGTACTGGTTCTAGTTAAGTTCAATGTATTTTTTAAATATTGATTCCAGATTTTGATAAAATTATCTCCTTAAATTAATGTCTCTATATTTTACCTGGCAAACTAAGTCATAGATATTATTAATTAAGGTATTCAAACAATTCTTCAGGATAAAAAAATACATTATCATTATAAGATCTTGAATTAAAAAATTCGTTCTTAGATGACACAAGGTCATTTATTGTTTACACTAGACAATCACACTAAATTCCACAAACTATTATAGCAATTATTTTAATTGCTATGATTTTTTATAGATTAGAGATAATTGCAAGCAATTTCCCAACTCATTACATATGTATATCAAAAATTATGTTTTTTTTACGTTTGACTATTTCAACAATTTCTGAATGCTATGATCGGTATCATGATATAAATGAGGTGATGGTTATTATACTTGTTCATTATTTGTATTGTTATTAAATATTAATGTATATTTGGTTAAAATGACTTGTTATTAAAAGTCTGGATTTACTTTGCTGCCTATTTTATTTTGTGTGCAGGAGAGGTACAAGTCGGAAAAGGTTTAGCCAAATGTTAAGCTCCAAATTATGGCATTTTGGCAAAAATGTAACCGGCAATGCTTCAAGCTTATTTCGTGAGATTTGACACATATTCTACAAGGCTAGAACTATGTGCTGTTGAGAATATTTGAATAAAGATAAGATAAAATGATGACTAAAATGTTTACTAAGAAGTATTTTATCAAAACATCATTCCTATAGTATATAAAATGTTGAATTTTAAGAAGCTAAAAAATCATCTTCATTAATAAATCATTTATATATTTCAATTTACTAATGTAGAATTTTTGTAGGCTATCTATATTGACTAAAAGTTAATTTTTTTCATATTGCCAGAACCTGAATTAGTCAAAATGCAAAAATTGAGGCTGTTTCAACTGTAAAAGAACATGAATCAGGGGAGTAATGAGTACGTATAATGCATCATTTGTTTACTATAGCCTACAACTTTATTTTGGATATAAAAGTAGGAGTATTTTTTTTTATGACATATATAATCATAACAACTGTATTTTACTAATTATCTAGTTATAAAAAGTATGAAAAGATTTAAATTATTGTTTAATTGCTAGCTTTAAACAAATTTCAGAAGACACCACAAATTAGAAAATTTTGGCATTTTTGAGTGTAACTGCTTGATGCAACAGGGTTTAATGGGCATAATTTTCTAAATCGTTTATTTGAAGTGTAGTTTGCGTAAAAACACAATTACGGCAGTACATAATTCTCTTCTAATTGACATAATGTACACGAATTAAAAAAATTCCGAAATCGAAACGCGAAGACGATTATAAAACTTATTATTGAAACATGTTGATTCTTGCACGGCATAACAGAACGGGCCGACAAAAAACCTGTGCAGACACTGAGATTTTAATCTTCAGAGGAAAGCTGCACTTCGATACCTACTTTAACTAACATCGAGGTCAACAACGAGAAAAAAATTTTGCAACCCAAACAAATAAGGCAAAACATCCCGCGCAAGCATTTCGTAACATAAACCTGTACTTAACAATCCATGTCGCTTTTTAACTCTATATTTTACAAAAACTTCACTTACCTAAATCATAATTTTCGTATTTGTAAATAACACAGTCACAATTAAAAATTGTAATGAATGATGACTAATTCACTAAATGCACACAATATCACAACGCCGCACAACACTTGTATATTACAAACTTTAGTTTATTTTATTTTATACAAAAGACGGTGGTAAAAAGTTTTTCTGAACTATTTTAATAAAACGTAAACAAAACAAAACACACCGACTAAAACCCAACTTCGAACTGATTCGAAATGATGTATGACACACAGTGTTGCCATAATACAAACGCGAAATGTTTGGTAAAAAAAACAAAGCGGAGCGCGGAAAAAAATATTATTTTAGATGAAATTATGTGAGAATTTTTGAAATTGTGGTTTACGTAATACGCGTGTTATTCTTTTTTAAATATCTAATCAATGCAGTTGCAATAGACTCCAGTGGTTATTTTACTTTGTAATGATTTCTAATTATTTAAGAAAGATTTCAGTGTTTGAAAAATTGTTCAATATATATACATAAAAAAACAAACAAGTTATTAAAATAATAATAGTTTTTTTTTCATATTTTATTATTGTCTTTTAAACCTTATTAAACAAAAATACAATACACAAAATTTGAAGAGAAATCCGTACTCTACTGGAATGTGATCAAACATGGCAACACTAAGTCGTTTTAAAACATCATTTAAGAAAAAAACAATTATCTTGTTTATGTCACTTCAATGTTAAACTTTAATGCATTGTTATAAATTGTAGTATACATCTTCAATAATATTTTATATAATGTAATTAAGATGTAGTAATATATAACCAAAATAGTTATTAACTTGGCGTGACTAGTATTCCTGATACTGCCATCTAGTGACTGAAATTAGAATTTTTCCTCAAAAACTTCTATTGAGATTATATTTATAATTGAAATAACGGCATTGTTTTTTATAAGTAAAAAATGTTTTAAGACTACTTCAAAAAAGGAGGTTATCAATTCGTCTGTTTTTTTTTTAATTCCTAATGGTGCTGAAAACGGCCTTTCATGAATACTTGTTAAGATATTACCTAGTCGGCGACATCTGTTAAGAATCAAAAGAACTAATTTAGTGCATTGCATTTTTAATGATATTTATCACTGAAAAATAAACTTCAATTAAGTATAACGACACTAGGTTCTGTTATGATACTTTTACCGTGGTTCTGTGTTCCCGCGTGTACAGGTGTGCAAATTCATTGGAGGAGTTTATTCTTGACCCTTGTTAAATATAGACATCATGTTTTAGACGTGTTTATTGTGAGCTCGCGAACTAAGAAATTCCTAAGAACTTACAGGCGTGCAGATTTTCTCACAATGTTTTCCTACGTCGTTAAAGTACGTGATAATTCATTGTGAATACATACTTAACTTCGAAGTCAAGGGTGCGTGCTTAGGATTTCAACCCGCGTACCTAGACCTCATAGCCATCACTTCTTATGATAACGAGGTGAGTTGGTTAGTATGATGATTTTGAGTCAGCAAAAGTACGTCAGAACTTTTGGCAGTCATTTATATTTAGTATCGTTATTGCTCCCGGTGAAAGCCTGTTGGTAAAAAAGTAATGAAAGTTGAAGGATGGACAAGCCGAGGAAGGCCAAAGAAAACATGAATGGAGATATGAAAGAGAAAGGGGTGACTGAAGACATGACGATAGAAATGTGTGGAAGGACAAAACATACTTCGCCGACCCCAAATAAAAATTGGGAGCAAGAGAGTGATGATTGCCCCGGTGGAAGTTATTGGGGGAGGCCTATGTCTAGCAGTGGACTTCGATTGGCTGATGATGATAGTCATTGCATGAGCGAATGGGTGCGTGTCTTAATGTTGCAATGACGTCATTACAATTACGTAATTGGGAAGTTTTCGTTACGTAATTATGACTTATTCAGAAATCACCTTTTAGGAAATACAGGACACGCGTCACCTAATTTCAGTCATTTCTATAACACCAAATAAGGTATACGTACTGCTTTATGTGTGTATTCACATTGAATTATCACTTGCTTTAACGGTGAAGGAAAACATCGTGATAAAACCTGCACATCTAAGAGTTCTTAGGAATTTCTTAGGCGTGTAGTCCGCCAACCCGCACTAGGCCAGCGTGGCGGACTATGGCCTAAACCCTCTCAATGGTAGAGGAGACCCGTGCTCAGCAGTGGGCGTATATGGGTTGATGAAGATCATGAAGACTGCTTTATTTGTCCCGCTGTGCGCTGAAGGTAATCTTAAGGCCGAGCAATAGTAACGGACAGGGTTCGGTAGTCGGGACAGACAATGGTCTGTCCGAACTAAGGTTGACCTTAAGTAGTAAATTATAGTTACATGGGGAGAATATAGGTCCGTAATTCAACCTTCTCCTTTAAACTCCTCCCCCTTTAGTATGCATATCATGAATAATAATTAATTTAAGTACTACTGCCTAACACAAGAGAAATATAATGATGTCGATATAATAAATACTAAGACCAGCGTGGAAGACAAAGGCTTAATTTCTCTCAGTAGTAGAGGACGCCCGTGTCCAGCCAGTGCGACGTATATGAGCTGATGATGACAAATCCGGGAATCAAACCCATTAATGACACGACGGTGTGAATCAGTCGTATGAGAAAAATAAACTTAAATTGTCACGTAGGTTACTAGCTACGACCTATGACGTGACCGGCTACCAAATATTTTACGATTTTTTCAAGATAAAATTACAGTGACGGAGATTCGCAAAACACGTGTTATATACATAACTGCAGATTATTATAAAAGGAAATATATCGTACGCAAAACCGCAAGAATTTATCAATTTGATTTTTTTTATCATCATCATCAGTTAAGCTCTAAGTAAGCTTCAATGCTTTTTAATAGCTTACTAAAACTTGCCAAGGTGAGGATTAAGGCATATGCACATCGCTCTGACTTCCATTTATGTGAGAATTCATCATCGTTACCCCACTTCCGGCACGGGCCTTCCCTACAACAGAGGGTTTAGGCCTTAGTCCACCACGCTGGCCTAGTCCGGGTTTCGTGTCCTGTTTGTGTTCGTAATAAATAAATAATGATAAGTAACCCCAACAATAATAATCTCGACGATCGCGGGTTCGAACCCCAGGCACACACCTCTGACTTTTCCATTTTATGTGTGTATTCTTAATGAATTATCACTTGCTATAACGTGTGAAGGAAAACATCATGATGAAACATGCACAAAAAAGTTCTGAGGAATTTCTTAGGTAGGTGTAGTCCGCCAACCCGCACTAGGCCAGCGGCGGGACGTATAATATAAGCTGATGGCAATGATGATAGGATATGATGCATCGCCAATCTACTTTACACTATAAATGGGAATAACTAGTGAGTAACGTTATCAACGCACTTTATATGGACAGTTTCCACGATAGCGTCAGCCTAACAGCCACGAATGCTTTCGTCAGTAAATATCGCATTTGGACATTATTAGTCGCCTATGCGGTCATTTTGTTACAGTTAGAAGCTTCTAAAAGCAAAATATGGCAATAAATGGCATTTCTATCGATCTTAGTACGATAAATAAAAATAGTCATAAATTTTGGTAATTAAAATACGGGTTTTGTAACGTACGTATAAGATCCGAAACAAATATTTGTGCTTCACCCTTTTCGGCTTCCCCCGAGGTACCGAACAGGGAGCATAACGCGCTTTCCTCTCGTTAAAAAAAGACCACTGATTTAAGCCTTACTTCTTGTGGCGGAGTACACACTTAAAAATACCTGAGGATTTAAAGGTGTGCAGGTATCATTACAATAGGATGGACAACCATAATATGGATTTCCTAGAGCGATTTGTTGGGGGTGTAGTCCACCAACCTGCACAAGGCCAGCGTGGACTAAGGCCTAAACCGTCTCAATAGTAGAGGTGCCCCGTGCCCAGCTGTGGGACGTATATGGGCTGAAGATGATATATCAGATAAATCTTGCATTTAAAGGCGTGCAGGAGTGTAATCCCGCAAATTCGTAGTGATTCAAAAAGATTAAGTTAAGGAAAACTTTGACTTTTGACTTTGATTTAAATAATCAGACATTTTGTAAGATGTATGCGTTCGTATGAAATGTGGATCCGACGCCGGTAGTCCAACATTCCTGACCGATGCGCTGAATGTAGGGGAAACCCATATTGAGAATCGGTGACCTTGTTATCATCGGCAGTTATTGACAACTTACTTGGATACTCACTTAAAACATTACCTTTAATAGTCAGAGGTTGACAATTTAGGTTTAAAGCTGCGATGTCTATACTATGTTGTAACTCGTAATCAACAAGCATACAGCCTTGTGGCAGGTGGCTGGCGAAAGAGGCCGCGTGTTCGATCCCCGCACCAAGACAAATGTTTGTATTTACAAATATTTGTTTTGTGAGACCGAAAAGTCCTTTAGTTTCTGATACCTACGATCCTTGTATCCTAGTGTGGGGTCCTAATTATGTATGTGACTTTTAGGTTTTCTTACTTATAAATTCATAACCTTACCCGAGTATTTCCCGACAGGGGTAGATAGAGGTATGAATTATGAATAGATCCCCCGTAATAAGAGGCTCCCGTATTAAAATGCTATAATTTAACATTGTCAATGTATTGCCTAGGCTAGCGTGGTGGACTAAGGCCTGGGCTAAGTTGTAGGGACTAGGGGAGGCTCGTGCCTAGGCTATCATTAAATTACGTCACACGAAATTTGTGATTTTTTAACCCCTTCCCCGTCCTTGTCACAGCGGGTCACATTTCTAGGACTCCCCCCCTCCTTACTTACAATTTGACTCATACATTTATGTACTTAAGTAGAGTAGCATAATTTCGAATTTTTCGTTAACAGTGGAAAGTCCGCTTTTTAATAAGATTTTTAAATATGACGTCACGATATTTAGGTCCTCTCTCATACCCTTGTCACACAATGTCACGCTCAGTCGGCCCCCTCCCGACCCCTTAACGCGTGCCGTAGTTTATGGATGACCCCCTAGCAGTGAGACATAATATATGCTGATGATATATATATGCTGATGATATATATATGACATGATATATACAGGGTGTATTTAGACCGTGATCGAAAACTGAGGCAGGTAATAGCGGGGGTGATTACAAACCCCCTGGCATTAAAGAAAATCCCGACAAACAATAAAATTTTTGAGGTTTTCCATTCAAACCACATACTTTTAACACCGATGGTTGTATGGAAAACGTCAACATTTTTATTTTTAGTCGGGATTTTTAATAGCGCCACTGGGTTTGTGATCACCCTCGCTATTACCTGCCTCAGTATTCGATCACGGTCTAAATACACCCTGTATATGCTGATGATAATGACGTTCTTCTTATTTAATTAAATGAATAGCAAAATCATAAATTGTTGTCGATGTATGACGATTCCTTTATACATTAATGTGTAGCTCCCTGCTCTCCGTATCAAGGCGTAGCATTCACCGTATTTCGTTTGTGTCAATCGGCTGTGTGTGTCGTGTAGTGTGTTCGGGGTAAAACATAGTGACGGTACTAGAAGCCCTAGTTTAACCTGAAAAATAAAAAGGTACTTATTAATTATGCAAAAAAAGAAGTACAGATAATAATAAATAAAATAATTGAAAAACACTTTTCTGGAACTAATAAGTAACAAGACATATATAGAAACTTGATGGGTTAGAATTTGCAGTGTGCATCAGTCTCCTATACTAGAATAGAACCTGCATCATAATTCCGAATAATAGTCTTTTTGTCAGCCCCGTGGGGCATTCGGCTAGACACCGGTTTTCGAAACCCGCACCGAGACAAATGTTTGTGTGATTTACAAATATTTCGGGTCTTGGAAGTTTGTGAGACCGAAAAAGTCTCGTAGTCCCTGATATCTTGTAACCTAGTGTAGGGTCTGGACTACGTATGTGACTGTTGGGTGTATTTATTTATTATTTCATCATCATCATCAGCTCTTATACGCCCCACTGCAGGGCACTGGCCTCCTCTATCATTGACATGATGGTGGACTGAGGGATAAATCCCAATTTGTTACTTGTTACAGTAATAAGGCCTCAATTCCAATTGTTTATTTAATAAAATTAAAAATTTTATTTATTTAAATGCAATTTGACGTATTAATAAGACAAATATTATACTTCACAATTAATGTGTAACGCTTTTGGGCTTACTGGGAGCACCGCCACTGGTAATGCATTGTTTATAATCTTTAAAGTCAAATAGATACAAACGGTAATAAAAATGATTACAAGTAATTTATTTAATTTATATCAGTAGCGCGAACTCCGTAGAAATAATAGCTCAGATTACAAAATTCTGAATAATCATTCTTAAGCTTTAAATGTTTATTTAAATTATAAATAAATAATTACACCCAACAGTCACGTACGTAGTCCTGACTCCACACTAGTATACAAGTCCTGTGTCGTGGGTATTAGAAACTACGAGAGACTTTTCGGTCTCACAATCACCCAGACCCGACACAAATATTTGTAGATTACACAAACATTTGGCTTGGTGCGGGGATCGAGCCCACGGAATTTCTCAGTAGCAGCACGGAGTCTGGATATGTCCGCGAAAAACGGTAATAGGCTCGCCCCCTATTACGTGGGACTGTTACTGGCGACATGGGGTGCAGTAATGCACCTCTGCCTACCCCTTAGGGGAATACAGGCGTGAGTTTATGTACTTAAAAAACATTATTCACAGTGCACTCACAGATATAGTTACCAGTTGCATTTTGTTACCAACACAATAAAATACAATATGATTGTTACAGTATCTTCAAAGAGGTCCGGACACCAAATATCGGCAGAATAATGGACGGCTTGAGGCAGAAATCGTTAGCTCTCAACGAGACTGATTTTCCTGTGGAATATGAAAACTACCACGAAATAGACGGTGGACGCACCGTCACACCGTTGAAAACTGAAAGTAAATCGTAAGTTTATTTTATAAATTTAGCGCCTGCATCCCCAAAAGGGAAGGCAGGATCTTTTAGATATGCAGGGTTCACTGTGATGTTTTCCTTCATCGTTAAAGTACGTAATATTTCTCTGTGAATATACATAAAAGTTAAAGGCAGTGTTGGGCATTAATCAATTAAATTTTAATTGAACTAATCAATTGACTAAAAAAATAATTAAATTAAATTAATTGCAATTAAACATTTAATTGCGTGTTACAATTTTTTTTTAATTGATTGATGAAATAATTAAAACTAACAATTAAATTTTTAGCAAATTTTGCTCAAAAGGGTGGTCCGGTTGTAGAAGTTTAAAGTTAATAGTCTCATATACCCTTCTAGGTAGGGACAATAAACTTAGTAAATTAAAAACTCTCAAAATCTGCTATTTTCAAAGTTGTGGGGGTTAAAATAGGGAAGAAAAACCGAATATGTCCTTAAAATATTCAAGTATTAGTAAAAATACTTGTTAAATAAAAAATAATTGTTATTTATTTGTTTTATTTATTTAATTAATTGTCAATTTTTTTTCGTAAAATAACTAACAATTGATCAATTGTTAATCGTATAAAACCACGTTTAATAAATAATTAGTTGTTAATTGCTGTCACTACAGTTAACAACTAATTAATTGTCAATTTTTAATTGTTAGTTTAATTAAAATTTAGGTAAATTTAGGTAAAACTCGAGACGTCCGAGACAATTACGTCTCGGAGGCGCACCGGGCGGCTGTGGTTAACGGTGGGCGCCTCTCGCTCACGTACCATGGTCGTCCAACCTGGCGCGGAGATGGCCACCGGGGGGTTTTGGTCGGTATGCCGGTTTAGGGGTTTTGTTAGGGACCCAGCCCGGCACTAACACCTGCGCGGATATTACGTCGCCGCGCGCCTGGCTGGAAGACCAGTGACCCCGACATACGCTTCCTGCCTCCCTCCCCCGGGCTGGCGGGAAGTCGAGCCATAAAAAATTCATGATTAAATTTTTGCCGCGGGACCGACAAGGCATAAGAAATCTGGGGCTATAAAAAATCATTAGCGTTACATACCCTTAAAATCGCCGTTTCTTTTTATTACTATTTCATAATATGGAGAGGGCTATTCTTGGTATTTTCCTACGCAAGCGAATCAGGAATGAGGAGATTCGTAAGAGGTAAAACTTTGCTGACATAGTCCAAAGGATTAGTGGCAATGGGCGGGGCACATACAACTAACTGCCGATTGTGCAGAAAGGTTTCCCCTCGAGAACAAAAAAAAAAGGTAAATTTAGGTCCACTGGTAGGAGGTGTGTGCCTGGGATTCGAACCCGCGACCGAGACTCGCCTGCCTAAGCCTCGAGGCTATGATAATATTCTCATTTTCAGCTCATCGCGACTCTAATAATAGTAAAAATAATGTTTGAATCTCTTCTTTCAGAAACAATGAAGATCGGATATTTAATGAGACATACACACCTTGGAACACTATTCAACCCCCGAAACAAATACAGCGACCTGACGATGGAAGCCAGTCATCGAATTAATTAACGTACCTTTTTTAAAAATTGGCCAAGTGCGAGTCGGACTCCTGCACGAAGGGACCCGTACCATTATCAAAACGGAAAAAAATGTACGTTGTAGGTAGGGTTTGCAATCCCGCACCATTTTTTTCCCCGCGGGAAATTTGCGGGAAACTTGCCTTTCCCGCGGGATCCCGCGGGAATTCCCGCAAAAATTAAAAAATATGCATATAGTAATTCTATATTACCTGTACATTAGTTATACTGTATTAAAAAAAGTAATAATAGAGACATTCATAAATTTATCTAATAGAAGAAGTACTTGTTCATAGTTCTTATCAGGTAAGGTAGCGGGTTTGCAATCCCGTATTCCGCGTTCCTACATTCCTAAATAATAAATAGTAACCTAAACAGCAATTAAACCCTCGAGGTATAGGCGCGGTCGAGAATCTGGACGATTGCAGGTCTAAACCCCAAGCACACACGACTGACTTTTACAAGTTACCTATGTGTGTATTCACAATTTAACGGTAAAGGAAAACATCGTGAGGAAACTTGCAAAAAACCAATATATATATATATACTCAGCCTATTGCCGTCCACTGCAAACTAAAACTAAACCAAACTATTTCGCAAACCATCGTGGTGGTTAAGACCTCACGATGGTAAAGGCGACCTGTGCCTAGGCGTGGAATGTTTATGGGCTGATGATGAACCTAACCTAAATAATTGTTACTACTATTCAGTTATTTATATACTCAGCCTATCGCCGTCTTTTTTTTGCCTGGGGAAAACTACTACTAACCAGCAGGATATGTCGGACTTTTACCGACTAAAAAACCCATGGTTCTCGGTTACCGCGTGCAAAGGTCACCGGGATCTCGAGAAGAACACATACCGGTAATCCTTCTTGCGGTTTGTTTATATGCTGTTCACATATACATTTCTAAAAAATCATTATCTTAAGTCTTAACTTGCTCGAAACCGATTAGAGGTTACAGCGCTAATTTATCGGCCTCTTTGTCTACGAGTGGGATCGGCTTTTTTGCCATGACAGCCTCGCAAAGCCTATTGCCGTCTACTGCTGAACGTAGGCCTCTCCAAAAAATGCGTCAACACTTAGCCATCCTGGTCTTGAGGGATTCTTATCCATCCGTTACCCGGTTAATTGTTACCTACAGTTGAGTTATTTACTATATCGATAAATTTACTGCATCGATTTCTGCTAATTACATTGTGCAATCAATAAACGAACAAAACTTGTAGTAGCCTGTTGTAAAGTGTCCCTTTAATCGGAAACTCTCACTTTTTTTCTAACAGAATAAACAAACCGCCGCACATTTCAATCTTTTACTTCGCTCAATCGATTGATCGATACTGTGCGATACGTCGCACTATTGGGATGGAGCTAATAGGCCGTCAGTGATAGCTGAATTACCTTGCCGAGGCATAAAATTTCCGCAGGACTTAAAAATATGCGGGATCCCGCGGGAATGCGGGAACGCGGAATGCGGGATTGCAAACCCTAGTTGTAGAAGAGCCCCAATTGAATATGTTTTTATTCTGTTTAGTATTATTAGTTGTAACGGCTATAGAAATATATCACCCTATTATATTTCAAATATTTGTAACGGTTCATGAGATACAGACCGGTCTTAGTAATAGTGCTAGAGAAACGTTCTTTTTGTCAGATTTTTTTTTTATATCACGGAACTATTTGGTTTGTAATTACCGTAGCTATTGCCTGTTTTATTTTCCGATCATGGTCTGAATACACCCTGTATATGTACATTCTCAGTATTTTCTTGCGGTAAGTCAGAGGCTTCACTTCCATAGAAGCCCTAAAGCTTAGTTTTCCTTGTTTTAGATAATAAATCTTTAAGAATTAAATGTTTATTTAACAAAAGCAATTTCACATATATAGTGAGATTAATTTTACCCCACATTAATCCTTTTGGGCTTCTATAGAATTAACGCCACTGCAACGACTGTATTTAAGTATTATATATTATTCATTTGTTTAAAAGCGTATGTGACTGTACTTTATTTCCAACCTGAAAAATATACATGTTTTCTAGTTCATGTTTGTTTTATTTCTTTCTTGTATAAACCTACACAAAGTGATTAATACACTTACACCAACATCTCATTTCGCCAATGTAATAGGGAACGAGCGTATTGCTATTTTTTATTTAATGACTTTTCTGCTGTTTTTGAAACATTTTCGAATTTGACAAACCTAATACTTCGATGCGAAAATAATATCCAGTGTGTTAATTTATTGACTTATCAACTACATTATGTTTGGAAAGACAATACTTCCAAAGCGCTCTGTCAGACGCGGTCTCCATTCTAGAGCTTTTCTGCCCCAACTTAACACTTTATTAATAATTATTATCATATTAATAGTATCCAAACAAATTCCTTCAAAATTCTTATTTTAACGTTTGTAATAGAAATTTTCAATTCAAAATTGTTTTTAATTATAATAAATTTAATAACTATGTTTATTTCCTTCCTAAAATCCATATTTCATACATTCAAGCAGAAAAGGTGAGGTCGGCTCATTTGACCTGCTATGGTAGAAATCATCATCATCATGAGTGTTGGTATCATTAGTGTTAGTAATTGTTTTATACTTCTTCTCATGTCTCTGATTCATTCACATGATATAAAATGTTTTTTAGTAACAAAAACGTCACAACATTTTATAAATACACATCCTCGTTTAACCGACGCGTTTTACGAAAGCATGACGATTCATTGACCGTTGAGGAAAATGAATGGGTTTGTGCGTCATACTCGGGAACGCACTGCCCGTGTTTGGTTTACCTTATGTTGCTATGCAGGTAAGTTTCGAGTCTTACGTAGGATGTCATATGGGTGTCTATACATCACTGCCCGATCGGAGAGTCGAACTGGGAACGTCGTGGACAGAACAAAATGCGGAATTACCAAGATTACTTTAGCTTAAGCCAAAAAGAAGATAAGGCCACAACAATAGGTGTGCACTACGCGGATCTATTGTGAGTTAGCGGACTACACACTTAAGACATTTCTTAAAACTTGTAGATGTGCAGGTTTGATCACGATGATTACCTTGATCGTTACAATACGTGAGAATTCATTATAAATTCCACTTCGAAATATATTCGATAAATCAGTGGTGTGTGCCTGGTATTTGAATCTATACGTACATAGGTTAGAGTCCCCGGGACTGGGTTTCTTATCAGAGGACTTACACAGACTGATGGTGATGATTGTTTTTTATTGGAGAAGAAAGCGCTTTAAGCTCCGATTTCGGTTCCTTAGGGGAGGCCGAAAGGGGTATGTCGGGGTCTCTGGACTTCCAAATCGGCGCGCAGATAATTTTCCGCTTACCAATATCCTACGCCAGCATACCGACAAATGCAGTGACACAGAGAGTCACAGAGAGCTGTGACCACGATGATACCATTATAATTGATACCTATATTTACATAACACTGTATATCAGTGGTCGGCAACCTTTTGGCAGGCAAGGACCACGGGTAAAATAAAATACGGCGGGTTGCACTTGTGAAATTTATCCCAGACTCCTCAAAATATAGACTACAAAGTAACCACAAGTAACTCAGCGATTTCATGCAAATTCATCGTATGTTAGCTTGTCATATTTGTGGTTGCCATTCCTAGAATGACTTCCAAATGTTTATCTGCAACACGAGATGCATATACTAGTTATTTTTAACTTAACCACTGCTGTATCAATAAAAAATAAACGGTGGACGGGAAAAAAGCAAAACAGGAAAACGAAAAGACAACTATAAAAAAAAATAATTAAATTTCATCTCATTTTTATGTGGACCTTTATATTTGTCATCTAAAAATAATTTTACGACAGAAAGAATAAAGTGTGGTCGTGACCAATATCACGAAACTACTTGCTGCCTTCTCGGCAGGTTTTAGCGCAGTTGGCTGGATACCAGCTTGCGAAACGAGAGGCTAGGGGTTCCATCTCCGCACCGAGACAAATGTTTATGTGATCCACAAATATTTGTTATAAAAGTCTCTTCTAGTTTCTCTTCATCTTAGTGTGCGGTCAGATTATATAAATAAAGGCGCACAATCGAGAATCTCAGTGGTCGCAGCCTCAAATCCCAGGCACACCCCTCTGACATCTTGAAATGTGTGTATTTGCAATGAATTATCACTTTCTTAACGGTCAAGGAAAAGATCGTAGGAAACCTGAATACCTACAATTTCTTAGGCCTTAGGGATTTCTTAGGTGCGTAGTCAGCCAACATGCACTAGGCCTATGCCCAGTAATGGAACATATGGGCTGATGATACAGGGAAATAAATATGAGATTGTTGATCCTTATTTATTCCGTGACGGGGGAAAACAAAGAAGCGGAAGAGATAAGAGCCTAACTACTTTCAATTCTCGACAGATGTAAGATCGTAAAGGTGAAAACCCGTGGGTTACTAAATTATATGAAACGATCGCCTTGAGCGATAAGACCACCAATTATTCTAATTTCCAGATGTGCTTTTGTTTTGTGAATTATCTTCAAACAATAAAGTGTTAATAAATAAATGAAAGAGATATACATTTATTACATTCTTTATTTTAATTACAAGGACATATTATAATAGATATATTATAGATACAAAACGCCATCCAAAGCGCTTTTACAACGCTGGTTTATATGCTTATATATTTTTAATTACATATTATACATCAGTATTTAAGTAAATATGGAGGACGCTTAGTGCTTCTTGGTAGATCTGTAAACAAAAAAGAACACATCACTTCTATATGACAGCCCCGTGGCGCAGTTGGCTAGACACCAGCTTGCGAAACGAGCGGCCGCGGGTTCGATCCCCGCACCGAGACAAATGTTTGTGTGATCCACAAATATTTGTTTCGGGTCTGGGTGTTTGTGAGACCGAAGTCTCTCGTAGTGTCTGATACCCACGACACAAGACTCGTATCTTAGTGTGGGGTCAGGACTATGTATGTGACTGTTGGGTGTATTTATTTATTTATTTATTTATATGTGGGTATATCGTTTCAGAAGCTGATTTCAAGCTAGCTACGCTATAGAGCTGTCGTTTTAAAAAAATATATGTAGATTGTTCCAAAGTTTTAGTAGGGATATTTGTAAGCGACTTTGTAAAATACTAGCCAAAAAATATTAAAAGCTCTGCCTATGGAGGGATGCCTGTAGGAAAATTAAACAACAGTATATTGTTGTTAGCCAACCCGCACTAGGCCAGCGTGGTGGACTATGGCCTAAACCCTCTCAATGGTAGAGGAGACCCGTGCTCAGCAGTGGGCGTATATGGGTTGATGAAGAAGAAGAAGAAGATTTTTGTTATATCTATGTATACAGATGAGGTTAAGGCCTAAACCTTCTCAATGGTAGAGGAGGCCCGTGCCGAGCAGTGGGACGTATATGGGTTGATATATAATAACAATAGAACAGATTAAAATTCTCTTTGTTTTATAACTTGAGCTTTTGAAAAAACAGGACAAGTGCGAGTGGAACTCGCGTTAAGAGGGTTCCATACGATGTTACCTTATTTTTTTCATTGGGAAAATCCTCTTGGATTCCTACTTATAACAAGAAGGGTATGTTGGTATCTCGGTTACCAATGTTATCATGTATTTTTTTTTAATCTGATCCAAATTTGCTAAAAAAATTGTCACTAACCTGAATTTAGGAGAGAATCGCCGCTTCCTTAGCTCGTTGCTAGATTCAGCGTTGATAGCTTCCTGTAACGATTAGAAAAAGTATCGTACATGGTTCAATGATTGATTAAAGAGGTGAGAATTTAATTTACAATATTCTAAAAGGTTGAGAGGTATAAAATCATTAAGCTCTGAAGGTTCAAACCTCAAGCACTTTTCAAAGTTAATATTCAAAAAGAGTAATCATGCACTTTAAAAAAAGAAAGATTGTGAGGACACCTGCACACCTAAAATTTCTGAGGGAATTCTTAGGTACCTATAGTCGAAAAAATCGTAACAGGCCGGCGTGCTGGACTAAAGCCTTACCTCTCTCAGTTGTAGAACCGTACCCAGCAATGGGACGTTTATAGACTGATGGTATGACGTATGTATGATGAAATAATATTATTCAATGAACCATTACCAATACTGCAGCTCTAAGAAGCTCATCGCCTTTAGGTGGTCCATATTCCCTAAAACCAGGGGGACCGTACTCCAGAAATCCTTCAGGAACTTGCTCTAAGGATCTGTAAAAATAAGTTCATACATATGCTTGTATCTCTGAAGTGGTAGGTAAATTTATGCTTACAAGTTTCGTTAATTCATTCCACGTAAGGATGCGTATCTTTTGTCGTATTTCAGATATCTTTGCAGGATTAATTTTTATGATGGAAAAACTCAAAAATACAATGCTCAACCCGGGATTTGAACCTGGGACCTCTTAATTACAAATCTACATGTTACATTAAGGCATTGTATTATAAAATAATTGAGAAATTATAACTCACCCTCCAATTTCTTGGGCCACCTTGACTTTACTCTGAATCTGACAAACAGATAAGTTAAGTATTAAACACGTTATTATGTGTGCCCAAATCTGCCTACATATACATTTAATTAATAAACATTAACAATTAACGATAGTTCTTTAACATAAAATAAGTAAACTGAACATTCCCAGTGAAGGAGTGATGGCCTCGAGGTTTGGGCGCACGGTCGAGAATCTCGGCGGTCGCGGGTTCGAACCCCAGGCACACACCTCTGACTTTTCGAAGTTATGTGTGTATTCACATTGAATTATCACTTGCTTTAACGGTGAAGGAAAACATCGTGATAAAACCTGCACACCTAAGAGTTCTTAGGAATTTCTTAGGTGTGTAGTCCGCACACCCGCACTAGGCCAGCGTGGTGGACTATGGCCCAAACCCTCTCAATGGTAGAGGAGACCCGTGCTCAGCAGTGGGCGTATATGGGTTGATAAAGAAGAACATTCCCATTACTTTGCTTGCTATATAGTATTATTATCATATATGTAGCTACTATAGACAGAAAATAAGTTTTGTTTTATTTCCTCACCTGCTCAGCCTTAGCCTCATTTTCTAAAACAACTAAAGCGTCAGCAATATTCTGTACTTCTCCTTGCACTGATTTCACTCCTTCTTCCACCGTCTTCACTTCTTCTACAACCGTGTTCAGTTCTTCTACTTTCTGCACTTCAGTCTTGATTTCTTCTACGGCTTGTTGTACGTTTGATATTAACTCTTCTGTAGCTACTTCAGATTTAATTCCTGATTCTACATTGACTACGACTTCAGTAGTATCTAGTGACGTGACTGTTGGAGCGCTTTGAACAAGTTCTGTAACTCCTGCATCATTATTTAGCTCCGAGATCTCTTCTGGAACAATCTGAAATAATATACGTTAATATTACCGGTTGTCAAGAGAGAAAAAGATAAATAACGTTAAAATAATGACTGAAAATATAAAAACCTAGATGACGCCTCTGATGATAATAAACACTTTCGATTTTATTTACGATTAGCCCTTCTAAGGGTCATAACTTTAAATATAAAAAGAAAATTACTGCATCATAAAAGTAACATTATATCCCCATATCAACTTAACTCTACAAAATATACATCATAATTATAATAAATGAGAAAATAATCATTTTTTTGACGATAATGCCCAAATTTTCAAAACTATTATAGTACTTACAGAGATTTGCGTTGACAATTCAACTTCAACTTCCGAGTTCACATCTACAGCACTATCCTTAGAAACCTCTTCTTCTACAGTTTGAGCCGTCTCTTCAACAACTACAGGTTCAACTCCGAGTGTCGATTTCTCTTCTACTAATTCAGCCTCGGATATCGCGGCTTCTGTTTTTTCTTCAACGACAATTGGTTCAGCTACAAGGATCGCTTTCTCTTCAACTACTGCGGGTTCAGTTACAACTGCTTCTGATTTCTGTTCAACAACTGATTCAGTTACTACAGTTTTGTCTTCAATTTCTACAGGTTCAGATACGATAACTTCTTGTTCTTCTTCTACTACTATAGGCTCGAATGCAAGAACTTCTGTATTTTCTTGTATAGGTTGAACAGCAATCACTTCGGTTGTTTCTTCTAGAACGGGTTGTATGGTTGAAGTTTGTTCTGCTTTCTCTTCTACGCTAGGTATGGCTTCAACAACGATTGGCTGATCAACAACAACTACTGGTTCCACTGCAACAGTCTCTGTTTTCTCTTCAATTACTGCTGATTCTGTTGCAGCATTTATTTCTTCAACAGCGGCTACCGTAGCCACAACTTCTTGGACTTCAGATACCACCGACTTTTCCTCGGTGATAGCTGAAACATTAACGGATATATTTTATACACAGTAGTTGCAAATACCACTGATTTGGTATCCCAAAGTAGATCAATTATATTTCACATTGTTTTTTTTTTAAGAAAAATTAAAACTATAATACTCATTTCACCTTGAGTCTCAATTTTCTCTTCAACAGCTTGTTCTAATTTAACCTGGGTGACTTGGAAATCTTGTCCGTTCACTGCAGTAGGTAGTCCCTGATCGCTGACGTGATTTGACACCTCCTGGAGTTTCGGAGGTCCATACTCCCTAAGACCTTCTGAACCAGAGGCTTCAGACTCTTGGAAGAGAGTTTCTTTTAGGGGATTGTCAGCTGGCTTGGACTGAAAAAGACAATGTTATACTGCGCATATGATACTTTAATCTTCTAATATTTACTAAATTTTTTTATCGTTATAACATTTGCAACAAAAGTTAGTGAAGAAATGTACTCTATGCTTACTCCATCAGGAACCTAAACTTGATAGTATGTATAAATGTATGTCTCTATGAACGAATAGAGAAAAATGGATGAATGTAGACGTGACAGGTGATTGATGTTTGAAAGTAGCATTGGCAACATAATAATGGTGATGAAAGTATGAATTAAGTGTTGTAGAGACCGCGTTTAGGTAGACGTAGTGTGGGATGACCTGCAGCACAATGGTCCGACGACTTGAGAAGGATGAAGTTCGTTATCGGGCGGGATGGTTGGCGCTTTTTTGGGGAGGCCTAAGTTCAGCAGTGGACGGCAATAGGCTGAGTATATAAATATGTATATTTAAGATTCTCATCAGCCCATTTATGTCCCACTGCAGGCCACGGGACTCCACTACCATTGAGAGGGTTTATGCCTTAGTCGATCACGCTGGCCTAGTGCAGGTTGGCGTACATTTAAGGTTACTTACTGCAATTTCTGATGGCAGATAGAATGCTGGTCCTGAAGGTCTCCAGCCACTCGGCAAGTAAGGCCCAGAGCCCCTGGCCGACACGGAAACCACGGTCAAGACTACTGCGAGCAGAACCTGGAAAATGTATTAATAAGTCTTTCTGTATTCGCCTATTAATGTACGTGTTACGTAAGACTGGCTTACTACTGAAAAGAGCTAGACTTTAGTTCACGACTCTGGGCTATCGCAAGTTGTTAGACTACGCATTATATGTATATCTAATAATGTTTAAGAGTACAAGTTCTCTAATGGTGTTTTGAACCAGACAATAATGGTTAAAGATTTGTAATTTGTATTTGCATAGTGTGGAATACACCAAATCTTGGTTGTTTGTAAGAGATTGTTTTAAGCAATAAGACCGCTATTTGTACTTTTTTTAGTCTACTGTACTGTACAGTTTTTATTTTATAAGTACAATAAAGTTGTTAATAATTATATATATATATATATATATATATATACTCAGCCTATTGCCGTCCACTGCTGAACGTAGGCCTCCCCAAGTAAGCGCCAACTATATAATTATATAGAATAATTATATAGAATCAATTTAGTTTTACAGTAAAGACGAAGGAAATAACGCGATCTAATTATCCACCAATTAGTAAAGTAAACAAATTATATCAAATTAATCAAATATTTATCAAAACTAATATTACAAAAGGAAGGATTTGATTTTATGTTACTTCGTCTCAGCTGTACTTAAGTTAGAAGCTCAGTACATTTTTATCCCATACTCTTTCACATTAAAAGTATTAAAATAAATAGAAAATTGAAATTATATATCTATTTTTTCTTAAGTATACACACAATGTATGAATAAAAGCACTAATTTCTTTTTATGTTGTGTTAAATATCAAAAAATATAAAGTTTTAATTTATTTAATTTATGTTCGAGAAAAGTAATAATAATATCGTATTTTAGTAATACTAATAGGTTAATATTAATTATAAATCATTAAAATTGCAGCGATCGTTAAAAAATATTTTGAAATTATTGAATAATAAAATAAATGGATTGTACCTTCATGGTGAGATGATTTTTGAGATCTCCACACCAAATGATGCCAAGCTAATTATCTCCGAGGTTTTTATAGGAACCAATATAATTAGTTCAAATAACAGAGAGCCTTGATCGTTCATACAAATATTTGTATATAATCAATCGTGCAATTTTTAACGTGATTATTATGTAGTGTTGGTTTAAGGTCGGCTTATATTTGGGATTAATAGTAACAACTTGACTGATTCTTAGTTTCACCAGTGTGTGTCGTAGAGCAAGGGTTTGATCTCAGGTTAGGGAAAGCCATTTTAATAGCCCCTGTGGCGCAGTTGGCTAGACACCAGCTTGCGAAACGAGAGGCCGCGGGTTCGATCCCCGCACCGAGACAAATGTTTGTGTGAACCACAAATATTTGTTTCGGGTCTGGGTGTTTGTGAGACCGAAAAAGTCTCTCGTAGTGTCTGATACCCACGACACAGATCTTGTAACCTAGTGTGGGGTCAGAGCTATGTATGTGACTGTTGGGTGTATTTATTTATTTTATTTATTGAGTAAACTAAAAAAAAAACTGCTAAAATATTAGTAAATAGTTAATAGAAACACGAATTCTCAAAATTCGTTTAAATAGAAACGTGGACGAAAAAGTGCATATTACCTTATCCCATAAGGCAGGGCTTCCCAAACTGTGCGTCGCGAGGCGATCGGCAAACATTTGCTGTCCGTATTTTTTTGATAACCTCATATAACGCTAACTGATGCTGTTTTTATTTCCAGTAAATTAGGTAGTTTTGATGATGGGGGGGGTGCGTCGCAAGAAAAATAATTGTCATATAGGGCGTCATAGTGCAAATAAGTTTGGGAACCCCTGCCATAAGGTGTTAAGGCGTGAGTGTACAGTCACAGCATTGATTGCCGATTTTCTCGAAAATTCCTACAACTATTTACTAGCGAGCAAAACAAATGCCCAATGCGGATGTCGAAGCTTAGACTTCCCGATGACAGCGATCGATAGGACCAACAATGCAATTTCTACAAACAGACACTTCAAATTTTATTACAATAGAAACACAAACATTTAAAGCAGCAACTAATAGAAATGTCGCCTAAAACTCTTCAAAAATGGCTTCTTATAATAAATTTGCCAAACTTTATTATCCAAGGAATATTTCTGCCTACCCCTTAGAGACACAGACATGATACTTTATTTGTAAGCAATTAGCGGAATCAAGGCTTTGATGACAATCGTTGTAGACAAATATTTAGTAATTATACGCTTGGTTCGTATTATTAATTCAAATCACATTAAAATGTAATTAACGTATGAATGATTCTTGTAAGTCATTACGCAATAAATCAATTTTTGTACAATTGAGAGTTGTAATTGCCTCGAGGTTAAGGTGCGTAGTCGAGAATCTAGGCTTAACTTAACTCTAGGCATATAAATAAATAAAATAAATACACCCAACAGTCACATACATAGTCCTGATCCCACACTAAGATATAAGTCTTGAGTCGTGGGTATCAGAAACTACGAGAGACTTTTCGGTCTCACAAACACCCAGACCCGAAACAAATATTTGTAGATCACACAAACATTTGTCTCGGTGCGGGGATCGAACCCGCGGCCGCTCGTTTCGCAAGCTGATGTCTAGCCAACTGCGCCACGGGGCTGTCAAATATATCCATGACTTTTCGAAGGTGTATATGTATTCATGATGAATTATCACGTGCTTTAACAACAGGTAAGCATCGTGAGGAAACCTGCACACCTAAAAGTTCTTTCTTGGGTGTTTCTTCTTTTACTGGGCCAGGATAGTGGACTAAAGGCGGGTTAGTTGAAGACGAGGGTGATGATGATAGTGATGGTGATGACGACGATGATGATGATAATGATGATAGTAACGATGACGATAATGGTGGTCCTAAACGAAATCCCAAAACGAGACAAATGTTTGCGGGATCAGCAAATGTTCGGTTCGATTCGAACAGTAACAGAAAATGTGGCAAAATCGGGGAAGAAATATTCTATTTGTAATTTAATGATGTTTAGACCGTTTTGGAGGCAACTATTAACGTCTAAGTTCAGCAATAAGACTTATACCTTGAAATGAAAATAACATAAATCTATTAAGTAGTTTATAAACAATGGTTTGAGTACAGAGGTGTGCTGGGTAGTTCCTGAGGGCTCGCTGGTTGGTGCCGTCGCCTAATGAGGGTTGCTGCGTGGGAATGTGGTTCGGAGCTGCGCCAGCATTATATGGATTGTTGAATACTTCTTCCTTGCTTCTGTAATTGACAATATACGATCACGTGTTTGGTTTCCGTAGCGAATAAAGTGCTACATGCACTCACGCCTGGGGCATTCCACGCGAAGCGGACAAGCAAAAAAAGTCGATGTTTCCGATTTCAGTAATATTCGAGTATGTTATAGATATACATGTCCTTTATACGTGTGTTAAACATTTTTGTAATATAATGACTGGTTTCAGAGTTACGGGACTTTGAACTTGTGGCCGGCGTGTGGGCATGTAGTGCTTCAAAGCCCAATACCGAGTCATAAGATTATGGTTTAAAATAATTAAACTAGTGGATTTAATACTTCATTTAATGAGTGTTTAAACTGCATTTTTGTTTATAAAAAAAATCTTTTTTCATTAAAAAAAATTGCAAGTTTACTTTTTAAAGCTGATTTTCACAAAGATTATCATTTTCAATTTTTTTATTGTTTTCCTGAAAAAAGCTTGCACTGTGTAGAATATCCTTACAAAGTTGTATAACGGGCCCGAAAGTAGTTTAGGAGCTAGACCAAAATTAGTGCCGCAGCGACGGCGTCCAGCGCCGCGCCTAACGCCCGCCCCTTGTTAGAATGTAATAAAACTTTTAATCAAAGGAATAAAATAACTTCTGATGGAACATTTTTCATATGATCAATAATACTAATACGTTAATATCTATCTATTAAATACTGTTTACTTTGAATCTACACCAATATTAAGCTTTTTAAAATAAAACTAACTAATTGTAATGGTTACATGTATTTACATTTTTTTACAATTTCAAATTCTTCACTGTTACTGGTGCGTTTTATCATATTTCCTGTAGTAGTTGGTATGAAGGCATGATATTTTTTTGTGCCTGGTATGGGGCCCGCTGATTCAAACTTATTCTATAAAAACAACTTATTTTGTTGAATGTCTTCTTTTCGTGAATAGAAAATATTCCTTAGACTAGTTATCGCCTCATAGTCAATTTCCACTGGAATAACGACCACCTCCTGACACTTGTATATTGTCACAAAAAAGGTAAAATTTATAACATAGAAGGATTATGATATCGGATGACCTAAAACATGACACAGCAAGGTTTACCATAATACCATCCACAGAATTTTTAATCAACATCTTTAAAATAGGCCATTCGAACTACATAAGAAAGATATATTTAAATAACTGATGGTGCACCCTAGTTCTTTAAAAATTAATTTAATTTCATAAACCTGTTGTATTTTAAACAAGATTTTGGTACAGAAGCAGAATTAGATTTTTATGCCACTTCTTATGGAAAAGGGTTCTGTGATGGGGGAAACTCAAAGCTGCTGGCTACCTAAACTAGTCTACAGTCGAAATCAAACAAAGCAATTACCACATTCGAGCGTGTGTCTTACACACGGCGATGGGCGAGAAAATGAATGTTTCTAACGCATATTTTCTATTCACGAAAAAAATACATTCAAAAACATAAGTTGTTTTTAAAGAATAAGTTTAAGTTTGAATCAGCGTGCCCCATACCAGGCTCAAACAATATCATGCCTTAATTCCTACTACTGAATAAACTGTGATAAATCGTACCACTGACTGTAAATTATTTAAAATTGTAAATACATTTAACTATTAAAAATTGTTCGTTTTATTTTAAAAAGCGTATTATTTGTGTAGATTTAAAGTAAACAGTATTTAATAGATAGATATTAACGTATTAGTATTATTGATCATATGCAAAATGTTCCATCAGAAGTTATTTTATTCCTTTGATTAAAAGTATTATTAAATTCTAACAAGGGGAGGGCGTTAGACGCGGCGCTGGACGCCATCGCAGCGGCACTATTTTTGGTCTAGCTCCTAAACTAAGTTCGAGCCCGTAATACAACTTAGTAAGGATATTCTGCACAGTATAAGCTTTTTTCAGGAAAAAAATAAAAAAAATTTAAGACGATAATCTTTGTGAAAATCAGTTTTAAAAAGTAAACTTGCAATTTTTTTAATGAAAAAATATTTTTTTTTGATATACAAAAATGCAGTTTAAACACTCATTAAATGAAGTATTAAATCCACTAGTTTAATTATTTTAAACCATAATCTTATGACTCGGTATTGGGCTTTGAAGCACTACATGCCCACACGCCGGCCACAAGTTCAAAGTCCCGTAACTCTGTAACCAGTCATTATATTACAAAAATATTTAACACACGTATAAAGGACATGTATATCTATAACATACTCGAATATTACTGAAATCGGAAACATCGACTTTTTTTGCTTGTCCGCTTCGCGTGGAATGCCCCGCCTGTATTTGCTAGGTATCAGTCCAATGTGAGGGAGTAAAGGCTATTGCTATTTGTTGATGTCATCATCATCAACCCATATCCCACTGCTGGGAACTGGTCTTGTTTACCATTGAGAGGGTTTAGGCCATATTTACCACGCTAGCCTAGCGCGGTTTAAAGAATTTATGATACATCCTTTAAAAACAATGTATGAAATAATTAAAAAAAAACTAACTTAAGTCTAATATAACTTTAACATACAACGATTTATCAAAATTCTGGTCAAGCTTTTTCCTGAAGATTTCTTTGGCATCTTGAGGTATACGATTAGAAGGATAAAAATCAGTCATCTCCTCATTTAGACGTGCGTAGGGCAAATACTACCAACGGGGCTGATGTAGTCTCTTTAAATATCCTGAAACATTTAGATATTAATAATAAATGCACCCAACAGTCACATACATACTTCTGACACTAAGATACAAATATTGTGTCGTGGTCATTGGAAACTATGAGACTTTTCGATGTCATAAACATCCAGACCCGAAACAAATATATTATGGTCTAATAAACATGGTCTCCATGTGGGGGTCGAACCCGCGGCCTCTCGCTCCACAAGCTAGTATCTAACAAACTGCGCCACGAGGTTGTTAAATACGAAAAGGAAACTCTAACATTTTTATAATTTTCGCAAAAAAAATGGTACCGAATGTATAATTAATGTGAAAATTAATTATCATACTAGACCATGTGAATTTTGTGAAGTTGTGCAAAAGTATTGAATTGTATATAGTTGTTTTTTCTAATGTAAAAATAATATGTTTTTTGCTCCTATACACAAGAAGCACTAGTAGCAATGCATAGAATATTTATGCATGTCATTTAATTTAAAAGTATGATCTCGGCATCACACTTAATGTTAGAAATTGACAGCATCTGTTGGAGTAAGAAATACATCTCCTGGAATTGAAGTAAGGAATCATATCTTCTTCTTCTTCTTCATCAACCCATATACGCCCACTGCTGAGCACGGGTCTCCTCTACTTTTGAGAGGAATCATATGCCTGTCGTTATTTAATATAAATCCTAAAATGCATCAACTATTATTAATTTGTATAGTTTTTATACATCAAGTCGATTTTGTAATTAAATAATGTGAATCGATTTTAAAATCCGCTTAGAAACAATTAATCGACTACTCACATGAGAAATAGTGCGGCGACAACGAAAGCTTTCACTGAGTGAGACATTGTTTCTCGCTGAGTGTAATTTAAGGGTGCAAGATCATCCCTTACTATTTATACCCCCGGCCTTAACTATGGAAATTATATTCTAATAATGCTATTTTTATTTATCATGTTTCTGATAAGTCTTCAATCGTTAATGGAACGTCAAATTGTGACCTGATTAGACTTTTAAATATTAAATTTATTATGCAAACGTTTTCACAATTTTCCCATTTTCTATCCAATTCTAATGTAAGTGATGAATAACTTATCTTATTTATATAAAAAGGAGGATGTATTTCCACCCACTCTTATGTTCATAAGATTTCTTATGACTTTTTCATCTTTCCACCGACCAAAATATTTTTAAAATAACTTTGAGCATATGTTTTCTAAATCTATATAATTAAAATAAATCTATTACCTGGGACATTGCTTCTTATCTTTAGCTTAATTCTTAATCGTAAACTATAAATCTTTAACGATTTTTATAATTTTGGGACTTGTACCGAAAAAAAATTAAAAATAGCGAGTGTTAGAGTAAGTTTTTTTATAAACAACAAATATGTAATTGCAACTTCCAAGAATAAGCTACAATCTTGCTTTTAATTTCAAAATTTGAAACTGTATATATGGCAAAATCAAATCAAATTTAAGTGTTTAGTTCGAGTATCATTGACTTAATGAACACAACAGCAACTCATTTTTTGCACGGCACGAGTACAATTTAGGCTATGTTTTCCAGGATTCCAAGACAAACCCGTACTGAAAAATGATTATAACTGGTTCTGTAGTTTTCGAGATTATTCATTATTATTATACAAACCTTTACTCTTAATATCACTTAATATAGTATTACATTTAAAATCTAGGTGGGTAATTCGTAACCACACTTATGGTTACTTACGCACATAATTTGTCAGTCAAAATCACGTTGAAATTATTACCATATAATAAAGCATAAAAATCGTTTAATTAACTCCATTTTCCTCAATGATTAATTGTTATATTTTGGAAAATTTGAATATAATATCTATTTATTTTGCGTTTCTTATAAATAATCAGGTAAGATCCCTAACTTTCACATTACATTCAGTTTTTTGAACCAAGGAACATCAAAATGTTTCGTTCAGTGAAAGTTTTCGTAGTCGCCGCCCTAATTGTGACGTGAGTAGTCGATTATTGATTTTATTGAGTTGATTTTACAATCGATTATGTTATCACAAATAAGTAGATTCTAACAAGCTGTAATAAAAGTACATTAATAATAATGGTGTTATTAGAATACAATTTCCATAGTTAAGACGGGGGTTGATATAAATAGTGAGGGATGATCTTCCACCCTCTCATTACACTCAGCGTCTCCAAGTAAGAAACATGTGTCGTTCAGTGAAAGCTTGCGTTGTCGCCGCACTACTCGTCATGTGAGTAGTCGATTGTAGCGATATTTTATCCTTTATTTATCATGTTATTTCGTAGTGTCGTGGTCCAAGTATGTTCCATTCGACCCAGAGGCCTAGAGCAAAATACCCTGATCGATATAATGCCACTAAGTTCTACATCAAAATAAAAGTACCCGTATGTGTTCTTATTTGAGATCCCGGTGTCCTTTGCACGTGGTAACTGAAGACCATGGTGTTTTTAGTCGGTAAAAATCCGACGTACCCTGCTTGATATAAGCAGGAATCCAAGAATATTTTCCTCATAAAGAAAGGTTCCACATTAACAAGCTTCTACTAGCAGCAATGTGGATGAACTATCTTTATCATCAGCCTATAGATGTTCACCCCAACCCCCCTCCTTTGAGGTCTAAGCACCACGTTGGGATACACTGCTCTAATGTAAATAAAATGTATAATTTTCAGGTTATTCAAAGAGACTACATCAGCTCGATTGGACGCCAGATTTTTGAAGTCCTACCCGCAGTATGTACTGGCCTTTAGACGACTTAATAACGAAATGACTGATTTTGGTCCTTTCAACCAGATCCGTATGGATGCCAAAGGAAATTTCTGGAAACACCTGAGTGCTGACTTTGATCGTTACTTGTAAGTATTTTGCTTCATCATCAGCCCGTATTTGTCCCACAGCTGGTCACGCGGCTCCTCTACCACTGAAAAGATTTAGGCCTTAGTCCACCAAGCTGGCGTAGAGCGGTTTGGGGGACAGCTAAGAAATTCCTAAAAACTTTTAAGTGTGCTGGTTCACGATGTTTTCCTCCACCATTAAAACTTATAGCATAGCTTCGAAAAGTCAGAGGTTTTAAAGTTCTCGACAGCGTGCCTAAACCTTGAGAGCATCACTGCTTTTGATGTTTACTAAGGCAAAATTCCATGTCACTTTAATAAAACCACAAAATTCTTTCACAGGAGGTCAGACATGTTATTTAATGAAAAATACGAACCCATCAACGCGCCGAAGCCTCCTCCACAGCAACCTCAAGAGGAAAATGGGTCAAATCAGCCAGAATATATCTCCCTCACCAGAAACATACCCGATTTTACCCAACAGCTAAACTAAAACCATGTTAACGTTTTTTGGCCTTCGACGATCACGACTCTTAATTGATTCAGTATTAAACGAAAGTATTTATTAACTAGTCAAATATTTATAATGTGACAAATATAAAATGTATTAAATAATTTAATATTGAATATGGTTCTTTCGTTTTATTGCATCTGTCCCTGGGCTGGACACTGGCGTCATTAGCGATAAAAAAAATATTCAAATTTACTTATTTAATTAAAAACTCACAAGGAATGAATGTAATAATAGTATACATTTGTAATTAAATAAAACCACATGGACAAATAAATCAAACAACAACAACGTACCTCACGCCTATATCCCCCGAAGGGGTAGGCAGAGATGCATTTCTGCACCCACATTTCGCCAGGTATGTATCAGTCCCACGTAATAGCGGGCGAGCCTATTGCCGTTTTTCGGGCACATTTCCAGACTCGATGCTGCTACTGAGAATTTCCTAATGGAAAAACCCAACAACACTTTGCCCGACCTGGGAATCGAACCCAGGACCTCTAGATACTTGTACCTCGAGACCACGAAGCATCAAATAAATCAAAATACACTATAAATGGATATCCATTTATTCACATACGCCTTCAAACAAACGACACATGTCGATGTTTCCATAAATACTCATAGCCTTCTTTTAATTTTACCCTTTTTTATGACTAACTAGCGACCCGCCCCGGCTTCGCACGGGTGCAATGCTGATATTTAATGAATGTTATCATACATATAAACCTTCCTCTTGAATCACTCTATCTATTGAAAAAACCGCATCAAATTCCGTTGCGTAGTTTCAAAGATTTAAGCATACAAAGGGACATAGGGACAGAGAAAGCGACTTTTTTTTATACTATGTAGTGATATCATGTTAGACATTTGTTAAATATTTGTTTGATTCATGAATATTAGTCTCCAGGTGTTTGTGAGATCGAAAAAGTCTCTAGCATTCTCTGATCCTCACGGCACAGGACTTGTAACCTAGTGTGGAGCCAGAGCCTTGTGTGCGATTATTTAAAAACCACCTGTAACATTTTTGTACTCATTTCTGCACAATAAATCTCGTATTATTTCTGCAAACATTCATTCTTTTAAGTAAATTCAAACACATGCATGAATGAATGAGACAAATGAATAATAATAATAATCTCTTTATTTTTACATCAACAACAACAAAAAAAAACAGAATTAGTCTCACTAAATCAGCGGTCTCGTTGCTAAAAGGGAAATAAATTATCTTATTCTAGATGAAAATCAGTTTTAATTGACAAAATTGAAACTTTACTTTTACATATTGTAAATGGAATTAAGTAGACAATAGAGTTTATTAACTTCTGATTAAAACCGATTCATCGCGAGTACGATGCTTGAATTCTTCGTTCCCGCATCAAGATGGCCGCTCTTCTACCATAGACGCGACGCTCCTCTACATTCACGATGGGCATAGACAATCCATCATTCTTCTACTTAACAAAAAGATTTGTTGAGCGCCCACTCTCGATCAGTTATGTGTTATCACGCTTATGACTAGAATAAATAAATGTTTAAAGCTTTCTTCAGTCTTATTGTAGGTTGAAAAGGGATTGCGACTTGGGAGAATTCCTTATACCCTTTCTCAGTGCCTGAAAAGTATAAAAGGGAGATTTCAGGTATAATATTTTAAGATGTAGCCTTGAGGTTAAGCCGTGCGCTGGAGTCATATCTTGGTAGTTGCGGGCTCATAACACTGGCAAATGACTTTACCTGACTTTTTAAGTATGGATCATGAAATGGTATTTTTAATAGTAAAGTAAAACATCATAAGGAAACATATAAAAATTCTTAGGAATTTCTTAAGTGTGTAGTCTATTTATCTATATTAGTCCAGCGTAATAGAGTAAGACCTAACCCCTTCCCGTTGCTGGTGCCCAGCAGTGGGACATGTGTATAATAATGAGCTGATGGTAAAAAAACAGCCTCACAAAATTAAGTCAAATGAAACAAATATTTGTTTGATTCACGAATATCAGGGTTTTTGAAAGACCGAAAAAAATCATATAATATATCATATCATATATATAGATAGGGTTGTATGATGAAACGCCTCTACCTAACTCTTCGGGGATACTTACCCTTCGTTTTCGCAAGTATCGGGGCTGGTCTGAGCCGTCGAGAGGAGGTCCTGTGGTAGCTGGTATGTGAGAGGGCGGACTGCCTCTATCATACGGGACGTCAAACACTTCTTCCAAGTGCCTGAAATCACATACATAAAATTCAGAACAGTTGAATAACATAAGTAAAACAATGCTGAATGCACGTATAAGTACACTGCCTCTTGGTCTCGAGATACAGGTGTCTGCTGTGATCTAGAGGTCCTGGGTTCGATGCCCGGAACGGAATGTGTTATTGAGTTTTTTCATTAGGAAATTCTCAGTAGCGGCACCGCGTATGAAAATGTGCCCTTAATGGCAATAGACTCGCCCCCTATTACAAGTGAATGATACGGCAAAATTTGGGTGTAGTAATCCACATCTAATCCAAACGTAGTGTAGGACGCCCTCTGGCTAGGTGGGGTGACGATATCCGCAAGGTGGCTGGCAGT
Source organism: Cephonodes hylas (assembly GCA_030295005.1). Taxonomy (NCBI): domain Eukaryota; kingdom Metazoa; phylum Arthropoda; class Insecta; order Lepidoptera; family Sphingidae; genus Cephonodes; species Cephonodes hylas. The sequence continues at coordinate 5,470,744 of AP025386.1, read as the reverse complement.
GGTTGGATGAGGAGAGCCGAAGATCGAGCCCAGTGGCGTGCCATAGGAGAGGCCTATGTCCAACAGTGGACGAATTAAAGGCTGTTGATGATGATGATGATGATGATGATGAATCCACTTCTGCGTGAGGTTATGTATGTGCACATACAACATCGAAAAATTCGAGACGTGTGCTTAAGGTCTGTATCCAAGACCACCGAGATTCCCAAGCGCCTAAACGTCGAAATCTTCACTACTTAATTGCATACGTGGGAGGAGTTATACCTTTAAGATGTCATATTAATAAGAGAGATTCCTTTATTATCTCTTTTCTTAATTAAAACTATTATAGATCACATTTGAATAATATTAGAAGGGATATAGACAGTATTTTGTATGACGAGTGTCGCCGCTTGTCAGTCACCTGTTCATTCTACTACGATCACACGACCAATGATCCAAAATTCGGCAAAAATGAAGGACTGCTGTTTTCACACCTTTATAAGTCTTGATATTACAAGCTATTCGCATTTAGAACCGTGTGTGTCAAACATAATCATAGTGCTATCGTAGGTTCGGCATGCTGAAATTTCATTTCTAGTCTATCAACTGTTTTGTAATGCTGATAGACACTAACGCCATCTTTATGTGACTTGCAATAAACATTAACGCCAGTCTTATTCATCGTGTTAAATTGTTTCGTATAGACAAGGGCGGTCGCTACGTATGGATATCTATTGGTAAATTGTGCAAAAACTTAAAATACTAGCGGTGCTGGTTTTCATGAAATATTCTTATTAATTTTTCTCTGATGTTTACTGTTTCACAAGTTAATTTACAAAGAATTCGCACCGAAATCATGTCAATCCTGAGGGATAAGTATTTTGTGTGGACTTAAAAAAATCCTAGTTCAATTTCCATGCAATAATTATGAGATTTCAAAGGAAATTTTAATGAGGAATGTGTGTGCAATAGTTTTGGACACGTCGGTGTAGAAATACACTTTTGATTTCCTTCTTTCATCAAACATTCCTGATGTTTGAATTAAACGTATATGGGCTACCTTTTTATCCTGGTTGAAGGATCAAATTCCTGTCCCCCGTTGCCCAACAGTGGGGATAGACTTGCATAGCCCTTAACATCTGCATTTTGAGCTGCGAAACTGGCTGACTCAGTTTCTTGCAGTATACTGTAACAAGTTACGAAAAAGTTGAAACATAGATAATAATTTTCTTAGGTTTAGGCGCGCGGTCGTGAATGCTGGTGGTCGAAGGATAGAACCCCAGGAATCACTTACTTTTCCAAGTTATGTGTGTATTCATAATGAAGAAAATTCAGATAATAATCTGAAGGAAAACATCGTTTTGAAACCTGCAACCTAAAAATAATTAGAAATTTCTTCGATGTCTAGTCTTCTGGCTTACACTAGGACAGTGTGCTGGATTAAGACCTAAATACTTTTAGTTTAAAACATACTTACATGGGCTGATGATGACATAGATAATAGAATTCCTACCCTTCAAAGGGTAGGCATACTTATTTTTCTACACCTACATTTTACTAACTAGCAGTCCCATATAAGGATATAAAGCTAATTATTGCTTTCCAGTTTTCTACTTTAAAACTGTAAAAATCAGAAATCAATTATCAAATCTCTCAAAATAACTTTTATCATTATTACCTAAACGCTATAAAAAGTTTCACGAAAACAATTTGTAGAATAATTTTAGCAATACAGTATTTTAATTGGTATGACAACGGTCAGTTATAATTATGCATAGTAAACAATGATAAAGTCCGACCTCAGAAAATGACCTCAATGTTTGACCCCATATAAGTCTTGGGCGCCAACCGTAATTATTTTAATGAAATGAAAGAATATTCATTGAATCTCATCATAAATGCGTCCCACAGGCCTCCTCTACCATTGAGAGGGGTTAGTCCTTAATCCACCACGCTAGCCTAGTGAGTGATCCGAAATCATCACTAGAGAAGAACGGGCAAGAAACTCTAGTACTACAATCTAGAATTTTCCGAATTAGAGGTCATTAATGCAATCTCCAAGAATTCTGTATAATTCTATATGTATTAGGTATATAAAATTTAAATTAATGATTATTCTACAACACCCTAAGATATCAGATTAAAAAGTTAATCTTTTTATATTTCATCTATCTCTATAGCAAAATTAAGTTTATTACCCTGTGGAACTAATACTGCATATATCAGTTAAATTTCAGGTTCGTTCCTCACGCAGATATAAGGTCTAAGTATTGGTGTTAGAAAATTGCTTTTCTTCACCAAAGATTGCTGAATTTTCATTTGAAGACAAGGTTTTGTGTAGAAATTAGATCGGGATCTAAAACATTATCACTACATAGTATAAAACAAAGTCGCTTTCTCTGTCCCTATGTCCCTTTGTATGCTTAAATCTTTGAAACTACGCAACGGATTTTGATGCGGTTTTTTTTAATAGATAGAGTGATTCAAGAGGAAGGTTTATATGTGTGATAACATCCATTAAATGTCAGCGTTGCACCCGTGCAAAGCCCGGGCGGGTCGCTAGTAATGTATAAAGAGCGCATAAAAACTAATAGGTTTTCCCCAAAACTGTTTATGTCAAATCAATGTGCACTTCAAAGATTTGACTTTTGAACTTTTATTTTCCTTATTATTGAACGAAAGTTGACTCATTTCAGGTTGTAGGAAGTTTACGAATAATAAAAACATAGATAACATTACGCCTGTCCCCGTATTCCCCGAAAGGGTAGATAGAGGTCAATTTTTGCACTTACAATTCGCTAGGTATACCTGTATCAGTCCCACGTAATAAGGGGTGAGCCTATTAAAGTTTTCGACTTATTCTTAGTCCATCTTCTTCTTCTTCATCAACCCATATACGCCCACTGCTGAGCACGGGTCTCCTCTACCATTGAGAGGGTTTAGGCCATAGTCCACCACGATGCCCTAATGGAAGTTGGCAGACTTCGCACCTGAGAACCTCTAGTAATGCAGGTTTCCTCGCTATATTTTTCATGACCATTAAAATACGTGTTTCTTCATTGGGAATATACATATCATTTTGAAATATCAGAGGTGTGCCTAAGGTTTGAACCCACGACTGCCGAGATTCTCAACCGCGCGTTAAACTCCGAGGCCAATACTATTTTAATATGACCGATGAATTCAAATAATCTACAATCAAATTTATTACAAATTCCAGAAACATATAATTAATAATAGTACTTTACTTATCATGTACTTTTGCGTTCACTTGTAACTGAACGCGGGACTTATCAAGTGACCCCAAGGTCCTTGACCCCGTGTAATTGCCAATAAATATGCCAACCAGGTGTAGAGATATATCATACATATTTTTGACACTAACATATAGAAGATATAAGATATACAATAGAATAAGTCTTGTGTCGTGAATATCAGAAACTACGAGAGATTTTGATTTAAAAACAGACTTCCCATGTCAAACGTAGTATTATTATTGATTTTTTTTAAACTTAAAAATTTGCTTGATTAGGCAAAACCTAATATTTATCATATGGGATTTAAGACTATCACTTGGAAAATGTATACCACTTGAATAACTTTGCCTACCTACTTGAAAATTTTAGCACCTTTAAAGGTCTACTAAACTGATAAGTACTAATATAATAAAGACGCTACTCATTGCTCGCAACTCCACATGATAGTATATTAAATTTAAATTTAAAGCCTTTAGTCTACCTCAATAAATGGGCTTTCTACCGTTAAAATAATTTTTCAAATCGAACCAGTGGTTTCTGAGATTAGCGCGGTCAACCAAACATAATCTTTCAAGCTATATAAAATGAGTAGATAAAGATTTCAATAGCGCCTAGATAAAGTCACATTCAACAATCGCAGTCGCTTGATGATAAAATGTATAAAATTGACATAAATGAAAACGTGTTTTTCCTATCATCAGCCCTTATACATCCCACTGTTGGGCACGGGTCTCCTCTACAATTGAGAGGGTTTAGGCCATGGTCCGCCACGCTGGCCTAGTGCGGGTTGGCGGACTACACACCTAAGAAATTCCTAAGAACTTTTAGGTGTGCAGGTTTCATCACGATGTTTTCCTTCACTGTTAAAGCAAGTGATAATTCAATTTGAATACACACATAACTTCGAAAAGTCAGAGGTGTGTGCCTGGGGTTCGAACCCGCGACCGCCGAGATTCTCGACCGCGCGCCTAAACCTCCAGGCCATTACTGTTTTCCTATATATTACATCTATTTTATACATTTTGGTGTACTAATTTGAGGTTACAATTATATGTAGTTTTGTTTCCGAAACTCAAAAATGTCAAACCTATATTTTAGCAGTGAAAATACCAAAGCAATTTAATGGTATTTGTCTTAATATGCACTTTCCTAATCCACGAACCCTCACTAGGCCAGCGTGGTAACGGCCTAAGTCCTTTTACTTGTAGAGGAGGCATGTGCTGGCATGTGGACTGATGATAGGTAGTAATAGTACAGGCAGGCACAGCATAGTGACCGTGACCGATAAAAGCATTTCCATCATAATAATGTCTACTACAAAGCAGTGACGGCCTCGAGGTTTAGGCGCGCGGGTTCGAACCCCAGGCACACACCTCTGACTTTTCGAAGTTATGTGTGTATTCAAATTGAATTATCACTTGCTCTAACGGTGAAGGAAAACATCGTGATGAAACCTGCACACCTAAAAGTTCTTAGGAATTTCTTAGGTGTGTAGTCCGTCAACCCGCACTAGGCCAGCGTGGCGGACTATGGCCTAAAACCCTCTCAATGGTAGAGGAGACCCGTGCTCAGCAGTGGGCGTATATGGGTTGATGAAGAAGAATGTCAACTAGCATTGAATTGATCATCCTTCACCAATCACGGTCAAGGCGATCTAAAATAAAACAGTACCTACTTGATACCTTTCAAACACGTATTAGAGTATTTTTATTATTTATTTGACACGGCAATAAAAACAACATTGCTATAAATAACTGTACATAAGTTAGTGTCACAAATGGCGGCCTTATCGTTGTCAGCAATTTCTTCCAGGCACATCAGATGTATTGCCATCCAATAATTTCAACTACCAATTATCTCCGAAGATTCACCAACCAATTTAGCTTGTTAGTGGAACAGTTTTTACTAGCAAAAAAATCGGACTCTTCTTCAAATAAACTATTTCTAATCTATGGAAAAAGCAATGCCAGTTTTACCTTATAAGACAGCAAGTCAACGCACAAATCCTTGGGAGACTTTTGGCCAACAATTTTACACAATTACCACACGGGTTAACACGACGCGAGCTCACAAAGTACTGATACAGACTGACCTTACGTTGATAACGGGGTTACAGTACAAATGACGAGATGTCTGTCTTTCTCTGTGATTTAGTTCCGGCTTGTTCGCGGGAAAAGCCCCGTATTTTGTTGTGGTGCTTTCACGTGTACAATCTAAGGAGGGCGGATAAAATTCAACCTTTTTTAAAGCTTTTATTTGACTTGCGACTTGGATTCTTTAAACTCGATTTTGAAGTAGATATTTTCAACCGATTGACCTGAAATTTTGTACAAACGTCAAGTTTGGATGATGATGCACGATATGACGTCATTCTAAATCCAATATGGCGGACCGCCCAAGATGTCGGAATAGTTAATTTTAATGCATTAAATGGACTTTCACAAGTTCTTCTGAATCGTCATTCATAAACTATTTTTATTAAAACTATTTTTTACAACTATACTGGGTGTATTCAGACCGTGATCGGAAAATTAGGCAGGTAAAACCTACGGTGATCACAAACCCGTTGGTTTTAAAGGAAATCTATATACACGTATATATAGACGTTTTGCGGGGAACAAATTTCCGCTTAAGCCGCACTGTTGGTAAACGCCATTCTCGCTACTTGCCTTTGGTCTTGGGTCTTAGGTATGTAAATCATAGAAGTGGATGTGATTCTCGAGTCGAAAGTGGTTTTCTAGTAACAAATTCTCATAAGCAACAGGGAGTATTGTCATTGGATATTGTCGTAAAGTTACTTTAAATGTATTCTGTACTTTTCGCACGAAAATGCAACAACTTCAAGATACCATGGCATATGTACCTTGAGACCATAATTAAGTCAAACTGACAGATAGATAAGAGAGATCAAAGACTTAAATAAATACCCAAAAAAAAACAATATAATTTAAAGTAACCTTTATTTCACACAGTTACAATATTGAAACACATATTTAAACTAATGGATTAAGCAAATATCCTAACAAAAATGGAAAAACAACACGTTTATGTCTCTCAGTAATGTCAGTAGCCAGCGCGCGCAAGATGGCCGCCTCGGGGTCCGTTGGCGCGAAAACTATTTTGTGCGTTGTTGTCATAGCCCGATCGTTCGGCGTCTTCATACGAAATTTGCGGTTTGAAACCACGTTCGTCTGCCTCGTAATTTACTGTCTGGAATGTAGAATATTAGAATTATTGGGTATAAGCCTTAATGTATTAAAATTCTAAAATTTCTTGTGTTCTAATAGTTCTCTTATTGCCACGAAACAACAAAATCATGCGGCTTTATAGAAATGTGTTATGAGTAAATTAACTAAATCAGTATGTACCTTAAGTGTTTTTTTCAAATGATCCAAAAATTAATATTTTACACATTCTTCTTATTAAATTTTTACACTTATTAACGCTTTTATTATGTAGTAAAGCTTTTATTTTGCACATTATAAAAGCTTAACTCATATTAAAATTATTATATTTATCGGAATGTTTAACATTTTAAATTTCAAAGTAATAACCAATTGAAAAATTCATTCTTTAACTAAGGTTTAAATGTAACTTAAAGGCCTTTCGTAACTTAAATTCAGCTTAAGTTTGTTTTAAATAAGAAATGAACAATTTTGTGAATTTTATGCATTCAGTCTACCATTTTAATATTAAATGATTAAAAGGGAATGAAGTTATTTTTTACACTAAACATCTTTTAGCAGCTAAAATAGTAATACTGTATACATATAAAATAACGTATATGCAAAATCTAATGCATAGCATATAAAAAATTGCAAAAACCTAAGCCCGACGCGGGGCTCGAACCCGCGACCCTGAGATTAAGAGTCTCATGCTCTGCCGACTGAGCTAGCCGGGCTACATCCGAAGGCTTGAATTAGGGCATACAATACGTCACACTGCAGACTACATTATCGATTTCTAGGGTATCTAGGACGATGACCTAGCTTGACGAAGTTTAAGTGCATTAAACTACGAAGTCTAGCTTTGTTCAGTTGCGATGTAGTGGAAAATAGTATTTGTTTTTCCAAAGTCTCGTCTATGCGTTTGCTAGAATACTTCGAAATTGGTTCAGTGATTGTAAAATTGTTAGGTAATAAATAAATAAATACACCATGCAGTCACATACATAGTCCTGACCCCACACTAAGATACGAGTCTTGTGTCGTGGGTATCAGAAACTACGAGAGACTTTTTCGGTCTCACAAACACCCAGACCCGGAACAAATATTTGTGGATCACACAAACATTTGTCTCGGTGCGGGGATCGAAAACGCGGCCGCTCGTTTCGCAAGCTGGTGTCTAGCCAACTGCGCCACGGGGCTGTCAAATTACATTCGCATTTACGATTAGTTATTGTTAATTATGATAATGGAATGTAAAAAATAAATTATAATGCATTTTGGGATTTGAGTTTACACGTTTGCGATCAGGCCGGCAAAACTGTGTAAGCTGGCAATTTTATAACTACCCTAAGCAGAAACTGATCATCCTTATTTGTGCAGTAGATTTCAATTGTAATTTTCACATAGCAATCAATGATTCAATTTTAGAGTTTTTGTTCGCATAAATATTATGTCCCACATATTTATTGCCTGATGTAAAATCGTCTATAACAAATATTAAATCCCACAAGTTTCTTGTCTGACATAAAATTGCGTATTATAATGATTATAATATTTTAATCCCACATGTCTCTTGCCTGACATACTCTTCTCTTCTCTTCATCAACCCATATTCGCCCACTGCTGAGCACGGGTCTCCTCTACCATTGAGAGGGTTTAGGCCATAGTCCACCACGCTGGTCTAATACAGCTTGGCGGACTACACACCTAAGAAATTCCTAAGAACTCTTAGGTGTGCAAATTTCATCACGATGTTTTCCTTCACCGTTAAAGCAAGTGATAATTCAATGTGAATACACACATAACTTCGAAAAGTCAGAGGTGTGTGCCTGGGGTTCGAACCCGCGACCGTCGAGATTCTCGACCGCGCGCCCAAACCTCGAGGCCATCACTGCTTCACAATACCTGACATACAATTACCTATAATAAATATTAAATCCCACAAGTTTCTTGCCTGACATGAAAACTGCGTGTATATATTGAATCCCACTAGTTTCTTGCCTGACATAAAATTGCGTATAATAATGACTATAACATATTTATCCCACCTGTTTCTTGCCATCGGGCAATACCACGTGGTATTCCCCCTGGGCGCGCTCTTGCTGTCTCTCCTCGTGGTGTCCAAACTCTGTGCCTTCCTGGTCATTCACCATGTACCCGAAGTTGTAGTTGGCTGGCTCCTGATGAAATTTAATTAAGAAAGAAAGAAAGATACTTTATTGTTGGCCAGTGCGAAAAAAAAAACAAAAAAGGAAAAACAAATAACAAAAACATAATAATGATAAAAAAAGCAAACAATTAATTAATAACTATAAAACACACAGCCAACAACGGTCCCCTCACTCAGCTACATGCTGCAATTCCGTTTACTCGGAGTTGTAGCGCTGATTTTCAGTGGGGGGACCATGTGACAAAACGGACGCTAGGTTGGCGTACAAGCAATAAAAATATAAAAAAAATTAATTCATAATAAAATAAAAGCACAAAGTAAAGTATAAAAGCAGAACAAATTAATAACATTACATTACATAAAAATTAGGAATTTTATTATATTAATTTATTAAATAATAAGTTTAACTTACGTAAACCTATGTATAAAGATTTTGCTAATGATATAATTAATAGAAAATACTCTTGATTAGAGTGGCTTGTATTTTGACTTATAGTAGCCGTGTTGGCTTGGTCATAAAAAATGGTCGGTACTGTCTTAAGAATATGTGTGTTATCTTTCAACTTTGACTAAGGCCTAACCCAGAAGAGGACCTGGCTAGTAGTGAGGCTTCCTTTCAATTCTGCATCACCCTAGATTCGACTGTTAGAGAATGCCTCAGGCGTTAAGTGCATCTATAAAAACTAGTATATAGTGTGGAGATAAAAATAAATGGATTGCTAATATTAACTCACAGCATCGCCTTCATCAAATGCAGTTCTTCCAAAGGATCCAGCATTGTCGTACCCGTGGTCATCTGCTCCCAATCTTGCTTGTGGTCCTGAGCCATGTCCTTTAGGGGAACTCCTGAGGGAAAAAATGCAGAACCTTAGCTAACGAATTTTGAGCCCCGTGGTGTCCAAAGAATAATGAAGTGTTACTTTTTCTAACCAATACGATACAATATTTTTATTGGAACCCACACAACTATAAGGCGGTCTTATCGCGAAAATTAGACATACACACTTGTGCGTATGGCCCTGATGGGATAGGCAAAATTATTCATTTATTTCTGCATCCAAGTTTGTCCAATTGTATATAAAGAATAAAAAACATAACCAACTCGGGAATTGAAACCGGGACCCTTAGATCCCACAGCCCATGTCGGAGTAAAATCTTAGCTTACTAATAAAAGAAAGGAAAACTCTCATTAACATTACCTGCCAAACCCATTCCTATGGTCTTCACTATCATGGGAGTTACGGAGTCCAAAGCCAAGTTTACCGTGGCCCCCATGGCCCAAACTCCTTGCTGCTATGACTTCAGGGGCAAAGCCTTGACCCTGGGTGGAGAAGCCGTTCTTAGCAGGCGGAGGTGGAAGGTAGCTGAAATTAGTCATCATTATTAATCTTTATCTGTTATGATAAAAGATCACGCATATAAGTTCTCAGGAATTTCTTAGGTGTCTAGTCCGCCAACCCTCACCAGGCCAGCGTGGTGGACTATGGCCTAAACCCTCTTAATGTTAGAGGAGACCCGTGCCCAGCAGTGGCGTATATGGGTTGATGGTATTAACATTTATACAGTCCCACTGCTGTGTACGGGACTTCTTTATGACTAGATTATCATTATAGTTTGCACATTAAAAACATATTTTGCTATTTACAGAGGAATAATCTTTCGCTATTTGATTTGATTTGGAGAGTATCTTTTTTTTACGGATATAAAGCTACAGTCAAGTCTCGCAATATTTGTAGTGCCTTTGTATTACTATTCTTTTTTCTTCATCAACCCATATACGCCCACTGCTGAGCACGGGTCTCCTCTACCATTGAGAGGGTTTAGGCCATGGTCCACCACGCTGGCCTAGTGCGGGTTGGCGGACTACACACCTAAGAAATTCCTAAGAACTTTTAGGTGTGCAGGTTTCATCACGATGTTTTCCTTCACCGTTAAAGCAAGTAATCATTCAATTTGAATACACACATAACTTCGAAAAGTCAGAGGTGTGTGCCTGGGGTTCGAACCCGCGACCGCCGAGATTCTCGACTGTTCGCCTAAACCTCGAGGCCATCACTGCTATATTACTATTACAAGCTTTTATTCTAGATTAATAATGGAGAAATGATGATGTGACTGACCTTTTTGATGGAGGAGGTTCGGCGAGTGCCAACGCTGCAGCCATCACGGTAGCAATAATAAGCTGGAAATAAAAACATTATATAAATTGCATCGGAATTTCCATGTACACAGCACAAAAACACTGGGACTAAAAATTCAATAAAAAAATGTTCCTTCGAAATATCGCCAAATTTCGATCTCAGTTATCTGTATAACTGAAAATTGTTTTCCCAAAAGCTATCAAATAAACACTTTCATATATAATTAAGATTTTAATTAAAATTAGTTCACTTCAACATTTTCAATATATGATTCATATTTGACTTATATTATTACGTCACTTGAAATAACAATATTTAAACAAGAATTATCTACCTTCATGTTTACAGACACAAAAACGAGAGCGGTTATTGATGCATAACACCTTCAAAGATGCGCTTTTATACTATACTATACTATAGTATACTAGTGGGGGTTGAAAAATCACTTGTCATTAGCGGCACAAAAGGTAAGCTTTCAAGGTACTACGGATTTTGGAACAGAGAAAGCTGTTGAGTGGCTATTGGTTTGAATATGATAGTTTTATTTTTAACACTTAAATATAATTGAGCCCTGTGGCGTAGTTAACTATACACCACCTTGATATTATATTTTAATAATTAAAGTTTGGCCTTACTTCGCATAGGCACCATTTTGTAAAAGTAGGTATCTCATCATATCTTCTGTCATGTTCCCATCTTACACCATCATTCAAATTAGGCAAAAACATAACTTTTACAAATTTTAATGACTAATATATGGGCTATACAATTTTCTAATAAAAATAGAGCATCTGTTTGCCGAACTAGGTAAAAACCTGTATTTCGGCACTCAGCGCCTCTTCCCTATTTCTTATATGATAGCCGCTAAATCAATGGAGTTTATTGTAATTTCTTTATTGGTCAAATACTTTTGAGATGGAATCGTAACAACAAATCCTATCTTTTCTCTTAAAAATATTTCTTTAGATAAATATATCTAGATACTAATCTTATCTTATTCATCAACCCATATACGCCCACTGCTGGGCACGGGTCTCCTCTACCATTGAGAGGGTTTAGGCCATGGTCCACCACGCTGGCCTAGTGCGGGTTGGCGGACTACACACCTAAGAAATTCCTAAGAACTTTTAGGTGTGCAGGTTTCATCACGATGTTTTCCTTCACCGTTAAAGCAAGTAATCATTCAATTTGAATACACACATAACTTCGAAAAGTCAGAGGTGTGTGCCTGGGGTTCGAACCCGCGACCGCCGAGATTCTCGACTGTTCGCCTAAACCTCGAGGCCATCACTGCTATATTACTATTACAAGCTTTTATTCTAGATTAATAATGGAGAAATGATGATGTGACTGACCTTTTTGATGGAGGAGGTTCGGCGAGTGCCAACGCTGCAGCCATCACGGTAGCAATAATAAGCTGGAAATAAAAACATTATATAAATTGCATCGGAATTTCCATGTACACAGCACAAAAACACTGGGACTAAAAATTCAATAAAAAAATGTTCCTTCGAAATATCGCCAAATTTCGATCTCAGTTATCTGTATAACTGAAAATTGTTTTCCCAAAAGCTATCAAATAAACACTTTCATATATAATTAAGATTTTAATTAAAATTAGTTCACTTCAACATTTTCAATATATGATTCATATTTGACTTATATTATTACGTCACTTGAAATAACAATATTTAAACAAGAATTATCTACCTTCATGTTTACAGACACAAAAACGAGAGCGGTTATTGATGCATAACACCTTCAAAGATGCGCTTTTATACTATACTATACTATAGTATACTAGTGGGGGTTGAAAAATCACTTGTCATTAGCGGCACAAAAGGTAAGCTTTCAAGGTACTACGGATTTTGGAACAGAGAAAGCTGTTGAGTGGCTATTGGTTTGAATATGATAGTTTTATTTTTAACACTTAAATATAATTGAGCCCTGTGGCGTAGTTAACTATACACCACCTTGATATTATATTTTAATAATTAAAGTTTGGCCTTACTTCGCATAGGCACCATTTTGTAAAAGTAGGTATCTCATCATATCTTCTGTCATGTTCCCATCTTACACCATCATTCAAATTAGGCAAAAACATAACTTTTACAAATTTTAATGACTAATATATGGGCTATACAATTTTCTAATAAAAATAGAGCATCTGTTTGCCGAACTAGGTAAAAACCTGTATTTCGGCACTCAGCGCCTCTTCCCTATTTCTTATATGATAGCCGCTAAATCAATGGAGTTTATTGTAATTTCTTTATTGGTCAAATACTTTTGAGATGGAATCGTAACAACAAATCCTATCTTTTCTCTTAAAAATATTTCTTTAGATAAATATATCTAGATACTAATCTTATCTTATTCATCAACCCATATACGCCCACTGCTGGGCACGGGTCTCCTCTACCATTGAGAGGGTTTAGGACATAGTCCACCACGCTGACCTAGTGCCGGTTGGCGGACCAATCCTATCAACACCATTTTATGTTATTTTCGTATACTCTTAAAGCAATAGCAACAATATCGACTCCACATCTTTCTCTGTTCCGAACAATGTACCACAATAAAGTGCCTAGTCAATGTGTTGACACTACGTTTCCTATGAGTCTGCGTGACCTCATTCGGCTAGGTCGTGAACATAGCGTCCTTCGCTTTGTTTAAGGAACACTTCCCTTATAAGTTGTTTTTCTCGTGTCTTCATATTGTTATTGAGTCCAGACACAAATAAAAATTGAGTGTAAAAGTTAGATTTAACTAATAAATAAATAAATAATGACTTTTCTACCTCACAAACACAAACAGAAACGAATAATTATGGATGATAAAACAACAAACGGAGCGACGATCGAACCCGCGACAGATCGTTTCGCAAGTTGGTGTCTAGCCAACTGCGCCACGGGGCTGTCAACTGATATTTTTGATATTCGTTATGGAATAAATTAACTGGATAACTGGGTAATAAGTACCATCTATCTTTGTACCGAAGTTCATCAAAATCGACTCCATGGTTCAGGCGTGAAAGCTATTCAAAGAAACCAACTCGGAAATGTAGCGAAATAGAATCGAAAAGCCTTTGGTAAACTTGGTATATAAAGTGAAAATATGCATTTATTTGAAGGGGCCAAGGATATAAAATGATCCTAGGACATTCTTATTTATTTATAAACTCTTTATTGCACACAAAGAAATGATATACAAATCAAATGAAAAAAGAGATTTTAATGTTATTTTATTCTCTTTGAAAACGTACATATTTTTCTTACATTCTAAGCTTTTAAATATATACATACATACATATCGCACTAGTATTACAATAGTGTTGTAACTCAAAATACATCGAAATTGACATAACACTATAATTAAACGTAAAATTAATTTCCTCACAAGTAATTAAAACTGTCATTGGAATAATGCAGAAAATGAATAAGTTATGACGTGTTAAGACATTATCCATGACTGACCGGTAGTCTAACCCTCCATCCCAATATTGTGTCATCTTTAGTTGCGACCAACAGTGATCGAAAAAGTGCATGCCGCTTGTTGCATTATTTCGAGTTCCAACGTTATTACTGGATCAGGTATGTAAAATTCATAGTTTTATTTTGAAAGAATACAGTATTGTTGATTTATACTTGACATGGTTTTGTTCTTATTTTTAGTTAATACACTATCACTGATTTACACAAGCTTTAATAAAAATAATATTTCTACTTAAGACACTATAATTGACTAAGTTAGTAATTTTTGACATAATACAGTTTTGTTGAATTATAACTTTAAATCGATTTTTTGCATGGTCTATATATTTATTAATAATAATATTTACTTTAAGTTACAGTATTACTTACAATTCGATCGAATGTGTAGCAGTTTAATGCAAATAAAGCTTATAAACTTTTTTATTTAAAAAATTAGAGTTACTTCACTCTTTGTGACAAGCATCAGGTTGGGAGGTGGGTAGGAATGTATTTAACAAAATAAATATTTATTTAATTTGCAGGTTTAGTACCTATCCATCGAGGGCCACCAGTAGAAGGCAAATGACGAACTTGGTGTGAATTCATCACCGTCATTATTGTCACAGGTGAATAAAAACGATCAAACTGCTATCCAGGTAGAAGACATTGATACTACGAAAGTGCAATCGACACTTTCGACACCGTCATCATCTACAGTTCATTCAGTACTTCAACAAATCGACGTAAACAGTTCCCCGAGTATGATTGTAATCAAAAGAAATATTACATTTCACCCCTCCACTAAGACCAGAGCGACGATGTTGATTCCCATCATGATCCACATTTCGTTCCTAATTCACCAAGAAAGGAATCTAGGGTAGATTGCTAAGAGGTCAAACAACAAAATGTCCAGGTAGCTCTTTTTCTGGAAGCTCTTCTTCAAGCGGCATGGATGATAGAGTTGTGAATAATGTGAGTCCCGTTGCTGGAACCAGTGGGCTGACTACTGAATCAAATATTTCATCGGAATAGCAAAACAATAATACCTGGGGCAGGAAGAGATGGAGAGGATACATATTGCGAGACCTGGAAAATGCAGGTTAAATTGTTGTGTAAAAATAAACGAGACATCAAGACAAGATTTTGTTTGCTAAAAATTGATTAAAAACAAAATTTTAATTATAAATAGTGTAGTTTATCAAGATTAGGTAAGACTGTTTTTGTCTTGAAAGGTTTATGTTATTTTACAAAATGTTTCAACTTGTTTTTAAGTAGGTATAGGTAGACAAGCATTAGTTTTAGTACACTATACTTCAATTATCACAGCTAAAAAGAATAATCTGGTTTTATTTAATAATATCCTAACCAAAAAAATAAAGAGATCGTATTAAATGGTATATTTTACTACCATTTACTCGGAATTCGTTTTCGATTTATTGTTGTAATGCCAAAAAGTGAGTTTAAAACGTAAAGAAAATGACTTATTCAAACTGTCGTAACACAAAATATTTCAACAATAATGACGTAATTAAAAATAATATTTTATTTTGAACATTGTGCTTGGAAAAATACTGTCTTAACTCAAAATTCGTTAATAATTTCCCTATTATTATTATTTTTTAAAAAAAATAAAAAGGTAATGCCTTCAATTTCATTCCAAAAACACATAAAACATTCATTATATTCGTACCTATTACAGAAAGTGACAAATTAGTTTTTCGTTGATTCTGAAAAATCGTCTTTTTTGAGTTACAACACTATTGTAATACTAGTGCGATATATTACTACAGTTTCTAAGTCAATACCGAATTGGGTAACATGTTGATATCAAATATTTTAACGATTAAAATAAATATGAGAAATGTTTAAACGATAAGAAAATACCAGATTTGCAAGGTTTTATTAATTAATTGAAATTATTTTGTAATATTACATAATGATAAATTTGCTTAGTTGATAATGAACATAAAACGTTCAGAGGTGTGTGCCTGGGTTTTAACCTGTGACGGCCGAGATTCTCGACTTCCCTGCCCAAACCTTGACGCCATCACTAATTCTATGTCTATATATAACCAGAGACTTTCAATCAATTATGCCGATTATTAACCGTTAGTGCAAACGTGTTCTGTAGTGGAGAACATGGCTCGGCAAACGTAGTGTAGGACGTCCGTCCAGGGTGACGATATCCGCAAGGTGGCAGCGGTGGGATGACGACGGCCGAAGGTCGAGCCCAGTGGCGTGCCATAGGAGAGGCTTATGTCCAGCAGTGGACGAAATGAAGGTTGATGATGATGATGCCAACTATTAAAGGTTGATAGTATCCTTGTATAATCATAAAAAAAAACAGAAATGTCAGTATTCTTTATTAAAATAACATTAGCTACATTTCGCGTCGCTAAGGGAATTTCTTCACCACATCGTCTTCACAGCAATGACACATTCCGTAGCTTTAATTTATTTTAATTGTCCGCCAAACCGCAATAGGCTAGCGTGGTGGACTAAGGCCCAAACACTGTCAGCAGAGGTACGTATATGGGCTGATGATGATGATGATTTTAGATGATGGGTGTGATGAAGTATTGGAGGCATATACGGCATGGATCAGTGGCGTGCCTAGGGCAGGGTAGGCGAACCTTTATGCATCAACGTGCCATTTTTTATAAAAAAATGTTTAATGGGGTCATTGGCGTGCCATCAAATAATTTTGACTTTCTGATTATTTGGAGAATAACAATAATAAATACTATCAAAACTCTTTATGACATAAAGTAAACAAAAGAGGTACATTTTGGAATGTTTTTATTACACGCATAAATTAAATTATTGTAAAATTAGTGTGACTTCTGTGTGATCAGCGACGTGCCCAAAATATTGTGTCGCGTGCCATCAATGGCACGCGTGCCATTGGTTCGCCTACCCTGGCCTAGGGTGTCAAACTAAGGCAAACCCAAATGTTTATTTAGTAGCAGCATATTTTTTTTGGTACGTAGGACTAATAAATACCTACCGGTTAGTACTCACATTCACGTTTATAGCGTTATTTTATAAATAAACAATCGTTAAGTTCGTTATTCGGAACTATGTAAGGCAAGTCGGGCTTTCGGGCTTCTATGGAAGTACCGCCACTGGGCATGGATATCAAGTCAGTAATTCTTAGTTCTTAGTTAGTAATGGCCTCGAGGTTTGGGATGGCCTCGAGGTTTGGGCGCGCGGTCGAAAATTTTGGCGGTCGCGGGTTCGAACCCCAGGCACACACCTTTGACTTTTCGAAGTTATGTGTGTATTCACATTGAATTATCACTTGCTTTAACGGTGAAGGAAAACATAGTGATGAAACCTGCACACCTAAAAGTTCATAGGAATTTCTTAGGTGTGTAGTCCGCCAACCCGCACTAGGCCAGCGTGGCGGACTATGGCCTAAAACCCTCTCAATGGTAGAGGAGACCCGTGCTCAGCAGTGGGCGTATATGGGTTGATGAAGAAGAATGTCAACTAGCATTGAATTGATCATCCTTCACCAATCACGGTCAAGGCGATCTAAAATAAAACAGTACCTACTTGATACCTTTCAAAGACGTATTAGAGTATTTTTATTATTTATTTTACACGGCAATAAAAACAACATTGCTATAAATAACTGTACATAAGTTAGTGTCACAAATGGCGGCCGTATCGCTGTCAGCAATTTCTTCCAGGCAACCAACAGATGTATTGCCATCCAATAATTTCAACTACCAATTATCTACGAAGATTCACCAACTAATTTAGCTTGTTAGTGGAACAGTTTTTACCCTCTCAATGGTAGAGGAGACCCGTGCTCAGCAGTGGGCGTATACGAGTTGATGAAGAAGAAGAAGAATTCTTAGTTTCAGCTATTTTAACTATTTAAAATTATTTGAGCACATACAAGAAAACATGTTTATTACGCTTCTGTCTATCCCATACATGTTAGGAATAGAAATAGTTGAGCATAAAAAACATTCTATAATAAAATAGATTTATACCACAGCTTTTTAAGAATATTCCTATAAACTATTTTTTACGTATTGGTTTTATTAAAAAACTAGATTCCATTTATGATTACGGTGTTCAATTTACAAAGCGTTTTAAAATACCCAATAATAAATATTACAAAAATATTTTCAAAGCTTCGTTTTTTTCATTCGTGAGCATTCACAATGAATCATTTACTTTAACGGTGAAGAAAAACATCGTGAGAAAAGTTCCTAGGAATTTATTAGACGTGTAGTCCGCTAATCTACACTACGCCAGTGGTGGACTAAAGCCTAAAACACTTTTAGGCGCGCAGTAGTCTGATGACGGTGATGATGATGATAATGAATTAAAAAAACATATGTATATAATAAAATACATTTATTAGCACTACATCTATACAAGCTTAAGAACTATGAGGTACTTTGATTTTTTTAAACATTTTTGTTACTTGCTCAATATAAATAAGGTACATTTTACAGTATAAATTTTACAAGTGCGTTCATATATTACGACAGTTTCGTCGCATTATTATAAAAGGTCTGTTCATATTTAACGAAAGTTATTATACTATTATAGTATACTCATAGAATTATCAAATTTTTAAATAATCTTTTGATATTTCAATAGTGAGACTATAAAAAAAATATTAAAATAACCAACATTTTCAATAAATAAAAAATGTAATAATACTCTGTTAAAAATAAGGTTTTCATAGATGCATGCACATACATAATTTAAGGGGATTAAAACTCCCAAGTGTTACGGATTACAACCCTTATCTAATCAGTAAGAAGTGAAAATACTAACATCGATAGTCACATGAAAAAATACATAAAAACATAAACTAGAAATAATACTCTTTCCTTTTCATATAAACAGACCTAACACAAAAAATCCGTTGTTTATTTAAAAATCTGCAATTCACTTTACTTTGACGCGTTATGTGAACAAATGTTCGTACTTTTTAAAAGCCATTTCTTTCCTAATCTGGTGCTGATATACGCTTAAGTATATATCTCGATTAACCAAGTTTCAATATTCTTTCTTGATCTTTACCAACCCTAAGATTCTCTATATTTGGACAGCATCATGCCTTTAAGAAGTGGCGGTAATTCGAATGTGTAATGTCAAATTTATAACTGTTTATTGTGTCGTCAGTATATTCTAATTTATTAAATAAATATCGCGGGCTTCAAACCAGAAGGGCGCATAAACAAAAAGTAGTTTTTTTTTATGACGTCAATCATTTGTAAGTTTATCGATACACCACTTCTGATTTTTTCTAAATGGTAGTTTAATAACTGTTAAAGATATTAAGAGGTTGTAGTGATAAATTAAAACAAAAATTATTAATTTTTTGTTGCCTGCTGAAAAGTAGGGGTATCGCTTATACGCCCTTCAGGTTTGAAGCCCACGATACTTAAGCATAAAGATTATTATTGAGAATTTTGTAAACTGTTCTTTTGAGCTTCCATGGAAGTACCATTACTACAATCAAGAAGGAGTTACCTCTTTGTCGTGTCAGTATAAATGTCATTACTTATGGCTTTGAAGAGTTGTTAAGAGTTTGCTTTGTTCACATTCCACGTCAAGTAATCGTGAATTAATAAGGTCCCTCGGAGCCTGTTAAATCTGCTGCGTTTTCGTCATATCCAGAACGTGCGTTTTCTACTGGTTCTACAGATATCCTGGGTTTGAATCCGCGTTCGTCTGCTTCGTACTCTACCACCTATAAGGAAACATAATTTTCATTATTAATATTGACAGCGACCGTGGAATGAGAAGCCGCGGTATCGATCTTCGCAGCGAGACAAATGTATGTATGATTAATATTTGTTTCGTGTTTGTTTGTTAACCTTAACCAAAAAATTATCTCGTAGTTGCGTAGTCGATAATGAAGAGCTGGTATTGTTTGTCACATATTTTTAAGTCCTAATATTACACGCTGTGCTACTAAGAAGCGGTGGTGTCAAACATATGATTGTCTAATCGTAGGTTTGGCTCGCTCGGCGTGTTGAAATTTCCTTTCTAGTCTTATTCAACTTTTCTGTAGTAAATCCAAGTAATACGTAGACAAGGAAAATGTTCACATATATAAGCCCTATACTAAGATACAGACTTGTGTCGTGGGTATCAGAAACAATCAGTTTGTAGTCTTATTCAACAGTTTTTTTTTTGAGACTTGTAGTGTTAACTACTATAAAGGTACTGTACCTGTTTGTTCCCATCAGGTAAGACTACGAAGTATGAGCCTTCAGCTCGGTTCTCCTGTCTAGATTCCTTGTGTCCAAAATCACTACCAGTGATGAAGTCGTTCACCTTGTAGGCAAAGTCGTAGTGCGCGGGCTCCTGGAATACAATGAAAATTGATAAAATGTTGGAACATTGTCGTTAGTATTAATAAGAATATTTCTGAAGGTATTTAACACTAGTTGTTGCCCAAATTCTGTATGCGGAACTCTTCATCAACCCATATACGCCCACTGCTGAGCACGGGTCTCCTCTACCATTGAGAGGGTTTAGGCCATAGTCCACCACGCTAGCCTAGTGCGGGTTGGCGGACTACACACCTAAGAAATTCCTAAGAACTCTTAGGTGTGCAGGTTTTATCACGATGTTTTCCTTCACCGTTAAAGCAAGTGATAATTCATTGTGAATACACACATAACTTCGAAAAGTCAGAGGTGTGTGCCTGGGGTTCGAACCCGCGACCGTCGAGATTCTCGACCGCGCGCCCAAACCTCGAGGCCATCACTGCTTTACATTGCGGAACATTAGACTTTAAAAAGAATATTCTTTCCACGATTTTGCCCCATATGTAGCACTTTGCTTGACCTGGGAATCGAACCTAGGATTTCTAAGTCAT
Organism: Cephonodes hylas; assembly: GCA_030295005.1. Taxonomy (NCBI): domain Eukaryota; kingdom Metazoa; phylum Arthropoda; class Insecta; order Lepidoptera; family Sphingidae; genus Cephonodes; species Cephonodes hylas. The sequence continues at coordinate 5,449,695 of AP025386.1, read as the reverse complement.
ACACATTTCTATCCCAGTCTGTGTCTTAATATATAGCATTTCAGCAACCATTCATTGATCGCTTCCCAATATGAAAATTCTAATCACTTGTGATGTCATCAATTTATATCACACTATTTATACCTGATAATCTTCATCTGAAGTCCTGCTATAGTCATACCCCTGGTCAGATCGGGAGCTATGTTCCGGGATGCCGTACTGGTCTGACGGAATAGCGTCCCTAGCTGAAGGGATTTCGTAGCTGGCGGATGGGGAAGACCTGGAGTCATGGATATAAAGTTACAGATACCTACATGTTCATCATCATCATTATCATCAGTTTTTCTTTCGCCCACTGCTGGACAAAGGCCTTTACTGTGGCACGCCGCTGGGCGTGACCTAAATTTATAATAATTTAATCTGTAAGATAGACCTTAATGAAGTTAGAAACGTTTCGTAAATGCCCTCAATGAAATTAATAAAATAGTGAGGTAAGTCTCTACTTAAAATTAATCTGTTTCATGTTATACTTACTTGGCTGAAGAATATGATGAAGCAACGGCATCAGTCTTCAATACAGTTTTGGGGACACCGTATTCTTGCGAAAGACTTGAAGAAGGCACTTCGTATGTATCAGACAAATCTTTTGCTCCAAAATCGTTGAAGTCTTGTGAATAATCTGACGTAGGGTTCGGCAGACCATATGACGAAGACAGACTTGATTTAGCAGCACCATAAGTTTGAGAACCCTTAGGTTTAGCAGAACCGAAAACACCACTTTTGGCAAACGAAGATTTGCTCTGTGGCAAATATTTGCTGCTAGGTTTCTTGGCTTTAGAAAGAGACCGTTCAGGTGTCCCATATTCTTCGGAGATTTTACCAGGAGCTCCATACAAAGTTGAGGGGGATTCGATGTTTCTTAACTGGGAATTAGGTTGATGATTCTTAGTGGAAGGCACTCCGTATTCTTGGCTAAGGGAGCTGCGGCTATAGTCTTCGTTGTTCCTTGCAGATACTCCATAGTCTTCAGAGAGAGCGCTCAAGGTTTCTGGAAGCCCATACTCTTGGGAAGGGGAGTTATGAGAAGGCACGCCGTATTCCTGGGATGGACCGCTTCTTGGGATAGCATATTCTTTAAAAGAGCTGCTACGGGAAGAAGGAACTCCATATTTTTGGGAAAGGCCACTTCGCGATGCAGGATTATTCCGAGGAGTCCCGTACTCCTGGGAAATTTTCTGGGACTTCCTGGCATTTGGCACGCCATACTCCTCTAAAATCCTGGTCTTCGGAGCTCCATAACTGGATGAAAGCTTAGTTGAGGTCCTAGTTCTAGAGCCGTATTCATTTAGTGAATGGGCTGAGGAGTGTGAAGGAGGACCATACTGTTGTGATGGGGATCTCTGAATGTCTGAATGATGATCGTGGCTCGATCTTGCTGATGCGTAACTGTCCCTGGAAAAGTATATTGCAAATTAAAACTCACAGATTGGTAATAGCCATCCTTTTTTATGGTATAGAGACTACATTTGCGCTATCAGTAGATTTGCGAGTTGATAAAATTGTGAGAATAAGTTGCCGCTTTTTTAAATTACATTTACTTTTGCTTCAAAGGAAGATAAAATAAGATCATATAATAGTATTTAGAAAAAATGCGAGTATTTTTTTTTATTTAACTATTAGTTTATTACTTTAAATAGAAAATATAGACTTACGGAACAGGCGGTTCAGCTATGGTGAAAGACAGCATGCAGAGGAGTGGTATAAACATCTAGAATAAAGGAAATAAAAAAATCATCAATATAATATACAATATCATCTTGCCCTTAATAGCTCCATAGTTTTTAGAATTTTCGGCGATAAACATCTTAGAAATTAAGCTCGCAATCATAATTGTACGTGTGTGTAAATTTTCGCTAAGAAAAGAATTTTTAAAAATACGTCACGTTTTATCCAAACGTGACTTAAAAAGGATGTACAAGATTTAATAATCTACACTAATTTACATAATTTTATATTATTAATTACTGCAATTTTTGGCTTATTTGCTGGATTAGTATATTTTTTTATTCTTTTCTTATAACTTACCTTCATATTTCCGATGAATTCAACTCAAATTCAGGAATATTCTGAAAGATACAATAGAAATTATTACGTATAGGAAAGGTAATGTATAAAATGAGTCGAATTATTTAATAGTTCATTTATCAAAATTTAAAACAATTTAATATAAATACAATTTATAAAAGATGAAGGAAATACAAAGAAAAAGCTTAAATAAATTTTAAACTTTGAAACTAGTTACATAAAACCTCTTTTGTCTTTAAAAAAGTTTTACACATTTTTTATAGCTGACCCTATATTTATAAATTCCAAATTTGATTTAAATTTCAAAATTCAAATAGTTCTAAATAAGTTTTTTAGCTAGGCAAAGGCACTAAACCACAAAGCCACCACAAGTTGAGAGCTTGCAATCGTATGATACAATTCCGAACCCATATCGACAATTTATACTAATCCGGTACAGGGTGAATTGGCTAAGATCCACCTTACAATAAACTTGCCAGGCTATTTTGGACCTTATTCTTTTGTAATAAAGACCTTGAGTGTTAGAATGTTGGGCTATTGTGTTCCGATGGTCCTTACTAACATGTCGACACTCGATCTAGTTTGAGTATTGTCATTCTTGATTACCTCTAAACTGTATGTTTTGTTTACTTTTTTGTGCATCAAGGTATCTCGGAATAAGTGTTTCGTCAGGCCTTAAGATCGATTCCCCGGTCGGGTAAAGTTGTATTGGACTTTTTCATCAAGAAAGTCCCGGTAGCAGTGGAAAGTCTTATGATGCAAATGGCAGCAAATATCCGATCATATGTGTTATTAGAAAATATTGTGGTAATTTTACTGAAATATGGCTGTAGAAATGCATTCCTACCTATCCTTTGGGGATATAAGCGTGATTATGTAACTGTATCAGATGCTTAACGTTTTCACGTCTTTTCTAAGGGGGCCTACAGTTCTGCCTATCTTTGGCGAAGTTTTTAACTCCGTACTTACTACTAATGAGAATTTCATAATAGATAATCTCACTAACTCTTTACTTGAACAGGAATTCGAACCCGCGATCTCTAGATCACACGGCACATACTTATACCACGAGGCAGTCTTTTATCACCTAGAGCACTTACTGTCACCTACAGCTTTGCATGCATAACCAAGTATATCTAAATAATAACCTTTATGTTATTCTGATGTATAAAAATGTATTTTATAAGTTTCTTTAAAAGCATTAAGTAGTATTTCAGTGAGAAAGTAAAAGAAATACCTACAAACTTTCGCGTTTGTAATGTCAAGTAAGATGATATGATTAAAACACGTACCTTTTTAAAGACGTAATGTCCCTTGATGTCAGTAGGTGGCGCTGTACAGCAATTTTTTTTAATTATCCATAGAGGTTTTCTTTTAATTTTGTATACTCGTATATCGCGAACAAGGCGCCATTATAATCGTAGTGTCGATTTCTGAAAGATGATCAATAAATAAATTAAAAATATACGCCATTATCTTTTTGGTCAGTATTATTATTTTTATATGGTACAGCCGCTGTTTATAAACAAGAAATTAACATTTTAAGCAAATATTGTAACACTGACTAGCGGTCTTGCGGTACAAGCAAGTGCCTTGTTATTTAGAAGGCCCCGGGATCGATTCCCAGATTGACTATTATTGGGTTTTTGCATTACGGCATTCTTAGTAGAAGCTTTTTGTTTGGAAATGTACTCGTAAAGCAGCAATAGACTTTAAAATATTTATAAATTATTTTTTAAATTTAATATTTTATATAATTTCTAATAACGTTATCTATGAATGTCTTCTTCCTTAAAGTAAGTAAAAGGCTAACGTATTGAACTAAGTCTCAAATCCTTATATTTAGGGGGCAGCGCCTAGAGATGTTCATGGAAAGATCTATTCTTAAAGAAAAGCTTAAAAAAAATTGAACCAAAAATATCTGATAACAGGTGCATTACGAATCTCTATTATCATCATCTTGCCCAAAAGGGGGTGAACAATAAAGGCAAGGCCACAGAATAACTTCAAACAACGATACAATTTGTCACACATTAACAAATTTCATTTACCGTCCGATGAAATTTATTTTGTAAAGAAATGCTTAAAGCTCTTTCGTAATTGACAGCAAAAGTAACGTGGTCTGATGTATATTGGCAAAGCTATTTATTGCGTATTGTTAACACTTTATGTTTGTAGTAATAAAGGCCTTTTTGCCTTGAACAATGTAAGGAATGGTTGGTTTTGAGTTCGTGAGCATTGGTGACAAAAGACGCATTATAGTAGAGTCGTGTCGTCTTCATTAATCTTTAGTTAACAAAAGATTTACCAGAACCATTTTTACTTTAAATACACTTACATCTGTATCCTTTGAGGGGTAGGCAGAGATTCAGTTTTGGACCTATGTTTCGCCAAATTTTAGGTCCCACATAACTGGGAGAGTGTCGCCTGCCGTATATCAGGGAGATTTCAAGACTCCTTGCTGTTAAAATTTTCCAAACGGAAACATTAAATGATACTTTGAATACGAGACTTTAAGATGGCACGGCAATTGTGGCGCTGAAAAAAACAATTTGTAATCTATGAATAATATACATAAAGTAACATTTATTTGTGTTCGTTGATACTTGTATATACTAATACTATAAACAGAAATATATTTCGTTTTGTATGTCTGCAAAACTTAAAAGTATTTAACTACTATGAATGATTTTTGTTATAGTTAGGGCCTTTGAAACTTATAGAGTGGAGTTTTAAAAATCTGTAAATCTGTGTAACATATTGCTAGTTATAAAATAATTCATGATTAAAAAAAAAGTTTAAAACAATTGTCGAAATCTTGAAGTGGAAATGCCTGCTTTTTCGTGTGATCGCGTGTGTATTAATCGATGACTAACTATCGATTAAAACGATGGCAGTAACCATCGAAGGAACATCACTATTGTACAACGAAAGGTCATTACGATGTCATTCGCTTAATAGAACATACAAACACTTTAGTATGTGGTTTAATGAAAACGTGATGTTGTAATGACTGCTCTGTTGGTCTGGGACAAGTGTATGTGCGATCTAGAGATCCTGGGTTGAATTCCTGGCTTGGGCATTTGGTTAAATTTTTGAATTTACCCCATCATCATCATCATCATCAGCCAAAGGACGTCCACTGCTGGACATAGGCCTCCCCCAGAAACTTCCAAAGCGCTCTATTGGAAGCGGCCTGCATCCAGCGGCTTCCCGCGATTTTTACCAAATCGTCGGTCCACCTTGTGGGTGGACGTCCAACACTGCGCTAACCTGAATCTTGTGGTACGCCCTGCTGACTAACGAACGAAGCTCTGGCGACCGATTCGATGGCGGTATAACCATCCCATTTGGCGTAGACAAATCCCACTGACTGGTGACGGGCAGCAGCGCCACCAGTGCGAATCACTACGCCATGCGCTCGCCAACCCGCCTGCCAAGCGTGGCAAGAATCGGCAATCACCCCACATGGACTTAATAAAAACCAAAATTTAGCTCATCATCTTCATCAACCCATATACGCCCACTGCTGGGCACGGGTCTCCTCTACCATTGAGAGGGTTTAGGCCATAGTTCACCACGCTGGCCTAGTGCGGGTTGGCGGACTACACACCTAAGAAAATCCTAAGAACTTTTAGGTGTGCAGGTTTCGTCACGATGTTTTCCGTCACCGTTAAAGCATACACATAAAAAATAATTGTTTTGGATCTAGATGTTTGTGACCGAATTAGGATGAACTTTTAAAATCTAACTTTAAGTTTCAAAGACATATGTTTCTTAAGATTTAGGCACGTTCAAACCTCAAGCCCACACCTCCGAATGTCAAGGTTATGTCTGTATCACTAATAATATTATCAAGTTCATTAAACGTTAAAAGAGATTCGTAGGAATTTCTAAGACGTGTAGTCAGCCAATTCACGTGAGGCCAGCGTGGTGGACTAAGGCCTAAACACTTATGAAGGACCCCCTGTTTGTAGTGAAACGTATATATTATGCTAATATACTATGATAGCGAAATTTTAGAAAAAAGATTAAATACTCAAGAAGACACAGTAGTCTTTTACTCACCAATCACAATCCACTTCTTAAAATTAACGCTCCATTTTCAAGCAATTCTGATGTGGTTTTCACAGAACGTATGTATAATTTAACAAAAACTACTTTCCGGCGGTGGGTAAGGGTATGTCGGGGCCAACGACATACCCAAAGACCCCAAGTACCTCAATTATTCGCCTGGACCCTTTCTACTCGTATTTTACTACCTCCTTAAGTTCAACCGCTGTCGAGGCCTACCCCAAACTCCTAACAATGCGTTATGAAACAGTGATCTTGTCACTGACATAATGACCCACATATCTATATTCGGTAGCGGTTATCATTATCTGTTTTGTAGACCATGAACTAGAATAACAACCCGACTTGTTCCGTTAAAATTTGTAATTATAGTACATCATTCATTCATTAATTATCGGCCAATTATAATTAGGTATACAGGCTGTATTCAGATCGTGTCCAGAAACTAAGGCAGGCTTCGGTGACTACAAATTCATTGGCGTTAAAAGCATTCCGACAATATTTTTTTTACGTTTTCCATACAACCATCAGTAGGTACACCTGTGTGATTTGTATGGAAAACGTCAAAATTTTAATTTTTTGTCGAAATTTCTTTAATGCCAACATGTTTGTGATCACCGTAGCTATTCTTCTTCTTCTTCTTCATCAACCCATTTTCGCCCACTGCTGAGCACGGGTCTCCTCTACCATTGAGCGGGTTTAGGCCATAGTCCAGCACGCTGGCCTAGTGCGGGTTGGCGGACTACACACCTAAGAAATTCCTAAGAACTCTTAGGTGTGCAGGTTTCATCACGATGTTTTCCTTCACCGTTAAAGCAAGTGATGATTCAATGTACCACCTTAGTTTCCGATCACGGTCTGAATACATAATTTTGTTAGTGTAATATAGAATCAACGCACAGACAGACTATATTTTTTAATATAGGTACAAAATTATCTCAGCGTGATACGAATTTAATAAAAACAAAACATTTATTTCGCGTTCAATTCTCGTCAAATTAAAAGCTTAGATTGTGCGTAAAAATGGTTTTAAAATATTATTTCCTATTCACGTGTTTCCACGTGGCATATACAAGAATTGTGATAGATCTAATTGCTAATAATAATAATGTAACAATCAACCACTCTGGAATAAGTGTTAAACTAGTTTCCAATGAAGATATAGAGTTATTCAACATAGGAACAGCTGAACTAAAAGAAGCGCTGAAAAACCATTACGGAAAAAAACCGAGCAGTGTGTATTTGAAAAGCCCAACCCCATGGGGCGATCTATACGAGACTTACAAATGGGAGCAAGTCTCGAGAGTAATTTCCATCCATTCAGCAAGATTAAAACAAGTCACGAAAAAGCCAGTTTCAATCATGACAAAGAATTTCATAAATCGATCTAATAAAACTTTAAAAGTCGATGCTAGCATCAGTCATACAGTAGAAAATACTTTGACAACATCGTGGACTAAAGAGAAAGAGTACACGGTATCGCAAGAAATAGAATATGGGATCAACTTCTTGTTTGAGAAGGCGTCTGGGACTACAAGTTTCTCTTACACCTCACTATGGGGTCAGAGTGAGGAAAAATCGGAAAGTGTTACGATTGGCAGCTCTAGTGCTGTGGAGACAGAACTTCAGCCAGGACAATCGGCAACCGCAGTTCTATCGGTAAACGCCGGTTATTTGGAAGTGGATGTTGTTTACAAAATATCACTGCGTGGTAATTTAGCGGTTAATTTTAGGAGTCCGTTCAGAAACCATCATTTCTGGGGCCCGAAGATTGAGGATGTGATGAAGAGTGGTGGGATGAAGAACGAAGTGTTTCAAATGGAGACTGTTAAAATGGGATATAATGTTGATGCTACTCTTGTTGTGTATGATGATGTTACTAAAGAACCACTGTAGTTTCATCATCAGCCCATATTTGTTTTAAAGAGCGCTACGGGCTTCCTCTACAACTAACAGGGGTTTGGGCTTAGTCCACCACGCTAGCCCGGTGTAAATTGGCGTATTATACATCTAATAAATCCCTAAGAACTTTATGATGTGCAGGTTATCTCACAATTTTTCCTTCACTATTGTAATTCTTCTTCTTCTTCATCAACCCATATACGCCCACTGCTGAGCACGGGTCTCCTCTACCATTGAGAGGGTTTAGGCCATAGTCCACCACGCTGGCCTAGTGCCACTATTGTAATTGTTTAATAAAAATTAAGTAAAGATTTATATGTTTGTGTTTTTTTTCTTCATCACTAATTTTATTGATAGCTTTGGCTGAGAGAATTTCACTATAAAATTTAGAAATAAATTAAAAAATTTATACACATTTATGCCTGTATTTACAATTATTTTGCTATTTTATTTTTTGATAAAAAGTCAAAGATAGTCCCTTATTCTACTAAGTTTCTGGTGGGTGATCTAATAATACCTTGTCGAATCCGGGAATCAAATTCTGAATACTAATCTCAAATGTGAAAGAAAAATCAGTGTACTTACCTGTAATTGGTTTTCCGAAAATCACTATAGGTATACGTATCACTTTAAATAGGTACTTCAAATCGTGATTTAACTCATTTTACTTATAGATTACACAAATCTATTTATATTTTACCGTCTCTTTTTTATTTTCACATTATAGAATTATTTTTATATTTTACCTTCCCATTTATGTAAAGCAACATTTTGTCCGTAACAAATGGGGTGTCATTTTTTTTATCAATTGTGTTTTAAGACTAAAACATAGATACATTGTATTTTAATATTATTTCGATAATTTCAGAATATTGTAAAACTACTAGTAAAAATATACCTCACTATTAAAACCAATATAATCACAGACAGATAAGTTATTTAACGTGTAAATTTGAAATTTAAAAATACAACAGACTAAACACTTTCCAAGCGACCGAATAAAATGCAAATGGAACTTTTAGATGTCAAATGACCTATGACATGGTTTATCTAATCAGTCTAAGTGAGGAGAATATACACTTAAAAAATAACGTAAGTGCACATAGTTATAAAAAAACTTTGAAACGCCGTTTGCAATCAGAGCGCAATAATTCGATAATTTTCCTTATTTAATTACTTTCGGCTTAATATGCCAATGATATCATTACGCAGAAACAATAATGAATGACAATTTTATCACTCGGGGTTAACTGAAGAGGTTAATTCAAACAGGTTAACAATAACTCATTACTTTGATATAATTATCAGAGAAATTGTCAGGAGGAAAATTATATCTTTTATTTTGAGGAGACTGAAAAGGTTAAATAGTGATAGTGATAATAATGCTGATAATAATGATGACAGGGTGTCTCGCTCGAAAATGAAAAACCCTTTTTGATGCTTTATTATGGTATAATAAGGTACAGATAGAGACTGTCTGATAGAGTCCAAAACGGTGGTAAATGAAAGGTATTTAGTAAACGGGTTTATTGATCTTTTTTGTCAACTGCAGCCATTGAAAAGATTTTGGCCTAAGACCACGCTGGCCTAGTGCCGGTTGGCGAACTACACACCTAAAAAAATCCTAAAAACTTTTCGGTCCTGGTTTCATCACGATATTTTCCTTCACCGTTAAAGCAAATGATTAATTGATTGTTAATACACACATTACTTAGAAAAGTCAGAGGTGTGTCTGGGGTTCGAACCCGCGACCTCCGAGATTCTCAACCGCGTGCCTAAACCACAATCAATAAAGACTGCCTCCTAATCTCGTGGTAGCATTTGCCAGCGATCAAGAGGTCCTCAGTTCGATTCCCGGGTCGGGCAGTGTTATAGGGTTTTTCCAATGGGAAATTCTTAGTAGCTGCACGGAGTCTAGCTGGCTGAGGCTGAAAAATGTGGCTGAGGAATGTCAACAGACTCGCCCTAAATTAATTGAGACTGATACCTTGCGAAATGTGGGTGCAGAAATGCACCTACCGCTACACCATTTGAAAACGCAAGCGTGAGGTTATGTACATATGTATTGTAATTATGTTTATTGACACTGTATTCGAAATGACCATTAAATCTACTTTTTTCTTACAACTTCAACTTATATTTAAATCACAAAAAACTTAACACAATATCCTGGCTTGGTTTACGTCAGTTAAAAAGACATTGTTCTATTTATTTATTTATATGTTTATACATACCTTTTTTATTTATTTATTAACACACCATAAAATAACAGCAAGCTTTGAACCCCTCACGCCCTAATACGATATATCAGGTATATACAGGGTGTATACAGACTATGACCAGAAAGTGAGGCAGGTAATAGCCAAGGTCACAAACCCCCTGACGTTAAAGAAAATTCCGACAACAAAATGAAAATGTCGACGTTTTCCACACAACCAGTATTAAATGTATGTGGTTTGTACAGAAAACGTAAGAAAAAAATTGTCAGCATTTTTTTTAACAGCAATTGGTTTGTGATCGCCTCAGCTATTACCTGCCTAAATTTCTGATCACGGTCTGAATTCACCCTGTACATAATATCTCATACCGCCCAAAATACGTAAGATGGCCATCGAGAGGTTTAAGTCGGTATGCCGGCGTAGGATTTTCATTAGGGTCCCAACTCAGTCAAGCGAACAATAGTTCCACACGTTTAGTTAGAAGGCCAGAGACCCCGACATACCCCTTTCGGCCTCCCCGAGGTACCGAACAGGGAGCTTAAGGTGCTTTCCTCTCATTAAAAAAAAAAAGGGTTTGGAGCCCTTACGTGACGCGGTGATAAACGACAGCAACAATCTTCAAGATGGTTCAAACATTAAGCAACTATTAGTAAAATGATCACTTTCGATACAGCCTCTCTACCATAGGAATCGAAAAATATCGTTCGTAACAATTTTAATAATTTTGTCAACGAACAGAAATTACTAAGAGCAAAAATTATTGAACATGAGTGCAATAAAAAAACAACAATTATCTGTCTCCGATACGGAGGGAGGTATAAATACATGCTCGCGAATGTAATCATTACACTGCAGCTACGACTTGTGTAAAGGAACAATTAAAGCACAAAGATGGGCTTGAAATATTTCTTGTTGTTCATGTGCATCCACATGGCATGCACGGAGATGGAAATCAACATCCACGCCGACGCAAACGACATCAACGTTGAAACCTCAGGCCAAGAATATCACTTGATCGAAGAAAGTGATAGAATACAGTTTAAAATTCAAACAGAACAATTGAAAGCAGCCGTAGAGAAGCATTACGGAAGGTGGCCCAACGACGTGTATGTTAGAAGTCCTACTCCGTGGGGCGATTTGTACAAGAGCTACGGTTGGGACGAGGTCGTGCGAGTAATTAATATAAAGTCAGCGAAAGTACGAAAAGGTGATATCACCCCCACGATTCTGGTTAGAAAGAATTTCATCAACAACTCGACTAAAACCATGAAACTGGACACCAGCGTCAGCCACACTGTTACAAACTCGTACAAACTATCCTGGAGGAAGGAAAATAAATATAGTGTGTCTCAGAAATTTGACTACGGAATTAATCTGATATTTTTCAAGGCTGGTGGATCAACTACTTTTGGGTATACCTCGATTTGGGGCGAGAGTGAGGAGAAGTCTGAATCTGTCACCATTGGAAGTACTAGTGGCGTCAAAACAGTGCTGGAACCAGGGCAGGCCGTGACAGCTGTGTTGGCGGTCAACGCTGGTTACCTAGAAATCGAGGTTGAGTACGAGATATCTTTGGCAGGAATCGTAGCAGTGAATTACAAGAAACCGTACAACGGCCACCACTTCTGGGGTCCAAGGATTGAAGACGTGATGGAGAGTGGACACATAGCAAACGACTTGATCCAAGTTGAGACCATAAAAGCCACATATCACTCAAACGCTACTCTGACTATTTATGATAAGCATTCCAAAAATGTAGTGAACACTGTAAGCTTGTAATAGGAAATAACAATCTGATGCCATATTTTTGTGTAACCAAAGTTTTAAAATGATATTATGTATGAATATTTGATTTTAATTAAATATATACTTATTGATATTCAGAATTAGGTTTCGTATTTTTTCAATTATCTATTAGCCCCAAATATAACATATACATACGTACATAAACTCACGTCTATCTCCTGTTAGGGTAGGCAGAGACTATAGAGCGTCAAATGCCACGGTCCAAACACATCTCTTTCGCTTCCTCCACTGACATTATCCTCTTCATGCATGCACGTCGGTTTCGAGGACTCATTATACTATCCTTTTTAAATAAATTACCTACGAGTATGTGGTCTTTATAGCTGACCCATGGGCCATGGTTCACCATTAACCCCTTCATATATATCCGTCTGACGGAATTGTAAGAATCTAGTTTTAGTCTTAGGATGAATGAGTTCCACTGTTTAAATAAATAAATAATAAATAAATAAATACACCCAACAGTCACATACATAGTCCTGATCCCACAGTAAGATACGAGTCTTGTGTCGTGGGTATCAGAAACTACGAGAGACTTTTCGGTCTCACAAACACCCAGACCCGAAACAAATATTTGTGGATCACATAAACATTTGTCTCGGTGCGGGGATCGAACCCGCGGCCGCTCGTTTCGCAAGCTGGTATCTAGCCAACTGCGCCACGGGGCTGTCTCTTAGACGCCGATGATCAAGTTCTTCTTGCGTCATCGGAGTATGAGTTACAGTAAATGGTGAATATTATGAACAGGGCATTAATGAGAAAAGGTATGAAAGTGAATGTAAGAAAGATGAAAGTAATGATTTTAGAGACGAGTGAACCCGGGACAGCATAATGATAGGGAATGAAAAACTGGAGTAAGTGGATGAATTTATATATCTGGGTTCTGTGATCACAAGTAATGGTAAGTGTGAAGGAGATATTGAAAGAAGGGTAAAGTTGGGTTATAGTGTTAATGGCGTTGTACTCCCTCGCGGCCAGAAAAAAATCTCGGGTCGCGCTAAATTAGCGATACAAAAAGAAGTCCTGGTGCCAACACTAATGTATGGAAGTGAGTCTTGGGTATGTCAGAACAAGCATGAAAGTAAAATAAATGCAGTTGAGATGAGAGCGCTGAAAAGTATGTGCGGGGTGAAATTGGTAGATAGAGTGAGGAATAGTGTGATAAGGGAAAAATTTGTTTTAAAAGTCGATATAGTGACCAAACTTGAAAAGGCCACATTGAAAGGATGAATGTTTGCAGAATTACGAAAGAGATTTACTGTGCGGGAGTGAGTGGTGAAATCGGTCGAGGAGAGGCCAGGTGGAACTATAAAGACCACATAGGTAATTTGTTTTTTCTTGGTGCTCGTAAATGCAACTTATAAATAACAATATTATTTTAAGAACTATAATTTCATACATAAACTCACGCCTGTGTTCCCTGATGGGGTAGGCAGAGGTAAATTTCTACACCCACATTTCGCCAGGTATGTGTCAGTCCCACGTAATAGGGGGCGAGCCTAATGCCGTTTTTCGGGCACATTACCAGACTCCGTGTTGCTACTAAGGATTTCCTAATGGAAAAACCCAATAACACTTAGCCCGACCCGGGAATCGAACCCTGGACCTCTAGATTTATGAGACTACGAGGCAGTCTAGAACTAGAATTAATAGAATAAAAAAGTTTACAAGTTAAAATAATCCCATGAAAAACAAAACTTGTAAAAATCCTAAGTCTCGCAACTCAGTCCTTTTTCCGTAAAAAATTGTGAGATCCATCCACGCCACGCTCGATCTTCGACTGTCCTTATCCAACCGCTGCCAGGCAGCAAAGTAATCGACGAACATAAACCAAATGCAAATATAATACCATATCATAATACCTCACCTGGAAATTATAATATCATCAATGAAAATAGTTGGCTTATAAGCTCTGTCATGAGCCGAAGGAAAACAGGCAAAAACGAATACTTCATTTTATTTATTCTTATTTACCTTTTAATCATGATGAGTCCACATACTTGTCATTGCTGGATACTGGCATCCTGTACAATTGAGAAGGTTTAGACCTTAGTCCACCATGCTGGTCTAGTGCGGGTTGGCGGACTACACACCTCAGAAATTTTGATAACTTTTAGCTGTGCAGGTTTGCTCGCAATACTTTTCTTCAATGCTAATGTAAGCGAAGATTCATACTACATAGTATAAAACAAAGTCGCTTCCTCTGTCCCTATGTCCCTTTGTATGCTTAAATCTTTGAAACTACGCAACGGATTTCGATGCGGTTTTTTTTTAATAGATAGAGTGATTGAAGAGGAAGGTTTACATGTATGATAACATCCATTAAATATCAGCATTGCACCCGTGCGATGCCGGGGCGGGTCGCTAGTTTTAATACAAACTAAACTTCATAAAGTCGTAAGTGTGGGTCTAGGGTTAGAACCTGCGACCGCCGAGATTCTCGACTGCACTGAAACCTCGAGGCCGTCACTACTCGTATATTTAATGAAAAAAAATTTACAACAATTATAGCTGAAAGTGCATCAAGTTTAAGTTACATACCTATGTATACAAAGTGGTTTCAGACCGCGATTGAAAAACTAAGGCGAATAATAACTAAGGTGATCACAAACCCATTGGCGTTAAGAAAAATTCCGACAAAAAATAAAAAAATACGTTTTCCATTCAAATCACACACATTTAATATCGATAGTTGTATGGAAAACGAAAAAAATATTTTTTGTCGGGTTTTTTTAACGCCAACGGGTTTTTGATCACCTTAACTAACACCTGCCTTAGTTTCCGAACACGGTTTGAACACACCCTGTATATAGAGACCCTCACTGAGCCAGCGTGGTCGGATGAGCCCTAAACCCTAATGATAGAGGGGGCGTACATCTGCTTATAATATCAATAAAGTGTTATTAAAGAAAATTGTGATTATTATAAGCCTTTCAGAAATTAATATTAAAATCTTATAAAGAATATTTGTAACCAATGTCTGAGAACTTTTTAATTGTTATTTGTTTATCATTCCTATAAATAGACAATCTGAGAAATTGAGTAAGTGTTAATAATTTTAAAAATTTGAGTAAAACATCTGATGACATAATTTTAAATAAAGGTAATCTACCTTTATAAAACGATGTCAATGAATGCACAATTTATTTGAACCTGTTATCTCGATATTTCCCTCGAAATTGCATTTATCATCCATTCCTAATAACATGTAATGTTTTTCTCAAAAGGTCGAAACTCGCCCTGGGTTGGTTTATTGATCATTATTTTTTCGTAATTGTAACCATTGAAAAGGTGTTAGCCTCAGTCCACCACGCTGGCCTAGTGCTGGTTGGCGGACTACACACCTAAGAATCACTAAGAACTTTTTAGATGTGCAGGTTTCATCACGATGTCTTCCTTCACCGTTAAAGTAAGTGATAGTTCATTGTGAATAATTAATTGTTGCACTCTACCATTGGGATTTAAAATATGTGGTTTGAATGGAAAGCGTCAAAATTTTTATTTTTTGTCGGGATTTTTTTAACGCCAACGGGTTCGTGATCGTCGTAGCTAATATCTACCTTCGCTTCCGATCACGGTCTGAATACACCTGTATACATGTATAAAAAAATTGTTTCAGTTTCATGTAGCATGGAGATTAAAATTAATAATTATTTACCTGTAAGCTTTCTATTTCTATTAATTATAGTTCTTAAAATAATAAGGTTATTTTTGGGTTGCTTTTACGAGCAACAAAAAAATGGTGTTTGTTGCTAATAGATAATTAAAAAAATACGAAACTAAATTCTGAATATCAATAAGTATTTATTTCATTAAAATCATAACATAAATTAAATGCATACATAAATTTAAAACATTGCTTACAGAAAAATATGGCACTAAATTATTATTACTTATTCCAAACTTATAGAGTTAACTACATTTTTGGAATGCATATCATAAATAGTCAGAGTAGCGTTTGAGTGATATGTGGCTTTTATGGTCTCAACTTGAATCAAGTCGTTTGCTATGTGTCCACTCTCCATGACGTCTTCAATTCTTGGACCCCAGAAGTGGTGGCCGTTGTACGGATCCTTGTAATTCACTGCTACGATTCCTGCCAAAGATATCTCGTACTCAACGTCAATTTCTAGGTAACCAGCATTGACCGCCAACACAGCTGTCACGGCCTGCCCTGGTTCCAGCACTGTTTTGACGCCACTAGTACTTCCAATGGTGACAGCTTCCGTCCTCTCCTCACTCTCGCCCCAAATCGAGGTGTACCCAAAAGTAGTTGATCCACCAGCCTTAAAAAATATCAGGTTAATTCCGTAGTCAAATTTCTGAGACACACTATATTTATTCTCCTTCCTCCAGGATAGTTTGTACGAGTTTGTAACAGTGTGGCTGACGCTGGTGTCCAGTTTCATGGTTTTATTCGAGTTGTTGATGAAATTCTTGCTAACCAGAATCGTGGGGGTAATATCACTGTATCGTACTTTCGCTGACTTTATATTAATTACTCGCACGACCTCGTCCCAACCGTAAGTCTTGTACAAATCGCCCCACGGAGTAGGACTTCTAACATACACGTCGTTGGGCCACCTTCCGTAATGCTTCTCTACGGCTGCTTTCAACTGTTCTGTTTGAACTTTGAACAGTATTCTATCACTTTCTTCGATCAAGTGATATTCTTGGCCCGAGGTTTCAACGTTGATGTCATTTGCGTCGGCGATAATATTGATTTCCATCTCCGCGCATGCCATGTGGATGCACATGAACAACAAGAAATATTTCAAGCCCATCTTTGTGCTTTAATTGTTTCTTTGCACAAGTCGTAGCTGCAGTGTAATGATTACATTCGCGAGCGTGTATTTATACCTCCCTCCGTATCTTATCCGATAATTATTGCTTTGTGTTTAAGAATTTTTGTTCTTAGAAAGATTATCAAAATTCTTAAGAATGTTATTGTTCGATACCTATGGTAGATAGGCTTTATCGAAAGTGGTCATTGAACATTATAAACATAAGGTTGCTTTATGTTTGGCATAGATAAAGGTATAAATATGCCGTCGTCAAAGAATCGTTATATCCAGGACTCCAACTCTCATTGTAGCAAACGTCAATCCTTTAACAATGGGTTTAAAATATTTTGTGTTATTCATGTGCATTCACATGGCGTGTACAGAAATGACAGTGGATATACTCGCTAAACATGACAAAATAACCGTCAGACACAAAGGTCGAGAGGTGCACGTGATCGAAGACGACGATCTTCATTTTTTTAAACTTGACGAAGGACAACTGACAGATGCCGTGGAAAAATATATTGGGAAAAGACCCGATGCAGTTTATATAAAAGATCCTACGCTCTATGAAAATTTGTTTGACGGTTAAATATGGAAGGAGGTCTCAAGAGTTATTTCAGAGCTCAGTCCTTCTAACGTAAAAAGATGTTAGATCCATGTGATACCAAGTCGATGCATTTATTCAGTCTCCATTTAAGGGTTTTTAAATGTACAAATATAATATGAAAATAACCTTATGCATATATCCCCCAAGGGGTAGGCAGAAATGCATTGAAAAGAAGGACTGAGTTGCGAGACTCGGTTTTTTACAAGTTTTGTTTTTTATGAGATTTTATGATTTACTACATTTATATGTATACAGGGTGTATTCAGACCGTGATCGGAAACCAAGGCGAATAATAGCCGTGGTGATCACAAAGCCATTGGCGTTAAGAAAAATCGCGACAAAAAATAAAATAAAATAGTGAACACTATTTTGTAATAAGTAACTAAAATTGCTATATTTTTTTTGTAAGCTAAGTTTTAAATTTATTTATATGTTTGATTTTAATGAAATAAACAATTATTGATACATAGAATTTAGTTTTTTCAATTCATCTATTAGCATTAATTATTGTTTTATTTATTGGTACTCGTAAAAGCAACCCAAAAATAAACTTATTATTTTAAGAACTATAATTAATAGAAATAGAAAGTTTACAGGTGAATAATTATTAACTTTAATCTCCATGCTACATGAAACTGAAACAATTTTTTAATATATGTATACAGGTGTATACAGACCGTGATCGGAAGCGAAGGTAGATATTAGCTACGACGATCACGAACCCGTTGGCGTTAAAAAAATCCCGACAGAAAATAAAAATTTTGACGCTTTCCATTCAAACCACATATTTTAAATCCCAATGGTAGTATTACTTATTCACAATGAACTATCACTTGCTTTAACGGTGAAGGAAGACATCGTGATGAAACCTGCTCATTTAAAAAGTTCTTTGGATTTTTTTAGGTGTGTAGTCCGCCATCCAGCACTAGGCTAGCGTGGTGGACTGAGGCTAACACCTTTTCAATGGTTACAATTGACAAAAACAATGATCTACAAACCAACCCGGGGCGAGTTCCTACCATTTAAGGAAAAAAATACATGTTATTGGGAATTGATGATAAATGCAACTTCAAGGGAATTAATATTGAGATAACAGGTTCAAATGAATTGTGCATTTATTGACATCGTTTGATAAAGGTGGATTATCTTTATCTCAAATGATATCATCAGATTTTTTACTCATATATTTAATATGATAAACACTTATTTAATTTCTCAGATTGTCTATTTATAGGAATGATAAACAATCACAAGTTCTAAGACATACAGACAGACAGGTTGTTATATTTAGACGGTTCAAGTAAAAAAGGCTTATATTAATCACTATTTTTATTTTTAGTAACCTTTTATTGATATTATCAACACATTTACGTCCCCTCTATCATTGAGAGGGTTTAGGCCTTTTCTCCATATAGGGTCTCTATATACAGGGTGTATTCAGAGTCTAAATTTTAGACCGTCATCGGAAACTAAGGCAGTTATTAGTTAAGGTGATCACAAATTCGTTGGCGTTGAAAAAAAATACGGACAATTTTTTTTTTTACATTTTCCATACAATTATCAGTTTTAAATATATGTAGTTTGTATGGAAAACGTATTTTTAGTGGTGATTTTTCTTAAGGCCTGGGTTTGTGGTATCATGGCTGTTATTCACCTTAGTTATCGATCACGCTCTGAATACACCCTGTATACAAATGTATTTAGTAAATCATCAAATAATTTGATGCACTCTCAGCTTTAATTGCTGTTAAATTTTGTTTCATTAATTCGACCTATGCATTGAATAAGGTTACTTTTGACTAAAACACCAAAGTACTTTTTATGTCTATAATTGAGTTAAACTTGTTTATATATTTCACTAGTGAAGTAATTATAATCATAAATGTTGTTGTTGTTTGAAGAGCAAAAAAGTTATTAATAATTTTGTTTAAATCGCTGAGAAAGAGAAGTTGTGCTAAAGTGCATTTAACTTTATTCTGCGCATAGGTCGAAATATAGTAGTAGTGACGGCCTCGAGGTTTAGGCGTGCAGTCGAGAATCTCGGCGGTCGCAGGCTCTAACCCTAGGCCCACATTTACATCTTTATGAAGTTTAGTGTGTATTAAAATGCATCTTCGCTTATATTAGCATTGAAGGAAAACATTGCAAGCGATTTTGGAAACCTAAAATTTCTAAGGATTTCGTCGGTGTATATTTCTTTACTGAATACTTAAAAGTTCAGCTAAGCATGACTGGACTTTAGTCAGTCGTCGAAGTGTTCAAAGTTAACGAAACGGACAGTCTATTTGCAGACAGACGAATCGATCAACTAGTCGAATTCGTCGACTAGTCTACAATGTTAAGGAATGAACGTTCTACAAACATCATGAATCGTTCAGCCAGTCGATTTCTCTACTCTTTGACGCACTCATGTCTTTACTCTAGGTTTTATTCTTCTTTCCGAACTGCTACTGAGAATATTATATAAAAAAAACACTGAGATAGCGAAATTTTATAATTTGTTTAAGGTAATTGCATGCGTTCATTCTCGTGCTCATTAATAAGACAACCTGAATTAACATGCTTAATTAAAATAAAAGTGGTAATGGAGTTTTTATTAAAATATTCTTCAGGTTTTAAATTCGATACTTTAACTACTTTAAATTGTAATAAATGATACTACACATATTATCATTTATAACCAATTTGTAATTTATGATATTTTTAATGACAAATTTTGTATGCCAAACAAAGTTGGATTTGTATGGAAATTAGATTTCGTATGCCTGTCATGTATAGTTTACATATCATCATCATCATCATCAGCCAAAGGACGTCCACTGCAGGCCTCCCCCAGAGACTTCCAAAGCGCTCTATTGGAAGCGGCCTTAGTGTACATATCTTCTTCTTCATCTTCATCAACCCATGTACGCCCACTGCTGAGCACGGGTCTCCTCTACCATTGAGAGGGTTTAGGCCATAGTCCACCACGCTGGCCTAGTGCGGGTTGGCGGACATATACCTTATGTAAAAAGTAATTTATGTAATGGCAAAAATCAGGGGTTGTAGGATTCACACTGTAATAAATAAACGTAATACAAATGAAATGCTTCATTTTGAATAGAAATATAAATTTATTTTAGTAAAATTATGAATAAATCGTACAAAGTAAAATTATATCACTTGGTACAGTGACGACACTTCCTTCCCATAGATTAATCGTCTATCGTTATATCCAAACTATGGTCAAAATAAAATGTGGCTTGCACTGTTTCCGCTTGAATTATTTCGTTGGATATACCGCTACTCTTCATGACATAAGCGATATCCGAGCCATAAAAGTTCTTTCCATAGTACGGTGTTTCGTAGTAAGCCACTACAGTACCTTCTAAGGATATCCTGAACTCTATAAGAATTTCTACATTAGCGAAATCCGCTGACAATACTGCCGTCGCTTCCTTCCCTGCTGGAACCAAAGTTTCTAATTCACTGTCACCAATTGTTGTTGTTTCAGATTTCTCCAAATCCTTCCCCCATTCTAAATCGAACACCCAACTGGTGTTGCCATCAAAAGACACTTCAATGACGTAATCGAATTTATCCGCGACCGTGTATTGATTTTCTTTTTCCCAGTTTATGTTTACGGTGTACTCGACGTCATGAGTAAGGCCCGTGTTTATTTTCGCAGGCTTAGCCTTATGGTTTCTGAACGTTTTCTCCGCGAGGTCCAAACGCTCAACTGATTTGTCTCTAACGCTTGATGTATCAACGGTCATAACTCTTGACACCTCCTTCCACATCCGACCGTCGAACAAATTTTCATAGGGCGTAGGATCTTTTATATAAACTGCATCGGGTCTTTTCCCAATATATTTTTCCACGGCATCTGTCAGTTGTCCTTCGTCAAGTTTAAAAAAATGAAGATCGTCGTCTTCGATCACGTGCACCTCTCGACCTTTGTGTCTGACGGTTATTTTGTCATGTTTAGCGAGTATATCCACTGTCATTTCTGTACACGCCATGTGAATGCACATGAACAACACAAAATATTTTAAACCCATTGTTAAAGGATTGACGTTTGCTTTAATGAGAGTTGGAGTCCTGAATGTAACGATGCTTCCACGATGGCATATTTATACCTTTGTTCGTGTCGAACTGAGATAAATTGTTATCTGGGGGCACGGCAGTTCGCATAAAACAATGTTATTCATTTTTAGTGCGATTACCGAGTCAATTTGTTAAAAGATTTATAGTCATTTTTAATTTCATTAAAGGTTTAGGCGTGCGTTCGCAATGAATTATCACTTGCTACTTTTCTATCATCATCACTATCACCAGCCTATATATCTACGTCCCACTCCTGGGCACGGGCCTTCTCTACCGCTAAGAGGGTTTAGGCCACCATAGATACATACATAGATACATAGATTCCACCACGCTGCCCTAGTGCGGATTGCTGAAATACACACCTAAGAATTTCCTAAGAGTTTTTAGGTGTGCAGATTTCTTCACGATTCACCGTTAAAGCAAGTGATAATTCATTGTGAAGACACAAAAAGAAACACTTCGAAAAGAGATCGGTGTGCGGCTAGGGTTTGAACCAGCGACCGTGGAGATTCTCGATTGCGTGTTTACACCCCGAAGCCATAACTACTTATAAGATAAAACTGAATGGTACAGATACAACCGTACGGCGTATGGGAGACTCTGGTTTATTGCAGAAGTTTTGTTGAATTTATCCATGAATAAATTTTCATTTACTGCATTTACCATCGTCATTAACAGCCTTTCTCGTCTACTGCTGGTCATAGGCCTCTCCTATGGCACGCTACTGGGGTCGATCTTCGGCCTTCCTCAGACATGCCAACATTTTTCACGGTGCGGGAATCGAACCCGCGACTTTTAGTTTCGTAAGCTGGTAAATAGCCAACTACGCCACAAGGCAGTCAATCGCTATAGTTATCTATAATTTAATTTATTATATATTTTTTTTATTCATGACATGGCCTAAGATATAGACTGTAAGCAGTTTGTTTCCGGAGAATGGGATCGTCTCACTATTCGTGTCATCAGAGAGGCCTATGTTCAGCAGTGGACGAATTAAAGGCTGTTGATGATGATGATTCGTGTCGTGTCTACTAACTCTACTTTCCGTATCTCTTGACTTAGCGACCACAAATTATTATAATTATTGACAAAAAACGGTTGTCGAGAAATCCGTAAAATTGACAGCGTCGCGGCGCAGTTGGCTAGACACCAGCTTGTGAAACGAGAGGCTGTGGGTTCGATCCCCGCACCGAGACAAATGTTTGTGTGATCGACAAATATTTGTTTCAGGTCGCGGAGTTTGTGAGACGGAAAAGTCTCTCGTAGTCTCTGATACTTACGACACAAGACTCGTATCTTAATGTGGGATCAGATCTATGTGTGTGACTGTTTGGTGTATTTATTTATTTTTAATCAAGCTGAGATGAGATGCTACCTTATGAGGAAAATATAATATATTATTATAAATTAGCGATAACTATGACCGCAAGTAAAAAAATTTAGATAACAGTTCAAAGAAATTATGCATTCATTGACATCGGTTCATAAAGGAATCTTACTTTTATGTCAATTCTCAAATGATATTTTAATTTTTTTAGAGACAAACTTAATTCGCTTTTTCAGCGTATCTCTTTATATGTACAATACACTTTGAATAAGTCTGAAAAGTTTGGTTGTATGGCTTTGACGGTTCGAAAAAGTCTCCGTAAGATGTAATGTTTTGTTTCTGAAAAAAATAAATAAAATTAAACAGGGTATGTATAAAGATTGTAATTGAAAAGCCCCGTGGCGCCGTTGGCTAGACACCAGCTTGCGAAACGAGATGCCGCGGGTTAGATCCCCGCACCGAGACAAATGTTTGTGTGATCCACAAATATTTGTATTGGGTGGGTGTTTGTGAGACCTAAAGGCCTCTCATAGTTTCTGATACCCACGACACAAGACTATCCCAGTGTGGGGTCAGAACTATGTATGTGACTGTTGGGTGTACTTATTATTATTATTAACGAAGGCAGGTTAATGCTACGGTGGTTGCAAACCCTTTGTCACTTAGTCTATCTGTGACGTTTTCATGCCTAGTACTGAACCATTGTGGATTATTATTTGTATGGACATACATAGGGCTCTTGTAAAAAGAGAATCTTCTTCTTCTCTTCTCTTCATCAACCCATATACGCCCACTGCTGAGCACGGGTCTCCTCTACCATTGAGAGGGTTTTAGGCCATAGTCCGCCACGCTGGCCTAGTGCGGGTTGGCGGACTACACACCTAAGAAATTCCTAAGAACTTTTAGGATGCAGGTTTCATCACGATGTTTTCCTTCACCGTTAAAGCAAGTGATAATTCAGTTTGAATACACACAGTTGAAATGAAAAAGAGAATAGCTTTTGATTTTTGGAAAATCTTGCCCTAGAATAGCAGGGCGCATCGCTAGTATTCATACAGAGTGTATGAATGTACCCCAACAGAGAAACACAGGAAAAACCCTTGGCATTAAAGAAATTCCCCACAAAAAATAAAAATACAATACGTTTTCCATACAAACCACACACATTTAATATCGTAAAACGAAAACGTATTTTTTTCATTTTTATCGGGATTTTCTTTAATGCCAAGGGATTTTCCTGTGTTTCTCTGTTGGGATTGTTTCTGTGTCTCTATTGAGTATCATAGTGTACGTGTTAGTGCCGACAAGGACACGGGCTTCGCTATTTGGTACAACACCCCGTTCCTTGCCATTGCCAAGGGGTCTGTAATCACCGTAGCTATTTCCTGGCTTCGTTTTCGATCGCGGTATGAATATATAGTGTATAATAATAATAATAGGGAAAAGATATTTTCATCATCATCAGTCCTTATACGGCCTTCATCCATTTCTGGGTAAAGACTTTCTTTAAGACATATCTTATTGTAATCAATAAAAAACACATCTCTTAGGCTTTAATTTTTATTTATTTTCTAACATCAAGACTCTTTATAAATCTAATTTCAGTGAGGTTCAATAACCGAAGTAGGACATTATTTTTCTATCTGAATTGCTACTGAGGGTATTGTAACCGATAAAACATAACATAAAAATATTCGTGAGATATAAAGAAACTCTATAATTTGTCCAAGTTACTTTATGCGTTGATTCTCTTGCCTAATAATAGTAAACGATTTTAAAATATTTAAAAATGCTTAATTCAAATAAAAGATATAAAAAATAAATAATTTAAATAAAATAAAATAAAAGCGGAAGTAGTTATTTCATTAAAAATTCTTGTATCATTTATATAAATAATTTAATGTTTATGAAAAATGCATGCCAAACAAAAGCTGGATTTGTATGAAAACTAGGTTTTATATAAAATTATCTACTACTAATAGTTTACGCTGAAAAAAAATAAAAAATAAAATGGTTCATTTTTAATATATTAATTTATTTTATTTCACACAAAGTAATACAAAGAATTCACACAAAATTTTGCCTAAATTTAACAAAAAATGACATCACTTGACACACTGACGACACTTCTCTCCCTATGGATTAATCCTCAATCGACACATCCAAATGATGGTCGAAGTAAAATGAGCCTTCCAGTGATTCCACTTGGAATACTTCGTTGGATATACCACCACTCTCCATGACGTCATCGATACTCAATCCGTAAAAGCTGTGACCATTGAACGGTTTCTTGTAGTAAGCCACAACATCACCTTGTAAGAATACCTTGTGCTTCACATCAAGATCTACTTGACCGATTTTTACTGACAATACTGCCCTCGCTTCTTTTCCTCCAGGAACCGTAGTTTCAAATTCACCTTTACCAATCGTAGTTGTCAGAGATTTCTCAACGTCTTTCCCCCATTCTAACATGAATGGATAGCTGGCTCCACCACCAAACGACAAATTAATACCGTAATCGAATTTCTCTGATACCGGGTATTGATTCTTTTTCTCCCAGGTAACTTTTAATGAGTTATGCACGTCTCGAGTGAAGCCCGCGTTTATTTTCATAGGGGTAGTCATATGGTTTTTGAATGTTTTCTCCATAACGACCGTATTCTTTACTGAGCTATCTCTAACTGTTGTCGAATCTACTTCAATAACTCTTGAAACTTGCTTCCATCCATGATTTTTGAACACATCTCCGTAAGGCGTAGGGTTTTTTAAATATACTGCGTCAGGTTTTTTCCCAAGATGTTTTCCAACAGCCTCTTTCAATTCTTCGGAACCAATTTTGAAGAAATCAATATCTTCTTCTTGGATCAAGTGCTCTTCCTGATGGTTGTGATGTTTGACGGATATTTTTTCATTTTCAGCGACTATGTCCAAGACTATATCTGTGTACGCCATGTGAACGCACATGAACAACAAAAAATATTTCAAGCCCATTTTAAAGGATGACGTTTACTACAATCGAAATTCAAGTTGTGAATGTAAGAATTCTGACACGGTCGCCTATTTATACCTTAGTTTGTATCGAACTGAGATAAGTGTTGTTATTAAATTGTTTGTTTAGGTAAAACAATGACTTTAAAGCTTTATATGTATATAAAATGTTCTTCAATCTGTTTGTTTAAAAATAATTTGAACCTGTTTCCAAGCCACTCTACTAAATATTTTTTGTTCGAAATCATCCCTCTTCAAAACTATTAATCTATGAAATGTCACCACAGATAAATTTCAATGTTTTAGTAAACATTTTACATTGTGGGAAAGATGGTACGGGCCTCCTCAATCATTGAGAGTGGTTTTCAAAGCTTCGTCCACCACGGTGGCCTAGTGCGGGTTGGGGGACTACAAAGGTAAGAAATTCCTAAGAACTTTTAGGTGTGAGGGTTTCCTCACGATGTTTTCCTTCACCGTTGGACAAGTGATAATTTATCGTGAATACACACATGACTTCGAAAATTCAGCGGTGTGTGCCTGGGGTTTGAGCCCGCGACCGCCGAGATTCTCGACCGTCTAAACTTTGAGGCAATCACTGAGGCTTTTTAGTTACCACCACTAATTTTATTGTTACAATTGATCAATAAACCAACCCGGGGCGAGTTACTACCTTTGAGGAAAAAATTACATGTTAATTATGGAATTAATCATAAATGCAATTCCGAGGGAAATATTGAGATAACAGATTCAAATGAATTGTGCATTCATTGACATCGTTTGATAAAGGACAATCTACTTTAATCTCAAATGATATCATCGGGTTTTTTATTCATATTATATTTAATATGATAACCACTCACTCAATTTCTCAGATTGTTTATTTATAGGAATGATAAACAATTAAAAAGTTCTCAGACATTGGTTGTTATGTTTAGACGGTTCAAAAATCTCTTTATAAGATTTTTATATTTATTTCTTAAAAGCTTATATAAACCACTATTTATTTATTGTTATTTATTAATTTACGTACGGAGAAAATGAACTAAACGAGAACACAGAGGGAAAAATAGTACAAATAGCGTCTAATCACTCAAGGCGGTCTTTTAGAGACGATCATAGGACAGATATAAAGAAAGGAGAGGATAGTCAATATGCACAACGCGCATGAAATACCAATACCGTTATCATCGTCATTATCAGCCCAGATACGTCACACTGCTGGGCACGTGCCCCCTTTATCATTGAGATGGTTTAGGCCCTAGCCAACCACGCTGCGTTTATGCAACCCACATAGGGCAGACAATATGCAGATATACATACAAAATTATAAAATTGAGTTCTTTATAATGTTTGGAGAGCATTCCAGAACCTCGTTTCGTTCTTAACAGTAAAAGAAGTTTGCATGGATACTCTTCGCTCGTAATTTTCTTATGATTTCAAGGATCGCTCATGAAAAAATTAGAAATTTAAGATAGGAAGGAACTAGAGGGTTATACAAGATGTCTTCATCATCCTCAGCCTATATACGTCAGACTGCTGGGCCCGGGCCTCTTCTACTTTTAAGAAGGTTTAGGACTTAACCTACCACGCTGACCTAGTACGGAGTAATCTAAGAAATTTTTAGAACATTTTAGGTTTGCAGGTTTCGCTATAGCTAATGATAATTAATTGTACATACATACATACATACTTAACTTCAAAAAGCTAGAGGTGTGTGTCTGGGGTTTGAATCCGCGAATGCCGAGATTCTCAACCACACACCTAAAGGTCGACGCCATCACTACTACAAGGTCTAAGGAAGACAAAGAAACTTGAGAATAGCGCAATACTTAGAAATATGAGCATATTTACTTAAACGAAATATGAAAGCTATGCAAAAAATTTGGAGACGCTCAAATTTTTTAAGTTGGTCTTCGATGAACCAAATGTTATTTGTTATTTAATTTATTCATTTTTACTTTAGTATTCTCACAAACTTGAAATCTAATTCGGAGTGGGTTTCGTAAAACAAAAATATTTATTAATTTAATACATATTACATAAGGTGGGTAGAAGCATTACAGCACCTACGTTTTGCAAGATCCGTATTAGTCTGACGTTATAGGGGTGAATTTATTTCTTGGCACATTTAAAGACTCCGTGCTAAAAAACCTTGACTATGCGTTACTATGTGTATAACTTTACCTAATTTTAATCATTATTTCCTAATAAGTTTATTTTCTGATTGTTTCGTTTGAGCACAATGAAATTACAGAGACAGAATTTTAGGTGTAGCCGACCTGCAAATTTCTTAGGTAACCGAATAAGCTTTCTACACTGTTCCATGGAAATAAAAGATTGAAGAGTCTAGAATTTGTTTAAAATAAAATAAAATACAGGATTACTACTAGGTTTCAGTCCCACGTAATAGGGGGCGAGTCTATTGCCGTTTTTCGGGCACATTACCAGACTCCGTGCTGCTACTGAGGATTTCCTAATGGAAAAACCCACTCAATGCCCACTCTGGCACTTAATTAGATCTCCATTCTTATTGCGGCGAAGCCCACAGCCGAGAATAATTTTTGTATTGAACTTGGCTCCCCTTTTTTACATTTATGTTTTTGGTGGGATATCATTACTTTTTATAAAGAAAACTAGGCAGGTATTGAAATTTTACGTAAAGAAATCGGTATTGCTAAGCAGTGGCTATGTTTATGTGTCGCTCGGGAGCGCTTTTATGTATGTAGATTTACTTCTGTTCTGTGTATAGTTATGTGGTGCCGCGCGCCGCCGAAGACACACAGTTGCGTTCGCCGGCTGTTTAGCGCGTGTTACAAGTTGTTTGTATGGGGACACCACTTACTTTTTGACTTAACTTTATTTTTATATTTCTGATACATAGCAAATGAGTATACTAATACATATATTGGGATAGTTTTTTCAAATATCTGCTTGTAACGGTTCCAACGCTACAATTATAAAAACAATGTATGGGGACCCCCCTATTTTTCAACTTTTTTCTATTTTTAGATTTTTTCCTACGTTTACACAAAATTACCGAGCTGGATTCCAAATGTCATCCTTCTAGGTCATCTGGAAGTAGGTTAATGCGAAAATAGGTCTAGGCACTTAGGAGACGCATTATAGATTTCCTTATTATTATCTTTCTGCACTCAACCCTAGAGTCTACGCGGACGGAGTCGCGGGCAAAAGCTAGTATAAAAATATTGTCTAAACATAACGAAATTTTATAATTTGTCTAAGTTATCATATGCGTTTATTCTCTTATTAATAGTACAACCTAAATTAAAATGCTTAATTCAAATTAAAGTGAAAATGGAGTTTTTTTTTTAATATTCTTCCGGTTTTATATTCGATGCTTTAACTAATTTAAATTGTAATAAATGATGATACTATACAAAAAATCATTTATAATCAATTTGTAATTTATAATATTGTTATTTATGTTACATTTCGTATGCTAGTTATACCTTATGTAAAAATTTATAAAGCAAAAATCAGGATTTTACGGAGTCACACTGTAATAAATAAACGAAATAAAAAATGAAATGCTTCATTTTGAACAGAATTAAGAATTTATTTTAATTTAATTGTGAAACAATCGTACAATGTAAACTTGGCACAGTGACGACAATTCCTTCCCATTGATTAGTCCTCTATCGTCACAACAATCTCATGGTCAAAGTAAAATGTGGCTTGCACTGTTTCCGCTTGAATTATTTCGTTGGATATACCGCTATTCTTCATGACATAAGCGATATCCGAGGCATAAAAGTTCTTTCCATAGTACGGTGTTTCATAGTAAGCCACTACAGTTCCTTGTAAGGATATCCTGTACTCTATGAGAAGTTCTACATTAGCGAAATCCGCTGACAACACTGCCGTCGCATCCTTCCCTGCTGGGACTAAAGTTTTCAACTTACTGTCACCAATCGTAGTTTCTTCAGACTTCTCCAAATCCTTTCCCCATTCTAAATCGAACACCCAACTGGTGTTGCCATCAAAAGACACTTCAATGACGTAATCGAATTTCTCCGCGACCGTGTATTGATTTTCTTTCTCCCAGTTTACGTTTACGGTGTACTCGACATCATGAGTAAGGCCCGTGTTTATTCTCGCAGGTTTAGTCTTACGGTTCGTGAAGGTTTTCTCCGCGAGATCCAAACGCTCTATTGATTTGCTTGTAACACTTGATGTATCAACAGACATAACCCTTGAGACCTCCTTCCACATCCGACCGTCGAACAAATTTTCATAGGGCGTAGGATTTTTTATATAAACTGCATCAGGTCTTTTCCCAATATCTTTTTCCATGGCATCTATCAATTGTGCTTCGTCAATTTTGAAAAAATTAATGTCGTCTTCCTCGATCACGTGCACCTCTTGGCGTTTGTGTTTAACAGTTATTTTGTCATTTTTAACGAGTACATCCACGACCATTTGTGTATACGCCATGTGAATGCACATGAGTAACACAAAATATTTCAAACCCATTCTTAAAGGATTGACGTCTGCTTCGATCAGAATTTCAGACCTGAATGTAACGATCGCTTGACGATGGCATATTTATACCTTTGTATCGAACTGAGATAAAATTGTTATCTGGGTCCGCTGTAGTGTCCCCGCAAAGGCGAGTAAAAACGCCACGGCTATACCTACTTTACTTTCTTAATAAAGTGACTTGCCAAAGGCATGAAAACATAATGTATTTGAAAAAACTTTTAGCACGGTTGCCAAGTCAGTCTGTTTTTTATAATATAAAAATATATATTTGTATCAGCAGCAGTGATGGCCTCGAGGTTTAGGCGCGCGGTCGAGAATCTCTACTGTTGCGAGTTCAAACCCAAAACACACACCTCTGACTTTTCGAAGTAATGTGTGTTCACAATGAATTATCACTTGCTACTTGTTACTTTTTTATACCCTTCATCATCAATCATCAATTTTTAATCCCTATCCTGCTGGATATAGGCCTCTCCTAAGAAATGCCACTGGGCTCTATTTTCGACCCTTGTTATCCAACCGCTGCCACCTTGCGGATATCGTCACCCCACCCAGCCAGAGGGCGTCCTACACTACGTTTGCCGATTTTGCATATTAGAAAATTTTCACTATATTAAAAATAACACCTAACAGTCACATTCATAGTTCTGAGTACATTCAAGTCCTGTGTCGTGGATATCAGAAACTATGAAAGGCTTTTAGGTCTTACAAACACCCAGACCTGAAACAAATATTTGTGGATAATTCCAACATGGATTAGATGCGTTCAGTAGTTGGATGAGGAGAGCCGAAGATCGGATCCAGTGGCTTACCATAGGAGAGGCCTGTGTCCAGCAGTGGACGAATTAAAGGCTGTAGATGATGACGCCAAAATTCTTCTCAGTGCGGGAATCGAACCCGCGACCTTTAGTTTTCGCAAGCTGGTATCTAGCCAACTGCGCCACAGGGCTGTCGATCACTATCGTTATCTATAATTTCATTTATTTATTTTTATTCATGGCATGGCCTGGAAGCCATGCTATAGGCAGTTTGTTCCCGAAGAATGGAACCGTCTCAATATCCGTGTCGTGTCTACTAACTTGACAGCCCCGTGGCGCAGTCGTATAGACACCAGCTGGCGAAAGGAGCGGCCGCGGGTTCCATCCCCACACCGAGACAAATGTTTGTGACTTCCACAAATATTTTTTTCGGGTCTGGGAGTTTGTGAGGCCGAAAAGTCTCTTGTAGTCTCTGTTACTTACGACACAGGACTTATATCCTAGTGTGGGGTCAGAACTATCTTTGTATATGACTTTTGGGTGTATTTATTTATTTAACACTGCTTTCCGTATCTGACTTTTGGCTTAACGACCACTAATTATAATTAATTATTGACAAAAATACGATTATTATAAATAAATCAAGCCGGGGTGAATTGCTACCTTTTAAGGAAAATAATACATGTCATTATAAATTGACAATAACTGTGACCTAAATAGCAAAAAATTAGATAAGGGTTCAAAGAAATTCTGCATTCGTTGACATCGGATGATACAGGAATCTTTATCTCAAATGATATCTAATTTGTTTTAGGGTCATATTCGTTTTTTCAGCTTACCTTTTCAGAGGTACCATAAACTTTCTAGAAGTTCTGAAAAATTGGTTGTATTGCTTTGACGGTTCAAAAAAGTCTTCGTACCATTCGATAAACTTAATTTTCATATATTT
This sequence comes from Cephonodes hylas, assembly GCA_030295005.1. Taxonomy (NCBI): domain Eukaryota; kingdom Metazoa; phylum Arthropoda; class Insecta; order Lepidoptera; family Sphingidae; genus Cephonodes; species Cephonodes hylas. Next base: position 5,417,625 of record AP025386.1, on the reverse strand, counting down.
TTACAGGTAAAGTAAAGAAACTAACAATAAGTTAATACGCTTCATGCCTAAAATACTGGACCATTTTCGATTATTATTTATATGGAGGTACATAGGACGATTATAAAAAGAGAATGGCTTTCGATTTTTAAATAAATAAATAAATAAAATCAAGCTTTTATTATGCACGAAAAATTTAAAAAATAAACTAAGAAAACATTCAGAAAATTCGTAGTTTTTTTAAACTTTACAAGTAACAATTTACAAAAGTGTTCGGTTTATCAGTAGAAGTATGATACTTAAACATATATTATCTATAACTAGTATATTAATATTCTTAAGTGATCTAAAAGCTCGTCGCGGCCGAGGTCTTTGCATTAACGAAATTGCGCGACAAGCTTTTAGATCACTTAAGAATATTAATATACTAGTTATAGATAATATATGTTTATGTATCATACTTCTACTGATAAACCGAACACTTTTGTAAATTGTTACTTGTAAAGTTTAAAAAAACTACGAATTTTCTGAATGTTTTCTTAGTTTATTTTTTAAATTTTTCGTGCATAATAAAAGCTTGATTTTAAAATATGTTTTTCACCGTTAATTTATTTTCGACTTTTTAGTTGGAAACTAGTGTTCCTATGGGCACCTTCCAACTTCTCATGACACCAGATCAACGATACCTTGTTATTATGTTGTCACTGAAAATACAAAGGCATACCAAATTTTAGCTTGTTTGGTCCACAGGAATCGGAGTTCCTATGGGCTTCTTCCAACTCTTTGTCAGATCAGCTCTATGATACCATTTTTTGTATTGTTACCGAAATTATGAAGAGATACAAAATTTCAGCTCAATTGGACCATAGGAATCGGAGTTCTTATGGGCATCCTCCAACTCCTCATCAGATCAGCTCCATGATACCATATTCTTGTATTGTTACCGAAGTTACGAAGAGATACAAAATTTCAGCTCAATTCGACCATAAGAATCGGAGTTCCTATGGCCATCCTCCAACTCCTCATCAGATCAGCTCCATAATATCATATTTTTGTATTGTTACCGAAGCTACGAAGACATACCAAATTTCAGCTCAATTGGACCACAGAAATCGAAGTTCCTATGGGCATCTTCCAACTCTTCGTCAGATCAGCACCATGATACCATATTTGTGTATTGTTGTCGAAGTTACAAAGACATACCAAATTTCAGCTCAATCGGTCCACAAGAACCGATGTTTCTATGGTCATCTTCGAACCTCATCATCAGACCAGCTCCATGGTACCATATTATTGTATTGTCATCCAAGTTACGTCGGTATACCAAGTTTTAGTACAATCGGTCTATTGGAAGTGGTTCAAATCTTCATTGCAAGATTTGTAAACATACAAACATACATACAAAAGTGAAGTTAAATAAAAGCTTGTAATAATAAATAAATACACCCAACAGTCACATACATAGTCCTGACCCCACACTAAGATACGAGTCTTGTGTCGTGGGTATCAGAAACTACGAGAGACTTTTCAGTCTCACAAACACCCAGACCCGAAACAAATATTTGTGGATCACACAAACATTTGTCTCGGTGCGGGGATCGAACCCGCGGCCGCTCGTTTCGCAAGCTGGTATCTAGCCAACTGCGCCACGGGGCTGTCCAAATAGAAACATCGAGAATAGCAGGGCCCAGTAGCTTGTATTTACATGTTATAAATAATAATAATAAGCAAAACATATTTTAGTACATATACTTTCTGCGTCCATTGCTGGGCATGGGCCCTCTCTACAACTAGTTTTAGGCCCCTAAGATGATAAATTTCTTATCGTAATCAACAAAACACATCTCTTAGGCTTTGACTTCTTAATTCTTTTAACATCAAGGCTCTTTATAGACCTAGATTCAGTAAGACTCGAACAACGAAATAAGACTTTCTTTTTCTCTTCGCATTGCTACTGAGAACATTGTACTTGAACAACCATAGATATCTAAATAATAAGGTAATTTTATTTGGATTTCTATGTGAACAACCCAATATAAAAATATTTGTGAGACATAAAAAATCTCTATAATTCACAGTTCACTAATAGTAAACGCTTAAATATCAAAATTAATTATAATAAAAGTGGAAGTAGAGATTACATTAAAATATTCTTGTATCATTTATTAATAATTTGAAACTAGCGTTGCCCGCGACTCCGTCCGCGTAGACTCTAGGGTTGAGTTTAGATAGAAAATAAGTTCTAGCCTATTTTACTTCTCAGAGACCTATTTATGCACATACAAAAAATCATTTAAATCGGTTTGGTAGATCCAGAAATACTCATTCCCACGAGAATACTTCATTTTCCGGGATAAAAACTATCCCATGTTAATTCTGTGAGCTCTACCACTCTCTATACCAAATTTCATTCAAATCGCTTTGGTAGATCTAGAAAAACTAATTCCCGCGGGAATACTACATTTTCCGGGATAAAAAGTATCCTATGTTTTATCCTGATGTATAAGCTATATTATTGTAAAGTTTCATTGAAATCCATTCAGTAGTTTTTAAGTGAAAGCGTAACAGACAGACAGACAGACAGAGTATTTTCGCATTTATAATATTAGTATGGATGTAAGCCAAACAAAAGTTCGATTTATATAGAAACTAGGTTTTATATACCTTATGTTAAAAGTAATTGAGATAATGGCAAAAATTAGTAGTATTAGGACCCAAGCTGAAAAAAAAATTAAATGCTTCATTTTGAATAAATCAACGAATTTATTTCAGACAAATTATAACAAAGTATTCAAACTACATTTTGTGTACATTTGATAAAAAAAATGACATCACTTAACACGACGGCGATATTGTCTTCCCATTACCATTTACTGTATCGAAACATCCAAATGATGGTTGAAGTAAAATGAGCCTTCCAGTGTTTCCAATTGGAATACTTCGTTGGATATACCACCACTCTCCATGACGTCATCGATACTCAAGCCATAAAAGCTGTGTCCATTGAACGGTTTCTTGTAATAAGCCACCACATTACCTTGTAAGAATATTTTATACTTCACGTCAAGATCTACGTGACCGACTTGAACTGACAATACTGCCTTCGCTTCCTTTCCCGCTGGAACCATAGTTTCAAATTCACTTTTACCAACTGTAGCTGTCAGAGATTTCTCAACATCTTCCCCCCATTCTAAAGTGAACGGGTAGCTGGCTCCACCAACGAACGACAAATTAATACCGTAATCGAATTTGTCAGACACCGTATATTGGTTCTTTTTGTCCCAAGTTACTTTTAAGGAGTTATGTACATCTCGAGTGAAGCCCACGTTTATTTTCATTGGTCTAGCCATTTGGTTTTTGAATACTTTCTCCATAAGGACCGTATTCTTTACTGAGCTGTCTCTAACCGCTGAAGAATGAACAGCTATAACTCTTGAAACTTGCTTCCATCCATGCTTCTTGAACACATCTCCGTAGGGCGTAGGGTTTTTTAAATATACTGCATCAGGTTTTTTCCCAAGATGTTTTCCAACGGCCTCTTTCAATGCTTCTGAGTCAATTTTAAAGGAATCAATATCTTCGTCTTCAATCAAATGCTCCTCTTGATTTTTGTGTGTGACTGATATTTCTTGATCTTCAGCGACTATGTCCAGGATGATATCTGTGTACGCCATATGAACGCACATAAACAACAAAAAATATTTTAAGCCCATTTTAAAGGATGACGTTACTGCAATCGGAATTCGAGACCTCAATGTAACAATTCTGTAGCGGTCGCATATTTATACCTTAGTTTGTATCGAACTGAGATAAATATTATTATTAAATTGTTTGTTAAGGAAAGACAATGACTCTAAAGCTTTATGAATTGAATGTTCTTCTATCCGTTTGTTTAAAATTATTATGTACAATTACATGTATCCCTCCCGATTAAAACTAAATATTTTTCTTTCGACATTATCTTTTTTCATAGCTAAATCATATCACCACGAATGAATTATAATGGTTTGGGAAACATTTTACGATGTGCGAAGGACTTTTTTGACCTGGTAGAAGTGTTATGGAATTTACTTCATTGTCTGGAAATGTGCTAAGAAATCTGGAGTATTAGTATTAAAATATTGTTGGTTTAGATGCGCGGTTGGAAATTTCGGCGGTCGCAAGTTCAAGAGTCACAAACCTCAGACACACACCTTTGATTTTTTGAAGTTTTGTGTATATTCACAGTGAATGAACGTATACTTTAAGGGTAAAGAAAACATTACACATCAGCCCATGTACGTACCACTACTGCGCACGGATGTCCTCGACCATTGAGAGGGTTTTAAGACCCTTTTTGCCTTCATCCACATTAGCCTAGTGCGGTTTGGGGGACTACGCACTAGGGACGTTGCGGATTAATTTTTTTTCACATCCGCGTATGCGGATGCGGATGCGAATTTTAAGAGGCTCACATCCGCAGATGCGGATGCGGATGCGGATCTGTATAAAATTGATCGATTGGTTGATCTGTATAAAATGTTATTGCTTTCCTATTGGTCAATCAGCACGTGCGGTCAACCACTCGACACTCGAGACCGACACGCGCACCTCGCCGCGCCTTACCCCTTTCTTTCTTTTCGCGATCTGCTACACATCCGCACCAGCATTAGCTCCGCAGCGATTTATGCGGATGCGGATGCCGATGCGGATGCGAATATTCGCAACATCCCTACTACACACCTAAGAAATTGTGTGCAGGTCTCATCACGATTTTTTTTTCATCGTTGACGCAAATGCTAATTCATTGTGAACACACTCTCAACTTCGAAAAGTCAGAGATGTGTACCCGGGGTTTGTACCCGCGACCGCTGAGATTTTCGACAGCGTGCCTAAACCTCGAGGCTGTCACTGATTGTTTTTAGTTACGACCACTAACTTTATTGTTACAATTGACATAAAACAGTTATTGATAAACCAACCCGGAGCGAGTTGCTACCTTTGAGGAAAAAATTACTTGTTAACGGCAATTGATAGTAAATGCGACTCCGAGGGAAATATTCAGACAACAGATTCAAATGAGTTATGCATTCATTGACATCGTTTGATAAAGGAATCTACTTTTATCTCAAATGATGTCATCAGATTTTTTGCATATATTTTTAAAATGATAACACCTACTCCATTTCTCAGATTGTCTAATTATAGGAATGATAAACAATTAGGTTCTGAGACAATGGTCGTTATGTTTAGACGGTTCAAGTACTCTTTATGTGATTTTTATATTTATTTCTGAAAGGCTCATATTAACCACCATTTATTTAGTGTTATTTATTAAAACTTTATTGAAGAAAATTAACTAAACAAGAATACAGAGGGAAAAATGGCACAATTGGCGGTCTTATCGCTCAAGGCGATTTTTAGAGACAATTATAGGAAAGATGCAAAGAAAGGAGAGAGTAGTCAATGTGTACAAAATACATAAAACATACCTATATCATCAAAATCATCGGTATCAATACATTTACGTCCCACTGCTGGGCACGGGCCCCCTCTATAATTAACAGTTTCATCATCAACCCATATAGTCCCACTGCTGGGCACAGGCCCCCTCTATAATTAACAGAGATTCATCATCAACCTATATAGTTCCACTGCTGGGCACGGGTCCCCTCTATAATTAACAGTTTCATCATCAACCCATATAGTCCCACTGCTGGGCACGGGCCCCCTCTATAATTAACAGTTTCATCATCAACCCATATAGTCCCACTGCTGGGCACGGGCCCCCTCTATAATTAACATTTTCATCATCAACCCTTATAGTCCCACTGCTGGGCACGGGCCCCCTCTATAATTAACAGTTTCATCATCAACCCATGTAGCCTCACTGCTGGGCACGGGCCCCCTGTATAATTAACAGAGTTTCATCATCAACCCATATAGTCCCACTGATGAGCACGGGCCCCCTCTATAATTAACAGAGTTTCGTCATCACCCCATATAGACGCACTGCTGGGCACGGGCCTTCTCTACCATTGAGAGGGCCATAGTCCACCACGCTGGCCTAGTGCGTGTTGGCGGACTACACACCTAAGAAACTCCCTAAGAACTTTTAGGTGTGCAGGTTTCCTCATGATGTTTCCTTTCACCGCTATAGCTAGAGATAATTCAATGTGAATACACACATAACTTCGAAAAGTCAGAGGTGTGTGCCTAGGGTTTGAATCCGCCACTGCCGAGATTCTGGAACGCACACCTAAACCTTGAGGCCATCTCTGCTACAAGGTACGGTATAGAAGAAATGGGTATTCCGACGAAGTCAAAAAGGTAACCACTTGAGCATAGCGCAATATTTAGAAATATGGTCATAAACCAAATATGAAACTTAAGCAAAATTTTTGGAGACGCTCAAATATGTTAAGTTTGTCTTCGGGGAACCAAATGTGATGTCTTATTTCTTTTTACATTACTAGTCTCACAACCTTGTCCGGTCATGTCTGCCGAAGTGTTGGAGTAGAGACCGCACTTAAACAGACGTACTGTAGGACGACCTGCGGCGCGATGGTCCGACGACTTCAGAAAGGTGGCGGGAAAGGGATGGATGGGGGCTGCTCAAGACCGGGATGGTTGGTGCCTTCTTGCTTCACTTAAGGAAAAATTTAAGGAAATAAATGTTCTTACCGTCACTTCTCAGTTTATATACGAAAATCTATTGTACGTTTAAAAAAAATCTTGAGAAATTTAAAAAAATATGTAATGTACATAATAAAAATACTAGGAACAAATGTAATCTTGTTCAACATGTAACTCGTCTCCGGAAAATTAATAACTCCTTTATGGGGCTAGGTATACGCTTTGACAACAAACTCCCGAAGGGGATTAGGGAGCTTCCCTTAGAAAAGTTAAAAAAATCGATTAAAGGTAAACTGTATAAAAAAGGTTATTATAAAATTTCTGATTTTATTGAAGATAACAACCCCTGGGAGTAAGTAAATTGCTCGGAGGTTATGTTGCTGCATTTTGAATCCATGTGACATTAAATTGTAAACAATATTATTAGATTGTAATCTAATTTTTAGATTGTAATCTAATTTTTAGATTGTAATCTAATTTTTAGATTATAATTGTAATTTATTAAAAAAAAAAATGTCATTTCGTGTTGCTGAGGGAGTTTCTTGCCGTTTCTTCTCCACAGCGATAACACGTTCCGAAGTGGCACTAGTTTAAAAAAAAAAAAAACAGAATAAAAAAGTGTTAAAAAATGACGATTCAAAAGAACTTGTAAAAGTCTATTTGAATAAAGGAGATTTGAATTTGACTTTGACTTTGGGGAAACCTACGTTCAGCAGTGGACGGCGATAGGCTCAGTATATACAGGCTGTATTCAAACCGTTTTCGAAAGCTAAGGCAGGTAATAGCCAAGGTGATTACAAAACCCATGGTGTTAAAGAAAACCCCGACAAAAGATAAAAATTTTGTCGTTTTCCATACAACCGTTGGCAATAAATGTATGCGGTTTGTATGGAAAACGTCAAAATTGTTATTTTTTGTCGGCATTTTCTTTAATGCCAGGGGGTTTGTAATGATCTTATATGTCACTTGCCTTCGTTTTCGGTCACGGTCTGAGTACACCCTGTATACATAAGGCATTACAGCACCTACGTTTTGCAAGATACGTCTCACGTAATAGGGGTGAATTTATTTCTTGGCACATTTAAAGACTCCGTGCTGGTACCTTAAAAAACCTTGACTATGCATTCGTATGTGTATAACTTTACCTAATTTTAATCATTATTTCCTAATAAGTTTATTTTCTGATTGTTTCGTTTCAGCACAATGAAATTACAGAGACAGAATTTTAGGTGTAGCCGATCTGTAAATTTCTTAGGTAACCGAATAAGCTTTCTACACTGTTCCATGGAGATAAAAGATTGAAGTATCTAGAATTTGTTTGAAATACAAGAGTTTGAATTCGCAATAAAAATATCAGATTTTTTGTATATAAGTATTTCAACAACCATTAGGATTACAGGATTACTACTAGGTTTCAATGTGTAAAAAAAAAGGATAGCATTCATATCGAATAATTATTTATTACTATGTTTTAATTTTAGGTAATCGTACAGAAATCAGAGGTTCCTTACTTACAAAGTTAGTAACATATTACAAATGGCATTTTCACATTACATATGGAATTTTTACAAAATATCAAGCCAATGGCTTAGTCGATACATTCACATCATCGTTAATATAATAAAAGCCTTTTAGTGTTTCCTTTTGCATTATTTTCATCGGCATTTTGCCATGGATCATAACATCAGTCAGATTTGGGCCCCAGAACGAACGATCTTTGTACGGATCTTTGAAATACGCCAATACATTGCCCCGCAAAGATATCTCGTACTCAACTTCAATTTCTACATGACCTTCATTTACTGACAGCACTGATGTCACCTCTTGCCTTGCTGGCAACACCGAGTTACTAAGAACTGTGCTGCCAACCGTAACTGTTTTAAATATTTCCTCATCTTCACTCCACTTTGCTGTGAACGGAAAAGCGGTTATTTTTGAACCTTTTTGAATAGATAAATTAATATTGTAGTTGAACTTTTCAGGTGCTGTATATAGATTTTTTTTGTCCCAAGTGATGTTTAATAAGTTCAGGACCTCTTGGTTGAGACTGGTGTCAACTTTCATCGGCCTATTTGAAAAGTTTTTCAATGTTTTCGTCGCGAGTACCGTGGGGTCTTCTGACTCATTTGAATCTACAACTCTGGCTGACTTTACTACAATCGTGCGCATAGTCTGTTCCCATCTTTGGCGTTCGTAATAATTGCCCCATGGAGTAGGTTGTCTCAAATACACCTCGTCTGGTCTTCTTCCAAACATTTCCTCTATCGTTGCTTTTAATGCTTCGTCGCCAATTTTAAATAATCTTGCATCTTCATCTTCGATCAAGCGATGGTCTTTCCCCCAGTGATTGATTGTGAATCTGTCTTGTATACCGTTTATATCAAACACAATATCTGTGTATGCCAGATGAATTGATATGAGCAGAAAATAGTATTTCAATGCCATTGTTATGTGATTCTTACTTTCATACCAACATGAGAATTGAAGCCGTACTGAAATTATTCTTTATTAAGCGTATATTTATACCCTTGTTCCTATCGCACGTAGCTATAAATTGGCAATTAAGGCCAAGTTAAGAAGTCATGTTTATGTACGATTATGTGTGTGATTTCTGTTTCTTTAAATTAATGATATAGCTCTTATCAACAGACTCGATTGTAGTTAAATAATATTTTACTTCGCCTTTATCTGTACTGAAAATTATTACAAAGATCCAACTTTATTTGTAATCAAATTTGAAATGTCAAAATTTAATAATGTTTGTTTCTGTTGATTGATTGTAATAAAGTTGTAATAAAGCAAAAAAATGTAGTGGTGCGATCTAAAGGTCCAGGTTCGATTCCTAGGTCGGGCAAAATATTACAGGAAATTGCGGCTAAAAACTGTTAGAGGCAGCAAGGAGTCTGGAAAACTCGCCGAAAATGGAATAAACTGGCCCCTATTCCGTAGGATACACATAAAATTATAAAAATGTTTTCAAAAATTCAGATATTTGTTTTTATACATGTATCAACGTATTTTTTTTATTCAAAAAAAAAAAAAACAAAGTATTAATTTGAGTAAAATTTTGTCTTTATTTCATTAAAATTGATCACTAGTATTAACAATCAAAAAATTAAATTTTGATAATCGCAGGATACCAAATCACCAATGATAAGACTACATAAACAGTTTGTCCTCACAGTATCGACAATGTAACAGCATCATCAAAGTGATTATTAAGTTCAAGAGTTTCTACTTGCAGTACTTCGTTAGTTATTCCACTACTCTTCAGAACATCCTCAATACTCGGGCCCTAGAATTGCTGACCATTATACGGTTTGTCATAATAAGCTATAACATTATCTTGCAAGAATATTTTATACTCTACGTCAATGTTTACATGACCCACGTTTATTGTCAATACTAGCCTTTGAAAGAAGGCGCTATGACTTTAATATCCGCATCGAAACAAATTAATTTCTCAAATATGGTTATCATTTTGTGTGTTTTAGATGGAAGAATCTAATTGTTTTTTTTATCAAATCAGCTGTTAACGTGTTAACTCTTATACTACTGGGCACGACACCTTCTGTACTACTGAGAGGGTAAAGGCCTAAATACTTGATAATTCCTTAGAACTTAGAGGTGCAGCTTTCATCACAATGTTTTCCTCCATCGTTAAATTATTTCATCGTTATCAGCCCATATACATCCCACTGCTGGGAAAGGGCCTGCCATGCCATTGAGAGCTTTTGGCCTTAGTCCATCACACTTGCTCAGTGCAGGTTGCCGGACTACACACATAAGATATAGCTAACAACTTTTATATGTGCAGGTTTGTGTTACGATGTTTTCCTTCACCGTTAAAGTACTTAATGATTTAAAACATGTAACTTCGAAAGGTCAGAAGTGTTCAATAATAATAATAGTCGATTATAAATAATTAATAGTTGTCATTAATAAAGCTTTGATATCAAATAACATGTGCTTGGACTTATTATGCAATAATTAATGTCATATTTTCCTTCTTCCTTCAACAGTGGGTTTTGCATTCTATTTATATTCTTTGATATGATATCACTACTGAGAAATTAAAAACAGTTACAAACTTATCACTGCAACTGGGGTCAATATAACATAACCTTTTTGAGGTCAGTGCAAGCACCTTGGTAAAAAAAAACACTCAACAATCATAGTTCTGATGTCACACTAAGATACAGATTTACTTTCGTATACAGGATGTATTTAAACGTACATAGTTTTCGATCACAGTCTGAATACACCCTGTATGTTAAAAACAGTAGAAGTAGTGATGACTTCGAGGCTTAGGTGTCTTGTAGAGAATCTCAAGGGTCCTAGGTTCAAACTCCATGATACATTGAATCATCAATTTACGGCGAAGGAAAAATCATGAGCAAAACTGCACACCTAAAAGTTTTGAGGAAATCCTTAAGTGTGTGATCAGCCAACCCGCACTAGGCCATCGTAGTAGACTAAGGCCTAAATCCTCGCAATGTTAGAGGAGGCTAGTGCCCAGCAGTGGGACATATGTGGGCGATTACGATAACCGTCTAAAACCTGCTACGAAGCTAATCAAAATCCATATAGTTTTGATAGAGATAATTTCACGTTAGTTTCAGCAAATCGGAAAGGATAATTAATTAGTACCCTCAAATATAAGAGATAGCAATGAAAAATTTGAACATAAAGATTTCAAATAAGACTGAATGTTATTTTAAATATTATGCCTCAAAAGTGTTATAAATATTACAAGTTGTTAATAGTTTGTTTAATAGTTATATAGTTTTACAGCCAATTATAAATACTTACTTATTGGTCCCCAGAATACAGGTTTAAACTAGTTTGGAATATCCTGAAAATCATTCAAAAGCACCAAATCTGTCTAAATCTGTAAAAGTACTAAACGAAAATACAATATTTTATGGAAAATATTTATTATTCATTTTTTTTAAGTTAACACACATAAGCCCTGAAGTACAAGCTGCTATGATTATTTCCAATATTTTTTTTACCACCTCATGAATTCACGAATTTCTTAAGTGATTGATTGGTCAGCCAATCAGCACTAGGCCAGGGTGGGGGTCTAAGGGTTAAACTCTCTCATTTATAGAGTATAGGGGGTCGTATGTGGGCTGAAAATTATATAAGTAAATCAAAATCTGTACGTCAAAACATGGCAACTGCCAATATACCTCTAAATTACTATCGATGCATCAAATACCACAGCACCCATATTTAGAATTAATATTATAAAAGTAATGAAGGTTTTTGTGGGTAAGCTATATTTGGGAAGCCACAAAATGATATTTTTTATATTTGTCTGGCAGTAGGCGATAACACTACAGTCAATTATAAGAATAGTCCAAATAATTAATCTACGATCGTCCTTACACCTGTACACAAAATTCCGACCCGTTGACTAACTCTAGAATCAAAAGTGTATTTCTTACCTTTAAGTGTTTCCCGTTTCCCAAAAAGTTTGATGTATTCGTAAACAAAAAACAGTAGGTACTATAATAAAATAATTTTATTTTTTCCATAGGTTATAATAAGATTATATCAAGATATTTTACATAGAAATGGATACATATTTTAAGTTCACCTTAGCTTCTTCACAATTATTTACAAATAATATTCGTGTAGGGCTATATTAGTTTTCTTATCATAAATAGTAAGAGTAGCGTTTGAGTGATACAGCCCTTTAATCTTCTCAATCTGTCTTAGGTCATTATCAATGTCACCACTCTCCATGACATCTCCAATTCTTGGGTTCCAGAAGTGATGGCCGTTGTAGGGTTCCTTGTAATTTACTGCTACGTCACCTTCCAACCTTACTCCGTACTCCACTTCAACTTCCAATTGTCCTGTGTACACCGACAACACCGCTGTCACAGCCTGACCCGGCTCCAGATCGGTTTCAATGGAAGTCTTGCTGCCAACAGTAACGGTTTCAGACTTCTCCTCACTCTCGCCCCAGGTCGACGAGTAGGAGAGACTGGTGGACCCTGAAGGCTTGAAGAATATTAAATTGATACCGTACTTGAAGTTCTGAGACACGGTGTACTGGTGCTCTCTCTTCCAGGTCACTTTGAACGAGTTCTGGACCGTGTGACTGATGCTGGTGTCGACTTTCATCATTTTAGAGGAGTTGTTGATGAAGTTCTTCCTCATCAGGATGGTGGGCTTTAACGCTTCGTTCTTCACTCTTGCCGACTTTACGGATATGATACGTGTGACCTGGGTCCATCCGTACGTCTGGTACAAGTCCCCCCAGGGCGTAGGGCTCTTGAGATACACGTCATTCGGCCACCTCCCGTAATACTTCTCTACAGCCGCTTTCAATTGATTCGTGCCGACTTTAAATTGTCTAATGTCGTTATTGTCAATCAACGCTACATTTCTCCCTGAATGGGTAACGACGGTTTCCCCTGAACCCTCTGACTGTATATTAATATTAATTTCAGCGTACGTCATGCAAACGCACATGAGTAACAAATAGAATTTCAAACCCATTTTTATTCTATTTAAAAGAGCTGTTGACTCAACTGAAGCTTGAGTTGAGAATGAAATAATTGCTAGACGAACGCGTTTTATACCTTTGTTCGTATCAAGCGGTGATTATTAATAATTTTTCAGGAAAATTATTTTGATAAGATTTAAATAGTGATAAAGTAATAAAGGCTCGATAATGGTTGATTAAGTTATATGAACTATAAAAGTAATGCATCCATGTAAGCAGTCATGGCCACGAAGTTTAGGCGCGCGATCGAGAATCTCGGCGATGGCGGGTTCAAACCCCAGGCACACTCCTCTGGCTTTTCAAAGTTATATGTGTATTCGGCTCTCCTCATCCAACCGCTGCCAGCCACCCTGCGGATATCGTCACCCCACCTAGCCAGATGGCGTCCTACACTACGTTTGCCGAGCCGCGGTCTCCACTCCAGAACACGTTTACCCCAACGGATGAGGAGAGCCGAAGATCGAGCCCAGTGGCGTATCATGGGAGAGGCCTATGTCCAGCAGTGAACGAATTAAGGGCTGTTGATGATGATGATGTGTATTCGCCATGAATTACCACTTTCTTAAGCTATTAGGAATTTCTTAGAAGTCCGCCAACCCGCACTGAGCCAGCGTGGTGGACTAAGGCCTGAACCCCTTAAATAGTAGAGGAGGCCCGTGCCCAGTAGGCCGTAATTGGGCTATTAATGAATTCGTGCATGGGACTACTCTAGAACTGAGTGGCTATAGGCCTTAGTCCACATGTAGACCAAGTGCTGGTTGGAAGACTACATGTGGGAGAAATTACACGTAAACACCTATTTAGGTGTGGAGGTTTTCTCACGATGTTTTCCTTAATAAAGCGCTTGATAAAACGTTGTCCGCATATAACTTCGAAGAATCGACGATATGCGCTTGGGGTTTGAACTTGCAACCTCCAAGATACTTAACAAATTATTTTCCTGAGATATCTGTCGAAAAAAAATTACTGGAATTGATTAAGTTGACCCCGCTTGCACATTTTCCCATTACAATCAAACATTAGTCATAACATACAATTTTAGGTTTGACATTACATATGATAGCGTGAATCCAATCATTGAATTCATAATTTCTCTGAAACGTTAATTTTATCTTCGGTTTTTCTCAGGTCACTATTATTTATAGATATTGCAATTTTACATTAACTAGCTTATCATCCCGACTTCGTTTATTCGAATTGTTGATAATAATTATTTATATACATTTATATACAAAAAGCAGTGATGGCCTCGAGGTTTGGGCGCGCGGTCGAGAATCTCGGCGGTCGCGGGTTCGAACCCCAGGCACACACCTCTGACTTTTCGAAGTTATGTGTGTATTCACATTGAATTATCACTTGCTTTAACGGTGAAGGAAAACATTGTGATGAAACCTGCACACCTAAGAGTTCTTAGGAATTTCTTAGGTGTGTAGTCCGCCAACCCGCACTAGGCCAGCGTGGTGGACTATGGCCTAAACCCTCTCAATGGTAGAGGAGACCCGTGCTCAGCAGTGGGCGTATATGGGTTGATGAAGAAGAAGAAGATATACATTTTAAGTACTATATATTTTGTTTACATAGAGGTGAATTTCAGAACCTCTATTCGGCAGGTAATAAGATCTCTCGTATAGGACGAGCCTATAGCCGTTTTTTGGGTATATTACCAAACTCCGTGCTGATATTGAGAATAGTTTTCGAGTTGTCTATCGTGATAAGTAAAATATTTTACTCTTTACTAAATAGTGTAAAAAAATATTTATTAGTCACAATTATTCAATAAAGTATCTTTATATCTTCTGGTATTACTAAAGGGATAATTTAATTTGAATTAAACTTTTCGGGTTAGTCAAGCTTGACTCAAGTTATATCAAATTTAATGACTTATCTTAATATTAAACATGCAACAAACAGAAACGAGTTAAAATTAACGCATAAAAACTGAAGTGATAACAATAACATTATTAATCACCGCTTGATACGGACAAAGGTATAAAAAGCGTTCGTGTAGCAATCATTTCATTCTCAACTGGAGCTTCAGTTGAATCAACAGCTCCTTCAAATAGAATAAAAATGGGGTTCAAATTCTATTTGTTGCTCATGTGCGTTTGCTTGACATACGCAGAGATTAATATTAATATACAGACAGAGGGTTCAGGGGAAACCGTCGTCCGTTACTCGGGGGAAAATAAACAGCTGATTGACGACAACGACATTAGACAATTTAAAGTCGGCACGAATCAATTGAAAGCAGCTGTAGAGAAGCACTACGGGAGGTGGCCGAATGACGTGTATCTCAAGAGTCCTACGCCCTGGGGGGACTTGTACCAGACGTACGGATGGACCCAGGTCACACGTATCATATCCGTAAAGTCGGCAAGAGTGAAGAACGAAGCGTTAAAGCCCACCATCCTGATGAGGAAGAACTTCATCAACAACTCCACTAAAATGATGAAAGTCGACACCAGCATCAGTCACACGGTCCAGAACTCGTTCAAAGTGACCTGGAAGAGAGAGCACCAGTACACCGTGTCTCAGAACTTCAAGTACGGTATCAATTTAATATTCTTCAAGCCTTCAGGGTCCACCAGTCTCTCCTACTCGTCGACCTGGGGCGAGAGTGAGGAGAAGTCTGAAACCGTTACTGTTGGCAGCAAGACTTCCATTGAAACCGATCTGGAGCCGGGTCAGGCTGTGACAGCGGTGTTGTCGGTGTACACAGGACAATTGGAAGTTGAAGTGGAGTACGGAGTTAGGTTGGAAGGTGACGTAGCAGTGAATTACAAGGTTCCCTACAACGGCCATCACTTCTGGAACCCAAGAATTGGAAGTGTCATGGAGAGTGGTGACATTGATAATGACCTAAGACAGATTGAGAAGATTAAAGGGCTGTATCACTCGAACGCTACTCTTACTATTTATGATAAGAAAACTAATATTGCCCTTAACGAATATTATTTGTAAATTATTGTGAAGATGCTAAGGTAAACTTAAATATGTATCGAATTCAATGTAAAATCTCTTAATTTTCTCAATGTATTTCATAAAAAAAATTATTTTTATTATAATACTGTTTTTTTACATACATCTTTTTTTTGGGAAACGGGAAACACTTAAAGGTAACAAATACACTGTTGATTCTAGAGTTAGTCAACAGGTCGGAATTATGTGTACAGGTGTAAGGACGATCGCAGATTAATTATTTTGTCTATCCATTGTGTGGCGTTATGCCTACTGCCTACTGCCAGACCTGTATTATATCAGATTATAACTTTTCAAACTTAGCTTGCCCCAAAAAAATCTTAGTACATTTATAAGATTTATTTTTAATATGGATGCTGGTATTAGGAATTGATGCATCGCTAGTATTATTTATTTTGTACAGTTATTCTATAACATACATTTAAATTTATTCTACTGACACTGCACTAATGGTGGCTTGTATCGCAGACAGTAAAATAGAGTTCATTGCAAACAATTTCATTTAGTGTCTAAATCGCAAGCAGGTACATATGGATATAACAAATAAAATTATCATAGTAATACAACAAACAAAATAAAATTAGGAACAAGAAAGGAGGTAAGGAGTCACTTTGAGGTTTATTGGTAGTTGCCATGGTTTAATGTAAGTACATTAGTTGTCCCAAAAAAATCATAGTCTTACAGGCTGGGACACCCTAATGTACATATCTTTATTTATTTATATCATCTTCAATCCACATATGACCCACTAGGCTCAGGCCTCCTCTAGAAATGAGAATGTTTAGCCCTTATCACTTAAGAAATTCGTGAATTCATGAGGCGGTCAACAAAATGTTGAAAATAATCATTGCGGCGTGTACTTCAGGGCTTAAAATTATTTTCCTGAGAAATCTGTGAAAACAAATCACTGAAATTAATTAAGTTGTCTCCAGTTGCACATTTTCCCGTTATAATCAAACGTTAGGTCATGACATACACTTAGCTTCGACATTACACATATGATAACCGATATTGCAATCATTGGATTTATACTTTCTCTGAAACGTAAATTTTATCTTTGTTTTTCTTTCAGGTCACTATTATTTATAGATATGCAATTTTACATTAACTAGCTTATCATCCCGACTTCGTTCATTGAAATTGTTAAAAGTTAATTAAATATATTTTTTCAATAATTATACAGGGTGTTGGCGTTGATTGGCGCTTTCTTGGGGAGGCCTACGTTCAGCAGTGGACGGCGATAGGCTGACTGATTGATTGATTGATTGATACAGGGTGTATTCAGACGATGATCGGAAACAAAGGCAGGTGGTAGTTAAGGTGATCACAACCCCATTGGCGTTTAAAAAAACACCGACAACAATTTTTTTTTTCGTTTTCCATACAACCATCAGTATTAAATGTACGTGGTTTGTATGGAAAACATCAATATTTTTGTCTTTTGTCGCGATTTTTTTTAATGCCAGGGGATTTGTAATCATATTAGATATTACCTGCCTCAGTTTCCGACCATGTTCTGAAAACACCCTGTATATGAGAATATACTGATCCCACGATAAACAATTATTAATTTACCATCACCGATACTGTGGCTCAAGCTTTAATAATTAAAAATACTCGTCCCAGGACTCTTTAAGTCTCCTCCCAAAAGTTTGTTCATTCGCTATCATCAAATGAGGTATTTGGTAGTGAGATGACGTTTTCAATCAATTCTGAATCATCATCATTATCAGCCCACTGCTGGGCACGGGTCTCCTCTACCACTAAAGCAATTTAGACCTTAGTCCACCACGCTGGCCAAGTGCGGGTTGGTAGAAATATGAATTGATCCTAATGTGATTATCGTCTGTGTAAGGCATCGGTACGTCATTAAAAGACATTAACAAAAACTGACATTGAAATCATTATAAGTAAATAAAAAATGCTTGTAATTAGAATTATCACAGTTAATGTTTGTTTTGTTTATTCGAATAGTTTTATTTATATGAAATAGATAATTGATAAAACGATATTACCTACTAATGACAGAATTAACTCAATTCAGTTTGTTACTAATATACAATCAAAAAGAACTATTTTTATATAACGTTTTTATAGCAATTTTCATCCTTTTCTTCAAAATTATTTAAGCTTTTCTGTAGTTTCATTGATGAGAATATTTAAATTCAGGTCTAAAAGAAACTATGCAAAATGAATTAAATCCTTATTATAACGCTGCGTATTAAATAATAAGGTTTAGTATTAAAGATCTTATGATTCCACTCTGAAGTATCTACATACTCTTAAACTCAAAAGTTATAAGATGAAATTTTACTTTACCGTTGAAATTTGTGATACTCATTACGGATATTTATTTTCCAATATGTATGCCTGATATTTGATTCTTTTAATACTTTCCATTTAACCAAGAACAAAACTAACCCAAACCGGAACTCATTGCGTTTCTTGATAGATTTCCTTCTAGTATTAACATGATTCCCATCTAAGACTAGGGCATTATACTCACACACTTACACTTAAATTCGCGAACGGGTCATCATCATCAAAACCATCATTATCATCATCAGCCCAAATACGCTCGACTTTTAGACTTGGATCTCCTATATCATTGAGAGGGTCTTGGCTCACGCTCATCACGCTGGGCTAATGCGGATTGTCAGACTATATACCTAAAAAAATCTAGGAACTTTTGAGTGAACAGGAAGATATAATGCATTACAGAAATGAGATACATTCCACTAGAAAGTGGCAAGAAACTTGTTGTTCTTTTCGAAGCGGTTTGATAACTTGGTATTCCAATAATTCATTGACATTATAGATAAGAAATAAGGAGTTGTCCTTATTCATCGAAGAAAGTTTCTGTTTGTCTGTGGCGTGTGAAATCGCGGGAAACCCACTATGCAAAACCGATAACCGTGACCTGCAAGAAGATAAATAGGTCGTATGAAAGTAATGCATTAAGATAAAGTACACTTGCATAGAAAATTCGTTGGTTTATTAAGTTCGGCTAGTGTGTGATTGGATTGGGAAATATAAGGATACCTGCACAGCTAAAATT
This sequence comes from Cephonodes hylas, assembly GCA_030295005.1. Lineage (NCBI taxonomy): Eukaryota > Metazoa > Arthropoda > Insecta > Lepidoptera > Sphingidae > Cephonodes > Cephonodes hylas. The sequence continues at coordinate 5,398,471 of AP025386.1, read as the reverse complement.
TCTTTGGATTTTTTTGAGTAAGTAACCTAACCTGAGCAGTGATGGCCTCGGGGTTTGGGCGCGCGGTCGAGAATCTCGGCGGTCGCGGGTTCGAACCCCAGGCACACACCTCTGACTTTTCGAAGTTATGTGTGTATTCACATTAAATTATCACTAGCTTTAACGGTGAAGGAAAACATCGTGATGAAACCTGCACACCTAAGAGTCCTTAGGAATTTCTTAGGTGTGAAGTCCGCCAACCCGCACTAGGCCAGCGTGGTGGACTATGGCCTAAACCCTCTCAATGGTAGAGGAGACCCGTGCTCAGCAGTGGACGTATATGGGTTGATAAAGGAGAACCTAACCTTCCCTAGGCCAATGTGGTCGATGGATTTCAGTCCAAAGGGAATCGGATTGCGCACACTTACCTACAGCGCAGACATGCCCCAAATTACTTACCATTAATTAATAAATTACTCACCGATAGGAAAAGCGACATTATTGAAATACAGTGTAAACTTCATATAACGGCACTGAAGGGACTGTGCCTCATATGGCGTTATAGAGAGTTGTCGTGAAATAGAGAGAAGATAATCATTGTATGGAAGGCAAGATAAACCAATCAAAGCCAAGTAACTTCGACGGTTTAGGGAGTTTGTCGTTAAATCGAGTGACGTTATATGGAGTTTACACTTTATTTTAAAATGAAAATATGTAAAAAGGACATGACAAATAAAATAATAAATAGTAAAATACACCCAACAGTCACATACATAGTCATGACCCCACACTAAGATACGAGTCTTGTGTCGTGGGTATCAGAAACTACGAGAGACTTTTCGGTCTCACAAACACCCAGACCCGAAACAAATATTTGTGGATCATACAAACATTTGTCTCGGTGCGGGGATCGAACCCGCGGCCGCTCGTTTCGCAAGCTGGTGTCTAACCAACTGCGCCACGGGGCTGTCATGTAAATGTATGTAAATCTTAACGGTTTCCCAAAAAAACAATACAAAGTGTCTTCGAAAGTATATTTAGATACCGTGTGCGCCTGACGCCATTATCGTGTGTAACATTTACAAAAAGCAACATAACATTATTGCTAAAAATTGCGGTTTGAAATTTTAGGATTCTTTAGAATGTCGAAATCGCTGGCTCCAATCATATCCGCTCCAATGCTTATTGGGTATAAACGATGGCACATAAAAAGAAGACTCCTAAAAAAATATGTGCACAAGCAAAGGCTTCTACGACTAAACAGTTAATATACGAATGAAAAATCTAAGAAAGACAAACTTATCATTTATGAAAATAACTGTACAATGTTATGACTACTTATGATGTGTGTGAAACAAGGTCATCTTTTGATCTATAAACAATTGGTTTAACAAGTAATCCAGTTGCAGTATACATCAATTAAGTACGATATATTGACGTTTCCTCATAGCTCTTCGGAACCCTATCTTATTCACAAATTTGTTATGTTTGACCTATAATGTTACGGAAAAAATGTGTTTTATTTGCATTGTTTATTGTTACGGACCCATGTTACGCCAAGTTAGTATTAAACGTGACTATAAACACACACAATGATATAAAAATAAAGAGCTTTGGGGATGACAACAAACTAATAACAATAAATGAAGTTTATTTATTTGGTTTAACCGACGACAATTTGAAATGGGGAGTGAGGGTTGAACTCGGTAAAGTACCAGAAGAGGTATTTCTAAAAAATCCTACACCCTACGGCGAATTGTACACTGAATATGAATGGAAAGAAATTAAAAGGAATCTAAAAGTTAAAAGGGCTAAAGTTCTCGAAGTGATCAAAGAAAAAACTGTCTTAAATACATGTGTTTACGTTAATAACGCAACCGAACCGCTAAGGGCCAAAGGAAAACTGTATCAAACGGTAGAAAATACCGTCTCTTCACGATGGTCTATTGAGGGATTGCCTTCTGATGAAATATTTTACGACATTAACATAAATTTTGGTACTGGTAATTTAACTTATAATAATAAATGGAGGAATACCACAATAAGGCATAAACATCTGCCAATAGGGTTGACACTTGGCGATTTTATTGTAAACCCTGGACAAGAAATTCTAGTGAAGTTATCAGCTTACAAACTTATTGTTATCATTGAGGTTATTTACGAAGCTCGTTTAGTGGGAAATCTCATTGCAAATTACGCCCAGGTGTACGGAAAATACCATTTCTGGGCTCCCACTATAAACGATATTATGAAGAGAGTAAATTTGACAAATTTAATACGGACTAGAGAAGTGATCGAAATAAAATGTTTCACAGATCCGGTTTTGATAATATATGACAAATTAACTGGGAAGAAAGTACCGATTATTAGGAAATCTAAAATGATTCCTTTACAAACGATATTGAAACATAAAGAGCAATTTCACTTTTAGGCTCAAAGACGTGTGAAAAATTAAAATGTGTTATTTTTTTGTAGATTATAATAGAATTTATTTATTAAATGGTGTTACATTTCTGTTTTTCATTAAAATCCACCTGAATGTCTGATATCTCCGTGTGTATCTACGCTTCTTGTCCTTTATTTCTTAAACCTGTTGGTAAGCTTCGCAAAAGTAACGCCTTTTGGGCCTCTCTCTTTATGATAAATGCACATATCCATATTCCATTATTGAATATAGGTCTTAAAATGACCTTTTTTTACAACCACGCCAATTTTATATGAGTTTGCAAATTTCACTAATTTAAAAAGTTTCTTGAATACAGCACCTAATTATGCAGGTTTATGATGCCTTTCATCATTTTTAAGAGGTCGCGGTACTCTAGAATTTAAAATAAAAAATTTCAACAATTTCAAAGTATGGGGCCAAGATCGTGCATCTAAAGTCCGTACTCCGTAGGGACTACCTACCTATCTACTACCTACCTTAAACATGTTATTTCATTTACCAGGCCAAGATGCCTTCCCTTCGATAGAAATGTTTAAAAAAATCATTTAAACCAATTCCTTTGAAATTTAATACCTATCTAATTATGAAAATTTTAAATAATTTTGTAAATGACGTAATATTCATTATGTATTCGAATATTGTATGAAATAACTTTTAACATCGATTAACTACGGTCCTCTTAATATACTAAAATATGGCTATAAAAGTACGTATGTTAAAACTAATGATTAATTTGTTCTTATCCTTCCAAAAAACTATTATAATCTGTGACAATATTATCTCTAGTTAGGCTGTACGGTTAAGAATTCTTTGCCTACCGCAAAAGGAGAAAATTAAGAAGCAGACAAAAACAAAATGTCAACGTCAATGATTGTTCAATGACTTCAGTTTTAAATGTCGTCAAAAGTTCGAAGGTTTGATTAATCTTTTGCGTAATAAATTATTAGTTTTATCCCTTTTAGATAATCTAAGATTATTTGGTGTTTATTGACTGTGTGTCTGTACTGTAGATATCATCTTAAAATCTTGTTCATACATAACCATTCAATTTTTTCATTACTTATATCGCATGTTTTTGTGATATTTGTTTTTTTACTATTATTTTTACATTCCGTTTTTATTCCTGTCTCATTTTTTTGAAGAAAATGTTTGATGTTTATGGAATTTGCATTTTGGTGCCCCTTTACACTGTTGGGTAAGTTTTAATTATTTTAATTTACTTATTATTTTCATTTGAATTTTAACTGTTTTTTAGATCCAATTTTATTGAATTTAATTTGTATTATTCTTTTACTATCTGCCAACAATATAGTTTAATTAATTTATGTAGATATATTGAAAAAAATTAATGTTTTAATTTATTTATTGAATACAAGAAGTCATAACCATACTAAATATATTATTAAACAATTAACAATGAGAAAATTGCCTTCATAATGTAAAACATACATATTTTACTATGTATGAATAATTTTGTATCATTAAACTTGTTATTCAGAATTGATTAATATTAAAAAAATATATTAAGAAATATTTGTAGTATCAACATAATTTTTTGTTACTTACACAGCTTATTGGCTTAAAATTTTGTCCTCCAGTTACAGGACAAGTACATAAAAATACAGCCAACTTAGAAATTAGCTCATCTGCCGTGAAAAACTTAAGTAATAGTTTAAATAGCTGAATCATCTTTCAAGTACTCAATTAGGTTACAGAATTGGGGTTTTTACTGACTGAATCATGCTTTAATTATCTCAAGTTTAATTTGAGATTTGTAGGATAATATTTCATTATTAGTTCTGTTGTTTTTTTTAAGTTGGTCACAATAGATACAAGTTAAGGTTACTAGTGCAACTGAAGGACACAAGTGTATCCATTGAGTTTGCCAGTAAAAAATGTCTATAATGTATTTGTTTTGGGTCTGGGTGTATGTAAAAACCGAAGAGTCTCTCACAGTTTCTGTTACCTACAACACAGGAAGTGTGTCCTAGTGTCAGGGTCAGAAAATCCATATATAAGTTGTACCATAACCAATAAATAATATTTTTTTCTATTTGAAATTTTAGTCATATTATAATATTAGCGACCCGCCCCGGTTTCGCATGGGTGCAATGCTGATATTTAATGGATGTTATCATACATATAAACCTTCCTCTTCAATCACTCTATCTATTAAAAAAAAACGCATCAAAATCCGTTGCATAGTTTCAAAGATTTAAGAATACAAAGGGACATAGGGACAGAGAAAGCGACTTTGTTTTATACTATGTAGTGATTATGACTTGAGTATGTTTCAATAATAATTGCGATTACATCATCAGTATGACCATGCCTAAACTCCCTTATTAATGTGAGATTTTTATACTATTTCAAACGGAACCAATCAATTACTTTCATTATTGTTAGATTTTCATAATATCAACTACTATACAATGATTGTGGAACGGATTTTAATATAATTTTGTATTGAAATGGGTGACTTTATTTATATATTGTTGTGTTTTCTGATAACATGTGTTCCTATGAGATGAGTACCAAATTCAAGATTGCATGCAGACCTAGTGCATGAATGCATATCCTATAATTGTGATGCAACTCCTATAATTGTGAATCAAATATAAAAACAAAATTAAATAACTTTTCACCATTTTTTACAGTGTTATTTTTTTTATTACATACTTGTCTGCCGTAATTTGAGTTATGTGTTATAGCTGTAACATTTCGCATTTACTTTCTCTAAAATCAGCAGAACTTTCACTTTGCAACCAGTTTCGCAATCTATTATTTATAATTTGCATGTATTTTGGTAACTGTATTAATGAAATGCTTATTTTTGTGTTTTTAAGGCACTTCGCGATTTTCGTTTTGAAATTTGGAGTTAATACCCATATTTTTATTTGGCTAGTTAGAATGTTGTTGCAAGTTTGTTTCAGACCTTTTTATATGTTTTAGTGCTAGACTGAAAGACTAGACTCCTACATACCCTTAAAAAAAATTGCTGGTATAATAAATGCTTTTCTTTGGCTATTATTCATCAACTAAATGGTGGTTTAGACCAAAAATAATACATAAACTAATTGAATGTAACATTTAAATTTACATCATTCTGTGGTAATTTGAATACTCAATATTCCCTTCCAGTTTTTAGTTCATACATCATGGCATAATATTTGTTAACTGACATCATTTATTGTTTAGCAAGCTGTTGTTAATTTTTACTGTCATATCGAGTATGGTGTTGTCACCTACTCAGTGTAAAAAGAACTCTGTACACTTAAGTTTAAGGGCTACTATGTAGTATATCTTTTTACAATTCCTTTCAGACAGCCCCGTGGCGCTGTTAGCTAAACGCCAGCATGCGAAACGAGCGGCCGCGGGTTCGATCCCCGCACCGAGACAAATGTTTGTGTGATCTACATATATTTGTTTCAGGTCTGGGTGTTTGTGAGACCGAAGTCTCTCGTAGTTTCTGATACCCACGACACAGGACTCGTATCTTAATGCGGGGTCAGGACTATGTGTGTGACTGTTGGGTGTATTTATTTGTTTCAGGGTACTAGCTCTCGGCGCATCGATAACTTCGGGTATTTTCGTATTTCACGTAGCCGTAGTGCCTCTAATATTCAAATACTCCAAGTCTTTCAGGCGGAATCTCGTCTTTGCAAACTTTGGTATGTATTCACATTAGTAGTGTAATTTTAGATGATGTTCACTGCTTTTTCTTAGTGTGTGATATGTGGAAATTCTCAGTAGTACTAAACCTGGAAATTTGCATGAAAAATCTTGGGATTATAAATGTACCTCTGAATCACTGTTCTCTCATGGACGCCCAAAAGCGTTGCACGTAATTGTGTTGAAATTTTTATCGTGGGGTCAGTATGTTTTCATTATGTCTCAATGATTTTGAAAATTAAGATTTAAAGCTTAAATATTATTTAGAATTTTGAAAGGCAAGCTAGGCTTTTAGGCTTCTTTGGAAGTATCGCTACTGCTCTGACTACGCCTAAGAGGATACAGGGGTTATTATATGTATATTCGGTGTAAAACATAAATTCCAAAGTGAATTTATATGTCACGCTTTCGCGAATGTAGTCCATGTGACGGAACATTTGAATAAGACTAGAAAGGAAATGTCAGCATGCCATGAAACACAGCAACACATTCCACAATTTATACTACATACATATACTCAGTCAATCACAGTCCACTGCTGAACGTAGGCCTCCCCAAGAAAGCGCCAACCGCGCCACCAGCCATCCACCCGCTACCCGACACCGCACTCAAGTTGTCAGACCATTGTTTCAATAATTCCACAAACGGGAATTGAACCCGGAACTGGATTACTAACAAGACATTATCATTAGTAATTATTATTGGCTAGCAACAGGCAAATGTTTTGCCTAAAATACAATAATCAAGATAAAACGATTGAGATTAGCTAATCTAAGTGGATCAGGCCATTGCGAATCATTTAAAATAGAATTAAAAGTCATAGTAACACGATGTGCATTTTTTATTATTATAATTTTAATGTTTAGACCATGACGTAAATAGTTGAATTGAAGGAAATTTGCACTCAAACTACGGGCACACATCTCTGACTTTTCGAAGTTATGTGTGTATTCAAATTGAATTATCACTTGCTTTAAAGGTGAAGGAAAACATCGTGATGAAACCTGCACACCTAAAAGTTCTTAGGGAGTTCTTAGATGTGTAGGCCGCCAACCTATGCAAGCGTGGTGGTTTAAAGCGTTAACCATTAGTTGTAGAAAGGGCTAACAGAGGGATAGGGAGGTGCATAGCTTGGTGATGATTTGATTCAGGTTATATAAAAGATTTTTTTGTTTCAGTCCAATGGCCATTGAATATAGACTTTGAAGACCCGTCTTCAAGCGGCATAGATGGAGCGAGAAATCTCAGTATAGAATATCGGTCCAAAGTCGACGATTGTGCGGTCAAAATCGGTGAGTAATATAGATTACAACATATTTTTCATACTTTTCAATCAAAACTCAATGATATTACAATGCCGTCAAGATAGCTTTTGTAAAAGTTTCTTTTTGCGTTACAAGTTAACTATCTGTTTTGAAAAAAATAGGTACCTTATGTTCTTTCCCAGTTACTATATCTATTCCAAAATTCACTCAAATTGCTTCAGTAATTTGGGGAGAAAGTGTAATAGACAGACATACAGACGGAGTTACTATGGCGTTTATAATATCAGTATGTATTACGATTTTTAAATGATTCGACTTCTTGATATTGATAACATGTTCGGTTTTCTGAAGCATGTTCTCTTAATACTAGGTAAATATTGAAATGCGCATTTTGATATAAAATAGTACTGATTGTTTAACCAGTCTAGTATGTGTCTATATAAACTTTTGTAGCGAGGTTGACCGCATTTTCTGATCATAATCTTTGCGGTATAAATAGATTGCACTGACCAGCTCAATATCTATATATACATAGCTGTGGCTGTACCTCCATAGACGCCCATTTTGCCTTTTTTCCGAATAATAATCTTTTGCAAAAAAACAATTAAATTTCGTGTGGTTGAGGAAGTTGATTGCCGTTTCTTCTCCACAGCGATAACACGTTTCGAAGCAATAGTTTTAAAAAATAATATAATAGTGACGATTCAATAGCTATGCTCGGGGTTTCCCTACGAGATCGCTTCAGAAATGAGGAGATCCGTAGGAGAACTAAAGTAACCGACATAACCCAACGGATTAGCTCGTTGAAGTGGCAACGGGTCAGCCACATAGCGCGGAGAACTGATGGCCGATGGAGCCAGAAAGTTCTCCAGTGGAGGCCACGTACTGGCAAGCGCAGCGTGGGACGTCCTGCAACCAGATGGTCGGACGACCTTGTCAAGGTCGCAGGACGTCGCTGGCTGCAGGCGGCCTTCGACCGATCCTGGTGGAGATCATTGGGGGTCCAGCAGTGGACTAAGTTTGGCTTATGATGATGATGATGATGATTCAAAAGTACCTACTTGTGAAAGTCTACTTAAATAAAGATGATTTGACTTTGATTATTTGTTGCTGGACTATGACTGTTGTATATATTTCCAGGTATATGGCATATATTGCCGAAGTCGGTGTACGAGAGGCTGAAAGGAAACTTCGAGAAGGTTCAAGACAAAGAAGAACTAAACAAGATACTGGACGATGAATTGGCCAACTCAAGGACGCCTATCGTGTTGTATTGCCACGGTAAGTAGTGGGTTCTATTCCCGAAGCGAGACCTCGCATTTCGATATAAACAGTTATGCTTAGGATTTTCTATATGATATTTTTTTTGTAACTTTGACAGCCCCGTGGCGCAGTTGCCTAGACACCAGCTTACGAAACGAGCGGCCGCGGGTTCGATCCCCGCACCGAGACAAATGTTTGTGTGATCCACAAATATTTGTTTCGGGTCTGAGTGTTTGTGAGACCGAAAAGTCTCTCGTAGTTTCTGATACCCACGACACAAGACTCGTATCTTACTGTGGGGTCAGGACTATGTATGTGTGTATATGTATATGACTGTTGGGTGTATTTATTTATTTATTTTAAGAAAAGACCCCAAAAAATCTGTTGTAGTTTTTCTTTGCAGTTAGTATTCCCGTTTGTATCTTAATGTGGTTATTTTGTCCGTAGCGATTTAAAAGGTCCAGGGTTCGATTCCCAGGTGTGTTCGAACTATGTGTTATTGGGTTTTTCCATTAGGCAATATCCCCGAAAAACTGCTATAGACTCGCCCCCTATTACGTGGGACTGATACATGCCTGGCGAAATGTGGGTGTAGAAATGCATCTCCGCCGAATCCCTCGAGGAATAAAGGCGTGGGGTTATGTTTGTATGTTTTTATTATTAGATGTGTTTAATATTGTTTTTTAATTTATTTTATTAAAGGAAATTCAAATTCCCGCGCGGCGGAACATAGGATACAACTGTACAAGTTCTTCCAGCAAATGGATTTCCACACCATAGCTTTCGACTATAGAGGTGAGTTACATTGCTTTTCTGATTAACTTCGTTGCGGGATTATGACAATTTAGGTCCCCTTAGATTCGCTGAGCTTCATTGCTCGGCGCCAATACTGTGCGTGCCGCTGTTGATCCTGTAGTAGTCAGATATATAACAATATGAGTTGATAGTAGAAAAAAAAATAAAAAAAATTTGGTACCAAAAAATATATTAATTACTAGCGACCCGCCCCGGCTTCGCACGGGTGCAATGCTGATATTAATGGATGTTATCATACATATAAACCTTCCTCTTCAATCATTCTATCTATTAAAAAAACCGCATCAAAATCCGTTGCGTAGGTTCAAAGATTTAAGCATACAAAGGGACATAGGGACAGAGATAGCGACTTTGTTTTATACTATGTAGTGATGATTATGTTGAATGGGTATGAAATGTCCTGAATGAAGGTAATATTTGTACATATACAAGTATAGTATCTTTGGTACTCCATTTCCTAGGGAAAATAGAAAACAGAAAACCTGAACTCACACTGAGTTAAGATGTTTCATATTTTATCTTTTAACTATACAACACTTATGTACAAGGTCGTATATATTAAGGTAGGTCCCAGGTTCGATTTTCTGGTCTAGTACAGTGTCATTGGGTTTTCTTCTTCTTCATCAATCCATATACGCCCACTGCTGAGCACGGGTCTCCTCTACCATTGAGAGGGTTTAGGCCATAGTCCGCCACGCTGGCCTAGTGCGGGTTGGCGGACTACACACCTAAGAAATTCCTAAGAACTTTTAGGTGTGCAGGTTTCATCACGATGTTTTCCTTCACTGTTAAAGCAAGTGATAATTCAATGTGAATACACACATAACTTCGAAAAGTCAGAGGTGTGTGCCTGAGGTTCGAACCCGCGACCGCCGAGATTCTCGACCGTGCGTCTAAACCTCGAGGCCATGACTGCTTTCATCATTGGGTTTTACCAATACAATATCTTCTTGACCAGAAATGTGCCCAAAAACGGCAATATTCGCCACATATTATTCAGGACAAAACTGGCAAATGCACCTTAGTCTACCCTTTCAAACAGGTATTTAAAAATATGTTTTTTTTAGGCTATGGCGATTCCACAAGGATACGTCCGACAGAAAACGGTGTTGTAGAAGATTCGCTGGTGGTCTACGAATGGCTACGAAGCGCAGTCGACAAGGGGACAAACAGACCCCCAATTTTCGTCTGGGGTCATTCGCTAGGTAAAGGTTACACTTTATTTTGTAACACAATGTATGAACAGAGAATTGTATATGTGTAACTTTTTTGCTGAAACCTTTTTTTCACTGTGATAATTTCTTATTTGAAAGTCTTTACAAGATTATTTTTTTTTTTATTAAATTCTAATTTACTTTAATTCTCTCAATGATTAAACTTATTTTTTGCATTTTAAAATATAAAAATTTTATAAAAAGATATATATTTAAAAATATAAAAATGAAACTCGCAGATGACAGATTAAATTTCTTTTATTTTTAGAATTCGGGGTTTCTAATAAAAACCCACGACACGGGACTTGTGTCCTAGTGTGGGGTCAGAACTATGTTTGTGACTGTTTGGTGTATTTATTTATTTCAGAATTTTAATATAAAGCATATTTTCGCACAGGTACGGCCATATCATCCCATCTACTAGGAAATCTGAAGGAACTTTCTACGAGCGTTCTAGAACGTTCTACCCCCCTACCTCCCCCCAATGGACTAATTCTGGAGGCGCCTTTCAACAACTTACCTGATGAAGTGGCTAAACACCCACTTTCTAAGGTGAGTTGACAATTTGTAGGTGATTTTAGAATGCTTTGAGATATTCTGCAATTTCAAAAGAATCGATTTGAATAGTTATTGATCGATGTATTGTTAAATCGATGATAATTGGCTCCTGTTTATTTAACGTACTATATTACCAAAATTGTTTCTTTAAAGATTGTATGATAAGGATAGAGCCTATTGAAATTGCAGATGGTCGGACACAATCGATATTATTTTTTTCCAAATAATCGATTTAAATATTTTTCTCAGTTTACATTACATCGTGAAAAACGATGGACCGAACTCTATGCTAACTATATACTTTAATTAATCAATTACACTGTGCAATCCATAATCGATACTTTAACGAATAGATTACTTCCCCTACATCTAGTAACATGGCTGTAGTAATTTGACGGTCATGCCATAAAATAACTCGTCAAAATTTATATCGATTATCGATACTTCAACCAATCGATTGCTCACCCCACAGCTAGTAATTTTACGATCATGCCACAAAATAACTCGCCAAAATTTATATCGATTATCGATACTTCAACCAATCGATTGTTTACCCCACAGCTAGTAATTTGACGGTCATGCCACAAAATAACTCGCCAAAATTAATATCGATTATCGATACTTTAATCAATCGATTACTCTCCCCCCCCTAGCTAGTAACATGGCTGCCATACTACGAGGCGACGTTCGTGGCGCCGTTCCGCAGCGACAGCGGCCAGCGGTTCATGTCGGACGCCCACTTGTCCAGAGTACCCTCTCTGCCGGTACTCATCCTGCACGCCAAGGATGATGTTATAGTACCCTTCGTGGTAGGACTCAAGGTAAGGGAAGTTGTAGTATATATTATATTTAAAAAAATACTACATAACATTAAATATACTACCCAATGAATTTTTAAGTTAAGGATAAGTGACTTAATTTTAAAAAAAGGTGGAACACGTTATTCTCATTGTTTGTTTTTAATTAGATATTAGACATCCGGTTGACAGGATGATAAATAATAATTCCTACACTAATATTTGATTTCTTAAAAAAAAAAGATAATGATACAATTTTCCCATATTGAAATTTGACCTTGATTGACCGGTGTATCGATATTTTATTTTTTTTATATATACTTTATGGTAAGACCTTGCAGACCTAACAGTGTGACCTAGATTAACCTTTGAATACTTGTAATTATAGAAAAATATAAGCAAATTATTTATTTATAAAGTTAGCAAAGAAAATAGTAGTTAAAACTTTTTATTTTAACGTCAAATGATTATCACAATTAATGTATTTTGTTTTTAGCTTTACAGATCTGTAGTACAGTCGAGATCGGAAGGGGGCGCCACTATTAAACTGCACGCTTATGAAAAAAATGAGAATTTGGGCCATAAGTGGATATGTCACGCGAAAGATCTTTCCAACGTTATTGGGTAAGCAAAAATAAAAAATATAATCTGAAAGACCATTGAAGATTTTTTTTTAAACTTGATGAGTACCATTCGTAGGATAAAATTAATAAAATAAATGAATACTAAAATAACTGCCTCGTGGTCTCGCGGTACAAGTGTGCCGTGCGATCTAGAGGTCCTTGGTTCGATTCCCGGGTCGAGCAAAGTGTTATTGGATTTTTCCATTAGGAAATTTTCAGTAGCAGCACGGAGTCTCAAAATGTGCCCGAAAAACGGCAATAGGCTCGGCCCCTTAATAGGATAGTCCCACGCAATCGTGGGACTGATACTGATGACTGGCGAATATGGGTGCAGAAATGCACTTCTGTCTACCCCTTCGGGGAATATAGGCGTGAGGTTATGTATGTATGTGTATACTAAAATGAATATCATAGAAGACAAATACTGTAATAAATTATAATGATTTAAATTTTTGTTTCAGTGATTTCGTGAAAAGTCATCAATGAAGACATTTTAGTAAAAATTTTAACTCAGTTTCATAACTGAACTGTAGCTTAGTATTATTTTCATAATAAGGGGTCTATTCCATTACTGTAACCAACAAATATGTATGAAACAACTGAAACGAATATTTGATTACCTCTTTTATGGAATACGACCCTAAAGGCCTTGCGAAGCTTTTTTAGTAAATTTCTAGACATAGGTGGGTATTTCAAATATTTTTTTATAACGTCATAATAGTTTTGTTCCCTTTTAAATCTGGCAATATTGTGCAAAATAGCATTTGTCTTCGATGAACAATATGTCGATTAATTGATCGATTACTATCAATTAAATTAGAGTTGTATCAAATATCGTTAAAGTACCCCAATTCTCTTCGCAATTGTTAAATTAGACTAGTTTTCACCGCTTGGTTCGCTCTATTTATTGCACTGCTTTATAGTACTTAAATAGGTTTCAAAATAAAAAACTACTATTTTTCTATTTATCAATGATCATGAGTTATTATATTTTGGTTAACTAATTATGATCAATTTTAGTATTTTCTATGAAAATAGGTCTTTCATTTTATCATTTCAATTATTGTTATTTTTATTTCGTTATGGAGGAAAATTTAATTTTACACATACCTGATTATTCTTTAAATTTCAAATTGCCTAGCGGTCTGTAATATCTGTCACAAATCAACAATAAAATAATAACAATGTCAATTCAAGAACACATTTCTAGCCTTATGAATACAATAATGTGGAATTAGTAGATTATTAAAATCGACTATCGATATTAATCGATAAAAACTCACTCACTAGTATTTAAAAACGGTGATACAGTAGGAGTAACGCTTTATACATTCGTATTTATTATTATTTATTAAGTTGAAGGGCAATAAAGATTGGTTAAGATTTTTGAAGTTTTATTTTCAACAATTTCTGTAGAAATGAGCAAAAAATATTCGATTGTTGTTTTGACAAAGTATTGAAAAACGTCAAAGAATCGACCCTATTATCTGGCTCTTAAAGTAGTTGGCTAAACATGGGTATAGAAAATTACCAAAGCCTATATCTTGGTCTATAGCTTGAGTGAGTTATACTTCCAAAAAGCGTCAATTGTGTAATGTTTAATTTATAATTTATTATGGGTCAATATTCCCATTTATATGTCATTGCTTTGGTGAAATAAAGATTTTTGTGAATTTTGTAAAGCTAGCTGGGCTATTGGGCCTCTATAGAAGTATCGCCACCAATTTGAGTGTATGTATGTTTGTAGTTATTGAAATTCGGTGATGTCAGCATTCTTTGGTACTACTTCAACAGCTGATGAAGTCTCTGGAACAAGAAAATGAACTGTAATGCATTGAATTTATAGTTCATTTTTTAATGGAATTTGGAAAGTTATATCGACAAAAAAATAGAAACAAAAAACATTTTATACGTTAAAAAAAAATTATAAAAAGCGGGTGTAAAAAAAATATTGCATGTTATGGTCATTTAAGAAGAGAAATGCCTTATTATTGTAAGGCTGTGATACAAATATTATCATCAGCTCATCTACGTCCCACTGCTGGGCACAGACCTCCATCACAAATGAGAGACTTTACGCTTTAGTCCACCACAGTGGCCTAGTGCAGGTAAGCGGACTACACGACTATGAAATTTCTAAAATTTTTAACAGGGCAGGTTTCCTTGAAGTAAGTGATAATTCAACCCGCACTAGGCCAGCGTGGTGGACTATGGCCTAAACCCTCAATGGTAGAGGAGACCCGTGCTCAGCAGTGGGCGTATATGGGTTGATGAAGAAGAAGAAGTGATAATTCATTTCGAATACACAGACAACTTCGAAAAGTCAGACGTATGTGACTCTAGTTATCTACAGTATTAAATTTACATTTACCTTCCATTACCGGCTTTTTGTCGATCCCCAAAACGATTCTTATGATGGCGTCTAAAGGATCTGAAAGACGTAAATTATTTCATTTGAAATTTTATTTAAAACAACTATTTTATTTCGGTCCATATAGTTAACTGCTGGGTCGATCCTCTTTAACCGAGGTCAAACTTAAGTCCATTACAATTGCCTAAAAAAGTTTAGTATATAGGTAACCTAAGAAAATCCTTGCAGAAATTTCTTAAATAACATCTACATATGCAGGTAAAAGAGAGGCTAAATATAGAAACACGAGAATTGAAAGTATCTACCTTCGTCACTATTTGTCTGCAATATATTCAGCAAAGATTTTTTGACCGCTGTAACAAACATACATATATTTTCATAACTTTAAATAACATCAAACAATGAATTTACATTTTACAAAAAAATGTGAATAAACAATTAACAATCCAAAAATTCTTACCTTTCACGTCGTTTAGAAGATTTTCAGCCACATCATATTCTTTGTACAATCCTTTGAGGAAAGCTGTAAATGTTATTTAAGTTAGGTTAGTAAACTCAAACTTTGAACATAAATCTGTTCCTTCTGCCGATTTCTGTGACTTAGACATGACCGCTTGTAAATATTTAAAAAAATAAACATGCTAATTTTTTTTTAAATAAAAGCATTGGATAAAGCACGTTTTTTTCTGTTTAAATTATGTTTCACGGAGTTTCAACTTTAATCTTATTCATTCCATTTTACTCAGACTCATTCAATAAATATGATGCGATTACCTCCAGTTCGCAGTGTAGCTATTAAAGGATTTTGATTCCTCAATATAGAATTTAACACGTTGTTCATAGATCCTGTAAAATACAAAAAAAACTTAATTAATATCTAGATAGTTATTCACGTTTGAAATAGTGACTTCAGTTGGTAGTGATTAATCCCTGCTCACTTAAACTAAACTAATTTAATAAATATTAAATAAACTATCTTTTGCGTTTTCTCTTCTAAAATGCTAAACTATTTTCTATATAATTTGCAGCAAAAACGATGGGAAAACTTTTTGGCCAAAAATTGATAATAATAGGCAGACACACATGGAAAAAGTTAAGGTTGAAGTTTGTTTTACAAAGATTTTATCCTCTGTTACTCATTTTGTTAATCAGTCTTTCATTAACTTCAAGTTATTTCTGAGATATTTTAATGTACTTACGTAGATCAATTTCTTGCTGCATTGTCTGAAATTAAAGGTTATTGTATTAGTTGGGCAGTGGAGGGTGTTTCCTCCAGGGCATAATTTATGCTCCAAATATGCTATATTTATGGTTTCCAAGTCGAGCCATACACAGGTTAAATCTAAGTCCAACACCTTGGCCTAGAACTGGTTGGCGGACTACACACTTAAGAAATTCTTAATATCATATTTCTTTATTTTTAACGATGTTTGTCTTCACCTTCATTTTTTTAAGAAAAGTATATATATAATAATGAGTATATATCGCACACCTAGATCTAAACTAAGACAACTCAAAAAACGTCATTTTTCAGGAGACGAAAAAAACGTATAGCCGCATATTTTGTTAGGGGAGACATACAATTTAACATTATTTTAGGGAGTAATTGGCATATTATATGATATTGTATAAAAACCGGGATTTAAATTCAATGCCTTTTATCGAAAATTCCAGTTTTTTGAGTTGTTACACTTATGGTTGATTATTATGTATAGAAAATGAAAAATATTTTGACTCGATATAGTTTTCTTTGACCATTTTGAGTTATACCTGTATTTTTTATACAGATATATAAACGACTGTTCAAAGAAAACAATTCTAATTGGGAAGTATAATACTAATTAACCTTTAAATGTTAAAAAAAAAAAACAAATTTAAAAGGTATCCATTGATGTACATTTTCTACAAATAAATAATAGGTATCTCCAAAATTAAATTAAAAAAAAATTAAACTCTTAATAAAAAAACTATAATTATAAACAGATAAACAAAAAGAATATTTGCAATCTAATGTGATGCTGATTTTAATAATTTAATCATAAAAATTGTCTTAAAATATTCATCTATCATAAATATAGGAACACCTGATAAATTATGAAATGGTAATAACAATTATGTTCTCTTATAAACTTTTTATAATACTGATACGCATACTTTGGCACATACTTTTTTTACTTTTATAAGGCACCTAAGTCATATACAGATGCAATCACACCGTCATTACTGTTCTTGTCTTCTTCTTTGTGTTCCCTTGCTAAATTCTTTTTTTTAAATGTTGTTCATAATTCTCCTGTAATTTATTTTTATCTTCTTCATGGGTATTTATAAATCCCTTACAGAGGTTGCAAATTTTTTTTTTAGGTATTTAAAAAGCAATATTGAATTCTGTATTGAAAATTTCATTAAAAGTTGACTTCGTGGTGAAAGGTAATTGTTAGAGTTTACGAGCTTCTTTATTATTGCGATATAGGTCGGCAGGAGATTTGTCACTAAAAATTAATTCCCTCGATGTTTGTGTCCTCAAGTAATGAGATTTTATCTTAGGAATGCTGTTAATGAAGCCTACTATACTTTTTTAACCCATTAGGTACCAACTTTTTTCTGTATTGTTTGACATATTTTTCAAAGAGTATATATAATAAGGAGCACATAAAAAAAATATTAAAAAAAAATAACAAAATAAATTTTTAGTCCATCAGTCCAATGTTCCCATTTGGGAACATATTTAAATAAAGAAATTCAATAAGTACTGCCATCCATTGAATCAAATTACTAGTTACAAGCTATTATTTAGATACTATTTGATATTATTTTACAATAATTATAAAATACTTACATCTAATTACAGAATAATCAAAATGGAAACAATTGAAAATTTCGAAACTCGTAAAAACTACGTTCTTTGATCAACAACACATAAATGATAATAATACACATAAATAATAATTTCAAGTGAATAATTGGCTTGATATTTAGCACCACGCAGTGTAGAAACTAATGACATGAATAATTATTAAAACATTGCAGGTAGTTATGAATGAATCGACAAAAAGTGAGATGTCCCAAATGGGAACATTGGTACCTAATGGGTTAATTCCCGCATCATTTTTTTACGTAATGCGTAAGACTTGTATTACTTAATTCAAGTGTGGCCTTTAAAAATGCCTTACATTCTCCGGTTTTATTGCAAGCTTCTTCAAAATAAAATGCTCTATTAAGATTTCTATAGTTTTGTGTACTAGGTTTGATTTCTTCCATATACCTCATTAAATACTCCCTCTGCCTCTAAGGATCTGCTTGGCCCCAATGACAATCGAAGATATTTTGTCTTGTTTCTTTGTCAGTCTTTGAACTTCACCGTTAATAATGTCAATCTTTTCTTTTCTTCCTCATTTGGCCGGCATATTTACTAACTTCAATGACAATAATACGCTAATATTCCTGGATTTAATATCATTAAAGTTTTGGCTTTGGAGCTGTTTAGAAATATCAATAAAAGCCCTGGTTTCAGTTTCGAAATCAGAACTACTGTTAGTAGAACTATCAATAGAGTTTGAAGAGTTTGATGGCGAATCGTCACTTCATCATGATGAAGAAGTAATAAATTTAGGAAGAGCCTTCTTCTTTTGACAGATATAACTTGGATCAGTGTCAGAATCATCTATAAAACTTTCTTCTCTAGATGAAAGAAATAAATGACTTCCAATTTGTCTGCTATGGCCCGATGTTGTAATCACACGAGTGTTTAGTGGGATATTTTCTTTAGTTTTTTGTGCTTCTCTATTTATAGATAGTTAAATATTTCAATTATGAATAGCTGTTAAAGGGGACCCTTTATACCTTTCATTAATAATATTGACGAGAAAGCAACCTCGCTGTATTTTACTCTGAAATAAAAAAAGAACTATAATACTATTGTAATTTGTAAGTTATAATTGACCAGCAATAGTAAGTCAACTTAAAAAATCATAAAAATCAAAGCAAAAATTTACTTTAGATTAAAAAATGTTTTCGAAACAGTCAATTTATACAACCGTTAATTATTTTTATGCAACGCATATACATAATTACATTTTATTGTATAGAAAAATCATTGAAATAGTTTGATTCAATAAAAGTAGGATAACTTGAAATTTGCATTTTGATCCAACTAAACAGAGTCAAATCAAAATAGTAACTGAACTTTTACGTACCTTATCAAACAAAACTGGAACAAGTCAAAATGACCAATGAAATATTCCAAAAAAATTCTCCTAAACTGTAACATCTCTGGTTATCTCAAAGTTACGTTTCACCAAAACTGTAACAAGTCGAAATGTCCGTGCTTTCGGTATTGTTAGTACGTGTATTTCTTATGACTAATGAAGTTTAACTGACAATACCCTTGTTTAGGTGGCAAGCGTTGACAAACGTTGGCTCAACAAAACAAAGTTAAAGCCATCTAGCGATTGATTTTAAAAGGTATTATTAAACGTGTCATCGTGGGTAGTTGCGTATGTTCATCCAACGTTTGAATATAAGCATAACTCAAATTTGTCAATTTTTGAGTTGTCTTAGTTTAGATCTAGGTGTGCGATATATAAGAAAAGTATATTTAAATTAACTCACCCCTAATATTGAAGCAAAGATTACGAAAACCACCAAGCACCGAACCATTTTGACGTCTAAAGCTTAACTGCAAAATATTTGATCAATTAATACATATTTACACAATTTGAATTTATTTTTGGTCAATGATTTATTGTGTTTAGGTGTGTTTACTCAAATACTATAAGAAGGTTATATACCTACAGGTGTTCTACGTCTACATATATTTCTTACAGTGGATGGCCAAATACACCCAACAGTCACACACATAGTCCTGAACCCACACTAAGATACGAGTCTTGTGTCGTGGGTATCAGAAACTACGAGAGACTTTTCGGTCTCACAAACACCCAGACCAGAAACAAATATCTGTAGATCACACAAATATTTGTCTCGGTGCGGGGATCGAACCCGCGGCTGCTCGCTTCGCAAGCTAGTGTCACGTAGGGCAGATGTTGAGGCAAATCTCGGCAGTCCCAGGTTTAAATCTCAGGCTGACATCTCTCACTCTTTGAAATGTATAATGCTATGAAGATTTACGGGAAATATCTTTGCTGTGTCTTATCCACTTGATGAAGAGGAGCCTGATATTGAATTCGCATAGAAGTTTAAACAAACTTTAGCTAGCATTGTATGTTCCTACAAACACATCTGTAGGATTTTGAACGCCAATTTATAGAAAGTCTCATTTTTGCCAGACCCTAATTTCATGCAGGTATTTTCGGGCACAATTCAAGACTCCAAGTGCTATTACGAGTTTCCTAGTGGAAAAACCCCAGTATTAATCCATTCTTATATACGTACTATATTTTCCGCGACCGACATAAATTACGCACACATCTGTGCAAATAACAATTCATTTCAAAGTAGCCTGAATCTATCATTTCAAGTGTAACAGTTGAAGATCATGAAATTATTGTGGACTAGCCTTTTTGTTCTTTCCTTTACTGCATCGGTAAGTTTGTTATAAGACAAGATAAGCACGCTAAAATGGAAGTGGGCCGGCCATGTCTGCCGACGGTCGAACGGCCGATGGAGTAGACAAGTGTTGGAGTGGAGACCGCGCTTAGGCAGACGTAGTGTGGGACGTCCTGCAGCACGATGTTTAAATGATGCACAATCAAGTATTTTATCTGTATATCGTTTCACGTTATATTTAATCGTAGATATTTAAGCTTTGTTTGTTGCTTTTCTTATAATATGTACATTGTACATACTTCAAAATAAAATTCATACGACTGTTTTGTTACAGACTTTGCAACAAGAGGCAGGCAAAGATGGTAAGATACACGTAGAAAAAGATTATCAGAATTGATTATTTGCTCTGACCATAAGAAAACTTATGTTATTTGGCTTTCAAGTCCTCATTGATTGATATATCAACACACAGCTCAAAATTTCTAATTGATTCCAAATTAAACTCAGTAAAAATTTAGTTATTATGACGTAACTACCCGTTATATCTAATATACATGATAATGGAATTATCATTTCAGAAACTGCTGACGAAATTTCTCCTGAAGAGCTTATGCTAGCTATAGGTAAGGTCTATTCTTAAATATAGGTATAATATTTATTAAATTTCTAATGTTTTTTTAAAGAAATGTGCTCTCTGGTGAATTGCGTAATTTAAAAATTAAACGGAATAAATCATATTATGACAAACTGTTTTAATAAACCGCAATGTACGCTAAGATTTGACAAAATACCTGATAAAAAACAAACCCGATAAGAAACCCATTCATAGCTAATTTAAACTTTTTTATTATCCTTTAGCAGACCCAAAACTGTACTAGTATTTTACTATCTCATCTCAATCATCATCATCATCAGTAGCCCTTATACGTCCCACTGCTGGGCACGGGTCTCCTCTACCATTGAGAGGGTTTAGGCCATAGTCCACCACGCTGGCCTAGTGCGGGTTGGCGGACTACACACCTAATAAATTCCTAAGAACATTTCACGATGTTTTCTTTCACTGTTAAAGCAAGTGATACCCATGTTTAGACGAAATTTAAAAAGAAATAGTTCTTAAAATAACTTTACCTATTTTCAGAATCATTGAACAATGTGTTTCATGCGTCTGGATTTCCAGAGGGGCTCGGAGAAAACCAACAACTATTAATAGGTAATATTTTGTATTGATTTTGTGGACTAAAGTCATTTCTAATATCTGTCATGCTAATATGATCTCATCAGCATCAAGTTATACAGGCTGTATTCGGACCGTGATCGGAAACAAAGGCAGGTAATAGCTTAGGTGATTACAAACATTAGGTCAGGGCTTCCCAAACTGTGCGTCGCGACGCCCTGGGGCATCGCGGCAACATCCGAGGGGCGTCGCGAGGCGATCGGCAAACATTCGCTGTCCGTATTTTTCTGATAACCTCATATTACGTTAACTACTGCTGTTTTTATATCCAGTAAAGTTGGTAGTTTTGATGATGGGGGGTGGGGGGGTGCGTCGCAAGAAAAATAATAATTCTGTAGGGCGTCATAGTGTAAATAAGTTTAGGAACCCCTGGCTTAGTTGATTACAAACAAATTGCCGTTAAAAAATCCCGATGAAAAATTTAATTTCGACGTTTTCCATACAACATATTTAGTATATGTTGTGTAAAATCACCGAATTACCCAATAATTTATGAGCAACGTATCAACTTTGCTCATAAATTCTTACTTTATTGGAAACCATCACACATGACACAACCTTTAAATCAGATGTCCTTAAAATCCTAAGCTAACATTTAACGATTTTCCTCAGATACAATTATCAGCAATCTCAGAAATAACGAAGGAGTGAAGGTTTCTTTGCAGACTCTAAAAGGCAAGTTTTAACTATGTTAAAATAGGAGCTAGGTCCTTATAGAGACTTGAAGCTTCATTGCTCATCGTGTCATTTCTGTACTGTCGATTCTGTTGTACCTACATGCATTGTAGTAGTGTGTGATGGGATAATCTCTATGCAGGGTGTAGTCCGCCAACCCGCACTAGGCCAGCGTGGTGGACTATGGCCTAAACCCTCTCAATGGTAGAGGAGACCCGTGCTCAGCAGTGGGCGTATATGGGTTGATGAAGAAGAAGAAGAAGAAGAGGGTGTATACAGACCGTGATCGACAACTAAGACGGGCAATAGCCACTGTGATTACAATCACCGTGAAATAAAAAAAATCGAGAGAAAACCATTTTTTACGGTTTCTTAACTACCACGAGTATTAAATGAATGTGGTTGTTAGGAAAATAAAAAAAAAATACTTTTTTGTTGGGATTTCTTATGAATAATAAATTACTTTGAAAATTGATGGTGCATACAAATTTGGTGGGTTCACCTGATGTTTTTTATTTTCAGAGAGATTGATGAAAATGCTGGATGCTAAACTGCATCATCGGAATACAATAAATGAAGATGAATATATTCAAATAGAGGATGAATAAAACTTCGTGATTTTACACTTTTTTGAAAATTTGTTTTTTCCTTTATCCATCCATCTTGTTAAAGCGAGGGAGCGAAAGGCGAAGGACGTATCGCATATGAAGTGTATAAGGGATGAAGTGGGAGGAATTTTGACAGATGATGATGAAATTAAAAATAGGTGGAGAACCTATTTTGGAAAACTAATGAATGAAGAGAATGATTGAGAGAGGCGGCTTGAGGATATACCAGTGAATGTGGGGTTAGTAAGAAATATAAGTATGGATGAAGTCAAGAGAGCTGTATGTGGAATGAAGAATGGAAAGGCGGTTGGACCAGATGGAATACCAGTAGAAGTATGGAAGGTTTTGCAAGTAGTAGGGTGAAAGTGGCTGACTTTGTTCTTCAATAAGCTGTTACTGGACAATACGATACCCGACGAATGGTGCAACAGTTATTTGGTGCCCATTTTTAAAAACAAGGGAGACGTTCAAGATTGTAACAATTATCGGGGAATAAAGTTAATGTCACACACTCTGAAAATATGGGAGAGAGTAATTGAGTGACGCCTGCGAGAGGAGCGTGAGGTTTCACGGAACCAGTTCGGTTTTATGCCTGGCCGTAGGACAATGGATGCCATTTTTGCAATTCGCCAGCTGTGCGAAAAATACAGACGAGCACATAAAAACTTGCATATGGCATTCGTTGACCTCGAAAAGGCTTATGACCGGGTTCCTCGTGAAGTTGTATGGTGGGTCCCTTAAGAAGAAATGTGTGCCTGAGAAGTACCTGCAGTTGATCCGAGCCATGTATCGCAAATGTGAAACCCAAGTCAGGACAGCCGCTGGTCTCACAGCCAGCTTCGATGTCGCTGTTGGTGTGCACCAGGGATCGGCTCTTAGCCCTTACCTCTTCCTGTTGGTTATGGATGCCGTTACGGCAGGTATACAGGAAGAGGCACCCTGGTGCATGCTGTTTGCTGACGACATTGTGCTGGTGGCAGAGAGTGGCCACGAGGTGCAGAACAGACTGGAGGTGTGGCGGCATAGACTTGAAAATTTTGGCCTTAAAGTCAGCAAAACGAAAACGCAGTATATGTTTTGTGACTATGGCGGTCTTTCAAGTTCTGTGTCCGTCACACTTGATGGAATGCCGATACCAGTCTGTTCCGAATTCCGCTACCTTGGGTCACTCATACAAAGTGACGGGGACATAGACCGTGATATAAGGCAAAGGATCAACTCAGGATGGATGAAGTGGCGACAGGTCTCAGCCACAATATGTGACCCTAGAATGCCCCTCAAATTGAAGGGCCAAATATACAAGTCCATCATAAGACCTGTCGTCATGTATGGATCAGAGTGTTGGGCTACGAAGAAGACGGACGAAAGGCGACTGCATGCAGCAGAAATGCGAATGTTGCGATGGATGTGTGGGGTGACACGAATGGACAGAGTGAGGAATGACTATGTTAGAGGAAGTTTGAAAGTAGCTCCGGTGATAGATAAGTTGAAAGGAAACCGTCTGTCGTGGTATGGTCATATTATGAGGAGGGATGAAACGTATGTTGGAAAAAAAGTGATGAGTATGAATGTCGAAGGATGGGCTAGCAGAGGAAGGCCAAAGAAAAGATGGATGGAATGCGTGAGAGGTTATATGAAAGAGAAAGGGTTGACTGAAGACATGACGGCTGACAGAGATATTTGGAAGGAAAAAACATGCTGCGCCGACCCCAAATAGACTTGGGAAAAGGGCAAGTGGATGATGATAATCCATCCATCTTGTTATAACTCTTAATAATAACCCGGATTACTTAGAAGCGTCCGTGTCAAACATATGATAGTGTAATCGTAGATTCGGCACGCTCGGCATGCTCACATTTCCTTTCTAGTCTTATTCAACTTTTCTATGAAAATTACATTGTATATCCAAATAAAAATATAAAAACACAAAGTATCAATCACAAAAATAATTTATTGAACCAAAAATAATGAATTCACATTTTTGCCTTTAAGATGAAATGAAAGGTAACTATTACACCCTAGTTGCCCCAGTTTATATTAATTGGCATAGGCATTATACAGTAAAACTTGGTTAAGTGGGACCTGGATAAGTGAGAAACCTCCATAACTGGAACTCATGCTGAGGTCCCAACACTTTGGCACTGAATTACCTCTGTTAGTGGGACGAGGTAAGCCTCTATATCTGGGATTTGTTCTTTCGATTTATCATCATAGTTACCTCTATAACTGAGACAGCGAGTAAATTGTATATGCATAAACCTCTGTAACTGAGATAACATTGTTTGTTTACTCATTCTTATTCTACCCACAAATTCCACACGTAATTCCAAGTACGTAAGTACAAATTTTGAGTTTCAATTACCTTCAGTTTTAGTTTCGCTTTACTATCATACAGATGTTTATTTGAAAAATGCCAAAACGAAAGCTACAATCGTTATCATTATCTACGTGAAAAACTGAAGTTAATATCCGTTTATGAAAGTGGGAAGACACGCGAAGAAGTTTGTGCCGAATTTAATGTGCCAAAATCGACTCTTTATAGAATAATTCAGAGTAAACATAAAATTGAATCACAATGTGCTGAAGGACAAGGGAAACTAAAACGTGCACGTTTATCAGAACCCTCTGTAAATGAGACAGATATTTTTTTATACCTGTATATCTGAGACACTGGGTAAGTGGAATACCTCTATAAGTGAAACGACATTGCAGGTCCCTTGATGTCTCATTTAACCAGGTTTCACTGTATAAAAAAAGTCTTAAATATAAAAAATAATAAATATTTCTTGACTTATTCAGCAAGTAGCTTCATTGTGCTCTGCTTTTTCAGGCTGAAAAGAAAATAAAAATTATTAGATATTGATGTACTGGATTTACTTATGGGTATGGTAAGAAACGTAAAGTTTCATCATCAGCCCTCATACGTCCCACTGCTGGGCACGGACCTTCTCTACAACTGAGAGGGGTTAGGCGTTAGACCACCACGTTGGCCTAGTGCGGGTTGGCGGACTACAGACATAAGAAATTTCTATGATTTTTTATTTGTGCGTTTTTTATTTTTTATTTCCTTCATAATTTTAAGTTTCAATTTGTTGTATATATTTGTATAGTAGATATTTTACTAAATTCTACCATTTAATATTATTATAAATAATTTAAAAGCATATTACCTCCAACAAAGGCTCCAATGCCAGCTGAAAGAAGAAATAAAAGATCGTTTAAGTCTACGGTATTAATATTAATAAACTCTCTACGGGGTAGGCAGAGGTGCATTTCTGCACCCACATTTCGCCAGTATGTATCAGTCCCACGTAAAAGGGGGCGAGTTCATTATCGTTTTTTTTCAGGTACATTTCCAGACTTCGTGCTGCTACTGAGAATTTCCTAATGGAAAAACCCAATAACATTTTGCCCGGCCCGGGAATCGAACCCAGGACCCCTAGAACGCACCGCACATACTTGTACCGCGAGACCACGAGGCTACCAAAGACTGTCTATTACCCTTCTAATCTAATAAATAGATGAATAGAATACAGCTGCTTTGTTGGACCAAGACTAGTATAAAAAAAACTTATGAGGATTGAATTGTATATAACTGAAGATATAAACAAATTTAGAAATTTTATTACCTCCCACAGCTGCTTCAAATCCGCCTGAAACTGAAAGAAAAAAGATTTTTAGGTTACATCTAGTAGTACAAAAGAATAAGTGTAACTGAAGGTCACAGTATTGGGAGAAAAAAAATAAACAAAAAATCTTCATAAGAATTCCTTAATATTTCTAAGCATTGTTTATTTTTGAGTTCGTTGTTGTCTGTGCCATCTTAGACTATATTAACTACTTATTGTTTCAAGTCTTCTCTAAAGCTGAAAGGAATTTGCCTTAACTAAGCGAGATCTAAACTAGTTAACAACAGTTATCGTAGCGCAGTTGGCTAGAAACCAGCTTGTGAAACGAGAGGTCGTGGGTTCGATCCCGCAAACAAATGTTTGTGTGATCTACAATAATTTTCGGCTTGATACCCACGATACAACTTCTCAGTGTGGTGTCAGAAGTATGTATGTGACTGTTGGGTGTGTTTAGTTATTTTACTTATCTTCTTCATCAACCCATATACGCCCACTACTGAGCACGGGTCTCCTCTACCATTGAGAGGGTTTAGGCCATAGTCCACCACGCTGGCCTAGTGCGGGTTGGCGGACTACACACCTAAGAAATTCCTAAGAACTCTTAGGTGTGCAGGTTTTATCACGATGTTTTCCTTCACCGTTAAAGCAAGTGATAATTCAATGTGAATACACACATAACTTCGAAAAGTCAGAGGTGTGTGCCTGGGGTTCGAACCCGCGACCGTCGAGATTCTCGACCGCGCGCCCAAACCTCGAGGCCATCACTGCTTTTAAAATAAACTTATAAAGGGTAATATAAAGAGTCCTCGAAACCGACGTGCAAGCATGAAGAGGATAATGTCAGTGGAGGAAGCGAAAGAGGTGTGTTTGGACCGTGGCATTTGGCGCTCTATAGTCTCTGCCTACCCTAACGGGAGACAGGCGTGAGTGTATGTATGTATATGTATGTTTTAAACTTATATTACCGCCCACAGCTGCTTCGAGTCCACCTGAAACAATAAAAAGTCTTCGTTAGTTTCACAAAATAAGGAATATATGAAAATAGCAACTACTAGCAGAAATACGATAAAATAATACGTCTACATTTACAATTACACTATCAATAAACTGTTTTCAACCTTATTCAGTTAAAATACAACATTTAAAGTTGGAATGGATACATCATGATGAGTACATGTTTCTTCTAATGAAAGTATTCTAGGGTTTAAGATTGAGGTAATTAAAATATCAGTTTTAAAGTCTCAATAATCGATAAAATTATGCCGGCATAAGCGTACTCTTATTATAAATACATACCTTTAACTCCAGCTCCAAAACCACCTGAAATGAAAAAGATATAACGATTAATCTTAATTTATCAAAATCTAAAAATGAATTTCATTGCAAAGGGACAAAACACATAGGATATGAAATACATTCAATGAGCTTTATTTATTTATTTAACTTCAATGTACACGGTTTACACCACTTACATATATTGAAGAACTCTATAAAATCTACATTATATAAATTTAAAATAAAATAAAATATATCGCACAAAAACAAACAAAACAAACTAAAGTACAACAGAAACAAACATAAAATCGTAAAAACCTAAGTAACACTTTCACAATATTTTAAACAATTGTATTTTATTTGTGGCCATGTATCTGCAAAAAGGTCACAGTCCGGGTTAGTCTCCATCAGAGCATTGAGAGAGCTTAGAACTCGCGGTATGGGAGAAAAGGATCGACCGGCGGTTCGACACACAGGTACGGCCAATAACCTGTGTTTTCTGTTACGAACATAATTGTTTGGGGTGTAAAGTCGAATCAACTCATTATGCAGATCTGGCGCATCTATAATTCCTTTACACACTTTAAGCATGAAACCCATCTGGTCTGATGCTCGTCTTGTTTCAAGCATATTATAGCCTAAGCATCCTACAAGAAATTTTGTTGGATATAAATAAGGATAGAAAGAAAAAGTTAGAGTTAGAGCTTAAAAGTTCTTAGGAATTTCTTAGGTGTGTAGTCCGCCAACGCGCACTAGGCCAGCGTGGTGGACTATGGCCTAAACCCTCTCACTGGTAGAGGAGACCTGTGCCCAGCAGTGCGACGTATATGGGCTGATGATGACATGATGATAAGCCTTAAAATTGAACATACCTATCGCTGATAGTCCACCAGCACCTCCTTGATTACCATCAGCACAGCCTGAAACATACATACTTTTACATCTGTATCCTCGAAAGGGCAAGTAGTAGAATCACAAAGTAATAGGCATCATTTGTTGAGCATCATAATTTTAGTTCCTGTGTTTCTACTAGTACGTTGGTGGTGGACTAATCCCTCTTAATGGTAGAGGAGGCCCGTGCCCAGCAGTGGGACGTATATGGGCTGATGATGACCAATACGTTGTTCAACTTAGGTATCAAAACTGGATTTTCGATAGCAATTAACTCTGCTACGCTGATAAAAGACGACAATAGTACATATTAGATACCTAGCGAAAAATGTCTAGAAATTTTAACACTAATTAAGTTTGTCTTAAAGTGCAACAAAATTAATAAGAAGAAAATAAAAACGATGACTTCTCAAATCTACTTCCCTCAACAGCAAAGCGGGAAAACAATATTTACAAATATTTGTTTAGTGTCTGGGTGGTTGTGAGACCGAAAAGTCTCTCTTACCCACTAAACAAGATTTGTTTTGCCCTCGCACAAAACTACAATGTGACTGTTTACTTATCTACCATGTGCTCTTTTTAGATATACAACTAGAGAAGCCAGGTCTAAAGCATATTGGTCCTTATGTCCAAGCATGTTAAGCTCTTGTTTCATCTAATATAATAATTTACCTGGAGTACCGGGGGATTTCGCTCCATTGCTTACTGAATTCGCAGCATTTGATCCTAGAAACAAAGTTATGTAGGAGTACGACCATATATAGATATGAGTCTCTTGCTTACGCTCAATTAAAACAGCAATTTCTTAGAAAGATTACAACATTCTCTCATAAACAAAATACGGTATGGACAGTGGCGGTACTTCCATAGAAGCCCGAAAGCCCGACTTGCCTTACATAGTTCCGAATAACGAACTTAACGATTGTTTATTTATAAAATAACGCTATAAACGTGAATGTGAGTACTAACCGGTAGGTATTTATTAGTCCTACGTACCAAAAAAAATATGCTGCTACTAAATAAACATTTGGGCTTGCCTTAGTTTGACACCCTAGGCACGCCACTGGGTATGGACCAACTATGTAGTTACAACATCAAAAGTAAAAAGAAACTTTAATATTACTTTAAATTTTTATAAAAATATTTTTAATAAAGAATGTTGAAACATTATAATGAAAATCTATAAGTCAGTTACCCGCAGATGCACCGTTTGATACACCATTACCAACTGAATTCGCTGCACCAGAAGCTGAAATAACAAGATTATCAATTAGTCATCATCTATTTAGTTCTGGCAAATTTGTTGGGATTTTTCATTAGCAATTTTTAAATAAGCGCAGAGATTTAAAAGTCCTCAAAAAACTGCAATAGGCTCTTTATTCCATGACAAAAACACATGAAAACGTGGGTGCAAGGGATACCTTTGCCTACCAATTCAAAGGTACAGACATAAATATGTATGGGGGAAACGTGTTCTGGAGAGGAGACCACGGCTCGGAAAACGTAGTGTAGGACGCCCTCTTGCTAGGTGGGGTGACGATATCCGCAAGGTGGCTGGCAGCGGTTGGATGAGGAGAGCCGAAGATCGAGCCCTGTGGGGTGCCATAGGAGGGGCCTCTGTCCAATATTGGACGAATTAAAGGCTGTTGATGACTTGTATGAATTACCTGTAGAAACTCCGGTAGAAGCACCATTGCCGGCTGATGTAGCTACTCCTGAAGCTGTGAAGGAATATTCAAGTCTTAATAAGATAAATTTTTGGAAACAAAAGAAAAGCTACGCGTTAATAAAAACACTTCTTAATATGGGATTAGAACATTATATATCAATATAAAAAGTCCATGTAGGCATGGTTGGCGAGGCAAATCAATGCAATATTTCTTTAAGGACCACTAGGACATCACGCTACAAGTCTTGACTTGAATTTGTAAAGCTAAAATAATGATATTATTCAGCATAGAATTTGCTGACTTTTTAAATTACTATTGTTATCAGAAACGTGATCGTAAGATTGTATTCTTCATAGGAAATAGAACTATCTAGAACTAGAACGTATCGGGCTATCGATTGTAATTACTACTTTTTGTAAAAATAATTAACTTGTATTACCTGCTGTAGCCCCGCTTGATGCGTCATTGCCGGTAGATGTCGCTACTGCAGTAGCTATGGAAGTAAATACTATGTCATTTACTACGAACTTAAATAACACGACGAAGGAGTAGGTAGGGGGATATTTTAAGTCCCTTGTGTCTTTAGTCCCACGTAACAGACATTTTTGGATAGTCTATTTTTATAGAAAACTTCTGCACTCTGTTCTGTATTGAGAAATCATAGTGACACTTTGTTTGGTCTTCACTCGGGTCCTTGAGACTGTTTAAAGATATGTACATGAGCCACGGGACCAATATAATGTATTTTTTTGTAATATTTATTTCTTTTTTTAAGTTGATAAGTCTTCAGACTTTTCGGCGAAGTTTTGGTCACTTATATTTGTAATATATTTTTTTGTTTTATTACCATCAGCAGCACCGGTTGAGACGCCATTGCCTGTTGAACTAGCTGCTCCGGTTGCTGAAATGTATTAAAGAACAAATTAAAGATGTGATGTCATAGTTACGACATCCGTAGCTAATCTCAGCTTCGCCTGTATACGGTGTTTCTCTCGGTAATATTATTTCCCCAACTTTCCACACTATGAAACAACTTCAATACACATCTTTCTCTACATCTCCATCTATATGATGTTCTAGTACAATTTCTTAAAATTGTTAATACACAATCTTCTTTTTCAAACTCCTTGATCTTCCATATGTTCTTTCCAAATTTCATATTTAAAGTAGAACCCTATGTTTCCAAATCTTTCTTTTCTACAGGTGTGGGTTGGCGGACTACACACCCAAGAAATTCCTAAGAATTTGAATTTGGTTTTCCTTCACTGTTAAAGCAAGAGATAATTCATTGTGAATACACACAACTTTTAAAAGTTACTGCTTTGTCTGAACTTTGAACTCGCGACCGATATTCTCGTCCGCGCGCTTATACCTCGAGACCATAGTAGGCTTACCACCTGTATATTTCGTGGTCTTAACCTCTGCCTATCCATTAAGGTAATACGGGTATTGTAATTACCTGCGGAAGCGCCAGTCTCCGCCCCATTAGCAGAAGATTCAGCCACTCCTGTTGCTGTAAGGAACAGTTCAATTTAGCATTGGCAGTACCTCCATAGAAGTTGAAAACCCAACTTGCCTCACGAATTCCAATGAAGTTTTAAATGGTTTATTTAACTAAAACATTTTAACATACAACACGCTGATATAGGTGCAATAGAGAATTATTAACTAGGCTCTGATATTTGTTTCCGGTCTGTGTGTTTGTGAGACCGAAAAGTTTATCGTTTTTTCTGATACGGCACAAGACTAGAATCTTTTTGTGGGGTTTCTAAGTCTGTAACTGTTAAGTGTATCAATAAAATTTAATTATAGGCATATTACCTGATGATCCTGAGGAGTTGTCTCCTGATCCTCCCGAACCTCCTAATCCTCCCAAATCTAGAAAAAATAAACAGTTACAGCTACTAGAGATTAAACACGGAGAGTGAAGACTTATTATAGCAATTAACTTCAATTTAGGCCTATACAGTGGACGAAATACAAGCTGTTCGTAATGGTAATGATGATGACGATGAATTTACTTCTTTTTATCTCATCAGAGATCCAAATAATAATGTACTTGTATAAAGAATACGTGATGAAACCTGCACACCTGAAAGTTTTTAGGAATTTCTTAGGTGTGTAGTCCGCCAACCCGCACTAGGCCAGCGTGGCGGACTATGGCCTTAACCCTCTCAATGGTAGAGGAGACCCATGCTCAGCAGTGGGCGTGTATGGGTTGATGATGATGATGATGATGATGTATATAGAAATAAAAAAAACTTACCGAAGTTGGGGGCTTGTTGGGAAGGCTGAAAGAAAATATAGAGATTTAAATGATATTTAAAACAAATGAAACAGCATTATAGTTAGCTAGTTAACTTGAGATTACAAAATAAAAACTTTAAGATAAAATTTTGTAAAGAAAAGTCTACAAGGCTTATATTAAACGCGAAGAGGGGTTAGAAATAATTTGATACGTCCCAGAGCTAGGAAAACCTTTTCTACATAATCCAAGTTACAACTAAGTGAGGTTCCTCCTCAGTAAATTAAATCTAGTATATGTTAATAAATAAGTTACTATAGTATAGTACACATACCTCACGCCTATATTCCCCGAAGGGGTAGGCAGAGATGCATTTCTGCACCCACATTTCGCCAGGTATGTATGAGTCCCACGTAATAGGGGGCGAGCCTATTGCCGTTTTTCGGGCACATTTCCAGACTCCGTGCTGCTACTGAGAATTTCCTAATGGAATAACCCAATAACAATTTGCCCGACCCGAGAATCGAACCCAGGACCTCTAGATCGTACGGCACATACTTGTACCGCGAGACCACGAGGCAGTTAGGTACTATAGTATAGTATAGAAAAGAATATTAAAACTATCCTTACCTCAGCCAGAAGAGCAGCAACGAGGAACAAAGCGAGGAATTTCATCTTGATGCTTTGGTTTTGGAGTCGCCGAATTGACAATAATTACAACATTCCTCGGACCGTATTTATACGTATTTTTGATTAAAAACTAATTTTTGCACCTGGGTTTGGTTGTATATAATTAATATTTGTTATTGTGAATCTGTTCTTGATAAAAATTCGTTCATTTAACTATATGGATAAATAGGGTATAAAAAGATAAAAAGTAAAGAGAAATGTATTTCTACCCACAAATTTCGCTCATTTGATTTTACGTCTAAGTGGTCCTGTCTAAAACTTTTGGTTGCTATTTGTACCTTTTATCTTTGCGTCACCCAAGGGTTGGCTGTTAGAGAATGCCTTGGGCATTAGGTCCGCCATTATACGCAATGTGAAAAAAGGATAAATAAATAAGTATTTTGGGAAATTTATCTGAATAAATTGCACTCCGTAATCTGCACGATAAAATTAGAAATTAAGATTTTTTAATTTTAGACTTACTTAGAATAAATTATTTCCTAAATCACTACGTTAAATAGAACAAAATATTGGCATTATCTTGTGAAGATTTTCAAAGCATTTAATTATGTTTCCTTTTATTCCTTATTTTTTCTTTTTATGTTCCTATTTAAGCTACAAACGGACAATTAAATTGATGATTATATATAACAGAACATTAACCTTTTATATTTGTCAAAACCCGTGACAAATGCCACAGTTTATATACACACAGATGGTCATTTCGGAGTTAAAATTACAAAATTATTAAACAATACTTATTTAAAGCGATTTACGCATTAAAATTAAATATATCTATAACGGAATGATTTATGTATGTAAACATTATATGGTGAACGTTCTCGAAGCAAAATATGCACAGTTGTATCCAGAGTGGGCACTATTCATATTTCAGATATTCGTATCCGTGTCCATATCCGTATCTCGCGGATCTTTGCGGATACTTAATTTTCAAATTTAAGTCATCATCATCAACCCATATACGTCCCACTGCTGGGCACTGATCTCTACCATTGAGAGGGTTTACACCTAAGAAATATCTATGTGTCTTTAAAGAGACATATTTCCAAACTCGGTAATTAAAATTGCTTAAAGAATAGTTATTATTTTACAGCCCCGTGGCGAAGTTGGCTAGACACCAGCTTGCGAAACGAGAGGCCGCGGGTTCGATCCCCGCACCGAGACAAATGTTTGTGTGATCCACTAATATTTGTTTCGGGTCTGGGTGTTTGTGAGACCGAAAAGTCTCTCGTAGTTTCTGATACCTACGATACAGGTCTTGTATCTTAGTGTGGGGTCAGGACTATGTGTGTGACTGTTGGGTGTATTTATATTCATTTAATAGCTCTTTGTCAGCCATATTGAGGTTCTCTTTGAAAGCGGCATCAAGGTTATGCCACAAGGAATTTCTTAAACTTAGAATATGCTTATTTCTTGTTGATTCAAACTGTTTTGAAAAGAGCAATATTCTTCTTACCTATTTCTCTTCAGTGGAATCTGCTTTTCGATGAGGGTAAATTAAAGATAACGGGAGTCTAAAAAATGTTTTACGTTTCAAAGATCCAATAAATTATAATTATTTTCATTGTATGAGGATTTTAAAAATGCTGCTAATAGAATTTACAAATAGACTCTCAAATTCATTGATCTACTAGCTTTTGCCCGCAACTTCGTCCGCATAGATTCTAGGGTGGAGCGCAGAAAGATAATAAGTTGATCTATTATGCGTCTCCTAACTGCTCAAAAAAAAGTAAAACATTGACATACCTATTTTCGCATTTATAACATGTTTATCGCACAGGAATACATTTTACAGGATAAAATTATCCCATGTTAATTCTGTGAGCCCTACTTATCTCTATACCAAAAATCATTCAAATCGGTTTGGTAGAAATACCCATTCCCACGGGAATACTACATTTTTCGGGATAAAAATTATCCTATGTGTTATTCTGATGTATAAGCTACATTATTGTAAAGTTTCATTGTAAACCATTCAGTAGTTATTACGTGAAAGAGAAACAAACACACACAAACTTTCGCGTTTATAATATCAGTGGGATTGTCTACATTAAACCTAAGGATATTTATTAAATTAGAGACATACGCAAAAATTCACGGCCGGTTTTAGTATTTCGAGTTTCGTGTAGTATCAAGACTTTTATAAATGTGTGAGAAGCAATTAATAACAACCCTTCATTTTTGTTTGAAATTTTTCTCGTTGGTCGTGTGATCGTAGTAGAATGAACCGGTGACAGACAATCGGCAACACTCGGACACATATAAAATACTGTCTATTTCCCTTCTTGTTATTTTTGTTTAAGTTTTTAATCTTTTTTTCTTATACAGGGTGTATTCAGACCGTGATCGGAAACGAAGGCAGGCGACATGTAAGCTCATTACAAACCCTTTGGCATTAAAGAATATCCCGACAAAAAATAAAATTTTTGACGTTTTCCATACAAACCGCATACATTTATTACCGATGGTTGTATGGAAAACAACAAAATTTTTATCTTTTGTCGGGATTTTCTTTAACACCAGGGGTTTTGTAATCACCTTGGCTATTACCTACCTTAGCTTTTGATAACGGTTTGAAAACACCCTGTATAGTTTAAATAGTTACTTCTGCATGAAAGGGTAACACGAGCAAGGCTTCATTGTAATTCACTGGTGCCCAATACACAAGTCAAATCTTTATTTGGGCACCAGAATTGTACTAAAACAGTTATATTTTGTTACAATCACTACATAATATAAAACAAAGTCGCTTTCTCTGTCCCTATGTCCCTTTGTATGCTTAAATCTATGAAACTACGCAACGGAATTTGATGCGGTTTTTTTTAATGGATAGAGTGATTGAAGAGGCAGGTTTATATGTATGATAATATCCATTAAATATCAGCATTGCACCCGTGCGAATCCGGGGCGGGTCGCTAGTAAATAATATGATTTCTTTACCATGTAAACTTGCCTTTAGTGTTCTCTATAACATTCTTTAAACTTCAATAAATATTTTTATTATATTTTCATTATTATTCTAATCTTATTCAGCTGTTCTATGTTATATATACTGGAGGAGGAAATAAAAAAAAACAAATACCAGTTAATATATTCTTTATTAATAACAAAACACATACTTTTAACACCGATGGTTGTATGAAAAAGTTAAAATTTTTATTCTTTGTCGGGATTTTTGATATCGCCACTGGGTTTATGATCACCCTCGCTATTACCTGCCTCAGTTTTCGGTCTAAATACACCCTGTATAATCTTTAAAGTAAGATTATATTCATTTTTATTAAAATCAATTCTGCAGTTCTGTTTGAAAGACTACCAAACATCCATACAAACTTCCGAGTTTCTAAATGTGATAACAGTAATTAGACTGAAGATATGAAAGAGAAAGGGGTGAACGAAGACATGACAGGTGATAGAGATGTATGGAAGTCTAAAACATACTGCGCCAACCCCGAATAAACTGGGAACAGGGCAAGAAGAAGAAGATTGTACACCATTAAAAATAAGAAACAAAATTATTATTAACTAACTCTATATCGTAGTGCCATAGATGGCCTTATCGCTATCGGCGATTACTTCCAGGCAACCGTTAGATGGACTGGAGAGCAGAAACGTAGAGTGGGTGTGGTCATAATTTAAGAAAATTTTATATAGTAAAGTAGTGATGTACGCAAAATTTTAAACAGTTATTATAGTCTAGAATGTGACTACATTAATTACATAAAAAACACTAGTTAAGACTTTAACTAGTATTTTTTTTTACGTCTGTGTGCCCTGACTGACTTGAGACGTAGCAGAACTCTCTGCTGTATTGGAACCTGTAAAAACAAAATTATAACTATTATATTTATATATTATACTTAGATTATATATAACGATGATATTTATATTATAGTGATAAAGATATGGTGAAGGAAAACATCGTGATGAAACTCACACACCTAAAGTTCTAAAGGAGTTTCTTAGGTGTGTAGTCCGCCAACCCGCACTAGGCCAGCGTCGTGGACTATGGCCTAAACCTTCTCAATGGTAGAGGAGGCCTGTGCCCAGCTGTGGGACGTATATGGGCTGATGGTGATATCAATATCAACATAAAATAAGCCTAGTCACACAGATCTTGTAGCAAAAGGGATCGAACCCGCAACCCACAGCATTTAGTAACTGAGCCAAAGGAAAAAAAAAGTAAGAAATACCTTGAAAATCCGTGAGCAACCTCAGAAGAGGATTATTTTTGATCAAACTTGATGCAACAGCGGCGGCGTTGGCTAAAAGAAAATAATTAATATAACAAAGTAAGCAGTGATGGCCTCGAGGTTTACGCGCGCGGTCGAGAATCTCGGAGGTCGCGGGTTCGAACCCCAGGCACACACCTCTGACTTTTCGAAGTTATGTATTCACATTGAATTATTACTTGCTTTAACGGTGAACATCGTGATGAAACCTGCACACCTAAAAGTTGTTAGGAATTTCTTAAGTGTGTAGTCCGCCAACCCGCACTAGGCCAGCGTGGTGGACTCTTAATGGTAGAGGAGGGCTCAACAGTAGGGGATATATTATCGGCCGAAGTTGAAGAATAGTAAAAAGACCAAAAGAGAATAATGTTTTGTTACCTGATGCTCCTGCATTGTCGACGTCAGCAAACGACATAGCCATGCTGATTGCATCTGTGAAAAAGATACATTTTTAATAAAATACATTCAATAGGCACACACATACATAGTTCTGACCGCACACTGAATAGTTTTGCCGCAGGTATCGGAAACTACGAGAAACTTTTCATCATCAACCCATATACGTCCCACTGCTGGGCATGGGTCTCCTAGGCAGAGCCATTGAGAAGATTTAGGCCATAGTCCACCACGCTGGCCTAGTGCGGGTAGGCGGACTACACACCCAAGAAATTCCTGTGAACTTTTAGGTGTGAAGGTTTCATCACGATGTTTTCCTTCACCGTTAAAGCAAGTGATATTTCAATGTGAATACACACATAAGTTTGAAAAGTTAGAGGAGTATGCCTGGGGTTCGAACCCGCGACCGCCGAGATTCTCCACCGCGCGCCTAAACCTCGAGGCCACAAACACTAATACTGCATTTATTATATTTGTTAGTAAAAGGTTTAGGTTAACTGACGATCAGACGAATCGCAATAAGACGCTAGTATCTAGAGCTAGAGTCAAGCCAGGTGTTACTGAGAATTTCATTGTAGATCACACAAACATTTCGCACGCTTAATAATATAGTGACCTAATTCAAAAAGCCGAGTCTAAGGTAAGTAGGTAAATGGGGAAAAATATTTTACTTCGTCAAATACATTTTGTAGAAAATATAAAAAAATCATTATGTTTTAAAAATATGTGTACTAAATAGTTACATTACATCCATTACAATTTTATTATTTAATCCGACTATATTTAATCACAAAGTGAATGAAGGTGAAAATACAAAATTTTGAATTAGGTCACTATATTTTTAAGCGTGCGATTTGTCTCAGTGCGGGGATCGAACCCGCGGCCTCTCGTTTTGTAAGCTGATGCCTAGCCTAGTGGCCACCGTGCTGTCAAAGATTGATATGTCTAATTGCTGTTGATAAAGACTTTACTACTACCTCGTGGTCTCGCAGTAAAATCATGTGCCGTACGATCTAGAGGTCCTGGGTTCGATTTCTGGGTCTGGCAAAGTGTTATTAGGTTTTTCCATTAGGTAATTCTCAGTAGCAGCACGGAGTCTGTAAATGTGCCCGAGAAACGGCAATAGGCTCGCCCCCTATTACGTGGGACTGATACATAACTGGCGAAATGTGGGTGTAGAAATGCATCTCTGCCTACCCCTTCAGGAAATACAGGCGTGGGTTTATGCACTTAGAGATTACTATTTGTAATTTTGTAAGGTGGGTCTTTTGGAGTTCTATAGAAGTATCGTCACTGGGAAAGATAGTCGTTGCTTACCTCTCAAGACGTTTGCACGGCCGAGTGCTAAAGCCCGAACTCCCTGGCTTTGAGATGCGCCTGTAATTGTAAATAAAAACTTATACATACTTAACAACGCCAATATATTTCAAACAAAAACTGCTGCCTCAAAATCGATTGCAAAACAAATTATATGCGCTAAAAAGTAAAGAAATAATTGCGGATTCTGCTAAAACCTAATAATCTTACTTTTTCTCTTCTGTCCCTTTTTTGTTTACAACGCAAGGAGCTAGGTACCTACCCACTTCAAATCTAACTCAATACATACCTATGAACGATAGACAATGGTCAAAATATTTTTTAGTTCTCTAAAGTGAGAAGAAAAATCTTGGACTACTTAAAAGTCAATCAAATTATTGCGATAATACAATAGTTTCATTTTTTTGTTATTTTTGGACTCGGCGAAAAATTAAAACCTCCTTTTTTTTAGAATTCGGCTGAAAACTATTATTTTTGCTTGTTTGTGAGTGTTTTTATGCTAAGACAAATCTAAATGGATGTTCAATTCCTTTGCCTAGATAAAAATGTAACTTACTTCCCGCGTTGCTCATCATCGAAGTTACTACGGTGTCAGTCATAGTCTTCATAAACTCTTGACCGGTTTCTGCAAAAAAGAAAAAATATTCATTTCATATTTTAAAACTACCCCACTACAACCCATTTTTTTTGTTTATTTACAACAAAGCTAACACTGCTTCAAGATAATTTCCCGTTTATACAAGTAGCAAAATAGTTTACATAAATTCACTATATGTTATACCGCTCTCTCTATCGTCATACGTCCCACTGCTGGGCACGGGTCTCCTCTACCTCAATAGAGGGTTTAAGCCATAGTCCAGCACGCTGGCATAGTGCGGGTTGGCGGACTACACACCTTAGAAATTCTTAACAACTTTTTAGGTGTGCAGGTTTTATCACGATGTTTTCCTTCGCCGTCAAAGCAAGTGATAATTCAAATTGAATACACGCATAACTTCGAAAAGTCAGAGGTGTGTGCCTGGGGCTCGAACCCGCGACCGCCGAGATTCTCGACCGCGCGCCTAAACCTCAAGGCCATCACTGTTTATTATACCATTTTAGGAAAAAATCGTAAAGAAACTAAATGATATGTCTAACCCTTCTCAGCAGCAGAAAGTCCTAAAGCCAAGTATGATGATGATATATGATGATGATGAACAATAAATTCATTACCTGTGGATAGAGCCCCCATAATTCCCAGCATCGCATCTTTCACCACCTGCTGTCGCATGTCAGATGTTTCTTCTAAAATTTATAACATTTTTCTTTATTAATAAAAATCTTATCAGCCATAAGGTAAATATTTTTTTTATTATTAACATCTCAGCAAAGTCAGGAAGTGGCGAAAACCACTTGTGGCAATTTAGTCAGCATCGTCAATTATCATTAAAATTTTAAAGTAAAATTTTAGGATCACATACTTAGTATTTGTAAGACCACTAAATCTTTCGTGGGAGGTCCGAACTATGAATGTGACGTCATCTTTTTGCTCTGTTCCCAATTCTTATTTGGGGTCGGCGAAGTATGTTTTATCCTTCCACACATCCCTATCAGTGGCGGTACTTCCATAGAAGCCCGAAAGCCCGACTTGCCTTACATAGTTCCGAATAACGAACATAACGATTGTTTATTCATAAAATAACGCTATAAACGTGAATGTGAGTACTAACCGGTAGGTATTTATTAGTCCTACGCACCAAAAAAAATATGCTGCTACTAAATAAACATTTGGGCTTGCCTTAGTTTGACACCCTAGGCACGCCACTGATCCCTATCAACCGTTATGTCTTCACCCCTTTTTCTTTCATATCTTCTCTCATTCCTCCATCTTTTCATTGGCCTTCCCCGGCTTGTCCATCCTTCAACTTTCATACTCATTACTTTTTTACCAACATATGTTTCGTCCCTTCTCATAATATTACCATACCACGACAGACGGTGTCCTTTCAGTTTATCAATCATAGGAGCTACTTTCGACTAGTCAACATCGTGCTTGTCATCAGGAATTGTGTTGTTCATTAGTTGGTGTAACTTGTAAACAATTATTATATTCGGTTTAGTATACTTCTATCAGAGATGGCTATGGTCAGATGACATAATCCGTGTAGCCGGAAAGCTCTGGATAAGAGCAGCCCAAGACCGACAAAAATGGCGAGCATTGGGGGAGGCATATACCCAGCAGTGGGTGCATGTGGGCTGAAAATGATGATGATACTTCTATCACAAGCAGGAATATAAATTTCCTGGGCCTCTGTGGGGGAATAAGCTGGTATCTAGCCAACTGCGCCACGGGGCTGTCAATTTAACCAAAATACAAACTTACCGGTCACATTCTGCATAAGTTCTTTTGATAATTGCAGAGCAGCGCCTAAAAAAATATCATCATTTAAAAGATTAAAATCTATTTTTATTGTAATATAGCTATATGAAATAAATTCATCCAACAGTCACAGAGATCAGAAAGATATGTCTTGTTTTGTAGTTATTAGAAACTACGACAATTTTCAGACCTTACAAACAACCAAGATTTTAATAAGTATTTTAGTTAGTTATTAATTTTTGGATCTAAAAAACATGGTGTGAGAATCGAACCCGGGGTTTTTCGGTTCACGATATTTCGTATTCGGGTCTGAATGTTTGTGCCACCGAAAAGTTTCTCGTAGTTTCTGATAACTTTGACACGAGACTTGCATCCTAGTGTGGGCTCAGAACTATGTTAGTATGTAAGTAATAGGTGCATTTCTTCTGAAAACCAAGAAATTTTTCTAAGGATTTAGCAGTGATGGCCTCAAGGCTTAGGCGAGCGGTCGAGAATCTCGACAATCGCGGGTTCGAACCCCAGGCACACGCCTCTGACTTTTCGAAGTTAAGTGTGTATTCAAATTGAATTATCACTTGCTTTAATGGTGAAGGAAAACATCGTTATGAAACCTGCACACCTAAGAGTTTTTAGGAATTTCTTAAGTGTGTAGTCCACCAACCCGCACTAGGCCAGCGTGGTGGACTATGGCCTAAACCCTCTCAATGGCAGAGGAGACCCGTGCCCAGCAGTGGGACGTATATGGGTTGATGATGATGATTTGGGAAATGTTTAAGAATGAGAACTGCAAACTGTGATTAAAAATCATTTTACTCAAGCAGGGTTGGACTAGACTGCTAAAAGATATTATTTAGAATTGTACCTCCATTCTCAGCCACTAAACTTCTTAATGCTTCTGGATTTTGCAGAGCTGTGGATAATGCTGAAGCTAAGGCGGCTAGAAAGAAAAAATATATTAATTTAGGCTTTCATAACTATATTTCTGAAGGGTATGCAGCAAAAAATGTGACAACGATGATGTGATGTCTTTTGCGCTACGTAATCAAATAAATATGATATTAGCAAAATACTATGTAATGAAATAAAATGTTGATAAAGATATGTATAACGACGGCCAGACGGCCGGTGGAGCAGACAAGTGTTGGAGTGGAGACCGCGCTTAGGCAGACGTAGTGTAGGACGTCCTGCAGCACGATGGTTCGACCACTCGAGTGCGGTGGCGGGTAGCAGATAGATGAGGGCTGTTCAAAACCAGAATAGTTGGGGTCTATTTTATATGGCATTTTTTAAAATATAGTTATCGTGCCGATGTTTTTTTTAACTTGCTTAACGCACTTCTCGTCCATTATTAATTGTTTGGTTTTATAACACCAACATATAATAAAACAGGACCAATCTGAAAGCACCAGCTTTTAAATAAAAAAGAATCATCAAAATCGCTCCACGCAGTCGAAAGTTGAGGTAACAAACATAAAAAAAAATTACGACGCATTGATAACCTCCTTTTTTGAAGTCGGCTAATGTAAGTTATGTGTGTATTCACATAGAATTATCACTTGCTTTACCGGTGAAGGAAAACATCGTGATAAAACCTGCACACCTAAAAGTTCTTAGGAATTTCTTAAAGGGAGAGTCCGCCAACCCGCACTAGGCCAGCGTGGTGGGCTATGGCCTAAACCCTCTCAATGGTAGAGGAGACCCGTGCCCAGCAGTGGGACGTATATGGGTTGATGATGATATATTGAAAAAAATAAGTGTACTTACATTCAAAATTTTGCAAAAAGCGTGACTCGGTATCTGTGTTGTTGCCGAAAAACTGTTCGATTAAACTAAGCAAGTTCGATCCAGCTGCAAGAATAATATAAATAAGTAAATAATATTTTAATAATAAACTAACACTTCTAGGATAAAATATGTTTAAACGCATAAGACAGTCCATATAGTTTTTACAATGTTTCCATTTACAATTGAAAATCTTTCAAAAACAAATAAATACACCCAACAGTCACATACATAGTTCTAACTTCACACTAACATGCAAGTCCTGTCGTGGGTATCTGAAAGGTATTTGGATGCAGGCCGCTTTCAATAAAACACTTTTGTGACAGCCCCGTGGCGCAGTTGGCTAGACACCAGCTTGCGAAACGAGCGGCCGCGGTTTCGATCCCCGCACCGAGACAAATGTTTGTGTGATCCACAAATATTTGTGTCGGGTCTGGGTGTTTGTGAGACCGAAAAGTCTCTCGTAGTTTCTGATACACGACACAAGATCGTAACTTAGTGTGGGGTCAGGACTATGTGTGTGACTGTATGGTGTATTTATTATTTATTTGGCACACATGGCACACCATAAAGAATTTAGTGTTAAAGCTAATAATGAAATTGTTACAAAAGACACTGAAGTCGCCGCTGAGTTTGAAATTTTTTTTACCAATATTCCAATTATAACTACTAAAAATCTTCAGTCGTCTTTTAAGTCTGCTGTGTTACTTCTTGAAGATAATGTTCCTCAATGTGACGCATCATTTGAATTTACAGCAATTAGTCATTATGATATTCTTAAGGTTTTTAAAGAAATCAATAAAAAAAAGACTAAAGATCTGTGGGGTATGTCAGTAGTTTCTATATCCTCTATTATAAATATTATAGCACCCCACATGGCAGCTGTGTTCAATCGTTGCGTCGCATCTGGAGTGTTTCCTGACTTGATGAAGCTTAGTAAGGTAATACCACTTTTTAAATCTGGTGATACCTCAGACCCCTCGAATTTTCGACCTGTTTCTGTTTTGCCAACTCTTAGTAAGTTATTTGAAAAAATTATACTCAATCAATTATTGAAATTTTTCAATACAAATAACTTACTTCATCGGAAACAGTTTGGATTTACTAAGGGTAGATCAACTATCGATGCAGGGGTTGAACTTTTAAAAACTGTGTTCAGGGCTTGGGAGGAGTCGCGTGATGCTATTGGCGTTTTCTGCGACTT
The DNA here is from genome assembly GCA_030295005.1 of Cephonodes hylas. NCBI lineage: Eukaryota > Metazoa > Arthropoda > Insecta > Lepidoptera > Sphingidae > Cephonodes > Cephonodes hylas. The sequence goes on along the minus strand of AP025386.1, from coordinate 5,353,755 downwards.
GTCCAAAGCCTTTGACTGTGTCAGACATGACATTCTTGTCAGGAAACTTCACCATTATGGCATTAAAGATGTAGCCCTCAATCTTCTGACATCCTATTTGAATAATAGAGTTCAGAGGGTTGATGTAAATGGGAAACTTTCTCCAGGATCGTCGGTTACCATGGGAGTGCCACAGGGTTCAATTCTTGGACCTTTTTTGTTTCTAGTATACATAAATGACTTGCCTTACTATGTAGGGAATAAAAGCGATATTGTATTGTTTGCGGATGATACATCTTTAATATTTAATGTTAAAAGACGTCTTGACAATTTTGACGAAGTAAACAATGCACTACGTAAAGTTGTTCAGTGGTTTAGTAATAATAATCTTCTTTTAAATGCAAAAAAAACTAAATGTATAAAATTCACAATGCCCAATGTTAAACAATTAAAAACCACTGTGCAAATTAATGGTGAAGAACTGGATCCTGTTGCGTCAACCACATTTCTGGGCATTACGGTGGACGCAAAACTCCAGTGGGGACCGCACATTCAACAATTGGCAGGTAAACTAAGTTCCGCGGCTTATGCAGTGAAAAAGATCAGACGTCTGACAGACGAGGAAACGGCAAGAATGGTTTATTTTAGCTATTTCCATAGCCTTATGTCTTATGGTATTATGTTGTGGGGAGCTGCTGCGGACATTAACACCGTTTTTGTTTTGCAAAAAAGAGCTATTAGGGCTATTTATAATTTACGTCCCAGGGCTTCACTTAGGGAAAAATTTAAGGAAATAAATATTCTTACCGTCACCTGTCAATTTATATATGAAAATCTTCTATACGTCCAAAAAAATCCTGATACATTTAAGAAAATATGTGATGTACATAATAAAAACACTAGGAACAAATGTAATCTTGTACAACATGTAACTCGTCTCCGAAAAATTAATAACTCTTTCATGGGGCAATGTATTCGCTTCTATAACAAACTCCCGAAGGGCATTAGGGAGCTTCCCTTGGAAAAATTCAAAAAATCAATTAAAGATAAGCTATTTAAAAAAGCTTATTATAAAATTTCAGATTATATTGAGGATCCTAACCCCTGGGAGCAAATAAAGTGATCAGAGGAGGTGTTGCTACAATTTATATCCTTTGACATATTTTATAATATGAGTTAATATTGTAATATGAGTTAAATTTATTTAAAAAAAAAATAATAATAAAAAAAAAATGACATTTCTTCTCCACAGCGATAACACGTTTCGAAGCGGCACTAGTTTTAAAAAATAGCATAAAATATTGACGATTCAAAAGTGCTTGTGAAAGTCTATTTGAATAAAGGAAATTTGACTTTGACTTTGACTTTGACTTATTTATTTGTATTTTTATGGTAATTTCCCAAATAAAATATAATAAATTAATTACCTTCTGTATCGAAAAGCAATGACTCGAAGGCGTCGAAGGCGGGCGATGACTCGGGAAAGGCTAGAACGAGAAAAGCAATTTCTAAATCCTCTACACCCATGTTTAAGATACTAAATAAGATTTTTTTAACTACAATATCTCTTTTTCATTAAAAATTCATTTTGAATAGTACTGAAATTACAAAAGTCAGATTTTTAAAAAGGGCGTCCCTACGACCGCCTAGCTTTGCTCCAAGGCCCACCTGAACCTCAAGAGATTTTTTTTTTCTACCTACATATAAAATACATTTTGTAACTCTTACCATCTCGTACCACCTCATAAATGCTTGGCAGTACTATTCCAGTATCTTCTGATTTTGCCAAGGGCTCTGAAAAAATAACATTATTTTCTATTTATATTTTCCTCGTTGACATCTCGGGATATGAAGGATCAATACCCGAAATCAATAGTAAATGATTAGTTTCAATTAATTAATAAATCTTACCACTTTTTATCTGCTCCTCAGCCGCCTGTGAGATAAAAATACGTCTTAATAAAACATACATTCAAATTTAAGGACAAGTTATTGAAGAAGCATCTTAGTTAGAACTTTATCCATACACTCTCTATAGAGACTAGATGTTTCGTTTCCCTGCTTTATATGTTTGAAAACACTGTCGTTAATCAATATATTCCCCGAGGTAATAAATAGAGGCGCATTTTTCCAACCACTTTCCGAAAATTATAGCTTTATTCCACGTAAAAAGTTGCTGTTTATATTAATTGAGATAGAACGATATTAAAACAAAACTAGATGCGCAACGAGAGCGTGCAATAGGCGAACTTCACTTAAAGCAGATATTTCTCTTTAATGCACCAACAAATATCTTATTTAATATACTTTTTTATAATTATCTCAGAAACCTAGATTTTTGAGATATGACGTTCTTGCAATAAATGAGTGTTATTTCTAGGACTCCGTCCTGCTACTGATTTGTAATATTAAAACACATTTTTTATACTGTATACCATATAATAAAACTACTGGGTATTAGGAATCTTAACAAGGTAATACCACATATGGAGGTTTTATCGCTATCGGCGATTTCTTCCTGCTAACCGTTAGACTGGAGAGATCGGAAGCATAGAGTGAGTGGTCGCAATTCATGTAAATGTTGAATTTATTAAACCCCATTGAAAATTCTAGATTATTCTAGACGTAAGAGGAAGTCTGAAAGTAGCTCCTGTGATAGAAAAGATGAAAGGAAACCGTCTGTCGTGGTATGGGCACATTATGAGAAGGGATGAATCATATGTAGGTAAAAAGGTGATGAATATGAAAGTGGATGGATGGACGAGCCGAGGAAAGAAAAGGTGAATGGAATTCGTGACTGAAGATATGAAAGAGAAAGGGGTGAATGAAGACATGACGGGTGATAGAGATGTATGGAAGTCTAAAACATACTGCGCCGACCTCGAATAAACTGGGAACAGGGCAAGAAGAAGAAGAAGAAGATTGAAAATTCTAGATAGCTCATACATTACCAAAAGTCCACGAGGCAACAATAATACAGTATTAAAATCACTTACCACTACGCCAAGTAAAACGAAACACAGTAATTTGTACATGTTTGAGGAATCTAAATGAACCGATTCACGACAAAACTCGGCTTATAATTCATTATGACTTGTTTATTCAGCTGTTTTCTCACAATAGACAAATTTAGTTTCAAAATTACATGTTTACAAGATAGGAAATGTTCATAAAACCTCGAATGACGCTTTGAAAAGGTTATCTTCATCATCATCAGCTAATATCCCTCTACTGGGCAAGAGCGTCCTGTACAATGTTTTTTGGCCTTAGTCCACTACGCTGGCCTAGTGCGGGTTGGCGGACTATACTTTTTAGGTGTGCAGGTTTCCTCACGATGCTTTCCTACACCGTTAAAGCAAGTGATATTTCATGGTGAATACACATAACTTTAAAAAGTCGCATGTGCCTGGTTTGAACCCGCGACCGACGAGATTCTCGACCGCGCCACTAAACCTTGAAACGATCACTTTTATTATCCAATGATAGGTAATTTCGACTCGTGGTCTCGAAGTACAAGAATGTGCCGTGCGATCTAGCGGTCCTGGGTTCGATTCCCGGGTCGGGCAAAGTGTTATTGGGTTTTCTATTCAGAAATTCTCAGTAGGAGCACGGACTCTTGAAATGTGCCCCAGAAACGGCAATAGGCTCGCCCCCTATTACGTGGGACTGATACATACTTGGCGAAATGTAGGTGCGGAAATGCACCTCTGCCTACCTCATCAGGGAATGCAGACGTGAGTTTATGTAAGTTTGTACATAATAGGTAATTTTTAAAGTAAATTTGCGTTTTATGTATTCAATACGTTCCAGGATTCATTGCTAAGAAGGCTTTCCAAACATTTTGCTACACCCGGGCACCAATTCATAGACCTGTCAATAGCAAGCCAATCATATACCCGCTGAACCATAGGAGTCCTTCATTCATTAATTTATTCTCTCTATTAAAATATCAATAATATAAGTAGGTCGTGTTTACATAATATAATTAATAGTGACTAAACTATTTGGGCATTTCGAAATAATTGCTAAATCGAGTTGTGATGGCCTCGAGGAGGCACGTGGTCGAAGGAAAATTATTTTGGTTGCGGGTTCAAATCCCAATTTCAAATTTTTTAAGACAGTTCTATGTTCTATTGAGCCTCATGAGGTGTTATTGGGGATTACAGCAGTACAGTCTCGGAGAATGGCTTAAAGTTAAGAACAATCGGGGCCTTTTTAACTGATAAAATGCACGAGTAGGAATTCTCTGCCTACCTATAATCCTCTAAAGCGTGACCCTTTATCAAATTGATAACATATAACATAATTAAGGCGAATAATTTTCCACAACACTTAAAGGAATGCTAACTTGACCCAGTGCAAAAAAAGCAGTGATGGCCTCGAGGCTTGGGCGCGCGGTCGAGAATCTCGGCGGTTGCGGATTGAAACCCCAGGCACACACCTCTGACTTTTCGAAGTTATGTGTTTTCACATTGAATTATCACTAGCTTAAACGGTGAAGGAAAACATCGTGATGAAACCTGCACACCTAAGAGTTCTTAGGAATTTCTTAAGTGTGTATTCCGCCAACCCGCACTAGGCCAGCGTGGTGGACTATGGCCTAAACCCTCTCAATGGTAGAGGAGACCCGTGCTCAGCAGTGGGCGTATATGGGTTGATGAAGATGAAGAACGTGATCCAAAAAATATGTTCTAAAGTAGGTTAAGACGCTCACGTTATTATAAAAAATATTTAGTGAGGTTATTCAATTAAGATACTCATAAATAATTACACCCAATACCTATCTCTGAGTTCCCATTAAATCAAGTCTTTTGTCGTGGGTATTAAAAACAGCGAAAGACTTTTCTCTCTCACAAACTCCCAGACTCAAAACAAATATTTATGGATCCATGGTAAAATGATGAAAATAAAACAAAATCGTTTTAAAATAATACTTTATTGTAGGATACAAATAATACATATGCATATTAAAACAAATTTGACACCATTTTTTTTTCTTTCATCATGTCCAATTCTATTGTATTTCTCTTCCAGTAGTGATGGCGGTCGGAGTTCAAGTCCCAGGCACACACCTCTCATTTTAAAGTTATGTGTGTAGTCAGAATGAATTATCACGGCGAAGGAAAATATCGTTATGAAACCTGCACACCAAAATGTTCATAGGAATTTCTTACGTGTGTAGTCCGCCAACCCGCACTTGACCAGCGTGGTAAGGCCTGAACTAAGTAATAAAGAAGGTTCCGTGCCCAGCAGTGGTATGTGTATGGGCTGATGATGAAATGAAACGATGATAGATAATCATGGAGAGAGGCTTTGGGTAGTTTGTTGTCATGACCTGAAAGAAAAATAAAATAAAATTTTCACAGTAAACATGACAAAACAATCCCTTTTGGAATGCGAAGAGGCCTTTGGTCCTATGCTACCACACACCCGCCACTGTAACTCCTGAGCTCCAGGATCAACAGCACGCACAGTATTGACGCCGAGCAATGAAGCTCAGCGAATCTAAGGGGACTTACACTGCCATGATCTCGCAACAAAGTTAAGCAGAAGATGTAAGAGTTAGAAACAAAGAAATCTTTGTTGGACAATTGTCCACTTTCGTCCACAGCAAAGTGGTAGACGAAATATCTAACTTTGAGGTTTCAAATGAGTAATGTAAAGAATGTATAATCCGTACTAGCGTTGTGGTCTAAGGCCAAACCTCTCAATTGTAGAGAAGCGTCATGTCCAATAGGAGAACGTACATGGACCCTAAAAATCATTGCATATAGTTGTCTCTAAAAGGTCAATTTAAACGACGAAACTGTTAATTGTACTACCCTGAGTGCCAAAAATTAAGTAATTTGCATTTAAATAAAGTATCTTTACCTGGAACACTTGCTAGATCGTAGAACTTATGACAAGCCACCGAGCACTGAAAGCATATATATTATTATAAAGACACATTCTTGAGTTGATAGTCTATCAGTGCAGACTGCAGTACAATAATATGCTCAAACGGGGAACCATTGTATCATAAAATTCATTGAAGCAATACTGTTTCGTTTGGTGAGACTCTTAAGGGCTACAAATCATCATCATTCTCCTGCCCTGCTCCCAATTCTTAGTTGGGGTCGGCGCAGCATGATTTGTCTTTCTTTCTTTCCACACAGGAAGGATGGACAAAACATGCTGCATAAGAGTTTTGGCAGATGTTTTACGGCCGGCGGCCTGCCTGACGCCAACCCTCCTTGTGACTTTCATTGTTTTAGGAATGGGGTAGGGATAGCGTGTGTTTGGGTACAGGATATTGCAGGTAAGGGTATTTGGCCTGATGGTAAGGATGCTACAGTCCCGGATAAGGAAGTAGTAGGAGACTGCAACAGCTCGGGGGGCTGAGGTCGCGTACTCGTAGCCCTGTTCAATGACTGGCTAGATCAATGGAAAAGGCATCCCGTAGGCTACAAATCAGCAGATATAAAAATACTTACATCCCGTAAGAGCTCCGATAAGGCCTGAAATATGAAAAACAACACTAAGTATAAAGAATTATATCAAGCGATATTTCTATTAACTGTGTTCAGTTAAGGTCTATTTTTGCAATATTTATTTTCTTCTCCTTTATATCGTTCCAGAGTAAAGACACCACTTCAAATTTTTAGGAATTTCGTTGGTGTGTAGTCCGCCAACCTGCACTAGGCTAGCGTGGTGGACTACGGCCTAAATCCTCTCAATAGTAGAGGAGGCCCGTGCTCAGCAGTGGGCTGTGAGACGTATATAGCCGATGATGATGATGATGATGATGATGATAATTCTATGGTGTATCTTCGACAAGCCGGTGTCATATCTGTTCGATGACCAATTCGGCACTCTATGCTGCGATCCACGTTGCCAAAGATAGGAACGGGTGGATCACGACCCTCAATGAGGAAAACGACGCGTGGAGGAGGATCTTGAACAAGCTTACCTCCAGAACCACCACCAATGCCACCAGATCCGCCACCAGATCCACAGCAATTGGGTCCCCCACATCCAGCTGGAAATAGAATTTAATGATAGTTTTAGAACAGTCGTGAAGGCCTGTAGGATAATATAAATATATACCCCCCAATTTAAATGAATTGTTACCCCACACTAAGATACAAGTCTTATGTCATGAGAATGAGAAGAGGAAATTCTTCAGTCAGAAACAAATGACTGTCGGTGCGAGGATCGAACCCGAGGCTTGATCGCAAGCAAATTTGGTTTAGACTAAATCTAGGCCGTCGTGTGTTCAAATCAAAAGTATACTCAGACTTTTTGAATATGTTCTCAATGAAAGAATATTGCTGTCTCAGGTTCTAACTTTTAGGAGTTATGTTTCTATCATTTGTATAGTCAATTATCTTGTACTTTAAAGGTGAAAGAAAACAACGTGAGGAAACCTCCACACTTAAATTTCTTAGAAATTTCTTAGTTGTTCAATTTGCCAACCCGCACTAGATAAACCTAGTCGACTAAAGGCTAAACCCTTTCAGTTGTAGAGGAGGCCAGTGCTCAGAAATCGGATTTGTTTAGTCAGATATAGTTGTGGATACTTACATTGAAGACACGGCACAGGAAGACCTGTAAAATAAAAACATGACTATTTTTCTTAAGAAAAGCAGTGATGGCCTCGAGGTTTAGGCGCGCGGTCGAGAATCTCGGCGGTCGCGGGTTCGAACCCCAGGCACATACCTCTGACTTTTCGAAGTTATGTGTGTATTCAAATTAAATTATCACTTGCTTTACCGGTGAAGGAAAACATCGTGATGAAACCTGCACACCTAAAAGTTCTTAGGAATTTCTTAGGTGTGTAGTCCGCCAACCCGCACTAGGCCAGCGTGGTGGACTATGGCCTAAACCCTCTCAATGGTAGAGGAGACCCGTGCTCAGCAGTGGGCGTATATGGGTTGATGAAGAAGAAGATGAAGATTTTTCTTAATAGAAACCGGTGGTTCGTTAAGTAACTAGGAATCAACTGGTAGGAAAACGACTATAGTCTAGTCTTATTACTCTAGAGCTGGTAAATCTTAGGTTTGAGAATAAGTGGCAGTACTTCCATGGAAACCCGAAAGCGTTACACGTTAATTGTGTCTAGTTTGTAATTGTTAATTGTGGAGTCAGGGTCCCCTTTATGTGTCAAATTGCTTTTGCTAAAACAAGATTCTTTATTAGTTTTTGTTTAGAGTTTTATTCTTTACGCTATTTATGCACCTACCTTTAATCTCTGCATCACCCTAAGGTTGACAGTTAGAGAATGCCTCAGGTATTATGTCCGCCTTTAGACACATTGTATAAAAACATAAATAAATAAGATTTAAAGCTTAAATATTTCGGAATTCCGTAACGCAAACTTGGTTTTTGGGCTTCTACAGAAGTACCGAGCTATCCCTTACTTTAAATCATCCAGGACAACTTACCAGGATTACTGGGACCGCCAGGGAGACCGGGAATGGGTAGAGGCGGGACTGGTAGCCCTGAAAACACATAAAGACATGATATTTAGCAACGAATAATTTGAAATAAATTAGTGATTGTCTCGAGATTTAGGCGCGCGGCTGAAAATGTCGGCGGTAACAGGTTCAATCCCCAGGCATAGCTAAAATTTTGTAAACTATGTGTATTCACAAGATTATCACTTGCTTTATCAGTAAAGAAAAACATCGTGATGAAGCTTACACACGTAAAAGTTCTTGTTTTTTTTAAGTGGGGGAATGAAGATATGACAGCCGGCAGAATGTTTTGGAAGGATAAAACACACTACGCCGTCCCCAAATAGAACTAGGAACGAATGACAACGAATGATGACGTATTACATTCAGGATAACTTACCAGGCACAGGAAGATTAGGAAGACCCGGAACTGGTAAGCCTGCAAGTAAACCAAAGCGAAAGTTAACTAAATAGTTAGTGATAGCCTTGAGGTTTGATCACTGCGGTCGTGGGTTCAAACCCCAGGCAGACCTCTGACTTTTCGAAGTTTCGTGTGAGTTCCCAATGAATTATCACATGCTTTAACGGTGAAGGAAAACATCGTGATGAAACCTGCACACCTAAAAGTTCTTAGGGAGTTTCTCAGGTGTGTAGTCCGCCAACCCGCACTAGGCCAGCGTGGTGGACTATGGCCTAAAGCTTCTCAATTATAGAGGAATAACTTACCTGGAACATTGGGAATAGGAAGACCTGGTACTGGTAAGCCTGCAAGTAAATTAAAGCATAACGTTAACTAAATAGTGAGAATCTCTGTGGGCGCGGGTTCGAACCCCAGGCACACACCTTTGACTTTTCGAAGTTATGTGTGTATTCACAATGAATTATCACTTGCTTTAACGGTAAAGGAAAACATCGTAAGGAAACTTATACACTTAAATTTTTTTAGGAATTTCTTAGGTGTAGTCCGCCAACCCGCACTAGGCCAGCGTGGTGAACTATGGCCTAAACCCTCTCAATGGTAGAGAAGACCCGTGATCAACAACATCAGAACGGGCTGATTATGTAGTCCGCTAACTCGAACTTGGTCACCGTGGTGGACTGCGGTCAAAACCTGCTCAGTTATAATAAATACACCCAACAGTCACATACATAGCTCTGACCCCACATTAGGTTACAAGACCTGTGTCGTGGGTATCAGACACTACAAGAGAGTTTTTCGGTCTCACAAACACCCAGACCCGAAACAAATATTTGTGGATCACACAAACATTTGTCTCGGTGCGGGGATCGAACCCGCGACCTCACGTTTCACAAGCTGGTGTCTAGCCTACTGCGAACTGAGTTAGGAAGGAATAACTTACCAGGCACATTAGGAATAGGCAGGGGCACTGGTAAGCCTGCAAGTAAACCAAAGCATAAAACTAAATAATGAGATCCATTATCCACTAGAATTTTATATATCACTACATAGTATAAAACAAAGTCGCTTTCTCTGTCCCTATGTCCCTTTGTATGCTTAAATCTTTGAAATTACGCAACGGATTTTGATGCGGTTTTTTTAATAGATAGAGTGATTCAAGAGGAAGGTTTATATGTATAATAACATCCATTAAATATCAGCATTGCCCCCGTGCGAAGCCGGGGCGGGTCGCTAGTATTCGATAAATTAATTACTGGTTTCACTTAGTTTACGAATCACTAATAAGCATTTGCTATAAACTGCGACTAATGACATACATTAACATACACCCATGACCCACACATATTTTTATCTCAACAGAGGTGAATTTTCGGGCACATTTCCAGACTCCGTGCTGCTACTGAGGATTTCCTAATGGTAAATCAGGAATTGAACCCTAATCTCTCAATCGTACGCTGCCTTTATGCTCTGAGATCAACGGGGTAATCCAAACTTAATCCAGAACTGAAAAATATATCCAAAATGCTTCTATTCTAAAAGACTGAGTTTTAGGGAATGCTTGCCGTGTATATACAATGAGTTATTACAAACTATCTTTATATCCAGGATAGCTTACCAGGTACACTGGGACCTCCAGGGAGACTGGGAATGGGAAGATTCGGGACTGGTAAACCTATAAACAAGCAAGTAAGCAAGTAAGTGTAGTAAGCAGTGATAGCCTCGAGGTTTAGGCGCACGGTCGAGAATCTCGGAGGTCGCGGTTTCTCCTCTGAATTTCGAAGTTATGTGTGTATTCACATTGAATTATCACTTGTTTTAACGGTGAAGGAAAACATCGTGAGGAAACCCGTACACCTAAAAGTTCTTAGGAATTTCTTAGGTGTGTAGTCTGCCAACCCGCACTAGGCCAGCGTGGTGGACTAAGGTCTAAACCTTCTCATCGCTAGAGGAGACCCGTGCTCAGCAGTGGGACGTATATGGGTTGATGATGATGGTGATGAAACCTGTAAACAAATCATCATCAGCCTTCAATTTATCCGCTGCTGGACATAAGCCTCTCCTTTGGCATGCCACTGGGCTTGATCTTCAGCTCTCCTCATCCCAACATAAATACATAAAAACATGATATTTAATAGCGAATAACTTGAAGTAATGGTAGTAGAGCAAACCACAGGCATACCTCTAATTTTGGGAACTTATGTATGTGTTCACAATATGATCACAAACTTCAACGGTGAAGGAAAACATCGTAAAAAATGTACACATCTAAAAGTTCTTGGGATTTTTTTAACAGTGTAGACTATCAACGCACAGTAAGTCACCGTGGTGGACTACAGCCTAAACCTTTCTCTTCATCAACCCATATTCGCCCACTGCTGAGCACGGGTCTCCTCTACCATTGAGAGAGTTTAGGCCATAGTCCACCACGCTGGCCTAGTGCGGGTTGGCAGACTACACACCTAAGAAATTCCTAAGAACTCTTAGGTGTGCAGGTTTTATCACGATGTTTTCCTTCACCGTTAAAGCAAGTGATAATTCAACGTGAATACACACATTACTTCGAAAAGTCAGAGGTGTGTGCCTGGGGTTCGAACCCGCGACCGCCGAGATTCTCGACCGCGCGCCCAAACCTCGAGGCCATCACTGCATTTAATGACAGCCTAAACCTTTAATGACTCTTTATTCACACCACATGAACAGCTTCCCTTCTCTTACAGAGGAATAACTTACCAGGAACATTTGGTATAGGAAGACCCGGCATTGGTAAGCCTGCAAACAATCAAAGCATAGAACTTAATACTCGGAAACATTATCCACTAGAATTTTGATAAATATTGGATCATTACAGATTTCATTAAAAATGTACGAAATACTAAGAAACATTTGCTATAAACTGCGACCAATAACAAACATTAACACTAAAGCCTTTTATCTCAAAAGAGGTGAACAGAGGTGCATTTCTACACCCACGTTTCGGTAATTTTATTTTTAAGTCCCTCTTAATAAAACTTATGATAGTCTAGTCAAAGGTTCGGCACGTTCGGCATGCTGAGATTCCACTCTTATTTAACAGCTCTGTGGTATCGCATCAGGCCAAAGTGGTGGACTGAACGCACGTTTCCAGGAGATATACTCATATGTTACATACAGGGTGTATTCAGATCGTGATCGGAAACTAAGGCAGGCAATAGATACGGTGATCACAAACCCATTGACGGTAAATAAAATCTCTAAAAAAAAAAAATTGACGTTTTCCATACAACCTTTGGTATTACATTTTAGTGGTTTGTATGGAAAACATCAAAATTTTAATCTTTTGTCGCAATTTTCTTTCGGGTTTGTAATCACTTTAGATGTCACCTGCCTCAGTTTCCGATCACGGTCTGAATACACCCCGTATACAAGTTTTTTATTGGTTATGTAATATGCTAATATTCAAATTAATTTTCTATGAGACACTTCGGTAAATCTAGTAAATAATCTGTTATACTTGCCTAAAACAGGGACCTGTAACAAAGAAAAACATCAGTTAGAAATGTATTAAATGTTACTAATCTAGTAAGTGACGTTACATTTCGACGTTTATTATGTCATTTCCTCTCTATCTTTATCTCTTCTCCTGTTAATCTTCTTCCGACTAATTTCTTTGAGTGGGAAAAGCAGTGGCTTCTGACAAATTTGCCGCCAAAAAGCTATTCAAATTTTACGCCCCTTTAAACTAAAAGTTTTTTATATGCTGCTCCCTTAAATCTACCGCCCTAGGCTCCAGCCTACTCAGCCTGTTGATAAATCCGCCACTGGATAAAATATAAGACCCAGTACGTAATTCACTGGAGTTCCCTGCTTGGTGTCATTTCAGTCCTGTCGATTCTGGAGTACAAGAGTTTTATTGGTGGGTGTGTGGTAGGATTGTCTCTATATTTCGACCTATGCATAGAATAAGGTTACCTATGACTATAACACCAAAGTACTTTTTATGTCTATAATTGAGTTAAACTTGTTTATATATTGCACTAGTAAAGTTATAATCATCATACCTTTAGTTGTTGTTTGAAGAACATAAAAAGTTACTGATAATTTTGTGCCCAATTAAGTTTAAATCGCTGAGAAAGGGAAGTTGTGCGAAAGCACATATAACTTTATTCTGCGCATAGGTCGATTTGTCTGTTTAGTGGACTTAATAATTATGTTTATTGAACGTCCTATAGTGTTTTTTGTGTGATAGTAATTAGACCAATAATTTAAATTTAAAGTAGTGATCACCTCGAGGCGCGAAAAGACAATTTCGGTGTTCGCAAGTTCAAACCCCACAAGTCTGGCTTCTCCAAGTTATGTGTGTATTCACAATGTATTGTCATGTACATTCACGAAGAAAACATTTCATATTTTTTATGTTTTGTAGGCCACCAACTTGCAATAGGCCTGCGTGGTAAATTAGGGCCTAAACCCTCTCAATTATAGAGTAGACCCGTGTCCAGCAGTGAATAACTGTAAATGCTTAGAAACGTTACAAATATTTTTTAGATCCATTTTTCTCCTAAGCAGTGATGGCCTCGAGGTTTGGGCGCGCGGTCGAGAATCTTGACGGTCGCGGGTTCGAACCCCAGGTTCACACCTCTGACTTTTCGAAGTTATGTGTGTATTCACATTGAATCATCACTTGCTTTAACGGTGAAGGAAAACATCGTGATGAAACCTGCACGCCTTAGAGTTCTTAGGAATTTCTTAGGTGTGTATTCCGCCAACCCGCACTTGGCCAGCGTGGTGGACTATGGCTTAAACCCTCTCAATGGTAGAGGAGACCCGTGCTCAGCAGTGGGCGAAAATGGGTTGATGAAGAAGATTTTTCTCAAGCGAGGGTTGAACCCGCAGCCTCTAGTTTCACAAGCTGGCGTCTACCCAACTACTGTCGAATGAATATAGAACTTACCTCCAAAAGCATGGCGCAGACGAGGGTAAACAAAACGATCTTATTCATGTTGAATGTATCTTGATCAGTGAAATTACTGTAAGGTTTAGTTCCAGAGCCGCGTTATTTATACCAAACATATGTTTGCTTAGATGCTGTGTTTGTTCTTAAATTAACAAAAGTATGAAGGTTTAATGAACTTCTTAAAGAGAATAAAAAGGTTGACACTTTATTTGGTATGCAAAGGGTGTTGAGTTTGTGATGATAATATGAAGTATGGGTAATTTAAGTGTTGCATATTTGAGTTATGACCTCGAGATCAAACCCCAGGCAGTGACCTCTTTTCCGAATAATGTGTGTATTCGCAAAGATTTAACACGTATTTTTAACATCGGGTAACACCCAGCACACCTGAAAATTCTTACTAATAAGGCCCTAGCCTTCTCAAATGAGAGAATTTGTAGAATAGGCCCGTGCCCGGCAGTAGGACATTTATAGACTGATAATAACAATAGTTATGTATATTATTATAACACATATGTATACCTATACTAATATACTAACACCCCTTTAGTTCTTGGGAACCTTTCGATACTGCTTGGTTCCTAATAGAACCCAAAAATGATGCTCGACCTGGTAATCGAACCCGGGAGTTTGAATTGTCCATATTATAAATATAAAAAATGAAAATACGTCCAACAGTCATACTCAGTTCCGACCCCACACTAGTATAAAAGTCTTGTGTCGTAGCTATCAGAAACTACGAGAGACATTTTCGGTCTCACAAACACCCAGACCCGAAACAAATATTTGTGGATCACACAAACAGCTGTCCATTTTAACAATATATTGGTAAAAACCCATTTGAAAATGTTCTTTTTTAACAATTAAGTATCAAATTATCATTTAATTATGTATGCATCAATAACAATTTAATGTCGAAATAGTTTATTCAAATTATTTATTTACTGAAAACGAAATAAGGTTAATAAACTCACTTAGTTACACTATTTTAATGTCACTTTTTAGAGCACGTGACAATTTATACAATTTCGTAGAACAATTAATTAAGATTAGAAGGGAAATAGCCAGTATTTTGTATTGACGTGTGTCGCCGCTTTTCTGTCACCTGTTCATTCTACTACGATAACACGACCAATGATAAAAATTTCAAACACAAATGAAGGTCTGCTATTCGGTGTCACAAGTTTATAAAAAACTTGCGATGACACGCAACCCGAATTACTAAGAAGCGGCTGTGTAAATCATTTTATAGTCTAATCGTAAGTGCGGCACGCTCGGCATGCTCACATTTGCTTTCAAGTCTTATTCAACTGCTGATTTTCAACTCTGCTATAGGCTTGGTTTAGCATTTTCATCAGCCCAAATACGTCCCACTGCTGGGCACGGGCCTCCTCTACAACTGAGAGGTATTAGACCTTAGTCCACCCTGCTGGCCTAGTGCGACCCGAGAAATACTTGCTAACATTCAAAATAGCATTTAAGGTTTCATTACAATATTATTTTTTACTTACTTACTTACTTATTTATTTGCTTTATTGGACACCACAAAAATAACATATTATAGAAATAATTACAAAAATTTCCAAGAGTGCCACAATGGGCGGCCTTATCGCTATTAGCGATATCTTCCAGACAACCCATAAAAAAAGAAGTTAACAAAAATAAATGGGTGGTCATGGAATTACAAAAAGGGAAAGAAAAAACAAAACAAAAAGATAGAAAACCAAGAAAAAAAAAAACAAAAATATATAAATAATATAATAATAATTCTTCATCATAAAAGTAAGAGATCCATTGTGAACACGTACATAACTCAAAAAAATCAGAAGTTCCTTGGGATTTGAAGCCGTGACTGCTTTTACAAAATGTAGACAGTTAAATAGTAATTGAAACAAATTATGATTTTTTAATTATTTTTTATTTTTTGTTGTAACATAGATGCGATTAACCCAGCAGCCAGTAAAGCTGCAAAGAAAACAAAAATAAATTAAGGAAAGAAACATAAATAATACATCCAACAGTCACATACATACGTAGTTCATACACTGACGTGTAAGTCTTGCGTCGAGGATATCAGAAACTACCAGAAACTTATCTCTATCTCAAACACACAAACCCAAACCTGCCTAAACCGCCGTCCACTGCTGAACGTAGGCCTCCCTAAGTGCGCGCCAACCATCCCGGTGTTGAGCAGCCCTCATACACCCGCTACCCGACACCGCACTCAAGTGGTCGGTCCATCGTGCTGCAGGACGTCCCACACTACGTCTGCCTAAGCGCGGTCACCGCTCCAACACTTGTCTGCTCCACCGGCCGTCGATCCATCATAATCAGTGGCCGTACTTCCATAGAAGCCCGAAAGCCCGACTTGCCTTACATAGTTCCGAATAACGTACTTAAAGATTGTTTATTTATAAAATAACGCTATAAACGTGAATGTGAGTACTAACCGGTAGGTATTTATTAGTCCTACGTACCAAAAAAAATATGCTGCTACTAAATAAACATTTGGGCTTGCCTTAGTTTGACACCCTAGGCACGCCACTGATCATAATATGTAACCTGGGTATAGAATCTCGAACTATTCGGTCGCTAGCGCCAATTAATACCAGAGCTAAGAGAGGGTATTCAATATTCTTTTAGAAGAAATATTTTCGGCGTTTATGCATTTTATTGAAATTAACTTATATTTTTATTTGCACAAACTGCCATTTATCATGTTCTTTTTTGTTTATATATTCGCAAATGATATCGAACTGAATACTCGTCTGCATACATTATTTAAATTTATTATGTTGACAAACCCGCATCTGATCGTAAGGACGAATTTCATCGAAATTTACAAATATAAACTCACGCATGTATTCGCTAATCATCATCATCATCACCAACCCATATACGCCCACTGCTGAGCACGGGCCTCCTCTACCATTGAGAGGGTTTAGGCCATAGTCCACCACGCTGGCCTAGTGCGGGTTGGCGGACTACAGACCTAAGAAATTCTTAAGAACTTTTAGGTGTGCAGGTTTTATCACGATGTTTTCCTTCACCGTTAAAGCAAGTGATAATTCTTTGTGAATTACACACATAACTTCGAAAAGTCAGAGGTGTGTGCCTGCGGTTCGAACCCGCGACCGCCGAAATTCTCGACCGCGTGCCTAAACCTCGAGGCCATCACTGCAATCAGGAGTAGGCAAATGTGCATTACTAAAACTACAATTCGTAATAGAGGGCGACTTAATTCCCCTTCTTCAGGCACATTTCCAGACTACGCTGCTACCGAGAATTTTTCAGTACAAAACCCAACACTTTGCCCGACTTGAGATTGGAATCCAGGACCTATAGATCGCACGACTTTCATATCGCGAGACCACGAAGAATAACATACAAAGCGTAGATTAAAGAGCAGTGATGGCCTCGGGGTTTGGGCGTGCGGTCGAGAATCTCGGCGGTCGCGGGTTCGAACCCCAGGCTCACACCTCTGACTTTTCGAAGTTATGTGTGTATTCACATTGAATTATCACTAGCTTTAATGGTGAAGGAAAACATCGTGATGAAACCTGCACACCTAAGAGTTCTTAGGAATTTCTTAGGTGTGTAGTCCGCCAACCCGCACTAGGCCAGCGTGGTGGACTATGGCCTAAACCCTCTCAATGGTAGAGGAGACCCGTGCTCAGCAGTGGGCGTATATGGGTTGATGAAGAAAGTTCCTCCGTGATTCCTCCACACTGTAATTGTATAAAATTTTAAGTCTTAAAACAAACCACAGAAAATTTGAATAAGATTAGAAGGGAACTGTGCAAGTGACTGTTGGGTATATTTACTTATTAAGACTTAATCTGTTTTGCGTCTCTTTAAATGGTGAATCTATTAAAAATAAATAAAAACTTTACCACTGATATCCTTGTGTGCGTGAGAACCTGAAAAAAGTTAAAAATGTCTTGATTTTTGAGCCCAGGTTACGAATATTAATGGAATTCATTTTATGTTAAAAACCTTATATTGTTTTTTAATATGTATTATAATTCCCATGTAAGTCAATGTTATTTTTTTCTTGAGAGATAAAGGTATTAACGACTAAGGCCTAAATCACTTTCGATTGTAGTGTGTTGTAGAAGAGGCCCTTGCCCAACAGTGGGACGTATATAGGTTTATGATTATGTGATGAAAAGGCTTAAAACCTCAACTTTCACATAGGGATTTAAATCCCATCCAAATATTTAACCTTAACTTTCCAATAAGGATCCCGTCCAAAAATTGAAGCCTTACCGTGGATGGAACCAAGTTTGAGTGAAGATAACTTTAACCCAGCTAATTTCTTGGTCTTCTCTAAATCAATAGAAGGCAGCCATAGCTCTTTCGGCGCACCTGTGTAAATAAACAATTAACTTCTTACTCATGAGCTAGTTTTACCCGCTATTCGGTATCTTCTTCTTCTTCATCAACCCATATACGCCCACTGCTGAGCACGGGTCTCCTCTACCATTGAGAGGGTTTAGGCCATAGTCCGCCACGCTGGCCTAGTGCGGGTTGGCGGACTACACACTTAAGAAATTTCTAAGAGCTCTTAGGTGTGCAGGTTTCATCACGATGTTTTCCTTCACCGTTAAAGCAAGTGATAATTCAATGTGAATACACACATAACTTCGAAAAGTCAGAGGTGTGTGCCTGGGGTTCGAACCCGCGACCGCCGAGATTCTCGACCGCGCGCCTAAACCTCGAGGCCATCACTGCTTTCAATCAATTCGGTATACGAGACCTTAAATCAATCATTAATCCTCCGCTTTTATGTATCGAAGCGTGAATATACAGTCTGTATACAGACGGTCATCGAAAACTAAGACAGGTAGTGGTTACGATGATTCCGAGCACATTCGAGCTAAAAAAAACTCAAAAAAGAAATTAAAAAATGATGTTTTTCTACAAATCATAGGTATTAATTAGGGTGTGTTTGTTAGGAAAACATCAATTTCTTTAGTTTTTCTTCAGGGTTTTTAACGCCATTAAGTTGTCAACACCGTACCTGCCTAAATTTTCGATTACGGTCTGAATACTTCCTGTATAACCTATCAATCAGCCTAAGTCTATTGTTGAACATAAGCTTTCCCCAATGACATCCACAGTAAATTTGAGGCACCTTGCATCCAGCGACGACCCGTGACTTTAACCAGGTCGTCTGACCATCATGAAGAAGAGCATCCTACGACGACTTTCCGATCCACATTCGAGAACTTTTTGGCCACATCGGCCATCGGTTCTCCGCTCTATGTGACGTAAAACAAATAATTTCTAATACTTACATTCAGCCACCAAAATCATCTGTAACAAGAATAGTATGATTTTAAATTAACATTTATCATAATGTCAACCCCGTGGCGCATTTGGCTAGACACAGGTTGCGAAACGGGAGGCCGCGGGTTCGATCCCCGCACATTAAAAACAATACTTACGTTGAAAAATAGTAAATAAATAACTGCCACGTAAGTTAATTTGATCATGTTTGAAAGAATAATCGACGATTACTGACTAAAATGTATAAAATTATTAGGCTTTATTTAGTCAATTGAGGCCATTAGATATCTTAACCATTAATTTATAATTAAGTGTATATAATTAATTTATATTACAGGCCCTACATAACAGATTACGTAAAGTGAAATGGCGGTCGTAAAATTTTATGGTTTTGTGCATAAACTACGTTCATGAAAGGTAAAATATTTACATTACACTAATATACTAATATTACAATTGGTTATTAGAACACATCATCATCATCAGTCCATATACGCCCACTGCTGGGCACGGGCCTCCTCTACTATTAAAAGGGTTTAGGCCTTAGTCCACCACGCTGGCCTAGTGCGGGTTGGCGGACTACACACCTGAGAAGTTTCCAAAAACTTTTAAGTGTACAGGTTTCATGACGATTTTTTCCTCCACAGTTAAAGCAAGCGATAATTCATTGTGAATACACACATAACTTCGAAAAGTCTGAGTTGCGTGCCTAGGGTGCGAACCTGCGACGGCAGAGACTGCAGCATTATGTCCCCATACTAAAAATCATTCAAAACGAACCAGAGGTTTAGCCGTGAAAGTGTTACAGACAGACAGTTACTCCTAAATTCAAAATGTTAATGTGCATTCAACTACGATTTTCTTAATTTCATTATGTTTACTCAGGTGTCTGCCAGACGGCGCATACGCTTCATTTAGACAAAAAAATCATTTACACAAATAAGTTATCTGGATTTAAATATAAGAACCTAAGCCACATATATATGATACAGAACAGGTGAATAAGACTTGAATAGAAATGTGAGCATGCCGAGCGTGCCCAACCTACGATCAGGCTATCATAATCATATCATCATAATGAAGGCAAGCTGGCTTAGGTCCCTATCCCACCACACACCCGCCACTGCAACTCCTGTACTCCAGGATCAACAGCGGCACGCACAGTATTGGTGCCGAGCAATGAAGCTCAGCAAATTTGAGGGGACCTTACTTGTCATACTTCCGTAACGAAGTTAATCAGACAAGATCAAGGAGGAGTTGGAAAACAAAGAGTTGTCCACTTCACTCCACAGCAAAGCGGGTGACAAAATATTAAGCTACGATTTGTCCCTCACGTAAAGAAAGATAGGTATTTATTAGCGGGTAGGTAGATGGACTGATGATAATGATAATATGACAGCCCCTGTGGCGCAGTTGGCTAGACACCAGCTTGCGAAACGAGAGGCCGCGGGTTCGATCCCCGCACCGAGACAAATGTTTGTGTGAACCACAAATATTTGTTTCGGGTCTGGGTGTTTGTGAGACCGAAAAAGTCTCTCGTAGTGTCTGATACCCACGACACTGGTCTTGTAACCTAGTGTGGGGTCAGAGCTATGTATGTGACTGTTGGGTGTTGGGTGTATTTCTAATATGCAGTGGTAGTTACTACCATAGAAGCCTAAAAGCGTAAGACGTAAATTGTTTAATATCTAGTTCATAATTGTTTAATGTAGGCTAAATATATTTCCATTTATATTGCTTTTGATAAATAAAGATTTAAAGCATAAACATTATTAATCAGAGTTTTATAAGGCACACTTGACACTGGGCTTTTGAGCTTCTAAGAAAATGCTGATTGTATGATATTTATATTTAGCTTACACTCATAAAAAAACTGTACAAACTAACATGACCTTTTAAAAGGCGTCTGAATATGTCCTTGCTAATAAAAACTTTATTACTGTTTAACCTAATCGTCCTTTCATTTGTAAATAGTGGTATACATAGGTAAACATATACAGGGTGTATTAAGACCGTGATCGAAAACTGAGGCAGGTAATAGCGAGGGTGATCACAAACTCAGTGGCGATATTAAAAACCCCGACAAAAAATAAAAATTTTGGCGTTTTCCATACAACCATGAGTGTTAAAAGTATGTGGTTTGTATGGAAAACCCCAAAAATTTTATTTTTTGCCGCAATTTTCTTTAATGCCAGAGGGTTTGTAATGACTATCGCTATTACCTGCTTCAGTTTTCGATAACGGTCTAAATACACCCTGTATAGGTAAATATTTTTTAAGACATTTTGAAAATTCATTAAACTAGATTTGTACATACATAGCGACAATTTAAGTCTAATGAACTTATGCCTAATGTAAAAACGCGATAATCTCAGGAACTACTGGTCCAATTTGAAAAATTCTTTCACTGTCAGATAGCCCATTTACTGAGGAACGTTATAGGTTTTAAAAAGACCGAGATTAAAACGAAAACTGGCTATATAAAGGTAATTACTTTATTAAATTGACTTTATAAAAAACGCGACAAAAAATATGTATTTTCTAATCACCACCTCCTTACTTAATACTTAGAGGCAGATAGCGTGGCCTCTTGACTGTATATATAAAAACACCTGAACTTATTCTAGAAAAAATGATCTTATTGTTTAAACAAACATAAACTGAAGTTCAACCATGTGTCATAGATATCTCGTGACTTAGCTTCACTTACCCTTGACAAATACTTTTTAGTCAATAACATTAAAAAACACAGCATCTAAACAAACAAATGTTTGTTATAAATAACGCGGCTCTGGAACTAAACCTCACAGCACTTTCACTGAACATACATTCAACATGAATAAGATCATTTTGTTAACTACCCTCGTGTCCGCCTTGCTTGTGGAGGTAAGTTGCATATTCATTCGACAGTAGTTGGCTAGACGCCAGCTTGTGATACTAGAGGCTGCGGGTTCGATTCTTGCAGTGAGATATATGTTTGTATCGTGTCTAAGTATTTGTCTTTTGTCTATTGCGAGTTCTTTCTTCGTTAACTATATTTCTCTAACCCTTTCTCAGCGATTTGAACTTAATTGGGCACAAAATTATCAGTAACTTTTTTGTTCCTCAAATAACAACAAAAGTTATGATTATTATTACTTCACTCGTGCAATATATAAACAAGTTTAACTCTATAAAGACATGAAAAGTACTTTGGTGTTATAGTCACAAGTAACCTTATTCTATGCATAGGTCGATTTTATTTTCGGACTAGTTGGGTGAGCCTATTGCCATTTTATGACGCATTCAAATTTAAAAATAAAAATAAAAATGATTAACAACCGGGAATCGAACCCTCTAAAATTCCACATCGTGGAGATACTTGTGCCGCAGTAAAAAAGTTGGTAAAAATGTCAATATTTAAACATGACGATATCTATATCACATTAATCGTTATTTTATTTCGTTTCTTAAAAAGATATTTGTTTGTTTCAGGTCACAGTTTTAGGTAAGTAAAACTTATTATAAGAAGCAATTAAGTCGTGTTAAATGATTAGAAAGTCTATAAAAATGTGCATATAGATCAAAAGTAGTAAAAAAAATATATAAAATGGCGTCATCACAATTAAATTGCGTGCGTTCGACAAAGATATCGATATTAATGTTTTCTCACTCTATATATTTAAAATTTCATTTTGTCTTATTTTCAACCACTTTTGATTCCGTGTCGAAGAGTCTTATATAAATTATCATTTTGTAACTAGCATCTTGTAAACAACTTTAACCAAATTTCTAACACCAAAATACCTTGTGAGACAGTTGTATCCCAGTCGAGGCCATGTGTTCACCCGAGATGACTACACACTAGTCATCAGGATAAGGGTATCCCTTAGATACTTCAGGCAAACTCATTGACAGTACTACCATAGAAGGTCAAGAACCCACTTTGCCTTACAAAGAAATAAGCTTCAACCAGTGGCGGTACTTCCATAGAAGCCCGAAAGCCCGACTTGCCTTACATAGTTCCGAATAACGAACTTAACGATTGTTTATTTATAAAATAACGCTATAAACGTGAATGTGAGTACTAACCGGTAGGTATTTATTAGTCCTACGTACCAAAAAAAATATGCTGCTACTAAATAAACATTTGGGCTTGCCTTAGTTTGACACCCTAGGCACGCCACTGGCTTCAACCCGCCTTCACTCGCGCGGGGTGCTGTCAGTACCCCACGCATTTTTGACTGAACTCCTCCTCCTTCTTCTCGCGTCGTTCACCCCATTGCTGAGGGTCGTGATCCCCTGCACCACTGTAGTATATCTACTTACTTACCACCTGTTCCTATCTTTGGCATCGTGGAGCGCAGCATAGAGTCCCGAATTAGTCGAATTTTGACTGAACTATTGAACTATAATTTCTGTGTTTTCTCGCTAGTCTCAGTACCTTTAAGTTACCTTGAAGAACGTAAAGGTATCTATAATGTACTGAAACGAGTGAATGAGTAACCAGTAGAAATTATAACTCATTTATTCAGTCAAAAATGCGACGAAAAATCGAGTCAAATCACAATGTTTTCCATACAAACCACATACTTTTAACACCGATGGTTGTATGGAAAGCGTCAAAAATTTTATTCTTTGTCGGGATTTTTAATATCGCCACTGGGTTTGTGATCACCCTCGCTATTACCTGCCTCAGTTTTCGATCACGGTCTAAATACACCCTGTATAATATTTTTCAATGTATTTACAGGTTTGCCACAACCGAATATTCCTTGTCAGACCTGCGTTCCTGGTGAGTACAATGTGAATGAACCAATATTATTATTAAAAAAAAAAGCAATGATGGCCTCGAGGTTTATCTGTAATCTTAATGAATTTCTTACGTAGTCCGCCAATCTGCACTTGGCTAGCGTGGTGGACTGAGGCTTAAATCCACTCAGTTGTAGAGGACGCCCGTTCCCAACAGTAAATAAATAAATACACCCAACAGTCACACACATAGTTCTGACCCCACATTAAGATACGAGTCTTGTGTCGTGGGTATCAGAAACTACGAGACTTTTTCGGTCTCACAAACACCCAGACCCGAAACAAATATTTTTGGATAACACAAAAGTTTGTCTCGATGCGGGGATCGAACCCGCGGCCACTTGTTTCGCCAAATAGTGGAAACTATATGGGCTGAAAATGATATGTGATATTATTTCGCAATTGTCATACATATATACATTTTGTATTTGTCGAAGACGGATCGGGCTGAAATTTAGCATGCAGGTATATGCTATGACGTAGGCATCCGCTAAGAAAGGATTTTGATAAATTCCACCCCTAAGGTGATAAAATAGGGGATGAAAGTTTGTATAAATCTTAGATTTTCGACTGATTGAACTGAAATTAAAGTTTGGATCTATTATGAAGACGACAAATTGACCGATATGTGTGACTTTTGGTATGGACATAAATAGGACTCTGGGGAGTAAAATATACTACAACTTATTTTATATCTGAACTCAACCCTGTAGTTTACGCGGACGAAGTCGCGAGCAAAAGCTAGTTTCTGATAAATCTGTTTCGTGTTGATTAATTTCCTTTGTATTTGTAGGCTTGCCACCACCGCCGGTCCCTTGCACCCCCTGTAGCCCTGGTAAGCATGCATATGACATTTATACATCCCACTGCAGGGCAAGGGTCGCCTGTTTACCTTCCAATTTAGATTGTCAACTATTTCATACAAATCTGATTTTATACGCAACAAAAAAATAATAGTTATATGGAACCGCGTCGTATTGCTAACTAAGTACTAAAATTATAACAGAACCTTGTAATAGTGAGCCAGTGATTTGTGTTTTGTTCAGGGTGTGGCGGGACTGGTTGCCCCACGGGAGGGTCTGGAGGTAGCGGAGGATCTGGAGGCAGCGGAGGAAGTGGAGGCCCCCTTGGAGGTAATAAATGTAGTTCTAAACTCATAGAAATACCGTTTTCCAGTCAAATTTCGTTACTGATTTAAATCTACAAGACGTAACTACATTCCTCTGTAATATTACGATAGAACCGCCCTTACTGTCAGACTAAAGGTCACACACGGTACGATTCGTCTGTACGATCGATCTGATGAAAATCGAGACGATTGATCGCATCAACAATGTTAATACATTTATGAAAGTAAATCGTTAGCGATCTTGACTTACACCATCGATTCGTCGTTTCGATCGGTTTGACGCGACGGATCGTACAGATAAATCGCACCGTGTATGGGCGGCATAGTACCAGTGTTTCGACAGTGCGCAAAAAATTGCTTTACCGTTTAGTTGCCTACTTAAAACTATGCAATATGAATGATTAATATGAACTATTACAACGTATTTTCGATTGAAAAGTAGTCTTCAGGAATCAAAATTTTATGAATGATCTTATCTTTGTTACAAATGTTTTTAATGGGCGAAAACTTCACTTTTAAATGTAATTCGAATAAGGGACACAAGAAAGTATTCAGACCGTGATCGGAAACTAATCGGAAATTTCGAACCTACTTCAGTTAAAAATAACGTTTTCCTAACGACTACATACATTTAGCACCCAAGGTGGTTAGGAAAACGCCAGCTTTATTTTGTCGGAATCCTGTTTTAATGTCAACGGGTTTGTAACCACCGTATCTATTACCTGCCTTAGTTCCCGATCACAATAAATAAACTCTGTAGAGCGCGACCTCCTTTCTTTCAAATTTCACACCACAAGATGGCCGCTCTGCTGCCAGAGACGACGCTTCTCTAGAGTGAAGATGACCATAAACTCTTCAATTTAATGATTTGTGTTCGCGGTGCGCACAAGATTGTTCTAAATATTGCTTTTTTTCCACAGGTATTTTGGGTGCTGTCGAAAAACGTAAGAACAAATTGTAGTAAATTACTTTTGAGATACATTTACCCCAAAATCTCATTTAATCCTGATCTACAAG
This sequence comes from Cephonodes hylas, assembly GCA_030295005.1. Lineage (NCBI taxonomy): Eukaryota > Metazoa > Arthropoda > Insecta > Lepidoptera > Sphingidae > Cephonodes > Cephonodes hylas. The sequence continues at coordinate 5,327,758 of AP025386.1, read as the reverse complement.
ATTGTTAAAAACTACAAGAGACTTAACCGACACAAACATTTGTCTATCATATTAATTTTCTCAACTCGGGTATAACCCATTGTCCACGTTTCAAACGTTCGTATCTAAACAACTGCGACACAGGCGGTGCAATATATATTTTTAAATACATTTTATTCTTTCAGTTCTAAGCGGTTCTTCTTGAACAAATTTCGGCAAATTTTCCAGGTAATATCACTATAATAATCTTATTAGACTATTGTTTATTATTTATGCAAGTAAAATCCATAAAAACATTATTATATGCATTTACAAGTCGTGAATTTCGGCGGTCTGAAACTTCAGGCACACACATCTGACTTTTCGAAGTTATGTGGTTTCACAATGAATTATCACTTGCTTTGACGGTGAAAGAAAACATCGTGAGGAAACCTGCACACTTAAAAATTCTTGGGAATTTCTTAGGTGTGTAGTCCGCCAATCCGCACTAGGCCAGCGTGGTGGACTAAGGCCTGTAACCCTCTCAATAGTAGAGGGTTGGTGCCCAACTGTAGGACGTATACAATCTGTTATAGTAGTTTAAACTATTAAGTATGTGCCGTGCGATCTAGAGGTCCTGGGTTCAATTCCCGGATCGGGCAAAGTGTTATTGGGTTTTTCCATTAGGAAAATCTCAGTAGCAGCACGGAGTCTGGAAATGTACCCGAAAAACGGCGATAGGCTCGCCTCCTATTACATGAGAGTGATACATACTGGCGAAATGTGGGTGTAGAAATGCACCTCTGCCTACCCCTTAGGGGAATGCAGGCCTGAGTTTATGTCTGTAAGAAATTACTAGTTGCTTATTATTAAGTTGTTATGGTTCTCATTTAAAATACTTTTTTTTACAGGCCAAGACAGTAAACGACATAACGCATTTCTCAACAGCATATTTCTTCATCTTCCAAAAAAATTTGTTTAATTTGTATTTCCCATAAAATTTTAGACAATTTATACAAATAAATGTGAACCCAAATAACATATGTAAAAACACAATTTGCTTATATCATATTTGTCTTCAGGTGTAAAACTTATTTAACAATAAAAACTATATCTTTATTTTTAAAACTACATCTTTTATTTAGTACCCAATTTACGAGACTAAATAAAGTTATATAAAAAACAGTGAAATACATACTTACACCGTACATATACAGGGTGTATTCAGAACGTGATCGGAAGCCAAGGCAGGTAATAGCCGAAGTGATCACAAACCCAATGGCGTTTAAAAAATCTCAACAAAAAACAATTTTTTTACAGTTTCCATACAAACCACATACATTAAATACCGATTGTTGTATGGGAATTGAATTTAATTAAAAAATCATCACGCCTCTGAATCCTTGTAGGAGTACTCAGAGGTGATGAGGTGATGAGGCGAGGTGACAGCACCCATCATCATCAGGAGATGGACTTGGAGTCTCTAGATACTACAGCTTAAATCAAACGAGCACATTTAATTAGACCAGTTGTATCCGAAGTATGTCGTCGACTAAACGCATCCTTCATGAACTAACATTTATCTCTAACTTTTTGTCATATAGGCTGTACGGGACATAACATAACATACCATAACATAACATAACATAACATAACATACTCACTCTTTATTTTACAGCACCATAAACACAGTAACAATATCACAAATGAAATAGCAAATTAGGCACATAAAAATTGGCGGCCTTATCGCTAATAGCGATCTCTACCAGGCAACCAGGTAGAGAGAGAAACATAAGTAATAGATTGGCGGTGCTTACAAATAAATGTCTTCTATTGGTAGAAAGGAGTCGGTTAATAAATAATAATAATAAATAAATAATAAATACACCCAACAGTCACATACACAGCTCTGGCCCCACACTAGGTTACTAGACCTGTATCGTGGGTATCAAAAAAAAGACACTACGAGAGACTTTCGGTCTCACAAACACCCAGACCCGAAACAAATATTTGTGGACCACACAAACATTTGTCTCGGTGCGGGGATCGAACCCGCGGCCTCACGTTTCGCAAGCTGGTGTCTAGCCTACTACCCCACGGGGCTGTCAATGGTAGAAGCGAAACGATAAATAAATAATAATCCCATACATAGTGACAACACACTAACATAACGCTCTCGTGCTGATATCAGAAATTACAAAAGACACTTTAGTTTCCCAAACATCTGATCCGAAACAAACATTTATGGATGCAAACGTTTGTCTCGATGCGGGGATCATTCACTGCGACCTCACATTTCGCAACCAGTTCACCCAACTCCGCCATGCACCAGCAAAGGAAATAATTAAGATCTTGTTCTTTCTAGAATATTCCTCAAAACGCCGCAGCCTAAGACGTTTAAAACTATGCACGCCAAAAATCCTAGTAAATATATACAACTATAAAAGCAGTGATGGCCTCGAGGTTTAGGCGCGCGGTCGAGAATCTCGGCGGTCGCGGGTTCGAACCCCAGGCACACCTCTGACTTTTCGAAGTTATGTGTGTATTCACATTGAATTATCACTTGCTTTAACGGTGAAGAAAAACATCGTGATGAAACCTGCACACCTAAGAGTTCTTAGGAATTTCTTAGGTGTGTAGTCCGCCAACCCGCACTAGGCCACCGTGGTGGACTATGGCCTAAATCCTCTCAATGGTAGAGGAGACCCGTGCTCAGCAGTGGGCGTATATGGGTTGATGAAGAAAATATGAATTTCTAAGTGCAAATACTGAATAATTCTTCCCGATCTGGTAATAGTGTCTGGGACATTAAGACGCATGACTCGACTGAGAGCGCTTGTCTTATAGCCAATAGAAGTTTTCTTTACCCATACATGAAGATGGATTACGAAGAAGAAAGAAGTGGTGGACTTACGCTTCTTAGATCAACAGTTCATACTACATAAGAGTAATTCTAATCTAAGTACTAAGTAGAACAACAAAGAGTTCTCTAGTAATGCCTTTAAACTTAATTTAGAATTTTTTTTTAGATTTCACAAATACTATTTAATTTCATTTCATGCCCAGCAGTGGGACGTGTATAAACTGTCAAAGGCAGAATATCGATCGCGTGCCCTAAAGGTGGTATAAAGTAAGGTTAACAAGACATATCGCACCCCCGGTGAGACAAGGGCACAATTGCATGTTTTACTGAATGATTGACTTTGTTCTACCAGATAATTGGGTGGTTTTAAAAACACATTGGCGTATTTAACTCATTCTAAGAATTTTTGCCTTTTATGCCCTTGTCTTACCGAAGGTACGATATTTATTTAATAATTTGGTATTTAAAACGTAAATTCGTAGTAAACAAATTGAAAAAAAATATTTCGTCCTTTTGTTATTTAGATAATTATTTGCCAATGCATAAATAATATTTTTACAGGGGGTTTTATTTAGTATATACAGGGTGTATTCAGACCGTTTCCGAAAACTAAGGTAGGTAATAGCCAAGGTGATTACAAAGCCCCTGGTGGTAAAGGAAATCCCGACAAAAGTTAAACATTTTGTTGTTTCCCATACAACCATCGGTAATAAATGTATGCGGTTTGTATGGAAAACGTCAAAATTTTTATTTTTTGTCGGGATTTTCTTTAATGCCAGGGGGTTTGTAATGATCTTATATGTCACTTGCCTTCATTTCCGATCACGGTCTGAATCTTCTTCATCAACCCATATACGCCCACTGCTGAGCACGGGTCTCCTCTCCCATTAAGAGGGTTTAGGCCATAGTCCACCACGCTGGCCAAGTGCGGGTTGGCGGACTACACACCTAAGAAATTCCTAAGAACTCTTAGGTGTGCAGGTTTCATCACGATGTTTTCCTTCACCGTTAAAGCAAGTGATAATTCAATTTGAATACACACATAACTTTCGAAAAGTCAGAGGTGTGTGCCTGGGGTTTGAACCCGCTACCGCCGAGATTCTCGACCACGGTCTGAATACATCCTGTATATCAGTAAGTTAACAGGTCACAAGATCTTTTACGTGGTCGATAGTTATTTTTTGGGCCCAGGAATTAATTATTATCACGGAGTATGTGGCATGAATAACGTCCGCAGATTTACCTGTTACTCCATTTGACTTAAAATCACACAATAACTATTATAAACTGGGCATTACAAATGAATGTGCAACGCTTTTGGGTTTCTGTGAAAGTACCGACTTTACCGACACTGGTAGAAACACGACTATCTTCCCTTTAGGGCAGTCTTTCCCAAAGTGGGCGATAACGCCCCCTTGTGGGCGTAAGGTGTCAAGGGGGGCGGTAAGAGACCCAGAAAGAAAATGGGGGCGTTGTGTAGAGCCTAGAGGCCTGGGGGGTGATTTGTAATTTTATTTAGCTAGGAGCGACAAAAATCGGTAGATACGCGCCCAAAATCGGTATTAGATCGCAATATACATGACCATACTATGCAGTTGTTGTTTTTTTTTTCGTTAGGATGACGGTTAAATAAATAATTTATTTTATTTTCATTTGTGGTTTCGCGCGTTTTAATGGGGGCGCTAAAAAGGTTTTATTCTCAAAGTGGGCAGTAGACAAAATAAGTTTGGGTACCACTGCTTTAGGGAATACAGACGTTAGTATGTATTAACTTATACAAACTATAGCTTAATATCAATATTTAAATACAGCAACATTACTATAAATAGGACAAATTTAATACGCCCTTTGAATTTGCCCTTGAAAATTACGAATTTTAATTTCAAACAACGCATCTAAACAAACAAATTTTTGGTATAAATAAAGTACTTTTAGAACTGAATATTACACTTCAATTAAGAAGCATTCAACATGAATACTGTCGTCTTTCTGTCCATTCTAGTAGTCATCATGCTTCTAGAGGTAAGCTTCATGACATACATACATCTCAGCCCACAAGAGTTACGCGTAAATTGTGTGATGTCTAGATTATAGACTATTGTGGGATCAGAATATTCTCTTTTATATGTCAAACTGCTTTTGTTAAATTAAGGTTTGAAGCTTAAGATTATGAGTTACAGAAGCAAGAAAATTAGCCATTAAACGATATTAAGCAGTGATGGCCTCGAGGTTAAGGCGCGCGATCGAGAATCTCGGCGGGCGCGGGTTCGAACGCCAGGCACACACCTCTAACTTTTTGAAGTTATGTGTGTATTCACAATGAATTATCACTTGCTTTAACGGTGAAGGAAAACATCGTGATAAAACCTGCACACCTAAAAGTTCTTAGGAATTTCTTAGGTGTGTAGTCCGCCAACCCGCACTAGGCCAGCTTGGTGGACTATGGCCTAAACCCTCATAATTGTAGCGGAGGCCTGTGCCCAGCAATGGGACGTATATGGGCTGATGTTTGCATTTATATAAGATTTATTTTCACTTTTATAGTAAATTTTCTATTTGTTCCAGGTTCCAGCATTCCGTAAGTAAAACGAATTATAAAAATATTTTAAATGAAAATTGTTAAAAATCTAAAACTAATTAATTCATTTTTCTTAAAAATGATTTTCTGAGTTTAAGTCATAAGCACACGCATACTTTAGAAATCAATACATTTATATTTATTTATTTATTCGTAGATTTACATGATGGTAATGATGATGATGATAAACCATGCTCAGGTGTCTATGGTAAGTGATTTTTTTTATTTATTTTTTTGTATAAATAATACAATAATTATTGGGCTTATACTAACCGCCCCGTGGCGTAGTTGGCTAGTCACCAGCATGCGAATCGAGCGACCGCGGGTTCGATCCCCGCACCGAGACAAATGTTTGGGTATTCCATAAATATTTGTTTCGGGTCTGTGTGTTTGTGATACTGAAAAGTCTATCGTAGTTACTAGTATCCAAGTTTTTTAATTCCATACCACAAATCAATAAAGTCAAATTGTTTTAATACCTTATTAATTAATTAAAATGAAACTAAAAAAAGTGATGTGCCTAAACCCTTTCACTTCTAGAGGAGGCCCGTATCAGGGTTGATGACGATGATGTATAAACATACACGGTTAAAAGTAATGGATATTAATTTATATGAAATCTTTTATTTCTAGTCCCCGGGTATAAATGTAATGATGGTGGTTGTCATTCTTGCGGCGACGGTAAGTTATTTATATATTCATGTATAATATTTTATCGTGGTCTCGCGGTACAAGTATGTGCCGTGCGATCTAGAGGTCCTGGGTTCGATTCCCGGGTCGGGCAAAGTGTTATTGGGTTTTCAGTAGTAGCAGTAGGAAATTCTCAGTAGCAGCACGGAGTCTGGAAATGTGCCCGAAAAACGGCAATAGGCTCGCCCCCTATTAGGTGGGACTGATACATACCTGGCGAAATGTGGGTGCAGAAATGCATCTCTGCCTACCCCTTCGGGGAATATAGACGTGAGGTTATGTATTTATGTATATTTTAGTAGCAAGTAGTGATAGCTTCAAGCTCCAGGCACACACCTCTCTCGAAGTTATGTGTGTATTCACAATTATCAGGCATTTTAACGGTGAAGGAAAACATCGTGAGGAAACCTGCACACCTAAAAGAATTTAGGAATTTCTTAGATGTAATCTTCCGACCCGCAGTAGGCCAGCGTGGTGGACTAAGGCCTAAACTCTCAGTTATGGAGGAGGCGGGTTTCTATAAGTGGGACGTATATGGGCTGATGATGAAACTAAAGATTTGAGGAGTAAAGTTACATAGATCTCATGTAAATATTAAGAAGAAAATATAAATATGTTAATGTATTAAATTATATCACAACATAGTATAAAACAAAGTCGCTTTCTCTGTCCCTATGTCCCTTTGTATGCTTAAATCTTTGAAATTTCGCAACGGATTTTGACGCGGTTTTTTTTTTAATAGATAGAGTGATTGAAGAGGAAGGTTTATATATGATAACATCCATTAAATATCAGCATTGCACCCGTGCGAAGCCGGGGCGGGTAGTTTAAACACACAACTGACACAGCTGTCAAATTTAGTTCCAAACTGCACCGTCAGATTTTGAAATGAGGTCTTCGCCTATGCGTTATAGACTAGTATAGATTTCCTTATGTCTATGGGTTTGTTACAGACTGCAAAAAATGCAAGGACAGCAGTGACGAAATTGACCACGATGATGACGATCATAAAGGTATATATACAATATCTAAAATAATATTTATAAAATGTCAAATATATAACTTAGATTCAGTTATTTGAATATTCAGCGTACCATCCTGTTATCACTAGAGTAGAACAGGCAATAAACTCTAGTGTTGCTCTTTTCTAATCAAGAGACAGTTTACAACATTGATACAAAGACCAAATTTCCCGATTTAGAGCTATTCATTATTGAAAATAAAATAGTCATCGTGAACAAAGAAACTGACAGTACTATATTAGTACTCAGGACTCGATTAAAATATGTAAATTGGCTTATTTCCTTTTTATTGCAGACAAACCTTGTCCGTGGTGTTAACATTGGATATTCAAAATCAGGTAAGATTCTTGAGTCATAACTGGAGAAACCCCAGTCTAAAAATCCTATTCTAACTACTATCCTAGGTAATCACTATACATACCTTACCTATCTATCTGATACCTACCTGAAAGACTTTACTAATGAAAATTTAAACGTCATAGTTATTATTTTTTCCTTTCTTTTGTGATAATATGTAAAAAATGTACTAATAATATTATATAATTTGGGTTTTATTTTTAATAATAAACATCTAAAATGCTTTTTAATATTTTCAGAGCAGCAAAGGAAACATCAGGACACAATATGAATGACGTGTAAAAAATTTATGTCAATCAGTAACGCTTGATACAAATACATTAATTTAATTGTCTAAAAACTCTTTCAATGAAACAACCTTACTTAACCTTAATTAATTCAAAAACTACCTTCTACTACTTATCACATAGTTTAACGATGAAGAAAAACATCGTGAGGAATTCTGCACACCTAAAAATTCTAAGGAATTTCTTAGGTTTGTAATCCGCCAAACTAGACTAGGCTGACGCAGTGGACTTAGCTTAAACCCTCTCAGTTGTAGAGAAGACCCGTGGAGAGCAGTAGGATATACAGGGTGTATTTAGACCGTGATCGAAAACTGAGGCAGGTAATAGCGATAGTGATTACAAACCCCCTGGCATTAAAGAAAATCCCGACAAACAATACAATTTTTGAGGTTTTCCATACAAACCACATACTTTTAACACCCATGGTTGTATGGAAAACGTCCAAATTTTTATTTTTTGTCGCGGTTTTTAATATCGCCACTGGGTTTGTGATCACCCTCGCTATTACCTGCCTCAGTTTTCGATCACGGTCTAAATACACCCTGTATATTAGCTGGCTATGTAACCCTACTTTACTACTATTGTCCTGCTTCATTGATTAATCTGTAACAATCGATAAAGCAGTGATGGCCTCGAGGTTTGGGCGCGCGATCGAGAATCTCGACGGTCGCGGGTTCGAACCCCAGGTACACACCTCTGACTTTTCAAAGTTATGTGTGTATTCACATTGAATCATCACTTGCTTTAACGGTGAAGGAAAATCATCGTGATGAAACCTGCACACCTAAGAGTTCTTAGGAATTTCTTAGGTGTGTAGTCCGCCAACCCGTACTAGGCCAGCGTGGTGGACTATGGCCTAAACCCTCTCAGGGGTAGAGGAGACCCGTGCTCAGCAGTGGGCGAAAATGGGTTGATGAAGAAGAAGAAGAAGAATCGATAAAAAGATAAATAAAGAACAAAGGATTTAGAAATAGTAGTCCAATAAACTAAAGTTTATTAGAAAAGTCTAACTCAGTATACTCTTTTATTTTTAACCTTTTAAAAGTATATCAAAATAAAAAATATTTTAAAACTTAATCCTTTCATGTCTTAAAACTTAAAAACGTATATGGAAAATCATTTTAGAAGTTACAATTATTTTTCTATAATAAGTTCAATAAGGACACAGACATAAAACCTCTTTTCCCTTTTTAATTGAACCGAAAACAGACAACATAAAATAGACAAAATGTCAAACACTTACCAATTACAATAATGATTATTTTTTATATAAAACATAAAAATAACAAAAATATCGTAAAATGCAATCTAAACGTTTTATAAGTAAGTGCAGATTGGCGCCAATTCAATATGGTTTTTGGGTATGTTATGCCTTTAATTTATTTAACCAATCCGCACTAGGCCATAAGAGTTCTGCCCTATGGCAAGGGGGCGTTAGAATCCCACCACGGAATCCCCTGCCTGTCATAAAAGGCGACTTAAAGGGGCACTTGGGGTCGCTGGGCGTGCTACGGGGGCAGCGCGTCCTCACTGAAAGTGACCCCGAGAGGGGCGGCGGCACTGTGGCCTGCGGACGTCGCGAGCGCCCAAACATAAAGACGCCTGAATCAAGCTAGTGGGGGTGCAACCGCCCTCCTCAAAAAATATATGAATTCATGTCTCGGAGGCGCATCGGGCGTCTGCGGCACTATTGAGGGCGCCTCTTGCCTAGGGGTTTTGGTTGGTATGCCGGCATAGGTTTTGTGTCAGGGACCCAGCCCGGCATTAATCTGCGCGGACATGACGTCGCCACGCGCCGGGCTAGAAAACCGGTGACCCCGACATACGCTTAAGGAAGGTTTCAGGGTACGACCAATTTTCGATGGCACTCTTGTCGGCATATTGCTTAAAGATTCTCCGGGCAGGGGGATGTCTACCGGGACAGCTAGTATTATTTTAAAAATTATTGCACCTTGCAGACTTGCTAGGGTTTCGTCAATACCCAACTCAGCTACGTGGACAATTATTGTTCTGCGCGCTGAGTTGGTAGGCCAGAGACCCCGACATACCCCTCACGGCCTCCCCCGAGGTATCGAACACAGGAGCTTCAGGTGCTTTCCTCTCGTGAAAAAAAAGGGTTCGTCAATAATGTAGCTATTAATTAGTGATGGAACAAAAAATCTTTCCTTGCAGGACAATTTTAGTGACAGGCGCTTCCTTGACCGCCAGCATCTTGGTGGTTCAAGTAGCTGTACTACCTTTACTGTTTAAGTACAGTAAGTCGGTGCAGAGGAAGATGGTCTTCTCAAACTGCAGTAAGTTCAACGCCCTCTTTTCATCATGCTCGAAAAACCCAATCGCGGCTACTTTTAATTTTTCTTCTCGCGGGTATGTCTGAATAAGTACTTATAGGCTTACACACAAGATAATATGGTTTATAAATAAGAATATTTTCTAAGTCATGTACTAATTTTACGGTAACATTTCAGTAAACTATCCAAGGAATCTGGACTATGAGAACCCCTCGAGTTGCGACGTCGTAGGAGGCAGGAATTTCAACATAGAATTCCAGTCCAAGATCGACAACTGTCCTATAAAACTTGGTAAAATTGTATGCCTTAACATATCGTCTCTTAAGTTGTAACAACGCGGAAATCAAATTGACACCTTTTCAGAAGAGTAAAACATCCGTGCCTTAATATACATTGCGATTATAGTGCATATTTAGATAGGTGCATATTTCTTTTTATAAAAAAAATATATGCCGTGATACTATAGTATTATAGTACGTATATTTTCTCGTTAGCTTAAACCAATAACATATTTAGATACCACAGACTGAAATCCTTTATTTTTAAAGCTTGTTTAAAGAAAAGTATTTTCGTCCCCAGGTGCCTGGCACATAATACCCAGGTCCATGTTCAAAGACGTGTTCATTATAAGAGACGGCGTCAGATTAGAGGAGAGGCTGTACGAAGAGTTGAAGAGGACGAAAAACACTGTCGTCTTGTATTGTCACGGTATGGGTCGAGTCTATTGTTAATAAAATACAGGTGTATTCAGATCGTTATCTGAAAATAAGGCAGGTAATAAAGCAGTGATGGCCTCGAGGTTTAGGCGCGCGGTCGAGAATCTCGGCGGTCGCGGGTTCGAACCCCAGGCACACACCTCTGACTTTTCGGAGTTATGTGTGTATTCACATTGAATTATCACTTACTTTAACGGTGAAGGAAAACATCGTGATGAAACCTGCACACCTAAAAGTTCTTAGGAATTTCTTAGGTGTGTAGTCCGCCAACCCGCACTAGGCCAGCGTGGTGGACTATGGCCTAAACCCTCTCCACGGTAGAGGAGACCCGTGCTCAGCAGTGGGCGTATATGGGTTGATGAAGAAGAATAACTGAGATGATCAAAAACCCATCGGAGTTAAAAAGATCCCAACAAAAAATAAAAAATTTGACGTTTTCCATACAACCATCTGTATTAAATGTATGTGTATATGAAAACGTCAAAATAATATTTTTTGTAGGGAGTTTCCTTAACGCCAATGGGTTTGGGATCACCGTAGCTAATACCTGCCTTCGTTTTCGATCACCGTCTGAATAAATCTTGTATTTTTATATAATATTGCAACTAAAATATAACAACTTTAAAAGTCAAAACGAATATTCAATGTTGCTAAGTGACCTTTGAAATGTTACGTAAGAAAAAAATCACAACTATAAAGGCACTAGGCCTAGGCTTAAACCCTCTCAGTTGTAGGGGCCTGTTCTCAGCAGTGTGACGTACAATGTTCTTCCATGTGCTGATGTTGATATTATATATGTCGGAGAAGGATGATTTTCACTATCATCTTCATTTATGATTGCGTGTTTGGTGGGCGTCATGAGGGTAAAATGCGAGCACAAAACACAATATTCACAGTTATTCACAATTTTATTACCTAATTACAAAATAATTGACCAGCAAGACCGAGCAGCGGGTTCAGGGCACCGATCTTGCATTTACTCTCCACAATCCAACTCAATTAATAAGCATCACTCCAACCAATGTGCAACACATCTACCAGCCAGTCAAGATATGGCTGCCACGAATACCGCTCTAGAACGTGCTTCTACGCGTCCTCTGCTCTGATTGGTCATTCAAGCTTTTCAAATTTAGAATACAAAACTAAACAATTTAAGAAACATAATGAAAGTGACACTAATGAGGTTTGTACATTCTTCTTGCAATCAACTATCAACTCGACTCATGGCGTCCTCCGACATATATATTTCAGGCAACTCCAACCATCGCGCGTCCCCCCACAGGCTGCAGATGTATAAAGTGTTTCAGCAATTAAATTTTCACGTCATCACGTTCGACTATAGAGGTTGGTGTATATTTTATTAGGTTTTATTACTTTTTTAGGGTTCCCTAACCAAACGGTAAAACGGAACTTTATGACTAAGACCTCGCTGTCCGTCTGTCACCAGGCTGTATCTCATGAACTCTGATAGACAGACACTTGAAATTTTAACAAGTGATGTATTACTTTTAACGCTGTAACAGCAAATACTAAAAATAGAATAAACAAATATTTAAGTTGGTCTCCCATACAACAGACATGATTATTTTAGCATTTTGATAAATAATGGTACGGAACACATCGTACGCGAGTGCAACATAAACTTGCCCGGTTTTTTTTAAGTTCCTATCTACGTTCATATCAAGAAATTATACAAATCACCCGGTGTTTTAAATGTAAAAGCGTAATAGACCAGTTAAAGATCTAACTCTAACTATATTACCTTCCTCCCAAAGGTTACGGCGACTCGACCCGCGTGCGACCGACGGAGCAGGGCGTGGTGGAAGACGCGTTGTTCGTCTACTCGTGGATAATGGAGTGTCTCGATGATGTTACCAGACCCACTGTTGTTGTGTGGGGGCATTCGCTTGGTAAGTGACTTTGAAAGTATGAACTTAATTATAAATTTACACTACCTGCCTTAGTTTGCGAGAACGGTCTGAATACACCCTGTATATAATGAATTCAATGAAAAATAACAAGATTCCTATAAACTTGCCAGTTGTAAGACAAAAAAAAATGGCGTAGTGTTTTTGAGTGAAGTTTATTTTTGCTCTCTCTCATCAGCCTATCGCCGTCCACTGCTGAACGTAGGCCTCCCCAAGAAAGCGCCAACCACCCCGGTCTTCTGCAGCCCTCATACAATTATTTTTGCTCAATGGCCATGTATTATGTGCCTCATTCTATAGTGAATACTAGCTCAAAAAAATTTGGCCTCAGTCTCTACGCTAGCCCATTGAAAACACTTGAGTGACCAGAATTCCTTTGCCAAGATGTATATAAAAAATATATTTTTAGGAACTGCAGTAGCCGCAAATATGGTGTCAAATTTGCCAGAACTCTGTAAAGAACACAATATTCCTTCCCTTCGCGAACCAGATGCGTTGATACTTGAGGCGCCTTTCAATAATTTAAAGGAAGAGATCGCTTGTCATCCATTTTCTAAGGTAACTTCAATAAATTGTAGTTTAGCGACATCTATGGATAGTATTTAGAACTACATGCATTTTATGCGACATCTGTTTGTAGTGTTGTGTAACTCATGGATTTAATGTTTAAATTAGTACGCAATTTATGTAATAGATGGCAGCACTATTTTTATTTTTTTTACAATTAGAAACATGCTTACAACATAAAAACATGCCACATTTGTTTATACACATGAATCAAACTGCAAGGATATAGTTTTAAGACTAGTTTTACCCAAATTTTAATTGCATCTGTTTCAATTTCGAACTCCATTTTTACTAGTGATTTGAATCCATTTTTTGTATAAACATTCTCTAACCCTTTAAGCCATTCTAAACCTTAAAAACAATAGAATATTACCCGTCACGACTAATACGCTTTGTCACATTTTACATTCTGCCCTCTAGATAGTGTCCTGGTTGCCATACTTCAACGACATGTTTGTGAAACCGTTCACGGTGTCTCCGGAATACGCTTTCACCACCGATCAGTATCTGAGCAAGGTGCCCCATCTGCCCATACTGATGCTCCACTGTCGGGGAGACAAGATAGTGCCCTATGAATTGGCTGTCAAGGTAATTATACCAAATAAATAAATACACCCAACCGTCACAAAAAAGTCCTGACCCCATATTAAGATACGAGTCTTGTGTCGTGAGTATCAGAGATTACAAGACATCTTTAACTTTCACAAACATTTATCTTGGTGCGGAGATCGAATCCACGCCCTCTAGTTTCGCAAGCTGGAGTCTAACCAATGGCGCCAAGGGGCATTTAAAAGTACCTAATCATTATTATTATTTCAGGAATCGCTTATTTTGTCGCTTCTAACTCTTTTGAGACAATTGGTCATATAGTATCAGCCGATATAGTATAATAAAATTAGTTTCATCTACTAGTCAATAATTTGATGAAAGTTGCAGTTGTAGAAGTCAATAAAAAATAATTTGTTTTGAATCAGCGCCACCTACCGATTTTTACACATATTAAAACAACTAACAGCTACGCTTCTGAATGTGTTGCTAGTACTAAATTTAGTCACTAGATGTCGATATGTACACTTGTTTACCAATTTTAAAGATAAATCTTTTTTAGTTGCACGAAACTCTAGCTCAATCAAGGGAAAAGTCTGGAGGAGCTCTAGTCCTCCACAGCTTCCAGAAAGGAATCGGTTTGGGGCACAATAATCTGTGTGAGGCGCCAGACTTGAAAGAAATTGTTACGTATGTATAATGACTTTATTATACAACATTTATATGTAAATACTAGTGTTGCCCAAATTCAGTCTTGGTCTTGCAGTCTTGGTCTTGTTCTTGCGTTTTTGCAAGACCAAGACCAAGAACAAGACCGCGTATTTTTAGCAAGACCAAGACCAAGACTGACCGTGCAAGACTTAAGCAAGAACAAGACATAGCCTGCAAGACTCTTGCGTCTTGCAGCTAGGACTTAGCGCTATTTCACGGAGTAGTTAGGTGTGACAGTTCGGTGTATAGGTACGCTTAGGAATTCTATGAGACGCAAAAAATTGTATCAAAGAATATGAAAAACTGGACCTATGCGCATTACGACTAATACCATAAACATACCTACATAGCGAATAAAAAAATATCCATTAAAATCAAACTGAGTGCAAGCATAGTTCTGTTTTAACCATCGGCACTTTGATAATGCGGCATCAAAGGTTTTGTACTTACTTCTCATAGTAATTTGCCGCTTTTCGGAAGTACATGGTTATTTATTTATTTAACTTCAATGTACACGGGTTACACCACTTACATATATTGAAGAACACTATAAAATCTAAATTATATAAATCTAAAATAAAATAAAATATGTCGTACAAAAACAAACAAAATAAACTAGAGTCAAACAGAAACAAATATAAAATCGTAAAAACCTAAGTAACACTTTCACAATATTTTAGACAAATGTATTTTATTTGTGGCCATGTATGATACACGCGCCGGCGTCTTCTTTTGAAATCATATACAACAATCGTTGCCGCCGCGCCGAAATCACAACATTTGACACTATTTGATTGCCGCCACAGGGCGTAGGTTAAAATATTCTTAGGTAATTAATTTGTTTTTTTACATGTTTTAGCAAATGTAAGCTCAATCATAAATGTTTATTAAGAAACAGTTACTTCCATGGAAAACGACATATAGGTCAGTTGATTTTTCGAATTTCTTATCAAATCTTCAGTTATTTATTAATCTGCTTGATCTTTACTATGGCTATGTTAATTCAAACTCACAATGTTCCAATTTTAATACGTTTTTCTAAGATTTAAAGTAAACTTTAATAAATAGTAATAGACTAATAGGTTATTGCAAGACTTGCAAGACTCTTGCTGCAAGACCAAGACCAAGACCAAGACTGGGAGCGCAAGACCAAGACCAAGACCAAGACCAAGACCATGTGTATTGGCGCAAGACCAAGACCAAGACTAGCTAAGTCTCGTCTTGTTCTTGCATTTGGGCAACACTAGTAAATACTAATATAGGCATCTTTGCGTAGACTCAAATACTTTCTCGCGCCAATTCCCCTAAAAAAGGTAGGCAAAGATATGGTTTTAACAGCTAATTCATATTTCTAGATTTTTTTTAGATCCGACTCTATAATGGGTATATTCTTTACTATTGTAATAGTTTTGTCCTGAAATAATCAATTTCTAAAGGAAAAAATCCTAATACACTTCACATCTACAGATTTCTTAATTACTGCAAAGGTTGAATACTAACTGTGAATTAATATCTAAGTGACAATTTAAAAATAGATAGATACATCAAAACTTTTTCATTTCAGAAACTTCTTGGACGTGGTAAAGAAGAATTGACGAAGATTGTGCAATAACAAAACGGATTAAAAAAAGTAAACAAATAAAATCACGTTTCACGCATTTTCCTTTAAATTGATACAAATTGATGATCATATATCAGTTTTTTAAGCAGCGTTCCGACTCATAAATCTTTGTAAGGCGAAGCGCGGTAGCCGCGGCAAAAAAACATTGATTTATCTATGGTATCCCGATGAGTAGGTTGGCAACATTTTATTTTTAAAAACTTTTTTCAGTTTGATTTTTTTTTAAATCCGAAAATGTCCATATGGCATGTGGCTGTAGGGTTTTATGGCTTTGCTTTCTTGAATTGTTGAAAAATTATATGAGTGGGCTATGGCCTCAGTCTACCACGCGGGCCTATTGCGGGTTGCCGAACTATGCACCTAAGAAATTCCTAAGAACTTTTCATGTGTGCATGTATCCTCACGAGTTTGAAAATAATTATTGTTATAATTTTTCCATGAATAAGTCTTATTAGAAGTGCAAAAGGAGGTTTTAGATGGGCTGATATTATGGGATTAATGTGGGTAAATTAATCCACAAATAATACTAAAACATTTAATCCCAAGTCGATTAAAAAATAATTCTCGAACTTTATATCAAAAATAGCGATACTAAGTCTTCAGCGGGATTCGAACCCCCATTTCTCAATCTTACACCACAAAGGGCGACGAAACATGCCCAATGTTGCCAGCCCACGCTAATTAATATAGTTGTGAATCAAACTCCCTGTGCCGGCTTGTGTCCAGATTTCGGCACAAAGAAACGGAAACTTATTGTAAAGGACCAGTTAAACTTGAACCCTGGACAATGACAAACTTTTGGCCTAATATCACGTATATTTTTATGATTCAGCACGTTTTTTTTGTTTGTATCGTTGTAGAAGTAGTGATGTCGCGGTAGAGAATATTTGGTCGCAGGTTCAAACCTCAGGCATACACCTCTGACTTTTCGATGTTTTGTGTATTTACAATGAATTATCATTTGCTTTAATTGAATACTTGAATTATTACTCCTTCAAATTACAGACATGTTTGTATGTAATGCGTAGCAATAAGATCAGAAGAAAATAGTACTTTGTACGGAGACAAATGTCGCCGCTTGTCTGTCACCTGTTCATTCTACTACCAACACATGACCAATGATAAAAATTTTAAACAAAAATGAAGGGGTAATGATGCCATTGGTTGTCAAACATTAAGGCTCAAAAAAGTCAAACATTACGCAACGAATTACTTGGTTGTGTGTGTGTTAAACATATTATGATAGTCTAATCGTAGGTTCGACACGCTCGGCATGCTCACATTTCCATTCTAGTCTTATTCAACTGTCAACTGTTCTGTATCGGACTGTATGGGTGGTAAAGTATTTTTTATTAAACAGTACGTAAAAATCAGTAATAAAAAAGATTAAATTTTATAGTCACACTACCTGTTTCGAAAGGTCACCTTATAGAATTCGTATACCAGAGTTCAAAAAAAGAGGTCTTTCGGAACGGAAATACAAAACGTTCCTAAGTTTATTTGTACATTTTATTCAATGGTTACAGGCAGGTAGAGCGGAGTGCAAGGTTCGATTCGAAAAAAATATGTTAAGGTCGAAGTATTGATAATTGATGTGAATCGTGTAAAAAAAGTGACGATTTGCGATCAATGACCGGTTAGAGTATTTTGAAAAAAAAACAGGCTCTCTTTTAAGTGGGATAAAATTGCTATTAGGGTGTTGGTCTGTGTCTATATATTCGAGGATATAAGCTTAGACATTGAAATTAGAATTCTCAACCTTCATCCATCCTCAACCAAAATAAGTTTATCGTCGTTTCTAACGTACATACAGGGTGGGTTCAGATCCAGATCAGGAACTAAAGCAGGTTATATCTAAAGTCATTACAAACCCACTGGCATTAAAGAAAATACCTACTAAAAATACCATACAACCCGTATGGAATTTTTTTTTACTTTTTTGATGGAATTTGCTTTCACGCCCGGGGGTTTGTAATCCCTAATTTTACATCAATTGTATTGATTTTTAACCAAAGTCTTTAATATCAACAAACACCTGTTTAATACCGCATCCTCGCCCATAAGCCCACAAGTGGGCACTCGAGCTGGCCCAATCTGGCCACATGCCACACGGCCAGCATTTCTGGCAATTGGCAAATATTCATTAGCTGTACCCCCGCTGGGGAAATTGGCGCGCCGCTGTCTTGGTAGAGAGGGGTGGCAGTCGATTACATTTAGTCGATTATTTTATTTATTTTACTTTTTAATACACTTTACTTACCACATAAATGACATAGGTACAACTTTGTGGTGTAATAAAACCTACTTTAAAATCGATTGGGAAACATCATAACCCAAGATACACCAATAAGATTGTCACTTCTTGTTTTGTTCATTATGGTACGTACCTACTTTAAATCGTACTATATTAAATAGAGAATAATTCGTACTTTTTAGTAATTAATTATTTTATGAAACATAGAGCTGCCTCTAAAAATCCTATCAATACCTGGCTTGGGAATCGAAGCCAGAACCATAACCTACAGTCAGATACTGCCGTTTAAACTACAGATTTTCGAGGCAACATAAAAAATATATTTAGGTGTACAAATAAGTTTCCGCCGTTTTTTCCGAAATTCAAGGCTTTATTGTAAAAAACTGGTTTAACATTTATAATTCAAAGTATTGTCCATCGCTGGCCACTACTTTCTTCTATATTTAGAGCAGCATACGAATCCCGAGTTGAAAAAACTGGTCATCTTTCGATGTGATCTACGAATCGATCCAATTTAGTACTTTTTCATAGGACCGTAAGTGCTGATCAGCCAGGCTGTGTGCTATTGATCAAAACAAGTGGTAGTCCGAGGGAGCATCATCTGGAGAATACAGCGGGTGGGGTAGGACTTCCCATTTCAACGATACCAAGCATGTCTTGACCACTTTTGCAACATGAGGCGAGCTGAGAAATCCCTTTATCATGTCTCTCGTTGCATTGCGGCCGTTTGTCTTTCAATGCTGGACTCAAACGCATTAATTTCGCTCGATAACGATCGCCGTTGATTGTTTCAGTCAGTTTTAGCAACTCATAATACACTACGCCGAGCTGATCCCACCAAATACTGAGCATGACCTTAGAAAAATGAATATTCGGTTTGGCCGTCGAAATGGAACCATATGTTGGATATCTCCATTATTTTCTTTGCTTAGGATTATCGTAATGAACCCATTTTTCGTCCCCAGTAACAATGCGATGCAGAAATCCCTTCCGTCTTTACCTTTCAAGCAGCTTTTTACAAGCAAACAAATGCCGCTCAACATCTCTTGGCTTCAACTCGTACGATACCCAATTTCCTTGTTTCTGAATCATCCCCTTGACTTTCCAGCGTTTTAAAATAGTTTGTTGCATCACTTCCAATGATCCTGCCAATTTTTGTTGCATTTGACACGAGCCTTGATCAAGTAATGCCTCCAATAATACATATTCAAAAACCTTTTCTCTTCCAACGCCATGCTGGTCTTCGACGCCAATATTACCGTTTTTAAAGCGGTTTAACTACTCTTGGTATGCTCTTTCACTAATAGAGACCTCACCGTAGGTATTCCAAAGTATTCTATGAGCCCCAGCCGCAGATTTCTTCAAATTAAGGCAGAAGATTAAAACCTCCCGCAAACGACGAGAATTTGACTCGTAAGCTAACATCTTTAATCGAGAAGAACTTTATGATGCAGAAACAAATTGACTAATATTTCGATGACGTTATGTTAACGAATACCTAAGCTTATTGTATGACGTCTAAGATCTATTTATTTTGACTACCACTTACCGCTAGAGCGTATATTAAAAAACGGCGGACACTTATTTGTACACCTAATAAAAATGTATATCGATTCAGACCAACCCCGTCTCTATTCAGCCGAGGGGTGTATTTTAATATTCATAAGAGCGAGTTGTTTTGCCATTTCGCAGTTTCCACCCCCTCCCTCTGTTAAACACCCGTTGTAAACCACCCTTTGATTCCAAGGTATTATAACTCGATAATAGGTTCGATTCCCGGTAGCGACAGATGGTAAGTACAGGTGTGGTGAAAATGCAGTATGTGGTTTAGATTGTCTCAGTTGGAACAATTTTGCCGGTATAAAATATATTTATTTAGAATTATATTCTGGGTAAAAACGTATAATGGCTTTGAGGTTAAACCGTGGTTGAGAATCTCGGCGGCCGCGAGTTAAAGCCCCAGGTATAGCTATGACTTTTCGATGTTACGAATGTATTCACAATGAATCATCTCTTGCATTCAAGTTTATTAAACAATTATAAACAAAACATAACACAATTAATGAGTAATGCTTTACGCTTCTATGGAAGTACCGCAACTGAGCTGTTAAGTTGCAGTAAAAAAATACAATTAATTTCATTGGCGAACGTAAAATGTAGCTATTAATTATAAATACAAGAGTCACAAATAGTTCTAACCGCTCACTAAGATACAAGTCTTGTGTCATATCGGAAACTACGAAAGACTTTTCGCTCTCAAATATTTATACCTATAGAAACAAAATTAGCAATCTCCAGTTTTATGATTTTGAGAAACGTGAAAAACCAGTATCTTTAAAGACACAAATATTTTGGATGTTTTTGTCTTTAATGTGAGAAGATTTCAAGCGTACAAACTTTTGCGTTTTTATTTTTATTAGTCATTCATCAACCCATATACGCCCACTGCTGAGCACGGGTCTCCTCTACAATTGAGAGGGTTTAGGCCATAGTCCACCACGCTGGCCTAGTGCGGGTTGGTGGACTACACACCTAAGAAATTCCTGAGAACACTTAGGTGTGCAGGTTTCCTCACGATGTTTTCCTTCACCGTTAAAGCAAGTGGTAATTCAATATGAATACACACATTATTATTAGTTATTGTTAGAAGAAAATTTCAAGCACACAAACATTTGTCTCGCTGCGGGAACAAACTTTGTCTCTTTTCATTATTTAGCTTGAGGACACTTTTAATATAAAATTAGCTAAAGAAAATATAACCGCCATTTTTATTATAAATACGAGTACAATTAGTGGAATGGAGAGAATTTCTTTGTTCTAAATCCCTGGCCAGGGGCGCTTTTAATTTGTCTAATGTCGGCTGTTATTTTTGTACAAGTCATTCGTCTGCCTTGTTATCTCGCGATATACGACTTTAGAGGTCCCGGTTCAATTCCCGGTCGGACAAAGTGTTATGAGGTTTCTCATTATGAAATTTTTATTAGCAGCAGAGAGTCTTGAAACGAAAGCCCCTTTTTTATGTGGGTGTGTAATCTGAATCTCTGCCTATCTCTTAGAAGTATACAGACAATAGAGACTTTAATGCAGTTTTGTATGAATGTAGCTAACGATATAAATTAACTTATGGGTTAGTTTAATCCTGGAAAATTATCTGACTTATGTAAAACTTAGTATGTAAAGGCAAAGTTAGTATGTAAATACCACAGAACAATTGAATAAGACTAGAAAGGAAATGTGAGCATGCCGAGCGTGCCGAACCTGCGATTATCATAAATTTTTGACACACACGCTTCTTAATAATTCGAGTTGCGTGAAGTATATAAAAACTTTTATAAATGTGTGATAATAACAACCCTTAATTTCAGTTTGACATTTTTTACATTAATCATGTGATCATAGAATGAACAGGTGACAGACAAGCGGCGACACTCCTCAACACAAAATACTGTCTATTTCCCTTCCAATCTATTTCAGTGTAAAATAGTCTGCTTTTGAATAGGAAGCGGCATCATATGGAAAGGTTTCAGTGATGACGTCAGACTGAAACCTTATGAGTGAGAAACTGCCTTGGCCATGCCTACTACATGAAGTAACTTGAACACTGAAAATAATGTGAAAATATACATACATACATCGGTACTCCCATAGAAGCCCGAATCCGTTATATTTTTGTGTAATATCTAGTTTGTAGTTAATTGTGGGGTCACGATATTCTAGTTTGTATGTCATATTACTTTTACTAGTTTCAAAAATATTTACGATTTTGTATAAAAGACTTGTATGGAAAGACTGTCATAGATAAACATACTTATTTGACGCCTGTTATCCATTTTTTGCTAGGTCTGTATCAGTCCCACGTAATAGGGGGCGAATCTATTAGTCTATATCTCTATTGCCGTATTTTAGGCACATATTCAGACTCCGTGATGCTAAACATCCTAATGGAAAATGCCAATAAGACTGCTCGATCCGGGAATCGAACCCAACAACTCGCTCGGCACACACTTGTCTCACACACGAGGAATTCAGTTTAAGTTCAGAGACTACTACTGATAATTTTCTGAATGCTTTCCTCAACGCGGGAATCAAACTAGAGACTTACGAGATAGTTTTACGTTTTTAATACACTACTTTTGTGTAATAATATTATTTACATACATACATAAACTCACGCCTGTCGCCCGTTAGTGTAGGCAGAGACTGTAGAGCGCCAAATGCCACGGTCTAAACACACCTCTTTCGCTTCCTCCACTGACATTATCCTCTTCATGCATGCACGTCGGTTTCGAGGACTCTTTATGTTATTAATATTCTTTACTATAAAAAAATAATAAAAGTTAGTCTCACATGGCCTGGCAGACCTTGGTAGAGTCCCTAAGCTAATGAAATTCTTGATATAGAAAGAATATTTAACATTTTTTTACCGCAAAAGTACCTAACCCATGAAAAATAATTCGTTGCAATATCACACAAAATTAAACCAAAATTCACGACTTCATTCTCTAAATATTAGTTTAAGAGTGCATAGAAAATGTTTACATGAAGATTTCTTCTTCTTCTTCATCAACCCATATACGCCCACTGCTGAGCACGGGTCTCCTCTACCATTGAGAGGGTTTAGGCCATAGTCCACCACGCTGGCCTAGTGCGGGTTGGCGGACTACACACCTAAGAAATTCCTATGAACTTTTAAGTGTGCAGGTTTCATCACGATGTTTTCCTTCACCGTTAAAGCAAGTGATAATTCAATGTGAATACACACATGACTTCGAAAAGTCAGAGGTGTGTGCCTGGGGTTCGAACCCGCGACCGCCGAGATTCTCGACCGCGCGCCCAAACCTCCAGGCCATCACTGCTTTTACATGAAGATTTAACTCTTCCAAAAATGTTCATATAACTTGGTTAATGAAAAATCAAACTTAAATATTTCTGGCTTAGAGTCCACGCACACTAACATCAAACACATTAGACCTGTAGAATAATTATCATATATGTAAAACAACCCACCACAAGAGCAAGATCTCAGCATCCCAGCCTCCCTGGCGAGATAAAGGTCGCGAAGATACATTACTATTTAATGCGGGAGCACTCCACAATACCCACCCTCTTACATCATAAATCATAAATACGCCATTATTTATTACCAATTCAATTTCGCCGTACATTTGTCTATGCCACCTATATACGGCTGAATGAAAAAATCATCTTGGAACGCAAAGAAAAAGAAAAAAAAAGCGCGCCCATTCTCTTTTTAAATAAAACAAAACTGTCTACAAAGACATGTCGGTAAAACAATCGAGTTGTTGGCGCGCAGCAACGGCCCAACGGTGGAGCGGCTGCATTCGAAATTCGAACGTTTTGAATATTGAACACGTTCCATGTTCGCATTCTGACGGTTGGCAGCATTACTCCGTTTGGCGCCGCCGGAAACGAAAGTGGTTACATATTTATAAAACGGAATCGATTTTTAAACGGGCCAATGGGTGAGCTCGGTTTGAAAGGCGGGCGCCTGTTGGCCCCTCCCAGCGTTGAATGTCAGATGAATGTCTCGGGCGATTTTTTGCTCATTCGCTCAGCGTCCGTCGACGCGAGCGGAACAGTTAAGGTGAACGTTTTATGGCTTCACATCGCTTTTCACTTGAATTCTTGTAACAATGACACATTTATGTTTGTTTATTTGAGGTACTATATAGGACGGTATGTTTGGTTAGTATATTTATGACTTAACCATAGAGTATAAATTTTAGTATGCAGAAAAATAGTATCAGATAGGTTTAATCCGGTTTTTGCAATCTGAGCGTCCGAGCTAAGACCTATCAACACATCGATGAAATTGATATATTTGAGCTATTAATAATCCTCTGTGATTTCCGTATATAATTTTTAATACTTTAAACATTATTTTTTTGTTATGATGGACACCTGTCTAGAATGTAATAGACTGATTTAAATTTTGTGTCGGTTTATTTTGGCATTTGATTATTTTATGCAGAATGCGATTTGAAATATTTTATTCAAGCTTTAACAAGTCAACAATATGTTACTTATAATCATACCCATAAATTATATTGGTTTAGTACCTACCTATATCTATATCGCAAGAAAGAAGAAAATATTGGTAAAAACTATTTGTGAATAAATTGTCGTCTAATAATTGTGTATAATAAGGTTTTGTTTTGTAGAGTCGTTAGTGGATATTGTATTAATTGTTATTTTTTTATTTTCGTTTGACATAAACAACACACAAGAGGTCTTCTTAAAACTATCGTTTTAAAAAAAAAACTGGTAGAGACATTTTTTAACTTAGTTAAATGATATATTTCTAACCCTTCGCGTAATTGGTTCAAAAGATAAAAAAGGAGAAAAATAAATTATAATTCGCAAACAGAGTCGTCGTTGATTTGTCTATTAATATCTCAATTCAAGTTTCGAACGCAACGAGTATACACGAGCGCGCTGTCCGTTAACTTAGCTTTAATGCCTCTCCACTCTTCCAGATTTAAAACTTGCATCTGACGTGTATCACTGCCTTATTATTTTCTTTTTTACTGAGCAAGGAGTTTGTATACGGTTTCTGTTGGGATTTTTATAGAAGTTACAGAACCTCCTTTCTATAATCCTAATTCTTTTAGGGGTAGTATGAAATTGCTTTTTATCAGAAGTTCGATTCGTGCAACTTTAACCCATTAGGTACCAATGTTCCCATTTGGGACATCTCACTTTTTGTCGATTCATTCATAACTACCTGCAATGTTTTAATAATTATTCATGTCATTAGTTTCTACACTGTGTGGTGCTAAATATCAAGCCAATTATTCACTTGAAATTATTGTCATTTATGTGTTGTTGATCAAAGAACGTAGTTTTTACGAGTTTCGAAATTTTCAATTGTTTCCATTTTGATTATTCTGTAATTCGATGTAAGTATTTTATAATTATTGTAAGATAATATCAAATAGTATCTAAATAATAGCTTGTAACTAGTAATTTGATTCAATGGATGGCAGTACTTATTGAATTTCTTTATTTAAATATGTTCCCAAATGGGAACATTGGACTGATGGACTAAAAATTTATTTTGTTATTTTTTTTAAATATTTTTTATGTGCTCTTTATTATATATACTCTTTGAAAAATATGTCAAACAATACAGAAAAAAGTTGGTACCTAATGGGTTAAAGTTCTTAGTTACTGCTGATGAAAATCTTTACTTATAGTGAGAGGGACTAATACACAGAGTTCTTCGCAAAAAAAAAAACAAATATACCTACATATGAGTCACCGAGAAATAATGTTTCTGTTTACATGAATGTCATATAGCTTCATAAAATAAACATACTTAATTTTTCATCATCGCCGACTTTTTGCTTAAAACTATCAATAGTAACATATAATAGTCAACAATAAAAAAATCTATATTATTTAAAAGGTAAATAAATAAACTCCTAATAACACAAAACTTCAATACTCCAATACTGGCCAGAGGGTCATGTTCACTTCAACTCAGATACTGGCCATAAATTAAAGAAATCTGCTACGTTAAAAAAAGTGTGTCCAGTGCTCGCGCCGCCGGTGGAATGTCTACGGCCGTATTTTTTCTGACGTTCCTTTTTTAAATTCAAATCGAATCACCCAAATTAAGTAGCCATAAACGGAATCAGCTTCCAAATTTGAATATTTCATTCGTGCCCCGATACGAGCGCTCGGCTTTTGATTTGTGTGTGAAATGGCCAGTGTGTGTGTGCACTCTAGTGACGGTTTAATCTATCGATTGTATTTTTTTCATCGATTCACCGCACTGATGTGACGGAGAGAAGAGTGATTAAGGGTTTATAAGTTTAAGATTAAGTTGGCGAATAATTATATCAAAGTTATGATGATTGATGACAATTTTCCTTTTCAGTAACTAAATGTTAATAAAACTATTTAGAAACATATTTAAACATGAATTTCTTGAATATTTTTATATCAAGTTTCTAATACGATACGTTGTCCTTGCTTTGAATATAAATTTTATAAATTATTTCCATTACTAATTTGAGAACATTAAAACTGTCATTTAATAAAGAATACATTTACTTTTATACATATAATTTAAATGCATGAGATGGCATGACCGCCAAAATAATTCCAGGTTTTGTTATGGAAATTTGTTACATTAGACTAAAAATAATGTTACGAATATTTTATGTATGAATTTAAATGATTACGAAAGTATGTCGAAGTATCCGCAGATTGTACAAGCGACTTGACTCTCCATAGAGATTTATATTTCTAGTATTTAGAAACATTGAAGAGAGAAGCATTAAAAAATTTGAAATAATAATTATTATAGCAACGATATCGATATCGTAAAGCCTTTTTCAAAGCACATCCCTAATCCTTTTGTCGCAGCGCGCCGCGTTGATAAGGAAACATTTTAAATTAGTAGTAGAGGAGAAAAAATATATTTATTCTTTTTTTATTATTTGTATTTTATCGCGCGCACACAAAACGGGTAGCCGGCCGCGGCGATATAAATTATATCATTTTTCACTGGGACAACCCTAACGGACGTAAAAAATGACGTTCCATTCAGTTCTAAGTTTGAAAGTTTTGCCGCGGTCTTTATTAGTTTCCGGCACCCGGATTCCATTCCAAGTATTGTTTGACGTTCGAAATTTGAAAGATATCGGTTTCTAATTTTGAATTGCTTGCTACGTCGCCAAATGTTGGCTACATTTCATCATTTGAATTTGTGATTCGCAAAAGTTGGAAAATTGAATTACTTTTAGCTAAGAACTTAAAATGTGTTAATTACCATTATTTCTCACACCTTTTAGTAACCGTAAGAAATTGAAAAAATATCTTTGTTTCTCTAACACTGAAAACACCTTCCTTGCCTTTAGAATGAACTGGGAAGAATATTTTAGTGTTTCGATTTGACTATTAATTTTAAAGCCCTCAAAATTACGAAAAGTAATTTAAGTCTTTACGTAAAGCCTTTTAGCGAACTTGCCATTTAAACCTTTGAAACACATCGGGTAGTGAAAGTCCATAAAACATAACATAACGCATAGAATTCTAGTTGAAAATATTGTTAATTATTATTAAGGGATCAGACATATTGACAGACCCATTAAAATCAAACTTCGCTGTACATCGATGCTTCAGTAAGTGTGGCAATCAGAAGATTCTTGTGCAAAAGGCAATGTATTCTAAACGTGATCTAGTAATTTATTGGTGTAAAAGGTTGATGATTTATTTTGCTGCTTCTCTTTACATGTTTAATACCATGACCGAAAAAGGCTTGATACGTATACCCAAGTACTTCAAACGATTAACAAAAACGGCAATGCACTGTTGCAAATTTTACACCGCATATGCAGTCCATTTTGATACAAATTACACCAGAAAATCGGGTATAAGTATTACCAAAGATAAGCCAACCCATTAAGCAAGCAATGGTAAGCAAAGTTATTGTAACAGATCGTCAATATGAATCCTTGAGCGTATACAGCATTTTTAGTTAAGTATACAGCATTTTTCACATTGAAGTATCAATTGCTTTAACGGCGAAGGATAACATCGTGATAAAACCTGCACACCTAAAAGTTCTTAGGAATTTCTTAGGTGTGAAGTCCGCCAACACGCACTAGGCCAGCGTGGTGGACTATGGCCTAAACCCTCTCAACGGTAGAGGAGACCCATGCTCAGCAGTGGGACGTATATGGGTTGATGATGATGACAGCATTTTTATTTAAACAGCTAATAGTGCGGGTTATGCAATATAAGTTTATATGTTACCTAGTCGAGTGATAGTCCCGAGTTTATGCCACGCGGTCGAGAATCTCGACCGTCGCAGGTTCCAACCCCAGGCACACACCTCTGAAGGAATTCATCGTGAGGAAACCTTCACATCCTAAAGTATTTCTTAGATGTGTAGCAGTGACGTATTAAGGCTGATGATGAGTAGCCCTTATACAACCTGTAAGGATATCCCAGTATTTTTTAAACAAGCAAATCCAACACTAACCCACGGAAACAATAGAGTGCGACACGCAGTCGAACAATGAACAGTGTTTATAATCCTCCGGTCAATAGCTACTTTAATCCTTTGGGTGGTGGTAGCTCTGCGGGCCAGTGCGCTTGCACCGGACGCGAGCCGCACAAAGATAAATAACTGACAAAAATAACATAAATTTACTACCAACACAACGCACTGAAAAGTAAAAAGAAACTCGTATTTAACGTATATCACACTTTTGTGCCGTGCCGACTGCTCGCGACCGCCGCAGCGTGGATACGACGAAATACCCAATGATCTGATACCCAATAATCTAGAATTTTTTTGTCAATGTTCTATGACTAGTTTGTTGGATGTTAAGTGGGAATTAATATACAAAAAATAATTAAAGCCTACGTTTTTTAAAGTTAGACGATCAAATCATTAGTAAAGTATTATTCCTATTGTGTTAATGATTAGTTGTACCAACAATCGGTATAGTGAAAGCTATAATAAAATTTTGTCTAACGCGAGGATCGTACCTAGACCATACAGATCGCATGGTGTAACTACCATTGGACCAACGAGAAGGAATAATGTAAAAAAACTTTATAGAAAACCAATCAAAAAAATATAAAAAAGACTTTATGCTTTAACTTATAAAATAATCCAATTAAATAAAAAATTGTGCTACATTCACACCTTCGGCTTATCCATATCTACATTTCCTTCATTAGGCAGACAAAACCAATGACATTTACCATTGCATTTCTCCATTCCATAATGCACTATATGATATTTTTTTAATCCAATTTAAACTTTAAACAGAAGACATAAAGTTGAATATTTCTTGATTCAAATCAAAGGACATAATCCCATCCAGGCGGGTGTGAAACTTATGACATTTGAAAATGTACACGCAGTTCGAAATTCAAATTTGAATTTTTGAATATCGAACACGGCGGTCTACCGTTTAGTAGCCAGTTACCAAATTACCTATCATAAAATATTTGAATGTTGGCTGCTTCCAGATTTTTTTAATTCGTGCCAGATAGCGGTGTATTTAGAAAAGGTTTGATATTCCTTTACCCAAGGAGGATGAATACGAGTGGTTTGACGAGATATTAAGGGGGAAATATGTAATTAAAACTAACGCTTTTGTTATGAATGCGTTCATAAATGACATTTATTAACGATAAAATGTAACTGTTAATGAGATTTGGATATGAAATGTATTTTTTAGTGTCTTATTTGTTTACCTGAAGATATTATAGAAAGTTTCTTATAATAGTGCAATATCTAGGCAATGTCGAACGGATTATGATCCTCTTATTAATCCGATAACAAGGAAAAAATGGCGTAGCATAATATTTACTTGGCCTGGTTAAAAGTTTATTAGTCGATTAAGCTTGGAAAAACAAACCTTTACAGTCTTAAGTCTAAAAGTAGCAAAAAACAAAATAACATTGTTGTCCATAGACAACATTACGCTAAAAATAACTTTTTCGAAGCAAATTAATATACAGTAGGTAGTTTTACTTTAATAACGAGATATTTTTAACTATGTTAGGCTTATGTCTCCGCTACAGTCAACAGTTCTAGCAGAAGACCTCTAGGTCTTGTTAGCAGCTTAGGCCCTAAATTCCCAATCGTAGCATGCGTGCCCACAATAGAACGAATACTTTAAGATAATAAGCTTAGTTTTATAAATAAAATATCCAAATATCCAAATCCCTTAACTATATCGTAATAAAGCGCGAGGTGTGATGCGGTAGCCGAGCTTCGAAAATAATTTACAACCGCCATATCAATTATATGTCTTTGAATTACGTATTCACAAATTTTTATTTGCCCCGCATTTTAAACATGGCGTGCGTCGAGCCCTTTCGCTCGTGAGGTTGGTAGTACGTGTGCGAGAGAGACAGAAATAATGATGTGATTTAAAAACGGAATGATAAGCTAAGGTGGTGCCACACCACGCGGCCGAAAGGTTATATTAGAAAATTGACCACCGACGTACGTGTTTAATAATATTCATATTTTAGGGTTCCTCATATGAATTGTGGGGGCATCTGGCACACCTAAAAGTTTTTTGGAATTTCTTAGGTGTGTAATCTTCTTAGTCTGGTGGACTAAGGCCTTTACCCTCTCAGTTGTAGAGGAGGCCCGTACTTAGCAGTGAGACTTGAAAGTGATAACGAGTATGATGATATCAAAGTTTAAGGGTGGACAAATAGAGAAAGGCCAAAGATGGATGGAGTGAGTGAGAGAAGATAAGTAAGAAAAAGGAGTAAATGATGATATAACGGCTGATAAAAACGTTTGGAAGGATAACACATTATAGGTACCTACTGCGCCAACACCAAATAGAATTAAACATGGCAAGAAGATTCGGGTCTGTTTCCAGGGAAGGCTAAAGTGTTACTATGGTTTGACAGCCCCGTGGCGCAGTTGGCTAGACACCAGCTTGCGAAACGAGCGGCCGCGTATTCGATCCCCGAACCGTAACAAATATTTGTGTGATCCACAAATATTTGTTTCGGGTCTGGGTGTTTGTGAGACCGAAAAGTCTCTCGTAATTTCTGATACCCACGACACAAGACTCGTATCTTAGTGTGGGGTCAGGACTATGTGTGTGACTGTTGGGTGTATTTATTTATTTTTCCATTAGGAAATTCTCAGTAAGCGCAGTGTCCAGAAATGTGCACGAAAGAGTAGGTACGTGAAAGTGATACAGGCCTGGCGAAATGTGGGTGCAGAATTGCAGCTTTATCTCCCTTCGAGATATACAAAGACTATGAATGTATATGTGTATGTTTGTATATTTATTAGTCAGTCACCGTTTTGTTATAGTTTGTGTACGGAACCCAAAGAATTAGTGTCGATGCACCCTTGTCGATATTTTTATTAGCCGAGCGGTGGACAGCTGGAAAGTGGTGATACCATACGAATTTATTTATTTAATTTACTAATACCGATTCGTTTATAGCGACCGTCTGGATATCGGATACAACGACGCATTGTATTCAAAGCTGTTTGACTGAAGGTTCAGATGTATTTCTATGCTCATGAGATATTCGGCTGGTAGTACTTTAATTTCATCATCATTATTATCATCAGCTCATATTATGTACGTCCCACTTACTAGGTAAGGGTATACTATTGAGAGTGTTTAAAACTAGGTACCAAAAAAATAGGTGAAAGTGCTTAAAATCGTCAATAAAGAATATAGTTTTCAAAATTTACTAGCTTTCTCATAATCATCAGACCACATACGTCCCACTTTTGGCACGAGCCTCTTCTACAACTGAGAGGGTTTAGGCCATAGTCCGCCACGCTGGCCTAGTGCGGGTTAGCGGACTACACACCTAAGAAATTCCCAACAACTTTTAAGTGTTAACTTTCTCACAGTAACCAATTAATATATACAATATACATACTTAATATTGATAAACAACAGCAAATACATTAGCCATTGTGATATTCTCCGAATTCCGCAACACTTTTTAATCTTTGCCAAGCACAAAAGTACGTCAGAGACAGTTTAAATTTTGACACTTTTTTTCTCATTAACGTTTTATCCAAAAAGGTGGATTATCTTTTAATCTGTGGTTAAAATAATCGTTGTAATGGCTGTTACTTGGAGTCACTTAAAATTGCAATTCTTAGCGTCAGTTTTTTTTATATTTTAATTGTCTATGGATTAATCTTTTAGATTACGAAACAAAAAGGTAAGCCATTGCTTCTCTTTGTCTTACAAACAATGTGTTTTATGCTAAACAAACATATTAGTTTTATAAATATTAATTTCTGTATATTTTTTACTAAAATACGCAATGAATTAGCAACTTCTGTAAATGGTAAATGACGACCAAACATTTGCACCAGTTGCCGTGCTTGTACAGAAGCCTAACAGTCCAGCTCGCCTCACAAAATTCCGTTTAATAATCTTGAAGTTTTAAGTCGTTATTTAAAACGTAATTTGACATGTAAATGATAATATCCGGAGCCCACAATTAACGTGTAACGCTTGAGCTTCTATGGAAGTAGGTACGGACACTGCTTATGGCCTTTCGAGGAATACAAGCGTGAGGGTATGTCTGTATTCCTCACATCAAAATCGAACCCTCAAATAAAAATTCTACTTAACAGTAACTGAAAAGAACACAGTCTATTGACATTGCTAACAATACATTTCTTTGTAAACTCATAATCCTTTTATTGTTTTACGTCGCTTAGCGCGTGGCAATTATATAAAAACACTTAATTTATAAATTACTAGCGACCCGCCCCGGTTTCGCATGGGTGCAATGCTGATATTTAATGGATGTTATCATACATATAAACCTTCCTCTTCAATCACTCTATCTATTTAAAAAACCGCATCAAAATCCGTTGCGTAGTTTCAAAGATTTAAGCATACAAAGGGACATAGGGACAGAGAAAGCGACTTTGTTTTATACTATGTAGTGATATAGCTCTGATCATGGCGTCTAAGATACAAGATACAGGTTCAGGTATCAGAAACTATGAGAGACTTTTCGGTCTTACAAATACACAGATTCATTAGTATTTGTGGATCACGCAAACATTTGTCTGACTATCGAACCTCTCGATTCGCAAGCTGGTGTCTAGATAGGCGGCTGATAAGGATACGTGGGGTTATTATGAGGTTTGAACCCGCGACCGCCGAGATTCACGACCGCGCACCTAAACTCCGAAGCTATTACTGCTTCTATCGGGATTCAATATAGCATTATTAAGTAAATATTTCGCCATACAGTGCTAGAAACCCGAAAAATCTATTTATCAAACTTAAACAGCATATAGTTAAATATCTAATTAAACGATATTTTACACGATACATTTTAATCGATTAAACACTATAAAATAAACAAAGAAGGACAAAAGTGTCATAGACAAAAAGCGCTGGCCAAATAGATAACAAACAATCGTTTTTTTCTTTTTTTTACCTGAAAATCGTAGAGGGAGGGGCGCGCGGAGTGAGGGGCGCGTTAGTACGGCAGTTGGGCCCAAGTCGCGCGCCCGTGTGTATCTGCGCCGTGTCCAACGAACATTATCGGGTAATTACGAAGTGATCAGGCCTAAGTTTATAAGGACAGTGTTGGAAACTGATTAAAAAAAATGTCATGCCGATAAGATAGTTAGAATTTACGAAGAAAAATCAGTCGT
The DNA here is from genome assembly GCA_030295005.1 of Cephonodes hylas. NCBI lineage: Eukaryota > Metazoa > Arthropoda > Insecta > Lepidoptera > Sphingidae > Cephonodes > Cephonodes hylas. The sequence goes on along the minus strand of AP025386.1, from coordinate 5,294,191 downwards.
GCGGTGAGCGTGCCTCAGTGAGTCGTACGTACATTTTTGTAGTGATATTGTAAAATTCTGTGCTTAATTAAGTTTGGATTTTTACGTTGATAAGGTAAGATTTTTTTAATTTTTTTTAGTGACGAACGGTAAAGGAAACCCTTGTTATGCCAATTGCTGAACGAAAAAAATTAAGGCATTTGTTTAATTACTGCGCATGTCGGAACTTAATTGTCACATTGAGAATTATCTTGAGAATCGACTAAAAATCAGTCTACCTACATTATTCACGTATTTACGTGTTGTGATGTCAATAATTTAATTTCATACCCGCATAAGAAACTTCTTTGGTTAAGCGTATTTTTTGTTTACCAAGAATTAGTTATAGCTAAAAATGAATTCTGAGTGTCAAAGTACATAAATGAGGTTGGCTAGGAAAAACCTTTTTTCAGGCTTGTTACTGTTATCGATTATTATCTATGATTTTCGGCGAAATTGGTAATTAATCTGTAAAATTATAAGGAAGTCGTTGTATCGTGCCGTGGCTACCTACGCTTAGGCCTATCTGCAATGTCAACATACATGCCGATAACACTATAGTATTATCAAAAATGTTAATCTCAGATTAATGTTTGTTCGTACAATTATATTTAACCTTTTAACGCTTTACACAACGAACTCAATTAAAAAAAGAAACTCGTTTAATTTTATCAGCGGCAATTTTTAAAAATAGAATTTGAGCTTGAAAAATTTATAGATTTTTAGATGGCTTTACGGAGTATGCCTTTGCATTGTAATAAAATCAATAAAAAATATTATTAATGTCCACAAGCCTATGTCTATTAATTATAAAATATTAAATATGCGTGTGTCTCACAGTTAATCTTACTTACAACCAACATCTCGATTATAGATATACACTTTTCATTTTATTTTTAAAGTTCCTTTAATGTTCCGCAAACTAAAAATAAATCATCGCATACATCCGGAGATAAACGCCATTAAAAATCACTTAATTATAATAATTTTTTAATAAATCTATGACGTGCTTTTTAATGGCGGATGGTGGAATGTTATGCAAGTTTACTTACTAGCATTCGGTGTTAGAGACAAGATGTAGTGTGCCTAATTGGTGGACGACCGTGTAAAGTGAAATTATTGTGGTAGAAATGTTAAATCGATCCCATATATCTTGGAAATTGGCTGTCAGCGTTCGTGACTCCCGTGAATACTTACCATAGATTACGATATTTATTATCTGTTTTTGTTTTGAAGTAGTGCCAAAAAATGTCTAGTTTTTTTCACCATTTTTTTCTTTCGAAAAAGGATATTGTAGATTATTTTTTTTATATTTATCATGTTTTATACTCATCCGATTTCGCCGTAAGCGGACTATAAATAATTTTATTATGAAAACTATATTTTACGTTGAAAAGACTTGTTTAGGCCTTTTATAGTAATTTTTAAATATTAAAGTTTTTAACCATGAAATTATATTTTTGGGTATGATAATTATTTTAGTTTTTTTTTAAACTGTTTTTCTCTTGACTATGATTTTTTAATACCTAGTAATGCTAATACGACGCATCGCCTTTCCCCCCAAGTTTATGCATTACTTTAATATAAGAAAAAAAAAACATGTCAATACGTTTTATTCATTTATTTACGCTTCTTACACACATAAGTTTAAAGGCGGTCTAAATGCTTAAGGCATTCTCAAACAGCCAACCTTGGTTGGTGCAGAGACAAAAGGCAGGTGTATAAATAGTGAAATTATTATAACAATACAAAAACAACAATAAAGTAACTAGCAAGATAATAGGTCCATAGATACATAATCATTAGTAATAAGTTTTAAGCCATATTAATTACTAGTTTTTGCCCGCGACTCCGTCCGTGTAGACTCTAGGGTTGAGTTTAGATAGAAAATAAGTTATAGCCTATTTTACTTCTCAGAGACCTATTTATGCACATACAAAAAATCATTTTAATCGGTTTGGTAGATCCAGAAATACTCATTCCCACGGGAATACTTCATTTTTCGGGATAAAAACTATTCATGTTAATTCTGTGAGCTCTACCTCTCTCTATACCAAATTTCATTCAAATCGCTTTGGTAGATCTAGAAATACTCATTCCCACGGGAATACTACATTTTCCGTGATAAAAAGTATCCTATGTTTTATCCTGATGTATAAGCTATATTATTGTAAAGTTTCGTTAAAATCCATTCAGTAGTTTTTACGTGAAAGCGTAACAGACAGACAGACAGACTTACTTTCGCATTTATAATATTACTATGGATGGAACAGTGGTGTTTTCTATAAGCCTTTCCGGTAGAAATGTTCCGAAACGCACTATCTCATTATATCTAGGCGTCCTTCTCGATGTGATCCTCTTAACAAAACACTAGCACATGGAAATCTTACGAGAGTCCAATGCTGGACACGGGCCTACTCCACAACTGAGAAGGTATAGGCCTGAGTCCATTACGCTAGCCTAGTGTGGGTTGGCGGACAACGGCTGAATACTGAAACGTTACTTAATTCTAAGTCGATAAAGACCGACTAAAATAAGACGAACTACCGACTACACTAACTACTACTAAAATAAGACCGACTAAAATAATAAAATAAGACGGGATTAGACGTTTAAGTTCGCCTTAATTTATAAGTTGCGTTTCAGTATTCAGTCTTAAGTCACTCAGTAAAAAATACATTCTAGCTAAACTAGACGTAAACTATAACATAAACGGCAAGAGGCCTCTTCTTACACACTTTTAACTACACTTTTATACATAGTCGTACTTAGATCTCTGTATAGTTATTCAAGCAAAAATAACCCACATCTATCTACACCTTTATATACATACTCCATATATTGATAGTCATCCAAGCACAAACAACCTATGATATTGCCCGGGATTCGAACACAATACCTCGCGAATTCAACCCCTAAGCTACGAGTCCGAAAGCGATTAGCAGTGCATTCATATCACGCAAAAGCACCCCCTACCCTAATGAAATAATAATTTAGCTTGCAGGGGTTGTGAAAGAAACTATTCGAATTGTATTGTTAATTTTATAATAGTAGGGGCGTTAATATATTAGTTTTATTGTAATTGAGCGATGGTTTAGTGACGGGGTGTTGAGAATCTCGGCGGTCGCGAGCTTAAACCCCGGTCTCTGACTTTTCCTTGTTATGTGTGTATTTACAATGAATTATCACTTATTTAATGGTAGAAAAACATCGTGAGGAATCCAGCACACCTAAAAATTCTTAGGAATTACTTAGGTGGACTTAAGGCAAAGTCCTTAGTGGCAGAAGCCTGAGATTTTGTTTATTGGTCGTATAAAAATAATTAAAGTGAATTGAGTCATACAATCTGTATTAATTAGTAACAAAGTTTTACTCTCATGTTTAAATGAAATTAAACGTTTTTGTAAAGTAACTATAAAAATCAGTACTTTAATATGCAGAAAACATTAAAATTAAAATATTTTAATGTTTGATGTAATTATTTTAATATTGCACGCGATTTTTTAAATTATCCAATCAAAATTTTCTTTACTACATAGTTATTTTTACAATCATATAATAGGTATAATTTTATCGATAAAGAAATTGCGCTAGAAAAGCTTTAATTTTAAGCTAAACGAAATTTAGACTGCAATTTAGAAAAATCTTGATCTCATTTAACTCTGTGACTTGATCAATTAAATTCGGAAATATACTACTGGAAAAAATTAAAGGATCAAAAAATAAATCCAAATTTTTGGGCGTTTTTTAACAGGCCGTAACTTCGAGAAAAATGGTCTTACAGGAAATTTAAAAGAAGAAAATTGTAGCTCCAAGTCTCTAGTTTTTGGATTAACACATTAAAAACTTGTAGCATCAGTGGTTTTTGAGTGATCTTAGGAAAACCAGCAACAAAAAAAAATCAAAATTTTTAATGCTTCTTTTTTTTTATATACGGGCGTGGAAACAAATGTTCTTGCTTAACCCTTATAACGATCGAATACTTTGTTTATTTAGCTTTAATTTCTATTTTTTAACACCTCGATATGTTTAGTTCTCGCCGAGATATCAGTCTCCAAATGGAAAATGATCCTTTTGTCTTCAATTATCGATATCTCAGCAACCAATAATTGCACACCACGTTAAAGGTGCGTTTCAAGAATTTGAATAAATATCCTTTAACCACCAGCTATTACTTTTTCGAAAAAATAAGAATTCTTCTTGTTACATGAATTTGAAAATGCATCAAAAAATGAGCTTTATGTGGTGTTTTGAAAAATCAAGCGCTGGATCGAAAATATTGGGAAAATCAATAATGTTAAGTGTGCGTTTTACAGTTCAATATGTCCACGATAATCCTACAAAGTGCTAAATTAATCCATCCAGCCGTTTTTTAGTTTCACTCGATCGAATTTTTGAACAAAATTAGGGATCACGTTTTGCTCTGCAAAGCTCATAATTTAAGAAATGAGAAATATTCTTTTTTAAGAGCTTTTTCCACATTTTGTTGTATAGATTTCTTGTTTTGGAACAACTTGAGGAAATTTAGCAAACAAACGCCCAATCAATTCAATATTTCGTCAATGCGAATATTGTTGCTCGAAAATTCGTTTATCACACACAATAGCTACAACGGGCAATATTGGCGTTGGTGACTTGAATTTCCTCAAGTTGCCCCAAAACAACAAATTCCTACAACAGAAACATGGAAAAAGCTTTAAAAAATAAATATTTTTCATTTCTTAAATTATGAGCTTTGCAGAGCAAAAACGTGATCCCTTATTTTTTTCAAAAATTCGATCGAGTGAAACAAAAAAACGGCTGGATGGATTAATTTGGCACTTTGTAGGATTATCGTGGACATATTGAACTGTAAAACGCACACTTAACATTATTGGTTTTCACCATATTTTCGATCCAGCGCTTGATTTTCCAAAACACCACCTAAAGCTCATTTTTTAATGCATTTTCAAATTCAAGTAACAAGAAGAATTCTTGTTTTTTCGAAAAAGTAATACCTGATGGTTAAAGGATATTTATTCAAATTCTTGAAACGCACCTTTAACGTGGTGTGTAATTATTGGTTGCTGAGATATCGATAATTGAAGACAAAAGGATCATTTTCCATTTGGAGACTGATATCTCGGCGAGAACTAAACATATCGAGGTGTTAAAAAATAGAAATTAAAGCTAAATAAACAAAGTATTCGATCGTTATAAGGGTTAAGCAAGAACATTTTTTTCCACGCCCGTATATCAAAAAAAAGAAGCATTAAAAATTTTGAATTTTTTTTGTTGCTGGTTTTCCTAAGATTACTCAAAAACCACTGATGTTACAAGTTTTTAATGTGTTAAATCAAAAACTAGAGACTTCGAGCTACAATTTTCTTCTTTTAAATTTCCTGTACGACCATTTTTCTCGAAGTAACAGCCTGTTAAAAAAACGCCCAAAAATTTGGATTTATTTTTGATCCTTTAATTTTTTCCAGTAGTGTAGATTAACCGTAAAAATTACACACTTTTTGTATTCATTTTAATGTTACCAAAAATAGACCTCATTGCGCCCAGAATCAAATAAAAGTAAAAAAAAAAACGAAAAAAGATTATTTTTTTATTTCCTATAAATACTACAAAATTAAAATACCCACTGGCATATACCATTATTTCAAATTTCGAATTAAAAGATACACAGAAAAAAGCGCATTTTTTGTTGTGTACAAGGGCTGAAATGCACAGACCCTTGAGTTTATTTGTGCCACACCCCAACGGGTGGTTCGGGGTTAGCCCAGGGGCGTAGGGCGTGCCACGCCCAGGGGTTGCCCAGGATTGCCCTGTTATTGTGAAAGGTAGCTTGTAGGGTAGTTATTATTGACAAAAAACCATTGTAGAGTAAGTGGTAAATATAGACCCATACCTATATTTAAGTGACGGTACTTCCGTAGATGCATTACACGTTTAGTGAGTAGGTAATGTCTAGTTTATAATTGTTAATTTTGTCTGGATATTGTAATTTTTATGTAAAGTTGCTAAGATTTAGAGCTTAACACTTATTTCAAAAGACTATTGTTTTATTTTAATTTGTAAGATAATCACAAATTGTGTTACTTAGCTTATGAGCTTTCCTAACAACGATACTCTAAACAAAAATGTATATATTATCCCGAAAAATGTACCTACATTCTTGTAGGGCATGCTTTTACACTTCTATGTAAGTAGGTACCGCAACTGATTTAAAGCAGGTAATATGCGCATCAATTATCACGCATTTTACCGATGAATGAAAACACCGTGAAGAAATGCACAGAAGTCTAGATCAGCAGTAAAAAACGACGATATTATCCATTGCATTTTTTCGGTATAATCAAGTCAACGAGATATATTTATTGTTCGACTAATGTGTAGGCCTAAAAGGTTTCTATAAAAATTACAACACAGTAGATTCCGCGGCCAAAATTTATTAGGATTTTCGTTAGGAAAGTGTCAATAGCAAGCTTAGAAATCTGCCTCGTTGATGGCAATAGGCACGCTTCCTTTTACAGATATAATAATAGTAGAAACGGGCATGTAATATAGTGTATGAGAGTATATACTCAGCCTATCGCCGTCCACTGCTGAACGTAGGCCTCCCCAAGAGCGCGCCAACCATCCCGGTGTTGAGCAGCCCTCATACACCCGCTACCCGACACCGCATTCAAGTGGTCGGACCATCGTGCTGCAGGTCGTCCTACACTACGTCTGCCTAAGCGCGGTCTCCACTCCAACGCATAGAGTACTTATAAATTATTAAAAAAAAAATTAATCATTTAGTCAAGCTTTTGTCGTAACTCACTCTGCATGAAAAGATAAAGTTTAGATATAGTAGATGCTATCATTATGAATATTTATAGGCCTAATTTATGAAACTAGCGCATGTCCGACAATTTTCGCGTTGATCATTATAGATCAATAAAAAATAAAAATTTGATATCCATGAAACCATTTGTCTTCGCTAAATAATTTATACCCCAAAAGTCTATCTTTCTTTGAGGATAAAAATAATCTTCTTGTAAACGTTATAGAATTAATAATTATTATAACCCTTTTTTAAACATTATTTGAACAATCTAATTATCTATAAACGAAAAAGCCATGGAACTACTTCTAAGCATGGCCTTTATACTGCAGAGCATTAGGCTTTGAGGTTATAAAGCTCACTGTATCCCCGATCAGAAAAAAATAGTCACTTCTAGAAAGCCTCGTTTCAAAACTACAATTAAAAAAAAAACATACATACATACCCTCACGCCTATATTCCCCGAAGGGGTAGGCAGAGGTACATTTCTGCACTCACATTTCGCCAGGTATGTATCAGTCCCACGTGATAGGGAGCGAGCTTATTGCCGGTTGTCGGGCACACTTCCAGACTCCGTGCTGCTACTGAGAATTTCGTAATGGAAAAACCCAATAACACTTTGCCCGACCCGGGAATCGAACCCAGAATCTCTAGATCGCACGCCACATACTTGTACCGAGAGACCATGAGGCAAAAACATCCATAAAAATGTTAAAAAAATACACAATAATAAACTCCTGGTCGGAAAGAATTAAAAAAACAATGCGTAAAATCGTTAAATTAAAAAGTCGGCCGATCTCTGTACCGGTGGGTCATTAGCCACGCATCTGACAATCAGCGTTTAGATTCAAAGGACGGCCAATTTAAACGGATGTTTGTTTGTTAATGATGGGGTGACTACCCTTCCGATAGGGATGCCTAATTAGTAGTGATTTTTGGAGATTTATCGAATTAAAGAGATTTGGGATGGACGATATGAGACTTCACAATGACTACTGTAGGAAGGTAAATATCGTAAGGGAATCTGCTCACCTAAAATTTGTAGGATTTTTTTCTAGTCGGGTAAATTGCAATAGGTCAGTATGGTGGAATGAGACCAAAAAAAGGACTAGGAAAAAATAATGTTTTTCATTTAGCAATTGTTCAAATTATGCCGGCCTAATTTTGCTACGAAAACGCAATATTTTTCTATGAGTTTTAAATCTGATGCATAGTGGTTGCTAAGCGGACAGTTAACAGTAATAAGTGTCTAGAAATATCAGTAGCCCTTAGAGCTTTGAAACATAAAGCGCATTTTACCACTAGTAGATAAAACAAATTTGTAGGCAAAGTAAAATGAGAAAAAAGAAATCGTCAATAAAAAAAAAACGTAAGAAACTAACTAAACAAAAATAAATACACCCAACAGCCACACACATAGTCCTGACCCCACAGATGCGAGTCTTGTGTCGTGGGTATCAGACACTACGAGAGACTTTTCGGTCTCACAAACACCCAGACCCGAAACATATATTTGTGGATCACACAAACATTTATCTCGGTGCGGGGATCGAACCCGCGGCCTCACGTTTCGCAAGCTGGTGTCTAGCGAACTGCGCCACGGGGCTGTCAAAAGTAATGCCCCACGGTCTCGCGGTACAAGTATGTGCCGGATACGATGCCCTGGTCGGGCAATGCTATAGCGTTTTCCCATAAAGAAATCCTAAGCCAACATGTAGTCTGAAAGATGTGTTTGAAACGCTAATAGCCTCGGCAACTACAGCGTTGTACTTCGGTCTACCCTTTCCAGTAATATAGGTGCGGTAATCACTACATAGTATAAAACAAAGTCGCTTTCTCTGTCCCTATATCCCTTTGTATGCTTAAATCTTTGAAACTACGCAACGGATTTTGATGCGGTTTTTTTAATAGATAGAGTGATTGAAGAGGAAGGTTTATATGTATGATAACATCCGTTAAATATCAGCATTGCACCCGTGCGAAGCCGGGACGGGTCGCTAGTAGGTACATATAGAAAAATACCTGCACTACACCTTCTCAACAGTAGAGGAGGCTCGTGCCCAGCCATGGGTAGCATATGGACTGACGATGATGATGATGATGATATGAAAAACCACGTGATTTTTCACATCAAACTTTTCGCTTGTAAATTCGCTCGCATTTTAAAAGCTAGCCTACTTTGCCTACGTTAGTCCCCTGCGGTATTGATAAGAACTGCAAAAATACTTCAGCCAATTCTAAGATATGTATACCCCTCCCCTTTAAACATCAATAAATACAAAAATACAACAAAAGCAATCTAAATACGTTAAAACAACTTAATCTGACAATAAATCCGGCATTACGCTTGTAATTTTTGTCATATATATAAAATATATGCAATCACTACAACATAGTGTTGTCCACCGTCTGTATTAATACGGCGATATGTTATCGATAATTATATCGAATTTGCCGATAGTGAAACCCCTTATCGCGGTGTTAACGGATACGAATCGACATAAAAGTTTATCTCGATTGATGGATTTGTTAATGGTAATCTAATTACGAAAGTTATCGACGTTCGAGTGGTCACGTGTTCGACTCCTGTGCCGTTGATTTCTCGACAGCGATTAATGTGGCGTAAAAACCCGAAATCGCTGCGGGTCAGAATTTTATTTACACATGTTTTTGATTGTTGTCATGATTGGTAATTTCTAGAAAATGTCACTGGTGACTTAGGTTATTATTTATTAATATCGAAGCAAGTATATTTGCAAATGTTCCTATGTAAAAAGTATAAACCCGTAGAAAGTCACTCCAAGAATTCAAATAATTTTATCTTTTTCTAGTCCAAAAACGCATAGATAGCAGTTGAATAAAAGCCAAAAACTCAGCTTGCCTTAATAAAATCTTCAAGCTTTAGATCATCATCAATCAAATGCAATCACTACATAGTATAAAACAAAGTCGCTTTCTCTGTCCCTATGTCCCTTTGTATGCTTAAATCTTTGAAACTACGCAACGGATTTTGATGCGGTTTTTTTTAATAGATAGAGTGATTCAAGAGGAAGGTTTATATGTATGATAACATCCATTAAATATCAGCATTGCACCCGTGAGAAGCCGGGGCGGGTCGCTAGTTTTCCATATAAATCCTGACCGCACATAAACTAGACATTACAGTTTACACAATTAACGTGTAATACTTTTCTGTATGTACCGCCACTGCTATATTCATGGGATAGTCAGGATATACGTACATTTGTTCTTAGACACATAAATGCGAAAAGAAACGAGTCATATTCTCTAATATCAAACATTAATTTCATCGAGAATCGAATCCGCGACCAACAACTCAGATATTTACACGTGTCCACTAAACTGAGGCGATATGACGTAACCCAATTGATTGGAACAATCAGAATGATTATAAATAACACTGATGAACAGTAAATTTGTTAAATGAAATCAAGTCATATTTTCAAACACCACTACCTACCCGTATATAAACCTCATACTTAGTTTTGTTCAATCACCCTCAGTTTTGAAGAAACAACGACTTACTCGAATACGCGAATTGTGCTTACCGACGTGTGTTTCCGAATAAATTAACGAAAAAATATTGAATTTAAGACAGTTTTTTTTTTTTAGATTTGTGTTATACATCATAATAAGATGCCGAGGGTGTGATTAAACCATCCTGATAACTTCTGTTATATTTGCGGTCAACTTACTGTTAAAAGTCAACGTCGTAGTTTGACACCATTAGCTAAAAACTGTTATTTTAAATATTTTGGTTTTCCGGTGCAAAATTTGGATAAAACCTTGATACCTAGAGTTTGCTGAACACAGTGTGTCACTTTGTTAACATCATGGGCTAAAGGATCTCGTCATATGCTGTTCGCAGTTCCAATGATATGGGCCGAACCGAAAGACCATGTATCAGATTGTTATTTCTGCCAAACTGCTATAAAAGGTATTAATCACAAATCTAGGCACTCTGTGAACTATCCAAATCTACAATCTGCTCAAAGCCCTATCCCACACAGTGATGATTTGCCTGATCCTCAGCCTCCAGTAAACATGGATAACGTGCCCGAAGAAAATGCATCCGAAAGTATAAAGGAAGGAATATTTGCAGGGCCACAAATAAGACACCTACTGGCTGATAAAGAGTTTAAAAACATAATCCGATCGAAAAATCCGCATAGACATGTTTTCGAAATATTGTTCGTAATTTTCTCGGAAACCACGGGGCTAAAAACTGTGAAGAGTTAGTCAACAACCTCTTAGCGGCTTACAAGGACATGGGATGCAATATGTCGCTCAAAAATCACTTTTTACACTCGCATTTGGATTGTTTTCCTCAAAATTTGGGAGCCCTTAGCGAAGAACACGGTGAGCGGTTCCATCAGGACATATCTAACATGGAAAAAAGGTACCAAGGCAATAGGAGTCCGAACAAGTTAGCTGACTACTGCTGGACGCTCTAAAGGGATGTACCTGACGCTAAATATTCCCGAAAAGCCTGAATAAAGGCATATATGTTATTTTTTTTCATTTAAAACATTTTTTCCCCGTTTTTATTTAAAAAAAGGTTAATGGCTGTTGCATAAAAACTGAGGGTGATCAAAATTTTCTAAAAATGCAGATTAGTTACAGACAAGTTGTAGATATAAAATAACCCATTCAATTCCATTTAACTTTCATTAAGGTCATTTTTGTCTATCAGTGTAATTTGGTAACGCAAAGAATCGTTCATTCAAAAATATTGAAGATCAGACACTCTATTGCGATTATTAAGATTAAAATCATTTGATAAAAGAGTATACAAATAATTAACGTAACGTAGGACACCCTCTGGCTAGGTGGGGTGACGATATCCGCAATGTGGCAACGGTTGGATAAGGAGCCGAAGATCGAGCCCAGTGGCGTGCCACAAGAGAGGCCTATGTCCAGCAGTGGACGAGCTAAAGGCTGTTGATGATGATGATAAAAACATGTAGATATGACAAACAAAACAGAATTAATACACCCAATAGTCACTTAGTTTTAACCCTACACTAAGATACAAGTCCTTTGTCGTAGGTATCGGAAACTACAGCTTAGGTTATGAGCTAATATACAAACATTATTCCTTAGGTTAGACATTTTCTTTACCTACCTTGTATGAGTGTTATATCATATTTTATTGGAATTACTACTACAATTGCTGTCTTGTCAAAATCCCCATGATAAGATAGATACTATCTTGTTATTCACTTAATCCAGCTAATTCCAAAATCAGCATGAAATAGAATAGAACTGTCCATTCTCTTTCTATTTTGTTATCTTTGTCCGTTTAATTTGCATTTATAAGAATATGAACCTATTATTGTATTAATAGACTAGCCTTTTCTGCTTTTGGTGGCTAGATAAGCGAAACAAGTTTACACAAATATTTGTTTCGTGTTCGGGTGTTTGTGTGTCTGAAAAGTCTCATATGATACCCATGATAGAGGACTTGTATCCTAATATGGTGTCAGAATTATCTATGTGTCTTTTAAATATTTACTATAATAATAATTCTGTAAAATTAATCACCAGTCTGAAAACAACAATTATCACCGAATTCGTATATCCCTGAATGTAGATGATGCGTGTGGAAAAAAACACGATAATACGGGTGTTATCACTCGCTATCATGATGGAGAAGCTGAAAGCCCTGATAATATTGTAGGCATAATTAATTTCAATCATGCAGCATGTGGGTGTTTGAAGGGAGTGATACGTGACGTGGGTGTTTGGGTGTGGTTTGGTATGCCTGGACACTCCTGAAGTTTGAAGCCTTGACCATAGTAATCTTAGAAAGAATTTTAGTGAGGAACAAAATTGATAAGGGCTGTAGAAAAATTGCTATGGAGAACATGGATAAGGCTTTTTGAATAGAATTCCGAGGGTATTTGAAGTCTGTTTTATACTAGCCTTACGTGAGACACCAAAGGATATTTCTACTATAAGAGAATGGATCCTTCTTATTAAGAATGTGGTCAATAATTCTGGAGTTTTCAATCTAAATTTTTAGTAAAAATAATAGTCCACTCTGAATGGCCCTATGGCCTTTAGATACCCGAAAAGTCAAAGGCAAGTTTCGATGAAAAGTGTCTAGAATTAGTCTACCACGCACTGTCCTACCTCAACATTACCCCAGACAGATTGGATCGCTCACTATCAGGGATTGTTTTATTAATATATAGGCTGGCTAAGGCGCTTAAACAAATCAATAACGGATTAAAATATATCCTCGGTATTTCACAAATAGGTAAGTACCTACATTCTGTGAATAAGCACCAAGGAGGTTCTTTTCAGATTTATTGCTTAAAACTTTTATGAGCCCTGTATTTAAAAAAAGAAATGTTTGATCGGGGTGATTCGGGATCCTTAAATGAATAACACAGATAAAACATTTCTATTTTTGAATATTTTCAAATCAATACTTTTTTATATTATCTGTTCTTTTTTTAAAACTCTTGAGCCCGATTTACCTCAATTTGCTTACCGGATATTTGTTTAGACTCGGCATAGACAATTTTGTTTTAAAGTACACAGAGAATGACGAAATGCGTTAATTTATTTTTAGTGGTACTCAATCTGCCGTTAAAATTGAATTAGAGGCGTACAGGGTCGGTAATGGTAGAAAAATTGGCCATTACTAGGCGCCTTGTAATTCTGTTTGATTAGACGCCGATAGTAACAAAAAGAGGCTAGTTTTATTATTTCTTTAAGCTCTAGTTGTTGCTATGCGAAAATGGAGGTATATATCGCAATTCTAATACTAGCATACTAGCTTGATATTATCGCATCAGGTACGGTAAAAATATCGTCACATTTTATTTACACAATATGATTACGAAAAACAAGTATTAAACAATTGAAGTCTGTTAAGGGCGACCAGAAACGATATCAATTTGACCGAATATAAATATCTAAGGATGGATATATGAGGCCTATGTCCAGCAGTGGACGAATTAAGGGCTGTTGACGATGATGATGATGATGGATTGGTGTTTTAAAACACTCTTTCATAATCTTCTTTGTAACCAATACTATAAAGAAGTTAAATCCAAGCATAATCTTCAGATATGCAGATAATTACTTTTCAGAACACATGCAGTATCAATTATTGGCTCCAGTTTTCCTGAAAAAAAAATTCAATCCAAATCTCATTTGGCGTTCTCAGAAACGTCATATAAAAGGATTTTATTGTAGTAAATTTACTACTTTTACTTAACCCTTTTCGCCTCTACTGCTAAACTAAAATTTACTTCAAGAAAGTATGGCTAAAGTTGTAGGAAAACACCGTGAGATAACTTGCACATATAAAATTTCTTAGGTGTGCCCTAACCCGGACTAGGCTAGTGGTAGACTAATCCTTATCAGTTTTAATGTTTCTTCCCCAGCAGTGGGACGTACGTGGGCTGAAGAGGATAAACAATCACGCTTATATCCTCAAAAGAGTAGACTCGTAGTATTTCTGTTTACAGTTTCGACAATTGTTACGTAACTCATACTAAAATTCAAAATTTTCTTTCATGAATCATTGAATTGGATTTCGCTGTAAAATTATCAGCTAATCGGTGCTACCTCCAACGCTCTCCGATAAGATATCGGAATATCCAGAATATCATTTGTTGATAAGTCTACTTGTCTATGATTTTAACTTCATAATATTATTTAGGATTTTTTTTATCTCGAAGTTTTGGTAATAAAGTTTTTCTAATGAAAGTCGTGATGGCCTCGAGATTAAGGCATGTCGAGGATGTCCTCAAAGGTTTTAAACCCCAAGCACACATCCGACTTATCCAAATATCTGTGTATTACAATAATTATCACGTACTTTGACGGTGCGGATTCGAACCTTTAATTCTAGATCGCACATACTTGCGTCACAAGACATTGTTATTTGTAATATCGTTTTCTTCATTATGATCAGCCTGAATATCCATAGGTATATGCTTATTAAAGTTTGTATTCTTGAAGGGGTATATAGGCGAAGATACTTTTTCAAGAGAACGCAAAATTTTTGCCCCTCTTCTGGTAGTTTTTATCGCTCTACGCTATTCCCGAGAACCTAATCAGTGGCGGTACTTCTATAGAAGCCAAAAGCGTTACACGTTATTTGTGTTAATGTCTAGTTTATATTCATTTATTGTGCCGTCAGGATATTCTTATTTACATGTCAAATTGCTTCTGTTAATTAAATATTTAAAGCTCAAACACTATTCGGAATTTTGTATGCTCCTGAATCCAATAACACTGTCCTTAACGGGTGCCGAATGTACGGCAAAATGTATTGTTATTTTTTATACTATTAAAACACTTAAAAATACTTTTTACATACGTTTGTTCAGACTAACCGGAACTGTATAAAGGTATACAATATTTCTAACACAGAAATGAATATGTTGGCCAACATATTGACTACTAATTGGACGGCAGACGATGACGGCGCACATCAATTGTGCTACTGGGTTACGCGTAATGAGCTGCCCGATTGTGTGGCGGGAATCGGTGTTTTTTATCATCCTCGTTAATGCTTACAATGTAGATGTAACGAATCATTTATTTTTATAACTTTTGTAAAGGTTTGTGAAAGTAGTGGACCGCGATGGGCGCAGGTTTGATTTCCAGAAATTAAGTATTCGATCTGTGAACTAATAAAGTTGGTTGATTGATTGTGAATACACACATAAATTTGAAAAGTCGGAGGTGTGTGTCAAGGGTTTGAACCCACGACTGTAAGGATTCTCGAAAACGCGTCATCATTTCGAAGTTAAAACTTACTGCTAATTATATTGTCCATGACTTAATATTATACTAATCAATCTATTATTTTATTAATACAAAATTATGGGTACATTCTACAAAATAGAGAAACATCATACAAAGACTATAAATAAACAATTTGTCTGTAACAATTTTTTTGTTCGACGCGCGCCATTGGCCCCCAAGGCAGATGTTCACAGTACATAATGTATTGAAAATAATTAGCGGGCCGCTTCAACCCCGGGGGGTGTCATTCAAACGCCCCTAAAGCAAAAAATAGCACCCGTTACCGTAGATAATAAAAGTAATTATTGTCTATGCTACTGTGTCGTAGCTGGACATCTGTCAAAATTTGAAAGTGGAACGTTTTTGAATATGGAACAGTGTGATGACAGGAACGTTGTAAATGTTATTGTGATGTAAGGCTTTTTTTGTTTGAGGCAAAGATGACCTGCGGTCAGCCAAAAGTAAATTATTGGTATGTGTTTAGGGGTCTAGTAATGTTTTTGCTAACTCGTTTCATATTACGTACGTTCCTATCTAAGGTTCCACAGATCCTATACCTACTTTTCAAATATGAACTATCTACGATTCCTAACGTTTTCGAGTATAGCAATGGTTATTTCCTATGAGCTTATTTATGTATATCTTAACGCAAAATTTAAGAAACTTTGAATGTTGTCCACATTCATTCATTTTTAATTTTTAATTACACGTTGATCCTTGTGACGGGCACAACTTTATGATGAGAAATGAGAAATTTACATCGATAATACACCTCTGACAAAGTTAATGTACAGCACTTAAAAGGACCAAAACAGAAACATAGAAAAAAAATCCACACACATAAAATATCCTTTCCGATACACAATCCCATTTGTCACGCAATCCGACATGTATAATCCGTAGTAATAAATTAAAATGGTAGCGCCTGAAACCAGGCCACACACAATTGTACTAAAATGGTAAGTTTTTTTTACGCGGCAACACAATCACGCCAACCGTTTGTTTCTATCACGTACGTTCATTCACTAATGGCGGAGCGCGCACGAATCGCTCTTTCCGTTCACTCATGGAATCACGTACGTCAATTAATGCACGCTACTTTTTATGGCAATTTTACATTATGGATATGGGTGTTTATGCCAATTTCACGAAATTTTATTTGTGCCTTTTGAATCTTTTGTGTAATTGCTGTTTTGGAATGTGTAGAAATTGTATTGAGAATAGAATGTATTAAATCGTATACAAATAAAATGAAGAAAGCTGGCTGATGTTTAAGATGTAGTATAAGTTGTCTTATCACACAATACCATAATATAGGTACTTTCAACCAACCCAACCCGCACTAGGCCAGCGTGGTGGACTATGGCCTAAACCCTCTCAATGGTAGAGGAGACCCGTGCTCAGCAGTGGGCGTATATGGGTTGATGAAGAAGGTACTTTCATATAAGTCCATATGCTAAGGTTGCTTGTTTAGGTTGCAAAAGTTAATAATCTATAAGCTTTCAAAGATATTTGAAATGTATCTGAAATGATAAAGTCCTGACTACACAATGAACAATTATAAACTAGACATTGTAGGTACAATTGAGGTATACCTAACCCTTTGTGCTTCTATTTAAATAGGTAACCTACCTCCGTCCGATAACTCTGCCGGACTGTAAAAATTTATTCAGATCTTATGCTGCAATATCAACGAAGTAACTCGAAAATTATAAAAACACGGAGCAATCCTCAATGCAGTAACTTAATAGTGCAAAGAATACAGCGCTCAAACTTAAAAGCAGCTTCCTAAACAGTAAAACTACCAACTACGACATACTTCAAGCCGGTAATTCTTCAAAATGGCTATTTTCGCTCCCGACGTCATAAGCCCAGCCATAAAATCCACGTCGGGGTCAATAGCTGATATTACGAATAAAGTTCTCCTATAACTTTATAGTCTGGCAACACAGAATACAGAATCAGTCCTTAAGCCTATAGTAACGACTTTTCTACCCACATATGGACAATTTGCAATGCTTGCCGGCAATCACAGGCTCCATTACTGCTATTCGTGTTAATACTTCGTAAACAAATATGGAGCTACGGTTTATATTTCTATATCCGCTTATGTATAGGATAATGGGTGAAATTATACGTTGTTTATGTTCTAATACTTAAGATTTTTTCATGACGAATAAAAATCTGCCCTGTCTAAAAGACTTTTCGGCATCATACACAAATTGAAAAAATCTTGTTGCGCCAATCAACGCGACTTAAGATTGATGAACAACTTATGTTCATCATCATCATCATAAAGAGCCATTTTTCGTTTAGATTTATACCTATAGAATGACCAATTTTACGACCCAGTTGGTATGTAGTTACTTATAGGAAATCACCACAAAAACACTAAAGTAATTTCCAAAAAAGTATTATCATGATAGCCGTTTACATACTCCGGCCTAAATAGTCATCGAAATTCCACTACCCAACAAAGAAACCCTCTTGGCTGCATAAAACAAGCCAATCAAACTCCCGTACACCTTATTTCACTCCCACATAAGTAAACTCCATAGTATTTGCGTTAAGAAACATTCGTATTCGGCGTAATGTTGGCTAAAAAGTCAAAGGCACATCTTTAAAAGAGCGTAAATCATGTGTTTTATTTACAGAGCTCCAGTCTAGGTTTCAAATAAAGCTTTATACGAAATGTTGCCAGCTTTTTCTACCGTTTCCCTCCCTTTCGCACGCGCGGGCATGATGCCTCTTTGTTTACTAGGCGGGAAAGGCAGAACCACGCCTTGCGACACCCAACGCATCTTCCGTCCCGCTCTCGCTTGGGCGCTTCTCGTGCCCTCTCGCTCTAACGCGTATCGATTTTCCCGGCAGTTTGTTTACCCGGTCAAATTCCGTCGGTGCACGCTTATACGATGCGAGGTTATTAATCTGTGTTGACTTTTTATGGTCGCGTAATATTTTAAAGGAGTATGTTGCCAATAATTTGGAGTTTATATTCAATTAGTGGCTTTTGTTTTTTTTTTTACTGATAGTGCAAGGCGTTGGCATCGCGTTTAAGTTTTTATAGGAAATATGTAGTTTTTTAGCTCTTTTTTTGTAGACTGCTTTTAACACTGTATAGTTGGAAATAAATTGATAATTTCAACTTTTACTACTTTTTCTTAGAATTGAATTTTCGCATAACTTCGCTGTATGTAGCATGCATTTAATTTTCTTTTTCGAAGTATGTTTTAAAGGCTCAGCTTTAGCTTTTAATTTAATATTCAGATACTTTCAAATAGGACCTTTATTTTTAGAGATTAGCTATCATTCATTTATTTTAGTTAGATAGGCAGAGGAAAAATCTTTTATGCCAATCATTTTTAATTTCACAACATAAAAATCTGTTACTTTTCCCTATGTAAAACCTAATTTATCATCACCAGCCTATGTTCCACTATTCGTCACGGGCCACCTCTACTACAGCTTTAGGCCTTAGTCCACCACGCTGGCCTAGTGCAGAAAAAACTATCACTAATTGAATCCGGATACGCTCCAAATTCAAACAAATTATTACGAATATCAAACCCCAGCACTCGCGATGGTAATCTCGCGTTTAATTCCACCGGCACGCGACGAACCGGGGGTACAATAGTAATGAATTGAAAATATGAAACGCACACAATAGGATACCATATCGAATGAATCGTTTGTAGTGAGGCTCTAACTCGGGAAGTTGGAGGGAATGGTTAATAAATTGGACAGTGTTATTACTTGGTTATTCATTATCAGCCTATATATGTTGCACTGTTGGGCATGGCTCTGTTACTGCAAGGGTTAAGGCCTTAGCCTACCACGGTGGCCTAGTGCGACTTGACGGACTAAAAGAAATTCGTAAGAATTTTAATTTTGCCGGTTTCCTAACAATGTTTTCTTGACTATTAAGTGATAATTCATTGAATACACATATAACTTCGAAAAGTCAGAACTATGTGCCTACTAAAACTTCACAATTCATTCATTATTACTTCTACAACTCAAAATTTTAAAACTCCCAACAGTCTTTGGATAGCCGCGCTAACCCACTATTTAACACAATAATTCCCGATAATAGAACAGGCCTGCACCCCGCTGACCGCGTGTAACCCAGTATTTGCGAACAAGCCATTAGCAATCTCCCTAGGGATTCCAACAATAGACGCGAAGCGAATGAAACACGAGCGCGAAACAAACATTTTAATAATGCACAGATAATATACACCGATTAGCAGAATACAGATTCAAAAATCTTTTGACACCTGCGGTTTTTTAGCGTGTGAGGCAAAGGAATCAATGCCGTTCTGACTTTTAGTGGTAAAGGTTATATATTTACATATATTTTTTTAATTATTAAGAAGATACATACATTACCTGTATGATCTTAATTTCTTTGCACTTAAGCTCGCGATGGCAATGGTGTTGATAATGTGGACTTAAAATATTTCCATACTAGGTACTTTAAAATGTTAAAATGTTCTGAAACTACAGAAGTTTGCAATATGTTCCATGCGTACATCCATTTCGTAGAATTTTACTGATAAAAAACACGTTTCGAATTTACATATTTATCTTAAATTTTATGTAAATACTACTTCATTGAGTAAGCTTTTGAAAGCCCCGTGGCGCAGTTGGCTAGACACTAGCTTGCGAAACGAGAGACCGTGGATTCGATTCTCGCTCCGAGACAATGTGATCTAAATTTGTTTCACGTTTTTAAATTGAGAAGTCGGTAATAGTTTCTGAAACCCACAATTCAGGGCTTGTAGTCTTGTGTGGGATCAAAAGTATGTACGTAACTGTTGGGTGTTTAAGTTTTTCCAAAAAGAAACTCGATGAATAAAGCTACATTTAACCTGGCTTAGTCCATATAAATACCACTTAATTAAGTAAGCTTATCCACTCTAAGCCAACGTGACCAACACATTGTTCTTAATGATGACTTTTAGCATTACATAGTTAAAAAATAGGTTATATTTCTTGAATAGCAGGAAACTATACAAAAAATAAAGTACTTGTTATCAACACATAAGCTTAATAAGAACTTAGTACATGCTGACATTAAAATCATAAGTTTATGAGCTTAATTAATTATACAGTTTATAATGGCGCTTATAATATGGCCAATAAATAAGAAATTTATGGTCTATGCCCTACCCTAGAGTATTTAATTCATTAATTGAGGAAAGCTGTACATAAAGGCTGGTATTATCCACATAATTATATATGCTTATCCACATTAAGCTAGCACGAGTAAGATATTGTCCTTTATAAAGACTCGTGCCCAGCAATATGTTAAGACATTTAAAGAAACTATAGAATGTTGATATCAAGAAAATTAGCCGATATCCACACCTGCTTATTTCTAGAGATAAAACTACCAAATTTTCATAATTTACTTACAAATATTTCTCAATTCAACTACTTCTTGCATACCCTACCTACAGGTGTAAAAAAACTTATCGAAAACTAAGATAGATATTACTTACGGCAGTGGCGTGCCTAGTGTGTCAAACTAAGGCAAGCCCAAATGTTTATTTAGTAGCAGCATATTTTTTTTGGTACGTAGGACTAATAAATACCTACCGGTTAGTACTCACATTCACGTTTATAGCGTTATTTTATAAATAAACAATCGTTAAGTTCGTTATTCGGAACTATGTAAGGCAAGTCGGGCTTTCGGGCTTCTATGGAAGTACCGCCACTGATTTACGGTTATTACAAACAAATTGACTCTAAAAAATGCATTTTCATACCTACCATAAGTATTTAATGTATTTTATTCTTCTGCTGAGCAGACTATGTGGTGATTGAAATGGCGTCATTTTTTTATTTCGTTCCAATTTTTTTACCGTAATGTGTCATAATCACTGTAATTATTACCTGCCTTAGTTTTCGATCATGGTCTGTTTAAGTTCCGTATATTGATTAACCTGTTAGCTATAACGAAGCAAAACTAATTTAAGTACTAATAAACTAACGTTTATAAATAATTAAATACACATAGCCAATAGCGAAAATTAATTCATTTTAATAATTAATTTCCCCATAAACGGGGACATGATGTTTAACGCTGGCAACCCGCGTGCAATTCCCCCATCTCCCGCGTTTATACAACGATTGCACAAGTAATGAGGCTATCCGGTTCCGTCCCTAGCGGTTCAACTGATTTGCTTTTAACATTACGACCGCCCACGTACAACAGGGCGTCTAATTCTTTTCTCTATGCCGGCATAGCCCTAGGGACTTCACTCGTGATTCCTTTTTAAAGACCCTTCTGTGTCCAATAGATTTTATCTCGTCTTTTCGATGGGCTTGGGGTCATTTGGATACGTTTTTATTCTTTGGGAGTATATTTATTCGTCAACAAAATTATTTAATGATTGTTTCTTGATAATATACGAAACACTGATGTATTACAAACAGAAATATTATAAAATTGAATAAAAATTAAAAATAATTTTCATTAACAAATACCCAAATAATGGGATATTTCTACCAACTGGCAACCTTCAACAGTACTGACACAACACAAAAAATTTTGAAATTCGAAATGAAGACGTTCGAAATTCAAATAACAAACATAGAAATAGAGCTCCTCGTTGGCAGTGTTTAGCGAGCTGTCATGCCGTACAATAGTGTACAGGCCCTCGGACCCTAAACTATTGATATATTTTCTTTATTCTATGGGACGGTGCGTTGCTACCGACATATTGTTATCTTTCCCGATGTATTAATTGATGTTCGGCTTAGACTAACCAAACATTTCAGTTAAAAAAAAATATTTCCGACACAAAAGTAGGTGGTGTTCCTTAAACTAGTTTATACACTGTTTTAGTGTGATAGAGCTTAAGATGTGTAATAGTAATTAAAAATAAATAGTGTATGCTTTTTATCACTCCAGTCCATCTAACGGTCGCCTGGAAGAAATCGCCGATAGTGATAATGTCGCTATTTTTTGACACTATCTTATAGTAATAATTATTTTGTTTTGTGAAAAATAAAGTATAAATAAAGAAAAAAGGGTATATTATGTTTTGTATCCTAAGGCCTAAATCCTCTCGATGGTAGAGGAGGCCTGTGCTTGTCCCTATGTCCCTTTGTATGCTTAAATCTTTGAAACTACGCAACGGATTTTGATGCGGTTTTTTTTCATAGATAGAGTGATTGAAGAGGAAGGTTTATATGAATGATAACATCCATTAATATCAGCATTGCACCCGTGCGAAGCCGGGGCGGATCGCTAGTGTAATATATTTATATGTTGTAGGTTGTTAACAAAACTAGACTTTAGTCGTTTCTAGGGCATAAAAGTCGGTGATATAGGCATGAAAGCGTAACATTCTTCCTTGTATTTTACTTACGATCGAAAGTTGCGGTTCAAGCGCCTTAATTTAAATTAATAATATGTAATCAAGATTATTAATTTCCGTTGCACTAAACCGTGTTTGCGGCGCTGTTGTCGTTTATCAGCATTACCCGTATAACATGATTATTAAGGGCTAAATAACCATTCAGAACTAACGAACGTTGTAAATAAGACAGTTTATTTCACTAGTTTTTAGTCAGTTATATATTCTTTGCGGTTTTTCTATCAAGACCAGTGGCCATTCAAACCCAAAAGGCATTACACCTTAATTGTGTAATTTCTAGTGTATAATAATTTATAAATATATTTATTTATATGTCAAATTTTATAAAGAAAGAATAAAGGTTAAAGATATTCAGACTTTTATAACGCAAACTAGGCTTTCTATCTAAGTGTGACCATAACCGGATTTTTGAACACAAACCAATCTATTTACGTCAGTATATAATAAAACCAATTTTGTACACTCGCCCCTTTAATTTCCCAACTACACATTTCTATGACCCGCATCACCATTATCCGTGGACCGAAAACCCACGGCTGTTGTGACAAAGACGTAGTTTTGAGCGTGATAATTACCCATCCAGGCAGCCATTGTGACATCTCACGCCTCGAAACACACTATAAGCCATTTCAATAGCCATTTTGCGGTTTTTGTACAAAAAATTCCCAGTATCTACCGCTAATACGGCTTTCGGCACTTTTTGCTGCATCCGATCTATTTCTAGACACATTTTGAAAGTCCTCGCTTTAATAATATGCAGATTAGATTGGCAAAAAAGCTTTTATTGTAATGGAGTAACAATTGGCACATTGATTGATAGATATTAATTTATCAGTTTAGTTTTATGTTCTTAGAAATGGATGCCAAATAGATTGAAATAAACAGTTAGTAATTGTGTTGAGTGTACATTTCAATTTAATATTATAAGTAACTTGAAATTGGAAATCATTCTATGATTATGTTGATTTTGCATCATAGTTTTTAAACAAATAAATTACAAATCAGTGGTACTTTATGTATTAACACCATTAAATAATATATTGCGATATTTATTAAGAGAATATTGAACACAAACGATTTTAACTAAATTAGAATTATTTATACCTAAATATTAAATACTTTAACTTTAACCAAGCCTATGAACAAGACAATCTTCTTGCTTCGAAAATACCATAATAAGGTTTAAAAAATCTTATCAATGATTGTCAAAAATTTATAAGTCTCCAAAAACGTCCATTCTCATACTGAACACGTTCCGCGCCAATTTGTCACACTGACAGCCAGTGCTGCCAACTGCGCAAACACCATGCCATAATGACGGCGCGCAAAGGGCGCGAAATGTTTGTTTTTTCGTCGCGCACAATATGCGAGATATTTGCTTTCACGTATTATTTATGGACGCTTTTATTGAATGGACAAATAGATTTTTAGCATCATTCACACTGGGGGTGATAATGTGTGTGTCGACGGAGGCTGAGCTTTGACGTTTAATGTTTTTTTTTCTGTAATTGACGACAGTTCTCTGTCATACAGCCTAATCAATGTACAAAGAAAAAGTAAAAAAAAAATAATTATAATTTTTTCATTGGTTTAATAATGACCTACATTACTGATTACATCCTAGCTTGAACAAAAACAGTTCTATGAATTTCTCTTTTTTCGTTTCACTACATTTAAATGAAGTTAAATGTTATCACTCTAAGTCATTTGCCTAGCTGTTTAATGAAATGGCTGAACATCATTTAGGCCGTTCGTTAAACGGCGAGATTTAGAGAGGCTAGGCTGTTAATCTTCTTCTTCTTCTTCTTCATCAACCCATGTACGCCCACTGCTGAGCACGGGTCTCCTCTACCATTGAGAGGATTTTAGGCCATAGTCCGCCACGCTGGCCTAGTACGGGTTGGCGGACTACACACCTAAGAAATTCCCAAGAACTTTTAGGTGTGCAGGTTTCATCACGATGTTTTCCTTCACCGTTAAAGCAAGTGATAATTCAATTTGAATACACACATAACTTTCGAAAAGTCAGAGGTGTGTGCCTGGGGTTTGAACCCGCGACCGCAGAGATTCTCGACCTCGCGCCTAAACCTCGAGGCTATCACTGCTTTAATAGAACGGCTGATTAAGCTATTTGGCTGCGATAGATACAAAAATAGTTCACGATAAGAGACATTTTTTTTTCTAAGCGACGTTAGGTACAAAAATACTTATTACTAGTCTGCATCATACGTATTCAATTAAAGTGAAATTGAGATGAATGAGGCCGACAAAATGAAAGCAATTACATTTGTATCACGATAAGCACGTGGACGAATGCGGCACGCGTCCGGCAAGTTCTATTGTTCTGTCTATTGTTTGATAGCTTTGATCGATACTACAGAAATTCTATACTTAACTACTAAACAGGTTTATAAACGAAATGGTAAAAAAAAAAGTATGAAATTAAAGAAATGACAATAGTTTTCTCATTTGTTTTTGAAGTGTGAAGTCTCATTGAATAAATGAATACGAATACACTGGGATACTAGTCCTCTATCGTGGGTATCAGAAACTACGAGACATTTCGATCTCACAACCACCCAGACCCGAAACAAATATTTGTGGATCACACAAACATTTGTCTCGGCGCGGGGATCGAACACGCGGCCGCTCGTTTCGCAAGCTGGTGTCTAGCCAACTGCCACGGGGCTGTCAAATGAATTATCTTTAACTTTAACGGTGATTGAAACTTTGTGAGGAAACATGCATACCAAAACGTTACCAGATATATAGTCCGCCAATCCGTACTAGTCCAGCGTGGTGGATTTAGGCCTAAACCCTCTTAGTATTGGATGGGGACAGTGATAATGATGCTGATAGTAGTTTATATTATTGCAATAAACCTAATCGTGTGATCATTCTATTATTACATTTTGAGATAAAAAAGTATACTTTGGTATTAGCCAAGGTTCTGTCAGTGTCGATGCCAAACACCATTTAAATTGCTTGAGTATCCATTAGTTAAATCGTAACAAATAAAAAATCGTTTATTTCTTATTAATTTTGGAAACCCAAAGAAAATACATTCGAATTGGTTGAGTATTCTTTAGTTAAATCGTAAGTAACAAAAAATGTTTCCTCTTCATATCATAGGTATATAGTCTTTGTATCAATATTGTAAACTATCTCTATTAGAAAAGACCAACACTAGAGTTTCTTGCCCGTTCTTCTCTAGGAACGACTGCCTTCCGAACAGGGTGGTAAATTTTGAAATGACTGAATCTAAGTGATATATTTGACATTTTATAGATTCAATACATATCATTTCATGTCATTTCAATGTTTGTGTGCCTAGACCCACTAGTTACTGTTATGTTTGGCAAAATTACAAATTCGATTTGCGCGTAAAAATAAATAAATTTATTCCGACGAAAACATGGATTTATTGTGTTTCTCGTCCTTCATTTAAAAGTTAATTCGCTAGGCTCTTGAAGGCTCTCCTTAATGAATTATCACGTATTAAAAGATTAAGATAAAATTGTCATATGAAATAGCAAACCTAAGGGCTATCAGCTGAAATTTCTCAGTTTTATCTTATCAACCCGCATCCGGAAGGGCTAGCAATTATGTATTATCAATCGTAATGTATAGAGCCTAGCCTAGTACTAAAATTTGCAGGTGCAAATATATTACAAAAAACGACAAATCAAATTTTCATTTTTACTATTAAAATTGCTGTACATAGTAATATTCATCAACATCTTTCAGAAATAACCTGCCAGCCATACATAAACCATATTGAGTAAAGTAACTGGAAATCTAACACATAAATATTTAACATACTCTAACTTAGAGCGAGTAACTTAGTCAATCATGATATACTTGCAAACCTAAGAAATCTTGGTATAAATGATTTTTTTATGCATTTAATACTCATATTTGTCAAGCGATCTGTTTAAAGCTTCCAAAGATCCTAGATCCTACCTGATCTTCACGACCTAAGACCAATCCAAGACAAAAGCTTACCAGCGATGACGCACGTGAAAAAAAAACTCATTGTCACTTTCGGCAACCAGTAAACGTGACCATTCGAGGAAACCGCATAATGCACTTTCCATTTAGCCACCTCGGATTTGTCAACAAAAGATTATCTAACCTTATCTTTATCCCAATCTAAACCACGCCAAGTAATAACCAACTCTACAGCCTTATCTTTAAGTTTAGATTTCTTTGCAAGTAATACACAAATTTTGCAAGGATTTCCGCTTAAATAGATCTTGCTAAAACTTGAAAGGTGTTCGATTGTGTAACTGAATGTCGATTTTTTTCGCGTTTTCACGTCATTGATTTTACGTTGTGGTGTTTCTGGGAGATCGGTTGGGCTGGCAACATCTTAAATGCCGGTTGGGGAATAAGTTTTTTTGTCGGCACGAAACAGAATTTACCACCCTTGATACAAATACAGCAACCGTAACGAGCTTCGTATATCAACTTTTCATGACCTAACTCAAAATGTTTGCTTCGTCAAGCAGCAAACTTTAGCAGAGGATACTATCATGGACTTTTTGAATATGCCATTTTGAAACTATAATTCATGTTTATCTTTCAAAATATCACATAAATTCTGACTAACCCAAAATAAAATACCTTAGTCTTTGTCCAACCTTGAGGCATAAATAAATCCCAGGTCTAAAAATGTCTTGTATACGGTCTTTTGCAATAGTCGGAGCTACTTTTAGTGTTTCTACGCTATAATAGATCTTTAAACTATAATTTCTATGAACTTGGTAAAATAAATAAAGTTATAGAGAGGGTCCATTTAGACTGAGTATCTGTTCCACAGCTTAAAGACAGAATTAGGGCTTCATAAGACTTCTGACATAACCTTTTAAGTATAATAAAGATGTGCAAATTATGTTTGTGGTTATCATAAATTATGTAGATGAAACGAAAGAGAACGGCAAAATAAAAGGAAATAACTTTTTCAGATAATGACTTTTTGTTTCTATTAATTACATAGAATAGCCTCAGAATAAAGAACGTAAACATATTCCCGGGTACATTTTTTTGCGAGAAAACTGTACGGAACAGATTTATTGATTTTTTTTTAATCCTTACATTCGTTGCAACAAATGATATAGCTACAATTAATATCCATTATTCCCCCAATGCATTACCCGGCAACAATCAAGCAATAATATTACTCATAACTACCCTCTTTAAAATAGAACATGACAAGTATCTTTAACTACCAACAAATATCACGCCCGAAATTCGACCCCCGAGCGCCCGTAACATATCTCTTACCCGCCGTTCCTTTATACCAATTGTCATCACTCTGATACAGCCCCTCAATTTTTTTCTCCACACAAAGCAAAGGTCGATCATACCTCAACATCCAGGCAAAAAAACAGACGTGACAAAATGTCTGTAAACATGTACCTACCTTCGGCAAATAGAAAAAAAAAAACTCTTTGAATTTTGCAATTCCGATTCGTCACGAACGAAACACGGAATTCATTCAAATTTCAAATTTCGAAGGCGTTCCACGTTTGACTTTTGTTCGTTTTTTTCTGGGTTGCAACAGTGCAGAAAATTCTACCATTCATCGGGTAATTGTGAAATAGTTTGATTGGTGATAAAAAAACATGTTCAATGTAGAAACGTTATTGAAGTGTATGAGGTTATTAAACGTTGTATGAGCCGTGAATAATTGCGTACGATGCTCGCTTGAACATGAAAATTGATTGAATTATAATTGGAGAAGCATTTCGATTGTATCATTTTGTATGGGAAGGCATAATGAATGGAACTTGTTTGCTTTTATGAATAAATGATGACTGTACAAAGTGTGTTTTTATTAGTATGGTACTGCACGTTCTAAGTACTTTAGAGCAAAGTACGCAAACGTTAGAACATGCAATAGAAACACGCAAATAATTATCATGATGAATGGTAACATATAACTTGTAAAAGATTGATAAAAGATTCTTTTTTCTGAACTTAACGCTATGTATGCTAAATGGTATTGATAAATTCTATCAAAATCGAGTTAAATTTGGCAAAACGATATGCTTTATAAACAATGAGCCTTAAAAAATAATAATGTCTAAATTGATTTGGATATATCCGGTTCTCGAAGTCTGAAAGTAATATTGTCTTTTATATCTGTAAGCCTGTATGTAGTATAACTAGAATAAGATAACGCCCCGACTTCGATTTCGTTATTTACAACATTGCGTATTCATCATTTTTCATCTGTCACGCTGACTTTAAAAATGCCTGGAGGCTATAGTCAAAGTCCAGTTGAGTCTTATTAATTTTAAACTCATCGAGGTTCAAAAACCTAACGCAAGACATTCGTTATATTTAGACTATGACCTTTTTTAGGATATTTTCGCTCTGTAAGACGGAAAAATAATGAAACCTCCTTCCATCTTACAGATCAACCCATCAAAATGTCACGGAGCGCGTTATCAGCAGCCAGGCACTGAGGAGGCACCAGCGATGTGGTCCACACGCAAACGTCTGCACCGGTGACTATTGAGCGTTGCAACATGGCGCTGCTGACAAACTCGTCGGCGGCGGGGGGCGCGGCGGCGGGGCCCGGGGGCCCACAGGCCCACCACTCAGCGACGCCCCTGCACCACTACTTCCACTACCTGAAGCAGCCGTCGCCGCTTGCGCAGAACCCGTATGCGCACTCGGGGGCGCACCACATGGGAATGGGACCAGGGCCGCTCGGAGGACTTGGACCATTCGGACTGACCCCGCATGGACTGGAGGCTGTTGGGTTTCCTCAGGGTGAGTGTTGTCGTCTTTTTATTTAGACATAATTGAAAACTTTTTGTAGCCAGTATAAAAACATTTAAATTAATTATAAGTGTGTTGGTATGCAATTTTTAATCAACAAAAACTATTTTTAAAATCGGAATGTATGAATAAACGTTATCGCTTCATAGCACAACTATAATGTTGCTTGATAGAAAAACCTGACTTTGATCGAGTAGCGTGATAATAGCAATCTCAGACATCGAATATGAGCATTAAGTATTCCATTAGTCTTCGATAAACAAGCGATAAAACAAAATCGATCTAACATCTTATAATTCTATCTATGTATACTAAATGCATTAAAATTTTTAATGGAAAAACTTCACGGGAAAATTTGGTAGAAAAGCATAATAACGTGGCAATACCTGCCACAATTATAACCGTAAACAAAACTACCAACCTAACAGACGAAATCACCAAAACAACGTCGGGAAAGCGTTGCATAATTTACGTACCAAGAAGACATCCTTCGAAATAATCAAAACAGCCCATCCTCCCCGACGTAAGCCGCTTATCTCTCCCCTCTCCCGCCCCCGTCGCTCGCGAGGGTTGCCAGTTACCACGCTACCCCGAAATGCGGGGAAGGCACCTTGTTAGTTGGCTCTAATTAGTTGCAATGTTGTTGTGTTGGCTACACTGTGATGTGGTTTTTTCAAACTTAAGACACTTAAGTTGGGAAAATATCGTTGCTGAAAGGTCAAAAATATTTTGATCATAATGAGTATAGAATGACCTTATTGGAATTTGTGTACTCAACAATACATTTTTCATATCAGTAAATGTAATCTAAAGACGGCCGTTCCTACTTTGCGAACTAAAAGTAATAATAAAAAACAATTAAGCGTACCATTTTGTGCAACCTCACTCACGTACCTACTTTTTAACAACAAATATAAGGATATGATGAATTTTAGTAAACCCATAAAGAGGTAAATGAATCCTTTTTACAAAATATATTGAGATTCTGAAAGAGTCTAATGATTAGACTCTAATCTATATTGCATCTTCACTACATAGTATAAAACAAAGTCGCTTTCTCTGTCCCTATGTCCCTTTGTATGCTTAAATCTTTGAAACTACGCAACGGATTTTGATGCGGTTTTTTTTAATAGATAGAGTGATTGAAGAGGAAGGTTTATATGTATGATAACATCCATTAAATATCAGCATGACACCCGTGCGAAACCGGGGCGGGTCGCTAGTTTATAAATAAAATTTTAACGTTGTTAGGAAAACCTATTTGTTTCTAAAATTCCACTAAAACACTACTGCTGCTATGGGAAATTTATAAATGAAAAAAAAATCTAATCTTTCATATTTCCGTTATAATTTGCATTGCAACCATAAGCACTATAACAATTTTCAAAAATCGAATCCCTCATCCACGGAAGAGATCTTCAATATTTGAATTTTCAAAAATGGAACCCGCCTTTAATTCGAAAGGGAGCGCTCCGAAGAAGCCGGATTACGTCCCCCGTTCCGGCATCGAGTGCGTTCGGAAACGCCGAGACGTTTCTGCGTAAATGAACTGGGTGAATAGGAACGCAAGATTGTTTGCACAGTATGTAAGAGTTTGTTGAGGGAAGATTTGTTATATGGTGTGCTATGGTGTTTGCGGACAAGGAATGACTTTCTTAAAATCTAGAATTATAAACCTTTATTATTGGGGTGGTTGTCAATCAAGAATTGCTCTTGTTATAAAAAACCTTTTTTATAATATCGAAGCCATAAAATATGCTTGGAACTTTGTTGAAAAAATTAACAATTTCGAGTAAATCTCTGTCCTACTCTGTCCTAGTCTGTCTGTCCTACGACGGTGTTAGACAGATTATCCGTTACATTTTACGTTTGTATCTCGCGTAGATATTATATAAAACAGTTTCTTTGTCAATTTCGAAAAAAGAATAATTCCAATTTGTAGACATTCAACCTCTTTTATCCAGTGTAGCCTGTCAAATTCCGGAAGGCTCGAACAATGCGTGCCACGCAGGTTTTGTGCCTTCCGCGTTTTGACATTAAAAAGACACAGCCCCAAACTCGCAGTTGGTTTATAAAAAATATATCCACACGAATTTTAATCCGCAAAAGGGTTGTTCCGCGAAACATTTTTTAAAGCTTTCACAATTCAGCAAACGATATTTTTTCGCAATGAATTTTACAAAAGCAATTTTTGACGTTGCATTAGGCATAGACAATTCAAGCGCCATTGTTGTGAATCGCTTTATTCTAGCTAGCTTTAGATTTTTTTAAACTAAAACCTTTTGAAATTTTTACTTAATAGTTCATACGTGTATTTTGACCTATAAATACGAGATATTACGATAAACCAGAATAACGAGGCGTTTGATTATTGATTAATTATAAGTTGAGGGAACTGATGCTGATAATAAGTGATAAAGCCGCATCACATAATAAATATAACGTATCGTTCTGACATTAATATGAAGAATAAATAAATAAATAAAGCCCTTTTATTTCCAATCAAAAAAATTATATACCAAAAATTATATATATAATATGAAGAATACGTCAAAACAACTCCTAGACACTGGGGTCCACAATAAATGCTAATAATTCTCAATAAGATCCTGGCCTAAAAACTAGCTCACATAAAACGCTTTAGGATAAAAAAGTAGGTCTAGAACTATAACCCAGCGTACTCCTCCGGATATCCAGGCTTTTATATTTGAATACAGTGCTTTTGACTGCATTTTATTTATCCCTCAATAAAAATTAATATATTCGACAGTAAGTTCCTTTCCTTGGATATAATTTATTATACTTTATTGTTCTCGTACCTTTGCTTAAGAATTATTATATCGGCTTTATAAAATAGTGACTACGCATAAATAATCTGCTATTGTTATTGCCTACGAACAAGAGATCAAAATAATTAGGTTCAATACCCACAAAACAATCTTGATACTTTTAACTAAATGTAAGGTCTTGTCTGTCCACACCATAGGTCATTGCGTAATTCGGAACGAAATTTAAAAAAATAATCCATAGCGTTCCAATTTCAAATTTATTGTCTTTGGTTTTATGACACTAATTTGTCTAAATTTTATTGTGTTACTGATTCCTGTTTATGGCCCATTGTGTATAAACCAACATTACTTAACACCAACGCACAAATATAAAAAATATATAAATCTGTAAACAAAATGTACGACTCGCGCCTATTAGATTTAATTTCCAATACACGTTTAATGCTCGAATAAAATTAATCCGCCAAGTTCCATTTTTAATCGCATCCCCGTCCCTTTCATTCAATATAAACATCTGTATAGTCATCTCGCTTGCACAATAGAACGCAGCGTAACGCAGGCAGCTGGGCGTTCTTTTTTCGAAATATATTTTTTTCATTGTTATATTCTTTTTTATCGGCATCCCTTAGATTATACGGCCAGTTGCTTTTTTAATCTTTGGCGGGCATAATTAATTGGTTTTTTCTTTTTTGAAATGTTTGTATTTTTTATATTAGGAAACGGAAGCCGGATGGCCTTTTTACATTTTACATTTGTGATAATTGTCTTTTTATACAGAAATAAATTGTTTTTTTCTTGAATGTTTGTTATACAGCCACGGATCTAAACATAAATAAACTGCCCCAAAGACCGAGGCCATAGACACGTTGTCTATTCCCCCGATACAAGACAAGTGTAGCCGTGAGCGTGACAGCGCGGCGCGTGACGCTAGTATTACAGCACTGTACGGGCTTCTTAATCGATACGGACATACGGCGGACACTGTAGGATTTACCCGACACTACGGTGCGGATATGACCCGTGGGAACTTCTACTAGGAGCGTAGGGCTGTTTGTAGATATACGGGAATAGGGCGTGAAATTAGATCTATTGGGAAATTCTCTGTAGCACACAGTCAGGAAATATGCCCGAAAATGGCAATAGGCTTCTCCCTCTTACGTGGGAATGATACTTGGCTACAAATAGCTGTGATGTTTTTCGTGTAAGTATATCTAAGGCTAACTCTCTAAAAAACGGCTGAAAAGACAGTCCATTATCTAAAATACTTGAGGAAGAAAAGAAGAGTATCTTTTTGACAGTAGCATTCACGAGATTCGTTATTTCACAAGGCACGCCGAAATTGTCTTTACCTACGTTTTTCTTCGCCAGAACATCTTTGTAATTACTTATCATCATAGTCTATAAAATGGTTATCTATGCAACAGCTTTACCAATTTGTGAACCTATTTTATGGACCCCTATATTATTATTAATGCGATAATATTTTTGTTTGAGACTCTCGATTCAAACATGCAATTGATTTTTGCGTTTTAGACCTTTTAAGAGGAATGTCATTCTGTTTATCTTCTACGGTTTCCACGCTTAAACCACAACCGATTAAAACGAATTTCAAATAAATATAAAAATACCTTTGAAAAGGAAACATATAATTCAAAATATACCAATTTACTCAACTTTTCAAACTTACCAAAAAACTTATCTCACCGGAATCGAACCCCACTGTACCAAACTGTATTACGTAACAAACAGTGCGATGTTTCCAAGCGGGTCATTGTGTCGGCTATCGATTATCGAAGCCGTTGTAAGAAGATTACCGGCTTGGGTGTCGAATGGAAGACATGTGCACAAGGTCTTGCAAGATTTGTATCATCGTCATCACCATCATCATCAACAGGACGGTGGTGAAGAGGAAGGCCTATAATTATGGATTTGGTTAAATTTTTTTATATAGATTCTATGAAAGCCCCGTGGCCTAGTTGGATAGACACCAGTTTTGGAAATAATAGGCCTCGAGTTCGATTCCGCACCAAGGTGATTGTGAGAACGAAAAGTCTCCTAGTTTGTGATACCCACGACGGAAGACTCATCTTAGTGTAAGGCCAGAACCATGTGTTTTACTATTATGAGTATATTTATCAGGTAGGTTTGCTCGCGATGTTGTGTTCAGAAATTTAGCATCCAACAATTTGGATAACATCTCAAAATTTGATCATACAACCACGAAGGCGGAATCTAAATCACACATACAAAATTTTAGTCAATTTCTCTTTTTATACTCTCCGCTGGAAATTGCGCTTAAAAGACACTCCTGACTCGTTCGTTCGCTCTATAAAGAAGGTCTTCTTCTGTAAAATTACTCTACCTCTAGTTTCATTTCGTGATAGACTTCACAACACAGCGGTGATCCTACAAAGAAGTACACCGATACTCCTAGAACATTATTTCTCCTTGCGAATTATGAACCGTACAAGACCGTATTCCGTTCGATTTGTCGCGGTGGAGTTAAGGATCACAAAAAGTCGTTCGCACGCGTTACAACGAGGTCACGGGACATCGGTCGCCGCCCGCCAATCGTTTATTATACCTGCCCCGCGAGGAATTATCGGGAGCTGTTACGTACAATTTTTTTTATATATTCCGCCGTTAGTCAGGCATAAACCCTCTCAAAGGTAGAGGAGGCCCGTGCCCAGCATTGGGAGGTATATGGGCTGATGATAGTGATTCGGTCGCAGGTTTTAACCCCAGACACAGCTCTGACTTTCCGAAGCTACGTATTCACAAAGACTTATCACGTATTTTAACGGAGAAGAAAAACATCGTGATGAAACCTGCATACATAAAAAGGCATTTCTTAGGCGGAGTCCTTAGTAAACCCTCTAAATGGCAGAGGAGGCCCGTGCCCAGCAGTGGGCTGTGGAACTTTTATGGGGTTATAACTAACTAACTTCCACTGCTGACCACAGAGCTCGATCTTCGGCCCTCCGCCCTCCTGACTCAAAACGATTAAAAACTTACATCAATCAGGATCCTTTCTCACGTCCACTAACCAATAGGCCCGATCTTCAGCCGTCCTCATTCAAACTAATTAAGACCTCCTTAAATAAATCCATCTGCATTTCTTACACTTATTTCTCATGAAGAATCGAGTAGAAATTCACGTTACGAAACATCAATAAACTATTTTAAGATATGTCTGACGCCTGGCATTGCATAAAGACGAGTAAAATGTCAAATCAATATATCGATATTAAACACACGCTCTCATTAAGATGACAACCGTAGCGTTGCACAAGTAGAGCGGGATTATATCAGATTTAACAACCCACGTGCTTCTATATCCTTGGTCTCTTTCTTCTGTGAGGAAATCTCAAGAATATGAAGTATGAAGGATCGGGATTCTTAATTGGGTGAGGATACCTCAAGAATATATAGAATTCTTCTTTAAGAATACTGGTTATGAACACCGATCCGACTAAGTTCGGTAGAGTACCATAACTTAGATGTAGTGTCATCAAGGACGTAGGGAAAGCTCAAATCGATGTCCCTACGATCCAAAATAGAACTATCTGTCGGAAAATGACGAGTAAAGCCGACCCTCAATTGAGATGGCATAATGCTAGATAAGCAAGCTTATGTGTCGCTGTTTGATTCTTATAGTTTACATTGATAGTAAGAAATAGAAGTAAGGACTCAATAGTAGTGTTTATATTTTCACGTGCCTGCATAAAGATATCAATGCGTTATAATGTCTCAACTACTGAATATATTGCTACATCAACCAGTGTCGTGCCTAGGGTGTCAAACTAAGGCAAGCCCAGATGTTTTATTAGTAGCAGCATATTTTTTTTGGTACGTAGGACTAATAAATACTTACCGGTTAGTACCCACATTCACGTTTATAGCGTTATTTTATAAATAAACAATCGTTAAGTTCGTTATTCGGAACTATGTAAGGCAAGTCGGGCTTTCGGGCTTCTATGGAAGTACCGCCACTGACATCAACGTCATAAAAGCCAAAATATAAATACCAGATATTCATAACAGAAAAAAGGAAAAAGTCGGCATTCTAGTCATAGCTTGGTATCTTGACGAGAATTGACACCACAAACGAAAGTCCACACTTTAGTATTAAAATACTTTCATCATATGACGAAACGTACATTAACATTTGAAATTCCTATCATTTTATTACAGACGTAAAAACACATAAAGCCTAATTTAATTATTCAATAAACCGCCTAAAATTTCCACTACCAATACCGAGTACCGAATTAAACCGAGCATAAATCCACATTAAAAATTTTGTCACACCGACGTACCTCGTATCATCAGCTCGCATAATGTACAAAATATAATAAATTATATTAAATATATCATTTATGAATTCCAACTCGGAAAGCGGCTACCGGCGGCGCCCTTTGACGTGCCGCCATCTTGCCGCGGCCATATTTGTTTTGTTATTTTTTTAGGGTTCCGCGCGGGTGTCGGTGTATTTTTCCGTAATTTATTAACGTTGATAGTATTCTTGAGTAATCTTTTGAGGTGTGAGCAGGACGTCGCTGGGCTCAAGGCTTTAGGTCTCAATAAAAATCGGCATGGGGGTCTAGGTACTAGATGTGTTGTGGCTAAAGATTTATATGATGATGATTAAAAGTATTTATGGTTTCGACCAAAAAATGAAGTGAAGACTGCAATTGTCGAAGTTTTCTTGATTACTTCGACTTTACCTCTTTTGTCAAACTATAAATGTATCTGATTCACTAGCAAAGCATCACTTTTTATGATCGTAGAAGAACTATTTTTATTGTATTTCTTTCCCTGTATATTTTAAAAAACATCCACTTTTTAGTACATTACACTTATTCTTACCATTACATAAGTAAATTCTAAGGGTTTCAATAGAGGTTCCCTACATTACGACTATTAATTTCCTACGGAACCCCGCCAATATAACGCGGTGTTGTGTCGTAGTTTTTATAATTTATAATTTAATGCACAGTTCATGTCACCGTCGGGTGATATCGTGGTCCGGACCCGTAATGGGAAGAAAAAAACTATATTTCGCTACTAACACGATAGTTGATGGTGGCTTAATGGATTACCGTGGGTGTCGCGGGTTCGAGTCCGGTTTGTTCTACAAAGCGGGGTTGGTTTTTTTATGGTTTTGTTTAGATTCTTGTATGTTAGTTGTTATATGTTTAAATATAAATATATGTTTATGTTTAAATATGGATATTCAGTTTTTATTGTTAATTGCATGT
The DNA here is from genome assembly GCA_030295005.1 of Cephonodes hylas. Taxonomy (NCBI): domain Eukaryota; kingdom Metazoa; phylum Arthropoda; class Insecta; order Lepidoptera; family Sphingidae; genus Cephonodes; species Cephonodes hylas. The sequence continues at coordinate 5,256,339 of AP025386.1, read as the reverse complement.
CTTATTAGGGACACGGGTATACGTTCATCATTGGGGGAGGCCTATGTCCAGCAGTGGACTTCATTGGCTGATGAATGAATCTCTTGATTAAGAAAGAGCAACAAAAGAGATTCTCGCCCGTTCTCTAGTAATGCCTAGTGATCTGTGGCGCTCTTTATATTGAGATGGGTTTACATAAACGTATGAAGTCCTCAAAATCATGACTTATTCCTTTTCTTTTGTTAAACAGTCTGTAGGTAATATTAAAAAAAACTTATAAGGGAAAGCCCCACAAAATACTTTACCTGGAACGGGCATCCTTTCAATCGTACCCGCCGATTCAAACCGCAAAACAAACATACATACATAAACTCACGTCTGTCTCCTGTTAGGGTAGGCAGAGACCACAGAGCGCTAAATGCCACGGTCCAACCACACTCGCTTCGTATCGGGTTGGAACCCGCGACCGCTGAGATTCTTGTCCGCGCGCCTAAACCTCGAGGAAATCACTGCTTCACGACAGTTTCAAGGACTCTTTATTTTACCCTCTTTAAAACCGCAAAACCAAAGAGTTTGTAAATAAAATACTGCTTGTTTGTTGCTTAGTAAACTTCCCCTAGCCGACGGCAGTAATTCTATCCGATATCACCCTATAGATTTTACTTTCACGCGATACGAATACAAACAAATTCTAGTGGACAATTGCTGTCAATTTTTGTATTTTTCGATTCCGTGCTACTATTAAGAATTTTATCGTAGAAATATCATATAATTAACATCTTGCCAGCCCAGGGACTCAAACCTGGGACTGGACACTCTACACTTGTGCCGAGAGATCATGAGATTTTATTGTTTACTTTTACATTAGTTATACCTATCACTTATTAACCACCTAAGTTATAACTGTATAAGAAACACGAAATAAATAATTATAACAACCGTGAGATAAGTTCATGCAACACACTTAACATGATACCACTTTGACAGTAAACAAAACCTATTAAAATAAAATCGAAATTTAAGTAATTTTGATCGCAGATCTAGTTGCACTCCATAAAGAAATCAAAAGAAAAATCCCAACCCCCAAGTTTACCCTCCACCGGTTAAAGTAACACTGCAACTGCGACATAAACACGGGGGTACTTTATACCCCGGCACATTAAGTACCAAAACACGGTGTGCGTAAAAAATAACACTTCAGTGTCCGTGTGAAAACCTTCACCGGTGCGCCGGGGTCTCTTGGACCCCCAGTACGGATTGTTAACGCTTGATTGCACCGACCATTGTTCTGGAAAAAGAGTATTTGCATAACATTAAGACGACATTTTAGTATTTGGATAATGGAGGTTGTCGAGTTAAAGTTGATGGGATGATTTTTTAGGTTCATTGTTGCCTGAAATTTCGATTGTGAAACTTTAGACTGCAAATGGCCGTTTTTGATGCATTTTTGTTTGATGCATCGCTTCTATTGGTAGTGGCGTGATGATATATAGATCTTAACCTTCTTAAATAAATGGGCTATCTATTAGTAAAATATTATTACAAATCGGACCAGTATTTTTTTAAATTAGTGTGTCTATCTTCTTAATATGAAATAAAAATGATGAAATGTTGGCTTGGTCTTTTCAATCTATGAAAAATAGAGCCTATAATTTACCTAGTTACCCAGAATGTTGCCTTAAAGTCTTCACGGTTAAATTATGTATTAAATTAGAAAAGCAAGTAGAAAATCTTTCCCATTTATCTCACCATAACAAACATAAAAACCTAAAAAAAATCAACGAATTCTGTTTTTACCCCACTCCTATCTCATTTAACACTTACCATCTCAATGAAATTGAATAAAAAACAATACACGCATCACGCATTACGCTTGCGAAGAAAAGGCAACACAATTTCCCTCCGATTATTCAATTAGCATTGTTGGCGGCCACTCGGGGCGGAGTGTGTGAATGTTGGCACTCTCGGGGCGTGTTTGTTTATGCAATGGGCCTGTTAGACCCGCCGGCAGCGCGCGGGGGTTGACTGCTTAATATTCGTTTTGTCTTCGAAATACAGCTGGGAGTGAATGAGGGATGTGTGATTTTGGTAAGGATTTTTTTGTCTTATTATACGTATTTATATGATAGTATGGAGTATTGTGTATTTTGCGGTATGTATGGACCGTAGTAGGTGTGGTAAATTAAGGGCTAAAACCTCTCAGTTGTATAGGAGCTGATGATACACTAAAAATCAGCTCTACTGAAGTATTACCGACAGTCTCGTAGCGCAGAGTTCGATTCCTATGGGAATAGGAAATTCGGAGTGTGAAAAATGCCCTAAAAACGGCAATAGGCTCGCCTCTTATCAAGAAATACTTAAAAGGTATGAGTATTATAACACATACGTGTAGAATTGTTGAATTGTTTTGCCTACCTCTTCAGGGTATACAGGCGTGAGATTATGCAGGTATGAAGCCTCTGATTAACAAAAAATACGTAAAAAAACGAACAAAAACCTAACCCATGTATTTACAATGAAATTCTAAAATTCACCTTTGCGTGTAACTCGTCACTTAAAATTTTATTACGTCAATTTGCCTGGAATAAAAACTTAATAGAAATTACTTGATTAAATTTAACAAAGCCCGTTGTTTCAGATTTTATCGTTGTAAGAACTTCCTACATAACACTTTTATTGTGCGTTTTGTGATAATGTTCGTGTGTTATGATGGCTTAATTCGAGGAAGGAATTTCTTTGGCAATATTTATGAAAAAATTCTCGCATTTACAAATTTTTGTTATCTGCAACAATAACAAAAATTTAGGCGAGCTTACAGTCATAATGGCCTTTTTAAAAGTATAACGTGTCTAGATAAAATCTTAAGGCGTAAGTACGGAAATGGAAAAAAATCTTACTAATTTAAACTAAGTAATAACCTCTCTTTTAGCCCTTTTATGACAGTTTAGAATTGTATGGGTTAAATTTAAATTGTAATTAGAAAACAGTATAAGTCGTGATGGCCTCAAGGTTTAGGCACGGGGTCGAGAATATCGACGGTCGCGGGTACAAACTCCAGGCACACTTTGACTTTCCGAAGTTGTGTGTATATTCATAAATAATAATTATTTACTTTAACGGTTAAGGAAAAGATGATAGTGAAACCCGTACACCTAAAAAGTTTTAAGATTTTTTTAGGTATGTAATCCACCAACCCCCACTAGGCCAGCGTGATGGCCTAAATCTACGTTCTAAACCCTCTTAGTTGTCAAAGAGGCAGGCAGCAGTGGGACGTATGTATTTAAATAACTGTGAAAAATGCATCACCAAAATATTCAAGTCATTACGTTTTACGTGAAACGGAATGTAATTTCATTTGTACATCTGTCAGTGACGTCACATTAAACCAGTCCACTTGTATTAAAGGTGTTTTAACTTTATATGGCTATGAAGTATTAAGAAGAAGGTTATAAAAATATCAATTAAAAGGGTTAGGAGTTTTGATGTAAAGCGGGCATAACAGGACTATGCTATATTAATACTTTTAGGTACCTACTTATCTTATTGGATAATTTAAAAAGGCAAACTTAATACATAGTAGTGATCTAAGAAATTTAATTAAAATTAGTATGTAGCTAAAATGCGTTATATCCAGGACAAGTAAAAACATATTTTTATTATAACATCCATTGTTACATTCACTAAGCTTTAAACGCGATACAAACGTACTTTTGGCGTTAATAACTGTCATCAAGATTAGGACAATTTCATATTTAAAAAATCGTTATAATAAAATCTAATAGAAACAGTCAGTCGTGATAACATCAGGTGCCATTTTGTACAAAAAGTTCCCGCCAACTCAAATCTGTCAAGTGCGAGAGTGAAAAAACATTGTGTTGTCTATGCCCCGCGGCCGGCGGAGGCTAATTGCAAAGTAAACACAACACAGTAACTGTTTTAGCGATTGTTTGCGTTTTTTGGCGGCCTACACAGCTGGTAGGGGTCGATCCGACCCCTAAGGATATTGTTGATACAATGTTTTATTGGTGTGAGAAGTTGCGGCGAAAAAGTCATGTTTTAGACGTGATAAATTAAATTTTTCTTGGTAAAAGATAGCTTAGGGTTAATCTAGGGTGTTAGCTAAACGGCGAAAAAGTCATATTTTTAGATATGATAAATTTGACATTTCGGGATGACCAAGGGTTAATCTAATGTAGTATCTAACGTAATGCAAAAATTCTTCAATGGATCAAGCCGCTTTTAAACGTATGAAATATAATTAAAAATACATTTATGATGGTATTTACAACTTTCGTTTATCTTTAAAAGTTAGAAGTAACATTTTGATACAGTAAAAACAACATACGTCAAGCAATTTTTAAGGCAATATTTTCAAACATACTAATATGCAATCATAATATTTTACTACGACGGGAAAATAACCGGTTTCAAACTCAAGTTTACACGAGACAAATTTGTCTAATTCTGCTAAAAATATACACAAGTTTTGATCCATGAACACAGTTCCACTTAGAACATTGGTAATACAATTTGACTAGAGCAAAACCATATTCAAACTATTCTAATTTACAAGACACTGCAGTAATTTATTCATAGTCTTAACATTTGCTATTATTTCTAAACATATTACCGATTTTATTGCTATGTTTTTGGGAAACCTCGCGAAATCCTTGAGACTGTAATAAAAATACAATGCGGCTATTTACATAATAGAAACGGAGCTAAATTAATATCAGGAAAGAGAATTGTTTGACAATCACTTATGACAAGGATTTCATTTGAATTGTATCAAATCGTGTTAAGCCGTTTTATGACTCGCTTTTGGTAGTTAGTCCCGAGACGGGAAGTGTTATTGAATTCTTTAAAAATTCTAAATATCAGCATGGGGTACGGATATTTGACAGAAAACAGAAAAATATAATTATTTATTTATTTATTTAAACTTCATATACTAACAATGTATACAGGCGGACTTAATGCCGATGGCAAAATAAAAAAATATAAATATAAAAAAAATATAATTATTACGACTTTTAGATGATTTTAAAATTATATTAGTTACCTGAATGCGGAAATTCGTTTCTACTCACCCCTCGGTGGATAAGATTTGTTATATAATAACGATATGATATAACCGATCTATTGTACATTCATCGTCTTCTGCCTTTCCAAACTTATGTGCGGATTCATAATAAAAAACTTACTTTAACACTGAAAAACATCATGAAGGAACCTACACGCTCAGTTCTTAGGATTTTCTTAGGTGTCTACTCAAGCCAAAGTCAGCTTGACTAACCCCCTTTCTATTAATGTAATAAAAATATTTGCACTCCTAAACCAAGTGGCCGCAGAAGTATGAAGTCATCACTTATCGGCCATTTGGGCACACGTGCCCGCCACGCGCCGCCTTATCTGTTTGCCCAGAAATACTCAGCGGAAAATATCTACGCCTCACACTCTGTAGGGCGTAAAGTATAGTAATTTCAACGGGCTAAGAGACATAAATTATTAATCTCTTAAAATGCATCCATATATATTTTTTAAGGAAAATGTTGCAAATTGTTCCATTACACCCTTGAATAATATGGAAATTAATATCCGGGTAACGGATGGATGAGAGCTGCTCAACACCGGGATGGTTGGCGCTTTCTTGTGGAGGCCTACGTTCAGCAGTGGACGGCGATAGGCTGAGTATATCTAAGAAACAGTTATTATTAGTCTCCAGTTTCGAAATAAGCTTTGATTCAGACAGACAAATGTTTGTATGATCCACGAATATTTGGTCCTTTTTGTGAGACCGGAAATTCTCTCGTAATTATTGAAACGACACAAGATTTGTATCCTAGTGTGGGGTCAGAACTATGTATGTGGCTGTTTGGTGTATTTACTTAGTGTCTCCGTCTGTGACGAATTTGTCTTTTGCTGGTATCTGGTAGGCGGTTATAGACTGTACTACTGTGTGAGTTTGATCTGTTTTTATAGAAAATACTTACGAATGCATTCGTAAGCTGTTGTAATACTGAAGAAAATTCACTACGATTAATCTGTTATTAGTCAACAGTTTTTTGCCAGTCTGTATAAGACCTGTGGTGGTTCTTTTCCAAGTACACAATAACCTTCTATCTCTTATCTCCCATACAAATTGCTTAATAAATTAGAAATCAAACATGTCCCTACACTCAACGCCCCAAAGATTTCAATGTTTCAAATAGTCCGTAATTTATTAGATAAATTTCAATTTACCAATAATTCGGTTAGCGCGCCCTTAACGCCATGCTGGCAACATTATCGGGGTAATAAAACGTCGAATTCGGGTAATGCAGGCCTCTAATACCTTGGTAATAAGGTCGAAATCTCCCTGTTTTTTTTCTCTTGGAGGTTGCCTCTTCGCCCTTGCCGTGGGGTCGTGAAATTTATGTGTTAACATGATTTATGAGCTGGCAACCCTCGTTACAGTGGGTGTTGCCACCGATAATATATGTATTATGTTGGTGGAAAAATTGTGTTAGAAAAATGTATGGATATACCGAATAGGGGAGATGCTTTAGGGTCCAGTACCCCGATTTTTTATAGAAACATTATGCTATTCATTTGATACATACATACACACTCACGCCTGTATCCAAGGTTACGCAGAGATATATTTATAAAACCAAGTTTGGCAGCTAAGTTTTAGATCCACGTTATATGGTTCAAGTACCTTGTTTACTATTTTTCGTTACAATTGCTGTCTTTACGATGCTACACAAACTCTCCTAGTGGAAAAATCACAACACTGTTGTCTGTCTGGGAAACAAAATGAGGGTAAAAACAGACCTATGTTTGAAATCCTGAGTAACGTATATAAATCAAGGTTATAAGTATAGTAATAAGCCTTTTTGGTACATCTTTGGTACATGAACGAATTTTGTGCCTGGCTAAAAAAATATGTCACGAAACAAAGTCTCGATTCTCCCACTCCGTTGTCTCTTAGTGGAACCTAAATTTTTGTTTTGTATACAAATAAATTCCTTCCGAAATTTAATTGAATGTTCACCCTCCAAAACTCAAACCACTATGCTAAAACAACAATCCGGTTTAAAATCCTTAGGCGTCCATTACTCGCCCCTCTGTCAAGTTGACGCGGCGCCATCTTGAAAACATGTTTTTTGGACGAAATTGGCATTAGACACAAGGACATACAGCCTACGTCGACTGCAAGGGTAATAATGTTAAAAAAATAATTGTTGAGGATGTCTCCTGTTGTTGCGGGATCAAATAGCGCGAAAAATGGGTAATTGATAAGTTTGCGTCGAATGTTTGGTTATTTGGATTGTTAGGGAAGAATTGTACAAGGGTATAATGGAACGGAAAGAAAGTGATTTGAGAACAAATTGCAACATTTTTTTCGAAAAAAGTATGGATAAAATTTAAAAGAGATTAAAAATTCGTATTGAAAATTTACGTTAAACCTAGTATCATGACTAAGTAATATAAATTATATTTATAGAAAAACGTTTAGTTTAACAATTAGAAGTCATGGTCGTATCCTATCATTAAATTATCGTTTTAATAAAATATATGCATCCTTGTCATATAATAAGTTTATGATAAGAATATGATTCTCATAATTAAATTTAGAGAGAAAAGACTAAACTACCTTAGTGAAATGAAAAATACATATTAAAACCAGCTTATTTTCTTTATACTAACAAATGTTATAAAATATCATGACCTACTGATAGTTGAGGTATGTATATAAGTAAACAAACAAAATATGCCGCCAATTTTAACGAATTTCGATATAAAAATACATGGAACCTTGAAACAGGTTATTATATACCTATTTATAACAAAGACATATAAAAACACGGCTAAAACCCCGAGAAAATCTAGTGTTGTGATAAAATATTCAAAACAGTTGCTACAACTTAATAATTATTACTAAATCAAAAAGTTCCGCGAATTTTCGTTACAAAAACTCGGAAATCGCGCACCCGAACCGTTTCGCCACGACGTTGCAACATTATTTAAATATGGAACAGAACGTAAAGCTAAAACTAGTTACTACCCGCAACTCTACGCGAAAATTAACACATCTAATATTTTTCTATGTTTGCTACATTTCTGATTGCAGCTTCGTTTGTATTTTTCGCTGTCATCAGTCCAAATAAGACTCTTTCCTGGGTACGGGCAGGATTTAAGCCTTAGTCCGCCACGCTGGTCTAGTGTGAATTAGCAGACTACACGCCTAAGAAATTCCTAAGAACTTTTAGGTGTGCATGTTTCCTCACGATATTTTCCTTCACTATTAAAGTACCTGATAGATAATTGTAAATACACACATAACTATTCTTATAACAAATTTTTCATCACTGTACTGTTCTTATTGGTGGTTGTGTGATAATATACTGTCTATAGCCTTCCTCGATAAATGGGCTATTCACAAAAGGATTTTTTACCTCGAAACAGCAGTTCCTGAGATTACCGCAAACGAACAAACTCTTGAGTTTTATATTAATACAGATTATACCAAGGATAAAGCGACATGGCTGTGTTTACATAATTAAACGTAATTATCGTGTTCATTAAATCGTTTGGATGTGTTTATGAACAGACTTAATGTTTCCAGCATTTTAACTTGAATTATGGGGAGTAATGTAAGGTTTTTGTACACAATTAGAATTTAATACTGCATTTACTTAAATAAATCCTCCTTATAATAAAGAAGTATGTTTACACCAACATTAAGACAGTTAGTACTTGTATATAAAAAGGGCTTTATTGAAGCGCAAGTTCCTTGTCTTCTTAAAAATTTAAAAAAGAATTTTATCAAAGCTTTCTCCGACTCGGTAATTGACATCTCAATTATGCACCGTCGGAAGAAATAAAAATCTCAAATGGTTAAAGTATTTAATTAAAACACCAAAAATATCAAAAGCTCAAAAACTTAAATCTTAATAGATACCTGAAGGACGATCAAATACTGTCATTCGAATTTTGTAGCACAAAATAAAGTGTTTACTGTGTTCAAATCTATTTGTTTTAAACGCGGCTTTAGACCACCTAAATTAATTTGAACATTAATATTAATGCAGAAATGTACTGCAGAAATGTACTGCCGAAATAACTTCCTTTTAATTTGTAGTTACTTGTCTTTCAAATAAAAAACAAGATGGGCGCTACAAGATTAAATAAGATAGTAATAATTATTGCTAATTTATACTATTTTCAAATTGTAAGTAATATATTAACTGGATGTAATTACATTAAAACACAGGGTGTTACAAATATTAGGCAGGCAGAGACAAAAAAGAGAAACAGATTATATCAACTACCGTCTAACCATAGATAAGGTAAAGTAGCTCGATTATCTGCCCGATCTAAACCACACCTTTTCAAATTATCGACAAGCCGTAACGAGATCCCTACACGGATCCGCCATTAGCGGTCATAGACAAGCTCGACCATAAACAACGCTACCCATCGACAATCGGAGCCGGAGATAAAAATCGAAATTCGAAAAAAGCGCGCCATGTCACGAGGATTAGCGCTCCCCTATTGTGAGGCAATGACAATTGGTATAGGCGTCCTTGTTTCGCTCGTGGCAGCTGTGCGAGTGCGAGAGAGACGGGTATATTTCTATTTATTTTCACTTTTCAATGGATAATGTGACAGTTCGTATGAAATGTTTGTTTGGAATAGAGTTTGAATGGGGAGCGTTCGGGCTAGTTTCAAATGGATGTCGTATTATTTTTATTTTGTTCCCAATCCGTCAACGAGGATTGTGATAACGGACGCATTTGCTTGTTTTCAAAATATTTTCAACAAACACGGGCATTCAATGTTAGTTTTTACAGATCCACGGTAGCTGTTTGATTTGTACTTGAAAATTGTTATCACAACGCCCCTTAAATTTGAAATGGAAAAAAATATTTAACCAGTTACAGTTTACCTGAAAAAATATAGTATAGACGACCCACGGTATAGACAGTTTAAAATATAGCAAAAATGATATTGTTTTATGGAGATTGCAAAAGTGAACCTTTCGTTTCGTTCCGAGCGACGGGCCAATAACGACAGTTCTGTTAGCAAACAAATCAATTTTGGTAATAAATGGTTTTGAATATAATTGTGATGATGAATTTTACTTGTCTTATGTTTTCCTAAGACTTACAGATTATATCAAACCCTACGGACTACTCAATGACTATCAATCGAATATAAATAAACTTTTATACCATAACTTTTTGATGGCTAACACGTTTACCAACCTTCTTATATCAAAATATAAAAAAAACTCATCATACTATCGTCTAGAAATACCAATCTATAAACCAAACTGAAAATTTTTCGAAGCCGGATACTACATAAAGTAAGTCCGTCAAAGAACACTCGAAATGCCATCCGAACAACTCCAGACAAAAGCTAGCAATTTGTCTACGGACAACGACCACGACTAATACTCTAGTAATCTCTGTACAATATAAAAATCATTAACTCGAACGCCATTTGTCAAGTCGAAATTAAAAGACGGTGAAACGTTTCTTTCTAAGTGGTTCCGTGGTGTAAAAAGTTTTGAAACAGATTTTTTGATGAGGAAAGAGGCAAATAGACTAGTGAGCCACCTGATGTTAAGTGATCAGCATCATCCATGAATACAATACCAGAGGAATCATCAGTGTGTTGCCGAAGTTTGATGAAAATATAGACGCTTTTGGCATTGCAAAGAGACGTTGCACCTCCATTTTGTATCCCATTTACCATGGAGAATGCTGTGATAAACTTTTTGGCTAAATACCTCCCTGCTGCTGAATTTCCCTCCCGCACCACACGCCAGAAATTGAAGTTTGTGGAATAAGTTTTAAGTAAGTAAGTCCACCAACCCGTAAAAGGCCTGCGTGGTGAACTAAGGCCTTAACCCCCTCAGTTGTGCCCAAAAGTGAGACCTGTTTGGGCCTGTGAGGAAGAAAGGTAGAAGTCTACGGGACCGATTTAATCGAAAGCTTCATGCCATCTATTGCCCTTTAGAGGGACAATAAATACTTTATTAGACACTATATCGTGAACAGAACATCCCTTAAAAGGGATTTCTTCCAGACAACCTTGCAAGGAGAGCAATATAATTAGTAAGAGAATAGAGAAAACTTTACAGAGAAAACAAATTAAATTACATTTGGAGTTATCCACTCCTCAACTGAACCCTAAACCCAACAACAGCATAAACAAACAAAATTAAATGTCTAAAAGTTGATGTATGTAAACTTTTTGGATAAGTTGACTCGTGAATGGCCGCAGACAGACTGCGTGTCTCGGCGCAATACGCGCTCTTTTGTAGCCATGGACAACCGAGAGTGAACACGGCGCGAGCATTTGTTTTTTCAAATTTGGAATGCCCTTTGTCTATGGATTTGTACGATTGAACGCGACCTCTTTACAATGATGTATGTTTTAGTTTAATAAACATTTGTTGTACAATATATTTTTGTTTTTATTGTTAGTCCAGATGAAGATACAATGTACATCTAAATCAAACTGGTTTTTAATGTGTTTTTTTTATATTAATATCCTTTAAAGTGGATTTCGGATTTTTCGTTATGAGATTGTCATTAATAGCACGGAGTCTAGAATTGTATCTAAGAACGACAATAGTTTCGCCACCCAATACGTAGGATGAAAACACGATTGGCAAAATAGGGATGCAGAAATTTGACAGCTCATAGCAGTCCATTAGAAACGAAAGACCACAGGTTGATTTACAAAATGCCGAATAATCTTTAAGCTTTAAATCTTGATTTAACAAAATCAATTTGTCATATAGATAAGAATATACTATCCAAAATAAACAATTACAATCTAGACATAACACAATTAACGCGTAACGCTTTTGGCCTATGGAAGTCCCGCCACTAATGTGGATAGATATAAAAAGTTTTTCAACAGTATGACCACCTAATCTGCGTTTCTGAGCGGGTAACGGTAAACAGTTCGTAACACAGAAGCGAATTAACATAATGTGATGAGACAAACTTAATATTCATGACATATTGTCTAGTGAGGGAACGTGATCGTCAAATATTGTATACTATTCGATAATTTGATATAGTATGAACATGATTGGATATTTTTTATTTTTGTTAATGTTTTCTTTTGCGACGTATAATAGAGTTAGGAAATGGTTCTGAAATCGTTAGCCGGGTTAAATTTTTATTGGAAAAGTTTTTGGTAGAAGGCCCGTGCCCAGCAGCAAGACATAAGACTGATAATGCCTGTTATTTATCATATATATGTTCCAATAAAATTAAAGTTTACGTTATCTTGTATTATACCTAACCACATTAAAAGTCAATTAGTCCATAATTTCATTTGTTTCATCTTTGAACCTGCGACGCCACGTGCTCGCACCGACCTAAAGTATCGATATGTATGTTAAAAATCATAGTAGCATCTCTCATCGATGTGGAAACCGGAGATATATCATGGCGTTTTATGAACATGTTAAATTATAATAATTTGTTATAATGTGTTGTTAGATCACTAATAATATGTGCTTGGGTATTTTTTGTTTAATAATTGTAGTGTTTACTGTAGTAAATGTGTTAATTTTGAAATACCTAAAAAAAACAATTATATATTATAAAAGAAAGTTGTATGCCGAGTCAAAGGCTCGAATTGTTATATGGTTAGACAAATTGTTATAAAATTTTAGTATCATCTTGTTTGGGTGAGTTTGTTATTTAAATTTACACGATGATCATAGAAAATTATGAGCTTTAATCAGAATCTCAGCGAATTGCTTTTACGATAAGTTTTTTTACTAAAATATGTACAGGGTGAAACAGACCCTGATCGCAGACAAGCAATAGTTACGCTGATTACATATACATCGGCGGTAAAAAATATCCCGAAACAAAAAATAACATTTCCACCTATGCGCAGAACAAAGTTATATGTACTTTAGCACAACTTCTCTTTCTCAGCGATTTAAACTTAATTGGGCACAAAATTATCAGTAAATTTTTATGTTCTTCAAACAACAACAAAATTTATGATTATTATTACTTCACTAGTGCAATGTATAAACAATTTTAACTCATTATAGACATAAAAATTACTTTGGTGTTATAGTCAAAGTAACCTTATTCTATGCATAGGTCGATTTTACCCAAATTGTGGTGATTGGAAAAGGTCAATGTTTTTGACGGAATTTGAAAGCCAATGTGTTTGCAATCATCGTAACAATTACTTGTCTTAGTTTTCGATTACGATCTCTTTACCTCTATGCATTCCATAGGAATCCAAGCAATTTACGACCAACTTCACTTTATAAAAATGCACCCAACAGTCACATACATAGTCATGACCCCACACTAAGATACGAGTCTTGTGTCGTGGGTATCAGAAACTACGAGAGACTTTTCGGTCTCACAAACACCCAGACCCGAAACAAATATTTGTGGATCACACAAATATTTGTCTCGGTGCGGGGATCGAACCCGCGGCCGCTCGTTTCGCAAGCTGGTGTCTAGCCAACTGCGCCACGGGGCTGTCAACTTACTTAAAACGATATTAACAATGTCAAAGTACATTGTTTAATCCCAATTACAGAGGTCGAACCTCGACCTTAAAAGCAAAATTACAAATTACATTACATATCTTAAATACTTTTAATTCGCTATCTACTTAAATCCCATGCTATAGATATACCAGTCAGTATGTTTGCTATATTTTAAAGCTATTACTTGCCAAACGAAAGACTTTCATAAATACATTTTTTTTGTCTAAATATAAAATCGCACCACAGATAAAAAAAATACCTACACAGAAATTGAACACACGAATTCCCTTTACACCGTCCACTGCGCCCCAGAGCGCTTATAAAGTGCCAAGTTCAAATACATCGTGTGACAAAACTAGTTTTGGTGACTCGCGGCGTCGCCCATTCTTTAATTATGTTCCTAAATTTAGTTTTTTATGTCATTTTGTAGTATCATTCGATTTGGTACTTCCTAATAGTATTGTGTATATCTGTGTCTACGAAGATTGATATTTTTGAATTTAAAGCCTTAGTCTTCCGAGTTTAAGAAAGAAGTTTTCCGATCCAAAACTTTCTGATACACTTGCATAAAGCATGTTTTCATATCGCAAATGACAGAATAATTCGTCTAGGGCCAAAAATTATGCCATTGGAATTAAAACTTCTAAGTTTGGACCGGGTCCGTAGTGAGTCGCTTCTGGAAATTAAATACACAAAAGTAATTCTTAAACACTACATAACCCTTTAGTATTATTTTTAAACGGTGAAAGGAGGCAAACGAGCTAGTGAAGCCACCTGATGTGATTGAAGATTACCCAAAATACCAGAAGCCATTGCCTTTAAGGATAATATAACCTCTTTTCTTGAAAGTCCCTAAGCCATATCTAATAAGTACATATTGTAAAAATATTTTTTTCCCCACCCAGGAGTGAACCCGCGCAAGCAGCGTCGCGAGCGCACGACGTTCACGCGCGCTCAGCTGGACGTGCTGGAAGCCCTGTTCGGGAAGACCAGGTACCCTGACATCTTCATGAGGGAGGAGGTAGCCCTCAAGATCAACCTCCCGGAGTCCAGAGTTCAGGTGAGGGACCATATTGTTCATCATCATCAAAGAAAGTGATGGCCTCGAGGCTTAGAGTGGTTGAGGATTTTCGAACCTAAGGCACCACAGACTTTTCGAAATTATGTGTGTATTTACAGTGAATTATCACTTGCTTAGCTAATGTTACTCTTAGGTAGGATTTCAATCGCCAAAAATCTTAAAATCTTTTTAAGCAACGCAAAAACGGCGCGAAACAAACACGACGCGAACAATTGAATGATTCAATTTTCAAATATCAAAATTGGAACGCGTAATTCTATTTGGCGCGCTAATGCCCCATCCGTGTCGGTATAAATTGAACGTTTGAACGAATTAGCGGGCAGTCAACCGTCAACTGCTGGCGGGGAAGGATGGCGGGGAGTTTTGTTCACTTCTTAATGACGCTATGGGTGGCAAGGATTAGACGCCGTATCACCACTTAATTGAAACTTAATAATAGATGGTATTTCCTACGCGTGCCTCCAGAGTGTTATGGTAATTTTAAAGATTAAATGGATTACGATAGCGTGGAGTTTGGTATGCGTTTATGTCTCAAATCCGATTCCTTACGCCACATTTAACTCGAAATTTTAAAATAACATATTTCAATAATCGTATTAATTGGTGATTAGACTACTGTGCAGCAGCGCACTTTCCGTTTTGAATAAATTTTGTAGATAAACGTAAAAGGCTACTGGTAAAATTTAAAACATTAAGTATAGAAGTACAACAATTACATAACTTTGAATTTGTATCACGTTCAGCTGTTTTAACTCCCACGTATTATTGAGCCGTTTTCCTTCTCGAGCACTAAAGTAAAAAGCAATCATCATAATATGTCCACTGCTGGACATAGGCCTCCCCCAAAAAGCAATATCAAATTAATATATTGAAATAGCGTACTTCATACATTACACCGGGTCTGACGAAGCCAAGATTAATAAAATTGATAGTGTAGCTCTCATCATTATGGCGCGTTAAATAGCACCTTTTCGAGACACATAGCAACATCCCCACCATCCATACTTATCTATACATATACATCCTATCGCCATGGACCATCTCTGCATTTGGAACGGGTTAGATCGCCACTTAAGTCACTAATTCAGTGAAAAGGTTTTCCTACGATACTTTCCTTCACCAAATTACACAAAAAAAAACATACCTCACGCCTATATGTAGGCAGAGATGCATTTCTGCACCCACATTTCGCCAGGTATGTATCAGTCCCACGTAATAGGGGGCGAGCGTATTGCCGTTTTTCGGGCACATTTCCAGACTCCGTGCTGCTACTGAAAATTTCCTAATGGAAAAACCCAGTAACACTTTGCCTGACCCGGGAATAGAACCCAGGACCTCTAGATCGCACGGCACATACTTGTACCGCGAGACCGCAAGACCAAATTACGTATTGTGAATACACACATAACTTCGAAAAGTCCAAGAATATGGGCCTAGTATCCCTTATACTAGCCATATACATTTAATATCCATGGTTGTATGGAAAACGTATATTTCGACCTATGCATCGAATAGTTATATGTGCTTTTGAACAATTTCTCTTTCCCAGCGATTTAAACTTAATTGGGCACAAAATTATCAGTATATTTGTATGTTCTTCAAACAACAACAAAATGTATGATTATTATTACTTAACTAGTGCAATATATAAACAATTTTAACTCTATTATAGATATAAAAAGTACTTTGGTGTTATAGTCATAAGTAACCTTATTCGATGCATAGGTCGATTTTGTTGTTGTCAGGAATTTTTTAACCCCAAAGGGTTTGTAGTCACCATGGCTACTACCTGCCTTAGTTTCCGATCTCGGTCTGAATATACCCTGTATTTACTCACAACTATCTAGATTCTAGACTATACTTCGCGCCTGTACCTTACAACTACGATTTTTCACTAATTAACAACTTTATCAAACCCAAAAATCGTACGCCCATAAAGATATGCTTTTTGATAGGGCGGCATAACAAGTGGCGCCCTCTATTCCACGTAAGGGTCGCTAATTGGCAGTTTGATCTCTACGCGAGTGATTTGACATCAGCACGCCTCATTACTGCCATCAAAGGCCAGTGATATCCATCATTTGAGGCCTTACGAAGGGAGGAATTTGCATCGACATCAGAATAATGGAATATTGTAAACTACATAATTGTTTCAAGTATTCAAGTAAAAAAACGGTTCGAAGAGTGTGTAGCGTAATGGCATAAATGGGATTAAGATCGACCTATGCATAGAATAAGGTTACTTATGACTATAACACCAAAGTACTTTTCATGTCTTTATAGAGTTAAACTTGTTTATATATTGCACTAGTGAAGTAATAATAATCATAAATTTTGTTGGTTGTTTGAAGAACAAAAAAGTAACTGCTAATTTTGTGCCCAATTAGATACGTTTAAATCGCTGAGAAAAAGAAGTTGTGCAAAAGCACATATAACATTATTCTGCGCATAGGTCGAGATGTTTGTTATCATAATTAGGGGTATAGGTGATTTGTGTTATGAGTTCTTCGATTAGGAAATTGTTAGTAGCACAGAGTTTGAAAATGTACCCGAAAAACGGCGGTAGGCTTGACCTATATTACGTAGGACTAATATAATTTTACTAATCTACAACATCGGGGAACACAGGTGTGACGTTATCTATTGAGCTTTTGCCTTTAATTAAAAAATATTATTAAATGTTAATTTGATGGGAGACCGACTACGCAAAAGGATCTTTACTCGTGATTAAATTGTTTCGTTCCGATTTCATTAAGCGTGTATATCTACAAAGTTTTTAATGAAGTCATAATGAGAATTGATCAATCTTAGTTCCCGATTCGGCTAAAGTAATATTAGGTAAATAAATTAATACTTAAGAAAATTCTCTGTATCAGCACATAGTAACTACCCTGAAAATAGTAGGTAATAGGCTCATCTACTAATACCAACTTAAAACATTGCTCTCAAAACATTGACGTAGAAATACTTCTCTACCTACTCCTTCGGGGTTACAATCAAGATTATATATGCATACATAAATAGGTATATTTATCAAAGTCTGAATGAAGCCACTTCTCATTCAGTATCACCTACAACAAAGCCATAACCCTTCCAACATGGAAAATATAATCCAAAAATCGATACTACAATAGTTGGCACATCTGTCGTTGCTCTTTTTGTCCAAACCATTGGAACAAAGGTGCTAGGGTTCTGTTAATCCGGGGTGGAAAGGTTGGAGCACGTTGGCGCCAATAGTTGGAGAGTTGGCGTATTGGGCAAATGTTTGTTGTGTGTTGTTTTGATCAAATGCTTCAGTAATAGTAGAGTATTCGATTTTCAATTCGGAAAATGTATGATTGCACTGTATATGTTGATAACACTAAAATGCAGTGTAAAATGGAACGTCACTCGATATAACAATAAATTCGCTAGTGTTGAAATCACTTGGCAAGGTATGGTTTAGTTTGCCTTCCATACAATGATAATGTTCTCTACATTAAACGACGTATAACGCCATATAATGCACAATTAGTGTCGTTATATAGAATTTACACTGTATAGGTACTAAAGATTTTTCGAAACCACATCGCGGCGATCGCTGGTTCAAATCCAAAAAACACTAAGTTAAACTTGTAACAACTTTTTCATGTCTATATTCAAAGAGAAAGTGTAAATAATTTTATCCGCCTAAATTTATATCATTTACTAAACCCCACATACAAAAAAAAACAATAAAAGAAAGATTTTTTAAATAACCTCACATACTAACAAAGAACAATCCTTACTCTTAAATCATTACTCGAGAAAAGAACCCAGGACCACATACAAATATTCCACCACGTTTATCCCTACGCCCAATTCACCCCATCACAAATTATTAGTAGTACTGTCGACATATCAATTACTACACGCGTCGTGTTTGTTCTTCCGATTGCGTTTGATTTATCGCGCTAGCTCCCGCGGTTGGGGCGGCTCGACCGTTAGGGATGAAGTTCTAGCGAAATGGGCGGGCAGTTGGGAATTTAATTGACGCTGTTAGTAGTAGCGTTTGTTTGTTTTCAGTTGTTGGGTAGTTAAGATTGTTTTGTTTGTCGATGAAGAGATTTTTCTTACCATAAAATTATGGTAAGAAAAAATCGAGCTTAGCAGGATATAGTCGAGAAATAACAAAGGTGAAATTTTAATCGTCGAAATTATCATGACTAACTCAGACCAATTATGGAATTTTTACTAAATACAGTGGTTCTATCGCTATAAATGTTTGGTCCTGCGTCAGATTGCACAATCGAATAAGGGAAGCGCCCGAAATTTGTTTAGATCCATTCCCTTAGAAAATACGAGTACATATACACAAAAATATTTGAATTACTAACAAACCATCCCCCCACAGGTGTGGTTCAAGAACCGCAGAGCGAAATGCAGACAGCAGCTGCAGCAGCAAACGAACACGCAGATCACCAGCAAATCGTCTTCCAGCACCAAGACCACAGTCTCCAACACGCTGAAGGGTTCCTCCACATCATCCACAGCCAAAATCACCACCTCCAAGTCCTTAACCAGCTCCGCCAACAGCCTGACCACGAGCAACAGCATCACGACCTCATCTCCTAACCTTCCTATCACCCCCACGACTTCAGTAAGCCCCCCTATTAATGTTATATGCAAGAAGGAAGCAGCTAACTACGAGTCGTCTCCCCTCAACAAAAATAGCTTGACTTCGCTCACACACTACGGGAACGACGCAAGAGCGAGCGGGAAGGAAGATTCCGCCTCCAACATCCATGGGTACGGAGTGACCCCCAAGCAGGAGCTGTACAGCAGCCCCAAGAGGCTCGACTACAGCAAGTTGGACTACACGGAGAAGTCGTTCGGGAGCAACTTGGTGAAGGACCAGTATAGTTCGCGGCTGACGGGGAATTTGACGCCCCTGGGTTCCAACTCCTCGATTATGACGACGCCGTCGCCGCCGATCACTCCTCAGAGCATTAATGGGCCTGGGAATGTGTACCACCCCGACAGCTACAACAGTTTCCACTGGCCCGGCAGCTCGGACTACATCAGGAGCTACTCGACCTCCCACCACCACCAGGGCTACGGCCAGAGCGCCTACAACTCTCCATACTACCCCAGTCAGGTGATTTGATTTGTTTATTTCGGTTATTTTTTTTTTTAGGGGGTTTAATGGTCGTGTTTCAAATTTTGCATATTTTTTTAGTTAATCTATTTTTGAGAAATATTTACCATACAAAATAAAGTTTGAAGTAAAGTATTTAAAGAATGTTATATTTCAATGATCAAAGGCATATTGCAGACATATAAACCGTACACGTTACTTTCAATTTCGTTTAGCCAAAGACATGCAGAAAACTGAGAATTCAATTGCTAGGATCCACCGGCAACACTTTATAAAAACTGTTACTATGATACATTATAACATCATTTGTTTAACAACATTTAGTAAGACTTGACCCAGAATTTAGCCCAGCTATGGAAGGCCACAAATCAAAACAGTTCTATTACTCCTAAAAACTCACACTCATAATAATCACTATATTAAAAACGAAAACATATAAATTCACAAAACCGCAACGGATCGAGCCATCAATACATAACAGAAAACTAATTTGGAACATAATTTAATCAAAATATTGACATCGAAGCCAGTTCTATATATTATACAAAGAGGTGGCTATTAATATACAATAATTATATGATTTTATTGACGAGCGCGTGTCCGCTAGATCCGGGAGATTAGCTATTATATCATTTAATTAATTTAGAAATGTTGCACTAAATATGCGTTGAATTAATTAACTAATTAATTTTAATTGTACTGTTTGTGATAGAGATTTTTTTTGTCACCTAATATTTATATTGGGTGGAACAAATGTTTTGTGGTGTTAGTTGACTAGTATAGATGTAAAAGATCTTAATTGGATTAAATTTGATAATTTAGAGAATTGACATTATTATTTACTAGCTGTTGCCCGCGACTTCGTCCGCGTAGACTATAGGTTTGAGATCAGAAAGAAAATAAGTTATAGTCTATTTTCCTCCTTAAAGTCCTATTTATGCCCATACCAAAAATCATACACATCGGTAAAATTATTTCAGCGTGAAACCGTAACACGCCGGTCGGCGCCTTGTACATAATTATTACGCGCTTGATGATTATTTTGAAACTGCGATATCTTCTAAGATACTCATTGAAATCAAATGATGTTAAGGGCAAATTTCTTTTAAATTAAATAATTATACTGAATTACGCATTTATTTGGGTAAAGATTAATATAATCTTTATAAAAATACCTTCACAAACAATGCTTTATTTTATAATAAATTTTGTTAGCATAAAAGAGGTTATAGTGAAGCAACCCTAAAAGTTAGACATATGCTACCGCTGACTTTTTTGTAGATATTATCAAGCTCTACAACTTTTCTCTAGGACTCAACTATATATCTCCCATGGGTAAGGCAGCGTTTGGAAAAAACGGTTTCGTTCGCCCGTTTTTTCTCCGACTTACTTCGCAAATCCTGCTACAAAAAAAAAGTCTTATTATTATTCGGACTAATATATAGCCTATGACACTCACAAAGAACGTAGCTTTCTATTGGTAAAAGAATTTTCAAAATCGGTTCAGTAGATCGCGAGTTTACTTTCTACAACGTCACAAACATACAAACTTACAAACATACAAACTCACAAACCTTACCTCTTTATAATATTAGTATAGATATAGATGACTCTCTTACGCATAAAAAGCTACGCGTTTTAATTCTGTAGATCTATTAGATTTGACTGAAGAATTTAAGTCAAAATGTGTCTAGCAATTTTTTTATTGAATCTATGTTTCTTGTAGTTACAATTAATGAGGAAGTAATCATTATTTTATATAACATAAAAAATGTTTATTGAAAATAAAACACTTGCAGTGTTTTATAATACAGAACATAAAATGCTTAAGAACTGGTGCCTACATACAGATTATACTTGTGTATTGGTATTTTGTTCATCATAAACTAACCTCAAGTCCATTTCAGATGGAGTACTTCAACGGGTCATCGGTGAACCAGTCGCACGCCAGCCACCACGGCCACAACCTGTCGACCAACGGCAACCAGCTTTACAACCAGGTGTCCTTCGGCAACCCATCGCCCCCAGCCGCGTGGCCCTCCCACAACATCCTGTCTTCAGGCCCAGAGTCGCCAGAGAACCAACAAAACTCACCACATCTGAGCATGCTGCAAGCTACGCAGATAAGTAACTTCTCAAACACAGGCAACAGTTACTTCGCACCAGAGAAATACGGCATCAATATGGTTTAGTACTTCTAGTCGTTGTAAATATAATGTATAAATATAGATAATACCGCGCGGTTTGACGGGAGTTTTTCGCTCCAGCTCTACGGAAAATTCACTTTGTCTAGTCTGTTTTGTTTTAGTCTGGGGTGGATTTTCAAGGCACACATTCTTGATGCTTTTCGAAGTCTACGCCATACATTCCGTGTTCAATACTTACTAGCAGGAGTTTGGAAAGTATCAAGAATGCGTTCTCTATATTTTACGGAGCGAAGAAATTCTCCTCTTACCGCGTGTTGATACGTAATTGCATTTGGTTAGGTGTGGGCCGTCCGGAGCTCCCATAGGGCAACTCTGGTCCAGCTGTTTCCTGGCCTAAGTCATTTTTGGTCTAAACTAAGAGCAAGATTTAAAGTCGTGCTTCATACTTCAAAAATATCTGGCAGAATGAAGTGTGCCTTCGACTTTTGCTCTAGTTTGAAAAAAAAAAACGAAAATCAACGAAAAAACAAATGAGGGCCTATTTATATCGAAATCTTGAACTCAACCCCGAGTTATTTTAGATTGTATATGTATAGAAAATTTTAACGCTTCAAACGAAACCGTGTAAAAATGGAAGTCATATCATATGTGGAAATTAAATTCTTTCTAGGTTATTTAGTGACGGAATTCGCTAAGTTAAAGCGGCTATAGTGTTGTGACGCGGGAATCTACGGCACTCCGAGACACAAAATTTTGATACTTTTTGCGAACGCCAAAAACAAATGACCTAGAATCCATACTATTCTAGACTTAATACTGCATCTGAGATGCTTAATATCGAAAGAAACAAAATTTTAATAGGTTTACAAAATTGTCGTTCACAAATAGTTTCCGATTTTGGTCGCCAGAGGCGCTAGCGAGGCCACCGCGTCGCATTTTGTAAATATTAAGAGTTATTTTGTATATGTGTGTGCCCAGATTGTAAATGTGAATTAGTGTAAGGACTTTTGGTATTTTTTTATATATGTGGGCGTAGCGAGGTTAGAAAACGGGAATGCTAGACCGGGGTCTAGTTAATATGGTTTTAAAGCTAGGTTTGATCAATCTAGTTGATATTATGTGTGTACAAAAATGGATATATTTTGTGTCTGTCGTTTTATGTAATTTATTTCCAAAGATAGAGCTTTTCGCTCAGGACATAGCCGCTTTATCCCGTCCTGGCTGCGCCCACGAAAACCAGTGACATGACCTTGCCATAGACAACTATGGCGTCATAGACAAACCCCTGGTTGAATGAGGGTTAAACTTATTTAATTTCGATAATCTGAATTATATCGAGCAATAATTTCATTTTTAATAAATTATAATAATGAATTGAACAATGAATTGCTTGGAAGCGCCATTTTGCGATATTTTAAATGTCAAATGTAAATTCTAAATTTAAAAGTCGCTGGGTCAACGGCCGGCCAATGGGAGATGGCCGTTATTTGACGGCGACGTCCCATTGGTCACGTCGGCCCTATATTTCGAAAATGGAATTAATTAAATTAAATGCTAAAGAGATTATTAGTTTAATTTAATTGTTTATTTTACAATTAGTAATTTAATTAATTAAAGCCCAACTGGAGGAGTGTAAGTTTGTAATTTATAGTAAAGTTTAAGGTTGGACATAGCTAAGTTAGTGTTAAGCTCGTAAGTACAGCGTTCGATAAAGAGTCAGTGTATTTTTTTGTAACTTAAGTTGTATTTTAACTGATAGCTATTGAAATATTGAATCCGAATATATGCATATAAAATACAATTTTGTGTGTTTTATTTATGACAAACATCTTCTTCACATGTTTTTAGCAATAAATGTGACAACTAATATTTACATCTACGATCACGCCCGTATCATAAAAGTATATGAGTAAATATTGATAACCATAGACTACAACCCTAACACACGTTTTTACACCCAACAGTCAAAAAAAAGTTCTGACCCACGAATCATGTATCAGAAACTACGAAAGACTTTTCGCTCTCACAAACACTCAGACCCAAAGAAAAAGGTTTGTGGATCGAACTCGTAGCCCCTCGTTTCACAAGCTGGTTTTTAGTCAACCGGCCACGAACACTGTCCGTATTATATCTTACAGATAATAAATAGCAAAAAACATAAAACAATGCTGTTATTGTTTTCAATCAAAATACTTTTTTATCACACGACGAATCAGAGACACAAGATAACATTCAAAACATCTTTGGTCATTCAGTCGATATTTGGAAAAACAAGAATAATAATTTAAATACCAAAGGAATTAATGCTGCTCCTGAACACATCCTATAAAACCACAGAACAGTTGAATAAGATTAGGAGGGAAATAGCCAGTATTTTGTTTGTCGCCGCTTGTCTGTCACCTGTCCATTCTACTACGACCACACCACCAATAATCAACATTTTAAACAAAAATGAAGGGCTGTTATTAGATGCCACACATTTATAAGTGTTGCATTACACACAACCCGAACTCCTAACAAGTGGCCGTGTCAAACATATGACAGTCTAATCATAGGTTCGGCACGCTCGGCATGCTCAGATTTCCGTTCTAGTCTTATTCAACTGTTCTGTCACTTAAACCACTCACTATTTAGAAGTTAAAAAAGCAGAAGACGTCCTTTAATAGTCCTTTAATACATGTATCTTGGTAATAAAGCGCGTATCACTTTTATATTTCTTCTTTTTCTTCTTCATCAACCCATATACGCCCACTGCTGAGCACGGGTCTCCTCTACCATTGAGAGGATTTAGGCCTTAGTCCACCACGCTGGCCTAGTGCGGGTTGGCGGACTACACACCTAAGAAATATTATGTATTTATTTTTTTTTATATTTATGTAGGTTCTATTCACGCTATGATAGACTTTGCATAGTTCCATAAAACCCATGCATCTCAATACTCCAGTCAATAATCTTTAAGCTTTGCATCTTTATTTCACAAAAGCAATAAATGAAAATGTCCCAACCCCAAATAAACAATTACAAACTAGAAATTACACAATCAACGTGTGACGCTTTAGGGCTTCTATAGAAGTACCACCACTGATTCCACTATCGCACCACGCGTCAGAAATTGAAGTTCCATCCCTAATATCTGGATGGCGTTCCTCAACAGTGCGGTTCAAACGCTTTCCTCCCTCGCACATCTTTGTGGAATCAACTTTCCTTGGTAGTATTTTGATGACTCAGGAACGATAATTTTAAGTTCTAGAGTAAGTTATAAGTAGGTAGGTACTGTATTCCAATCTGGCTACTAACATTTCTACCTTTAGGGAAAGTATTTCAACCCAATTGTTCGTGAGACATCATTATCAGCCCATATACGTCCTGGGTACGGAACTTGTCTACAACTGAGAAGATTTAGCCCTTAGTCAACCACACTAGCCTGGTGCGGGTTGGTGAACCAAACATTATAAATTCCTAAGAACTTTTCGGTTAGGTTAAGTATGTGTGATCCACAATAATTTGGTGTATTATGTTGCTTTTTGATTCTACTGCTAATTTTTAAACACATCTAAAATATGAGTACGACGGTTTCCAAACAATAATAAAACGCAGTACAAATTATAGAAGGATAATCAAATGTGACTACGGCTTAACTGATAACAATTATAAAGCCCAATTTCTTTAAATACGCCCTGTTTTATACAATCACCAGGGCTGCCAGCAAATAAATCGCAGCTATACGGTTTAGTATCTGCAATTATGCAAAATTAGATTGCATTATACATAGGTAACCATTCTATGCAGTTTTTTTTTTTTTTTTTTTGTTAAAGAATCTTGGATGACAGTTGAACAAATAATGATCGGAATATGGCCCCCCACCCCACAATAGTTCTTGTTTTTTTTTTCTTTTTTAGGATGATAGGTACAAAAATTATTGATAAAATTCGTACTTATGTTTCATCCCGTATGCCTTTGTATCGTATTATACGAAGTGATCATGGATACAATACCTCATCCTATGATACAGAATTTGTATCCAATTATACAATCTGGCAGCCCTGACAATCACGCCCACGCCCACATATACGCCCACTGCTGAGCACGGGTCTCCTCTACCATTGAGAGGGTTTAGGCCATAGTCCACCACGCTGGCCTAGTGCGGGTTGGCGGACTACACACCTAAGAAATTCCTAAGAACTTTTAGGTGTGCAGGTTTCATCACGATGTTTTCCTTCACCGTTAAAGCAAGTGATAATTCAAAGTGAATACACACATTTGGCACACACAGCTGATTTGGCTGCTAACAAACATCTGACTTATGATCCTTATATTATGTACAGGGTGTAGTCAGACCGTAATCAGAAACTAAAGTACGTAATAGATAAGGTCATTACAAACCCCCTGACGTTAAAGAAAGTCCCGACAAAAAAATAAAAAATTACCTTTTTCATACAACCATAGGCATGAAATGTATGTGGTTTGTTGGTAGAACGTCAAAATTTTTAATTTTTGTCGAGACTCCTTTTATCGTCAATGGGTTTGTGACCTTGCTTTTACCATTACTTGCATCAATTTTCATTTACGGTCTGAATACACCCTTTATTCATAACGACCTATGCATAGAATAAGGTTACCTATGACTATAACTCCAAAGTACTTTTTATGTCTATAATAGAGTTAAACTTGTTTATATATTGCACTAGTAAAGTAATGATGATCATAAATTTTGTTGTTGTTTGAAGAACATAAAAATTTAATGATAATTTTGGGTCCAATTAAGTTTAAATCTCTGAGAAAGAGAAGTTGTGCAAAACCACGTATAACTTTATTCGATGCACAGGTCGATATTATCGCATAAAAATACGTTATACTCAAACAAAAAGTCGTACAATCATTAGTCATGTGAACTGTCGGTGGCGCAGTGCGTCGCGGTAACCCGATAGGTGCGGGTTCGACGACTGAAGCCTCACACAGACGTCCTACGATACTGGCATCCCCGGTCGCCGGCCAAATGTTTGAATAACTCACTTTTAACTTAATAAATGTAATGTTTAGGTAATTGTACATTATGTAAAAAGACCAGTGTTGAAAAAGCAGTGATGGCCTCGAGGTTTAAGCGCGCGGTCGAGAATTTCGGCGGTCGCGGGTTCGAACCCCAGGCACATACCTCTGACTTTTCGAAGTTATGTGTTAATTCACAAAGAATTATCACTTGCTCTAACGGTGAAGGAAAAAATCGTGATAAAACCTGCACACCTAAAAGTTCTTAAGAATTTCTTAGATGTGTAGTCCAGCAACCCGCACTAGGCCAGCGTGGTGGACTATGGCCTAAACCCTCTCAATGGTAGAGGAGACCCGTGCTCAGCAGTGGGCGTATATGGGTTGAGGATGATAATGAAAAAGACCATCGGAAATTAAGGCGGGTAATAGCTACTGTGATCACAAATTCAGTGTCGATAATAAAATCCCGACAAAATATAAAAAAATATTCCATAAAAACTACGGTATGAATGCATGTGGTTTGCATTGTAGATACTCGTAAAAGGTGTTAAAAGATGGCTATCAAAAACTAAGACGGGTAAAAATTACAGAGAAATTAAAAAAAAATCCCAACAAAAAATAAATTTTGACTGTCTCCTAACAATAGGAATTAAATGCATGTGGTGATTACGAAAACGTAATTTCCTAATTTCCTTTTATCGTCAATGAGTTTGTAATAACTGCAACTATTACCTCCTATAATTCTAGTAACTCCCATTTAGTTACATGCTTGAACGATACTATATCGCTAATTTTCGATATAATATTCATTATCAATACACACTTAACTTAAGTAGTCGATCGAGCCATCGAGCCCAGTGGCGTGCCATAAGAGAGGCCTATGTCCAGCAGTGGACGTAAGAAAGGCTGCTGTTAATGATGATGATGACACATAAAGACGGCCGGTGGAGCAGACGAGTGTTGGAGTGGAGACCGCGCTTAGGCAGACGTAGTGTGGGACGACCTGCAGCACGATGGACCGACTCGAGTGTGGTGGCGGGTAGCGGGTGGATGAGGGCTGCTCAACACCGGGATGGTTGGCGCGCTCTTGGGGAGGCCTACGTTCAGCAGTGGACGGCGGTGTATATAGACACACATAACTTTTTGTATAACTGGGGCATTAAGCGCAACCCCTAAGATAGTCTTTACAAATCACGAGCCTAATATCCAAAGTCACTACGCCTAAAAGACTTCCCACAATTTTAACGTAGGAATAGGAATAGGGACTTTTCCTACGCGCTTATTATCTCGAAAGCAAAACCAGGAAATAGCAGCAATAGCACAAATCAGGAATATATTTTATATTTAAAAAGTTGAGGATAAATAAATAAAAATTCGTGTTAAAATCATTACTGTCCCATTTTTCTGTAGAAAAATTTGTTTTCTAAACTGAAAATATTATTTATATTATGATGAGACTGATTAAGCGGCCTATCTGAAGTATGAATACAATAAAATAATTCCTTTGAATTTTATTAACTGGTATCTCAACTATAAAATAACTGCGTATTGTAGAAAAACAAAATCCAAATATATTTTACTATCCCCGATTATCAGAATCAGAAAAAAGCCTTGAATCCATGGCGATTTTGTGCTTAAAACATTTATATCAGACGTAAAAAATACCGCGAAACCGTGAAAATAGAGGGCGCGAAATATTTTTATAGGCAGAGGAGTTTGGCCGTACAGCCATATTTCCAAGAAAATCCTTAATTTTTTTAGCATAGGTTTCAAAAAGTATTTTTCCCCCGTTTTTGACATGATCAATAATGCGTTGCTCCTATTGGTCGTAGCGTAATGATAGCTGTCCTTGAAAAACAGGCAATCTAACACTGAAAAAAAAAATTAAAATCGGTTGGGCAGTTTCAAATTTATTCCTACAACCATACATGCTCAAAAATTTTAAAAAACTTAAATTCTTTATAACATTAGTACAAATTTATTCGTTACGCAGATACTTACTTAGATATCGGGTTGTGAACTAGGCTGTTTAGTTCACAGAGACAAATGTTTGTTCGCCAAACAAATGTTTGATTATTTCGAGTAAATTTATATTATTCGTGTAAATTATTTCGTGTAAATTATGTTCATGTAAATTCGTCATAATAATACCATACCCTCGGGTATAGACAAATTTTGTCAAGTTCTTTTAAATCAGTTTTATAATCTACCGCCGCTTCGAAGAAACAGCAAAAACTTTCTTTGCAACACGAAATCTGAGTTTTTCTTGTAATAAGTGTAACAATTATACATCTTTTTTACACCTTCCGCAGTTACAACAAATCTTAGTCTAATAATACCTACGGAAAAGAGAATTCCGGATTCTATACTAATCAGCTATCATACAAAATAGGCATAAAAAATGTTGATGTTAAGCGAAATTGATGGTTTTATTTAATTCACAAGACTAAGACCTAAGCCCCCTTAGTTTTAGAGGAGGCTCGTGCCCAGCAGTGGGATATATAGGCTTGTTATTAAACTGACTGTGTACCACTGTATGTAATTTCTTTATTTATGAATTAACGAAATAAAGTTTCCATAAATTGACTTGCCCTATATTTTGTTGTAATAATTTCCGTCACAAAATTATAGCGCCACATTAAACAGTCTTAAGCCATGTAACAAGCAGTGATGGCCTCGAGGTTTGGGCGCGCGATCGAGAATCTCGGCGGTCGCGGGTTCGAACCCCAGGCACACACCTCTGACTTTTCGAAGTTATGTGTGTATTCAAATTGAATTATCACTTGCTTTAACGGTGAAGGAAAACATCTTGATGAAACCTGCACACCTAAAAGTCCTAAGGAATTTCTTAGGTGTGTAGTCCGCCAACCCGCACTAGGCCAGCGTGGTGGACTATGGCCTAAACCCCTCTCAATAGTAGAGGAGACCCGTGCTCAGCAGTGGGCGTATATGGGTTGATGAAGAAGAAGAAGAAGCCATGTAAACGTAATAACATGTAACCTATAACAAACAAAATCATACCTCACGCCTGTATTCCTCTAAGAGATAGGCAGATAGGCACTTCTACTGCCGCAATAAGCGTAGAACATAATATAAAAACAACAAAAACGGCCAATATAACCCCACCCTGAATTTTCGAAGAGGTTCCTACGCTCCCAGATTTCGCATACAAATAATATTAAAATTCGACTGATAATTTTAGGTGTGTAGTCCACAAACCACTAGGCCACGTGGTGGACTAAGGCCTGAACCTCTCAAAAGTAGATAGAACGTGTATAGTCTGATAATAATGACGATGATAATATGTTTAACGCATAATTAAATCTCTACATTAATCGAATCGTAATAAAACAATACTCGCAGCTACAATTAATTAAAACAAATAAAACACTAAGGAATTAGAATGAATGCCAAAGTAAAAATGTGAGCCAAGTTTTCAACAAACTCGGTTAGAGTTCTTCAAAATTAGCTGTTTAGGGGTGGTTACTACCCTTACCCATATAACTACGCAACGCAGGCAAACTTTACTTGTACTTAGATATTCCCTGGAAAATGTATTTTTATTTTACACCGGCAACACCAGTTAGATAACCCACCAATAGCAGCTCGGCGATTTCAAACCCAATGCTGCCAACACGAGGATCTAGTATGGTGAAACTCGCGCTTGACATGTTACTTTTGAATTTGGAACGTTTTGAGGCGAGCGTACGCGGTGATATTCGCAGCTGTATATAGAGATGTATCGCTGTCCTTGTCTGGCGCGTGGGGGTGCGGTATACTTCCGTCTCGCTCTAGTGCGGAGTTAAGCCGCTTATCTTCTGCCCGCACGCCGCGCCCCACTTCCCTGACGGCTGCTGCGCGTAGCGAGGCTATTCTACAATACTCTAAAATATTTAGATTTTATAAATATTATTTTTATAACAAACTACAATATGTTTTGAAGAATAAAAATGTCCCTATGATAGAAATGGGTTTATTTTAATCCGAACATAAAGACATTGATATTAATTTAATCAAAACTGATAAATGGTTTCCAAAAATTTACTTAGTATTGCGCTAACAACTTCAATAAAGCCTTAAATATATTTAAATACTTAAATACTTAAGCTTGCTTTTGCTTGCGCTTATGATCGAACTGAGATGAGAAATTCGATTTCTCTTAATATCACATACACAGTGCAGACATTCATTTAATTTGAAAACTGTGTTACTACGGAGAATTTTTTAATGGAGATATCCAATAACACTTTGTCCTACCAGGGACCTCTAGGTCACACTGTACATACTTGTGCCGCTAGACCACTAGGCAGTGTTTTTAAAGCCACAGCCCAGTATACTATATACTTAAAAGCCCGGCTTGCAAATATCCCAAAAAAATATTTTCATGCTTTTCTTAACAAAATCAATTCACCATACTGTTGTTTTCCTTCACCATTAAACCCCATGATAATTCAATCAACACACATAACTTCGAAAAGCCAGAGGTGTGTCTGGGGTTCGGACCCTCCGGTGAGATTCTCGACCGCCTTAACCTCGAAACCATCACTGCTTAATAATTCAAAATAAATAAAATAAACATTGCAGAATGTACCAACTTGTCTGTATATATTACAAGTGTGGCACTCTCACTGGCCCCCCTCCACCCCCCCGGACAGCCTGCACCCCCCCCCCCGCAGACACCCACACATCGCTACGTGTGTATAGTATGTATGTATGTATAGACAATCGATGGAGAGATGTAATTAAGAATCTCTCGGGCTGAATTAGTATATAGTTACGTCACTAGGAGAGGATTGGTGTATGATCAAGCTTTGTGCGTTTGATGGGTAGGTAGAGATGTTTTTTGGGTTTTTTTGTGGGGAATAGCGTATTGGTTAGTGATTGGTATGAAAAATAGTTTCATATTGACGATTTAAAGGAACTTGAAGAAATATATTTCAATAAAGATAATTTAGACTTTGACTTCAGTATGTTTCGAGTACGTTTCAAGTCTCAGCGTTGCTGCTGATGTCATTGTGGAAAAATCCAATAAAATTTCAGCTGACACGGTAATCGAACTTAGGACCGCTAGAAAAACAAAAAGTGGAAAAACTTCACGACAAGGTAGAGCCTAGTAAAAAAAACACATACGTCCCACTGTTGGGCATGGGCCTTAGTCCACCATGCTTGGCTAATAATCATTAACAGATGAGATACCTAAGAAATTCCCTATAACTTTTAGGTGTGCAACTTTTATCACGATATTTTCCTTCACTGTTAAAATACGGAGGTAAAAGATCATTATGAATTTTATTTATTTATACACAATAAAGATAGAAAAAACATTATTATTAAATTCGGCAGCTGCTTTCTAATGAAATTTCTTAATAATATGTGTGTTGTTTGACTTTTATTTCACCTTTCGTCTGTTTATGTATTTATCTATGTATATATTATTATTCTGTATATTATAATATTATATAGGTATTTGTATGTAATATTTATTTATTTAATCATTTATATATATTATACATTTTGCTTAGTTATAGCAGTTTTTTTTTTCTCTTTTTGTTATTTGTTTAATCTTATTTTTATTTATACACCTACCTTTAATCTCTGCATCACCCTACGGTTGACGGTAAGAGAATGCCTCAGGCATTATGTCCGCATTTATACACTTTGTGTAAAAAGTATAAATAAATAAATAAATTGTTACAGGTCACAACTTAATAATGTATCTACTCAGTGTCACAAATGGCGGCCTTATCACTATCGGCGATTTCTTCCAGACAACCGTTAGATGGACTGGAGAGATCAAAAACACAGGTTGGGTGGTCATACATTTAGTGAATTTTAAATTGTAAAATAATGATGTACGCAAACATTTCTTCTTCATCAACCCATATACGCCCACTGCTGAGCACGGGTCTCTACCATTGAGAGGGTTTAGGCCATAGTCCGCCACGCTGGCCTAGTGCGGGTTGGCGGACTACACACCTAAGAAATTCCTAAGAACTTTTAGGTGTGCAGGTTTCATCACGATGTTTTCCTTCACCGTTTAAGCAAGTGATAATTCAATGTGAATACACACATAACTTCGAAAAGTCAGAGGTGTGTGCCTGGGGTTCGAACCCGCGACCGCCGAGATTCTCGACCGCGCGTCTAAACCTCGAGGCCATCACTGCTTGGGTGGTCATACATTTAGTGAATTTTAAATTGTAAAATACTGATGTACGCAAACATTTACGTACTTATAACTTGAAAAGAAAGAAGTGTGTCCTGCAGTTATAATGGGCTGATATGAATAATGACGATGAAACCTGCCTACCCCTTCTGGGAACACAGGAGGGGTAGTATAAAAAGGTCGCATTTACTGTCGCCTTCGTAAAGGATCAGGAAGGACCTCAATGAAGTATATAGATCTATGGTTAAGAGTACTCGACAGAATTGCTCAAGTTAGGTATGATTCTTTGGCCATATTTTTCAATGAAGACTATAAAAGCTGGGGTAACTGTACCTCCAAACTAACCATGATAATTGTAACACAGCATAATATATTTCACCTAAAATATATGAAAAATTTTAATATGTAAAATATAAAAAGACCGTGATCTAAGGCAGGTAATAGCTGCGGCGAACACAAATCAAAATCCATTGGTGTTAAAAAATCCAGAAAAAAACAAAATAGGTACAAATTTTGATGTTTCCGTAATCGTAAGATAATGTGATAATTAGGAAAACGGCGAAATTTTTACTTTTTGTCGGGATTTCCGTTGTTGTCAATTTGTTGGTAATCACCGTAACTTTTGTCTGACATATTTTCCGGTTACGGTCTTTTTACACCCAGTAAAATATAAATTTTCGATTAATTTCAATAATTAAAATTTTCTTCCTCAAATCACAACCAGAACCTTATTAATCCTTTAAATAGAATTGCATCATGTAATGATAACTTACGCCATTTAATTTTGACATTTCAAGATGGCCGACATAAGAAGACAATAAAATGCGGTTTTTATTGTTATATTTACGCTCATTTAGCGCATTAGATGTGTTTTAAGAAGAGACAAAAATAAAAGAAGGTTTTAAAGGTTATGCATGTGATTTAACATGATAATCATGCAACATATTGTCTCTGCTTTAAATATAATTTATGACGGAAATTTATGTAACTTTTTAAAGCATATATTTACCACCAAATCGTGTGAAAGCATAATTTTTGAGATATTCTCTTTAAGTTTTTATTTCTCTGTAGGTATTTTATATTTTTTAATTTTCTCAAGTTTTCTTCACTGTTAATAAGAAATTAAGTAAAATATCATAGGCATACTACATAGCCTTTGCATTTCGTTAACAACTAATTATTCATCAATATTATCAAATATGTTTATATCGGCAGTTGAAGCAGTGATGGCCTCGAGGTTTAGGCGCGCGGTCGAGAATCTCGACGGTCGCGGGTTCGAACCCCAGGCACACACCTCTGACTTTTTGAAGTTATGTGTGTATTCACATTGAATTATCACTTGCTTTAACGGTGAAGGAAAACATCGTGATGAAACCTGCACACCTAAGAGTTCTTAGGAATTTCTTAGGTGTGTAGTCCGCCAACCCGCACTAGGCCAGCGTGGCGGACTATGGCCTAAAACCCTCTCAATGGTAGAGGAGACCCGTGCTCAGCAGTGGGCGTATATGGGTTGATGAAGAGAAACGATGATTTATTATGAATGCATAAACAACTTCGAAATGTCAGAGGCACATATATGTGATCATACAGTATTCAGAGGGTGACCGGAAATTTCGGCAGGTTATGACGTCATCCTAAAAACTTTCGGTATACAATGTATGTGTCATCTTAGCTATTACCTGCCTAAGTTTCCGATCACGGTCTGAATACTAATATGGTAAAATATGCCATATGTTGTCTTGCATTAGCGGTACTTTCATTAAAGCCGAAAAGCGTTACACTAAGGACGTTGGTCTAAGTCTGAAACCCTCTCAGTAGAGGCGGTCCGTGAAGCAGTGGGATGTATCACAGCCGATGATGATGACAACGAAGGGAAAAGTCAGTCAGTCAAATCATCTTTACAAGTAGACTTTTACAAGTTCTTACGAATCGTCATTTTGAGGCTATTTTTTTTAAACTTCTTCTTCTTCTTCATCAACCCATATACGACCACTGCTGAGCACGGGTCTCCTCTACCATTGAGAGGGTTTAGGCCATAGTCCACCACGCTGGCCTAGTACGGGTTGGCGGACTACACATCTAAGAAATCCCTAAGAACTTTTAGGTGTGCAGGTTTTATCACGATGTTTTCCTTCACCGTTAAAGCAAGTGATAATTCAGTTTGAATACACACATAACTTTCGAAAAGTCAGAGGTGTGTGCCTGGGGTTTGAACCCGCAACCGCCGAGATTCTCGACCGCGCAACTAGACCTCGAGGCTATCACTGCTTTTTTTCTTTGCATTTTTTTAAACTATTGCAGTCAAATAACATTATTTGGCGACTAAATACCAATTACAATGTTTACAAGAGCGCCAACGAGGCCTCAAGTGGGGTATTACTATCTGATAAAGGTTAACATTTGCGCCAAGCGTCCTCAACCCTCCAAGAGGCCACATGCCGCTCATTTTATTAAACCACGCGGGTCACAAGTACCGATGCACTTTACACGCCTGCCGACCACAATTATTAACTTTGGAGGGGTACTAATATACCCCAGGGATGCAAGGATTTTAATAAACATTCGTAATATGGTCTTTTGGGCCCGCGGTGCGAGATCGGTAGGTTTAGAGATGATGGGTTCGATTTAGGCATAGTGTTTTGGTAGTAGGAAAGTTCTCGGTTGCAGGACGGAGTCTTAGTCTTAAAATGGACTCGAAAAACTGGTATACGCTCGCTCCTTGTAACGAAAACGCAATTGACGATATGTGGGTTTCTAAAATTATACCACTCTTAAAAAAATATATTAAAAACATCTATGTTTTATAAGCTATCGGTAACGGATTCTCGAGTTGTGTCTTTCATGGAAATTGAAATGGGAGGTGAAAATTCTGCTTTATCTTTTTAAATGTAGTGGTGTCCTGAAAGTTTAGACGCACGGTAAAGTACCCATATTAGCAATCGCGAATATAAACAGGCACGTATCTGACTTGTCCAAATTGTGTGTACTGACATTTGACAATGAATGATACCGTACTTTAACGGTGAAGAAAGACATAATAAGGAAAACTGCACACCCAGACCTGACTCGAACCCACGGCCTCACGTTTCTCAGGTGACTAACTTTAAACCTTATATCTTAAAAGTCTTGTAATATGTCGAGGAACAAGTCATAAACGGTATAAAGTTACGCAAAGGGGCTTCCTAAGAAATACAAAACTAATAACCGTCAGATGTATTAGCGAAATGAATAATAAATCCCGCGCCACAGACAATGGGGCATTAGGTG
Organism: Cephonodes hylas; assembly: GCA_030295005.1. Taxonomy (NCBI): domain Eukaryota; kingdom Metazoa; phylum Arthropoda; class Insecta; order Lepidoptera; family Sphingidae; genus Cephonodes; species Cephonodes hylas. Next base: position 5,220,063 of record AP025386.1, on the reverse strand, counting down.
CACCATAGACAAGAGATTCGCGAGGGGAGCGCGGTGTTGCCAGCCGCAAAATTAATTTGGGAAAAAATGCAATAATTAAATATTTAGGTTCCAGACTTTTTTTAATCATTATCATTTTTTGTTCTCATGCATCATTAATCCTACGTTATAAGTATGCCATGGAGAGGTATTCGATTTCCAAGTCATGAAAATCATTACGAATACCTGGTAACTGGTTCCTTATTTAGTGCGTAAAACGTAGCTAACCAGACTTACAAATAAACGTCTTCTATCCCTTTAGCAATCAAACGTTAATGCATTTAGAATCCTAATAAAGAATGTTGCAAGTTTATTTTTAAATGATGGCTTCCAGGTTTAAGAAACTAGCCGGTCGGGGGTTCAAATTAAAACCCCAGGCACAGACCTCTGACTTTTCCAAGATATGAGTGTATTCACGCTGAATTATCACTTACTTTAACGATTAAGCCAAAGTTCGTGAGGAAACCTGCACACCTAAAAAGCCCTTAGGATTTTTTTAGGTGTGTATTCCTTCAACCTGTACTAGGCCAGCGTGGTGGACTAAGGCCTAAATCCTTTCATTTGTAGAGGAGACCCGTGACCAGTAGTGGGACATTAAGATTAATTAAATTAAATACACCCAACAGTCACACACATAGTCCTGACCCCACATTAAGATACGAGTCTTGTGTCGTGGGTATCAGCAACTACGAGAGACTTTTCGGTCTCACAAACACTCAGACCCGAAACAAATATTTGTGGATCACACAAACATTTGTCCCGGTGCGGGGATCGAACCCGCGGCCACTCGTTTCGCAAGCTGGTGTTTAGCCAACTGCGCCACGGGGCTGTCAAGATAATGACGATTCATTTTGCAAGGAATACCTATATTCATTATTTATTATTAATAGTATGTACCATAGAGTCAAATCTGAATTTCTGATTAAGTCACCCGCTGTGTCTCTTAAATATTAAGTAGGTATTCGAATTTTAATGATCTAGACAAACATAATAACTAGAATCCGGCAAATAATGTAATCTAGGTATTATATATGTTAATTTGACATTTAATTAATACCTCTTTCCTATTCGAGCTATCTTTTAGAACTAACATGTATGACATACCTACTTTTTATGAGAATGTTATGTCTACATTTTTTTATGTATTTAGATATACTATCATATCTGTATAGGGGTAGATAGAGGTCACCGGGCGGCTGCGGATGGCGGTGGGCGCTTCTCGCTCGCGTACCGTGGTCGCCCCACTCGGCGCGGAGATGGCCACCGGGGGGTTTTGGTCGGTATGCCGGTTTAGGGATTTTGTTAGGGACCCAGCCCGGCACTAACATCTGCGCGGATATGACGTCGCCGCGCGCCGGGCTGGAAGACCGGTGACCCCGACATACGCTTCCCGCCCCCCTCCCCCGGGCTGGCGGGAAGTAGAGCCATAAACAGCTTTCCTCCCGAGAACAAAAAAAAAAAAGGGGGTAGATAGAGGTCGTTTTTTGGGAATCTTATCGGACTTAACGTTGGTACTAAATGCCAAAAGGAATCTCACATTTTTAAATGTACTCGTATTTATAGGTAGGTAGCAGTGCCGTAACTAGGGCGGTGCCAGCAGTGCCCAGGCACAGGGCGCAGACCCTGGAGGGGCGCAGAAATTACCACACTAGTATCTAGTTTTATCTCATGCATGGTAGCTAAGCCTGGTTAGAGCATTCAGGGGCGCAGTTTTGTAGGCTCGCACCGGGTGTATAAAAGGCTAGTTACGGTACTGGTAGGTAGGAGTGCATTTCTGAACCTTAGCTTCGTGAAAAAAACATTTTAAATTCATCGTAATAGGAAGCACGGCTGTGGTCGTTTTTCAGGGAACGTACGGGTATTTAAACTCTAAAGGGAACCTATAGACTCAACCCGACTCGGGCATCGAAACCGGAAAAAAACTTCAACTAACTTACATCTCGAATCGTTAATATTCGAAAACCCCAAAATATAATTTCACCACTGGCAACCCCATGTAACCCAATCGTTGCACACGTCAACTCTATTATTTATGGATTCTTTAACATGTAAGTAGCGAAGGGGCGCAAACTATCGGACATTTGCGCCCACTGCCGCCTCACTGCCTCTCAAGAGGATTTGTGTTTCTATAGCTTTCTGACGGACCCTTTGCGGACGTTCGAGGGCTTGATGATAAAGCAAATTGTGTTGCCTCGCTTTTTTATTTTGGCGGGAGTTTAATTGTTGCCAGCGGTGTGTTGTCTATGGTTCTTCGACGTTTTTTTTAATAGCTTACTTATTATAGATTTTAACGGTGAAGGAAGACATCGTTATGAAGCCTGCACTCGTGAAAAATCTTAGGAATTTCTTAGGTATGTAAGCTGCCGACCTGCACTAGACCAGTGTGGTGGACTAAGGCCTAATCACTTTTAATTGAATAAGAGGTTCGTTTAAGGGCTGAGTATTTGTGGCACCGAAAAGACTCGTAATATCTGATACCCACGACATAAGAATTTCATCTTGATATAATCACTCTTCTTCTTCTTCATCAACCCATATACGCCCATTGCTGAGCACGGGTCTCCTCTACCATTGAGAGGGTTTAGGCCATAGTCCACCACGCTGGCCTAGTGCGGGTTGGCGGACTACACACCTAAGAAATTCCTAAGAACTTTTAGGTGTGCCGGTTTCATCACGATGTTTACCTTCACCGTTAAAGCAAGTGATAATTCAATTTGAATACACACATAACTTCGAAAAGTCAGAGGCGTGTGCCTGGGGTTCGAACCCGCGACCGCCGAAATATAATCACAGACCACCCTATTGGATGCACCTATTCAATATTAATATTTGTATACTAATGTCACATTAAAATATATTCCTCAATTAAATACCCAAAATTTCTCCAACACAAAACATTCAAACAAATTTCATTTTACGCCCTAACCGGCAAGCCGACCGAGTCAATAAAAGAGTCCCTAATGAAAATTATGATGACATAAAAAGCAATCAAACCATTTGAAAGATAAGGGAAATAGATCAAAGTGAATGCAATAAACCTCACATTTCGACATGGCGGACTGTCTAACGCGGCGCTAAATTGAATCGAGACGGTTTGCTGAACACCGCCGCACCGCCTTTCCGAATTACAAAATTCAATTTCTTAATACTTTCGGCATAAATCAAAACCTCCTTTTTCTGCGAGAAAAAAGGTCGCGCAATTCCTTGTCTATGGAATATTGACAGATAATTTTCCCGCCAAATTAAATTGAGGTTGGTTTGGTTATGTGCGATTGATGCCTATAGGACTACTTTATTGTTCAAAGTGATGTTGGAAATGAATTTAAGACAGAGTTAAATATATAAAACTATATATTTCGACTGCCTTATTAAGTTCATGGTATGTTTTGTGTTCAAGAAGTCCTGTTTTCCATTAACTTTTTTGTAGATCCGAGGAAAAAGATAGCAATATCGTCTTTTATTCGCGACTTAAGCTAGCATTGGGTAAGCTATGAGTAGAATACGTGTAAAATTAGTAAAATGCAATTAATCACTCAAATCAATCATGTTCTAATATACAGGAAAAAATGGATGTATGCTTTTTATATAGAAATTCCAGTTAAACATACAAATAGAGCAGATACTTTCTTTGTAACGGGCTCTATCTATAATGTACTCGGTCATAATCTTAGAAATACACCCGACAGTCACAAATACAAATCTTTCTGTTTTACAAGAAATACAATAAATTATAAACTTAATTTTTGTTGCGTTAACCTTTTATACGAAAAATTGACTAAGATAAAAATTAAACAAGTCTAAAACCCACCACGATTAAAATCGCAAATACGTCGCATTCTGGCAAAGATCTGTGTCTTCTTGCTGGGCACAGGCCTCCTCTGCACCTGAAAGGGTTTAGGCATTATTTCACCACTCTGGCCTAGTGCGCATTGGCGGACTACACACCTAAGAAATTTCTAAGAACTTTTAAGTCTGCCGGTTTCCTCACGCTGTTTTCCTTCACCGTCAAAGCACGTGATAATGCGTTATAAATACCCACGTAACTTCAAAATAGCTGGGGTGAGTCGCACCGAGATACTCGATAGCGTGCCTAAACCTTAAAAAAATTGGATATGTTAGGCCTTTAAGAACGTACATACATACATGGGATGAAAGTTTTTTTATAACTTAAAATTCCACTCAATTTGTTTAAAAATTGATTACGCATGAAAAACTACCCAGATCCGTTCAGCCGTTTGAGTGAAGATTATAAAATATTTTTCTTCTTATTAAGGTTTTTACGTTCATAAATTACGATAAAATAAATGATTCACAACCATTTTTCATATTTTGAAAGCAAATTTCCCGCCGATTTAACACAAATGTCAAAACTGCGTAAACTTTTTTTCTGCAATCGCAAAGTTGCCTGTTCGCAGTATTCAACTCGATTTATCGAATTATATTTAAAATTCTTTGATGTTCGCATTAATCGAATGAATCGTGAATATTCAATTACACAAAACTCGACTTTTCAATTTGCGATATCTTTTGTATCTCGGATAGGTTGGGAGTGAAACAATTTGTGTTCAATTTAATATTCAACGTACAGCAATTATGAAAGCACAATATTTCTTTTATTTATATACGTTTTAAATCTGATTATTTAATGTAAATATTTAATTACGATTGGCATTTTTGTCTGTAATATCTCATTAACAAAATAGCAAAATATATATTTGGCACGAAATCGTACTGATTAATTATTTTTGCCTGTAATAATGATAAAAACTATTATTAGTGATTAATCACGTCATTAAACACAATATGGGTAAGATAACAAGAAATCTTTTACTATCAAACCTAAATTATAGATACCTATATGTAGTATAAGCGAATACAAGGTAGACAACACAATTTTACCATCTACCGGCCTTGGACTTACCTCATCACATGCTGTGCACGGGACTCCTCTACAACTGTGAGGGATTCTTAGACCTTAGTCCTATATACTGGCATAATGCGGGTAAGCGAACTACACGCCAAAGAAATTGCTTAAAACTTTTAGGTGTGCAAGAAGTTTTTCTTCAAGGACTAAGTAATTGATAATTCATGATGAAAACACACATAACTCCGAAAAGTCAGAGGTGCCTGAAGCTTAAATCCGCGACCGTCGAGATTCCCGATCGCGTACTTCAACCTCGAGACCATCACGATTCCTATGAGACATGGACCTTACTATAGACAATTATAGTAGTCCATATAGTCAAATAGTTAAAGTTATACTTAAAGTTGACTCGAGCTTTATAGTCTGAAGAGCTTTAAGCGAAATCATATTATTTATCGGCCGCCGGCCTGACATTTCTAATCTAATAGTTTCCCCTATTCATTTATTTAGCATTTAATTTGTTCCGTATCAATTTCTAACACGGCTGGTTCGTTCACATTACACCGACAATGTATCGACAGGGGGACGACACGACTACAAACTACAAAATGTCGAACGTTTTGGACATATTTTAGAGATTTTCCATTCCCCAAGCTGAGACAAATATTTGTATGATGGACTAATAATAGTTTCGGGTTCAGTCGTTATGATGATGCAAAGAAAGCGTGTCTCAAAATACACATATAAATATATGCTTGTGTCGCATATCTTTATGTGTTAAAAAAACGTTGGTTAGATGTTATTAGTATTTAGGCATATTTTTGTACTAAATTGCGATTCTATCCATATAAAAGTCAAGAAATAATTCACTATATTCATAACGTCCCACTGTTGGGCACGGACTTTCTCTACAACTGAGACGATTTAGGTTTTAATCCACGTAATGTTCAGCATTGATGCCTTCTTTGTTTTTTTACATAGAAAAGAATAAGAAATTGTAAAATCATCACTAAATAACCTTTTACATTAGTATTTATATGACCTATTCATTCTAAGAATTATGTTTGGTTTCAAAATTTTCTACTTTACCTTTTATCCCTAAAGTATGAACGAACCACCAGCGTTAAATTCGGGATGTTTTTGCGGGGCTCGACGATTAGCCACCAATCCTCTTGATTTATTCCATTTCAGCACGACGCCATTTTAGGTCACGTGCGCGCGCCAAATAAGGCGGGAAAACTTGCCCGCCGTCATACAGGGTGGTAGAGAAATTTTTGGTTAATGGTTGTCTATAAATTATTCTAGTATTTTGACATTGGTTGATACAATTGGTGACTTTTTAAGAAGTAATTCACATAAATCACCCATTTATACCACGATACTGACAGGCTAGGCTAATAAAATAATAACAATAGGTGCTATTTGTTTGTTACAGGTACAGCTTAGTAAGTAAAAATTACTTTAATTAATTTTACTCTCAATATTTCTGATGCGAATCTCATTTTCTTTGGTGTTTTAACTTTTTAAAATTATTGACTACTCGCTAGCCGTTATCTCTTAAAAGAATTTGTATTATTCTTATTCGAGTAATAAGAGAAAATCTCTCTTAATTTTGAAATATCCAGACAAACCACACCCTAACAACAAAATTAATTTCCCTAACAATATTTTCGATGATGGCAACCCACTCTACACCATAAACAGTAATAGAATACCAAGTAATTGTGTAGTATTTCCATTCTTCCTTTTCTATCTAAAGTCCTTGAACGCTTAGTCCACAACCAATTAAGCTCCTTTCTATCCATTCATGACCTACTCAATCCCTTCCAATCTGGTTTTCGCTCTGGCCACAGCACAGTTACTGCGCTAGTTAAAATCACCGACGATATCCGTCTGGGGATGGAAAATGGCCAGTTAACTGTGCTGGCACTGCTAGATTTCAGCAACGCTTTTAATACCGTCGATTTCGACATATTACTTGCTGTACTACGCTCCTTCAACATATCTCCAAATGTGATTGACTGGTTTCATACTTACCTGTACGGACGCCGGCAATGTGTTCGCCTTGGGGAATCGATTTCCTCTTGGTTTGACACACATGTCGGTGTACCTCAGGGTGGCGTTTTATCTCCTCTGCTTTTTTCTCTTTTCATTAATTCCATTTCTCGGAATCTTGCCTCGTCCTACCACATGTATGCAGACGATTTTCAATTGTACTGCCAAGCTCCACTTGGACAATTGTATGATGCTATTCATACAATGAATAGTGATTTACAAATCCTGTCAGAGTGGAGTAAAGCACATGGCCTGAAATTAAACCCCCTTAAAACACAATTAATCATTATAGAAAGCCAAAGAACGATCTGCAAAGTAGACTGGACACTCTTGCCGCCTGTGTTGCTAGATGGGGTAAATATCCCATTTAGTGACACAGTAAAAAACCTCGGTATTCATATTGATCGGACTTTGTCGTGGGGACCTCAACTGGTGGCAGTCAATCGTAAATTGTTTGCGTCAGCGGGATCCTTGCGCAGGCTACGTAACTTTCTGCCGACTGCCACTAAAATTGCGCTTGCACAGTCTCTCTTACTCCCTATTCTTGACTATGCTGACATCAGCTATCTTGACTTAACCGAGGCCCAGCTGAATAAGCTTGAGCGTCTTCAAAATTTCTGTATAAGGTTTATATTTGGGTTACGCAAATATGACCATATCTCCGAATATCGCATTAAGCTCAAGTGGCTTCCTATACGGCATCGCCGGGATGTTCACATATTATCTCTCCTCTACAGTATACTGTTCAATCCTTCGTCACCGCGCTACCTTCAGGAACGCTTTAGTTTCCTACACACTGCAAATTCTCATTCTCTCAGGTCATCAGAGAATCTAATGTTGAAGTACCCAGCACACAGCACCAGTTTTTATGACCGCTCCTTTGCTGTCCAGGGAGTGCGGCTATGGAACGCTCTTCCGCTAAATATAAAGCAATCGCCTTCGCTGGTTACTTTTAAACGAAGGGTTAAAGCTCACTACCTTTCCATAGACAAATAAATCCTTATATATTTTTCTTTCTATACTTGTATATTTGTAAGTTTGTGTATTTATATGTATGTATGTTTATTTATATGTATGTATGTATAAATATATATGTATATATAATGTTTATGTATATGTGTTGTCCAAAGCACTTATGAGTCTTTTGTAAAATAATCTTTATTTTCTCTATTTCATTTGTAAGCACCGCCCATCTATTACTTGTATTCCTCTCCCTACCTGGTTGCCTGGTAGAGATCGCTATTAGCGATAAGGCCGCCAATTTTTATGTGCCTAATCAATCATTTGTTTTTGTGTTATTGTTACTTTATGTTTATGGTGCTGTAAAATAAAGAGTTATATTATTATTATTTTTAAGTTACTTACTACGTATCTCTCTTTAACAGAGGTTATAATCACTTTTCCGCGGGCTTTTGGCCAAACGGAAAGCTTATGATGATGGTAGCGTTATTGGTTTAAAGATAAGAATTTCCGGACTATTCTACATGTGTTTAATATAGCAGCTTTCTGTAATTGAAGGTATGTTAAGTTGTGCAAATCTAGGGTTTTTAAACTATTGTGAATTGTATGAGGGATAACCCCCGTGGTTGAAAGAACAATTGGTACTATTTTAACAGTTTGAGCCTGCCATTGAGTTTTTATTTCTATTGCCAGATCTGTATATTTAGCCATTTTTTCTGAGAATGTGGAAGCAAGATTGTGTGTGTTTGGGATAGCAATGTCAATCAGATATACTGTCTTCTTTTTCTTATCATAAAATGTAATGTCCGGTCTATTGTAGTGAATGGTTTTATCGGTTATAATTGTTCTATCCCAGTAAAGTTTATATTCGTTGTTATCAATAACTGTTTGTGGTTTATACTTATAATATGCAGTTTTTTCTGAAATTAGACTGTACTTTAACGCAAGATTTTGATGTATGATAGCAGCGACCTGGTCGTGCCGATGTTTATAGTCTGTCTGTGCGAGGGAGTGGCAAGCTCCTGTTATATGTTGTATGGTTTCGGATGAGTGGTGGCAGTGGCGGCACAAATCTGAAGCAAATCTATTGTCTTTAATTATATATTTTCTATAATTCTTAGTGTCTATTACTTGGTCCTGTATTGCTAGCATGAATCCCTCAGTTTCCGGGAACAATTCACCTCGCTTGAGCCATGCGTTCGACGCACTTTTATCGACGTTAGGGCTATTCAAGTCGAGGTAATGTCGCCCGTGTAGGGATTTCTGCTTCCATCTGTCTATTTTTTGGTCTATATTTGTAATCTTTTCATTATTTTGAACGGACGGATCATGCAGATTTAAGGGAGTGAATTTTTGATCAGCATTTACTATGGACAAGTGTAATTCTGATTCCAGTGATTGACTACGGAAAAATGACCTCAAACTATTGATTTGCTTATTGTGTAGATTGGTGATGTCGATGATAGCCCTTCCTCCTTCATCCTTGGGTAATGTAAGCCTCTCTATACACGATTTAGGATGGTGCTTTCTATATTTCGTTAAGTGGGTGTTTATGGTGCGTTGGAGGTTTTTAAGGTCTGTCTGTGACCAGCTAACGATTCCGAAAGAATAGGTAAGAATTGGTATTGCATATGTATTTATAGCTTTAATTGTATTTCTAGCGTTTAAATGTAATTTTAGTATCTTGTGCAATCTAGATTTAAATTTCTGAGTGAGTGTATTTTTCGTTTCTTTTTGATGAATTCTTTGAGTCTGTTGATATCCTAAATATTTATAACCAGTAATACTATCTACAGGGTCTATTTTCTCGGAGTCACTTAGTTGGTAGGGAATACTTTCAACTTTTCCTGCTCGAACCGATTGTATCTTACACTTGTCTATACCAAAGGTCATACAAATATTTTGAGAAAATTGTTGGGTAATGTCGACTAATTTATTTAATCCTTCTAGGCTATTGCTAAACAGCTTTATATCGTCCATATACATTAGGTGACTAAGAGTATGTTCTGGGTTATATTGTTCTAATTTGTATCCGCAGTTACTATTGTTTAATAAGCTAGAAAGAGGGTTCAGAGCAAGACAAAACCAGAGGGGACTTAAACTATCTCCCTGGAATATGCCACGACAAATTTGGATCGGATCAGCTTCTAATGTTTGGTTACCTTTTAGTGTCTGAAGAACAGTAGACCAATTATTCATAGTTGATTTTAAAAACTGTATAACCGTAGGGTGTATTTTATAATGGTGTAAAATATATATCAGCCAGGTGTGCGGGACCGAATCGAATGCCTTTTGATAATCTATATACATGGTATATATATTAAATTTATTCCGGAAAGCCTGATTTGAGATAACTGCATCTATAATAAGTTGCTCTTTGCAACCTTGGCTTCTTTTACGGCAGCCCTTTTGTTGTTCTGAAAGAATATTATTCTGGTCTACGTGTCTGTATATTAACTCGCTAATGCATGACGTTATTATTTTGTATATGTTTTGTAGGCATGTAATCGGACGATATTTAGCTGGGTTTTTAAGTTCAAGTTTATCCTTTGGTAACATATAGGTTTTACCTTGTGTAATAAAGTTAGGTAACGTTTCGGGAGATTTAATGAATGCATTAATATGTGATAAGAAGATTGGATGGATGTAAGTGAATTTTTTAAACCAGTAGTTATGTATGTTATCCGAACCTGCGGCTTTCCAATTGTGGGTTTTTCCTATTACGAATTTTAGTGTATCTATGTTTATCTCATCAAATTCCATATTAGGTAGATTTGTATCAGATTCAAGCCAATCGACGTCTGAGCAGTGTTCGACCGGGGTAGACCATATATTGGACCAGTATTCATGAAGAATTTCTGGCGCAGGGGATTCTGAATCTAGGCTTTGATTACCATCAGGCTGCTCATTAACAAGGGATCTATAAAACGCTTTTTCGTTGTTCATGAATAGTCTATTTTGAGTCTTTCTTAGCGTTGTAGTTTTGTATCGTCGGAGCCTACTAGCGAGCGCATTCAATTTCTGTTTAAGTGTATCAAGAAAGTGAGTTAGTTGAGTATTTTCTGTTTCATGTTTAGAGTGAATTTTATGTCTTTTAACTATATCAGCTATTTGTTTTTTTAGACTATTATTATTGTTTCCGTTAATATACTCTGTTAGTTTACCTATTTCTGATCTTAAATTTTCTATACGGTTTTGTAGTCTACGCTGCCAGGGTGGAATCGGTTTCTGACCAACAGTTTGTTGTGTAGTTCTTATTTTTGAACCATTAAATTTAGCAGCAGTTAGAGCAGCGCTATATAGAGCTGCATGAAATGTTTGAAAATTACTATCTGGTAATAAATATTTCGGTAAAACAGTCTGGTTTATAAAATGTACAATAGCTGCGAGTTTTTTTGTTTGTTTCTGTTTGGGTATGTATGGCCGTTCTGTAGGATTAATATTTTTATATTCATTAATGGACTGTTCAAAAAATTCGTTAATTTTAATTTGCTGTAAAACCAGAGGATTAGAAACCGTTTCTAGATGGCATTCTTCGTGGCGGTATGATGTATTATTATTGGATTGCAAAGGGACATCTATGTTATCAGTTTGTGCATGATCAGTTAAATTATATACTATACCTTCGGTATTACTTACTCTACTTTGTGAGGAAAGTTCTATGGCTACCTTATCACGTATGACTTGCATTTGATTTTCGGAAATCAACTTATTATTTTTAATTACTCGTAATTGGTCAGATATACGCTGTTCAGATACATGAGCTAATTCTGGATATTCCGTGATGAAAGCCCTATGCAATAGTGTTCTGTATCCCGTTCTATTATTTTCAAGGTTAGTAATTTTGTAATAATTATATAATATGCAAGTATTGTAGTTTTGTGTCCATCTCATTCTTTGTTTACTATTTGGGTTATTTTGGGGAGGTTCTACTGTGTGATGGCTGTTATCTTGTATACTGCTGCTATTTAGGTGTGATTTAGCATGTTCCATAATTTCCTTTATCCTTTCTTCACTAAGTAATTTGTTTCTGATTATGGCTCTCCTTTGATCTCCTACTCTTTGTCTACTGACCTGCATATCCGGATATTCTTTTGAAAACATGTCATGTAATTGGGCTAAATATGTGGATGTATTCGTTTCCATTGATGTGAGAATATAATATGATCGCAAGATGAATGCATTCATTTCGTCTGTCCATTTCTTGCGTTTACGACTTGCATCAACGGGTACAGGTTCTCTGGCGTAATTTGCCTCCTGTACAACGTCTTCAGCAGATGATAAGGATGGTGGTGATGATTGTGATACTGTTATGTATGAAGGCGGAGAGGATGGTACGGATGGAAAAAGTGATTTTGAAGATGAGGGTGATGATGGGCTTTCTTCGGCTGTAATATATTCTTCGACGGGAGCCCGCCTGATCAACTCCTCGTCGCCAATGGTTCGCATGCTGCCACATCCAGCACTGGCTCCAGATGTGCCCCGGCGACCCCCGGGTAGCGGCCGTAAATTATACTTTCTATTACTCATTTTCATATTGTTGGGTTTGGGACCGTTAGTTTGGGAAAGGTATATACACTCAGATGTTATTGAGTGATTGTAAGTAGTTCCTGCATCCCGTAAGCCCCCCCACCACGACAAGGTGGCCCCTCGGGGGGGTTATTATTATTATTATTAATTGGAGCACTCAATTCCCGGCACTTGGTGGGCGCCGCACGCCGCGCGCGTGTCCGACACGCTCTGCACTCAATTGTCTATGCTATCTGCTCTATAATCGTATGTTTTGTCTACGGACAAAGACAACAATAGCGATGTAGAAAAATCGTGATGAATTATTGATAACTAAATTTAGTTTTTGCATGAGTTATTTTAAGAATTATAATTTATTATTGGATACCTTTGTCTCTATTTAAATGTATAGAGTTAAGCTTTACGATGACCTACCTGATTATATTCGACCTATGCATAGAATAAGGTTACTTATGATTATAACACCAAAGTACTTTTTATGTCTTTATAGAATTGAACTTGTTTATATCTTGCACTAGTGAATTAATAATAATCATAACTTTTGTCGTTGTTTGAAGAACAAACAAAGTAACTGATAATTGTGTGCCCAATTAAGCTCAAATAGTAACGCAACGCAGTCTGAACTACAGCATGGCAACATCACTTACAACTTATTTACCTATCTTAGGCAAATTTTGGAATTGAATCATCTACTTTAATACTGTAGTGTCTAACCAGCTATCTGTACTTGCCATATCAGCCATTTTCCCGAGCTTTGTCAGAGAAGCTACTTTTTTACATATTTTTTTTATTTGTCGGGTGAGCAAAAGTTTCTTGTCCATACAGCCTTATTAGGTTTTACCTTTTGCTAAAATCATATACTTCAAAATAACAATTAATCAATTCCCTCCAAAAATTGATACAAAGGCAAAGGATCCTCGCCCATACAGCCTCAGTACGGCCTCAAATTCAAACTCTTTTAAACGTGCATGATATGAATTGTATATTTTTAAGGAACGTATCTAAAACGCGCAAATCTCCGTGGACACAAATCCTTTGGTAAAAAACCTGCGATACAATAAATGTGTAAAAAATCCGCGGGTTGGATTACTGCGCACGCTTCATTGCTAATTTTCGCTCGCAAGTATTGAAATACGGTTAGGGTTCTGCGGAGTATAAGAAAATCCAGGTTTTGAATTAATTGTAGTAGGATATTAAGGAGAATTTTCAGGGGTGCCTTTAACATTAGTCAATTAAATTAACACTAAAAATGCTTTTTCGTGCTCTCTTAATTTAGGTACGTGTAACGTGAAACTGCACAAAACCTAACTAACGTCTATAAGTAAGGCAGTGGCGATAAAAGCCTAAAAGCGTGACATGTGATTTTGTAATGTCAAATTTATAATTGTTTATTATGGGCTTAGGATGTTCTCAGTTTTTAGTAAAAGTTACGTTGATTTAAATAAAACAATTGACGTTCTTCTAACTTCTTTAAGTAATTCCTACATTACCCCCTATTTTAAATTTTTACATGCCAGCCATGTGAGAAATCTTCGATCTTCAAATAACCTTCTTCTTCTTTGCCCATCACACACATCCAATTTTATTCATTCTTCCTTTCCTGTGCAGTCTGTACTCCTGTGGAACGCACTTCCCTTAGAAATCAGGACGAGCACGAGTCGTCACACGTTTATGCGGAAAGTTCGTAAGATGTTCACAACCAGAATGGCAGATTCCTCACAATAGCTTATACATATACACACGTATATTTTTAATTTTATTTATTGTATTTTAAACCTGTATGTATTTATTTATGTATATATCACAATTGTATCATGTATTTACTTTATATTATTATCTATTATATGCATTATATGTTATATATTATATGTATGTTAATATCGAGTGTAGTATATAATATTTTAATTTACACCTACGCTTTTCATCTCTGCACCTCCTAAGGTTCGACTGGTAGAGAATGCCTCAGGCATTAAGTCCGCCTTTACATTGCCTATGTTAAAAGTGTAAGTAATTCATGTATATGGCGATAAGGTTATTTTATTTATTTTTTCTTTATTTTATTTTAGGTCAACGTATTTGTAATCACCGTAACTATTAGGTACCTGTCTGAAGTTTTCGATCACGGTCTTTTAACACACGTACAGAACCACGTATATACTTACTACGTTTCTCGATATCTTTGTTACTTTTTACGCATTTTTTCAATGTCTTTTATAGCCAGGTGCGCGGTATTTAATTGGGAACTATCAGCAAGGCGTGGCTTTGAGTAAAAAACTCAATACATCCACAGTAACAGTGGGTGGTACTACTTTAAGCGATTTTGTATTGTCTATTCGTATGTGAGGCCAATTGAGTGCTGAAGAGATAGTTAAGGTGTAGAAAAATACTTCTAGAGTAATTTTAATTGAATTATAACTAGATTGTTGCTAAAGAGGTAATGAAAGGTCTACTCAAATAAATCAATAAATATTTTTTTAAATAATTTTTAATAATCAATTAATTTTTTTAGGTATTGAAAGTATCCCAAAAAATATAGATTGTAATTAATTGTCACGATACACAAATTAAACACATATTTATTTAGGCAACAGAATTTTCTAAAACACTTAAGTTTCGTTTTAATAAATAGTACTTATATTTTTTTATTATGTTAACTAGCTTTTAGTGTTTTCTATGACATTGTTAAAATTTCAATAAAGTATTTTTATTTATTTAATTATAATTAATTACTTCTAATAATCAGTGACTTTAATTGTATGTCAATGCGTAATTTCAAAATATCAATAAATAGGGAGGAAATAATTAAACCCAATGATAAAGATTATACTATAAATTATACTTCCATAACGAAACGGCAACACATCCTGTCCGTTCGAAATTCCAAAATCAAAAACCGGAAACTGATCCATTCTTGACATTAAAATGGTATTACACCCGATTAATAGCCAAAAAACTACTAATTCAATTTAAAAAAATCTAACTTTCCGACCGGCCAGGAAACGTATACCATAAGGAAAGAAAAAAAAAATCGAACCATAACGCCCATAATTCACAATTAAAAACCCAGCTACTGGTCATGCCCGGGAGTGTACATAAATTTCTACCTTAAAAAGGTCTGGCTGAAAAGAGCAGGATACTGACACAAAAGGCAGGACGGGAGAGAAAAAAAAAGCGTTGTTTATGGTCACTGCCGCCAACGCGTTTAAATTTGGAATTTTAACTTTTTTAATGTTTGTATTATTGTATTTTTCGTTCGATAATCTTTGAAAGATTCTATACAACTGATAGTAGGCAGTTACAGAAAATACAGAACTCTTTAATTTTCAAATAAAAAGCTTGCAAAGGAATCTATGGTTTTATTACTATGAATATACCTAATAATTTCTAAGGTGTCTCATAATTAATAGAGTAAATTGCAACATTGTAAAAATACGACCTCATTAATAGACACTATAAATGCAAATACTACACAATTTTTAATCATATGAATTATATAGGAATCATAACTGAATAATATTAATTTACATTGCAATCAGCTATTCCTCCAACTGCTGGCCACGGGCCACTGCCATTTATCCAGGTTTAGGTCTTGAAGTGAAATGAAATGAAATAATATTTATTGAATCTATAAAATGTCAAATACAGCACTTAGATTCAGTAATTTTTAATTTTACCACCCTGTTCGGAAGGCAATCATCACTAGAGAAGAACGGGCAAGAAACTCTAGTGTTGCTCGTGTGTCTAATGTTCTCTCTTAATCCACCACGTTTGCCTAGTGCCGTTTAGCAGACTACACACCTAAGAAATACCTAAAAACTCTGAAGTGTGCAGGTTAACTGGGTAGGATATTATAATTTTAAGATTTACGTTTATTTCTGGTAAAACCAGTCCTAGCGTCCGGTTGTCACTTGATCCCTTCATCGAAAATCAGCGCTGCAATACCGTGCAAGCGAAATTGCAGCATACAGCTGAATGAAGGGACCATTGTTGGCTATATAAACTAGAATGACTAAATATTTTTTTTTTATTTGTATATTTTTAAATATGGCCAATAATATAACATTTTTCTTTCTTTCTTTATGTTTTCCTTCACCAACCAAGTGATAATTCATTGTAAGTAAACACATAACTTATAAAAGTCAGAGGTGTGTGCCCGGGGTTTGAGCCCGCGACCGCCGAGATTAAACCTCTGGCCATCACTGCCATATTAGTTTTACGGCTGAATAATTATTTTTTATCGCTTTAATTCCTCGGAGGCGGTACTTTAAGGCGTGGCCAACCAATATGATCGAAGTACTCAGCTGTGTCCAAAAAAACTATTTATCATAAACTTCGGAGTACCTAAGCAATAAACCACACAAATTTATTGGTATAAATAATGCAAATTTGTGAATGTATTATTCTTAATAATATGTTATATTCTTTAAATATATAAAGCGACGTGCTAAAAATCTATAATAGGTGATAATTTATTACTACATAGTCACTCACGCCCGTATTTCTGAAATGGTAGGCAGAATTGTATATAGTATCCAAAATTCTATATTTATGGTGTAATTCCTGTGAAATATATGTCGAGCTGATGACCGTGTTTCGGGCATAAATTCAGAAATTCCCAACAAAAATATAATTGACCTGAGAATCAAACCCTGAACGTTTCATCACATGGAAAACACTTAAACTGCAAAAACATTGTTATTTCTGGAAATTAAAAATAACCACACGCAATTTAATATGCATACACAGCAAAATTGCATTTCTACACCCCCGTTCGCCAGGTACGTGCCAATCTCAAATAATATGGGGCGAGTCTATTAGTTTTCGGGAATATTTCTAGACCCGTGCTACTACTGAGAATGTCTTAGTCTTTCACCTAATAACTCTTCCCAACCCGGAATCAGAAACAATCTTACAGCCTAAAAAATGGCATAATTACACGAAAAAATAACTTGTCCAGTCCAATATTATTATTATTACATAAGCAGTGATGGCCTTGAGGTTTGGGCGCGCGGTCGAGTATCTCGACGGTCGCGGGTTCGAACTCCAGGCACACACCTCTGACTTTTCGAAGTTATGTGTGTATTCACATTGAATTATCACTTGCTTTAACGGTGAAGGAAAACATCGTGATAAAACCTGCACACCTAAGAGTTAGTGTTGCCCAACTGCAAGAACAAGACGAGACTTAGCCAGTCTTGGTCTTGGTCTTGCGCCAATACACCTGGTCTTGGTCTTGGTCTTGCGCTCCCAGTCTTGGTCTTGGTCTTGGTCTTGCAGCAAGAGTCTTGCAAGTCTTGCAATTACCTATTAGTCTATTACTATTTATTAAAGTTTACTTTAAATCTTAGAAAAACGTATTAGAATTGGAACATTGTGAGCTTGAATTAACATAGCCATAGTAAAGATCAAGCAGATTAATAAATAACTGAAGATTTGATAAGAAATTCGTAAAATCAACTGACCTATATGTCGTTTTCCATGGAAGTAACTGTTTCTTAATAAACATTTATGATTTATAAGCTTACATTTGCTAATACATGTAAAAAACAAATTAATTACAATAACTTGACTGTATTTTAAAGAACCTAAGAATATTTTAACCTACGCCCTGTGGCGGCAATCAAATAGTGTCAAATGTTGTGATTTCGGCGCGGCGGCAACGATTGTTGTATATGATTTCAAAAGAAGCCGCCGGCGCGTGTATCATAACCATGTACTTCCGAAAAGCGGCAAATTACTTTGAGAAGTAAGTACAAAACCTTTGATGCCGCATTATCAAAGTGCCGATGGTTAAAACATAACTATGCATGCACTCAGTTTGATTTTATTGGATATTTTTTTATTCGCCATGTAGGTATGTTTATGGTATTAGTCGTAATGCGCATAGGTCCAGTTTTTCATATTCTTTGATACAGTTTTTTGCGTCTCATAGAATTCCTAAGCGTACCTATACACCGAACTGTTACACCTAACTACTCCGTGAAATAGCGCTAAGTCCTAGCTGCAAGACGCAAGAGTCTTGCAGGCTAGGTCTTGTTCTTGCTCAAGTCTTGCACGTTCAGTCTTGGTCTTGGTCTTGCTAAAAATACGCGGTCTTGTTCTTGGTCTTGGTCTTGCAAAAACGCAAGAACAAGACCAAGACTGCAAGACCAAGACTGAATTTGGGCAACACTACTAAGAGTTCTTAGGAATTTCTTAGGTGTGTAGTCCGCCAGCCCGCACTAGGCCAGCGTGGTGGACTATGGCCTAAACCCTCTCAATGGTAGAGGAGACCCGTGCTCAGCAGTGGGCGTATATGGGTTGATGAAGAAGAAGTCCAATATTTGTTTTTACATGTACAAAAAATAACAGTCGCATTACACCTGTGCACACAGACAATGCAAAAAACACAACAAAACGCCATTCACGTGAAACGGAACTGAATTTCACGCACAATGGGCCATAGACAAGTTTCTCACGGCCCGCCCATTGATGCAAGATATTTATTGCCGTAGGTGCGAATAGTTCCTTCAATATGAAACTAAAAAGTTATTGTAAAAAAAAAATAAAGTAAAAAAATCTGTGACGTCATTCACGTCAATCAGTTCGCTTTACGTTAGTTGGGGTTTAGTGGCTCTGCATTCTCTATGGCAGCTCCTGTATTCAAGGATCCCAGTAGGCCAGCGTGGTGGACTAAGGCTTAAGACCTTTAAGTTGTAAAGGAGGCCCGTGTGGAACGTATGTGGGCTGATGATTATGATGATAGGATCGATATAGGCAAATATTAAAAGCGATAAAAGCGACTTGAGCGAATTGAGTCAAAATGAAAACAAAGATTCATGTCATGTCTGCTTGCTCCTTGCTCTTGCTGTTGTAGATAATATTTAAACTGGCAAGAAATGATTAATAATACGTCGAACCGAAAACAACAACAGAAAACAAGTTTAATTCCGAACCCATACTTCACATTGACCCTAAAACTACTTAACATTCCTTCATTCAAAAGTCTTATACGTTCAGTGTCACCAACCTAACAAAACTAACAAGCGTGACAACCTTACCACCAGAACGCAACAATGACTGATAGAAAATTAATAAACCGTACTTTATTCCGTAGGTACAATATCCTCACATCACCCGCTGTGTTTAAAAAAATAATTGATTAAAAAAATATCAACGATGAGGCTGTATGACAAAGTTGCCCTTGCCCATTCCTCCAAGGAACAGAAAAAGAGTGATAAAAAAGTATAATAATCCACATCCCATGAGGATTACGCGACAAATGCATTTTGATACTGGCCACACAGAAGATGGTTCCAAATTCAAATTTGAAAAAAGCGTCTGAAATATTTAATAATCGAATGTCTATTATTAGGGTTCCGTTGTAATGGGTCTACGTTTTGTAATCAATGTTATTTATGTTCTTATCTTTATAATCACTAATCTGATAATATTTATCAAGTTGGTCCGTTCTTCAAAACAAATTCAATGAATAAATTTATCTTTATTAATTTTATACTTGATACCAATGCGAAATGAATCGTTGCTATGCCTATATCATAGATACCATTTATCAAATATAGTATCTTGACAACTTTATATTTTCGGCTCTAAAAATTCTTATAATAAATCGAATTAGTCAAACCCTGTACATTTAGTGCGTTTCACGCTTTGCACAATTTTTAAATATCGAATTCATTTTGACAATAGTTCACGCGTGATTCGTCCGATTGTGTCAGTATGGCGTGACGCGCAGGTGGCACCTGTCGTGTCTCCGTGTGAATAACAAACTATGATTTGGCGAAAAATTATCTTCTATTCTCAACTGACAGTCATATTGCGATGTACGATTACAATCTTGACCTATTGGAGTTTCAATTCAAACAGTTTTCGAGGATTTGTCGTAAATAATAATATAAATTTAAAAAGTCTTTTAAAGCAGAAAACCTATTATATACTTTTTTTTTTTTTTTTTATTACACGAGGAAATCCCTATAAATATATTATATACTACTAAGAATAAGGCTTAAAGCATGAAGGGTTTTTAAAAGAGAAGGAAACTGTTGGGAAATTTTAAAACAAGTTTTTCGCCGCGACAAAACAAATTAATTACTGATTATTCATTGTAGTTTTAAACGCTTTTTATAGTAATTTATCTCACATTTGTAAATAATCTAGTCCCCCAATTTTAATTTATAGTTTTTCAAATACTATGACGTCATAACTTGTTAGGTTAATAGAACTATGTCTAAAAAGTTTGCTAGGTAGGCACTTATTACTTCATGTTTCGTCCCCATTTGTCCTCAGATAAAAAATAAGGTTGTACGTTCTAATTTTAATATAGTTAGGATATTGGTATTTTATACAATATTTTTTTTGGATAGTTCATTAATATCTCTTAGTATTGTTTTGTTTTCAATCGATATTGCTACAGTATTGCACTAATATAGTCGGTACTTCTTAAACATTAAAAATTGACCTCCTTTCTAATTCCTTTCATATCAATCTTCTCATTATCTTGAGCTTTTAAAAGTAAGAGTCATGTCAATGATATCAGATTCTTGGTTATTTACGACAGCCCCATGGCGCAGTTGGCTATATACAAGCTTGCGAAACGTGCGACATCGGGTTCGATCCCCGCACGGCAACAAATGTTTGTGTAATCTACAAATTTTTGTTACGGGTTCGGCTGTTTGTAACACCGCAAAGTCCGTCGTAGTTTCTGATACCCACGATACCGCACTTGTGTCCTAGTGTGGTTTCAGAACTATGCTCGTGACTGTTGGGTGTAATTATATTCTGCTTTCTTAGATGACGTCATGGTTGTGTAAAAAAAACAATTTAATTACATTTTGTAGGAAACTATAATTTAATAACACACCTCTGGTTATTCTTTTAGGAACGAGACATCGGACTATGCCTGTATATTGCCATAACGATGATAAATAAGCATTTGAAGGTAAAAAAAATCTCCCATCAATCTACCTAAATCCAAGTGAGGCCAATATAAACCGAGAAATATGAAATATCGTCACATGAAACTTTAATATTAGCTTTTAAAATAATCTCCCAAGTTTCCGATTACAAATTTTTATAAAGTAAAACGAGAGCAGACGCAGGTTGTATAATAAAGGCGCGCGTTTAAAAGGATTACCGGCGGCCATGACACCGGAGCGCATCGGGCCAGAGACAATAAAAAAATGATTGTTTATGGATTAGCTGCCAGCGTCAAAGTGTTAAATATCGAACGCGCTCTAATTTGACAAGCGGGCCCGGACGGAATAGTTGTTTTGCTACAGTGGTATTGCCAGTGTTGGCGAAATACGGAATAGTATCCATTTTCGGTACAAAAAAAATTATTGTATGAATGATATACACCTAGTCGAAAACTATTAATTATCGCGCCTCTAAATTTTTTAATTAAACCTTCAGCCTTTTTGATAACAGTTTAAAAATAAGAAAGATATATCGAATAAACTTAATATGTAAGAACAAGTTATGTAGTCATTTAGGCGAAGGGTTTCGAAACTGATTTACATAGATCGGGCACTAAATATACCTAACTAAGAACATTGACTCACCTAGAGTATCTAGCGACAAACGGTTAAAAGGGCAAATTATAACTACAAATGGTAAAGTCCAAAAAAAGACAAATAAGATTTCATTTCCTCAAATATTTGTCATATACAGACTTGCCTAACTTAAACCTCCTTGGTAAGAATTCCATTTTTAATCTAAGAAAACAAGTAATTGTCATAAACACTCTTTATTCTTAGCCTTCTTGTAAAGAATTCCATATTCAAAAACACCAAACACTGGCAACACAGGCAGAGGACAAAAAAAAAAGCAACGCCACAACCGTGTCACATTTCTGTCTTTGGTTGACATCTCGATATGAAATTATGTCGTCCGCAGCGACAGGATGGCTTAGCGTTTGATTGTGTTTTTCAACAATTATTACCGGAGTGAATCGCGACGGACCGGTCCGAAGATTAGTTTCAACTGTTACCAAAACTGCAATAATAAAACTACACCCACATACCACTTGGGTCTATAAGTGCGTTATTTAATTTATGTACTCATGAATACTCATTTGAAAGCAATAGAGCCTATAGTTTAAATCTTAAATTAAGCTATGCTTTATGACATCGTCATCATCATCAGCCTATATACAACCTACTGCCAAACACGGGCCTCCGCTGGAACTAAGAGGGCTTAGGCCATAGTCCAGTGTGCAGGTTTTATCGCGGTTTTCCTTCACCGTTAAAATAAATGATCATTTATATACCCACATAAGTTCGAAAAGTCAGTTGTAACCTACGACCGACTGCCGCCTACATGCGCCTAAACCTGAAGGTTATACAATACTTATCTTTATATAGGAGGTTCTGGTGTCACATGGCATCAGCCCAATAAGAACTTTAACTGACGATTAAATAAATAAATATAAATACACCCAACAGTCACATGCATAGTT
The DNA here is from genome assembly GCA_030295005.1 of Cephonodes hylas. NCBI lineage: Eukaryota > Metazoa > Arthropoda > Insecta > Lepidoptera > Sphingidae > Cephonodes > Cephonodes hylas. The sequence continues at coordinate 5,197,180 of AP025386.1, read as the reverse complement.
CTGACCCCACACTAGGTTATAAGACCTATGTCCTAGGTATCAGAGACTACGATAGGCTTTTTTGGTCACACAAACACCCAGATCTGAAATATTTGTGGATCACACAAACATTTGTCTCGATGCGAAAATCGAACCCGCGGCCTCTCGTTACGCAAACTGGTGTCTAGCCAACTGCGCCACGGGGCTGTCGATTGCGATAAACATTTCCAATTGCTAGAATTACACAAGTCTGCGAACAGATGCTTAAACTTTTCTCCAAAATTCTCAAAGAAGTGCGTGTCTATTTGTTACATTTCAACCCTTATATAGGAGTTGCTACTGGCATCCCAGTCATAGGAAACCATCACCTCTCGATTGTCTTCAAACAGAGCGCGCGTAGTCTAAATCTTGAATCTACCGACATATTATCAATTTTTCATTCACAACACAAAAAAACTGATATTGGTAGTTGGCCTAGTTGTGTATTACAATTTTGCATGAATAATTCATTATAGATAAATTTATTTAACATGACGTAGAAGCCTGAGAAATAGCATGGAAAAAAATCTACAAGTAAAGAGATTGGAGGTAAAGGTCCATTGACTAGCAATTGGACCAATAAAGATTGTCTTTACATAGTAAAATTCATAGAATATCAGAGTGATTTTAAAAACGTAGCTTTAACAGCCTATAATGTCTTTGAAACAGTTCCCATCGCCATCAGTGACATGTTTCAGAAATATTCAATTTATCAGCACATCGAAGTCCCAGTGGGCCGAATGCTAAAACGCCAGTCACGCACAAAAACTACACAATGTTACGTTACAACCGCCACCAAATTCCACCATTTTGATCGAGATACACGCTACCATGTCCATGGACAATGACATTATTTTAGAAAAAAAAGTATGCAGTTCGATATTTGAAAATATAAAAAAATAAAACTTCAACCATAGACACGGCGGCGGCATTCGAATTTTGAAATGAAATTGGAGCATTGGTTAGGGTTGTTAAGGGGTGTGTTGGATTTAAAATACTGGTTTATTATAAAGGTTTAATTGCAGTATTACCTCAACTAAAAGACGAGATTTTTAAAACTATAGGAGGAGATCCGAGTACCTGTCCAATAAGTTTCTTGCAAAAACTTTGTATCGACAACCAACGTCCTCGTAAAGTTGATTCAGTCTTCGTCCTAGTATGGGATAATATCTACGCATATAGCGTTATCGTAAATTAGGTGAAAAACTTATGAACAGACCGGCATAATTGTGTTGGTTTGTTGCATATAACTTAAAAATTTCTAAGAAAATTGTTCCATTATTACTTTACTGCATTTACCATCATATTCTAGTTATGATACCTTCTTAAGCGTGTCAATAATAAGTTTCATAATTAGTAAACGAACTGGCCACATATAATTCCCATTTCAACGGTCATTGCCAGCCCTGACCATAGAGAAGCGAGTGACGTATCACAAAAAGCGCGCGTAAAATATTTTGATGTTTGACAAGTGTCACAGAGGATTTGATCGATATCTATTTATTTAAATCGTTACTCACTCGATGGCGTAGCATCGTGTGTTTCGGTTACTGTGTCATTCTTAAATATCAAAAGCCATGGCACGGTTGGTAAAGGCCGCGGGTTCGATACCCGCACCATTTGTTTAAACATTTGTGACACCACAAAGGTTTTAGTACTTGTTAGGTCAGCGTGGTGGATTAAGACCTAAATCCCCTTAGCTGTAGATGAGACCCATGCCCAGTAAAATGTATAAATATGAACTGAGGATAAATATCGACCTAAAGTATATTTGACAAGTATGGTTTATTACACGCTTTTCAAATTTATGTGTGTCTTCACTATAAATTACCACTTACTTTAACTGTAGCGGAAAACGTCGTGAGGAAACCTTAATTTCTTAGGTGTGTAGTCCGCCAACCCGCACTAGGTCAGCGTTGTGGAGTAAGACCTAAACCCTCATCTGTATAAGTCAGCGTAGTGGACTGAGGTCTAAACCCTCTCAAACGTAGAGGGGGCCTGTACTAAGCAGTAATATGGACCTGATGATTAAAATTTTCTCTCATTTCAACACCTAAGTAATCTAAAAAAACCTGCCCTCATACTATAACAGAACATCATCAACTCTTAAAGATTCTACTGCCAAAGACCTGACCCTAAAACCCAGAACCTCACCAATTCTTCAGTTTGGAAGACTCCAAGTGTTTCAAAGTCATTTGTTTCACATTCATGATGTGTGTCGTCGAGGCGTGCAACGTGCCACCGATCGATATGAGACGAAGCCGCGTGACGAAGGACCGAAGCCCTAGGACTGCGCTGCAAGTCTACACCGTTACTGACACCACGCACGTTACATCTACGCGCTTGTATCTGTGAAGGGTAGGCAGAGGTCTCACACGTTTCGACAGCATTCAAATCAGAAATTAATCCAATAAATAAGTCTAATGTAATGGAGGACATATTCAGATTTATTGAAGTAAGAAAGAAATTCCAATATGAAAATCTGTGACCTGGAATCGAACCCAGAACCTTTACATATCAAGGCACGGCATGTGTACCACGAGACGACGAGGTAGTCGCAACACGTACTTATACAAATCCTTTTGTCTATATCACCGGTCGGATAGACAGAAATATCGCACGCTTAATAATATAGTGACCTAATTCAAAAAGCCGAGTGCAAGGTAAGTAAATGGGAAAAAAATGTTACTTCGTCAAATACATTTTATAGAAAATATGAAAAACATCATCATGTTTAAAAAATATGTGTACTAAATAGTTACATTACATCCATTACAATTTTATTATTTAATCCGAATATATTTTATCACAAAGTGAATGAAGGTGAAAATACAAAATTTTGAATTAGGTCACTATATTTTTAAGCGTGCGATATGTTTCTAAACATTCATTTGGCTAGGTGAAAAGTCTCACGCATAAAAGGGCCTATTTTAGGCCACCATGATGACACTCATCATGATGTCTTCAGATAAATAGATAAGCACTTTATGGTGCACCATTTAAACAGAAAAAAAGATATAATATAGTGAGCAAATTAAAGGTCTTATCGCTTTAATCTCAAGACTGACAGACATTCAACCATTACCAAGGAAATGGGATCTTCAAATTAATGAACTAGCCTAGACTCTTTCTAACACTCTTTTTACTGGAACTAGTCACAATTCATAACATCCATTTTCCTGGCTAAATTAAGGATGAATCTACCTCGAACACCTTGGATGACCTTTCGATTGCTTGACTGATACACATGCAGCGAAATTAAGGGGTAGGTCTCTTTATGTTCTGCCTAATTAATTTTGATACTATTTACTTCCTCCCTAGGACTCATTGCTCTGTCGTTACTGTGCTTTCGATCCTGGTGTGTAGGAATTAGAGTGGTGAGTGTAAAAGTAAAAAGTATTTCCAAATGGATACGATTTAGAGACCTTAAAAAAGACCCCATATTTTTCTCAAAGGCCGGCAACACCGATGATTTCTCTGGTATTGTATTAATGGACGGTGTTGACTTAACATCATGAACCTAGCGAGCTTATAAAAATGGATATTGAGGTTACTAAGGAAAACTAAGAAAACAAAATCTCTATAACCTATAGAGATTTATTTATATAACCTATATTACATGGTGAAAATCATGTTACCTTATTAATATAGGATTATACATTGTATAGGAGTCTATTTAAACAGTCATTACAAAATGTATTTGTAAAGTTCAGACTAAAAAAAAACAAAAACCCATAACTGTTACTATGAACCCACTACGTGAACCTCAAGAGAAAGATCAAATGCATGCATATGATATTCTCTCGCCAAGCTATTTGTTAAGGCTTGGCTCCCTGGATTTCTTAAGATAACTGTATTAAGAAACTCAAACTGTAGAAAATGGAAAACGTATATTAAATTGTATTTTTAAAAAAAACATCGATTTTTATTCCCTTGACGAGTATGAACTGAACAATTTATAGAAAATATAATCAGCGGCATCTAGCGTCTATTATATACAATATCTCGGAAATACGCAATGTGAATAACACAAATTGTATTAATAAAGCGTTACTAGATGGCAGCTCTTCCTTTTATACGCCCGCCATCTGTTGACAAAAATAAAAATTGTTATAAGTAATTTGCTACTAATTATGAGAAAAAAGCCGGTACCAACAACCCTTGATTAAATTGATTTTTGGTCTTACGCAGTGCTCTGGGGGTAACTTTACATTCATTCTATAGCGTTTGCCCGAGCTCTTAGATTTCTTTATATCAAAAATTATTTATCCAGTAGAAATAATATCTTATTATAGGTGTAATAATACACTTTATTAACAAAAGTAAATAAAAAATTGAACAAATTATTTTCTTTTTCAACATTCCTACCAATATTTACATACCACGTAATGCGGCGAATAGTAATAAAAACATTTGTACTTGGCAACCCCACACAATAATCAAACATGGCGCGCGTACACACAGCTTCTAGTATTTTACAATTTTCGTTTTATTTTACGTTAATATTATGTTGTTTTACAAATTACGCGAGTGCAAACCAAGAACTAGATGAAGACAATTGGCGCCAAATCCTCGAAGGAGAATGGATGGTCGAATTGTGAGTAAAAATGTTACGCCGGCTCGCCGAATGAGAAACGTGTTGGATGATTTTCAATTTTAAATTAAAGTTAGTTACGTGTCTCTTATTCAACGTAGTATAAAAATTACTCATCCAACACGGGCTACTTTTCACAATTATTTGTCTGTATTATCTTCACAATTTTTTTGTAATAAAAGTTTTTTCTACGTGGGTTCAATAACCATTTCAAGGCTATATTAGGGTCCGCTGATGTACCGTTTTGAAAACCATGACGCATAGTCTATTGTGTAAACTGCCGACCGTGATGAAATCTTCAATTTAGACTTTTTATAACGTATTTACTTTCGAATGAATTTATCGTTGTACATATGTCATTATTTCGACCGCAAACTCCAGTCTTTTATAATGCCCTAAAACCTAATATGAAAAAAGTAAATAAAATATTCCGAAATAAATTTTCTTGCAACCTTATAGCAACTGCAACCGCATGAATTTCGTACTTCCGCATAAATCATAAGACTTCATTCATTGCATATTTTTTTATTCCACTTAGTACCATGGTAAAGAAATAGCCAACAATAAATATTTGAATGAGTATCACATTTTTGGGGTCTATTTCTACTAAATCAGGAACTACACATTGAAGACTGATTGAAACTTTTATAAATTTTAACCAACCTTTTGTCATGACATACTGCAAAGTTAAGTAAGGTTGCTTTAAAATCAATTTTTATAATTGAAGCAAGACACATTTCTATAAAGTCAAAACTATTTGTTAGGTGTGCAGACCTGAACACAGGTGATTCAATACAGTTATCTGATGTCATACATGACTAATGCTTTTTATATTTGTTATTCATCAATTTAGCAACTCATAAATAATACATGAAGTTAGAATAATACCATGGCATTATAAAAAACAGGCTGGCAAAAGTTGCAGCTGATGTTTCTTTTGCTAACAGCAGATTAATAACAAACTTACTTCAAAATTAAAAAATGAAATGTTTGGTTAGAGGCTAAGTAATGAAAAATTATGTAAATCTTTACTGTATTTGAACTGAAAAAGAAAGTTTCACCCCTTATTATGGGGAACTGACCTGGTGAAATGTGGGTGTAGAAATGCACCTCTGCCTATACCTATAAAGGAATAATTGTAATTGTAATAAAGGTGTGAGTGTGTATGTATTTCAGGAGTAACTTTATGGAAGTCAAAATAATTTTTATTTGTTTATGTGCAATAATAAAGTCTGACTAGAGTTTATATATTTTTGTAATTCTTATTAATTATAGTTACTAGACATGATAATAAAATATCAATAAATGAGTTGGTAAACATGCATTTAATATATTTCTATATTTTCCCTATTTCGTAAGGAACAAACAAACCACTACTCTTGCTTATCTCCAGACATTACACATTGACATGTTGGTACCTATTTGTTTAATTAAAGTTTAATGACTTGGTTTTCCGCTGTTATGGTAGAATGCCTTAGAAATGGATAATGAAAAATAAATTCTGTAGTTAGCTATTAACATTTCAACATAAGAAGATAAATTAGAATTAACCCTAGTTGCTACCTTTCTTTGGTTAGCTCTAGACATAATGTATATGTGTTATTAAGTTCTATAGCCAATTGCAAATCCTACATTAAGTAATCCATCAGGACAATTGCTTGCTAAATGAAAAGTTGCAGGTTTACTTTCAGGACAATTGATGTTTATTTCTCAGGAGTAATTTCTTATACCCAAAACACGAACTCATATCTTAGTCTGGTATCAGAAAAGTGTCCGTAGGAGTTTATTTATTTTAATTGTATTTTAGAATACTTGGCTAAAACTATCCATTTAAATGTAAGATATTATTCCGCATTAAGTATGTAATTACTTTCAGGTTCTTGAACTTAACTTGTTTGTAGTTCTGATGATAAAATTTTAGTTCTCATAACTTCTTATCTTAATTACTTGCTAAATGGGTATTTTGTACGAAAATTCCCAGATAATAGTAGTGTTTTCACAGAGGGGAATTTCTTTATCAAAACTTTGTTGAACTTTTTTTAGTATGAATAAAAATTAATGTTAACCTTGTGTGTTTCATGTCACCCAAAAAAGAGAAAGGGGTGAATGAAGACATGACGGCTGATAGGGATGTGTAGAAGGATAAAAAATTCTGCACCGAATCCAAATACAATGGGAACAGGGCAAGGAGATGATGATGTATCGCAACAAATATTATGCCCATAAAATTATTGTGGTTTTATATTTCGGTGAATCAGACCTGCACTGTTTAGCCGCGCGGGCGTGTTACACAACCCGTCTCGCTAAACGCTCATGGTAATTGGTAACGTGTTTGTAGCTCGCGACGAATGCCAAATGCATTACTCGCTTCTTAAATATGTGTGTAAACTGATAATTAATTAATTAGAGGCAATGTAACTTTTGGAAGCCCATTTTCCGCGATTAAATAAATAAATACAACCAATAATCATGTATTGACCCCACACAAAGAGTCTTTTGTCGTGGGTATAAAAAACAACGAGACTTCCCGATCTTCCACACTTACGAGGCAGTCATTTACTTTTGCATTAATACAATTTAAATGGGATACTTTCAACTCAAAATAACTATATTAATCAACGAACTAGTTTTAAAAAATAGCATAAAATATTGACGATTCAAAAGTGCTTGTGAAAGTCTATTTGAATAAAGGAAATTTGACTTTGACTTTGAACAAATCAATGCAAATCGGCATAAAAAAGTAAGGTGAAATTTCAAACAGTACTTGAAAGGATATTCGCCTCGGTGACACAACCCATTGACTACTTCCAACATATTAGTGTGTTCCCTGAACCGTGTAGTAGAGATGGGCAACTACCAAGAAATATTCGATTATCGATACTGGAATTTTGTACAATCGAATACACTCACATTATATGACAATTATCCGTGATTATAGAGAACTAGCGACCCGCCCCGGCTTCGCACGGGTGCAATGCTGATATTTAATGGATGTTATCATACATATAAACCTTCCTCTTCAATCACTCTCTCTATTTAAAAAAACCGCATCAAAATCCGTTGCGTAGTTTTAAAGATTTAAGCATACAAAGGGACTTAGGGACAGAGAAAGCTACTTTGTTTTATACTATGTAGTGATGTTTCGCACCCACGTTTCGCATTTTTTTTATGTCTACATAATAAAAAGCGAGGCCGTTATATTTTTTTGCCCCATTTCCAGACTTCAAGCTGCTACCGATAGTTTCTTAATAGACTTTGAATAAATATGGCTTTTCAAAACGCATATTATTTTATCGAAAACAAAGGCAATTTGAATAGAAGCTCATTTTTATTGATTGTGCAAACATTTGTCTCGGGGCGGGGATCGAACTCGCGGTCTCTCGTTTCGCAATCTGGTGCTTAGTCAACGGACTCTATTAACTGAAATAGAGTGCCTACTTTGAAAAATATCGATAGTTTAGCCTTCCCTCATCGTAATCACAGCCTAGTTTCTAGTACAAGTGACCATTAGCTCCCCTACTGGTCACTAAAGAGTTCGGATGCTAAGTGTTGCCAATTGTAGGGAGTGCAAGACTGATTGCTTTCATTGTTTCATCCCGAAACTATTACTATTGAATGCGACGAGTTCAACAGCCTCTGTTAGTTAGAGCCAAGTAGTAGGTTCGATCACTGAGTTGTGAGTTTGTTTATATGATCTATTTGTTTAGCGTCTGAGTTTGACAAAGTCACATCTTCTTCTTTTTCATCAACCCATATTCGCCCACTGCTGAGCACGGGTCCCCTCTACCATTGAGAGGGTTTAGGCCATAGTCCACCACGCTGGCCTAGTGCGGGTTGGCGGACTACACACCTAAGAAATTCCTAAGAACTCTTAGGTGTGCAGGTTTCATCACGATGTTTTCCTCCACCGTTAAAGCAAGTGATAATTCAATGTGAATACACACATATGAAATGAAATGAAATGAAATGAAATAATATTTATTGAATCCATAAAATGTCAAATACATCACTTAGATTCAGTCATTTCAAATTTTACCACCCTGTTCGGAAGGCAGTCATCACTAGAGAAGAACGGGCAAGAAACTCTAGTGTTGCTCTTTTCCAATCAAGAGATAGCTTACAATATTGTTACAAGGACTTAATTTCCCGAATTCGAGCAGCTCATTGATACAATATCAGAATTTTGTGTTGCATATTAGAACAGCATAGTCATCTTAAATGGAGAGACTGTCATCTAACCGAGTTAAAATTTCATGAATGGAAATAAGCAAATTAGGCAGACCAGTCCACACAAACAGCACCCGTTCACGAGTATGACGCATGTGCCAGCCATCGGCCTCCTCAACCATTTCATAGGGAAGTGACCGACCCGGCACACGACGCCGCCGTAAGCACAGACGTTTCAGCGAGCATGACATACCTAATTGCTTACAGATTACTAAAACAATAATTACGTACGTACAGCCATGTCCATTAAAGTAAACTCAGCCAAACCTGGGATTACAGTAACATTTTAATTATGCCCAGGCTTCGTTATCCTCCATATATTCTGATATTGTATAGTAGGCTTTGTTACATAGTTGTTTCTTAGTAGTTTCTTTAAATGTATGATACTTCAAAGCCTTAATATGACTAGGGACTTTATTGTAGAAGTGTACACAGTAACCCTTAAAAGATTTGCTGATCTTGTGGAGCCTGGTCTTATAAGTTACTAATTTATCTTTATTGCGTGTATTTCTATCATGTATGTCAGAATACTTTTTAAATTTATTAATATTCTTATGGACATACATAAGATTTGCGTGTATATATTGAGATGCTACTGTCAAAATACCAATTTCCTTAAACTTTTCTCTTAGAGAATGTCTAGAGCTAAGTGTGTATATGCATCTTATTGCTCTTTTTTGTAGTAAAAATATGGTATTTATGTCAGCGGCACCACCCCAGAGTAGAATTCCATAACTCATCAAACTATGAAAGTAAGCAAAATACACTAACTTAGCTGTATCAATGTCTGTCAACTGACGTATTTTGCTCACTGCAAAGACTGCTGCACTCAGTTTTTGAGCTAATACCGTTATGTGGGGACCCCATTGAAGTTTGGGGTCTAATGTGATTCCCAAAAACTTAGTATTATCCACAAGGCTCAGCTTATCTCCATTCATTAAAATGTTGGCATTGGGAAATTTTACATTAGGTGTTATAAACCTAATACATTTAGTTTTTTGACTATTTAATAATAGGTTATTAACATTAAACCAATGCACGATTTTAGTGAGAGTGCAGTTTACATCGTCAAGAGTGGATTGATTTCGTTTTACTTTAAATACTAAAGAAGTGTCGTCAGCAAACAGCACTACATCACAGTCGTCCCTTATGTAATAAGGCAAGTCATTACATAACTTCGAAAAGTCAGAGGTGTGTGCCTGGGGTTCGAACCCGCGACCGTCGAGATTCTCGACCGCGCGCCCAAACCTCGAGGCCATCACTGTGACAAAGTCACATACATTCATATATCTTGAATAGTATTAACGAGTCAAAAGACCAAGTCAAAAACACGAGTTAACTGATGAAAGAAAAAAATGAAAGTCTACTATTAGTTGTCACACCTTAAAAGTCTTGATATTACACGCAACCGGAATTACTAAGAAGCGGCCGTGTCAAACATCGCACTAGTATTACAATAGTGTTGTAACTCAAAATACATCGAAATTGACATAACACTATAATTAAACGTAAAATTTAATTACTCACAAGTCATTAAAACTGTCATTGGAATAATGCAGAAAATGAATAAGTTATGACGTGTTAAGACATTATCCATGACTGACCGGTAGTCTAACCTTCCATCCCAATATTGTGTCATCTTTAGTTGCGACCAATAGTGATCGAAAAAGTGCAGGCCGCTTGTTGCATTATTTCGAGTTCCAACGTTATTACTGGATCAGGTATGTAAAATTCATAGTTTTATTTTGAATTAATACAGTATTGTTGATTTACACTTGACATGGTTTTGTTCTTATTTTTAGTTAATACACTATTACTGATTTACACAAGCTTTAATAAAAATAATATTTCTACTTAAGACACTATAATTGACTAAGTTAGTAATTTTTGACATAATACAGTTTTGTTGAATTATAACTTCAAATCGATTTTTTGCATGGTCTATATATTTATTAATAATAATATTTACTTTAAGTTACAGTATTACTTACAATTCGATCGAATGTGTATCAGTTTAATGCAAATAAAGCTTATTAACTTTTTTATTTAAAAAATTAGAGTTACTACACTCTTTGTGACAAGCATCAGGTTGGGAGGTGGGTAGGAATGTATTTAACAAAATAAATATTTATTTAATTTGCAGGTTTAGTACCTATCCATCGAGGGCCACCAGTAGAAGGAAATGACGAACTTTGTGTGAATTCATCACCGTCATTATTGTCACAGGTGAATAAAAACGATCAAACTGCTATCCAGGTAGAAGACATTGATACTACGAAAGTGCAATCGACACTTTCGACACCGTCATCATCTACAGTTCATTCAGTACTTTAACAAATCGACGTAAACAGTTCCCCGAGTATGATTGCAATGAAAAGAAATATTACATTTCACCCATCCACTAAGACCAGAGCGACGATGTTGATTCCCATCATGATCCACATTTCGTTCCTAATTCACCAAGAAAGGAATATAGGGTAGATTGCTAAGAGGTCAAATAACAAAATGTCCAGGTAGCTCTTTTTCTGGAAGCTCTTCTTCAAGCGGCATGGATGATAGAGTTGTGAATAATGTGAGTCGCGTTGCTGGAACCAGTGGGCTGACTATTGAATCAAATATTTCATCGGAATAGCAAAACAATAATACCTGGGGTAGGAAGAGATGGAGAGGATACATAATGTTGAGACCTGGAAAATGCAGGTTAAATTGTTGTGTAAAAATAAACGAGACATCAAGACAAGATTTTGTTTGCTAAAAATTGATTAAAAACAAAATTTTAATTATAAATAGTGTAGTTTATCAAGATTAGGTAAGACTGTTTTTGTCTTGAAAGGTTTATGTTATTTTACAAAATGTTTCAACTTGTTTTTAAGTAGGTATAGGTAGACAAGCATTAGTTTTAGTACACTATATTTCAATTATCATAGCTAAAAAGAATAATCTGGTTTTATTTAATAATATCCTAACCAAAAAAATAAAGAGATCGTATTAAATGGTATATTTTACTACCATTTACTCGGAATTCGTTTTCGATTTATTGTTGTAATGCCAAAAAGTGAGTTTAAAACGTAAAGAAAATGACTTATTCAAACTGTCGTAACACAAAATATTTCAACAATAATGACGTAATTAAAAATAATATTTCATTTTGAACATTGTGCTTGGAAAAATACTGTCTTAACTCAAAATTCGTTAATAATTTCCCTATTATTATTATTTTTTAAAAAATTTAAAAAGGTAATGCCTTCAATTTCATTCCAAAAACACATAAAACATTCATTATATTCGTACCTATTACAGAAAGTGACAAATTAGTTTTTCGTTGATTCTGAAAAATCGTCTTTTTTGAGTTACAACACTATTGTAATACTAGTGCGATATGACAGTCTAATCATAGGTTCGGCACGCTCGGCATGCTCACATTTCCTTTCTAGTCTTATTCAACTGTGGGCCGGTACGTTGCCGGTCATACGTTTTTTGATATGATGTCATGGTTTGCACACGTTGTTTTCAACTGCAACATGTTTTGTTTTTAGTATCGTAGTTTAATTGGCACGATAAGGTGGATTCAAGGACGTCTGGGAAACAATTGTGCAGACAGACCGAAACGAGGTATTCGCTCTATTTAAGTCTAAATAAATATGCTATTTTTCGATGGAGAGATGAAATTTAGTCCTAGTGACTGTGAAAAGTTAAGAGACATACATGCTAACACGGGCTTTTAACCCCGAAAGAGTAGGGAGTCGTGTAAATCTGCAACTGTGCCCCCAAATTTCACTAGATGCGTCTAATGGCCGAATACTGAAACGCAACTTAAAAATTAAGGTGAACGTCCAATCCCGTCTTATTTTAGTCGGTTAAAATCGACTTAAAATTAAGTAGCGTTTCAGTATTCGGCCGTAAGAGTCCCACTTAAAAGAAGTTAGCCTAATGTCGTTTTTCGGTCACGTAGTCAAATTCCGTCTCAATACCATACATACCTCGATAACATAGTGTTGGTGTAATCCTCAAATATTTGTTTAGAGTCTGGGTGTTTGTGAGACCGTAAAGTCTTTCGTAGTTTCTGATACCCATGATGCAAGACTCGTATCTTAATGTGGGGTCAGGACTATGTGTGTGACTGTTGGATGTATTTATTTACCCTGAACCCACAATAAACGAGAAATTACACAATTAACGTGTAACGGTTCTATGGAAGCTCCACCATTGATATACATTCTATGAAAATGCCCAATAACTGCCCAGTACGTGTATCAAAACCAGGACTTCTAAATACCACAGCAAACACATCCCACGCAATCCTCAATATAAAATTTGACTGGGTAAGTTTCAGGCGGCTTCCGATTTCGGTGGAGGTCATTCTGAGGCCTATGTCCACCAGTAGCACCCAATTGGCTTATGGATGAAGTTTTTATCTGTTTTTTATTGGCTAATGGATGATCAAGAAGGTTTTATGTGTGTCTCTTCGTGTCCAGCTACGCCCCCTGGTGTCCAGCATGTAACGCGTTGGCGCCGGCGTGGCGGGAGCTCTCCTCGCGCGCCGCCCGCAAGTCTCTCGCTATGAAAACTGCCGCCGTTGATGTCACCAAATCACCCGGCCTTAGCGGCAGATTCGTCGTCACAGCACTGCCTACTATATTCCAGTAAGTAACCGTTTTACATATCTTTATGCATTGGGTCTTGTAGAAGAACTTATGGTCGAAATTCTAAGATTTAAGCTTGCAGTCGAGAACCTCGGCGATCGCCCGTTCAAACCCCAAGCTAATACTATTTAGGTTTTTCAAGAAGAAAGCCTATATTTCCCTCAAAGGCAACACACCGATGATTCCTCAGTTATTGTGTGTGTTCATTGGCGGTGCTGACCACTTAACATCAGGTGGCTCAATTGCTCGTTTGCCTCCTATTTCCATAAAAAAAAAGGCACACACCTCTAACTTTTCGAAGTTATGTATGTATTCACATTGAATTATCACTTACTTAAACGGTGAAGGAGAACATCGTGATGAAACCTGCACACCTAAAAGTTTCTTAGTAATTTCTTAGGTGTGTAGTCCGCCAACCCGCACTAGGCCAGCGTGGTGGACTGTGGCCTAAACACTCTCAATGGTAGAGGAGACCCGTGCTCAGCAGTGGGGCGTATATGGGTTGTTGATAATGATGAATCTTTATACATAGAGTATTGAACAAGAACTTAGCATAAGTAGTAAACTCAATGTAGGCCTAATAAATAAAGGTTTTTAAACGTGAGTCACTTATTAGCACTCGTCAAATTCAGTTGTTCTTGATATCGCTGCTTTCACCTAGTTACATAATGCTACACCTACACTTTAGGTACAATTTCTGCGTCCCTCGAGGTGCCGAGAGGAGAGTATAAAAAGCTTTTCTTTCGTTAAAAGAAAATGATAAACTTACTATAGAGACTAAATGTCTAAGTTCCTAGATTCTTTCTTGCCTATGAACGCTGCTTGAACTGCATGGTACTTAAACCGGATACCACTGTGATCCCTTTATAGTTTTCTTTATTAAATTTAATAAAATCACATACATAAACACCCTGACTTCGGGATCAAATGCGCGGCCTTTTGTTTCGTAAGGCAGAGTCTAACCAGGCGCCAGGCATGTCGTGTTTTTACACATTTACAAACTCCGTTACTGATATTCTTCGAATGGAAAATTATCTACATTTTTGATCGCACAGCGGACATTTACAACTGACACTTCAAGCAGTTACCAGAAACTTCTAGAAACATAGCTGAAATACCTACTTACCTCCATTCCAGTGTGAAAGACGGCTCGTTCCGTCAGTACAAGGGCCCGCGCGACGTGGACGCCATGCTGTCGTTCGTGGAGCTGCAGCAGTGGCGCCGCAGCGAGCCGGTGGCGGGCTGGAAGGCGCCGCACTCGCTGCAGATGAGCCTCGTCGCGGAGTTCTTCAAGCTCAGCCAGGCGCTCCGGGTATGTAGACTGGAAGCTGTCGGGTGTTGGGTATGTCCATGATGAGGTTTGGGTTATGTCCATAATAAGGTTTTGGGTATGTCCGTAATAAGATAATGGGTATGTCCATAATAAGATTTAGGGTATGTCCATGATAAGATTTTGGGTATGTCCAAATTAAGGTTTAAGAGATGTCCAAAATAAGCTTTAGGGTATGTCCATAATAAGGTATGTAAGGGGGTGTAAGGGGGACGAATAACATCGCACGTCCCCAACTGCCAACCCTACCTGCACGCGGTACACCCTGCTGACCAACGGATGTGGCTCTGGCGGCCGACTAGTGGCGGCATAACCACTCAGATATGCTGGAATGAACTAAATACCAAAACCCACGGTGGGCAGCAGCACCGTCGGGTAAATCATTCCAGCCACTGCGGTCACCAACCCGCCTGCCAAGCGTGGTGACTATGGCATATCCCCCCAAATGGCACCACATTTAAATCTACGGCCCCCAGTTCCCGGTAGTCTCGCTATTCCTGACCACGGTACCGGTCATGGTAACGGCGAGACGGGGGGTGCTAGGAATCCCCGGGTTACGGCAGGGTACCACACACAACTGTTTTTGGCGACGTACAACGGACGCTCTCTGCGGCTGGACGAACACCTCACAGAATTGGAAGTAGAGCTAAGTCGCATTAACTGGCATATTGTAGGGTTATCTGAAGTCCGTAGACAGGGGGAGGATAAGATTACCCTACCTTCCGGTCACTTGCTCTACTTTCGAGAAGGACACCAACCATCCCAAGGAGGCGTCGGGTTTATGGTCCATAAGTCACTGAAAAGCAACATTGTAGAAGTTGGCAGTGTGTCGGCGAGGGTAGCGTACCTTGTCTTAAAATTAACTGAGAGATACTCGCTCAAGGTTGTACAAGTGTACGCCCCGACGTCAACACACCCTGACGACGAAGTCGAGGCCATGTACGAAGACATAGTGAAAGCTATGTCTCGTACCAAAACTTCTTACAGTGTTGTAATAGGTGACTTCAATGCCAAAGTGGGAGTACAGAGCTATGGCGAGTCGAGGATAGGTCCATTCGGTTATGGGAGCAGAAATAGTCGAGGGCAAATGCTAGTCAACTTCCTCGAGGCCCAGGGGCTTTTTCTTATGAATTCTTTCTTCCAGAAGAAGCCCCAAAGGAAGTGGACTTGGCGTAGCCCTGACAATGCGACTAAAAATGAGATCGACTTCATTATTGCTGACAGGCGCCAAATATTCAGAGATGTCTCTGTGATCAATAGGTTTAATACCGGTAGTGATCACCGACTTGTAAGAGGCACTCTGAATATTAACACAAAAATAGAACGTGCGCGCTTAATGAAGTCGACTCTTCGTCCATCACTGCCCCAGATCGAAGCCGGCTGTGAAGCCTTTCAGCTGGACCTACAAAACCGATTCGCCCTACTGGAAACCACGGAAAGCATTGACGACGCCTCCAATAGTCTGGTGCGGATTATTCGCGAAGTGGGCTGCAAATACTTTCGACCTAAGAGTAAGGGCCGTAAGTCTAAGCTCTCCTCTGAGACTCTGGAGTTACTGAGGAGACGACGAGAACTTACAATCGCCACACCATCTGAGCGTCAGGTACTTAACAAGGAGGTGAAGAGGCTAATACGGCGCGACATAAGGCGCGCGAATACTTTGGAAGTTGAAATTGCCATTGCGCAAAATAAAGGCTCCAAAGTATTCGCTAAGCCACACACCTCCTGTTGTCACCTGACGAAACTCAAAACACAACAAGGCACCACCGTCACCTCAGTCCCAGAAATTCTCGGAGAGGTCGAAAAGTATTACGGAAACTTATATGCTCAAAGAGCAGTTCCGCCTGTGGCCTGCAACGTGGATGATCCGCGAGCCAGACTGACCCGCCACTACTCAGGCGAGCTTCCCGACATCGAATTGGGCGAGATTAGAATGGCCCTCAGTCAACTTCATAACAACAAGGCTCCGGGAGATGACGGAGTAACCACTGAGCTTCTCAAGGCAGGAGGTACTCCTGTCTTGAAGGAACTGGTCAAGCTTTTTAACTCCGTCATCCAAACTGGCACAACACCTGAGACATGGAGCAAGAGTGTGGTGGTTTTGTTCTTCAAAAAAGGTGACAAAACCTTATTGAAGAACTACCGCCCCATCTCACTCTTGAGCCATGTCTATAAGTTGTTCTCGAGGGTCATTTCGAACCGTCTCGTCCGAAAATTCGATGAATTCCAACCACCAGAGCAGGCCGGGTTTCGGAGGGGCTTTAGCACCGTAGACCACATACACACACTAAGGCAAATAATAGAGAAGACGGAGGAGTACAACCAACCCTTATGCCTCGCGTATGTGGACTACGAGAAAGCTTTTGACTCCGTCGAGACCTGGGCTGTTCTGGAGTCCATGCAGAGATGCCAGATTGACTACCGCTACATCCAGGTGATGAGAAGCCTGTACGAAGCCGCTACGATGACCGTCCAAGTACAAGAACATAGCACTAAGCCAATCCAATTGCGGCGAGGGGTAAGACAGGGAGACGTAATTTCCCCGAAACTGTTTACCAACGCATTGGAGGACGCTTTTAAGACGCTCGATTGGAAAGGACGGGGCATCAACATCAACGGACAGTACATCTCTCATCTGCGATTTGCGGATGACATAGTCGTCATGGCGGAATCTCTGCAGGACTTGGAGGAAATGCTTAACAGCCTAGACCAATCTTCAAGACAGATAGGCCTCGGGATGAACATAGACAAAACAAAGATCATGTACAATCGTCATGTTCTCCCGATGCCGGTTGTCGTAGGGGATGCCACTCTCGAAGTTGTCCAAGAATACAACTACCTTGGCCAAACCATTCAACTAGGCAGGCACAACTTCGAGGTGGAGGCAGACCGAAGAATAGGGCTAGGCTGGGCGGCATTCGGGAAGCTGCGTCATATTTTCAAGTCGTCGATCCCTCAGTGTCTTAAGACGAAAGTCTTTAATCAGTGCGTCCTACCCGTTATGACATACGGAGCCGAAACGTGGACACTCACTAAAGGTTTGGTCCACAAATTTAAGGTCGCTCAGCGTGCTATGGAGCGGGCAATGCTTGGAGTTTCTCTGGTGGATAGAATTCGTAATGAAGTCATCCGCCAGAGAACCGGAGTCACTGACATTGCCCGCAGGATAAGTACGCTGAAATGGAAGTGGGCCGGCCATGTCTGCCGGCGGTCGGACGGCCGGTGGAGCAGACAAGTGTTGGAGTGGAGACCGCGCTTAGGCAGACGTAGTGTGGGACGTCCTGTAACACGATGGACCGACGACTTGAGAAAAGTGGCGGGAAACGGATGGATGAGGGCTGCTCAAGACCGGGATGGTTGGCGCTTTCTTGGGGAGGCCTACGTTCAGCAGTGGACGGTGATAGGCTGATTGATTGATAATAAGGTATTGGGTATGTCCATAATTACCTTTAGTCAGATTCACAGCTACTTCTGGGTGTGTTTACAGCAACCTTTTCCTAACTTCACATTGGCTAGTATCTTAGGAGTATGTCCATATTAGATGATGATGATGTCAATTATAGCTTCTCCCTAACTTAAAAGTCGGATAATATGTGGTAAAAAAAATTATTTCAATAAATCAGGATGACTATAAAAATAATGCCTTTTCTTATAAAAGGCTTTTTTGCGAACATCTTAAATCACCTCGGACCACTAATAATAATTGTGTATTATTTTACATTTCCAGAGTGTACACAACATGTTGATGGAGACATATGGGCTGCCCACTTGGGGTTCATATCTCATATTTGCTGTTGCCACCATTTTCATTGGAGCACTTCTTGGCTTGGTAAGTAATTTACAGAATATGTAAGTGTAATATGTATGCAAGCAAATTGTCAAGCACTTTTAATGTTGAAGAAAAACATTGTGATTTAATCTGCATACCTAAAATGTTCTTAAGAATTTCTTAGGTGTGTGTGGTCCGCTAACTTGTACTAGGCCAGTGTGGTGGACTAAAGTAGAAGATATATAGATATATTGTAGGGGATATATAGGCTGATTATATACATCCTTCTGCTGGGCACGGGCCTCCTCTAAAACAGGGAGGGTTAAGACTTTAGTCCTCCACACTGGCCTAATGCCTTTGTCTTAAGAAATTCTTAAGAACAGGTGTGCAGGTTTAATCACGATGTTTTCCTTCACAGTTTGTCGATAGACTATGCGTGTAATGTTTCATAAAACCATCCATATTGTTTAAACAATATACTAACCAGTGCCTGTACATTTCCAGCTGCTGGTGTGTATCATCGACCTGCTGTACCCGCCCCGGCGACAGAAGGTGCTGGTGTCGCAGGCCGAGCTGGAGCGCCGCGCCAAGGGAGACCAGGACGCGAAGGAGAGGTCTGATGATGACCAGGTATGTGAATATAACTTGTATAGCTTTGTATGGGATAAATAGTAGTACTATAAGAGGTCTGATGATGACTAGGTACCCTCACTTTTATCAACCCATCTTACTCAGTTGTCAATTGTAAAGTTGGTCGGCAGGTTACGTTTTTCCCTTCTTGCATTTTTAACCTATGATAATCAATTCGTTATGAGCTACTGTCCCACTACTGGGCACAGGCCTGCTCTACCATTGAGAAGGTTTCGGCCTTACTGATAAAAATCAATGCTAATAAGCTATTGTTTTTATTTTGCTGAATTCGATCAGCATCCCAAATTACATACATAATACAAAAATATTTGTTTTGCATCTAAAATCATAAAACTGTGTGATATTTCTAGGCGTTTTGACCTACATAACCTAATACGCGTTTAAGACAATGTCTCGGCGGTCTAATCCTTCTGAACGTTAAAGAAGCGTTATTTCCAGAAATGAGACATAGATGAGTTGATTTATATATTTATGATGATATTTGTGTGCGCAGGAGTTGCTGAACGACGACATCGTGGACGACGACGACAACGCCACCAGCGACGCGGAGAAAAACTCGCCCAGCGATGTATGTACTTGTAGCCTTGCTCTAAATATGTACCAAATAAGTAATTTATAACACATTAAAGCTTATACTTAATATTTGGGGTAATCAAGAGATGTGTTTCTGCACCAGAATTTACAAGTTCTACTGCCTGTAACCGTTTAGCAAACACATGTTATTTAAAGCTTAGTGATTTAAAACCTAATAATTTTGCCCAATCGAGAAATCTACGAGCTATAAGTCAGTCCATCACAGTCACTAATAAAAACTCATAATTTTCAGACCTCCGAAGAGGAGAAAGAGAAGGTGGAAGGCGGTGGGGATTCGAAGCCCTGCGAGGGCAAGGAGGCTGAGAAACCCGCTGAGGTCCGCAAGCGCAGGCCCAGGAAGGCAGACTGAAACACACGTAGAGTACTCTCATTCACAACACTACGGCTGTACCACACATTTGGGCGAATAATAATCAGTATTGAGGATTTGTTTAGTAACAGCATCATCTGTCGGGCATGGAGAGGGCTGACCATATAACATATGTTCGGTCATATTTTAAAGCTTGCTGCTGGGCATAAGTCTACAATTATTGAGGATTTAATCAGCATATTCAGTTGAAAACAGTTATTCCATCTTTAAAAGTGCGCTATGTGGAAAACTACTGGGTAAAAGTCTCTACAATTGAGAATTAATTAAATCACAACAATAAAGTTTGTCCAGTAATTGATCTGTACATCATTTTTAATTTTATGGATCTTAGTTGCACTTTGATAATTTTCAGTGTGCTAATACAGATAGAAACAGTAGAAAACTACAAAGTAAGACACTGCCCATGTGTAAAAGTAAACTACAGTCATAATCCTCTAATAATATTTCGCCCAATTGTGTATCACCTGCCAATGTTTTAACAATAATCTCAGTACTAAAGGCTTTCCTAACGCAAGTTGATAATAGTGAAAAGGCTTCTATATTCTGTTAAAATAAAAAAAAAAACTAAGATAATATCCAAATTTAAGTACTAAATCTCAATTCAAGCCGACATTAAAAAATCAATTTTAATTTTATACATAAATTGCAAAGAATGAAAAACATTTATAATCTAATTTTCAGCATATTCTAATACAAGATGCATTTAGAAAATGTTTGCTATGTAACTGTGGTTATTATAATTTTTTGCCATCATGCCTGCAACAGTATATCATAATGCCGGCCTGCAACAATTTGTCGTACATCGCATATATTATGCTAAAAAATAAACATATACACTAGTATAGTTTAGATAACACGGTAAAATAAACTATAACTAAGTATGATTTCTCACGTCTCGTAAACAATAATGCCAATATCCAATCTTTTTAGTTTAAATTTATGCTTTATTTTTCAATACATAAAATTATTGTAAACACTATGACACTTCATAAATCCTGGTGCATTTAAAATTAGTTGCACTATATCTGCAAGCTCAACAAAGTGCATTTTCTTGCTATGTATTAAATTGAAATATGCTAGCGGCCTGTGTCTAGGTAATATTTTAATTTGTTTGTTAAGTTGTGACTAATGTTCTCGATATGATTAATACAACTGTTTAGTTATGATAATAAATTAACGGATTTTATTTGGAAAATTAATCAAGGAAATATTTTAACATCATAGGAATTTTAATAAAAAAATATGCTCAGTAATGTTATATTGAGTCACTATCTTTTCAATTAGATCGTATTACTTGCATTTATACAGACGGACACGCGCACACGAGTGTATCATTGTTACGCACCAAAACTAGAATAATTTATATTAATTTAGAAATAATCGCTAAATGTATTTGTGTTGTTCTTATGAAGTATTATTTTTCTCATTATCTAGAGGAGACACCATGCTTCCCTGCGGTGTTATAAATAAATTCGTTCTACTGTAACAAAATGTCCTAAATTCATCACGATAATAATCGTTTAAATCTACATTTTGATTTAATTTTATCGACAAAATATTTTAATGTCAAATCAAAATGTAAGTGAAATAAACCATGTTTGAAAATGGTTCTAAATAACTATAAAACTAAATAGACATTTATTTTTACAGAATTTATGAGAACATGGTGCGAAGTGGTTGCGAAATCTTATTGTTGAAACAAAACGCTTTTTATATCTATATTAAGTAGACATTCCGCGACTATGTCGGTTCGGAAGCTCAATGAATTTTGTAATGCATTTTTATTTTCCATTCTACGTACTTACGAGATTAACTATGTATGCAATACTCGCTAATATATACTATACTGTTGAATATATATTACATTTTATCGATACTGCACTTTTATTTCGGACTTATCGATATCTCACTGTACATCGATATTTTAAACTTCGATAACATTAAAAGATAACTTGTTAGATTACGAAGTCTTAAAAGCTGCGTGTAATTATCTATGGGAGCGTTGTTTTATTAATTTTCATATTATATAAGTTATATTAAATTTTATATGTATTACAATTTGATCTACACATTTGAAGGTTGTGGTCGACAGATTCAAATTTAATAACGTATGTAGTGTCTCCTCGTTTCGAAGTTAATATCACAATTATAAAGACTAAGGTCGGTTGTTACTTGTTCACGTTTGTTGATTTGAGTCTGTCGCGTGAAGCGAAATACAAAATTGCCTTGTACAAAGACTAAGATTGTTTTAAGTGTTGCGTTAAAATTAACTATTGACATAGTGACTTGCTGAATAAAATTGTATTTGTAGAACAGTTTGTTTCATTTAAAATTTTGAAGTGAAAGCTTCTTTAGAATGTTGTGATAGTCAATGAAACGAAAAACCGTAAGGATATTTTTTTTCTTTCTGGTCAAGACCCAGTTTCAATTTATAGCCAAATAGAATATTAGAATAATAAAACGACAGGATCATTCAAATGTTTCTTTATTTAGAGATATATTTACATAAAATAAGTGTTGAGATAATTTCACATAATTGCAATTTAATATTAGTCAATAATTTAGATTTACAATCAAATTATAATACTAAGTATAGTTATATAAGGAAGATTATCGGCTTGTCGATACATTGACAAGGAAGGCGATATGCGAAATATGGACTTAGCGAATTATTATGCGATAAACACACTTATGTGCACTGTGCTAGAGCTCTGAATTGCTTCACTGCATTTTGTGTGAATATACAAGCTTCAAACCATACTATTATGTTATACAATCGATGGCACCTATTGTCGAAGCGATATATATTGAAAGCTGTTTGAATGGTCGTGCGCTATCGACTATAACTTTATCTATAAATATATGTTTTATCGCTAATTTAAAGTGCTTTTTTAAATGCAGTATAATTACTTTCGTGACAACTTTTTTTGGAGTACTAGATGCATATTTTACATTCGAGACAGTGAGTTTGTACCATAAGCTAGTCGATACCGCACGCCCCGGCGTATAAGATACATTCGATAGGTGTAAAATATTGTAGTGAGAGATAGTACATACTTCAAACACTGTCAACTCATAATAGCGTATAATGCCGATACACCAAACAATACGTTGTTTTTTATACAAATTTTAGCAAAATCTACCAACTAATCGATAAACATACGCAGGACATTTCATATTAAATATACGCTTAACTTTAGGGAGTATCGTAATAACAAATTTCGAGATTTCAATTTTATTAGGTTACATAATCTCGCCAATCGTTTAATATCAAAATTAAATATCAATTGACAGGTTGAAGATGGTGAAATTATCGACAGTCGATATATAATTATCGACATGCCAATAGAGCATTATTTTAAAAGCGGAATGTCGGTGTATATGAAATGTATACCACTGGAATTATATTTTATATCATTCGATTATTTGGATATGAGATATATCGATATAAGTTATCTAAATAATTCGATATATAAAACATATTATTAACTTATAAATTTTGTCATGGTATATGTTTTATCTTTACGTGATATCGGTATGATAAAAAGCAAAATATCGAGGACAATTACATAATACATATAAAAAATCAATCAGTTCTTTTTGCAGAATAATTGTCATTAACTAATACATTAATAAACCCTTAATTACGTTACCGACAATTTTTTTTATATCGACAGCGCTATTGTATTTTCTGTTTGTGTCGATTAAATTCATAAATGTCGATATATTAGCCACTTCAGTTAATGGTTAATACAATTTCCTTTGAAACTGAAATTAAATCATTTTTTAAATTCCATGAATACTTGGTGCATATATCGACATTAATATTTTTTTATTGTACAAAATTTATCCGATTTCTAAATCTTTTTATTTGTTGTGTCCAAGTTCTCAACCCTCCAAAACCAATACAAAAATATTAAAAAAAACTCCAAATAGACTTTAAATCGAATTTAAATCGTTCTTATCAAACCGCAGTCTTTCAAAAATCAGATCTCTATCAGTCTTCACAAAGTCCACTTTCGTTTTCTAGAGAATTTGGACACAACAAACCAAAGTCAAATTATTTGGCGTTGAATAGAAATCAGAGCAATTTTGACCGTTCACATTTCACACAAACAGATTTTATGATCGACAAATCTTTGGATAGCGTACGAAAAAATACGAATAATGATGCATGCAACGTTTATAATGATTATTAATTGGGTCTATGTGGATCGCCTTGCTTATGATACCATAGAGAAAAGGAAAAAACAGCCTCGTGGCGCAGTTGGCTAGACACCAGATTGCGAAACGAGAGGCCGCGGATTCGTTTTAGGTGAAACAAATGTTTGTGGTCCACAACAATTTTTTTCGGGTCAGGGTGTTTGACGGAAGCCTCTGGGAATTTCTGATACCCATGACTTGTGTCTTAGTGTGGACTCAGAACTTTGTATGTGCTTATTGGGTTACACTTCTGCATTACTTATTTTTCTCTTTTTATTAGCTATTCAATTGTTTCTTCCTTTTCTCTCAGCCAACCAAGACACCACAGAGCGTCGACGTCACAAAACACTTAAAAACTAAAAGAGAATCTCATTACACAAGACTAATATTTGTTATACTTAGCGTACAATACAAATGACAATATCTTAGTCTCAATAATACATTAGGTTTTGTATAAACAAAAAAAAGACTAGAATGTTATAATTTACGTTTAAAAAAAATACCGCCTATATTAATTACACGACGATTCACGAACGATACGCCATGTCTGCCGACAAACAGACAGACAGACAAAACAGGTGAATATCCAAGACATTAAATGAGATTAAAAAACATGCTATTAAAACAAAGCTCATCATAAATAATAGACTTACAACTAAATGTGACAATAATTTCGATGGAACATACATTTTTTTCTATCGATCGTGTATCGATAAAAAATATATATTTACATTACATACGTGTAAGCGACATCTAGCGTATTTATTGTAAACTAAACGGATACTCGACAACTGGTTCGCTTCATAAGCCGTATTTGACACTCGATAATACTTGTCGACTCCGAATAAGTTGATTCGATCGAAAATTACTTATTAGCCTGACAAAAACTTACATTCGCTTTGATCGCAATCTGTATCCCACATTTCCCTATTATTTGTATCTAGATTCTAGTGAGAATAATTGATTAACAGTTTACGCGACACGTAAAAATAATCAGGGCAGTGTTTTGATTTTTTGGTCATAGTACAGTTGATATAAGTTAGTAGCGACACAAAATATATTATTGTCGTTAAAAACCAATTCAACTTTGCGAAACTTTAAATAATAATCGGTGGAAATAGTTCATTATCATTTCGTTTGCATTCGTGTTCTATTTTTTTTTATTTAAATGACACTTAACCGTAGTGAAGTTATCGTAAAAGTATCGATACTTTTAATATTATCTCTGCAATTATCGATGTTAATCACTCTAGCGCACTGGACTCTCGACATTAATCTATATCGATTAAACGATATCTGATTTTCTATCCGAGCTCAATTTTTTAAGTCATGTAAATATGGATTGGCAGTGAATTTACTTTTCATATTCGAGATTTATAGAGACATTTGCTATCGACATTACTTTAAAAAAATACTAAAACAAGTATTTAGGACTTATTAGAAGCTTCACTGCGATAATACTTCGGTTCTTTGTAATTTTTACGAACTAAAACAAGAAATATCGATACCAATTCTCTTAGTAAACCCGATTTAACATTTTCAATAATATAATTTTCAGTCAATTTTGTTAGTATCGTGTAAAATACAAAATTTTACGGTGGCAAGTTTCAATTTTGGTTTAAGTTAAAATATTTCGAATACTGAACGAATTAATTTCCTAACGTTACATTTTATAAGTATACAATGTTAGATTTACATGGAAATATTAATTTTATACATGGTTATATATTGAAAGACCGCGTTTTTACGTACTGTGCAGGTTTTAAGTCTATATTCTGTGGACTACACAACTGGGTCGGTATAGAACGATAATGGACAGCAACAGTACATTAATATCGTTATATAAATACACAAAAAATTACATTTATATGCGTTTATAACACGCTTGTGGAAATTAGATTTAATTTTGGAGGAGTTTACTTCACAATGAGACTTTCAAATATGGTTTAACGTCGATATTTCTTATGGTTATCGATACGCAAAATAGATTTTTTAATGTTGAATCAATGTATAATCATGATAGTGATGGGATATGCAAGTATCGATAAAGTAAACGCCTCCAAAATCTCATTACTTCGTCGTATCCGCTTAATATAATATCGTATATAATTAGATTATTATATAACTTTCAATGTTGGAATCTAATTGACCTACAAGCCACATCGGGTCTATACAACTAGAGCTGAGTGTACACTAGCGGAAATGCAATACGTTTTATCGATAAAATAAATAGAGATGCGCTTGTGTTCGATTTTATGACAGGTTTGTCGCGACGTAATGATTGCAAATTGAGATATGTTAGTTCATTATTAGATTCACTTCTAACTGGTGTACAGTTGTTTGAGTACTTCTGTCGATAAACAAATCGATTTTACAATTAATAGTTACTAACCCAAACAAATGTTATTTCTAAACCTTTTGGAAGATTTTTAATATAAAAGGTTAGCTGTAGTATATCATTTTTCTAAAACAACAATAATAATAATGCTTTATATGTCGACAAAGCATCAGGTTTATTCTACAGAATAATCCTGGCTATGAAGAACTTAATATAATCTAATATTTATAACGTCTAATATTTATAAATGCTGTTTTAGGTTATTTTTAACAAAATTCCTAGAATCATCATTTCAATTATTCTCATCAGCAAAAAAAGTCCAATATAGAGACGGATAGAAAACACGTAAACCTGTCATAAAATTCGTACACAGTTTGAAATAATTTAATACTACAAAGTAATATATATTCCACACATATTGCAGTGTACAATCAGCTACGAAAACGACTATTCAATTATTATCTTACAATGGAAGGTCTTGTACGTCGTGGGATTACAAAATTAAAATATTATATATATTTAATTACAATTGTAAATAATTTGTCAAAATATTGCAAAATAAATATTTTTACCACCCCACGCTACTCACATAGGAACCAAATGAGTTACACAAATTATATGCATCCAAATCATATAATTGTTATCGACAGTCAGTATCGTAAAATATCGATAGTATATGGAATTTATCGATAATAGATTCTTTACAACATTTATTGAAATACTTCTTTACTTAGCCATGCCAGCTATAAATGTAAATGCGAAAGTATTTCTTTTCATTTAAAAAGTTTACCTGATTAAATTAAATCTGGTATTTATAAAACCTTTTTGAAGGTATTCATGCAAGACTGGATCTAAACCTAGCAGTTTTCAGCTATTTTAAAAATGCAGTTAAAAGCATGTTTTAGAAACTGATCTTCATAACTTTTTTCCACTATAAAACCTCGCCCGAATATACTAATAAATATCCCCATTATTTTCAACGAAAATAATACAAAAATGCTTACTGAGATAAAATGCTTCGATTTTACGTATTAAAAGGCGTAAACCCTCTCTATTGTAGAGGAAACCCTTTTCCAACAGTCGTATATAGGCATTCGTTATAGTATTAAAGATTTTTTATACTACAGCCGATTAGTGGTATCTTTGGCAATCCACTTACGATCTCAAGTTCGAGTTATTTATTTCCCTCGATTTAAAAATCGCTTGTCAATCGTGCTGAATTTGAGTAAGAGACAATACGAAGGTTTAAATAGACATCGATATATTTATAACATCGATATAGTACGATACTGTGTATAAATACGGTATATGCCTTTGCTCTAACAGAAGCACGCGTACAGACGCGACATGTCCAGCGACCAGTGCGCGTTCTCGCGCCTTCTGCAAACGTTATATAAATGTATTTAGTACTTTATTATTATAAAGTAAATAAAAGCAGTGATGGCCTCGAGGTTTGGGCGCGCGGTCGAGAATCTCGACGGTCGCGGGTTCGAACCCCAGGCACACACCTCTGACTTTTCGAAGTTATGTGTGTATTCACATTGAATTATCACTTGCTTTAACGGTGAAGGAAAACATCGTGATGAAACCTGCACACCTAAGAGTTCTTAGGAATTTCTTAGGTGTGTAGTCCGCCAACCCGCACTAGGCCAGCGTGGTGGACTATGGCCTAAACCCTCTCAATGGTAGAGGAGACCCGTGCTCAGCAGTGGGCGTATATGGGTTGATGAAGAAGAAGAAATAACGTTAAGTCAAATATGATAGCTTAGTAGATTGAATTAAAGGTCCGAATAAACCACACGAACAAGACAAACGAAGATTTTGAAGGTCAGAAAAAAGTGTTGACAAGTTAAGCTTGTTAGAACCACTTTAAGTTGTAGTTTATAATACTTTACTCTGTCTCGTTACAATTGTTAAAGAAATAGATGAGAACATTCAAGAATACTCTAGCTAAATTCTAGATTCGAGGTAATTTTTTTGGAGTGAATGCTCCGAAATTTAATCTATCCCCAAAAGCTTAGTTGGAGCACTCTTTGTGTTCTAGACTTATTATTATATGCTTTCCTTCCCCAACTGTTTGTTTAAGAGTGTATACTTGCCATCAAGGATCCATAGGGTGTGGTGGCGAAGCGCCGCAGCTGCTGTCTTCGGAGTGTAGGCCTTCGCCCATGTCGGTGCCCACCTACAATCAAGGTATGAAATGTTTAAGAAACCATTGACATGCAATTGAAAACTGATAATAAGTGAATTTTCTTAGACATAGATCATACACGGATTGCGGTTGATTTGTGGTGCAAGGAACTGAACTGAACTGACATGTAATTGTTACATTTCGATTACAGGGATTGGGACAGATTTGTGATCTAAAGCCTGAACCGTTAAGTCATAATAAATTCTGTTGAAAAACTAGTAAGTCTTAGAAGTGATACTAATGAAAGTGTTTTGCATGTTTCTATTAGTTTTTTTTTTCAGGAACAGCATAGAGTATTGACCTTTATTAAGTGAAACTGTCAATTGCAGGCTAAACGTAGGTACAAAAAAAAAATCCTTCCTACCCATTCGAGGCATAGAACTAAGGTTTTGTATGTATGAAAAAAACCATGTAAATGTTGTATATATAGATAATGGTTGTGTACCTTAAGCACGTCGTGCAAGGAGCTCATGCTGCCGAGGCTGAGCGGCGTCATGCAGCGCTCCAGCAGCGAGCCGCTGCCCGCCGAGCCGCCGCCCAGCGACCTGCCGGGACAACGGGTACAGTGGTCTTACGTTGCCATGCTTCTATTTCCTTTTAAGAACTTTTTAACTGCTCTGTGGTTAAGTCTTGCGTGGATTCAAAACAGACAAAGAAAAACTTTCTTGTGGAATTGTTTAGTGGCTTTCTATAAATTACGTCACAGCAATCTTTTTTTGACTCCTCCCCCGTTCTTGTCAGAGCTGGGTCACATTTGTGGGACTACCCCTTCCCCAGTGTGATGTCACATATTTTGTAATTTTATACCTAAAAATTATTAAATAAAAGTAACAGTTCTGAATTGGTTTTATTTTCAAAGCGACTTAGGTCGTCGCCCGTCGGCGCTTGCCACGTCCGACTATACAATTTGAATCTTATTTTTATGAAAGTAGAGTTGCAAAAATTTGAATTTGTCGTGAACAGTGAAAAAACCAGAATTTTATTGAGAACATTTTTAAAATGTGACTACAATATTTAGGTCTCCTCCCAACCTCCTTGTGACACAGTGTCACATTCAATCAACCCCTACCTCTTCTTTAACGTGTGACGCAATTTATGGATGGTCCCTTGGTATCAATGTAATTACCGTAAATTTTACAATATTAAAAAACAAAAATATACAAAAAAAAGGATATTAAGTACAGATGATTACAATATAAATCACAATATTGACAATTGTATCAAGTGGATTTACAGCCACAACATAGTTTACACATGCGTGATCCATGGTATGTGTGTGTGTGTGTGTGTATGTGTGTACCTCTCCATGGGTCTGTGGTGCAGGGCGGGCGAGGGGGGCGCGTCGGGCGCGGGAGGGGGGCCCTCGCGGGGACGCCCGCGCCACGAACCTGCCACATACATACAGACAAATTATATCAACATGCACAACTATTTATAAGTACATTTTCAAGAATTTATAAGATATCTCTCCATACAAATAAAGGGTTTTCTACGAATATTTCTTTGTATTATTGACAATCATTAGATGGAATTTTTTCGGACATTTTATTTTGATCAAATCATAATTAAAACAGACATTGATGATACCTTAATTATACCCTCCGTCAACAAAGAAAAATATTAAGAACAGATAACAATTGTTTATTACCGTTGTAGGACCCGGTGCCGTGCGATATGGTCAGCGGGGACGTGCGCTTACTGCTCTCTCGACTGCTGTACATCTGCAACACAAATCTATATGTCAGTACTAATCAGGGCTGCCAGCAAATAAATCGTAGCTATACGGTTTAGTATCTGCAATTATACAAAATTAGATCGCATTATACATAACTATTCTATTAAGCTCTTGTTTTTTTTTTTAGAAGAATCTTGGATGACAGTTGACCAAATAATGATTGGAAAATGGACCCCCCACCCCACAATAGTTCTTGTTTTTTTTTTCTTTTTTAGGATGATAGGTACAAAAATTATTGATAAAATTCGAACTTATGTTTCATCCCGTATGCCTTTGTATCGTATTATACGAAGTGGTCATGGATACAATACCTCATCCTATTATACAGAATTTGTATCCAATTATACAATCTGGCAGCCCTGGTACTAAAACTATTAAATTGACTCTGCATTTTGACTACCTCGTGGTCCCGAGGCACAAGTATGTGCCGTGCGATCTAGAGGACCCGGGTTCAATTACAATTTTTTGGGACAATAACACAATTAGTGAAATGTCTATCGACTTTTAGCGACTAAAGGGGTAAATATTAGGGATGTTGCGAATATTCGCATCCGCATCCGCATATGCGGAACATTCGCATCGATTTGGACATCCGCATCCGCATCCGCATCCGCATAAATCGCTGCGGAGCTGATGCGGTTGCGGATGTGTAGCAGATCGCGAAAAGAAAGAAAGGGGTGAGGGGCGGCGAGGTGCGCGTGTCGGTCTCGAGTGTCGAGTGGTTGACCGCACGTGCTGATTGACCAATAGGAAAGCAATAACATTTTATACAAATCAACCAATCGATCAATTTTATACAGATCCGCATCCGCATCCGCATCCGCGGATGTGAGCCTCTTAAAATCCGCATCCGCATCCGCATCCGCGGATGTGAAAAAAATTGAATCCGCAACATCCCTAGTAAATATGTATGTTTACAACTTTTAAATTATGGAAAAATGAAATTGATGACTGGTTGGTGGACGTATCGGGTGTGGTGTGGTGTATATAGGTGTATTGACCTGTGGGTGTTCGTCTGCAGTCTCGACAGTGGTGGGCAGGTCGAGCAGGCGCTGGGACCTGATGCCGTCGCCCGGGCCCATGTGCGACACGTGAGAGAAGTTCGTCGGCGCGGAGATCAGGCGGGAACGGCGCTCGGAACTAGAATAAACATATGCATTTCTTAATACCGTCATATTTTTCAATACTTCTGTTATCAAAATGTATATTAATATAATTAAATTATAGTGAACGGTGCGCAATAGACTTGCACTTGGCAACGGGGGTAGGCGAGGGCGTCGGAGAGCTGACATAAGGTGCGGTTAGCAAATGCACTTGACGAAGGTCACTTGCAAACGCCACAGTGCACATCTATCGCTTATCGACATTTTAGAGTATCCGGGTATTTTTATTTGCCACCCTTATAGCTTCTTTAGCGGGCGTGACCTTGATTGAAATCGCGTAAGACACTGACGCTTTAGTCAAAACCGAGTCGTGCAATAGTCAATTTAAATTTTATTTAAATCAATTACATAGTTTTGACCCCACATTAGGATACAAGTGCAGCGGGGGTCGAACCCGCAGCTTTTTAATTCGCAGGCTGGTGTCTAGCCACCTGCGCTACAGGGACAGCCCTGCCCAAAACTGTGATATGTATCGTAATAAATAAGTGGTGATGCCGCTGCTCACAGTCGGTTGTGCGCGTCGATGGCGTGGTGCTGGTCGCGCACGGACAGGCGCCGCTTGCCGCTGCCCCACAGCGCCACGTGCTCCATGTTCAGCGGGCCCGCTGCGGCACACACACTCATATACACTACCTGTCGATTCTGAATCTATTATTTCGACCTGTGCATCGAATAAAGTTATATGTGCTTTTGCACAACTTCTCTTTCTCAGCGACTTAAACTTAATTGGGCACAAAATTATCAGTAAATTTTTATGTTCTTCAAACAACAACAAAATTTATAATCATTATTACTTTACTAGTGCAATATATGAACAATTTTAACTCTATTATAGACATAAAAAGTACTTTGGTGTTATAGTCATAAGTAACCTTATTCGATGCATAGGTCGATTTATTCCCAATGATAGTATGGTATTGTTTATATGAGTGAGCTAAATCAAAAATTGTTGGTCTCATTTGAAAAAAAAATTCAGTGGTAGCTTATTTATCGAGGAAGGCTTAACCCGCTACGACCAATAAGAGTACAAAAGCAGTTGAAAATGTAGCAAAAAATGGGCAAGAAAACTAATTTGAAGTATAAACTTTTGACATACTTGATTACGGACAACAAGAATGAATATAGTAGGAATAGCAGTGAGGGTACGTCGTAGTCGGTGGCACTGAATGGTAGTAAGTGGTAGTCATTGGCAGTGAGTAGTAGTGAGTGGTAGTAAACGGTGGTGAGTTACAGTGAGTGATAGTAAGTTGTAGTATGTGGTAGTAAGTTATAGTAAGCGGTAGTAAGCAGTAGCTAGTGTTAGTAAGTGGTAGTAAATAGTAGTAATTGGTAGTAAGTGGCAGTGTGTGTACTGACGCGCGTGCAGCGGGCGCAGGTACAGTATGCAGGGCGCGGCCTCGCCGGAGACTGCGGACCCGTTGGCGCCGCCGCCCGCGCTGATCAGCCAGCCCTGCTCGTCCAGCGGCCGCGCGTTCGCTGCAAATATACATACAAACTCAGTATAATAACATTAACACCTGGATATTATCATTCCAAAAAGAGCTTGGGAGTCGATGTGCATTGCCTACACCATTTCTACATTTTTTACTAGTATTTTTTCGGTTAAATTAAACTGAAATTAACTGCCAAAAGGATCTATATTTTTCGATTAATTCTACGAACCTCGGCAATGAATTTCTTTTAATCAAATATCGATAAAATTAATCAAGAATTATACAAGATGTATTTAGATTGTGAACGGAAACTGAGCCAAGTTATAGCTACAGTGATCACAAACCCTTTCATGTTAAAAAAAAAACTAACAAAAAATAAAAAAAATACGGTTTCCATACAATCATTGGTGTAAGTGTATGTGATTTGTATGAAAAAAGTTAAAATTTCGATTATACAGGGTGTATTTAAACCGTGATCGAAAACTGAGGCAGGTAATAGCGATAGTGATTACAAACCCCCTGGCATTAAAAAAAAATCCCGACAAACAATAAAATCTATTTTTGTCGGGATTTTTAATTTTCGCCACTGGGTTTGTAATTACCCTCGCTATTACGTGCCTCAGTTTTCGATCACGGTCTAAATACACCTGTATATTTTTCGATTAATTCTACGATCGTTAGCAATTTTTTTTTAAATTGAATATCGATAATAATATCTATCGATTTAACAAGAACACTCGACGTATACTCACGTATATTGAGTGTTTGCACCCACTCGCCGCTCTCTATGTCGTATATGTCGATGTGCGTCGCCGTGAATATCAACAGGTGGGTATCGTTTATCGCTGCAACAATACAATCCTTTATAAAGTCTTATCATATATATATAATCTTATTATTTATTATCGTAAAATTTGAATTTTTTAAATTTAAAATTAAAACTCTGTCAATCTACTTGTCGTTTAATTTTGCCATAACATTTTAGGGTGTATTATTATTTAATATTTACTCTTAAAGGACTTTCTGAAGCAGTGATGGCCTCGAGGTTTAGGCGCGCGGTCGAGAATCTCGGCGGTCGCAGGTTCGACCCCAGGCACACACCTCTGACTTTTCGAAGTTATGTGTGTATTCAAATTGAATTATCACTTGCTTTAACGGTGAAGGAAAACATCGTGATGAAACCTGTACACCTAAAAGTTCTTAGGAATTTCTTAGGTGTGTAGTCCGCCAACCCGCACTAGGCCAGCGTGGTGGACTATGGCCTCAATACTCAATACTCAATACCTCAATACCCTCTCAATGGTAGAGGAGACCCGTGCTCAGCAGTGGGCGTATATGGGTTGATGAAGAAAGGACTTACTGATAGAATCAAATGTATATTTTACAGGTTATCCTATCGCAAGCTCTTTACTGCAAATCTCATACACAAAGATCAAAAGTAGTAATTATTTCAGTACTCCAAACATCAAGAAAGTACACACATATCGACGCTTATGTAGCTATTATTTTACCCGACATACGACCACTTTTATTATTCAGCGCAGCAAGCTTAGATTATTTTTAGTCGATATGCGCTGTTTTAATGGAGTTGGTATGCGTGTACCGTGGTACAGCGGCTGCGCGGTGTACATGAGCTCGGTGTCTCTGGCGCGGTGGCCGCTCTTGTCCACGTACAGCGCCAGCGAGTAGATATAGCAATATATACCGTGGTACAGCGGCTGCGCGGTGTACATGAGCTCGGTGTCTCTGGCGCGGTGGCCGCTCTTGTCCACGTACAGCGCCAGCGAGTAGATATAGCAATATATACCGTGGTACAGCGGCTGCGCGGTGTACATGAGCTCGGTGTCTCTGGCGCGGTGGCCGCTCTTGTCCACGTACAGCGCCAGCGAGTAGATATAGCAATATATACCGTGGTACAGCGGCTGCGCGGTGTACATGAGCTCGGTGTCTCTGGCGCGGTGGCCGCTCTTGTCCACGTACAGCGCCAGCGAGTAGATATAGCAATATATACCGTGGTACAGCGGCTGCGCGGTGTACATGAGCTCGGTGTCTCTGGCGCGGTGGCCGCTCTTGTCCACGTACAGCGCCAGCGAGTAGATATAGCAATATATACCGTGGTACAGCGGCTGCGCGGTGTACATGAGCTCGGTGTCTCTGGCGCGGTGGCCGCTCTTGTCCACGTACAGCGCCAGCGAGTAGATATAGCAATATATACCGTGGTACAGCGGCTGCGCGGTGTACATGAGCTCGGTGTCTCTGGCGCGATGGCCGCTCTTGTCCACGTACAGCGCCAGCGAGTTGAACACAAGCAGCGTGTCGCTGGAGTTGGGTACCGCCGCGCACGCCAGCGGCTTCGCGCCCGAGTGCGACAGGAACACGTTCACCTGGTTGTCCGGGTGCACCAGCGCTGCGACACAGGTCGATAAATTGTTTAGAGAGATGTGTGAAGTATTTATTTATTGATTTATCGATAGGTTTGTTTTTTATGCGAATTTTCGTAGTTTAAAAAACATATTAATTGACGGAATTATCGCATATTAAATTGGAGGGGAAACTGATTTTATTAATAATTGATCAAAATTTCTATAAAATTTGATATCTACTCAAATTTATTGCTGAGTGAAAAGTCGATAAAATCGTAATTGGTACAGTATACTGGGTACTGACAGACGGCGGGTTGGTCCTGCGCGGGGCGGCGGCGGTCGGGCAGCGCGTGCGCCGCGAACCCCCCGCGGTGGCCCAGCAGCAGCGCGCGCGACACCTGCACACTCAGTACGGCGCCGCCCGCCCGCAGCTCGGCCACGCGCGCGCGCCGCGCCGCCGTGCGCGTGATCTCGTACACCGACACCACGTACGAGCTGGCGCGCTTGCACAGCACGGCGAACCCGTGCGCAGCGTCGCCCAGCGGGCCCACGGCCAGCGCCAGCGCGCCCTTGGTCTCGGGCAGCTTGACGCACTCCACGTCGGCGCCGTCCAGCGCGCGCACGGGCAGCAGGCGCACGTGGCGCGCGCGGCCCGCCAGCGCCACCAGCAGCTGCTCGGGCGCCACGTAGTGCAGCGCGTGCACGGGCGCGGGCGCGCGGCGCGGGGCCAGCGTGGCGCGCTCCAGGTCCAGCAGCGCCAGCCCCGCGTCGCCGCCCAGCGCCACGCGCGCCGCCTCCACCACGGCGGCCGCCGCGCACCCGCGCACCACCGCGCCGCACGCGCCCGCGCCGCCCTCCGCCACCACCCACGCGCTGTACGCCTGCAACACACACACTGTGTCATATTGCACACAGTACACACCTACAACTCTAACCACGCGTGATTGAAGTCGATTAAATTACTAGTATCGATATTCACAAGATGGCTGACTGCGGTTGAATGAGGTATGGGCCTATGTCCAGCAGTAAGCTTAAAAAAATCTGATGGTAATGATACCAACAACTTTTCAGGCAAATTTAAATTGTAATCTATCCCCACGCCCTACACATCCTCACACGACTCCATAACACTACATGACAATAACGCTTACACATTTGTCGGGCAGGTTGTTCCGCTTGAGTATCCTGTGCAGCTCGCTGAGCGCGACCACCCACTTGGTCTTCTCCGACTCGGACTCGGCCAGCATCAGCGTGTGCGACCGCTTGCCGCCCTCGATCTGCGACGTCGATATCTGGAAACATATGTATGTAACGTTTAATAAACCTCAAAGGAAGTTAATTAGAAGAAATAGTAGTTGATCAAGAACACAATTTATCGATAAAGTGACGTACCCTAAATATGCAGGGTATGTCTCGCTTGCTGGCGTGTATGACGTCTGAATCCTTGACTGAGGTCACACTAAACTCCGGGTCCCGCATGTCGAGTACTTGACTCACACACACTGACGGCAACGCGTTCCTGAAACATCATAGCATAACACTTAGAGTAATGAAATATACACGTATTAAGGTCCAGAGATAATTATCGATTGTATTTTTAAGAAAATCAAAGGTACGTTGTATCGATAATTCAAAGTAAAGTCGAGAAAATATCGACAAGTAAGTGACGTTACCTGTCTTGAGAAATGTCGTAGAGGAACAATTTGAAATCGCAAACGACAACAAACTGTCGCATCCAGCCTTTCTTGACGCCGCCAGGTTTTGGGACCTGAAAGTATATTTTCATTATTTGGAGCACTGATGCAAGTATGTATGTTAAGAACTGCTGTAAATGCATCGTTTGTCGACTTGGAGTCGATATGAATTTAATTAACATATACACACGGCATAAACAGATCGTAATCGAAAACTGAGACAATTAATACATATGGTTAAATCCATATTTTTTTTCTGAATTTATCGCCAATGCATTTGTAGTAAGTCAGTTTTTAATCACAGTCTAAAATCCGTATATGTATGTATGTGTGTTTAGTATTAGTTCTCCAGTGGAGGCCACGTACTGGAAAGCGCAGCGTGGGACGTCCCCCGACAAGGTGGGTCGACGACCTTGGTTGGGGAGGCCTATGTCTATTAGTGAGCCGTAATAGGCTGATGATGTGCGTGTGTACCTTGACGTATCCCTCGTACGCCGTGCCCTGGCCGCGCGCGGGGTCGATGCCGAGCGGGCGGCGCGAGCGGTCGGGCGGCAGCGGGCAGCGCGGCGCCACTCGCGCGCAGCACCGCGTGTGCACCGCCAGCCCGCACGTCTCGCACACCACGCCTTGGCGGGTCAGCCCGATCTGCAATGCGTGGGGTAATTTACCGATTATCGATTTGTACGGTATCGATAGTGTCAATCTAAGTACATAGTTACACACTTTATCGACTATTCCGATATCGATAGTTTTAATAGTATTTGAGCGCATAATTACACACTTTATCGACTATTTCGGTATTGATAGTTTTAATATTACTCAAGCACATAATTACACATTTTATCGACTACTAGCGGCCCGCCCCGGCTTCGCACGGGTGCAATGCTGATATTTAATGAATGTTATCATACATATAAACCTTCCTCTTCAATCACTCTATCTATTAAAAAAACCGCATCAAAATCCGTTGCGTAGTTTCAAAGATTTAAGCATACAAAGGGACATAGGGACAGAGGAAGTGACTTTGTTTTATACTATGTAGTGATTATCGGTATCGATAATTTCAATGTTATTATGAGTTCAATTTTGAAAATATTTCACGTAATCACACATTCTATCGACTGTTCCGGTATCGGTATATTCAATATAATTTTGAAAATACATTTGTTAAGAGGTCTGACAGTATGGAAAGGGAAGAAGGCAAAGATAAATAAATTTCAGTTGCACAGCCAAACATGAAAAATGTGAACCGAATATCGACACATTTTTTTCATACTATAATAAAAAAAAGTATCGCCAATAAAAAATATGCAACCTGTGTTATATAAAATTACTAGCTGTCCCGGCAAACTTCGTATCGCCCTACCAGCCAATGAATGTCTCGTTACTTATTAACAGAATCTAATTTTTAATTACTTAGGTATATCATCATCCCCTTGCCCTGGTCCCAATTAATTACTTGGGGTCGGCGCAGTATCTCTTCTTTTTCCACACATCCCTGTCAGCCGTCATGTTTTCATTCACCCCTTTCTTTTTTATATCTTCAGTCACGCATTCCATCCATCTCTTTTTTGGCCTTCCTCGGCTCGCCCATCCATCCACTTTCATGTTCATCACTTTTTTTTCCTACATATGATTAATTCCTTCTCTTAATGTGCCCATACCACGACAGACGGTTTCCTTTCATCTTTTCTATCACAGGAGCTACTTTCAGACTTACCCTAAAGTATTCATTTCTGACTCTGTCACTCCACACATCTACCACACATCCACCGCAACATTCGCATCTTTGCTGCATGCAGTCGTCTTTCGTAAGTCTTCTTCGTTGACCATTTTTTTATTCTTTTTTAGCACAAATGCTAGCTCCCTTGACCTACCATTTGTCGTACCTACATTCCAACTTGCATACCTCAATCTCATTTCCCGGGTTAGTGTCTTACGTTGCCCCCGCCCGGGCTGGTGTAACAAACCTTGCCCATTTCTCATAGGAACCGGGTGCTGCCCCTGCGCGTCGGCTACGGGGGACGGTCTAGGCCCTGTCACCTTTCTTATTATACATACTGTATAAATGTTTTCGCAAATGTTTTACGGCCGCCCGCCTGTCTGACACCAACTCTCCTTGGGGCTTTAGTTCTTTTGGTAAAGGGGTAGAGATAGCGTGTGTTTGGGTACAGGATATTGCAGGTAAGGATATTTGGCCTGATGGTAAGGATGCCACAGTCCCGGATAAGGAAGTAGTGGGAGACTCCAACAGCTCGG
Organism: Cephonodes hylas; assembly: GCA_030295005.1. NCBI lineage: Eukaryota > Metazoa > Arthropoda > Insecta > Lepidoptera > Sphingidae > Cephonodes > Cephonodes hylas. The sequence goes on along the minus strand of AP025386.1, from coordinate 5,157,605 downwards.
GGGACCGAGGTCGCGAACTCATAGCCCTGTTCCATGACTGGCTAGATCAATGGAAAAGGCATCCCCTGACCATTTATCAATATTTCTTGAAGGAGATTTAGAGTATTTTAAGTAATCAAGCATAATAAAAAATTAAAAATTAGGCACTACCAAGGAGATTTGTTACACAAAATAAATTTCTGAACGCACGCCTTAACATTTGACAGCCAAAAAATGTCAATCCATTGTCATGACAATTCTGCATTTTTAACATCTAAAATACGCAATAATTCGAATGTTATAGATACATATTGTCGATTCAAAATGCTTATTTTAATAAGTTCTTTTATTTGAGGGGGCCTCTAACTGCATCGACGGGATAAACATTAAATGACAGGAAATTTTGTATGGTGTTAAAGTTCAAAATGACTTAAGTATCATTACGAACCTTTTGTATGGGAATATAGAAAAGTATTATTTTTAGACCTTTTCAGGCAATTATTAAAATGTATCTCTCCGTAAGAACAATCCTCGTACTTCAAGGAATATTATAAAAAAAGAATTAGCGAAATCGGTTCAGCTGTTCTCGAGATTTGCGCTTAGGAACACATCGAGCAATTCATTTTTATAACATAGAACTCCTCCACTACGATTTAAACTTTATTGTATTGTATTAAAGTTCAAATTGACTTATTTATTAAAACGAAACTTTTGTATGGATAAAGAAAACAATGAAAAGTCCCACGGGAACGCTATCGAACGGGATAAAAAGTATCCTATGTCCGTCTCCTGGCTCTAAGCTACCTCCCTACCAATTTTCAGCCAAATCTGTTCTGCCGTTCTTGAGTTATAAGTGGTGTAACTAACACGACTTTCTTTTATATATATAGATTAAAAAATGAATTGAAATAGTTTATTTACGGTTATATCACATATGTATAATTGGACATTACATTTAGTCCGCATATCACTAACTTAACTATACCACAACAAAATGCCCATCGCATCGAATAATCTACAAAATATAGAACATTTCCTTACCATGAGCGAAGTGCAGTGATTGCATTTGGTGGGACTGCTGAACGTTCTCACGAGAAACTGGTGGACTTTCTGCTTGCCGGGTACCGCGGGGCCTAGTGACGGGTCCTGGAAAACATATTGGCATCAACAGTTGTGTCCTAAAAATTGAGTAAGAAATTAGGTAAAGATGTAAAGAAAATCTCTCGTATGGTAAGCTCAGCTAATGTTATATTCTAGAAATGGATGTTATGTTATTAAGATGATACATTCAGAAAGAACAATGGTATCCTAAAATGACTTACTTTGGGTGGTCAGATTTCCACGATAGACGATAGCACATTGAGATTTTAGAATCTACATACCATATACGTTTCTTTAAACTAAATGAGATTATAAATAAAAGTCACGTATATAGTTCTGACTTCACACTTAGTAACCAAGTCTTGTGTCATGTATCACGAACCATGAAAGACTTTCCGGTCTTACACACACTGACCCAAAAAAAATATTTGCGGACCACACAAACATTTATCTGAGCGACCTCGCACTACCCTTCAACTCTCACTTATACTTACAAAAAACAAGTATTTTTTTTCATTTCACCTCATTCCTAACTCCACCTTAATCGAATTCCTGGCAGCCTTAAACACCCCATTAAAAAAAAAGAAAAAGAAAAAAAAACGTCACAAAAACACAAAGCAGTCTAACCATGTAGTCACTCACGGTGGACATCTCACTGGGCGAGCTCTTGCTGGAGGCGGGGGACGCCGCCCGCTGCACCTCCATCTCGTCCTGGGACTCCATCGAGCCGCTCAGCCCGCCCGACTGCTGGGACCCGTACATCATCTGAGGATATTGCACTGATTGTAATATACTTGTATAGCAGTATAAATTTGGACTGAATAAACAGTGGAAGTGTAATCAAAATTTTATAGAAAGTCATTCTGAAACGGCCCTGTTGCTATCAGAGCTGTAAGAATGCTAAGCCTATTTTTTGACTGGTTAGTAATGTTCATCCGCAGAAAGACCCCCCTTCCCCCTTTCTTCAGTCGCAAAAAAAAGAATAGCCATTTAAGGGCACACAAGTACTTTGCTTCCCGGTCCTGCCTGGGTAAATCCAATACCGTAATTCAATTGGCATTACTTTGTGGATAGACGATCTTCGTCAATCGATTTATTTACCAAGAGGTGCTAGTATAAAAGTAAACACTTTATGAAACGAACAAAATTTCACAAGACATAATATACTTAACATAAAACTCCTTTTAGAAAACTTAAAACAAAAAAACATAAAAATGAAAAAGCGTATTTAAAAAACATAAAAAAATAAATAAAAAACAATACCTTAGCGTTACAGCAATGCTGGGCATTCCTGTAACGGTACTGCGGCGATATCTGTGCGGAGAATGAATGAAAAACAAAATCGCAAATAAATATTATAAAGCAAACAGAAAATATATTGCGGCCAACACCAAACGGACGGTTATAGACACAAATATATATTAGTGACAAAGCGAAATCGGTCGCAATCTACATAAAACTTAAAAACAAAAATTATAATAGGAAAAACAAAAGTCTATTGTAAAAATTAAGATGCTATAGTCAAAGAAAATGTCACACATAAACTTCTATCGTACATTACACATCTATTGCAAAAGTTCTACCAGAATCTTGATAATATTGAGGAAAAAAAAATCACTTTTTTCAAACTGAAAGAAAGTGTTTTCATTTTTTCGTTTAGACTAAATAAATGGCATTTCTTGAAAAAGATACATTAGTAGATTATTTACAGGAAAGTAGAGAGCGACTTAAAGATTTTAATGTATAATGAATTATTTTGATGAATGGTTAGTGACAAAAGTTAATTTGACGAAAGTTTCTCAAATGAATTATATACACTGTACCTTTAATATCACAATGCTTACTTATTTGTTTTCATAAATAACTTAGTTTTGACCTGAATTTATTTACAATACTTTTAAAACTCGCCTTTTTTAACATTAGAGGGTATAAAGAACATTTTTTTTTAATTATTACTGAAATATTTTTACATATACAAAAAGCTACACATACCTTCTGCTCGTTCATGGATGCGACGTTGTCGTAAAGTCGCTCTGCCGGGGTGTCTTTCAGGAATTGATCGAGATAGCTCATCTGCGACGGCGGCCGATCCAGAACTGAAATATTTTTATACAAAATAAGTTTCATTAATCAAACGCACATATTAATGTTCCATACTAGTTGTACTTTAGCCAAATATTGTAAGAAAAAAAAGTTTTTTTTTTGTATGGAACATTAATATAAAAAAAAGAGTATGAGACATAAAATGTAAATGTGTTTATATAGGGTAAAAATAAAATAAAAACCACATAAAAAAACCACTCCCAACCGAAACCAACGTTCACAAAAATATATGTAGTATATATAATAATAAATTACAATCACGTCGAATACAAATGCATAGTCGTGCACAAATGTATATACAATATATAAAAAAAAACTAGTATGCCAGGAAATAATAAGGGGGAAATTTAATTAAATAAAAACATTATTATTTTAGCGATCCAAAAGCAGATCTTGTATAACTTACGATTGTAATCGAGATGCATGTATCGATAGAAAATAATCGATATATTTTAAAATCGATACAATCTGTCACGGTACACGACTGCGCACGAACACATGTTTAGTGGACTAATGTTTTGGGAGTATGACATGCACATTGGACGTTTACACGACACTGTACAGGTTAAAGCCCCCCGAACACGAGACAACGCACACGTTTTGTATAGCGCTTGATCTTGGACCCCGCTTAAAAAAAAAAAACAAATAAAAAGTAAAATAAAATTAGAATTTCATAAAGTAAGTCTTAATAACTGAAAATAATAGAAATATATTCAAGTAAATATTATATTGCATAATATTTATTTTTGAATAAATAAACATCTTAAAATTTAATCTCACACAGTGCTGTTGTCTCGTGTGTTTACTAAGGAATAACATTTTTGTATGTAAATTTTTGTACAATAAAATCTTGATTAGTCAAAATACCTAAGTGCGTATACAAACAAGTGTTAGAGGAAAAAAACCAATCGCTCAGCGCGTTATGTGGCATTGTGGACGGACTTTATCGATTATCGATGGTGGAATGTCGACAATCGATCATCGTTGTGTCGAGTGAAATGTCCCATCACACACATACCACCGCAACAAGCTCAAGCAAAAGCAAAGCGATTCGAAAATAAAAAGAAGAATCATTTTTCCAAATTGTACACATTTTTTTCGAATTGTTGGCTGTGATCACTGTTTTGGAGCGCTTATTAGGTACTCTACACATTTTTCGATATCTGATTGCGTTAAAAATATTTTTTAAAAAGAAGGATTTTTTTGTTTCGAAATTTTAGAAAGAACATGGACGAAAATTATTTAATTGAACTGTTATATTAAATCTTAACAATTTTTATTTCATTTTTACAAAAACAAAAAGATTTTTTTAGTAGTAACATATTAGTATTTTGTACAAACAAATGAGTTATTCACGTAAGCAAAAAACTTCCTTTTTAGTATGGCACCGCAAAACAGTGATGAACGCCAAAAAAAAAGAAAACATAATAAATTAATTTTTTCCTCGACACTTGCTCGTATTTACAATGAAATGGTTGAAGACACAATAGTAACTAATAGATTAAAACTACTTTGGCAGCACAAAGACAAGAAAAACTTACACCTTAGGATAAACATAACACTATCTGTTGACAGGCCATTCATAAAGGTAATATTATTTTTGTACCTGGCAACTGTTTTACTTTTAAAATAACTGGACATTTAAGAATTTGACCACAGAAATGAACGAAAAAAACATAAAATATTAGAAAAAAAAAGTTCAATTTGAAACCCAACAGATAGTGTTACCGGGACAAAATAAACACACAATCACATACGATGATTACTACTTCTATATAGGATTTCATTTGAACTGTATATAAATTAATAACGAACCATTGTCTTCTTTGCCGCTCCAGTACGTCGACGATTTGGCCGATCCCTGCCTCGCTGCTTGCGTACAACTTACTACTTTAATTACTTTGCATTAAGGTACAGAATTAAAAGTCATGGTTTTGTAAAAATAATGTAGCGAATTAAAAAAAAATATTCCCAACTTCAACCAGTTATAATTATTGCAATATAAAATAAATATTTATTTTTTTAGCATTTATTGCAACTTGAGCAACTTATTACTTCTACTAAGTAAATTTAACTTTAACGAAAACGACACTAAGATGAATCTAAACAGCTAGACGTGAGAAAACAAAAAACAGCTTACAACAGAATTTGTTTTTAATAACTTATGTACAATAAACGCTGTACAGAGAGTTCACTGTGACACAAAATCGACATTTGTACTGTGCAGTTGCGGTGTGAAGTGAAAGACCTGGCGGGTCCGCACGCACGCACGCACGCACGCACGCGCCGTCGCACGTGCGCGTATACGCACGCAAGCACGTCGTATCGACGTCTGTTACAACGTAACACATACATTAATAGACAATTGTGATGAGATCCTCAACGACATTTTTTAGGCAAAATGCAGGTTCATTCATGGCAGAGTAAAAAGTTTTTTTTTTAATTTCGCGTCGAAATGTATAAAAAAGTGACAAAAGAAAAAAAACGGTTATAAAAAAGGCTTTTCAAGCTTTTGTTTTTTTTTCTTATCAAGTAAAATGCATGTGACGTCCTTGAGTGTTCAGGATATGAAAACGTCGTACTTAAAAATGAATGGTAAATTAAATTTCTTTCAATTCACACCACGCATGCGTGCACAAACTAAATTTAACATACATACAATGATAAATGCAGAGTAAATGTGACTTAAATTATAAATAAAATGCGAAATAAATGAAAAAAAAAAAGAAATGATGGTAATAATTAAGACCATTGGCGGGTTTTATAAATTATAGGTCGTTCAAAGATAACACAAGTTTGCATGCTCTTAACGCTAGAGTAATTTCTAACACCAGTATTTTGGTATTTTTATAGCTTCTGACCAAAACAGACGAGATATATAACCAATCATGATAGATAACGGCAGAAAAAAATTCAAGTTAGAAACAAAAACATAGAAAGATAGGACTGGTTAAAAAGAGAATTGAAATTGAAAAGCACCACTTGATTTATGAATAAGCATTAGAAAAAGAAGAAAAAATTGTTGTATTTGTTATAAAGACTTAAAAAAACCTGCATGTATGTAGTAGAAGAAAAATATATAGAGTCTAATTTTATCAAGTTAAGTTGTCAAAGGCTATAAAAAATATATGCTCAAGTTATACCTGAATGACCTGTATCGTATATAAAAAAAAAAAAATCTGAATTAACCGAATAACGAATTATATTGTAAATTTAAACGCAACTATGTATTTGATGTTATTAAATCGATATTACATAAATTTATACTCAATAACTCTGTGCACATAATTTAATCGATTTTATTTATGATACTATTTCAACCTTTATCGATTATCTTCCGCCAATGGTGTTACGCATGCTGAATGAAAAAAAAAAACGGAAATACAATGAGATTCTACCGCTGATCTAAAATAAAAACTTATGCTAAGCGATAAATAAATAAAAGCCGCCTGCATTACGCTTGCGTGAAATTCGATGTTTGTCATGTGTGCGATCCGTCGAGTCTATGTGGATTTTTTTTTAATAAGAGATACCTTATGCTCATAAAAAGGTAAGTTATTAAAATTGAGATACCATAATTATTAAAATAGAGATAAAAGGTTATTAAAAAAATTTGAACGTATTAAAAATTACAATCTGCACATAGAATTTTAAAAAAGTCCAGAATAATGCATACATATGTTTAGGTCAAAATTTGATGATATATAATTATATTAAAAGGTAAATATATGCATTACTGTACTTTTTTAAAACCTGTGAATTAAAATCTCAATTCAGAGTATTAAACTACCGCTCAAATAAAATTGAGAAAGAGAGGATATAAAATTGATGACAAAATTTCATGAATTTCATTAAATATAAACATTGTATATAGCATTCATAAATTGAGATATAAGCGCTCCATTTGTGTAACTTCACAACTACTCTAATATTACTGTCTCTCTCAATCTACAGTCGAGTATATATAGCCGTCTCTTTCACACATAATGACTAGTGCTTCGAGCTGTACAACATTTCCTAATCGATAAAAAACAAACGCGTCACACGGTGCCAATTATCATTCGAATACATAACAGTGAAATCGATTATTTCCAATATCCATAGTACACAAAAAACACAAACAAATCGCTCAATAATATGAATAATAAATAAATACATCGATTCGATAAAAAAATGACTAGTTCGAATGGTCGAGATTACGCATACATATATTGGCATTTTTCCATTTCAATCAAATAAAATCTTTGGTAAAGCAATCGTTTCGGACTAGATTGACGTTTTTGAGACTAGAAATCGTTCACATTGGCGAGATTATGGGAAGTATAAAAGCATTTATCGGTGCAGGATAACGTTATCCTAATAAAACGCCCATCTCACGAAAGCGAAAAAGTGAAATGAAAAGAATAAATTTCACCTACTTTTGTAGTTTTCAAAATTGTATATAAAATTAATAAAAAAGCAGTGTATATTATTATGTCCGATTTTGTAAAAAAAATCGACATGGAAGCAAAAAGAATAAGAAGAAAAATAGCACCAAAAAGAATATGATAAAATTCTACGATATTCAATAAGCGACACAAAAGCTGGCCTATGTAAACATTTTAGTTTTAATATATGGTAAAGTATATATTTTGCATGGCCAGTTCGCACCGTAAGAATCCCAAATTTTCGTTCAATACCAACTAAAATACGAAATGTACTGGACGCCATCAATCGTAATAATGATGGTACACGAGTATTGCAACACCCCATATGCATGACGTCACGCCTATAAACAGCGGTATGTACGGCCTCAACCATGTCCGAACTGTCATTTTTTGTAAAAAGAATAACCCAAGCACAATGCAGGCGGACACCAAAGAGTACAGATTAACAATAATAAAAAATAAAAACGCGTTTGACACGTTCCATAAATGTCACAGATAATACATGTACGTTCCAGCAAACAGGCGGTCGCGAACACATTCCATTTTTGAAACGGACACCAATTATAACGACCAATCAACAATACCGATCACAGTTCCGATTTCAAAATTTCACAATATAAACAATTAGATATAAAAAAATAATAACAGTCCATAGGTATCGCCGCCGACCATAGACACCACATCACAGAGGTTTTTATTTCCGTTTTTTTCGGCGCGGACGACGTTGGACTTTGTGTTGGGAGCCCAAGAATCCATTTTGACATAAAGGCATACGGACGTGCGGTTTACGTAACGTTTTTCGTATTGTGTATTGGATGGGATTGTGCGGTAACATGTAACGAAAACAAAAAGAAATGGTGCACTAAATAAACATTATTATTTACTTATACATAAACGTGTGCTATATATATTACATGAAATAATTATATGGTGTATGAAAAAAAGGCGTGGAGCGGAGAGAGTAATGCTAAAGTTTTATTTACACCTTCATTAATCAATATGTAATGCGTTCCAAAAGATGAAATTAGTCAAAGAGGAAATGTTTCGATTAAAAGAGTATTACACTAGTGTCGAAAAAACATCGATATTTATGGCATTGATTAAATAACGAAGTTCAATGAATTTTATTTATGGACCCTAAAGCAATTAATGCCTGAAATGAAAAAAAAAATGAATTGTTCTTGCAATATCAAATAATTTATAATTCGATGTCTCAAAAGAGTTTTAAACTGTATCGCCATATTTATAAAATTTGCATTAATTATTCGGCAATGGTTAGAATTATTCTGACCTTAAGTTCTATACTTCTTGTAGCGTAAGTCAAAAACTAAATCGCTGATCTTGTCAAATCGATACTACGAAAATATCGATATACACACTGCTGGTGTCTCTCTCGGCCCCGTGTATTGGAGTGCATATGTGGGAGGGTGAGGTGTAGTGTACAAACAGGGTGTATTCAGACCGTGATCGGAAACTAACGCAGGTAAATGCTAGGGTGATCACAAACCCATTGGCGTTGAAGAAAATCCCGAGAAAAAATAAATATTTTAAAGTTTTCCATACAAACCACATACATTTATTTTGTATGGAAATCCTTAATACTTTTATTTTTTGCCAAGATTTTCTTTAACGCCAATATGTTTGTGATCAACGTAGCTATTACCTGGCTCAGTTTCCCCAGTGTGACTACACCTGTATGTGTGTGTGTGTGTGCAGGCGCGGTACTCACAGGAGGCGGGCTGGTGGTGCGGCGTGTCGAGGCGCGCCTGCATGTCGCGGATGTGCTGCTCCTTGCGCTTCATGTCGTGCGCCAGCGCGTCCAGCCGCTGCCGGGTCTCCACCAACTCCCTGCAGGATCAATCATTATCATTTCCACAATCACTTTCCTTTACTTTTGAGAGGGATTAGGCCTAAGTACACCACGCTAGCCTAGCGTGGATTGGGGACTACACACCTAAGTAATTATTGATAACAACTGTTCAAAGGCGCAAGTTTGGTCATGTTGTTCTTATTCACAGTTAAAATAAGAGATTATATAATCAATCTGGAGAGTTCCTGAATATTGACCGCGCGCCTAACCTTGGAGGCCATCACTACATAGCTATTCGCCACTATTTAACCTCCCAAATCAATCTACATATCGACACCAAGACTGATTCCATACCTCTGACTCGCCAATAATTCAGCCCTGGTTCGACTCAGCTCTTCTCCGACCGCCTGCTTGGCCTGTATCTCCGAATGCAATGATGACTGCAGCGTGAGTATCTCCATCTTGTCGAGTTTCTGCGACCGCCGGTTGCGCCACCCGCCCGTGCCCCCCACCGCGGGGGGACCCACGCCCGGGGGCGACGAGGGGGCCAGCGAACTTCGGGACGCACTGGCTGGAAGTGAAGGAATGTGTGAGTAAATATGTGAACTTTTTAAATTATGGTGAATATTGTTCGTTATACATATACAAGGTAGGCATATACACAGAGTACATACAGATACTATATATACAGGTTGTATTCAACGTGTAACAATATCACAGGGTGGCTGGCAGCGGTTCGATGAGGAGAGCCGAAGATCGAGCCCAGTGGCGTGCCATAGGAGGGGACTATAGGAGATGATTCAACGCCATTGGACTTGTGATCACCATAGCTATAACCTGTCTAAGTTTCCGATCATGGTTTAAATACACCCTGAATATTATTTTATACGAAATAAATAATAAGGTAAATTGAGATTACTAACCGTGTTTAAGATATTCCAATTCTTCAGTCATCTTCGTAGCGAGAGCTTGCAGGTATCCTCTTGCCTCTTTCTCGTCCGCCACCCATCGAATAATGTCTGCTATCTGAAATAATCATAAACAGGTTTATATCCAAGTCTTCTTATCCATTAAGTATGGCAAAGGCTTAAATACGCTATTACAATTTTATTCTTACAACTCTACTCTAATAAAATTGGTTATCCCAATAAGGGGCCATCCATAAATTACCTCACACGAAATTTATGTTTATTTGACCTCCTTAAAGTGTAACGTAATTTATGGATGACCCCTAATCAATAATCTTTTTTGGCCCTCTCCTCCCACACTATAATATAACGATTCTCCAATAATATAGTATTAATATTTTCGTTACGACTTGAGTGCAGCGTCGGGAAACGGATATATCAGGATTGCTCCTGGCCGCGATGGTTAGGGCTTTTGTGGGGAGGCCTACGTTCAGCAGTTGAAGGCGATGGGCTGAGTATATACAGGGTGTATTTACACCGTGATCGAAAACTGAGGCAGGTAATAGCGAGGGTGATCACAAACCCAGTGGCGATATTAAAAACCCCGACAAACAATAAAAATTTTGACGTTTTCCATACAACCATCAGTGTTAAAAGTATGTGGTTTGTATGAAAAACCTCAAAATTTTTATTTTTTGTCGGGATTTTCTTTAATGCCAGGGGGTTTGTAATCGCTATCGCTATTTCCTGCCTAAGTTTTCGTTAACGGTCTAAATACACCCTGTATAATATTTCCGTATCCCACCATCATATCCCATACGGTACATAAGTTACAATGCTCGGCCCGCACCTGCGTCTCCCAGTGCTGCATGGTGTCGCGCTTGGCCCGCAGCTGCTCCAGCTCCAGCTCCAGCGCGCGCCGCTCCGCCTGCCAGCGACGACCGTTCTCCGCCATCTGGGGTGGAATAAACAATTGTTATTTTCTGTGCAGATATTTTTATGTGTACCGCGCCATCTAGCGGGGAGAGACGGTAACAGATATTAATCGCACGACGATCTTTACATTACATTTTGAAGTTCGTTCTGCTTTAAAATTACTCATACAAGCATATTAACTGGTTTTTTTTTTCACAATTGTCTGTCAAATATACCAACTCGGAATACTTTCCCCTTCTACCCGAGCTCGCAGTTTTACCTATTTAATTATAAGTCCAGGGTTTAAACCAAAGTCACTGCTTCTAATCATTATTACCGTTGGCAGTTTTACCTACTTAAGTAGAAGCCTAGGATTTTAACCAAAGTCTATATTTCTAGTCATTATTAGCACCGGAGCTTCTCAAACATACAAGCTTCTCAAGAATGATCTTACCGCATCGAGATCCTTGGCGAGTTTCCTGTTCTCGTTGATGAGCACCTGTTTGTCTTCCGTGTCGTTGATCTGCTCCAGCCGCCGGCTCTCCAACTTGTCTTTGGACGATTGCAGCTGCGAATTGATACGCGGGTTTTTTATAGAATTTCTTGGGTGCATAAGTGATGAACAAATTAGAACATAATATGGTAAAACATATACCAAAACTTAAAAAAAAAATCGATTATGCAATACTTTAATTTTTAACAAATATTATTTTTTTTCTTCTGTACTTTTTTATTTCACGCTACCCACTTTGTCATTATTTTTTTTTATTATCATCCATCCTAAGGTCTGTAATAAATTGATTCAAGCGATTTGTATTTTATATTTAGTTTATTTTCTCCATATTTCTTGTAGTACATTAGTATAAATATATATTTACTTCTTCTTCTTCTTCTTCATCAACCCATATACGCCCACTGCTGAACACGGGTCTCCTCTACCATTGAGAGGATTTAGGCCATAGTCCACCACGCTGGCCTAGTGCGGGTTGGCGGACTACACACCTAAGAAATTCCTAAGAACTATTAGGTGTGCAGGTTTCATCACGATGTTTTCCTTCACCGTTAAAGCAAGTGATAATTCAATTTGAATACACACATAAATTCGAAAAGTCAGAGGTGTGTGCCTGGGGTTCGAACCCGCGACCGCCGAGATTCTCGACCGCACGCCTAAACCTCGAGGCCATCACTGCTTACACATATATATATATTCACATGAATACAAAATTACACTTATATATTCACATGAATATAAAATCCGTTAATTACCCCACCTAACAATCAACCCAAGGCTTTTAGATCACAAACCGCATTTTGAAGCCGCATGTATCGGGCATGATATAGTATAGTATGTCATCATCATCATCAACCCATACACGTCCCACTGTTGGGCACGGGTCTCCTCTACCGTATAAGACGTAGAGCAGCTTTTTTTTTCAACCAAGGCCATTAAATCATACAACGCACTTTGATGCCCTATGAGCATCAAATGTATCGAGCATAATACAGTATAATACAGTAGAGTACAGTACGGCGGCCGTACCTCCCTGTTGAGCACGTTCCGCATGGCGTCTCCGTCGTGCAGCTGCTCGGTGAGCGCCGCCAGCTCCGCGCTGAACCGCGCCTGCTGCTGCGCCAGCGACTCCTTGTACTGCAGCTGGGATACACACATACACATTAGGGATGTTGCGGATTCAATTTTTTTCACATCCGCGGATGCGGATGCGGATTTTAAGAGGCTCACATCCGCGGATGCGGATGCGGATCTGTATAAAATTGATCGATTGGTTGATTTGTATAAAATGTTATTGCTTTCCTATTGGTCAATCAGCACGTGCGGTCAACCACTCGACACTCGAGACTGACACGCGCACCTCGCCGCCCCTCACCCCTTTCTTTCTTTTCGCGATCTGCTACACATCCGCAACCGCATCAGCTCCGCAGCGATTTAAGCGGTTGCGGATGCGGATGCGGATATCCAAATCGATGCGAATGTTCCGCATATGCGGATGCGGATGCGAATATTCGCAACATCCCTAATACACATCAATCCGACATACTAACGTACGAAGTAGGAAACAACAGTAAGCACTAAGATCCAACCAGAAAATTTCGTGTGTTCAATCCTACAATCAAGAGTCCTGGGACGCTACAAATGCCTACGCAACAGAAGTTTATTCATACGTTTAGGCCTTAATCCAACACGCTGGCCTTATCTAAGATATTCCTAATATTAAACTATTAACATTATGCAAGATATATTTACCTCCAAGGTCTCTACTTCCGCCTGCAACCTGGCGACGTCGGCAGCAGCTGAGCCTGGTGGACCCGCAGACTCCACGCGCTGTGACCTCAGAGTCTCTTCGCGAAGCTTGCGCTCCTGTACATCAATATCATAGGGTCAAATAAGTGGAATACAGAGTGTATTCAAACCGTGATCGGAAACTAACGCAGGTTAGTTAGGTTAGGTTAGTTGAGGTGATTACAAACCCCCTGGCATTAAAGAAAATCCCGACAAAAAATTTAAATATTGACGTTTTTCGAGATAATGTTATAATTATGTACGAAAATAAGTAATTAAACAGTACCTTGGTGGCCTCAGCGATGGCGGTGTCGAGCCGGGCCTCGAGTTCCCGCCGGCCCTTGTCTGCGCGGCGGATGTCCTGCCGCAGCGCGTCGATCTTCTGCATCGCCACCTCCAACTCTTCTTCTTTGTCGCGCACCTGTTTAGTATAACAATCGTTCTTTTTTATCTATTTTTTATCATAAAACTTATTTATTATCGATAAACCTTAAAAAATGCACAGTAACGATGGCCTAATAAAAAAATATTCTTATGGAGTTTTTTTATTATGGCACGGATGGCAATTATCGTTAAATAAATGATTACTCAACGGACACTTCAACTGGATCAGAATCTGCTAGTCAAGTTTAGATGATGTGATTCGTTGCGACCGTCGAATCCAAACACAATGTTTTAGGCGCGCATATTAAGCTAACAGACGTGAGTTTATGTATTTATGTGTTAAGGTAAATGGCACTAGCTAGAATACAGTCAAATACTCTTTTCTAAACAATTTTTTTTATGATCCGACGATGTCCTAAGATAATTTGGAAACGTTAACTGACACCATAATCTCATTCAAATGGTTTAAACATGCTATCCTTAAGTTACACAAAGTTAACTATTGTTTTTTATACCTTATACACTTAAATAACATTCGCGAAAAGTCGATTCAATAAATTTAAGATATTTGTCGATAAAAAACTATAGAGTATGAGTTTGTGAATGAGAGCAAGTAGATCACCTGTCTGGAGAGTTTCTGTTTCTGTTGCCTAAGCTCTGCGAGTCTCTCAGAGACCTCGTTGTACTCCGCCATCGCCAACTTGCGCTGAGATATCGCGTCCTTCAGCTCTTTGTCCTGTAAACAAACAAAATATAATAAAATTCACTATTACGTTGAGTGTCCATGGTAAACACACCGTATATTAGTAGAAAAGATATATACAGGGTAACAATAGAGGCAAAATTAACATGTACCTATAGCAATGACGGTACTTCTATAAAAACTTTACACGTAAATTATGTAAAGTCTAGTTTATAATTGTTTTTTGTGGAGTCAGGATATTCTCATTTATCTGTCAAATTATTTTTGTAAAATAAAGATTTAAAGCTTAAGCTTATTCGAAGTTTTGTAAAACAAGCAGGGCTTTTAGGCTTCTATGGAAGTACTGCCACTGGTTTTAAGCCACTTTCTATAGATGTATGTATGTACCTGAAGCCTCAATTTCTCGGCGGAGTCAGTTTTGTCCTTGAGCAGTTCCTCCTTCTCCGCGGTGATGGTGTGGATCAGCACTTCCATTTCGCGGAGTCGCGCCAACATCTCTTGAGGAGATGATGGCATGTCCTGGAATATATGGCTCTTGTAAATATTACAGAGTTAAATATAGAGTCCTGGGTTTGAAAATATTAAATTAATGCTAACAATTTTTTTTTTATTAAAACACATCTTATTAAAGAGTACTTAGTAAATTAAGAAGTCTTCTGTTCTTGATTGGAAAAGAGCAAACACTAAAGTTTCTTGCCCATTCTTTTGTAATAATGCCTGCCTTCGAAACACAGTAGTATATTGTAATGACTGAATCTGAGTGATGTTTATAACATTGTATACTCTCAATAAATATTTCATTGTCATATAAATTTAAGGTAATTTTAAAATAAAAATTATGTATATAATTATGTGGCATGAATCAATATTCAAAAGTTTCATCAGTTTTAAATCATCATTAAATCAAGGCTTTTTACAAACAACTCCTACACCTGATCTCTATTGATGTTTTTCTTCATGATGAATTCCATACAATCGTACGATAAGTAATATTAATAGAATACCCACCGTAGTATCAACGGCTCCACTGTTCAACTGTTCGTAACACTTCACTTGCGCTTCCAGATCAGCATTCCTCTTTGATAGCGTCGACAATTCTTCTTTCAGCTGGGCTACTTCATCTGAAAGAAGACCATGTATTTCGTTGTTAAACAAATTATGACCAAGGTAGTACTTCTATATAACCCAGGACTGAGAAATATGCTCTGTTTTCAATATTCTTTACTTAAATCTTTTTTAACACTGAAGGAAACATTGTTACGAAACCTGCACACAAATTTCTTAGGTGTGTCAGTCAATCCGCACTAGGCCAGCGTGGTGGACTGAGGACTAAGCTCTCAGTTGTAAAATACGCTTGTACTGGGCAATGGAAGGAGTAAGGGCTGATAACACTGGTCAACAATTTATTTTTGGAATGAATTTTACTCAATATATTCTGATTATATATGCACACATATATAAAAAAATGTGATTATAAAGAAAAATATTTATTTTTTAAGAAATCGTCCATTCCTATATGAATTTATTGTATACTTTCATTGATTTTGATTTTCCCAATTTTTGCACACAAAAGCAAATTCAGAACTATTTTTTCTTTTAATTCTTATTTCTAGGTATAAAAGCAATAAAAATGAATTGTATATAACCTGTGCGCAAAATTGCTGTCGATCGGTGTTTTAAATGTTTAGTGATAGTAACCTGATTGTGCGTGTTGCATATGTTCAGTCCTCAGGTCAGCGATGGTCTGCGCCAGTAAAGCATTCTCTCGTTCCAACGCCTTCAGCGCAGCACGGTCTCCCAGGTTGCACGGCGCCTGCGCACATACATACAATGGATATTATATACATTCTAGTTTACAAACTGTACGATCGTGATTTTTGCATTAAAAGAGATAAAATATTGTGCGATTTTGGAATAAATTCTAAAAGTTTTTGAATGTGACATTATAATTCATACAATTATTGTGTTACGATATAAGTAATATGGGTGTAGTGCCCTCTATCGATTTAGTTAAAATATATATAAAAACAGACTACAGTATGAATATGAATGCCTATGTCCAGTCGTGATCGTCTTTCAGCTGATGATTATAATGTTGGTGATAATGATCATGATGATTGTGATGGTGTTCATAATGATTGTGATTACGATCATGATGGTTGTGACAATAATCATGATGATTGTGATATTGTTCATGATAATCGTGAAGGTGTTCATGATGATGATAGCGATGATGACGTGTATGTGTGTGTGTATGTACCTGGCTGGGCGCGTTCTTGGCGGGGCTGAGCGGCGGCGGCGGCGCGCCCAGGTCGGACAGGCGCGACCCCGCCGTGAACGTGAAGCCCACGAACGGCAGGTGCAGCCCCGAGAACGCGGACGACGCCGACGGAGGGGGCACCGCCTCCGACAGTCTGGGGGAGTGTATACCGTTATAAATCCATATAGGAATAAAAAAATAACATATTTGGTGTATAAAATAAATTCATCTTCATCATCCATCCATCAGCTGTCGACGGCTGTACATAGGCCTCCCTCAATGACCTCCATCGGGATCGGTCGGATGCCGTCTGCAGCCAGCGACGTCCCGCGAACTTGACAAGGCCGTCGGACCACCTTGTCGGGGGACGTCCCACGCTGCGCTTTCCAGTACGTGGCCTCCACTGGAGAACTTTCTGGCCCCATCGGCCATCAATTCTCTGCGCTATGTGCCTCGCGCATTGCCACTTCAACTTGATAATCCGTCAATCAAATAAATTTCTGGTGTAAATTTTTCGACTTGGAATAATAAAATCTATTTATATGGCAAAAGGAATATTTGCTTTTAAATTAAAGTTTAGAATACTACACATTTCATGAAAAAAATAATTTATATAAAAATTAACAACAATCATATTTAATTATGTAGGTATTAGTGGCTAAATATTTTTCAAATATCATAATAATTCAACACCTAACATTTTTGCAATAAAAACATACAATTCTACTACATTCACAGTCATCCTACCGTAACCATTATTTCTCAAAGACCATACAAGCTCCTTTGAGCAAAATTACAAAAAGCTACCCACCTGATGTCAGTGTCGTCGACGTCGAAGTTGGAGGTGTCGGTGGGGCTGGACACGTCGGGCACGAACGGCGCCTGCATCTCGCGCAGGTTCTCCCAGTCCAGCCCCAAGAACCACGGGTGATTCTGGGGACGAGGATGTGAATTATACGGGGTGTATTTAGACCGTGATCGGGAACTGGGGCAGGTGATAGACAAGGTCATTACTATCCCCATGGCGTTAAAAAAAACCCGGTAAAAGATAAAAATTTTAGCCTTAGTTTCCGATTATGGTCTGAATACACCTGTATATTATATCAAATTAATATTCAATTTTGTAGCCACATAATCTAATAACAATGAATGATAGGGCAGTTTTATGTTCAGTATAAATGTCTTTAAGACGCACAAAAGTTGTAAAGTCTAGTATTATTTGTGTGAATTTAATAGCTCGTGAAATGTGCGTCTACGGGTTCGATACCCACACTGACTATTTTTGTTTAAAATTTGGAAAGATGTTTGTGATACCTATAACACTTCTATGTGTATTGTATTTAATTGATTTAAAACAGCATTTTCATTGGGGAACGCTATAGGTACGCTCAATTTTCAGATTAATAAAACGAAGTGTGTATCACAATCAAAATAATCGATAAAAATACCTTAAAATCTTGAAGTCCATTCTTGCCGAGTCTGTTCTCTGACGAGCAAATCAGCCTGCGTATAAGATCTTTTGCCTCCTCTGAAACCTGTAAATGAAATGTATGCAAAAGTTACACAATGTAACAACTTTTTTTCAGTAACATTCAATCATCAGGTGTATCATTTTTATTGAAGTTTTTTATAAATAATTAAATATTTATTTCAGCATATTTTACAGATTTTTGTATAGATTTATGGCTGGTTAGCAAGACTACATACTAATAACCATTGGTGTTTTTTTATTTATCGGGCATTGCAAAAGAACTAAAAAAAATCTGAATAATTATTATAAAAGAGTATTGGACAAGCTATAAACTTTATACATGATGGTATAATAGATGGCAGGGTAATGACATGATGTGGCAGGGTAGAGACTTACCTGTACGGCGTGTTCGTCCGGCGGCGGGCAGTGGAAGGAGCGCGCGTGGTTCATGATCTTGCCGTACGTCTCCACCAGGGACTCCGCGTAGAACGGGGTCTCGCCGAACAACATCTCGTACATGCACACGCCTGCACATACAATTATTCAATCAATTATACCTGATGCCATACTTGAATAAGATTTATTTATATAATATAATACACACAATTATACACATAATTTTTAGCGTTTGAAAATTGTCACCATTTTAAATTGCCCCCTATGGGACGTGGGCCCCACGTTGGGAAACACTGCTCTTATATACGAAACATTAAAAATATACAGTAAAGTAATAACTAACCTAAAGACCACCAATCGCATTCGGGACCGTATCTTCCCTGTCCATCCTCCATCGCCTGTAAAAAAAACACAATTAATATAGTAATCCATCTAAACAGATAATTACAAGGTGTAACAGACTATGATTGAAAACTAAGACAGGTAATACGGTCGGTCGTTACAAACGTCAAAATATCCCAAAAAAGGAAAAAACCATCTGTATTATCTGCCTCAGTCTACAGTATGGTTACTAACAGTAAAGTCTAAACAATCGATTTATGATAGATATTACTTGTCGTTATTGCTAAACACATTTTCCATTTTCTTTTACTTTTTTACGTCACTGCAACACTCCTTAAAAGTGAAATCGTTAAAACCAGTACATACCCTGAGAATTTCCGGCGATATGTAATCAGGCGTGCCCACTGCTACGTTGCTCTGAACCTGCAAATTAACAAATATAATTCAATTACTTATCTACCACATACTTGAGATAGAAACTAGATCATTAAAATTAACATTTAATTAATCAAATGGAATGGGATAAACAATTTTTTTAATCAAGTGAGAATTCCCAAGCAGTTAAGCTACAACATGAATCCTGACACCGATGAAATCCCAATAATAGTTTTTGTTACTTTTTAAAATTAGTCAATGTGACATAATAGTGTAATAGTGATGTTACCTTCCCGTCGTCCCCGAGCCGTAGACAAGATCCGAAGTCCGCGAGGCGAATATGTCCGCTGGCGTCCAGCAGTACGTTGTCCGGCTTTATATCCCTGACAAACACACAAACACAATCATCAGATTACATGAATTCGACAATTTCAGCAATTAAAATCGTCATTATACAAGCAGGATATACAGGATGAATTCAGACCGTTATCGGAGACAAGACCGGTAAAAGCTATATTGGTCCCAATACCCTTAAAAAAACCGTCAAAAATAAAAAGACGCTTTTCATTCAAACCGCATTTAACACCGATATGGAAAACATCAAAATATTTATTTTTTGTCAGGATTTTTTTTAACGTCAATAAGTATGCTATCACCGTATTTATTATCTGCCTTAGTTTCCAATCACGGTTTGAATACACTTTGTATATCATCATCATTGTCATCATCATTATCATCACCATTATCACCACCATCATCACTATTATCATCATTATCATCCCCATCATCGTCATCGTCATCATATCGCTGACTTACTATTATAAGGTTCTATGTTACACTTTTAGCACGTATTTAGTTTTGAATATTTTGTACTCCAAGAATTAATTGGGACCAGGGCAGGGGGATAGTGATGATGTATATGACAAGGTTTTATGTTAGACGTTTTAGTATGTGTGTATATATATATGTGCTAATGCTGATCCTGCGTCACCTGTGCACGTATCGCAGCTCGTGCACGCTCTGGATGGCGAGTACCATCTCGGCGATGTAGAACTTGGCCATGTCCTCGGGCAGCCGGTCCTCGAACTTCGACAGCAGCGTCAGCAGGTCCCCGCCGCAGTAGTAGTCCATCACTAAGTACTGGAAATGTATATGTATGTGATTATACTTGGGCATTTTTAGAGTCAGTAGCAGCACGTATAGGCTAGGCTACAGACTGACAAAGGGGCTACGGGTTCGATTTCCACATTTTTTTTAAATGATACCTTGAGCATCGTTGTGGCTTCAAAGGTGTTGAAACAAAAGAGAGACAGTAAAGAGACATAAATTTATAAAATTTTAAGATTATACACTGAAATCATTATATACTGTTTCTTATATTCGGGAATCTTTTTGTGTTCTGCTTCGTATCCCCTACATTCGTATTCACAAAGAAAATCAGGTAGTTTACTGGGATCTCAGCGTTGTGTGTGTTTGTGCGCGCATGCGTAGTACAAACTAAAACAACTGTGGTGTTTTGTATACGTATATATATTGTACGATACGCTATTTTATCTTGAAGACCTTAAAATTTTAAGGTCCCACTTCATTTTTATTAAAATGGAGATAGATTAAATAATCTTAGAATTACCCTTAGGCCCAATTGGGAGGACAAATAATTTACCAAATGATGGTGGTACTTACCAAGTTATGTTCGTCCTGGAAGGCGTAGTGCAGGTTGGTGATCCAGCGGCGGTCGCCGAACACCAACACGTCGCGCTCCTCTTGGAAACACGCCGTCTCCGCGCGCTGCAAACATATCATCATCATCATCATCATCGTCACCATCGTCGTCATCATCATCAAAAAATACCTACACTAAGCTTTTCGTTTGGCAGACGAGAATCTAGGAGTCATTCTAGGAATAGTAACTACAAATATGATAGCTAACTAATAGAGAATTTTGTATGAAATTCACTCAGTTTTTACTAGTTCGTTCGTTTTTATTTCTTTTTATAAGTGCGGCCCGCCTTTTTAGAAATCAGGTAAATTCCATAAGTGTGCGGCCCGCCTTTATTTTATTTTCCACCTTCTGGCCCTTACCTGCCAAAAGGTTGCACACCATTGAATTATTCGATGTAAATTATTCAACAAAAACTAATAGCAAAAGATAGAAGTGCCCTTATCCTCGACGTTCATTTATTCCACAGCACCAACATTCTTAGACGTTTAAAGTATACAAAAAAAAAACCTTCAACATCTCCCATTTGTTGAGTATCTTCATGGCGTAGACTCTCTCGCCCGTGGTGGCAGATGTGGTTCCACCGGTCGCCGCGGCCAAGTTGCCGCCTATGTCTGTGCCCTGGAAACAATTAAGGATAGATTCATCATGAGTTATTATACGTTCTATTGCGGCAAGAGTCCCCTCTACTACTGAGAGGGTTTAGGTACTAGTCTACGACGCTGGCCTAGTGGTGGTTGGCGGACTGCAAACCTAAGAAATTCATAATAGCCTGAGATTCCAGAGTCGCCAGACGTTATCAATTTTTTGACGGACAAAATATGGACCATTGGGTAGTGTTAGTATGTACTACCGTCGTATGCATACTCGCTAACTTGATCGAACGGCCAATTAACAGATATCAGCTGGTAAGGGTACCTAAAAGCGTGACGTATATTCTCTATGAGAACTTTTAGATGTGCATGTCTCCTCACGATGTTTTTGTGAATGCGCATGACTCCAAAGTCTGTGTGTCTAGGGTTAGAATTTGCGATCGCTGAGATTTAGTTTTTCGAAATTAGGCATACATTTTTCATTGTGAATTTATTTTTATTGCCCTATACATGACTTTGAAAATGATTTTCTCTTTTATTGATGATAGTATCTTGTCTTAAAGTTAAGGAGTTGTAATTATAATTTAGTTGGTTTCAAAATTCTTATAGGTTTCCACCAGATTTCACTTACTTGGCAACACCCCCAAAGCCCCTACAATCAACATACCACGTGTCAGCACGACATACCTGCATGAAGGAAGCTCTGACGACGCAAACCTCGCCGAAAGCGCCGCGCCCGATCACTTTGACCAGCTCGAAGTCGTCGCGAGACAGGCGGAACCGCTTCAACGCGGCCGCCACTGGTTTCACTGGAATATTATATGGTATATATTAAATTCACATTCTCAAGCCAATGCGACAACATGTTGTGGACTTCAGATGATTTTTTGTATAGAGATGATAAAGACATTTTTGCAAATTTTATAAACCTACACCGCTCCCTCTTTCACAGATGCAAGCTATTGATTTTTCTAACAACAGAATATTCTTTCCTATTTTGATTATGTACCAAACAAATCATTAAGAAAAAGCATGATAGCCTTCAGCATGTCTTCTGACCTCAATTACAACCCAGTCTATCTTGATGATGTTAACTCATCGTCTTAGCTCTAAGTAGTGACCCTAGACCTTAACTCGTCACTTACCGTACTGTATGAAGTCAGCGACGGCCTTCTCCCTCCGGAGCGAGCTGTTGCAGCACTCGTCGTACAGCACGAGCAGTACGTCGAGCAGGGTCTCCACGCTGAGCCCGTGCGTGCGCGGCCCCTGCAGCGCGCGGGAGGTGAACATCGTCTCGATCTGCTTCAGACGCTTGATGCCCAGCACTGGGGGAACATATACATACATATATACAGGGTGTATTTAGACCGTGATCGAAAACTGAGGGAGGTAATAGCGAGGGTGATCACAAACCCAGTGGCGATATTAAAAATCCCGACAAAAAATTAAAATTTTGACGTTTTCCATACAACCATCGGTGTTAAAAGTATGTGGTTTGTATGGAAAACCTCAAAAATTTTATTTTTTGTCGAGATTTTCTTTAATGCCAGGGGGTTTGTAATCACTATTGCTATTGCCTGCCTCAGTTTTCGATCACGGTCTAAATACACCCTGTATACATTCATTTATAAAAAATTGTTTAAGAGTGACAATTCAAAAGTACTTTAGGTTCATCAGTCCATATACGGTTCACTGCTGCGCACGGGCTTCCTCTACCATTGAGAGGGTTAGTCCACCGCGCTAGCCTAGTGCGGGTAAGCGGACTACACACCTAAGAAATTCCTAAGAACTTTTAGGTGTACAGGTTTCCTCACGATGTTTTCCGTAACCCTTAAAGCAAGCGATAATTTATTGTGAATACACACATAATTTCGAAAGTCAGAGGTGTTTGCCTGGGGTTTGAACTCGCGACCGCCGAGATTCTCGACCGTGCGGCTAAACCTCAAGGGCATCACTGCTTAACTTCAAAAATAGGTACTTGTGAAGATCTATTTGAATTCAGATGATTTGACTTTGACTTCGAGTTTACAGAACTTCATGCTGTTATTTCCTGAAGGTGCATTTCTACATCCACATTTCACCCAGCATGTAGTAGTCTCTGCGATTTAGCAAAAAATCGCGGGACCTCTAAATCGCAAGGCACCTAAAGTTTCTGGTAAAAACTCAATATTTGTATCTTAGTGATATTACATCTATGTATGGGACTCACTTTTAATATATGTTAGTTTCAATATAAATTCATCATCATCATCATCATCATGTCAGCCAATCGTGGTCCACTGCTGGACATAGGCCTCCCCCAATGACTTCCACCGGGATCGGTCGGAAGCCGCCTGCAGCCAGCGACGTCCCGCGACCTTGACAAGGTCGTCGGACCACCTTGTCGGGGGACGTCCCACGCTGCGCTTTCCAGTACGTGGCCTCCACTGGAGAACTTTCTGGCCCCATCGGCCATCAGTTCTCCGCGCCATGTGGCCGGCCCATTGCCACTTCAACGAGCTAATCCGTTGGGCTATGTCGGTTACTTTAGTTCTCCTACGGATCTCCTCATTTCTGATTCGATCACGTAGGGAAACCCCGAGCATAGCCCTCTCCATAGCTCGTTGAGTGACCCTGAGCCGACCCATGACGCCTTTAGTGAGAGGCCACGTCTCAGTGCCATATGTCATCACTGGTAACACATAACTATTGAAGACTTTCGTCTTCAGGCACTGAGGTATATTGGACGAGAAGACGTCTCCTAACTTTCCGAACGCTGCCCAACCGAGTTGGATTCGACGATTGACCTCTCTCTCGAAGTTGGATCTGCCTAACCGGACCACTTGTCCCAAATAGACATATTCGTCTACAACTTCGAGAGTCGAGCCCCCAACTGCGATTGGGGTGGGCACAACATGGACATTCGACATGATTTTCGTCTTGTCCATGTTCATTTTAAGACCCACCTGTTGGGAGACTCGATTGAGGTCTTCGAGCATAGTGCTAAGGTCCTCCAGCGATTCTGCCATGACTACAATATCGTCGGCAAACCGAAGGTGTGTGATATACTCGCCGTTGATGTTGATGCCGAATCCTTTCCACTCCAAGAGCTTGAAGGCGTTTTCCAGCGCGGCAGTGAACAGTTTCGGAGATATAACATCTCCCTGTCTCACGCCTCTCTGTAGTGGAATAGCCTTCGTGCTCTGATCTTGTACTCGGACCGACATGGTGGCGTTTCTGTATATGCTTTTCAACACCTCGATAATTAATATTTTAATATAAATTAATATTTTAATATATGTTTTAGTATATTTTAGTATCATTTTCATTCCCTTGGAAACACTACTAACCTTCGGGATTTAGAAATCCTTTATATCATTTACTTCCTGGGACACCGTTTTCTGACTTCACATCGCTCGATTTTTAACAGGTATTTAGAAAAATAAAGTAGCATTCCATCCATGTCTTATAATTCTTCCTTCCGTCAAAAAGAAACCATTGACAGACGATTGGATAACAAGGCGGATACAAGCGCAAATATCACGGCCTGGAATTTCTTAAAGCCATACAAATACTACCTGTGCCGCCATTGAGCATGTACACATTTCTAGCTTTAAAGGGTAACTTCTTAACCGTTTAATTTAACTGTCATAGACAATTTTCTAATGTACAACGGTTATAAAAATTCATAGACAATTTGGTCGTCACCTTTTTTTATACAGAAACAAATATTTGTACCACACGAATGGCACAAAAATGCTTTAGCATGGAAATCCAACCCCTTTTAAAATGGTCTTCACACGTTTAGTAGTCAATTAGCACGGATGAGATTGATAAGACGTTTAGTGCGGATTCTAACCACGTCTTAAAGTTTACGTGCGTAAGATTTTTATCATGATATTCATATAACACCGCTTTTCTCTTTGTTAAATTATTACAATCATTGAGAAATTTTCTTTATTCAAAAGTAACAATCAACAACCGATGGTAAACAAAACATACTTATTTTCGTAATGATATCAAATGCAGAATATTAAGTGGCCAATAAACTTGACACACATACATAATATGTTAAATCATCTATCATACAAACAGTAATATTTATAAATTGCAGGAAATAAATTGAGGAAAAAGCTTCGCATACTTCATTGTATAAATCATGAATCTGCGAAGTATTTGAAGGATTATACCGCGTTTCGTATTATGAAAATGAGACTTGCGAGTGCACCTACAGCTTTAATTGCAGTGCGGGAACGCTTCCACGCTATCTTTAAGAGGTATGATATCCATTGATATGAAATTACATTTGAAAAATGCTAAAAACACGATTTTTGAGTTATGAAACCCAAAAGTAAAAAAATTCTCAACATAAAAATAAAATCTCCGACGAAGAAAATGGGTATAAGCTTTCTTTTCAATCTTTAAACTTTAATATTAATTACTAGCAGAATTATCAACCCTTAAGAGCGTATAAACACCGCGCGGCTCGCCGAGTTTAGGTAAATGCGACGAGTGTCGATGCAGCGACGAGCGCGCGCGCCGGTTCTTACTTATTACTCAAAATATCAAATAAAATGAAATGAAATCATAATTATCGAATATGTATAGTGTCAAATACATCACTTAGATCAATTCCTTTTAAAGTTTAATTAATCACATGTTCGGAAAGCAGAGATAATAGCAAAAATATTTTCGACGCAAATTTCGATGGCGTAGCGCAGAGCGATACGTCCTCTCCTTGGAAGGCCTCGCGGCGGTGTGATTTGCACTGGCCTGGGCCCGGCGTTTTATAGCACATTTTAAAATATTCATAAAAAAATAAAGGAAAAAAATTTCTTCAAAACAAAAATTCTACGTTTTTAAGTACACGTTCTTTTATTAAGGAAAGTTGTTATTTTGTTAAATTGAGTATCATACAGGGGTAAAAAAAAATGCTATAGTAACAGTAATTTCCCAATATTTTGAATGCCTTAATTTTTTTTTTACTTGAATATGCAATCTAAATCTTAAAATGTTCTTAACTAACTATTTGCTTGGGGATATATACAATACAACAAAATTTTATTTTGATTAAATATATTATGAATTCATTTGATTTTTGAGCCTCGAAAATGACTCTAAAAGTGAATTTATGACAACCTTAGCTCAGTTATTTTGTTATTTATTAAAATTTACGCAAAAATCTTAAAATGTTCTTAACTAACTTTTTAGATGACAATATTCCCTATAATAATTGGTAATTAAGGTATTTGTACGATGGGTCTTTCATCCACTTTAAGGGCTTCGAAAAGTACTGTTTTTGCCGAAATATGTATAAACCCTCTTAACCCCCGTTATTAGGTAAGAATTTATGAGTGCTTTCTTAGTAAATTTAACTTGAAGCACGAACTTACAGCGGTGAAACATCAAAAGGAGACCTGTTAGCCTAAGTCCACCAAATACATCATGATGGTCTAAGGCCTAAAATCCTTATAATAGTAGAGGAACCCATACCAATCAATGGAACGTGTTTTACACCGAAAATTCTCCAAGCATTTTAGATCATCTTGAAGGTTAAATCACATCCTTGAGATAAAAGAAATCTGAAGATCAATTACGCAAGAACAATATATAGATAACAAAACAATATCTTAAAAGGCCATCATTATGTTATCATTTTGGAAGCGATTGTGTCAATTCATGAGAAATTTTCTCTCTATCGAAGATTTTATGATCAATCACATAGCTGTATCAATAAAAATGAAAATTACGTTATGATAAAAAAAATACGGATTTCATTTTAAGAGTTTCCGGTCAATTTACCGTAACACTATAACAAAAATAACGTATGATTAAAATTTATTGCTAGAAAAACAACTGAAAGCTGACTGAAGATTAATTTGATCTTGAATTTCGAATTGTTTATATTAACGCTAGAATCTCAAGAACTATCTGTCGGATTTTAAATATTCTTTGTGCATGTTATAGCTTATTAATTCAGCTAACATGCAAGCTTAATGACACCACGCTATGACATTTAGAAGAAGAGCAGTAACTACAAAATGAAGTGCAAGTCGTACGGTACCATTATTGCAGACTGTATCATGTTTTATTAACGAATGTAGGAGGGTGGGAAAATGATTGTATACAAAAGACAAAAAATTAAGAACTCAGGCGGAACTAAGACCGTTATTCATAAATAATACATTGAGTTTGTAAGCATAAGCACTTTTTCCCGATACTATTTTCGTTAATAGCAGTACATATTTACGGAGTTTCACAGGTGGGCGATAACGACTGCTTATTTATGTTTGGCTGCTGATATTATTAAAATATATTAAATATTTGCTCTTGAATCCATGGGAATCTGGTATAGGACGCCTGCTAGCAAGGAGAGTGAATGGATTGTCGCGATGCCGTGTTCTTTGCGTATACCGCAGTCATAAATACAGATTCAATAGTATTTTCATCAATATTATGCCTATTTATTCTACAATATTTAGTCCGTCTATTTAAGTGTGCAATGGTGTTTCCTATCAACATTAAAATAATCCATTTTGATTATGAAAGAAAACTCGGAACGTCAGGAGTATTCCAATAACAATGATTTTGTGTGTGTTCATTCGGTCAGTGAGATTTGTCAATCTCCATAATATATAGAGTTTCATTCAACTTTTCCCATATCCACCCATTCATTCTCAAACTGAGCATGTTTATATCGGTGCAGTTACTAGAACACAAAAAATGTGTTACGTATAACCTCCGCACGTAAGAAAACTAATTTTAAAAATCGTTGCTTAAAAAATAAGAAAGATCACAACAGAATATTCGTATGCCAGCGTTTTTTTTTTTAATTCGTAACCGAACATCGACATAATCTGTGCGGTGCAGGATTTCCTTTGCCATAAATATTTAAGACAGCTAAAACGTGATCAGGCAAAAATCCTCCTGTTATGGTATACTTTATTATCTATCAAGTTAAAAGACCGTTATAAAATCATGGATTAAATGCTTAATATATTGAAGCTATCGCTGAAACGGCAGACAATTTTTTTCTCCTTCTTTATGCATCAACGTTTCGTATTTAAGTTTGGGAGTTTTTTGTTTAGAGATTACCATCTCCTTGCTTAACTAGAGAGTTATCAAACATGTAATTCCAATAAATTCAACGGAATGAAACCTGGACGTTCACAATTGCACATCCAGATTTACATCCCTCGATCTATAAAGTAAAGGCGTTGAAAATTTACAAATTACTAAAAATAGGACGTTTTATCATAGTTTTTTTGTAATTTAAATTATATTTTTCCATCGACATTCAGAGGATGGAGTCCATTAAACTAATATCCCGCCAACACGACCACGACTGCCAGTCCCTGAAGCCCAGATCGATAGTGGCATAAACGAAGCGAAAGCCTAAATCCTAAAAAACCTAGCAAATTCTAGTAGTAATATCATTAACTGGCTGGTGAAATAAGTAATGCATTTTCAAAACGCAAATAAAAAAAATAAGCTTTTAATTCTGGCCGGTAAAGAAAAAGTATAAAAAAATGCAAGGAGCCATTACAACTGTCTCATAGCCAACACAATTATCCCGGCTGTTCATAATCGGATACTTTACAGTAGAGCGGGCCGCTACGGCCACATCCCTCGCCCTGTTATTTAGTCAACTGTGACAAATATATTTGCTACACTAAACCGTTACATACGTAGTTCTACCCCACATTAAGATACTAGTCTGTCTAGTCTAGTCTTTTTATTTTCATAAACACTTAAACCTGAAACAAATATTTGTGGAGAACACAAACATTTGTCTTCGATCCTCAGATCGATGTTTAGCCAACTGCGCCACAGACGCTTATAATTTGCGATACGTAAATAGTTGATGCACTAATCCTCGTGTCAAGAGATTATCATCATCATCAGACCGTATGCGTCCCACTGCTGAGCACGTGTCTCCTTTACAACTGAGAGGTTTAGGCCTTAGTCCGCCACGCCTGTCTATTGCGGTTTGCCGGACTACCCACAAAAGAAATTGCTAAGATTAACAAAAAGAAATTTAAAAAATAATGATAAAATTCCATCAAAATCGTACATCTTTTGTTTTGTACATGGCCTATTTTAATTACACACAATTTCACCATGCATGTAACCCGTTGGCATCCATTTACACTAAAACCCGTCGCGCGGTAACAATAAACAGGAAACGCGGAACAATGCAGCCAAATTAAAAAGGACACGCCATTAGCATGGACGAACAATAAAATAATATCATCACAAACACACAGCGTAACGTTGTGAATCAGTTGAGGTAGAATGCTAATTAACATCGCCTCGCTATTGATTAATTGGACGGCTCAAAACAAAGATTCATGATATTTCCTTTACGGAAAAGAACGCACGTGGAAACAATATGACATACTACCCTAGAAAAACTGTTGATCAAATAAAAATTCAAAGAGATGAGGTGCACTAAGCAGATTTACTAAAAAAAAAGCCTTTCAGGTATCTTAAAAAGGTTAGATACTATCACAATAATATAATTATAAACTTCTAGGCACCTCTTAGGGTTTTCTCACAAGGAATTCGAATTTATATCCCTCCATACAAGATTGTAAGCGGTAATAATAACTTTTCATTCTTTCTTTCTAGTTAGCGTTAACCTAATTACTGCCATCGTATCATTATTATAGGTAAATTTAATTGTGTGATTTTAAGTCGGGTGTATATTCTGATGTTGGGCTAAAGTTCATCAATGATATTACAAGGATTTCTGCACTACATCTACCGTGTAGTTTGTGTAGTGTGTATTACTGCGAAATTGTACCCTTCGACACGCATTTAGCTAGACACAAGCATCTTATAAGAGCCCACAGATTTGATCACTGCACATTTGAAAAATACACAAACATTTGTTTCAGCCTGGGTGATTTTAAGACCGAAAGTGTCGCCTACCTTTTGATATCCACGAAAGAAGTCTTATCTATCTGTCAGAACTGCTCACATACATGAGTGAGACAGTGACAGATGAGTGTATTTAATTATATCTATGTGTAATGTAGTATAATCTCACCTGGCACATTATTAGTGGGGCCCAAAGCCCGATCGGGAGACGAGTCCTCTTCGTCCGACATGGCGCCGTTCACAATGTCCACCATCAACACTGGAGTACACTATCACTGGTCATGTTCAACACACACACTAGTCCAACGAGATTCCCGGCTTAATTCAACGCATCACACGTTCTATGTTCACGATCCATCATTTGTGTCTGAAACAATATTAATTGGTTTTAGTAATAGAAAAGGCTAGGGTGATCGGGAGCTTCAGTAGGGCAGGTAGTATTTCCCGAAATGGTAGAAGTGCATTTCTGCACCTAAATTTCGCGAAGTATGTGTCATCCAACGTAATATAGAGCGAGACTATTGCCGTTCTTCGGACAGAATTCTACACTCCGTGCTTTACTGAGAATTTCCGTAAAGTATAACCCCATGACACTTCACTATATATGGAAATCTGACCCAAGACCTCTAAATCGCGATAGTTATCCCGCGAGACCACGACGTAGTTTACATTAAGTATTAGGTGTTGGTCTAACAGTGGTTTCTTTAATTTGTATTGCAAAAGATTCTCCAACAGTATTTTAGTAAAGCCTCTCGATAGTTCCTCACTTTCGCCCGAACCATATTTCGATAATAAAAAGACTGAAAAATTGGGAGACAATCGAGAGACTTGACCCTATTTTCACCTACTTAAATGATTTTTGTGCATCGCTAAAAGTACTTAAACCCTTTTAGTAGTATTGCGCGTTCGTGATCGACAGTCGTTTCACTTGTTTTATTTAAATTAAAGCGTAGAACT
Organism: Cephonodes hylas; assembly: GCA_030295005.1. NCBI lineage: Eukaryota > Metazoa > Arthropoda > Insecta > Lepidoptera > Sphingidae > Cephonodes > Cephonodes hylas. The sequence continues at coordinate 5,126,000 of AP025386.1, read as the reverse complement.
AGCAGTTTTGCTCTGTTTTATTGTTCATATGAAATAAACAATATTGAGATTTTTATATCCAATCATCTTCATCAATCTTTATATCCAATCTTGCCCATAATGGTTTTATAAACGCTAAAACTATCAGTATGTTATAGTGTCTTATTTTAAACAAATTTTCGTGACAAAAATATTTCCCACCACTTACTGGGGTTGTTGTATGTAAAGCGTGTTACCTGCCAAGCCACAAGTGCTCTATATAAAACGCATTTTAATTACAATGTATCAAGGCTTGTTAAATGGGCCCTTTAATTAACACAACACTCGACAATTTAAAATTTAGGTTATTGGTTGTGCAGTTGAAACATTTTTACATGAAATTTATACACATTTATAATTGAGCAAAGTCTAAATACCATGTAACCACTCATTCAGATTAGCTAAACACACTATCCAGACACACCTGGACTCCTAAAGTGTTACATAGAGATATTTATACCCTAGTTTCAGGAAGTAATTAGACATTTATATGACAACTCATATTGTAGCTTTAGTATAGTATAATAGTGGTATTAAGCTGAATATTTCATACTGATTTTGGCATCCCGAAGAAGTAGACAGACATGCAATTCTAAAACCACAATTTTGTAATGCTTGTATTCATTCCCGTGTGCCTGTGTAGGCTGCTATGTGCTCCGACGTTTAGAAAAAATGTACATACTTTAGGAATCACAGAATTTTGGAATGAAAAAATTCAATAGCTAATAAACTTTCCATTCTTTTAATACAACTTTCCTAACAGGGAAATCAAACCCGGGGCTTTGTGATCTCATGGCACACATACCACTGAATCAATGAAGCAATCGATAACAGTATTATCGTAATAATGGATTGAATTAAATATGCTGGATTAAATTACAATTTAATTATAACTTATTATTAATTTAATAACTTTATAATTCTTCATTACCATAAACATATTTTTCTGAAATATATTCAATCCATAAACTACAATATACCACATAGATATATTGGCAAATAAAAAAGAATTAGCATCTCTAATTATCACTAGCATATTTTGCAAAACCTAAAACCAGCTACAACTTGAATACTATTTCTAAATTATTATCAAGTTTATTGACTAATCTAGATTTTTAATGATATGATTATTATGCAGACAGCTCCATCAACCTTTAGAAATTTTGGAAAGGATCTGCGCACTAATCCAGACTAGACTAATCTATGCACATGTCATATTTATTTTATATGCAAAATAATATACTATGTCACATGTAACTGTACTTTCTAAACTACAATTCAATGACAAGAATGTCCACTGATATTTGTTTCGGGTTTGGGTATTTGTGAAACTGATAAAGTCTCTTTAAGTCTCGGATTCTCGCAACACAAGACCTGTATAATAGGGTGAGGACCATATTATGTATGTGCCTGTTGTATAAATATTTAGAATTACACTTTAATATGTTTTGCATTTCTTCCATAAAATTTTATTTTTCCAACAGAGAGTGTAACAGTTCTTATATACCTACCTTAGGGTCCCTTAGGCCCATATTATGTAAAAATTTATAGCAGTATAGGGAAGTAAGTGACTATGCTTTTAACAAATAAACCTTATAATACTACCATAGAAGAACATCCTCCTTATGTCTTACCTAACATGATAACTGAAATGCTATTAGTGAATTTGACTATAAATTTATTTTTGTTGTTCTTGTTAGTATAGGATATTACTGTGATGACAAAAATCTCTAAGAGATATAAAAAATTCTTCATCAATTATACAAATAATTAAGATCTCAAATATGTTACATGGTTAAGTAAAACACCTTAGGGTTGATAGACCTTGACATGAAATATAAGTTATGATAAGGTCACAAATTTGGGTGACTGGTGGACACACAATTTATAACTATTGGATATTGTCCATGGCACAATTGGTAACAAGCCAACTGTTAAGCAAAAGGCTGGATATACAATTCCTATGTTAAGAACAAATGTAAGATGCATAACATCTTTTTTGGATCAAAAAAGAGGTTTGTTTTTTATTCCTGTAAATTAGACCTTTATGAGTAAAAAGAATGATAATAAAATTACCCTATAGATGTATTATTGGTTATGTTGTGATGTGTTTGAGAATGTGTTAAGTTATGTGTATCCCATAGCTTACAAAGAAAGACCTCTACTATAGTCTGGTGTAAAACCATAACTTCATTGGCCTAGCACAGATTTCAACTGAACCTAAAAAAATCCTCATGGAAAACCCAAAAACATTTTGTGATTTTATTTAATAAGCAAATAAAGGGCTTTCTTAATAAATGCCTGAAAAAATAAATTCATTTCATGAATTAAATGAAAGATTTTGTAATTAAAATCTATAATCCTGCATGATTGCAATTGTCGAGACTAAGCAAATAATATGGAAATAATGCATAATTTAATATACACTATAACAAATTCACATCTCTCACTAGAAATAATACAATAAAGAATGAAAACCATCACAAATATTCAAAGCAGATGACAATTGGGGTCTATGAACCCATTTTAATATTCCACTGATAATGTACCTTTGTCTTACACTTGTATTATAATCAGTGAACTAAGGACTAAGCTCATTACATTATCCAGAGAGACACACACACATAACCTTGTTAAGGTTGAAAAAGGAACAATTGTAATATTTTAATATTAGGAGAGAGTCTTCATTTCATAGCCTTTAAATAGTTGTCTATATACTAAGCTTGCCAACCTGCATTAGACCAGCTTAGTCAACTAAAGCATACATGAGTCAAAACCCGCAACTAAGAGTTGTAGAGCAGGCCTGCTCCCAGCAGTGGCACATACATATGCTGACAAACATTAAACAACTACAGAAAACAATAGATATTCTCTCATATGTGAATGCCTGAATTACTCATTCAAAAATACAAATTTATTGCTGATGATAGACCTCCAGATTGAAAGTCAAACACTTAATTTACACTAAGTAGGCAGTCCCATAACATTCAATTTACCATGGTTCATTTTATAATTTAGTCTAAAAGTAATACTTTACTACAGTTGAAAAGTATCCAATTTAGAAAAGCTGTAACACAATAGATATTATTTTTATCCCGCTATAACTAAGACTATACATTTATTCATTGGTCCATTACTGTCCCTGTGTAGGGATTTAATTCATTCTCTCATTCACACCATATTTAGGTTACTGTGGTACAGTATATATGTATATTGTTGTCTTTGTTTATGTGACTTATATTTTCCTCAATCTTGGACATTAATTAGCATATGCTCAAGCATTTTAATATCAGACAAATGGTAAGATTAATTTTATCTAACCTACCCTACAATATGAACATAAAGATTAACATTATTTTTGTTTAGACTAAATTCAATAAAAACTGTTAGTTCAATGTTATTGATTTTTGTTTATAAATTGCAGCGAGTATGTTATAAACTTTAGAGCACTCATAGCCTACTCAGATATGACTAACCTGAAACAAATTTTTAATGACACCATGACCCTTTTTTACCAATTATTATGCCACATTTTATAAACAAATTAATTATATTAACTTTAATGAGTAGTTTCTTTATTCACTTGTAAATATAACCAACTTATTTCTATAAGTTTTATTAAATAACATCTTATAGTTTACTAGAGATAAATTATCATGATGAGCATAAATTTTCTTAATAAATACATAGAATGTCTGTATAAATATTCATATATGATGCCATTCTATGCTCAGTGAGGACTGTTACATATAAACCTTAAGGTATCAGTATCAGTAAAAACTTTTACAAATTCTACCCTTTACTAATATACCAACATTTCAATTTTTATTTTCCAACTATAATTTGTTCATTATTACGAGAAAAAACACACTGACATTAAAACAAAGATATCAGCTATGTTTGGTTTACACATTTATCTGTATTCCAACGTAATTAACACATGATAAGGGAATACAAATAAACAAACTTCGTAAAAGTACGCACTTCTTTCGATGTTCAAAAAGTAGATTCGGATTAAGAAATTAGAGGTAGTTGACCTTAAAAATAGAGCACACAATTAGATAAGATTATGATAATGAATGACTAAATCTAACCAGAATTAATGTATGAATGAATGCAAGCACCCACCCAGAGCGGGCGGACAGAATTCAAGCGACACTTCATGACAAATTAGAGCGTTCGGGTCAACAGGAAATAAAATCAACATTTCGCCATTGTCTATCAGATTCAAGCGCAACAAATGCTTTCTATTCGTTTCGCACAAGGTTGCGGGTGTCACTCAATACCGGGGCACTTTCGCAACCCTTCTATTCCGAACATTTATATACGTTTTTAAACCAAAAAAAAACTAAAGAACCCGTGACATATAGATCTCATTTCCGCATAGTAACTATAAATAAATAATAACGTATACTTGCGTGCAATAAATATATGAAGTTCTTTTTACTTTTTTGTATCCAACATATTTTTATACAGCTTCTAAGTGAACACTATCACAGAGATCTTAACCTATATTTGTTCTATTGATTGTTATGCAAAAACACAATATGAGTCATAGCTAACACATTAATTGCACACCACATCACAACTGCAAGATATTCACCTGTAAATTCTGGATATTTTACTCGATTTTAACTATGGCTAGTGTATCATTTTATAATAAGTAATTTTCGATTGCTTCGAAGCAGACATTTTCAATAGGGATACTAAAGGTGTTGCTACACAACAAAAGTATTGTTAGTCATAATTGACTTCGGTTCAGAAAGAAATCAAAGAAATTTTAAATTATATTCTTATCTATTTTGTATTGTGTTTTAATAAAAAAGATACATAGTAAAAAGCAATCATACGTAATTTTAATCTTTGTATATTACTGGTATCGAATTTACAATCCGATTAAAAAATATTTTAAGTTCCACAATCAAACGTAAAGAACTTATTAATTATAATAAACTTCTACCAATAGAATATTTTAGATCTTTGACCTATTTATCATATGAAAAGACAACTATTTCGTCACACTTAAATTAAAACGAGGCTAAAAAATCTACAATGTGATCTGCTACTGTTTGCTAAATTCAGAAGTCGTCAAACTGGCAACGTCCCTGCCGGATGTGAAATCGGAAATACCACAAGTGAACATACTTGTTTAATGTAACTTTTTATTTTTCATATTTAAAGTAGTCTGAGTACGTGTAATAATTAAGTTATTTTTATATATTTATTACTAAATTAAAATTACGAGACAATATTTTTTAGTTTATATAAATTCCAACGAAAAAAGGAGGTCTATTAACAGAGCGTCATTTGTACGTAATGGAGTCGATGTTCTATTCAACAAATTGTAATTGACGAAATTATCTATCTGTCGTGGAAATATTACTGAAAACTGTGTTATGTTGTGCGGTATTGGATTGCAGTGAATGTTTATAAACAATTTATGGCTACCAACGACAAGGACAAGCCCTCGGACAACCTCGTTTCGTCGACGGTATGTGTGACATCAAAATATTTTGGAAAGTTCATTGAATTTTACTCATAAATCGTTAATTTTATCTTATTGTTACCGAAATCTTGTGTCGTAAGGCTAAAGTATCACTTAAAATTTGATTATAAAGCTTAGAAACGTTGTAATGGCGCAGGAAATCAAAAGGCTTTGTCGGGCGCGTAATTGAGTAGCTGCAAGGAAAGGTCATGCATTTAGTGTCGTCTTTTTTGTTTTCAGAATCATGCTCGACACGAAATAGAACCGAAAGATTTGCGTGTGCAACGCAAATTATAATTTTGCAATTGAAAAAGAATTAATGGTTTTACGAGGGCACTTGTGTGAACCTCGCGTAGATGAAGGCATGGCTTCAGATCAGCCTGTGAAGAAGAAACAGAGGATTGATGCGCCTGACATTGACGAGGGAAGCGACAGGTCCGCCGAGGACCCCCTCACAGACATTTTTGACTCCGAAACTCCTCCTGCTGAGACCTCGGAAGAATTCCCCTCAAGAAATGGTGAATCGCCTGACAGTGGTACCGTAAGTGAGGATGCCGTTGACTGTTCCAGCTTGCTGCGACTTCCAATTGATTCTGGAGTAGAAATTATCCCCTCTTGCTCTAATACAACTTTACAATGGAACTCTGAAAATGATAAGTTGCTTGCTGAACTAAGGATACTGCAGGATGCATTGGTAGGACAATGCTTGTGCCGTTTCGATGACAATATGGTAACACAACTTTTTGACAGACAATTGAATATCGCAACATGGCCTCTCACATGCTCGCTAACATACCTATCAACTATGCAACTTATGTTTGATGTTTATTTGAAACAAAATGGGACAGGCACAATATGTTCAAGGGTTATGTATGCATGTGACATCTTTGTGAGGAACAGACATGATTGGATCACAGAAGTAGTAGAATTAGCCGACCATAAAAGCAAATTTATCACATTTGTTGCCAGTAGAGTGCTAGCTAGTTTTTTAATAGTCTCAAAAGACACAGTCGATGAGAATTGGCTGCAGCAGATTGCAGAGAATATTTACCTTTTTGATAGGATAAATAGGATTACAGTACAAAAGATTAATTTCAGCTTAGACATAATTAAGAGGATAGTTGAGTGGAAAGATGTGGAACAGCATCCGTTAGAGGAGAGCACTTATATGAATTCATCAGCCAACTCGCATGTCCAAGAGGACAATCCATTTCGGAGTAGTGTGGGCTATGCTAGTAGTAGTGAAGGGCCGTCAGGTTCCAGTAGTAATGTACAGAATCCTTTATCCAGTTCACAATCCCAAAGTGGTCCATCAACATCTTCAGATCAGGCTGAGCCTAAGCCTATGACTTTCAGACTACATGAGCCAGTATTAAAGTTTCCCAATCAGGAAAGGTGTGAAATGGAACAGTCTCCAGAACCTCCCCTGTCAAGAATAGAGAGGGTAAATGAACATGGGTGTGTAACAGTTATCCTGACTGACTCAGAATCATTTGACACATCACATATAAAGTGTCTTACGATCAAAACCCTGGAGCACCACTGGCCAATTTTAGTCAAAAATATGAAGCTTCTTCTACTAAGGTACCTGAATTTAGCTAATGCTGAAAATTGTATACTAACATTTTTCTCTTTATGGGAGAACATAATAAGTGTAAAGGCGAATCTCTCTGTAATAGACACAAAACCCTTCTACGCAGATTTGCAAAGTTTTGTTGATTTGTTGAGGAATACAATGCTACCGAGTTTAATATACACACATTTGTTAAGTTTATTCAATGAAGTTTTGTGCTACGGTTCAACATTGGCATTACAGGATATTTTGCCAGAAGAAATATGCTGTCTGGCACATTCTATTGTTAGGTTTGTTAAAGATTTCAGATTATTGAGTGATATCAGAGTACAAAACAGTAGCAGTGGGTTTGGTTTCTTAGGACATGAGTGCCGGATCATCAGGGACTATTCTTTAGGCCCTGAGATTGCTCCTCTGTCATCATCAATTCAGTTAGTAGACCAGAGCTATGGAGAAGACGAAAATGAGGAATCGCAATCAAGAAATGAGGTTGACAAGACAATGTTACAAAGAATGTCATTGCTTGTGTTGAAATCTGTTGCAGTAACAGTTAAAGAAATGAGATGTGATTCCTCAGATAGTTCAATAGACTCTTCCGACTACAATGCGATACAAGACATGCAAATAGTTGAGAGATCAATAAGGGATGTTCTCAAAAAGCTTGATGGCTTTATCAGAAATAGTTTAGAGTTTCACCCAGAAACACCTTTCACAAAAATGCTCATACATTTGTTCAGTGAACAAGACGATTACTTGATCGAATCAATGGTTTGTACTCTGGACATCACTGTGGGGATTGTTTACAGGAATTCAGTGTATCCTGATTTAATACCAATGTTGAATCCAATTTCGTTATTTATAGAGTTTCTTAAAGTTGTGTCGCACGATAGTGATGTCCTACTCGACTATTTAGTGAGCAACGAGACGTGTTTTCTTCTATATCTGTTGAGGTTTTTGAAATATGTCAGGAGGAATTGGGCAAAGTTCTTAGAGACATGTCAACAGGCAGACTCTGGGGGAACGAGGGGTTTAGACGACACAATGAGAGTGCTAATACGGTTAAGGTTACAGATAAGTCGATTGGTATCCAGATCATTATTCCCATACAATATCAGCCCTGTTTTAAGATTGTTAGAAGTTTGCGAAAGTCTATACGAAGGCAACGAGTTCAGCTGAATAAGGCTTTATGTAACACTGGTGGAAAAATACACATTTGCCTATTGCGAAACACTAAAAATACCAATGGCGTAAAATGAGACAGTGTTTCTCAAACTTCTATTAAAAATACTAAAAAAAAACAAAGACTGCAAACACATTATCAACATTCCAAAATTCCTTCACTTAGGATTTGCGATAGTAATTAAATTGATTTTAACTTATATTAGTTATAGATGTACCATATTATGTAATGTTTTATTATATTGTGTATTTTAAAATGTCTTCCTTGTAGGATACAATCGTTTTGTAAATCGGAATATAAGTATCAACGGTATTGTATTCAGTGTATCAATGTAACATGATTATGGATTTTTATTTTATATGGAATATTGTGGTCAGATTGCAAAAAAAGTATTTACATAACTAATTGTACTAGAAAGAAAAAGAACATAATTTTCCTGGCTACAAAAGAAAAGCAAGCGATTGTCAAATTTTTATCAAGAAAATAATTTCAATTGAAAATAATATTTTTTAAATAATTTAACCTACTGTGACGTGCCTTACCATGAAGTGAAATGAGGTGCTCACGATAAATAAACTGTGTTTTTGCACATATTATAAACCACATATTTAGCATAATATTTTAAATAAATTAAGATTTTTTTAGAATTAACTTATTTTAGTTTTTAATCGAACAACGGTTGTATTATATTATTATAGATATTTTTTTGCATATTATAATGCGGGTCTAAATACATACTTGTTTTAAATTAATTATTGAACCACGCCACGATGTAAATAGAATGCCATCAATTACCATACTATAAGTAACTGTAATCAGTATTAAAACAATATCCTAATTTATATAAATATATTATTATATAAATAATCGCTATTCTACTCTTTGATAAACTTATAAAGGTTTTGTTGAATAACCAGATTTATTTGCAAAATAATATGAATTATTTATAATTGTCACACTTTCTCAATTTTTATATAGGTTTACTTCAAAATTAATTTAAGAATTGAAAGACAGCGCCGACATTGGCTAGACACTAACTTGCGAAACAAGACGCCTTGGATTCGATCCCGAATGTTTGTGTGCTCCACAAATATTTGTTTCAGGTCTGGCTGTTTGTGAGTCTGAAAAAACCTTTTGTAGTCTTTGATTCCGATGACACGAGATCTGTAGTGTAGAGTCAGAACTATGTATGTAAATGTTGGGTGTATAATTTAAAGAGAATATCTACAGTCTTTTATTAGTTTATCAAGGAGGTAAATAAAATATAACTGACTACGGGATGATCTTTTATATTTTAGTATGTTTATGGTAGCTTTAAGTTATTAGAACGACAACAGACTGTTATGTAGGTGTAATGCGTCCATTTTGTTACTTCTATATTAGTTGTTAGGGCGTTTGTTTAATATTATCATTGGATGTTGTGCGTTTATTGTTCGCGAAGAATCTCAACATGCAAAATTCTTGTGCTATGAAAAATTCAGACAAGTGGATCTTGCCAGTTTTAAAGTGCGGAGATGTTAAATCACGGTTTTTGTCTATATTTTCGATTATTGTAGTGTCCTAACGAATAAACATCGATTTAGTTCATTTTGTAAAATTATTCGTCGCAGTTCGTCACTTGAATGTGAAAAATTATCTAATTCTGAAAGGAGAATATGTTTTGTCTTTAGATTGAATAAATCGACTTAAATGAACAGTCGTTTAACTTCTATATTATAAAAAAGAAATACAAAAATATTGAGAACCACAAATCTAAGTGCGACACGTAAGTTTACGAAATGAATACGTCCATTAGATGAGAATTTTGTTAGGATTTTAAAATTCTAAATTTTGTATTTTGTACTTAAGGTAATATTAAGTATTTGTTATTGTTAGGTAACAATAATTTAATTTAAATAACGACATTAAAATGAAATATTTTTGTACATGATGACAAGTTTTTGTTTTATTTTCTGAGTTTTTATTGTTTGTTTAATTTCTACATTTAGATATGATGATATAAATATAGGAAAAAATGAACAAATAAGCATTGTTCTAGAAATGTTATACGAGGACAACTGGTAAAATTTCGTGCTCCGAAATACAAAAACTGCAATATGCTCACTAAACATTGCGTGAGGTACCTATAGTTACAGGTAAAGTATTTGTAAAAAAAAAACCGCCCTTTTTGATGGATGCACGCAAGTCAAATTACTTCTGTAAGAAATTGCTCAGATTATTAGTTAATTAGTCTTCTAAAAACTAAGATAAGTCTTCACCACAGAACAAAATTTGACAAGAAAGTAGAAAGGAAATGTCAGCATGCCGAGCGTGCCGAACCTTAGACTATCATGTTTGACACGGCCGCTTCTCAGTAATTCGGGTTGCGTGTAATATGTAGATTTATAAATCTGAGACAACAGTGGCTCCTTATTTTCATTTGTAATTTTTATCAATGGACATGTGATCGTAATAGAATGAACAAGGTGAGACATGCGGCGACACTCCTGCTCATACAAAATACTGTCTATTTCCCTTGAATTCCTATCAGCTATTCTATGATCTTCATTTAATAATTGTGAAAATTAAGGCCACTTTCTAGAAAGGTTACATCATACATCCTCGATTACTTCATAAACGTTTTAATAAGCACGGAACCTACACAACTATGTTACAGATACCTCGGTCGGTATGCACAGCTGCGCATTTAAATGAGGGTTATTTTAAACCCGAGAGAATAATGATCGCCCGAGGCTATAATTCGTGAATTTTGAAAAGTAGCGCGTATTATAATTTTTAATTCGAGCGGATGGATTGTTTCCCGAGAATTGCACGGCATGCATTTTTGTGCAATAGAAAAGGTTTGGTCTATCATTATTTATAGATTTTGTGCAGTTGGTTGGACACGCGAGTTTGAGTTCGATTCTTGGAGTTTCAAATGCCAGACATTTCTAATTTAATTTTGAAAGATGTTTATACAGATTCTCACGCCAGTATCCTTGAGTGAATAGACAGAGGTGAGATTGGCGATTAACCTGTGGCATATTTACCAAAAAGATGCATAGGAAGGAGCCTATGACTATATTTTTTAGTCGTACAGAAGAATAAAAATTTATGTGATTGCGATATAAGTAAATTTAGTATCAAAATGTAAAAGTCAGCAGGGGCGGCACCACTGGGCGGCTGCGGAACCATTGTAGGCGCCACTCGCCCGCGGACCGTGGTCGCCCTACCTAGCGCGAAGATGGCCACCGGGGGGTTTTGGTCGGTATGCCGGTGCAGGTAGGGTAGGATAGGGACCCAGCCCGGCACTAACATCTGCCGGGCTGGATGGCCGGTGACCCCGACATACGCCTCCTGCCCCCCTCTCCGAGGGCTGGCGGGAGGTAGAGCCATAAGCAGCTTTCCCCTCGAGAAAAAAAAAAAAAAGCTGGGGCGGCAACATTCGAAATATATATTTGCCTCATCATCATCATCATCATCAGCAGCCAATATTCGTCCACTGCTGGACATAGGCCTCCCCCAATGACTTCCACCGGGAACGGTCGGAAGCCTCCTGCAGCCTATATATTTGCCTACTAAAAAAAAATAACTCTAATGGCTAGGAATTCTAGTTTGCATTATGCTCCTACATAATGCATTATTATATTCATCTAAGTCAGAAAACTTGCTTTGGGCAGGGGTAAAATTTCGATGTGTCCTTACAATTTTTGAATATTGTCTTTGTTATAAACGACTCATTAATAGTATATTTAAGAAGCTAAGAGTCAACTTCTAATCTGAAAAGCTTTGATAAGAAACCTAAACAAACAGTCGATATTTTCTGACAAGTGACGAAGAGGAGAAATATTGGTGTAGACTTTAGACAGATAAAGTATACTATATAAGTCATTATTTTCAACCAAGTATTCAAGTGTTAAGAAGGTACTTTTTTATCATTCTTTCTCATCGATTTCGATTTGCAACTCATACATAACGAATTTGCATGACAGGAAGCGACCCAAATGCAGAATTCCAAGCATCTCATTCGTGTTATGAAGCATTGAAAACCAGTGGCGGATTTACCAGGAAGCAAAGGAAGCAATTGCTTTTTTTTTTTTTTAATTTCAAAAATGGAAAAAAAAATAGAAATAAAAAAAAGAAACTAGGTATACAACAGAAAACTACAGGAGAAAGATCGTTCAGCGCATTAAAACGCGTCAAAAATTATTTGCGCTCATCTATGTGCCAAGAAAAAGTAAGCGATTTAGGCTTACTTTTTATCGAAAAAGACAAGCTTCGTCAACTTGACTTCGATGAAATCATTTATCAATTTGCGACTGAAAAAAGTAGGAAAAAGTTTTAATTTTTAAGAAAGTTTATTTGAATAATATATACATTTTGCAAAATTAGCTGTATTTTGTTATTTTGAAAAATAGGGGGGGGGGGGGTCAAATTTTAGAACGGGGGGCCCCAAAAACTTGAGATTGCTTGGGGCCCCGCCATAGGTAAATCTGCCACTGTTGAAAACGATCCGCAAAGACGTCAATTGTTAGCAGACAAATTTAAGTTATTCAAAAATATAATCAAATTTAAAATTAAGTAGGTATTTCATGACTGAGGAATGTATGCTTCGAAATAAAAATGTATTAGGAAGTACTTTAACGTCGAAGAAACATCTTAGAGATAGACCTGCATACATAAGGTTTTTCAAAGTTATGAATTGTGTATTATGTTTGAAGACCTGCTCCCTGATTGTGTTTAAAATAGTGACGTCAGCATTACTGTAGTTAAGTCATCGCAGTAACTAGTAAGACTAGGACATTAAATTCATTTAAAAATTCTCCTTTATCCCTGAAAATTAAAAAAATTAACGGTGAAAAACATATTTTAAAATCAAGCTTTTATTATGCACGAAAAATTAAAAAAATAAACTAAGAAAACATTCATAAAATTCGTAGTTTTTTAAACTTTACAAGTAACAATTTACAAAAGTGTTCGGTTTATCAGTAGAAGTATGATACATAAACATATATTATCTATAACTAGTATATTAATATTCTTAAGTGATCTAAAAGCTCGTCGCGGCGGAGGTCTTTGCATTAACGAAATTACGCGACAAGCTTTTAAATCCCTTAAGAATATTAATATACTAGTTATAGATAATATATGTTTATGTATCATACTTCTACTGATAAACCGAACACTTTTGTAAATTGTTACTTGTAAAGTTTAAAAAACTACGAATTTTATGAATGTTTTCTTAGTTTATTTTTTTAATTTTTCGTGCATAATAAAAGCTTGATTTTAAAATATGTTTTTCACCGTTAATTTATTTTTAACTTTTTAGTTGGAAATATTTCTAAGTCTATCCATTTCGTAGTCATACCGAAATTCGACTCAATCGGTCCATGGAAACTAGTGTTCCTATGGGCACCTTCCAACTTCTCATGACACAGATCAACGATACCTTGTTATTATGTTGTCACTGAAAATATAAAGGCATACCAAATTTTAGCTTAATTGGTCCACAGGAATCGGAGTTCCTATGGGCTTCTTCCAACTCTTCATTAGATCACCTTCATGATACCATATCTTTGTATTGTTACCGAAGTTACGAAGACACACCAAATTTCAGTTCAATTGGACCACAAGAATCGGAGTTCCTATGGGCATCTTCCAACTCTTCGTCAGATCAGCTCTATGATACCTTGTTATTATATTGTCACCGAAATTACTTAGGTATACCAAATTTCAGCACAATCGGTTCAAAGGAATCGGAGTTCCTGTGGGCTTCTTCCAACTCCTCAATAGATTAGCTAATCTATTGAGGAGTTCATAGAGCTCTATGATACCATTTTTTGTATTGTTACCGAAATTATGAAGAGATACAAAATTTCAGCTCAATTGGACCATCGGATTTGGAGTTCTTATGGGCATCCTCCAACTCCTCATCAGATCAGCTCCATGATACCATATTTTTGTATTGTTACCGAAGTTACGAAGAGATATAAAATTTCAGCTCAATTCGACCATAGGAATCGGAGTTCCTATGGCCATCCTCCAACTCCTCATCAGATCAGCTCCATAATATCACATTTTTGTATTGTTACCGAAGCTACGAAGACATACCAAATTTCAGCTCAATTGGACCACAAAAATCGAAGTTCCTATGGGCATCTTCCAACTCTTCGTCAGATCAGCACCATGATACCATATTTGTGTATTGTTGTCGAAGTTACAAAGACATACCAAATTTCAGCTCAATCTTTCCACAAGAACCGATGTTTCTATGGTCATCTTCCAACCTCATCATCAGACCAGCTCCATGGTACCATATTATTGTATTGTCATCCAAGTTACGTAGGTATACCAAGTTTCAGCACAATCGGTCTATTGGAAGTGGTTCAAATCTTCATTGCAAGATTTGTAAACATACATACATACATACATACAAAAGTGAAGTTAAATAAAAGCTTTTAAAAAATTATCAAACATCCCCTTATAACTATATATAATCCATCTTAAGCCTTCAGCTGTTAATGACTTACCTTTATTCATCCCCAAAACCCCAAGATCCATATTAACAGGTTTTTGAGAAGTGTATAGTTTCCTACCGGGAGTAAATGAAAAGTCCGCATTACGTATCACCAATTTGTATTTCTATGACATAAATTACAACAATATAAACATACACACAGCATACCATACACATACCTGCTCGTATTATTGCTTTATCGTATTCAGGACGTTTCTATTAACAAAATTATTTTTGGCCATGACATATGTCAAAATTGACAAGCAGCGCGCCCAGGCAACGGGGGGCGCGAACCCCCGTGACTTAGTATTTAGTTACTCCAGTTTGCTTAATAATAGTTGATGAGAATTCCCTTATAATATTTTACAAACTATGGAAGATGCGTTTTTATATTATACATTAACACAAGTAGTCAAATATTTACTCTCTATTTCAAGATATTTGAACTAAGTAAAATCGTCGTGGACTTCGGCCTAAACCATCTAAGTTGCAGGTAATGTACCTAGTGAATCTATTGCTGAAGAAGTGGGAAGTAAAATTTATTAAACAATAATCATGTTGAAACCTGATGAATTTTGTTCCTTACATACAATTCGAAAACATAAAAAAATTAATTTATTCCTAAAGTTTCAACTTTGCTACTTACTTACAATGCTTTACTTACAATTTTCCATAAACTACTTTAAACCACCAATTTGAACAATTTTATAAGGTTTAAATAAAAATAAAGTTTAAAGTACCTATTTTAATTTATCGTGGGCCGCGCCCCCCGTTACTAACTTCTGAGTTTGTGGAGGGTTTTACTTTCATTACAATATAAAAGATTATTCTGAACAAGTCTAGTCAAACCCTTTGATTAAAATCGCATCCATTAGCCTTCTCTTTTACTTCTGTATTGATAGGGTAGATAGAATTTTTTATTATTGCTGTATACCGGTCTCATTTCTAGACACGAGGCTATTATTGAAAATTCAGAAAACCCAATATCTCAGGAATACATTTGTAATTATTGTCTATACTCTTCTATCTAGGCTAAGACTTTAAGATTTAGGACTTCAAGCTAGCGCAGCAAAGCGATCCTCCAGGCTCTTTGAATATCTCAGCAGTCGACAAAATTATGCTGGCCTTCTTAAAGTGTGTATTTGGATTTTTAATCTAATTTTAATAGGCCAAGCATAGATCGTAAATGTGAAAAAATAATGGATATTTTGAATTCTCTTCGACGTAGGTTTTAAAATGCAAGTAATGCCGACAATAAAAGAAGTTTCATTGTTTATAGAGCAGTTGAATACGACTAGAAAGGCAATGTCAGCATGCCGAGCGTGCCGAAGCTACGATTACACATTTTTGATACTGCCGCTTCTTAGTACTTCGGGTTTCGTGTTATATCAAGACTTAAAAATGTGTGACAACCAATGGCAGCCCTCGACTTTTGTTTGGAATTTTTATAATTGGTCGTGTGATCGTAGTAGAATGAACAAGTGACAGACAAGCAGCGATACTCATCCCCATACTAAATATTTTTTCTAATCTTATTCAGCTGTTCGAGTATGTGGTCATGGGTTTGCGGTTAACACATAAGTCACAATCAAATCTCAGTCATGACACTGACAAATGGGCCTACATTATATTGTGGCTAATTATCGGATTTTGGGCCTTTCGTTTAAACTTCCATTAAGTCTGTAGTATAAACATGATTCGTCTGCTTTGATATAAAAGGCAGTGAGATGGAACAACAGCAATTAAAAGACTTAATCAAAGTTTAAATGCATTTCAGTTATACTTTTTATCATTTGAACCATGATTCCTACATAACCTCTTTCAGGTATCTACACAAGAATTTATTATACAATAGCTTACAATAATTTAGTCTTACAACTTTTATAACCTTCATTATTGTTTTTTTTTCTAACCGTATGTCTGCAGACATTGGCGACATCTCGAGACACAAAGATAAACTATCAGACTATTCGAACTGACTGTAAAGATGTAACAAGTGATAGCTACGAACATTTACAGACAAAAGGGCGGTGTGGGTAGTTTAATTTTTTAGAAATCTATTTATCCAACGGTTTTTTTATGTTTTTGACTTGAGAAAAATATAATAAAATAAAGAAAAAATGTTATACAAAATTTGATTTTTTAACACTTAAAAACCATTAAGGTGTTCAGAATGAAAAGAATGCCTCCTTGATTTAGTCGAAAAATTGAAGAAGATATTAAGTGCGATGTACTGTATACAGTAACCTTGTCAATTTATGAAAGGGATTTTCGAAATATCTTGATTTTTATAAAATTGAGATAAATAATTTAGTCATTACTGAGATTTAGAATTTCTCACATAATTGATCTTACGATACTTAATCATTACTATACAACATGACTATAAATTGATTTCAAATTTTGACTTCGATCCAATGAAATTAAATTTCTTTACAATTCTTTCCTACTACCGCCCTTACTGCATGTAAGAATTATACACAAATTCAAGCTATTAATGCAATATACATGATTCCTTCATTGACAGCCCTGTGGCGCAGTTGGGTAGACACCAGCTTGCGAAACGAGAGGCCTAGGCGTCGATCCCCGCACCGAGACAAATGTTTGTGTGATCTACAAATATTTGTTTTGAGTCTGGATGTTTGTGAACTAAAAGTCTTTTGTAGTTTCTGATACCCACGACCCAGGACTTGTATCTTAGTGTGGGGTCAGAACTACGTATGGGACTGTTGGGTGTATTTATTTATTCAATGATCGCATTATACCATAACCATATTCTCTTTAGTTCATCAATATTATTTAACAAAAGAAGTAAACGTATTTATGGCAAACACCCGTTAACAAATGTCTAATAACGGTAGCCGATTGCATAATTTAGATATATTCTAGTCATTATAGGTTTTATCTGCGGAATAATTAAGCCAAATGTTTGTATACACTAAAAATCAACATTATATTTTTACTTTGTATGCGCATAAAGATGGCAACACACAGCGGCGTGCATATTTTTTTATAATAGCTGGCAACACAGTTGGTAAGCAGTATGACGGAGTAAAGTATTTAGCGTAAGAAGACCTTAAATATATTACGGCAAATCGCTCAGGGTTTGATGCTAATTCTAGATTGAACACATTTTAAAAAGCATTATATTTATTTTTGAATAATCTATAATAGCTCAAATTGGGTTAGAATTTGATGAGGTCGACGATAGAAAGACTTAAATGGACAAAAGTTTTTTTGCATAGATCAAACATTTGAGAATATAGAAACAGGTCTTGAAAACTATTTGAATTTTAGGAACCTTATACAGGGTGTATTTAGACTGTGGTCTAAAACTGAGGCAGGTAATAGCGATAGTGATTACAATCCCCCTGGCATTAAAGAAAATCCTGACAAAAAATAAAATTTTTGAGGTTTTCCATACAAACCACATACTTTTAACGCCGATAGTTGTATGGAAAACGTCAAAATTTTTATTTTTTGTCGGGATTTTTAATATCGCCACTGGGTTTGTGATCACCCTCGCTATTACCTGCCTCAGTTTTCAATCACGGTCTAAATACACCCTGTATATTTATATTCGACTCCAAATCCCGAAATACTACTTACCAGTGAGAAACGATAAATATCAGTGGCGATACTTCTACAAAAGCCCAAAAGCCCTGTTCAAATTACAATATTTCAAATAATAATCTTTAAGCTTTAATTATTTATTTAAAAAAAACAATTTGACATGAAAATGAGAATATATACAACAAACAATTATGAAATATATTTTTTTTTGGGTTTCTATAGAAGTACAGTCATTGATATAACGATACTGTATCCAAAAAATATAGAATTATCTGTACGCAGCTATACGAAGCCATTTTCTTTTTACAGCGAGCCGAAAATCGGTATTCTTACATATTCAATCAGAAAATAATCTCTGAATTCAGCAGTTTTTACAAAACGCAAAATAAAATTTTACATATTACCCTCACTTCAGTATTTCATATAAAAATATTCTTTTATCATACTTATGAGTAGATAGAGATGAATAACACCACAGTACATATATAGAACTATTATTTTTTTGAAAAAAAAAAGATCATTTTTTTCCTATATTATGGTTTATTTCATTTTTCGAGCATTTAAGAAAATTTACTCTTTACTATAACGTCATCACTTGTCATGCTATTTCATGCAGGAACAAAAATTATAGCCCCATTTATCCTTAACGATTTACTTAACTGTTACATTGTCTCTAAAAATTGGGAATTAATTTTATAATATATTTTTTTACTTTGTTTTATACATTTTTTGCGAATCTAGTATTGGCCATCATCTCCATCTACTCATTTTTTTCATAATTCACAAGAAAAAAACAAAATCTCATTCTGATACAATAAAACAACCTCTCACACACGAATTACACATATTTTTTTAACTCATACATACAGTCGCAAATCTGTTCATTAACTTACATGTATAATGTGGAAACACCTATGAATATCATTGTTATTCAGCGTAAAAAAAAAAACAAAAATTATCTCTGACTTAAACTTACCGTTTATACCTAGGTTGGTAAACAACGTGACTGGGACGCCGTATTTGTCGTCCAAACATTCGTAGATACATCACACTGACAACCGCCAAGTCATATATGCAAACTCCATTCACGATTCCAACAAAAAAAAAAACTATTCAGAAAACAAATACGACGACAAAAAATCCTTAAAAACACGAAAAACAAACAAATTTACATATTCAGGTATCATAGTCCTCGTCTATTTGTAGATTACCGGAATTTAAATGGTCTATATCGATCGGCACGGGCGGCGCTAGGGGTTTCAACTCGATCTTCTTCACTTCTTTGAACTGTTTCGAGTTCTGCCGCTGCACTTTTAACTTTTCCTTCGGCACTCCGATAATATTTGCCGCCGTCGTGTCTAGAACTTTGATCTCCGGATTGGCTAGATTCTTTGTAAAGTCTATGTTCAGTACTGGAGTGACTGGCGTCACAGGCGTCCTGGGCGTCACCGGTCTAACCTCAAACGGGATTGGCACTGGAATTTCTAATTTGTTTACTAACTCTCTATGCGTCAGTATCGTGTAACTAGTCGAGGGTTGGGGGCTCGAGTAGGTCGGGTTGACTGTTATCACGCTTTTGTGTGGTACTTCGTCTGGTAGTGTTTCTTGGTAGAAGTTGGCTGTTCGTATTGGTTTTTCTTCGGTGTTTTTCTTTGAGAGATCTATAGCTGTTTCGTTGGGGACTGGGGAAGTTATGGTCTCAGTCTTGGAGGTTTTGTTGGGGACTTCGGTCTCCGCCGTGAGTACTCGTTTGAGGTGCGGCGCGACGGGGGCGGGCAGGGTATGTGGCACCCGCACGTCGCAACTGCTTGAACTGTTCGAGTCCTCGCGGCCTATCCTGCGGACTGGCGCATTAACATCTGAACATCTGCAATACACATCACTACTGTTACTAAACACATTCCAAGCTAGCCTATGATAACATGCACCTAACTAGGTCTTAATAGACAGCACGGAAACCTGTATTGAAAGGTGGAGATGAGAAAAACGTAGTCAGTAATGAAACCTTAAAAAAAAAACAATAAAATTGTTCACGTTTTATGATTTGTGACTAGTAGTAATCACACTTGCATTTTTTATGTAATCAATAATCATGACAGCCTAAATATTTTAATCGTTTTCTTTGAACATGACTAGTTTAAAAACCAGGCATAAATTTTATTAACCAATGGATTGGATCCATATACTATGTATTAGGTACTTTAACGTCGAAGTAAAAGGAAGTAAAGGTCTGTACTGTCAGCTTATATTGTGTTTGTAATATAAATAAATAAATAAATAAATAAATAAAGCCTTGGTAGAATACTTGCAACACTTAGAATTTCTCCACAAGAACCGCTCAAGGAGTTTTTTTCTTCTATTATAGACATTAAAATGGTTTTAAAATTTTTGAAGATAGAAGTTACTGAGTTCCACACATACAACATTAAAAAACTCTTACTTGACTAAGAAGCATTATAATGATATGAAAAATATTGAGCCAATAAAGAATATGTTGAGCATACAGATACAGTCGTTGTAAGACATATTAACAACCAAGTACCAATCATAGAGAATAGAAAAGCAATAAGCAAGAAAGCTACTACAATACTAGCTAATTTAAAATATGGATATAGTTCAGAACATATGGATTAGAAGACCTACCTAGAAGAATTCGGAGAACTTTCAGCGCTCATCAACTCTTTCTCCTCGGCTGCAGAAACATCGGGTATGTTCTTCACCTGGAATTATATAGAAAAATATTTGTTAGCGGTAAACATCGCACTGTAGTCAACAAGGTTGTAGCTATAGGCTACATTATTACTGGGCCGGTTTATCCAGGATGGACCATTTTCAAGTTGAGACACCTCTTCCTCTTTCTGACATTTTGTTTCTAGTTCGTAAAGTCTTTGGTGCAGAGATTTACCATATTTTTAAGGCAACTTCGAACTCATCACGTTAATGAATTTGTTAATTCATTTCATGGGTTTAAAAATATGAAACGACTTGTCTCTCTTATCGTATACCAGGCATCTTCGATGAAAAAATGGAGATAATCTTGAGGGAGACTTCTAGTTAATTTAGTAGGGTTTAGAGTATAAAAAGAGCCGATCATTTTTAATGTAGCAGAGATGATAGATACCATGATGGAAAAAGCCATAAGAACTCACCAAATCCTTAAGGAAGTCGAACCTGGACTCGGCCAGTATGCACTGCTTGACGTGCGACGGGCTGAGGGTCTTGGCGTTCCTCGTGAGGGTCACCTGCATCGCCTTGCTGAGCAGCGACTCCACGAACAACTCCAGGGTGCGCGGTGTTGGCCGAAGGGATTTAGTCAAGGAGATTTTTGTAATGATACATAGTTTTTACCCTAAAAGTATTATTGAGGCGATACAGGTGAATAATTTCGGGAAAATATCAAAAATTCTGTGTTATTAATAGTTTTCTGATGAAAGACACAGCCAGGCATACTGTCCAATCTAGGAATCGAATCCTGGATCCACAAAAAAATTATTATTCCCACAAACAAGCCATCAACTTTTAATTGCGAAATTTCAAATAAATTAATAGTTGTGTCCATTTTTTTTTATTCGGAGCAATGTTGTTTATGTTACTACTGTTCGCTCTTTTTTCATGATTCTGTACTAAGATACTTTTCGCTGGCAAACAAATTTTTAGTAATAATATTTTTTTTTATGTTACTAAGAAATTACGTTACCTAATTTAAAATAATAAGAAATGTTCAGGGCCAAAATTACATCTGTCATCGATTACATTCAAAATATTCAAAGGAAATATTAATAGATCGACTACTAGTCACCCATCTCATAACTACATCTATCTGAACGCATTTCAAAGACTGAACACGCCTGTACATATATACAGCTAACATAAGGGGAGTCATACGGAACCCTCACTGGCATTGTAACACACTTGACCGCTTATTTATACTTCCGTTGATATCAGAGCTGACGTCGCACGGTCATTCAAACACGCTTACAAAAGTTTAGTTATGATCTATGTTAGCAATGCTTTCAAACGCCATTCCATTTTATAAATAAACCTTCATTGAATTTAATTCCCCTTGTATTAGAAAATGTTAAATTGCTATAGATTGGTTATAGTACTTTTTAGATATATATTATCCGTTGGACCTTTGAAGTAACGAGAAATGGCAATTGCCAAACTTAACTGGAAGAATGTAATATGGCAAATAACAACCTCAATATTATAAGGAAGAAAAATTTGACTGTTGAGATCAAAAAGCCTTTGAAACTACTAACGCGATTCGAATGATTTTTGGTAAGGGGATTGATGGACCCAACAAAGAAACTTAGGATACCTTAATAGAAAAATTTAGAGCCCCCGTGGGATTGGGTATATGTTTCAATGCGACATTAACTTTGTACGTCTTACGCTTCCACGTCTTATCCATTTGATCGATTTGAATGATTTTTGTATATTCGAGACTCTGTGGAGTAAAATAATCTACAACATTTGGAACGCGTGGATAATCCATTCCACACACACATTACTGATAACTTTTAGACTAAAAAGAGACACGTCCATAATCTCTACCAAATATAACTTAGGATATGGGGTCATCTGTACACACGAAAATAAGCCACGAGTAGTACTCCGATAAAAACTTATCGCAATAGTTCTATAGTGAAAAACATATAGAAGCCAAACGATAAAATACAAACATAATAATACAGATAAGAGAAAACAAAACGGATGTTGTATCATAGATGTAATGCTTATCGGATTTTTCAATAATAGGTATGTTAAGGTAGGGCAGATTTCGCTAATCTATTCAGATTTACTTGGAGACTTATTTGATAATTAAGAAATAACTTCAATCTAAACCTAGGCTGATGCAGGTTCAAACCTCAAACACACCTCTGATTTTTTGAAGTTATGTGTGTATTCGCAATGAATCATTACTTATTCTATGGTGGAGGAAAACATCGTGAGGAAACCTGCATACCTAAAAGCTCTTAGGTGTGTAATCCGCCAACCTGCACTAGGGCAGTGTGGGGACTAAGGCTTAAACCATCTTCGTTGTACAGGATTCCCGTGCCCAGCCGTGGGACATATAATGGTTGATGATGAAGTAGCGTGTAATATCAAGGCTTTAATAAATGTGTCACAACCAACAGCCGCCCTTCTTTTTTGGGAATTTTTGTCATTGTTCATGTGATCGTAGTAGAACGAACAGGTGACAGACAAGCAGCGACACTGGTTCCCCCGAAAAATACTGTCTTATTCTCTACTAATCTAATAGTTTTGTGGATAAACCTATATAACCAGCATTATTTTTTAAATCAATATTATTAAGACGCAGTTCCGTCGCGTGAGTCACGTCCATAAATAAACAGAGCCAAATCTGTGTTAACCTTATCTGCGGTGTGGTAGATAGCGTCATCTCCTGATAGCATTGCAACGGGGTCGACAGTGACGGAACAATAACCCCTTGGAATATATAAAATATTTTTATTAGATGGACTCGAGGTATAGGCGCGCGGTCGGGTATCTCAGCGATCGCAGGTTAGAACCGCAATCACACACCTGACTTCGAAGTTATGTGTGTATTCACAATGGATTGTAAGGGGGGATATATGTCCCAATGCTAAGTGTAGCCTCCTCTGGAACTGAGAGGGTTTTACGCCTTAGTCCACCACACTGGCCTAGGGGGGGTTTACGCACTACACTCATAACAAATTCTTAAGAATTTTAGGTGAGCAGGTTTCCTCAAGATTCTTTCTTTAAGCTTTACAGCACGTGATAAGTCATTGTGAATGCACACATAACTTCGAAAAGTCAGAGGTGTGTGCCTAGAGTTTGAAACTGCGACCGCCGAGATTCTCGACCACATGTGTTAACCTCGAAACCAGTTGCTCTTCGACAATTCTTTTCCATACCAACATATTTATCGACGAGAATACAACATACCACAATATGTTGAAGCTTGAACGTTGGTAACAAGTACGGTTGAAACCGCAAATTCACATTGTCGTGCTAACATATGAAAGTTGACGAGATGCGTGGGCCGGCCATTGTCAACTGAATGATCACTTCCACTTGTGAATACGATAATGCTTGTCGAATAGGGTAATTGACTCGTATTTTATGTTCCTTAGGCTACCTTTATGCTTAGGTAGAAAGCTTGTTAAAAATCTACCTACAATGTTTTATATTTGGCTTGAAATAAAAATAAATATCGAAGAACATCATCATCTTATTATTCGTCCCACTGCAAGGCACGGGGCTTCTTTACTATTAAGAAGATTTAGGCCTTAGTCCGCCACGCTGGCCTAGTGCGGGTTGGAGAACTATATATCTTATCTTCTTCTTCATCAACCCATATACGCCCACTGCTGAGCACGGGTCTCCTCTACCATTGAGAGGGTTTAGGCCATAGTCCACCATGCTGGCCTAGTGCGGGTTGGCGGACTACACACCTAAGAAATTTCTAAGAACTCTTAGGTGTGCAGGTTTTATCACGATGTTTTCCTTCACCGTTAAAGCAAGTGATAATTCAATGTGAATACACACATAACTTCGAAAAGTCAGAGGTGTGTGCCTGGGGTTCGAACCCGCGACCGTCGAGATTCTCGACCGTGCGCCCAAACCTCGAGGCCATCACTGCTTGAACTATATATATATATCTAAGAAATTCCTAAGAACTTTTAGGTATGAAGGTTTCATCACGATGTTTTCCTTCGCCGTTAAAGTGAGTGATCATTTTGAAAACAGGCACTCGAGAAATATAACTATATCCAGTGACTTTCAGTGAAATGTACCTATCCGTTGCATATCCTTCGTCAAAATTTATAAATATTTGTAGAAACGTTGGTAATTTTTGGGGTTTAGGTGTACAGAAACTCCTGAATAATCTTATTATTCAATTTATAAGTATCAAAAAGGTGTATATTTAAATGGATACGTGCTATATCTCGCCAATTCCTAACACATAAATATTTATGAATATAAACGCGAAAACAAGCTGCGAACCAAACAAAGGGATAAATATGATAAATTTATCTCGTATAAGAATATTCTGGATAAAAATATGGTGAGCAGACTAAAAAACATTACAACATTGACAATACCATGTTATAAATAAATTCAAAAAATGAGGATAAATATTTTGTATAATAAAGTTCATAGGAGTCGCTAATTTTAGTTAAAATTGATTTTTAATACAGCTCAAAGTACTGGATATGTCCGTATCATGGTCAGGTCAAAACTATTATCCAAGGAGGTAAAATGGTGGTCCAAAATTTGTATCAGAATGGTTTTCAAAATCTATAATTACGCGAATGTAGCTGTGATCATGGGCAAGATAACTAAAAAGGTCAAAGTTGAAATGAGAATGTGATGGACTAAGGACTGTATATTACATAATTGAAGCAGTGATGGCCTCGAGGTTTGGGCGCGCGGTCGAGAATCTCGGCGGTCGCGGGTTCGAACCCCAGGCACACACCTCTGACTTTTCGAAGTTATGTGTGTATTCACATTGAATTATCACTTGCTTTAACGGTGAAGGAAAACATCGTGATGAAACCTGCACACCTAAGAGTTCTTAGGAATTTCTTAGGTGTGTAGTCCGCCAACCCGCACTAGGCCAGCGTGGCGGACTATGGCCTAAACCCTCTCAATGGTAGAGGAGACCCGTGCTCAGCAGTGGGCGTATATGGGTTGTTGAAGAAGGCCTAACCCCTCTCCGTTGCAATGGAGACCCGCGCCCAGCAATAGGAAATATGGTATGTAAGCTATTAATGACAATCCCTAAAAGACAAAAACACCTAGAGAAACTACTAGACGGAAGTCATTTCTAACCAAGGGGGATGGAGTTGCTCGCGTCCGTAGGATTTCCCATCTTTCCTGACACACCCTACACGTGTCCCCCGGGTGGTGCTAAACGAGCAACAACGCCGAGTATCGAGCGGCGGTCAACTAACTCGACCAATCAAGGGCAGGAAATGGCCTCTAAATTCTGGAACACCTACGAGGCTTGGCTTAATTGTCTGGCCTCCGAGGAAGACAACCTCGCTACACAGGAAAATAAATAAATAACCCCAATCCTAAGGTGGGCAACGTGCCGAGAGGATGTATGACTGATGGGTAATCAGCCCCTAACGCCAACCTCAGTGGAACGGGCAACCACTGTTGTATTTGCCTTCTCCTGGGAATAGGCGTCACCCCAGGTAGCGACATTTAAATCGTCCTCACTCGTGGGAACAAAATGAACAATTTAAATACCTCTGAAAATATATCAAAATTAGACAAGAATAATTCAAGAACGATGACTCAACAACTCTTCCACAAAGGAATGTTTATAAATCGGCCAAGATCAAGTTCCTTCAGCGGAACAACTAACCAAGACAAAGAGACCGTTGATCTGTCAGATGAAACAGATAGAGAACCCGAAGAAAAACAGTATACAGAAGTGCACTATGGCAAAAGACAAAGATCCAGTCCAGACGAAACATTGCGTAACCAAAAGCAAACAAAATTGAGCTACTGGCTCGCAGCACCAGCAGTACCAACATACAACAGTTTTACAGGGCTCGACAATATACCACAAGCAGATAAACCTGAAATACAAGCACCAAAATCTATAAGACCTCCACCACTGTTTATTGACGGCGTCAAAAATATCCAACCTTTACAAAAACTATTAGAAGAAGTTGCAAAAGGAGAGTATGACATTAAAGTACTTAGAAGCGACAGAGTTAAAATACAACCGAAATCAGCAGAATCATACTCTATTATCTACAAAGAACTAAAAGCTAAAGACACAGAGTTCTTTAGTTACCAGCCTAAACAAGATCGCAGCTTTAGAGTGGTGCTCAAAAATTTACACGCATCGACAGACAAAGAAGAAATAAAAATAGCTATTGAGGAGCTTGGCCATAAAGTAACGAATGTCTGGAACATCCAAAACTCCAGAACTAAACAGCCGTTACCAATGTGGAACATCGAACTAGAATCCCGTGAAAATAATAAAGATATATATAGCGTAAAATCGCTACTACACTGCCGCATCTTGTTTGAAGCACCCAGACCTAAGCGAGTTATCCCTCAATGCACTAATTGCCAAGACTATAACCACACACAAAAGTTTTGCAATAGAAAGCCCAGATGTGTCAAATGTGCAGGTTCGCATCACACTTCACATTGCCCACGGAAAGAAAGATCAAACCAGGTTAAATGCGTCCTCTGCGAGGGAAACCACCCAGCCAACTACAAAGGCTGTACAGTCTACAAAGAGCTGTTGAAAGTCCGATATCCTCCCTCAATCACCTTACACAATAGAAGACCTGCGAGTAACGAACAAGCACCTACAAACAAAACAACGAATAGCGGTAAATCGTATGCATCAGCCACAAAGGAACTCCCCAAACAACCCAAACAAACTACCACGCAAACCATTAACGTCGAAGATGTCAATCAAAAAGCCGACGAATTCAAATCCATTACGGAGACACTTGTTGCCCTGATGAACCAACTGCTAATTATGACCCAAACGTTAACCGATCTAATCTCAAAAATGACATTACATTCACAGCACTAAAATTAGGTGTATGGAATGCTAATGGCTTGTCAAATCACTCGGAAGAGTTAAAAATATTTCTTAAAATTCACCATATAGATGTTTTACTTATCTCAGAAACTCACTTTACATCCAAAAGCTATTTCAGGATACCTGGATACAATATGTATCACACCGACCACCCTGACAACAAAGCACATGGAGGGTCTGCTGTACTCATCAGGTCTAACATCAAGCATCATGTACTGCAAGCCTACTGTAAAAACTACATCCAAGCAACAAACGTTGTGATAACGGACTGGATCAGCGACATTACAGTATCGGCCCTCTACTGTCCGCCGAGATTTACTATCAAGGAAACGGAGTTTCATGCCTTCTTTCAATCCCTTGGAGACAGATTCATTGCGGGAGGTGACTATAATGCCAAGCACACGTTTTGGGGTTCTAGGCTTGTTCTACCTAGGGGGCGAGAACTCCTCAAATGCATCCAAACAAGAAATATGAACGTGATATCATCTGGCCAACCCACTTACTGGCCAACAGACAAAAGAAAAATCCCGGATGTAATCGATTTTTGTGTCAGCAAAGGAATCGCAAACAACAATATAACGTGTCGAAGTTGCTGGGATCTGTCCTCAGACCACTCTCCAATCATAGTAGAACTACATACTACCGTCCAGGAATGCGCCAAAAAATGCGTTTTGCATAACAAAAAAACTAATTGGCCCCTATTTCGAGAGCTCATCGACAAAGCATTCCAGGAACCAGTTAGTCTAAAAACTGAAGATGATATAACAGAAGCTGTTCTGTACTTCAACAACAGTGTGCAGGACGCCGCCTGGTCTTCAACCCCACAATTACAACATAGAAGCAAAGATAACTATGTAGCCAAACACCTATTTGATAAAATCATCCGAAAAAGAAGAATGAGAAAGTATTGGCAGCAAAGCAGAGACCCTGGCATAAAAAAACAACTCAATCACATCAACAGACAGCTGAAACACATTTTAGACAAGGATCGTAATGATGGATTCCATGCTTATCTCACTAGCCTAGACGCTACTGCTTCCTCAGATTATTCCTTATGGAAAGCCACCAGAAGACTGAAACGGCCAGTTAGTATTTCTCCTCCTATAAGAAAATCTGATGATTCCTGGGCTCGGACGGACCAAGAGAAAGCCGAAACCTTCTCAAAACACCTCTTAAAAGTTTTTGTTCCTCACCCATATGAAGGCCCTCCAACAGATGCCGCAGCAATTACTGACTATTTGAACAGTCCTAAAAATTCGGACGAAATGCCCTTAAAATTTACAAAGACAGAAGTTGCCCGAATCATAAAAAAATCTGACCCCAAAAAGTCACCAGGATACGACCTTATTACAAACCGCATACTACAGGAACTGCCAGAATCTGGCATAACTTTTCTGACGTCATTATTTAACGCCATGACAAGACTGCAGTTCTTTCCTCTGGAGTGGAAGGTTGCGCAAATTATAATGCTGCTGAAGCCGGACAAACAACCAGAAGAAGTAAAATCATATAGACCCATAAGCCTGCTACCCATCCCTTCGAAAATATTTGAATCCCTTCTACTGCAACGAATTCTACCTATACTCAAAGAAAAAGGACTAATTCCTGACCACCAGTTTGGGTTCCGCAGCAAACACGCCACTGTCGACCAAGTGCACAGACTAGTAAATAAGATCATGGAATCACTGGAGGCAAAGTATTACTGTACCGGTGCTTTTTTGGACATATCGCAAGCATTTGACCGCGTTTGGCATGCAGGTCTGCTTTTTAAAATAAAAAGCGCCCTACCAGATAACCTGTACGGAATACTAAAATCATTTCTACAACAGCGCCACTTCATAGTACAAAGTGGGGAAGCACTGTCTGATTTATGCCCCATACAGGCAGGAGTGCCGCAGGGTAGTGTATTGGGTCCCATACTCTACTTACTGTTCACTGCAGACTTGCCGACGTCCAAATCACTAACTACCGGAACCTTTGCTGACGATACCGCCATACTAGCTGCACATAGTGACCCAATAATTGCATCACAGACACTCCAAGAAGGACTAAATGATATATCGGATTGGCTTAAGGGGGTAGATGCACTCAGAAGCGTAAAAAAAGGCCTATTTAAAAAAATTTTTTTTTTACAGTAATTAAGTTTATTTTACAAAATAAATTATACAGAGTTTTTATACAATGCTTTAACTTAACATTTATGAAAAAAAAAAAAAAAATACATATTATTTATTAAAATATCGCCATATCGGTTGGATCCTCTCCCGCGAGTAGTACTTCGCGGTGACCATCACAACAGCCTTCTGGATCATCTGAATTCGAAAAACCAAGGTGAAACCTTTAGTTTAATAATAAATCCAGTCTTTAATCGAAGCTTTTTTTTTTTTTTTGAAAATTTACAAAATGGTGGCATTCGAAACTTTGGACTCTGATTTTCGATAAAATGTTAAAAGTTAATTGTTTAAAAAATATAGTAATTGTTAACAAAAATCAATATCCTTCGATTAAAGACTAGTTCTTAATGCCAAAAAGATAATATTAAAATTTCATCAATATCCACCCAATGGTTTTCGAGTTAAATTGGGCACCGAATGGAAAAACACAGTTTTGATAAAAACGCGTTTAAAGTTTTTTAAAAGTAGATCTTGTTTAATTTTGGTGTTAAGTATCTAATTAAATAGAAAAAGTTAAATTTTGCGTAATTTTATCTGTAAAATCCGAATATCACATTTTTTTGCTGATAATTTGAACATTTAATTGTTTATAGCTAATTGTTTAAATAATTTCTTTGAAAAATTTCATTTTTTTAAATTGATTTTTTATTTTCGTATGTTTTAAGAATTTTTGAAGCGAAAGTATTCTTTACAAAATTTGGTTAAATTCAATATTCATCGAGTTATTAAACTTTGAAAAATTTTTGCTAGAAAAATTTAGTCCGACTAGCTTACACTCGTTTATCACATAAAATTTGTAGCCTAATAGAATTATTTAGATATTAATATTGAATCATCAATACCTGGACCATATAATAGAGCTTCTGCAGATTTTGAAACTTCTAAAACATCTAGCTGGTGTTGTCTTCGACGCATTCTGCCCTCGCGGGTATTTTCGTTTGCCCGCCTGTTCGCTAAATCTATTCGTTCTGAATCTCTTTTTTCCGTGTAACGGTGAGAATTGGGTCCGCAATCAATCCCAAGTGAATTCATAATCAGTAATAATGAATGTGAACCCTCATTGAACAAACATGCAGCGACATATGCAGCAATTTCTACTATAGTGCTACTACTCCACAATGTTTTGGGACTTATTTTCCACACGAGCTGGTTGAAACTTTCATTATTATTTTGATTGAAACCACCAATACATCTCAAAAGTAAATTATCATTACTTAAATCTTTATAAACAGGTTTAATAGCATCTAAAACAACTGGAGGTAAGGGCTTATAATCGTGCTTGTAAGAATCAAGTTCTGCTTTAGCTTCAGCTCGTTGATATGAGCACCAAGAGTCTTCACCTTTTGGACACTTCTCGTGTTGTGGTTTTTCATCCGTTGAGCTGTAATGATAAAATGTTGCCCATATCGCATTTTTCATGTTCTCTAGCGAATCACAATGCCGACGTATGGCTAAACCATAGTAAACAGTTAATTTGTCAATCATTTTCCCTGTCAGTTTACCTTTTCCTCCAAGACCGGCTTCCTTGCTCTTCAATGAGCGCAATCGAGTTCCCATACGTTTCTGTACGTGACCTATACACTCTTTCTTATTTATTACAGTATCCTTGTAAGGAGTGGCTTTCAAAACTCCAGAATACGTTTTTGAATCACCATCTCCAATGTAATTTATATATTTAACTCCATACTTTGATTCTGACTGGGTGAAAATCTCGACAATTGAGTCGACTTCCATTTTGCCTGATGATCCTTCGTGATTCGCAGAACAGACTTCTTTATGATTCTCGCTCCACTCTTCATACTCAACAGTATTTATTTTAGGTTTCATGTATTCACACAGCTTACAATAACGACTCTTGATATTTAAATCCAGAACTTTTCCCGTAAAATAACCAATAATCGTAGAAACCCCAAACGAAGAAGTAAAGCCACGTTTTTGCCATGTTCCATCTCCAGAAACAGTCAATTCATTAGTTTCTTTATTTTCAGCATTTGATGTTTTTCGTTTTTCTTCATCTACAGCTTTTTTTAATAATGATTCAGCGACACTTTTACTACTATCTAGTATTTGCTTCAATAACATTTGGAAGGTACGTTTATCTAAAAATTGTGGCATGTCCATCAGACCACAAAATTTTCGCATGGCTTCATATCCCAATCCTAGGACTCTACTTACAAATATGAATCGTCTATTTATTTCATAGGAACGTCCTATAAAAGAACATGAGGGAATATTTTCGTGAACGCAATTATTACAAGCCACTACAATTTTAAATCCCAAGCCACGTGTACTAGCTGTCTGAAATTTCACATCTCCATCACACTCCTTACACTTGACAATACTTGCAATAGCAGTAAAAACAGATATAAAGTTTATTATTCTGTATTCAACACCATTATCTTCAGGCGCACTGTCTTCGAGGTCACGTTTTAATTTTTTAGCTGACGAACTAAGAACACTTTGATCACGTTCCGCTGTCTTTGGATTGAATACATTTTTTCTTTTGACAGTACGCGATTTACGAACACCATTAGACTTTCGAAGTTCTCTTGAACCTTTCGCACGATCCATGATAAAATTTTCAAAACAATTTTCACAAATCAAAAAACACGTGTATCGACTACTCACTTCCAATGTCGAGTGTAAAATGAAATTTAACCAAAAATTTTCCAACTTATACTTGAAATTATTCTATTCATACAAAATAATAGGCGTGACAAAACCGGGCGCTTGCAGCTGCCGTCCGCTACCTGCTCTATTCACAACCGAGAGGTTGAATGTTGCTTCAGTAATTACTAAATATCTTGAAAACTATTCATCGGATTGACTTGAAATTTTCAGACAATATTCTTGAAACATCATACTTTAAGAAAATGAAAAAAAAAAAAAAATCGATTTTTCAAAAATTCTAAGTGCATCTACCCCCTTAAAAAGTGGCGGATAAAAGCCAACGAAACCAAATCCGTCAATGTTACGTTTACTTTAAGGAGAGGATCCTGTCCCCCGGTCACACTAAATAACATTGAAGTCCCACAAGCAGATCACGTGAGATATCTTGGGTTGCAATTAGACAAAAGACTTACCTGGCAAAAACATATCTTCACTAAGAGGAAGCAACTTGGTATCCAAACACGCAAACTTTACTGGCTCATTGGGCGCAAGTCTCAGCTATCCCTCGAGAACAAAATATTGTTGTACAAGGCAATAATCAAACCCATCTGGACGTACGGGATCCAATTATGGGGCACCGCATCTCACTCAAATATTGAAATCATCCAGAGGTTTCAAAATAAAACTCTGCGTATGATAACCAACGCGCCCTGGTTTGTACCCAACGAACTTCTGCATCGCGACCTACAAATGCTCACTGTGAAGCAAGAAATCGTACGCCATACCAAGTCCTATAAAGAGCGAATCCAACAACACCCAAATACTCTTGCCCAGACACTAATGGATAATCCCAACAAAACGCGACGATTAAAGCGCAAAATACCTCAAGACATAATCCAATCACAGTAAATTTAACTACTGTTTAAACATTGAGGATGTGACATAGGTCACATACTGAGCGAGCCAGCGATAGCACCAACCAACATACTTCTGAATGTCCCACGAAGGAGACAGATTGGAGTAAACGACAACACAAAAAAAAAAAAAAAAAAATTTCTAACCAAGTCTTTGGCTGGTGATGAATCAAAGAATCAACATTGAAATAATAATTAGTGCATTTTACTAATGAATAAATCACCACACCTACCCAGCAAAAAAATATCAACAAACAAGTGATAAACATATGAGCATGTGCGTTTCGAATGAATCATAAATGTATAGCAGAGAGATGATGTAACACATTAAAATTCATGGACAAAGGATTAACATCGCATCGGACACGGGAAACTGATATGTTCAACATAATAAATTATTAATAACATCACAACTAAATCGGTCCAAATTGTGTGTCAACACTGAATACTTTTGAATAAATGTTCTTGGACATCATCATCAACCCATCTATATCCCACTGCCGAGAATGGGCCTCCTCTACATTTGAGAGGATTTAGGCTTTAGTCCGTAATGCTAGCCTAGTGTGGGTTGCCAGAATACAGACCTGAGAAATTCCTAAGAATTTTTAGGTGTGCAAGTTTTATCACAATGATTTTCTTCGCCGATAAATCAAGTGAAACACAGTGTTACAGAAAAATAAATTGTAAATATGGACCCTTTCGTAAGTCCAGCGACCCCTGTAATCCGAAATGTCTATCTTGAAAAATCTTCACTAAGTCTGCACTGAGACTATTGTTAGTGTGATTCACAAATATATGTTCCAAGTTTGCTCAGAATGTTGGTGATTATCAGCCAATCTCAATAATCCTTACAAAAAAGAAATAACAAGCTTGTTATTATGTGCAGTGAGTTCGCTAAGATAACACCAAAAATACATTAATGTATTGATTTATTAAAAATACACCCATAAGGATTGAAATTAAAATTTAGTTGAAACTAAACCCACAAAACAGACTCAAACCTTTCAAAAAAGGCATAAATGTATCAGTGATTTACTTAATTTAAACTTCAATATAAACAAAAGAAACTGTAATACTGTCACTGAAACTGTGATTTAGAGTACCATAACAATTTTTTTATCATCATAAATAGTCCATTTAGTCCCCTCCATGTGCACAAGCCTCCTGTGCAACTGAGATTTGTAGGCCTTAGTCCACCAAGCTGTCCTAGTGATGGTTTGTAGACAATGCACCTAAGAAATTCCTAAGAACTTTTTAGGTGTACAGGTTTCCTCATATTTTTTTCCTACTCTGATAAGTATGTGATAATTCATGTTAGAAAAATCAGGTGTGTGCTTGAGATCAAACATTATAGCTGCAGAGGTTCACTATTGCAAATTGTAATTCTGAAGCCATTACACTTTATTTTATTTCCTCATCAATTCACAGAATAATATCACAGTAATTAAGAAGGCTATTGTATGCCTTCTATAGATTTATTTGCAATTTGCAACTGTCTTTTACTACTTAGTAGGATAGGACTCTGCACAAACATAATACAGATTAACTTTTTTGTAGTGAAAGTACAAATAAGTTCCAATTATAATACTGAGTAATAAGAATTTCAACATTACCCTATTGTCAATATTTGGTAATTCAAATAAAATTTAAAAAAGAAGCAAGTCACCTGCACACCAATCAACAGTAAATGATAAAGAAAATCACCCTGACTACTATAGAGCCAAAATGGTTAAAAATATTAAACAACATAGAATACAGAAAAAGTTAAATGGGTATTTTAAAAGAGACATAATATTTTACAATAGCCTATTTTCAAATGCGGTTTGAAAATTCATAAACCACAATGTTTATGTTTGTATTTGCTCAGATTTGAATGCATACTAATTAAAAACAATCATTATTTTTTTTATGGTGCAAAGGAAAACTGATCAAGGAGCCACAGTATGTTAGAATGTTTAAAAAAGCTTTGAAATCACCTAGCCTTGAGTGACTATGTAAACAGTTGACCCTAAGTAATAACACAAACATAACAAAACCACAATTTTAGTAATCAAGAGTTTTCAAAAGTACTTTACAACACATTAGCAATAGATTTTTATACCTATCCTAATCCCATAGGACCAATGAATACGACGAATAAGCATGTCATAAAAAGCAAATTCCAATAAGAATACAAATATTATTTTTCGCGTAATAAACGAGATTTTGCTTACAGCATTTAAAATATATATTGAAAAATAGAAAATATATTCGAAATCGGTATTAGAAAAAAAAACAATGATAGACGAAGTCAAATATTTTTACCCCAAAATTACAAGGTCTAATACTAAAATATTCAGGTATTATTGAAAAGGATATAAATTATGACGGGCACGGCTTGGGCGACTTTTCCAACCTCTTCATCAGTCTGCATAATCTTCTTAATTCGCCCCTACAAACAAACAATGTCGTATCACCAATCTCAAAATTATTAACGAAAACAACACAGATTTTGACCGTTTTCGAACTATTTTCAAACACTTTTCAACTTACGGCTGGAAACCTTGCGTTGTACTTTTTCTTTTTCGACGGCATAATGGTGATCCGTTCACTTAAACACCAATTAAATGATAAAATTAGATCACTTTGCCATCAGAACACTATACTTCTCGCGCATTTTTGAGGTTATAAAAGGGAGACGTTCGCTGTCTAGTTCATTTATATACGAAACTGACATTTCTCCACCTTTTTTTATAACGCAATTATTTTTTCGGTATAATTTAATATTTATGTAAATCTGCAAAAATACTGAAAAAACAAATTTAATAATATTTAGATGTAGAGATTTACATTTTATTAGATTTTTAAATAAAAATCAGATGAATGGCCGTTTAAATTGTTCCTTAGCAGCGTAAACAAAATAATTAAGAAGTTGACTGTACTAGTATTCGTTCAAAAAGATTTAAAGAGTGTAAAGTATTTTTTTTTTAAATAACAAAAGTTACTTGTGAAGATAGATGAATTAAATATTTGAACTTAGTTTTTTGAAAACTTACGAAGTGCCATAATAAAAAATTGTTTCAAGGTGTCAAAAATTATAATAAATTACCTTTTATCGATATACCTAACATACATAATGTGAGTTTTAATAGCATATTATGAATAATGGATTATAAATAAACATGCAATATAAAATAAAGTTACTTTGATAATTAACTAAGAATGAGCACGTTCAGAAACTTAACAATTTATTACAGCGAAAAAAAGTAAACTCAAAATGGCGTCGCTATCGAGGTGAGTATGTGCTCGATTTTTATAGTTTTATTATTTAAAAACATTCGCAACTTGTGGCATTATAAATCTTTTGAATATGAAGTCTAAACAATATCTGGTATGTGTATAAATAATTTTAACATCAAGGAACTCTGTTATATGAGTGAACTAAGCAAAAACTTATGGAACATTGTGGTAAACATGTTTTCTTTTTGTATTTCTTTAATTTTTGCATTTTTTTCAGCTTGCTACCAGCTCCCACACAACAAGTATGGGACAGAGATGACGAACTCAAAGCCAAGCGCGTTGGAAGCGCTCTGGTTGTTTCACAAACTAGTGTACCTCCTTACGGCCAGAGGAAAGGATGGGTGCCACGGAAAGAAGAAGATTTTGGAGGTAAATATTTATATTACTCTTTTATCTAACACTATTTATTATTTAATACTGTTTTTTGCATTTTCTTCCACTAACTATTCATAAAATTTTGATGTTATCTTAATGAAGACATGGGTTATCAAGGTCTAACTATTCTATAGATGGAGGAGCTTTCCCCGAGATCCACGTGGCTCAGTACCCCCTGGGTATGGGCATGCGAGGAAAGGAGAGCACATCAAATGCACTAGCAGTTCAGTTAGATGAGTCAGGCCGAGTCAAATACTCTGCTATAGCGAGACAAGGTCATGGTGCGGATAAGGTAAGCTGATGTACTATTTTTATAAGTTTTAGTCAATGCTTAAATACTTAAATGTTGCTTCCCTGTTGAGATTCTTGACAGATTTGGGTTCAAACCCCAGGAACATCTTTGATTTTTCAAAGTTATGTATTTATTCTCAGTGAATTATGTATTTTAACGGTGATAAAAAATATCATCATGAAACCTGTGTATCTAAAAGTTCTTAGGCATTTCTTATGGGTATAGTCCACCAATTTGTACTAGGCCTGCATGGTGAATTAAAGCCCTAACAGGCTTGGTTGAAATGGACATTATGTGCCCAACTGTGGGAGTCATATGGGCTAATGGTGATGATTATTATGATAACTTTGACAACCTAAGAAAACAGTTTGATTAAAATGAAATACAAAAAAATCAAATTAAAAACAAAACAAAAATTCTTAAGTACTTAAACTATATTTTTTTATGTAAAAAGGAACCGCCTTCAAAAAACCAACTGAAAAGAAAAAAATAATTTTTATTATGAACACCTGTATTTCAATTTTGCATAAGCAAAATCATGTAAATATATAATCAATCAATCAACAAATAAGAATATAAATTAATAATTAACGTTTATATGTAAGTATTACATCTACTTTTTGAAATCGGTGCCAAACATATTTTCATGACAAAGAAGAACGCTGGTTTATTATTATTAATGGCTCCGCCCGGGTGGAGTACGCCCCCCCCCACCAGCATATGTCATACTTACCTATAAATATTTTGGTTTTGTTGGTTTGGCACCGACTTCAAAAAGTAGAAGTAATAGTTACATATAAACGTTAATTATTAATTTATATTCTTATTTGTTGATTGATTGATTATATATTTACATGATTTTGCTTATGCAAAATTGAAATACAGGTGTTCATAATAAAAATTATTTTTTTCTTTTCAGTTGGTTTTTTGAAGGCGGTTCCTTTTTACATAAAAAAATATAGTTTAAGTACTTAAGAATTTTTGTTTTGTTTTTAATTTGATTTTTTTGTATTTCATTTTTTATTTCATACTTTTTAGTGATTTAAGTTCTTTTAGTTGGAATAGGAATTTACTTTAAGTTTTTTTGGTGAATAGTGATATACTATGTAGTGATACACAATTTTTAGTAACCTTTCCTTGTTTTGATATTTAATGATATATTGTTTGTTTTATATTAATTATAATTAAACTAGCGACCCGCCCCGGCTTTGCACGGGTGCAATGCTGATATTTAATGGATGTTATTATACATAGCTTTTGCTCGCAACTCCGTCTGCGTGGACTACAGGTTTGGGTTCAGATAGAACATAAGTTGTAGTATTTTACTCCACAGAGCCCCATTTACTTAAATATACAAAAATCATACAAATCGGTCAAATTGTTTAAACGTGAAACCGTAACACGCCGGTTGGCGCCTTGTGCATCATTATTGTGCGCTTGATAATTATTTTAAAACTGCGATATCTTCTAAGATACTAATTGAAATCAAATGATGTAAAGGGCAAATTTCTTTTAAATCAAATACTTATAATGAATAACGCATTTATTTGGATAAGGATTAACATAATCTTTATAAAAACAACTTCATAAACAATGCTTTATTTTAGGACAAATTTGGTTAGCATAAAAGAGGTTACAGTGAACCAATCTTAAAAGATAGGCATATGCTGTCGCGGACTTCTTTTTAGAACACTTAAAGGAGAACAATTCTGTCATACATTATTTTAGTGTAACTTTAACCGTTTCGGCAGCGCACGCGGCGGAAGCTTTCAAAAGGAAAAAAATATCCCCGATTTTTAAACATTCTTTATTGCTGCTCCGCTCCTATTGGTCTTAGCGTGATGTTATATAGCCTATAACCTTCCTATTGAATCACTCTATCTATTAAAAAAAACCGCATCCAAATAGCTTTAGCCAAACGCGAGATAATCGCGGACAAACATACATACATACATACAAAACCATCGAACTGAGAACCTCCTTTTTTGAAGTCGGTTAAAAAGTAATATCACTTTTTTCTAGATCATATACTCCAAATTGACTGACCTGCTGCCATCGGAAGTGTTGGCTGAAGATGACCCGACACTGCAGAAACCAAATGACGAAGACATTCAAGAAATCACAGAAAAAACTAAACTGGCTCTTGAGAAGTTGACTAATGCTAAAATATCTGCTGCCATGCCCGTTAAAGCCGCTCAGAAAAGTGTGAGTTGAAAGTATTAAGATGTTTACAGACTTTTATACTTTAACCAATGTAATGTTTATTATGACTCCTTAAAAATGTACATGTTAGAAGCATACTATTTCTTAAAGTTAGTTTTTTAAAATCGCCTTAACATTTAGATACCAAATTACTTATTGGAATTCAATGTTTGTGATATATTGTAGAAATGTAGTAATGATCTACTGGAACCAACCAGGTATATTTTGTTAAGGGTATTCAAAAAGTTTTGGGAATCTCTAGCTAAAACAATCTCTTACTTTATAAGGTATCTTGGCCCAAATATTTGAGTAATATTCTGTGCCAGAGCCTATGAATAAGAGATTTGAGATATTGATAGATATTTTTAACCCCAACCACTAAAGACTGTACTTATCAGCTCTTAGTGTAGTCACTTTCCCACACCCAAATAATATTATTGTTATTGATAGATTGGCAATGGCTTGTATAGTTAATTACGTTTGCAGGCACCAGCTCAATACATCAGGTATACCCCGGCACAACAAGGGGGTGCATTCAATTCTGGAGCCAAGCAAAGGGTCATTAGGTAAGTGACTTTTAAATCTGTCCATCTAACATTTGATACATTTTCTTTTTTATGATGCGAGATTGAAAAACAACACATTGGATTGTAGGGTCAGGCCAAGTATTAATACTTGACACTGAGTTCATTATAATGTAATTATTATTTAAAATGCTACCTTATTGTAAATTTATGAAAATTGTTTTAATTTCTGGATGATGGGTCATTAAGTAGCAATTGTAGGGCTCATATACTGTAATTGACTTGTAAGACTGTTCCTGATAGTTACAGTACTTCCATAGAAGCCTTACAAATCCTTAAAAAACTAGTGCAGTTGTCATCTCTAAATACTCTACAATATTATCAAGATTTATCACTAAAATCCATATTCCAGGATGGTAGAAGCTCAATCCGACCCGCTGGAGCCCCCGCGGTTCCAGATCAACAAGAAGATCCCCCGCGCGGCGCCCTCGCCCCCCGCGCCCGTGCTGCACTCCCCGCCGCGCCGCGTGTCCGTCAAGCAGCAGCGCGACTGGAAGGTGCCGCCCTGTGTGTCGCACTGGAAGAACGCTAAGGGTACGTACATATTTTACTAGCGGTTAGATTAATAATACAACGCAAATGCTATTGCAAATATATAACTAAACAAAAGTAAGAAAAAATGAATGAATAAGATAAATGTTTTATCCACTTACAAATGTCAGTTTTATTGCTTTAAACAGTCTATTCTATAAATAAATTTCAATAATAAAATACTAGGCACAGGTCTCCTCTACCATTGAGAGTATTTAGGCCTTAGTCCACTACGCGGGCCTAGTGCGGGTTGGCGGACCATACACCTAAGAAATTCCTAAGGACTTTTAGGTGTGCAGTTTTCATAGCAATGTTTTTCTTCGCGGTTAAAGCAAGTGTTAAATCATTTTGAATAACTTTGAAAAGTCAGAGGTGTGTGCCTGGACTTAAAACGTGGGAATGATGAATCCTTTTAACTACTCAGAAAACTATGGATAAATTCAAAAATTACCATACAACATTTTATTATTTACCTTTTTTACATGTAATTGAAAATTAATTTCTCAACTAACATAATCAATCCCCCACTTTCCAGGCTACACGATCCCCCTGGACAAGCGGCTAGCAGCCGACGGGCGTGGCCTCCAACAAGTGCACATCAACGAGAACTTCTCGAAGCTGGCGGAGGCGCTGTACATCGCGGACCGGAAGGCGCGCGAGGCGGTGGAGGCGCGCGCGCAGCTAGAGAGGAGACTGGCGCAGCGGGAGAAGGAGAAGAAGGAGGAGCACCTCAGGATGCTGGCGCAGAGGGCTAGGGATCATCGGGCTGGTTAGTACTACATGTTATAGAGTCATATAATCCAGTATCTCTTGGCAAGCAAAGGCAAGATGGCAAAAATAATTAATATTCACTAATGTTCTTACCATGCTTGTACAAGATTATTCTTTACTATTCTAAAAACACGTGTTCGAATCCCAGACCCACACCTCTGTCTTTTCGAAGTTATGTGTGTATTCACAATGAATTATCACTTGCTTTTTAATGATGTAGGGAAACATTGTGGTGAAACCTGCACACCTAAAAGTTCTAAAGAATTTTTTAGGTGTGAGGTCCGCCAACCTGCACTAAGTTAGCGTGATCGACTATGGTTTAAACCCTTTCAATGGTATAGTCAAAGTCAAATCTTATGTATTGAAATGGACTTTTACAAGTACTTTTCAATCTTTATTTTAACACTGTTTTTAATATTATTTTTTAAAACTAGTCCTGCATAGGAGTCCCGTATCCAGTATTGGGACTTATATAGGCTGATGGTATATGACGGTATATGACGATTCTAAAGTAATATTACGTTTTCAGGTATCCGTGCGCC
This sequence comes from Cephonodes hylas, assembly GCA_030295005.1. Taxonomy (NCBI): domain Eukaryota; kingdom Metazoa; phylum Arthropoda; class Insecta; order Lepidoptera; family Sphingidae; genus Cephonodes; species Cephonodes hylas. The sequence goes on along the minus strand of AP025386.1, from coordinate 5,083,830 downwards.
TGAAGAGGACCCCGAGCCTACAGAAATAGACGAGAGCGGCCTCACGGCTGCCGAGAGGGACCAGCTGAGAGCTGAGAGGCACAAGGAGAGACAACGCGAGAGGAACTTGGCACGGGCCGCGCCCGACAAGAGGTGGAATAGGCTTCTAGACTATACTGAGTGACGGTGAAATTAGTTGGATTTTAAGTGTTTCGAGGTCAATGTTATGTTGGGGCTATAATTAGTGACTGTGAAATTTTACAGTCAATGGGTCCTAAATGTCTTAAGGTCAATATTATGAAGGGCGCTGAAATGGCTGAAAAAATGGCTAGTCGTTACTAATATTATAAAAGCCCAAGATTTTTATTTTGTAATTGACAATTTTTAGATTGCTGTCGTCCTACCCGAAAAGCCTAAGACAGGGGTGCCACAGTGGCAGTAGCGCGACCTGTCGATAATTGAACCACTTACCAACCATCAATTTAGAAACCTTTGGCTCATGCACAATTTTGCTACCAAAATGCGTAGTTTATAATTCTATAAAGAACATACAGACAGACGTATATTAATGAATATTTTAATTAATAATGTAAATATGTATTTCCAGATCCAAGTTAGCGAAGGACCGCGAGCGCGATATATCTGAACAGATCGCTCTGGGAATGCCGGCCAAGGCCAACCCGGGGGCTGAGGCCATGTTCGACCAGAGACTGTTCAACAACAGTAAAGGGATGGACAGCGGTCAGTTTATATACTCTGTTTCTTATGTAGTGTTTGTGACTTGAAAGTCAGTAGTGGTAGTGACTTAGAAGCCTAAAGCGTTGCACGTTAATTGTGTAATGATTAAAATAAATAAATAAATACACCCAACAGTCACATACATAGTCCTGACCCCTCACTAAGATACGAGTCTTGTGTTGTCGGTATCAGAAACTACGAGAGACTTTTCGGTCTCACAAACACCCAGACGCGAAAAAAATATTTATGGATCACACAAACATTTGTCTCGGTGCGGGGATCGAACCAGCGGCCGCTCGTTTCGCAAGCTGGTATCTAGCCAACTGCGCCACGGGGCTGAATGATTAGTTTATAATTGTTCATTGTGAGGTTCTTAAATAAGTAAAGCATAAAGATCAATCAAGAAAAGTCTTTTAATCCCATTTAAAACTGTAATCATAAACTTAACACTTTCTGATGCATTTCATCAAGAAGATACCTATATCTTACACAATTGGTAGCCTTGTTGAAGCTATTGTTTAAACACCAGCTAGTAAAAGGCCGCGGGTTCGATGCCCATAACAAGTCTGCATCACCCAACGATTGTGAGACACAATAGTATATTACTTTGTCAAAGTAAAATAAGGGCCATATATATAATTATATCTTATAAATTTGACTTTACATAATAACTACTTAACAATAGATTAATTACACAAAAAAGGATATGAAATAACTAAACAATTTCTTTCCAGGTTACGGAGACGATGAGGCTTACAATGTATATGACAAGCCGTGGCGTAACCAAGACAACGTGGGAGCGCATATATACAGACCCTCGAGAAACGCTGACAAAGATAATTATGGAGATCTAGACTCCATCGCTAACACTAGAAGGTATAAACTGTTGGATAGATAAACTTAGTATACAATCTTAGTATCTAGTCTTAGATTTAAAAATGTCTATTTATCTACTACTCCTAAGAATTTAATAGTCCATTTCGTAAATAACCCAAAAAAAAGCAGTATTTTTATAGTAAATCGGTATTATAATTAAAGTTAAAATTTAGTGCTATGATTTGAACAAGAACATGCGACTTTTTTTATTTCTTAATAATGCACAGCAATTTCTGTTTATTGCCCATAATCAACCATTTAACAAAAAAAAAAACTTAAATCATTCATCATATAACCCTGTAAAAGCACCTTATATAGGAATTTTTACTTCAATTCATAGTTTTCTAAGTTGTAATAATTTTGTTGTTTAGATTCGTGGCAGACAAAGAGTTTGCCGGCACGAGCAGTTCCAACACTCGCGCCGGACCCGTGCAGTTTGAAAAGGACGCTCAATCTAAAGAGGAGCCGGTAAGTTAATACATAATTGAGATTTTATTGAATTTTTTTGCTAAGTTAAAAACAAAAAGTTGGAGTTTGAATCTGTTTTTTTTTAACTATTTCGCTTTTTTGTTTGTGGCCCTAGTGGCTGTCTAAGTTCTACATCTTTGCCTGTTCCGATATAAAGATTTTTGAACTTTATGAGGCGTAAAGTTTCCCATAATTGAATGATATACATATGTAACAGTCCCGCCCCCTGGCCCCCGAGCCGGACTGCGACCCGTTCGGCCTGGACCGGTTCCTGAGCGAGGCCAAGCGCGCCGACAAGTCCAGCCGCAAGCGGGACCACCACGACCGCCACGACAGCCATGCCAAGAAACGACGGGACTAAAGGGTATTTTGTTATGTTGTATACTATAGTGGTGTGGTGGTAGTACCATAGAAGACTAGTAGTGTTACATATACCCAGCCTATCGCCGTCCACTGCTTAAAGTAAATCTCTCCAAGAAAGCGGCAACCATCCCAGTGTTGAGCAATCCTCATACACCCGTAGCATGTTATTGTATAATATTTAGTGGGGCTGGGATATTTTCATTAATCTGTTAAGTTGTTTTTAAATAGGGATGTGAAGCTTAAAGATTATTGTTCCTAATTATGTAAGGAAAGCCAGCCTATTGGGCTTCTATGGAAGTAACGCCACTGATTCTCTATCTGTAGTTTAATTAAAAAATTAACCAATGATTACAATTTACTTGCAAAAAGGGCTTTCTATGCATCTATCTTTACTTATAAATTATTTGCAATACTATACAGAATTAAAATTAAATGGATATTGGATTTAAAACAATCTTGTGATGAATTGGATTGAATGAATGGATTTAAAACCATTGTGTTGAAATCTGCTTTCTGATCAATAAGTTTATTTTAGGTCTATGTGTGTGTGCGAGACCTATAAAATTCTAGTAATTTCTTGTATCCAAGACAAAAGATTTGTATCATAACTTGTAGTCAGAAATGTGTATGTGGGAGTTGAATATATATATATTTATTAATGCATTTGTTTTCTTTCAGATGCAGTTCAGTGCCTTTTATATTATGATTTCAATTTGATTAACAAGATAAGAGTAATACTGGCCTCAGTGGTTGCTAGGGGCCAAACAAAATTCATCAATTTGTAGCATTTTTGTTGGAAAACATTTTTGGTTAATGGGACATAAACAATTTGATTAGCAATACAAATAGTATTCACTGTATATTTTAAGTGTTAATCACGAACATGTAATTTTTAAATATAGAATTAAAATGTGTTCCATAGTCTAGCCTTTTATTTTTTCTTTTAACTAAGCTAAAATTTAAGGTTTATTTTTTTGACAACTCTGTTACGCAATTGGCTTGTAGGCACCAGCTTGAGAAACGAAAGGCTACGGGTTCTATCTCCTAACTGAGATAAATGTATTCCACAAATATTTGTTTCGGGTACTGGGTGTTTGTAAGGTCGAAAAGTCTCTTCGGAAACCTAAGACGCATGACTTACAGAATAGGGTACCTAACAACTAGGTAACCTATTGTGTAAGTCACAACAAACTTATTATGTCCAATTTGTACAGTTATGAATCACAGTGAGTCATGTTCACGATAAAAGCAAATGGACTTATCACGCTACTTCGTAGTAAGCAATTAGGTTCGTTGAATTTTCTTAACGGCTCGCGACCTTAATCGCTTTTCGGCTCGATTCGTTTATATTACATCAATTATGTGCTATTATGCGGAGCTTTACATATTGACGAAATAGTAGGGGAGCCGACGATGCTAAATGGGGATTTACTCGAGCGTCATAGAGACCTATAGGATTGCAAAGCTTAGATGATAAGAAGAAAAAAATGTTATATAATATATATCTTTTCATCGGTGGGGAAAGCGGGTATAGATTGTTAAATATGTAAAAAAAAACTGATGCGTGGACATCCTCGAGCGCGTCAGATATTGATAGCATCAGTGCCCTACGTATTTTTAATAATGTACGTATCTTAATCTGATCGTTTCCATGATGGGGGTGGTTGTATTTAAGGATTGAAAATGAAGAAAAAAAAAATTTTATCGAGCGCGTCAGATTTTCTAAGGGAGTGTTAAGTGCACCAAAAAAAAGCTCTCATTCAATAATCTGACGATTTCGATGTGACGCAAACTCGTGGCCATTCTCATAATATGCAAAAAAAAATCGCCATTTGGATATACTCAAGCGCGTCAGATTAAGATATATATGGTTCATCTCTATGTTCTATACGTACTGTCTCATAATCTGACGATTATCTAGAGGGATTCGCCTAATCTGACGAAAAAAAAATTATTTTTTCAATTTTTACTCAATTTTCAACTTAATTAATTGAAAAGCTCAGGAAATAGCATGCAAATAAATAAGTGTATGCTTTTTTAGTACAATGCATGTATTTATAAAGAAATATTTTTAAAAAAGCTTAACAAAAATTTATGTTTTATAAATTAATCATCATCTTAGTTGCAAGTAGATATTTTTCAAATAAAAAATACTAATTGGTATGCCAGGTCATATAACCAATAAAATAAAAAAAAATTGCGGGACATTGATGTTTCATTATTCTCCATTCATTACTCATACATCTGTTAAATAAAAAAGTAGCTCCCACATCCAGTCTAAAAAAACGAATTTAAAAAGTATAAGCTCATGCATTAAATGTAATGCACGGATGTCTCAGCGAGTCCGAAAATGCGTTATATATAATGCATGGACAAGCAACGTGTTAAAATAGCAAAAAAGCCAAAACGTTGGAAACACGTTGAAAATTATACTTTATTAAAAACTTTGGCGTCATGGGAGCAGAAACCAGAGTGGAGACGGAGTGAGAGAGTAATAGATAGAGAAAGAGTGAAAGAGGAATAGAAACGCGGAGAAGGAAATAGCGCCGCACAGCTGCACGCATTTAACTTTATCGACGAATTTTTGTTATTTCGGCTTGCGGAAATCGTCAGATTATATATTTTTCGTTATTCTTGAACTATTTCCTTCAAAATAAAAAAAAAATTAGCTACGCTCGAGAATGTCGAGATGACGTTTTTTTTTTACAACTTTGCTGCCCTCCCCTTTCTTTACGTCACGCTCAAATTGTCAGATTAGTGGAATATACACTTTTTAGGACGTTATTTACTCACCCTACCTTAATCTGACGCGCTTGAGAATATCCGATGGTCAATTTTTTTTTACTAATCTGATCCTGTATCCTTCATGGGCGGCCTTATATATGGGGCTCATGTTTGGTGGAGGTACTTAACCGGGTACAAGGTATCCTCCTGTATATTAATCTGCCGCGCTTGAGTAAATCCCGAAATCCCCTCTTCGGCTCCCCTACTAAAATGTGTGTTTTTTTTTAATCGATTACGACACAAGGAAACCGTGTGTTGTGGTATGGACATGCTATAAGAAGAGATGAGTCATATGTTGGTGAAAAAGTAATGAGTATGGAAATTGAAGGATGGAGAAGTTAGAGGACGGCCAAACGAAATATGGCGTGCATGAGAGAACATATTTAAGAACAAGGTGTGAATGAAGACATGACGGCTGGTGATTAAAAATTTTAGTGATTCATTATTCATTATCATTATTCATTCATTTAGTGATTCATTATCATTATTACGATATTTATATAAACGAACTTTTTCTTTCTATCCTTATTTATATCCAACAAAATTTCTTGTAGGATGCTTAGGCTATAATATGCTTGAAACAAGACGAGCATCAGACCAGATGGGTTTCATGCTTAAAGTGTGTAAAGGAATTATAGATGCGCCAGATCTGCATAATGAGTTGATTCGACTTTACACCCCAAACAATTATGTTCGTAACAGATAACACAGGTTATTGGCCGTACCTGTGTGTCGAACCGCCGCTCGATCCTTTTCTCCCATACCGCGAGTTCTAAGCTCTCTCAATGCTCTGATGGAGACTAACCCGGACTGTGACCTTTTTGCAGATACATGGCCACAAATAAAATACAATTGTTTAAAATATTGTGAAAGTGTTACTTAGGTTTTTACGATTTTATGTTTGTTTCTGTTGTACTTTAGTTTGTTTTTGTGCGATATATTTTATTTCATTTTAAATTTATATAATGTAGATTTTATAGAGTTATTCAATACATGTAAGTGGTGTAAACTGTGTACATTGAAGTTAAATAAATAAATTATCATCAACAGCCGATATTCGTCCACTGCTGGACATAGGCCTCCCCCAATGACTTCCACCGGGAACGGTCGGAAGCCTGATTAACCACAAATAAATATTATAACAGGGCAAGAGAATGATGGTGATATTATTTATTACTAAGATAAACTTATTTCTGTCAAATTTTTACTGGGATAACAAACATCTTAAAATTTATAATGTATGGGAAGGCATAAACCATTGAAAAACAAAATTCATTTAAGACACTTTATTGAAGTAACAATACTTTATAACATACATATATACTGCAAAATACACAGAAATTATACGTGCATGTTGTACGCTCGTCGAATCAGTTGTGCCGGACACCGACCGGTGGCAGTAACTCAATCGTGATACAAAAATATGCATTCATTATAGCTAAAACGAAATAAAAATCCTTCACTGGCTAAAGAAAATCTTAAATGCATCAGCCCTGGCGGGGTTCCATTGTTGGAATGTGATGTCAACCTATGCATAGAATAACGTTACTTATGACTATACCACCAAAGTATTATGTCTTATAGTTAAACTTGTTTATATATTGCACTAGTGTAATAATAATCATAACTTTTGTTTGAAGACCAAAAAAAGTTACGGATAATTTTGTGCCCAATTGAGTTCAAATCGCTGAGATAGTTGAGATTTTGCAAATATAACTTTATTCTGCGGATAGGTCGCTGGATCCAACGTAGGACGGATAGTGTGGGTTGTACTTAGATGACGCGACCCCAGGGCTGGGACTAGCGTACAACTACGTGCGGGTTTACTTCAGCTTGAGGATGGTGCTCTTGAGTTTGTCGACGTTGGCGCCGGAGAACTCCTCGAGTTTCTTCGAGTTCTTCACGAACACGAAGGTCGGCATCGAGTTGATGTTGTACTCCGTGGCGATGTCCTCGCACTCGTCTACGTCAACCTGGAAATAAGAGAAAATGAGTATATGTTCAAATATACATACATATCTCGTCTTATAATAATTCTTAGTCTGGAAAATTGTCTGGTAAATGAAAACATGTACGCTTTGTATTATGTGGAGTAGAAATTCTGTTCTGCCTTCCACTATAGTATTTTAACATTTTATTTAACTGCTTTTTCAAGTTGTAAACTTGTAAATCGACAAGATTAGCAATAGTGATAATCAAGATATAAGTATGATAGCGTAATGCGTATAAAGATACAGAAGTAGATTTCGTTTCTTTAGCTTGTAGAAAAAAAGCTTAAAAAATAATTTTAGGCAATATTGAATCTATTGTATTTGCAATGATATATCCCTTCTATATTGTTTTTGCCCGCCAACCCGCACTAGGCTAGCAGGCTGGACTAAGGACTAAATTCTCTCAATGGTAGAGGAGGCCCGTAGCCAGCAGTAGAACGTATATGGTCTGTTGATGATATAGTCTTTCATGAATCGATTGATTTTTACCATTTCTCCATTCTGTTCTCTATGAAGTCAGACACAGACAGATAAAAATAATTGTGAAGGGTGATAGTTGCTATCTTATCACGAGTGTTAGCTTACAATGATTACAGATAAGTTAAATCGTTCAATTACAACGTGGTGTTATCAAAGTACATATTTTAGTTCATAAAAATAGTAACTTTTGGTCTTCCATTACCATTTTTTTATCGCTGAACATTTATTGCCAGAATAAATGTCTAGGAAAATCATAAAGAGAATCGAGTCTATGGATAACACGTATAAAAATCCTACTTTTGAGGTGTTCGTTACCCAAAGCAATCCTAAGAGGGGCGCAGAGTATGTGGCCTTAAAACAGTCTAAGTTTTACTGAGTGTCCAATACAGGACTTTCACAGATGGCATTTCTAGACAGCTGAGCAAATCGGAGTAAGTGATCGGAGCAGGAAGACCGAGACAGAGATACCACTTGAAACGCTAAAATGGGAGACTAATGCTTGGTTTTCATTGGAGATCATTCATATGACATACTATGACTATACTTGACCGATTCAAGGTATCGCTAATAAGAGATTTAGAGGTACCCGGTGGGGCAGTGTTACTAGGCTTTCTATTAGAAATTCTCAGCAACAGCACAGAGTCTGGAAATGTGCCCGAAAAGCGGCAATATGATGCGAATTGTGGGTGCAAAAATGCATTTCTGCCTGCCCTAGGACGCCATGTTAGGTATGAAATTCCGCGACAAACTATATCTTACCATTCCCCACACTATTAGATTATGAGTCAGTTTAACTCGATTTTCGTCTTGGCAATGCGACGGGTATGCATTGATCTGATGACGTCACCGTTTCTTGAAACTGTTCTGGCAAAGCATTTTGTTTTTTCGCGACACAATTTTTTCCTCGTATTCCGCGATGATTAAACTTCAGATAGATTTAGATCAGTGGTTCTTAACCAGTGGTCCGCGGACCACTGGTGGTCCCTGGAGCCTTTTCAAGTGGTCCACGAAGTCATCGGAATAAGCAAGTGCAGTGCTTGACGACATGACTCGCTCGAGACGAGTTTTGAATTAATAGGCAACGCACGAGTGGCGAGTGCGGTGCGGGGCCGCGGGAAGGGAGTTGGCTTATTCTGTTCATTCTTTGTTTTAATACTTCGTTCCATTCGCACTCGTGCCTGTGACACTAGTGGCCGTCTAACCTAAGTAAGAGGATTTTCGAAGAATTAATTGTTTCGAGCGTTTGTTTATTTCGTAGTTATATTTGTAAATCGTTTTCATTCTTGAAGTTCGACGGTATAAGTCAAATACTGTTAGCCATAGGTTAGCAAAGCGAATTACTACTTCAGATTTGAAAAGGTACCTACGTAGGTAAGTAAAATATTTATATCTTATTAGTTATATTTACATCACACACGTAGCCATTGCGGATTACAAACGCTATTTTCTTTTGTTTGCCTTGGTAAATAGTTTATTTTTGACTAGTTGGTGCCCGCGACTTATTATATATATTATATTTTATATTGTTATATTTTGAACATATATCTCAATATTTTATAAATTATAGGCTATGTGTTATTCTGATGTATAAATTATATTAATGTAAAGTTTCATTAAAATTCATTCAATAGTTCATTCCAACAGCTGTCATAAATTAATGCATATTTTTTGTTGAAAAATTTTATACGTATTGTTAATATATATATTAATGTGTTTTCAGAAAAATGCCACCAAAAAGAAAATATGACGACGAATACATTAAACTGGGCTTTACTTCAATAGAAATAAATGGGGAAACTAGACCTCAATGCGTTTTATGTACGACTGTTCTTGCCAATGACGCTTTAAAACCGGCAAAGTTGGAACGTCATTTGAAGACCGTACATCCGAATTTTTGTAACCGTCCGCGAGAATTCTTTGAAGGTAAATTAACAAATCTTAAAAAAATGAAACTCGGATCCAGTGGAACAAGTTATGCAACATCTGAAAAAACATTATCTGCATCGTTCGAAGTTTCAAAATTGATTGCCAAATCGAAAAAAGCTCACACAATTGGTGAGTCTCTAATAAAGCCCTGTATGCTTAAAATTGCAGAAGAGCTTTTAGGTCCAGACGCTCAAAAGAAAATTCGTGAAATACCACTTTCTAATGACACAGTGAAGTCTCGTATTCAAAAAATGTCAACTGATATTGAAGACCAAATTATTGATAAAATTAAAAAAAGTCCTTATTTTGCATTACAATGTGATGAATCCACAGATGTTTCGCAATGTTGTCAATTGCTTGTGTTTATTAGATATTTGGAAGACAATAAAACGTTTAAAGAAGAGTTATTATTTTCTCAAGAACTTGAAACGACGTCGCAAGGAGTAGATGTTATGAACGTAATAACGCAATATATGGAAAAACATGGACTAATGTGGGAAAACCTTGTCGGATTTTGTACGGACGGTGCTCCTGCTATGCTTGGTTCTCGCTCTGGTCTTGCAACTTTGGTGAAAGCCAAAAATTCATCGGTAATCACGACGCACTGCTTTATTCATCGTCAAGCATTGGCAACTAAAACGCTTCCAGATTGCTTTGCTGTTGCAATGAAAACAGCAATAAAAGTAGTAAACTTTATTAAAAAGAGCGCACTAAATACTCGTCTTTTCAAACAATTGTGTAGTGACATGAACTCGGAACATGAAACTCTCCTTTTTCACACGGAAGTCCGTTGGCTTTCAAAAGGAAACATGCTGGCCAGGTTGTACGAACTAAAAGAGGAAGTAAAAATATTTTTAACTAGTAAGGAAAACAAAGAGCTACTTGATCAGTTCTGTGAGCCCGCATTTCAAATACGTTTTGCTTATTTAGTCGACTTTTTTGCGCATATGAATAAATTGAACCTTCAACTGCAAGGGTCAGGCAATTTGAAGTTGCAAGGTATGAGCAATATATTCACGTATCAAGATAAAATTAGAGCGTTTATTGCTAAAATTGACCTATGGATAAATAAAGTCGAAAGAAAAAACTTTTCTGCATTTGATACGGTCAACCAAGTTATTGACGATCGTGGTGCAGAGATTAAAGTAGAAATGCAGGAGAAATCGATACTCCATTTGACAAACTTAAAGAGTGAATTCAATCGATATTTTCCAGACTGTGAGGACAAAAGTATCCAGAAACTGATCCGGAATCCTTTCCTAATCAACGTTTCCGAAGTGTCAGAAGAAATTCAAGAGGAAGTAATTGAAATGCAAAACGACAGTAATTTAAAAGATACATTTGAATCAGGTATTAATCTTGAAGATTTTTGGGGCCAAAAAGCAATTTCTTTGCCAAAACTTCGAGAAATTGCTATCCGTTACCTGACTATATTTTCAACAACCTATCTATGCGAGCAAGGGTTTTCGGCGCTTTTAGTTATTAAAAACAAGTACAGAAATCGGTTGGACGCTACTGCCGACATGCGCTTAGCGTTGAGTAACACTGAACCAAGGATACATAAATTAGTAAAAAACATGCAGTCACAAAAGTCTCATTAAATTTTAATGAGATTGTTGTGATTGCATACTCCAATATTATCAATCTTTGTGTAATATCAAATGAATAAAAGTATTAGTTGAAAAATATGCATTTTTATAGATTGTGCAAACAATCCCTTACGTATTCGCATTTATGTACGTTATATTACCAATTAACCAGCTTGGTGGTCCCTGGCAGGGCTGGCATTTGTCAAAATGGTCCCTCATGACTAAAAGGTTAAGAAACACTGATTTAGATCGTGCATTTCTTGCTGTCCGAATCGCAGAACCGCATAATAACATTAGAAGGGAAATAGACAATAATTTTGTATTGACGAGTGTCGCCGCTTGTCTGTTACCCATTCATATTGCTACAATCACAATTCAAGGGATAAAAAAATCGAACGAAAATAGAGAGCTGCTATTGGTTGTGTCAAGTATTCTGCAACAAGTACTTTATAAGTATTGATATTACAAGCAACCCGAAATAAAAAGAAGGGGCTGGGTCAACCATGCGATAGTTTAATCATAGGTTCAGCACCCTCGGAATGCCGACATTTTCTTTTTAGTCTTATTCAACTGTGCTATGATAAAAGCCGTAACGGCTGCATGGTGCATTCTCAAAGATTCAATAACACTGTCCGGTTCGGGAAAATAAGCGCCAAAGGACTACCGAAGCTATGTTTATATGTTTTACGACTTATGACACATAAAAACGAAGTAAACATACAGTTACGACAGCTTAGGTACACTGTTTATGACCATCCTTTAGTGTGTTTGCAATTAGTATGTACACGAACAGACATTTAGCTCGATAACGCTGTGCAAAACAGAATTTTGCAGCGCTGTTATCAATTTTTATTTCATAAACAATAACACGCTGAGTTAACTACAACATGGTATAGCTAAACGAGTTCCGAACAATACTCAACGTTTATTTATTCTTAAGGAAAAAGGTATGTAGTTATGCAACGAATACAATAATTCCTCTTGCCCTGTTCTCAATTTTATTCGCCTTCAAAACATGCCTTTATGCCGTAATATCTTTTACACCCCTTTCTCTTTCAATCTTGCCTATGCTATTAAGAGTTTGCTTGTTTGATTGGATGCTCTAATTTCAGAAACTACTGGTGCTATTTAAATAATTTCCTCAATATTATATAGGCAATTTATTATAGAAGGCTACAGGCCATATATTAAGCCACTTCCAATAGGAGCGAGCTTCATGCTGCATGAGGAATATGAGGCAAAAACAAGGAAAAATATTCCGTCCCAAATCTAAATTCGCAAACGGGAGCTACAACTAATTATAAATATTATTGGTTGATGTATAAAGATCAGATTCGCGATGTTAAAATTGTGTATGAATATATCTGTAGTCTGTACAAATGAATGTCAGGATCTTACCTTGTGGCACTCAAAAGGCTATGCCTACCTATTTGGAATTCAGCCATTAGTCTGTAGTATGTATATAAAAGTTAGAAATACTCGTCAAAATTAACTCAAGGATTTACGACCTATAATTTTATCCCCAAAACATGACCAACCTCTTTGGCAACATGAAGAAAAATAATACAATTGTGATAGTTGTACTCTCACTGATAATTTCAGTGGTACAATCAGACATTCATATTCTCCGAATAGCACACTTGACTATTGAAACGGTGATAACGTCATCTCAAAATGCAGCTTTAGTCATTGTGTTATATCATTCCTTGTATGTACGTCCTTAAATATTGGGATGTATTAGCCTGCCTTTGGTAATCTAGCGTGGGTAGTAGGTTAGTAGACTTTATATCCATAATTTTGGTAAGTACTACAAAACAGTTGAATAAGACTAGAAAGGAAATATCTTTATGCCAAGCGTGACAAACTTACGATTAGACGATCATATGTTTGACACACGCTTCTTAGTAATTCAGAGAGCGTGTAATAAGAAGACTTTTATAAACGTGTGGCAACGTGCCCTATCTAATCAAATTTACAATTAATTATACCTACACACTTAACGTTCTTAGTTTTTTTTAGGTATGTAGTCCCCGTGGTAGACATTCACAGTTGTAGCCGAGGCCAGTGCCCAGTAGTGGGACTTATGTGGATTGATGATGAAGCAAATTCACAAACATCCCATAATGATTACTTTCTAAAAGCTAAAGTACAACAACCCTAACAGGAATCCTTACAACGGCAACATAAATTCAGAGTGATAAATTGATGCGTCGGCCGCGTGTAACCGAATCGTTTGATAACACCGCTGATAACACGCCAGACTGTGTGAATGTGGTGTGGTATTTGAAGGACTTCGAGAATGTTTAAAATATTTCCTTTTATAGCTTTTTGACCCCTGACGTAAAAAGGAGTTGTTATATGTTGGACTTCGATGTTGATAATCGATTGATCGTCGATAATGATTGTGTGTCTGTGGCATATTGACTTTCAAATGGATGGACCGATTTCGATAAGTTTTTTTAGGTTTGATTAAATGTAGTCCGCTAACACGCACTAAGTCAGCGTATTGGACCAAAGTCTAACTATTCTCAGTTTTAAAAAAGGCATCAGCGTTGTCTAACAGTGTAACTTCTAAAGATTATTGTTAAGTAATGTTCGCATTTAAGCAACTTATTCAAATTATAATTGATTTCTATCATGTAAAAGATTTGTTCCACGAGACGAACAAACTGGCAATCAATATTTTAAATATAGAATACAATATTTTAAATACAGACTACCCACACTTAAGTCCTGAAGTTGTATATCAAAGGAAACAAACAAGCCATAAAGTCATGTGGTAAATACTAAAATTGTTACCGTTTTCCTCAATACGCAGATACAAAGACTTACATTACCTACAATGTTTATTCAATTATATTTATATTTGTGATTCTCAGAGCCCCTTTGTGAGATTTTAAGAGGTTAACAGCCGTTTTCCGGGCACATTCCCAAATTACATGCTGTTACTGAGAATTTCTCGGTGACAAAACCCAATAACTTTTCTCGACGCGTGACTGAACTTTATATACGGCAAATTTCTTGCGACATTTACCTAATAAAGGCAGAGATACTTGTCTGCACCCACATTTCGCTATGTATCAGTCCCATGTAATAGGGAGCGAACCTGTTTTTGTATTACGCAGACAATTCCAGACCAAGAGAATAATAACACTGCTCCACCTAGAAATTGAACCCTGCACTAATAAATGGCTGTAATAGGCCATTTAAGTTTTACCTTTACTGATCTCTGCAATTCGATTACCTTATTCAGAATCATATTAATTACTGTTCTCATATGGAAAAACAAAAATGTGTGAAGAATCTGCAGCCATAGGTTGTAACCTTCTAAGTCTTTTAGTACAGCCACTGCCGATAAACTTAAAATCATCACTTTTTCAAACTCCTTCTTTTTATCTTGTTCTTATCAACTTCAATACGGGGTCATTACATATAAGGATTCCTTAGTGCTTAGCTATTTACGTCTACTGCTGGACATAGGCCTCTCCAATGGCACATCTCTGGGCTCGATCTTCGGCTCTCCTCATCCAACCACTACCAACCTTGCGAATATCTTCGACCAAACTAGCTATAGCTTCAGTACTAAGAGTCAATACTGGGCGTGCTGTTGATCCTGGATTACTAGAGTTACAATGGAGGGTGGGTGGTGGCTTAGGGCCTTAAAAATTCGTGCAGCACAGAAGTTAAACCTACCTTGACGACGACGATGGAGTCAGCCATCTCAGAGGCCATCTCGTCGAGTTTGGGCCCGATCATCTTGCAGGGACCACACCAGGTGGCCATGAAGTCGATCACCACGAGCTTATCACCGGCCTCAGCCAGCCTGTTCTTCAGATCATCGGAATCTTTGATGTGGATCGACATATTGTACTGCGGGAGAAAAATATTAAGTTAGAAAAGAGGATGTTTTTAATCTTTACAATTTTGAAATTTGCATTTACTTTTATTCCAGGTTTGTGGGTTGTCTGGAAGAGATCGCAGCTAGCGATAACGCCGCAAACCCGGACTAGGCCAACGTGATGGACTAAAGCCTAACCCTCTCAATGGTAGAGGAGGCCCGTGCCTAGCACCGAGACGTATATGACCTAATGATGATGATAAGACCACTTATTCCGTATATGCTTATTTAGTTGTTTTTCGGTTATGTATTTACCTTGGTTATTGGTAATATTTCTAACAACCTGGATGTGCGGTAGAATATATTCATGCCGTCTGCAAATATTTGCTACGAAAATATTTTCCTTCATAAAGCTTGATATTATGCCCCATAATAAAGATAAGATCTATTTTATGATTATCATACAGTGTTCGCATGGCTGACTGTCAAGACAAGATAGTTAGTCATAAAATTAACAGTTCACAGTACTTTCGTCAGTACTATTGCTTTATTGAGAAACTTGTTTTGTTTATCTTTATCATCAACCCAATCTGCTACTTATATCGTCGTCGCTATATTACAGACGAGAGTAATTATGATGATTTATTTAATCTGTTTCCATCTTTATACAAATCTACTCTTTATTTTTATTAAAGCGAAAGTAACGACACAATAACTGCCTTTGATAATTCCTTTAAATCTTTAATAATTAATCAATAGCAATTTATATATACAGTCCTGCCCCTACAACAAACAATTATTAACACATTACACAATTAACTTGCAACGCTTTTGGGCTTCTATGAGACCCTCACTGATTCCCTTGATCCAAATAAAGTATCAAGTGAGGAAAACCTCTCGATCACAGCTTCAATGCATTACCAAGGAGATTGTAATGTTTTATATTCATAAAGCCGGAATAAATACTTTATCATACTCAACCGTTGTGACCAAGACAAAAAGAATGAGTACTATGACATAATAACTCAGCTCACAAGAAAAAAAAACTACATATTTTACGTGGGAACAATGTTATTCAAAGCACATTTGCAATTGTAGGTATGTTAATACGGTAGAGATGAGGAAAAAATACAATTATGAGAATCAACTATTTCAAAAATATGGAAAATGTAGTCGATTTTATCTGTGCATGATTTGAATAAGACTATTATTGAATGTTCTTCTTTGTACAATCTATTTATGGACATGACTAATAAAATATCTGTTTGGTGAAACTTTGCGACGAAAGGTTAATGTAATTATTGCACATTTATAGCAAAATGGAAATATAAAAACGACTTTATTATTATTGTGTGTTAAATATAAAATTTGTTGGATATTTTTTTGCCTCATTTGTTTTCAAAACTCAACTTTGGAGTAGCTACTAATATTGTGAAATCAAAATAGAATTATTTAGCACCTTTTTATTTCATCAATTCCCTTCCTTACTATGCTATTTGACAATTATATTATCACCACTCATGGCAAATTAGCTTGTGTAACAAGATAAATGTTTCGCAATATTTACTCGTACCTATACTGACAACCACCAAAATACTTTTTTGTATTATTTAACAGCACGAAAATCGTATTAGCCGACTCATTACCAATCGATGTTAAAGTGATTATAGTTCCCAATCGATTACTGTAATAAGGCGTGACCACAACATCTCTAAACAGACGTAAGCCAAGGCCTTGCAATCGATACAAATAACCTTGCGGTATATACTGCATTACTCACCTATTTAATTAAACTAGGAAATAATATCACAGAATACACGCACGGAGGCAACTTAATTATAATTGCACTTGACACGTCCGCTCTACACGCCGGACAATTACACACTAGCCGTCCTTCCACTGCGTTAGATTATAAACGAAACTGTTTGAGAATTGTGTGGTGCAATCGTAAATATAGTCTGTTTCATTCACACGTACCGGTAAAAGTTGTGCTAGAAAAGGTAGGATAACGAATAGCCGTTTGACTAGTTCGATCGCTTGGGTGACGTCATCCTTTTTTTTGATGAATCACGGCCTTGCCTAAGGAGTTGTCCGTCACTACTTCGTATTCTATTGAATGAACGCGCTTTTCTGTGAATAATCAGTTTGTAATAGACGGATTTAAAATTCAAATATTAGACTGGTTTTATAAGTGCCGAATAAACAAGTCTGGCATTCAACATCGTACCCGATTTGAGCCATTTCTACGCTTCTACTTTGATAGTCTGTTACTCATTCACTTGGCGCCAGTATTTCCCTGTTTTTAGGTCGAAACGCAAAATCGGAAACCAATCGATAACAGTTACTTATAAATATTGTTCAAGCGAACTTTCTTTGTGTTTATATTTTCTAAGAAATAATCAGGCAATCGCGATATTATTGATGGGTTTTTAATAGCAATACAGAAAATGACATTTTCAATCATAGCGCCAAACGATTCTACCTCCTTTCTGAATATTTATAAAGCTCGACTGCATTGTTTTATTCCTTTTGCATGTAGTTTGACGTAATTATAGCCCGCCATCTTGCTAACTTCGTCGTCAAAAACTTATTTCATCTTTACCACCTGCGTCTAGTTGTATCGTGACATTTTATTTTATTTCCTTCGCATATCAAGAAAGTACTTCAAGACGCAATTTTGATTGGTCTTTAATTTGATGTGACTATAACTTGGATTTTATAGCCATCTTAATAACTACATATCATATTAAATTATTATGCCTTTATTTGTGAAGATTTATTTTTTTTATTATTGGAGACGTGAAACTACGAAATAATAACAGATTTTGAGATTCAAGTCTAGCAATTTTTCGTCGAATACTATTAGCTTTCATATTGTGCCATATTCTTGGGTCGTTGAGCAAGTTTTTCGGATGAAAAAGGTTTTAATCTAGATTGCTGACCTAGTTCGTGTGCCCATTGTAACGTCTAAATGCTTTTGGCAAATTCTTAGGAATATAGAATTGCTTACAATCTTCATTCGCTGGGTTGACCGATAAGATAAGTAACGAACCGGTAACTGGCGTAAGTTTTGATAGCCGTTATAGGTTATAGGCACTAAAGATTTTAATATTATTACATTTGCTATGGCAATAGAATTAGTTGTTAACTAAGCATATTATACCAAAGCTTCATGGGGCGTCCCTAGGAACTTTTACAATGGATTCCTAAAACGACAAAACGACGGAACACTAAAAGATCATAGGAATTTCTTACGTGTGTAGTCCACCAACCCGCCCTAGGCCATTGGGGCCATTACTCCAGTAAGGGTTTACCTTTCAGTTATGAGGAGGTCCGGGTCTAGAAGTGGGACGAATGATGACGCTGATGACGATGATTTAAAAAAAAAACAGACTTTAAAATAGATTCCAACAAGGATTTTTTCAAAAATTCAAATTTATGAATTTACCCAACGTATTAAAACCGTTTTTTAGTAACCTTTCTCAGTACTTTTTGAGTAGTCATTCGCGTGGTGCCAACATCAATATAAATTTTTACTCGGCGATAAGCTACGCTGATAAACCGGTCATTTCACATTGGTAATGGATAATAACCTTATCGTATATATTTGAGATTACAATTGTGTTAAATACCGTGTCATTTCTATTAAAGCAATGAGGTTGAATTGTTATATAGTGATTTTTTTTATGATCATTTTCAATTTTATTTTGTTTTTATTTCAAATCGAACTCTATTTCGATTAGCCTTAACTGTTTTTAAGAGTAGACATAGGAGTTCTTTAAGTTTAATTTATACCATCATCATCCGCCTAAAGACCACTGACTCTCTTTTCCAATGACTCCCTAAAAAATACTATTAAAGATTCTAAAATACTTACTAAAAATTAACTCCATATACGTTAATCTGAAGTACTCAACTCGTCTATACTACATTTCTACTACGAAAATAAACTTAGTCTATTACGATTGCTAAGGACATATTATTAGAAATTATAAACAATGCCTGTCATTAAGATAACTTTTTCTCTAATATTTTTTCTTTATTGAACACAAATAAACATACAAATATTACATTTCTCTTTTTTCTGTACTAGTAAAAACTGATGTAATAATCGAATTGTCAGGGCATAACCCGTTACTAATTCTTTATGATGTTGGTTACACTGTTTAAGTAGGTTAAGGTGTGGCCAATGCCGCCAACATAAATTCGGAGGGTTCAATTATAATTATTTACTTCATGAGTAACTTGTCATTACTCGTTAAAGTTGCTGCCATACTATTTAAAAGCACCAGGTTTGTGTGGTTGGTAAAAGGTTTACGAGAGAAATGTGTTCAAAAATAGGATCGTTGCCTGTTGGGCATCAAACATTCTTGGCAAAATTTGATGCAGAAGTGCACCTCCGCCTACTTTTTCAGGTACACAGGCGTAAGTGTTTAGGTGTAATATTTGGGTTCATAACATTTTTCTATGGGAAAGGAGGCAAACGAGCTAGCGGACCAACAGTTGTTACGTGGTCAGCACCGCCCGTGAATACAATACAAGAGAAATCATCGGTGTATTATCAGCCTTTGTGGAAAATAAAGAGCCTTTTTGAAGGACCCTAAGTCGTATCCATTTAAAAATACCGCCGAAATATTAACATTAGAAAGGGACTCGAAAAAGTTAATCATTACCAAACGATAAACTTGGAGTGTAATCACAATAAAATTATTTACCAATTCTAACGATCTTTAAGAATGAAACAGAGAAGAAACAGTAACTCTAAGAGATGAAACAGTAGTATAACTTTAAACACTATTTTATAACCTAGATATACGTAACCTTGATAAGCCACACAGAAGCAACGATACAGTAAGTTGATATAACACGGTGGAAACCGCAGGCGGCCGGCGTCCCAATATCAATTACTTATCGAATGTAATTTTGCCCTCTGTGGTTGTCATAACCATTAATAGATTTGTAACAATACATTTTATTGTTTTGTCATCATGTAAGACCCACTGCTTGGCACACTTTACAACTGAGAAGGTTAACGCCTGGCCTAATGCTAGTTGGCAGACTACACACCTAAAAATGTCCTGAGAATTTTTAGGTGTGCAGGTTTTCCCGCGATGTTTTTCTTCACCATTAAAGTAAGCGATGATACGAACTGTTACGAACCCCAGGAACCTCTGACTTTTCATAGTTATATATTGCTCACAATGAATTATCACTTTATTGAGGGAATGTTTTCTATGAACTAGCAATTATTATTGTTAGTAGCTTGACATTCATAATAATAGCTAAAAAATTTACATTCATATCTCATTTGATAGACCCTTGCAGATATGTATTAAATTTTATTTATTCTTTATTAAATATGCAAGTTAATTTAGTTGTTGAATTAACAAATATACATGTGTACAATATAATATTTTATTTATCAAAGACTAAGCTTATGTTTATATGGTTGGTATAATCAACATCAGTATTAAAATAGCTTCACCAATTTCAGAACATAACTAGACACCGAAAAAACAATAAGTTTCAGGTAAATCTTATATAAAACAAAACAATTAAACATGTTACTGAAAAGGCTCTGTATTTTGTATTTAGTTTTAAGCAACAAAGAGTTTTTTTTTTCTTTTCGAAACTTAATGTCAAGTAAACATAATTTTACGCATTGAATTATGAGACTAGACACCCTCTCAACTTTCCCAAAGGTACCGAAAGAATAGTCATCCTTTCATCTCATTGAAAAAAGTACAGCTATTGGCAACTTAATACCAGTACCTTTAAGGTTTAGGCCTTAGTCCCCCATGCTGGCCTAGTGCGGTTTGGCGGACTATACTAAGAAACTCCTAAGGACTTTTTAGGTGTGCAGGTTTCCGCACTGTTTACCTTTACCATTAAAGCAAGTGATAATTCATTGTAAATACACACAAATCTTTGAAAAGTCAGAGGTTTTAATTGTTGTATGGTCTGATGAAGCTTATAAGTTGTTCTAATCCAATATTCATATCATAGTATCAAATAAGACATTTTATGCCACCATCTACATTGAAAACAAATACTTTAAAATCTTTATATTGGTTTCCACCAGTAATAGATATAAATGTTCATAGCTACTTTATATAACTAGCTTATTTTCCTCTACAATTTTATTTCCATTCAGATACAAGGACACTGACTTAAATAGACAATAACCTACACTTTCATTACATTTAAATAAATTTGTCATTCAAGAAACGCGGCCACATATTAATATACCCAGAACCTCTTTTTGAATTACATCATATGTTTCTGAGAAAACACTATTCCAACAATACATATTACGTTCTACTGTGTTATGATAGAGTGCATTTCGCAACAACATAATTGGAGAAGGTAAATAATAATGTCAAATATGACTAATACAGATAAATAAAAGGCTTAATTACCAATTTTCTGTAATTCCACGCTAATCGGTACATCTGTGAAATATTTTTTGTTGATTATACCTGTGGGGTACTTAATACATACCTATATATACTTACCTATGGCTTATATACCCATGTAAATACAGTTGAAACCATTTATAATAACACATCATTTATGATGACAGATTGGTTATAACAACCGAATAGCAAGGTTTAAGCAGAATTTCTATATAATCTAATAACTACTTGTATATATTGCTTAAAATATAACTTTGTATTTTTATATGTTAGGTATTAAAGTCCATCAGTTAATACAGGTGGTTTATCTTTATTGTAAAGACAAAATATATGGAATGATATAGGTAAAACATATTATACACTATTTTAGATGCAATTATTACAATTTTTCCCAACTAATATGATTTGGCTTCAAAGAGTGACTTTTGATCTTAATGGTACAGAAAATGTATATCTTATTTGAATAATTTTAATGGGAAAGAAGGTAAACAAGCTAGAACGCATTGAGCTAATGTTACTATGTTATTCTACATAAGGAAATACTGCCAAATACTGAAAATTTTTAACAATAATACTAAAGCAGAATATACATTCCTATTACTGGAATAATCATATATGATTTAAATAGATTAACTATCCATTTTAAAATATCAATTAGTTCAACATTCAAAAACCTTAGATTCCTAAGGGGATTTGGCAATCTAAAAGATTAAAGTTGGTGAGAAAAAAAAAATTTTTCACCGTAAGAGCCATGGACCTTTCTAGAATATTAATTATACGATAATATAATATTTGAAAAAAGAACGATCCCTAGAGTAATACTATAATCTAATTGAATACGATAAGGTTGGTAGTTGGTGCATAGCTATTACCAACGAATATTTATTCACCGCAAAAAACTAATCAGACAACTTTTTAGTATTGTTAGTTAGGCAGTAGCCGCTAGAGACGATAATTATGTCATTTGACGAGCACATCTAACTTAAAGCTAAAAGAAATCAATCGGAAAAACCACAGTCGTCAGTAACAAGGTCACAAGAAAAATCTTTATTAATAGAATAAAAACATTTGTACTTACATGGGAAAAACGCAGGAAATGCGGAAAAATAATTAAAATTTAAAATAGGCACTTAGCCGTGTGGGAAATTGTAAATATTCTGTAATCTGTACCGGCAGAACACGCGGTGACAAGCAAGCAAGGCACGAGAAAAGCGCAATTTTAGAGTTGGGGTGCGTGTGTGATAAATTGGCAATCACATCTTCTTAGTCGATTAAAACTTTTTCCATTTTTATTTCTTATCACTATATTAAAATTGTCTGCGATTAATTAGTATTTTTAATAAATAAATAAATACTTACAGCAGCTACACGAGTCCATCGTGACTCTATACAATATAACTCGGGTGTCGTAAGTATTGTATTCGTTTTTATTCTGGGCTTTTTATCCCAAAATACAACACTTGCAACTAAAACTTGTAACTACTATTTACTACTTCATCAACCCATTTACGCCCACTGCTGAGCACAGGTCTCCTCTACCATTGAGAGGGTTTTAGGCCATAGTCCACCACGCTGGCCTAGTGCGGGTTGGCGGACTACTATTACTACTACTTAGTAGTAACTTTACTTACTTAAATTTTATTGTTTCAAAAATTGAAATCACCTTATGCGGTTGGCCATGTTGACATTATTGCTTCTAGGATTTCTTTAGTGTTTGTTTATAATACTATTTTGGCAGTCATGCATTCAAATCCTAAGCACACATATAACTTAATGAACCTTTATTATTTTTTCGAAAGCGCATTAAACCCTCCTCTTGGTAGTTCGGAGTCTCTGACCTTCTAAATCAGCTCTTTCAAAGATATTAGCATTACTTCACAAGGAAATTCTTTAGCATGTAACGTCCACATTCCACCTCTCTTTGAGCTCAAATAAATCAAGATAATGGCGGGAATAACGTGCATACAAGTTAGAAATAGTTTTATTTTTGTAGTTGAGTAATAATTGTTGTTTGAAATAAATAAAAGGCTAACTACGTATATGATGGAATAATGACACTTTATCGATTCTTCAAATAATTAGTTCTAACGTTATAATTAATATAATAATCCTACTACGTATCTAGTTAATTGTATACTTTGGACCTAACTTGATTCTTGACTCATTTTATTGTCTGTGGCCGTCGTTGTTGATTGTACACAGTTGTCAATTTTACTAGGCTAAATTGGGTTCGGGTGTATAGCGGCTTTCGGTATTTTTTTTCAAAACTAAACTTTTATTTTTTGAAAACTTTGAAGATGTCTTCCGATATAACAGAAATCGGCGCTCAGAAAGTTAAAAACATCGCTAATGGAGAGGTAAGTGATTGTTCATAAGCATAAAATAATTAATCTGTCGGAAATATATGAAATTAGAAACTTAGATTCTTTTATCAGATACGTTCTCGAAGTAAATCTCTGATAAATGTGTATATCGCAATCATAGTTACTTTATTATCCCGTACGTTCAATTTGTTGCTTTATTTCTTTCTTAATCCATATTTTGTAAGTTGCGATTGCATTTTTTTAGTAATCAGTGAAGTGTAGCGAATATAGTTTTTCAATACGTCCGCGATGCACATAATTCTTTGTAACTGTTTATTTCGACACTGCATCGTGTTAACTATTGCAAATAACGGCAAAAACAGCACATTTATCCTATTTTAGAGCTCTCTAAACCATTTTTTTTAATAAACATTGCAAAAACAGAGACGCAATTTATTTTTATATTTATATGAATACCGTAAAACCGGATATGTATGAGATAAACACGCACGGAGAGCGCTCTATACAAGCTTACCAACTTTAAAAAAAAAATACAAAATTCATTTCATTCCGTTAACCATGCTGAAATGTATATCTTAAAATTATTTTAATCTTTATAATGAGCAAAAATTTTACACATTTATATAGCACATACATAGGCTGACCTTTTTAAAGATACTAGCTAATGCCTGTGACTTTGTCTGTGCAGGGATAGTATTTATTTATCAATGGTGGTACTTTCATATAAGCCAACCTTAATTACTTAATAATAATCTAAGCTTTAAATTTTAATTAGACATTACGGAAATAACTGATTATGCTTATGGGATTTTCTAGATGCAAAGACCTTGGCATATATTTACTCATATAGTATGCAATATGTGAAGACAATTAGCAATAAAATATGTAATTGAAATATAAGCAAATAATTATTTTAAAGTTTAAACATCACAAACAGAAATGCAGGCAGCAACTAGTATATTTAAAATTCCATTATACCGAATAATATGTTTACCATTTCATTGCGTCTCATACATTATTCACGGGCACATTTTTATCTCCTGCTGAACCTTTATCAGGTGTCATGTGTCAATAACATATTTATAGATGAGCATTGTTTTTTTCCCAAGCACTTTTTATCACTTTTGTTTGCCCTTGGGAAGTACACAATGTCACTTTTAGTTTTACTTTCTAATTGCTAACGTCTGCAGGTCATTGTCTAATTATAAACTGCTGACAATTATCTTGTCTGGTACAGTGATTTAATTTTTTTTTTAAGTGTTTTATTTTATTAAAGTGTTTTTTTATGGCTGAAGTAAATAAAAATGTTGTTAAGATTTGTTAGAATAGAAATGGTATGCAGTAAACAGTAAAAAATAATTGCATATTTTTCTATTACTTAATTATCAACTTGCGTTTCTACTCATCAATATACATATAGGTATGATTCTGCTACGAGTACAACTTCGCAGTCTGTCTGTTGTTACTGACTTTTTTAGTTCTAAAAATGTATGTATGATTTGACATACATTTTTTGCAGGTTGCAGAGCTCAAATCGTTTTGGGAGAACCAGAATGTGGCCATCATATTCTTCCGTCGCTGGGGGTGCATGTTCTGCAGATTATGGGCCAAAGAGGTATTTTTACAATATATTTTTTATAAAAGAAGTTTCATAAAGAAAATGTAAAAATAAAATAGGCTATAAATCATTTAACTTTGATCACATGTAGTATATAGCAGAAAGAAATGCATATGATAATTAAATTGTATTATGTATGTTATGTGTTTTTAATTATTGTTACTATTTTGTTTCAAATTCTTCTATTACCACTATCAATTTTAGTTATTATTTTAAGTTACAATACTATGAGGTATCAAAAACATAAAAGTACTTAACTTTAACTGAAATTTTATCCGACCAGAGGATCGAAATTCGGACCCCTTGTTAGCTTCATATGTATGTTACCGAACCAATGAGGACAGTCTATTAATGAATATTATTATGAATTTCAGCTGAGCGAGATTAAGCCTGTGCTTGACAAACACAACATAAAGATGGTTGGGATTGGTGTAGAGGAAGCTGGTTCCAAGGATTTCGTCGACGGAAAATATTTTGATGGAGGTATGGTATCAATAATATTCAGTAATTTCCACCTTTTTTATGTCCACAATAATTAATCTGTGGAGGATTAATTGTAATATAAAGTTTTCACAAGTCTCCCATATACGATTCAAACAATCACTTAAGGGGCCCCATACACCTACAATAATATTGAACAATCTTTTTATTGTTCAATAATATTGAACACCCCCTTTGATTCCAGACGTTCAATAAATTCTGTCAATAAAATTGATAAACCACTCTGATCAATATTTTCGTGAGAGCAACATGTCTGACGACGAAGTTTTGGCGGCAGCCACGCTGGTGATTTTGTTGAAAAGAAAAAAAAAGAAATATTGCGCCATATTAACCCTACACAGCGCAATAAAAAAATATTGATCAATAAAAATTAAGCTCCATCAATCTTTTGCTCAATCACGGCGCAATGCTTCAATATTATCCCTACACGTTCAATAATATTGTACAATCAGAATATTGATCAATATTATTGAAGGTGTATGGGTCCGGTAACTGCAATAATTTTGTTGTCTCTTGTAGTTTCTGATACTAACGACACAGGACTTGTTTTGTGAAGATCTTACTGTGGAGTCATAACTATGAATCTGACAGGAGGTGTATTAAAGAAATGGGATTACGGCTGAATTTTTAACGGCTGACTGTCATCTTAAAACAATACAATACATTTTATCTAGAATGTAGTTTAAATCGTTATCTAGAATTTTTAAGGAAGATAACTACCAAATGTTAATTTTTTTTATATATTTCCAGATCTATACTATGTGGAGAACATATCTACATACCAACTGCTGGGCTTCAAGCGGTTCAACCTGGTCACCATATTGACTTCGCTGTTCTGGAAACAGTCGCGAGAAGCCATGACCAAGGGGAGGGCTATGGGTGAGTGAAATCAATATCATACTTCTATATCACTGAATGTCTCGTGGTCTTTAGGCATAAGTATATGCCGTAGTGGTCCCGGGTTTGACATCCCGGTCAGGAATCGTTGTTGGACAATATGCTCGCCCCCTATTACGTGGGACTGATACTTTTTGGATACATCTTGGTTATTGATGTCTTAATGGTTTTTCTAGTGGCAAAAAACTTTACCCGATTGACTCTCACTAGTCGAAATATTATGAAATTATACCTACTCTGTATCGGTTTATATAAGCCCCATTGCTGAGAACGGGACTCCTCTAAAACTAAGATAAGAATAATACACTAAAATAAGAAGAAATTTATGGAGACCAAGTATCCTCGCGATGTTTGAAATTAAGTATAATGACATAGATTGCTGGCTCGAAACAAATAATAACTTTGAAATGTACGATCATATTTATTAGTCTCTAAATTTCTAATTCAGATCAGATACAAAAGTTTTAGAAAATTCTACATTCTCGTTAGCGTAGTTAGTTAAATCGACTAAAATTCACCAAAAAACCTGAAACAGGTCTCGAAAACGATCTCATCGGTGACGGCTTGCAACATGGCGGCGCGTTTTTAATGAGAAAAGGCGGGAAAACGTTGTACCACTTCGTACAGACGGGACCGGCTGATATTTTATCAGGAATGGAGTTTTTAAAGGTTATTTTTGTTGTATTTGTTGTATGGTAGGCCTCGGCGGCGATTTGAAGGGCGATTGGGTGCAGACCGGCGGCGCGTTGTTGGTTGAAAAGGGCGGGAAATTGATCCGCCATTTTCAACAATCCGGGCCCGGCGATCATTTGTCCAATTTGGATATTCTGAAGGTTTGTTATGTGTATTTATTTTTATTATACTAGTGGCGGTTTCTTTTTTCGAAATTCCGAATCTTTAAGCTTCAAATATTTATTTAACAAATGCAATTTGGAAATAAATGAGAATATTGTAACCCAACATAAAATATTAATAAAATAACATAAAGTGCATCTTTTTTGGGCTTCTATGGAAGATGGTTTTGTAACATTTTAAGTATTACCAATGCAAATTTTTAAGTACATATGTTACTTTTTTATAATTAATGATTTTAAACTACTCTTAATTTTTTTTCAGCACTTCGGCTTGGAGAATGAATATAAACCAGAGACAATGGCGAACAAGAAACCAGACGCGGCGGAGTGCCCTGTAAGTATTGCTTCTATACAGTATAGTTTTATGAAGTGGAGGTATTTCCATAGAAGCCCATTTTGCCTTACAAAATTCCGAATAATATAATCTTTAAATAATTGTTTAAAAAAGAATTTGACAGATAAATGAGAATGTCTTGACCTCACAATAATCTATTTTTACTAGACATTACAAAATTAACGTTGCAACGCTTTTAGACATCTATAGAAGTACCATAGTATAGTAATAATTGTAGTTAGAACAAAAATAATACAAGTATGACAAATTTTCCAATTTTCAGACAGAAGGCAAAGCCTAATCAGTGGAAGAATATATTTGTGGACAGAGCTCTAGCACCCATCCACACGATATGGACTGAAAGGCGATGTAAACGCACTTGGGTATAATTAAGTGTCCATTGACGGTTTTGTATAGCACTCTATTTGAACACTTCATACTAACTTTGCAATCGATGTTGAATTTTGTTTTAGCGTCGTTACTGTATTTACATGGTATAGAGGTGAAGTTGTGCGGTAAATGCAGGAAATTTGGTGCTTTAGATATATATTTATATGTCTGTGTGACTTTTTTAACATATAATGGGAACTGGCTTTCTATAAAGACAAGGTAGGTTATTTTATGATTTTTTTTATTGATATAAATATTTATGCCAGCTTGCTCAAAGTAGAGAACTGAACCGTTAGTAAAGATTAGTCATATGACTTCTGATATGGTCTTCAATTAAGAAATTTTTTAAAATTCTTTTTGCCTTATGTATACGAAAACCGTCAATGGACTCAAAATTATCACTATATGTAATTTCTTTAATTAATTGTATTTGTACTGACAATGGAAAAAAATGGGAAAAGGTTTAATTTTTATATTAGTTTATAGAGTTGTACTATTGATGTCGTTGGCTAGTCATCTTGACTGAAAGTGGAATTTAAAAAGTATTCAAATGAGATTATTTGGACAAGAAAAAATTATAAGGCTTTAGGATATGTTTTGGCATTTGTAATTAATTTTAATACTATTGAATGATGGGAAAAGAAAGATAAAAAATAGATAATAAATGTTTTAAGGTGGATATTTCTATAATATATTTTAATTCTTTTTTATAATTTGCTTATATTATTATAACAGAACAGTTGAATAAGATTAGAAGGGATATAGAAAGATTTTGTATGGGGACGAGGGTCGCCGTTTGTCTGTCACCTGTTCATTCTACTAAAAAAAAAAAAAAATCTCTTTATTGCTTAAAACTAAATACAAAAATATTAATTAAATATGGATTTAACAATTCAAAGCAAAAGGATGCGGCTCAGCTCGTGCTACTCAGACAGTAGTCCGAATAGCGCTGATTTTCAGCCACTCCGATCACACAACCAGTGATAAAATCTTCAAAGAAAATTGAAAGGCTGCTATTAGTTGTCACATGTCTATAATCGATTTGATATTACATACAACTCTAATTACTAAGAAGCAGCCGTGTCAAACATTAGTAGCATGTTTAGCATGTTGAAATTTCCTTTCTAGTTTTATTCAAATGTTGTGTCAATATTATGTTACTTATTACACACATATAGGTATGGATAAAAAATGTAAAAGAAAGGAAAAGATGATAGGAATAAAATAATAAAACATAGAATAATTAATTGGTAACAATTACAGGGAATCTTGAGAAAAAAAAAAAAAAAAAAAAAAATGAAAATGGTATTGATTGAAGAAATGGTTAGAAAAAGATGTTTTTATTTTATTGTGTCTTATATATTTAAAATTGTTTAAAAATACGTATTTTTATGTTATATTTAGTGTTGCCTGTATTGAAATTGTATTTGGTACGGCAATATTGTATCTAATAAATGTATGGAAAGATTGTGTGTTTTATTATTGCTGTCAACTATTATATTTTCTTCAATACTTCAATGCAAATGTGATAAAGGATCAAATATCAAGAAATATTTTTTAGTTATTCAGTCACAGTTTACAATTAATAATTTAATTTATTTATATCAGTCTCGCAGCGGCACCCGTGCGAATCGGTCGTGTTGTTTACTTCGAGTGCATATTGTCGTTGCGCCGTGCGATCATTACGCTAATAATACCGGTGTCCGTCGGGTACCTACCTGGCGGCCGGCTAATTATGCGGTATCTCATTAACTTTATTTACAATGGAGGACGATAATCACGATTCTATTGTGAATTATAATACTCAATCGAGAAGTAGTTCCTTAAGTGAATTTGAAGTGGAGCAATATAAAATAACAAATGAAGAGTTTACTATGCAATATAAAGAAGTGGAGGATGTCAGTATAAGACCAGAGAAAAGGACGAGATCAGACGACGAAAATGAGTGGATAGAAGTAAAAGGAAAGGAAAAGAAGTTAAAGCCGGAGGTTAATAAAATCGAAATGTATATTTCATTCCATGAACAATTGCCAAAACAATTCGCATTTGCACGGTTATTAAAAGAAAATGGTATTTCAGACATAGCAAGAGTTAAGTATATTAATCCGTACAGAGTTCGATTGGATATTGAAAATGAGGTGAGTGCACAGAAGCTGGAGAAGTGTAAAGAGTTTACAGAAAGAGGTTGGAGAATCCAACGAGCTATGGAAAAAGATCTTTCATACGGCGTCATTAAAAATGTTGATCTAGAAATAACCGATGATGACATATTAAACCAAATATCTTGTCCGGAGCCATTTGAATTAATCTCGATACGCCGTCTAAATAGACGCAGCAACACAGAAGGTTGGTCAAGAAGTGAATCGGTAAGACTTTGTTTTAAAGGTTCTTCACTACCGAGACATGTGTATGTAGAAGGCCTTAAGATTATTGTTGATCCCTATATATTTCCCGTATCACAGTGCTCTCGTTGTTGGAAGCTTGGCCATATGACCAAAAGATGTCCCTCCAGAAAAGTGATATGCCCGAAATGCGGAGGAAATCATTCTAACTGCGAAACAAGATCTTTTAGATGTGTCAACTGTCATGGGGGTCATATGGCCCTCGCCAAGATATGCCCAGTTTTCATTAAGGAGAAAAAAATCAGGGAAATAATGGCAGAATATAATTGCACATACAGGAAAGCGCTTACGATATATGTCGCTCCGAGCCCCCAGACTTTCGAGAACCGAGCACAGAAGAATACAGACAATATGATATCTTCAATGTCATTCCCCCCATTAAAATCTAATACGCAAAACCAGTGTGATGAGTTCAGCAAGAATCTTTTTCAGACTAAAGCGGTCATCCATGAAGAGGAAGTTAAAACCCATTCACCTTGGCCTTCAAAACAACCTTGGCGTCGCAGAGAAACGGTAGCTGATGACAGTAACTTGCAGTCAAAGATAGATTCACCGAAATATCCTATTTATAAAAAACCCAATGATGAAGAGAAACGAAAAGAAGAAGTCAGTTTTCGAGAACTCCTGAGTAGATTGAAGGAAGTTATATTCATGAAGAACGTTTCATTTAAATCAAAATTTAACAGTATTCTAAAATGTTGCATAGAATGGGTCGTGTTATTTGTAGCAGATTGTATACCAGAGTGGCCAATATTAAACCAAATTTTCACGTTTCTTATAAATAATGGCTAAAAATAGGACAACAGCTGAATTAAATATTCTACAATGGAATGCCCATAGTCTTAAGAATAAATTAGTTGATTTTGAGAACATTTTAATCCAGGAAAAGATCCACATTGCTGCCGTAATGGAAACTTGGTTAGAGCCCACTGATTATCTTAAATTTTCTAATTATAATATATATCGAGAAGACAGAGTGGATGGGTACGGAGGTGTAGCTCTGTTTGTACACAAATCAGTCCAGTCATTACAATCCCGTAACATTGCATTAACAAACTCTGGCATAGAATTTCTGAGTATTGAAATCTTAAATTGCAACCAAATTAAAAATATAGTCGTTTTATATTGTGCTCCCACTGTACATACTAGAAAACAGGATTGGGATTCAGTAT
Organism: Cephonodes hylas; assembly: GCA_030295005.1. Taxonomy (NCBI): domain Eukaryota; kingdom Metazoa; phylum Arthropoda; class Insecta; order Lepidoptera; family Sphingidae; genus Cephonodes; species Cephonodes hylas. The sequence continues at coordinate 5,051,890 of AP025386.1, read as the reverse complement.
TCTCTCATTCTAAAAGTAGAACTTTATTTCTAGGAGACTTTAACGGTCATCATACTAATTGGTCGTATAAAACCGACATTAGAGGTTCTCAATTATTTGATGCAATTTTAGAAACTAACTTAGTAACCTTGAACGACGGCAAAGCCACGCGTTTGCGACTTGTTAATGGCAGTCTCCAACAGTCATCCCCGGATATTTCGATAGCTTCGTCCAATATTGCTCCGTATTTTAATTGGACCGTATTAAATGAAACTTTGGGCAGTGACCACTTAATGATTAAAATATCCACAAAATACCAAGAGACAACGAATTTTGTATTAAAAAGAAATTATAAAATAGCCGATTGGGATAGTTTTAATAAATTGACCAAAGATCTTTTCTCAAATTTCGATTTGTATAATAATGATTTACAAGTACAATATGATACATTTTTAGAATACTTAAATATAGCGGCAGATATTCATATACCATACATAAAATCAAATTATAATATTAATAGTATGTTTCGCCCAAAACCCTACTGGAACTCTGATCAGTCCCATGCTGTAGCTAAGCGTAGAATAGCTTTGAAAAACTTTAGACGCAACCCGACGCCCAATAATCTAGAAGTGCTGCGTATTAAAATACAGGAGTCCCAAAAACTGTTACGACATGCCAGAAACATAGGATGGCAAAGATTTTGCGCGTCCATAGACGAAACTACCTGTCCCAAAGAGATGTGGCAAAAGATGAGGTGGTTAAAGGGAATGAAAAGACCCAGAGAATGCATAGATAGCCAAAAAATTAATACCCTCCTCCGTACTCTTACCCCGGACTATGCGACCCCTAGCAACCCTTATTTTACGTCGTGCAACTCGAAATTAGAAATTCCTATAACTAAACAAGAGTTCAACCGCAGCATCCCCAATAAAGACACATCTCCGGGATGTGACAATATATCCTATTCAATGTTAAAACACTTGCCAGAGAATGCAAAATCTATCCTCATTTTAATATATAATAAAACTTGGTACTAGAAATCCCCAAGCACAGCACTTCATTCCTAAGCAGGTCCTTTACTGTTCATGCTGCTCGTTTATGGAATGATCTGCCAGTTAAAATTAGAGAAGCCAAATCCTTGTTTATTTTTAAAAAACTCGTCAAGGATCATTTTTTATCACTCAACATGTAAAGTTTATGTCCTGCTTAAATTATATTATATTTATTATATGTATGTAGGTATATTGTATATATTTTATGTAATATATTATTATATATGTATATATAGATACATCATATTTATGTATATCTTTTACGTTTGTTTACATTTGTCGCATTAGTATATAGTATTTATTTACTTGTAGTTTTTGATGTAGTAATACCTAATTTATTATAATAATATTCACATTAATTGTGACACCCACATTATGCCTCCGATCTGTCCAGTCCATCTAACGGTTGCCTGGAAGAAATCGCTTAAAAGCGATAAGGCCGCCAATTGTGACACTACGTGATTTATAATTACTTGTATCAATGTTGTATTATTGTGGTGTACAATAAAGAATATAAATAAATAAATAAATAAATAAAATTTTTCAAACGGGTAAAATCCCCAAGCAATGGCGAGACATCGTTATTGTTCCTATACCGAAATTAAGACAGGACACCCATTCGCCCCCCTCTTTTAGGCCAATTGCGATGATGTCATGTATATGTAAAGTATTCCATAACATAATCGGTAAACGCATTGAGTGGTATGTAGAAAATAAGAAATTTTTATCTCCATGCACGACAGGTTTTAGAAAATGCCGATCCTCAGTAGATAGCTTAGTCAGTTTAGTTTCACGGATTGAAGCAGGTTTTTCGGATAATCATTTTATAATTGGGTGCTTTTTAGATTTGAATAACGCCTACAATAATGTCAATATTAGCGCTTTAACATCTACTATGGATGGAATAGGTCTCGGCGTGCAAATATGTCGATATATTTGGAATTTCTTGAAAGAAAGAAATCTAAAAATACTATCGAATAGTACTTATATAAGCAGGCGTACCTGCCTGGGTTTAGCCCAAGGAGATCCTATCTCACCGTTGCTCTTCAATATAGCAACCATTGATATCTGTAGGAATATTAACGTCCATCCAGAAATCTTTATTTCGCAATATGCCGACGATTTTTTGTTATACACAGTATGCAATTCTATAAAATTCGGAGAAATAAAACTACAAAGAGCGTTAAATAAATTTAGTAATATAATTCATGACATTGGATTAGATATATCGGAATCAAAAAGTAAGGTTTGTTTATTTAAAAGGGGCTACAAACCATTTCCCGTGCATCTCACCATCAATGGAATCTCTTTACAACTTGTAGATAATATTAAATATTTAGGGGTTTGGCTAGATCGGTCCTTAAAATGGTCAAAGCATATAACAGAGTTGACGATTAAATGTTCTCAACAAATAAATCTTTTTAAAGTTTTAGCAGGGCCAGGTTGGGGAATACATCCATCCCATTTAAGGCAACTTTACATTTCCTTAATCCGCAGCCGGATGGATTATGCCAGCTTCCTGTATAACAATGGCCGTAAGAATAGTGTGGCAAAGTTAGAAAAGTTGCAAAATCAGTTTATGAGAGTCATAGGAGGATTTGTAAAAAGTACAAGTATTCACGTGATGGAATGTGAATTACACCTTCAACCCCTTCATTTACGTCGCCAATATTTGGCAATGAAATATTTGCTTAAGGTTAAATCATTTACAGATAATGAAATAATTCAAATCATACAAAACTTAGCTGTTTTATGTCAGAGTTCATATTGGAGGTCTAAGAAAAAACCACTCACAGTTTCAGCTTACCATTCTTTAAATGCAAATAAAATGTATACTTCTTCTCAGTTAGGACAATTTTCGTTAAATACTTGGGTAAGCAATGTGGATTTAAGTGAAGTTATCAAGTCTTCCATTACGGCAGTTAATAAGTCAAAACGTCGTTATGACATGTCTACTATTCAACTTTTATGTAATAATTATTTAGATGTAAGTTATGTAAATTTTTATACTATTTATACGGATGGTTCAAAAGACGATGGGAATTCGGGATTGGCTATTTATGACCCTCAATGCAACACAAAAATAAAGCTAAAATTAAATGTTAATGTATCCATTATGCATGTTGAATTGTTGGCAATTGCTGAGGCTATTTCTTACATCGAGTCTTTTAACTCGGGAGATTTTGTAATTCTGACAGATTCTAAGAGTGCTTTACAACATTTGGCTCGGTGCACTTCGAACTTTCGAGGCACACCGGTAGCCTACACGATCTTGGATTCTGTCAGAAAACTACAGAACAAAAATTTTAAAATTGTCCTACAATGGGTGCCTTCCCATATTGGCTTATGGGGAAATGAAATAGTGGACCGTCTTGCACGGGAAGCGATTACTGATGGTGAAGATCACCACGTTTTACCTAGTGGAGCTGATCTTCTTTCTGTTGTAAGAGATTGCATCAGAAATTTATGGAAGGAATCATTTGATGAGAGATCACTTCACAAGGGTATATGGTATAAAACCATCCAGCCTAGCCTTACCCGGAAACCCTGGTTCGTAAATTCAAATTTAAATAGGCATAATCTAGTCACGGCTTTTAGGCTTCGTTCCGGCCACATACCTCTAAACAGTTTTGGACATTTGATGGGGAAATCAGACTCACCTATTTGTGCTGAATGTGGAGTTGTGGAGGACGTATTACACGTTATGACAGAATGTGTGCGGAACGAAGCCGAAAGATTACTATTCAACACAAAATTTAATATTAACTTGAGGGCGACGGGAGTATGCAACAACATTTTGGCTCATCCCTTAACTGATGAAGCCAAGATGTTGTATAACATAGTTAATACGTGTATAAAGAGGCGATAATTGTAAGATGTAAGAGACCCTATGAGGGTGACATATTTGTATAAATAAAACCCTCCATAAAAATAAAGAATAAAAAAAAAAAAAAAATTTATTTATATAAAACATTACATTGCATTCCACCAACCCGCACTAGGCCAGCGTGGGGTGGACTAAGGCCTTTTTTTCTTTTTTTAAATGGCCATCTTCGCGCCAAGTACCACGATACGCGGGCGAGGGACGCCCACAATGGTTCCGCAATCGACCAGTGCGCCTCCGAGACGAGAACGTCCCGGCCTCCTCAGATTTGGGCGTCCACGACGGACACAGGCCATTGTGCCGCCGTCCTTCTCGGGGTCACATCTAGCGACCCCGACTGCCCCTTTGAGTCGCCTTTTACGACAGGCAGGGGATACCGTGGTGGGATTCTAACGCCCCCTTTCTACAGGGCAGGGTGGTGGACTAAGGCCTAAACCCTCTCAATGGTAGAGCCCAGCAGAGGGACGATTAAAGGCTGATACACTTGGAAAATGGGCAGGCAATTATTGTAGATATATTAGATATCATAAACATGTAAACAAATTGAGTATACACGTGTGGGTATAATTATTATTATCAGCGTAGTTGGTTGAACTGTAACTTAACCTTATCTAAATCTATCCAAAATGATAATAAATAAATACACCCCACAGACATACATAGTTCTGACCTTATATAATTCTTGTGTCGTAGGTATCGATAACTGCACTAGAAACAAATCGACCTATGCATAGAATAAGGTTACTTAGGACTATAACACACAAGTACTTTTTAAGTCTATTATAGAGTTAAACTTATTTATATATTGCACTAGCGAAGTAATAATAATAATTAATATTGTCGTTGTTTTCAGAACAAAAAAGTTACTGATAATTTTGTGCAATTAAGTTTAAATCGCTGAGAAAGAGACGTTGAGATTTTGCACGTATAACTTTATACCGTGCATAGGTCGAAATATTCGTGGATCACATAAACATTTGTCTCGCGCGGGGATCGAACCCGCGCCCACTCGTTTCGCAAGCTGGTGTCTAGCCAACTGCGCCACGGGGCTGTCAGTTGCGTTGTTTACTTGTTTGTTTTTATTATTATTCTGATAAGATATAAACACATATTGTTTCCTGCAACAGATTACTACTAAGTTTATTTAAGGTCGTCTTAGTCAGTTTCTGAACATTTTATAACTTTTCCTACTTCCTTGGTTTAGCGGTGAAGGAAAACATTGTGAGGAAACATGGACACAATTCTTAGGAACTTCCACACTAGTCCAGCTTGGTAGACTGAGGCCTAAACTCTCAGTTGCAGAGGCCAAGTAATTCGCCAAGTAATTATAAGTTTTAAGTACCCAAAGTAGAATTAAGTATGCATACCAAAACAGAAAAAAATACATTTTCTAAAGAAATAATAGAGGTGTGTGCGACGTACCTACATATATGGGCAGATGATGATGAATTTATTATAATTAAAGGCGAAAAGTTTGTTTGGTTCTATGCGCTAATCGAATAATTCTTTTATTTTGTAAAATACTTTATTTGTCGAAGCTATATTTAATCACGTCACGTTTAATAGTAGTCTAGAAGTAATAAGTAACCTGTAAAAATTTACGATTAAATTTCGCATAAAGAATTGTCGGCAATCAAATAAATATTTTTTCTCGAACCGTCTCCCATCTCCAATTTGTATTACTCCGGATTCATTATCGTTCGACCTATGATCTTGACTGGATCTCATAAATAACACTATGACATTAAATATCTCACACATTGTTTTCGTCTGCACTAAACACACCACGTTTAGAAATAGGAAGCGATTGTCGTGGAAAGTTACCTAACTAAATTATAAGTGTCTTTGAACTTTAATTTTATGTTAATACCAGTGGTTATAAGGTATTACCTCATATACTGTTGGAAGATACTTTTCTGCTGGAAGTAAGTTTTACTGGTGAAAGAAGACTGTTGTGAGTTTAGCCTAAGTCCATTTTGGCCTAGTGTTTGATGGAATTGAACTATGCATGCCATGGAGAACTGTCAGGTATGTTGGTGCGATGTTTTGAAGTGAGTGATACTTTTATAGGAATATCTGGTTAAAATATTAGTCGTGGAGTCTTGGAATATGATGGAAAATCGGCAATTAGCTCGGTAAGAGGCTTAAAAAGAATTGGTGAAATGTTTAAGGTGCAGAAATTCACCTCAGTCTATTCCTTTTGTGAATACAGGTAGGTACTAGGTAATAGTGCGTTTTGCGTACTTCCATAGAAGCTTAAAAGCCCAACTAAAATTACAAAATTAGAATTAATAATATCTTATTTGCTGGGGCAGATAGGTTCTGGAGTGAAGGCCACGTACCGGCATGCCGAATCTGGAGGCTGATGGCCAGCGGTGGACGTTTTTTGGCTGATGATGACGATGATGAATGTCTTATTTGAAAGTCTTTTTATTTAACAAAAGCAATTTGACACATAAATGGGAATATTTTGACCCCACTATAAATAATTATACGCTAGACATCTCGTAATTAACCTGTAACGCTTTTTTGGGCTTGGCTTGGCTTTTAAAGGCTATAAATTTGATGAGGAATAAACGTAAGTATCTATCAGGATATTTAAAAACTCGATCAATAAAGAAGGTTTAAAGTAAAATACCTAAACATCGCAAGTATTTCGAATTCGATAAACACAGAACAGTTGAATAAGATTAGAAAGTAGTAGACAGTATTTTTAATAAGCTCAAAAATGAAACATCTGGTTCCACATCGTTGTAGAAATGCCCCTCTGTTTACATCTTTGAAGATATATATAAGCCTTAGTGTGGATATCACCTTTAAGATTTCAATATTTACGTTGGTATTTCCAGTCTGTGATAACTTAAAAACAATATGCGTGTTAAACAACTTGGGTTAAATAACAAGTGTTTTTCCGTGCTACAGATATTTGTAGGTGATAAATATACGATTTCCTCTTGGAATTATCATGGACTTTAGTCCGTAACTTAGTTTAGAATTTATTGATAGAGTTCAAATTTCTCGAGAAATTATTTGTGATGTTTTAGAACGCAGGTCTTTTCATTATGGTTTTTTAAGGTTTAAGCAAAAGTGTTAGACTTACACTGGAATTGAACCCCTAACCGTTGCCATTAGGTACAATTGCGTATAAGATACATACTATACAAGAACTAAAACAGGATAAAAGAAAACTAAAAAAAGGTAATGGTTACAATGATTACAAACACAACGACGATACAAAATGAATGCCATAAGCATTAAATGCATAAATATTGATAAGGAAAACGCTTTTTTTTTTATGTCGGAATTTTCTTAGCGTTAATGTGTTCGTACACCGTAACTATTACCAATTCTAGTTTTAAAGGTCACGTCTTTCTACACTTAACACTTTGTACACATAGTAGGCAGAAGCACATTTCACCAGGTATGTACCAGTCCTAAGTAATAGAAGGCCAGCCTTTTGCCATTTTTCGGACACGCCGTTTCATATATTAAATACACCCAACACCCAAATAAATAAATACACCCAACAGTCACATACATAGTCCTGACCCCACACTAGGTTACTAGGCCTGTGTCGTGGGTATCAGAAACTACGAGAGACTTTTCGGTCTCACAAACACTTTAACCCGAAACAAATATTTGTGGATCACACAAACATTTGTCTCGGTGCGGGGATCGAACCCGCGGCCGCTCGTTTCGCAAGCTGGTGTCTAGCCAACTGCGCCACGGGCTTGCCAAAATATAATATTATTTATATTCTAAAATTCTCTTTAACATTACTAAAAGATAGTCACCTTTACATAAAAATAAGAAACTCGGCCAACGCTAAAACGTGTTTTCACAGCTTCAAAACTTGGCTTAGTATGCACGTGAAGAAGTTACCAGCTTCACAAAGTTTTAACTAGACCCTCGTTGGAGAGCAGCCTTCAGCTCGACTTAGTTCACACCTTAGCTTAGTAGTTAAGTTTAATGTACAAAAAGCTGGAAGATGACACCTTAAACTTTAAAAGGGTGGGTAGAGAAGTGTAGAAACATATTTTGGCCGCTTTTAATAGTATGACAGCCAAAAATCGGCATTAGACTTGTGGTTTTGGGTTAGAAATCAGTAGCAATTAGGTATATTTATTTATTGAAATGTTATGATGTATTGTTATTAACATTGTCATATTTGTGTTTAGACTGCCTCGTGGTCTCACGGTTCAAGAGTATGTGCCGTTCTACTTAGAGGTTCTGGGTTCGAATCCCAAATCACGTAAAGTATTATTAGGTTCTTCCTTTATGAAATCCTTAGTAGCACTCTAAAAAATGTGCCCGAAAAACTGCAATAGGCTCGCCCTCTATTACGTGACACTGATACATACCAAGCGAAATAAGGGTGCAAAAATGCACCTTTGTTTATCTTTTTTTAGAAATACCTACAGACGTGAAGTTATTTATGTCTCTCATCAGCCTATCGCCGTCCACTGCTGAACGTAGGCCTCCCCTAGAAAGCGCCAACCATCCCGGTCTTATTTATGTCTACAAGACTTGAAATTTATATTGAAACAGCGCGAAGTCAGTTTAAACCTACTTATTATTTCAATCATGGTCGTCCCATCCGAGTGTAGCCTCGAAAACAATTCTCAATTCGCTTCTAAAATTTCTAGTGTACGAGGAAAATTGAATAGATTACCTCGAGGCGTGATGTTTGAGACAATATTTCGGTATTTAGTTTTTAAGTTTTGATAGCCTCGAGGATTAAGTGCATTACACTTCTAAAATCATCATCAGTCCATATACGTCCCACAGCCGGGCAAGGGTCTCCTCTACTATTGATAGGGTTTAGGTCATAGTCCACCACGCTGGCCTAGTGTGGGTTTTTCACACTTCTGATATACACCTTATCTATTTTTTAAGCCACGTGTGTATTTACGTTGTCTTATACTTTGACGGTGAAAGAATGGCGAACCTAAGAATTTTTAGAATTTTTTGTATAGTAATGGAGTACTGTGGATCAACGTGGAGTAATGACTAACCCGTGTCAGTTGACGAGGAGGCCCGTGCTCAGCAGTTGTATGAGCTGGTGATGATAATGATACCCATTTACTTAAAAAAAAAAATAGAACATACACACACTCGGCTAACAAATCAAATCTTACCAAAATCCGTCCAGTTATTTTTGCATAATCGTGATAAGCAAACAAACAATAAATTAATAAAATGAGATTCAATTTGTGCACGCTAAAATACATACTCGTAACAGCCGATAATTAATCATTTGTTTTTAAACAAACATTGTATCTTTACAGATAATGCTTCGGTTCATCGTATTGTCAACAATATTATCCGCCGTCGCCGCGAGAAATAACTGCCATGCATGTTTGGAAAGAGCGTGTTACTCAAAAACGCCAATTTTCCGAGACCGAAAACTTTCAGGTCAAATAGCCATAGACAGAATTGAAAATATTGTGTATTTTCACTACGAAGATTCAAAATCGATCGACTACACAGCCGGCTTCGATTTAGACGACATAAGATTTAAATCGATTAATGGAATCGATTTCTCATTCGCCCGAGCAGTCGATCAAAGCAATCGAGATGTATACATCGGCGGGACACAAGGAATTTATAAATACAGCCCTAGTGAGAACAAAACCGAAGAATTTGGCATCAGCGATAAAACTATTTGGCATTTACAGTACAAGGATAAAATATATTACACAGTGTTCCAAAAGAAAGGCTTATACACCTATGAAAATCGAAAATCGAATAGCATCAAACCTTTATCGAGTTACAGTATCGATGATTTCGTAATCGATAAATATAACGATGTTTATTTCCTGAGTAATGCTAAAATATATCGATATAAACAAGGAGAAAACAACGTTAGTGTTGTAACTAGTGAAGCTTTTGTATTATCCGTAGACATTGATGATAATGTATATTTCTTGCAGTCGGCAAGTAGAGGTTTATACAAATTGAACTATAAAACTAATCGACTAACCGAAGTAGGTGCTTTTGCGAATGGAACGCCGATTAAATTTGTTTTCGATGCGAATAATAACGTAGTTTTTTACGATAAAGAGGACGAGAGGTTGTATTACTTGTTGCCGAACTTCGGGAAGTGCAAAGTTGCAAGGGTTGTTGAGAGGAAATTAAAAAAAGCACCTAGTGTTGCCAGGAGAAATTTTAAAATGTTAAGCGTACAGACTATTGATTAGGGAGCGTCCATAAATTACGTGAGGTATTTTTTTAAAATTTTCTGTCCCTCCCTCCCCCCTTGGTGAGATGTCGTGAGATTTTATTCAACCCCCTCCCCCATCCCCCAATCTCACGTGAGATTTATCGAAATGTGGGTTTCTTACGTAAACTCATTGGATTGTTATTGTAAAAAGAAAAAAACAATTTAATTCGTGCTTTTATTTACGACTAGTTAAGACTAATAATAATCAATATTGCCGAGAGTAATAAATGTAATTAAAATTTAACAATAGAATACTTAAATCTAGCTACTGTGATTAAAAAAAAAGAATATCTACTCTAATTCAGTAATTAATTTGGATTTAATGGACCAAAGTAGTATATTTTTTTTGTTTCAATCAGAAAAAAAATTGCGTGATATTTGTCGAGACCCCCCCTCTCCCTAACGTGATATTAGATGAGATTTAACTCGACCCCCTCCCCCCCTTAATCATCTCACGTAATTTATGGACGCCCCCTTAAAGAGACATGCATTTGTTTTGTAATATAAAACTTGACTTTGTTAAAATGGCATCGCCGTGATGGCCGTTATGTTTTCGTGTACGCCACAATATAATTTCGGTGGTCGTAGATTCAAATCCCAGACACCTTTAGTTCTTTTAGATGTTGTGTGTACTTTCTATATGTCATTATGAAATTCAACGGTAAAAGATTGTAAAAAAACCTGCACACTTAAAAAAATATCCACATGAAATTTCTTAAATGTGTGACTCGTCAACGCACGCCAGGCCATCCTGGAGGACTAAGGCCTAAAGACTAAGGCCTCTCTGTTGTAGAGGTTGTCTGTGCTCAGCAGTGAGACATTTTATTCACCAATTATATTTTACTATCTATTTATGTGACAATTACACACATAAAATTTAGAAGTGCGTGTCTGGAATTTGAACCCGCAACAGCCGATCTTTTAGATGTCTGACTCACTAAGCCATCGCGCACTTAATTGCTAAACAGGTTAGCTCGAGATATTAATTAAAAACTTTGTATAACTTAAATTAAAAACTAAGTTTAGCGCCTCACTTTTGTAATATATTTCGTCTTTAAACTTTATTCTTGTAAATAAATATTTATTAAACATATTTTTGTGTTAATTTATTCATCTCCAATATTAAATTTTAGTGACTTTCTTTTTAAGATTCTGATGAATACTTCATTTTAAACGACCTTATTTTTAATCCCTGTTATGAATAATTCGAAACAAGTTCGTGAATTTTAAAGAAATATTAAATATTAAAAAAGGTTTGAAAAGATTGTAAAGAATAATATTATAATCTAAATAATACCTAATAATTATTAAAATAAAGATATAATCAGTTAAGTCTGTTACTGATACGTTATAGAGTGTTTCGAAAAAAGCACACGAGAGTTTCTTGCCCGTTTCTCTCCAGAGGAATCTGCTACCTTGGGTATACAAGAGAATATTAATGAGTCTTAATGACTTTATCATATTATTGAATAAATTTCTAATATTTTGTAGCAAGCTTTGTAAATCTATTTGTGAGATCGGATAACACTGGGATCGACTCCCTAATCGCACAATACCTTTCCATTATGAAATTCCCTATACAAAAAATATCATAGAAATCCCATTAATATTTTTCTGGATTCGAACACATGACCTCCCGACTCATAACAACTAAGACACCCAGTGTCCTGTTCGGCCACCTTCGTATGTCTCGACTAGGCCCACAATTTGGCCCGGGGTCACTAATTTACATTCAAATCTCGTTGGGGTCAATAGCGCGCCGTGTTTCGACTGCTTCAACTAATGACTAATACTTTACGCACCATACAGCCTCTTACATAAAAATACGGTTCGTAAATGTATTAAGTACGAAATTAATTGCAATTATTTGGTCAGGGTCTGATTGCAACCTTCGCGAATAAACCTTTTTTGTTGCGCGTCCTTATTAATATTTATAGCGAATTGTGTAAAGAGGTTTAATTCCTTGGGAATTGTTACATTTTAAAAGACTATTTTGGGTTGATGCAGGGATGAAATGGAGTGAACGAATATAATATAGGTAATAAGGTGAAATGGAAGCAATAAAGCATAATGTAATATAAACCATTTATATAAGATTATTATAATAATTTTATATTATACATTTTTTTTATATTTTACTTCTGGAATCACTGACATAGCACGCTAAACTGGCAATGGGCCGGCCATGTCTGTCGACGTTCGAACGGCCGGTGGAGCAGGCAAGTGTTGGAGTGGAGACCGCGCTTAGGCAAATGTAGTGTAGGACGACCTGCAGCACGATGGTCCGACCACTTGAGTGCGGTGTCGGGTAGCGGGTGGGTGAGGGCTGCTCAAGAAGATGGTGGTTGGCGCTACTGATACTTTCCGGCTGAATACCTAACTAATTACGCAAACACGATTCTAGTAGTCTCTTTTGAACTCCAAACTTATTAAAAAAATGCCACATGCACTAAATTTTATGATGGCGTAAGTGGAAGCTCTTTATCACCCTAATTTTAATTTAAAATAGCGTCTTCATAGTTGGCCTTTAGCCATATGTTTGTGTTGGCTTATAAATTTGGAACCAATGTTGGCATTACGCATCAAACCGCAGGGACCATAACTAGGCTAGATAATTAACCTTTAACCGTACAAAGTTTTTTTTACAATATTTAGCAATAAAATAGTTCAAATTTCCACTTTCTGAAAACATTGCTTCGAGGTCAGTGGAAAAAGCAATGCAGGAAATTTCAATTATAGATGTTTAACATATTTGGGGCAGGAAGCACTGGACAGTTGAATAAAGGTACGAAGGAATTAGACTATAATAATAAATGTTTGGCACTTCTTAGTAATTCGGATATTATATATTCAGAATTTCAGATATATTGTAATATTATCAAGACTTTTATAAATGTATGATAATCGACAGCAGCCTTTCATTTTGCATAACTTGACGTAAGAAATATCCACTTATAATTTCAGTTTCATGTTATTTTGTTACATCCTATGGTGATGATGATACAAATCCTCCAACTTTCATAATTGACCTTAAACAAAAGGAACTACCTACACGAGGAGCTCCAGCCGAAATCTGAAAAAAAAACAAACTAAGGATAGAAATAATTCTGCCGTTCCACTTATCTTTGAGCTAAAAAAGGGAATTAACTACAGACTTTTCGCCCTAAGGTAATAAATCAGACGATTCCTTTTTGCCACCTAATTAAGTGGAAACCTGGTATTTGATTGATCGACGAGCTGAGAATTAGGTACGGTATAACCTAGATTAACCTAGATTTAGGATAATAAGGTGAATGAGGAAAAAGAGAAGACAGGTGTAAGATGAATTGACTGAAAAAATTGGGATATAATTTATCGTGAAGACATTGTCTATTGATTGGTTTTTCTTATGCGGAAAGATTGTCGGTATGTTTCTAGGTAAGGCTTTTTATGGTTATTATGTTTGTATGAAATCAGTAATATTCATACAATCACGCCCATATTTTTGTCGGTGTAAGCAGAGTTCTACGTGTGTACTCAACATTTTACCAGGACAAAGCAGTGTTTATACCTTACTGCTGAGCTCGAACTTCTTAAACTGAGGGAAGGTTAAGGTAACTAGTCTTAGTCAGTTTATGTGGATGAAAGACAGAAAGAATCATTTAAAAGTGGCCCAATTAACAACCACAAATAATAAACAACAAAACTATAAACACACCAAGTTCTACCAGCCAAAGGATCTCCTATTTACCTACGTTCTGAAGTAATGGTTGAAAGATACTGCCCCACTGATTTTCGATGGAAAGTCCAAGTGACGTACGAACGTAAAGTCAAATCATCTATGTAAGTATGATTCATAAGTAAGGCTTTCGATTTTAAGCACATGATTACAAAATACATACATCTTAGCGTGGGTTCTACATCTTAGCTGTTTCAATTAATTCTCCTGGCACTCTAAAGAATTCCAAAAGCCATTCTTGTTTGTCAAACGTTGGCTGAACATTTGACTCCAAGGAACGTGTCACTGACTTTATTTACGATGCAAGAGTCAAGCCAAATAGTACAATGGATTCAGTTGGAAGGCAGCCAGGCGTTTTATACTCCTTACTATGCGCTCCTTTTGACCAAATGTTTGATTTATATAATTTGCTAATGAACGTGGATTTGAGAAGGCTCTCTCGTAAATAGCTATTCGTTTTAAGATGATTGAAATGTCGCAGTGTTTTTAAACCACTAAGTAAAGGTTTTATCATTATCAAAATTAGATTGAAGCAGTGACGGCCTCGAGGTTTAGGCGCGCGGTCGAGAATCTCGGCGGCCGCGGGTTCGAACCCCAGGCACACACCTCTGACTTTTCTAAGTTATGTCTGTATTCAAATTGAATTGTCACTTGCTTTAACGGTGAAGGAAAACATCGTGATGAAACCTGCACACCTAAAAGTCCTTAGGAATTTCTTAGGTGGGTAGTCCGCCAACCCGCACTAGGCCAGCGTGGTGGACTATGGCCTAAACCCTCTCAATGGTAGAGGAGACCCGTACTCAGCAGTGGGCGTATATGGGTTGATGAAGAAGAAGAAGAAGAAAATTAGATGCTGGTAGGATAGTTTAGTAAAATAAATCTGCAGTGTGCTACTGACAGGTAACATAATCGATATTTAGGGCGGTGAAGTCTTACTAGGATATTAAGTAAGATTGAACGGGGTGTAGTAACATGCCCAAAAAAAGCTAACGTTTTTTTTGTTACTACATCGAACTTAACATCTTCCTCATTATGTGCCTAAAAATAAACCTTTTTTTGTTTATATCGAATATATTGAATAACATGAAATATCTTCAAAGTACTTCTTCTAGACATTTGTTCTCGGCCTCAGGTCTTAATAAATAAGTTTGGAATCTGTCAATATAGGTTTCGATAGGTCCTGATTTATTGAGCTATAGCTTTGCTCGAGGCAGTCCTAATATTCAAAACTATGTGATTACTTTCAAACTATACCTCATTCACGATAAGTTGATTCTTTTGGCAGATGTAAATTTTTCTGAGACATGACTTTGAAATAAAAAACGTATTATTTTATTATTTTAATGATTTGATAAATATAAAAAAATACATACAACACAAAAGTCCCTAAAGATATAAGCGTTATCCGAAAATTTTGAGACTTTATTGCTTCAAAGTAAAATTAAAATAGGAATACTGAAACTAATTGACGTTTGTATAATGTTACATTAGAAGCAGTGATGGCCTCGAGGTTTAGGCGCGCGGTCGAGAATCTCGGCGGTCGCGGGTTCGAACCCCAGGCACACACCTATGACTTTTCGAAGTTATGTGTGTATTCACATTGAATAATCACTTGCTTTAACGGTGAAGGAAAACATCGTGATAAAACCTGCACACCTAAAAAGTTCTTAGAAATTTCTTAGGTGTGTAGTCCGCCAACCCGCACTAGGCCAGCGTGGTGGACTATGGCCTAAACCCTCTCAACGGTAGAGGAGACCCGTGCTCAGCAGTGGGCGTATATGGGTTGATGAAGAAGAAGAAGAAGATAATGTTACATTGGTCGGACGGAAAGGGACGTAACATCGTTCATATCGATTTCCACGTCGATAATTTTATTGAACACTATGATGATCATGGCTGTGCTCCAGTTTCTTAATAAAAACTGTTTTAAAGATAAAACTATTTAATTTTTCAACCTTAATTTTTACATACTGGGCTATTTTTGGACCTCCCGTCAACTTAAAATAGGTGGTTTAGACCATGAAACTAAACAACTTTTCCAAAGAAACATGGGTCGAAACGTGATAAATAATTCGACCCTCCCATAGAAAACTGCTCACATGGTCGATTTCGTGTAGAAGGTCTGAATTTTTTTTCACTTTTCGACCCGTGTTTCTTTGGGGAAGTTGTTTACTTCCGTGGTCTAAAATATCTATTTAAATTTGGCTGGAGGTCTAAAAATAACCCAATATATTAAATAGGTACTTATTATGACCCACCACCGCTTATCTAAATAATTTTTTACATGTCGAAAGTAATAAAGAATTTCACACATAATGCAGTATTTTAAAACGCAATATTTTTTAACTACTCGATATTTTCTGTTTCCCATCATTAGTCGATATGCCAAAAGAATCAACTTATCGTGAATGAGATATAATAAGTAGTACGGGGTTCCCTTGATGATTCACCTAATTACCATCTTATTCCATGTAGCGAATTTGTGGGATCGCCAACGGGTATTTTGCAATATGAGTAATATTAAATATAATGTTATCGATTATATTTTAATGGTTAAATTTCGTCTAATATATAGTCTAATGAAGATTACTTATTTAGTTAAATATCTCCATCATGCCAGGTATTAATAATGATTTTCCCTGTGGCGTACTTGTTTGCACAACCAGAGGCCAAATACCAGCGCCATGACAAATGTTTGTATGGCCCACTAATATTTGTTTCGGGTATGTTTGTGTGATTGACATAAGATTTAAATTATCACGCATTTTGGTAAAGTCAAACTTTATCCAGAAACCTGCGTTATGCATACCTACATATGCTGAGAAATTTCTTAGGATTCTAGCCAGCAAACCCACACTATTGCTTTGTGGTGACCAAAAGATTTACCTCTTTTAGTTGTCGAGATCTGAGCCCAGCTATGAGACTTATATGAACAATAGATATAGTACGAGGTCTAGATGTTTGTGAGGTAAATGGTAAAATATTGACCTCCTTTTAAATAGACCGATGATTTCGCGAAAATCGTAGGAAACCGCCGCAGGATGCAGGCCGCTTTCGATAGAACACTTTGAAAGTTTCTGGGGGAGCCCTACGTCCAGCAGAGGACGTCTTTAGCCTAATGATGATGATGAAGTGGAGCTTTATATATATTTGATGATGATTTCTTTTGCTTACTCTTGCCAGGTTTGGCCGTTTTAAAATGCTAACGGAATGTTTCCAGTTTCACAATACAAAAAGGCGATGGCTAATGTATCAACAGACTAACGACAGACACTTTACACGTGTTCAAACTTTAAAAAGGGTGTTTCGATGTGAGGTGTAAAAATAATACCATCGGATTGGTAGTTAATTGTATACCTTTAGTAGTGTTTTAATGTCTGGTATGCGACGGATAATTAAATAAATAATGAAAATCCTGTTTGTAGAAATAAGTATGTTGCGATTGAGGGTTCTCAGGTTTGATTCCAAGGTTGGTAAAGTGTTAAAGCCTTTAATTTAAAATTTTCAAAAATAGCACAAGGTCTAAAATTTTATCTGAGTAAGAATACAATTATATATGAGAGAGAGATGGGATACAAAACATGCCTGCCTTGACTCTATGGTCTCAAAAACAGTCAGACCTGAAACAAAAAATTTGGTGAAACACACAATCATTTGTAAATCACACAGATTTGTTTGAGTGTGGAATCGAATCCGCAGTCTCTTGTTTCGCGAGCTGGTATCTAGCCAACTGTTAATAAACTAAGGTATTAAAGGGTATTTTAAATAATATAGAGCAAGATTACGTCATGATACAAACCTTAGTACTAGCCGTGGTCCTGAGCTGCTGCACGTAAAGGATGCTACATCAAGGCGTTATATTTTGTGTCTTCCTTGGCAGACGACAAACACGCAGTAGGGTTGTCACCTAATGCAAAACGATTAACTTTTCAATTTAACATCATACATCTTTACAACTGGGAGGGTTAGGCTTAAGTCCACTACGATGATCTTGTGCGGGCTGGCGGAATACACACATATGAAATTCCGATAAATTTAATGTGCTGGTTTCCTCATAATGTTTTCTTTCACAATTAAGAACGTGATAGTTCATTGTGAATATGCATGTCACTTTGGAAGCAGGTAGTAAAAAACATAAATATCCAGATGGGGTTTGAACCCGAGATCATCCAGATTCTCGAACGAGGACCTAAACCTCGAAGCCATCAATACTTGACTATGACTATACACTTAAGTACATATACTCACGTACTTACATCGAGTGGGAAACTAAACATTGTCAATTAATAGATTCGAGAAAAAACCCATTCATTGTTAATCAATCATTTTAAAAAGGGACGTAGTTGTTGAAACACGGGAGCATGTATCTACAACCGTTCCGCTGGATTGAACTCAAGACTCTCGCTATTTTTAGGGTTCCGTAACCAATGGGTAAAGTGGAACCTTATTACTAAGACTTCGCTTTCCGTCTGTCCGTTGGTCACCAGGTTGTATCTCATGAATAGTCAATTGAAATTTTGACAGGTTATGTATTTTTGTTTTTGCTAAAAAAAGAAATACTAAAAAAAACGGAATCAATAAATTTAAGGGGGTCTCTAATACAACAGATATCTTTTTGCCGTTTTTATAAATAATTGTCCGGGACCCTTCGTGGGCGAGTCCAATTCGTACTTGATCGGTTTATAAATTATTATTTTTATATGATAAATCTTAATTTTTGCTTTACAGTCATACACATTAATGCAAAAAACGGACATTATACAATAATAATTAAATATTTTAAAAAGATACAAGTACATATCTACGTACAGCCCTCAAACTGTTAAGGTCGCCATCGATCGCGCGCCGAATCACAATGCCCAACTCTATTGTCTATAAAAGCGATGCGCATGCGCACCTCATAAAGCGAAAGTCCACGAAAATGAAGGTGATTACACGTTTTTTTTATTATCGTGTCTGTGTTTGTGGTGTGTGTGATCTATATTCAGTGTTACGGAATTTTTAATTAATTTATTTTCATTTTTGTGTGAAGTAGTTTGATAGATTTTTTTCTTCGCTTTTATCTTTTTAATGATTTTATAATATTAAAAAATATTTTTTATTTTATTATCAATCAATAGTTAAAAATCCAGTGATACTTGCAATAAGATTTTTTTAAAACAATATAACAGAACAAAGTGTAACATATTAATAGGTTACACATTTGAAAAATAATAATATTTTAATAGAAATATATTAATATTAAAACTCTGTAAGAAATAACATATCACAAAATTAATAAAATCATGTCGTTAAACATCATCCCCCTGCCCTGGTCCCAATTTAATCCTTGGGGTCGGCGCAGTATGTTTTCTCCTTCCACACATCCCTGTCAGCCGTCATGTCTTCATTCACCCCTTTCTTTTTCATATCTTCAGCCACGCACTCCATCCATCTCTTCTTTGGCCTTCCTCGGCCCGCCCATCCATCCACTTTCATATTCATCACCTTTTTTCCTACATATGATTCATCCCTTCTCATAATGTGCCCATACCACGACAGACGGTTTCCTTTCATCTTTTCTATCACAGGAGCTACTTTCAGACTTCCCCTAACGTATTCATTCCTCACTCTGTCACACCGTGTTATACCACACATCCATCGCAACATTCGCATTTCTGCTGCATGCAGTCGTCTTTCATCCGTCTTCTTCGTTGCCCAACACTCTGATCCATATAGTACGACAGGTCTTATAATGGACTTATATATTCTGCCCTTCAATTTGAGGGGCATTCTGGGGTCACATATTGTGGATGAGACCTGCCGCCATTTCATCCAACCTGAGTTGATTCTCTGCCTTACGTCCTGGTCGATGTCTCCGTCGCTTTGCAAAAGTGACCCGAGGTAGCGAAATTCGGAACAGACTGGTACCGGTATTTCACCCAGTGTGACGGACACAGAACTTGAAAGACCGCCGTAGTCGCAAAACATATATTGTGTTTTGGTTTTGCTGACTTTAAGGCCAACATTTTCAAGTCTATGCCGCCACACCTCCAGTCTGTTCTGCACCTCGTGGCCACTTTCTGACACCAGCACGATGTCGTCAGCAAATAGCATGCACCAGGGTGCCTCTTCCTGTATACCTGCCGTAACGGCATCCATAATCAACAGGAAGAGGTAAGGGCTAAGAGCCGACCCTTGGTGCACACCAACAGCGACATCGAAACTGGCCGTAAGACCGACCGCAGTTCGGACTTGTGTACTGCATCTGCGGTACATGGCCCGAATCAACTGCAGGTACTTCTCAGGCACACATTTCTTCTTAAGGGCCCACCATACAACTTCACGCGGAACCCGATCGTAAGCCTTTTCGAGGTCAATGAATGCCATATGCAAGTTTTTGTGTGCTCTTCTGTATTTTTCGCACAGCTGGCGAATTGCAAAAATGGCATCCATTGTCCTACGGCCAGGCATAAAACCGAACTGGTTCCGTGAAACCTCACACTCCTCTCGTAGGCGTCGCTCAATTATTCTTTCCCATACTTTCATAGTGTGTGACATTAACTTTATCCCTCGATAATTGTTGCAATCTTGCACGTCCCCCTTATTTTTAAAAATAGGCACCAAATAGCTGGCGCACCACTCATCGGGTATCGTGCCGTCCTGCAACAACTTATTGAAGAACAAAGTCAGCCACTTCCACCCAACCACTTGTAAGACCTTCCATACTTCAACTGGTATTCCATCTGGTCCAACCGCCTTTCCATTCTTCATTCCATTCACAGCATTCTTAACTTCATCCATCTTAATTTCTCTCACTAATCCCATGTTTACTGGTATGTCCTCAAGCAAACCATTCCAATCATTCTCTTCATTCATTAGTCTCTCAAAATATGTTTTCCATCTGTTCTTGATTCTTTCATCTTCTGTCAATATTCCTCCCACTTCGTCTCTTATACACTTTATATGTGTAACGTCCTTCGCCTTTCGTTCCCTCGCTCTAGCCAGCCGGTAAATTTGTTTCTGTCCCTCAGGGCTCTCCAGTGACTCATATAGTATGTGTAAAATCATGTCGTTAAACAAATTTTAATATCTGAAATTCAGATTTTGTTAAAAAATGTATTCGAATGACAGTGGTGATAAATAAAGTGTGTATTAAATGAAATATGAGTCAATTCAG
The DNA here is from genome assembly GCA_030295005.1 of Cephonodes hylas. Taxonomy (NCBI): domain Eukaryota; kingdom Metazoa; phylum Arthropoda; class Insecta; order Lepidoptera; family Sphingidae; genus Cephonodes; species Cephonodes hylas. Next base: position 5,030,875 of record AP025386.1, on the reverse strand, counting down.
TAGGCTATTAATTAAAGAAAATATATATTTCAACTTGTTTTAATCATATATTTAAAAGATATAAATTCGGACTATATAAAATTCATTACTTAATTGGCTTCATAATTTAGTATTCAACTAGCGACCCGCCCCGGCTTCGCACGGGTGCAATGCTGATATTTAATGGATGTTATCATACATATAAACCTTCCTCTTTAATCACTCTATCTATTAAAAAAAACCGCATCAAAATCCGTTGCGTAGTTTCAAAGATTTAAGCATACAAAGGGACATAGGGACAGAGAAAGCGACTTTGTTTTATACTATGTAGTGATAAGTGATTGAGCCTCGCTACCATAAACTTAAAGTACAGTAATAATATGATTTTTCCATTATTAAAATTAGTTGTGAAGTTACCTCTAGGATGAGTTATTTAGGGTTATTTCATATTGGCGTTCACTAGTTCGAATCTTAGACACTTTAGACTGCTTGGTGTTATGATCTGTATACTTAATAAACACATTTTATACGGAACGAAATGCTATTTAAATCTTGTATATTCGTAACACATGTAAGGATATATGAATAAAGTAAGACATAATTAAAAAATAACAAATAAATGATATTATAATTAGAGCAACATTTATTCTATAAAAAATCTTCCGTCCTAAATCTAAACAACTACGCCACTAATACATATATTATGTAACAGGGACTGTTAGTGGTGTTATGTCTGTCGAGTCTGGCGGTGGCGGAGCCCCCTGCAGCCCCGTACGCGCCAAGCGGCTGGAGGCCGAGCGGTCCTGCTTTCGAACTCCCACAGAAGGCGCCACAGGTAATGTGGTTATTTTGATTTGTAAGCGGGTTAAAAAGTTGAGTAATTATAGGAAAAAATAATTAATCTAGAGATGCGTTATCGAAAAAAAGGAAAAATTGGCAATTAATGATTTTCAAGCTTTCAGACACTTTCTAGTGATATGATTTCAAGTACCTCAAATTCACTGATTATTGAGATGCATCCATATCAAAAATTTCTTTTAGCTAATAGCGATTATATTTTTTAATTTTGGAATCAAATAATTTGGCTACTTTAAAGACTTTACTCAGGGTAATAGACTGAAATTCTAGATCTTTCTAGAAAATTCCATCATCTCCTAGAATTTCCCTACAACGAAGTTCTCTTTACAGCCTCAACAGCAATACCTGCCAGCCCTAGACCCTCGCAACCAGGGCGTCCCCAGCAACGAATACGGCGTCCCTGATGTCTCCGTCCAAGGTCTTCCAACCCAGGAGCAGCAGCCGATCTTCCAGGCCTCTCCCATCCACGGCCAGCCCTCCCAGGGTCCTGCTTTCAACACCGACATTAGGAACTTGGACCAGTCTCTTCAGCACAACCAGGTAAATATTTGTTTATGAAATAATGGTCTTGGGGATCTAGAAATTAAAGGTGTTGCCTTTGAGGATAGGAACGAAAGAATTTATTTTTTCATCTTTGAATAATTTTAAAGTCTAGCAAGCGATCACGATTATAGCTTGTTTGTAGTCGAAATAATTGCTTAGAACTTATAAATCATGGAAAATCTACATTTTAGTTAAAATAATTCTACAATTTTCTTACTAAGACTTAATAATTCTAGAGGCATTAAGTTACTCACAGAAGACCTATTTTAGTTATATAAGGTTCCAGTATAAATTTTATCGAGTCAGAAAAAATCTTATTCTTATTTGCAGTACCAGATACAGCAAGAAACATACCGTCAGTTCCAAAGACAGAAAGAGCTAGAAGCTGCGCAGGCCAGAAGCAAATCCAACAACCTACCATCTCCGAAAGCTCCTAGACCTTTCGCCCGCACCACTCCAGCTCCAACTACCACAGCTGAACCCACCACAGAAGCCCGAGCCACTCAAGTCACCGAAGCCAATTTGAATGAGCGTGAGATCTTGGAAGACGATGGACCTTCTGCTAAGCTGCAGCAAAAGACCTCCGTTGAAGTATCTAAGCAGAACATTCAACAATACCCTGGAGAGTTTTATCTTAGTTCTTTGGCCCAGATACAACAGCAACCCCAGTTCGTCCCTCTTCAGCAGATCAGGAACTCCTACCTCCAACCCATTCAGGCTGAGAAACAGGTTGGTTTCGATGGACCGACGCACTTCGCCGCTCTGCCTTCAGTATTAGCTCAGCAGCAAGCTGGGATTCCTCAGGCTGTACCTCAAGCGCCTACTTTATTGATTGGCGAGCAAGCGCCTAATGGATACATCGCACCACAGCCTTTGCCCCAATACCAACCCTTCCCACAAGGACAATACCAACCAGCTTTGCAGCCTCAACCAGTGCAGCCGAACTTCATCCAGCCAAACCCTGATGCAGTAGCTCTTCAACAACCTTTAGAGCAGTACCAACCTGTTGCGTTCCAACCTCAAGCTGAGCCTTTGCCTCAAATCCAAGCGCAGCCTGTTCTCTTGCAACCACAACCTCTCCCACAGCAACCTCAAGGAAAAGACCGTGAAGAAATAGAAAATGACGGTGACAACTCTGAGTTCCAAGCTCAACAGGTTTACCAACAACCCCAGCAAGTATACCAACAACCCCAGCAAGTATACCAACAACCCCAGCAAGTATACCAACAACCCCAGCAAGTTTACCAACAACCTCAACAAGTTTACCAACAACCCCAACAAGTTTACCAACAACCTCAGCAAGTATACCAGCAGCCACAACAAGTGTACCAACAACCCGAACAGGTCTATCAACAACCCCAACAGGTGTACCAACAACCTGAACCAGCATTCCAACAACCCCAACTATACCAACAACCAATTCTCGTGCAACCCGCCAACCAATACCAAGCTCCCCAGCAGTTATTCCCAGCCCAAGAAAACAACCAGGAAGGATATCCTGGACAATTTGAGACTCAAGTGATTCAAGGGGCTCAACCCCAAAACTTCCAAGGTCAAGATAATTTGCAGAGTGGATTGGATGTCAACCAAGAAGGCAATGATATAGATCAAACTGAAGAACAGGAGTCTGATGAAGAAGACCAGGGAACCAGGAGTACGGCAGTAGCGACAGCATTTGGCGCAAGGTAAGATTCAAAAATCACACTTGGTAGCCTCTTGCTGGTCTAAAATAGTTATAATAAATTCCGCGATATAATTACTTACCACCTCCAAAAGTAATTGCTAAATATAACAATTACAATAAATTTCTCGTGTTCACAAATTGACATATCGTACCTTCGGTAAGACAAGGGCATAAACGGCAAAAATTCTTAAAATGAGTTAAATACGCCAATGTGTTTTAAAAACACCCAATTGTCTGGTAGAACAAAGTCAATCATTCAGTAAAAACATGCAATTGTGCCCTTGTCTTACCGGGGGTGCGATATAGTAAAAAGCTCTATTACCTTTTTAAAGACATTATTTTATTTAGTTTTAAAAACATTGTATCGTAGAATTTACTCGCACTATTATTATTTAAATGTCTTGGATAACTTGGGGAACAAGAGTTAAAGCAATACGATTTTCAACATTCATTATCAACCACAGATAACTTCGAAAAGTCATAGAGTGCCTGAGGTTCGAGTCTCATGATTACAAAACTTAATCATTTGACTCATACGGTCATTTTGAATACTTAAAATTCTGCCACTGTCTTAAAGTAGCACGTTTTAGGGTTTTAAGGTTGCTCGGAAACTTCGCAATGTCCCCGAAGCATTTGTTTATAATGTAACGCAGTGGTCGGCAACCCGCGGCCCGTGGGTGTTTTGACAATAAGTTAAAAATACCCAGTATAATATGTTACTCGTTTGATGGATTAACATTTGACAGTCATTCCAGGAAAGGCTGCTACAAATACGATAGCTAACATGCCACCAATTTGTAATGAAATCGCTGATTTTTTAGTAGCTTTCATTGTCAACCTATACACGTCCCACTGCTGGGCACGGGTCTCCTCATTGAGAGGGTTTTAGGCCATAGTCCACCACGCTGGCCTAGTTCAGGTTGGCGGACTACACACCTAAGAAATTCTAAGAACCTTTTAGGTGTGCAGGTTTTATCACGATGTTTTCCTTCACCGTTAAAGCAATTGGTAATTCAATGTGAATACACACATAACTTCGAAAAGTCAGAGGTGTTTGCCTGGGGTTCGAACCCGTGACCGCCGAGATTCTCCACCGCGCACCTAAACCTCGATGCCATCACTGCTCACTAGCTAGTAGTTTAGTAGCTTTATTGTAGTATATATATTTGTTTTTAAGGAATCTAAGGTAAATATCACAAGTGCGGGCTGTCTTTAGTTTATTTTACCTACCAAAAGGTTGGCGACCACTGTTGCAACGCATTGAATCACATCGGAACCTCGCCAAATTGGGGCGATGGCTTCTATTGTCACACTGCCATTTGCATGTTATGTGTGATCGAATTATGTATTCCGAATGTGAGGTAACCTTGTGACGTAGGCCTGTGCTTGCTGTATAGAATCTTGGTATCAGATGCTTCGACGTGAATAATTGATGAAGATAATATTAATGGGTATAAAAAGGGTTTAGGTCAATAGAAGTTATGTCTAACGAATGGTTGGTGCTCGCGTGTCGCGCGATAAAGACGTCTCAAATTAAGCAAGGTTTTCTATAAGGAAATTCTCCGTATCAGCAAGGAGTACGGAAATACCGACGAAAAAAACACTAATTAAAAAAAAAAAGTAAACTATTTATCAAGGGGATACCTTTTCAAAGATTTGTCTATATTCGCAAACGCCCATCACATCATCTACATAAAATTATATTATATTTAATAAACACTACTTTATTTTTATCAATTACCATTATTTAAGCATAACGAAAACAAATATTCCCATTCTTATTATTATTTACTAGCTGACCCGGCAGACTTTGTTCTGCCAAAACGATAAATGAAAGACCTAAACTTTTGTATAAAATGATTTTAAAACAAACAAATCGGATCCGTCTATAATATAAAAATGAATTGCTGTTCGTTAGTTTCACTAAAACTCGAGAACGGCTGGACCGATTTGGCTAATTTTAGTCTTGAAATATTCGTTGAAGTCCAGGGAAGGTTTAAATGATAAAATATGGAAGAATTGCGGGCAATATGATAAAAACAGGAATTTCATTTTCCCATATAAACTGTTCTATGTAATGTCCTGTCAAACGTTAAATATTTATCCCTTCAATGCGGGTAATTGTTCCCTCAAATTAAAGAACGGATTGAAATAAAGGGTTCGAATCGACAACATATATCTACAATATTCGAATAATTGCATATTTTACATTTTAAAAATGAAGAATAGTGTCACTCATTAATAGGGATTGACGTATTTGTTGGTTGTCAAACATTTATGTCAGCGTTCAGAACTATTTGTTATGTAAAATATAAAAAGCCTAATTATTATTATCTCCTTAGATGTGCCTGGTTTACAATTTACAACTGAGGGCTCAGTAATTAAACCAAGGCTGAAGCCTTTATAAATGGTAAAAAGCCAAATAAAATTATAGTAGAATGAAACGCATTGGAAAAGGAAGAGAATATGTATTACAAAAATGGATTAATCAATTTGTACAATCCGTTTATATAAAAATGAACAATCTTCCTTTCTGTGTCTGTATTTTAATTCTCTCTCTCTGGTCATCAGTGCGGTTAGCACGTGAGGTAGCTCTTCGTACATTTGATTGACTTCCTAAGTCAGGTCGTCTTCTCCTCGGCATCGTAAATTATAAAGCACAAAGGATTACCAAAGTAAAGAAAGTTCTCGCGCACGTAGCCACAAAGATAGAAGGATGCACTCACAGATATCGTAACACAATATCGTTATAATTTTTTCCGTATTCTGAAGTTCTCAAATCTATTGTCAAATATAAAAAAGGTAAAATACAAAAAAATAAAAATGTAATCTGACAGATCAACAACTGAAGTTAGTTGTTACGGAACGCGATATAAGATTCTCCAACGCGCACGCGAATTTGAACTTAATGCAGCGGTAATAAATTACAAATTGACTCTCGATATTAATTACAAAACATTTGTATGGGAAATAGAAAAGGGCTGTTTTGAGGGATTTCCCAGCAATTATTTGATTTTTTTTCACCTTTTAAACCTTCCCTGGACTTCAACGAATATTTCAAGACTAAAATTAGCCAAATCGGTCCAGCCGTTCTTGAGTTATGGAATTACAACGAAAAGTGGCATTGATTTTTATATATATAGATTCCCATACCAAACCAATATCATGAATACGAAATCCACGGATACTTTCAAATTGTCTATGTAACTGACATATTCCATTTTCAGAACGCAACCGCGCGTGTTCAGCCAATATGGCGCGCCGTTCCCTGTTCCTCGGGCGCAAGCGAGGCCTGTTACAACCACCGAGTCGCCTGTTGAGGTGGGTACTCGTGTATGAAGCACTTTGTTAGTTTAGATAGAATTAGTTAGGGAGGTTTTAATTGGTTTATAAAAATATTGGCATGGTTATTGTAAAGTTTAAAACGTTTTTTTTAATAAATGGTTAATTTTGTTGATTGCGTGTATGAATGTATATATTATATATGTTGTAGAAACTGATTATTCTCTCATCTATTCTTTCTTTGTTTCCATCCTATAAAAGATCGCCTTTAGCGATAAGACCGCCAATTGTAATAATTTTCCCTCTGTAATCTGGTTTTGTTCAATTTCCCCCTGTGTGCAATAAAAAATAAATAAATTGTAATTTCCATTAAGTATAGTTAGTATTTAGAGACGTGAAATTCAATAAAATATTGTCGTAATCGAATTGATCGTAGGAATTGAGTTTTACGTATGCATTTATATAAGCTGTGTTTTAGTAAGCTGTATGAAAATTATGTTCCAGGAGGTAACAGACGACGCTCCTGCAATCGCTCAGGCAGTCGCAGTTGCAAGCAGACAGAAAAACGCTAAGCTCAGGTAGATGGAACAAGTACTTTAAATACGGTAAAATCGCCTGGTCTTAGGCACAGGCTTGACCATAGACCCGGCGTCCTGCCCATAGCAAGGAAGCGTTAAAATCCCATGTTATCCCTCTTTTTTCTCGAGGGGAATGCTGATTATGGCTCTACTTCCCGCTAGACCTGGAGGGAGGGGGGCGGGAAGCGTATCTCGGGGTCACCACGGTAGCACGGTATCGTAAAAGGCAACTCAGCAATCATAATGATGGCGTTTCGAAAATTCCTATGGTCCATTTATGCCGTGGCCCCGGGTTCGATTCCCGGTTTGGGCAGTGTTATTCAGCTTTTTCAGTAGGAAATTCTCAGAAGCATCGAGTCTGGAATTGGGGTCGAAAAACGGCAATAGGTTCGCCCTCCATTACGTTGGATACATACATACCTAGCTAAATGTGGAGTTTAGAAATACACCTCTGCCTCATTCAAAAGTTATGTATGTGTGTGTAATTTTAATTATTGGTTGTTTTACATTGGTTCTTTTGGATTGAATGAAAAATAAATTAATTAACGTTAAGTTCAAAACTTGCTATCGATGCAGCAATGTACATCAATTTGATTATTTACAGGAGGAGTCGCATCCGTCCAGTGTTCACTGTGGATAGATCCGGTCACTTGGTCTTAGCTCCTGGACAATAAACATTAAATATATAACAAAACTTAAGAACTAATCTCAAATAAAATATCCAAACTTAATTCCCGTATAATTTATAATATACAATATATTTATAATATAATTATAATATTCCCGTATAGATTTTTGGGTATATGTATCAATTTAGAAATTTGCGTGTGATCTAAAAGTGTAGGTAATGAGTAAAAACAATACTGATTTTCTGTTTACAAAAGCTGTTCTTCATATCTTAATGATTTCATTCAAGCTTATATTTCTTAATTTTTGAGCCTGTCTGATTACGTTACTCTTTCTTTATAAATTTAAATTTTGGACCTTCGTTGAATTTTCTTAAAGTCCCTTAATTTTAGAAAATCACACGTTTTATCTATCAGTGTGTCTAATTTAATCGCAATTTGTTTAGCAGCTTCAACTGTGTGTTACAACTCAATATGATTTATTCAGTAATGTTTCACTTTTAAATTTCTATATTTAAAATACCTTTAAAAATAAGAACCAATTGACAGGAACCAGTTTTAAATACCTAAACATGAGATTAGTTTTTCCCATCCAACGAAAGATGTCAAGTTTCTATTAAGTGCTTAAAATTATAAATCTATTTATTTTCCGTAAAGCTATTCAAGTGGAGTTATTTAGCTGTGAATAAATACTTCGATGCGATTGTTGCATTTTCATTTAATTCCTGTCTTATATAATTTAGAATTTTATGTAAACGAATAAGAAGATTTAATGGAATGGGTTGATAAGGTAAGACTGGATGTACGAAGTTATTATGGTGCCTAGAAGGTGGGGTATAAGAGAATAAAATATATTGTAATTTTTATTCACTTATATACGGACAAAGAACTATTTTACGACGATGTAGGCTTAGGAATTAGTTCATAAAAACTTAGCCTGGATACTTACATGTTTTAAAGATTTGAAAAACTATATATGCTATCGATTTTAGAGTGTATCTAGATTATGTAAATTAGTTTGAGTGTACCCATTTCAATCGATATTTAAATTATGGGTATTAAAAATAATATTCAGATAAATTTCGAATAAAATAACTATGAAATCGTCACAAAGGTTTCATAATAAACATGACAAGACCATACATGGATAGCAAAACTATGAAAAACGTCGGTACACTGGTAATAACGAAAGCATTCTCTTTGACAAATCTCAACGGCACATCTAACAACATTTTTAGACGCTTAAATTTATCCACATCTTCTGTGAATTGTGGTTCAGTCTCCGATAGTGTTAATTCTTCTTTTAAATCAATATCACTTGTTGAACCCGGAGTGACAACTTCAAAATACTCTTTGAAAATCCTCGTGATTAATTTTTGACTAAGCTTAGCCGTTAGGACATCATTCGGCCCATTCGGACACAGCTTCATCATAAGTTGATCTATAACTTGGTTCTCAATTAAATCGCATTGAAGGTTTTCCTCAGTTTTACTCATGTCAACGCATACGCTTTTATCTACCATCACCTTTTCTTTCACTGCACTGTCTAATTCTTTCTTATCATTAATTTTCTTGAAAAGGAAATTTTTGTATTCATCAAAATCAAAAGCCCTTTTTATTTCTCTTATTATTTTCTCCGGTAACGTTTCCTCTATTCTTTTTAGGCCCGCTTCAATTACCAACATTATTTTATCCCACATTTCAGATAACGTCGAAGGATGATTATTTTGAAATGTGAAGTTTGCTTTTCGTTGAGATTCTTGATTTTCTTTTAGTTTCGCCTTAATAGCTTCTTCATTTGGTAGAGTTATAAACTTTTGTGCAGCCAAGTTTCTTTCAATGTCAAAATTTTTCTGTAATATGTTCTTAGACATATCAGTTCGTTTTGTAAAGGTATTTTCACCTTCTTGTTTTGGATATGTTTTGTTTTCTTTTGTGATTATAACGGTGTTTCCATTTAATTTGCTTGTAGACTGTATCGTTTCAGGCAAAAATCCCAAATTAATAACAGTATCTAATAGCTTTTGATTATTGTATTCAGTTTCCCTTCTAAAATCATTGTGTCCTCGCATTGTTTCATTTGATGCGGTTTCGGAATTTGTTAACGTAATATTGGAATTGTCGGTGGATTTATTAAAATCAGAGCTTGTTCTTGCAATCAAAAATGTGTTCTCGTCGATGGACATAATCATACTCGACTTCTTTCTGTTGCCAATAAGTGTATCGTTACTGTTTGCATCTTTGATATTATTTGACTGAGCTGGTTTTGGTTTCTCGGCAAAAGAACCTTCATAAGAAGGCGCTGTTGATGTCAAATTAACTTGAGGCAATACAACCGTTTCAGTCCTAGTTAAATCCTCTTTAGGTACATAATTCATAAGTTCGTTACGGGTGCTAAAAGGATTTGATTGTTTCGTATTGTTAAAAGCTACTGCAACCGCCACGTTTATAACATCATTTTTATATGGAATCACATTCTCTGACGACACTTGAATTACAGAATCGCCTGTGTTTACGCTGGTGTAGCCCTCAGTTTTTGAAGACGTTGAGCTCCATTTACGAGTTATGGTGCTATCACTAGAGTAACATAATACACCCTTCTTAGTCGTTGAAGAACTAAATGATGACAGACCATCATTACTGTTGCAATCATCAGTAGCATGCTGTGAATCTACTCCGAGCAAGTTTTCAACTGCAATAACTTTTTTTAAAATCCTTGACCGCGTTACTATGTTAGACAGATTACAAAGACTGTTCTCAATTATACCACTTGCCATAGCATGTCTTTTAGATTTATCATGGTATAGTTTCCTGGCTATCATTTGCTGGGAGTGCTTGCATTTAAAATACACGTTTCGAAACTTTGTTGGACGTTTGTTTTTCCGGTTTTTCTTTCTTGTGTTGTCATCTTTAATTCGCTTTGCATGGGTTGCGTTAAAAATTACTTCGGGTTGAATCATTTCTGCCATAAAGTTATTATCATCTTTTATAATGACCGTCTCAGTTTCAATAACTTTTTTAGTGTCGCCGTACTTATTATATATGTTATTTTTGTTGTTTTCAACAGGAATTTCAATTGTATGTGCAATATTCTCAATTCCATTCGAATCCAACGTTGTGACGGAGATTTTCGGTGTAACTGAAGTGATGCTATCTGGAGGACTTTTTGTATAGATCATTTGCTGAATAGTCATCAAGTCATCGTAGGTATCTTGCATAACAATTGGCACCATGTAAGTTGGCCCATTTTTAGGATAGCGTGTTACAGATTTAATCCTTTTCACAGGTTCTTTTGCGAGATTACAATTTTGTATGTTAGCTTCCATTATAACTCGTACAACTCGTTACAAGTTAATTCTGAAACAAGCACATGAAAAATAGAAATAATGATAACGTATGTTATAACATAAATGTGTTTAATTACAGCGTGTAACAAAGGATATAGCAAACTTAACATTTTAGGAACAAAAAATTGTTTCATTTAAAAACCCAGATCAGATAGTTTCAAATATAAAACGCTGTTATTCGCTATTCGTACGGGCGACCGTATTTCTCTTATTCTGGTAGTGTTTGGAAGACTTTCGCGAACGAAATCTTTAGTGATGTAGCTGTAGAATAAACAGCCTATTATTACCAGAGGAATCCAAAGTACCAGACAATAAATAAGTCCTTCGCCAAAGCCTATACCTCTATGAGTTGTTTTTGGGTTATTTTTGTCACAATCGTCTAGGTCTGCAGATTTACATTCTTCACAATCATTTAAATTAGCTTGACGTGTGCAAAAGCTACTACTGTCGCGCAATGACGCACTGTTTTGTGGTTCTGCATTAGATTTCTTAAATATAGGGTCTTTTTTATTGGATGATTTGCTGGGCGTGGAATAACAAATATTATCATTGTGAGCACCCTCGCAGTAATATGCTAAAATTTTATTTTTATCAGAAGATACATCAATGAGGGATTTTGATTTGGCAGTTGTTCTATCTGGTGTATTTTCTGTAACTGTCATGTCTGTTACTCGGAGTACCGACTCGCTTTCGATAATTTTGTATGACGTGCTTTTTCGCATCAATCTATGACACATTTCAAATGTGTCTCTCTTAGGTTCCTTGGAAAGTTTAATTCCAGCCAGGAGCAAGTTTTTAGCGAAGTCATTAGATATTTGAATCCCTTTCGAAGTGGGCTTGAATGTAGCTTTAAAATTCTCTGCCGTTGTGATATTCATTACATTGGGTTTTTGTCGACTCAAATTCCTTTTTCTATTTTCCTTTTTGATTTCTTCCGTCACAAGCATTTCTGCTTTACGTAGTAAGTCTTTCACCACTAATTTTAGATCGTGTATCTCTCGTACTATTTCTGATGTTGCTGATTTAATACCTCGACTAGCTGTTGCATGTATTTTGATTGGTTCAGATTTAATACAATTTTCTGTATTAAATATATATTTTGCTTGGCTAGCAGCGCCGTCAAGTAATGCTATAATGCCTGGGTTACATTCAGGATAATCATCTGATATCTTTTTGGTAGATTTTTCTTCTAGGGTATCTGGACAACTTCTTATTACTTCAGTTTCTGTTTTTAAAACAGGAGTACTCCCATATACAGCAGAACCAGATATGTAGGTAGATGCATCTAGACTATTTTCTTTAACGGGCAACACATTAACGTGGATATCAAGTTGAAAATTTCTATTGCAGCTACCTTCAGTGATACAGTCTAATATATTTTGTATATGCGTTAAAAGTTCTTTGTTATTTGTAACATTAGTATTTCTTTTACTTTGGATATGCCGTCTTTGTTTTGATGTTTTAAAAGTCCTCCTTCTTTTAGAAAGGTATACATTTCTTCTATTCTTATTGATTGGAGTTTTCTGTTCATTGCTGACTTCATTTGGGAATTCAATGCTTTGACTCAAAAAGTCTATAGTTATCAGCGGTTCGCTTTGATCTTTTTCATTAAGCGTGTTATAGTAGCTATCTGAAGTATATTTATCAACTTTAATATTTAGGCTATTATGTAAATTTTGTACTCGTCTTAAATTATTATCTCTCAGTGTAAATGTCTCACTAGTTGGTAATTGATTCATATCGAGACGAGTTAAGTTTGCGGGATGGTCTGCATATAAACTTTTCATAAGACTTGGCATATCTTCTAGCTCTACCCTCTTGAATTCTCTATGTCTCTGTTCACCTATATCGTATTTTTCTGTAAAATAATATGATTTCTTGTAATGAGGTTTTGAATGGAATTCCATTCGGCGTTTCTTTGCATTTTTCATGCCATATGTAGCGCATCTTTTAGTCAAAGATCTGGTAGATAATGCCAGTAAATCAAAACTTGACGAGTTCACAAGTTTTCTTGACTTGTCAAAAGATCTTCTTCTGATATATTTTTTATTGATCTTGTAACATGATTTCAGTTTTAGCAGATTATTATTCCTTGGAATGCTTAAAGTCGATAACATTCTCAAGTTTTTAATTGGAGATGGAACTGATTGAGATGACCATTCTTTGCATGTGATGCTAGAAGAATTTATTACGATTGGTCGAGATTTCTGTCTACAATATTTGCAAATTAGCGATGCGGTTTCCACATTTTTGTTTTTGACTTCATAATTGTTCTCATCTTTGCTGAGAATATAAGTTGATCGGGACGAAGTGCCAATAATATTTCCTTCTTTTCCATGATGCAGTATAGAATGGAGTACAGTCTCTATCCTGTTTTTTGCTTCTTCGTTTTCTAATAAATGTTTTTGGATCCAATCAGTGAGCAAGCCTTTTAAATTCTCCACCATAACAGTAGCCACGTCTACTTTCCTTGGTTCTTTTGCAGTAGTTCTACTATCGCCACACGCTCCATGCCGAAATTCTTTAATTGTATCTATATCTGTCATAACAGCGGAACATTTTGACTTATTAGAATTAGCTATTGTTGATTGCTTGTTCCTTTTACTTTTATAATATCTCCTGAGTATGCATACGTCTGTTTCTATACTTAGATCTCTTTTAATTTTATTCCCATCGACATAATAATCATTACTTCGAGAAATGGTTTTCGCTTTGTGTAAAAATCCGTATCTATTGTAAAACTGCGTGGTTCCTGAACATGTTCTAGAGTGTGTGCATATTGTATTAGATTTTTTGTACAATATTTTCGCATCTTCGCAGTTTTGCAGGTAGTTGTTGCACTTGCCCATAGCAGATTTGTATGGAGCGGTCTTGTCAAATCTTCTGGAATCAAAAATACATGTATTCTATTCATCTTTGTTGTGTTTACTTGCGTTTTATTGTCTTCTTATGGACGAGGGACTTAGTAGTAAACATAAATATACATATCCGTTAACGTATTGTAAAAAAATCTTTAAAAGCAGGAACATTTTACAATCACAAGGTGTTCCATAGAAATATTGGTCTGCAATTGCAAATATTTTTTCATGTTCCTCATCAAAATGAAACACAAATCAAAAATGAACCACCCAGTAACTTTCATACTTAAAAAATTGTGAAATTGTTTTATGAGTAGAGAATAAACATATGCGTGTACTTTAAAATACTAACCAGTTATTCCTGTCCGGGCATTTTAAAAATACACGAGATTTTAAATCCAAGTTTGCTTTCATTATTTTAGGCCATGAGAAAATTTACTACGCTGTCATATTATTGACTTTGACAGTTTCCAAGCACTTTTATTATTTTATCGGAATTTCATGCCAGAATTATTTGTGATACTTTTAAATAAGCTATGGTTAAGTTTAGGCGCGCAGTCGAGAATCTTGGCGGTCGCAGGTTCTAACCCTCTAGGTACACACCTTTGACTTTTCAAAGTTATGTGTGTGTTCATACTATATTATCAGGTGCTATCACGATAAAGAAACACCATCATGAAGAAACCTGCACACCTAGAAGTTGTCAGTAATTTCTTACTGACAACTTCTAGGTGTGCAGGTACTTCTTAGGTATGTAGTCTGCCAACTGGCACAAGAATAGTGAGGTAGGCTAAGGCTTGAACCCTCTCAGTTGTATGGAAGGCGCATTCCCAGCAGCCCTCTGCTGGGAAACGTCCCTACGTTTGTGACCTGAAGATGATGATGATATTTAAGATATAGATAAAAAACACTTTATTGTGCACCATTTAAACATAAGAATAACTAGTACAAGAATAACACAAAATACAGTGAACAATCGGCGGTCTTATCGCTTATAGCGATCTCTTCCAGACAACGGCGCGTGATGGAATATACTAACAAGTATTTAGCGACATGTGGACCCCCACATGTTAAACACCCGTTTAAATGATACAATACACATAACTATATATTAAACTGGCGACCCGCCCCGGCTTCACACGGGTGCAATGCTGATATTTAATGGATGTTATCATACATATAAACCTTCCTCTTCAATCACTCTATCTATTAAAAAAACCGCATCAAAATTCGTTGCGTAGTTTTAAAGATTTAAGCATACAAAGGGACATAGGGACAGAGAAAGCGACTTTGTTTTATACTATGTAGTGATTTTAGAGATAAATTTGACACGAAAAAGGTTAACAAATAACTATAAATTCAATCATAATTTCGCCTACATTCCGTTAGCGTAAGAATCGAATGGCCAGCCCACTTGAATGCCTCCGAACATAAATCTGATATCTACAGTGTGGTCCGAGAGCCGCGAATATTAACAAGTTTATCATGATTCGATTAAAACTTGTAACTTTGGGTTGGAGATCCCTTTGAATGGCTCTCGTAAATATGAGATTGGGGGGTTCGTCTCAGTGGGTTTGAAAGGGAATGAAGTATGTTGCCTCTATTACAGTGATTTTAAATTAGTTTAATTTAAATTTGACGATTGAAATTTCTTAGATTGAAAATATTTTGATTTTGACTACTTCTTATTTATTATAAGGATATGAAAAAAAAGAATGTCTTTAAATTTTGAACATAGTTCATTCCGTTATATTTCTTTTAACGCCCTGGTTGAAGAGCACATTATAATAGAGAAAACTACACATTATATCTATTAAATAATACTAGAATTTCTCTTGACCAATGAACATGGCACTGCTGGGTATAGGACTCTTTTACAACTGAGGGATAGACATTTGTCCACATTCTCCTAGGGCGTGTACGCGAACAAAACTCCAAAGAAATTCCTAAAACTTGTTCACAGATACCTCAGAATTTTCTTCTTCATCGTCAAATGACGTGTTAATTCATTATGCATACACATAAGCCCGCGTTTCCTAAGTTTAGCCTCAACGGTGCGCCTGAATTTCCAGGCCATATCTTAATTATTAGTAAAATATACCTACTTCTTACTAGTTTCTAAAAAGTAAAAAGGAATTATTTACCCTACGTTGCAGTATTTTCTTCATTTTCTCCACATTTTGCATTCCTGTGCCAATAACGACATTCGGAAGCTGGATGGGTAGAGGTTGGCGCTGCGCACACACTATAAATGATTTATGCCATTCCACATGTTTTAAATTACGTGCAAATACAATAACAAAGTCTAAAATTTTTGCTGACTTTCTAGAACTTTCAACCACCTTATTTGAAACATGATCGTATATATTTTTAATTTAGCTTATATAACGAAAAGCAACATACTTATTCACAAATGGTGAAAAAGATTTTTGTGTGAACAAATCATAATTAATTTACGCCGAGGTACATTTTTTTACCAGGTTTTCTTTGCCCAACCCTACATAGTAATTTCATTTGTATATATGGGCGTATCTATAAGTATCTTCATCAACCCATATACGCCCACTGCTGAGCACGGGTCTCCTCTATCATTGAGAGGGTTTAGGCCATAGTCCACCACGCTCGCCTAGTGCGGGTTGCCGGACTACACACCTAAGAAATTCCTAAGAACTCTTAGGTGTGCAGGTTTCATCACGATGTTTTCCTTCACCGTTAAAGCAAGTGATAATTCAATGTGAATACACACATAACTTCGAAAAGTCAGAGGTGTGTGCCTGGGGTTCGAACCCGCGACCGGCGAGATTCTCGACCGCGCGCCCAAACCTCGAGGCCATCACTGCTTTTGCATCTATAAGTATGTTTAACATTAACTACCATTTCAAAATCTAAAGACAGTTTTTACAAAAATCTTTACGCTACATGTCAAGTTTTCAATAAACCTAACATAATATTCGGTCGCCAGAACGTACTGCTGATTTAAAGGATTTATAATGGCTTCCGAAAATACGCCATCTTGCCCAAGACAATCTGCTTACTAAGCTTATCCCAACTTTTAATCGACCTAGGTAATAAACCTTTCTAACTACATATCACTGGCTCACTATTACGTTTTAAGTTTTGTAGACGAGGCCCGTGCCCAGCGGTGGGATGTAAATTGACATGATAATGAGGTAATTGTCATAATATGCCTAAACAATAATAACTTAATTATAGAGAAGTGGTAATACGTTTTTTAAATAGATGAGACTACAGTTGCCTACGCTCCTATGTAATGTAAGATTACGATTCTCGTACTGAGTCTTATGTTTTTCTTTATGGACCTTTTAATAATGCAAGCAAAACAGGAAAAAACTACAAAGCATAATTCACTTTTACTTTCAAAACATATTTTTTCCTATTTCGTGTTGTTTAACAAATCCTATTCCCCCATTCCTGTTTCATTTCACTAAAGTCGTTTGGCAGCGCGAAACTCAGACACATCACTGGATTCACGTCTTGTATAAATCATAGGGGTGTCAAACGGGACCATATCTCAGCGGGAGTGACAGCCCTCTTCCGATAGAGTGTTGGAGGGAAGAAAAAAAATAAGAGGGTACCGGAGGTGACATGTGAGCGTACTTGCTTTGTGATTTGAGCACACTTGGATGTGTGGGTAGTTTGTATTAAAATAGAATATGGTGTTACATATAACATTGGTTTGTACGTCATAATTATGTGAATGTATGTTGATTCGAAAGTAAAATTAACAGATTTAAGTTACTATTTTAACAGGTACATTAATCCTAAAATTAAAAATGTACCTAAGTTTATTGTTAAATATTTTGAGTCTTAGTAGCATATGTAACGTAATTCAATAAAATTAAATAAAAAGACATCTTGTGGTAAAACATTATAAACGTAACGCTTTTTAAACACTCTTCTCAATTGGAATAGGCCATTTTTTTAAATCAAGGGGATTCTAAATTTCCAACACTCAATAATGACTTTTTCGTTTAATCAAAGTATTAGCTTGTTTTAGATTAACGTATGAAAATTAGTCTTTTGAAGTATTTTTTGTCTGTTAGATGTAAATAATAATACCACCTACTTTCCTTATTACTATTGGTTACACATCGCTGCCAAGAACACGACATGAGGCGAGCGAAAATTCAATTTTTCAAAGCTTTTAAAACTTACTGCAAAAAACATAACAAGATCTTATTCCGTGCCAATACACGCTTTAATAATCCGCAGTGACAATACGATGTATTGTAATTATTATATTGTTTTGAATGGAAATTCAAGTGAGGAAGTGCGGCTTGGCGGATTACACACCTGAGAAATTTCTAAGAATTGTGCACAGGTTTCCTATTTATGTTGCTTCATAATTCGGTATAAATACAATGCATAACTAAAATGGTTTAAAAAATATCACCCTCTTGTTAAAAATATATTTATTTGCGTTAAACTTCCTTCTCTGGTAATAAATAAAATAAAAAAAGCCTTTTATTTCACATCTTTGCAATGTAACAATTAGTAGAAGATTTATAATATGTTTTCTTTCATGCAATAGTAAATATAAAAAAGTATTCATATTTCTTTCCATCATTTTTAATTATAACTAATGCATTTCATAATTTATAATCAGGAAGCTATACGACTAATAAGTAAAAAAAAAAATACTTTGGTATTAGAAATGCATAAATTTTCAGCTCAATTTGTCAAAATATATTGTCCGAGGAAGCTGTTTTTGACAAACAGACAAGGTTCCAGTATTCGGTTTTAGGTACAGAACCCAAAAAATAACACAAGTAACAAAGAATTCAGCGAAATTATATGAAGAGGAAATTATAAAAGGAGCGCTGATTGTTAAAAGCACAAAGGGTTCAAGTAAAAAGGAAAATTAAAATTCAACTTTTGAACATGTTTGTTAAATTTAGGTTTTTTTAGTACGAAGAATAATTTTACTACTTCTCACAATTAGATAATTACAACTGGTATAATACAAAAGTCCGGATTCAATTTCTAGTTCTGGCTTAGTTTTTAATAGTTTTGTTAATTTGTTTCTAAAAAACTAAATGATTAGTGCTACGTTAAGTTGTGATGGCCTCGAGGTTAAAGCATGTGGTCAAGAGCCACAGCGGTCGCAGATTCAAACCCCAGATATCTATTTTTTTGAAATTACATACTAATACATGTTTAGTCACAAAGAATAACGGTAATTCGTTAAAAAGTACGCACTTTAACAGTGACGGAATACATCGTGAGGAAACCGGCACACACAAAGTTCTTAGGAATTTCTTAGGTATGTAGTGCTGCGAACCGCACTAGGCCAGCGTGTGTTAGATAGTCCATTTAAAAACCGAAAAGAACATTTCCTTTCGCATACGGAATTGCAGTCAATAACTATTCTATTTTTATATTTCATATAAAAATACATATATAAAACCGCAATGGATTACAAAATTAAAACTTTTCTGGTTTGTTGGTACATTTTAATTGCATCCAATTAAGAGAAGCGTTGGACACGCTGTCGCTAAATATTTCATTTTGCTAATATTTCCATTTCGTTCTCATCGAGTTTTATTTCGTAATAAGGTTTTAGATGTTTACTCATGCCTTTTTACTGCTTCTTTGGACCAAATATTGCTTCAATTCCCGGGTCGGGGAAAGTGTTAAATTCAGTAGCGGTATTTCCATGTCCAGTTTATAATTATTTGTTATGAGTATATTCTCATTTATATATCAAATTCATCATTCGCCTATATACGTTCCACTGTTGGAAACGGGCCTCGTCTGTTAAGTCATGCTAGTCTAGTGCGGGTTGGCGGAATATACCTACGTAAGAAATTTTAAGTTCCCTCACGATGTTTTCCTTCACCGGTAAAGGACGTGATAACTCGTGAATACGCACATAACTTCATAAATTTTGAACCTCAGAAGGGTTTGAACCTGCCACCGTCGAGACTCTCGACAGCCTAATCCTCGAGGCCATCACGATTTTTATCGCCATAATAACCTTTAAGTATTCCTAAAGATTACGCCAAGGCATAGCTGATTTCTAAATGTAATAAAAAAAATGAAAGACGTACTAAAAGAAATACCCCTTTTTCATACCAAATAAACCGCCCCTAGTTTAAACTTTAAGGTGCATTCGGTGTTAAAACATCGATACAAGGATTTACTATTGGTAGTAGTGTTTTGTTTCCTAACCGTGTTTTGTTTAGAATAACTGGACATCTGACGGGTGTGTTTTTATGACCAAGATTTTACTAAACAGTGACTTTAATCGGAAGCCCGTAGGATAGACTTTCATTATGTACTTAATGTAGTATTGGCTTTGATAGTAAATGATAATACAGTATGAATTCAGACCGTTATCGGAAACTGAGGCAGGTAATAGCTACGGTTATTAAATTGTTTTTAATACATACGTAATTCTTCTTCTTCTTCATCAACCCATATATACGCCCACTGCTGAGCACGGGTCTCCTCTATCATTGAGAGGGTTTAGGCCACAGTCCGCCACGCTGGCCTAGTGCGGGTTGGCGGACTACACATCTAAGAAATTCCTAAGATCTTTTAGGTGTGCAGGTTTTATCACGATGTTTTCCTTCACCGTTAAAGCAAGTGATAATTCAATTTGAATACACACTTAAATTCGAAAAGTCAGAGGTGTGTGCCTGGGGTTCGAACCCGCGACCGCCGAGATTCTCGACCGCGCGCCTAAACCTCGAGGCCATCATTGCTTCATTACATGCGTAATTACTACACAGTAATTATATACATACAGTAACTTTAAAAAAAATCCCGACAAAAATTATAAATATTTACCTCCTTTTAACGACCACATACTGATACTCGTGGTTATATAAGAATTTTTGGTTGTGGGCTGGCACAAGAATTTAGGGTGCGCAGGTTTTATCACGATTTTTTCCTTCACCATCATTACGACTACACGGATAACTTAGAAAAGTCATAAGTATGTGTCTGGGGTTTCATCCCGCGACCGACGAGATTCACGACTGACCTTACTACTATTTCCTTCATCATTCATCATCATTCACAGCCTTCCTTCATCCCACTGCTGGGCGTAGGCCTCTCTTTTGGCATGCCATTCTTATTTCCTTACTTCTATTTATTTATACCCTATTTTCCAAACCCACCTATACATATTACAATCAGCAACCATATGAACACAAGCCAAAATCTTTATTCACCCCATGAAAGTTTCACCATAAACAGTGCAATCCCGCTTACGTAGTTCCCTCTCTGATTCGTGTATTCACTTAGTCTAATTACGCGCATATTGTTTCATATGTTAGGGAGCGCTTTTGACCTACTTCCATGTCTATTGGATTGTTAGGGCATGGATTTGGTGAACACGATGAGAAAACTTCACAAGATTAAAAGGGAGAGTCACAATGGAACTAGTCTTTCATAGAACAGTTGAATAAGAGTAGAAAAGAAATGTGAGGATGCCGAGCGTTCCAAACATATGATTAAACTGTCATACGTGAATTTTCTATGCCCATCCCGCACTAGGCCAGTGTAGAGGACTAAGGCCTAAACTCTCTCAATGGTAGAGGAGACCGTGCCCAGCAGTGGGAGATAATATATGGTATTGCGTGTTGACATGGCCGCTTCTTAGTAAGTCGGGTTGCGTGTAATTTCAACACTTTTATAAATGTTTAACTACCAATAATAGCCTTCAATATTGATTGATACTTTTATCATTGGTCGTGTGATCGTAGTCGAATAGGTGATAGACAAGCGGGGACAATACTATTTCCGTTCTAATCTTATTCAGTTGTTTTGAACTCTAAAAGAAAAAAATCGCCAATAATTCTATATTAAGACGTGCATTACTCATGTTGTTTTCTTAATACTATGTAGCACTTAAGGGAGCATTGAAGATGACGGGAAATTTTTACTGAGCCTTCTCAGTCTCAGTGAGACCGCACTCCGCTGATTACAAATATAAATGCCACATAAATATATACAGCAGTGGAATATAAACGTATTTATGTCACTAAATATACGCGAGGCAAATATTTTGTCGTGAATGCGTCTCGGCGAGAAGAGACTTTTATACGCGACCCGACGGCTAAATTGTGTAACTCGCGAATCGTTTTTTTATGTTCAGCATGTTTTTTATGTTCTACAACTTTGATGCTGGGATAATATTTTTTGCAGAAATGTTGTAACTAGACCGGTTTGTAATGTGGATTCAGTTTAAAAAAAAAAACACAATATAGATAGTTTGCCATATATAAATATGTAGTTCTGACACCATGTTATGTAAGGGTATTTAACAGGCATAGGTCAGGATAAACGAAGATATACGAAGGAGTAAATAAATAAACAGTTACATACATTTCTGACCCCAGACTAGGATACAAGTCCTGTGTCGTGGATGTGACGAATTACTCAACACTTTTCTGTCTCACGAACACCCAGGCTCGAGAAAATATTTGTGGATAACACAATAATTTGTCTCAGCGAGGGATCGAATCCGCGGATTCTCGTCGCGCAAGTTAGTGTCTAGTCAACTGCACGGGGCTCAGAAGTTCAGTACATCCCTACATAGTTCTGGCACCACATAGGAGCCGTGTATCGTGGGTATGAAAAACTAATCGAGACTTTGTGATCTCACAAACACATCCGATACATATATTTTTTTATTTCTTTATTTCGATATTTTAACCAACTACGCCACGAGCCTTAAAAATTTAGCGAAAATTTTCTTTATTTATGTATCTAAAAAGCAATACTCTTTGTATCGGTAATATAAGTTTTTTTTCTACATTGCCATCCTAAAAAGGAGACATATTTACATACCTTTAAAAAACAAGCTAAAATATTCCAAGTTTAATACCCAGATACGTATGGTAAATATGTTTGTCCCCGTTCAAATATTCTGAGCAAAATATTTGCTTGTTTACAAAGTTGAGTTTTAAAATTCCTCGGCGAATATTTTCGACGTGAGCTACTACTGGTTAAAGTATTTATTTTGTTACAAAGTAGCCAATCGCTTTGCCTTTTATGAAGCGCGCATTACGGAACTTAAATGTAAGAGGCGTCCCTTATTCTTTGACCCATTATGACTTAAATTGTAAAATGACTACCCCGCACTAGCACGGTACAAGATGGTCCGAGAGATTTAGTGGCCTCGGTTTTGATGTAGGGTCGGCGAAAGTGTTATTGGAGTTTTAGACTTGGAAATTCTCGTTAGCATCACATAGTCTAGTCTTGAAGGTTAAATTATTCGAAAAGGTCTAGATTGATACGCATAATGAGTAAAAACTCAAACTGCGTATCAAATCAAAGGGCTCGTTGATTAGTGGAACACCATACACTATAAAAAAATCCAAGATGGCTGCCACGGCGAATCACATTTTTTTTTCACCCATTCTTTCACATTATAAATAATTTTAAATTTCCATCGGGGGTTTTACCTTTAAGTTATGTAATACGATATCAATATAATCTTGTAGGCTCTTGCCTACACTCAAATTTAGCAGAAATTTCGCTTTTTTACTTATCTATTTCGATTCTAGGGCTCGCAACGTATATGCTGTTTTACGAGCGGCTCTCGACATATTGACGTGTGATGTCCGCCGTATATAACCTACCTATGGCCGATACATTTTACTACATTCTACACTTCTATGTATCTCTATGTTCTCGTTACCTGTACTTTTACGCGTCTCCCCTTGATTGAATTATAGCTTCATAATTGCTTTCTTCTTCATCAACCCATATACGCCCACTGCTGAGCACGGGTCTCCTCTACCATTGAGAGGGTTTAGGCCATAGTCCACCACGCTGGCCTAGTGCGGGTTGGCGGACTACACACCTAAGAAATTCCTAAGAACTCTTAGGTGTGCAGGTTTCATCACGATGTTTTCCTTCACCGTTAAAGCTAGTGATAATTCAATGTGAATACACACATAACTTCGAAAAGTCAGAGGTGTGTGCCTGGGGTTCGAACCCGCGACCGCCGAGATTCTCGACCGCGCGCCCAAACCCCGACGCCATCACTGTTTCTGTTTCATCAATTGCTTTCTACGAAAATTTATTAAGCCGTCAAGACTAGGCCAGCGTTGTGGACTAAGGCTTAAACCCTCAGTTGTAGAGGAGGGCGGTGCTCAGCAGTGTGACGTATATGTGCTGACAATAATATTGATTATGAGGATTTTCGAAGTTGATAATGAAAACTAAGCAACTTAGCAATCTAAATATCTTGAAAACTACTTATAAGCTAGAATATCTTCATTAAGAGTTGGCTGAGTATGAACCCCACACAGGAAGTAAACCCCGAACTTCACATGAGGAACCGTTGAATTTTAATACCCATGTAGCTTAGACGCTGCTTAACTTTCTTAAAACCGATAAGTTGCAGCGTCTGGTGGGAACAAGAGTTAAGTAATTCACTTATTTCTTGTTTTGAGTTCTATTTTCTTAGAACACCTATTCGTTCCGGGTTAGCTTCCCGGTACGAGCAAAATATTTTTTTTGAGTTTACTGTTAAAATAGTAACACAAGTAAAAGCACGTACGTTCCATGCGATTCAGAGGTTCCAGATTCGATTCCCGGGTTGAGCCCAAGATTATTGGGATTTCCCTTTAAGTAATTTTTAGTAGTAGGACAGAAAATCTGAAAATGTCCTTGCAAGAGCAAGCTCAAATAAAATCGAAAATCTTGCGTTGATATGAAACTCTAATGGTGGGAATTCGTTACGTTTGAACGGAGATAAAAATGTGAAATATTTTTGAATTCTACACAGCGGTATCATGTTTAACATTTCACTGGATCTACTTCCGGTAGTGACGTCACTGTCGTTTCGATTTCCGGTTTCGCAGCATCCGTCTTGAATTGCATCTTCGGGAGAATGGACATGAAGATATGTTCTTTATTATTTGTATGTAGGTATTGGTAGATATTGAAGGATATTTTTTGGGATAATAGGGTAGTTATGGCGAAGGAAGCCAAAAAAGAGATGAATGAAGATATGATGATTGATAAGGATGATTGGAAGGATAAAATATTTTACATTGCAACGATCACGAACAGTGTTGAGAACAGGGCAGAGATGATAATAATAGGTGATGATAATAAAAAATCTACGAATGTTCTTAAATCTATTAGTCATAATAGTCTGGAGTTTCAGGTACATGGCTGAGATAAAACCTCGCTAATAGTATTTTGAATAAAACTTATAAACATCAGAAATAAATATTGATAAACTTCATCATATTACCAATAATATTGTATGTATATGTATGTATGTATGTATGTATTTATGTATTTATGTATATATGTATGTATGTATATATGTATGTATGTATGGTTGTATTGTATGTATGTATGTATGTATGTATTTATTTTTATTGTACACACTTCTACCCTCCCATCTATCACTTTTTCTTGTCCATCTAATGGTTGTCTCTAAAAAATTGCCTTGTGCGATAAGACCGCCAATTGTACTTCTTTCTCTTTGTTTATTTGATTTGTATATTTTCTTTGTGTGCAATAAAGAGTTTATAAATAAATAAATAAATATTGCTATGAACTACTAACATTGTATTTTCATTCATTCAAGGACTCGATTCTTAACATCAAGGCCCTTACTTTTAAAAGTGCCAACTCGAAACACAAGAACGCAGCTGAAAATCAAAATAAGCTGTTTGGCTTATTTCGTTGCTTGCATACTGTGGTCTAAGTATTAAGAGAATAGTGATTTGTTGGCAACACCAAACAGCTGAATAAGATTAGAGGGGAAATAGGCAGTATTTGGAGACGAGTCTGTCACCCCTTCATTTTACTAGGATCATACGATCAATGATTTCAAATAGAAATCAAGGGCTGTTATTAGTTGTCACATATTTATAAAAGTCTTGGTATGACAAGAAATAAATGTTTATGCGGTCGACAAATATTTATTCCAGGTTCAACTCGATTTTGTGCGATCGAAAATTCTCTCATATGTAGTTTCTGATACCCACAACACTAGACTTGTTTCCTAACGTGGAATCAGAACTACATATGTAATTGTTATGTGTATTTCTTTATACATTTTTGACTTCTTTAGTGACAGTAAAGGCTAACCCCTATAACATGCACTGCATTATAAATTCCAGAAGCAGCCAAGTAGACATTTAAGTACGCAAATGTTGCTCAAAAATCGTGCTTTGTCGCGGGACGCGGTTTCTTTACAAATTGCCGGCGCGCTGCCACACTCCAACCTTCTTTTAAGTTTCTGGCGTGAGATATTGCAATTCTCTGTTTAGGTTTATATTTGTTGGATGGGTGTATTTATAATAAAACTAATAATAGTTTTATTATAAATACACCCATCCAACAAATAAATACACCCAACAGTCACATACATAGTCCTGACCCCACACTAAGATAGGAGCTTGTGTCGTGGGTATCAGAAACTACGAGAGATTTTTTGGTCTCACAAACACCCAGACCCGAAACAAATATTTGTGGATCACACAAACATTTGTCTCGGTGCGGGGATGGAACCCGCGGTCGCTCGTTTCGCAAGCTGGTATCTAGCCAACTGCGCCACGAGAATTAGGTTTCTTAAGTGCATTCAGAACTCATGCTTTTGAATTATCTTACTTCGTCATCAAATTTCCCTATCCTACCACACACCCGCCACTGCAACTCCTGTGCTCCAGGATCAACAGTAGCCACAGTAACGCTGAGCAATGAAGCTACGCGAATCTGAGGGGACCTAAATTGTCATGATTCTACAGCGAAGTTAATTAGAAAAACAAAGTAAAGGAGGAGTTGGATTTACTTTATCATCAGGCAAAAGACGTCCACTGCTCGACATAAACAGCTCCCATAGATTTCCAAAGTGATCTATCGGAAGCGGCCTGCATCCAGCGTCTTCTCGCGATTTTCGTTATTTCATCAGCCCACCTTGTTGGTGGACGTCCTACGCTACCCTTGCCTCTATGCGGCATACAAGTGTGATATATGTAGCAGGTTAACAAAGCTGATGATAATGAATATTTATTCAGCTGGATCAGTATTGAATCTGAACCCATGACTTCCAATACCGCGTATAACCACCAAGCACTCCAACCATCTGTATTTTATGCGACAATACATTTTGTAGCATATATAATATATTAGGAAGGAAGAGGCAAAATGTATCCCGCGCAATGGCGCCGGGGGGAATAATTTATGTCTGATACAACGATAACTTTGGTCGCACGCCATGAGAATCAGATCGTATGCAAATGCATATTTACATATGGAGCTATCGCGGTTTCCTGTATTGTGGGACTTTTCGAAATTTGGTATGAAATTAAATAAATGTACCCAACAGTCAGTAGTAAGTTATAGTAGTCAGTAGTCAATCAGTAAGTAATGACGAATAATGAACTTCGGCGTTCGCGATTTCATACCCCAGAGTCACACATATTTAATTGTCTTAATTAAATTTTTAACTCATAATGCCATAATGATACAAATTATTGCAACAAAACTTCTGATCAATTTACTTACTCCCAGGGATATTCTCAGTATGAAATTTTATAGTAAGATTTTTTATATATGTACATATGTAGTTTATCTTTAATTGATTCTTCAAAATATTTCAAGGGAAGGTACCTATTACCCTTCGAAGGTTTGAAACCAAATCAAACCCAGGTCCACTTCATCGCATACCGCACGGATGTACCAGGAGATCAGAAATCATGAGGGTATAATGTGTTGAAATTCGCTTTGTGTTCCGAACTACTGAATGCACAATAATTATGCCGGACTAGCGCCGCCGACGGAAACAATAAATCAATCACATAACTCAGTGTCAAAAGCCGTACAGGAACTTCTCATATAGCAACGTTTACAACTAGATGCGAAAGTTCGATTCCCGGATCAGGTAGGATTTCCATTTATGCAGAATATTATACATATGTTTATAAACCTGATTGACTTTTTCTTGTTCTCGCGGCACATCTAGAGATCCTGGGATCGATTCTTGGCTGGGAAAAAAAAAATTATAGTAGAACCGTTATTATACATCGGTGCAGACGTCAAACACATTTAATTCTTCGACTTTTGGGAGGAATTGGACTTGGCGGTTTTTATTGACATTTTTTTTGTTTGAAGGGAAGGGCACAAAATATTTTTTCGAGATTTGGAGATTTTCAACTTATCGAGGTTAGACTTAATGAGGTACTACTGTTTTATGTTCTTCCATTAGGAAATTCTTAGTAGCAGCATGGAGCTTAAATGTGTATCCCCTAAAAATATTAATAAGCTTCTTTATAAATTAGCAGAAGGTTGTTGCAGTCTGCATCTTTGCCCTTGGCAGTGCAGAAATGATCAAGATAAACCTCAACTCTTTTTGTTATCAAGACCTGACGTTGTCAAACGTAGTTAGCGTCTAACTCAGCCACTAAACCCGGTTCAATTAGATCGCAGACATTACCGCTAATATAGGCAATTAATGCTGGCTCAGTAAACGGAATAATGCACCGCAGATTATCCGCCTTCGTAATTAACTATGGTTAATCCTTTGGCGGTTAAATTTAACCAAATTCACGTTGAATTATCACTTGCTTTAACGGTGAAGGAAAAACATCGTGATAAAACCTGCACACTTAAGAGTTCTTAGGAGTTTCTTAGGTGTGTAGTCCGCCAACCCGCACTAGGCCAGCGTGGTGGACTATGGCCTAAACCCTCCCAATGGTAGAGGAGACCCGTGCTCAGCAGTGGGCGTATATGGGTTGATGAAGAAGAAGATGTAAAGAATGTGTAGACGTAAGGATTTTTCGAATCATACATACAGTTAAGTGGAACTAAGGCGGATAATAGCTAAGGTGATTACAAACCCCCTAGATTAATGAAAAATTATAATTTTGACGTTTTCCATACAACTAGGTTTAGGTGTAACAGTAATAGTGCTGCTACTTAGAATTTATTTATAGAAAATCCATAAAAATGTTATGCGGTACCCGGGAATCGAACACAGGACTTCTGAGTGGCACGGCACATACTTATGACCACGAGACAGTCTGCCTTTGAGTGTCTCGTGAAACACATTTACAACATATTGCTCAGAAAGTTATAACAGGCGTTTTGTATTTAGACTATGTTTCTAACTTTTCGTAGTTTTATGTGTATTTACAATAAATCATCACTTACTTTAACGGTGAAGGAAGACATCGCGAAATCGAGGTACCTATAGCATCTTAGGAATTTCTTTGGTGTGTAGTCCCACACATAGCTTTGTGGACCAAGACCTAAACCCTCTAAACGATAGAGAAGGCCTGTGCCCAGCAATAGTCTCTGGGCTGATAATAATGATGATTCTAAGGAATAAGGAAAGGATTCAAAATTTCCCGCAGGTACTTTTGAAACAAAGCAGGAAAAACCACTTTATAGTAATCGCTAGTTTATGCATTAGGAAAGACGATTAGCTTGTACAGAAGAGACTAGTCCTGATGATAAATCGTCTGTCAACCTCCTTAAATACGTGTGATGAATAAGGCTTTATCAAGCCTATACCATATTGTGATTAATTTAGTCTGTGTTTACACATTTCTAATTGAGATTAATTGGTAGGTTTGTAAAACGTTACCAGTTATATGCAAGTGAATTAATCATTTTAGTAGCTTATTTCACAGAACCGTTGTCTTGGAAGAAAGTCTTAAGATGTGCATAATGATGATCGTTGGCTTAAATGGAAGATGTGAAGATTTTTATAAGGATTATCCCACCAAATCTTCGTCTTTGCATCTCTTGCACACCAGGACTGAGAGTAGGACGCAATGAAGTGACGTAGAGCAGTAAGGGTGATGGGTCTCCTCTAAAACTGAGGGGGTTTATGCCTTAGTCCACCATGCTGGCCTAGTACGGGTTGGCTATAGATCTAAGATATTAATAAGATTTTTTGGGTGTGCAATTTTTCTCACAATGCTTGTATACACAAAAAAATATTTCAGGTTTGTGGGTTTTGGACCGGAAGACAAATGACACAATGTTTGTATCTTAGTATGGGGTCAAATGTATGTGATTATTGGGTGATTTTTTTTATTTACTCAAAGATTGGGTGGTTGCAAAGGCGGGCGTGGTTATAACCCAAACATACCTATTTCTATGTATTCACAGTGAATTATCACGATTTTTTATAATATAACACTCAAAACACGTTACAGAAATTTTAAAAGTTCGAAGAAATCTCTTCGAACCCATACTTAAGTCTATTAAATCGATTCAATTTCCAAAGATAATTTATTTGAAAAATCGTTTTGATATAAAAACAATATTTTTCACTTGTTACAAGTCTATTTGCTTGAAGACCTAACAAATGACGGTCATTTGTTCGGGCAGCGTACATCAAACAGTTGAAAGCTACGAAAATTGACATTATTAATCGTGATCGCTTTCGAGTGGGCGAGAATGGTTCTGTGTAGATAATTGGGGGGTTCGAATCCGTGGTTGAAATAGGAAGATAGGTTTTAGTAGAGGAGACCCTTGCCCAGCTGTGGGACGTATATGGGTTGATGATGATGATGATGATGATGATTGGTTTAGATGGAGTATTTTTAACCTTTGATTAAGTTTGGTTGGACAGCTTGTAGCGCAGTAGACTAGATACCATCTTGCGAAACGAGAGGACGTGGCTTCGATCCCCGCATCGAGATCTTAAGTGCCTTAAGTAGATCAGACATATTATAGTTACTGTGGAACTAATTTAAAAGTCTTCTGTCGTGGAAATCAGAAAATACGGGAGATTAAGATCTCACAAACGTACCTTTTCTATACAGGCCTGAATATACAATATAATTTTAATTTTTATCATTGTTTTTATTTCACAACTTCCGCCCAACAGATTTTTAAAATAAAAAAGGCTTTTTCATAAAAATTAAGCATTATTGTTCCGCCGAAAAATTAACTACGTAAAATTAATGAAATTAAATATCTTTAACATCTCATTAAAACGAGGTTGCTTTACAACAACGCTTTCGGTTATTTTAATCATTTTAAACGTTCAAAATTGTTATGTTCTTTTGCAGGAAAGCTTGTTATGTAATTACGTTTATCGGGTAGGGCGTATTCAAGTTACGGGAATCGAAGTTGCACCTTTAGTTTATTGCTTATTAATATTAAATATCGATAAACAATTCGTTTTTCTGTTTTTCACATTTTTTAACAACGTAAAGGTTTAAGTTTAAATAAAAAATTGTCTAAAGACCTTTTTCATATAGCCTCAGCCGAGTGACAGTGTATATTGTATTTAACTATAGTAAATTCTTTTTTACATACATATAAACATATCCCCACGTTAGTATGCTCAAAGTGATAGTTATAGTACAGGTATCTATCTTACGTAATAGGGGACGAGCTTATTGCCGTCTTTTCTCATTCCTCAATTTCAATGCTCAATATTTAACCTCATAAACTCACGAGTTGTATCTTTAAATACCTTTTGAAAACATCTAATCGATACTTTAAGTATCGTAAATCGTAATGTCACACAATTTTGCAAAGATAATGTGTGTATGATTTACGCCAAACACGGTGGAATTCCGACCGGCAGTGTATAATTTAAATCAATAAGCGCTGTGGGCTACTTAAGGCGAACCGTTGGGTATTAATCTTTAATCACGTTTCCACTTGTGGGATCGTCTTGCGGCTGAAATATGTGGGATTTCCTTTTCAGTTTATATAACAGGTCGTGTATTTGTTTAATGTGTAATTGTCTTTCTTTATGTGAGGTTAAACCTCATAGCTCAATGTTTTGTCACCCGCTTTGCTGTGGAGGGAAGTGGACAACTCTTTGTTTTCCAACTCCTCCTTTACATTGCTTTTCTGATTAACTTCGTTGCGGGATTATGACAATTTAGGTCCCCTTAGATTCGCTGAGCTTCATTGCTCGGCGCCAATACTGTGCGTGCCGCTGTTGACCCTGGAGTACAGGAGTTGCAGTGGCGGGTATGTGGTGGGATAGGGGGGAGGTCGTGTATTTGTTTATAGGTTCATTGACTTATCGAAATAATTGTATGGATGTATATAAAAGATATTGCCACGCTGCCAGCATCTTTTAGGTAGTAGGTACTTAATAGAAAAGATAGTGCTAAATAGAAAACTTTTGTATTCTTGCATGTTTTTAAGAAATGTAAGTTTGTTTGTAAGATGGTCAAAGATGAATTTTGAATAAGGGCTAACCCTTTAAAAATGCAAATTCTTTAAGCCAAATATATTTTAAGCCGAAAATATGTCTCTTTAGGTACTCAATGTCAGTAAAAAAATCCCATTGTCTCAATTCTTATTGTATTTGTCTCAAGACTTATACTCTTCCAAAATAAATATCCAACATAATCCTGAAGTGCGGTCGCAATACTTTATGATTACACACTCGCCCGTTAAAACGATTGATGGTGCTTTAAACACTGAAAAATTAAACCCTCATCTGGCTGTTATTTTCGTATGCTATCATCACGCTGCAGTTAGGGTGTGAGCTGAGAGCATAAAACGCCGATAACATACTGAGCAAATTGGTTTGCATATATTTAGCAAATGTGTTATTTGCATCGACGAGATGAAACATGTAGTTGATATAAAAATATACTTTTATACTGGTAGGCGAAAAGTTTTTGTACTGGTATGTTGGTCATGGCTCGAGGTTAAGACACGGTCGAGAATCCCGGCGGTCGCGGCTTTAAACCCCTGACATAGACCGTGATCGATGACTAAGCCAAGTAATAGCCTATGGTGATTATTAGTTTCCGATGAAGGTCTGAATACATCCTGGATATGTTTTCACAATGAATTATGATTTACTTTAAAGGTGAAGGAAAACATCGTGAAGAAACCTTCACACATTAAACTTTTTACAAGCTTTTATTTAACTTCACTTTTGTATGTATGTATGTATGTACTATGTATGTATGTATGTTTGTATGTTTACAAATCTTGCAATGAAGATTTGAACCACTTCCAATAGACCGATTGTGCTGAAACTTGGTATACCTACGTAACTTGGATGACAATACAATAATATGGTACCATGGAGCTGGTCTGATGATGAGGTTGGAAGATGACCATAGAAACATCGGTTCTTGTGGACCGATTGAGCTGAAATTTGGTATGTCTTTGTAACTTCGACAACAATACACAAATACTGTACCATGGTGCTGATCTGACGAAGAGTTGGAAGATGCCCATAGGAACTTCGATTCCTATGGTCGAATTGAGCTGAAATTTTGTATCTCTTCGTAACTTCGGTAACAATACAAAAATATGGTATCATGGAGCTGATCTGATGAGGAGTTGGAAGAAGCCCACAGGAACTCCGATTCCTTTGGACCGATTGAGCTGAAGTTTGGTATATCTATGTAATTTCGGTGACAATATAATAACAAGGTATCATAGAGCTGATCTGACGAAGAGTTGGAAGATGCCCATAGGAACTTCGATTCTTGTGGTCCAATTGAACTGAAATTTGGTGTGTCTTTGTAACTTTGGTAACAATACAAAAATATGGTATCATGAAGCTTATCTGATGAGGAGTTGGAAGAAGCCCATAGGAACTCCGATTTCTGTGGACCAATTAAGCTAAAATTTGGTATGCCTTTGTATTTTCAGTGACAACATAATAACAAGGTATCGTTGATCTGGTTTCATGAGAAGTTGGAAGGTGCCCATAGGAACACTAGTTTCCATGGACCGATTGAGTTGAATTTCGGTATGACTACGAAATGGATAGACTTAGAAATATTTCCAACTAAAAAGTTAAAAATAAATTAACGGTGAAAAACATATTTTAAAATCAAGCTTTTATTATGCACGAAAAATTAAAAAAATAAACTAAGAAATCATTCATAAAATTCGTAGTTTTTTAAACTTTACAAGTAACAATTTACAAAAGTGTTCGGTTTATCAGTAGAAGTATGATACATAAACATATATTATCTATAACTAGTATATTAATATTCTTAAGTGATTTAAAAGTTTGTCGCGCAATTTCGTTAATGCAAAGACCTCAGCCGCGACATATATATATATATATATATATATATATATATATATATATATATATATATATATATATATATATATATATATTGGATATGTATGTTCTGCCTCAGCTGTGTAATGAGCTATAAATAAATATTGTTCACTTGAAAGTCTGATCCACAGTCGATAAGAAATACTTAAAGGTTCGTGACCTGGCGTGGGTGTTTTATGTATTCAATGCGTTTGCCAAATTTATTCATAGAAAGCTTGTTCTTCTGTCAGTTTGTGAGGAAAATGATGGAAGTTAAACAAATTATTTGGTTGATACTTTTACTTCAATCAAATATATGGTAAAACAGATTAACAGCAAAGAAAATATGGCAAAAGATTTCGATCGCACGTGATCTAAATATATATAATAACTGACTAGTGATCACGATACAAGAACGTGCCGTGCGATCTAGAGCTCCTGGGTTCGATTTCTGGGTCGGGCGAAGCATTATTGGGTATTCCATTAGGGAATTTTCAGTAGCAGCACGGAGTCTAGGAATGTGCCCGAAAAACGGCAATAAGCTCGTCGCTTATTACGTGGGACCGACACATACTGTTGAAATGTGGGTGCAGAAATGCATCTTTATCTACTTTTTTGGAAATATTTTATGTAGGTACATATGTAAAAGTAATTTAAATATGTATTTTCAGGCGGGCAAAGTCGTATGATAACGTATGTATGTCATATCTCTTTTAGCGTAATCTTGAGAGTTTGAAAGCGTTTAATTTTGGCTTTCACGTTCATTAACCGTCCAGTTATTATCTGCAAAGTTTGTAAGATCGCTTTAATGTTCTGCAAGGCGTATGTAGAAAGAAATTTGTCGAGAGAAATTGAGTTATGGCCTCGTAACTTTTTAGAGGAATTTAAGAAATCTTACAGCCAAATTTAAAAGAATTTTAGAATTAATTGCCTGGGGTTTGAACCAGTGGCGTGCCTAGGGTGTCAAACTAAGGCAAGCCCAAATATTTATTTAGTAGCAGCATTTTTTTTTTGGTACGTAGGACTAATAAATATCTACCGGTTAGTACTCACATTCACGTTTATAACGTTATTTTATAAATAAACAATCGTTAAGTTCGTTATTCGGAACTATGTAAGGCAAGTCGGGCTTTCGGGCTTCTATGGAAGTACCGCCACTGGTTTGAACCTGTGACCGCCGAGATTCTCGACTATTTGCTAATAGTATTTATGTATGTTATAAAATATTTCGTTGCGTCTACATACATATTAAAACAAAGTGAAAGTAGTATGTAGGTAGTAGGTACGTGTGTTACGCATTCCTAGATCAATCTTTTTATTAAACAAACTACACAATCGTATTCTTTCCATCCTTAATATAGACCAAAAGAATCATCATTATCAGCTCATTTAAGTCCCACTGCTGGGCACGGGCCTCCTCTACCATTGAGAGGGTATTGGCCTTACTCGACCACGCTGGCCTAGTGCGCGTTGGCGAACAGACCAAATAAGAAAATCTCGGACTAATCTTCAAATATAAGTTACAATATGAAGAAGTGAACACTTAAAACTATATTTCAACGAACAATGGAGCTGCCACTCACAGGGTATTAAAGAAGTTACGTAAAAACTTTCTTGTTGAAAATGAGGATAATTTTTCAATAAATTCTTGGGATTTCGCGTACGGAGACGGGGTGAATAGGGACTCATCGGACTTATAACTGACGAGCGTTGTTAAAAAGGGAATATGTTTGTAATTTGCAAATTACTGATTTTAAACATATATTAAAATCTGTGCTCGATCTTCGGCCTTTATCCAAAGGCTGCCAGCCACCTTGCGGATATCGTCACCACACCTAGCCAGAGGGCGTCCTACACTACGTTTACCGACCGTGGTCTCCACTCCAGAACACGTTTCCCATAACAAATAAAATGAATAAGTAAACAAATAAAAATATAATAAAAACCTATTGCGTCTTGCCGCCGAAGTTATCCCGAGTTCAACACTTTTATTGAAATACCGTAGCGCCTCACGCAAAGAATTCACTTTATTTCTTTGTCCGTTGATTTAAATATTCAGATTATCCTTGTGTGAGGAGAATGGTCAGACAAAAAAATCTTTAGTAACACCAGCTTTTTAAATTGTTTTAGTCCCTTATACAGGGTGTAATCAGACCGTGATGGAAAACTGATGCAGATAACAGCAATGGTGATTACAAACCCGTTGGATTTTTAAGAACATTATTGACTTTCTCCTTTCATGTCAAATAATGTTTGAAAAAATGGTGAGAAAACTTGCACACCTAAGAGTTCTTGGGAAGTTCCTCTTCCACCAATCCGCATTAGGTCAGCGTAGTGGATGACGGTCTAAACCATCTCAATTCTAGCGGAGGCGTGTGCCTAGGTTTTATACCGCGCGACCACGAACCAGTATATGAAAATATTACCAAAATGTTACCGTAAATGAACCCGCGAAATTGGACCAGCAAAATAATTTCGCAACGTCTGACCTCAGGGAAATTAATGATGAACCAAAAACCAGGTGTCGCGAACATTCCCCGTCCACCCTTAATAAATCGTTTGTTATAAATCGTACAGTTTCAACCCCTAAATTCAACTCTAAACAAGCCTCGAAACTTTTGTATATAATTTGTAAACGCAGTTTTTGGGTCAATTAGCTTTTGCTAATGTACTTCCCCTGTTTCCTGCGAGTTTAATACTCGTTTCCCAAGTTCTAAGAGCTGGACTTGACTTATTATTTCTATTCATTAACCTGTATCACAGGCAATGTCTTAAAGTGATGGCCTCGAGATTTAGGTGAGCGGAAAAGAATGTCAGCGGTGAAAGAATTATCACTTACTTTAATGGTGAAGGAAAACGTCATGATGAAACCTGCACACCTAAAAAGGTTTTTGGGAATTTGTTAGGCGTGTAGTCCGTTAAATAAATAAATACACCCAACAGTCACATACATAACCTTGACCCCACACTAGATTCCAAAACCTGTGTCGTGGGTATCAGACACTACGAGAGACTTTTTCGGTCTCACAAACACCCAGACCCGAAACAAATATTTGTGGTTTACACAAACATTTGTCTCGGTGCGGGGATCGAACCCGCGGCCTCTCGTTTCGCAAGCTGGTGTCTAGCCAACTGCGCCACGGGGGCTGTAATAGGTCGGAATGTGGAACTAAGCCCTAAACCGTCTTAGATGTAGAGGAGGCCTGTGATCAGCAGCGGGACAGCTCAAAAGCCGATGATGATTTGAAATCATGATGGCCTAAAGGTTCCACCCAGTCTTAGTTAAAGGACAGGTGTCCAGCAAACTGCGAGACTAAAAACAGAAAGATTCAAGGTTCATAAGGACTCAATAGTTTGTACTTTCTTTCTAAACTTAAAACCTTTGTGTCACAAAATAGAGGCTCTATAACATTAACTATTCGGAAATATGTGCAAAAAATAAAGTAGTATAATGGATTTTTTTAAAGGTGTAATTCATATGCTGATGTAAAAAGGATAGTCTTTATTCGAATCCAAATTGTAACATTTATATTCTACGTATCTACGGTAGGGCGAAAAAAGGGGCGAGAAATCTTGTCAAGCGGGTTCTGTATAAAAAAATGTTTTTTTTTTCTTATAGCCTTTGATAGATCCCACTGCTGAGCAAGCAACTTACATTGTAATGAGATAAACAATAAATAGACAACAAATATTAACATACATAGTTCTGGCACACTTCAACACTACGTTACAAGTCCTGTGTCGTGAATATTAATAACCACGGGAGACTTAACGGAGTCACAAACACCTAAACTCGAAACAAATGTTTGTGGATCACACAAACATTTGTCTCGGTGCGGAGATCGAACCCGCGGCCTCTTGTTTCGCAAGCTGTTTCGACGAAAAAGGCTGTAATAGTTTAGAAACGATAAGCCATAGACAAAACATTAAAAATCTGTTCACATTGAAAAATGGAACTCTAAAAGCAACAAACTCCATAGAAGCTCTTTCAAAGCTGGAAAAAATAACGTAATTGTATTTTGCAAGCTTTTACTCCCGTGCAACAATAACTTTTGAAAGGGAATGCCGAATGGCGCAAAAACTCCCTTGTTCCTGTGTTGGACACAGTTGAGAGACCAGTAACGCAATTAAGAAATTAAATCCTTTTTTATGAATGCCCTGTGGCGCAGTTGGTTAGACACCAGCTTGCGAAACGAGAGTGTGGGTTCAAATACAAATGTTTGTGTGATCCACAAATATTTGTTTCGGTCGGGGTGTTTGTGTGATTAAAAAGACTTGTAGTTTCTGAAGTCCGCGACACGGGTCCAGGTCTTAGTGTGGAGTCAGACTTGTATATGTGACTGTCGGGTGTATTCATTTATAAAAAAAATCCAATCGTGGAATCTGAATTTAGTATTGCAGTTTACAATTATTAAAGTTATATATCTCAAGAACATGGGACACACTATTTATGTTTAAACAATCCTCGACGGCTTAAGTATTTTTTGTAAATATTCGACTTACACTACTGAAACGAAACTACACTGTGTCCGTATCCCGTGAATAGTTAAAATACAATTACAAGAAAAAGCTACATTCATTAAAATGTAAGCGTATGCGTCTATTTCACACTAAGAGACTTTTTGTACGACTTTTTGCTGCTACTACAACTTTACCGTGACTTTGTGCAGTGCCGACAAAATAATTACAACTAGCAATGAGCAATGAAGATTATCTTTAAGTATACGATACAATGCTACTATTTAAAACCAGATTTATTACGAAAACCGATCGCTGGGTTCGATTCCCGGGCCAGATAATTTTTCAAAATGAGTTTTATTTGCAGGACACATCTCTGTCTACTCTTTCGTGTATAAGCGCAACTCATATAAGGTAAATTAAAAATGGCCAAAAAATATGAATCAAATTCCGCGATCGCTGGGTTCGATTCCGAGGTCAGATATTTTTCAAGTTAATTTATGTTTGTAAGACACCTCTGTCTACCCTTTAGTGTATAAGCCTTACTCGTAAGATAGAAGCAAATAAAAAAATTAAAACCATCAAATTCCAATATGATACAAGCATCAAACAGCTAGCGGAAGTCCGCCGACTCCGGCAAGCGCACACAAGGGCGTCCGGACAATCCGAAGACCGCGGAGGCTTCCGGCCACTCCGGAACTACGGAACCGCCGGCCAAATACACCGGTAAACAAGAATTTTCCAACGTATTATCCGGTAAGTGGATTTAGCGGTATTTTGAAATGTGTGTGATATAATTATGACTTTTTCAATAGTGATGAAGGGTATGCGAGAACCTCCTTAATTGATATTCGATGAGGAATTTCTTAGGAATGTATTCTACTAATTTCTATTACCGCATTCAATCAAAACCAAACCAGACATCGATAATTAAGTTTAAGCTAAGATTATGATGTGTTAGTGGTATAGAAAATATATAAATTTAAATAATATTGGCATAACCCCATCTTTCCCTATTCGAGAACCGAACCCAGAACACGTAACTGCATGTTATTAATTAAGTCTGGAATTGTACCTGAAAACCTATTTCAAACAGCCTGCAAAATGTTTGAATGAAAATATTACACTACCAACTTGTTTCAGATTACAGACATGAATATACACAGAAGAAAAAATCGCTATAATCTTTACGAATAAATAATAACTGAGCTTTGACCTCCGAATATCCTGTTTTGTATCAATCTATCACGCGACAGGAAACCCTTGAAACTATTGCCCTACTTAACTTCCAATATAACATTTTTTTCACACATGGCAACACTGCAAATACTTGATCTATAAGTAACAGTATCGAGAAAAAACAACGGCCAGTGTTACTAGACCTCTGTCCCTTCGAATTTTGGTACTTGGTGTGATAAATTTTGATACTTGAAGTTCACTTTAGAACAGTGGTCGGCGACGGCCCGTGGATGTTTTGAAAATAAGTTAAAAATACTTAGAGTATGCTCCTCGTTTGGCTGATGAGCATTTGAGAGCCATTATAGGAATAGCCACTACAAATCGACCTATGCATCGAATAAGGTTACTTGTGACTATAACACCAAAGTACTTTTTATGTCTATAATAGAGTTAAAATTGTTTATATATTGCACTAGTAAAGTAATAATGATCATAAATTTTGTTGTTGTTTGAAGAACACAAAAATTTACTGATAATTTAGTGCCCAATTAAGTTTAAATCGCTGAGAAAGAGAAGTTGTGCAAAAGCACATATAACTTTATTCTGCGCATAGGTCGAAATATGACAGCTAATTTACGAGAAATTTGTATGAAATCGCTTATAAGTAGTTCCTTTGTACGTTTTTAGGGATCTGTGGTAAATATCACAAATGCCCGCCTTTATTTTATTTTGCCTTTTTCTGGCCTTTGCCTGCCAAAAGTTTGCCTACTGCCTTGGAATTTTGATACTTGAAGCTCAACTGGCGAATGTATGGAGGTTCATTTTATTCTGGTGGGCGACGATCCATTTGTCAATGTCGACGTCGATGGGACTGGAGTGATGTAATGATGTATTGGTTGTGTCATGGGTGTGTATTTTTGGATGTATAAATAGAGTATGCGACAGTTTTCTGCAGCGTAAATGAATTATCACGCAGTTTAGTTAGTGAAAAAGTTGAGAAAAGCTAATTTTTCTGTAGGAGGTTTTATATATAAATTGAGTGTATTAAGATCTTGGTCATTGTAGTGAGGTTGTTGCAGTATTTATTTAATAATTTCCGATGAACTACATCAAAATAAGAATAACTTTGTGTTATGTAGATTTATTTACTTTTTAGGTTTCATTATGAAGTCGGTTAATAAAACACAAACTCTTAAGTTTTATATTATAGGTAAGTGTAGATGTTAACCTTTATTAGAATGGCTTTGTAAAAGCAGTCCAGCTTTCCGAACAAGTTTGTAAACTTCACTTTTTTAAAATGACTAAATCTAGGGGATGTAATTGATATTTTATAAATAAATATTCTCTTTATTTCAACCCAATGACACTACCGGGCATAGAACCCACGACCCCTATACACGCTACTAGCACAACCACTGACTGAATCCCTCAAGACTTACAGCTTTATCTTAAAAACGTTGGAACATAACTTACAACTTATTGTGCCCTACGGATGAAGTCGCATTAAATGAAACGGGGAAGATGTAATGTACCGTTGAAAAATACACATTTGGGGTAACCGTTATTTATACCCCTATTAATATTATGGAATATAGGCTGAGTGTATTTTTTTGTTGTATAGGAGCTAAAGCCTCCTGAGTACATTTGTCCTTTATACAGAACATAAAACAAAAAAATATCTGTGACCAGATATTAGCAGATCAATCCATTTTTTTCTGCATAAAATGAAATATTCCTATATATGGTACATTTTCCTACATTGTTTCTCATACCTAGAAGTACTTAGCCAAAAATTAGAAAGAAAATCCACAAAATTGTCCTTTGGTACTCAGGAGGATAGGATGGGTCCCCGTGGTTTGCAGCAGTTCGAAGCCCAAAAGCGTTACATGTTAACTGCGTAATGTCTAGTTTATATTTGGTTATTGTGGGGTCAGGATATTCTCATTTATATGTCAAATTGCTTTTGTTAAATAAAGAATTAATGATCAGAGATTTTAATATTAAGAATTTTGAAGGCAAACTGGCCTTCGAGGCTTCTATTTCTATACTTTCGTACTTCCGTACCGCCACTGTTTCGCCCTTTACTTTTGTTAAAAAATCATCATTGGTCGTGTGATCGCAGTAGAATGAATAGTTGAAAAATAAGCGGCGTCACTCGTCCCGATTAAAAATACTGGTTATTTTGAAAATGTACTGCTTAAAGATAAGCAGCGACACTCGTTCCCACTCAAAATACTGTCTATTTTGAAAATTTACTGCCTCGTGGTCGTATAAGTATGTGCCGTTCGATCTAGAGGTCCTGGGTTCGATTCCGGGTCGGGCAAAGTGTTATTGGGTTTTTCCATTACGAAATTCTCAGTAGCAGCACGGAGTCTGGAAATGTGCCCGAAAAACGGCAATAGGCTTGCCCCCTATTACGTGGGACTGATACATACTGGCGAAATGTCGGTGTTGAAATGCACCTCTGCCTACCCCATCAGGGAACACAGGCGTGGGTTTATGTATGTATGTTTGAAAATTTTACAACACATCGCACGCGGCGCCAACGACTTTCTAAAGCGTCGTCTCTATTACTCGCACACTACGATAGTTAAGTTAATTTATGTGCCATAATATTTCTTGCATTATCTCCGGGATGGTAATTACCGGCACACGGTATTCAGGTGCGTCCCCCGGGAAAGTTTTACCCAGCGCTATGATTATCCGGGACAGATTGTACAATGGCAAATATTTCGGTTATTTATTGGTTAAACCTGGGTATTATTGTTATGTGGTGGTAATGGTATTAAGAGATAAGGTGATAATTTAATTCATTGTGAATATACAAGTTCGAAAAGTCAGAGTTGTGTTCCTGGGGTTTGAACCCGCGGCGGTTGGGATTCTCGATCGCCTGTTTAAATTTCGAGGATATCACTGCTTTTATCTAAACGGTGAAGGAAGATATCATGTTGAAATCTGCACACTGAAAGTTCGGGAATTTCGGGTTCTAAGATTTTTTTTAGGTGTGTAGTCCGCTAAGCCACATTAGGCCAGCGTGGTAGACTTAGACCTAAACCCTCTTATTGGTAAAGGAGGCCAGGGTCCAGCAGTGGGACGCTGGCTACTCTACAACCGAGAGGGTTAACGCCATAGTCTCATCCCAAAATTTGATCTCAAAACAGAATATTTAATCAAGAAATTTCTAGCACCAAAATATGCCTTAAATACAGCAAGATTCCCACAATTCCACAGTTCCTGAAACACATCTACCAAAATCTGTCAGTCTATGAATAATTTCGTGAATATTCTAAGCAATTTAGCACATATCTTCGTGCTCACTATAGCACAGGGTTTACATAAGCTGGCAAGACTGGGGCTGGATATTTTAAGCTACTATATTCGGCTCTGTATTTCAACTTCAGTTGGGACGACTGAATAAATCCTTTTCATCTTGATAACGTTTTAGTATACTTACACGACGCAGTTGGGGTGTTAATTAGATCTTGTTGAATTTAAGCATATGTTTAGATTGGGATGTGTGGTTGAGACTGGAATGTTGTGATGGCATCGAGGTTTAGAGTTACTTAGGTATTTCCTTGTGTAGTCTGCCATGAAAAATGTGATGGATTCGAGATTTGGACGAGAATCTTGATAGTAGTAGGTGCAAACCTAAGACAAACACACCAGATTTTTGGCGGTAAAGAAAATCCCGACAAAAAAAGTAAGTTTTCCTCGGTCATAGTTATAAAATGAATGTGGTTGTTAGGAAAACGT
The DNA here is from genome assembly GCA_030295005.1 of Cephonodes hylas. NCBI lineage: Eukaryota > Metazoa > Arthropoda > Insecta > Lepidoptera > Sphingidae > Cephonodes > Cephonodes hylas. Next base: position 4,987,728 of record AP025386.1, on the reverse strand, counting down.
CATATTTTTCTGTCGAGATTTTCTTTAACGTCAAGGGATTTGTAATGACCTTCACTATTACCTACCTAAATTTTCGATCACGGTCTGAATTTATCTTGTATAATCGCTGCCTATTTATTTCGTATTACAATACATCGAAGTAAAAAATCCCTTAAGCTAAAACAAAACACGATTTAAGCGGAACAAATTCTGAAAATCCGTTCCATAACTCAAAGCGGGCCTTAAAACTTCAGCGGCAGTCAAAGCCCGAGTAGAAATCAAATAAGGCACAACCAGATCATGTATCGGGTCCTGATCAGGATAGAATAAGGCATGCCCGATCCGGCAAGCCCGATCAGGACCCGATCGGGACCTGATCAGGATAGCCTTATTTAAAATGTTTTCAAGTATTGTAAGGCAAGCCCGATCAGGACCAGATCGGGACCTGATCAGGATAGCCTTATTTTAAATGTTTTCAAGTATTGTAAGGCAAGCCCGATCAGGACCAGATCGGGACCTGATCAGGATAGCCTTATGTTAAATGTTATCAAATATTGTAAGGCAAGCCCGATCAGGACCAGATCGGGACCTGATCAGGATAGCCTTATGTTAAATGTTTTCAAGTATTGTAAGGCAAGCCCGATCAGGACCAGATCAGGATAGCCTTATGTTAAATGTTATCAAATATTGTACGGCCAGCCCGATCAGGACCAGATCGGGACCTGATCAGGATAGCCTTATGTTAAATGTTTTCAAGTATTGTAAGGCAAGCCCGATCAGGACCAGATCGGGACCTGATCAGGATAGCCTTATGTTAAATGTTATCAAATATTGTAAGGCAAGCCCGATCAGGACCAGATCGGGACCTGATCAGGATAGCCTTATGTTAAATGTTTTCAAGTATTGTAAGGCAAGCCCGATCAGGACCAGATCAGGATAGCCTTATGTTAAATGTTATTAAATATTGTAAGGTATATTGGATCAGGACCAGATCGGGACCAGATAAGGATAGCCTTATGTTAAATGTTATCAAGTATTGTAAGGTATATTGGATCAGGACCAGATCGGGACCAGATCAGGATAGCCTTATGTTAAATGTTTTCAAGTATTGTAAGGCATACTGCATTAGGCCAAGGTCTGGATCAAATAGGGCTAGCCTGGTATTAAAAAATATTCAGTATGATAAGACATGTAGTATCAAGCCCAGATACCGTTATCCTAATTGTCAAAGCAAGAAAAGATGCTTTTAAACATATATTCCAGAAATACAATTCAAAACTTATTATTGTTTTGGACGTGAACGGTGAAACTCAACTCATGACGTGTATCATATCATGATTGCCATATTTATGTCACGGTGTAAATTTTATTTGCATCAGATCAGGTTATACTGGTAATTTATTTTACAAAAATCTTTTACCATAAATTTTGTTTGTCAATAACGAATTTCTACAACGTTACAAATTCACAATCATTATCTCTTTATAATATTAGTATAGATTTGATAACGCATGAAAAGTATTTTATTTGTTATGGCAACATTAGGTACTTGATAAACCGACAGGCGACAACAGGAAGTGTAGGAATTAGGTGCATAAATAGAAAGTTACTTATTATCGTATTTATTTTTTTCCAGAAAATGTTAGGTAATAAAACCATTATAAACGTGATAAAACCATTATAATTAAAAACAAGTATTGCGGATGTTACTAACTTGGTGCGCAACTTAAAATAATGCAATACCGCTTTTGGGCATTTCCCGCCTTTTACTACAAACGGCAATTCTACATACAGTGTATAGAACACGGGAGTTAATTTTTATTTTATGTCAAGAAGACGGTATCAGTGGATTGAATTGATTGAATATGCCGATTGGTATATTAATGTAAAGATTAAATAAGTTCATTACAAAAACTTAATCGCCTTAACAGTAGTTACAGAATAATTAATATATTGTGTGTTTACCAAAACAAAGTGTATCAAGGACTATAAACTTATATCTAGACATTTACTAAGTGTGTATTGTGTATAAAATACTAAATTGTGGAGTAAACTACTTAAGTAGATAAAAATTTACATGTTGTGTGTAAAGTTTCGTTATTAAATTGAATTACCTAAAACATTCAAGGATAGTAAAAAAGTATTTAAAAATACATTACAATTCTTTGCTATTTTTCATTATAAATTTATATTTCAATAATCCGTATTTTTTTTCAGATGACATTATAGTTTTATTTGTAAATGATTTATCCAATGAAGTAATTGATATAGTATCAAGTTCTTGGTTAGATCATTACATAGAATATAGTGCTACTGGATGTAAATATTATATGCCTGCATCATTGTTAAAAAGTACTAAGTATTGTAAATTATTACAAACAATAGTGAAACATTGTGAAGAGCCTGATCCGACAAGACCAACATTTCATGTTCAAATATGTGGCACAGCAGGTAATTTATTGTTATTTGAATAATAGATTTATGAGAATTGATATCTTATTGTCAAAACAATAAAACAGTAATCAATTTATACAATTAATGTTATCAGAAACTATGAAAGAGGCAGAGGAAAAATTAATAAGATTGGAAAAATAACCCTATGCTTTCTCTACTGATAATGAGCAGTCCACTAAAGCAAAAGCAGCTGCTGTTGAAAAAACTTTCAAAATAAAAGCATTATCAAAGAATCAATTACAAATAGATAAAATATTCAGCCAAACAGCTTTGGAGTTAACCGATAAACCCACTGAAATTTGAGGTAATATCTCTTATTTAAAATGTAAATATTGTTGATTAATTTCTAATATTTTTTTACTAATGATTTTTTTAACAAAGCATATTAACTGACATATTTTTATTATTGTTAATTTTGATACAAATAATTAAGTTATACTACTGTTGTTTTACTTCTAATAATAATAGTACATTATCAATAATTGCTGATAATCTATTTAGCATCTTTATAGTAATAAATCCAAAACAGAAACTGAAATGACTATATTAGCAGCTAGATCATCAACAAAAAATACTGTATCCAATGGTAAAAAACAAATTATTAATCATTACAATACCTATCTAATAATTATTAGTAACTAAGGTCATAATATGGATTCTATTCTGAAATTATGGAGTGTTGGTAATTGTTATAATATTTATATTTACATCAGTGTTGGAATTTTGATATTTTAATAAATGTATAATCAGTGTAAAAATTTGTATTAATATATATTTTATTTTTAACAGATTCTTTGCTTGAATGTTTCAGGCATAATTATAACAGTCTATCAAAACAATTAGGGAATTTAAGAGGTCAAATTGTAAGCATATCTGCTGTTGTTGCCCAAATCCTGTCTGAAATTAAAAAGAATAACAGTACTCAACTGTTAGATTCCACTATCAACAATGGAAAACTTTGATAAATTCAATGAAAAGTTGAAAGACAATAAAAAAATGTGAGTTTCTAAAAAACTATACTCTTATATATAAATATATGAAAGAACTAATATTTGCTCTATCTGACCATATTATTGAAATTGTCATATTTAAAAAAATGCTCCTCATTATAAATAATAATAAATTTGCTTTTCCAGAATAAACTTATATACTTTTCCATTGATGGAAAACACTATTACCCATAATATGGGCAATATTATTCGTTTTTTACATTTCAAGATATATGGCCATGTCATATGTAGCTGCAACTCCAAAAAAAGTTTTAAAAGATACAACTTTTTTCACTTTGGTAAAAAGTATGTTAATCATTATATCGTGCAGGATACTTTAATTGATACCAAATTAATTATTTCTTAATTGTATGTTATTACTTTATAAATATTAATATTTTTTATTATTATTACTTATTAAATTACAACATAATTGAATCAAATTTTGTATTTCAGCTGCAATGAGACAGAAATTTCTAAATAAGCAAGATATTCCTGACAGTAAATTACAGCAAGCATTGTCGTCAATATTAAATAAAGCTAACGATTGGGATGGTTACTGCTTAAAAAGCCTTTTTAAGAAGGTCAATAAAAGACACTAACAGCTTTTATTTAAATTCCTTGTATTTTTTTTTTATTGTTTAAATATGTTTTACCATACAAAAAATAAATAAATTCATTAATATTGAGTTGTTAATTATTATTATTTATTATAATATTCAATATTTATAAAATCATTGATAATTAAATAAATAACGAATTGATAAAAAATAAATAATAAAATGTTAAGTAACATATTTATAATAACAATTCATATTTTTTTAACAAACAATTTTTTCATGACTATAATATTATATTCATGTTTTTTAAAAGGACCGGACTGGGCATACTCAATTTGGATCAGGCAAGGTATTACATGATACAGATGATTGATTGGGACCCGATCAGGCATTCCTAGTTTGGACCCGATCAGGCATTCCTAGTCTGGACCCGATCAGCCATTCCTAGTCTGGACCCGATCAGGCATGCCCGATCTGGACCCGATCAGGCATTCCTGATCGGGTCCAGACCAATGTTCTGCGTTACATGCCCGATCTGGACCCGATCAGGCATGCCCGATCTGGACCCTATCAGGCTTGCCCGATCTGGACCCGATCAGGCATGCCCGATCTGGACCCGATCAGGCATGCCCGATCTGGACCCGATCAGGCTTGCCCGATCTGGACCCGATCAGGCATGCCTGATCGGGTCCAGACCAATGTTCTGCGTTACATGCCTTATCTGGACCCGATCAGGCATTCCTGATCGGGTCCAGATCAGGAACACGAAAAAATTTCTACTCGGGAGGTTTGGCTTGAGTCCGGACTTAAACAGGTCAGGTGGCTCAAAAATTTCGATGTTTTTCTTTTGTGGGTTAGTGGAGCTTTTACTTCTAAAAATATGTATTGAATGACTGAGTTTTTCGGTTTTGTTTATAGGTTTTTTAGAGAGTAAAATAGGTAATAAAAAATGATTTCTTTTTTTATTACTTACACTCATATTATTTTGTATTTTATTGGGATTACAGTGACCTTGAATATCAAACTTTCGCCAGTTATGATTTAGTATCTAAATGATACGGTTCATAATCAGCTTAATATGTTGGTCAATGCTGGGTAAGAGCCTCCTCTATAACTTTGAGGGTATTGGCCTCAGTCTGCAAAGCGTGGCTGAAGGATTACATATCGCACGCAAATATAGTGACCTAATTCAAAATTTTGTATTTTCACCTTCATTCACGTTGTGATTAAATATGGTCGGATTAAATAATAAAATTGTAACGTATGTAATGTAACTATTTAGTACACATATTCTTTAAACATTGTGATTTTTTTTTATATTTTGTATAAAATTTATTTGACGAAGTAGCATTTTTTTCCTATTTATTTACTTTAGTCTCGGCTTTTTTAATTAGGTCACTATATTGTTAACCGTGCGATATGTAAAAATTTCTAAGAACTTTTAGGTATGCTATTGATTGACACACATTTATTAGTTTTTATTACATCTTACTCGAATTACTACGAAGTGGCCATGTCAAACTTATGATAGTCTAATCGTAGGTTCGCCACGCTCAACAAATACACATATTTACTTTTGAGTGTATTTACTTTATGGTCCTATTCAACTGTTTTGTGTTACAAAGAAAACAACAGTTTTGATGAATTTCAACAACTCTTTGTGCATATCCGTACGAAACTGCATTATCATGGACGTTCAAACAGGATTTAAAAATGTTTTAAAGCGATTTGCAAATCAGACAGAGTAACTGAAATGTAAACGCGTCGACCACACGCTTAAGCCCGCAACGGACGCCTGGGAAGCGTTGTAGGACCAATATTCCGGTAGGAGCTATGCTATGCCAAGATTCATCTTTGTTTTCAAACTCTTCCTTTACATTGCTTTTCTGATTAACTTCGTTGCGGGATTATGACAAGTTAGGTCTTCTTAGATTCGCTGAGCTTAATTGCTCGGCGCCAATACTGTGCGTGCCGCTGTTGATCCTGTAGTACAGGAGTTTCAGTGGCGGGTGTGTGGTGGGATAGGGAAATAAGAGAGAATAGTTTCAGATATTTGTTTTAGATTTGATCGTTAAGTGAGCACTTAAAAAATAAATATTTTTAGTAAAGCTAGCATCTTAAATCAATCTTTCATCATCATCATCATCAGCCCATATATGTATGTACATACGTCCAACTATTGAACACGGGCCTTCTCTACAACAGAGAGGGTTCAAGACTTAGTCTATCACGCTTGCTTAATGCGGATTGGCGGAGTACACTCATAGAAAAATCTTAAAAACTTATAGGTATGCAAGTTTCATCACGATGTTTTCCTAAATTGTTTAAGCAAGTGATAATTAATTGCAAACACATATACCTTTGAAAAGTTAGAGATGGGTGCCTGAGGGTATTGTACTTGCGACTGATAAGATTCTCGATCGTGCCCCTAAGCCTCGAGGCCACCATTGTAATGTATTATATCTATTTTTTATAAAATTATATAAAGCATAACCGCTGGTTTATGATTATAATACTTTACATCGCTTTCAGCGTACAGCTCTGAATATTCAAGTTAAGGTACACCAAGCTTTTAGGTCAGTATTTAAGTAAAACCTAGACAGGCGCGGATTGTTTCTAAGTTAGCCTGTACCCCTCAGTCTTATTTAAAATAGCAACCAAGACTTGTAGAGTAAGCCAAATCGAACTGTGCTTCTATGCACAATATTGAGTAGGGTTGCGGGTTCGACAATAAATAATTTATAAATATTGTGTACTCGTATGTGATTTTACTAGCTGTTTTCGAAGTTATGTTATCCCGTACTTGGTGAAGTAAAACGTCGTAAGGCAACTTGCATGGCTAAAAAATAATATTTTTTTTATCCTTCTGTTAGCTGTTTTTAAAGTTATTTGTTCAGAATGAATTATCACGTACGTTAACCTAACCTAAAACTTTTAGGGATTTCTTAGGTGTGAAGTCGCCAACCCACACTAGGCCAGCGGTGGATTTAGACTTAAATCCTCATAGATTTAGAGGCGACCCTTAGCCCAGCAGTGGGACGTATATGTGCTGATAACTGATTCGAACTACTCACGAAATTCTAACAAGAATATTGTTGCAGTGACTAAGTCATGGACCGCATGGCACGATTCGTGTTTTAGGCACAGTTTTATAAAATCTTATTAAGAAATTCCAACATGAATGGTGGAAATCATAGGATGTTTCATCAACAGCCCTCAATTCGTCCACTGCTGGACATAGGCCTCTCTTATGGCACGCCACTGGGCTCGATCTTCGGCTCTCCTCATCCAACTACTGCCAGCCACCTTGCGGATGTCGTCACCCCACCTAGCCAGAGGACGTCCTACACTACGTTAAGTCATCATTACTTCTTACTAACTATTTACTAATTTCTAATGTGAATATATTATTCTAATAACTGAGTTTTTAATAGCATGGCAAAATTCTATCAAATTATATTACGAAATCCCCTGCAGCATGACTTTTAGAAATCATGGGACGTTTGCAGGGCGATAAAATCTTCCATTTCAAACGGCAGCCCTACAGTATAGTGATTGCGGGGCCGTGTACGCTCGCTTGGCAGGCATTAGCGCGGGTTAGCGGCGTGTAAGCGTTGTATTACCAACCTCGCAGGGAAATTGTGAGAAACTTATAGACGGGATCACGGTGTTATTTGAGAGAAGGTGTATAACAATGGCTGTATAATCATCAGTTTCTTTTTCATCATCAGCAGCCCTAAATTCGTCAAATGCCGGACAAAGGCTTCCCCAAATGACCTCCACCGGGATCGGTCGGAAGCCATCATTTTCTTGCTTTATCCAATTCCACTTTAGGGTCGGCGCAGTATGTTTTATCCTTTCAAACACCCATATCGGCCGTCGTCTCTTCATTTCTTTCTTTTTCTCTCATATCTTCTCTCACGCACTCCATTCATCTTTTATTTGGCTTTCCTCTACTTGTCCAACCTCTAACTTTCAAATTCATCATCTTTTTGAATAATGGCTAAACAGTAGGCGCAGTTGATGAAACGTAAGAGCAATGCATCTGTGCCTACTCTTTTGAAGGATACAGGCGTTTAAAACCTCTATTATATTGTGCCCGACCCAGGAACCGAGTCTATGACCTATCGAACATGTCAATGGTCAGTTAATTCAAAAAAATAATTATATCTATACTTAAACTATTATTGAAAGCAGCAATAAAAAAACAATTAATCTTTGTAATATCTTTATTCATTACGATTTTATTCATCCTTGATGGAGGGGGGTCTAGGTATAACAGTCAGTATGTACGATAAAATTTAATGCAACGTTGAAGGAGAGAATAATTTTAATTTATTGCGCCCGCTATGGTCTCACAGCGTTCCCGGAATCTTAACAATTACAAACAATGATTGCGCGCCCGCCTCGTAATCGGATTTGAACATTTTTGTACATTCAAGAAGAAATCCTGTTTTTTGCAGTATTTTATATACGCATAAGTTCTGGAGGGTTAGGCAGTGGTGTCAAAGTAGCAAGTGAAAATAGGATTATCATTCATCGGACTTTCCACACTTAGTGCAGCTAATGAGAATGTCCTATGAGAAAAATATAGTTATAATCTATACGAGAATCGAACTTAGACCACTAGATCGTGTAATGGCTAGTTTACAATTATTTATTGATAGATAAAAAACCCATAGGTATGTCAAAAAGCTTATGTTAAATGAAGATTTAAAGCTTAAGGATTGTTGCCCAGAATTTTGTATGGCAAGCTTGGCTTTTGGGTCTGTACCGCAAGATTGTCGGCAATAGCACTAAGTCAAATGACCTAAAAACATCAAAATGGGTTATTTCGTAGATTTTAAACCGTCTTAAAGTGGCTAAAGTGCACCGCTGCCTAAGTTTCTACCGGTGTTTTTCCTCATCGTTAAAACTACGTAATTTTGTTCTCAGTTGTACGCACGACGATTCCCAGCGTTTTGCTTTTGAAAGACCGGGCGTCGCTCACGACAAATATAAAAGTGTGAGCGCAGTTAGGTTAAGAAGTTTCAAAACAATTACTTCGGTCGAAATATGTTGGCTTACTTTGAATTGTGGCTGCATTGTTGTCCTTCTTTGTAACATTGGGCTGTGGTTTGAGGTTTTTTGTACAGTTGAATGCATGTTTAAGCATTAAGGTGTCCATATTTCAATTTATGACATTGCATCTATGGCCACTCCTTTGAATATAGGCGTGTGATTATGTACGTATATTATTTTTATTATACTGGTGTAAAATGAACGTGATCGAAAAATAAGTCAAGTTAAAGTTATAGACAGTGATTATATTGACGTTAAAAAGAGAAAAAAATAAAAAATTACGTTTCATTACCTACCAAAAGTATTAATTTAACATGGTGATTAAAAAATTTGAAAACTATTTCATTTCGGGAAACATTTTCCCACCAATTTATTTGTAATCAAAGTAACTATAACCTATATTAGTTTCAATGAAGTTTTGACCAAGGCATTGTAGAAAATGTCTCTACATACATAAAATGTAAACGTTTTAATAAAACTGAAGCTCTGAAATACTTCTTAAGACTTATAAAACGTCACAATCATCCTTATCTTAATTACCTTTCAATTTCCGACCGTAAGGATCCATTATTATCAGCCAATATGAGAGTTGAATGATAAAAACTGGGCTTAATTGAAGACTTCCCTTATCTAACAAAAACCTAATCCCGATAGCCTAGACTGACATCGGGGTCACTAGAGGTCATTATTCATCCCAATCGGCCTTCGCAGCACAGTTTTATGTATAAAAATACGGGATTGCTTGTTAGTTTGGTGGGAAGCTGGATTTTATTGGTTAAAAACGCAAGGTTTTGGCAAAGTTGGTGGCTTGAATGGCAGAGAAAGGTAAGTCAAATTCTAGGTAGAGACATATTTGTGATGATAAATGTTTTGATTTAAGTATGCGAGTTTTAGGATATTTAGGAGATTTATTACTAATAATAAATCTGAATCCCTAATTTTCTAAATCCTTTTTGCCTAAGAAAAAAAACATTTTACGGTTTTTTTTAATGTTTTTTTTTTTAATGTTTGTTATCACCATTGCCTGTCTTAGTTTTCGATTCTGTATCTCATTACATTCATCCTTATGTTGAGCGGGGGTTTTAGGCGGTCAGCGGACTACACAGTTCAGAAATGCCTTAGAACTTTGTTTAATGCAATTTTCCTAACAATATTTTTCTTCACTGTTAAACTTGATAATTAATTTTCAATCATAACTTATGAAAATGATGAAAACTTATATCTTAACATCTCTTCCTCTCCTAGTCATTACAAAAATTTGAATAGCCCCTTAGGAGGTTAAAGAAAACAGTAAGACAAGTCACGGGAAATAGCCTACATCTTCCGCCATCCCACAATGCGGCGTCCGTGCGTCAATCAATCACGGCGCAGGGCACGCCGGCGCCAATTTAAACTTTTCACTTCCACCATTCTTTGCGTGACCCATTTTTTTCGGAATTCTCGCACGGAATTGCATTATGTTCCTGGTTAAGCGTTTTGGTTATGTTTGGTACAAATTTGAGATATAGAAAATAACGCAAGTAAAGTAAATAAAGAAAATCTATACAAGTCATTGGATAAGAAAAGTCGTTATGACTTCAACGTTTTATCATCAGCAGCCCTTATACGTCCTTATAACAGTCGATAATCACGTATTTTCACACTAAAAAATTCCAAGATATTTGTCAAATAAGTAGTTATTTATATATATTATGTGTTAAACAACAGAATGGTAAATAAATGTAGACCTTAATTTCTTCCTTATTTTAGGCTCTTTGATAGGATTAAACATTTGCTATTTCAAATATAAATAATCGAAAAAGTTTATAAGCAAACAAGACATAAAGCTAAGAATCTTGCGAAACAAGTTTTTAAGAAAATTAGGCCGAAATTTCAACCTTTGCGTTACTTTAAAAAGTTTACCTTATTATTCATGTAGATGTTACTGGAATAATAAAGACTTACTATTTTTTTTAAATGTCTAGGTATTTTATTTTTGTATTAGATCAGAATACACCGCTATGTAAAATGATAAAAAGTAGCTAACTAGATGGCCTTTTTTTTTCGTTATTGTTGTTTAAGAGACTTACAATCAATTGATGAAATCGTTCTTAAATAATTAGGACCGAAAAAGAGATATTACATTCTTAAACTATTAATTTCGTATGCTTTAATCGTCACTAAAGGCACATATGTTCTTACGAGACATATGTATAATTACAATTTACAATCTTTTGCCATACGTCTATAAAAGGCACACACATCTGACTGAAGTTATGTGTGTATTCGAAATAAATTGCCACGAACGTTAAAGGCGATAGAAAACATCGCGAAAGAACCTACGCACATAAAGCTATTAGAAATTTCGTAGGGTACTTTACCATCTCGCACTATGCAATCGTAGTCGACTAAAGCCTACTTATTTATTTGCAAAAGATCGACGTATATTGGACATATATTGACTTAATGATAATATAAACCATCAATTATCGCGTTTTAGCGTAGTTGCACTAATATGATATGCTTACCGCCCCCTCCCTCAGGGCTGGCGGGAAGTAGAGCCATAAAAAGCTTTCCCCTCGAAAAAAAGGGTAAAAATAGGTGATTTTAGAAAAGTCTCATTTAATAAATTGCCCACCACACACATATTCGCAAGTTTGGCCATGCCAGTGCTATCATAAAATATGTATGTGTTAAAAAATTGGCATACATCGCTCAAATTGATTTAAGCGACGCCTGAATTTTTATTATATCTTCACCACTTTACATAGATAAAATTGTCTAGTACTCAGGCTTGTACTTAAGTGTGTAGTCCGCCAACTACTTTTGGACCGTGGTGGACTAAGCCTTAAACCAGTTGTAGAGGAGACCTGTGCCCAGCAATTTACGATTCACTGCTGGGCACTGGACTTTTCTACTATTGAGTGGGTTTTAGGCTTTAGTCCACTACGCGGGCCTAGTGCGGGTTGGCGGACTACATACCTAAGAAATTCCTAAAGACTATTTAGGTGTGCAGGTTTCATCACGATGTTTTCCTTCACCGTCAAAGCAAGTGACCCTTTGGAGTTTGGGTACGGAACCTTAAAAATAGTTTAGATTAAAAGAAACTACTAGAACTATTTATCGCTAGTTGAGGTAATTCTGCCGGCTTGTAGGTTTGCAAAGATGTATCGTCATTATAAAATCAGACTCGATATTACTCGTGTCAGCCATCTTGGAGGGCACTTCAATTCACTCCAGGCGCGTAAGGTAGGGCTGGTGGTGTATTCTGAAGCTCTTCTGGTAGTCACAAATAAAATAAATATTATACAAGGTGGATTCAGACCGTGGCCCGAAACTAGGGCAGGTAATAGCTTCGGTGATCACAAACCCATTGGAATTAATAAAACCGATAGAAATAAAAAAAAAATACGTTTTTCATACAAACTACATATATTTAACGATAAAGGTAAATTTATAATTTGGCACTATGTTAAAGCTGGTATATGCTTCTGTTTATCATTCTGATCATGATGCAGGTTTGCAGGTTCGAACCCCAGGCACACATCTCTGACTTTTCCATGTTATGTGTATGTAAATAATGGATTATCACTTACTTTAACTGTGAAGGAAAACACACTCCTAAAAGTTCTTTGGAATTTCTTAGGTGTGTAGTCCGCCAATCGGCACAACTCAATATCACAGAAAGGATTAATATCACATTTTATTTATTGCGTCTCCTCGTTCACAAGTATATATATATATTTGTACATATGTATTATTATGTTATCAATACAACAAAAACTCAGCATCACTCTAGGAGCGATTGACAGTGAATGTTTTAGGCATAAAGTCGACTTTTACGGTCATAAGGCAGGTCGCTGTATTGAGTGCAAATTAATAATTATTTATGTTTTTTCTCCACGGCAAAAACTAAATGAGTGCCAACCCTGTGTGGTATGCGTTACGTATCATAAGCAGCGGCGGGTATCCGCTAATACGTGCCATAAAACAAGCGCGCGACAAATACCCGCGCAGAGTTCATCCGGGGTCAACCCGCCGCCCTCACACCGACGCAAATTGTACTCGTAACATTTGTGACATATTAATATCAGTGAGCACATCACTACTCACTGCTTTGAGCACTTTGGCGAGCGTGGTGGACTAAGGTCTACACCCTTTCAAAAGTAGAAGAAGCTCGTGAGCTGCACTGGGACGTATAGGAGCTGATGATGATGATGATATGAAGGCCAAATGCGTTACAGGTTAATTATGTAATATTCTTCTTCTTCTTCATCAACCTATATACGCCCACTGCTGAGCACGGGTCTCCTCTACCATTGAGAGGGTTTAGGATGGCCTAAAGTCATGGCCATAGTCCACCACGCTGGCCTAGTGCGGGTTGGCGGACTACACACCTAAGAAATTTCTAAGAAGTCTTAGGTGTGCAGGTTTCATAACGATGTTTTCCTTCACCGTTAAAGCAAGTGATAATTCAATTTGAATACACACATAACTTCGAAAAGTCAGAGGTGTGTGCCTGGGGTTCGAACCCGCGACCGCCGAGATTCTCGACCGCGCACCCAAACCTCGAGGCCATCACTGCTTCAATTATGTAATATACAGTTTGTTAAAAGCAAAGAGTTGTCCATATTACTTACTAGTTCAACCCTATATATTATTTGTGAGTTATGAAAGAAAACTTTACTTCTTTTTTAAATGAACAGTGGTTGACTGTTGCTTTCTTTATTTTAGGGTTATATCTTTTCATTCACATATAATATAATAGATAAAATATATGATTCCGACGAGCATGTTTTAATTTTACATTACTCTACCCTTCATAAACGCGTCGGTGTGACACGACGCCTGAGTAATATTTTAGCAATTTTATATTCTCCAAGTGAAAATTATTGCCCTTATTAGTCCCTCGGGGCACTTTCCTAAGCTATACATCCCCAACTTCCCACATTTCAAAAGAAGTTTTAATCAAAACCTATTTCGCAATTCGTATGTCGACTTCGCAATTTTTCCTGACTAATGTAGGCACTGAAAGTACTTTTCATGTAATACAAGTAATTTAGGTTTTCGCAAATTGAATTCATGATTTATTTCTGTCTTGGCGAAATTTGGTTGAATGTAGAAGGCGATTATTATCGCATGTTGGATACACCGGTAGGTGGTCATTCATTGAAGCTCAAAAGCCCAGATCGCTACTTGTAGTCTTATACAGCTGTTCTGTGGTAAAGTTATAGTTTGTAAAATATATGTAGATACCTATGTTGATGTTTTTGTATGTACTAAATCGGCCATGTTTATGTATCCTCTATTATTTGCGTAATTTCTGTATGTACTAAATCGGCCATGTTTATCTGACTGAAAACTCACTAGAATCTAGTTCCTTATGGTCTAAACTCTAAGCTATAGATCTTAAGATCCCCAAGACACAAGATGTGTAGTTCAGACAGCAACAAAGAAAATGTTACACAGAAAAAATTACCGTGAATTTAAGTAAGCTCTTTCAAGTTAAATTTCATAGGAGACTAATCAATACTTCTTCTTACAGATCAGATCTTAAGTCGCTGCTTACGACCCAAACAAACAGTCACTATAAAAAAGCTTTTAGTACACAGTCTTAGATTTAAAACCCCGAGTTCTATTTTCAAATCCTTTCCTTTAAAATTCTACGCTTAATCACATTACCATTAAGGTCACAAAGGGCTCTTAGTCCTAATCCAGGAATCAAACATAAAAGAATGAAGTTTGTCGGAAACAGGAAGCGAGTTGTAAAAAAAAGAAAAGTGTAAAACTGAGGAACGTTATCCCGGAGGCGAGAAGGTCGATGGAAGCTTCTAGGGGACAGGGACGGACTTGGGAATACTTTGGGGGGCTATGACCACACTTATATTAAATGAGATTTTTTAATTGGTCACTGAAGGAAAGAATTCGGAACAAGGCAAGTGAATGATGATGATGATGTGTGAAGGGATATATTTACTAAGTTTAAATGTGTGTTTCGCATTGCTAAAGAATTGTTTCAGCATACCAAGTAGCAATCAAGATACGAAGAGACACGGTTAGTTCACAATTTCTTTACTGCTTCTACTTTATTCATTTATACATGTGTCTCTTTATGGAAAAAAGAGGCAAACGATTTGCTGAGCCACCTGATGTTAAGTAGTCAACACTGGCCATGGACACAATACCAGAATCATAAGTGCGTTTGAGGAAAATAAAGGCTACAGGCTTATTGTAGATCTTTGAGTTAAAACTATTTGGAAATACTGCTGATGTTAATGTAGGGAAAAATTATAAATACCTAGATATAATTGTTTCATAATTGTGGTAGCAATAATACAATATCCATATCATTTGTGTTTTCATAAATTGTTTTAAATATGTAATGAAAAATAAATGATATTTTTAATTATTCATTGGTTTATTTCGTCCACAGAATACAGATCAAACCGTTCATGATGTACTAAAATGTGTTATATTTTATAATATTGTTTTTTGTACAAAAGAAACAATACATCATATTCCTTTGAAAATATGCTTATAACAGATTCGAACTACATACAACTAGGTACTGGAAATTCTCTTAAAAGAGACAGATGAGATGAAAATCTGGATTTCTAGGCTTACGATCAGTTCAAACCAAACTTTTTGACACAAAATTCATTACATTATGTATAAATCATGCTGTTTTTTGTTAAACATGAAACTCTTTGTTTTATAATCGTCATCTTTTTTTTCATTAGGGTTATTTTATTTTATATTTTGGCCCCCAAACAAAACTTCAGTACGACCCTGAGGTAAATGTTGCCTTATCTTGCTCGGGGCTTTGTGAACTAGAGTTACGATGTAGTTTGTCGTTCTGTTGGGCCATCATCTTATCCAGCGTGGCATCTCGCGATTCTTCTAAATCCACCTTACATGTTAGTATATTCAGGCCAGAACGTCAAATTCTAGGCATGTTTAATAGCAAATAGACAGTAGATAGCCCCGTGGCGCAGTTGGCTACACACCAGCTTGCGAAACGAGAGGCCGCGGGTTCGATCCCCGCACCGAGACAAATGTTTGTGTGATCCACAAATATTATACACCTGACTTGTATATTAATGTGGGGTCAGGACTATGTATGTGACTTTAGAGTGTATTATTTAATATTTATTGCATATACATTACTGGCGGCACTTCTGTAGAAGGCCAAAAGTGTTACGTACATACAATCATCATCATCAGCCCATATACGTCCCACTGCTGGGCACGGGCCTCCTTTGCCATTGAGAGGGTTTAGACCATAGTCAGCAGTAAGTATAGCATAGTAAGTAGCAGTGATGGCCTTGAGGTTTGGGCGCACGGTCGAGAATCTCGGCGGTCGCGGGTTCGAACCCCAGGCACACACCTCTGACTTTTCGAAGTTATGTGTGTATTCACATTGAATTATCACTTGCTTTAACGGTGAAGGAAAACATCGTGATAAAACCTGCACATATAAGAGTTCTTAGGAATTTCTTAGGTGTGTAGTCGGCCAACCCGCACTAGGCCAGCGTGGTGGACTATGGCCTAAACCCTCTCAATGGTAGAGGAGACCCGTGCTCAGCAGTGGGCGTATATGGGTTGATGAAGAAGACCATAGTCCACCACGCTGGCCTAGTGTGGGTTGGCGGACTACACACCTAAGAAACTTTCTAAGATTTTTTTAGGTGTCCAGGTTTTATCACGATGTTTTCCTTCACCGTTAAAGCAAGTGATAATTTACACGAATACACATAACTTTGAAAAGTCATCACTCACTTTCATTCACTTTCATCAAAATTTATGAATGTAAAGCGAACGTAGATATAAAGTTACTAGTAAACTTACATTTTTTATCCGACATCTGAAATGTAACTTGCACAAGAGTCGTGATATGAAACTCGCCATGAATAAAGAATATTTAGTTTCAAATCAGATGTATGTGAAACGAAAAAAGTTTTTTTGTAAGAGCAGACGTTTTTATTCCAATGTCTGTAAAAAATTCTGTTTTTAGCCTCCAGCGACTCCATTTTGTATAGTTAAAGAAAAAAGAACATATTTTTGATACTGCTGTTTTGACGTTGACAAGGGAGAAAGTTTTTTATTCCAACACAAAGGTGGCCAAATACTTTGTTTTATTAAATAAACGCTTTTGCTCGCGACTTCGCTCGGATATAACATATATATGTTGACAATCAATGTTGTATTGTCATCTAGCTTAAACCCTGGAAAAAACATCCTACTCGAAAAAATAAAATTTTTAGACTGATTAGCAGAACTCTGGCTACATTTTTTGTCTTTCGAATAATAAGCAAAATTAAATAAATAAATACACCTAACAGTCCCTTGCACAATTTTGAACCTACTAAGCTCTGTGCGGTGGGTATCAGAAGCTACGAGAGACTTTTCGGTCTCACTAATATCCAGTAGAGAAACAAATATTTGTGGATCACATAAGTGAGACATCCCCTGAATGTTATTTTAAGTTCTATTGATATTTTCAGTAGTAAGTATAAATTTTGTAATACCCTTTAAACTTGATTATACACTATCTATAAACTAAAGTATATTAACTAGTATTTATAAAAACTCTACCTATTGGAAATAAATGCGTGAAACATTAATAAATCCACGAGATTCCAATAAAGCTTGCTATTAACAACCTATCTGTACTAGCCAATAAAATATGAGCCAAAAGCCAAAATTCGCATGAAATTATGAGCTAAAACAAACGAAGCTGGGATGTTAATGGGCCATCCCCGTGGTTTTATAAATAACGTGTTATCTTATCAGCGGTCGGGATAGCTGAGAATTCCACGGAGTATTTGTGCTATATTTTTGTACGTAAACCATGGGCTTCGTGATAAAGCTTGCATTGTTCTAATTTTGTTGTTTATTTGGTGCGTTATAGTTAATTTTTGATAGTATTGTTAAAGTTTAAAGTATTACTTTTTACTTTTGAGTTCAGGTGTGCGGTCGAGATAAATCATAATACAAAGATAAATTACCTCATAAAATCTCTCATCAGGATACTTACGTCAAAAAACCTAAGCAACTTCTAAAGAATTTTAAGAGACCTATCTTTTTAATAGTTCCGAGGTCAAGTTGGCTTGACCCGAGCTTGCGAAACGAGAGGCTGCGGATTTGATCCCCGACACAAATGCTTGTGTGGCTCACAATTACAATTTTCTCGGGTCCCGGTGTTTGAAAGAAAAAAAATGTCTCTTGTAATATGTGAAAGGTACGAGACAGGCCTTATATTGTGGGTTTGAACTGTGTATGTATTATGTATTATGTATATGTCTAGTATTTATTTAAGGAATCAATTATAATGAATACGTTTACCAGGTGCGAAGATATATTTTGTAATTTGCCGTAGTCATTGAGAACCGCAGTTTTAATATAAAGAACCATTTTCATATTTTTCGACATTTTTACTCAAGTTACACATATCAAGCCAAACTGGTCTTACAAAGTTTTTACCCATCAACCACCTTAATAGCTCAAAATAAGCAGTTAAGAATTCTCAAAATAAAATAAAAATCTGCGTGTTTTATAAATTTGGTAATAAATTTGAATGATCGTATAATATAATTTAATCGTGTCGTAATTCGTCTCGTGTATCGTTTGTTGCTGAGGACTTGAGGTTAAGAACATAATTGTTTGCAATTTGCAATAAAAAGATAATTTTTGATCGATAGTCTTAAGTTGAGAGACAATATTAGGACGGCACAGAATTTTCTATGGAATTAGATTCATGTTTTTTAGAACATACCTACTCATTTAATTATTTATAAAATTCAATATAATGTTTTATTGTTAAAGAATGTCTTAGACATTAAATCTATTTATACAAATAAGCAGTGATGGTCTCGAGATTTAGGCGCGCGGTTGAGAATCTCAGCGGTGGCGGGTTCGACCAATGGAAGTGGACCATTGGGTAGTGTTAGTATGCATTTGTCACGCGAACACAGAAACCAAATCAGTTATGAAAGTCAAACTATTGACTTAACAATTTGAATCAACAGCATTGTTGACTTTCCCAGGGACATACCGGGAACCAGACTGTGATCCCGTGCATACAAAGAGATGAATTGTGGAAAAATGGGAGTTTTAGAGCTCAGCAAAGTGACAATATTGAATCTGTTTGCATCTTATCCATACTAATACATGTGAAAGTAAAGCTATCTGTTTCGTTTTTACGACTAAACCTAAGGACCGATTTGAATTATTTTCATACTTTATCATCAGCCTAAATAAGTCCCACTGCTGGGGACAGGCCTTCTCTACAACTGAGAACGTTTATATTTTAGTCCAGCACCCTGGCCTAGTGCGAGTTGGCGGACTACACGTCTAAGGAATTCCAAAGAACTTTTAGGTGTGCAGGTTTCGTCACGATGTTTTCCTTCACAGTTAGGCAATTGATAATTCTTATTTATTTATAACTTTCTTGCAAATACGCTGAATATAATGACGATACTTAACTAACCAGAAATAAAACAATAGACGGCCTTATCGCTCAAGACGATATTTTAAAGGCAACCTTAGGATGGATAGTAAAAGAGGAAAAATAAATAGGGTAGAATAAAGTGTACAGAAGGCAAAGAAAAGAAACTACTAAAATAATTACATATAAACTAGGATAAATTAATAAATTAAATTCACAAAGCCTTAAAAAAGTGTGAGGTATGTTGCTGGGGTTTGAAGCCGCGACCGCTGAGATTTCAACCGTGCGCCCTAACCTCGAGCTGCTTTTTTAAATACATAAATAAATATTCATTTACATTTCATTTATTCTTTAATTAGGTAATCATTTATTTTCAATGTAGGATATATCGTAAAACTAACGCCAACCCTAAAATTATTATATTCATGACGGCGAATAAAAAAATATAAACTCCAATTTCTATAACTCCTTCAACTACTAATAAAAATACGTACTTACCATGAAATAGAGCTTATCGCAAAGTCACATAACACTCGAACAATTCCCATTCACATGAGACTTTGAACTCCAGCTATTCGCATTCAAAGATCGGGAACCCAGTCAATTTCCGTCCAACTTACTTTACTACTTATAGATGTCGCTTAGTTCGAAATTATGCACCAAAGGGCTCTAAATTTACATCACTATATAGTATAAAACAAAGTCGCTTTCTCTGTCCCTATGTCCCTTTGTATGCTTAAATCTTTGAAACTACGCAACGGATTTTGATGCGGTTTTTTTTTAATAGATAGTGATTGAAGAAGAAGGTTTATATGTATGATAACATCCATTAAATATCAGCATTGCACCCGTGCGAAGCCGGGGCGGGTCGCTAGTTCAATATACAGGGGATCAGACCGTGATTGAAAATTAAGGCAGGAAATAGCAACTGTGATCGTAAAAATGTTGTCATTAAAAATCCCGATAAAGAACATTTTTTTGACGTATTTCTTGCAACTATTGGCATTAAATGTAGGTGGTTTGCATGGAAAACGTATTTTTTTTATTTTCTTCTGGATATTCTTTAACGCCAGGGGAACCTTGGATATCACCTGCCTTAGTTTCCGATCACGTTCTGAATACATTCTGTAGATTGCGTGGAATATATTTAATACATGAATTAGTCAGGCTTCTAGGTTTAAACGATCGAGAATTTGGAGGTCGCACGTTCAAACGTCAGGAACACACTCTTTCTTAAAGTTAAGTGTTTAAAGTTATTTTTGGTAATCTAAGCTTGTTCTTTTGAGAATATCAGTAATCTTCATAATCTCCCAACATCTTAATGGAATCAGTTTGCCATGACGGTATTTCCGAGCAGATACGACTTATGGACCTTCAAGAAGAGTGTTACACCGAAGATTCCTCTGGTATTGTGTTCATGGGCGGTGTTGATCACTTAACATCAGGTGGCTCACTAGCTGATTTGCCTCGTTTTTTCTATAAAAAAACACATAAATTAATATAGAAGAAGCAGTAAAAAAAAGATCTACAATTTTGAAAAGAAATCTACAATTTGGAGAGTTTAGGTCTTAATATACGCATTTTCTTTTTAAAATTCGTTAAAGAAGAAGTCTAGTGAATAATTAAGTCTAAACTGTCTACATTGTTCTAGCAAAAGGAAAAGAAATAAAACTAACTGTAATTTATAAAGTCACATTTATTAATTTTAAATGAATTTCACATCGCAAACGTATTTTTCATTTAAATAATAAAACCGCCATTGTTATTACAAACCACGAGATGAGTGAATCATTTCAGGCGAAATGATAAGGTACAGTTGCTCTTAAAAGTGTTTCTATCAAGATCGACTTGTGTATTTAGTTTTATAAAGTTGGCATTATTTTGGACTGACAAGATAGAATATAATGAAAAATATATTAATTAGTTATTAATATCTTCTGATGCTTATTTGTTGTATCAAAGGAACAATATCATAAGTTTTTACTTATCTGAGGTTTTAATATTTAATTCAATTTCAGTGACGTTCCAAAAATCTATATTAGGTAAATATTCTATTTAAAGCGAAGTGAAATAGTAAGTGAAGTGAAGTAGCAAAGTAGGTATATATAAAACTTCAAGAAATAATTTTATTGTAATAGTGGATTTTAGTAAAAATTAACAAGATTTCCAACCGTTTCAAGTATGTTATGTGTTGGATATCTTTAAATAAATAAAAATATAGTCAGTCCTTGAATCAACGTGTGATATAGGGTAGCTCATAAAAGCCAATATAAAAATGTCCTACATCCAGTAAGTGTATTGAAAACACTTTTACGAGCAATTGCACATTAAAAATAAAAACACACGAAAATAAATGGTAAAAATTTCTATCTTACAATTATAGCAACTAAACCTAGTTCTGAGATGCTATTTTGTGATAAAAAGAAAACGGTTAGCCGGTTAGTAAATTTTTAACGTATAAAAAACTTGAAGGAAAAACAGCTCCAAGTACACGAGACATTTTTTTGATCCTTTAACCCAGTGAATTTTTGCTTAAATAAATCTTGATCCTTTAACGCTCTATAAGGTAGGTACTAGACAGTAATCTCTTCTATTTTATTATTCTCTTTGTCTTTAGTTCAATCAAAAATACTTAAGATTTACTTTTTTATCACTAGCAGAAAAGGGATACAGCTATACTCAATAACGGAGATAAAACAATTGAAATATTTGTGACGAAATAAGGTATGTAAAAAATATTATTCTGTGAACCAAAATTGGTGGCAAGAGATATTTTCAACACACAGTTTTAAATAAACAGTAAATACTTATAGGTAGATGAATAAAATAACTATGTCTTAAGGATCTGGAATTTATATTTTTCAATTATATTTTCTATATAAGTACCCATGTAACACGTTATTATAATATCTATTAGCACACATAAAATTGATTACCATAAAGAAGTACACTGAGTCTCCATTTTGAAATAAAAAAAGAAGAAATTGTCTCTAATGCTGCGTATAACCATAAATAAATACAACGTTACCGATATGAAAGCGAATTGAGAATTCAGTTGCGAGTTCATTTTTATTCCCAACGGCCATATCGGGAGCTCTACTACAAACTTTGAAATTTAATTTCACAGTTTCATATTATTGAACTTCGAAACTGTTTCGCTAACGTTTATATTAGTTAAGTTTTTGTAGTTTTCGCAGAAATCGTTATCAGAATAGATTAACATTTTTCAATGATGTTTTTGTATCGAATTTCTAATATTTAAGCTCCAGATGTAGATTATAAATCTTTTGATTTTCATAGAATAATTAAAGTTAAATTTCTCATTTCTGTAGTTGTCTCCGATGATACTAAAAGTGGGAATCTATTTGAGTTTGAATAGTTTTTCGGATAATGCAACTGTTTTCAAATTCAGATTTTATCTCGATTATTCTTGTTTTTCAATCGCTTAAAGTTTTTTGCTCATACATATTCTTTAGAAATGTTAAAGAACATCTTTTTCCCGTAGCTTAATTTGGGTTTTATTCTATATATTGGGTATATTTCCAGACTTCGAATTACTGAGAATTTCTTAATGGAAAACAACAACAGTCTGACAATCTAAGAATGGTGTCAAGAAAAGAAGGCTAAGTGGCTAAGAATCTAACAATGGCCTTGGATCTTTCAATTGGATTTGGAATCGGGAAGTAATTATGACTATATTTTGGATAAATAAAATAAAAAGATTAATATATTGGAAATAATCAATTTAACAAAGTTGTATTATTTATACCTGTTCAATGATGATAAGTAGTAAGTGCGTAATTAATGAAACAAGAATCACAGACGATATGTGAAATACTTCTGTTTACGAATTTCAATGTTTTTAGAGACACAAAGTTTGTTTACAAATGAGTCAATAAGAAATTACTCTTTTTTACAACCAGAAATCGAGCAAAGAAATAATAAGTCATTTGCAGAATCATTTAGGATCGATGGTAAAATGTCTCGCCCACTCGGAGAAACATCTATTTTATCACATTAATACGTATTAATTTAAATATAATATACATTTAAACAACACCGCTTCGAATTCCAAGCATTATTCTTCCGATTAACAATCATCTTGGTACCTGATTATGGCGAAAAAGTCGTTGAAATATTTATGAACTAATAATAGAAACTCATTTTTATTTTAAAGAAAATTGCTAATTTTGAATTGTTTGTAAGTACCTTTAACTTTTCTTTCCATACATCTTTGTGTAATCCGCTTTCCTGGGTATTTCCAAATGGATACGACTTAGGGACGTACAAGAAAATAGACGATATTTTCCTCAAAGGCCGGTAACATGCCGATGGTTTCACCGGTATTGTGGGTGTTCATGGGCGGTGTTGACTATTTAACATGAGGCTTACTTGCTCGTTTTCCTTCTTTTCAATATAGAACAATGATTTTTGGGGTAAAATAAAGAAGATGAGCTTAAGAGGTTGGTTTGGAGACATAAGATAAAAGTGACAAAGAATCACGGAATGTCTTTTTAAACGCAGGTGAATTTAACAAAACCGTGAATTTTAAAGGTTATACAATAAAAGAATGTATAATTAACTATTCAGATTATGATAATATAATTTATTTACGGTATTTTAAGGGGGGAGTCTGCTTTATAAGGCCAAAAAAAGACGTTTTTTAAAGAATTTCTCAAGGGCTGAAAAGAAAACCAATTTCAGCGAAATTCTCAGATCATTTTATTGCATATGTGAACAGTGAAACAAAAAATTTGGAGAGGAAAATATCCAAGCATAGTTGGCTTTTCATAGACATTATTACCAGGCCTCGCAATTGCAGTCTCTGATCGGCGGGCAAGATAGAGCTCTTAATTTTCGTCGGAAACAAAGAATCGAAATGTTTTTACATCTTTAGACATTTAATCTTCTAGATGAATTAAGAAAATCTCGAAAATTTATGAAACTTTAAAATTTTTACACGTTTGAAAAAAAAGTTTCCTTTACAACGACGAAAAAATCATTTCAGCTTGCTAAAAAAGTTGTTTAGAATTTTTTTTTCGTGAATCTTTTTAGTTCAAGTAGAAAAGAACACAAAACTGAGTCTAACAAGCCTTGGTTTGTTTCAATTGGTCGTTTGCTTTTCTTGCAATCACGCCCGCAAGTTTAGAAAACAATAACTCGAGAAAATGCGCTTTAAAGTTAACAATAGGAAAAAAGTTATTTTTTTATTATTTATAGCTATGGTAAGTTAATCAGCTATTCCTGGGCTATACAGTAACCCTTCAACTTCCTAAAAGAACTCATTTTGTTGTAGTTTCTCGAGTCTACGGGCCGTTTGAGCATCGTTGCTGGAATTAGACGTACGCCGGTTTTCCTTCGCAATCCGTTCTGCGTCGATTTTTCTCGCAAAAATCCTACATTGCTGGCCCATTTTCAACACTGTACTATTCGTCACTCCACTACTTGACACGTTTTATTTCTACGGAATCAAAATATTATTTCGAACGACCGTTGAACCTTGATTTCAATACATAGTTCGGAGCTGTTCGGCCGAGATCCCGATTGTGCGCTCTATCTGCCCAAGCGCTCGTATACCCGGCCACGTCTAATGCTGTTTTTTTGAAAATATTCCGATTTAGCCCTTATAACATATGTACATACATATTTTTGGATATATTAGGAATATATTGTAGCAATAAATAAAAAA
This sequence comes from Cephonodes hylas, assembly GCA_030295005.1. NCBI lineage: Eukaryota > Metazoa > Arthropoda > Insecta > Lepidoptera > Sphingidae > Cephonodes > Cephonodes hylas. The sequence goes on along the minus strand of AP025386.1, from coordinate 4,962,570 downwards.
AAAAAACAATTTTTTGAGGCACTCAACTCTCGACACCCGGCCACGTTTAGTGCTTTATTTTTGAAAATATCCCGAACGAGTCTCTATAACTCTACACACATATTCTTAGGGATATTGGGGATGGATTGGAGCACTAAAAAAAATTGATTTTTTGAGCTATCTAAAGCAGACTCCCCCCTTAAGACGATAAAAAAGAACTTTCATAAGAAATCATGAATTGGAGAGCAAGTAAGAAAACATTCAACAAAATCAACGACGTTTTCGCCCCAACCAGCGTCCACAATAAATAACATACATCTAATTTATATTTAAAACACTTTTAAAGTGGCGAAACAATGTTAGATCTGTTGAAAACTGTCACATTTGTGAAACGAACATTCACAAAACAAAAAGCTCGATATTTCGTACACAATCTCTTAATACTACGAATTAATTATGGCAACTTTTCGTATAACATAGTTTATGTACATTATTTACATCAACATCGATAGGATCTGATCGTGCATTCATTCATTCGTTCTTGGAGATCAGATCCTTGGGCTTTTGCGGTACGGTCACTGCTTCAGCTTAAAATTTGGCTCGATTTAGGCGAGGCATTTTGTTAAGTTTACGTAAACGCTGTTAAAAAGAATAGAAGGTTTTAGCAGATTTTCTTGATGTATTTAACTTGAAGAATTAATACAATTATCGATTAAAATAGTTTGGATTTTACTAGACAAGTGTAGATTTTTTAATTTGATGTCTGTTGAAACCTGCACACCTAAGAGTTCTTAGGAATTTCTTAGGTGTGTAGTCCGCCAACCCGCACTAGGCCAGCATGGTGGACTATGGCCTAAACCCTCTCAATGGTAGAGGAGACCCATGCTCAGCAGTGGGCGAAAATGGGTTGATGAAGAAGAAGATGAAGATGTCTGTTGAGAGCATTATACATACATACCTTAGATACCATATACCCTAGTCAAATATTTTCGTAAGTCGTTTAAATTTTATGAACATGCAAATGGTTTAGCTGTGAAATATAAATCATAATTTGAAACATAGATTAGATCTACATTCATGCCACCATTTTAATTTCAAGTAATTTTTCCGATCAAATCGTACTACAGCTTTCGCCCAAGAACATTTTATCCCCCATAGCCGAAGGTTGAAACACTAAAACAGTGACCGCACAGCACATGGTATATTTTCATTACCTACGTTCGTGTAACTACATAATGTCAGTCTTATACACCTTTATGGAAGATGCAGAATTAACTTTATTCTATTTATTAAATTTCCATCTACTAAATTGACGTATCTTACATTTTTCCTTACCTCCGTATATTTGTCAACAAAATAAGTACCGATTTTGGCAGTGTTGTTAAAAAAAGCGTTTTTCCTTTTCGAATGGTAACGTAAAAAAAATCCAATCAAACGTAAATAATGAAATTAAGTCTAAAATAATGCAATTAAACACACGGACGGGCCAAATGTCCAACACATTTTTACACTTTACAGCTTATTTCACGTAATTATTAATTAATCACATTCCTTAGTAGGTATCTTGTTAATGTCTACGTTGGTGTCTGTTGATTTTGTCGCACATGTCGGGTCACTCGACAGTTGGTTGGGCGAATTCACTGTAACAAAACATATCTTGTTAGTTAGTCATCCTAGTACATCAAATGGTTACTTTCCTTTAAGGTATTAAATTGAACGGGAATTGGCCTTTTCGTTCTTCATTTTATTAGCGCCCGTGGTGCAGTTGACTACCACATAAAAAAATCCTGGTATTAGAAGACTTTCTTGGGGAGGCCTACGTTCAGCAGTGGACGGCGATAGGCTGAGTAATAATTAGAAGACTAAAGAGTCTACCAGTTTCTGGTATCCACGACACAAGACTTGTATTGTTGCTTTCCTTTTCTTTATTTATGCGAAATATTACATTACAAATGGAATATTTTCTCCCATTTCTGCGAATTATTTATTGGTGATTTTCTATTGTTCGTAGTATGATTATATAATAGCTTTCTCCGATAAATAGAGTATGCGATACGATACCAATCTTTTAGTTCAAATCAGTAGTTTCTGGGAGACCAACGTTCCACTCAACACTTCAGCTTCATAAAATATCAGATATAGGTACTATACAATAAAGATATACAGACATACGGATAATACTCACCATTAATCCTAGGTTTTAAATGCGGCAATGTATTAGTACTCCTATCCAAAACCCCTTTGCTGTAATACACGCTGTTATCAGCGTTGAATCTCACTGGGGGGGAGTTTGAGCAGCTCCTAGGGTCTAGGCCCATGTTTCTAGGTTCCAGGCCCATGTTCCTAGGTTCCATGCCCATGTTCCTAGGTTCCAGGTGGTACCTAGGTTCCAGCTCGGGCATTTGGGCCAGGTTCAGCGGGTTACGGCTCGGGTTGCTGTAGAGGGTCGGTGGAGGAGTGGCGTACAGTTTAGGGGGCATTAGTTGTTCCGCTGGTAGCTGGGGACAAAGATTGTGTTAGGATTATGGTTTAGATGTAGTGTTTAAGTTGTTGTTTTTATGGAACGTTGAGGTTGAAAGGAATTTAAAATTTAGCAAAAATATTGATGAGTGCATTAAGGCTTTGTTAGGTTAAATCTGAATTATTATTATAAACCTATATAGGTTTCATCCTTGGGCATGGGTCTCCTCTACAACTTAAAGGGATTTATTGTTTGTAGGAAAATTTTTAGGAAGAAAAAGATTTTTACTCAAAGTGGATAATTTTAAGGTATTTTAAAGCGACGAAAGTAAATATTTCGGGGCAATTAAACAGATGACATTAATTTGTGGGTAACCAGGGTTAACGAAACGTCAATTTTTGTAGGTAGCGAAAAAACTATGTGTGGTCCAAGTGCACAAACTGAAGCGTGTTATAAAACATTATTTTAATTAATTTAAATGTTAAAAAATAAATTTATGTTATGTTGAGATATACTATTATCTACCTTTTTTATATATAAAGTAACAAAAGCAAAAAGAAATATTAATTATGTATGAACAAACAAAGAATATTATTAATGTTATTGTAAATAAAATTATTACTATAGGAGCTTGACAGTGTGTGTGGGTGTGAGTGAGAGTGTGTGTGTTTATGTTTATGTGGATGTGTATTTGTGAGAATGAATGAGTGAATACTCACGACAAATACGTTTAGACTGTCAGATTTATGAATCAATCATTAGTAGCTTTTCAGTTTCGTCATAATTCATTGAGGTTAGAAAATCCACAACAACTCGCTTACACTTATGGGCTATCAATGTATACAAAACTACTTTCTTGCTTATGACTTTATAAAGATGAGGGCCTAAATAACAAACTTGTCTGCGAGCATAAGAAGAAGTCAATCTGGGAGGCAGAATAATTCTATCTTTCCTTCGTGTATTAAGTAAGACCGTTTTATTGAAACTCGTGCTTGTATGCGTTCTAAGAACTGCACTCATTATAAACAATTGGCGAACCGTAAGCACTTTGATGGAAGAGAAGAGCTGAAAAGTGGGAAACCTGAAAGGCTTAGACAGCATTACTTTTATTAACGCTCGTTGAGATCTTTCGATTCCTAGCATGTAAGTCTTGCAAGTTCCACCCCAAATTGTTATACAATAAGACAGCAAGGATTGGCATAAGGCATAATATATGGTCTTCAGCAAAGATAGAGGCAAATGTCTGAGACGCCTAAAAATGGGTAATAATCTTCTTATTTTCGATTTTAAATTGTTCACGTGTTCTCGCCAACTAAAGTGAGAGTCCACTAATACCCCAAGGTATTTAATGAAATCTACCCTATCTAATGGGGTACACATACAATCCCTTGGTGATTGTGAACCACAGGAGTGAGCCTTAATGTGTATATTATTTAATACATTACGGTTCGACCGAGATTTGCCAAAAACAACATATTTAGTTTTGGATATGTTTAATGTTAGCAAGTTTCTTCTAAGCCACGACATTACCTCTTCTAATCCCACTTCTGCTAAATTAGAGGTTTCCTGCCATGTTGGACTACTGAATACTAAAGCAGTATCATCGGCGTATACTACAATTTTACATCCTTTTATCTTAAGATTGCAAAGGTCATTGATGTAAAAAAGGAACAAGGTAGGTCCCAAAATGCTTCCTTGGGGAACACCGTAACTTACGACAGCTTTGCTACTTGTTAGACTTCCAATTTTAACTTGTTGCGTTCTATTTGAAAGATAACTTTTAAAGAGATCCAACGGAGTACCTCTTATACCGAGATTTTCCATCTTACGAAGCAGAATTGGGATAGACACAGTATCGAAGGCCTTTGCAAGATCTAGAAAAATGCCAATGCATTTATTGTTTTTATCGACATGGCGAGTTACATAGTCCGTTAGTGTCAAGACTGCATCTTCGGTTGATTTATTACTTATAAATCCATATTGATTTTCTGAAAATAGACTAAACTTTGTCATAAAAGAATTCAAGCGATTAGATAGAAGACGTTCCAAAATCTTAGATAAAATTGGTAATATAGATATGGGACGATAATTGGTGATATTTTCTGGATCTCCTCCTTTATAAATCGGTTTTATTATAGCATTTTTAAAAAGATCCGGAAAAATACCATGCTGAAGGCTTAAATTACATATATGAACGATAGAAGGAGTAATCAATTGTTTCGTCATTTTAATAACCTGAGCTGGAATTTCATCGAAACCTGGTGTAGATTCAGTTCGCAGGTTATTTATTATTGTGTTTATTTCAGACGAGTCCGTTGGTAATAAGACCAAAGATTGTGATACATAATTTACATTCGACTCACTAGGCATGCGGTTTCCCTTATGAGTGATTAAGATGTCGTTAGCGAGGACTTTACCGATATTTGCAAAATAAGAGTTGATGTGATCAATGGATTGAGAAGAAGTTGATTTTAACTTTAATAGATGATTATTGTTATGTACGTTTTTATTACTTAACTTCGCAATAGTTTTAATAATTTGCCAAGTACGTTTACTATCATTTCTACTCGTAGCTTCATTTATTTTACATTTATCGTAGTTTTGTTTAACGGTTTTTAATAACTGTTTACAAAAGTTTCTATACCTCTTATAAGTAACTCTTAGATATGGATTGAAGGGATCCTTTTTCAGGTCACCATGAAGTTTATCCCTATGCCTGATACATCTCAGTAGACCTGGTGTGAGCCAAGGGACTTTTATTCTCTTGCGACAGGGGGTTTTCTTGTAGCTCGTATTTAATTCAATAGCTCTCTGAAGTTCTTTTACTAAGGTGCTGGTAGCCCGATTCACGTCGTTGTCACGCAGTATTGAACTCAACACCTCAGTATCTAAAGTATTCGCAACTTTTGAGTAATTAATAGTTTTACATAATTTTGTTGTATCTGCAGGATTACAATGATTTTGGAGAGAAATCAGAAGTGTATAATGATCAGTTAGTGTAGTATGAATTACCAAAGTGATTGCTTCAAGGTTAGTTTTGAGAAAGGCGTGATCGATACAAGAGTCCTTTCTTGTAGGTAGACTATGTGCGGACATTAAGTTATGGAAGGCCATTAGGTCTAGGTATTTGTCACAATTTGTATTAGAGTTTATTGGAATAATATTTATGTTCATATCACCTGTCACTATAATATTGGAAAATCTTTGTAGGCTTCTCAAAATACTGTCCATAGTATTTAGGAAATTGTCGTAGGTGCGATAAGACGGAGGACGATAGACTGCGACAATTGATGTATCGACACCAAGCTTAATTACAAGGCAGTTTGCCTCAAAAGAAGGGGGCTCCTCAACTATTGCCGACATAGTACTTTTTATGAATACTGTAACACCTTCATTCTGTGATTTATTGTTTTTAGTACAATATGATGTATATCCCTTTATTATTGGCATGTCATCAATTTTGGTCAACCAACATTCCGTTAGAATTATGATGTCCATATCAATATTTAAACGCGATAGCATAACTTCTAGTTCAGTTAGGTTTTGACCTATGCTCCGTATGTTTTGACAAATAATAGTTAGTTTCTTTTCCCCAGAGTCTAAAAGACTGTTAACACATTCAACTTTACAGGAGTGCGATTTTGAAACATGGTAACTATCCAAGTCATTAGATATGTTTTTTAAATTCATTATGGTTAGTTATTATGAAGTAAGGCAACACTTAACTACACGGTATCAGTGGGAGTAAAACAAAAGAGAAAATTAACAGTAACATAGAAATCAAATAAAGATATGAGTCCAAGCATAAGATGCAGTAGTGTAAGCAACTATTAAGACACCAAAAACGTCGTGAGTAATAAACAATACTTGTGGATGGATATGTGAGTAAGATGAATATGATTGAGAGTGTAATGAAGTATAAATGAGGTGAAATAAGTGTAGTAATGCAGATAAGCATAAAAAGCAAATTAGTTTTACAACGAAAGTTCATGGCTGATCTTCTATCTTCGGTATTATTTTGAATTCTGTAACTGATCCAAATGATTCTCATCCTTAATGAGGATATGGGGGGCTCCTTCCGTTTTACGAAGAAAAATATTCCCATGTGAATGCCAGCAGTAGTCGTATTTGTTGCTTTTGGCGTAGTCTCTTGCAAGCATAAAAAGTTTTCTAGCTCTTCCTGTAAGATTTTCGGATAAATAGATTTGTGCTGGTGGATAACCAAGATCCAACATTTGTGTGTTAAGTTTGCCAGGATTATCTTTACTAAATTTCTTGGCCTTAATAATAAACTCTTCTTTTCGAAAAGTAGATGAGAATTTAACTAATACTGGTGGATTACTCATCGATTTGATATTAATTCTGTAGGAATCATTAATTTCAGTCTCATCCAAGTTTATATCAAGTGCTTTACCTATTGACTTAGTTAACCTCAGAAGATCCATTTTAGTTTCTCCTTGTTTTTTTGGGATATTCTTGATTTCAACGCTAGAATTTCTAGTGATCTTTTCCATCAGGTCCAATCTCCCTTCAAGTTCTTTTATATAATTTTTACTGAAGTTCGCTTCCTTTTCTAATTTGTTTATTTTTGTTTTAAAATCATCAAAACTTTCCGAAATGAAGTCGACTGATTTGCGTAATTCAGAATTTTGTTCTTTAATATTTTTAAGTTCATCGTGTAATGTTTGAAATTTATCATTTATCAAGTCAATCAATTCTTTTTTTATGATGTTGATTGTTTCATTAACGCTGTCATCCAAAGGGCGTTTTCTTTTAAAACGTAAGGTAGTATCTTTTCCGCCATTTGAACCCGTTTCACTCACCGCATTTGAATCTGAGTCAGACTGTATCTGGGTTTTTGGAGGAGGAGTACGCTGCATATTGTGAATGAAATCAACAGGGTACGCTTGCGGTTATGTTCTTGGGCCAAGCGCAAAGTTATGTGCACAAAGATAATGCCCAATCAAACGTAGCTTTGAACGATACCTTAGTCTCGTCCTGTTATCTCTTTCACACTTGCACTTGAATACACTGTCAACTGCTAATGGATTTATGGTCGCCTGGTACCACGTACACTTTGATTTTATTTAATTTATACTTCAAAATAGAATAAATCAAACTTAATAAAACAAAACACGTCCGTACGCTGCGGTGATCCGAATTTATGCAGATTGATACGTTTTTTTAATAGATAGAGTGATTGAAGAGGAAGGTTTATATGTATGATAACATCCATTAAATATCAGCATTGCACCCGTGCGAAGCGGGGGCGGGTCGCTAGTATACAATAAATTAACAAAAGGAAATTGTAACCTCAAACAAAACACGACACTCACCAATCCACTAGTATTTAACGGCAAAGCGTTCTTATACTTCAACCAATCTTCATACTCCTTGTCATATCTGTGGCACTCGTTGGCTCCAACATTCATATGCAAACTGCTGATTGGCCCAAGGCTCTGTATGCTCGGCCCGAGGTTGGGCATTGGAGCCAACGTTGGCGTAAACGTTGGCCTTCGGTATTCCACTGACCGCACTTGGATGTACTGGTTGCAAGGATCTATGTTGTGGTCGTAATATCTGTCGCAGTTTGGCGGTACGTCGTACTTTTCTGAAGGGGTTTTGGAGATCAACGGCCTTATTGAACTGTAGTCTGTTGTCGAGGACTTGTTGGAGCAGCTGTCGCTTATTTTGCCGTCCAACGGTATTATGTCCGGGTTTTTGTCTGCAATAGAGGGTTTTTCGTTAGTTCGTTGTGGGTTTGGTTGATGGAAAATGTAAGTCGATCTTAACTAGGATTTAGACCTACATTCATGGATCCTGCCTTATGTACAGGGTGTATAAAGATTAACCCATTGTCGTTAAAAAAATCGCAAAAAATTACGTTTTCCTAACAACCACATATAATTAATACCTTTGGTTTTCAGAAAAACGTCAGTTTTAATTTACACAATGTTATAAAATTTTGTCATAAACTTATTCCTTAGGCTTTTATAGAAGGTTTGAACAGACCGTTAACAAAAATCGAGACAAGTAATCATAATCAAGGTGGTTAGGAAAACTTTTCTTACAAGAATATTTTTCGAGACTTTTTCATCATCTTTGTAAGCATCGCAACTATAACCTGTCTCGATCCATCACGTTCTGTTTACACCCAGCATATTTCAACAACATATACCATCCATCGTATTTTTTGTATCTGATTGTTGGTAACTAGATATCTTCCGGGAATCTCGTGTAACCGACGCAATCTACTACACGCTACATCCGGTTTGTAGCAAACAGTAAAAAGATTTTCGGCTTCCACACTCGGATTACGGTAAAAGCATCGTATTCGAGGAATCTACGCTGAAGATGTTAAAACATATGGAAACTTTGTTGGCTGTACGAACTCGATTCCTTTGCTTAATCATTTGAAGAATCTAACTTTAATATAATTTTACAGTTGAATGACGCAGTTGGTCAGCGACCTTGCGAATGAAAGGCCGCGGATTAGATCCCCAATTGTTTCAGATCCAAGTGTTTGCAAGATCGAAAAGTTGTTCGTAGTTTCCGATACCCACGACACAAGAATTGTATAATGTATATTTTGGTTTATTATCATTATTACCTATCATTCAGAGGGTTTAGGTTTTAGTCCACCACCTTAGCCTTGGTTGAGTTAACTGACTACACAACAAAGAAATTCTTAAAAACTTTTAGGCGTGCAGGTTTCATCAAGATCTTTTCCTTTACCGTTAAAGCAATTGATAATTCATTGTGATTACACACATCTCATTACCTCTTTTTAGGGATAAAGACTTGAATGTATTGCTTTATAATTACGTACTTATATATACTTAGAGGTACGCACCTAGACTATCTACACTCTCCGATTCTTTGGATCCAGTTAGTGGTATGTTTGATGTTTCATCTTGCTGCCTCTTGTCTTTCTCGTTCTTGCCTGCGAATCAATTGATATTGTTAAATATAAGCGGGAAAATAAATATAGTTCTTTTTTTTTTTTTTAAATAAAAACACCCAACAGTCACATACATAGTCCTGACCCCACACTAAGATACGAGTCTTGTGTCGTGGGTATCAGAAACTACGAGAGACTTTTCGGTCTCACAAACACCCAGACCCGAAACAAATATTTGTGGATCACACAAACATTTGTCTCGGTGCGGGGATCGAACCCGCGGCCGCTCGTTTCGCAAGCTGGTGTCTAGCCAACTGCGCCACGGGGCTGTCTTTATATTTTGCTTGCTTAAGTAATCGTTTGATTTAATCTATTTAGTTTTATCAAACAATGTTATTTAACATTCACTGGTGTATAATAGTCTCATAGTAATATATATTTTTAGCAAAACAATAAGTTATATATAGTAACAAATCTAAATATATTTCGACTGCCACGTGGTCTCGCGATACAAGTATGTGTTATGCAACCTAGAGGTACCGGCAGTTTTTCAGGCACACTGATGAAAAACCATTTGACACTGCCTGACCCGGGAATCGAAGGCAGTCAAAAATCCTAAATCTCATATATCCCTTAAAAAAATAGTGTCCAACTCCTAAAAAAACTTTATACCCAGTTATAGACTTACTTACTTTCTTTTTTACTGCAGTATCGGCAGCAGAAGACCATAGCAGAGACAGCTGTCATAGTAGCTATGACTCCGACGGCTGCTAGCACTATTATCAGCACCGTCGTCAGCTCGACTTTCACAGGCACTTGGGCTGGAAGTGAAAATATGTTAAGAATCGATGGAGTGGGGTGCCATAATTATGTTGATTAGCGAGTGGTTTTTTAATAGATTGATTGTCAATTCGGTGAAGTGATTAGTATTGGGAGAAAGGGTTATTCGGTCCTTTCATTGTTTTTTTTTTCATTGATTTGAAGCAAGTCCCTATATTTTTAAGCGACATTACCAGAAAACTTTTTATCGATGTTTCCTTTTTAAGAATCTTTTCTATGGTTAGAATAAAAACAAGCAATTTGTATCAATATTTAATACCAAACTAAAAATTATAATACCAAACTAAAAATCCTTTGCTTTTCAAGATTACCGATTTCATATCGAAATATTATTTTAAATTTAAACATAGCCTCACGCAATAATTTAGATAAATTTCAAATTAAGAACACAATTCAAAACGACTAAAAAAAAAAGAAAAAAAAAAAACAAATGCAAAAACAAAACGCACATAATCCCGCGAAACTGAAATACACTCGAGCATAATTAAAAATGCGGGTTAATTAAAACTAACCGGTGTGCCGCTGCGGGTACTTCAACAAGTTGGACGTGAGAGTGAGGGGCTCGCTGGACCCTTTCTTGTTGTACGCCCGGACTGCCACGTTCAGAGTGCTGGCTGACAGCCCTGACACTTCGAATTCCGGCTCGTCGTTCGTTATGTTACGAAGGAGCAGCCCTGAGCTCATGTCGAACACCTGTTGAGGAGAATAGCAAGATTTATAGTGCCAGATTTATGGTGGAGAATATATGACAGAAAAAGGGGTGGTTAAAGACATGACGGCTGATAGTGATGTTTGGAAGGATAAAACATACTGACCCTAAATGAAACAAGGAATAAGGCAAAGGAATGATAACTGCCAGTTTATGTATTATCCGCCTGTAGATAATGTGATCCTTCTGGCTAGGTGGGATGACGATAGATGGTTGTAGTTTGAATAGAGAGGCCGAAGGTCGAGCCTTAGGAGGACTATATATGGTTTGGACTTGAGAAAGGCTGTCAAATATGATGAAAGTGTGTGTGGGTGTCATACTCTACAACTGAGAATGGTTAGGCTTGCCTAACCCTGCTTGTAAGCCAACCTAGCGACCGTTTGTCACAAGATCCTTTTAATAAATTGCACGATATTTCATTATCAATATGAGGTGTCTTTAAACCTGACTCCAAGATTAGTTAAATTTGTAAGCAATTACAATACGAATACAGCAAAATCAATGGGTTATTCCTTTAGAATATTCTCTATAGCAGCTTTAAATATGGAAATGTGCTTCTCCTATTAAGGTTTTAGAACATGGCTTGTCAAATGCGAGCACTGAAATACCTCTGAAAACCGCTTCAGGGAATAGGTGTAATGTCTGACTAAATTTACACAACTTCAAGACTAAGAGTTAGCTTCCTAAGTTAGTAAGTCGGGCTACATGGAGTATTCTAAGTTATAAACAGGTACCCAAGCTACGGGCTTGTCTATATTGGGACCTGTCGATACTCGAAACATTGTACATGTCTTTATGATATTATTTTATTTCATTTTAAATTCGACAGCCCGGTGTCGCTTTTGGCTAAATACCAGCTTGCGAAACGAGAGGCTGCGGGCTGGATCCACGCACCGAGACAAATGTTTGTGTGTTTCACAAGTATTTGTGAAGAGAAAGAAGAGATGAATGGAGAACGTAAGGGAAGATATGAAACAAATAGGGGATGAATGAAGACATCCCGTTTAATAGGAACGGTTTAAAGGAGAACACTGGGCCAACCTCACATAAAGTTGGGAACAGGGCAAGATGATGATGATGAATCTAAACAATTGTATCGATCCAACTTTTTCGTGAACTTATGCAAGCTTTTGTCGTAACTCAAAATTTGTTTAAGTATAATCAACCAGAACATGGTCTGTGCACATAGTAAGAATCTGCCTATGCTTTTAATGGACCTCGACTTCAACTACAGCCTAAGTCCACAACGGTGGCCTAGAGCCTAGAGCGGCTTGGCGGACAAAAAAAGATAGAAGTATTATACCTTTTTTTATGCATATTCACGGATTATATTTTAAATATATAATTAGTAAATTTAATAACAAGTCTAGTTTTCCGGGTTAACCGTATTCAACCCGTATTACTCCCGAGGTATCGTAGCTAGACTAAGTTAAACATATCTCCTGCATACATAACATTCTCTGGAATACATCTACAGCTTTACTTCGGATAGTATTAACTTGGCAAACTTAGGAACATGAGGATTATCAGAAAGCAGAATTACTGATACGTATGGAAGAGATATGGGCATTATTAAATAACTTAAATGCCATATACATACATAGTTTTTATCCCACACTAAGATTACATACTAAGATGGGTGAGGTGGTAAAAAGTCGTGATGGCCGAGAATCTTGACAGTCGTGGGTTCAAACTCTAGGCACATATCTCTTAATTTTCGAATTTATGTGTGTATTCATAATTAGTTATCACGTTATTTAAGGGTGAAGGAAAATATCGTGAAGAAATCGGCACATCTAAAAAAAATCTTAGGATATTATAAGGTGTGTAGTCCGCAAACTTCGTCGGGTGTAAGTACGACGAAAGAAAATAGCATGTACGGCGAAAATATTGCCCGTTATTCCAATTTCGTCAACAAACCACCCTCTGTTTATAAAAAAATATATTGTCGACTGATCTCAATCAAGTTATGCATCGTTTAAAATATAATCCGATTCGTTTAAATCTATTATTAATCATGATGAGATTCGACACACAAATTTTCTCCATCGATTAAATGATAATTCGATTCGTGTAAATCTATTATTAATTATGACAAGATTCAACACAAATCACTATCTGTCGTGAGATACGGAGTCTAGAATATTGTTCAAAGTACCGATGTTGACACGCGATTTTCACATAAAACGAAAGCTTTAAATATAATAGAACATTTTGATCAAATATTTATAACTAGCTATTTCATCCCCGAGAGAGACGACGAGAGATTTTTAGGTGACGCAAACTCTCAGAATGGAAATAAATATTTAATTTTATTATTTCAGAATATATGTGGATCAAACAAAAATTTGTCTCGAACAGAAATCGAATGCTGTACTTTCGTTTCACAAGCTGGTATCTAGCCAATTGCGACACGGGGCTGATAATAAAGGGAAAATATGATTATTTGTTTTTTAACACTATAAAAAATGTTTTGTACAAAAAATCGTAATTACCTGTAGTAAGAACGACTGTCGTATTCCTCCATCGTGTCCCGGCGTGCAGTTCAGTGTCAAAGAGTCATAAGTGACGTTGGTGATTTCACACGATTTTGGCGTTGCTGGTTTATCTGTTGAAAACATAAAAAGTGGATTTTAGTGTATTGAATTGCGAAGTATGATATAGAGGTTCCTGGTTCCTATTATATGTTTTTGATTACGGTCTGATCATGAAATCATCTACATCAAATACAGACCGTTATCAGAAACTTACGCAGGTAATAGCTGATGTGATTTAAAAAAAATCTCGACGATTTTTTTTTACATTCTCCATACAAACCATATAGGATAACGTATTTATTTTATTCTTTTTCGGGATTTTCTTTAATGCAAGAGGGGGAGGGGGGAGGTATGTAATGACCTGTATATAAACTAATCATATAAAAAGTAGCAAAAATGTTATTACTTGTATAGTTAAGTGTAAGTTAGTAGTATTTTTTAGTCCCACCTGCAGGAAGGATGTGGAAGAGGCATGGCTTGGTCTGACGGCCCACAGTGTTGGTCCCAGAGCACTGGACCCAGCCGTAGTCCGCTGATGTGTTCACCATGTAGAGATATGTACCTGCAGGAGAAAAATTTTATATTATTTTTTAATTTATGATGAAGTACAAGAGATTTTGTCCTACAATCAGTCAGACCCGAAATGGATCATTATTTATTACACACATGTATTCATCATTGTATGATCATCATCATCAGAGATTATCAACTTGCGTCTAAACTTCAAGGCCATCACTATTTTATCATACTCTATCATACATTTACATACCTTTGTGTGGTTAGACAATGGAAATATTGTGATAAAATCTTAATCAATACCAATCTCGTAAAGAAAGATTTGATTGTTTGTTTAAGATAAATTAAAAAAACGATTTAATTGTTGCTTAGCAAATATTAGTTTATCAATAATAAAGAACATTAGCTATGTACTTTTAAAAGGATATTAGCCAAGAAAAGCAAGAAAAGCCTCGAGCGCCAGTATCGTATAAATATTCTATATTTTATATAATTATTTTCATTTCTTGAATGTTTTATCCGATAGTATAAGTGTGCTAATTAATCTATTCAACTTTTATTTAGATTTTATAGTCTTTATGCATTTTCCTGTAGCTTATTCATTGGGGAGTGTTTTGAACATCGCGCTTTTATCATTAAGAGAGGTTCTTGCAATATAAAATGCTGAGTGCAGCTACTCTTTTTAATATCAACTGTTGCTTTTTATATTTCAACTTTAAAAAATGATTTTTGTGTCTAAATACATTCAAATTTAATCAACTGTTGCTTTTGTACGTTTCACCTTTTAATAATATTTTTTGAATCTAAAAAAATAAATGTTACATACATTTAATGCTTTAAAAACTTAGCAACTTATGTTTTTAATGACAAAAATTTAAGTATGGTTTTGAGATTCGGTCTTAATTTTTTTTTACTTCCCAATAGAACAGCTATTGTGCAGTTGTATATATTTTGGTATAATGACTACAAATAGTAAACACCATAATACCTGACATAATCTGGACCTATAATGCAATTTAGCCTCCGAATTATACACGTTTTTAGAAATAAACTTAAAAAAATTCTAAGCGTTGACCAAGATAAAAAAGCAGTCGAAATAATACAGTCCACTCAAGTGGCTTCCGTTCCCGAGTATGACGCATATGCATCTTGAACCATTTTGTAAAGCGACGGACTAACTAAGCACGTGACGTTGTAAAAACAAAAAGCCTTAAAGAAATTATGATATACTTGTATTTTATTACAATAAAGTGTGTGGTACCAACCTGGCATGTTCTGTGCAATACTCATGGATGATGTGGCGAGCTCATGTTTACTGTGGGCCGAGCTGTTAAACCACCAGTGGAACGCCATGGAGTCCTGTGTACAAAAACATTAGTAAATATACTACATCTAGACGTATATCCTCTCACAGCATATACGTGTGACGTGCCAAATTTGGGGTTCTATTCCCGGGGAGAGCGGGGATATAATTGGGTTTTCCATTAGGAAATTACCAAGAATAGAATGAGACTTCGCAAATATTCCCGGAAAACGGTAAAAGTTTAGTTCCCGTGGTAAAACCTGGGTGCATAATATACATATATCTCTGTCTACTCTTCAGCAGTAAGTACGTATGTACCAAACGTACAAATTGACAGCCCCGTGGCGCAGTTGGCTAGACACCAGCTTGCGAAACGAGTGGCCGCGGGTTCGATCCCCGCACCGAGACAAATGTTTGTGTGATCCACAAATATTTGTTTCGGGTCTGGGTGTTTGTGAGACCGAAAAGTCTCTCGTAGTTTCTGATACTCACGACACAAGACTCGTATCTTAGTGTGGGGTCAGGACTATGTATGTGACTGTTGGGTGTATTTAAAAAAAAAAAAAAAAAAAAAAAAAAAAAAAAAAAAAAAAAAAAATAACAAGTAAGATATGATTAAACCGGAAATTTTCATATAAAATACCCGCAGAAGCTAGAAGCTCGTATCTAAATGTGTTTCGATTTATCTCAGACATTACTTCCCGCAAAGAGTCCTGAGGGGCCGCGTAAGGAGCGCTTATTAAGAAAAATACGTACCGAGCAACGCAAGGAATTGATTAGATATTATGTTATTCATGAAGTGGGTTCCCCACGGAGTTGTAGAGATGACGTATTCCCGACAATTTAATGTTTGTTTACGGAAAATTCTATAAGAAACATACAAAATACCCATATGAAAGCCTTATGAGTTGAATGCGCAAGTATCGTAGGGTTGAATCACGAACACTTTTTGATTAGTGGTACAGTTGTATTTATTTGAAGTAATTTTTGATAGGACAAGATGTTCACGACTCCGTTGCTGGTTGCGCACTGATTTTTTCTTCGCGTTCCTTTTCTGTCACTTCCATTTCTGTCAATTCCAATCTATATTTCGTCGTTATTGCTAGTAGACGCTGCTAGGCGTTTTTGGTCGTAACATGAGTTATAAGGTATTTTAAAAGTAGCAGTGAGACTTTGAGGTTTAAGCAAGCGGTTGAGAATCTCGACGGTCGCGGGCTCGACCCCCAGGCACGCATCTCTGACTTTTCAAAGCTATGTGTCTATTTAATTATCACTTGCTTTGACGGTGAAGGAAAAATAGTGATGAAACTTGCACGGCTAAAAGTTCTTAAGATTTTTTAGTGTGTTGTTCACAAACCAGCACTAGGCCAGCGTAGTGAACTAAGGCCCAAACCCTTTTAATATGACGCTAGTGCCTAGCATTGAGAAATATATGGGCTGATGATAATAAGATATATGTACAAGAAGGAGTAAAAGGATACACTTTTTGTGATAAAGTTGCGCAACATTTAAATAGGCAACATTGTTATTTCAATACGGAACCCACTTACATCTAAAAGCAGAAACATCAATAGCGTTTAAACAAACAAACGGACAAGGAAACATTGGAACAGAACACGTATTATCAGAAATACAGTAACTGTGACGTCTTTCCGGCCGTCAATGGCCGCCAAATGTATTTCCGGCGGGGTTACTGGAAAATACATTCGGTGGGTGGTCAAGTTTGGCGAGTTCCTAGGTTTGATTCTTGCATGGAATATTATGAGTAAGTGAATTTTGCGATAATTCTTTTGTTTTATTTTCAAAGTATACAGAAAAATTATAATTAAAAATATGAAGCAAGAATATAGTAGGCCATCCAAAACAATTTTAATTGTAATTAAAACATTAAATTGATGTAGTAAACGACTGATCACACAAGAGAGAGATATTTTTTTTGTAATGTTACATTATTTTGTGGACTTTTTAATTATTCCATGATATTATCTCTGCCTACCGCAATTGGAAATATTTATGATATTAAGATGACAAGAAGAAGAATGAAACAAAAATATTTAGAAAGGTAAGTCTATCCTAAATTTTACCAAAATACCTATATTATTAAGCGTGAAAACAGAACACACAGACACTAAATTTTACATTAGTCCGGATACAAGTCAAAAACACTATCCAACATCCATAAAGTTGCCAAATTAATACGAAAACCGCAGCTTAACTATTTTATACAGGAGCCCATTTAAAACTATTCGAAAATGCGGATTGACTACAGTAACTCGAAATGAACTCTCAGGCATCGGATTAGGGTTTAAATTTAACTGTAACATGTTAATGCAGTGAAGTAAGCGAATCTTTTGTGTTCAGCATTACGGGGCTAAAGTCAGACGCGGAATTACGAAATTTGTTCCGAAACCAAATTTTTCCAGAATGGAAAGATATTTTTAGAGTTATATATAATTCGGATTCTCATAATTTTATTTAGACAGGTTGGGTTCTTAAATTGCTTGGAAACCGAAATTTCATTAGAATATTGCAAGATCTTTTCTTAGTTAATTAAGTTTCGACTGGTAAGATAAAAGACGACGATTGGTCTCCTCTCTCCATCTATAAATACACCTAAATGTCGCACACATAGTTCTGACCCCACACTTCAATTCTTGTGTCGTCGGAATCAAGAAACTACAAGAGACTTTTCGTTCTCACAAACAGCCAGAATCAGCGATCACATACATTTTTGTCTCGGTGCGAGAATCGAACTCTTAGCCTCCGGGGTCTATCGTACTGAGCCACGAGGCTCTCCCTAGTCCTCTCATACCGTATCTCGCTATACCGTCCATTTATTATCTCTCCACGACTTGAGTTTACTCAGAAGATTCATTACCAGACGTTTGACAGTGGAACAACGCTGGCAAAATTAAAGTTTCAAGGCTTCACCCCAATGGCTTGTTTATGTACTCTTCATTGTGTTACCAGAATAGCATTAAGCCCAATCTACTGCCTTTTCATTGAGATTTGGGTGTTGTTTTAGCAGATATTTTTAGCGGTCTGACGCTGACGATGAAAGAAAACACACCTAAATTTATCTTGTTTTTAAGTAAGTTTTTGTGATGTGTGAGATTATTATGGTTATTGAAATTTTTTTAAAAGGATTTTTAACTGCATCAAATGGGAATTTTGATATCTAGATCATAGGGCGCTTTGGTCACTTTACTGATGAGGCAGTCCCGTGTGAATCAGAAAAGTTTGCTATCTTTATGGTTAAAGTTTAAAATCTTTATATATTTTTTATATTCTAGCTAACCGTCTTCTCGAAATTCATTTCGAAAATTCACAATAACAGAAGCCTTAGACTTAGGACGAAAACCCGTTAGGCGAGATTTTAGAAATCAATCTATAGTAACCTTTCAATGAAGACAGGCTTTATATATGTATGTGAACTCTCTCAATGGTAGAGGAGACCCGTGCCCAGGAGTGGGACGTAGATGGGTTGATAACTACTGTATGTAATTTCAACACATTACTGGCAAATTCGGCCGCGGGTTCGATCCCCGCACCGAGACAAATGTTTGTGTGATCCACAAATATTTGTTTCGGGTCTGGGTGTTTGTGAGACCGAAAAGTCTCTCGTAGTTTCTGATACCCACGACACAAGACTTGTATCTTAGTGTGGGGTCAGGACTATGTGTGTGACTGTTGGGTGTATTTATTTATTATTTATTTATTCTACACTAAAATTGCAACAGTACCGGACGTCCAACACAAAGCGATTGAACATTAAAATAATCAGCGAATGCGGGCGTCTAGTTAATTATATGCACGTTGGTGCCAATTGATTGCGTCATACAGTTATTATATTAAATTATACTTCATATGAGATTAGTGTTTAAACTTTAAGCCCCTTTAAGTAGTAACAGTGTCATTATTACAACAAGGACTTGTCATATTGGTCATAATTAGGTGAACATTTTCGTCTTTAACACTTTTATACTTTCTTTAACCAATTTTACTTTGATTTTTGATTAACTCCTATATATTTTCATTTTGTCTGAGTGACCATGACTATCGACATCAACCATCATTTAATATAAATAAATAAATACACCTTACAATCGCAAATCATAGTTCTGACCCCACACTATGATACAAATCTTGTGTCGTGGGTATCAGAGACTACGAGACATTTCAGTCTCACAACCACACATGTACATACCCGTAATTACCATCATCACCATTATGATCATCAGTACCAGTCAACTACAAGTATTACATTAATTCTGTTAATTGCATATACAGGATGTATGCAGACCGTGTTTGGAAATTTACGCAGGTAATAGCTAAGATTATGAATCCCCTGGCAGTAAACAAAATCTCGACAAAAAATAAAAATTTTGACGTTTTCCATACAAACCACATGCATTTAATACCGATGTTTGTATGGAAAATGTCAAATATTTTAATTTTTGTTGGGATTTTCCTTAATGCCAATGGGTTTTTGATCACTGCCTACCTGCCTTAGTTTCCGTTCACGGTCTGAATACATCCTGTAGTTTTCACACATCTACCCTTAAAGGTACAAGCAGAGAGTTACAGAACTTACCTTGGGATTGGCGTCGAGATCGCACTCGATTTCAACGAGCTCTCCGCGCGCGGCCCTCATCACAAGAGGCTGGCTCGACTTGCACGTGGGGACGACTGCAAAACATTCCAGTGTACTTGAATGTTATTGAAAATCAGGTTATATGTAATAAAAATACTGGTGATTGTTGCAAGTTGGATGAAGATTTGGAGATAAGGGAAGAGGAAGGTATGAGTGTGGCAAATGTTTGTGGAGTTATATTATCGACGCGGAATAAAAATAGGCAATTTTTTTAAGAAATTTGTTGTTGATTTTTTTAAGAAATTTGATCAGATCTGTCACAGAAACTGGCATTGGATCTAGATTATCCGTATTATTTATTTCAAAACAGTTAATTTTTTTTAATTACTGGCACAGTTGTCATACATCATATTATATACAGCAGGTACAAGTGCAATTTTAGTTACTTTGCTATATCATTTTCGAAAACTTATGCAGAATTTATGGGACAGTGTGTTTCTATCCATTGATGTGTCTCAATGAGATCCTATATTTATTTCCTTAACCCCCAACACCCTGGTGGACTGAGGCCTAATCACTAGGTTACAAAACAACCAGCAATGCAGATATTCAGACCGATATACAAAAAGCCATCCGTTCCGCTGCTTTATGGAAATGAAACGATATTTTCTCTGGTGTTAGCGTGGCTACCACACCGCGTCTGTCGCGGTCGCATTCAATTTGTTCCGGCGGCAATAAATATCGGTTGGCTGCAAACTATGTCGCCCACTGACCAATATGTAGCACATAATTTAGAATGGAAATTAATTTTCATATTAGAAATGGATTTTGCAAAGATTCTATTATTACTATGAGGCTACAGTGTTATGGAATTTAAAAAGACAATCGAATGTTAATGTTAAATAGTCACACAGATTGTATGACTGATAGTAACAAAAACACGTAATCATATTTGTTATATAGAAACGCAATTTAATATATATATGCTAACTGCTGAGGTTGTTGATGTTTTAAAAAAGTTTTAAGACCTTAAGATACGAGTACTTGATTTAAAAATGACCAAGCGGAATATAGAAAAATTAAGTTGGATTGCAACCAGAGCCGCCAAATCTTTTTAAATTAGACATAAATAAAGAAAAGGAAATCTTTTTTTTCTTCCTTCTAAAATAACATTGTCTTACTTTATATATTCAGCAACTTCCTCATCAAAAAACAGACTACTTCAATCGTCTTCTGAAGACAACTTACATTTAACGTCCAACACCAGAGCTTCGCTGGAGCCTTCTCCGAGACTGTTCCTCGCGGAGCAAACGTAGGCCCCAGCTGCTTTTCGGGATACTTTCTGCAGCACGAGGCTCTGGTTGGCGAGGAGAACTCCAGGTCCTGGCTTTACCACCACACCCTGAGGATTGAAGATGGTCATATTAAACTTTGCTCATAGGTTTGAATGAAAACGGGTTTCCTTCAGCTTCTTTTAGCAGACAATTTGTTACCAGTTGCAGTTTGTGAGATCATAAAGTCTCTTGTATTTTCTAAAACCCACGACAAAGGACTTTTATCTTAGTATGGGGTCCCGAACTGTATATGTACTGTTGGGCCTATTTATTCAAGTTAGTTTGTGGATCACACAAACATTTGCAATTTAAACAATAAGACAATGTGGCACTATATAAATTTCTCCGGCGATTTTGTTCAGAATTAAAAAAGAATAACCCAGAAAAAGCATGTATAAAAATTCTTAAAAATACTAGTATCAAAAATTCAGCAATTGAACTTACGTTATGAGTAAAATATACATGGTTGTGCCACGGGTTCGCTCGTACCCTGCAGTCTAAGTACACGTCAGATCCTTCCACCACTTTGCTGGCATCCAAATTTGCTCCAAGTTCTAGCTTTACCACGGGTAGATCTAGAAGAGAAAAGTCTTTTATTATAATTCATGATTTGTATTGTCTTCTTGCTTAATCAAAAATCTCAAAATGCGTTATACTTATAAGTTCAAATAAGAAATACAGAATAACTAAATGCGAAACCACAACCTTACACTTACCTACCTTACCTACTTATTAAATACACATGTGAATATAGCACCAAAAAATGGCTAGCTCTAAACCACAAGCTTCAGATATATTAAAATTAGATTTTAGATGTCCCAATTAATCCCAATCATAGTCAAAATAAGCAAGAATGGAAATATGCTATCACTTTAATTACAGTCCAAAAGTAGGTCTTGTACGATATCCTATTAAAAAATCCCAATTTCTCTCGCCACATATGAGACCATAGAACAGTTTGACCTCCCAACCAATGTCTTAGCTCCAATACTCACGTTGTATCTCCATCTTCCACCCATCCTCATGCGTGGAGTGAGGAAGCGAAGGCTGGACAGCTCTGCAGGACAGGACCCTGCCTGCATCTTCAATTGAGGGTACGAAGGTCAGGATACTGCTGGTCACGTTGCCGTCTGTCGATGTCTGGTGATGGGAAACAAATACTATTGTTAATACACCCAATAGTCACATGAACAGTTCTGAACCCATGCTAAGAGAGAAGTTTTTTTGTCAATGAGAGGCTTGAATCTCACAAACACCCAGATCTGAAATATTTGGGGATCATACATATTTTTGCCACGGAGATTGAGCCGCGGGGCCTTAGATTTTGCAAGTAGGTGCCTATAAACTACGTCATGGGACTGTCGATGTTAATTACGAGAGAATCTAAAAGATTCCTAATAGCTCAATAAGATTATCCGTGTTATGATGTACTGATGTAGCGTTACGGATGGGTCAACTTGACCAGGTTGTAATTTAAAAAGTTCACCAAATATTGCACTGACTCAAACATACTTATCCATATTTCATAAAAAAAAATTAAAGTAATTTTCACCTTGTTACCAATGTGACATTTCAAAATATCAAAGAACACCTGAATTCATTTGTATTCAATAATTGACAATGCCAACAATACAATTGGCTTCTCATTGACATTAAATTCGAAAAATTTATACATTAATCAAATATTGTGAATCCATAGAAGCGCATTATTATAATTGCCATATTGTCACACAAATGGTTTCCGTAACCACTTATTATTCGTTATCGATTGTCGCGTAAGGTTTCACTGCTATAATGAAAGTGTATTGTGCTGTCACCGCGTCTAAAACATACGAGTTCGGGGCCGGATTTAGGTGGAAGTATGGGGGACAGTGCCCACTATTTTGATTTTAAAAATTTAAACCTTAGTAGTGTTTTTTTGCGTCGGAATAAGACACTTAAGCAGTAGCATTGGGAAAACTTATATTTATATTTTATTTTTTAGAAGCATCAAGGTTCGCTCTCTTTAATGTGATATTTAAAAATTGTGATGTAACATGAGTGTAGATTCTACCCACAGATGAAAAAATTTGAACTTTCTAGAATCATGAGAATCTTGATTGTTAAGTTTTTGATTTCTTTTCAAGGTAATCTCATGCTAAAAGTATTTTGGTATGATGATAGGTTGACAAAGTAACAAAGGTACACAATTATATGTCTATAGAGTGTGCGAGCAATTTCTACCATTTAATAAATCCTGTCCTTATTATCAAAATAGTAGTGCGAAAAAATCACTCATTACTATTCAAATCGAAAACCTACACAGAAAGTTTTATACGAATATGTCCCCCATACCTTGACAGCCCCGTGGCGCAGTTGGCTAGACACCAGCTTGCGAAACGAGCGGCCGCGGGTTCGATCCCCGCACCGAGACAAATGTGTGATCCACAAATATTTGTTTCGGGTCTGGGTGTTTGTGAGATTGAAAAGTCTCTCGTAGTTTCTGATACCCACGACACAAGATTCGTATCTTAGTGTGGGGTCAGGACTATGTATGTGACTGTTACCTGTACCCATAGCTCCATCCCTGGTATGTACAAGAAAGTGGATAATTATAGTCTTCGACGTATGCAGATTGTGCGACAGTTTTAGAAAAATAATTGGGCCTCACGTGTTGTTACTGTTGCAGGCCCTGTTCATGTATACACCAATTATCTATTGAATGAGGGTAATATATCCTTATATGTTGTCCTTGTATGTTACGGGCAAGGCGGGAATGCAATCCATGAAAGGTTTGTTATTTTGTTTTGGTTTCACGCCTAAGCTTGAAACACGCTGAAGCTTATGTCCAAGCTTTCCTTATCTTTGTGTATAATTCTAGTCATTGGAGTAGGCCTATGTCCAGCAGTGGCTGATGATGATGATGATGATAAGTATACAGGTGTATTCAGACCGTAATGGGAAACTAAGGCAGGTAAAAGCAACGGTGATTACAAACCCATTGGCGTTAAAAATCCCAACTATACTTAAAAAATGACGTTTTCCTAAAAACTACATACATTTAAAACCTATGGTTGTAAAAAAAGTCAACATTTTTATTCTGTGTCGGGATTTTCTTTAATGCCAAGGGGTATCTAATCACCTTTGTTATTACCTGCCTGTTACTTGTCATAGTCTGAATACACACTGTATATGAAACAGAATGTCACTGTTGTTATTTTTTTTATATTTATTTTTAAATTACCCTCATTGTACTTTGAAAGACCGCAATACCACCCATTAATACCACTTGCGACAATACCACAAAAAGCCCCCATATAAATAATTAAACACAATAAACATTGAAATCACTCAAAACGATTCAATTAATGCACACCCAATGATGCATAACCCACTTCCGGTCTGTGCACAATGCACTTCCGCCGCGCCATTTTGCAATACGTCATTTCCTTTTTAATGTTTAATTCTTGGAAAATGTTTACTATGTTGAAGTAGTGATGGTCTCGAGGTTTAGGCACGCGTCGAGAATCCCAACGGTCGCGGATTCAAAATCCACCCACACACATCTTATTTTTCAATATGTCTCTAATCACAATGAATTAACGCTTACTTTAACGGTTAAGTAAAACGTGGTGAGGAAACCTTCTCACTTAAAAGTTCTTAGAAATATCTTCCACCAACCAGCTCTACGCCAGCGTTATGAACTAAGTCCTAAGGCCTCTCACTTGGAGATCTTTATGGGTGACGATGACGATAATACTGCATGTGTTTAAGGCGTAGGCAGTAATTATATCTTGTACTATGCTCGAAAACTCTTCCACCAGACAATATATTGGCGAAGCATAAAACTTTTTAATGTAACTTAATCTTTTAAATTTTATTTGGTATGTGTCTCCTAATTCCTACTAGACCTTCGTTTAAGGCTTAACTTCGATTAGTTGTAGAGAAGACCCTCACTTAACAGTGAGACATACTAAACTTTTCCAATCTGGAATCGAAGCAGCAACCCTACAGTCAAAAACCATCTCCCAACCCCTTTAATAGCTAGAATTTAACTACCGGCTATTAAGTGAATGCGTTGCAGCTGAAAATCTCCCGAAAAGCTTTTATAATCTGTATCGCTTGTTAAATTATAAATAGTTGGCCATTGTGATATTTATAGACGCTACTCACCATCTGCCCGCGTCTGGTGCGATGCATAAACCATCGTTAGCTTAGCTATTAATAAAAGTAAATATAACCAGTGATAGCTTCGAGGTTTGAGACGCCGTTGAGAATCTAGATGGTCGCGGGTTCAAACCCAAACTTTTTCGAAGTCATGTGAGTATTCACAATGAATTATCACTTGCTTTAACGGTGAAGGAAACTTCGTGATGACTTGCACACCTAAAATCTAAGGAATTTCTCAGACATGTAGTTTTCATACCAACGACAAAAGACTTGTGTCGTCGACTTGTGAGTGTGAGGTCAGAACTATAAATTGCTTAGAGCAATAAGACCACTACTTGTTCTCTTATTAAGTTTTTGCCACCATTACATCAGGTTTACGGCTGGGCCTTCTCCACAACTGAGAGGGTTTAGATCTTAGTCCACGACGCTTGTCTAATGCGGGTTGAACCACTACACACATGAAAAATTCCTAAGAAATTTTAAGTGTGCAATTTTCCTCACTAAATTTTCGGTACAAATAGATCTCAATGAAAAGTAATAAATAACTACAGTAAATAGTCTACAGTGGTGCAAGTTTTCTACTATTATTATGAAAAGAATCATCATAACTCCTACCGTCTCCCGAACAGTCTTGAGCCTGGTTCCTCCCTTCCACCAGGATATGTTTGGCTTGGGTCTGGCTCCAACAGCTTGGCAGACCAGCTCGGTGCTCTGTCCAGCCACTAGAGGCCGCTTGCCGCCTTGCAGACGAACCCATAGGGGGCGCACTGTGGAAAGAAAGGTTATAAGTTACATAAGTAGAGATGGTGGTGGTTTAGAGGTCAAGATTATCGGTGGTTGTGTGTTCAAACCCTAGGCACAGTTTGACTTTTCGATTTGTATACGGGGTTTTGCGTCGAGGTTTAAGCAGTTGAGAACCTCGGCTGTCGCGGGATCAAAACATTACCTTACCCCTGACTTTTTGAAGTCATGTGTGTGTAATATTAACAATTATCATTTAATTTAACGATGAAGGAAAACATCATGAGGAAACCTGCACATCTAAAATTTCTTAGGTGTGTAGTCCGCCGACAAAGCCAGTGTAGATTAAGGCTCAAACCCTCTCAAAAATAGAGGAGACCCGTGCCCAGCAGTGCGACGTATATGGGTTGATGATGATATATGACTGTTGAGTGTATTTATTTGTGTTTGTAAGTCGCAAAGTGAAGGTCAGTTCAAATTTCATGTATTGTCTTCCATGATAAAGATTTTATTGAAATTTTATCGCGTGTGAAATGTCCATTAATGGTTTACATATAAGGATATCCGCATGACCTCACTCGCGTTGGTCATCCGTGAAAATGTCAATAGGCTTTTTTGTGTAATGTAATTGAATTCGAATGGTTTTTTGTTTATCACACAGTTAAAAACTGTGGCTTTGGAAAGCCTCGGAAGTATCTTTTTTCTGATTGAGTTCATCATGACAAATTTGGTTCCCTTAGATCCGATTAAAAAAGCAGTGATGGCCTCGACGTTTAGGCGCGCGGTCGAGAATCTCGGCGGTCGCGGGTTCGAACCCCAGGCGCACACCTATGACTTTTCGAAGTTATGTGTGTATTCACATTGAATTATCACTTGCTTTAACGGTGAAGGAAAACTTCGTGATAAAACCTGCACACCTAAAAAAGTTCTTAGGAATTTCTTAGGTGTGTAGTCCACCAACCCGCACTAGGCCAGCGTGGTGGACTATGGCCTAAAACCCTCTCAACGGTAGAGGAGACCCGTGCTCAGCAGTGGACGTATATGGGTTGATGAAGAAGATGAAGAAGAAGATCCGCTGAGCGAAGCTCAGCGTCAATACTGTGCGCGCTGTTGATCCTGTAGCACTTGAGTTACAGTGGCGGGTGTGGTGGGATAGGGCCAAAAATCCTAAGGGTTGAAAGAGGCATTTTTCGTTGCAAGTTCGAATCGTGGGTTCAATCAGACTTTAGAACCAATACGCATTCTCCAGAAAGATTTTATTGTTATGTAAAGTTCTCAAACCTGCTCTAGAGCAGTGTGGACTACGCCTAACTCCTGTCAATAGAAAGTTCGGTGAATGCATAGCAGTTGGAGAGATATGGGGTGATCTACAAAGAATATATAATATAGAATAGATTTTTGAACTTAACAAACAATAAGATCATTGTGAGAGAACTGACGGATTTTCGATCTTTTTCGACACTATAAAAGTGCGATATTTTCGTACACCATGAAATTAATTTTGAACTAAGGACTAATATCTCGGCAATTTGTAGGTACAGCTGAACTGAGTAAGTTCTAACAAATATTGTTAATTTTGTAACGACCATTTTGCGGTTCAATACCGACAATAATATTTAACTACATACTTATTATTTAATTTGGATGAATACAAATAAATATGCCAAAAAACGATTTAAGGCATCATCATCATCATAATTATGTCCGTCTGCAGTAAATTCAATTAAATATCTGTTCTTTTATTACTTCAATCGATAAAAAATTAAACCCGAAACTCTATATAATCGAATAGTTTTTAATCAATTATTTCTATTAAACGATTCTTCGGTTATTCATAAAATTCATTTGTAATCATAATACTATAAACATAAAATTCAAATTCGAATAAACTCTTTTCAGGTAAATCAATCAACGTGCAATTAAAAAATAAAATCCAACACAATTAAAATAGAGTTTAAATTCCAATAAGAACGAAACACAATCGCATTCTGTTTTTAAGAAATTTCATTTTAGGCAAACGAAAGTAAACTTTATGACTTTGGAGTAAGGTTGAATTTCTATTGCATCCTTTGTATATGTTTTTTAGAGGGTTCAGTTTTAATAACTCTTTGTGATTCCATACAATGGTCCACTTGATATTAACAAAAGATTTAACCTAACTACACAAAGCCTTCCGATCCGTTTTGTTTGAACCACTTAAGACAATTAGGCGGTGTTTTTTTACGCACCCCTTTTAGAGTTCTGTGAGAGTTAACGAATTTTTTTTATTCAACTCTTAGCATATGTTTTGAAAATGGAATAGGATAATTAGGTTTCTTTGTAGGTTCTTGGAAATGTATTTCTTTGTAGTAGAAATCGTAGACTGACGAAGCAGTCTCGCTACAGTAGTGTTTTGGAGGATCGATTCCCGTCTCGGGCAATGTTATTGGTTTTTTTCTTTTAGGTAACTTTTAATTTAAGCACGGAGTCTGGAAATGTGTGAAAAACGGCGATATGCTCGTCCCGTATCATATGAAATAGTGACATTGTCGGAAAGTCGACTTTGTAATAGTAGTAGGTACATTCGTATCACATCTACATATCCGATTTATATAATGCCAGCGTTAGTATATCGATTGGTCAGAATCGATATTTGTCGCTTTCTTAGGTGGTAGGTACTGTATTAGAAGCGAGTTACAATCACATTTTTAAAAAAATGGTCACTGTGGTCACATTATATCAAGTCTATCTGTTAGTACCCTCAAAAATACCGTAGAAAACCTCATAATAATAACCTATTTAAATAAAATCAGTGTTCGTGAATAAAAAGTTCTTTAACTTTTTTCGTGTCACATACTAACTGGAGGCTAATTCTACCTCTTAGAGTCGAAATTGCACGGCGCGTTCCTAATTCAAAAAACTGTTAGTCGAATTAGCACAAAGAAATAGGTGTGCAACATTCCCGCCGAAAATTACCTGTTCCAAATTCGAAAAAAAAAAAACTCACAGAACCAACAAACATCAACTGCACTTCAACTCTTCACGGGTTTGAAAAACGAATCAATGGTATTTTAAATTAAAATTCTCATTCGCACTCCTGCTATTGTGTACTCTACTGCTTGTAGATAAGGTTGAAAATCCCGTGAAGGTATTAACGCCTGATAAAAATCACTCCTTAATTGTAGGGTAGTGGTGAGAATTTTTTGCGTTTTTTTTCGCGAGTGAAGTGCGAATGTTTCCGCGTTTGCTTTAGTTGAGTGCTATCGAGATTTCGCTGATAAGGGCAATTGTTCGATAGGTGTTTTTCAAATGAACAATACCTAGGACTTGAGGCGTGTAAATTGACCACTATAGGGGTTTGTTTTTATAACGTCCGGCGGAGGGTTAGGTCTCACCTGATGAATAATGCTGGCTGAATTGTTGGATTAAGTCTGCTTGTTTTTATTTAAAAAAAGTGGTAGCGATTTTTTAAATCTTTGTTTTCAATTGCTTTACTAGGTATGTGATATCGCGACAAGGAGTAGAAGATTGTAAAATTTGTTGAGTTTCGCAAAAACAAAAAAGTTTTTTAAAATTCTATTCATCATAAACTATAGATTTTACTCAATGTGTTACTAATTAATTAAAAAAATATCAAGTCATATTTAAAAAAAAAATGGAATATAAGGTTTCTCGGTATTGAGTTTTTGAGATAACCCTACTCTAATTGTATAATCCATGTACTAGAAGACAAAGTTCTACTCTTTAATATTTAAACCATTATTTATCAAAACCAATGTCACATATAAATAAGACCACCCTGACCCCGCAACAAATAATTACAAACTAGACATTACAGTGACGTTTTCAGGCTTCTTTGTTACTACCACTGCATGTAAGACAAAGTATCCAAATACCCACAATATTGAATGCGACAAGATCCTTATCGACACATTACGGTATCGTGAATGGAACTCAGTAAGCCATTTCAGCAGTTCAACATTTTCCTTGTGATTAAGTTAAGCTCCGTTGGTATTGCCAAAGTTTGGCACAAGATGGCGGCTGTTTTTTCCGTGTTTATCACTCTTGCTTGGATTAACTTAGTAGTAGGCGAGAGTGAAGGAATATGTTATTTGTTAGATTTTCGGTAGTTGCAGGTTCAAACCCAAAGGCGAGATTTCAGAATTAATTAAGGTACTTTGTATCTTTGACATCTCGTTCAGTTTAAATGTCTTGAGACGTCATTAGGAGGTTTAAATTGTATAGATATAATTCTAGATAAGAATCCAGTCTACTCTATCAACCCGTCTCACACATCACATCACATCATCAGCCAAAGGACGTCCACTGCTGGACATAGGCCTCCCCCGTCTACATGCTATTTATTTATTTGTATTCATATAATATGTATGCCATCGGTAGAGCATGAGAATCTTATGTGTCCAGTACATACATACATATTATATACGACAGTACCAAAATCTTGAAAAGAAATGTAAATTTTAAAGTTTTTTTAATTTATTTAGTTTTATACGTGGCAAATGTATATAGGCGGAATTAAGTTCTATGCCATTCTCTAGAAGTCTACCTTATGCTGATCGAAAGATGAAGCATGATATTAAAATGAAAATACAGTTTCCCTCTTCGAGAAATAATTGCTGAAATACAACCGAGAGAAACGCCATTGTTCCCGTTACCGGCAAGATAAATCAATAAAAATATTCGCCGGTGGATGTCGGCCGAAAGGTCTATTCTACAGTGACATCAAAATTTATTCGGAACTTGTTAGCGGCTGTATGAAATACGATCCCGCCCCAGTTTCTGTTCTGGCCTCAAACTTCGAAAAGTTTAAACCATATTTCATTTTATCGTCGGTAGTATTTGTGTTTTTTTCTCGGCGTAAAGTACTCGCGAAACTAAGTTTGTATCGGGGCATCGTATGTCGATCAGATGAAACATTGTTTATGCCTCGTAGGCTCAAGTAAGTCGTAGGATCTAGAGATGATTCGATCATTTTCATAAATACATTATACATCCGTCCCATAGGCTTGAGCCTCCTTTACCATCGAGGGAGTTTTTAGGCTTTCCACCACGCTGGCCTAGTGCGGGTTGGCGGACTACACACCCAAGAAATTCCTAAGAGTTGCACGCTAACTGTGTGACATCTAGTTTACAATTGTTTATTGTGGGATTAGGACACTCTCATTTATATATCGACCTATGCATAGAATAAGGATACTTTTCATTATAACACGAAAGTACTTTATATGTCTATAATAGAGTTAAACTTGTTTATATATTGCACTAGTGAAGTAGGTAATAATAATCATAAATTTTGTTGTTTGAAGAAAAATAAAAGTTACTGATAATTTTGTGCCCAATTAAGTTTAAATCGCTTAGAAAGAGAAGTTGTGCAAGAGCACATATAACTTTATTCTGCGCATAGGTCGATATATCAAATATTAAATGATGTTTTACAGCTTAAAAATGATTCGAAATTTTATTAAAAAACTAAAATTTTTGGACTTCAATGGAAGTACAGTCACTGGTGTAGAAATGCACCTCTACCTAATCTATCGGTTAATACAAGCGTGAGGTATGAAAACCTCACACCATAATCAAATTAAAGAATCTTTCGATCCCACAACAAAACATAACACGTCATAAAAAACGGTTACAAACGAGTCACTTCTAAACTGCTTCAAAGAAAAAATCGTCAAAGAGCCACCGCGAAATTGTCAAACATAAATCTGGGGCCCTCGAGATGATAATCTAAAGGTCTAATTGACAGGTTGATGTACTCGAGTGCTGGAGAATGCTTCATGCGGTATTTATGTAATTATTTCTTTGTCGATGTAAGGGTCGGAAATGGTGACTGCGAAGAGCATATGTTCATTATAATATTATATAGATCAGATTCGTGATGATCTCAAAGGCCTGCCTAGCCCTTCGGGGAATATAAGCCTATATAGGCTTTTAGATATATATATGAGGTTTTAAATATATATATAGTTCCAATACTAAACATTAAATATTAACCATTAAGTCCGCTTATACAGGATGTATTTAGACCGTAATCGAAAACTGAGGCAGGTAATAGCGATAGTGATTACAAGCCCCCTGGCATTAAAGAAAATCCCGACAAACAATAAAATTTTTGAGCTTTTCCATACAAACCACATCCTTTTAACACCGATGGTTGTATGGAAAACGTATTTTTTTTATTTTTTTGACGAGATTTTCTTTAATGCCAGGGGGTTTGTAATCACCCTCGCTATTACCTGCCTCAGTTTTCGATCACGGTCTAAATACACCCTGTATAAAGTTTTGTATATGAAGTATTTTAAATAAATAAATATATACGAGTTTTGTGTCGCGGGTATATAAAACTTCGAGAAACTTTGATTAAAAAAATAGCCCAGATTTGCAACATATAAATCACACAAATTTTCGTATCGATGCGGGGTCAATCCTTGAAACACGCGAACACTTGTATCGCAGAATAGAGTTCAAGAAAATGTTATTAAATATTAGTGCGTGTATCAAATTACTAATATTGCGTTTTGAACCTAAAACCTATTACTTATATAACGGCTGACACAATATATAGAAATATATCTTTATCTGCATATAGAAGTGTACTTCAAAAATCCTGACCTAAAGGTATATTCATCAAAACCCAACTGTACCAAAATTCTTCTTCTTCTTCTTCTTTCTCTTCTTCAACAACCCATATACGCCCACTGCTGAGCACGGGTCTCCTCTACCATTGAGAGGGTTTAGGCCATAGTCCGCCACACTGGCCTAGTGCGGGTTGGCGGACTACACACCTAAGAAATTCCTAAGAACTCTTAGGTGTGCAGGTTTCATCACGATGTTTTCCTTCACCGTTAAAGCAAGTGATAATTCAATGTGAATACACACATAACTTCGAAAAGTCAGAGGTGTGTGCCTGGGGTTCGAACCCACGACCGCCGAGATTCTCGACCGTGCGCCCAAACCTCGAGGCCATCACTGCTACCAAAATAAAACCATAATATTGCTACAGAAACATTATATGCTCATTATCTATATCCACATTACAAGTCGATAAGGTTTCAAACTTCAATAACGACATGATAATCCCGATGATAGAAAGAGATAGAAGATAACTTGAGCTATGGGTGTGAGAAGGACGGGTATATGAATATGCAAGTCATTCCCAAATGTATTTTGAGCGGTAATGATCCGTCAATCATGGCAAGAGATAAGTGTACGATACTGGAAGCTTAACTTGTAGTTATTGTGCGTCACTCTTGTGAAATAGGAGGGTAGGCAGAACTGTAAGTATATGTAGGGCTAGTGGGCATAACGTACTAAGGACTTTCGATCACCAATCAAAGGCTTTTTTAAAACCTAACATAAAGATTAACTACCCTGCGTTTGAATGTCTTAACTGCTGGACCAAATAATATGTATCAAAGGGCCCACGTGAAAAGATATAGACGACCTGGAGCAGTTTTACAAAAATAAGTTACTGTTTTTTTGTTCAATGGATTAATCGTGACATTAACAAACAAATAACGTTATGTTCCGATAACTATTATAGCAAACATCTTTTCTAAGTTTCCATTTACCTCCCCACAAAGAAACGGTAAGATCGGTCCACTAAATGTTAATAACAGTCATTCAGAATTATTTCGGCATTTATGTTTTAGTATATCTTGCAGTAAAATCTAGATTCAGAGTAACTTCTAAGGAAATAATAGTATTATAGTTCGTAAAAGAATCTAGAGTGTAAGCCATACAATTACACTCAATCTGTGCCTCTTTATGTGTAAAAGAAAAAACGACTCAAGAATACTTTCCTTTAACTAAGTCCGTTAAAGAAGCGAGAAGGCAAGTTCGTTTTAGAACGAGGAATCTATTTCACAGTGCAAACGTAACAGCGCACATTCAATGCTTCTGTAATGGTTTGATGCCGAGTTATTTGATTCCGTTTCGAGAATTTTCCATCGCTTCCTTATCAGAAGTTTTGTACCTAACTTTAGTCGTAAAAAAGGCGTAAAATTTACGTCCAACAGTCACATATTTTACACGGTTCTGAGGCCACACTACGTTATAAGTCTTGTGTGGTATCTGAAATTGTAATTGGCTTTTCGGTCTCACAAATATTCTTTGTGGAAATACCGTCTCGATCCGGAGATCGAATCCGCGGTGTCATTATCATATAGGTATATTGCATTCAGTGATACAACTTCAGTCGGTTCATTTGTACATTATATTTCTTTTAACTTTAATATTGTAAATGAATGTAAATTATCAGGAACTTACAGTTGACATCGATGGAGATATTTTCAGACACCGGCGGGATCAGCGGGTCTGTGACAGCCTGCGAACAATAAATAGGTTCAACATTTACACATGATGAAAAACACAAACATGTACTTATATCAAACAAATTACTTTATGTTGAGTAAACAACTGATAAAAATTCATCGACTTAATAGACTTATAACATTTTTTTTCATGATAGATTTACGTGTGCTGGCTTGCAAAACCAAATATTCATGGTCAGTACCATCTCAAATCCAACCAGTAAGTTCCTTAAATCTTATATCTTTATTATTATCTTAATGTCTTTGCCAAACCATTTACCAGGCAACGGGTTTCCTTCCTCCAATAATGCAAGGTCGTTTATGCATTACCTTAAAAGCATATCAGCAAGAATTTTGAGCACAAAATACAGATATTACTTACTTGGCAAGTGACATCAGTCCCAAAATCCGACCTCTGCAGACGAAAGGAGACGGTGGCTCGCGCTTCAGAGTTAGCGAGGAGTGCGTGAGACTTCCACCAGGATACTCGAGCTGTTGGTCGACCTGGGAATAAAGAAACATATTAGGAAGAAGCATATTCCGAGATACCGCTGTTCTATATTCTGGGGAGTTTGAATTTAATTAAGATGTCCTAGCCTGTTGTAAAAAATGATTTATTAGGGCCAAGGAATCATTGGGCAAACAGTAAGGGCATTCTGAAAAGATTGATTCGGGAAGTATGAGTGGTATTTGACCATCGTGGGCGGCAATAACTTAATGTGGAACTAAATAATTTGGGGTTATATCGCGCCTGATAGGAAGATCACTTGATCAGCGTGGTAGACTAAGGTCTCAATCCTGTCTATGTTATAGGAGGGGTCTCCTATGTCCAGCAGTGGGACGTATATGGGCTCATAGTGAATCGGAATTTAGACTAGCATATAACAATGTATGAGAAAGCTCTACAAAGTAGTCTAAATCGATACATACACCACTTAAAACCCACATTTCTCAAATGTTATCAAAACACATTATCCAATAAACAGAGCGGTTAATGCAAAGTTTATCGCATTGAATCAGACTTGCACTTAAACACGGGTAAATATTAAACCCGCGGGCAGAAAACAAATAGGTGTATAAAATAACTAAAACAACAACGCGGAAGCCACGAATGGGAACAAAACACGAGAAAAAATTGTGTTAAACAAAGGGTCCTGCGACCCTCGTCAACTACCGTTTGGGTGGCGCAAGTGGGAGCGACGAGCGATTTTTAATATTGTCTTTGATATGACACAGGTTTGTTTGCATATAAACCTTATTGTATCTAAGAAAAGAAGAGAAGAAGAGTCTTTTTAAATCCGCGTTTTGACAGATAGACTTTTACTATTTTTTTATATACGATTAAAACTATCTGTGAGGTAAAGTCACAGAACGTCATCTGTTAGTGAAGATCGCCAACTACGGAGCTTATTGCCGTATACAGTACACTAGATTTTTATTGGCTTTATCCACCACACACCCGCCACTATAACTACTGTGCTCCAGGATCAACAGCACGCACAGTATTGCCGCTAAGCACTGAAGTCCAATGAATCTAAGGAAACGTAATTTGTTATGATCCTATCACGATAAATTATAATCAATTATTACAACGTAATCAGAAAGCCATTCATATTTTCTTAAATAATATACAGCTAAATATTCCAATACCCATCTTCTCAAATCGCCCCGCTTCCGCCTAAGTAACCGCTACGTCTCATACCTTGTCCAGCAGCACAGCGCGTGAATTCGACATTTTGGCGAGCACAGCCGGCGCTTGCCGACAAAACTCTATGACGTGTGATGGGGGTTAAACGTTGGACCTTTTGCGATTAAAACAAATCCGCGGCGACAGTTCGATGTTAATGCATATGTAATGGCTTAAGTGATAAGCGACTGGACATGCTACTTATGAATGAAGTAATGTATTTGTTTTACTAAATCATGCCTAAATGGTTTTGTATAAAGTTTGACAAGTAGAAGTAGGTTATCCTAAGAATGGCATAGGGGGTACTTTAGTCCTGGAAAAATAAAATTTAATGAAAAATCGCTGAATAAAACTAGTCAATTATACAGAATGTAATCGAGAGTGCAGCAGCAATGCAATATATAGCTGCAGTGTTCGACAAAATGAGAGATAAAAGTCTCTTGATATTTGACATTAAATATTTACTCGTTAAGCATCCCACTTGATGATGTCTTACAAGAATTCAACGTACAAAGTAAAGTTTTCCAAGAATACCACTCCGCCATGATCGTCACAATAGAAAATTCGAGTCAAGATTTCCAGCATCAAGTTTACAAAAGAAGATTAAGAGATAATGCTTTTGCAGAATTCTGCATTTAATCTCACTATTAAATTTAAATTGCTTATTACCGAAACGTCTTACCTCCAACAGCGACGCAGGTCAAATTCACCTCTGTTCCCTCGTCATAAGGTCCAAGAACACCTCCTCGTATCTCGTTCCCTTCTTGATTGAGCACGATAAGACGTTCAGGAGGTACTGCGGATGACGAATAATAATTACTTAAACTGTTTGCTGAATTTATGTCTTTGGGATTCTGGAAACTTCTGTTTTGAGGGAT
This sequence comes from Cephonodes hylas, assembly GCA_030295005.1. NCBI lineage: Eukaryota > Metazoa > Arthropoda > Insecta > Lepidoptera > Sphingidae > Cephonodes > Cephonodes hylas. The sequence continues at coordinate 4,925,626 of AP025386.1, read as the reverse complement.
ATTAAAGTCATTTTTTATAGGTTTTTGATTGCAACATAACTCTGAACTCAAAGTATTATACCAGTGATACAAGTGCGTCTTAGGTATAAGAATCAACGAGACACTTCTACCCTTCAGGAGCATCTGTTTGATGGCTGTAAATCTGCAACTTTCGTGTGAGAACGATGACTCGAATGAATAGCGATAATCTCAGTCTAGAAATGACTAGACTCGTCAACTTTTGGTCCTTTATTCTTCTATGTAACAATAGTAATTAGTAATACTCCGAGTGACCACTATAACTTCTTAAAGTCAACATTTATTTTCACGGGATATTGTCGCGGATATCAAAAACCCCTTAAAATGTAGACATAGATTTGGATAGGTCGATGGATTAAAGAACTTATACTTACTAAGAACAGTAAGATTAAGTCGCGTGTTCTTCGTGGGCGATCTGAGGAAGTCCACACGGCATCTGTACTGCCCGCTGTCTTCAGGCCTGTGAACAAGAATATATGGTCAAGCGCGATCTTGGTCAATTGCTCTTAGATATCTACACTTTATAAATACACCCAACAGTCACGTACATAGTTCTAATTCCAGAGATATCAGAGACTATGAGACAATATTTTGGTCTCACAAACACCTACACCAGAAACAAATATTTGTGAATGGAGACAAACCTCGATGCGGGAATCGAACCTGACGCATCTCGTGCCGCAATCTGGTGTCTAGCCAACGCGCGACGTGGCTGTCTTTTGGAGTTATTGCAAAAGTTAGTTTACTTATAAGTAATTCAGTTGTGGTTCATAAATGAGGTCAGGGCTACCTTTTTGTGTCATTACCATCAATTTCTAAGAATGTACGTCGGTAAGTATTTGTTATACCTTAATTCCTCAACTGACTTTCAAGTCCTACATAATAAAGTGAAAGTCTTACTCCATTCTTTAGGTACTACAGGACTCTTTAGGACTACTAAAAACTTTCATATCTCATAATTTAGAGGAGGTCCGTGCACTAGACTCTAGGGCTGATGCTAATATTTTTAATATAAAATTTATCAACGCAAGAATTGTACCCGCGGCACTCCCTACCAAAAGTAATCCTAAAGAAAGTATCGTGTTACCCCAATCGTTTGACGTTAAGAAACGCGATACGATTGATAGAAACGCTTTCAATAAAACAAACTGGGGCTTACATTTACATGTGTTTCGGCCGTTTTGTGTATTGTATGTCTTGGAAATAATGGTTATTTGTTTATTCATAGACAACAAATAGATCGGGAATTTGATGTTTTTTTTTGTAGTTCACCCACATTCTATTACCTTCATTCATTCAGCCTCGTGGTGCAGTTGGCTAGATACTTGCGAAGAGGCCGCGAGTTTGATGCACCGAGGCAAATGTTTGTGTGATCTACTATTATTTCTATCTATTCATTTCGGGTCTGGGTGTTTGTGAGACCGAAAAGTCTATGACAAAGGACTGGTATCCTAGTGTAAGGACAGACATAATAATGTTGGGTGTATTTACTTATTTAGTGCCTCGTAAATCGTAATATATTCTGAGATATGAGGCCGATGAATTCTCTTCAGAATTTATACTAAAGTTTATTTTTAGAAAATCTAATAACACCCTGTCTGCTCCAAAAATGGATTTTGAACTTATACCGCGATAGTAAAAATATAAGTAAAGAAATTTGAATAATGGCATCAACTTGTAAAAGGCCAGCTTACTGAAAGTAAAGCGCTTCCCTCCGTCTATTAACATAACTCCTTCATTGTCTAAGTCCTTCTTCATCAACCCATATACGCCCACTGCTGAGCACGGGTCTCCTCTACCATTGAGAGGGTTTAGGCCATAGTCCACCACGCTGGCCTAGTGCGGGTTGGCGGACTCACACCTAAGAAATTCCTAAGAACTCTTAGGTGTGCAGGTTTTATCACGATGTTTTCCTTCACCGTTAAAGCAAGTGATAATTCAATGTGAATACACACATAACTTCGAAAAGTCAAAAGTGTGTGCCTGGGGTTCGAACCCGCGACCGTCGAGATTCTCGACCGCGCGCCCAAACCTCGAGGCCATCACTGCTGCGTCTAAGTCCTTGTACCGTACTAAAAAGGTGGAACATACCTGAGTTTAGTAAGAACCAGTACAGCAGGTCTGGTGTCGCCGCGAAACGTGGCCCTGACTCCAAGAGTGGAAGGGTCAGACCAGTGGGTAGTCACCCCTTCTCGTGTGTCCAATCTGCAGACAAGTTTAGTAATCATTAATACAGGGTGTATAAAGACCGTGATTGAAAACCAAGACAGGCAATAGCCACGGTGATCAGAAACACAGCGAAGTTATAAAAAATCCCGACAAAAAAATCCTTTTCCTAACAATCAAATTCATTGGATACTTATAGTGTATATTAACAATGATATCATTTGCTTTAACAGTGAAGTTAAACATCGTGAGGAAACCTGCATAGCTAAAAGTTCTTAGGTACATAGACTGCAATATCGCCCAAAGCCAGCTTAGTTGACTAGGGCCTAATCCGTCCCAGTTGTAGACGCGGCTCGTGCTCAGCAGTAAAGCGTATAGGTACGGGCTGATGATGATAAAGAAAAATAAAAACTAGTATTTATTTTTAATATCATTTTTATGTGACAAAATCCCATTTCATTTGAGTATAAACCGTAATTGACACTCGTGGACACGCTAACCGTTTCGAATAAACGTTTTTAGCCCCGAGTGCTATTAACTAATAACAATGCGTACAAAATGACCGACAGTTTTATCTACATTGCATTTGAGCGCACTGTTTTTTTTAAATACGTCAGGATAAAGCTTTGATCATAATATCAATTAATTGACTACCCCATGGCGCAGTTAAATAAATAAATAAATACACCCAACAGTCACATACATAGTCCTGATCCCACACTAAGATACGAGTCTTGTGTCGTGGGTATTAGAAACTACCAGAGACTTTTCGGTCTCACAAACACCCAGACCCGAAACAAATATTTGTGGATCACATAAATCTCGGTGCGGGGATCTAACCCGCGGCCGCTCGTTTCGCAAGCTGGTGTCTAGCCAACTGCGCCACGGGGCTGTCATGTCCAGTTGGCTAGACACTAGCTTGCGAAACGAGAGGCTGCGGGTTGGATCACCGAGATATTTGTTTCGGATCTGGGTGTTTGTAAGACCGAAAAAGTTGTTTAATGTTCTTGTTTCCTAGTGTGAATTACATATGTGGCTGTATTTATTTATTTAAACCCAGTTGTGGGACATATATAGTCAAAATCAATACTCTTTATTTAAATATGATTTGACAAGTTCTTTTGAATCATTAACTTTTAAACTATTGCCGTTTCGAAACGTTGTTATGAAGTGGAGAAGAAACTCCCTCAGCAGCACAAAAGGTTTCTTATATTCTTTATTTTACAATATGTTTAGATTATTTAAAATTGTCATTATTTAAATTTTACATTACAAATGTCAAACGATACCTATACGAGTTAATGAAGATGTATATATACAGTAAATTGCGCAGGTAAGTTAACTACTTACTAAACAAAATAAAAACTGCAACACTCCACTAGTTTGGAAGAAAAATAAAGAGTTATATTACGGTTTCTAATATGTGAAGTTAGACGCTCAAGGAAGTTTTAAACTCTCATAAAGGTGCTTCACATTTTTATGACTATTTAGAGCTGTTTTATCGTGTGTTTTGCAAAATCTTATAACAAGAATAAAGTTTAAAAATTGGTTATCTTGCTATTTATTTATATGGCTAATGTGATACCTAAGCGGAAAGAAAATTTAATTTCGTGAATATCACATGATGAAAAACCCCCTGGCGTTAAAAAAATTCCGACAAAAATATAAAATTGACGTTTTCCATACAAACCGCATTCATTTAACACCGATGGTTGTTTGGAAAACGATAAATTTTTATTTTTTGTCGGATTTTCTTTAACATCAATGGGTGGATCAGAGTAGCTGTTACCTGCCTTAGTTACCGGTCTAGGTCTGAATACATCCTGAATATATGTATTTTTTTTAATTGCGTTTCATTAGAATGTTTCTAAGTACGATTACAAAACTTGAACATTAGATTTTAAACGCTATGCATTTATATGCAGTTAAATTTTACGATATTCGAATATAATTCGGTTTTAACTGTAAACAGTTAATACAAATTGTGGTCGTTAATGTGGGTTGTGCATTAAAATTGATTGAATTTAGAAATACCAGTACATTCACGCCTGTATTGCGAAAGGGTAGGCAGAACTTTCCCGACATTTTTGTTATAATTTTTTTATTTTTTATACGTCCCCATTTCTAAATTGCTGTGGTAGTTAGTATGGTAGGTTTAGGCGCGCGGTAAAGAATTTCGGCGATCACGGGTTCAAACCCAAGGCGAACCTTCGACTATACGAAGTTATGTGTGTATTCGCTATCAATCATCACTTACTTTAACGATGAAAGAAAAGGATGAGTCTTAAGGAGCCTTAGCGAGCCTATTGCAGTTTTTCAGGCACGCTTTATTCTCAAATTTCTACTCGGATTATCATAACACATAAGTCTAACTTTTGTCTGACACGGGAATCAAACCTGACATCACCCGAAACATATACCTAAAAAACGCTAAACAAACATTTTTAACATGAAAAAAAAGTTCCTCACATATAAAAAATACGGAAGCTTTCATATTCAAAGCACTTTTTACGATGAACCATAGATTAAAATCGACAGAGCCGAAATCGTAGAATCACGACTGGATATAATCTGTGATTATGCTCATGTTGACTGACAGCCGACACAGAGTACCCAGTACGCAGTTGTTAATGCCTGTGAGAGACATTTTAAGCCTTCTAATATGTGTACGAAACGGTAATATGATTATTAATTAGATAATTAAATTGAAAATGGTATGTTAGGCGAGATACTATCATGAAGGTTTGAATTTTAGGATATGATTGTGCTATGTTAGTTTTTGTATTATAACGGATTTAAGGTAAAGTAAATTGTAGAAATGTAGACTTTGTCTTATCCCAAGTTCCTTTCTATGTTCTATTCAAAAATCACCTAAATCGATCCAGTACTCCAGTATTATTTGTTAGATGCAGATACATACATAACCTCATGCCCGTATTCCCTTTAGGAGTAGGCAAAATTGCATTACTGCAACCACATTTTGTCAAGTATATTTGGCGAGCCAATTGTCAATTGCCAATTTTTTTTGGGCAATTTTCCTGACTCCGTGCTGCTACTAAAAAAATCCTAATAAAAATACCTTATAACGCTATTCCCGATCCGTACATCGAGCTCGGGACTTTCAAAACGGAAAATTCTAAGTGATAAATTTATTTATTTTTCCTGTTCTATTATCCATCCAAAGGTTGTGTGTAAGATATTGCCTAGAGCGATAAGACCGCCTCTTGTTTCTTGTTATTTTTATTATTTTATTCTTCTTTTATTTAAATAAATAAATAAATTGTGAAACAACTAAATCTAATTTACCCATTTACGTATTTGATTCAACTATTCCCATATACAAAACAGCATCGGCTCCCCACGCCATACCAATCATTCCAACGTCAAAACCTGCCGACTCAATTCTCTGGAAGCGCCGTAAGCTGTTTCACCGCAGACGATACAGACCGATCTATCGGATAGAAAGGATTTTGTATGCGCTTGTGTTGGAAGAATTTGCCAGATTTGGCTTGGAGTAGGAACGAGGCAGTTTTATTGAATACCGAAATTGATATACGAAACCTAGAAAGTTCTTAGAAATTTCTTAGGTGTAGGCCACCAACTCTCACTAGGCCAGCGTGGTGGACTCAATGGTAGAGGCTCGTGCCCAGCTGTGGTATTTTAAGGGGTTATGATGAACTAGGTAAGCTGATACAACAGATGTTTATTGAGTTTATAAAATGTCAAATATATTGCTTAGATTTACGGCCGAATACTGAAACGCAACTTAAAAATTAAGGTGAACTTAAACGTCTAATCCCGTCTTATTTTAGTCGGTCTTTATAGACTTAAAATTAAGTAGCGTTTCAGTATTCGGCCGTTAGTCATTTCAAAAGTTAATCTACCACTCTGTTTGAAAGGCAGCCATCACGAGAGAAATATAACATAGAAACTCTAGTGCTGTTATGTTTTTATTTTTTATACACTGTTAATCCTTTTTTTTTTTTTTTTTTTTTTGTTCTCGAGGGGAAAGCTGTTTATGGCTCTACTTCCCGCCATCCCGGGGGAGGGGGGCGGGAAGCGTATGTCGGGGTCACAGGTCTTCCAGCGCGGCGACGTCATATCCGCGCAGGTGTTAGTGCCGGGCTGGGTCCCTAACAAAATCCCTAAACCGGCATACCGACCAAAACCCCCCGGTGGCCATCTTCGCGCCAGGTTGGGCGACCATGGTACGTGAGCGAGAAGCGCACACCGTTAACCACAACCGCCCGGTGCGCCTCCGAGACGAAATTGTCTCGGCCGTCTCGGAGTTTTAGGGGGCGCAGTTGCACCCCCACTTCTTGGTTCGGGCGCCTCGGTTGTGGATGGGCGCCCGCGACGTGCACAGGCCACAGTGCCGCCGCCCCTCTCGGGGTCACTTTCAGTGAGGACGCGCTGCCCCCACAGCACGTCCAGCGACCCCAAGGGCCCCTTTAAGTCGCCTTTTACGACAGGCAGGGGATACCGTGGTGGGATTCTGACGCCCCCTTGCCACAGGGCAGGGCGCCGGGTCTAATTCTCTCTGTTGACCCGGCGCCTCCTTCTTTGACGTCTTTGACGGGCGGGATCGCTTCTTTCGCGATCCCGACCCGCGCTCTCCTTCTGCGACATGACGTACTCGCAGAAGGAGAGCATCGCTCGCCAGGACCTCGGACTCCCGACCATCGAAGAGATGACGGCCGGGAGCGAGAGGTCTTCACCGACAATTGCGCGGAGAGCGCTGCGCTGCACCACCCAGGCTGGACACTCTTCTAATGTGTGCTGGGCTGTGTCGTCCAGACAGTTGTCACAATGTTAATCAATAATGTTATACACTGTTAATCCTGAGCCTGATTTATTAAAGTTTTATTTTATTATCCCCAAAATAAGAAGACTTTATGCACGCCGAAATTCTACCCCCGAAAATATCGAATTCACGAGCCATCCAAATATAGATAGAAAAATTTTATAGACGAACTGACAGCAGAGTATCGGTTGGCTTATATCACCGTATCATTCCGTATCGCAGTGGTCGGCAACCTTTTGGTAGGAAAGGGCCAAAAAACAAGGGGACGCACTAGTGTTTTTTAACACAAATTCCTAAAAAACACTACAAAAGATCTACTAACAACTCAGCGATTTCACAGAAATTTCTCGTATATTACCTATATTTGTAGTTGCCATTCCTAGAATAGCTCTAAAATGCTCATCTGCCAAACGGGAAGCATATACTAGGAATTGTTATTTTCAAAACATCCACAAAACTTAAGACTTCCTCGGGTTGCCGACTTCTGCCGTATAGCATAATAATTGATCCATACACAAATAAACACTTAATCGTGCGTCAGGCTGTGTCACGTCACGCCATACCATCGATTATGTGTCAAAGTCGCCGACACTCAACCAACTTGAAGCGGGAATGAAGTGCAGAGAATTGGTAATTAGGACATTTTATTATATTTGTAAGGTATTTTTGATGTTTGATTAATTTTATGTAAGGTTTGTTACCAACCCGCAATAGGCCAGCGTGGTAGACTAAGGCCTCTTATTGGTGGAGGAGGCTCATGCCCAGCAGTGGGACGTATATGAGCTGATGAAGATTATGAAAAAGGTTTGTTTGAAGGTTAATACATAGTTTTGAGTTTCTGACACCACACTAGGATACAAGTCCTGTGTCGTGGGTATCAGAAACTATGAGACATATTTGGGTCTCACAAACATTCAGACCCCAAACAACAAATAAACTGAATAAATAACTATTATTTATAAAATGTCCATAAAGAATGACTCCAATAATGCTTCTCAAGCCAAAATTCGAAATCATATCGCTTTTCTACCGAACTAGACTGCTAGGGATCAAATTAAAAGTTACAAAGAGATTTTAATAATGTTTTCGTACAGCTAAGTGGAAAAATATTAAATTTTCTAAAATCATTAGTGTCCACAACAAAACACTTGCATCAAGTAATTAGAATATGCAAAACGGAAGACAAAAAACCGGTAAAGATATTCTCGCTACTAAAAATTCAAGACATGATTAGAAAATGAAAATTCTGCAACGCTAACTTTAAGTCGTTTGGGCGAGTGATCTAAAGCGAGCGATGTTCGCCTGCGCTCGGTGCGAATATGCGACTTGCATTCGACCTATCGTCCCCATTACGTAGAACTGATATACAGGGAGCAGTGATGGCCTCAAGGTTTAGGCGTGCGGTGGAGAATCTCGGCGGTCGCGGGTTCGAACCCCAGGCACACACCTATGACTTTTCGAAGTTATGTGTGTATTCACGTTGAATTATCACTTGCTTTAACGGTGAAGGAAAACATCGTGATGAAACCTGCATACCTAAAACTTCTTAGGAATTTCTTAGGTGTGTAGTCCGCCAACCCGCACTAGGCCAGCGTGGTGGACTATGGCCCAAACCCTCTCAATGGTAGAGGAGACCCGTGCTCAGCAGTGGGCGTAAATGGGTTGATGAAGAAGAAGAAGAAGATATACAGGGGGTATTCAGACCGTGATCGGAAACTTAGACAAGTAACAACTAAGGTTAATACAAATCCAAAATCAAGAGAAAAATTAAAAAAAAATGACGTTTTCCATAGAATCATAGTTATTAAATGTAAGTGATTTAGCTTCAAAATTTTTATTTTTTGTCGTGACTTTCTTTAATGCCTGGGGGTTTTATTGACTTTATTTATTACCTGCCTTAGTTTCCGATATAAATATACCCTGTATACTTCGCGAAATGTGAGTACAGACCTCTGCACATTCTTTCGGCGAATACAGGAGTGAAGCTATTTCTAAAAGATGTTAGGATCATTGGCCTATCTACATATATAATATCAAACCGTACAGAATTAAACAAAAATTCAAATACATATTACTACCAGCACGATAAATATTATAATACACTTGCCACAAAGTTTAAAACAAAATTTTTAACAAAATAAATTTCCGCAAGTTATGTGCCCTGTCAGTCGCCATCTTTAAAAGTATATTTCGACGAAATTAGACGGGCGTTACGTTTCCTACGAACGTTGAATACAAAACTTGCTAGTTAATTTAGCAGCGTATATTTCTCAGTAATCTTGTCTAATCGTATGTAAATAGTAGATTAAACTTCGCTTTACAAAATATAACGTATGAATTCAAAGAAATGTACGTAATGAATTTTTCCAACGCGTTTGATTCTTGAAAGGGTTTTATTATTCATGACTGTTTGAACGAGATAATTAACTGGCTGTTATGAAATATTTGTAATCGTAAATTTTTATTAAAATGTTATGGCTAGAATAGGAATGGACTGATCTAAATTAAATCAAATTGCAATGAACTAAATTTTATGTTGAAGTAGACTGCTTGAACACTTGACTATTTCCTAACCTTGACCTAAGTTCAGCCAGTTGTTTACCTTAGCTGAATAATATATTTACATTGTCAAGATTTGACCCAAAGAATGAGAACGGGGTAATGCGCCACGGGGCTATCAAGAATTATATTAATCATATACAATAACCACCCAAATCTCATCAATTATCTGTAGGTAAATACCCCAGAAATACATAAAAACAAGTTCCAAGCAAAACCTCCCTAAAAATAAAGTGTTATCAAAAATATTACGGCCCATCACAAACCCGATACAAGCTTCAAAGGGCTCTTAAAGACGAGATCACGTCATTAGGGCCCGATATTGAAGGGACGACTTGAGTCTGATACAACACCTGCCGATTTGATTCTACTTTTTTTGTTATGGTAATGTTGGTACGACTGTAAAGAGGTTACTTTAAAAGAAGGTAGAGAGTAAGGTTTATTCCAATAATATATTAGTTTTAGCGATATTGAGCATTTCTAGTAGTTTTCTGTCATTTGTAAAAAATATATCAAAGTATATTTTGTAGTCAGTAATATAAGTGAGATTTGATTTTTTTATGATGCTTTTTAGATTTTCTATTGAGTGAGCTTCTTAACTTAGTTTGCTAGACATTAGCTTGTGAAACTGGAAGCCCAACAAACATTTGTTTCGAGTCTGGGTCTATGGGGCCACTAAGTCTTGTAGTTTCTGATACCTACGACACAAAACTTGTATCTTAAGGACTATTTATGTGACAGTTAGTTATATTTGTTGATTTTCCTTGCCGTTTCCCTTTACCAAATATATAATGACTAATGAGTGAGAGGACCTACCCTACATAATAAATTTCGAGTCGTCAACTATTTATACCGACCGGAAACTACGGATTAAAATGGTGTCCGAAGTGCAAGCTGAAGTCCGTATTATTACACCAAAACGTAAAAACACAAAGTATAAATTAAGCCAGTGGACCATTAAATGTAAGGGCAGACGCACACTATTGACTTTCGTGGCACGATTTAGACAAGACACCAATTTCTTTTAAAAGTCGTCATCATCAGCCCATATCCATCCCACTGTTGGGTACGAACCACATTTACCATTGACATAGGTTAGGCCTTAGTCAAATTCACTGGCCTGATGCGGGTTGACGGACTACACGCCTTATAAAATTCTAAGAATTTTTTGGGTGGGCGGGTTTTATCACGATGTTTTCCTTCACAATTAATGCAAGTAATAATTTGGAGATTTGAGTTGTAACTACCGACATTCTCGACCGCGCCTCTAAATCCCGAGGCCTTGTTTTTTCAGAACGGCCTGTTAACGGCATTGCCCCAATAAAGAAATAAAGTGTATTTCAAAGGTTTTGTCATAATAATATATGTTGAAACTCAAGTGTCATAGGATTTTATCTGCGGTCCCAATCGATCGCCCCTTTATATCATCGAACAATAGGATCAGCGCAGTAAATCACCAAGTTTGAATTATGTCCGCGCTGTTATAACCATAGAAGGAAAAATCCCGATTTAAAATCCCCTGGATTTTGTGAATCAATTGTATAAAACATTGATGGTGTAAATGAGAAATCTTTTTTAGCGGAGTTCTTATGGCATCTAAGGTTGCGTTGTGTGTCTAACAGTATACGTAGAGATCTATTTTAACATCATTATTTTCAGTCTAATAGTCCCATTGATAGGAAAAAACTGTAGCACGACAATCGCCCGACTAAAAGTCGGATTTGTTCGTATTCCTAAGGACAGGTGCGAGTGACGAAACAAGTATTCAATTGATCTCAAAGAGGCCGATCTCAAAGAGCCTCTCAAGCGTAAAGGCCCAAAACCCGTTCCTATTGGAGGCATACTGTAATTAATACGAGAAATATTATCGATAAGTTGATTCTGTTTATGTTTGAAAGATTGTGGGGAATATAGGTCATAATGAAATTTTTCGATTCTGTGATTAATAATGTATTTGTCTATAATTCATGTGATCGAGATGTCACAGGTTTGATTACCGGATGCGTAAACTAAAATTAGAGTTACTAATGAAAAATTCTCAAAATTAGCACGGAGAGATTAAATTACTTTTGAACAATAATAATGCTTTTTTTTCAATGACGAGCGTGGATATAAAAATGTATGTATATAGATATGACTGAAGTCATAAGACATTCAAAGATAAAAATATGTTAAGGTAACGATAACTTAGTTAATGTTTAAGAAATATCCTTTTAATTGCGAAACAGGTTTCATTTAGTAAATTTTATATTTTTGGGATGGATTCATAAGAACACTAATATGAAATTAATAAGCATTCCCATAACATCCTTTTGTAGTTCCGTATATGCTCGTAAAACCGCCCAAGCGTATTTTAAAACTTCAACCATTTACACTAAACCGTAACAAAAGCATAAAACTGAGGCGAAATAGCGAATAACTATTTCAAACTGAATATAATTTTTCCCAAGATACGTTTTTTACAAATACATTCTATTATGAAATTCTGTCCTGATGTGGAATTATATTTTTATTGCAAATAAAAGTTTATTCCTTCGGGATAGGGTGCATTTTTAAGTACACGCGGATTTCGTTGACAGCATTTACATGCACATTTTTAAAAACATCTGCATTTGTTTCAACTTCCCGCTCATGCATAATTGATGTTTCCGTGAGTGCGAAAGAGAGAGAAGACAATTTATTAAAGCACGGTGGCGGATTTGTCATAATTCGGCCGAGGTATGATGGAAGACCCATCAATTATGAAAGGATTTATTTTAATAAATTCCCCCGTTGAAACAGAGATTTATGATCAGTAATTTATAAATATATGTCCAAATATATTGATAAATAGTGAGATCAGTCACCTTTATTGATATTGGTTTTTCGTATCATAGTATACAAAATTAATCATCCATACTAATATTATAAATGCGAAAGTAACTCTGCCTGTCAATTTGTCTGTCTGTTTGTCTGTTACGGTTTCACGTAACTACTGAATGGATTTTAATGAAACTTTACAATAATATAGCTTATACACCAGAAGAAAACATAACATACTTTTTATCCCGGAAAATGTAGTATTCCCGTGGGAATGGATAATTCTGCATCTACTGAGACAATTAAAATGATTTTTGGTATGGAGATAAATAGGGACCAAGGAAATAACAAAGGATACTTTCTATCCCAGAAAATGTAGTTTTCCCGTGGGAATGGGTATTTTTGGATGTACCAAACCGATTTGAATGATTTTTGGTATGTGCATAAATAGGACTTTGAGAAGTAAAATAGACTATAACTTATTTTCTATCTAAACTCAACCCTGTCGTCTACGCGGACGAAGTCGCGGGCAACAGCTAGTAGTATATAAAGAAAAGGTTCAAAAAATTCCCTACAAACTCGCCACTGAGACTCCTGTGTATCAAAATTGACTGCGATATTAAAGCGACACCGAGGACTTAAGGACAGTTCCCTCTATAGGGATATAGCTTCTCTTAATCTGGCAACCAAATTAATCAGAAGGAAAATAGAAGTTATAAAAGTAGGTTTCTAATATCTTGACCTCAATGCGAGAGTCAATATATTAAGATACTATCAAGTCTCGACAGGGACCAATTTAGGAAGCCTTGCAATGTATCACAACACCAAAAGCTTTTGATGGCGAACAAAAGATTGTAGTCGGTATGCTTGGTGGAATTTGGTTACAAACTCAACTTATAGGACAGTTGCTTTGTGAGGAAATGCAGTAAGTCAGAACCACGACTTAAGCTTCTCGACCTGCCACGAGATACCAAAATGAAGCCGTAAGAAGCCTTTCGTAAAACTGAATTGGAAAGCCGAACTCTAAATATTTCTTTCCGCTTCCTACGAGGTATCGAAAAAGATCTGAAGAGTCTTTCCTAAAGCTAAAAATGCTTTGCGACCTAATATAATAAGCCAAAGACCACGACATACCCCTTTCGCCTATATCGAGAGGTTATCTCAAAAACCTTTCCACTCCCATAAGCCAAACGTTATAATCCAAGACTCCATCACATTTGAGTCACAGTGCGACCACAGATCGTTCCCAAGTTGTTTGTGAGCCTGCGGCCGACCGCGTAATAATAAAGCCACGCACTCCAACCAACCGATGTACATCATACAGCCGACCTACACTGGAATTAACAGGATCTCCAGGCATGGAATAGGGGACGAAATGGGGCTCAGGGGCTATAAAATTGCTTGATGATTTTTGTACGCGTAACCAGCGAGAAAAATGGATTTAATATAAACAAGAAAAACAACATAAAAAAATAGGAATTAAGGTCAATAACTTTAGGTTGACGACGTCAACTTGACGTATGGTAAAACGTTGGGTAATTTGAAAATTTGACACATATAGTAAAATAACCAGAGTTTACAGAAACCGTTCAAAAGGAAAATGCTTGAGAAAAAATGTGACTGAGCAGGATCTAAAATGATATGAATTTGAAACATATTTACGAAACATATTTCTTAGAAAGTATAAAAATTCCCTTTATATTAGTTTTGGCTCCATCGTTATAATTAATATATTAATCGCCAAATAAAAAAGAAATAAGCCATCAAAATAAATAATTTACCCCCCAACACTTTCTCTTAATCCGCCCGCGCCTTGCCAATACAGAATGAACCAATTAGAGAGCTACGGTAGCCAAGCGGTTACCGACACTGCAATTAGTACATCTTGAGAAATAAACCAACGTCTTTCAAAGTATACTTCTGTGGCATATATATAATATACTATGTGTATATTACACTGATGGACTGGACTGTACCGTTGAGCGGGCCTTAGACCACTACGGGAGATGAAAATGGTAGTTGTTAATAGTGGTTATGATATAGAAATGAGTTAAAATTATTTATTTAATGTAAACCGGATTTTCGGACTCGCCAACCAGCACTGGGCCAGCGCGGCGGACTAAGGCCTAAATCCTTTCAATAATAGACAGACAGTGCAGTGGGACGTATATGGGCTGATAATGATAATGATAAAGCCCGATTTATGTTGCAAATGAGCAGATCAGTTTGCTGTGGAGGATAGTGGACAACTCTTTGTTTATCAAGTCCTTCCTATATTGTCTTTCTGATTAATTTCGTTGCGGGATTATGACAATTCTGGTCCTCTTAGATTCGCTGAGCTTGATAGTTCGGCGCCAATACTGTGCGTGCTGTTGATCCTGGAGCACAGGAGTTGCAGTGGCGGGTGTGGGGTGGGATAACACCAAAAGAAATGAACAGAGTCAGATGGAAATACAAATTTTAGAAGTTTTAGTGTGCAAGTTTGTTTATGCGTGAATTTTTAAATGTATATTTTTAGGTTTTTTAAAATGTAATTCCTGCAGTTTCAGCGTTCAAATTTTTACAATTATACATGATATCTTTCAACGTATCATTTTCATAAAAAAATCTTTTATAAACATACAACCAACCAACCAAGCATAACCCACTAACTCGTCACTCACAAATCACTTTACGACTTCTTCACTTTTTCAACAGATGGCGCTGAACGCACAAACTGACGTCATTTGTCATTTAACAGTTTTATCAATATTAAATGTATTAAGGAATATATATGTATATATACTTAGCCTATCGCTGTCCACTGCTAAACGTAACCCTCCCCAGTAAGCACCAAACCATCCCGGTCTTGTGCAGCCCTCATCCAACTGTTTCCCGCCAGTATTCTCAAGTCGTCGGAGCATCGTGCTGCAGGACGTCCTATACTACGTTTGCCTAAGCGCGGTCTCCACTCCAACACTTGTCTGCTCCACCGGCCGTCCGACCGTCGGCAGACATGGCCAGCCCACCTCCCCCATAGCGTGCTAATCTTGCGAGAAATGTCAAAGTCGGTTAATTAAGGTATACTCACGAGTATATAGGCGTCCTGTGTCCTTGCTTGTACCAGATGACGAGCCCCATCTTGTCGTCAGGCAGGGTAGGAGTGACGTCGCATGGCAGCTCCACACCCCCGCCAGTGGGCGCGTGTAGTGACTCTATGGCAGCTGGAACAAACAGACAATTTTTATTAGTTATATTGCACATAAATAATACTTAAAACAGCCAACAGTTGCAAGTGTTATTATATTCTTAGGTGAGTAGTCCGAAAACCTATACTAGGCTAGCGTTGTGGACTAAGGCCTACATTTTTATTAGGCCACAATTTGTAGTGAAATAAAATCTTTATTTCACTTAAAAACATTTAGACGGTATACTAGAATAATTTTATAATAAGCTTACCCATTATTCTAACTTACACTCCATCCCATTTTAGACCTTATTCTAAAGCTATACGAAAGAATATCGCACAAAGCTCAACTGCATTCAAATTGCTATTATCCTGACGATTTCAATAGTACTCTATCAACAAGCCACAGTATCGTGAAAGGCATCTTTTTATATCAACCATTGGGATCTTATTCTCAAATGCGCAGTATGTAACAACCATATTTCTCCTAGTTATCCATCCCTGTTTTACTTGGGGCTATTTCTGGCATTTTTGTTGTTCTTAAGATAATAGAGCTTTCTTCAGTCAATTAAGTAGTCGATAGTAATAACGTGATAAATGGAGTGTAATTTTAGTGAGAAGGAATATTACACTGTTCGCCTCGAGGATTCAAGGTAAATTCTTGGGTTAGGCAGTGTTATTCAATAGCGGGAAGTTTATAAATTTGCCTGATAAGCGGTATTTATTTCAACATTTGGTACGCTGGAAATACAGTGGATGTGAATAGCAAGACTTTTGTTAGTGAAAGTAAAAAAGTTTGTATGGAAAACTAAATAAATAGAAAAATTTTATGATGGCAGAACGGCTCCAATAAAATACTGTTTCATTACGTAAAAACCAAAAAAAGTTGTGATGGCTTCGATGTTTACGCGCCTTGTCGAGTCAAAAACTAGGCAATCGTGGGTTTATTCTGCAGACTCACATGTAACCTTTGGAAGTTAGTTGTGTATTCACAATAAAATACCCCGTACTTTATCCGTGAAAAAAAATGAATAGGGCCTAATTTTTTTCAGTTATAGAGGAGAATCGAGCCCAGCAGTGGCTTACACGGGCTGATGTAGATTATGTCAAACATCAGTATCGAACCCACCAGTCACCAGTAGCTAACCAACAAGCGCTAAACTTATCAGAAACTTAGCATATACCACATAGCGTCATTAAATCAAATTCACCTATCTGAGAGCGTGCAATTTTATCTCTAAACAGAATCTCTGCGCCTGTAGCGTCGGTAGAGGGGCTAGTAGACCAATTTACATGGCAATCATGCAGAATCATCGGCCGTTAGCTAGCCCCCATTGATTTGGCTCTGGCAAATCATTCGTCGTGTTGGGAATTATAAATTGACGCTTTAAGGTGTAATGGTCGGGCCGTTTGTGGGTAAATTTACATGATGGAGTGGTGTGAGGCTTTTGGAAGTAAAATTAGCTAATTTATGATTGATTTTAAAAGGATTTGTACATTCGGGCAACTCGGGCTATTTATCAGTGGCGGTACTTCCATAGAAGCCCGAAAGCCCGACTTGCCTTACATAGTTCCGAATAACGAACTTAACGATTGTTTATTTATAAAATAACGCTATAAATGTGAATGTGAGTACTAACCGGTAGTTATTTATTAGTCCTACGTACCAAAAAAAATATGCTACTACTAAATAAACATTTGGGCTTGCCTTAGTTTGACACCCTAGGCACGCCACTGCTATTTATATATGAAATATCAAATAGTTATTTACCCGTGGTGCTTTATTTGCGTTTAATTTTAGTAATTGCAATTGTCTTATTTATGTAAGGTTGAAACATAGTAGTTTTAAATTTTGTCTCCAACTCTGTGGAGGGAAGAGGACCACTCTTTGTTTCCAACTCTTTCTTTATATTGTTTCTGATTAACTTCGTTGCGAGATCGTGACAAATTAGGTTCCCTTAGAGGTGAACATCAGTGTTCGGCGTCAATACTGTGCGTGCATTTGATCCTGCAGGATAAAAGTTAATGTTGCGGGAGTGTGGTGGTTTGAGGCTAATTAAAATACAGACGGGCCTATGTCTAAAGAGGTAAATAGTAATAGGAAAACAGTTATATTCTCGTAGTTAAGTCACATAACTAGAATTCCTGTTGCTACTGAGAATTTTCTTTCGGAGAATCCCGAGAGCATGTCTGATTTTGAAATTTCTAGGGCACACGGCAAAATTCGCACTTCAAAGCGATGGTTATTATCTTAAAGATATTTCAGATATCTAAAATTAGATATTCTAAGCAGGCCATCTTTCATTTCACGTCCTATTACATTAACTAAATTAATTCCGCTCCAACTTATGATTGAAGATCTGTGACCTTTTCAAACAATGGGTGTCGAAAATAAACAGGACTAAACAAATTATATTTACCTTCTATTAAATCTTGGAGTGAGATTAATAAGTAGGTAAGTAATTACATTGAAATCTAATTAAGTTGAAAGATCCTTTAGTTTGACATTGTTCGACCCAGACCGAGCGTAACGATTCTTGATAAGTCTAGAAGTAGTAAGTGGTATACAGGGTGTATTCAGACTGTGATCGAAAACTAAGGTAGGTACCCTAATGGTTAAAGAAGTCAATTGTAGTTTCTGATACGCACGACACAATTCAAGTGGTATAGTATGCTAAAGAGGGGTCAGGACTGTATGTGGACTGTTGAGTGTATTTATTTTTATTAACACTTCCTTATTACAAAATAAAAGAAGAACATAATATAAAAATAACATAAACACGAGGCGGTCTTATCGCACTAGGAAAAATATTTTAGAATATTTATTTATTTATAATCTATGTATGTGACTGTTTGGAGTATATATTTATCAAAAAAACTATACAGGGTGTATTCAGACCGTGATCGAAAAAGAAGGCAAGTGACATATAAAATCATTACAAACCCCTTGGCATTAAAGAAAATCCCGACAAATAATAAAAATTTTGACGTTTTCCATACAAACCGCATTTTTTTATTGCCGATGGTTGTATGAAAAACGACAAAACGACAAAACCAGGGGCTTTGTAATCACCTTGGCTATTACCTACCTTAGCTTTCGATAACGGTCTGAATACACCCTGTATATGGGATTATTGGGTGTATTTATAAACAAAAAAAAACTATATATGTGACTGTTGGTTCCTTTTGTTTACTAAAAAAACTATGTTTGTGCCTTTTGAGTGTAATTACTCTACAAGTTACACCGTTTTCAATGAAATTTAGTGTGTTTAAAACTGAAGTATTAAGGGCTTAATTGTTATGTATTCTGGTGGGTGTGCCCTTTATGGGCAATGGGTGTTACGGGTCTGGCACACAACTCGATTTTATTGCGACTTATGGGCCTCGTGGTTGACTTTCATGGCCGATTTTTGGTATTTTTGCTAATTGAATTGTGGCATATTTTTGTTATTGCTTTGTCAGATTTGATGTTTACATACATCAGTTGTACATAAATACACGCATATATACACTGAAAAGGGTAGGTAGAGATGCATTTGTTAATTTCCTTAAAAAAAAAACAATAATCACAGACAAAGTAATACTACGCTTAAAAATACACTTCCCTGTAATGTACATTTTGTGTCATATTTTCTCACTTCATCTAATTTTATTGGGTACCTAACTCTCATTATCACAGGCATCTATTTTAAAATATACTCAGATATATCATAGCCAGTGATCGAACCCCAAGCATAGCCACCACAGCCGACTCATGCTCCATACTTATCGATATTTACATAATTACAAGGGAAACTCGTTAGAAACGGCTACCGGGCCGATTAGAAATAGATTCAAACAATTTATTACGTCCAAAATAAATTAAACGGACACATTAAAAATCCATTTGTTTAATGGACATTTTTGTTGTACAGCTTTGTTTGATTAAGATATGGGTCTGAATAGAGGTTTTTTGATTGACTTCAAATGGCAATATAATAGTTGATTGTCTCGTGGTTTGGCGGTACAAGCGTTTGCTGCACCTAAAAGTCCTGAGATCGATTATTGTGTTATTCGATTTTTCCCAGATTTTCCCACGTTATTGCCGTTCTTCAGTTAAATTTCCAGACTCCATGCAGCTAGCTATTTTACCCGACCCTGGTCTCAAACTAGATCCCACAGCTCCCCAAACAGACCAATATGCAGTCAAAACATTTAGGGAAAAACTAATAAAATGCTATGTATGTATGAAATACCACACAGGGACGTATGGAGATGTTTGTCACAGATATTCACACAAATCAATCGGTCGTGGCCAAACATGCATTCCAATCACGGAATCCAATTTGCCCGCTCGTATCGGAATAAGTAGAAATATTTAATCGGCAACATTTCGACGCATCTGTCATGGGTATACTGGGCTGTGTGTATTGATTAAAAATATGCGGGACATTCTAATCAAACGATTCGTCACAAATTATGCTGTAATAAATAAAAGCTTTTGAGCTTCCATGCAAGTGCCGACGCTCTAAAGATCCATCTTTGAATCCATCATATTATGAAGGCATAGGTGGTATTCAATATAGATCTTTACTGGACTTTATTGGACTCTTATACGTCTGATATAATCGACGAAGTCTAGTGTTGTTTTTTGAATAGGCATTTAAAAAAACTTGCTGTTACATAAGGATTTCCGTGTAGAAAACCCTCAGAATTCTACATGACCTAGAAATATAGCTCGGTATTTTGTGCTGCACACTAACACTGAAAAATTTAAGCTTATTTTGTCATGTTGGACTTTACATGGACATATCAAAGTCAAATTATTCAATTAGACTTATGCTCTTGAAACGGACTTGTATTTTTATTATGTATCTACCAGTATCTATGGCAAGTCAATAAACAATTAATATTAATAAACAATCAACTCTTAATCTCCAGGCAATCTCCGTGCCTAACCTTCAGATCTCTGATCCAGGGAGGTCCACAACACGAGTAAAACAATCCCCGTTCCGCCCGAGGCTGACGCTACCAACAATACTAAGCTAAGGGACCGTGACCGTATGCAAAAAGTTATACAGAAGCCTTGTTTAGGGTTCCGTGAAGTTTTTTCTTACTTGAGAAATATTAATTTATTTTTATACAAGGTGTATTCAGACCGTGATCGGAAACTAAGGCAGGTAATAGCTAAGGTACAAAGTACAAACCCTCTGGCGTTAAAGAAGTTATGAACAAAAATAAAAATTTTGATGTTGGGCTAGTCTAAGGTGGGAAGTATCTAACTATACAGGGTGTATTTAGACCGTGATCGAAAACTGAAGCAGACAATAGCGATAGTGATAACAAACCCCCTGGCATTAAAGAAAATCCCGACAAAAAATAAAATTTTTGAGCTTTCCCATACAAACCGCATACTTTTAACACCGATGGTTGTATGGAAAACGTCAAAATTTTTATTTTTACGGGGATTTTTAATATCGCCACTGGGTTTGTGATCACCCTCGCTATTACCTCCCTCAGTTTTCGATCACGGTCTAAATACACCCTGTATAACATGGTATATGTAAGTAATGTAAGTAATGCTGGGCATACGACTACTATACAACTGGAGGAATAAAGCCTTTAAAGACACTTGGAAATGAGGATTGGAACAAGGCAAAAGACAATTAGGGCTATACGAAGGGTCGAAGATCGTGGCGTTTCAGAGAAGAGGCTTAAAGGCTGTTGATCATGATGATGAGACCAAAAGTCTTTAAGTCTTAAATTACCCGTAACCATCCATGACTCAGCCTAATTTGCAACAAATGGAACACGGAACCCAACCGTTATATCTGTAGAGTTTTTATCGCGCTTTCGACAATGGGCGCGTTTGAAATTATTTTCAACGCGTTACATAATAGGTCCCTACGGTTATTCTTATTCGCAAAAACTGCCTTTTAGGTTTTTTTTCAATACTCACGGACGCCGAAATAGCACCTTTGGTGATGTTTGGACACAGATGTGGAAGTGAGCGTGGTTTAAAAATATTTAGGAGCGTAGTTCCTAATGATATAGTTTATTTCATTATTATCAGTTCTTATACGCCCCATTTCTAGGCGCAGGCCTTCTACAGGGTGTATTTAAACCGTGATCGAAAACTGAGGCAGGTAATAGCGAGGGTGATTACAAACCTGGCATTAAAGAAAATCCCGTCAAAAAATAAAAATAATGACGTTTTCCATACAACCATCGGTGTTAAAAGTATGTGGTTTGTATGGAAAACTTCAAAAATTTTATTGTTTGTCGGGATTTTCTTTAATGCCAGGGGGTTTATAATCACTATCGCTATTACCTGCCTCAGTTTTCGATCACGGTCTAAATACACCCTGTATACATGTAAGAGGTTTTAGGCCCAATATTAAATTATTTGTATTAGAGTAGTTAATATTTACAATAATAGTTATAGAAGGAATGATAAACAAAATTGTACGCTAAATAAAAAAAAATCTATTTCTCAGTAAACTTTGTGTCGAACCGCTGTCAACTTGTCGTAGATAATTTAAAAAAAATGCATTTCATCATTGCTATATTAATATCAATTTACCATCCATTCCCAAGGAGTACCTGTCACATTTGAAGTATGATTACTCAGTTATATAAATATCTTCCCTTCCTCCCGAAATGTTTAAGAACCACTCAAAAGCCTCCGAAACAAAATTCCATTATCCACCTCCTTAAGACTGGACATCAGACTTTTCCAGTCACTTGAGCGATCATTGATTACGCATCAAATCGATTCAGCTGAAGAATGGAAGGTACTTGGAGAATATCTGTTGGAGATGTCTTTTAAATTAAAGGTTTAGTTGGGTAATTTATATACATACTTCTTATTATGTAATAAAAAATTCTACTGACGGTGTTTAATATTTTAGTTGTTGTTTAATATTTTTTCTCGGTTTTTGACACACTTTTCAATTATTTAAACTATTTACACTGTAAGAATATTCAAAAAAAGACCAGTGTTTCCTGAGATTAGTGCATTCAAAGAAACTCTTAAGCATTATAATATTATTGTATTCTTTCTTAAATATTTGCGTATAAAGAAGGACTTAATCTAATAGGCATTTTCATACAGCCGACCTTAGGGTGATGTAGGTGATGAAAAAAATCTAGAGTTTGTATAATTTTTAAATAATAAATTTTCTAAAACTAACACAAATTCCATAGACGCCTGGTATTTCTAAGTTAAGACACTTCCATAGAATTCGAGTTCATTGTGAAAGTCGTAAAATAATTATTTTGTTCATATGTGGCCCTATTCAAGGATTAAGCTTTCGTTGAGGAATGCCTTTGTACGGTTTTACGATCGACGGGTCTATTAGCTAGTGATGTGCCGTGTTTGTATCGATATCGATAAAATATGTACACGATTTTATACAATTAATTAATAATAAATAAATTATTAGTAATTGTTTATTGTTGGTTCAGAATATTCCAATTTATATCTCACATTGTTAGGAATTTTGGCTTCTATGAAAAATGTAAAAAAAGTAGTGGTGGCTTCGAAGTTTAGTCGGGCTGTCGAGAATTCCGACGGTTGCGGGTTAACTCAGGTACACACATCTGACTTTTCAAAGTTAAGTGTGTATTCATAATAAATAATCGATACCTTTAGCGCAAAACATCGCGATGGATACTACAACACCTAAAATTTCTTAGGAATACCTTAGCTGTGTAGTCCGCCAACCCGCACTAGACCAGCGTGGTGGACTATTGCCTTAACCCTTTAAATGGTAGAAGAGGCCCGTACTCAGCAACGGGACGTATATGGGCTGATGATGATGACATGATATGGTTGTGTTAAATAGCTAAATCGATATAATATCGATACCCCATCCCACATCCCGACACAAAATAAACAAGCAAGCCAGGTGTTACCAATCCCGTTGTAACAAAGCGCGCCGTTCATTTCACTCTAATCTCCCGATCGTTCCCGAAACTCCAGATAATCGGACACGTTAAATCTTGCCGATCATTTGGCTGCCCCACTGTTCGCGGCTGATTGAAAATCATTGGTCAATTTTAATAGCGTTGGAACGGTTCAAAGAATATGTTGTGGTTTAATTTTCTGGTGTGGTGCTAATGTTGAATGATTTGTGGTATTGTATTATTTGTTGGTTGTAGATGTGTGATCTAAATTGAGAACTGGGTTCAATACCTGTCATATATTACATAGGTACCGTAATTAATCTTTTCCTCTGGCTAGATGGGGTGACGATATCCGCAAGGTGGCTAGCAGCGGTTGGATGAGGAGGGCTGAAGATCGCGCCCAATGGCGTGCCATAAGAGAGGCTTATGTCCAGCAGAGGACGTGAAAGGCTGGTGATGATGATGATAGATGAAATATATGTATGTTATATCTAATAGTATTCAAGATAATATCCGTCTATTTAATTGATTATTAAAATTTAACAATGTTAATTCAGCACTTTAGCTCTAGAAGCGTAATCTTGAGTTAATTACGGATTTACCATGTATGGATTATAAATATTATAGTAAAAACTGTGTTGTTTATTATTAATCTAAAACTAGAAACGCTTACGTGCAAAACATTACGTTTTAGCATCTTAAACCATAGAAAGCATTACGTGGGTTTAAGCCAAAAAAGAACAATGACAATAATACCGCCAAATTATTCAAAGATGGCGACTTAAAATGGCGCCACGAACTATCAACCTAAATTGTTTTTTTTTTATTGAAATGATGCTGTCATCAAGAATGCGATCTAAAATACCTTCGCATCATTAAAAGAATGGGTTAATAATGTCACTTTTGGATATCGGCATGCAATAAAACCTCATTTCACAATATTTTGACATTTTTAGGTTATTTATCTCGGCGAGAGGCGCAAAATGGCCGCCGCCGTCCGAATTCTTTTGTACAGCAACATTTTTTTAGATTTCATTCCCATTTATATAGCGGGGATTAGAATAAAAACGCGGTTTTGACCGATGGGAATTGTAGAATAGCGCAAATCCCGTAGATTCTGTTTTGGTGAGAGAGTTAGCTTTAGCGCTGGGTTTTAATAATTGTTATTCGGCCGCAGTATTTTTTGCCTTACAGTTATTTGCGGTGGTAAATAAAAATCGGATTCGCTGAATTCTTATTGGCGAGTAATGTTAGTAATCTTTGTTTTTTTTATTATAAATAGCGCGAAATACTTGCGTTAACCATGATTTCTACAGCCACGGCGTTGGCTGTGTCCTAGTGTCACATTACACTTAACAGGCGATGCGTCGCTCTCCTGCGCAAGCCGCAGCGTGCGCTGGCGCAGCGAATGATCAGGGGCTACCGCACGATCTCCTACGAGGCGGCCTGCATTCTGGCCGGGTCCCTGCCTTGGGACCTTGATGCTAAGCTCCTCTCGCGCTTATACCACCAGCGGGAGGAGGCGTCAAGTCGCGGGGACAGACTGGCCCCGAGGGAGTTCGAGGCGATTAAAGCCTCCCTCCGTGCGGCCGCCGTGGAGGAATGGCGAACCAGGCTGGAAAATCCTAGTGCTGGTGCTAGGACCGTCGAGGCAGTGCGTCCTGTCCTCGTCCAGTGGGTTGACAGGCGCCACGGCGCGGCGACGTTCCGCCTGACGCAGGTGTTGTCGGGGCATGGATGCTTCGGCCACTACCTGTGTCGGGTGGCACAGAAGGAGGTGTCGGCCGTGTGTCACCATTGTGACAACTGCCCAGACGATACAGCCCAGCACACACTAGAGGAGTGTCCAGCCTGGGAGGTTCAGCGCAGCGCTCTCCGCACTGTAGTAGGTGGAGACCTCTCACTCCCGGCCGTCGTCATGTCGATGGTCGCGAGTCAGAGGTCGTGGCGAGCGATGCTCTCCTTCTGCGAGCATGTCATGTCGCAGAAGGAGAGTGCGGAGCGGGATCGTGAACGAAACGATCCCGCCCGCCAAAGGCGTCGAAGGAGGAGGCGCCGGGTCTAGTTCCGGGCGCCGGTTAGTGGGGGGGTAACTGCACCTTCTCAAACCTGAGGAGTCCGAGACGCTCTCGTCTCGGAGGCGCACTGGGCGACTGCGGAACCATTGTGGGCGTTCCTTGCCCACGTACCGTGGTCGCCCTACTTGGCGCGAAGACGGCCACTTAAAAAAAAAAAAAAAAGTGTCACATTACACCTAATGTGTGATCTTAACGGGCGCAATTGATGTGTCGAAATAGATCTCTGCCTAACCTCTTAGAAATATTGGCGCGAACATATCAAATCACATTAATATACAAATTATAACATATCAACATTTCTAGAAACCACTTTAAGCGTCGACATATCCATAATGACAGACCAAAAAACTAGAATGATCCAATTTAATGAAGTGTTCCACATAATAGTCCCTTCGGGTCGGGATCATCCTTTAGAATGGTAAAAAAAGGATTCTTTTATGGTCCTTGTACCCCACGGGAGCCGAGAGTGCCGGCTATTGTAATAAATAACGGAAAAACACCGGCCACTAGTTATTTACGCGATAACGTAGGTTTTAATAGTGCGTATAGGTACGAAGAGCGATACGGTTGAAGATAAAACTGGCTTGGTTTTAAGGATAAGTGATTGATGTTTTGAACTAGCCTAAGTCCATTCCGCTGGCCTAATTTTAGTTAGTGTTTTGCATATATTACAACTCCTGAGAGTTTTAGGTGTTCAGGTTTCTTCCTCATATTATCATTCACCATTAAAATAAATACACCCAACAGTCACATACATAGTCCTGACCCCACACTAAAGTACGAGTCTTTTGTCGTGGGTATCAGAAACTACGAGAGACTTTTCGGTCTCACAAACACCCAGACCCGAAACAAATATTTGTGGATCACACAAACATTTGTCTCGGTGCGGGGATCGAACCCGCGGCCGCTCGTTTCGCAAGCTGGTGTCTAGCCAACTGCGCCACGGGGCTGTCACGTGGTAATTCATTGTAAATTTCTAAAAGTAAAAAAATGTGTGCTTAAGATTTGAACCCGCGACGGCTGAGATTTTATTTCGACAGCGCGCCTAAGCCTCGAAGTCATTACTACAGATAGATAGTTACTTTATTAAACCTTTTATTTCTTTTTATCTTTAGTTCTCAATTTAACCCATTCTTGACCGCCGTGCCAATTTGGGAACACTTACTTTTTGAGGGTACATGAAAAAAGTATTTATGTAAGTTAATAAATTCTAACATTATTGGATAGTTGAAAGTGTGGTGATTACATATAATATTAAACAATTTAGTTATATATTATAGATTAATTACAATAATTGGTCGAATTTTGCTTTTGAAGGACCTGTCGAGGTACTTGACTGTTTGCAATTATTATATTTTGCATATTAAGTTTATCATCGTAAATAGTTATTATTATTCAAATACGATAAATTGTCTATCTTATAAACAGAATTACAAAAATAATGATTCATTTTTTACCATTTTATAGCACCTTAAACATTGGTGTGCCAATTTGGGTACACTGGCCACAAGTGTACTAAGAAATTTATTTTTGCATATTATAAGGAGAAACTTCTAACGACGTTATATTGTCCAGTAACAACTGCCGTGGATAAGAGGAAGAGGTAAATACAATCCTCGAAGATTGTGACGACGGCTTGGACTATGATTTGGCTATAATTCCATTGGAACTTTTTATTGATACTGACGAAGGAGATGGTTTTGATAATGAACAAATGTCTTCAATATTGCCAATTCATGTTATAGGAGAAATCGAGGTATTTAGGTGTTCATAATGTAGATACTCTTTCTGAGTATGAGGATAGCAGTGATGGTGAACTGCCAATGGAAACGAACATAAGACCGCAAATATTAAACCACCGCTAGTGCACCTGATGTATCTGCGATTGGACGAAATTGGTCAGTGCTGATTGTGCCTCCTTTTTTTTGTTCTCGAGGGGAAAGCTGTTTATGGCTCTACTTCCCGCCAGCCCGGGGGCAATGGGGGGCGGGAAGCGTATATCAGGGTCACAGGCCTTCCAGCCCAGCGCGTGGCGACGTCATATTTGCGCAGTTGTTAGTGACGGGCTGAGTCCTTAATACAGTCTCTAAACCGGCATACCGGCCAAAACCCCCCAGTGGCCATCTTCGTGCCGAGTTGGGCGACCATGGTACGTGAGCGAGAGGCGGCCACCGTTGTCCACAGGCACCCGGTGCGCCTCCGAAACGTACTTGTCTCGGCCGCCTCGGAGTCAAAGGGAACGCAGTTAGACAACCTCTACCTTGTTTCGGACGCCCCGGTTGTGGGTGGGGGCCCCGCGATGTACAGAGGCCAAAATGCCGCCACCTCTCTTGGAGTCACTTGAGGACGCCCTGCCCCCGCAGCACGTCCAGCGACCCCAAGGGAACAATTGAGTCGCCTTTTACGACATGCAGGGGATACCGTGCTGGGATTCAAAGCCCCCTTTACCTCAGGGCAGGCTGATTGTTCCTCCTTGGCTCCTTCTTATCCTTAGACTTATCCATCATCGATTGACCAATTACTAAACGAGAGTAGTATGAAAGAAACGTTGAAAGAATCGATCGAGTATTAATTTGATACAAATAATGAGATACTTTAGGTTCGCTGAAAATGGCCCAATCAATATCGTTGTATGGAGTTGAAGTCCATGGCAAACAAATGGAGGTGGGTTCCCTTCAAACACATGATAGATGTGGCATTACCAAATGCGTGACCATTACAGCTACGTCTAAAGAAGATGTAATGGATCAGTTATATTTTCGCTGAAGTATAGCTACATTTTGTCTTGGACAATCACCTCATCATCATGTTACTCGTCAGATATCATTGTCATCGAATGGTTACAACTGGACGGCAGCGAATATGTTAAAGAAAAAGTTTCCAAAGCGTTTTGGTGTACTTATCCGTTATAATAGGATCCGATAGACTTGCACACTATTTTACCCTTAAGTGGCCATTGTGCCAATTTGGGCACACCCCTATAATTTCAAAATTATAAATAATTTTTATTTTTTTTTTTTTTTTTTATACTTATTTGTATCCCGAACTATGATTAAATAAAGAAATTTCTGAATTTGTTCTTGTAGTTTCTGCTTGGCCACAAATGGGTTAAACCAAACATGTGATACTAAAATCGTTACTTTTCACACGACCAATGTTCTGATAAACCAAACTAGATAAGTATCAAAGACCACACATTGTTTTAACTTAACATTCGAAGGGAATAAAAATTTTATAGCCTTCACTAACTCTTTATTGCTTAACAACCACAATACACGATGTAATAGTCGAACAATAAAACAAAGATCCATCGAGAGATCCAGGGTTCGATCTTCGGGTTGAGCAAAGTTACTGTGTGATCCTTTGGGAAATTCTCAGTGGAACTGATTCACGTGCATAGTCAATATTACGATGGAACATGATTGTACACCTTTGCTTATCCCATGAGAATATAAGCGTGATTGCATGAAGGTATGGCAAATTGACAGTATTGGCATAACATTTGCATTATTGTAAAAGTGGAACCACAAAGTTAAAAAACCGTCAAAGTGCGTGATAATTTATCGTGAAAACATATAAAACTGCATACATAAATGTTCTTAGAAATTTCTTTGTCCGCCACCTTGCACTAGGCCAGCGTGGTGGACTAGGGGCTAAACCCTCTCAATGGTAGAAGAGGCCTCACGCTGGTAATCATGATAATGAATATAAAAAACCCGAACATCGAACCCAATACATCTTCCAAAGTATCAAGAAACTCCCAGTAACAGTAAATGTTAATCCATATTAAACAAGGATATCCTGATTAACATTCAAACTGCAGAATTCGTAGGAAGTGGGCCGAGTAAACACAGCCCAATATTGTCAGACATAATATTGTTGTATGCGAGATAAACCTACTGTATTTATGATGGGCAGGATACACGTTTGGGCAGCGATGGTAGACTGAGATTCTACGATATTTACTAAGGAAATATACTCTTGAAAGGGTAGGTAGTAAGTGTAGATATCGACTTGATTATCATACATCTTGGAGCCTTTATATGTCCGATTTTTGAGCATGGGCCTTCTCTAATCGAGAGGGTTTAAGCCTTAGTCCACCATGCTGGCAAAATACTGCTTGACAGACTACACACTTAAGAAATTTCTAAGAAACTTCCACGTTTACAAGTTTCGTCACGATATTTTCCTTCACCGTTAAAATTTGCGATAATTAATTGTGAATAACTTCAACAAGTTAGATTTTTTTTCCTAGGCCTTAAGGCGAAAAAATATCCTAAAATAATTGAAGACCATACCAAGAGTACATATGTACATTATAACAAATGACGGTGCTACCATGAAACCAAAAACCTTAATAAATTAATTGCGTAATATCTAGTCTATAATAGTTTATTTTGGGATCAGGATATCCTAATTTATATATAAAATTCCTTTTGTTTAATTTCAATTAAAAGCTTTGGAAATTATTATTTCGAGTTTTTTAAGGCAAACTCGGCTTTTGAGCTTCTATAGAAATACTGCCATTGATCATAACATCGCGAACTCCACAGCCATTAGACGCAGTCCGCAACACTTAATGAAATTCCACGCGTGTGCCTTTACGACGTCGTGTATTCTAATGGGATACGCGGATTGTGTATAGAGAGGGAAAAATAGCAATATGGCGGATTAAATAAATGCCACAGGGCAGAATGCGGGGGCGGTGTCGACTATGACTTATGGTTCACGTAATTGAATTCGGAAACTCATGGGTTTAGCAGTGGTAGTTATATAGAAGTGCGAATGGCAAAAATCCCGAATGATAATTAATTGTGAGGCATTAAATCTTTATTGAGTATAAGTAATTTGACATACAGATGAGGATATTCTGACCCCACAATAAATAAATATAAGCAAGGGTAGTATATCACACAATTGGGGTGCTATGGAAGTACCGTAATTGAGATTAAGAATGTAATTGCTAGATGACAGCTTCGTGGTGTAGTAGGCTTAAGAATCGAGAGGCCGAAGGTTTCCCGCAACGAAACAATTTTTTGAGCGATTTATATTTGTTTCGGGTCTGGGTTTTTGTTTGAGCAAAAAGCCTATCATAGTTTCTGATAGCCAAAACACAAGACTGGCATTTTAGAGTGAGGTCAGATTTTTTATGTGATTGTTGGATGTAATTAATGATTGTCAATAACCTCCAACATAAACAAAAGGGGTTAGGTCATCAATAAGGCTTAAAGCAGGTTAGAAGACTAAGCTCCCAATAAATTCCTTTTCACATTTCAAACCTTAGAGACACTTTGTTTGAACCAGTCATCAAACCTGGAGTCTTTACATACCTCCGCTGGAATAACGGGACAGTCAAAAACTTTGACGTCTGGAGTCAAAGACAGTTAATAAAAAGGGGAATGAACAAGATCCCTAAGGATACGACAAAGTTCTGGAGCGTTCAGTTAATATTGTAAACGTTTATGTGCTTTCTTCAACAATATCCGTTATTCTTGGCTAAACTAACATTAACTTGCAAGGTTGTTTGTTATTTTTAACTCTATGAAGTTAATTAATAAAACTTCCCTTGAGTATACTTTTATATAATTAATGACAAATTTGTGCTTATATAAAACACTTTATCATCACTTTGACAGCCCCGTGGCGCAGTTGGCTAGACACCAGCTTGCAAAACGTGCGGCCGCGGGTTCGATCCCCGCACCGAGACAAATGTTTGTGTGATCCACAAATATTTGTTTCGGGTCTGGGTGTTTGTGAGACCGAAAAGTCTCTCGTAGTTTCTGATACCCACGACACAAGACTCGTATCTTAGTGTGGGGTCAGGACTATGTATGTGACTGTTGGGTGTATTTATTTATTATTATTATTACTTTTGATGTCAAGAGATATTCATTTTGTTTTTTTTTATGTCGTGTAACCAAATTGTCCTTGAATTTTTGAATCGGAACATGTCCCGATTTTAGCATTGTTTTATAATTCGGAAATTCTCATAATAAGGGCAACCTATGGTTACTTCTTTTCCTTACTATGGTAAGGAACTCAGGACTAACAAGAATTTGGCTGAATAACACACTTTTTATTCTTGAAATATATATATAATACAATTATTTGACAGTTCCATAAAGCAGATGACTAGCTCTTTGGCCCCCTACATCCAACCGCTGCCAGCCACCTTGCGGATATCGTCACCACACCTAGCCAGAGGGCGTCTTACACTACTTTTCCTTAGCTTCTAACACCCACGACGCAAGACCTATATCTCAGTGCAGGGACAGAACTATGTTTATGACTGTGGAGTATATTTATTTATATCACCGACAAAAAAGCTGACTATTGTTTCAAGAAGCAGGACGTGCGATAAATATGTATGGGGAAGTTCAGATAAGTTCAGCAGTTAGTATGTCCCCACGCCAGCCCATTAGTTGTGATAAATGTAAGCACTTTATTATTTTAATGTGCTTGGCAAAGAAGTAGCGCCCTTGAACCCGGGATATTGGCATCACGCCGAATGCTGTGCGGGCACTGTGGTGCTTTCGGCTATGTGAAGCCAATTTAGCGAGCCAAGCGCTATGGAGTATAGGTTAGATTGTTGGAAAATTGTTGGTTAAGAAAGGTAACATTCTGAGTTAAATGTTTCCATATTACACAGGCCGTATTTAGACCGGAATTGGAATCTAAGGCAGGTAATAGGTCATTTTTGTCGGGATTTTCTTTAACGCCCGAGGTTTTGAACCTTAGCTATTACGTGCCTTAGTTTCCGAACACGGTGTGAATACACTCTGTGTACTATCTAAAAATTCCATTAACTACACATAAAATATGTCCTTGTATGGAAGGATTTACAGAGTTACTTTAATTATTCCACGATTTTAACAGCCCCGTCGCGCAGTTGGCTAGACGAAAGGCAGGCAGTTGCGAAACGAGCGGCCGCGGGTTCGATCCCCGCGCCGAGACAAATGTTTGTGTGATCCACAAATATTTGTTTCGGGTCTGGGTGTTTGTGAGACCGAAAAGTCTCTCGTAGTTTCTGATACCCACGACACAAGACTCGTATCTTAGTGTGGGGTCAGGACTATGTATGTGACTGTTGGGTGTATTTATTTATTTATTTGTTGAAGATATTTCAATTAATAAATAATAAGGAGACTACTTCTTTGCCGGCTTTGTGTTGCCACTGGGAATTTCTTAGTACAGAATCCCAATGTAGTGATTGAATTAAATCGAACCCGGGAAAACTTAGGATTTTTTCGCAATATGTCTAATAAAAATATTTATAAAGCAAAACACCAAAATAGCAAAATGCCAAAGGTGACAACCTATGTTATAAGAAGAGTTATGTGGTCAGACAGTTATAGATCTGGAATTTAATACTGAAATCGAAGCCTAGTGCATGTTGTCATGATCTATTGTGCATCCGATTGATGTTCAGTCATTGTCAAGTCTTGAATAACTTGAAGAGACAAGTTTGGTTGATTATCTTTTATTATTTACGGGCGATGAGGCTTTTCGCTTGAACGCAGTTTTATAAATAAAGTAGCCCTCGTACTTTCTTGTACAAAAAGTATTAACGACTTCGAGGTTTCTGCACGGTTGAGAATCTCTATCCTCGCATTGTCAACACTTATTAGTCAATGATGAAAAAATATTGCTTGCTTCAACGGTAATCCCACCCATGGGACCGTACCCACCATCTACTTACATAGGTATAATCCTACCATCTACTTACATAGGCTACTATTTAAAATTTGAAATTTTAATTATCATTGTGAATAATCTCAGAACTTTGAAAATTTGAGGTACCTATATGCTTGGGGTTTGAACTGACGACCGCCGAGTTTCTCTACCGCGCGTGAACGTCGATGCCATCACTACTTATGATATTCCTAGTTATACGAAAAGTGTAATATGTCCTAATAACAGCAATAAACGTATACACTGTATGATCAAATATAGGTTACTATTTAATCTAATTCTCCTTGTATACGCCTGTATAAATTCAAGTAAAAAGCCTCACATATTTCCTAAGAAAATCCAGATATAAATACACATGGTGATTCAAATCCTATTAATTTAATTAGCAGCCCTTACATCGGCGGATTAGTTGCACAACCAGTCGGCCGATCGGTTGATAACCAGCCAATTACAGGCGTATGGAGCAATTACCGCTTCTTTGTTAGATCTTAGTGTTGGCGTAAATGTAAATATCGACTTATTTATTGGATTAATTAATTAATCTTACCCGCTAGATTTATGGGAATAAATATGGTTCGTTATTGTCTGATTTTTTATAGATATGAGTGTTTTCATAATTAATTCTCACTTACTTTAGCGGTAAAGGAAACATTGTTAAGAAACTTGGACCTCAAAAAATTTAAGGAATTTTTTAAGAGTTTAGATCGTCAATCCTTTCTAGTTCAGCATGGTGGACTATGATCTAAGGAGGCTTCGGCTTAGCAATATGACGTATATGGGCTGATGATAATTATCTTGACACATAAGGCATATGTATAGGCGTGGTGACCAAAATTGAGAAAATGGTTTGGTGACATTGAAAAGATGAATGCTTGCTTTCTATCTTACGTAGAATTCTAATGTCTAGGTCACAATTTTTTTCTACTAAGATACTTCTAAATATCTTCGAGTTTCCATCGAGTTTACACAGTTTACAATGCCTACTGCATTGGATTAAACAAGTTTCATTAAAGCGAACATTAATCCAGTATGAGAGGAGATCGGCCAACATCTTAATTCGATTGAGACTCGCTGATGGATCTTATTAATATTCAAGATTACGGGAGTTTGACGGCTACTAATACCCCAAGATAGATAGATATAGTGGCATCGAAGTATTATATATTGGTTGTTTAATTACACCTGTGTAAGCGAAGGAGTAGGCAGAACAGTGGCGATACAGGGTACTTCCATAGAAGCCTCAACGCGGTATACTGTAATTATGTAATGTCATGTTTATAATTGTTCATTGTGGGGTCAGGATATTCTCATTTATATCAAATTGCTTTTGTTAAATAATATTTGAAGGTTAGAGGTTAACAGAAAATTTGTAAGATTTTTTCTTAATTAAGGCTCCTTTCGCTATTTCCTTCCTCGCACATCTTTGTGGAATCAGTTGTTTCGACGGTATTGGCAAAAAAATATGGACCTTCAAAAAAATAACCTATATTTTCCTCAAAGGTCGGCAACACCGATAATTCCTTCAGTATTGTGTTCATAGGCGATGCTGACTACTTAACATCTACTCACTAGCGCGTTTGCCTCTTTTTTCCATTAAAAAGGTGAGCAGAGCGTATCGGCTTCTATGGAAGTACCGCCACAGCTTTCCATTGAAAAAATATTTTATCTTCCTACCCGCAAACATTCAGTCCATCTGGCGTCCACGTGTGTACTAAAACACGCAATAACACGTCAGATATGATATGTTTACTTTGGATTTGTGTTTCCTGACCGTAATTACGGGACAGCCGTGTTTTATTGGTCACACGCTAAACGCTGGACGTAAAAAACATACAGGGACAGTTTTACTGCTCATAAAAAATAAACGTATGAAGTTGGCATGGCGAAAGGTTTTTGTGGTGATTAGTTTTATGCTGACTGTATTATTCGGTGTTGAGACGGTATTTCTTATTTCATTTTAAATATATTGTAGGTGAAATAATTAACAAAGCAATGTACAAAAAGAATAGTTGTAATGAAACACAATCCTGTTACGAAGAATTTTCTCTTAGTAAAACCCAATAATTTTCATACCCGTGAATCGAACCATAAACTTTTCGATGGAAAGCTGGCTGTATTATAAAAAGTGTCGAAAGATCTCAGTAACATCGTCAATTTGTTCGGAAAACTGATGCATAATAAAAATATAATTTTGTTCCCGTAGGGTAGTTTACGGCTTAAATAAGGGTATATATTCAAATGGGGGAGTTGTATGTGTTTTTTTTATTACGGAAAGGTCGCGGGGTCCGGATGAAATCAAATCAACGAGGACAAGAAAGATGGCGCGAGTGAGAGGCTGTGGCGATTAAGAAGTCTATCACTCTATGCTAAGAGGATAGGTAAAGGTGAAAAAAAATATTGACTCTTGACCGAAAATTCTCGGGTTTGTTTGCAGTTTTGGGTAGAGTGCAATTATTTTTCTATTTTTTAAAACCCCATTGTCCTTAGCAGGACAACTAAACTCATAAGACGGAATGTTTACGTTAAAAATAATGAAGCGTTTCAAATCCTAAATAGATTAAAAACTGTATTATCAAGGATAAAGAAATGGTTTAATCTCATGTAAGATTGAACCAATAACTGTTTAAACTGCTTATAACTGACATTAATACTTTTGGACTGGGAATCGAACCTGTATTACTTTTCAATGCCTCCTTATAGCTGAGTTTATCGATATATAGATGATCGTGTATGAAGATAAACCCTTTTGCTACTGACAATAATACTTTCAGACTGGGAACCAAACCTATTACCTAATCAAACCTAAACATGCCAAGGAAGTTCCGCTCCATCTTCTGCCTCAGCCACTGGTCAGTACATCGGTCATCTCAGCAATAAAGGTCTTATCCCCAATTTCCTCCCAGAATCTTTATTAAATAAAGTCTACATGCGCCATGGGCCTTAATGTGACGTCATTACATTGTTTTGTTGGCCATATTGAGGTTATGGCGTCATCAGATAATCCGGACGCTTTGGTAGAAGATATAAGTTTATTTGCAGCAAGATTAAATGAATAATCTGCTGTAAAGAGTGTTAAAGCTGACTTTATAATAAGATTAGTGCAGTCAAAGGAAATATTTGATTTTTGTTTGTGTGAAACTAGTTGAGCAATTTCAGGGATTTTGTACTTATACATAGGTTTTTAGGAAGTAACATACCGGCTAATGAAAAGAAAACAAACCACTGATATAGAAAGACAAATCAGCAGTTGAAAATAGACAAAAAAATAACATGACGTATAAAACTACAAATCCTTTCTACAATGCGAATTCATTCCAGGAACGTCACCAAAAGTTTTAAAGTTTAATTCTCATTCATCTCATGATTACCTGAATCGGTAACTGGAATTCCCTGGAGTTTTACTCTAATTTGGCAAAATTATGCCACTTTGCTTATTAAGGGATGTGCTTAGGGCTGAAACCTCATCCCTTTGCGCATCTTAATGTAATTATCTAGTCCTGAGTAAGTTAAGAGGCACTAAATTGCGTATAGTTAACCCAATTAAAGTGATTAGTGATAATAATGAATGATCATTGTAATAGAGCACATATTAAAAAACAGCGCTGAAATTATGTACATAATCATCAGTGATTAAAATAGTATTGATTTGATACTTTATTGTGCACCAATAACCCATAGAAAGTTACGAATGAAGCCCTAATTGTATAAGTAACTACGCAATTCCAATATTTAAGCTAACTGATCGAAGACAAATATATGTAATGATGAAATTAAGTTTATAATTCTTATTTTATTCTATTCCTAGATCATTGAGAATTCTCAATGAACACTCATTGATCTATAACAAATTCATGTGGATTATTTAAACTCTTATAACAAAATAAATAAAATTACTGGATCCTTTTGATATCAAAAATTACATTAACAAAAACTTTAATTAAATGACAAAACAAACAAAGTTAAGAGTCACTCCAGATTCAGTCAAAAATTCAATAGACGCTACAAATTTCCAAACGAAAATCGAAGTTAAAACAATATATCAAGCCCTACATCTTTCCAATAACAAATCAATAGAGCTGACAGTATAAATTATGAAATATTAATTGGCAACACTGTAGCACTAGCAATTCTCGCTGCCGACTCTCCGCGCCGACTAATTGCTACCAATCTAAAATGTATTATTTATAGCCGATGATAAAGATTCCTGTTAGGGCGCAGACACACAGAACGTCCGATGATACAGGATCCTTGTTTACTGATCCGTGGCTACTGGAGGTAATATTCGGTGGTGGTCTCGCGGTACAAGTATCTAGAGGCCCTGGGTTCGATTCCCGGGTCGGGCAAAGTGTTATTGGGTTTTTCCATTAGGAAATTGTCAGTAGCAACACGGATTCTGGAAAGTGCCCGAAAAACGGCAATAGGCTCGCCCCCTATTACGTAGGACTGATACATACCTGGTAAAATGTGGGTGCAGAAATGCATCTCTGACTACCCCTTCGGGGAATATAGGCGTGAGGTATGTTCATTTACAGGACCGATTTTAACAGATCCGATGCTACTGGACTTTCGTCCTTCAGTGTACCGCCGCTTTGATCCGATAAAACGGAACAGTATTTTCGTTGTGTGTGGGATTTTTTTAGACCCGAAATACTGTCAAATGTGTGAACAGACTCATACTACATACACAAATAACATATACGTTTAAACGGACCTGTAACACGGATTGCTGTTCATTTTGTCGGGTCGTTATTTTTTAATACTTCATTCTGTGTAAGCTCTTTCATACAACTACATAGGCTTATAACACATCGCACCTCCGTTCAAATAGTGTCACAACTCAAAAAACCAAATTGTGGAGAAAAATGCATTTGAAATTTACACTTTCATACTTTATTACTTTTCTGTTCTTATTACGAAAACAAAAAAAAAATACTGTAATATGTTCTAAAGAAAGATTTTTTTTGGTTTTTTAAATAGCTATAAAATGGTAAAACGTAACGATGGAATAAAAGGGATTTTAAAAATGTTTGAATTATGACAGTATTTGAACGGAAAACGGACGTTTAGTGTGTACGCGCCCTTACAAAATGCCAATAAACGCTGCAAATGTCGATTAATAAAACGACTTACATTTCATTGTAAACGAAATAATTGGCAATAAACAACACAATTATGTTTGTTTATAGATTTTATGCGTTCGCGATCAATAGGGTAGTTTTGATTTTATCGTCTGTTAAAGTTTATCGTTTCTTTAATCAATGTTTAAATTTAATTTATATTCATCAGATTAGGGATTAGGATCACGTTAATGCTTTTAGTGTTAATAGCCTTACTGTTCGGTATTAATTTATCTACAAGTTAATCATGCTTAAGTCTACTCTACTGATTTAATCATTTTAAACTGAGTGTAATCATCATCATCATAATATACGCCCTATTGCTGTACAGCTGAGACGGTTTAGGTCTTAGTCCACCATTCTGGCCTAGTGCAAGCAGGCGGACTCATCATCAACCCATATATGTCCCACTGCAAGGCACGGACCTCCTCTACAGCTGAGACTTAGGTTTTAGTTCACCACGCGTGCCTAGAGCGGGCAAACGGACTACACACCTCAGTAATTCCTACAAAGGCGTGCAGA
This sequence comes from Cephonodes hylas, assembly GCA_030295005.1. Classification (NCBI taxonomy): domain Eukaryota; kingdom Metazoa; phylum Arthropoda; class Insecta; order Lepidoptera; family Sphingidae; genus Cephonodes; species Cephonodes hylas. The sequence goes on along the minus strand of AP025386.1, from coordinate 4,886,818 downwards.
TTTCCTCAAGATTTTTCCCTTCACCATGAACCAAGTGTTAGTCTATATAAATACACACATAACTTTAAAAAGTCACATGTATGACACAAAAACCTAAAATTTACTTCAATAGAATTTAGACTAATACTGACTCAATATGCTAAACAGTTATCCCAAGTATCGACAGAGCACTAACCTCCAAGACTACCACAGAAATAACATTCGCCAATGTAAATAAAATGAGTGTTTCAGCTGAATTTCATCATCATTGTCAGCCTTTATACGTTCCTCTGCTGAACATGGACTTCCTCTACCATTGAGAGGGTTTAGGCATTAGTCCACTACTTCTTCTTCTTCTTCATCAACCCATATACGCCCACTGCTGAGCACGGGTCTCCTCTACCATTGAGAGGGTTTAGGCCATAGTCCACCACGCTGGCCTAGTGCGGGTTGGCGGACTACACACCTAAGAAATTCCTAATAACTTTTAGGTGTACAGGTTTCATCACGATGTTTTCCTTCACCGTTAAAGCAAGTGATAATTCAATTTGAATACACACATAACTTCGAAAAGTCAGAGGTGTTTGAGCCTGGGGTTTGAACCCGCGACCGCCGAGATTCTCGACCCTCGAAACCTCGAGGCCATCACTGCTTAGTCCACTACACACCTCAGAAATTCCTAAAAACATTTAGGTGTGCAAGTTTCATTGCGATGTTTCCTTTCACCATTAAAGTAAGTAATTCATTGCCAACACACACATCTCTTAAAACAGTCACATGTATGACACAAAAACCTAAAATTTACTTCAATAGAATCTAGCCTGACACAGAGTAAATATACTATACAATTATCCCAAGTATCGACAGAGCACCAACCTCCAAGACTACCGCAGAAATAACATTCGCCAATGTAAATAAAACGAGTAAAGGCTTCGAGCCTGTTACAAATTACCAGTTGTCCGACTTATCGGTTTGCTGTCACGCCGACTCAATGTCTGCTGTTAGGGTTGACGGGTGGGGAACTAATGTTTTTATTAGCCATATGGAGTGTTGGGGATGCTATTTTTAATATTTGAAGAGTAGTCCTTAGTGTTTATGCTGCCCTGGTACTTTTGCATTGATCGCGTATCATCAATGTTAAAGCAGTGGTGGCCTTGAGGTTTGGGCGCGCGGCCGAGAATCTCGACGGTCGCGGGTTCGAACCCAAGGCACACACCTCTGACTTTTCGAAGTTATGTGTGTATTCACATTGAATTATCACTTGCTTTAACGGTGAAGGAAAACATCGTGATAAAACCTGCACACCTAAGAGTTCTTAGGAATTTCTTAGGTGTGTAGTCCGCCAACCCGCACTAGGCCAGCGTGGTGGACTATGGCCTTAACCCTCTCAATGGTAGAGGAGACCCGTGCTCAGCAGTGGGCGAATATGGGTTGATGATGATGAATATACAGCTATGTAAAATTCAGAATTATTACAAGTACTTAGGTTTTCAATACAATATCCAGTTACTTAATGTAATTTTACCTTAATATGTATTAAAGTAGAGAAAACTTGTACATATGTCTCAAAAATAATCAGCCTATTACGAGTAAATATATTTCTTATGTAAATGTTCGAGATATGCATGTTTTACAATAGCACAGATGAAAATAGCAGCATATGTTATCAGCCCATATACGTCCCACTTAGCAAGAGCCTACTCTATCATTGAGGAGGTTTTAGGCCTTAGACCACCACGCTGGCCTAGTGCGGATTGGAGGACCACACACCTTATTTTGGACGATAGATTAAGCAAGTCTTGAATTATATTTATAAAGTTTATAGTCAGCCCACAGTTAGGTACAGGCTTCCTTTACAACTGAGAGACTTTAGGCCTCAGTCCACCAAAATTACAGCATTTTATTTAGTTATTCGTTCCGTCATTACTGATCAGCCCTACACGTTTCGAAGAAAACACGATCCCCAAGTCACAGCTCAATGAGTTTCATGGTTAAACATAGATAATAATCCTGTGTATTTCTGGTTTTTGATGATATACTCCTATTGACACGGGCCTCTCAACTTTATCGTAAATATGTCTCTACACTCTTTTATGTGGATGAAAACGTGTTTCATCTTTATTAATGGTTGTGTTCATACTATGTAACTTTATCGTGATTTTCGTTCGTGGGAATTATGAGGTGTCAGGAGCTTTTTTTTGAATGACACTTACATTTTTTTTTGGCAGCCCCGTGGCGCAGTTAGCTAGCCACCAGCTGGCGAAACGAGAGGCCGCGGGGTCGATCCCCGCACCGACAAATGTTTGTATAATGCACAAATATTTGTATCGGATCTGGGCGTTTGTGAGACCGAAAAGTCTCTCTTATTTTTATCAAGAAAACTTTATATGTCTGGCCAGATAGATATAATTTTTAATAATTTTTATGTTTCAATTTGTGTAAATCTTGTTCTCACACGCCATTACAAAGCTTAAATACGTAAGATTATAACTCGACAAAGTGCTGTATTTCAATTTATCCATATAAATTATTCCCAAAGTATTGGGCCATTCAATACGGTTGCTAATAAATTACCGATAGCCACTATAATCCTCAGTAATCTGCCGCATGGAATGTTTAAACGACAGTTATCTGATGGCAATCATACATTGCGTAGTTAGGATGGGGATGTAATTATTTATTTATTAACAAATTGTCAATGGATCAAGTAAAGCATGAAGGATACACATACTATATACTGGATATAAATACGTTCTGTGATCTGAGTGGTGTATTTTCCCAAACATCCTTTTTGCTAGCTGTATTTGAAATCCCCATCAATTACTTTCAGACTGTATGCTCACAAAATTTAAACAGCTGAAAATCATTCAAAGCAAATGGGCAGACACCAAAAAATTATAGTTTAAATTTTATACATTCACAATCAACAAAATTTTAAGTTACAAAGTTGAAACTATAACTGTGCTCCTAGATTTAAAAAAATATCCAGCTCGAAAAATGAAATGCTAAGTGTGTTCCAGACCGAATTATATCAATTTCCACTTCATTATCAGAATAATGGCATTAAAGCTTCAACATCATCCCACTGGATCAATTTCTGGTCTTTTAAGCTGTTGATATTATATGCATTTGGGTTTAAATTAAAATACCTTTTTTATGGAAGAACTAGCTGTCCCGGCAAACTTCGTTTTGCTCTACCAGTTAATAAATGCCTTGTTACTTATTAACAGAATTTAATTTTTAACTACTTAAGTATATCATCATCCCCCTTCCCTGGTCCCAATTCATTACTTGGTGTCGGCGCAGTATCTCTTCTTTTTCCACACATCCCTGTCAGCCGACATGTCTTCATTCACCCCTTTCTTTTTCATATCTTCAGTCACACATCCATCTCTTTTTTGGCCTTCCTCGGCTCGCCCATCCATCCACTTTCATATTCATCACCTTTTTTTCCTACATATGATTAATTCCTTCTCTTAATGTGCCCATACCACGACATACGGTTTCCTTTCATCTTTTCTATCACAGGAGCTACTTTCAGACTTACCCTAAAGTATTAATTTCTGACTCTGTCACTCCGTGTTACCACACATCCACCGCAACATTCGCATCTTTGCTGCATGCAGTCGTCTTTCGTAAGTCTTCTTCGTTGACCATTTTTTTTTCTTTTTCAGCACAGATGCTAGCTCCCTTGACCTACCATTTATCGTACCTACATTCCAACTTGCATACCTCAATCTCATTTCCCGGGCTAGTGTCTTACGTTGCCCCCGCCCGGGCTGGTGTAACAAACCTTGCCCATTTCTCACAGGAATCGGGTGCTGTCCCTGCGCGTCGGCTACGGGGGACGGCGTAGGCCCTGTCTCCTTTGTTTTTATACATACTGCATAAATGTTTTGGCAAATGTTTTACGGCCGACCGCCTGTCTGACACCAACTCTCTTTGGGACTTCATTCTTTTGGTAATGGGGTAGAGATAGCGTGTGTTTGGGTACAGGATATTGCAGGTAAGGATATTTGGCCTGATGCCAAAGCCCCGAATAAGGAAGTAGTGGGAGACTCCAACAGCTCGGGGGGGCGAGGTCGCGTACTCGTAGCCCTGTTCCATGACTGGCTAGATCAATGGAAAAGGCATCCCCTGACCATTTATTAATATTTTTTGAAGAAGATTTAGAGTATTTTAAATATTCAAGCATAATAAAAAAATTAAAATTAGGCACTACCAAGGAGATTTGTTACACAAAATAAATTTCTAAACGCACGCCTTAATATTTGACAGCTAAAAATTGTCAAGAGAATTCTGCATTTTTAACATCTAAAATAGGCAATTATTCGAATGTTATAGATACATATTGTCGATTCAAAATGTTTATTTTAATACGTTCTTTTATTTGAGGGGGCCTCTAACTGCATCGACGGGATCAACATTAAATGACAGGAAATTTTGTATGGTGTTAAAGTTCAAAATGACTTAAGTATCATTACGAACCTTTTGTATGGGAATATAGAAAAGTATTATTTTTAGAGCTTTTGAGGCAATTTTTAAAATGTATCTCTCCGTAAGAACAATCTTCGTACTTCAAGGAATATTATAAAAAAAAAATTGCGAAATCGGTACAGCTGTTCTCGAGATTTGCGCTTAGGAACACATCGAGCAATTCATTTTTATAATATAGAACTTCTCCACTACGATTTAAAATTTATTGTATTGTATTAAAGTACAAATTGACTTAATTATTAAAACGAAACTTTTGTATGGATAAAGAAAACAATGAAAAGTCCCACGGGAACGCTGTCGAGCCGGATAAAAAGTATCCTATGTTTTATTCCCGGTTCTAAGCTACCTCCCCAACAATTTTCAGCCAAATCACTTCAGCCGTTCTTGAGTTATAAGTGGTGTAACTAACACGACTTTCTTTTATATATATAGATTGTTGTTTAATAGCTTTATACACATACGTCCGTACCTGTATTCCTTAAGGGATAAACAAAGGTGAATTGCTACACTGAAATTTAGCCTACTATTGAATCCCACGGAAAAGAGGAGGAGTGAATTACCGTTTTTTGTGCACATTTCAATACACCATGTAGCTGATGACATTATTATGAGTAAAAGACTCAATAATAATTTACCTGGCCCGGAAATAAACTTGACCAACGATGAAACAAGAAATATTTTAATACACCAAGACATTTACAGCACAATTAAAACATTTAGTTTCCCTAGCCACATAACGAGTAACCCCACAATAAACAATACAATAGGAATTAATTAATTTCAGACCCCTCCCAAGATATAAGTCCCTCGGGAATTATGCGCATTCTTGCCGCACGCATGGCGACCGTACTTCGCGTTATAGTCCAAGAGCTGGCACGAATTTTTGGGTAGGTATTTGAGGCAAGCAGAAAACTTAAAAAATAAACCCCTACATTTTTGAAAATGTTTTTTCCAAAAATATATTTGAGGCAATATGCAATTTTGATATGTAGTTGAATGTTAAAAGAATAAAAGTCCGGCTTATTTTTTTTATTTAAGGGTTGATCTAGCCCCGCTACTCACCAGCCAGGTCTGCATTTCCATGTTGGGATATAATAGGAGAGGTATATGACAAGTTTTCAACTTGCCTCAAATCACCTCTTCATCTCATCTCATCTACCCATATAAGTCCCACTGCAGGGCACGGGTCTCCTCTACAATTGAGAGGGTTTAGGCCATAGTCCGCCACGCTGGCCTTGTGCGGGTTGGCGGACTATACACCTAAGAAATTCCTAAGAACTTCTTTTTGGGTGTGCAGGTTTCCTCACGATGTTTTCTTTCACCGTTATAACAAGTGATAATTCATTATGCATACACACATAACTTCGAAAAGTCAGAGGTGTGTGCCTGGGGTTCAAACCCGCGACCGTCGAGATTCTCGACCGTGCGCCTAAACCTTAAATACGTACCCAAAAATTCGTGCCAGCTCTCCTACTACAAGACAATATGGCGGGATTTATGCCCGCGGTGAAATGAGATCGTTTGTCAGCGATGGCGGCGCGATTTCAATGCCAAATGTAGGACTTGCAGTGTAAATATTTGTGTTCTTCGATTATTGGACGAATGGTGTTGCGGGGTAAACTTGGTTTATTGGGCTTATTGTAGAGACATTGAAAGTATGTACTGATGTTGCCTTTTATGTTTAGTCTTGAATCTTAATTTGGAAATATTTGGTAAATATTTTTGTGCTATCCTGAGTCTACATTTTGCGAGTTGTTTCGAATAACTAACATCTACTTAAGTCAGCAGTGGACTTCGATTGGCTGATGATGATGATGATGAATTAAGATGATAGCATTAATTCTGATGATGTCTATCTAAAGTTTTTATACTTCTTTTTGAGTCACTTTGTTAAGTGAATATACATATATACAGGGTGTATTTAGACCGTGATCGAAAACTGAGGCAGGTAATAGCGAGGGTGATCACAAACCCAGTGGCGATATTAAAAATCGCGACAAAAAATAAAAATTTTGACATTTTCCATACAACCATCGGTGTTAAAAGTATGTGGTTTGTATGGAAAACCTCAAAAATTTTATTGTTAGTCGGGATTTTCTTTAATGCCAAGGGGTTTGTAATCACTATCGCTATTACCTGCCTCAGTTTTCGATCACGGTCTAAATACACCCTGTATATTCTCTAGTTGACCTTATTATCGGGTTTTTTAATATATAGCAACAACAAGCTTTAGATACTGACCATTGCCTTCAAGACATATACATATATGTATATTGTCATTAGTTATTAAGCATTAGCGAGAATTTCATTTACCATCCCGCCCTGTCTGCATGAAAAAGAAAAGATCCAAGCACATTGCACATATCTCAATAAATCTCGTCTGTCAACGACAAAGGATTTGTCCGTAAATTTCGTAGTTCATGGCATACGTACTTCGTGTAGACAATATGGCGGCGATTTATGTTCGACGTTGAAATGAGGCAGTTTGTCACCGCTGTCGTGATTTCAATGTCGAATGATACAGAATATACAGCCGATGTTAAACAAATATTGTCTACCGAAATAAAACTTTTACTGTATGTTTTTATTATTTTGGGAATGTGTTGAATTGAAATTTCTTAATAAAATATAAATTTAATGCTCATACATATAGCTCTGACCCCATAATAAGATACAAGATCTTGTGTCGTGATCGGTGTTAGAAACTATCCAGTCGCAAAACAAATATTTTTGTATGACACAAGCATTTGTCTCGGTGAGGGGATCGACGAAGACTCTCGATTCACAAGTTGCTGTTTAGCCAACTGCGCCAAGGGGTTGTCAAAATTAAGTTTCATAATTTTATTTCTTTTACTAAATAAAAGGACTTTTACATGATACCATACAAAGATCTATATTTTATTAATCACAGATGATGTCAACAAATTTCCAGCTTTTATAAAATAACGAAGGTCTGGGGTTCACGGGCTCTTGCTCTATTTAGGTTACCAAGAATTAGAAAATATAAATTATACATGCAGTTATAAGTAGAAGCTTTGAAAAAGATATTTTCTTTACAAAAATGGACGCACAAAACAAATAACATACATTTATATCTGTCGATCAAAATATCAAATAGTTCAAAGGCATGTAGCACATAATAGCAATAAATTGCACGCGTATCATAATCTGCTTGGAAAAAACTAAATTGGATCCAGAGATCTAGAACTAATATCACGTCTGAAAACGTGTGGAGTTAGACATAGATATCAAATAACCCAAATCAGTGTTTCCCATCTTGGAGCCCACACCTCAAAAGGGGGCAATTGGACATTTTGGGGAGGCAATTGGACTTTTAAACGGGGCAATTTAAAAATGGACTTGACACGACGTGTGTATGGCGACAATTTATTAAAGGTTAAAAATTATGTGTGGGGGGCATAAACATTTTAGAATTGTTAAGGTGGGGCGGGGAACAAAAAAGGTTGGGAAACACTGATCTAGACTGAAACGAAGTTAGGGCTCCGTTGATTATGGATGAAAACCGTTTTTAGTACATAAAAGAAAAATACTGCATAGCAACTAACTGAGTTGGCCGCCTAGTATTGAAAATTGGACATTCAATCATTTCGTTTCTGTAGGTCTATGTTTTATTCTTTTTGTATTAAATACTATACTTATATGTACTTGGAACAGGAAAGAACAAATCCTCAAAATCCGTTTGACAAAATGGAAAACTAATACAAATGGCAGTCTTACATTCCATAAGATATATGGCACGCAATAACCACAAAATTGGTATAAACACGGATTTTCCCCAGCGAAATTAATTCGTCAATCCCGATCGGACGTTTCATGTGTCACCGACAGCTCTATAGCCTTCCTATTGGCATTCACAACGCGCAATAAATACGAGGGACAACTTAGAATATGGCCTCCCGTTTGGGCATATTTTTATGCCGGATTTGATGGATTTCTTTTGTTTTGTAAAGAATCGATTAAGTCATATAACTTGGATTGGAAAGTTTTTGAGTTGGTAAGAGCTGACATGTATTATATGTATGTACCTACATTGAACTTTTCGCCTGTATTTCCGGATGGTCTCGAAAAAGGCGATCCAACTCTTAGTGTCGCGTTCTCACTGAAGGTGACCCCGGCGCTATGGCCTGTGTCCTTCGCGGACGATCACTCTCAACCAGGACCCCCGAACCAAGCTAGTGGGGGTGCAACTGTGCTCTGTGAATCTTGGGTAAATATTAAAAGTGTCCGCCTTTTTTAGTTACCTGGGGTAAATATCACAATTACAGCCCGCCTTTATTTTGCCACCTTCAGGCCCTTGGCTGGCAAAACGTTGCCAACCACTGCCATACACCATTACTCCACCAAACAATCGCCAGTTAGAAACACAAAAGTAACGACTCCCACGTACTGCAGTTTTATTTCTATCGCTTTCGAAACTCGCATAAATCTCTGCAGACGTTTCCTATTTCGAACGGTTTTGATCTCACCGTTTCCATGGAGCTTGGAGTGAATGAATTGGAACCCATTAACTTTGGTCTTTTATGGCTTAGTTTTTAGGTCTTTTGGACGACCTACTTCCATTTTTAGAAGGGGAACCAATCAAGCTACTGTTAACTTCTAACGTCAAAATATACAGGGTGTATTTATTTATTTATTTATATATCCTTTTTTGTACACTATACATGGAAAATAATGGAGTAAAAAACTAACAATAAAAAAACAATATAGGCACAATAGGCGGTGTATTTAGACCGTGATCGAAAACTGAGGCAGACAATAGCGATATTAATAACAAATCCCCTGGCATTAAAGAAAATCCCGACAAAAAATAAAATTTTTGAGCTTTCCCATACAAACTGCATACTTTTAACACCGATGGTTGTATGGACAACGTCAAAATTTTTATTTTTTGCGGGGATTTTTAATATCGCCACTGGGTTTGTGATCACCCTCGCTATTACCTGCCTCAGTTTTCGATCACGGTCTAAATACACCCTGTATAACAACTAATAGGCATTTTGGTAAATCGGTTCATTGCTCAAATTGCGTCGTAGTATAAGTGTAAATTGTGCTAATCAGACATTTCGAATACGATTATTGAGGTGACAGTAGTGTTTTAGAGTTTTTCCATTAGGGAATTCACAATGGTATAGAGTTAGAAAATATACCTAAAAATGACAATAGGAAGGAAGCGTACATTTTGGAACTGAGCCACAATTAGGTCATACCCCCTCTCAGCTGTAGAAGAGTTGCGTGGCCAAGACGTGTAAGAGGTATGTATATGGGCTGATAATGAAGATGATGATGATGATGAAAACATAGTTGGCCAAACCTATTTGCAGAACTTGACCTCTGCCTCAAAGAAAATAAAAAAATAAAATAGCGCTAAATACATTCGATTGCCTCAATTTCCATTCGACCTTGAAGCAAAAAGCTTTCTTTGTATTCATGTAGCAATTTTCCTTCAATTTCGTTCACATAACTGCTTAACTAGAGTCACCTTACACAGGTCACCTTCGCCTAATGCCCCAATTGGCCAAATTAGTAACAGATGCGTTTTATTAAACACAGAAAAATACCGCCAATTTCCATTTGTATATTTTTTGGGGCAAGTTAGTAATTACTTTGATTGCATAGTCAGAGCAACATAAGTGTGATGGGTAGAATTGAAAGGTTTCTGAATGTACTGCTGTGGCAGACAAAACGGTTTTTAGTATTTTGCCTAACATTTTCAGTATTTTTTCATCACACCACACACCCGCCACTGTAACTCTCGTGCTCCAGGATCAACAACGGCATCCATATTATCCACGCCATGCACTAAAATCAGGGAATCTAGGAGAACCTAATTTGTCATGATCCAAGAAAAAAATATTTAAGGAGTTTGAAACAAATTATTGTCCACTTTGCTCTACAACAAAGCGGGAGACGAAATACGAAACTATGAGGTGTCATCCTTTCGTAAGAAAATCACCAAAAGTTTTTCAAAACGCATAAATACATAGTTCTGACGTACAATATAATAAATATGTACTCGTAAATCTTGTGTTTAGGTTTCTTGACATGACACAAACTTACAGTAAAAAGACACTATAATACTCCAAATAAAAGTCGTGTAAAATTTGTTCGTACATAATTGGTTTACCAACTTGTCGAGTGATATCGCACTGTGTGCAGACTGTATTAGTCGCGCGGTCGATGAAGGTGCAAGCTCTTTGAGTTTATGCTCGCCTGGTACTTCAACGATCAAACTGATGAATGAGTTTGGTAGGATATTTGTATCCGTTGGGATAGAGCTGACCATTGAGCGAGTTAGTGAAAGCAGAAATCTTACAAAAAAAAGGGCTGGAAAAATAACTTCTATTGTGTTCAATAATTTTGTCGTAATATTCTTAATCATTTTTATTCTTGGCACGATTCAATTCAAAACAAAAAGACGTACCAGATTCTTTTCAATATTTACAAAGAATGTAAACTTTACTAATAAGCTTAATCGCACTATCTATGATTTCAAAGAAATTTTAATCAACATTGAATTTGTAATCCTGAGTTACAAACGAAAGATATCATCAAGTTGCTCGGTTTTTGTACAGTTTCAATACTTAAGGTTATCTCCATTCAACTTCATTGGATACAAATAATGGACAGATCTGATTGTGTCTTTGAAACTCATTCGAATGAATAGAGATTTTGCTCCAGCAGACTAAATATGCATTGATATTTATTTGAATATTTTATTCAGTGTAAAACCTTTCACAAACACTTCACTTTGACCAGTGAAACGGAAAATCCATTAAAAAATATTAATTCAAATTTAGAATTTTACTATTCGAAATTAGAATTAGTGTTTATAATTTAATTTGTTGGTATGGGCGAGGTGTTTCGAATGTGCTGTATGATAGATATAACATTAATTATGTAACAGCTTATGTGGTGTGTTCGGTTTAATTTTTAAATTAAATAAATTGAAACTTATAAATTTAGCTCAGAAATATTATTTGTTGTTTCACGTTGCCTTATTGCACAATGTCTTATTGCTGCCCGCAACAAATTCGTGCCGTGTGATCTCGAAATATTTGATTACCGAGCCGATTATTATATTGAAAATGTTCATTATACCTTCCATTTTTTGAGATATCTGCTCTGCTACTGCCGCATATATTTTCGGAACAATCAAAAACACATTTGCCAAGAACGGAGTAATTAAACAAAAAGCCCGCACATTAGTATATGTAACGCACAACAGGCGAACAAATTAAACACTGCATTCTCCTCGCGAAATAATCCAAAACCATTGTGCGGGGATTAATCATTCCTGTCTGACACTAGCAGCGTATAGCAATGTAGCGTTTTAAAGCGACGAGTTCGCTTTTTTATTTATTTTTTCATATGAATTATAGAGGTGATTTACAAATGTTGCATTGTATTCGAAAGCTTCCGGGCACGTAAACGGTTTCATGAGAGTATGTTTCGTATTTTTCTGTGTGTCATTTGCTTTTTAACTTTCGTGGTGGAATTGAATACGCAAACATTTGCTCCAAAGATGAAAAAACAAACATGAATTTGAACATCCATAAAACCTTCTTAATCGAACTGTCTCCTGAATTCGACCTATGCATCGAATAAGGTTACTTATGACTATAACACCAAACTATTTTTTTGTCTATAATAGGGTTAAAATTGTTTATATATTGCACTAGTAAAGTAATAATGATCATAAATTTTGTTGTTGTTTGAAGAACATAAAAACTTACAGATAATTTTGTGCCCAATTAAGTTTAAATCGCTGAGAAAGAGAAATTGTGCAAAAGCACATATAACTTTATTCTTCTTCTTGAATTAACTTCTGGCTGCAGTATAATTCAAATTTAGAATCAAAAGAGTTCCAAATTTGAAATAAACACTTCCCTCAAATAAATAACTTTAAACACCCACAACTCATCGCTATTTGGCACCAGCTTCTGAATTACTGGCTGCAATGAAAAGACAAAATTAAGGATATAAATTAAAAAGTGTTTTGTTGCTATTTCAACACTTTAATTACTTTTCAAATTTATAAGCGACTCGTCGACGTTGCGGTCGCGTTGTGTATTTATTGTTCGAAAACTTTTTGTAATTATGGCCTAATTGCTTAAAGTTTGCAATTTATGTCTATGGATAGCCATTGGAGCTGGGATTAGTGCTTCACTGTTTTTACTAAAATGTTGCACTATCATGACGGCCTTGGTTAAAGGCGTGTGAAATTCATCTGTCGAGAATATTTCAGAATTATTATTGTTATTAATATTAAAGACACAAACGCCTTCAAACCCAATTCAATTTAAAACCAATCTAAATTTTTAATCAAGCAGTTTTCAATTGAAAACGATTCCATGTTTAGTTCTTCTTCTTCTTCATCAACCCATATACCACTGCTGAGCACGGGTCTCCTCTACCATTGAGAGGGTTTAGGCCATAGTCAACCACGCTGGCCTAGTGCGGGTTAGTTATTTATATGTAAATGACAGAAATTTACCATACTTCTGTCAGTTCAAATTATAGAGAGTTATCTAATAAGAGAACAATATTACATAGAACGTTTTAGGTTATGCTGCCCACTGCCTTAATACATTTCCTTTATTTTTACAGGTATATTGGGAAAGCAAATGATAAAAATTCATTCATACCCAAGTCAAGAAAGTTGTTACTAAGAAACCTGTAGAATCGTCTTCCACGAAGCTGAATAATTATTACACTCAATTGATTGATATTATTTTTCAAGGTTTCATTGTAATTACATAGGGTTTTATATCTCGTAGTGCCCGATCTGAAGCCATATTCTATATTTCATCAAGTGTGATTTATTGTACGACTAAGAAATTGAAGCGTTTCAATGGCAGTCAATCATGCCGTGATCATAATTATAAAGTAAAAGAGACAAGTTTGAATACAAGAAAACAAGTGTTGTAACCAAATCTTTAAATGTGCCCAAAAGGCTTGCCTTTATAATAGTGAAACGGAAGAAGAGAGTTTGTTTTCTGTGAAAGGCCAGTAACACCGATAATTCCTCTGGTATTGTGTTCATGGGCGGTGCTGACCACTTAACATCAGGTGGCTCACTAGCTTGTTTACCTACTTTCCTATAAAACATCATAGATTACACCCCTACCTGTACCTTGAGGGTCACAGTACCAAGATATTAATACGACCTACAGATATACATTCTGACTCCACACTATATCAATTTTGTGTCGTGTATTCGTGTGTCAGAAACCACTGAGAGAGACCAGAGATAGAGAGACAGAGACTTCCATTTCAGAAACACTGGCATAAAAGAAACAACTCATCATTACCCCACATAAGAACGTCACATTACCGGGCACGGACGTCCTCTACCATTGTGAGAGTTTAGGTTTTAATCCACCACGATTGAAATAATATACAGAATCTACTCCTTCTCACCTTTCGAGGTTTTAAATACACCACGGGATTGTCAATATCTGTTTGGCTCAGCAATTGTTATTGTCTTAACAAGAACAGCTCGTATTAATTATTGATATGGCGCAGTCAATAAGCGCAAATTGTTTTGACCGTTGTACGACGTGTTTGTACCATCAGAATACAAATCATAAACAGCTTTGAGATTGAGAAGGGTTTGGCCTTAGTCCACCACGCTGGCCTCGAGAGGATAGTTGAATTTGCTCACGAGATTTTTTGCAGACAATAGTGAAATATGCAGATCAGTGGCGGTACTTTCATGGAAGCCCAAAAGTGTTATACGTTATTTGTATAATTTCAAGTATATAGTTATTTATTTTGTGCTAACGATATTCTCATTTGACCTGTGTACGTCGCAGGCGTCCATCTACAACCAGGATGCCCGAACTAAGCTAGTAAGGGTGCAACTGCGCGCCCTGTGACTCCGAGACGGCCGAGACAAGTACGTCTCAGTGGCGCACCGGGCGGCTGCGGAACACGGTGGGCGTCTGTCGCTTACGTATCGTGGTCGCCCCACTCGACGCGGAGATGGCCACTGGGGGGTTTGGTCGGTATGCCGGTATAGGAATTTTGTTAGGGACCCAGCCCGGCACTAACATCTGCGCGGACATGACGTCACCGCGCGCCGGGCTGGAAGGCCGGCGACCCCGACATACGCTTCCCGCTCCCCTCCCCAAGGGCTGGCTAAAAGTAATGCTATAATCAATTTTCCCCTCGAAAAGGAAGACAAAAAGCTGTCATGGTGCGGGAGGAGTAGCCACGTGATATCACAACTACTCTTAATGTAATAATCTTTTAATTATGTACTGTAAAATATTAGAAATAAAATTCAAAATCGACGACTCGGTCTTGACCACACGTGACGAAAGCAGAAAAATACTGTTGTTTTTACGTTTCATCCACTTCCAAATTGCGACGATGGTAAAGAAGTTCCAAATTAAGAAAAATATTTTTCTCTGTCCAATCTAAACCATTCTCGAATCCACCTAGATAAACAAAAAATGGTTCACCTATTTGAACAAAGAAAAAGAACCGTTTCAAAGTTTTGGGAGTATGTAAAAAATTAAAATCCCAGCACTTGATCGCAGCGCCACCTACCGGGTCAAAATTACAATTCTTAAACCATTCTTGAATTCCCCTGAAGAAACATAGAAAATTTCATCAAAATTGGTCCAGCCGTTAAAGAGTTCAGGGACAAACACATGCACAGAAAGGTTATATACATAAAGATATAGCGTTTTAATTGATTATTGTTAAGCACATTTCGTATTATTAAAACTAAATTATTTATGTTGCTAATAAAATAAAATATCTATTTTATATTTTGAGGCTTTAATCAAAAACACTGTTCTAATAATACACGTTTATTATGAATATATTAAATTATGACAATATAAGTAGCTATACTTTCATAGAGGCCCAAAAACCACAAAAAAATAATTTGAAAATAATTTGATAATAAAAGCAAATTTCCAAATATTATAATTTTGAATTTTCACTTAAGAAAAGCAATTTCACATATATTTAAATATAACCAACAATAACAACACATTAAAAATTAAAAAAATAAAATCAAAATTCCAAATAATAATAATTTTAAATTTTCACTTAACAATTATTATTTAAATATACCCAACAATAAATTAGACATTACATAAAATGAAAACGAAATTCAAAATAATAATTTTAATTTTCACTTAACAAAAGCAATTTTAATATCCACCCAATAAAATAGTCATTACACACCATAAAATCTAAATTCCACATTTTTTTTACTTAACAAAAGCAATTTAAGTATCCACTACAATTAACTAGAGATTACACAAAATAAAACAAGACTAATATTTCTTTTTCTGCACTTAAAAAAAGCGATTTAACATAAATTTCAATATACCCGACAATAAACTGGACATTTCACAAAAGAAAAATTATTTTCAATTTTCACTAAACAAAAGCAATTAAAATCCACCACAATAAATATTACACAAATCCCTTTTCTTGTATATCACCACTGAATATTTATTACCAATATTTTTTATTACAACGCCCGGATGTACAGGGTACCACACGTGTGGTGGGTACCCCTGTAGATCCAGGAGTGCCGTCGCCGGCCCGCCGTCGACTGGACGCGGCGCCGGCGCGCGCAGCGGGGGTGGGGATACGACGGCGGAGTGGGGGGGCGGTGCACAGTGCAAGGGGGATGACGTAGATAGGTCTGAATGAAATATTTTATACTAGCGACCTAGCTTCGAACGGGTGCTTTAATGGATGTTATTTTGTAAACCTTCGTCAATCTATCTATTGAGAACGATCCCGGTGGCTGTCATTGGGAGAGGCCTATGTCCAGCAGTGATTTGATAATGATGATTAAAGAAAATCGTGTCAAAATCCGTTACGTAGTTTTAGTAGCATACATAGGGATATAGGGACGGAGAAAGCGACTTTTATGTTATGCAATGACTAGTGATGCACGGTACTTTAGGTGTATTAAAAGTGTGGGGTGAAGGATTTAAGTATAGTTTTACATTTGTCGCGTGTGAATGTATCTGTTACATATAGGTTTTTTTTGGTGGACCGTTAGACTGATAGGTGTTCTGAATGAAATGTTTTATATGCACGGTATTTTGAGTGTATTTTGAGTAGGGCGAAGTTGTAGTGTATTTCTACATTTGTCGCGAGTGAATATGTTGTACAGGGTGTATTTAGACCGTGATCGAAAACTGAGGCAGGTATTAGCGAGGGTGATCACAAACCCAGTGGCGATACTAAAAATCCCGACAAAAAATAAAAATTTTGACGTTTTCCATACAACCATCAGTGTTAAAAGTATGTGCTTTGTATGGAAAACTTCGAAAATTTTATTTTTTGTCGGGATTTTCTTTAATGCCAGGGGGTTTGTAATCACTATCGCTATTACCTGCCTCAGTTTTCGATCACGGTCTAAATACATCCTGTATATAGGGGGTAATTGTGGTTTTCAGTGAATATTTGTTTATTGATAGTATTTGGTTTAGTCCAGGGATCTGGATGTAAAAAAATTGTTCTTGTATGAATTGTAGCATTAAATATACCGACTTATAAAATAGGTCATAGAAGATTATTATAAAATGCTATGCACGTGGACCCTGCATTTTAATCCCTATGAAGGGGAAACGCAAGTACTTGAAATCTTGATAAAATTTTATATTTATTTTGGATCCAATATAATTCCAAACGTGAAACTAATTTAATTAAAACTTAATATTATTGAATGTATAGGTAATAAAATGTATGAGGTCTGACAACCCGCACTAGGTCAATGTGTTGGACTAAGGCCAGAAGCCTCTCAGTCATATAAGAGGGGCCCAGCAGTGGGACGTATATAGATAGCCCATTAAATCGACGTGCATTCATAAAGAGGATATTGTCAGTTGAGGAAGCGAAAGAAGTGCGTTAGGACTGTGGCATTTGGCGCTCTGTAGTCTCTGCCTACCCCAACGTGAAACAGGCGTAAGTTTATTACATAAAGAAACAAGTGCCACAAATTTTTTAGTTTTGATTTATGTTTTAGTATTTCCAACTACCAATTATGTGAATCTGTTACAGAATCTCTCATTCAATATTATGCTTGAGAATATTAAGTGGAGTTCGCTTGTTTCGCTTCCTACAAATATAGTTGTTTGAATGTAAATCTCCACTGATTTGATTCTCTTAGATTAGAATTCCGTATATTATTGTAAACTGAATTGAGTAACTGTGTTAATGTTATCATGGTTTTAAAGTGGATTGAATAACCAAAACAAGAAATAATTATAAATATATGTAACTTGATAAAGGATTGCAGTGGACATAAAAAGCTGGTGATGATGATAATAATTTGTTATAAATAATTGTAACATGACGTTTTTTCCCATATTAAATTCCATACTGTAAACATCGCAATTTAAATGTGTAAAGGTAATTATAAATTTAAATGAAGTCGTATTATATCAAAAGCAACCATAAAACATTATTTTATTAGCACCATTTCTAACCGTTGTGACTTGAATCAACATGTTATTTTGACCTTAGAAGTGGGGCATTCTGATTCAAAGTGAACAGATGTAAATTCTTTCAAACATTTTCAGTTTACTAAACCACTGCAATTTTCGATTCTCTGGTCTACGAACCTTCACACAAAACCAATCACCATTTCAATAATAATTCAATTTTTCTCCGCAGCATCAAGAAATATCTGTAAATCCCAACAGATTCTGTAGCAAAACGTTTCTGCAGTCAGTACAACCAATTGGCAGTTCAGAATAGCTGGCAGAGGCGTTCATTGGCTCCAACGGGGGCATTATTGGCACCAGATAATGGGCAGGGTTATTGTCAGGTGACTGGTACTCTCGCCTTATAGAGTGTAGAGTGCTTGGGTTCTTTTGTTTCGTTAGTATATGTATTTGGAAATTAAGATTAGTATGTACGGAATTTGATGATGCTAAATGTTAGGGTCAAATATCGCTTCATTAAAAAGGTCCTTATTTGTCACTATATATAACCATACTACATGATAGATACACGCCTTTTACTATACATGGTGTATTCAGACCGTGATCGAAAACTCAGGCAGATAATAGCGAGGGTAATCACAAACCCAGTGGCGATATTAAAAATCCCGACAAAAAATAAAAAAATTGACGGTTTCCATACAACCATCGGTGTTAAAAGTATGTGGTTTGTATGGAAAACCTCAAAAATTTTATTTTTTGTCGGGATTTTCTTTAATGCCAGGGGGTTTGTAATCACTATCTCTATTACCTGCTTCAGTTTTCGATCACGGTCTAAATACACCCTGTATATGTCATGAAAGCATCAGAAAATTCCCTGTTGTAGCGCGAAGACAGAAAAGTTCACCGAATATCGGCAATAAGCTCGCCCCCTATTACTTATGATTGACACGTGCCTAGGAAATGTGTGTGCAAAAATGCACTTCTGGTTACCTCCTTGGGGAATACAGACATTGGGTTATGTATATCACCCTCATATACTCATATAGAGGCAGAATTAGGTGTATTTCTATTATAAGTGTTTTAGTCACATAATATAGGCGAATCCACAGTCCGCCCTATACCTATACAGCATTTATAGCGTAAATAAAATTTCTAATAAAAAGGAATACTTATGCTATTGAGGCAATCAGAAATGGACAAAACCATTATACTTAATTTACTACACAATTTTATAACAGACGACATTGGGATCTTATGTAACACGTCCTGCTTTACATAAACGTACGCTCTTACGATTTTGGCCCATGTCAATACACATACCTGAACAAAAGGCTTACATAAACTGAATAATTGAACTTCTAAAAATACTTTGTACTAATCCGTTACCTTCAGTAAGCAATCAGTCGGCCCTAGCCCTAATCAAAGTTAAAAACTTTGCTAATTTGATTTACTTACAATTTATGAGTTTGCTACAGGGACGGAGTTAGGTCACCGTGTGGGGGTCACGGGACCCGGGGCAATAGCGTGTTAATTTTATTACCTCGCGTAATGAGGTTAATGTTTGCCTCATGTACATTATAATTGAGTTGAATCTGTTGAATTAGAGATATATGCAGACTGTAAGGCGCCTTATTTGGTCTTGTGACGTAAGTATGCCATCCTAGAGTAAACAAATTTGTAAATGTTTATAATATGATCTGTTAGTCGTTTATAGTATGAATTATGACACAATGTTATCATATGTCCCACTGCTGGGCACGGGCCACCTCTGTTACTGAAAGTCTACCATGCTGTCTTAGTGAGGGTTAGTGGACCACAAACCTAAGAACTTTAAGGTGTGCAAGTTACATCGTGATATTTTCTTTCATCGTTAAAGTACGTAACTTCGAAAAGTAGAGGTATACCAGTAAAATCTCCATTTTTTTGAATAAGTACAATCGGTAAAGCTGGGGGGTCTACATGTGTTTGGACCCCCATATACCCACCCAACTCCACCCCTCACTTGCTAATTAATCCTTGTAATTGAACCCAACAAATTTAAGGGCACCGTGCCTCCATGCGTACTCCCAAAAGTTTTCGATCTCATTGGAGAGTAATGTTATTGGGAAAACTTGTTTTTATACGCATAACCTAATTTTACGCTAAAAGTGGATTTTGACAGAGGAAATTCACGGAGTTTTTCTTTCAAAGTTAGATATTTTAATTTTATCGTATTTTCTACTTGTAATTCGTTAATATTTTCTTTAAAATATTTTTAGTTCGTTTGAGCATTACCTAGGTTGTTCAAGGGTTGTTCTATGGAGAACTAAAATATGTGACAGGAATAAACTAATAAAGAACAGTAAATTTATTATAAAACTATTAGTTTTTCTCAGGATTTCCTCAAGGAAAAACTCAACTACCTGTAACTCTCGAAAGACCTACATAAAATAAATTCTTTTACCATTACTTAGAAGTACTTTATATGTATATGTCGGAGAAGCATGGTTTTCATTACCATCTTCATCAATGATTGCGTGTTTGGTGGGCGTCATGAGGGTAAAATGCGAGCACAAAACACAATGTTCACAATTATTCACAATTTTATTACGTAATTACAAAATAATTAAACAGCAAGACCGAGCAGCGGGTTCAGGGCACCGATCTTGCATTTACTCTCCACAATCCAAGTCAATTGATAAGCACCACTCCAAAACAATGTGCAACACATCTGCCAGCCAGTCAAGATATGGCTGCCTTGTACGCCGCTCTATAACGTGCTTCTACGCGTTCTCTGCTCTGATTGGTCATTTAAGCTTTTCATATTTAGAATACAAAACTAAACAATTTAAGAAACATAATGAAAGTGACATCTACATCTACAAGGTTTGTACATTCTTCTTGCAATCAACTTTGAACTCGACTCATGGCGTCCTCCGACATATATAAGTTGTTGTTGTTTGTATATAAGTTTGACAGCCCCGTGGCGCAGTTGGCTAGACACCAGCTTGCGAAACGAGCGGCGGCGGGTTCGATCCTCGCACCGAAACAAATGTTTGTGTGATCCACAAAAATTTGTTTCGGGTCTGGGTGTTTGTAAGAACGAAAAGTCTCTCGTAGTTTCTGAAACCCACGACACAAGACTCGTATCTTAGTGTGGGGTCAGGACTATGTATGTGACTGTTGGGTGTATTTATTGTATTTATTTATTTATTATATAAGTGTACATATAACCTGTAAGTGTAAGCGCGGTTTTTCATTCAACACTTGTGCTTGTCAATACCAATAACAAAACAATACAAAATTATGTTGATCGGTTTCGTGCTTCGTAATTCGCAATATTAATCAGGCTATAGGATTAATCCCAACCCATAATAATCAATGTTTACAGTCATCGGTAGCGTCCGTTTAAACTTGGTTAAATATTGTTGCAGCCGCCGATAAAGTTTCCCAACGTGACACACGGGCGTGGAGAATGTGCGATAAATACAACAAATAATATCATAGATAACCCCACGCCTGTATTCTTGAAGGAACCAGTATTTGTGTACCCATATTTCGCCTGGTATATCAGTCCCAAGATATAGGAGGAAACCCAATTGCAGTTCTTCGGTCACAATTCCAGACT
Organism: Cephonodes hylas; assembly: GCA_030295005.1. Taxonomy (NCBI): domain Eukaryota; kingdom Metazoa; phylum Arthropoda; class Insecta; order Lepidoptera; family Sphingidae; genus Cephonodes; species Cephonodes hylas. The sequence continues at coordinate 4,865,287 of AP025386.1, read as the reverse complement.
CCGTACTGCTATTGAGAATTTTATAATGGAAAATTCTGATAACACGTTGCCCAACCCGAGGATTGAACCTGTGCCGCAGACCACGAAGCAGTTACTATAATCAATATTTACAACTATATCACCTTGAATATTAATTATCAGGGAAACGAAGCAAAGAAATGGGGTCTGTAGTTAATATTCTAAAAGAACAACACATCTATATATGTCTTTATTAAAAATCATGTAAATCGGTCCCGTAGCAACTCAGTTTATTTATTACATAGGAAACATCTCGCATACAATCTAAACTTCCAATTTCAACATGATAAGTACCAAGTTTGATTTTCGTTTCGGGTCTATACTCAGAGGAATATGTATTCCCCCCCTATGAATATTCATATTTCCATAATAACACGTTCAATAACTGCACTAAAGATACTTATGATACTTACGCGTAGAGAAACATACGCTCTGTTATATTAATTGCGAAACGTAACCATGGCAACAGAAATGAATCTCTGCTTACCCCTTCAGATATACCCAATACATCGTGTTAAAAGAATTTAAAACGGAAGACATAAAAGTTACAACCCCGAACTCAATCATCAAAGTTTTACGAAAAGAAAAGCGATGTGTATTCAAAACTTAAACAGATGTTATCAAATAACAGTGATAGTGAATCCGACACTGATTGGTACAGCTTGGGCGTCCGAAATCGAATATTCAATCGGTTGCCATGGCAACGTTTACCCTTCACAAGTCTCTGGTCCGCCATATCGATTACAATAGTCTTACGGCTTCATTTGTTCCTTGGTCTTGTCCAATTTCAATTGAAGACCTAAAGAAAGTTCTGGGAAAAGGTTAAACAATAAAGTTGATAAAAGTTTTCTCAGACTGATGATGTACCTTCTCTTACACAGAATGTGTTCAGACCTTAATCGGAAACCGAGGCAGGTAATATTTAGTGTGATTACAAATCGTCTGGCGCGTCTGGTCTGTCCTGTGATTGATAAGCTGAAAGGACACCGTCTGTCGTGGTATGGGCATATTATGAGGAGGGACGAAACATATGTTGGTAAGAAAGTAATGAGCATGAAAGTTGAAGGATGGACAAGCCGAGGAAGGCCAAAGAAAACATGGATGGAGTGCGTGAAAAGAGATATGAAAGAGAAAGGCGTGACTGAAGACATGACGGCTGATAGGGATGTGTGGAAGGAGAAAACATGCTGCGCCGACCCCAAATAAAAATTGGGAGCAGGGCAAGAGAATGATGATGACAAATCGTCTGGCGCTAAAGAAAATCTCGACGAAAGATAAAAATCATGACAATTTCTACTCAAAATACGTACATGTAATATCGATAGTTGTATGAAAAACGTTTTTTTTTTGGTCCGACGACTTGTAGAAGGTGGCGGGAAAAGAATAGACAAGGTTAGCTTATCATCTGGGCGGCTGCGGAACCATTGTGGGCGTCTCTCACCCACGCACCGTGGTCGCCCTACCTGGCGCGAAGATGGCCACCGGGGGTTTTGGTCGGTATGCCGGTGTAGGTTAGGGACCCAGCCCGGCCCTAACATCTGCCGGGCTGGATGGCCGGTGACCCCGACATACGCCTCCTGCCCCCCTCTCTGAGGGCTGGCGAGAGCTTTCCCCTCGAATGAAAAAAAAAAAAAAAAGGGTTAGCTTATCACGGGATGGTTGGCGCTTACTTGAGGAGGCCTACGTTCAGCAGTGGACGGCGATAGGCTGAGTATATAATTGCTCTTCTACATACATAAACTCACGCCTATATTCCGTGATGGGGTAGACAGAGGTGCATTTCTACACCCACATTCCGCCAGTATGTATTCAGTCCCACGTAATAGGGGGCGAGCCTATTGCCGTTTTTCAGGCACATTTCCAGACTCCGTGCTGCTACTAAGAATTTCCTAATGGAGAAACCCAATAACACTGCCCGCCCCGGGAATCGAACCCAGGACCTCTAGATCGCACGGCACATACTTGTACCGCAAGGCTCTTCTAGATCTGTTTTATTCCAGTACCGAGAAAGTACGAAGGATTCTTCTATCCATAAAGTCTTGTTCTAAATGAAATATGCACCCAGTTAACAGTCATTTTCTCCGATCATGTTCAAGTATAATTAGCCAAATTTCGCCATCGCAAAACCGGACCGGAAATATTTAATGAACCCGACCGGAATGGAGAAACAGATTACCGTGTTAGCGTAAATAAACACGGGTTTAATTTAAGCAGAGCGTGGCACCGCAGATTTATAAGTTTCGTTGGTTTATTTTCGGCACTCGAATCTTTTATTAGCATTATAGCTTTGACAAGACAGCGACGGCCTCATAGTTTAGGCGTACGACCGAAAATCTCGGCGGTCGCGGGCTCAAACTCCAGGCACTTGCTTTAACAGTGAAGGAAAACATCTTGAGGAAAGCTGCACACCTAAAATACTTGGGAATTTCTTAAGTGTGTAGTCCGTCAACTCGCACTAGGCCAGCGTGGTGGACTGAGGCCTAAACCCTCAGTCGTAGAGGCCCAACAGTGGCATGTGTATGGTGATGATGATGAATAGGAGAGAATTTAATCTAACACATTTCGAAGTTCCGTGGTAGACATAATTGGAATTGGAAATTCTTGGACATTATCGAATTGGAATCGAACCTTTGGTGTCACGATCATGGAGAATGTAAGCTAATATAGATATAAAAATTTATTCAAATTTCATATTAAGTGGGTAGTAATTAATTTCGCAGTTTGTTGTATTTCGGTTTGAACACAAATTCGTTTCCGTCAAATAGACCGCAAATAGTATTTTGTGGTCATAAACAATTTGTTTGAACAATGAAAACTGGATGAAATTTAGATTAATTAATCTTCATCATCATCAACAGCCTTTAATTCGTCCACTGCTGGACATAGGCCTCTCCTATGGCACGCCACTGGGCTCGATCTTCGGCTCTCCTCATCCAACCACTGCCAGCCACCTTTTTTTTTTTTTTTTTTTTTTTTTTTTTTAAGTGGCCGTCTTCGCGCCAAGTAGGGCGACCACGGTACGTGGACTGCCAGCCACCTTGCGGATATCGTCACCCCACCTAGCCAGAGGGCGTCCTACACTACGTTTAATCTAATCTAAACGTAGTGTAGATTAATTAATATTTCATTTAATTAACGACCGTATATCGAATATAGGTTAGGATTTGTAATGGAATGTTTTTATTATGTTTCGGGTCGATCCATCGCCGCAACGCCTTTTTTATGACCGTACGCTTAGTACATTCGAGTTGAATGATGTTACGAAGTTTTTAAATTGTTTTGGTTTGGGTGGTCATTGTTTCGGTTCCCAGGATGAGAAAGTTGTTATTGAATTTTTCTATTAGCAAGATGAAGTTATTGAATATGCAATAAAAAAGCAACTTAGTTCCTTGTTTTAAGAGACACTTTAGAAAAGATTTTGCAAAAAGTGAAAGCATAAATATATCTTTTCGCACCCTTGAAATATATAAGCCTGAGTATATATGTTTTTTTTTTTTATTTAATGTATAAATCATCACCCATTTACACTCGTAATTTACAATTAAGCAACAAAGTTGATGAGTAATTCCGTTTTTACGCTCAAATAAAACCTTTGCGTAGAATTGTCTAGTCATTTCAAGTGTCCATTAAAGTCAGTAGTCTGTTCTGGGACCTCATTTGCAGTTCTCGAATTAAATTACGCCAATACTGTTAATTCAGCTCGAATATACATCTAGTTAATTAGATTGTCTTTTAAGAGTTAGATTAGGGTCTTCAAACTCGCGTGATTTACTTAAACAGCCTTGATTTTACTGTCACTGCATCATATATGACATGCTGGATACAAGCTTTTTCTACAGCTAAAAATGCCACGAGCAAAACGAGAAGCCACGTGTTGGATCGCCGCACAAAGACAGATGTTTGTGAAATCCACAATTTTTTCCGGTCCTGAGTGTTTGTGAGACCGAGAAGTATCTCGTAGTTTCTGATGTCTAAGACATTATTTGTTTCTTATTATATCAGAACTGTGTATGTAACTATTTGGTTTATTTATTATTTAAGTTAAGTAGTTGGTTAAATAGTCTTTCGCACCATGTAGAAGAAATGTATCCAATTACAATGTATAGACGAATCGTCATATAAAATATACCATCTCCGCAATAAAAGCAGGTTGAGTTAAAAAGTTTTACTGCATTATTTGTCTCTGCATTCAAAACTTCTAACTTTAACTTACTGACGTAACATAGATGTAATTACGTTATAGTAATAACGCAAATTTTAATATAACTTGCGAAAGAAATAACGTTACTCAATGACTTAGTATTATGTTCTAAAGAAATATACCTTATGATTTGTAAAGAAAACCATTTTGTGTAATTTCGTTCTGAAATAAGTTTCGTTGTACAAGTAAATTGGTTCTGTTCGTTCAATCCTTAATATTACGAGTGTAGCAATTTTAGGAATTGCCAGTTATGACTACTCATGTCTGTAATGGAATATACATTTTTAATAATAAGAAAAATCCGCTTATTCACTTACGTTTTATAAACGTTCTTTTAGAGAAGCAAAGAACAATGATGTGGACTACTGATTTACATATTACTATCTGTAAATGACAATGCTTAGTATTTTAAGTGCTAAATTAGAAAAAAGAGAATCCTATAAATAGGCACTTATCGCTCAACATAAAGTATAATAAATATATAACAGCCAGATATAATTTCTTTGAGTAGGAAAATAATTCTTTTATTAATTTATGCTTCACTTTGTAGCGAAACACACCAAACTATGTATTCCATAACCCATTATGTAGTTGAAAAGCATCTTTCAAGTTACACAGATCTTAAAAATATACAAATAATATCACACATCACAGAATAAATAAATATCACAGTTAGTGATAAGACCGCCTATTGTTCACCTAACTATTTACTTATTGTTATTTTCTGTGTATGCATTTTTGGTGTACAATAAAGTGTATAAATTACAAAAAACAATATTCCAAAACTGCACTTTTCTCCTTGACGCTACAACACGCAACAAAACAAACGCCAATACATTTTGGATGGGGCCAGTTCAAACGAAATTGTCGAGGATTAACCGCGGGGTGGGTTAGGGGTGTTTGAGGGTCGGGGGGATGATATATCACAGCGTATGGAATTTGAAATAAAAACGAATTAAACCGGTACACGGAAATAAAACGATGAAAGTCGAGTTTTATTTTTAAATGAACGCCACGCGGAGCGGAAAGCAATTAATTGTTTGTATAGGGTTGTATGTAATGGGCTATGATTTGTCAGTGATTTTGAGTAATATTTTGTTAAATTACCGTCGATGCACTAAGATGTGTTTTATTAGTGTATTAAAAGTGCCAGTATTTTTGCGCTGTCACGCCTAGATGATTATTAAATTTTAAAATAGGAATACATAAATCGCCTTACTGCCTGTAGTCTCGCGGCATAAGTAGGTACATGCCGTGTAATCTAGAGGTACTGGTTTCGATTCCCGGGTCAAATACTGTTATAGGTTTTTCATTAGGCAATTTTCAGTACCAGCACGGAGTCTGGAATTGTGCTCGAAAGAAGCCAATAGACTCGAAACCTATAACGGGAGACTTATCTACATGGTAGCGAAATGTGGATACAGAAATACAGGCATATAAGGTTATGTAAGTAAAATTCTCAAAAAAACAATTTCTATTAATTGATTGCAAATACTATTGCACCATGATTCATTAAAGCTCTGCCTTCATTAATTCCTAGAAAATCTATTTTCATTTAAATTTCTCACTATGAAAAGCACAATTCCTTGAAAATATCGCTTGAGTAAACTTTAAACTGCACAGAGCTATACTATATAAAATATTCGACGAAATTTATCGCCATAAAAAAGCCGTTTAGATCACAAAGGAGTTTCCCAAAAATAAGTTTTTAAACGGGAACGCATTTAATTTCGAAAATCGATTTCGTCTCGAAGTCGATAACTGGAAGGTGGTTTGAATAAAATGTTGTAATTTAAATAAGTAAGGGTTGAATGGAGAACGATCGTAAATTTATGTTGGAATTTAATGGGCCAACGTTACTACTGACTTCGCTACTATGGGAACTCGATTTTGGAGATTGGGTGAGAAGCTTTCGAGTTTCTATACCCTTCTATGCTTATATCAAATTTAAATTAAACACGGTGGTTTAAAATGAAAATTTAGATGAATTATATAACTGTTTCTAAAAGGATTTTTAATCATTGGTCAGTTTTCGATGCCTTAGGGGTATCTGCGAAATAGTTTTTCCGCGAAACAAGTTTATGACTACATATTATTAATTGTACGAGGTCAATAAAGAAGGTATCAAAGGTCTAGCAAATATAGTATGGTATTATGTTTTCCGTAACAATACGGAATATGGAAGAGAGCTTTAAAACGGCAAAAGATTCGCTTCTCACAATGTGGGATTTTAGACTCAGCTGACGCAAAACGTCAGTGTAAAGTGGTTGACGTCTTAAAAATTGAAGGTACATAATTATGGTATTAGCAGATTTTCCTTAGGGTCCCAGCAGTAAAGTTAGGACAATGTCTTTAAAAGTTTTTGTGGTGGTTGGTCTGGGTATTGTAAATATTTCTAGAGCATGCCACATCAATAGATATAGTTATATCAGAACTAAGATTACTAATAAACTATGTATCGATTCCATCAGTAGTTTACTTCTATAGAGCAATAAATATATCAAAACAGTACCAAAACTGTTAATTATTGGCAAAGTTATCTTTGAAACTTTCACTTTAATGAAATTGATCAAACTTTCAAAGTGGATATAAATTATAATTATTATTTTCGCGACTTGGCTTTGCGCTATTGATGGAAGATTAATTGTTTGAAAGATAAAAAATTATGTCTATATTTTCAGTATTCGCAAATTCGTACATTCATACAGTTACTATAGTATTTGTTTCAGGTCTGAATTTTTATGTGACCAAATAGTAGGGTGGGTGTACCAGTAACAAACCGATTAAGCGACATTTTGTAAGTAATTTTGATATTGAGAATCAATTATTACAACAATCATTGCAAAAAAAGAATTACATACTCCTTGTCTACCATAAAATCATGTAGCTTATTCCAATTTTCTTAATATCTGTTAGGTTATTTTTTTATTTAACAATTAATGTGGAAAGTCGTATTGTGCCTAAGGTTGACCAGGTTGTACCAGCAATGGACCAGACGTTAACCCAATAGTGAACCAATAAATAAAAAAAATATCTTAATGAAGAATAGTTTAATTTTAATCACTTAAATGTTTTGTACATAATAATCATCACAATTTATCAGTCTACAAGTTTCAAGTAATACTTAAATGCTCCAAGGCTCATAATGTTGTTAACTAATTTAACAAACAAATAATTAACAAGAGATTTATATAACTTACACAAGTATCATAATCATAACTTGCAATAAAATATTTATGAATTAACATTAATCAAAAATATAAAAAAAATAAAAAGAAAATAATGTAAGTACTTCTTTAAAAAATAAAAAGAATTAAATTTTTGGCATAAATTTATCCATTTCAGGAACTCTATAAAAACCTCGACTATTAGTCAAGGTCGGAATTGCTATCTTCTCTTCTATGGCATCTTTCAGGTACCAGATTTTATCACATTGTTCTGGCCAACGGAAAGTATTTCCCGTAGAAAAAGTCATTGTGCTTATCTCATAGAGATCACCATCAGTATCTTCTACAGTCCCTGGGAAATATGCCCCTTCATACTTGACGATCACGTAATCGCCTTTCTTTGGTTCTGCCGCGACCTTCAAAGATTTATGTACAATTAAAGGTAAATTATCATAATTATCATCATCAGAGTCTAAATTAATTCGAAGTCGTCTCATCTTTCTCGGAGCTGCTGGTATTTCTTCATCTGAACCCGATTCGTTTTTATTATTCTTCTTTGACAATTTTTTATTAGCTGCCTTAAGAGCTTTTTTTTCTTCTTGTTCTTTCTTAATGTTTTCTTTCTCATTCCAATATTGCATCCATTCACTGCTAGTTACTGCATCAGGTAGGCGAACTTTTTTACGCCTTTTCTGGTTGCCTTTAATTGGAGATTCTGAGGGCCACACAATTGCTGATGCAAATGCAGGGCTTATTGGTTGAAGGTATTTACTTGTAGAAGGAGATTCTTGCTCAATTTGCTTTGTGATATTAATCACTGAAGTTTCAGGTTGAGATGGCGTTTCAGTATTCAAATGGTCAACGTTGTTAATAAAATCCTCTTTCATTTGTTCTGGTATTTGGTAATTTCCTTCCTCATTTTCAAGTGCTGTAACATTTTTTTCCAAATCGTGTATATTTTCTTGCATTGTCTGTAAATTGGTTTCCAAGTTAGGCTCTTCTTCAACTCCCGTTTGTTTTACTCTCTTAGCTATTTTCTGCCACACATAAAACAACTCTTTCGCTGATTCGTCACCAGTCCACGCAGAATCTTGGTTTGCACGGAATTCTCGAACACGGGAGGAAGACATCAATGATTCAAAATACAACAAATGTTCAGGACCAATGAAAGCTGGTTTCTCTGGTATGTCGTGTCGGGAAGAATCAGTGATACATTTTTCGTAGCTAATTGCATTAGCATCAAAAGGATACAATCCACATTTTCTAAAACCATTGCAGATAACTTCTTTTGAGAGGTCATTGAATGTGGCCTCTAAAAGGGGTGCAAAGAGAGCCTTGGTAACGCATCGATGCCCAGTCCTCAATTTCCAATCATTAACAACCTTCTTCCAAGAATTCTTCAGTGGTCGGAACACAGATACGTCAGCTGGTTGAATGATATGAGTAGCGTTTGGATAGAATGAATATAAAATAATGCCATTATCTATACACAATTTAGACACTTCTTGATTTATATGAGACTTATGGCCATCTACCAGCAACAAAACAGGAAATTTTGTATTTTTTTCTTTTAATTTTGGGACCAAAGTATTTGCTATATAGCCATAAAAAACTTTTGATGTCATCCATCCCTTTTCTGACTTACCAATGCTCCAATCTTTATTAATTTGTCTAACGATTTCAGATGGTATGCGGGCATATGGGTATATAATCAAGGGTGGTAATATGGTACCAGATGCTGCAAAAGTTCCTAGTACGGTTATGTTCTCCTTCTCTTTTTCATTTATTTCGTAAAAATTTTTATACCCTCGCGGACCTAACACTAAACCAGAAGACGGGCTAGTTTGAAATCCAGATTCATCTGCATTAATAATCCTTTCGGGATCTTCTAAAATATCGGCTACGCCTTCAGCGACTAGGTATTCTTTTAAATTTGCATGCCACTTTCTCAACGCAGTTTCTGTTACCAGACTTCTTGAAATGTTTATAGATTCCGCATGACGTGCAGCTATATCTGGATGTCGTTTTAAAAAACTAGAAAACCATTTTCTGCCTGGCGTATTCTCTTTAAAGGGATTTGGCCGATTCTCGTCAGTAACAATTTTCTTAACAGTGTCAACTACCATTTCTTTATTGACTGGAAATCCCTTCTTTGCCATTGCTATTATCCAAGTTTTAAGCAAAGATTCCTCTTGCTTGGTCAATATAGTGGGAGGTCCCATTTTTCGTTGAACTGGATATTTTAACTTTATTTTATTTATGACTGTAGTGTGGGGTATGTTGTATTTTCGACACGTTTCTCTAATTTTTGCACCTTTACTTATTTCGTCAATCGCTTTTAACACATCTTCCTCCTTATAGTTAAAAAAAGTTCTTTTCGGCGGCATTGTCTATAAAAAAAATGTAGGTGGTCAATTACTGGAACAAACTTGTAGTATAGATATTACCAGTAATAAACCACTGGCCTACAACTGGAACATTGTGGTTTTTGTAATCGTTTTTTTAATAATAACTGCCTGCCAAATAAAGCAAATCAACATGCAAAAGAAAAAACAAAAAATGTATCAAAAAGCTAAATCACCAGTTGTAGACCAAATGGAATATTACTGGAAAATCATTCAATTCGTGTTCCATTAGTTTACCGATGACAACTATTGATTTAAATTAGCAATTTCTGATGAAATAAGACGTAATATAATTGCTTTACAAACCACATTACGCAATTAATTAAAAAAAACGGTTACAGCAATTGATATAAACAAAGATTTAAACCGATTTAAAAAACTTACCGTCGAGGTGTCGCTTACTAATATGGCCGCCCGAAACGAAGTGAACGATTTTCGTTTCAAATCTTGTTTTTAAACTGATGTAGATGGCATGTTTGTCGCCTTTATTTATGACTATATGATTCGTGGAACTACGGCAGTGCTACCAAGCGTAACAAAAGTGGCGGGAAATTCGACAGGAGGTTAATATTTTGGTGTGAAATTAGAAATGGTTCACTACTGGTTCCTGGTATGGCACTGGTGCACCCACCCTATATCATGGTTTTTATATACCTAGAATGCAACACGTGTATAAATTGATCTGAATATTACATTTGAGAATTTCGGCTGTATTTATTATTTTTATGTGGCAGGCAGTTGTTTTTTTAATGTATCATCAATACGTCTCACTCCTGTGCACGGGCTTCTTCTACACCTGAGAGGGTTTATGATCTAGTCTATCATGCTGGCCTAGTCCTCTATGAACTTAAATACAAAGTTTTGTTACCGGCATTATTGTTCTAACTAGACATATAATCGCAAACACTCGACTCTATTAAAACCAGTGAATTATTTCTATAGAAGCCCAAAAGCGCAGCTGCCTTACAAAATTCCGAATTTAACCTCTAAATCTTAATTTAACATATACATGAGAATATCCCGACAATAAACAATTATAAACTGGATAATACACAATCAAACGCACTTTTAACTTTATAACTGCCACTGGTTTGAACCTGCTCTTACTAACGCTTTCTCGAGATGCATTCGAGACGTGGCTACCAAGGGTAGTGTTTACCCAACATCGTTTGGTTTTATGTTATAATTTCCCCATAAACTAGCGCCGACAGGACTATCAAGGTAAGGGGAGTGCTTACTGGTTCACGTGACGCGCGATATAGGAAAGATACGGCACGACACCTTTGTCGATTTATTGAAATATTTGTTACATATTGTTTATGCCCAAATATTAAGATTCATTTATCCTGGTTTGACAAATCAAATGAAAAAGAAGCACTTAATCTACTAAGAACAGGAAATTGAATCAAAAAATGTCAATAGCTTGTACTTACTTAAAATACCACATAGATGGGTTATATTTATAATCATCAACCCTTATATTTCCTAGTGGTGGGCACTGGTCTCCTGTACAACTAAGAGGGTTCATGCCTTATTGGCCTGGCTAAATGTGAGTGAAGAACTACACACCTAAGAATTTATAAAGTGTACACGTTTCATCACGATGTTTTTCACCGTTAAAACAAATGTGTGGAGTGAAATTGGTAGATAGAGTGAGGAATAGTGTGATAAGGGAAAAATGTGGATTAAAAGTCGACGTAGTGACCAAAATTGAAAAGGGGATGCTTAAATGGTTTGGCCACATTGAAAGGATGAATGGTTTCAGAGTTACGAAAGAGATTTACTGCGCGGGAATGAGTGGTGAAGTCGGTCGAGGACAGCTCAGGTGTACCTATAAAGACCACATAGGTAATTTATTCAAAAAGGGTAATATAAAGAGTCCTCGAAACCGACGTGCATGCATGAAGAGGATAATGTCAGTGGAGGAAGCGAAAGAGGTGTGTTTGGACCGTGGCATTTGGCGCTCTATAGTCTCTGCCTAACGGGAGACAGGCGTGAGTTTATGTATGTATGTAACAAATGATCATAATTAATCGTGAATAAACATTAATACATCTTATGCGACCGTCAATACCTATCACAAAACATTGAATTTTAAAACTATTAATTAAATTATTCATTTTTAACAACCATAATAAAATATCCAATAACAAAGTCGTCCTACCGTTCTCCCTGCACGGGACATCCCATAGTTACAACTTTTATTGGTCATTTTGAGATGATGGCCTGATAAAGTTGGCTGTTTGATTTTATGTCCTCCGCCATTGTTTGAGCCGCGGCGGAAAGTAATTATGTATACGTTTATGATTTGTTGTCGCCCCGCGGCGTTTCCCGTGATTTGTAAACTTGGAATATTTGTCATAGATTTTTTTGGTCCTTTTGAAGGAATGTGGTATTTTTGTTTATTGCAATAAGTCATATTAATATTTCTTGTAATGTATGATACACAATAAAAAAAAACTAAACTCGTTTATTAGGAATGATTTTTAAACAATGCAATTATTGTATGTAGATTTATCTGTAAGTAACGTCACGTCGTTGCTTAGTTCATAGTCCACGAACTTAGGCCAACCATAGAAGAGAAGAAAAAGCAAAAACATAAATAGAATAAAGAAAGAAATAGCATAATATACCGAGCGTATGAATAGATTTTTTGATAAAGCATCCTTATTACCTACCTCTGTAAATGTTAATACGAAAGAAAATGAGTAGTTTACGCTTTCACGAGATATTTATTGAACCAAATTTCAACAATTTCAGTACACATAAAGACGGAATTTTAATACACTACACGCTATTTATCCTGACTTAAAAAACGTATCTATAATATTTCTTTAAAGCATTGCTAAACAAAATACATGCTACAAAGCGGGTTCAAGCCAGTCTTCCAATAATTCTTGAATAACCAAACAGATACCCAAGCACAAAGGCATTAAATCAGAAGATAATACCCTCAAACGATTTCTTCTTTGATTTGTTTTATCGCCAATTCCCCTGGGATTATAAAAGCCATGAAAAAGCAATGGGATTAGCGGGTACGATACATCTGATGTGTATTATCGTAAAAATTTCGTAATTAGAGCATGGAATCCGGTGTTTCAAATTTATTAGTTAAGTGTTGCTTAAGTATGATTCTTCATGAATCCATATACGTCCCATTACTGGGCACGGGTCTCCTCTCCCATGGAGAGGGTTTAGGCCATAGTCCACCACGCTGGCCTTGTGCGGGTTGGCAGAATACATACCTAAGAAATTTCCTTCACCGTTAAAGCAAGTGATAATTCAATGTGAATACACACATAACTTCGAAAAGTCAGAGGTGTGTGCCTGGGGTTCGAACCCGCGACCACCAAGATTCTCGACCGCGTGCCTAACCCTCTAGGCAATTACTGCTTACTTTAAGTATGATTAGTTGGTATTAAAACGTTTGAGAATCTACAAAGTGGTTCAATCCGAAATCGAATATTGATCATAATATCATCATAAAAGTGGGGTCAATTTAGACTTAGTATTTCCTTCAATTTAATAGTAGTGAAGAGTTTGGAAATGTGTTCGAGAAGCGATAATATTCTTGTCTTCTTTTTTTATATTGTTCAAAATGGAATTCGTTTGTTGCGCTTTCACAGCTTATTTGTTGAACCAATTTTTGTTAAACGCTTGATATACTCCTGTTACGTTAACCTTATGGTTAAAATTAAGTATAGAAATACCTCTCTGCCTACTAACAGTCTACTAGCCTTATCGAAGTATTCCCTCGACAATTCTTCGTAACACAAAAAGCCTCGGCACCAATCGTTACAAAACTTTTCTCATTCGACAATAACTATCTGACGACAGAGTCGAGGTCGAACATAATTGAAATGAAAACGGTTTGAGAAAATTAATAACGAATTTTCCACAGGTCCCTCGGAAATTGTTGATTAAATTTCCATACTTGCTGGGCGTCAATATATTGTTTGACGGAAAACTTTGCAATTAACGTTTTTGACGTGTTTATGATGAGTTGACGACAATGATTGTTACTCATTGGTTTTGTGTGATGTTGGAGTTCTTAGTTTTAAAGTTATTTTAGTCGATATCATCTCCCGGGAATAGGACCCAAAGTGCGTAGAACTTTTTTTTTTTTAATATCCTATACAGGATCCCACTGCTGGGCAAAGGCCTCCTTCTTTTTCTTCCAAATTTCTCTGTTTGTAGCCAATTTACGCCATTCCCTCTCAAGTAGAACTTGGTAAGTGAAAAAATATACTATACTTATTAATCGTCTAATCGTCATATCATAATCAACCCCTATTCTTTACAATTGAGAGGGTTTAGGCCTCGGTCCACCACGCTGGCCTTGACCAGGATGGCGGACTACACCTCTAAGAAATTCCGAAGAACATTTTAGGTGTGTTGTTCTCTTCATTGATAATAAAGCCGTCTTTTATAGTCTAAGGCCAAATATCAGTCTGACTGTATAATTAAGCGTAAGAGTGTCCTCAAAAACAAACTTCATAGGACAAGCAAATATTCATCAAAAAGAAAATTTAATAAAACCTAATTCATTTGCAATTAATTAAACATCAAACGCTAATTTTAAGACTATCAAATTATAATCCACTTCATTTGTTCGTAGATTTTAATATTTACTTCTTTTGTGAACTTGCGACTAAGACTTAGTCCTAGTCCTTGATTCTGTTTGAGTAATTAGATATCTTCTATTCATGTTTTTATTCCTATAAATAAAGGCAAGTAGGTAGGTAAAAGAATTACAGGTTTTTATTTCGCGCCGGTCAATATTATATTAATAGTATATTAAACACAGCCTTAGTAGAAAAAGTCCAGACATGGAGTTATGAGTAGAAAAAAATAATATATAGGTACATACGGTATTTATTAATTACACCCAAGCTTCTCTATTAAATGACTTATTGTTTACCTGAAACAGAAAAAAATTGACATAAATAAAAGAGTATTAACTAAATAGTCATATATAATTATACTCTTGAACAAAATATATACATAACATTAATTTGTTCGTATCAAAAACCACTATATACTTTTCAGTCAATGCCTCATATTTTATCAATCAATATTTGTAAACAAAAGGGTACCTTATGTTCTCGGGCTAGAATACCTTGAGGTTCAGACACAGAATTTATCAACACCCAGTATCGACGATCGAAGCCTCAAACACTAGGCACAAACATATGATGTTTCGAATTTCTGACGTTATTTTTCACATTAATAAGATTAGAAAACAAAGTCATGAAATCTATCATTTCACAAAACATATTCCATCTACCTTTTTCATAAAAAATCATTTATTCATATAAAACATCGGGCTTACAATAGCATAGAAACTGGTACTATTTTTCCATTGCATGCTTTTTTTCAGAAATTCGCAAACTAGGTTCGCCTAGACTAAAACCAAACCTCAATACGAAACTTGCCCAGCAATGTATCTGAGCTGATACATACTCTGCTAGAAAATAGACCAATTATAATACAATTCCAACCCTGATAATAAATAAAAAAACGTCAAAACTAGTAATAAACCAACCCGAAGTCTATAAAGGGACGATCCACCCTCGAACCCTTATTTATATAGCGTCCGACACGGTCTGACCGCCTTTAAAACAGGTAACAAATTACCAACTTGCCCTTATTAAACTAACAACAGGCGGGTTTGGACGATGAAGACCGTGTTTTTATTCCGTTTTGATATGTAATTCATTTAATGTTTTTTAGTTAGAGATTCACAGCATAGCCACTACTACAACTTTTTTATTCCTATACCGTGGGTTGTCTGGAAGAAATCGCAGCTAGCGATAAGACCGCCTGTTGTAGCTATATATTTTTATTAATTATTGTCAAAGTTGTTGGTTTCAATTAGACATTAAGGTTATGTTATGTGTTAAATTAAGTATCTATATATATTAAATAAATAAATAAGCATAGAGTGGAATATGAAAAGTAAACGTAAGAGAATGATTAAGACATTTACGGATCGAGATGACTGAAAACATTTACTTTACAACTGAGTGGATTTAGGCCTTAGTTTACTACGCTGGCCTATTGCGGGCTAGTGGACTACCTAAAAAATTCATAAGGACTTTTAGGTGTGCAGGTTTCATTAGGATGCTTTCCGTCTAGACGGAGATCCCAGAGCCGCCAGACCTTACTTATTTTCTGATGGACGAAATGTAGACCATTGGGTAGTCTTAGTATGTACTACCATCGTATGCATACTCGCTAACTTGGTCGAAGGGCCAACTTACAGATATCACCTGGTCTATTCAAAGTTAAAGCAAGTGACAATTTGTTTTTAATACACGCATAACTTTTAAAAGTGATAATTAGTATATTACTATTTATTAGTTAATATGGCCACCCTACAGCGTTTCGGTAGAAAGTTACTACCTACACTAGGAATGACTGTGTTAAGCCAAATGTTGAATATTTCACAGTTTAACTTTAATCGGTAATGAAAACTCCGTGACAATTTCAACTGTTTATAATTGTTTGTAAACAGCCTAATTGGTATGACGTTCGAAACTCAGCGTCATGAAATACCATCTTTTTTATTATTATTAAATTAAATTATCAATATTACAGTGTTTAAATTAATGAAGAACATTAATCTCATAACAAAATTTAGCACAAAATCAAAACTCTAATCAATTTACATACTCCGCTATCATAGAGATTGCGCAATTCGTAAAACTAAAGTTAATTTTATTGCAAAATGAGTCATTTTATAATACCCATCAAAGCAATTTTGAAAGCGAATATCTAAAATACCTTTCTCTCCTATGACAAAATATTCAAACTCTCACTGAACTACTAATAACCAATTGTAATAGACCCCCCTATGTACTCCCTCCCATACATAACCGAGGTCTATTTAAGTTAGCCGTCGCTTGCAATGGAAAATCGCAGGAAAACTTGTTCACCTGCTCAATAAAACTGCTCCAACTTCTTGCGGTGTTAGATTGCGAAAGTTAACACCATAAAGTCGACTGGCAACTAGTTGCTACAGGTTTGTTTACTGTAAACTTTTACTTATTGCGGGTAGGAATAAATTTATGGAAATATGTAACCGTTAGACTAGCGTAAAAATAAATTCTATCAAAATTCTGTTTCTAATATATAATCGTTAGGCTACCGTAAGGATGAATTCTAGGTAGGTTCTGTTTCTGAAAAATATATAATCTGTCATTGTCCCGCAGTACAAATATGTGCTATTGAATCTCGATGGTCACGGGTTCAAACCTTAAGCACACACCTCTGACTTTTCGAAGTTATGAGTGTATTTAAAATTAATTATCACTTGCTTGAACGGTGAAGAAAATCATGGTGATGAAACCTGCACACCTAAAAGCTCTTAGGAATTTCTTAGGCGTGTAGTCCGCCAACTCGCACTAGGCCAGCGTGGTAGACTAATGCTTTACTCCTCTCTGTTGTCAGAAAGTCCTGTGCCCAGCACTGGTACCTACTTATATATATTGATGATGATGACGATTATAGTAAAAACTTTTCATACCCAAGAAAATACCTCAGCAATATCCCACGCATCCATTGAATATGATCATAGCATCGAAATTTGGTACACTTTAATTCACGTAGCTGCAATGCATTTGCATATTGCGCACTGATCCCGTGGGTCCTCGCTGATCTCAATATTGTAATGCTGGATGCGGAAATTTGCACCCATAATACAGGAATATACGGCACTATCGACCTACATTTCGTTGAGGATATACAGGAAAAGTCAATTAGACCAGCGTGGTGGACTAAGGCCTTATTCCTCTTAATGGTAGAGGAGACCCGTGCCGAGCAGTGGAACGTATATGGGTTGATGATGATGAATACAGGAATATTCATAGATTGAGACATACTTCCATAGAAGCCCAAAAGCATTCCAAGTTAATTATTGTGTAATTTCTCTTTGTTGAGCACAGGTCTCAGGGTTTAGGCCTTAGTCCACCATGCTAATGTGAGTTGGCGGACTACATACCTAAGAAATTTAAAACTTTGAGGTCTGCAGGTTTCCTCACGATATATTAAGGAATGCGATCAGTTATTAATAATACACACATAACTTCAAAAAAAATACAAGGATTTTTTTTTAATTTATAAGAAACCTTCCTCAATATTAATACCTAAGAAATCCAAATAAATTTACAATTGGTTGTGATGTGTTTACTCTCACCATCCTTTATCCGAACAGGTAAATTCGTAACAATAATTCTGCGAAACCAAACGTTGGTACAATGAGAACAATACTATCATCTGGTCCCGTCAGATGCACACAATATAATTTCAAATTGAATGTGATTTGAACAATGTCAGTTTTACTCAGCATGGTGTCCGAAGAAGAGGCTGCGTTCGTACTGATAGCGGGTATTGAAATATTTTAATTGACAGAACAATTTTGATATACAGGGTGGCCAAAAAGTCGTGGATCAAACGAAACAGAGAGATGAAGGAGGTAATTTCCAACAAAAAATCTTTCTACAGCATGGCCATAACTTCATTGCACGAAAATTTATGCATACTTTTGTGTTTTTCAAGGAAAGTACCGAGTTTTTTTACAATTTAATCAATAAAAAAAACAAATTGATTAAAACAATAAAACAAAAGGTTTTGTATTATGACTCGATAATGTATCAACACAAAAAAAAAGTATTGCAGCTCGTGGTACCAAATTTAACGAGCAATTAATTTTTTCCCGTAAATTTTGAAGCAATACAAAAAATTACTTCTCACTTTAAGAGCATCCTGTGAAAAAAAAATGTATTACGGAAAAGTGACCCTGTATCAAAAAAACTTGCTGATTTAATGTTGTTTCAAATGAGGTACAACACTTTACTGAATGACCTTTACTTTTGGTTTTATGGTCGATTTTTCATATCAAGATGCAAATTCATTAAATTTGCCTTATTCAAAATAATTCATTATTCTATCATAAACGGCCAGTTTTTTGTACTTTGGAATGCTAGAACTGTTCTGTTCTTGTTACACTTAGGGTTTATGAAAAGGACAGAAACTCTTTCACACTAACCATTTAATCCATTGTCGAAAAAGTGTCTTAGTTCAGGTAACTAATCATTTTTAAGAAACAACAGGTTCATCACAACTCTGTGAAAATAAACTGGAGCCATCATGAAATAAAAAGAACAATTATGACTTAGAGGTTTAATGATTTTTTTTTTACATTAAATGTTCAAAGTGCCTACCTCTAACCGTAATGCACAATCTGCACTGCCTAATAAAATTCGCACGTAATCGGCGGAATGTACCTGTGTTATTCATAATTCATAACCTAGCAAACTCGAGCTTCTGTCGTAGTTCTTGTTCGGTTGAACATTTAATGTAAAAAAATAATTCATTAAACCACTAAGTCATAATTGTTCTTTTTATTTCATAATGGCTCCAGTTTATTTACACAGAGTTGTGATGAACCTGTTGTTTCTTAAAAATGATTAGTTACATGAACTAAGACACTTTTTCGACAATGGATTAAATGGTTAGTGTGAAAGAGTTTCTGTCCTTTTCATAAACCCTAAGTGTAACAAGAACAGAACAGTTCTAGCATTCCAAAGTACAAAAAACTGGCCGTTTATGATAGAATAATGAATTATTTTGAATAAGGCAAATTTAATGAATTTGCATCTTGATATGAAAAATCGACCATAAAACCAAAAGTAAAGGTCATTTAGTAAAGTGTTGTACCTCATTTGAAACAACATTAAATCAGTAAGTTTTTTTAATACAGGGTCACTTATCCGTAATACATTTTTTTTTCACAGGATGCTCTTAAAGTGAGAAGTAATTTTTTGTATTGCTTCAAAATTTACGGGAAAAAATTAATTGCTCGTTAAATTTGGTACCACGAGCTGCAATACTTTTTTTTTTGTGTTGATACATTATCAAGTCATAATACAAAACCTTTTGTTTTATTGTTTTAATCAATTTGTTTTTTTTATTGATTAAATTGTAAAAAAACTCGGTACTTTCCTTGAAAAACACAAAAGTATGCATAAATTTTCGCGCAATGAAGTTATGGCCATGCTGTAGAAAGATTTTTTGTTGGAAATTACCTCCTTTATCTCTCTGTTTCGTTTGATCCACGACTTTTTGACCACCCTGTATTTAAATTATATTGTGAAAACTGAATAACTGAATAGTAAAAAGTACGAGGCTGTAAATAATAAATAAGAAACTATAACTGAATCGCGGTATTCCGCATAAGTATGTGCCGTGCGTTCTAGTTTGTTTGGGTTTAATTCATGGGTCGGGAAAAGTGTTATTGTTTTTTTATTAGGCAATTCTTGGATTGGTAACACTCCAGATAAATCCAAAGCGCTAACCTAACTATGTTCATCACCCGCCATCATCGTTATTAACTTGCTGACACAAAAAGTCAAATGCCTGTGATCATAAAGGAAAAAGTAGCTAAGTATATTTATATATCAAATACGGGAGTCCCAGGTTAGCGTTGAAGCATTTTTCAACCTTCCTTACTTAAAAAAAGGTTCTTAATTACTGTTTACCGAAGTTTATTTCAATTTTCAATGTCACCTACTTTAAATCGCTCTACCCCCCGCTAATCGCCGTCACTCGAACCCCACCAGAGGTATTTAGCCCTAATTTACGAGCAGATATCACTTTTACTGTTTAAATAATGATTTTATTCACAAAAGCGGCGTTTTATACCGATTTTATAGAGGGAACATCTCGTAAAGTCGGTTAAGGGCCGCCTCCCGCAGTCGAGAGCGCCTGCAGCGTTCCGACAAATAAAGCGTTTTAAGTGAAATATTTACGCTAAATGCCCACTTAATACATGTAAATTGTTATTAGTTAGATAGATTCTTTGTTTAATCAATGGATTTTTATTGGAGGAATAAATTTTGGTTCTTTGGCTTACGTAGAGTGTGAAGTATTTGGTAATGATGTTTGGTTTTTAATTTTTTTTTTACCAAATATGGCTGTGCTTTGGCTCAACACCATTATGATCAAGCTTACGTCCTACTGCTTGGCATGTGCCTCCTCTACAAAGAAGAGTTCTAGACCTTAGTCTACCACTCTGAAATAGTGCAATTTGGTTGACTATTTTACGGAAATTTCTACGAACTTTTAGATTTACAAGTTTCCTCACTATGTTTTCCTTCAGCGTGGAGCACCGTACCTACATGATTATCCAGTCTGAATTATTTTACTTTTATGATGGACTTATATCACGATCAATTTTCTAATTCCTATTGAAGATTCTTTGTTGCAGAAATGAATAGCCTTGCTCTTAACATAGGGCATTGGTGAACCATGTAATCTTCATTTCTGCTTTCAATCTTGAAAGCACAAGCATGACTTATCTAGGTCGTATCACCACTTCAAATACACATTTAATACTGCAATTTCCATTTTAACCAACACAATAGGCAGCTCAATATCGTTAAAACTGTATTTCGTCAATGCAAATATGTACGGCGCTTTGAAATGGGGCACCAACTCGCCTATAGCGTTACGTAAAATGCATTACTTCGGTTGAAAAATATTCGGCGTTCAATGGATTCTCATATACAGCAAAAAATGTGAGTGTACTTCCCTAGAAGCCCCAAAGCGTCACACGTTCATTATGTAATTTTTAGTTTTTTTCATAATCATTCTCTTGGCCTGTTTTACCATATAAAATTTTTTGGAGAATTCAGCCCGAAATATTAAATATGCCCAAAAAATGGCAATAGGCTCGCCCCCCTATTACATGGGGATATTACCCCTATTACCTGGAGAATTCTATCAATTTCTAAGGGGGTTTTAAAAAAAAATCAAAACAGTTATATCCTAGTCCTATCGAATAAAATGTATTATGTTTGTTAATGGTATTTCTTTTTGGAAACTCAGATACCTCAGCTATCTCGAGTAATTTATATCACTGATGAGTCATGGGTTTTTGTCCATAATCAATATCCGTCTGTTATTAGTCATTGTCGAAGGTCTGACGTAATTTTTCGTATATCCTTCAATTGTTCACATCCGATAGTGAGGACTCGTTTCTAAACTGCCGAGTGGTAGTCGTAGGTTCAAATCCCTCATGAGCTATTTTAAGATTTTTTTTCATATACGACTTCCAATAGATTATTTGGTTTTTAATTACCAGTTTACATTATTATGCTAGATTTTTACAAGAGAGCATCTAATTATTGTGTTATAATACACACGGGACAACACTATTTTAATATGGAGTCAGATCTAAGTAAGATCTGTTGGGTGTTTGTTTTATTTTTTATCCCTACAATCTATAGAACTCTTAAAAATCCTATTCCAAACTAGACCAATCCTTTTAGACGCAACTATACAAGAAGCCTAAGCCGCCTTATGCAAATTCACCGTTTTTATTGTAAATTAAGGGCGTCTAAAACACTCCGTATCGTCTCATTAGGGGGAATTGAAATTTTATCGGTTCGGCAGCCCTACAGCGTTGTGTCGGTATGAATAAAACATCAATACCGGTTTATATTGTAATGCATTGTAAATGTTTTTGTTGTTGTGGCACTTTTATTGTTTTATAATAGATCTACCGTGGGGTGAGCAGTGATGGCCTCGAGGTTTGGGCGCACGGTAGAGAATCTCGGCGGTCGCGGGTTCGAACCCCAGGCACACACCTCTGACTTTTCGAAGTTATGCGTGTATTTACATTGAATTATCACTTGCTTTAACGGTGAAGGAAAACATTGTGATGAAACCTGCACACCTAAGAGTTCTTAGGAATTTCTTAGGTGTGTAGTCCGCCAACCCGCACTAGGCCAGCGTGGTGGACTATGGCCTTGGGTATATCGCACGCTCTATAATATAGTGACCTAATTCAAGAAGCCGAGTCTAAGGTAAGTAAATGGGAGAAAATGTTATTTCGTCAAATACATTTTCTAGAAAAAAAAAAATGTTATGTTTAAAAAATATGTATACTAAATAGTTACATAACATTCATTACGATTTTATTTTTAAATCGGACTATATTTAATCACAAAGTGAATGAAGGTGAAAATACAAAATCTTGAATTAGGTCACTATATTTTTAAGCGTGCGATGTGTCCAGTGTAGTCAAAGCGGATAACTTAACTTCGAGACTATTTTGTACTATAACAAAAATCATCAGAATTCTTCCAGCTGTTTGAAAGTAACAGACTTTACACAGACAAATAAACAATTACTTTTGTAGGTATTACTACTACGGAATGGTTCCATGTCGAAACCATAGATCGAGCAGATACAAATAATTGTCTCTTATAATTAAATAATCAATAAGTTCGTCATCCACGTGGTGAGTTCGTTAACATATGCTTAAATTATTACATTTGTCTTTTCCACAAAAGTCTCTTCCCCTGTTTCGCAAACGTTTCAATAATCAAAAGAAATATGAACATAAGATTTATTTTACATGTTCGCTCGTCCTTTGATGTGATTCTACATTTTCCTTCATTAGACGGTTTTAATATTTCATGCTGCGAACTTTATGCGGCAATTTACATACGCTAAACATTTTGATGTGGAGGGAAGGGGACTATGTATTGTGTTAAGCTGGAACTTCAACAACTTGACTAGGCCAGGGAGGTGGACTAAGGCTTAAACGGTAAACCCAGTCAGTATTAGACCCTGTTTGAAGCACTTTGTTTCACAAATACACACTTATGTATATCTGTCTTCATCATAGAAGAGTAGTATATTTCTGCTACCAAATTTTATCGGCGATTTTATTTCTTTACTTTTTGATTGCGATGAGTTATTAAACCTCACGACTTAATGTATACATATGAATAATTAAAATAAAAAATAACTTGAATTTTCTAAATACTTAAATTCTAAGGAAAAATAACCGAACATTACCAAAAAGAATTATATCACACAAACAGTGTATCGTAATTTCGACCCAATTAATCAAGCGATAGACTACTTTTTCCATTGACAACTAATCATTACGAAATACGTCATTAATAATATCAAATCATCTACTGCTATAAAAATTCTCGAGACCACTGTTGCGACACCCGAGGCCAATCAATGATCTGATACATAATTTTAATATTAATTACCAGAATAACAGGAAATAGTTGCTTAATTCTAAAATGGGGCCGGTCATAGGTGAGTGGTAAATTGAATTACATACATACATACATAATACATATGTAAACGGGGCGTATTCTAGTAACTAAGGCAGGTAATAGCAAAGGTCATTACGAACCCCCTGTTGCTAAAGAAAATCTTAATCAATCAATCCCCTTTTCCATACTATTATTAGAAATTTCCTTTTTTTATTTTTTTTTTATCGCCTAAGCAGGCAGACGAGCTGACGGCCCGCCTGATGGTAAGCGGTCGCCGCCGCTCATGGACTTGGCAATGCCAGGGGCACAGCCACGCCGCTGCCTACCGTGAGGAAAAAACTCTTTTTAGCCTCGTGTCATAGCGCTCGGGGAGCACCGAGGAATATTTTTATATTTTTCGTTATAGGAACATCGCACACTTGACACTTTCTCCTAAGTAAAATAAAATGAAAAATATTAGACTACTTAAAAGTCAATCTAATTGCTACGATATCATAATGTAGTTACAATTACTGTTATTTTTGGGGTAAGAAATCATCAAGATCCACCCAGTCGAAAGTTCTGAAGTAACATAAATAAAAAAATACAGACAAATTGATAACCTCCACCTTTTTTTTTGGTTAAAAACTACTGAAGATGAGGCTAATTTATATGCCTAGGGATTTATCCCAATCTAAATAGCAAAGTACTGTCTGTCTAAGCACAATCTCATTTGGAATTTTTCTTATTTTGACAAAATACCCTCCACACGACACGGTTAACAGACATCGTGGAAAGCGGAATAATAATACATAAGATAATAAAGAAAATTTTGTCATGACTTGTGAAACGCCCTCAAGGTTGGTAGCACGCGTATTCAGACGCGTTCGGTGGGGACTGTGTGGGGGTCCACATCAGCAAGAATAAAAGAAGTGTTGCATTTTTATGAAAATTACCTTTTCTTGTGCGATAAATATTGCGTAACTTTACAAAAATTGCAAAGAAGAAAGTATGATAAATTGTGTTTTTGTAATACATAAAACCTTTTTGAAAGAACTTATAAGACAAGAATCATATAGATGTAATAGATGTTTATAAATTTTTAATGAAAACGACTTATTACTCAAGAATGCAGATTGTTTTGCTCTAGCTTGCGAAATAAAGGACAGGCTCGGAACCCCATCGAGACAAATTTAAATTATGTACAAATGTTTCGAGTTTGAGCTGAAGACCGAACAAAATTTTTCCCGATTGTGTAAGGACATTTTTTTTGGAGTTCTTTTGTGTATCTATTCAGCGATTAACTTTTTCTTATATCCTTTAATTGTCCATTTTAAGGTTGCCTTGAACTGATTCCCATGTGCGATTAGTTTCATTTTGTAATTACCGATATATACCGATTTTAAGCATACAATGAACCATTAAATCAATAAATATAAACCCCCCCTAAAAGCCCCAAGTCCGCGCCAGTCGGCTAGTATTATTGAATTTACCCAGTCCCGCACAGTCTCTTACACGACGCAGAAGAAAATTACCCAGGCGTAATTTACTTGTACCTATTACCCTCCTGGGTTAATTTTCCCGGGGAAATGCCTAAGGTTTCCCGGGTAATGTGTGCGCTTCGGAATGCTTAACGGATTTATTTATAAGCTAACGGTGTTGTGCTTTTTTGCCTTTACATTAGGGAAAGTTTATTAGATTTATGTAGGAAAGTAAAACAGAATCAGTGGAGTTGTGATGGCTCCGGGCTTTTGTCGCGCGGTGGGGTCTCTCAGGGGTCGCAGGCTCAAAGCCCACGCATACACTTCTGAGTTGTATAAATAATGAGTTATTAACACTCGTAATAAATTATGACCTCCTTTAATACTTAAGGAAAACATTGCAATTCCTCGCGATGCATTCCTCTGGGCATCTAAAAAGTTCTTAGGATTTTATTTTCCGCCGACCTCCTCAGGTGTTGAAGACCGGTGCCCAGCAGTAGGACGAATATGGACTGATGATGACGATGAATTAAATTTTAAAACTACTTCAGCTTTTTTTATTTCCTATGCGATTCTTGACCAACCATCCAAAAATAAATAGTAATCAAATCGAATATTTATATCAAACAAGCCACTTTGCCTTGGAGACGTCAAAAGACTTCAGGGAATATAATTAAAACGACTTCTCCCTATCAAATTAAAAAGAAATTAGAGGGTGCGCCGCCCGCTTAATTAACAAGTCTTTCGTATTAAAACAATGGCTCTTGGATATAATTATTGGATGACAAAATATATTTTTCTTTAATTTTAAGGTATAGTTGTAGTGTTTGTTTTTTTTTTTATTAGAAAATTCTTAAACAAGACGTCGGGAAACGTACCCGACAATTGACTCGCATAGATAACGTTATAATACTGTAACTGACAAAACGAGACTTCAGGAATGCCTATCCCATCCTTTCTGGAATATAACCGTATACAGGGTGTATCCAGACCGTAATCAGAAACTAAGGCAAGTAATAGATACGGTGATAACAAACTAATTAGCGTTAAAAAAGTCTCGATTTAAAAATGTATTGACGTTTTCCATACAACCATCGGTACTAAATGTATGTGGATTGTTTGGAAACCGTCAAAAATTGTATTTTAAAATAAATAGCATTGTTATTTCGCACTGATGTTTTATCAGTATCCTATAGAAATGTGCTTATAATATTGTCCTTTTAAATAGCACAATGGATTCAAAAGGTGCACCCGTAGAGTCTATAAAAATACTTTTAGTTCATGTACAATTTTAATATTAATATTCGGCTGTCGCAGCTTTGTTAAAGACACGATATTAAATTGCCATCGCTGGAATTTTCTCGAAATATTCCTTTGTAATTAATGACATTGCATACCCACAATAACGCCTTTACAACTAATAGGGCAGACAGAGGTGCTCTCTTTTAAGCTTCTAAGACTCACTAGATGTGTTTTAAGACCATGTTATGATGTATGTTTTATAATACAAAAGAAAAAATCAAGCAACTTAAACTTAACCAAAAACTGAAACAAAATGTTCCAACGAATTGAACCCGCGAACTCTGGATCGCTCTCCGCACACTTGTTCGTGACATGTTTGTTTGTCAGATGACATTCTGTGGCGCAGTTGGCTAAACTCCAGTTTGCGAAACGAGAAGTCGCGGGTTCGATCCCCGCATCAAAACAAATATTTGTGAAACCTAAAAAGTTGTTTCTTAGTTTCTAATACCCACGATACAGAACTTGTACCTAGAGTGGGGTCAAACTATGTGTGCGACTGTTGGGTGTATATTTGTAGATAAACATTACACTCGTATTTCTTTTGTCATGTTAATATCAGATCAGTGGAGTAGCATTACATGTCCACCGACGAAACAGCTGGAGATAAAACCCAGATTCATTAATCAATTTATTTGGATAAGAATATTGTAGATAAAATGGACACCATTTGTTTGACTTGTCTATACTCCGATACCATATGACGAGCGATACAGACGTCAATTCGATTCCTTAATAGAAGGTTTTTGAGAAAAAAGGGTATTTTGATTATAAAGGTAACCTATATTTTGAGTATATAGATTGTTTAGGGTATAAAGGTTAGATTCGTTAGATTAAAAAACAACTTCAACTAGACAAGCTAGATCTGTGACTTCAATCGCGAAATGTCCAATCAAAATAGGCTGACTACTGCAAGTAATAAAGTCTCTTGGCCCTTAGCCAATAGACTAATTTCTTGACAATTGTCTGGTACTAGTACGAACAATTGACTACGCAGGCCTAAAGGAAGTGAGGGCACAATTATTGCTATTGTGAATAGGAATATTTAATGCAATATCCTGTAGTAATTGTGGGATGAAGATGATTAAATGAATAACTGTTGAAAGAATTCAATTTGAGTTTAAGAAGGAAAATAATTTCAAGCAAAAAACTTTTTGAAAGACTGGGCAGTTAAATTCACTGTAATTGATTTACAGTAAGAAAAAAACGTTACTGTTGTTAATATTATTCATTCTATCTTGTATGTTTCAAACATATAAATAAAGAAGTGAATTTAAATAAAAAGTAAAATTGGCGGACTTATTGCTCTAAGCCATCTTTTACAATATAAAAATCGTGATGGGCTCCTTCACCGTTTAAGCACGATAATTAATCAGTTGCTAACATAAAATCACACACACAAACTCCAGTTCATCTTGGTAGAATAAACTTTGTGCTCAATAAAACTTGTGAGGCGGTCGAACAAATACTTAACGAAAACTGTGTAGGGTCACGAGCGTGACCTATTTAAACGGAAATTTCTATTCTTCCATACATACTACAAAAGACAAAAGTGAGCAAAAATATATTTATATCATTACGTAAATATAGTTAAATCCATTTTTTTAATGTTAAGAAACTAGATCTAGATTTTACCAAAAATTTTCGCTTTCGTATCACCATCTAAATACATGGGGTATTATGACTTTTGTAAAACTTGAAATCCCACCAAAAGTAAACCAGTTGAAAAAAACAGATATCATGACCAATTTAGACCTAGTTCCAATCAAGCCTCTACAGCCAGTTTAAAACACAATACCACTACACAAAACACGTCAGACTAACAAAAAAAACTACAGTATCCAGAGCTATGCAAACTGGGCAAATTTCCATAAAAGTTTGACTAAATAAATTGCGCTTTTTGCTGCGCTATAGAATATTTTACAAAGCAGTAGGCCCGCTCGATTCTATATCCGGGAGATAAAATTGAAAACATTAGTTTTAAAATTTAAAAAGACAAATGTAAAAGACCCCAAAATGCGAGCATTCTGATGGGGTTCTATCTGGAACTGGATTGACAGATAGATAATGTACCTTATAGGTACCTTTTTACATACATACCTAAATACATAGTCTCACGCCTGAATTACCAAGGGGTAGGCAGAGGTGCATTTCTGCAGCCACATTTCGCCAGATTTTACCGTTTTATTAATGGTTAAGACAAAGTGACATGTTTCAAGAATGAATCTACAATCAATGGCTAGTTGTAGGGGAGGTCCGTGCCCAGAAATGGGAAGTAAATGGGATGATGATGATACAAGTACAGACCTAAGTTAACTATTGATACAACAAAACTGTATTAAGACGAAACCTTTTATCCTAGCAACCTTCTCGCCAATACGTTGTTAATTTACGTAAATTCTATACAAGTCTTCATCTTCATCAACCCATATACGCCCACTGCTGAGCACGGGTCTCCTCTACCATTGAGAGGGTTTAGGCCATAGTCCACCACGCTGGCCTAGTGCGGGTTGGCGGACTACACACCTAAGAAATTCCTAAGAACTCTTAGATGTACAGGTTTTATCACGATGATTTCCTTCACCGATAAAGCAAGTGATAATTCAATGTGAATACACACAGAACTTCGAAAAGTCAGAGGTGTGTGCCTGGGTTCGAACCCGCGACCGCCGAGATTCTCGACCGCGCGCCCAAACCTCGAGGCCATCACTGCTTCATACAAGTAATATTTTTTTATAGTTTTAGAATCCTTTATTGTTTAGGTATGTTCGTATACCTATTGAATAGTATGATTCTAGTAAATCCTGTATTCATTTTTCAACTTTCAATGAAAAAAACTATTGTTAGTGACATAACTATATTGATTGATACAATAATATTTTCAATTTATTTTCATTGAGAACGAAATACACACGACAGTACATACATAATTCTGACACCACCCCTTAGCTATAAGTGTTGTGAGGTATTAGAAATTACGATAGAGTTTTCAAGGAAAAGTTTGCAGCTAACACAAATCAATGTCCCCCCGGGACATCGGTCCCCGCGGGTCGAACCTACAATATGTTATATCATAAGCTAACATCCATCTAGCTTCTAAACGGACGCTGAATTATCTATCACTTATAATCTACCACTGATGAGAATAAACTGGGTAATCTTAACTATATTTATGATTACAAAGCATTCATTAAAACAACATACATATTTGCGTGTCGCAGTGTGGTGGCAGAGGCCGCGGATTCGAACTCCGCACAAAATTATTTTTTGGGTCTGGGTGTTTGTGAAACGGAAGAAGTTACTCGTAGTCTCCGATACAACCGACACAGGACTTGTCTCCTAATGTGGGGTCAGAACTACGTATGTGGCTGTTGGATGTATTCATTAACATACTATTACTCTTATGAAATTGAATGAAATTTACATTGAATTATAATTAATATGGCAATGCCATGTCATGTTTGTGACGTGTGTAGGTCAACTCGGCTACTGGAAACTTGTAATTAAATACGAGATGAAACAAATGCTCTTAAACAAGCCCCAGACAGATGATACATTACTAACATTTGAGTGACGTGGGAAATGTTTTGATTCATTTTTATACTAGTAGGTTGAACCCTATATCAATGCATATTAGTGTGGTAATGAGAGGTCAGTTTATAATGGGTTGATGTATCAAAATATTTGAAGAGACAGAGGTAAAGCTTTAAATTGCGATTTCCACATAGGTAAGGTGTAATTTTCAACTATGTTATTTTGATATTTAGACATTTAAAATTTTATATTTATAGATAAGTCAACTTTCAGTCAAAGTTGTTTTATTTTTAAATATAACTCAGTTTAATACTTACCAATGTATTACGATAAAGTGTGGGGTATAGACAGATGCCGAGTTTGATTCCCGTGTTGATTATGTTTGTCTATTACTGATGTTTCACTAACGGAGTCGGTGAAATGTTTATATTATACAAACATACCACTGCCTACCCTTTTGGGAACACTTGTGTGTAAATTTGCATGTAAATGTGCATCAATATCATCTCAGTCCATATACGTACCATCGGACACAGGCCTCCTCTACGATTGAGAGGATAACCTTTAGTCCACCACGCTAGCCTAGTGCGGGTAGGCAGACAAGATCTTTATAACATTATTGAACTGAATAGTCGCCCAAACTCAACGCATTCTACATAGTTTACTTAATCGTTCCACAAATATCCCTAATTTTATGCTTCAAGTCCCATATATTCAGATACGGCGGAATTTTCGCACGCAATCCCGATAGCAAATATAATTACGGAAACTATCGGGTCGCGTCTGGAATAACAAACTGTCCATTAAAATTCTGCTGTTTCCTAGAACACGGATGTATTAATTTGGGTATTCTGATTCATTTTCCGGGTATAGTAATAACTGCCATGTTTACGGCTCATGTAATACAAAAATAAATGAGTGCTATGTGAAGGATTTGATTTCCAGGTAGAACAAATTTTAAGAGGTTTTCGTTTATTTTTTGTAACCGCATAGTTTAGGAACGGGTCAAAAAAGACTCGGGAGAAACGTCATTAGTTTTTTGATATTAGAAAATTCTCAATTAAAAGTACCCGAAAAACGCTACAATAGTCTCGCCTCCATGTGATAACATTGGATTAGTCTATATCTAAGTATAAACAGAACTGTATCCCTGCCTATACTTTGAGGAATACGTGCGTGTGTGAGTAAATAGTAGGTATGTATAAGTCATATTTTTTAAGCTAAAAAAATATTATATTAAAACCCTAGAAACTAGTTTCTTCTGCCCTTCGACTTTTAAAATTAACTCAACCTACAGCAATAATTAATAACAGATTTGCTTCTTTGAAAACTACTCGCTTGAAAACTGAAGCGGTTTACAATAATCCGTGGAAGCCTCACATCGCGGCCGCGTGTTCAATTAGCGCTTTCTGAATGTTTAATGGAAACTGGAAATGGCAGACTCGCTATACGCTGGTTACATTATGAGCGCCATGCACGGTACGATTCGTCTGTACGATCCGTTGATCGTATACTGAATCGATGGTATATGTCAAGATCTTAAACGATTTTTGGACGAAATTTTTGGTTCGATCAATGGTCAATGGTCGAGAATTAATAACTTTAAATTTGATAATTTTTAAACAGTGTTTCACGATGTAAATACATTTATAAAGATCGTGATTGAAAACTTAGACAGACAATAGCCACGGTGATAACAAATACCGGGAACTCAAAAAAAAAGGATGTTGACAAACCGCTTTTCCTTTAAAGTAAGGGTTCGGCAACTTAATCGTTAGTAGAAACTTAATCGTATGTCAGAAGTGTCTTGGTATGTACATGTATGTAATATGTATGTTTGTGTAGTCATGTATTCATATTATATATTTTATAAAAGTAAGACCTTATTATGTATTTTCTATGTATGTATGTGTCTATATTTATATTTATCTATGTATGCATTGCAACATCAATACCTATGCATCTATTCGTGTTTCTCTGCACCACCCTGAGGTTGAGTGATAGATAATGCCTTCGGCTTTAAGTCCGCCTTTATACTATGTACATGAAGCATAAATTAATAAATACCAATAATACGTACGTGATAAACCTATCATTAATATTTACCTGAAACAAAAAAAGATATATATTAATATTTTGCCCGCAACTCCGTCTGCGTGGACTACAGGGTTGGGTTCAGAAGGAAAAAAAGTTGTAGTATTTTATTCCGCAGAGCCCCATTTACTTAAATATACAAAAATCATACAAATCGGTCAAATTGTTTCAACGTGAAACCGTAACGCGCCGGTCGACGCCTTGAGTATCATTATTGCGCGCTTGATCATTATTTTGAAACTGCGATATCTTCTAAGATACTCATTGAAATCAAATGATGTAAAGGACAAATTTATTTTGTATTAAATACTTGTAATGAATAACGTATTTATTTGGATAAGGATTAATATCATGTTTGTAAAAACACCTCCACAAATAATGCTTTATTTAAAATAAATTTGGTTAGAATAAAAAACGTTATAGTGAGCCAACCTTAAAAGATAGACATATGCCGTCGCGGACTTTTTTTTAGAATTTTTAAAGGGAAACAATTCTGTCATACATTATTTTAGCGAAACTTTAACCGTTTCTGCAGCGCACGCAGCGGAAGCTCACAAAAAGGAAAAAAAGTCCCCGATTTTGAAACATTCTTTATTGCTGCTCCGCTCCTATTGGTCGTAGCGTGATGATATATAGCCTATAACCTTCCTCGATAAATGTGCTATCAAGCAGTGAAAGAATTTTTTAAATCGGACCAGTAGTTCCTGAGATCCTAGCGTTCAAACAAACAAACAAACAAACAAACAAACAAACAAACAAACAAACAAACTCTTCAGCTTTATAATATTAGTATAGATTAACGATAGTTTTCAACGAAATTGTAAAAACTCGCTTATCCTTTTGATTATGTTGATAACATACATGAGATAAATACTATATGTCAGTATGCATAAAGGTTCCAAATAAAATATTAATTCTTACTTAAAACACATGCAATTCACGTTTGAAAGTATCCACAATTTTTAACAACTGTAATATAATACAGAAACTTTAAAGGCGATCGTACCATAGTTATCTTGCCCCATATCTCGCTAATCCATAAAAGGGTAGACAGAAATGAGCCTATTACCTATCTAGGGACGCTACCACACGCGTACTTCTGAACCTATTAGGACTTAAATGAGAATCTAAGTAATAAGTATCGAATTTCTTTGCTTTTTATTTTTAAGTACTTAAAATGTATACTAAGGCAATTGATTTCACAGGTAAGTAATGGTAACAGTGGAAGATATTTATGGGTATATATTGAAAACTAGATCTCTGAATGGAGGGCAGACATTAATTTAAGACTCACATTTAGCTATTAACAATTCCTATACTATAAAAGGGAATCTATTCCGGGATCACAATCATTTTGTTTGATATTTGTTCATAGAAGATTCATATCTTGGTATTGGGTTGCCAATCCCGAGTTACACCTCCACAGTCCACGTGGTCTCATCCGGTAACTGTGATAAGGCAATGAGAAATTGCAATTGCATTATTACACGCCACCGTAACAGGGAGCAAACCCGCCAACACGCACTGGTCAGCGTGTCGTTTTAAGGCTATTTTCCTCTTATGAGCATGTCAATATCGCGAATGGCATGCCAGAAGAGACGCCTATGCCCAGCAGTGGGTCGAAAAAGGGGTGTAAATGATGATGATGAGAAGCTTCATGAATCCATGAAGATTTATTTATTCTAGCTCTTATACTTCCCACAGCTAAGTACAGATCTCCCCTATAGTTGAGAGGGGTTAACCCTTACACATCAGAAATTTCTAACAATTTTAAGTATGCAGGTTTCCTCACGATATCTTCATTCACTATTGATATAAGTTATCTTCTTCTTCTTCTTCATCAACCCATATACGCCCACTGCTGAGCACGGGTCTCCTCTACCATTGAGAGGGTTTAGGCCATAGTCCACCACGCTGGCCTAGTGTGGATTGGCGGACTACACACCTAAGAAATTTCTAAGAACTTTTTAGGTGTGCAGGTTTTATCACGATGTTTTCCTTCACCGTTAAAGCAAGTGATAATTCAATTTGAATACATACATAACTTCGAAAAGTCATAGGTGTGTGCCTGGGGTTCGAACCCGCGACCGCCGAAATTCTCGACCGCGCGCCTAAACCTCGAGGCCATCACTACTTATACGTTATAATTGAATAAAAATATACACATAAGAAAAGTGCATGCCTAAGGTTCGAACTTACGGCTCCCTGCTACTATAAAAATAATTGCAAGACAGTGGTTCACCACGTTCTAGGCGGCCCACTCACTCCGCCGATCCACCTACCCAGCTGTCGAAATACAAACGTTTTAATTAAAATTCAAAACAGAAATAAAAATTTAACGCTCATTACGTCTAATTAAAATAATTGTGTTTTTTCACGTTAAGCATTAATTTCACAGTCGTTGAAAACACTCGGTGTTAATTTATCGGTGGACTTGTAAAAACGCGATTCTCAAGAATACAACGGTGTTCTTAATTAATTCGCCGATTAAGTTTTGAACAATTAATGAAACGTGGTTACAGTGAAATAGAAATTGTTAATTTAAGTTTCACAAAGGAGAGCCGAGGTTTGAGCTCAGTGGCGTGCCATAGGAGAGGTCTATGTCCAACAGTGGGCGAAGTAAAGGCTGATGATAATGATTATAATGAAGTGGCACGAGTATTGTGATTATACTGGTCGAGAATCTCGGCGGTCGCGCGTTCGAACCCCAGGCACACACCTCTGACTTTTCGGAGTTATGTGTGTATTCACATTGAATTATCACTTGCTCGGTGAAGGAAAACATCGTGATGAAACCTGCACACCTAAAAGTTCTTAGGATTTTCTTAGGTGTGTAGTCCGCCAACCCGCACTAGGCCAGCGTGGTGGACTATGGCCTAAACCCTCTCAATGGTAGAGGAGACCCGTGCTCAGCAATGGGCGTATATGGGTTGATGAAGAATAAGCGATAGCTTTAGTGACGCTCCTTCTATAGAAGTCCAAAAGCGTTACCCGTTAATTGTGTACTATTTTGTTTTAAAAAAAAGGTGCCTTGAGTCTTGACCCATTCGTAACACGTTGTTCTACCAATTAAAGTAATTTAGTAGTTATTAAACTATCCGCGAAAAACGCAAAGATGAGAAATGTTTTTTAAACATAGCCCTTAATTTAACACCGTGGAGTACACTTCTCGTTCGACTTGCACAAATCTAATTTAGTAATAAAGGACGTAAATTATTCAGGTTACTAAAATAGTTAATTTTTAGAGAATTTTTTCTAGGACTCCTTATAAGGTATTTTTACCGTGAAGATTATATTTCTCAATAAAAATAAATTTAAAAAAATCGAATTAAGAGTTATTTTCAAAAAAAATTTAACTAACACTATATTTTTATTAAGTTTGTTTCTGAGTTAATTACTTATTCTAATTAAAGTAGCTGTGAGGTTAACTGTTCGCACCAAGTTACAGACGACAGTAAAATCTGTGTACTAACGGGTTTTATGGCTTCTCGAGATTTTCTTCACTAAAATCTTTCTAACATAGGTCGTAACTATAAACTTTTACAATATTAGTTTAGTTTATCAAGTACCAAGCTTAGCTCAGGCTGAATTGTCTTAAATTAAGTGCTAAGTCATAACTAGATAGGAGCTTATGGAGATCCATCTTAAAATAATTCAAATCTAAAGGATGTTTTCAGACCGTGATCAGAAACTCAGGCAGGTAATATCTATGGTGAATGGTGATCACAAACCCATAAGTGTTAAAAAAATCCCGACAACGTCCGTTACGTTTTCCATATAAATAGGGTAAACCACCCAATTATTGGCACTTTAAGCAGCTACTTCACAAAATCGGTAAAATTTGTATGTAAAATATTTTTTAAACAAAGAAAAAAGTATTTCTATGTGTCTTCTAATCATTAGAGAATATTATAAAGTACTTGTCAGTAATAAATTAAATCGTTTTATTTAATAAAGTGTACCTTTTTAAAAAAGTGCCTAAAATACCAATTGCTGGCATAGTCAAACCTTTCATTGGCAGTGATTATTACCAATTATTGTCACTATTCTTAAAAAAACAAAAAAATAACTAGGTCTTATAAGTCTTTTAAAATGTAATTTACGATATCTATACCTGTTTAAAGATAATATGTATCAATTACAATTTGAAATAAACAAAATAAAAGCCTTTGTTGAAAGGAAAATAACATTTACTTGTATAGGAACATAGCATATCAGTTGTACCGCTTATTTTTAAATATGGTTTTAAACTTTTCATAAAATATTAAAAGAAAACAAATAAAAAACCTTGTAGGCTTAAACAAAAGAGTAGAACAACTTTTTTTTTAAGCGTGACTTTTCGCTTTATCAATCTCATCAGCCCATATACGTTCCACTGCTGAGCACGGGCCTCCTCTGCCATTGAACGGGTTTAGGCCATAGTCCACCACGGTGGCCTTGTGCAGGTTCCCGGACTAAACACCTAAGAAATTTCTAAAAATTTTTAGGTGTGTAGGTTTCATCACAATGTTTTAACCCTCAGTTAATCTGGTGCCTAAATATACTCTAATTTATCTGGTGGAGTCCAAGGGACTCCACCAACAATTTTTTTGTTTAAATAAAACAACATTTACAAATAGTAACAAAATTAGGTATTGATTTCACTATCGATTAGTACACTATCAGACTTTCAAATCAGACTTTGGTATTTATAATCATTTAAGTTTTTAACAATGGAAACAAAATTACCTTTTAAATTTAACTCACAAAAAGTAGTGCCAACTTCTGGCGTTCATAAAAAATATAAACCAAAGTAAATTTTAATTTTTCACTTTCGAATAATAATAACAATATAGTGAAATTTTAGAGATAAAAATAAAAAGGTATGTGTTTTATACAAAAATAAAAAACGTGCAGTAGTTATTCTCTAGTTGTGGCACCACAATGAGTACAATTATTTTCTAGTACAGCCTAAACATACTGGCTTCTTACAGTTATGACATAAATATTCAGTCTTTCTCTTTAGGCGTGAGGGAATTATGTGACAATATTTTCTTTGGTTTCTAGGCAATTTGTCATCATCATCTTGATGTTCGTTCACCCAAGGTACTTTTGCGATGTTAGATATCAACTCGCGCAGCTGACGAGGAAGTCTATCATAGTATAGAAGTGATTTCAAATTTGTTGCGTATAGTTGCTTAGCCAAAGTTTTCAGATAATTCAGACGTGTTATTTGATCGATACCTGCTTGATTTTTATAAATAACATAGCTATTCCATACACTCATATCCAATATACGGAGAAACATTGCCATTGGCCAACGACGCGCACGTCGACTGCATGAATATTACATTAGCACAGCACACAGCACACCCAAGACCCTGATATCTTCATTATCAGAACCAGCTGAATACTCCAAATTCGTGTCGTGATCCGAACGTATTCACCCATCTTCGGACTCGGAGAGCAATTCCGCAGGCATATTTAGAGGCACTTGCGACGGTTCAGAGTCATCGTCAGACTCTAAATCTTCGTCGTTGCCTATCCCATTACAATAGATTCAGCATCTGGTTCATCTAAATTGACAATTTGCCTATTGGACATTATTTTGTAGCCTAAAAAGATGAAATTGTATCATAAAACTACAAAAATACAAAGTTATGGAATTAGTGAAAAAGTTACACAAACGCTCTGGTGGAGTCCCGTGGACTCCATAAAGGTAATAACTCACCAATTAATGAGCGCACACGCACGTCCTTTTGCTCCCGTACGCCGCGGGCTGCTGGAGGAAGGTACTGAGACGCGTGAACTTATAAGTGAAATAATAAAATTTTTACAACGCTTTGAAAATCGTGTGGAGTCCCTGGGACCTAACAGATCAATTAAGGGTTAAGAAAGTTTGAAGCATTTTTTATCAAATCTTCTTTTCTCTTCGGAAACCCTTTTTGGCTCCTAATTTTATCCAGTCAACAAAAAGTAGTTCTTCTTCGTCAGTTATAGACGGACCGTTCTTAGAGCCGTGGTCAGGATGTTGAATTCTGAATTGTATGGTAGTCCGCGGTACGCTGGAGGTTTTTGCAGAAAGTTTTAAGGTCATGCCATTTGATACTTCGTGTAAAGCTTTTTGGAGGTTCTCTTCTGTGTTAATCTTAAAACATGTTTTATTATTTTTTTCTCTTGACTACTTGTGGCTGAGAAAATAATAATAATTGGCACCTTTGTAACCAATGTTTGACACCCGTGCCATTGAATGGATTTTACATAATTGGCAGTGGGTCAACATTTGGATTGCTGTACCTAAAATTTTCGAAAATATTTTAAATGCAATTTACATTAAATTTTGAGACAAACAATGTATATTTTTTAAAAAATTCAAATTATTTTAAATACCCTTATATTGGCATGAGTGCCAATAAAATGGATAAATAGATTTTACGCATACCAAATGTTGCCACCCCACAAATAATTAAATGTTGGCGATTAAATTGTAAAGCAATGCTTAAAAAAGGCAGTTAATATATTTAACAATAGGACACAATGAATATATATAGGAACAACATAACAGGTTTGCAATTTTTGTTAAGATTCTGATAGCTCTTACCTTAGTAAAAAAATAATATTTTGAATATTTTTGACGCACAGGTCGTGGCTTGTCAAACAAATGGCTATTGCGCCGTTATATTTTAATAAATAAAAAGTGTTCGTTGTCAGTTGAGTAAAGAAAGATACTACTGTTTAATTTCTACTAAAAAAAATTATAGTTTGGCTACATGAAATCTTAATTTTCTTAAAAAACGGAAGCATGCCAATAAATTGGTAGAGTGCCAATGATTGGGGGTTTTACCCTACATTAATTGAATGCCGATGGTTGTACGCCAATGGGTTCCTAATCACCATAGCTGTTACCTGCCCTAGTTTCTGATAATGGTCTGAATACATCCTGTATAAAAGCTTGAATTGAAAATACGCCATGTAGAGTGTGATTAAGAAAGCATCCCTAAGGAACGTCTGCCTGCGTGTAGTTGAACAAATACTTATTATAAATTGGAGGTTTCGGGTTCGACGGTCAGTCGGGACATTAACGATGTAGACGACCTTTATTTGGCAATAACTCTTTGTATCGACTATCGCTTTAACTCACTTTAGGCTTTTAAAGGTCTAAAAGTTTTGCTTTTGAGTGTAATAGATGAAGTAATTTGATTTTTATTTTTTCTATTTTAGTAATGTTAAACAAAAAAATCAAATGATTGCATATATAAATGACATCTTATTTTAAAAAACAAATAAATACACCCAACAGTCACATACATACATACATAGTTCTTTTAGATATTGTCCTGTTTCGTGGGTATCAGAAACTACGAGACTTCTCGGTCTCGCAAGCATATTATATAAAAAATAGCACTTAATTACATTAAATTAAAATTAAATTTAAGTTATAAGAAAGCTGTAAAGGTGTCAACTCAGATATACAGTTTCTCAGTCACTAAACTAGGATGAACTTCATATTATTTTAATACCATAACCATAAGAATATAATTTACGCATATGATATTGATTTTAATGACACGTCGTCCTTCATTCAAGGTGTGGAATAAAATCCGTACATCATTAACACGAGGCGACGCACGCAAAAAACCGGATAGTACTGATTGATAAGCCTACCAACTGACTTCACGCGAATATGGTCCCCTGGTAGGAAAGTGCCCGTTTGGGTAACCATTGTACTGTTTTTTGAAATACAGCTTTACTAAATAGATCTAGAATTTATTGTTGAGGGCGTGTTGAAAGTAGGCCTCCCCAAGAAAGCGTCAACCATCCCGGTCCTGAGCAGCCCTCGTCAATTTGTTATTTAGTTTTAGGAAAAGACTAGTCACACCCTTTGTTTTTAAGAAATAAAACTTTGCTAAAACCATTTTTTCTGACGTAGTGTCTTGTCTAGTTTATTTGAGTGATCTGTAACGTTGAAGAGCGCTAGACGAAATATTCTATTTTTTGAAACTTTTGACATACATTTTCATTTATATATAGGCATGGAAAGACCGCACTATTATTTAGTACCTAATGAGTAAACTATGGTTTCAATTCAGTGTTAATAAATAAATATATACAATAAGCACTTTTTTTAGTTGAAACAAATTGCCGGCCTTAACTCACAGGCAAAACTCAGAACGCGTTTAGCTATGACGAATTCCTACCTCACGATGAGACCTTCAAATAATATTTCGTCCCACAAATTCGGCCAAATTTACAGAGGCCACAGACTAAATTATCATAAAAAGTAAAGAATACAAAAACAGTACATAAAGTTATACGATTGTGTGACGTTAGGCGAAATTTACTTCGGAAGAAATTTACGCGGATGAGATAAAAATGCGGAGGCGTTGCGGCTGCGTACTACAGTACGCGAGATAGAATGCGATACCATCTCTGGCTGGCGTATTAGACGAAACGCCGCGATACGCAGAATGGTTCATTTGCAGAATTATGCACGTGTGGCGTGTTTGTGGTGATGGGAGCTTTGGAATCGCTTCTTGATTACTATTCTGAATTATAATGTATGTGGTACCCGAATCGTAAATAATGTTTTAGAGATATTCTCTCTTTTATAGGATAGGTAGAAACTGTTTTTTGCATTTTCCTTTTATCTTTCTTGACCCAAGATATCGAATATTTAGAATATATTACACACCAAATATTTTTGTTATAGATTATTTCATAAGTACCCTTAAAAACAGCTGCGCCAAGTCACTCTGAGAGTAAAATAATATCCGCCACAGTTATGGTAAAAAATTAATTATATCAGCCACAATGGTTCCTAAATAAGGTAAAGGCGTGAGTAATGGAGCCACCGTGCTGCCCGCTCGTTAGTTATATGCGATTTTGCGGCTGGATTGAGTATAGCGCCATTGGAGGCTTGGAAACGAGAATACACGGGTTCGAGTGTATAGTTTTGTATACTTGAAGATAAATCTAAAAATACGAGTCGGTATTGTGACTTTTGTGCTATATAGTTATTTTTTTTTTACCTCAGTATAAAGTATTTTTACTTCTGTAGAAAAAAAGAAGGTGTAAGTTCATGTTAAAACGAAAATTTTGCATCAATCGAAATAAAGGCGGTATAATCGATCACAGATTCAAAAACAGAACACTAATACTCAAAAAAGGAATGCATTAGAATCGTTAAATACCTTAGCCGTTTAAAAAAAAAAGAAGAAATCAACCCAATAAAATCGCGCAACAACAATCAATCTCGGAAATTCAAAAATAGAACAGCCATTCTTGAACACGGAATTGTTAAACCATAGATATCGGCGCACAAAGGCGACGCGGCGGGCGGTCGGCCCAGTAATGCACGCCTTAATGTGTCGGGTTTATCTTTAAAAAAAAAATAAAAAAAATAAACAGAACAAGGAACACGTTTTGTGAGCCTTTGAATTAACCTGTGTAGGTGGTGATTTATGTTACCTATGCATGTCTTAAAATGGCGCGAAATGTGTGTCAAGTTTGATGTGTCAGTTAAGACGTCAGGCTTAGATAACTGAGTAGGGGTTGGATCAACAAGTGATTAATTCGTTTCGCTTGTTATTAATTATTTGAAAGTACACTTAAATATGGGGTGAATCGGTATTTCACAGATAATATTTAGTTCGTGGTAACTGTTAAATAATTTTGTATACATATTGATGTTTATAATATCGCATTCCTTATAAAAAAAAACTTTTTAAATCAAAATCGAATTACAATTATCAAAACACTGATCAGTAACATCTATTTATCAGTACATTTAAACATTTTATATTACTACTATCAAACATTTTTTTTAAATCAAAGTTAGTAAAGTTTTTTGATGAATGACACATAAAAAAAATAGCACAGGATTAGCGATAATCCTAGCCTTTATAAATCCGGTGTGAGCATTGAAAAACCATTGTTAATTCAAATCCTTTTAATCCGATTCGGGTAACGGGATTTATACGAAGAATCGCGTTGAATTGGAACTGACGTTAGCTACTGCAATTACTACTGACATTTTATGGAACTACTATATGTATGGAAGTTACTGACTTTTATTTTATTTTTCAAAAATATGTATTTCACTGCTGAGTGAATTTATTTACTTATAAAATAGTGATGACATCGAAGTTAAGGCGGTCGAGAATGTCGAAATTAATAACTAGACGCTCGGATAAAATTTAAAAAATAAAAAAGACAGCTCGTGAGGGATTTGAACCCCCGACCACCACTGGTAAACTTTCAGATGGGCGCTCTCACCGCTGAGCTAACGAGCCTGTACTATCTATGGTACAATTGTTGTAGAGTATAGGATTAGTGACGTAACGAATCATTACTCATACTTTTTCCAATCAAATTGATAACGTTGTTTGTTTTCGTTTGTAAATCCGGAACAGAAACATTTATCTATCTGTTAATAATGGGTGCACATAAATATTAACAAGCTTACAGTATACACCATACCGCTCATGTCGATAAATTAAACACAAAACAAACATTACTAGAATAAAATTTGAGCAATTTATGTTGCGTTAATTGTTTAACATCAGTGATAGCCTCAAGGTTTAGGCGCGCGGTCGAGAATCGGTTCGGGATCGAACCCCAGGCACACACCTCTGACTTTTCGAAGTTATGTGTGTATTCACATTGAATTATCACTTGCTTTAACGGTGAAGGAAAACATCGTGATGAAACCTGCACACCTAAAAGTTCTTAGGAATTTCTTAGGTGTGTAGTCCGCCAACCCGCACTAGGCCAGCGTGGCGGACTATGGCCTAAACCCTCTCAATGGTAGAGGAGACCCGTGCTCAGCAGTGGGCGTATATGGGTTGATGAAGAAGAAGATGGCCTCGAGGCTTAATGCCTGAACCAATTTTCAGTTGTAAAGGAGGCTCGTGCTCAGCAGTGGATCGTAAAAGGGAGGATGATTAATATTTACCTAGTAACAGACATATAGTATATAACCTTACGCTTGTATATCCCTAAGGTGTAGTCACAGGTGCCCAGTGCACAGGTTTTTGCAATTATCTTTAGGTCTCACATAAAGTTTTTTTCCGTTTTTCGAGAACATTTCCAGACTACATTAAACTGCTTGAAATATATTTATAAATACATTTTCCGAACCGATATCGATCGCACGCCCTATCTAATATCATTTCCTATCTACTCTCCCTTTATTAATATCTCGTAATACAATATCTTTCGACAATAATTAACTATATGCTTGACGGGCCACGTGACTCAGTGGATCAATCTTCAAAAGGCAATTACGTATAATGGAGGGCATTTTCAGGGGAAATACGGAAATATTTTAGAAATTCTCGGCATAATTATGTAGACTATAAGTAGACATGTAGACAAAAAGTACTCTAGGAATGGAATAATGATAAAAAAATACACGCAACAGTCAAATATCTAGTTCTAACCCCACACTAGGATACAAGTCTTGTGTCGTGGGTATCAGAAACTACGAGAGACTTTTCGTTCTCACAAACACCCAGACCCGAAACAAATATTTGTGGATCATACATTGGCCTCCGTACGGGGATCGAATCCGCAGTCTCCCGTCTCGCAAACTGGTGCCAAGCCAACTGCGCAGCGGGGCTGCCTTGAATTTAAAAAAATATTTTAATATTTTCTTGAGAAGCTTATTAATCTACTAAATTGGTTTATCGCTTAGTTCAAAGATTTTGATCTGGTTTAAAATTATTTTGGTAATGGTTATTT
This sequence comes from Cephonodes hylas, assembly GCA_030295005.1. NCBI lineage: Eukaryota > Metazoa > Arthropoda > Insecta > Lepidoptera > Sphingidae > Cephonodes > Cephonodes hylas. The sequence continues at coordinate 4,821,304 of AP025386.1, read as the reverse complement.
AAAGTCTGAAACGCACATATACATATTAGCAACTTAATTGTCAAGTACAAAACATTACATAAATACATATTAAACAAACAAACAAACATACCTCACACCTATATTCCCCGAAGGGGTAGGCAGAGATTCATTTCTGCACCCACATTTCGCCAGGTATCTGTCCCACGTAATAGGAGGCGAACCTATTGCCGTTTTTCGGGCACATTTCCAGACTCCGTGTTGCTACTGAGAATTTCCTAATGGAAAAACCCAATAACACTTTGCCCGAGCCGGGAATCGAACCCAGGACCTCTAGATCGCACGGCACATATTTGTACCGCAAGACCACGAGGCAGTCCAGGCGTACTTATTAATGTCCTGAATACAAAACATACTTTCGCGAACTTCAAGTAAAAATACCTGTCATTTTACCGCTTCAGTAATTCAGGAAGTATGTAAATATGTGAAAACAACTTCATACAAATCTCTTGCGAATAAAACTAACTTTGTAACTTAAGTAACGTTTAAGTACACGAAGTAAGTGAATGCTTGAAATTTAAATGCAGTACAAACTTGAGTTTTCTTTATTCCCGTTTGAAGGCAAGTTTGGAATGAAATGTTAAAGTTAAAAGTAACTGCCGATATTCGTATTTATTTGACTGCTACTGTGAATAACTTTGCATGATTGCTGTATATGTGCCTGCGAAAAAGCTTATAATTATTTAAAAAAGAACCTTTTTTAAAATAAGAAATATGAACCCGTGACCGTCCAGATTCTCAAACCTCGAGACTTCACGACTTATCTGATTAAAAAATAAACAAATACACCCAACAGTCACATACATACTATTTCAAACCCCACACTAGGATATAGTCTTGTGTCGTAAGTATTACAAACTATTGTACAAAAGACTTTTCGGTCGCAGAAACACCTAGACCCGAAACAAATATTCGTGGACAAATACCAAACACAAATACTTGTTACGTGCGACACACATACAAGGATTGCTGATGACCACAATGGCCCGGTTACCCAAAATCGCTGATGCTTCGTCGTTCCACATACGGATCAAGGCCGCGTAAACGCCGACTCCGCGACCTCAATTATTAGTTATAAGTTTACTATATATATATTGTTATTATTGTAGAAAGATATAATTCTTGTATCTAACATCGATCAAGAAACTAGTATCTAGTTAATAAATTAGTATTATAAAATTTTTGGTTTTTTTAAGTCCTTCGGCTGTGACTAACGTAATTGGCGCAGTCGGTAGGATTCTAGAGTCAGTGCGTGGCGGTCATAGGTATCAAAAATCGTTGCCTAGCTTGACTCCGCATAGTCGCTGGCGGGCTCTTAAGCCATCGTCTGGAATCCGAAACCTACGAGGGCACGGCCGGGGACGTACTCAAACATCAGTACAAAGAAAAACCAACTTATGTAAGTACTCTGAAATTTTATCCTAAGTGTTGCCTCCTGTCTCCAAAATTTTCCATCCAAGGAATAAAGGGGAGGAATCTGTCTCTTCAAGACAGATTCATAGGAACTTCGCTTTAGATAATAGTAGGAATTTAGATAGTAATAGAAATTTAGGAAGTGATAATAATTTAGATAAAATGACATTTGACCCGGACAATATCTATAAGGCCCTACGGCCGGTCCCTGAGTTTGATGGGAACCCAAATGTCCTAACTAGGTTTATACAAATCTGTGACCAAATAGTGGCACAATACATGAAAAACGAACCGTCATATCAATTAAGTAATCTGTGTCTCATAAACGGAATTTTAAATAAAATCACGGGTCCTGCCGCCAGAACAATAAATTCTAACGGCATTCCTACAAACTGGCTAGGTATTAAAAACGCCTTGATAAATAATTTCGCAGACCAAAGGGATGAAACCGCCCTTTATAACGATCTTTCTCTCGCAACTCAAGGCAATGATACACCTCAAGAATTCTACGACAAATGCCAGACCTTATTTAGTACAATTATGACATATGTGTCCTTACACGAATCAGTTACAACCACGATAGAGGCTAAACGCGATCTTTACCGTAACTTGGCTAAGCAAGCCTTCGTAAGAGGGTTAAAAGAACCCCTCGGGTCACGTATTCGATGTATGAGACCCGAGACAATTGAAAAGGCTCTGGAATTTGTCCAAGAAGAGATTAATATAATGTACCTACAGCAGCGAAATGATTCCGTACCTGAGCGACGTAACACTCCAGCACATCCGAGCACACCACATAAGGTACCATCCTTAGGTTTTAATATGAACATGCCTAAAATGTTTAGTGTACCTACCCCTAGTCCAGCGTGGCCGAAACCATCACCCGTATTTGCGCACCCTTATACATCGCAACAGGCACCCCAATGGCGTCCGAACGCCCAGATTTCTCATCCGCAGCAACGCATGCTTACATATCCCACGCGTACTCAGCAAATGTTCCGGGCGCCGCCGCCAAATTATAATCCGAATAACAGTTTTAGATTACCTCCTAAAAATGTACCAGTATATAATGCCGGGCCGAAACCCATGAGTGGTGTAAGCCATTACGTACCGAAGGTATTACCACCAACCTTAACGGGACGCGATTGGAGAGTTCACGGTAATCCTCCGCCATCAAACTATTTTAAAAGTAGGGAGATGAATTTTAACGAAATTGCAGATTACAACGATTATAACGATAGTTATTACGGCGAGTGTTATTATGAGCCATTTACATATCCTCCTTATTCGGAATATTACTGCGACATGAATCCGGAATATGAATACGCTATCGATCAGTCTCAATACGATCATACAAACGCGAATAATGTTACCGACGCGGAAGCGCAAAGCCCGGTTGATAATAAGCAGGATTTTTCCGAGGGCCGTTCCACGAAAGAACCAAGATAGAATTAAATCTACATTCCAAAAGGGAATTACGCTACGTACAAATAGCGGATCCCCCACTTAAGTTATTAGTTGATACCGGCGCGAATCAATCCTTTTTGAGCCCTGAAGCATGTGACAAATTTTTCCCCACTATTCCACGTGATTTTGATCCTTTCGAAGTTACTAATTCGCGAGGTACTAGCATACATGAACATTCAATTACCATCCCGCACTTTCAGGAATTTAATGAACAAAGATATGCGAAATTTTTCATATATAGATTCCATAATTATTTCGACGGACTTATAGGTTTGGACTTGTTAGAAAATTGTAACATAGATTTAAAGAATAATTTGTTAATTACGGAACATGCTTCAATACATCTCAAGTGCTATAAGTGTCGAAAATCGAACCCGTACGAAACGATCCCAGCCGGCTCATCCAAACTAATAAACGTACCGATATATGACTCGGAAGGTGACGTACATGTGCCCCAGCAAATAGTTTCTAATTGCATTATCCATGAGTGCGTTACTAAGGTCTCGGACAGAGTAGGCACGATTGAAATCGAAAACCCCACCTGTGACGATATTACTATTAAATTTGAACAACAACCGCGCATACAGGTATTTAATATCGAATGCATAACGCCAGGGCCGGATTCGGAACGTGTTAAAAATGTTTTAAATCGTTTGCGAACTGATCACTTGAACGTAGAGGAGAAATGCAATTTGGAAGCTTTGTGCAGACGTTACGCAGACGTATTCTATCTCGATGGCGAACCCTTAACGTTTACGAATAAAATTAAGCATAGGATTAGGACAACGGACGAATTACCGGTATATAGTAAAAATTATAGGTATCCATTTATTCATCGTCAGGAAGTTAGGGAACAGATTACTAAGATGTTGGAACAAGGCATTATTCGGCCATCCGATTCCGCCTGGAGCTCACCTATATGGGTAGTCCCTAAGAAAGTTGACGCTTCAGGGAAGCAGAAGTGGAGAATAGTTGTTGATTTTAGGAAGTTAAACGACAAGACCATAGACGATAGGTATCCGATTCCTAACATCACGGATGTTCTGGATAAACTAGGTAGATGCCAATACTTCACGACCCTGGACTTAGCATCAGGATTTTATCAGGTCGAGATGGACCCCGATGATATCCAAAAAACAGCTTTTAATGTCGAACATGGGCATTTCGAATTCTTACGAATGCCAATGGGCCTAAAAAATTCACCATCCACATTCCAACGAGTGATGGACAATGTGCTTAGAGGGTTACAAAATGAAATCTGTCTAGTTTACCTCGATGATATTATCGTCTTTAGTACATCCCTGCAAGAGCACATAGTAAATCTAGAAAAAGTGTTCGACAGGCTACGTGACTCCAATTTCAAAATCCAAATGGATAAATCTGAATTTCTGAAGTTGGAGACACCATATCTAGGCCATATAATTAGTCGAGAGGGTATAAGACCTAACCCTGATAAAATAGCGGCTATTCAAAAATATCCACTGCCTAAGAGTAGCAAAGAAATTAAACAATTTTTAGGACTGTTAGGTTACTACAGAAAATTTATTCCGGATTTCGCACGTATAACTAAACCGATGACTAAATGCCTCAAAAAGACCAATAAGATAACGTTTGACCCCGAGTATATCGATAGTTTTGAAAAATGTAAGAATTTATTAACAAACGATCCGATATTACAATACCCGGATTTTTCGAAAGAGTTTAATTTAACAACGGATGCCTCTAATGTAGCGATAGGTGCCATCCTTTCACAAGGACCGATAGGTTCAGATAAGCCCATATGTTATGCGTCCAGAACTTTAAACGATAGTGAACAAAAATATAGCACAATAGAAAAAGAATTGCTTGCCATAGTTTGGGCAACCAAATATTTTAGACCATATTTATTCGGTCGTAAATTCAAAATTCTAACGGATCATAAACCCCTTCAATGGATTATGAATCTAAAAGAGCCGAATTCCCGGTTAACTCGCTGGCGGCTCAAGTTAAGCGAATACGACTATACTATAGTCTATAAAAAAGGCAAATGTAACACAAATGCCGATGCTTTATCACGAGTCCAAATTAATAATGAGGAAACAGACTCGATGCTCGTAAACCCCTCCGAGAGACCACCTAGTCGCGCTGATTCGTCAACTGAGACAGCTCACACTAGTAATGAAAACCCGATTCTTGAAGTTCCCATTACCGATGAGCCGTTGAATAAGTTCCATAGACAGATTTGTTTTACAATAGTAGGTGATATTAAACGACGAACAACAGCCACAAAACCATTCGACACACACACCCGTACTCACATTCAAGTATCAGAATCCAATTTAGAGCAAGACGTAGTAAATGCCATAAAGGAATACGTTAATCCGAAAGTAAAAACTGCCCTTAAAATAACACCCCCATTAGGGATGTATTCCATAATTCCGATCATACAAAATAATTTTAAAAGCTCTTCTATGAATTTAGTCTTAGCAAAGACTGAACTAGAAGACGTAAAAGAATATTTAAGACAGCAGGAAATAATTAAAAACTATCACGAGGGTAAGACTAATCATAGGGGAATAAACGAATGTTACTTATCACTTTCCCGGCGCTTTTATTGGCCGAAGATGAAAGAGGAGATAAGCAAATACATTAACGAATGCACAATTTGTGGACAGTCGAAGTATGATAGAAACCCTATCAGGCCACAATTTAACATCGTGCCCCCAGCCACCAAACCCTTTGAAATAGTACATATGGACTTATTTACCGCTCAAGCAGAAAAGTACCTAACGTTTGTCGATTCATTTTCTAAGTACGGGCAGGCTTATCATTTACGCGACGGAACTGCAATAAGTATTTTACAAGGATTATTAACATTTTGTACTCATCATGGGCTACCTTTAACTATAGTTACAGATAACGGTACAGAATTCACGAATCAATTATTTGCCGAATTTGTAAGATTACATAAAATTAACCACCATAAGACTTTGGCGAACTCACCTAATGATAACGGCATAATAGAAAGATTCCATTCCACTATAATAGAACATTTACGTATATTAAAGTTAAAGCAAAAAGATGAACCTGTCGTGAACCAAATGCCCTATGCGGTATTAGCGTATAACAGTTCAGTTCATAGTTTTACTAAGTGCAGGCCTCATGATATCATACGAGGTCATTTTGACCCCAGAGACCCCCTAGATATAGACCTGACAGCTCATCTTATGCAGCAGTATATTTTAAGCCACCGGGACCAGATGAAAGTAGTATATGATCTTATAAATAAATCCACCACGGTAGATCGCACTAACCTAATGAATAACCGTAATAAAAATAGGGAACCGGAAGAACAGTATCAACCCGACCAACAAGTATTTATAAGTAACCCGTTAGCGAGTAGGCAAAAATTAGCGCCACAATACACGCAAGACACTGTACTTGCAAACCTTCCGATTCACATATATACGTCTAAAAAGAAAGGACCCATTGCAAAGTCTAGACTTAAACGTACATGTAAGTCATCTCGATTGTTACAGGATTCGACTACTACTAATAGTCCAACTGAGTCTGGCGGCCGACATAAGACTTGAGAGTCTCGACGATGGACCGGGCCTCTTACCATTTAATCTCGGACCCACAAAACTTATTACTCATTATCATTCTTTCTTACAGTATATTGAATTATCCGATATAGAGGACAGAATTGATTCTGTTCAAAATCAACTTAATTATTTTAGAAATAAATTAGACAATCATACACTAGCCCTGTTTGAAATACAGATAAGTTATCTTAGCAATAAATTAATAAAATTGAAGTCGCAATTAAGAGGATTAGAACCTAACCGCGTCAAAAGAGGTCTAGTTGACGGACTAGGATCCTTAATAAAGAGTGTGACCGGTAACTTGGACCATTCCGATGCTGAACGGTACAATCATGCTATTAATGTCTTAGAAAATAATGAACATAAGTTGTTATCTGAGCTGGACGAACACATAAGTCTCAATAAAAATTGGATGACGCAATATTCAAGTTTAATCGCACATATCGTTGATAATCAGGAAAAAATTAACAACACGTTAGAAATTTTATTAAACAGAACCGTTTACGCAGATTACACATTGATTAAATTTGCCAAATTTGCACAGTTGCTAACTATTATAGGCGATAACGTGAAGGATTTATCTTTAGAGTTAATTAAGTTAGAGAATACCTTAGCATTTATAAGTGCATCGAGCACTCATCATAGTATGTTAGAAATAGAAAATTTAGTTAATATAATAGGTAAGCTAAAATCCTTATACAACAAGGATCAAATATTGGACGCGGAGTTAAGAGAATATTATAATATAATTAAACCAGGATTCTATTACATAGATAAAAGAATAGTCATTATTTTTAAATTTCCCATAGTCTCCCCAGATAATTTCGAGTTGTATAGGCTTTCCATTGTTCCTAATAAACACCACCAGACCTTTATCCCTTCATATCCTTTTATGGCAACTAATGGGATAAGTTTCATGTACATGGAGGCTGAATGCCCGAAGTTCGATCGTCGACATCTTTGTGAGGAGAGCATCAATCATCAGCCCCGAGGCCATGCCGACTGTATCCAGAGTCTCATCGGAAACCAGCCCCTACATAAATCATGCCAGCCGACGGAAATCGTTCTCACCAGAGAAGCTATGGAGCAGCTAGATGATCAACACTATACAATCGTCATCCCTAAACCAACAAAGGCTGAACTGAAATGTAGACGCCAGGACTACGTAACGCTAAGCGGAAGCTACCTCGTCACGATTCCTCTGAAATGTTCGCTGCGCACCGACGAATTCACCCTTATTAACATCAATGGACAAATTAAAGGACAGCCGCTGAAAATAGCAAACATACCGAATGGCTACCTTGCAAGAGATGATACCAGCATCCCTCATCTTGAACTAGCATCAATCAACTTGAAAGGACTACATGATATTGAAGATAAGATTCAAGCCCAGCATCCAGTAAATTTGGACCATGCTATATATCATACCACAATACCTCTCTACACTGTGGTACTAGTTATAACCGCAATAAGTATTGGAGTTACTGCACGCCGTTATCTCAAAAAGTCTAAAGGATACAAGCCCTCACTATCTGAAAAGGACACCCCATCCAGCGAGGATCAAATATATGCAACCCCTGAAACAAGAAAAATTCAGACATCCACCCCAGCAACATTTTCGCTCAACGTTCTCAAATAATTGCTGATCTGAGGGGGGAGGTGTTACGTGCGACACACATACAAGGATTGCTGATGACCACAATGGCCCGGTTACCCAAAATCGCTGATGCTTCGTCGTTCCACATACGGATCAAGGCCGCGTAAACGCCGACTCCGCGACCTCAATTATTAGTTATAAGTTTACTATATATATATTGTTATTATTGTAGAAAGATATAATTCTTGTATCTAACATCGATCAAGAAACTAGTATCTAGTTAATAAATTAGTATTATAAAATTTTTGGTTTTTTTAAGTCCTTCGGCTGTGACTAACGTAATTTACTTTATAAAATTTAATCTCAAAACGATATTCGCAAGTTAGTTGGCAGCGGTTGGAAGAGGAGGGCCGAAGATCTTGCCCCGTGGTGTGCCATAGGGGAGGCCTATGTCCAACAGTGGGCGTGAAAGACTGTTAATATTGATGATGATGATGATGATCTCAAAACTAGTCAAAAATACGCATAACATCGAAAACTCCAGGATAAATTCCTATTTCAGTCCATACCAGATAATTAGAATTACACAAATAAGTCCAATCAAGCCAAGCCACTTTGAGCGTTATTGTTTCATTTTTAAATTGCTACAACACCTATATTCCCGTGGCGTGAAATTTACGAGGCGTTGCCCGCCATAATAGAGGTACAAAGTGTAAATTCTTGTTACATCGCCTTTTCTGCTACTAAACCTTTGTAGAACGTTCTTATAATGACTTCGTTGGAAAATGAATGGGAAATTAAAAACACTGTTTTACATAACAGTAAAGATGTTTTGTAGCTACAATATCAGAGGCGATTGCAGATAGGGAACAAGGAAATATCTAATGCTTTCGTTGTATTTGTAATGGTTCATATTTGTGATTGGAAAAGAGTAAAGCTTGTATAGATCTTATAGTCGTAATGGTATCCAATAGTAGGACATAAATTTAGATAGATTAATTGAATATGTTGCTAAAATTAGAATTATATCATTATTATTTAAAGAAACAGCACAAACCATTTATTACAGTTTTTGTAACTTACTGTAATTTTAAAAGCGAAACATAACCTTAGACTTATTTAAATGGCGTTTTAATTTTGACTTACTGGCATTTCGAAGTCTTACACGGTGCAACAAAATAAAAAAAAATGATTAGAACAGAATATTTTTCTCTTAACAAAAAACTCAGTTTCAAAACACCAAGGCTTTAGTTTCGAATTCCTGACTTCTTTCCCCCTTCCATTACGCCATAACAGAGGATAATTCACATCGTGACATTTTTTGTTAAAAGCCCCAGTGGTGCCAACGTTAATCTTGTAAAGTATCTCGTGATACCGGAAGTGGCTTGGCGGCCATTTTTAAAGGAACGAATGTAATTTCTCCGCTCTGTCAACACGGAAGTAGCTGTGTAGCGTCTTCGTAAATTGATTAAGTGTTCCGCACTTTTATGTTGTTTTAAAGAGTTGGTAAATTGTTACGCATCGGTAATAACCTTTGTAGTTTTATTGAATTATACACGAATTTGGGTGATTAAGTACGCATTCTTTATGCAGCTGAATGTGAATCTAATTTTGACTTTTTATAACCTCTCTCTTTAATGTTTTCTTTCGTTCCGTGTTGGTAGGGATTTTTGGGCTGCATTCCACTATTGTACATTTGTATAAGATTACATATTTCGGTTAAAACATTACGTCATTAGCACAAAACATAAAAAATAGTATGTTGTTAAAGTCTTTATTCAAGTGGGCTTTCACAGGAACTTCTTAAATCATTTTTTAAAACTAATATTACAACATTAAAAATATTGTATTATCATTACGCTATTTACTACAAATTTCCGTGGCTGTATCCGAAGTTCCTTTGCACAAGGACCCTTAAAAAGTTGATAATTGAGTGCCGGGGCGGGCAGAGTTTTAATTTATGTTATCTGGCCAAAAGTCAGTCATGCATTGTGGCCAGAAGTACTGTTGTTACAGCTGCAGTTGTTATAGTCATTTGTATGAATACAATTAAGGTGGGTTCTATCAGGAGTTTCTTACTGATATTGAGCTTATGCGGGTTTTAAAACACAATTGGCGAAATGTGGGTACGGGTACAGAACAGCCGAATAATCAGGGAAATAGACAGCATTTTGTATATAATAAGATAAGAAAGGAATATATAAAGATTTAGTATTAGCACGAGAGTCGCCGCTTGTCTGTCACTTGTTCATTCTACTAGGTAGGTACGATCACACGACCTATGATAAAATTTTCAAACAAAAATGAAGAGCTGCTATTGGTTGTCAGACATGTATGAAAGTCTTGATATACACTCTACCCGATTGCTATGAAGCTGCCGTGACAACCATATGATAGCGTAATCGTGGACTCGGCACGGTCGGCATTCTGACGTTTCCTTTCCAGCCTTAATCAACTGTTTTGCAAGAATGTTCCTATCTATCCCGGCCTTACAATTTATAATCGTGAATGTGAAAGTCTGTATGAAATTTTTTTGCTATAATTCAAAATAATAGCAAATGTCAACCGTTTTTACGCTGAAATTATTTAAAATTGTTTCAGCACGCACACGAACGTCACCTAAAAATCCTATGCATTTTTAACATTACTCCAGATAAGTAACACCTTAATAACAATTACGGGGGTTATAAATTACATTACCTCAGAAGGTGTTTAAGACCCTAGGGCTCTAAGCGAAGGAGCCAGAGTGTCTTTCCATGTAAGTACGTAGGAGAGAATTGTTAAAAATGTTTTCGGCTGCAATATATCCTCATAAGGAGGGAGTTGGGTTCAACGCTAACCGTTCTTAGCTTTTACTTACAATTTTTATAGTGAAAAATTAGATGGAGTGCCTCGTTTCTCGTGGCATAAGTGCTTTGTGATCTAGGGTCCCAGTTTGAAATCTTCGCGTTTTAACTATCCTCGTTAGATTGTTATTAGATGTGTCGTGGGTTCAAATCTCCACGTTCTAACTATGCTCTTTACATAGTTATTGGAAGTAAAAGATTTTTAAAAGTGACTGATAGAATAAGATTCGCGTGGTAGTGTTGCAGTTTTCGAACACATTTCCTGACTGTTTTTATGAAGAATAAAAAAAAATACCCAATAACATTTTCCTTGACTCAAGACAAAGCTGTAGATAGTAAAATCGATCGAAAACTTTTCTGGTTGCATCAAACTATTTACTTTTCTCTCTTCACTTAATTCAGCTTTTAGTGACGTTATAAATTGTCCATACAAAAATACTGACGACTTAGACAAATATTTGAAATACTTTAGGGATCATCCATTGCATCTTCCCATTTTAGTCTTAAGTATGTAATCCATTAGCTCAAGTTTAATATATCTCCCTAAAGCTGAGTTATATTTATGAATCTCATTTGAATATTAAATGACGGATGAAACAAGGATGGTAGTTTCGGCATACAGTTTCAACTGAGGCAAGTTTGTTTGTGCGAAGTTTCGTGTGGCGGTACAATACGCTTGTCTGCAAGCTAACTTTGAATTAGAGCATGTGCCTTTCATCTGAGTGATGCTGGAAAATTTGGGTGTCATATACAGCGTGTATTCAGACCGTGATCGGAAACTACGGCAGGTAATAACTAAAGTGAGCCCTCTGGCGTTAAAGAAAATCTCGAGCAAAAATCAAATTTTCATGTATTCAATACAACGATCGGTATTAAATGTATGCGGATTCTATGGAGAGCGTCAAAATTTTTATTTTTCGTCTAGATGTTTTTAGTGAAGCAGTGATGGCCTCGAGGTTTAGGCGCGCGGTCGAGAATCTCGGCGGTCGTGGGTTCGAACCCCAGGCACACACCTCTGACTTTTCGAAGTTATGTGTGTATTCACATTGAATTATCACTTGCTTTAACGGCGAAGGAAAACATCGTGATGAAACCTGCACACCTAAGAGTTCTTAGGAATTTCTTAGGTGTGTAGTCTGCCAACCTGCACTAGGCCAGCGTGGTGGACTACGGCCTAAAACCCTCTCAATGGTAGAGGAGACCCGAGCTCACCAGTGGGCGTATATGGGTTGATGAAGAAGAAGAAGAGTTTTTAGTGCCAATGGGTTTGTGATCACCGTAACTATTATCTGCCTCAGTTTCCGATCACGGTCTGAATACTAGGGAGAATGTAAATTAGTGTGCTCCATTTATGGAGTCCATTATAGTTTTACTCAAGGTTTAAAAAGACCGTGATTAAAAACTAAGACAGGCAATACTTACGGTGATTACCCACACATTGATGTTAAAAAAGAAAAGAAAAATGATTTTTTTTAAGAGCCATAGGTATTATATCCGGCTGTTTTGTTCTTTAAAATAACGTAATAACACTGCCTTGCAAATTTTATTTATCTACATATAGCCATTTCCTTACATATTTCGCATTTCAACTACTTTTAATCTGTCAAAATTTTGTCCTGCCAATTTTGAGGGTAGTCAAGCAATTAACGTAGAAAACTAGCCACGGTCCCAATCGATGGTAAACGAATCCGGGCATATCAGATGAACCAATCGCGCCCTGTCACCTGAACCTAATTAAAATGGGATTTAATATCCGTTTCCGCCCATCCCGGTCCACATTCAATCAGCCCGTTTAATTACTGAAACAATGTCGGGCGCGGAATGCAATGTTTATTTTTATAACATGAAGATGTCGCGCCATATTGATTTTAAATTCGCGCCGTATTTGAATTTGGAACGCGTTCGATTTTTTAAATTTGTATTTCGTATGATGTGATGCTATTAGTATTTTGAGGATTTGTGATAAATAGACAATAGTTACGATGAAAGTTGGATCCAAAGAACTATAATGTAATTGAAAACTTGCCAAATTTCAACTAGTTAATCGATAGTAGTCGTCACCACATCTTTAATTTCAGGTACAAATATTTGCTTGGGGTTTGAGTGTTTAGGGGACCGAAAAGTTTCTCGTACTTTCTGATAGCTATGACAATCGCATAATATGAGAGTCAAAACTAAGTATAAAACGGTTAAGTGTGTCCACTTATCTCTAGCCTCATAGCGCCATCCATTTAGTAATTAAAAAAAACCCTTATATAAAATTAATAGGAGCAGAATAGACAAAACTGATCTTTCTTGTCTCTCTATTTCTTCAGAATCTGTCATAAAATTACAAATCAAAACATTTCCCACATCACTCAAATGTTAGTAATGTATCATCTGTCTGTGGCTTGTTAAGAGCATTTGTTTCATCTCGTATTTAATTACACATTTCCAGTAGCTGAGTTGACCTACACACGTCACAAACATGACAGGGGATTAATCGCTGAATTATTAATCACTTTTACATGTTAATTAATTATTTAGATGTTATAATCGGTGGAAGGTTTATAGATAAGGTAATATAAAATTGATATCTTGTACAATAATGAATATGCATAACATCTGTGTTGGTCTTATGGCATTTGTGTGTGATTGATAAGTCCTGGGTTTGATTTATTTTTTTGGTATATTTTACTTTTTTTTAAGATACTCCTCAGTGGCAGTATAATGGTCTATGCCTAAATTAAGAGCGTCTTAGATACATTTTAAATAGAAAAGCTCCGCTATTTTTACTTTGCCTTGAGTTCGATGCTCAGGTGTTTCCGTTTCACTTTCAGTAGTGACATGGGTATAGAAGTTTAGCGAAAAGTGTTTAGAAAAATACATTTAAGAGGTGCCTTTAGACGTGAGTTTGTTTTTGTATGCATGTATGTTCAGAGTAAATGCTGTTAACAAACACGAGTTAGTTGCCAAGTTACCTTTGCCAAACCCAACATAAAATAAACACAACACCAAAGTCACTAACCTTACAAAGTGGAGTCGGCAGAACAAAATTCCGTTCACACGTATCCTTTAAATCAGGGCACACTTGACAGTTTTCGAGATATCCTTACTGTTGCTATCTCTTTCTATCTACAGGGCTATGGCATACGTGCGAAAAGGACGGGTAATGTTGTCTCATCCCAGTGATATCGGCTCGCACTTTGTAACGCGATAGCCGTGTGTGGCTTTATGTTTAGTGATGCGTTTGGTATATTGATAATCGATTTAATTAGGAATTTTATCGATAGTATTTTTTCTGAAATCGATTATTGTCGATAGTAATTGCTTAATTATAGTTGAATGACCCGACTACAGGACGTCATTGAAAATAAAAAATATATCATTATCATAAGCCTACCTATATACGTCCCACAGCTGGGCACGTGCCTCCTCTGCAATTATTTACGTCTTAGTCTACTACAGTGGTCTGATGTGGTTCGGCGAACTACACACCTTTTAAATTTCTTAGAAATTATAAGTGTGCAAGTTTCCTCTATACGTCATTGTGAATACACAAATATCTTCTAGAACAAACATGTGTGTCTGGGATTTGAACCCGCGAACGTCGAGATTTTCAACCGCGTACCTAAACCTTAAGGCCATCACTTCTCCGCGTTTAGTGTAGAACCATTTTAAACTCAAACAAATATTTGTCTTCATTAACAACACGATCATTGATAATTCATCATTTACACCACTCAATTCTATCGACAAGCGACATAGTAACAATCCCTATCTGCCATCCGTCTGGATCCCGTTAATTGGGGCGACACTCCTCGACATCTCAATTCAACATCTGTATCGGATAGTGTGGATCAACCAGGATTACTGGGACACTTTAAAACAATACCTTTGACTGGAACCTGTTGGGTTAGTCGATATTGTTGTATGGTGATTAGCTGAAGGTAATAATAGTCATATATGAAGTTAAAGTTGTCATGGCTTTGAGGTGGAGGTGTGTCGAGAATTTACGAAGTCGGAGGTTCAATAATTTGACTTTTCGAAATTATGTGTGTCACAATGAATCATTATTCTTCTTCATCAACCCATATACGCTCACTGCTGAGCACGGGTCTCCTCTACCATTGAGAGGACGATCTCTACCATTGATACCAACGAGCAGTGATGGCCTCGAGGTTTGGGCGCGCGATCGAGAATCTCGGCGGTCGCGGGTTCGAACCCCAGGCACACACCTCTGACTTTTCGAAGTTATGTGTGTATTCAAATTGAATTATCACTTGCTTTAACGGTGAAGGAAAACATCGTGATGAAACCTGCACACCTAAAAGTTCTTGGGAATTTCTTAGGTGTGTAGTCCGCCAACCCGCACTAGGCCAGCGTGGTGGACTATGGCCTAAACCCTCTCAATGGTAGAATCATTATTATAGTGATAAAAAACATAGTGATGAAACCTGCGCATTTAAAAAAGTTTTGAGGAATTTCTTAGATGTGTCCGCCACCTTTCTTGATAGAGGAGGCCCGTGCTTAGCTGTGGGATATTTACTATATTTCATGCTTATTACGTGTCCTGTTGTGACTTAAAGAGATACATTGTTTTCCCATTCGAGGTGTAACGATAAATCAAAGTACATTTCACTAAAAATCAAGCAAAGCCATACAAATCCCGTGTCGATCAGGTAGAAGAACGCACGCATTTCGCAAACTTTAAACCTCGGAGCGAGTTCGCATTGTTCCCATAAAAATTGCGACTGTTCCTCAGATCGTTTAAGTTTACACATAAATAGAACTTTCAGTCCATGGTAATAAAGTCTAAACTGAGTTTGGCAGTTAAAAACTTCGCACGGTTTTATTGGTAGCCTCCGCCATTGAAACGCTTATCAAAGTTGATTTCTGCGATACGCCTTCGTTCGATACGGCGCACAGTGTCGCGACTTCATACAACGTTTTATCATAATTCTCACTTTGGGCAAATTTATTTTTTAAAGCTAATGTTCTATACGTGTGACTGAAACAAAGAAGTGTAATTGATTTTTTTTTATTTTAAAACTAAAAATTTTCTTAAATCAGCGTCTAAGTCTTTTTTTTAATGTTCATTTCATCTAACTGTTGATATTAATAGTATGTAATTGCTATTTAAATCATTTATTAATTATTTTCTCTTATTTATTCTTACTTTACAAGATCAGCAATTTTTTTAGGAAATGATAAACTAATAGGTCATCAAAAACACATCATAGACCTCCGTCGCTGTCTTTTATTTTGCAATTTTTACGTGCTGTATTTCATCGAATGTGTGTGAATCGAATCGAAACTAATTGTCATTGATAAATTTTTGTCTATACGTATTATGACTAGATGAGTAATCAAATCCCACTTGCAGGTCAATTTCAATAAAAAACCTTCCGTAAAGCTTCTTTCTCCTTTCTGCAGTTTTCACAATAGAGTCGGCAAATTTGTGTAATAAGTCTTAAAAAAATTCCCTCTGCAACTTTTTGTACTACGAACTAGATTAAATAGTAACTCTTCTCTAAATTTTATTATCTTGTAAAAACTCGAAAACGTAGTAGGACGTAATAAACTGATAACCTCTTTCAGTCTTATAGATTTCCTTTACCATAGATCTAAGTCTATCCAAGGCAAAGGCATCAAAAGGTAATAATGTTGACAAACTATCCTTATCAGATGACTTAAGTGATGACCATTCAGCCGCAAAGTCTGGTAGGTACATGACTGTCTCAGATTTAAATGAAGTCCAAAATTCGTAGTTGTTTTAAAGCTTAATTAATGTTCTTGACGTTGGTCCTAGGTCTATCGCGTTTCGACGTAATGTTTGCTGATGATATGTCCATTGATTCATTACCCAGACAGTAATGTATCACTACCGTATCTATCGGTAAATAATTATTTAGCCAAGTTATATATTTTATGCTTATTATATCTGATTTTCTACGCCTTGGTCTCTGATACGCACCAGCTCTTAAGCAATGTAGTAGTCTTGACAAAACTATTCTTAATTAAATTAAGAGACTATTCAAGACAATAAGAGTCTAAAATATGATGATAAACAGCATTGTTTTTTTCGTGGGTGTCTGCTGGACATCAAAATTCGAAATCTTTGAATTTTTTCTTGAGGTTTTCCCAAACCTAAAACGCTATAACTTAAGAAGGGCACGTCTGAGCACGCTGAAACTTTTCCAGCGTTAAGTATACTAAATAAGCTAGAACATATAAAAAAATTAGCGATGTGATATGATGTGATTTTTTTAAAACTCGAATCAAATTTTTAAAATTATGTTATTTTTTTGTGTTATGGAAAATGCTCAAAACTTAGTATTTTAACACATCTTGAATCATTATAAACAACAATTCAGACAGCTAACTAACTATTTCAATGTACCATAAAAATAAAACATCGATAAAAGCTGAATATCACTTTTAAATGTCGCAACAAAGTTGGTCGTGCGCACCAATAATATTTCAATACATCAACAATGTCTAAGTTTACTTACCCATATTTACTAAAGTATTATTTTTTTAAAAATATTACTATTTACATTTGATGAAATAAGTATTCTAGAAAACGGTTCCATACTAATAAGTTGCTTCAACAATGTTCGATAAATGTATTTATGATAGAGGCTCGTGACACTGTGCGGCGTGGGAAACATATTCGTATGTTAATGTCATTCACCTGATTTTTTGGACTTTTTTATATCTGTCATATGATATATAAGACCACCAGAATATTATAAAGATATTGTATCATTTTTATTTGGTTACGAAAAAAGTGATTGATACCAGTATATTATAGATAATGTTTCCAAAATTCTGAAATCACGGGTACAATTTCGGATAGTGGATTTTTTCTTAAAAGTCTTAGAAGTAGACGGACTTGAAACGTCTTCAAAAAATAAGGACTGAGGCCTTTATTACAAAGACGAAACAAAGCTAACATCATCAATTTAGCCCATCCCACTGCTGGACTTGGTCCTCCTCTACAAATGAGAGGGTTTAGGCCTTAGTCCACCATGCTGGCCTAGTGCGAGCTAGCGGACTACACACCTAAGACCTTTTACGTTTCCTCACGATGTTTTAAAAAGATACGTGTTATCAAATTATTCAGAAATTTGATGTGACTAATGAATGTTGACGTCACAAATCGTATACACTTGTACTAAATTCAAACAGATATCACAAGCTCGTTAGCTCAGCGGTGAGAGCGCCCATCTGAATCTAAACTCAGTGGTGGTCGGGGGTTCAAATCCCTCACGAGCTGCTCGTATAGTTTTGTCTTATTTTTTTGTATTTCAGCTTATTGTA
The DNA here is from genome assembly GCA_030295005.1 of Cephonodes hylas. Taxonomy (NCBI): domain Eukaryota; kingdom Metazoa; phylum Arthropoda; class Insecta; order Lepidoptera; family Sphingidae; genus Cephonodes; species Cephonodes hylas. Next base: position 4,803,074 of record AP025386.1, on the reverse strand, counting down.
AAGTTATCACGAATCATTATGGATACATACAAAAGCCAGGAAGTCGGAGGTATATTTTTCTCTAAAACCCGCACTAGGCCAGCGTGGTGGACTATGGCCTAAACCCTCTCAAGTAGTAGAGGAGGCCCGTGCCCAGCTGTGGGACGTATATGGGCTGATGATGTTCAGATTTTTCACTATCTACTCCAACAGATATACAGGCAAAAATATACTCAGTCATTTAAAAGATAGAAAAATGTCCAACCCCAAATATAGCACGGAAGACGAAACTATGCCATCGAAACACCCTTTTTATTGGTAAATAAATCAGAGGGTAGACAGGGAAATAAATTGCCGCAATAAAGGATCTTGTTCATATTTTCTGTAAGGAAATATTTATCAATGTGAGGCGCGGGAGACGTATGAGATATAAAGGGTATGTTTTTCCTTAATACATTGTGTGAGCAATGGAATAGTAAGTTGTGAAGGGTAATATATAGAATATGTTGTGGATTTGAATCCGAAATAAAACGGTTTTTCATATACAAGGTATTGCAAATTAATTTTGACGGCATTGTTCATAATTTAAGAAGTTAAATGTAATTGAAAAGTGTGTAGAAATAATAGTAACACGTATATTAAAGAAAATAATCGTGTTGCTTTGACGATAACACGGAAACAGTTCATTTTAACTGAGGATGTAAAATTACTTTTAAACGTTTGTTAATATCAAGATAATATTGACTTTGACTGTGAAATTGCCTTTCGAGGTTTTAGAAGGAGAACTCCTTTATTGTGACATTATTTGCTTATTATAAACCATACTTACGCATCTGTCCCGAAAGGGAAGTTAGAGACATACGCATGTCTATATTTATGTTCCAAACATTACGAATTAAGTCCGATCATGAGACAGTTCTTTGATTTATGGAGAAAATTTCCAAAATCCGTGTTACTGAGATTTTTCTAAGAGACAAACTACGAACAACCTTTTCTCTAATCTTTAGTACCCAGTCTTCTTCTTCATCAACCCATATTCGCCCACTGCTGAGCATGGGTCTCCTCTACCATTGAGAGGGTTTAGGCCATAGTCCACCACGCTGGCCTAGTGCGGGTTGGCGGACTACACACCTAAGAAATTTCTAAGAACCCTTAGGTGTGCAGGTTTCATCACGATGTTTTCCTTCACCGTTAAAGCAACCAGTAATACCCAGTAATACCTACTAACTCGCACACTTTGCTTTATAGTTGAAATACGAACGAAATTATTCAAATCCTTATGAACCAGTACTCACTATTCCATACACCTTCCTGATCAAACAAAACGAAGAAAGCTGTCGTCACTGGCATAATATGCATATTATGTCACGCCACCTGGCAAAACTGGGACATGAGGGAAATTTCTCCGAATACCCTCAATATAATTTCAGTCCGGTATCAAAGGGCAAGCTTACGAAACACGAACCCTTCCTTATATAGTAATGCTAATATTGACATAGGACGTCCTCTGGCCACGGCGCTATTCTGCCAAGGTTGTTTAATAGGGAGATTAGAAATACATAAGCCATTTCCACATATGTTACGACAGCTATGTTTTAAGTCTTACGTAATAAGCCACATATTGCAGATTGGCTAGCATGCTTCTAAAGTCCATGCTGCTATTGAAAATATCCTTAGAAAAAAACACAATATAAAAATTAATTTTCGAAAATCGAACGTCCGTTTTGACTGTCGCAAACAAAACATGATTTTAGGGAAATTATAATTTTGACTGTGCACTTCACAATTGGTTCATTGTTTTATTGTCCTACAGGAAAATTTAATATTTATTACCTAGATGGACATATATTGAGTTGACTTAGTTACACATCAACTATCATTCTTTTGCATGTCCTTCTTTGTAAATTAGGTTGTAAAGAAGAGATTTCAGTCAGTCATAAGACCGCCTAGGACTTACTCCAAAGCATTTCTTTTTCTTTTTATTTCATTTGGTGTTATATATCCAATGTATAATTAAGTGTATACAAATAAATAATTAAAAAATCTAGATTATTTCCCATATTCTCAATATTTACTATATGTTTTTACAGTATACTAAATAGGTAACAGAATTTCAACTGAACAATGGAGCAAATAATGCTAGCTTTCCACACCACGTAGACTGAAGGAGCGCCTCTGGGAATCCTACAGTTTGAGGCCACATTACCCATCCCGCGTTGAATTTTTAACATCTCCTGCTTTTCTAGATTACCTAGTAATTTCAAAAGCGTATTCTTAAAGTATTGTTTTCTTAAAATTTCGTTTTTTGTGGTACTGAGAAAGGGAGAAACTTCTCTTTTTAGCAACACAAAGTGACCAAATCAAAATTGATGGTAAGGACAGTATTGACCAAACAGAGCAACAAGTTCCAAGAGATTACCAACTCTCGTCCAATTCCCACTACTAGGCACAGGCTTCCTCTTCTATTGACAGGGGTTAGGCCACGCCATTCTTTTACCTCCTATTCAATAGAGTATAGACTTTTAAACAAATAAACGAGGGTACACAAACACATAAAACCAGACTAATCGTCCTCAAAACCGTTTAAACATGAACGGGAGGCGACTGTTAACGTGAATGCAAAAACAAACGAGTCACTAACCAATTGATACATGAGCTGCAATTAGCGAACACTCCGGCTGCCATCGCAATTGACCCAGCCGTTTTGATTAAACTGTTCCGTGGGTTTGTTGACTCTTATTTCAACTTCAATATTTATGTGCCCCGCAATTGGTGTGTCATGTTTTGCAAGGATGGAAAGGAGCTGAGACAAATGCTCGTGTGATCCACGAATATTTGTATCAGGGCTGGATGGTTTTGGGACTGGAAATTCTTGAAGTATCTGATACCACGCCACAGGAGGCTATTATATGTGTGCTATTGTGGGGTTAGGACTATGTATACGACTGTTGGGTGTATTTGTTTATTAACTAACTCGTTTTCATGACATTAGTAGAGTGCGATCTACGACCTGATTTATATTTTTGTCTAAAACAAAATATTGTACGTGTGGCTTGAGAGTTTTATTTATTTATTTAAACTTCATTGTACACACAAAACTTAAGCTAAGGAGTTCAAAAGATGAGCAAAGCACAATGAGCGGCCTTATCGCACAGGCGATCTCTTACAGGCAACCAAACAGGCATGGAGTTGCAGGAAGAGAGATAAAAGGTAGTTGACGTGTACTAGTTAAATAAAAGACATATAGTAAATTGAAATAAAAGCGTTTATAGCGTTATTTTATAAATAAACAATCGTTAAGTTCGTTATTCGGAACTATGTAAGGCAAGTCGGGCTTCTATGGAAGTACCGCCACTGATACATATATACATACATGCATACATACTGACATATGCGAGAGTTATTTGTTTTCAATCTGCGGAATGATGAAATAGAAGTCTTATTAGTCCTTAATACTCACGAACCAAGACTGTTGGGTGTATTTGAACGAATAATATTTTCTACAAACGTTGTCCCTACAACCAAAAGAAGTTTCAAATACTATAAACATTCCCCTTTACCAATGTCTGTCACTTAACTTGGTGACGGATCAGAATAGGGCCGTTGATTCGGACCTCAAATGGAATTACTTAACAATGTGAGCGGTTTTTGGATTAAATCTAAAACGAAACAGTGTAAGTGAGCTTGCGAGAGTTGATTTAGGCCAGGTATAGAGGCATTAGAGCATTAAATTGTATTGAGCCTCTTTGGGCTTACTTTTGGTCAAAACCAAGTGAATTTGTGGATTAAAAACACATTACGTCAAACGGTAACAAACTTTATATTACTCTAGCTTTACGTCAGCTACCTTTACATTAAATGTCAATAATTGATCTAGGTATGTATTATTTTTCACAGATTAACAAGTATCTATAGTACTAATTTTCGACTTTATATGCATACATTTTACGGTCTACGATTCGCTTCAAGTAACATGATCTAAACAAAATATGTTTAAAACTAAATACATTAACAAAGATTTATCTCGCAATGAATGTGCATCCGAAATCGGCTGAAGAAGATAAAAAAGCCTTAAAAAGATATCTCCACAAAATTCAAAATTCAACGTTCCAAATAATTATCCGGTTTAATTAATTGTGAAATTTCTAAATGCTTCATCGTTTCCTCCAGCGTTTCAGGAGACTACCTTCGAATTTCTCCAGGTAAAATCGCAATTATTTTAATTAAATCCGCCCGCACGACTTCATTCTTTTCTCAGGAACGTGAAGTGGAAATATTTTCGCAATTATCTTCACTGTGTTGGCCTTGGATTGATTCCATTCATCTGTGCCTTTAAAAAAATACGCCTTTTTATTTTTACGTAAACATCGCGAGGAAACTTAAATGTCTTAAGTATGTATTCCACCATCATGCAGTAGGCCAGCGTGGTGGACTAAGGCCTTAAACTCTCTCAGTTATAGAGAAAACCTTTGCCCAGCAATTGGACGTAATATATTATGGGCTGATAATGACGCGAGCGAAAAGTCTCTCGTAGTTTCTGATATCTAGGACACAAGACTTTTATTTTTGGTAGAGTTAGAACTATGTCTTGGTGTAAAAATTTCTTATCATTAATCGTCATCACTTTTAGACTTTGTGCTGTTACATTGGAATTTTCCAATGGAAAAACTATATGAATCAGTATCATCACTTTCCAAGTAATATTTGTGTTATCGTAATCTTTATAGATACATTATCTTGTCCGATTATTTTATAAACTAATTTGAATATTACGATTTTCTTCAACCTATCTTTTATGGCTGATGATGCAAGATTATTAAATGCAAATTTTGGACTGCAATTTATGATTAAATGTGTCACTGACAATCATTCTTTCTTAAGAACCTTTACTACTTTACCTCATTCTGAAAGAGGTAGACAAAAGGTGTATTTCTACACACCTCTTTATAAACATGGAAATGTATTGGTTGTTTCAATAAATACATATTAAATAATATTATCCGGATTTTCGATTATATCCCTATGCAGAACAACAATCAAGTCCGGTTAATCGAGTGTCACTGTATTAATATGTATTAATAGTTGCAGATTATCGATTTATAAATGTAATCAAACAACGTTATCAATTTGATTGGAAATAGTATGAGTAATGATTCGTTACGTCACTAATCCTATACTCTACAACAATTGTTTCATAGATAGTACAGGCTCGTTAGCTCAGCGGTGAGAGCGCCCATCTGAAAGTTTACCAGTGGTGGTCGGGGGTTCAAATCCCTCACGAGCTGTCTTTTTGTTTTTCAAATTTTATTAGAATACCTAGATTTTAATTCTTCATTTCATGCAGCAATTCTCGTTGGACTAAAAATCTTATTAATAACATCCATTATCATGGTCGTAGATTTTTTCATTAGGACTAAATCTACTCGTTCTAATCACGTTGGTCTGGTTTATTAAACTTTACCTACCAAAATATGAATGTGGAGAAGTCATAAACCTGACTATTTTCTTTATGAGGTTTGTTTTTTCATTATTTCGATTTATACGAGGTTTCTTGAAGGCACATTCATTTGTAATAGGGATGCATTATGTCATATCACAAATATAGTTCGATATTAATTAAAAATAGTACAAGCTCGTTAGCTCAGCGGTTAAAGCGCCAGACTATACATATCCGGGTAGTGGTCGAGGTTCAAATCCCTCACGAAACATTTCTACTGGAGAAAATTATATATCGCAATCCATTAAAACTAAGAGAAATCTATAAATAGGAATTTCCAAAACTAATCCACTTAAACTACCCGGGAATCGAACCCTGTAGCTTTTCTATTTTCATTACTTTAACCATACAATCAGCATAAAAACACACCCCAAACATAACAGTTTTTATCAACCAAGAAATAAGGGTAACAGCCGAGAAAAAATTCACAAAAAGAATTCCTTTGCAGATAAAATATCTGTGTCTAGATTAACCCCGTATCGACATTATCAGACAGATAAATTAGTTTTGTGGTGAACGGGGCAAGTTTATTCAACCCTTTGTGCTAACTTTGTGGCGGGTACAATACAGATAGTTTATTACATCGGTAGTTATTTGAATATTAACAGCAATGGTTCTAAAAATGGCGTAGAAAGACCATGATCAGAAGGTAATAGCTACAAAAAACAATGACGTTTTGCTAACAATCATAGGTATTAAAATTAAAGGTATGTTTGTCGTTGTTAGGAAAACACAAAAAAATAAAATATTTTTTTTAATAGATTTGTAATCTCAGTAGTTACCTGCCTTACCGCACTAGGCCAGCGTGGTGGACTATGGCCTAAACCCTCTCAATGGTAGAGGAGACCCATGCTCAGCAGTGTATATGGGTTGATGATGATGACCTGCCTTAATTTCCGATCGCAGTCTGTATACTGTAGGTATACATCGGTAAAGGTTAATACTAACCCGGCCTTTACGGAGAATCTCAAAACCATCACCCTTTGCTTGTAAGCTGTTAGGCACAAAACTACAAATGAGAGGGGTAATACTAATAATTGCAACTATAGGTAATTGACATTTAATGGCCTCTAAAGTAAACTTATACTAAAAAAAAGTAAAAAAATATGTCTTTTTTCGTGATACATCTGCAAGTTCTGAAATTTTCAACATAAAGTAGCAACTAATAATGAAACTCTTTTTTATTTTTCCTGTACTATTATCGATCCAAAGATTGTCTTTAATACATTGCCTGGAGCGATAAGACCGTCTCTTGTTTCTTGTTATTTTATTTTTCTTCTTTTAATATTGTAACAAGAAAGTGTTCATATTTGAATTTTCTCTAATTTCCTTTTGGCTTTTATAAAAAATATGAAAAAAAAACAAGGACAACTCGTGAGGGATTTGAACCCCCGACCACCACTGAGACTTTTTCAAATGGGCGCTCTCACCGCTGAGCTAACGAGTCTATGACGGCTTGAGCAAAATAACTCAAATGTATGCGAAAAATAACGTCATATAGTGATTCATAATATTGAATGTACACAAAATCAGCTTGTAGAGTATTCGTGCACATTACTCATCATGATAGAGGCGTGAATCATTGTGTCTGGTTCGATTCTTGATACGGATAATGATATGATAGTAAATACAGAGCTGAATTTTTAAAAACACGATACAACGGTTTGGATTCTTGCATGAAACAAAAGGAAATTATATTTATTTTATTTATTTATTTATTAACACTTCCTTGTTACAAAATAAAAGAAGAACTAAATATAAAAATAACAAGAAACAAGAGGCGGTCTTATCGCTTTAAGCAATATCTTACAGACAACCTTTGGATGGATAATAGATCAGGAAATATAAGTAAAGAGGGTAGAGTAAAGTGTTTAGAAAAAGTGGAAGAAAAAAGTAAAAAAGTAAAAATTATACAAACTCTTGTTTTCTAAAGTGGTAGAAAGAGGTATATTTATATGAAATAGCGACCCGCCCCGGCTTCGCACGGGTGCAATGCTGATATTTAATGGATGTTATTATACATATAAACCTTACTTTTGAATCACTCTATCTATTAAAACAACCGCATCAAAATCCGTAGCGTAGTTTCAAAGATAGCATACAAAGGGACATAGGGACAGAGAAAGCGACTTTGTTTTATACTATGAAGTGAAGCACACACCTTTAACGTATTAAAGTTATGCGTGTATTCACAATGTATTATCATGCAGTTTAATGTTGAAGGAAAACATTGTAAGAAAACCTTCACATCTAAAAGTTCTTAGGAATTTCTTAGGTGTGTAGTCGGCCAACCCGCAATAGGCCAGCGTGGTGGACTAAGGCCTAAACCCTCTCACTTGTAGAGGCCATTGCCCAGCAGTAGTATCTACCTCCTATATAGGCTGATGATGATACTTATTCTATAAGACCACGAGGCAGTAAACAAATTAAATAGTATAACAAAAGAATTTACAAAAATATGCGAACAGCTCGTGAGGGATTTGAACCCCCGATCACCACTGACTTTAGTTTCAGATGGGCGCTCTCACCGCTGAGCTAACGAGCCTGTGCTATCTGTTCTAAAATAATTGAAATATATATAAAAAGTGACGTTATAAGTATGACTCATATGAAATTTATCAATAAAATGTGTTGTGATAATTTGTACTAAATAAAGCTGAAGAGTTTTTTAATGGAACGCACTTATCTCGGTAACAATACTTTAGAATAGAAAAAATATATTCGCATTTAATAATGCCTATATAAATATAATATAATAACTCGACCTATGAGCAGAATAAAGTTATATGTCCTTTTACACAACTTCTCTTTCTCAGCGATTTAAACTTAATTGGGCATAAAATTATCAGTATTTTTTTATGTTATTCAAACAACAACAACATTTATGATCATTATTATTTCACTAGTGCAATATATAAATAAGTTTAACTCTATTATAGACATAAAATACTTTGGTGTTATAATGAAAAGTAACCTTATTCTATGCATAGGTCGAACTATAAAAAACCAAAAGTAGTTCAGGGCTTCCCAAACTTATTTACACTATGACGCCCTATAGAAACGTTATTTTTCTTGCGACGCACCCCCCCCCCATCATCAAAACTACCTACTTTACTGGAAATAAAAACTGTAGTAGTTTTCCTAATATGAGGTTATCAGAAAAATACAAACAGCGAATGTTTGCCGATCGCCTCGCGACGCCCCCAGGACGTTGCCGCGACGCCCCAGGGCGTCGCGATGCACAGTTTGGGAAGCCCTGGTCTAGTTCATATTTTTTTATTGTGGGGGTTGTCATTTTTTTTAACCGACCACAGTCCTGTGCTCCAAGATCAACAGCGGCACGCAGAGTATTGACGCCGAGCAACGAAGCTCAGCGAATCTAAGGAGACCTGAGTTGTCATAATAACGAAGTTAATCAGAAAAACAATATAGAAAACAAGAGGAGTTAGAAAACAAAGAGTTGTCCACTTCACATTAAGTATATATTCATATATGTTATTCTTTTAAAAACTAATATACAGAAGGAGTTGGATGGGAGAATATTGTGGGGCTAATATATTCTCATTTACATATAAAATTATTTAAAAAAAATGAAGATTTAAAGGTTAAATATTTGGAATATTGTAACACAAGCTAGACCTTAGGGCTTCTATAAAATCGATATATGTATATATAAATCAACTATTTAATGAAAATACTTAAAATATTCCATAGTATTTACATTTCATCGTGAATTCCTGTTGAAACAATTATATTATGAATTCAGAGCAGCTCCGTACGATATACGCATACAAATAGCTTTTAATAATTTCAAATACTCCACACACGTTTGCCGATTATATTCATTATCTAGTTAGGGTTTGATAGCCCCTTTAGTTCCGTGTTATGACGTAAAGACTCAGGTTCAGTTCCCGGTTGGGTAAATTTTCACTTGGACTGAATGGGTGGTTGACTTTCATTCGTACATACAATAAGCGACTATTAATATGAAAAAAACCTCTCAATGGTAGAGAAAACCCGTGCCCAGCAGTGGGACGTACATGGATTGATGAGCGTGAAAGGTGTCTTCTATACTTAGAGGCCTAAATCCACCACGTTGGCCTAAGGCGGGATGACGGACTATACTATAGAGTAGTAGTGTAGGACGTCCTGCAGCACGATGGTCCGACCACTTGAGTGCGGTAGCGGGTAACGGATGGATGAGGGCTGCTCAAGACCAGGATGGTTGGCGCTTTCTTGGGGAGGCCTACGTTCAGCAGTGGACGGCGATAGGCTGAGTAATAACTCCGAAGAGACTTCTAGTTACTTAGATGTCCATGTTTCCTCACGATGTTTTTCTTTACCGTTAAAGTAAGTGAATAATCACGCGTATTCATAAAAATACACACACACCTTCAAAAATAAAGAGGTGTCGTGTCTGAAGCTGCGGTCTTCGAGATTCTCGATCGCGCTCAAACTTTGCCATACGTAACACTAGATTTACCATTAAAAATCTTGTGTACAAAACTTCCATGCAAATACTTTGAAAAACTATTTGCTGTAGATTCTCCCGGGTTCCCGCCTGAACAGCCGGGACGTACAATGTAGGTGCTACATTTTATTCAGCTATTCAAACTTCGTCGACACGTTACTCACATACTTTAACAAGCTCAATGTATACTTGTATGGGATACATAGTTATGCTACCGTTATACCAGACTATTTTCATCTATAGAACTGCTTCGTGGTCTCGCAGCACAAGTATGTATGTGTGAATCTTGGATTCGATTTGGTCGGGCAATGAAGTTTGATTAGCAGCACGGAGTATGGAAATATGCGGAAAAAAAGGCGATAGGCTCGCCCCCTATCACATAAGATACATACCTGGCGAAATGTGGGTACAGAAATGCACCTCTGCCTACTCCTTCGGGAGGTACAGGCGGGAGGTTATGTATATATGTAAATAACCCCTTTGTTCTTTAATTTTCATTACCATCATCATTTCCAATACACAAGTTAAATCTTTGTTTAGGCACCAGAATTTTCTAAAACACTAAAGTTTTGTTTCAATAAATAAGAAGATATCTTTACTCCGGAACTAGCCTTAAGTGTTCTCTATGACATTGTTTAAACTTCAATACATATTTTTATTTATTATCATCAAAACGTTTCCAAATACGGCTGATGATGAGTGCACTGTTTCAACCCTACCGACTCTTTCTGATACATGCCCACACACGCAGCAAACGGGGAAAGGTAGAAATAGTTTCAGGAGTTTCAGCCATTATAACACGCTGGGCGATGTAATGTCGCCACGTAAGCGTTACATCTCCGGGCCTTTAGTCACGTCTGCACCATTCACAAAGCAGAAGGCCCGCCGCTGCAATCCATCCAAGAAAAATAGCTGTTTGGGAAAGCCTTGGTAGTTATATTCCATTGAAGACAGGATGGCCTTGAAGTTTAGGCGAGAGGTCGAGATTCGACGGTCGTGGTTTTAAACCCAAGGCACACACTTCTTTCGTTTCGTGCTTTAACGATGAATTAAAACATTGCGAGATAACCTGTGCACCTAAAACTTTACTGTTGGCCACGGGCCTCCTGTACCACTGAGAGGGTTTAGTCCACCACGCTGGCCTAATGCGGGTTACCGGACTACACACCTAGGAACTTTTCTTCTTCATCAACCCATATACGCCCACTGCTGAGCACGGGTCTCTTCTACCATAGAGAGGGTTTAGGCCATAGTCCGCCACGCTGGCCTAATGCGGGTTGGCGGACTACACACCTAAGAAATTCCTAAGAACTTTTAGGTGTGCAGGTTTCATCACGATGTTTTCCTTCACCGTTAAAGCAAGTGATAATTCAATTTTGAATACACACATAACTTCGAAAAGTCGGAGGTGTGTGCCTGGGGTTCGAACCCGCGACCGCCGCCGACTAGGAACTGTTAGACCTGTAGATTTAGTGTAGGTTTCCTCACGATGTTTCGACATTGTTATCAAATTATTCCGAAATTTGATGTGACTAATGAATGTTGACGTCACAAATCGTATACTCTTGTACTAAATTCAAACAGATAGTACAGGCTCGTTAGTTCAGCGGTGAGAGCGCCCATCTGAATCTAAACTCAGTGGTGGTCGGGGGTTCAAATCCCTTACGAGCTGTTCACAATTTTTTTACCTTTTTTTTACACATAAAAATATTGGCTTTTGTGTTTTAAAATTAACAATAAATTCGTAACAGTAACGAATATTGCATACCTAAAGAATTTACACAATTTGCCTTTTCTTTACCTAACTTTTACTTACTTTCCTACAGGACACGAAAGAAAAAACATAATCTGTATAATCTTTATCAATGCCTTGTAAAAAGCAACACTAGTTTCTTGCCTACTTACTCTCAAGTGAAAAGCTCAAGCTTTCTTAGTAGGTTGGTAAAGTAACACAAGCGTCTGCTGTGCGATTTAGAGCGCCTAGATTCGATTCCCGGTTGTCATGGTTTTCCTATTTAAAATAGAAATCGACTTGCCTACTATTACATAAATTTTGAAACACATTCTTCAATACCTACATTCACAATAAAATAAATTTGTTTAAAAAATGTCATAAAAAACACTTAAAGCTAGTTTACACAGTAAAATAATAGTAAAAAAAACTTATTATTTATTTAAACAAAACTTAAGTGTTATAGAAAATAAGATTTCTCCTTAACCCTACTGCTAAACAAGCATGAGATTTTATGTAATAATTGAACGTATACATTCTCGGCTTGAGGCTGAAGGTCACTTAGATTGAGTACTTGAGAGCAGATATCATGTCATATCAGTCCAGATACGCAGCACATACAAACATTGATATAGCCTGGCTGCTCCCTAATTGAGTGGGTCGAGTACTAATTAATTTCAAACTAATGAAACGACACAGTGTTGTTTCGGATGGAGAATATTTTTGCTGGGTATTTGGAGTTATAAATGGTGTAGTGATGGCCTCGTATTAAGGGTGTGGTCGAGAATCTCGGTGGTCGCGGGTTCATACCACGTACCTCTAACTTTTCAGTTTCTTATCAGATACTTTAACGTTGAGGAAAAACATTATAAAGAAACCTGCATTTAAAAAGTTCATAGCATTTTTTGTCCTTAATATTTCTATAAAGTAGTATAAAATGAAAGTAGTTATGACCTAGAAATGTGTGTAGTTGGCCAACTCTCACTACGCCAGCTACTGGTGGACTAAGGCATAAACCTTCTCAGCCCTAGAGCTTGCCTGTGTCTTGAAGTGGGACATATATAGACTGATAATGATCTCATCTTTTCTCTTGTACTACACAATCAACAAATCCGCCAAAAAGTCTGCCAACATGCGGGCCGTTTCCGAATCGGTTATCGAACGTGTATTGGTTGATAATGATATCATCTTCTTCTTCTTCATCAACCCATATACGCCCACTGCTGAGCACGGGTCTCCTCTACCATTGAGAGGGTTTAGGCCATAGTCCACCACGCTGGCCTAGTGCGGGTTGGCGGACTACACACCTAAGAAATTCCTAGGAACTTCTAGGTGTGCAGGTTTTATCACGATGTTTTCCTTCACCGTTAAAGCAAGTGATAATTCAATTCGAATACACACATAACTTTCGAAAAGTCAGAGGTGTGTGCCTGGGGTTTGAACCCGCGACCGCCGAGATTCTCGACCGCGCCCCTAAACCTCGAGGCCATCACTGCTGATATCATCAATTCCCTTCTAATACTATACAAACATCAACAAATCCACCAATAAATCGGCTAACAAATCCGCCAACAAGCTGGCCGTTACGGCCCTCAGTATCCCGACAACATTAAAGGAATGTCGACTGTCTTCTGTACAACACGGCTTTGAATTGCTCGTCACAAAGGGTTTGTAGGGACGAGAGCTGTAATTGTACGTATTGGATACAATTGGCTGGACGTTTATATGGAAGTACATTTGAGTTCAAGCAAACTGAACTAGCTTCGTACGGAGGCGTTGGTCGAATTAATGTTAATATATTGTTATAATACTATTTTACCTATTTAGTAGTGATGGTTTTGTTGCTTAGGCGCGCTGTCGAGTCTCGACGGTTGCGGTTTCAAGCCCCGGAGATACACTTCTGAATTCTCGAAGGGATTTACTAATCGAAAAGATAATCGTGAGGAACATGTACTCTTAGAAACTTCTAAGATACCTCTTCTTCTAAGTAACTACTTAGCGCCAATCGTCAGTCAATGGATGAAGGCTGCTCAACACCGGGATGGTTGGCGCTTTCTTGGGGAGGCCTGCGTTCAGCAGTGGACGGCGATAGGCTGAGTATATAATCGTCAGTTGGCCAGCGTGGTGGTTTAAGGTCCAAGCCCTCTATATGTAGAGGAGGCAAGTCTCCAGCAATGGGACGCTTGGGTAAATACAACCAACAGGTATATACATACATAGTTCTGAACCCACATAAAAAACCAAGTCTTGTGTCATGAGAAACAAAAATTACGGGAAACTCTTCGGTCTTACAAACACCCAGACCCGAAACAAATATTTGTGGATCACGCAATCTTTGACTCGGTACAAACCCAAGACTTCCTGTTTCAAAAGCTAGTTTTCTAGCCAACTGCGCCACGGGTATATATGTTCCATAATATCGATATACATAGACACATTTCAATTATGTCCTGCTAATTAGAATCAATCGAACGCATTAGCCTATTGTCAATACAAATTACTCAGGGTTAATTACGTGTGTTACATTCCGTGGATGTATAAAGTAATATATACGTAATGAGATTATTGCTATCATACGCTTGTGTAGTCAAGAAAATAGGTCTATTTCTAGACTTATGTAATGCGAGCTGTTTCTTATAAGGCGAGACTACTGTAATTTTTGCACATTACTAGACTTTGTGGTGGAGCTGAAAACATGACATAAAAACAAGATTTTACTCGACACGAGAATAAAACATGTTATACTTAGATTGTTACAACAACAATAGGCTCCGGTGATAGATAAGTTGAAAGGAAACCGTCTGTCGTGGTATGGTCATATTATGAGGAGGGATGAAACGTATGTTGGAAAAAAAGTGATGAGTATGAATGTCGAAGGATGGGCTAGCAGAGGAAGGCCAAAGAAAAGATGGATGGAATGCGTGAGAGGGGATATGAAAGAGAAAGGGCTGACTGAAGACATCACGGCTGACAGAGATATTTGGAAGGAAAAAACATGCTGCGCCGACCCCAAATAGACTTGGGAGAAGGGCAAGTGGATGATGACACTTAGATTGTTACAAAGTTCATAGGCTTTATATAGGATATTTAAAGACCGTGATCGGAAAATGATGGTGATTGATAAAACGACGTATATGGGAGGTACATACTATGGGTTAGTAATGATGATGATGATGATGATGAACAAACATACATACATATTAATAGACTAAAGACGAAAACAAAGATTTCGTACAGTTGAATATAATTTGATTCCTACAATTTTATAGAACAGCTTCTAACTTCAAATTCAAAGTGAGGGACACGAACCCATAACTTCCATCTCAACAGCACGTTCCTCTAACATCTAAGCCACCCCGATTCCCATACCGTTCTATTTATAAAAACCCATTAATCTACCATATTACGTACCGCACGTGTTTTTTTAATAATACCGAGAGATTTACAACCATCGCTTCTTAAATTATGATTATACTCACCGCATTTAGTACTAATAAATCAATGTATACTGCTTTCCGGTCGCAATATGTGGCTTTTAACTTATACGGCGTCTGTGACAGAAAATAGCGCTTTTAGATGAACAAAAATGGATGAATTATAGTCGCGTTATAGGTAATGAGAGGTTGCAAGTTATACGCTAAAGGAAATTTTATCACTAAATAACTATTATATGTGTAAATCAAAGTGATTGTTTTTAAAGCATAGACAGAGCAAATATGTATTAACAATGAACACACAAAGATTTCTCCGCATTTTTTTTCTTAAATTCGAACCCACTTCATTTGCAATTAAAGTATATTTACCACTTGCAAATAAGCAGTTTGTAAAATATAATATTTCAAATTCCACATTTCATTGGGGCTTTTCCAAACCAAACGCAGGTAATAAGCATAACAACAATTTTCAAATAACACTTTTCCTGACCTAGGAATTGAGCCCGTGAGCACTTAATCTCAAGCTTCTACATCAACCCATATACGCCCACTGCTGAGCACGGGTCTCCTCTATCATTGAGAGGGTTTAGGCCATAGTCCACCACGCTGGCCTAGTGCGGGTTGGTGGAACACACCTAAGAAATGAATAAGGAATGAATCTCAAGCTACACTTACATAAAATATAACACAAGTAAGTCACGGAACATGGATGTCCATGTTCAAATAAAAGGAGAAATTTTTAATTCTTCAAACGTCGTACTTAACAGAAACTTAGACAAGTATAATTTTAAAAGAATATTTAGCTCATAAAGAACTGACAAATTATGTGAATACCACTAAGTACTGTTAACTTAATTAAAACTTTCCCTCAATGCGCAAACCGTAACTTTAATCAAACTTAGCCAGACCAAGTTGGATGTTACTTTAAAAAACCGACAAATTTTATACTCCACTGAGCAAAAATGTCCAACTCGCGAACTTACAAATGACTCGTACAATTATTCTATGAATACGTTTTGTATGTTCACGCTTCTCTTTTAAGGAATAGGCAGAGTGATACTTGTAACCTACACGATATACTTATACGATAATGCCAAATTTTCGGGCATATTTCGAAACTCTGTGTTGCTTCTAAGAATTTTCCAGTGGTAAACGATAAAATACATTGCCCGACCTGCGAATTAAAGCCAGGACTTTTACATTGGATGGCATATGTTTGATCCGCGAGACCACGATGAAATTTTTCTACAAAGAAATTTGATACTACTTCAGTAACCATACTTCGTGGTCATTTTTACTTAGATCCGGTTTATTAGTTTGAACGCCCATATTTTTGCGTTATAAAAAAAACATATTTCTATCATATCTTTACACATAAAGCAATATAGAATGCTAGTATGTGGTGACAAACTCTTAAAATAGAATGTCGAATGGTAAAGGAATATGAACAGTATACACCGGCTCGAAGCTCTTGGTTTTAGCAGACCCTTTTAGCCTAGGGAAGACGCATTTCAGCCGATTGGTGTGCTTGAGTGAAGTGGGGATTAAAACACGGGGTATGATGTACACCTAGACCTACCCCTTTTGGGGGTACAAGCTTACATACAGGATGTATACAGACCGTGATCGGAAACCAAGGCAGGTGATAGCTATGGTAGTTACGAATCTATGGGCGTTAAAGAAATTCACAAAAAAAAAAGAATTTTGTCATTGTCCATACAACCATCGGTGTTAAATGTATATTTGTGTGGAAATTCTCATTTTTTTATTTTTATATGTAGGTGTATAAACTAAAGCCTAAAGATTTTATTGCTGGACTGTAAAATTATTCAACACTTTAAAATCCTTCAACTACACACGCCCATGAATAAATTTCTATACTTGAAGTTTATGTTCCACGAAATTGTAGAAAATTCTTGTAAATAATTTTTTTACGCAAAAAGTCTATAATTTTTATTTTTTTAATTATCTAACACGATACAATGGGTTGAATACAGAAAAACGTGTCTGCAAAAAATGAGGATTTTTTTAAAAATTAATTATTCTTTTATAATTGAAGCGAAAATTTACACCTAAATTCTTTCGAAAGAAAGCAGATGGCGTTAGCTAAAATTTGAATTATTTGTTCCATCCCTTTTGTTAATTGGAAACCAAAAATAGAGTTTGAAATTTAAATTAAGAATTTATCACAACGGATTGCAATCAATGAACGAATGGTTAATGACACTGGATGTAAACAATAATTTAAAACTAATCTGAACATTTTTCTAGTTCTATAACAAATCAATCAAACTATAACATATTTGATATAATTGAATAAGCTTTAGGAGTAAGCAAATATATTTTTATTTATAAAGATTCATATACACAACAGTATATAGGCGGACTTAAATTTATCAATTTTGTTTTGTTGCTACAGTTTGTATCGTTATGACATTTGTTTGAAAATGGGTCGTTTAAACTAGTTTTTCAGTCCTCTAAATCGCGACACAATTAGGTACCCTGTTTATTTGTTATATACAGGTATATAATATTGCCTCGTAGAGTCTGAAATTATGCCCAAAAATGGCAATAGGCTCGCCCGTAAAAGGGGTTTTACGTGGGACAAAATCAAAATCAGTGATATATAGATGCAGAAAGCCACCTTCGCCTGGTCTTATGGAGAACATAATATGTAGCGGTAAATATGAATAGGTATATGTTTTTTGAATCAATAAAAAATAACAGACATGTTCCAATATTTCATACGGGAACTGAGAAGAGAATGAAACAACGGCAGAAATACACGATCGCTATCACACAGTGGACATGTCAAAGGGAATATTTATTCGAGTGTAGTCATGTTGCAAAAAATCTGCAATGAATTCGGAATATCGCAGTTTTCAAGTGTATCCTGCGGTAACATGAATGTTCAAGAGGATTTTAATATTACTGTTGAGGAGTAAAATTGTTTTTATTCATTTTTGGAGTCGAAAATTATAGATTTAAGATTCAGTTATCATCAACATTATCAGCCTATATACGTCCAACTGCTAGAAATGAGCCTCTGCAACTATTAAGGTTTAGGCCATAGTCTATCACGCTGTCCTAAGGCGGATTGGCGTCGGCCCTTTGGATTGGGGGTGTAAGAATTCCGCCACGGTATCCCCTACCTGTCGTAAGAGGCGACTAACAGGGGTACTGGGGTAGCAGGACGTACTGCGGGGGCGGTACCCTATGATAGCAACCCTGAGATTGGTGGCAAAGGACGTGACCTCTTAACTGTCGCGGACGTTAAAAATGAACGTCCAAATAGATTAAGTGGAGGGCATACCAAGCCCTCCCAATTTGGAGGGGTCCATAATTGGACGTGCGCTGGGCGGCAGCGGACCATTTAGGGCACTTCTGGCCCTGAGATGCCGCAAAACCGCCCTAAATGCGCGTGATGGTCACCGAGAGGTTTTAGTCGGTATGCTGGCGTAGCCAGTGACCCCGACATACCCGTTACGGCCTCCCCCGAGGTACCGAACAGGGGAGCTTAAGGCGCTTTCCTCTCGTGATAAAAAAAAGGCGGATTGGCGTGTGTGTCACACTTACAATTTTTCACGTGTGCCGGTTTTCTCCCAACACTTTCCTTCACCATTAAGTAAGTGATAATTCATTGTGAATACAAACATAACTTGGAAAAGTCAGAAGTGTGTGCCTGTTCGAATCTGTGACCGTCGAGATTTTTGATCGCGTGCCTTAACCGCAATGTCGTAACTACTTTTGTAAAGACAGATAAAAGTTAATAGTAAAGATTAAATAAAAAGCGACTAAAAATAAATACCAAAGTCAAGTCAAGATATCTCCTAAACATCTGTGCCCGCAGAATCCAAATATAATTTACCAAGAAATACTGTAGTAATTACATCTTGAACCTAACACGAGCTCTGGGCATTTGCTTGTTGTCACAATCTATGAATTATTTAGCCGCCATTTAGGGGAAAGCGACCTCTGGCGGAATGCCAGCGATTTAAATCGTCACAAGTTTATTTGCCGTCAAAATTGGGGGTTATCTTCGGCGCTCGTGGCATTTCAGCTGCAAACGTTAATTTGTAACCGTATTTTAACTGGGATTGCTTAGTCGAGACTAATTCAACCAATTATGAATGAGAAGATGTTATGAAATATGAGTCGGCACAAAAAACCACTTTGCGAAATTAGTTTTTTACTCACCACTAATGATTTAAATTGCGATTAATTTTTATCATAAAGATAGAAGATTGGACTTTGAAGATTCTAGCTCGGTTTAATAATTTTGAGTAGATCTTGCCATTAAAGATATTTTCAATTTGCCAGCTCTTCTCTTTAAGCGATTTTAGACTTGTGAATGAATGAATTAATTATGAACTCGATGGGTTAATTATACTAACTGAGAGATTGGTAGTAAACTTTATAGTTTTCTTCATTTTAAAGGCTTTTTCATTACTTTTACCGTTAAGACCTAGACTGTTTAGTTTATTGCGCAAAAAACCTCTGCCATACCGTACTCAAACGGTACTAAAAGTTTGTTGACAAATTCACAACTTAGAAAGTATTGTGACGTAGTCAAACTAAACGCGAACTAAAATTCACAGTAAATAAATACACCCAATGCAAAGCAGTGATGGCCTCGAGGTTTGGGCGCGCGGTCGAGAATCTCGACGGTCGCGGGTTCGAACCCCAGGCACACACCTCTGACTTTTCGAAGTTATGTGTGTATTCACATTGAACACTCACTTGCTTTAACGGTGAAGGAAAAACTTCGTGATGAAATCTGCACACCTAAGAGTTCTTAGGAATTTCTTAGGTGTGTAGTCCGCCAACCCGCACTAGGCCAGCGTGGTGGACTATGGCCTAAACCCTCTCAATGGTAGAGGAGACCCGTGCTCAGCAGTGGGCGAATATGGGTTGATGAAGAAGAAGAAGAAATACACCCAATAGTCACATAATATATAGTTCTACATTCAGTACAGGTCTTACTTCGTGGGTATCAGAAACTACGAGATAATATACAGTACCTAGAAACAAAACAAATTAATGATGTGCATTTAAGAATATTTGGTGGATTAAAGAAGCGTCTGTGAATTTAATCTAACTTTTTAGCCCGTAAAACAAATTTAAATGAATCGCATAAACAATAGCTGGCGAACGCGACATACGTTTCTTGCCCCCCTCCCCCAGGGCTGGCGGGAAGTAGAGCCATAATCCATTTCCCCTCGAAAACAAAACAGCATGTAGCTGAATGAGAGGTAGCCTTGGCTGGCGCAATAGGCGTTCATTGTTTTGATTATCTTTAATATACATATTTGGTATATTTTTAATTGTGATAGCAATAGTTTGTTCTATTTTTAAATATTTTGGTGGCGGTAGCGATCTCAAGGCCCTCATTCCGTATTTAAAAGCTGGTTTCGAACTAGCTGCAGCATTAAGTCTCGAAGAAATTATTTTGTTCTAAAATCCAAAAACACGAACATTACAAATTGACTAAACCGTCGCATCTGAAACGCGACACGTACATTTAAATTACTATTGATTCGTTTAATGAAAACAGACCGACACCGGGACCAACTTTAATTATATTTGATACCTTTGAGAAGTTCAAAAGGAATTATTTAAACCAACCTTTCGGAGTAAAGTTTTTGCAGGCCTTAATTTAGGGGTATTCAGTTTGAAATTAAAGACTTTGGTAAGAAATTTAGTCGATGATTTTCGGTGAACAATTTTTGTTTCTTGTTGGCCTTGAGGATTAGTCACGAGGCTGTGGTAAAATCTACGTTTTGCCTACACGTGGAGGACCAAAGTATTTCCTAGCTCCATTGTGCGATAAAAAAATAAAATGCCGGTTGTATTATTCTTCGTATAAGCTATGTATAAACAAAGAGCAAAAACATTACCATGCTTTAAGGTCCGGATAAAAAATAACGTCCACTGCTGAACATAGGCCTCTACTTCACGCCATTGGGCTCAATCTTCGGCATTGCGAATATCGTCGTCCCATCTAGCCAGAGGGCGTCTTACACTATTTATCGAGCCGTAAAGTAAATCTAAATTGACGTTTACTCTATCGTCAAAGATTTACGTACACTCTGCACAGTGACATGCGAAAGTAATACTAATAAATAAATAATAGTTTAAAAAAACTAAAAAAACACGCTTTTTATCGAAAACCGAACTAAAAAATAGAAAATAAGTTTTAATAAATATAAATTAATAATAGTGTGA
This sequence comes from Cephonodes hylas, assembly GCA_030295005.1. Taxonomy (NCBI): domain Eukaryota; kingdom Metazoa; phylum Arthropoda; class Insecta; order Lepidoptera; family Sphingidae; genus Cephonodes; species Cephonodes hylas. The sequence goes on along the minus strand of AP025386.1, from coordinate 4,781,736 downwards.
ATAAAAAAAAAATATTAAAAAAAAAGCGTGGGGTGCTTTTTAAGATATTATCAAAATGATAATCACTCTACTCATATCTGTCAATAAAATATTTATATAACTATTGACACCATGCAGCGTGTAAAAAAAAACATAAAAATTAACACAAACAAATCCATTCACCGCACAAATCTCACATTCCCCGGATACAAATAAAAGTAAACACACCTGAATAACCATTACATACACAGCAAATATTTAAAAAAACATTCCCTACACCGTAATGGCGCGTCAGAAACACATTCCAATAACAAGCAATTTTACCAATCGAAAAAGATTAACGCTTTGTAATTTGAAACGTACGATTGGTGGAATTAATTGGTACAGGGGGACTTTGACGTGATCCCGGAGTTGGCAAATTGCTTCGCCAGACGGATTGACGTGAAAAATATTAAATTCTATGGGCACCTGAATTTCTTCGCGCTTCGATGGGTGAAAATTAGAAAGGGGTAACTTATGGACCTGGACGTTAGTTACCCCATACGGGAAAGTCAGGGATTGAATCATGTAGACTTACAATTTATGAATCGTCAGTATACTCAAGGTACTATGCTAAAGAATATATGAAGAAGAAGCATCGTAAAAAATGCCTTCAGCGAAAAACATAAACAACATTGATATTTTTTTCATATCTTCTAACTAAATGTCATTTATTTATAATAACTAACAATAACTGACCATATAATACACTGACCATCATTTATGCAATTTAATATATACAAATCATAGAAAGCTAGTCTCATGTATATTTATCATCACGATACAAGATACTTATGAACTAACGTAAAAAAATTAAATCGATTATAAAAATCGCAAAAAATCTGGTAGTCATAAGTTTGATAAATATCAGAAATGAAACATATTATCACAAATATACCTTATAAAAAGCCTATAAGACAAATTAGTTCACACTTAAATATATTGCTTTCTCCGTCGTCAACAAGCATTGTCATTTGTAAACGACAGGGGCTGAGATGTCAACTCGGCGTCAATAAATCTGTCAGCCATTTCATTAACTTGGGAAAATATAGAAAATTCTTTTATATATTTGATGAAACGGTTAATTAATGAATGTAGTGACAAAGCTATATCACTAATTGAGCTTATTTAGTCAGTTTATTAATAAATAAAATTATTTTTTATTAGAATAGTGACATCAATAGTCATTTGCAGATATTTTGTTTTTATTGTATTTATGTGTGTGAATTTATTCAAGCATAATTTAGATAAAGTAACAAGAGAGTACTCTTGCTAAGTCCCTCTAGCGCCATAAAAACAAACACCATTCGTTTTTGATGACAGCAAACTTAAAAAGGCATATTCTTCTTCATCAACCCATATACGCCCACTGCTGAGCACGGGTCTCCTCTACCATTGAGAGGGTTTAGGCCATAGTCCACCACGCTGGCCTAGTGCGGGTTGGCGGACTACACACCTAAGAAATTCCTAAGAACTCTTAGTGTGCAGGTTTTATCACGATGTTTTCAAAAAGGCATATTACCGTCATATTTTAAGACCAATCAGTCATACGTTTAGAATAGTAAAATTATTCAAAAAATCTAACCAGAAAATACTGAGGTTTTTGAAATCGTTGACTGCATCCGAGAATACTTCGTCAGTAGCAAAAAACGTTTAAAACAATACTAAAAATTAAATCGATATTTCCCCATGCTTACCTACAAAACACAAACAGCTTCACTTTTCATATCACTTCAATCAAAATACACAACAAAATATACCTGATTCCTCTATTAAATTCTCCTGTTGACTCTCAACGCAGTACTGCAACAGGAGGCTCAGCAGCACGCTCGACACGACATGTGCACGTGACACCGACATCGTCAAACACTATCTCGATAGTGACAAGTTATCGATTAACTGCACTCGGTAGCACATCACTAGCACTCACGACGTGTGTGGCACTATCTGAAACAAAAGACAATTGATGTAAGGTACCAATAAAGCTTGAACAGTTATACTAATTATTTTGTTTGTAATTCATATAGAATAGTGAATCCAGAGACAAAAATTAATGGTTGTTTATATAGCTTTGATGTAAAAGAGTGTAATTTCAATTTGTGATAGCAATAGAGCTTTATATAGAAAGCCTCTGCGTGGGAAACGGAGGCAATAAAATTACCCCTTTTCAATGCTATAAATACAATACCCCAATGACGTAATTTGAGACTTGATGAAATAAATTATGTCATTTTAATTACCCCAATGTAAATATACAGTGAACTGTAAATACGAGGGGTCTTTGTTTACCCCAATGCAATTATACCATTTTAATTGATATTTCAATAAGCCCTGTGGAAAAGACATTATTCATTATTATAGTTAATTTAACGTTTTTTATTGTTATGAATAAAAGGACGTTACAGAAAGGACGTTAATACATTGACATATTTCGTTTTTAATTATACTGTTCGCAGAGTAGGTACTGGATATAATCTGTATAATATATAGAGAGGTCGCAGATTCTAATAATTAAACGATGTGTTCTTGAATAATAATTATGAATTTAATTATTGTAGAAATGTTGCAATAATTAAAACTCTGCAGTTTTTTTATGTCAAGAGTACGTGGTAACGGTAAATAATTAAGCTCGTATACATTAGTACATGTTTCTTAAGATTTTCTCCCCACAGCAGTAATGAGAGGATGTATATCGCAACATCAGTTGATTCTTTTGTATTAAAGTACTTCAAAATGAACTGAATACTGCTCGTCGTTTAATACCCCATCTGAACTTAATCGCGTGCGTGGCACAAATTGTTCACCCCGAGCAATTAAAACGTAATGATTGATGTTTTAATAAGCCCGTGCTGGAGACAAATTAAACCGTTCATTCAATACGGTGACGACTGCAGTTAACGTGGACGTTACGAGCCAATTTCGAGCAAAAATCCATGGTGAATTTACATTTCCGAAATGGGGTAATTGAATTCACGTCAGTCGCGCTTTGACATAATTGTTGCTTAATAATGTACTTGCTAATGGGGTATCTGGGTATTGCACGTCTGCATTGGGGTAAAGTGTGCCTGTAAATCCCGAATGGGTAAATGTATTTCAGGACTTAAATCGGGGAGAGTGGATTCGTCCAGTGCTTTGATCAGCCTATCCGAAAGATAAATTCCGAGTGTTGCTTTCAAGGATTTTCGTGTCGAATAACCACTACAAATGGGTTATAAGACCCGAAACAGTGATTCGGACGAATGCACCACGTTCTGGGAATAATAAGATAATGGGTATAGGGATATTCCTGCAACAGACCAGAATGTTTATTCTGGTCGTACAAACTGTTTAGTTTGTAAGTAAAGTAAGTTTGATTTTAAGAGTAATTTGCAAGTGATTTGAACTGTGTTGTAGAATTTATATAGAAGGTGTATAAACAAATCAAGTAACTAGATTTTCGAGACGTGCTGGTCGGAGACGAATATAGTACAATATCTTAATATAATTGACAGCCTACGTAACCTATTTAGAAAGGATGGGCGTAGGAGTATTTCTACGCCACGTAGGAGTATTTCTACGCCACGTAGGAGTATTTCTATGCTACGTTTAAAAGTTAAAAGGTTGAGGTTAATCTACTAACCAAAGTCTCATGAATTTCTTCACACTAAAACCTAACAGGAATTTTTCCGATCTAAGATTTAAACTTGTTATCCGGATTGAATCTCTCGATCATAAGCGAAAATGAGGCCACAGGATTAAAAAGCAGTCGTACAAAGAAAGTATGCGTCATTTAAGATGAAAAAAGTTTTTATCAAAAGAAATCTGCGAAAAAAGTTTAATGAGAAAATATGCTTACACAAATTTGGTTTAAGCTTTAAGGTATCTAAAATAATATTGTAAGGTCGTTGTTAATTATTTAAATGTTCTTTTTATAGACTTTGTATTGATTAATTATCTGTTTGTCCATATCTTTTTAAATTAGTAAATACCAATTATTACGATTTATTACGAGTTAGTGCAATAAGTTGTCGCAAATTCGCTTCTCGTAACAAGACAAATATTTGTGTGACTTAACATTATTCTATTGACACGAAAATTTCTTAGGAACCAAAATTTCGCACCTGTACATACTTTAACGACAGCAGCATTTCACTCTTAACAGTTTTGAAATTTATTTAAAACTATCTTCAAATCCGACTACAATCTTCCATCAAAATTAATCACCATGGATCGATGGCTAAGATAGCAGTATGACGTTGTTGTGTATCAATCTCGGGCCGGTAATGTGCGGTGTAGGTTCACACAATGAGCTATCGGCGATCAGTCTCAATTGTTCCATTAGTATCGACTGACCGCCATACGATCTACGGATTAGAATTTGTTTTGTCTGTCTTTGTAAATTGAATCGTTTGTGTATTGTAAAATCTTTACAGGAATAACTGACAGGATTGATGAATAGAAATATTTTTACAGGCAATAATATACAGGAAAATAATAGCCACGTGGCGCAGTTAGCTAGACACCTACTTACGAATCGAGAGGCCGTGGGATCGATACCCGCACCGAGACAAATATTCCATAGATATTTGCTGCGAGTCTGGGTGTTTGTGGAGCCAAATCAACGTAAACTATTCTAAACAATTATTGGATAGTATAAAAGGCTATGCTATATCGTGGTCGTATGTTTAACAAATACTTAGGCAAAAATGTGCAGTTTGCGACCCAAAAGCCCCGAGTTGAATTTTCGTGATGGGTATGTAGCAACTAATATTTTCCGTCTTTGTAAAACTAGTAGAGAAAAATAGAGATACACATATTATTAAAATTGGACTTTTATTCCTAAATAAACAATTATAATAGTCTTGTGTTTCTAAATTTTGTTAAGTTAATCCGCAATGCGGCCTACCGTTTGGGGTAAGCGGGTTCCGTGAAGGTCACTGAGGTCAATTATGGGAAATATTGGGGTAAAATGCTCCCTAATGAAACTATCCCGGACGTGTTCAAAATACGAATGGGTTTGTTATGATATTACTGCTTATTTAGTCAGTCAATGGTCTACAACGAGAAATATATGGGGTAATTTAATTTAATATTTGTATTGATTTTAGTGTCATAAATTGACTGGTTCTTTAAAGTAATTGAAATTTTGCTTTACCAGATTTCCAACGGAATTTACAAGTGAAAACTATTAATTCTACGTCATATAGGTCATATTAGCACATACATAAACTGGGTATGAGTCCGCTTGACATAAAAAAGGGTAAGGTGTTTGGCTGGCCTAGTGTTAGTACCATTATGCAGAGGCGGTACTTCCATGGAAGGCCAAAAGCGTCACACGTGAATTGTGTAACATCTGGTTTATAATTGTATATTCCTGAGGTCAGGACATTCTCATTTATATGTCAAATTGATTTTGATGAATGAGGATTTAAAGCTTAAAGATTATTCTGAATTTTGTAAGGCAAGCTGCGATTTTGGACTTCTATAGAAGTAACACCGATATTATAATCGAAAAACTGCAGTCCAAATTTAGCGCCGTTTATAATCCAACAGACTTTATAAAAAAAATTGAGAATGCAGAATAAACACTTCTTAGCCAACATTTCGTGACTAACTGACGGTTTGAAGTTTAAGCTTTCACAATACTATTGTGACGTGGACATTCTGAAAAATATCTCATCTAGGGCTGGGTGGCTGAGTTTCTTTAATTTAATATGAATATTTGGTACTGTAGTGATTATAATATTATCCCCAACAACGATGGCATAATCTATTGTCATTCCTTCGATCTTAACATTGGTGTGGGAGCCTTATACTTTGGGGCCCGTTACTTTTCAAAGGAAGAGTATAATTCGAATCAGCGATTTGTCGATATTTTTTTACCAAGAGGTAATTACGGACTCTTTCTCAACAAAGAGTCGACTATGTTTAGCTTATTTATGTACCGGCATTCACATGTAACAATTTAAAAAGTTTATATACCAGTATGTAATAATTCATTCTCCCTTATTTGTTCCTCATTGAAACAGTATGTAAACAAATATTTTGAATGGGAAAGTACTGTTTGTCCCGATTTCACACGCAAAAACTACACACATTGAATCTTATCCAGTTCAGAATTCAATTCAGTTACAATAAGTTTACTACTAGAAGTTTTGTCTTATTGCCTTTAAAGCACAAAACCCATCAGTCTTTTCCGTCCCACTAAACTGCTAGAAAATCTCAATTCCCCAACTTCATAAATAGCTGACAACCCTTACAAAGTGGCGGGAACGATCCGGGGTTCTTTAGCTCTGACGGCTATTCACAGGGTGGACAAAGCCACGCCATTCAGTAGACATATTTGCTTTCACCAAATTCACAATGACCCGTCCTAGATTTTTATATCGAACGGTTTGAGTTTTTAGTCTTGGGGCATTTAGGGTTTTTGTCTTAGATTGAAAGGTTTGGAGGTATCATCAACACATTTAGGTGTCTCTGCTGGGAACAGGACTTCCATTCAATTGACAGGGTTTAGGCCTTCGTCCACCACGCTGGCCTGCTGCAGGTTGGCAGACAACCTAAATTGGCGCGGAGATGGCCACCAGGGGGTTTTGGTCGGTATGCCGGTTTGGGGATTTTGTTAGGGACCCAGCCCGGCACTAACACCTGCGCGAACATGACGTCGCCGCGCGCCGGGCTGGAAGACCGGTGACCCCGACATACGCTTCCCGCCCCCCACTGCCCCCGGGCTGGCGGGAAGTAAAGCCATAAACAGCTTTCCCCTCGAAAAAAAAAAACAAAAGGTTGGCAGACAACACCTAAGAAATCGTAAGAGCTTTAAGGTGTGCAGGTTGTCTCACGATATTTTTCTTTATGTATAGAAAAATTGGAAATTTGTTTCTGTTATAGCATTTGTAGTAAATAATAGCAATTGAAAATACACAGTTTTCGAACCCTATACGAATGTTATTATGCCTGTTGTGGTTATGTGTTATCGTTACCAGAAATGAAAAGTAACTTCGTTTGTCACGTAGGCTTTTATTGTGACCTTAAAAAGCTACTTGGAAAGGTCATTAGGGCGAAAGGCATCCCGGGGGTGTTGCAGTATTTGACAAATTCTAAGAGTTTCTACCACGAGCGTCAAAAAGGTGCCTTCTACTCGCTTAGTGGCATAAGTATGTGCGGTGCGATCTAGACGTCCCGGATACAATTCCCGGGTCGTGCAAAGTGTTATAGCGTTTTTCCACTAGGAAATTCTCAGAAACAGCACGTAATCCGGAAATGTACCCGAAAAACGACAATAGGCTCGCCCCCTATTAGGCACATGGAACTGACACATACCTGGCGAAATGTGGTTGCAATTATGTACCTTTGCCTACCTCTTTGGGGAATACAGGCCTGATGATTATATATCTATGCATGTATTATGTATGACGTATGTGTGTACCTATTTATGAACGAATGATTTTTAAAAGTATGCAAATGTATTCATAATTCCCTTTGCAACATAACATAACAAAACACAACCGCAAATCTTATAAGCTCTGAATTCGAACGTTGTACTAGGCCAGCTATGCGGCGCCTACAAAAAGGCGGAGTGGCGTGAGATATGGCGTTAGAAACACTTCCGCAGCGTGGGTGTTTGAGCGGCGCGGGTTTAATTCAAAGTTTTCTTAACTAACCGCCCCGTGTTGATTTATGCGCGTTTAACTAACAAGCATGCTTTTTATGTTAGCACGGAATTCATTAACTGAAGGTCAAGTTTGGAGATTGTAGAGGTTTTAAATTATTTTCGTCTTCTTCATCAGCCCATATACGTTTCACTGCTGGACATGGGCTTTCTATACAACTCCTTATTATTTCCTTATTTTCTTCATTATTAAAAAAGACAATAACGTCAGTTTTGGTTTTAGGATAACGAGGCAGAGCGATGGATGGTAGATGGTTGGATGACATAGCCAATGTAGCCTTAAAGTTTTGGATGCGAATAGCCCATAGCCGAAAACAATAATGGCGGTCTATGCCCAACAGTGGAAGGTTGTTGGCTGAAAACAATAATGATGATTAGCATGTTGCGGTGAAGAGGGTGGGAGCAATAGGGTTTTAACTTTTTATTCAAATGTATATAAATGTCTTCCGCTTATGCCTTGTCCCACACAAACAAGAATCCCGCTACACATGCCCCTTTAGTATTTGTTTTTCTAATTATCAAAACACTATGAATTAATAATCGGCCCACGGCGTTACATCTGGACGTTTTTCGTTCATTAAAAACTAGTTTAATTACACAAAATATATGTGATACACTTTATATTATTATCACATGTTTAATTATTTCACTGTATCTACCAAAGGCATCTTTTTTTCAGAAATTTCTTAAAGCTCTTAGATATTTCTTTGGTGTGCAGTCCACCAACTCAGGACTCGACTCAACTCGCACTAGGCCAGGATGGTGAACTAAGGCCTAAACCCTCAATGATATAGGAGGCCCGTGTCCAGCAGTGGGACGTACCTATGTGGGCTAATGGTGATATCCCACCATGCCGATACTCCTTCAAATTTTATTTACTCTGATATAAAAAAAAAACAACATTTCAATGAAAAATGTCATCAATATTTCGTAGTTGGGTAAAAATTTATTACGGACAATCGCACGCTTTCAATATGAAAAAGTCAGACACACAAAAGGACTGTCCAATCAGATTGTATGCATGTAATTCCTTTATCTCATATAAATAATCCGATAGCAAAATAAAAAAAATATTACTACTTACATACATACACCAACACTCAAGCATATATTCTCGAAGGGATAGGTAGAGATCGATTTCTGCCCTGTGGCAAGCGGGCGTTAGAATCTCACCACGGTATCCCCTGCCTGTCGTAAGAGGCGACTCAAAGGGGCCCTTGGGGTCGCTGGCCGCGCTGCGGGGGCGGCGCGTCCTCACTGAAAGTGACCCCGAGCGGGGCGGCGGCACTGTGGCCCGTGTACGTCGCGGGCGCCCATTCACAACCAGGGCGCCCAAATCAAGATAGTGGGGGTGCAACTGCGCCCCCTTCAAATTCGTGAAGGCCGGGACGTTTACGTTCCGGAGGCGCACTGGGCGACTGCGGTATAACGGTGGGCGCTTCTCGCTCACGTTCCGTGGTCGCCCCACTCGGCGCGGTGATGGCCACCGGGGGGTTTTGGTCGGTATGCCGGTTTAGGGATTTTGTTAGGGACCCAGCCCGGCACTAACACCTGCGCGGACCTGACGTCGCCGCGCGCCGGGCTGGAAGACCGGTGACCCCGACATACGCTTCCCGCCCCCCACCGCCCCCGGGCTCGCGGGAAGTAGAGCCATAAACAGCTTTCCCCTCGATAACAAAAAAAAATAAATAAAAGGTAGAGATCGATTTCTTCACCCATTTTTGCGTATATTTGCCGTTTTTCGGGTACATTTTTAGAAACCGGGCTGCATCTGAGTATTTCTTAATCGAAAACCCCACATATTACTTTTCTTTAAAAACTTTGACTGCCTGATATCAGTAATTTATAAATGTGATCGAATAGTTCCACTTTTGAATGCCTGGTTGGGCAAAACTAATTAAGCTTATTGGTAAGAAAAAATCAGTACTGAGTCTTACAAAATAGGAAAATACCTATAAATTTGTTACGTAATTAATTGCTAATACACACATCACTTCGAAAAGACGTTAGTACTATAGATTCTCGACCGTGCTCTTGAACCTCTAAGCCATCACTACTTCCCTAGAGGCTCCATGGCAAAAATAAATTTTCAAAAAATCCTAAATAAAATCTTAAGCGCCTTATTAATACGCATGTATTTTACGAGGCAAAACTTTGTAATTTGACCTAAATAACAAATTATTCTGTTTACATTTCTTTACATGTAATTTAGATGTTACAACAGCGTACGAATCTCATATGTAATTTGGAACACATCAAAGAAACTTAATAACATTTTGAAATATCTCATGTTTGAAGAAACATTGAGAGTTGAGAAAAATATTATTTTACTTATATTTATTTGACAGCACTCGTGGCCAACTAAACCCCAGCTTACGAAATAGAGGCCGCGGGTTTGATCCCCATACGAGGCAAATGTTTGTGTGATCCACAAGTATTTGTTTAGGGTCTAAGTGAGACCGAAAAGTCTCTCGTAGATTCTGATACCAACAACACAAACAACGCTTTTATCTTAGTGAGGAGTCAGAACTACGTAATTACATATGCGAATATTTACTATTTAATCATTTTTAGCAACCCTTCATTTTTCATATTTTTATCATTAGTCGTATGATCGTAGCAGAACCGGTGACAGACAAGCGGCGACGCTCATACCCATACAAAAGACTGTTTCCCTTCTAATCTTATTCAGCTGTTCTGTGGTAACTATAGTCAATTTCGCCCGTTCCTACCCAAGACGTTTTGATTATAACTTGGAATTGTTTCTGCAAATTACTTCCAGCCCAATAGATGTTACCTAGATTTCCAACCAACTGCTTTTACCTGGAACGGGATAGATAATGTTCCAGACATTACCTATAAAAGCAGCTAGGCTGAATTTCTTTTATTAAATTAGGTTTGTCGGCGCTAGTGAAAATATAGATTTAGTTGAAGAATGTCATAAAAAGGTGTTGCGCAGAAATATTTTGAAATTAGTTGAAATTTTATAAAATGATTGTTTATTTAAAATGTAGGCAATAATATAATCATTACCATATAAGTTCCACTGTTGGGCACGAGCCTCTTCTGTAAATGACGGGATTTGTCCCAAGATTCACCACGATGGCCTAGTGATGGTTTGTGGACTACACACCTAAAAAATTTAGCTATGCTGGTTTACTGACAATCTTTTCCTGCACCGTAAAAGTACATGATCACTCATTGTGAATACACATAACTGCGAAAAGACATAGGTATTATAGATTCCCGACTGCGCAGTTAAACCTCGAAGACACTACTTCTCCAGCGGCTCTACAGCGAAGGTAATTTACCAAAAAATGCTAAATAAAATCTCAAGCGCCGCATTCCGTGATTAATGTATGTAATTTATTTCTCCCAGTTTTGTTATTAAAACTCCTTGCTTTAATCTCGTTACGCGCGTATCAAACTTTTTACTTTTTGAAATTATATTTTTTAACTCAATTCGAACGTGACCACGCGAAATTATTGCGACTTAAGGGATCATTCTTAGAGAGTTTGAAGGGTAATAAACTTCGCTTAAATCTCGTAGATTACGTATTTCGCACGACTCTAGTGGGCGCGAAACGATAAACTGGTGACAAATGTATGATAATTAATCAAAAAACACAATTCTTTGGATGCAATTTTTATGCCGACAAAGTGGCTATTGTGATACGTTTTTGTTAAGAGACTAGCCGTTAGTTTTCTGTCGGCTCAAATATGTGCCAAATGGTATATAGAGTTCTAGGGGTGATTGCCGGGTCAGGCAGTGTTATTGATTTTATCACTTAGCCAATTCACAATATCAAAATCTGCCCAAAAAACGGCATTAGGCATTGGTCTTTTTACAGATCTATCCACATGGATGATCATACCTATGATTATCCAGGTGGTTAGATATTGATCTATGAAACATACCTATATATCGGTGCAGAAATACACCGTCTCTTTTTACGAATACAGGCGTGGCGGTATGCATGTAATTTTCATTAAAAGCCGGCATAAACTGTGTTCTACCTTTACCATCACAGTAAAAAAAAAAAACAAAAAACGTCAAGAATTCAAAGCACGTCGAATGTACGCAGACCTACTTTTTTATCCACAGACTATAAAACACAGCGCCATTGACGATATTAAACAATATAACTGGCTGGAATAGAAAATAAACTATAAACCAAACCACCCAACGTTCTAAAAACTTCAAAATTTATGGTATCACATGTAAAAACTAACAAATATCTTATTAAATTTATTATAGTGCCGCATTAATAAATAAATTCAGGTAGATGAAGCTATTGACGGATGGTTTTGGGTTCTGTATATATTTTTATATAATTTCAAATTCAAATTATGGAATAGTTTGAAATTTAAATAAAATTACTATTGCAAGAAGAATTAGATGTATTTTATTATTATTATAAATTAATTGGTTTAAACTACTAAAAAGATTTTTAATTGTGTGTAATTTATACTGACATAACATTCAGTGCCTTTTTTCAACAGTTATTTTTTTAATTTCTCATATTTTATCCTTCTAAGTTAACAAAATTTCGTCTTCCTGATGTACCTAATTTTCTATACCTTTTATGCACCACCTACTTAATAGATATTTCCCTTCTAAAGCTATTGTATTTAAAACCACCCAACCCCTAACACAACTACACATAATAATCCCCCAAAATTTCAACCTTTATCGTCATATCAAAAATTACTGAGCTCGCCCTAAAGACCCATTTACACATGGGTTTCGCTAGCACACACGGGCCCCCAGCCGTCGGTCTACGCCCGTATTAAGACATTTCTCGGTAATTTACGAGCGTGTAGGCGGCGCATAATATGAGACAGTGTACAATAGGTGTAAAATTGGCTTATCTTGTTGCGCGGGGAATATTTTTCGGATTATCTGTATTGTGTTTTAGCGCCACGGGTGTGTTTGAGCTCGCTCGCACCGTTTTATGAATGCCTGGTATCGATTACGCCTTCGGGAAGGCGACCTTCTCACCGATTTATTAGTTGATCGATTTCTTAGTAAGTATGTATGGCGGTATATAAACGGATTGAGAATACTTATATGACAAGTAATAGTTATGCTGATAACAAAATACATTAACACCGAAAACATCAGAAATTCCTAACTACTTTAAACTCTAATTATCTCTAAATATAGTGTCTATCAATCTAAAATCAAGTCAAAATTGGTTCAAAAACACTTTCCAAAGCCAAAGAATAGCTATTAGCAGACAATACGATTAGAAATGACCTTCAATTAAATAATACATTCAATTATGCTCGTATAGCGCGACAAAGAACTAGTTTGGCCAGGAATACAAATCACACTTCAGTCAATAAAAAGACAGGTGAATAGTTCTAATTCGGATCTTAGACTCCCTACTATATTTACTAATTTCCACCTCTTTTCGTAAAAACAAACAGCATTTAAAAAATCTTTTCGAAAACATAAAAAGCATAATTCAAATTGTATGATACGCTTGTAAATCCCCTCTCCGACCTCAACCGCTGAAAGAACGCTAATTATAATTTACAACGCGTTGTGGCTCGTGACGTCACACCTCCACACTAGGGATGTTATGTAACCGTAACCGAAACAATCGGATATCCGAAATAAAAATATATCCATGACCGTATCCGTATTACAAGTTTCGGATAAGAACGAAGTTTAAATAAAACGACATGTTTTGACAGCAGCAAATTGCAGTTAGTTTGTTACTTTTAGTCATGATATAACCTCTTCCATAACTAGTTAAAGATATTAATAACGAAGCATTTGTATTTATAATTTATTTCAATCTAATATCCATAACTGAAACTAACGGATAATCCGAAATAATTACATATCCGAATCCAGATCCGAAATATATCCGTAACATCCCTACTCGACACTGCTCGTTTATGCAACTACCCTCATTTTGACATATTTTTATTAATCATTATAATTATGCTTAAATGTGGCGTACAGGGTTCTGGTGATGTTTTACTTCAATTTAAATTATGACGCTGTTAGGTTTTGTTAAGGATTTTTACGTATAAAGGTGTTAGGGTATGTGTAGAACCGTGGGTTCGATTCTCATAAAGAAATTTATTATGATGAAGGCATCAGTCAATATGCGCTTTATTTTCAAGCATAATTTTTCTTTATAGTTCAGAACGGGTAAGATTATGTTTTAGTCTAAACGTAGCGAGTATTTAGCTTCTTTTCGTATATTATGAGACTCGGTACTACTTTTAAGTATATTCTAATGAGAGTAAGTAATATTGTCCAACGAACCCAATACTTCTTGATCTTATGACGCATTCTTATGCCGCAAGAATTAAGTGTTTTTTTTTTACTAAGATAATGATCATTACTAAGTAATATTTAAGTAAACTGAACACAATAGTCTAACATGAAGCGCTAAAATAAATTAAACGAATGACAAAGTGTGAATTTATGTTAGAAAATTTAATATTTCGCCTTAAAGTCCGTAATTCGTATTCATCTGGAGTTGTGCGACGGTGTCTGTGCATTTGCTTATTTTAGTGCTGGAAACATACGACAGTCTATTCTGACGTCATCATTATTGTCTAAACAAATAATTGAGTTTAATAATTTTTGATACAGAAAATTATATTAACTTAAGGGTTTCTCCCAAAATTTACGGGAAAAATTCTTTACATGACGTTTTTATGGGGAAGAGATTTTAGAATACAAAAAATTATATACTTGTGTCAAAGTAGAGGAGTTTTAGTTGAAATTAAGTAAATTTATAAATCATTTTAAAGAGGAAAATTTTCGAACAGTTAGCAACACTAAACTAGGAATAGATTTTACTACCCTGGAGATAATATTTTTGGTTTAGGAAAATGACTAGTATTGCGCCTGGAATATTTGTAGTAATGATACAATAGAGATAGTGCGATCACCGTACGCAAACTAAAACTTTAAACCCTAATAAGCTGTCGTTATTGTGCCGATAGGAGCAGGTCGTTTCCTATTCGGAGCGCACAACGAACATTTGCAGCTAAAACAATTAATTTACCGTGGCAGTTTGGAAAATGAAATGTCGAACTTCCGATTTTTTTTACAAAATAATAGTTAATAAACCAATAATCATAAGCCAGCTACGTTTAATCAACAGGTTTATTATATTCGGAGACATTATCAGTGACAAACAGATGGATAAACAGTGCCCCATAAGCTTTCCAATTCCCTTTTTAAATACAGAACCCTTTTTTTTATTACACGAGGAAATCCCTTAATAAAATAAAATAAAAAAAATACAGATCCCTAAGAAAACAATGTATCTACATGCCTATCTAGTCTTTACGATTGACACGTGGAAAGACCTCTAGCGAAAACGCTCCTTGAGAAACAGGTCAAGAGATTTGACAAGGCGTTGTCAAAGGCTTGCTTAAGTGTTAGTGGACAATTACCGTGTACTGTCTTGTCTCCAGTTGCGGCTTTTACGTCAAGACACGGTGATGTAGGTCACAGCTCTCTTTAAAATACTAAATATAAAGATGTGACAGTCCCGTGGTGCAGTTAGCTAGCCAGATTGCGAAACGAGAGCCTCTGAGTTCGATCCCGGCATCGAGACAAATGTTTGTGATCTTCAAATATGTCAAGAATCTGGATGTTTTTTAGGCAGAAATCTCTCGTAGTTTGTTTATTTGATTGATTCTTGGTTAGAGGCATTTTTGCTGACCCTTTTTTATCATAATTATCATTTCATTTTTTATCATATCATTTATTCCTCCGTCAGTTCTCGGCATAAATATTCAGTACGTTCTAAAGATCCTGGGTTCGATTTCTAGTTAGGACTTAATATTATTGCGATTGTATATAATTTTTGATAGCACTCTACTAGCAAGAATTTTTCGAAAAAAAGTACTTCTGCCTACCGCTTAGGTGACGCAAGCGTAGTTGTGAATGTAACTAAATGTGAAACGCTTTTAAATCCCAGGCGAAACTGAACCAGGCTGTTAGTCTAGTAAATCAACTAGATATACCTCAATAGCTAATTTATAACTTATTAGAAATATAATTAATCAAAATCATACATTTAAACACACATTTCATGAATTTCTATTCATTGTAGTAATTACCACCGTATTTCAGCAACGTTTGAAATTAATTTATAATTTGATATTAATTTATCATTTTGTTGACCTAATTACGAAAATCCCTGATGTAATAATATTTAATGTTTTAATAGTCGAAAATATATTTTAGTATTCAGTCGAAAAGTCATTTTATTTACAGTAAAATAAGGTAACTTTTGAAACGAAAAAAAACGTAAGATATAGTTTAGTACACTAACACAGTACCTACGTATATGTTGAGCACTATAGTCCCAAGATTAAGATGATCAAGAAATGTTTTCGGTTTCGGTTCGCTCTCTAACTGCTAGGAGTCTGTAAGTCACCATAAGACTACAATAAGCTTCCTTTTTACTCGGAAAGACATTAGGCAAAACTTTTGTGCAGTTTTTTTATATTTACTTCTTTAATTGAGTGTTTAACCAAAATTATCGTCGCTATTATCAGTTTAAATACGTCTTATTGCTAGGCACGGGCCTTCGCTACATTCATTACGTTGACTTACTGCGAGATGGCAGTCTCCATACCTAAGAATTTTCTAAGAAATTTTTAGGTATGCAGTACTATCCTGGAATTACTTAATAGAGAACTAATCCAAATTAAAAACAGCAACAAATAATCTAAGTAATAAGTACATTTAATAAAATGCACATCTGCATACCTCCTCAGTCCTCAATCATCATAATCATCAGCCCATATACGTCCTACAGTTTAGCACGGGCCTCCTGTAACATTGAGTCATATGGCCTTAGTCCACCACGATGGCCTCACCCCCTCAATGTTACCAGTATTTGTAATATACCTACACATTAACTGGAGTTATCCAACCTCAAACATTATACCTTCCCGTATGTTCCCATTTACATTTGCAATTGTCTTCCTAGTTCTGAACCCGAGAAATATAGCTGCAAGCGCCTTGGGTGCATTAAATCATAACTCTAAAGATTGTCACCGACAGAACCGTGAAAGGGGGGTGTAAGGGGTGAAGGAGGGGTGAAATAGGGGCGAGGGGGTTGGCCTGTTTGATCATCTTACATTGTTCGCTATTGTCTGAATTGGCAGATAGTTTTCAGGTGTTCTTGTTGTAGTATTGTGTGGTATTCAGTGGGATTTTAATTAGCTGGTAATGATAGTAATAAAGGTGTTGATA
This sequence comes from Cephonodes hylas, assembly GCA_030295005.1. NCBI lineage: Eukaryota > Metazoa > Arthropoda > Insecta > Lepidoptera > Sphingidae > Cephonodes > Cephonodes hylas. The sequence goes on along the minus strand of AP025386.1, from coordinate 4,764,820 downwards.
ATAGTATTTTTTTCTATTTGATAATGCTTTGTCGTAAATAGAATGGAACGGTTGTATAGCGAAACTAATGAAAAATAGAACTGTTTTGTTAATCTCTTCATCAGACCATGTACTTTCTCTACTGGGTACGGGCCCCTTCTACAACTGAGGGGGGTTGGGGCTTTGTCTATCAAGCTTGCCTGATGCAAGATTAAGGACTAGATATCAAATAGAATGTTGAGTTTTTTTTGCGTATATTCACTATGTTGCCATTATATCAGTAGTTGACATTTTACAAAAAAATACTTTAAAATTAAACAATCTATTATACACATGAAGAAACACATAAATAGGTGCAATACAACATAAATTAATGTCCAATAGTGTTTATAGCAGACCGTTTTGGCCATAATCTTGACAATTCGGCGATGGCTGTTTTATTCGCGTATTTTTTACGAGCCGAGTTTGGCCGCCTCACCGCCTTTTGCAGTGTAATAGGTTCCTCACGAAGAGATGTGCGTAAACATCGACAATTTCTAATAAGTAAGTAGTAATTTTAGAACTGGGGTCGAATCTAAGGCATACAGTGATTTCAAAAATGTTTGTATACACATATTCAATTATACATACTCACATCTATCTCCAAAAGTAGGCAGCGACCAAAAATCCGCCAATGATTACGTAGAGTTTTAGTTCTAGGTTTATAGATAATACCTGTACCCATATTTCATCAGTTTACAAATCCAACGTTATAGGAGCCGAGCCTATTGTCTATTTACCGAGTCTTTTATATTCATTAATAGTAGTCTAATTATGTAGCAAAACTTTGTAACAATTTTAGGGTCAGAATCAAGACTAATCGGCCAAAACGGCGTATACTTACATGTACTAACAGATTAAAGAAATTAAAAAGACAATTCCACCACTATCCAAAATGCGATAAAAGTAAATCAAGCCATTTATAAGTATTGCGAAGAACTGCAATAATTCGCGGAGTTTCGACGCAGCCGTAATAATTCTTAAATGTACAAATTGTTAAAACCCAAACAGGGCCAAGTTATTTCCTTCGATGCCACTTGGACATTAAAAACTTAGCTGTACGTCGTAAAGTTTGGGGATATAGCCAAAGTTCGAACGGAGATTGGGTTGACATAATATTGTGTGTAATCTTACTTTGTTATTGATTTAGACCACAAAATGTTAGGAAAGTATCCGACTAAATGTTAAAAATAAGTAGTAACATCTAAAAGTCAGATAGTTCTGTTTGTCGTAAAATTCTAGTTTTGTGTCGGAATCAGAAACTACGAAAAAGTTTAGATGTTAAAAACTCAAAGGTAGATATTATTTATTTTAAAATGTACAAATCATTATCGGAATATTAACGTCAGTTAATTTAATTATTACTGACACATTTTTCGTCCCGGTTTCTCTAATGTCACAGGATAATCAATAGAGAGGGACAAAACATGTTTCTCATTTCACAAGATGGTCTCGACTTTGAAAGTTAAACAAAATAAAATCCTTAATTAAAAATGTAGGACATAGCTAAAATTATATTTCTAAATTATTTTAGTGAGTCTGGTGGCCAACAAAAAAATTAACTTGTATCTTGGGCACCAGGGAATCATAGTCAGGAGTAAGGAACCGTCTATCTTTCTTAATAAAATAAAGATCGTTCGAAGTATAATAAGTAAATCGTTATAAAAAATAAAATGACATTTTCATAAATGTTAGAAATTTTTCAAATTTTGGATCTTACTTAAAACAAGTGTGTAAATGACAATACACATGTAAACTTTACAAATAAAAAGTTATAATGTTCTCGTTTTTAATGTAATTAAACCAATATTTTTGTGCAATTGACATCACAGTCATATCACCAAAAACGATTTCACTTATGGCCGAATACTGAAACGCTACTTAATTTTAAGTCGATAATAACCGACTAAAATAAGACGGGATTAGACGTTTAAGTTCACCTTAATTTTTAATTTGCGTTTCAGTATTCGGGCATTAGTGAGGGAAGGAAAGTTAAAATACACATAACATATAACACATAACATACAACGCTTTGTAAACTTTAAACAAACAATTTGTAAGCGCATTAATACATGTCAAGCTAACACACCAAACAAACATTTATCGAGTATCTTATCGATAATCGATAGCACAGCTCTAGCACTCCTATTTACATACAAATGTAGGGAAGGCGACATACTAGAGGGAAGCAAGTGGAAAATGGTAGGACCATTAACTCAATGTTTTATGTTCTGTATGTATATGTCGTCCTGATTATCCTGCTGATAACGCATTTTTTTCTTCTTTACGACCTATCTTGTGAATAAGGTTTCTTATGCTTTGACTGGTAACTTATCACAATGCTATTATATAGTGTTGCGTAAATGTATTGGATATAAAATAAAAAAATCTGGCCTGAGTAAATACACACATACATACATAACCTCACGCCTGTATTCCTCGAAGGGGTAGGCACATAGGCATATCTGCACCCACTTTTCGCCAGGTATGTATCAGTCCGACGTAATAGGGGGCACATTTCTAGGCTCTGTGATGTTACAGAGAATTTTCTAATGGTAAAACCTAATAACATTTACCCGACTCGAGATTCAAACTTGGGAGCGCAAGACCTCGAGGCAATCTCATACATATAATAGAATATCCATAAAGGTATAGACATGAAAATTTTATTTCAAAGTCACTCGTAAAAGAGGATGAGTCTTTTGGTTCACAAAACATTGAATTTCATTACTTGAAAGTTATAGATTGTCTTGATATATGTCAATAATTTTGCGGTGCTAAATTGTATTGAAAAGATAAAATTTTAGAGTAATAAATAAAATTCCATCTTCTCAAATATTAATCTATTTTCATTTCTAAAGCATGACTTTTAAAATATCCATTAAGGAAAGCCTTAGGGTAGTCAACACCAAATATCTTCAATCCCTCTTCAAATATTTTTAGGACAGAGGAACAAATATAACTCGACTATTATTTTAGGTCTATCCTTTCTCCTTAGCAAATGTTTGAACACATAACGTATGACTTATGTCAATTTACATCTCAATTGTCGTCCAGGCGCAATTTATAAAAGATCTTTTATTCTTACCTTAGATTTAAGGTACGTCGAAACAAAAAAGTGTAATAAAAAACAATAAAAATTTTCAGCCTAAGCCGCACCCCGTGGTTTCAAATACATATTACTCTTAGACAATGTGGCATTTCATTGGAAAAAAAACAGTCTTAAATAATAGAAGGCAAGGCTATCACCGTTCTTCAGGCAAATTTCCAGACTCCCTGCTGCTGCCTGCTACTGAGAATTTCCAAATGGAAAAATCCAATACCACTATTTCCCACCCCGAAATCGAACTTGTTGACCTCTATATCACAGGACACATACTTGTATTCCAAGACCACGAAGTAGTCAACAAATATATTAATAAGTATGGACATAATAATTCATTGTATCGACAAGCCTCGTACAAAGAGCTCAAGTTAAGCTGGTCGTTTCTTGGCTCCAGTAGCTACTTGACACGTTTAGGATAGTTGGCTTGTACCAGATTTTACTCAGTAAAGAAAATACCTGCTGAAGAAATCCTACGCCTCTTATCGATGTTGAATAGGGTTTGGTTTCAAAAGCCGATCAAAACATTTATTATTTTTATAGTATGACTAGCTTGCCCGCGACTTAGCTTGCGTAGACTACAGGGTTAGCTTAAAAAAAATTTTGTCTATTGTAATTCACAGAGTTCCATTTATGTCCATACCAAATTAATTATTTAGCCTCTAGACGTTTCCATTCACCGTCCAAATGTCTACATATCACATTTTTTTTTAATAATGTACATATATATCTTTGAAATATCAAGGTTTGTGCTTTGATACGAACCCACGACCGTCTAATCTCCAAAGACTGGGCGACTAAACCTGTCCTTTACTAGACTCTATACCCCAATACCCAATTCTCCTCAAACTAACAATAAACCCTATTCAACAAAAAACGCCAAGCAAATCCGTGGAAACGCCAAAATCCCCGATCTTCGGATTTTTTATGCTTTTTAGATGAACTGCCGTATTGGGGCGTCTCAAAACGGTGACGTCATCACTGTAGGGCCGACCATTGCGTCACGGCAAACACTAAGCCAACTATATCAGGCTTGCTGACTCACGACAGAATGTTAGAAAACATACGACACGTCATTTAGCCGAAAATTAACGTATGAAGTCTTCATTATAAAAGGAAATATTTATTGAACGTATTAAATGTCAAATACATCAGTTAGATTAGGACATTTCAAAATGTTGTTTGTCACCCTGTTCGGAAAGAAATCAAGAAAGAAAAAGGGGCAGGAAACTCTTGTGTTTTTCAATCAAGAGATAGATTGCAAATATTGATACAAAGACTAAGTTATCTTTTGTACACACTGCCCTAACAACAAATCCTTTCAGAACAGCGTAAATATAAATGACACGATCATTCATTCATAAAATGTAGCATAATTTTTAAAAAAAATCTTTGACCCTATCTGACACACATGTTTTATTCTTCTTTAAATCTACTTCACAATTTTCGTCTACATAAAAATTTTAGCAAGTCAAAATGCCAAAATAAAACCTCTTCAGGTACCAAGACATTAAAGCAGAGATGAAATGAAAATGTCGTAAAAAAATCCTTATCTCGCATGGAGAAGAATGGCTTTAAACCATCCAGTTTAAATATACGATTGTTTTATGACATTACTGTTAGGTGCTACGTCGTAAATAGAGTGAATTATATTTAATGAAGCGTTTCTGTGACTAGACTTAAAGACGACTCTAACACCCAATCATCAGCATCATCAGCCCATATACCTCCCACTGCTCAGCACGGACTTCCTCTGCCATTGGGAGGGTATCGGCCTTAATCCACCACGCTGGCCTAGTGCGAGTTGGCGGACTACACAGCTAAGAAATTCCTAAGCACTTTTAGGTCTGCAGGTTTCATCACGATGTTTTCCTTCATCGTTTTAACAAGTGATAATTCATTGTAAATACACACATAATTTTAAAAAGTCAGAGGTGTGTGCCCGGGGTTCGAACCCCCGACCACAGATTTTCGACTTTGTGTCTAAACTTCGAGGCTATTACTGCTTATAATATGAGTAAGTCTAGTGACAATACATATAATTAATAAATAAATATTTATATATATCCTACTGCTGGGCACGGGTCTCCTTTAATCCACCACGCTGGCCTAGTACGGCTTGCCCCGTCACCTTGTTACGATTCCTATAACAGTTTATTTGACGATAAAATCAGCACGTTGAGTAATTAAAAACGTATAAGAAAACATCAAATGATATTTTTTCTAAGCCTGACGTCATTTCACAGAATCGAGAACAAACGTTTTACGACGAACATTAAAACTATTTAGTTTTTGTGTACAACGATTTGGAATATGTATAACTGTAACACACGATTTCGCCGGTGTTCTTACATAAATAAATAAATACAACCAGCAGTCCCATACTTAGAGTTCTGGTCTCACACTAAGATACAAGTCCTGTGTCGTCTGCCTTGTTTTTTATATGTATAATAGAACATAATATTATGTGCGTGGGGAGACGAAATTCCCGAGCGTATGTTTTTAGTACATAAAATCTTAAGCGTAGAGAAAGTATTACATACGGAAGACTTATTAAATAGATTTTTTCCTAAATAAAATAACATTGTTCTATTAAAATATCGTATCGTTTAGATAAGTATATTTTACACCAGTTATCAATACGTACTACTATTATTATAGCGTACATGATAAAAAAGATCATTGTCTACATAATAACTCGCAATTCAGATCCAGTTTATTCAATAAACCACATACAGTTATTTACTCATGGTACTTACAGTAACTTGGTGCGTTACTTACATCTAGCTTTACCTTATAGTTCATGTTTTTGTCACCCGCTTTGCTATGGAGTGGCTGGTGTGTGGTGGGATAGGGATAAAAACATCATTACATTTCATTTCATATTTCGATTACATTTAATTTCATGGGAGGAGTGTGACATGGTTACGAAACCGCTAAATCTATCTTGATGAGTTCAAGTATTGGCAAAGATTGGTCGTTGAATAAGTTGTAGCCATCATTTTATCTCGAATGACCTAGTAAGACGCGACTGCCAGAAAAATGTGTCGAGATGAGCTTATGAAAAAATTGATTGGCCCTTGACGTACAAGCCTCTAGTTAAATATGTCGAAGGCATTTGCCCAGCAGTGGGATAATCGTTAAATATTGTAGGTAGTGTAGACCAAATCTTGTCGAAATTTTTGGGAATCTCGTAGTTCACGAAGAATGAAATTTGCCTTGAAAAAAGCTAATAAATAGTCTACGATATATATACTAAGTTTAAATGATGAAACATCCCTCTTAAAACATATTTTCAGCGTACATAAAATTCAACAAGTCCAGTAAAGTTGATATTAAAAGTACAGTCGGTCGGGTGGTCATTGGGCAGTTGGGATCTTTCATGGAGAAATTCTCAGAAGCGGAATGTTCTCTGAAAATATTCCCAACAAATTGCTGTCCCCCTTTTGTGACGCCTTTGGGGATACTGGTTGAGGTTTACTATCCTACCCCATAGACTAAAAAAGCTACCTACAAACAAGTACATCTCACGTATTCGCAGTTTTATTAGGCGATAAGGAAATAGGGCGATTCGAAGATGTCGGGTTACTCGTGTTGAACGCACGACGGGAATAAAGACTGGATAAAAACGGGAATGATTGTGAGAAATCCTGCTCGCCCGGTTTATGGCACAGGTCGTTAAGATCCCTAGGGAGCTGTGATTTGATACTTGAGTTGACCTGATATAAAAAATAAGAATTTTACACAGTGCTGGGCTGATTTTGACGAGGTTTGATTATTATTGGACACCGAATTTTAGATTAAACATGTGATCAAACATATTCAAAAATTAACAATAATTAAAGAATCAATACACATAACAGTCACATACATAATTCTGATCCCACACTAGATACAAGTCCTGTGTCGCGGATATCAGAAACTATGAGAGACTTTTTGGTCTTACACAAACCTAGACCTGAAACAAATATTTATGGAAAAAACAAACAAATGTGTCTGTTTGGGGATCTGGTACTAGCCAACAACACTGAGCCTGTTAAAAACACCATTTAAAACGTAACACAATTACCTCACAGGAAACTGAACCTTGATACCCGCCAGTAAATCTGGCTAAGCACATCCCCTAGCCATTAGGCTATATCGTAACAGAACTAAGTGGCACCAAGTTAGTGGGGCGCGATGGAGTGCTAAACTTCAGCTCTGAGACGCGAAAGCGGAAAAACTACGCCAAACTTACATCTTTATTGTATGGATAGGCGTGCGTACACTTACGGACAGAAATTTCGGTCTCCAAATATTTTTATAGATTGTTTAGAATATCTATTGTGTTACTATGAGAAAATAGTCGCAATACAGTTTATTTGTAAAATGCATAGTGTGATATACATAGATATGTGCAAGGACACACATATACTTTTGCTACCATATTTTATCTGTTATGATTTTTAAGTGAGACAATTGCAGTATAGAGTACAGTTATAAACTACTTATTGAGGCTAAAAGTTTTATTAATAGAAAACGATTTAACACTTTCATAATCAGGAGTCGAACTTAGTACATCTAGATCAAACAGCCTTTTAGGTTATGGAACCAATTAATTATTATGTTTATTTATGATGCAAAAAATAAAATAAAATAAACTTATTTCATATTTCTCAACATTATTCTCTTGCTAATTTTTGTTAACAAGTATCGATATGTATATCTTTTTAAGCATAAAATATATTATTAAGTAATCGACACAATTGGAGCACTATCTTTTTTACGTTCATAATACATATTTCATTGTTAGTAAATGGTAAAAGCTTTCATAATTCAGACCAATTGTTTTAGATTAAGTTTTTAGATTGAATTATACAAAGGATAAAACCTTTTAAGAACTGCGCAATACGATGTGAAATACATATTCACCCTCCTTCCATCCTCGCTTCATTTATTATTTTAGTGTTCTGTTCATTAAGGTTCAAACCAACAGAATTAACAAAAATCTTAGCTACTAGTACATTCCTCTCGTCCCTAGGGCGAAATGTCTAGACTAATGTAAGAATAACATTCACCTGAATAATTATTAGAGTTTTATCTACCTGCCGATTGTTTTCTTTTTGTATCTGTTCTTTCTGAATTGTTGGGAACTATTTATCTTATAGTGTAATTTGGTGGCTTAATGAAGATCTGTGGACTGATTAAGAAATTCTTTATGGATAACTGATGTAGATTTCTCGGCATATTTTATTCATAAAATATTAATATAATTGATGCTAATTTTAGTCATCACCAGCCCATATACGTCCCACTGCAGGGCACAGACCTCTTCTACCATTTTGAGATTTGAGACCTAAGTCGATTGTTTTATTAATAAAATATATAAGTAGAGAATCGCTTGTTTCCAAGTTCAATTTCAGTGTTTTTGTGTTTCTCAAGATTACTCAAGAATCTTGTTAATCGTGTCCACTACACTGGCATGGCAGGTCTGCGAGTTTATTATCATCTGTGTTAAAAGTCAATTTCTTTCAAATAAAGACTTTGTTCAGCCCTTAAACTTCAATTTACAACAATAAATAACAACACAAAGCTGTAGACGACCGCAATGTTAGACTCAAGACCGAGCTTCGTCTTACAGAACACAATTTCAGGACAGATGGATTTAATTAAAGAAATGCCAATACAGTGCAAGAATTTACAAGACAATAGAAGAATAGTTGGTATTTAACAAACGGGTTTACTTGGCTTAACAGACTGGAAATCTTTCGACATCAAATGGTTTAAGTGAATAAAACGTGTTTGTGTGTACTTATTCTGGCGAAAATTGTATAAGTAAAATTTGATAATTCAAGATGTGAACTTACTTAAAAAAACTTGTTTTGTGTAGATAATTGGAGTTTCGTGTTTCACAAAGTACCTGAAACGAATGGAATACACAATTAGTTCAAATTTTAAATAACAAATATTATCAAAATATAAAGTCATGATACCTAATATATACAATATTTTATCAAAAAAATCTTACACAAACTATACCCATATTTTCATTGTAATATTTACCTAACAATGACATCTATACACTTAACAATTCACATATTTCATCTTCAACAAAACTTAAATACTACTTATTTATACCAGCGGCAATACTTCCAAAAATTGCCTTTCAAAGCTCCGAATCTTCTTCCCTCAATCTTCAAGCTGCAAATTTTTAGACAATAAACAGTTATAAACTCTACAATATACAACTAACGTGTCACACTTTAGGCTCATACACAAATACCATTTAATTGACCATTTTTCTCGGCCAACACTGCACAACATATGCGTACAAAGCGGACCATCACATAAAACTATACGAGCCGTGTAACAACACTATCGTGTGCTCTTGTCCTTACTTAAGGCGGTGTTTAGCTAACTTACTGTTATTGTGTTGCAGCTAAGAAGATTTATAAATAAACACATTTATATTGGATGTTTTTCTCGGAAACGTATTTTTTTTCGGGATAAATTAGGGATGTTTATTTAAAAAGTGTGATGGCCTCGAGGTTTAGGCGCGCGGTCGAGAATCTCGGCGGTCGCGGGTTCGAACCCCAGGCACACACCTCTGACTTTTCGAAGTTATGTGTGTATTCACATTGAATTATCACTTGCTTTAACGGTGAAGGAAAACATCGTGATGAAACCTGCACACCTAAAAGTTCTTAGGAATTTCTAAGGTGTGTAGTCCGCCAACCCGCACTAGGCCAGCGTGGTGGACTATGGCCTAAACCCTCTCAATGGTAGAGGAGACCCGTGCTCAGCAGTGGGCGTATATGGGTTGATGAAGAATTATGTCCAATCTATAGAAGTAAATGGAATTATTATCAGCCAGTTATCGTCATCACACTACTGAGAGGGTTAAGGCCTTAGTCTACCACGCTAGCTTAGTGTGAGTCGGCGGCTATACACCTAAGAAATACCTAAGAGCTTTGAGCTGTGTTTCGTCACATTTTCTTTGACCGTTAAAGTACGTGATAGATCATTGTGAATACACACATAACTCGAAAAGTCAGAGGTATTGAACGCGCGACCGCCAAGATTCTTGTCCGCGAGCCGAAGCCTCAAAGCCATCATTATTTCGCTAGTTAGTCCAGTTCCACCAGTGAACATTTTCTAAACTGATTTTGACGATGTATAAGAATATCAACTTAACCTTTACTTTAATACTAATATTTTAAATACTAATAAGCTTTTTTGATACAGTTTTAAGCAGTGATGGCCTCGAGGTATGGGCGCGCGGTCGAGAATCTCGGCGGTCGCGGGTTCGAACCCCAGGCACACACCTTTGACTTTTCGAAGTTATGTGTGTATTCACATTGAATTATCACTTGCTTTAACGGTGAAGGAAAACATCGTGATAAAACCTGCACATCTAAGAGTTCTTAGGAATTTCTTAGGTGTGTAGTCAGCCAACCCGCACTGGGCCAGCGTGGTGGACTATGGCCTAAACCCTCTCAATGGTAGAGGAGACCCCTGCTCGGCAGTGGGCGTATATGGGTTGGTGAAGAGAAGAGAAGAGAAGAGATACAGTTTCACGGCTCTACATATTACGATAAAATTAAATAAAAGAACAGATGAAAACCTGAAGATGGTTAGCAGCTCTTTCGTCTTAGATAAATATTGTATGGAATTAATCTTTGCTATCACAAAAACTACATTAATACGAAAGCATCCGCGGGCTCAAATAGTTAAAAATACCACCAAAATGTTTAAAGAGCTCGTTGATTTGAAAAGAAATGTAAATAAAAGTTGTAAAGGAAATTTGGACGACGTGTAAGATCATTTAAGGGCTAGTCGTAAACATTCAATCAAAAACATTCTGAGCAATGCTTTGATGTCTAGTTTTCTTGTTTACACGTCGGTCTGTGTGTAACGTTAAATAGATCTTTGTTTTTCTATTGTTTAAAATATAGAAACTTTGATGAGAATACGACCCGTATAACAAGAACCCAGCAAGAAAGCTTCGGTTGTACATCATATAAATTTGAAATGTGATGCATGAATTTAATCATTGTTTAATACAAGATTGAAGAAGGGAAAGGATTTAACACAAGTTCTTTTATACTAAACTAAATTAATCCAATTTTAATAGAGTATAAAACGGCTAGAAGAATTTTATAAGAGAAAGCAAATTAATTTTTTTAATATTATTAAAATTAATTAATATAATTAAAACTAAACAATTCCTTGTATTTATTTTTAGTAGTTAATATATGTGTTATGTTTAATAATATACTAAGTGTAAACGAAGCGTGGTCGAAAACTATCATAGGTAATAGTAACGATGATTAGAAAAACTATTTCTTTTTCCAGGTTTTAATAGCGTCTGTGTGTTTGCAAGTTTTCGATCACTATCTGTTTGCACCACGTATGCATATTTAAGAAAAACATCTCTGCGTGTTCATTAAAAGTTATACGCGTGAGTGAGTATTTGTATATAACTACAATTTCTTAAAACAATCTAAGTTTGCTGATATGACGAACAACTTTTCCTAACTGCACGCAGTTGTGTAAAACTAAGTCTATAAATTTAGTTGTTTTTGACTCACTCGATTTGAAGCCACTAAAATAGTTCAGTGGAGTGCAAATAATACGTAAACAAGGTACTAACTATAAAGACACGATTTCTTAACAGTGCCTCATAATCATCATCATCATCATCATCATCAACAGCCTTTCACGTCCACTGTTGGACATAGGCCTCTCTCATGGCACGCCACTGGGCTCGATCATAATATCAATGATTAATAAATAAATAAATACACCCAACAGTCACATATATAATTCTGATCCCACTCTAAGATACAAGTCTTGTGTCGTGGGTATCAGAGACTACATGAGACTTTTCGGTCTCAGGAATGGTGATGTAAAAAGGTGAAGATATTTCGATTGTCCTAAAAAATTAATCTATTCCAGTAAAGTAGCTTAAATTTCACATTTCGCCATTTTTTTTAGGTTCCAGGTAATACTTCATTGGCCCTGTGAATTATTAAAGAGGTGTTTCCGGACTGCATCAAAGTACAAAGGATTTCTTAATAGACGAACTCAGTTATTTCAGAATCCGATTGTTCAACCCAAGAGTCCCGAAGAACGAAGAAAAGGAGGGCTAACCGTGTCTTAGCAGCTCTGACCGATGAATTATCTTTGACTCACCTCCGCTTTCGCTCTCAATTGACAGCATTCTAACAATACCAACATCAAACTGAATTTAGATTTAATCTACCTAGAATATAAGACAATGTTTATTGGAAATATATTATCCAATAGACAAGATTCATTCAGCTGTCTCCATCATCACGCTCAAGAGATTTCGTAATTACACATCAATCCCTTTTGGTTCAAGGGACCTCTGAAAGGGAATATGCCCCTTATAAAGATTATCTTAATTAGATTAGCTAGGTAAGGACCGTGTGGGAAAGAGATAGATATACTCAAGCCAATGGAGTGAAAGGGAGGGAAATAGGGGTCAGATTTCAGGATCACTTTAGGTGTGGTATTTCGAGCATGGTCGGAATATGCAATTAACTGAAAACTAAATTGAGAGGGAAGTGTACTCATCGAACCGTTAATGTTAATAATAATGAAGCAGGATGTTGTATGCTTTTGGTTACAATTAACTAGTGACTTATTTTAGTTGGAATATTCAGAAGTGAAGAAGAAGAATAATTTTAAATAAAAAATAATACTAATTAGCCTACTTATTATTTTTACCTATCAAAGAGAAAAAAATGAATTTTGCTTAGGGGGTTTATTGCCAATTATTCTTCACAGTGATAACACATAATATCGATAGCTTAAAACTAACGATTCAAAATTGCATATTAAAGTCTAATTTAATAAAAATTGTTTCGATATATTTACAAAGCCCTTTATCTACGCAAAATACTTTTAAAAGATCCTGACAGCGTACTGATCTAAAACTGGCTTCGACGCCAAATAGTATTAGGATAGAGATTGGAACAAGACTCAAAGTTTAAAGGCCAATGAGATCAGAATTTTAAATTTCAAAACACGGCTCTAGAATCGTGGAAACGCTGCTACATTCAGAAGCTTAAATAAATCGGATTAAAACAATATGTATACATTGCATGAGAATTTTTCTGAGCGTACATTAAAACGCCAAGCGATTCGGGAGCGATAAGCGATACAATATTAAATGTAATAAAACACTTGACAGCCCTATGGCGTGAAAACAAAGTCAACCGATTATTATAGTCTACCAGAAATTTTAAAGCTTAACGTTACTCACCTTGATTACCTGTTGTAGTACAGCCCCGTGGTGTAATTGGCTAAGCATTGTTCAGTTTCTCAGCATAGTCCCAAAACATGAGAGAAATAGGGGAAAAATATCAAATCATTCAGATTCAAATCGACGATATAACTGTTGTTCAGTACATGTGTTTTACTACAAAAACTTGTAATTTATAAGGAAAAACATTTTTTAACTCTTCATAAACTTTACTTTATTAAGTATAACATGTGTGTGTGTTTGTGTGTGTGGCTGTGTGTCTGTGTGTGCGTGTGTGTGCATGTGTATGTATGCTTGTAAAAATATGTATTATTTTCTTTTGTATTCTTATGTTTACCCCTATGTACTTACTTCGTTCCTTTTACTCCATCCAAAGGTTGCCTGGTAGAAATCGCTTTCAGCGATAAGGCCGCCTTTTGCTCCACTCTGTCTTTAATTCTACGTCTTTTACTGTAACTTAATTTTTAAGTGGGTATCAATACAGCGTTATCTATCTATCTATCTATTTATCTAAACTTACCGTCGCTAACCAAAAATTTCATAATAAAAATTCTGCAATATCGTACAATAAATATATCCCGATTTCTAACTTTTCATCGCATAGCTTTGTATTTAGGTGTGGCGAATCCTTTCTGCTGTTTTCGTAGCCGTCGTTCTATTACGGAGGGAATACGATATTCAACTAAATCCCTTTCGTGCTACGTAAAATATGTACGTGTTACAATGAAATAATCTTTTTTGGTGTACTAGCTGTCGCCCTGGATTTAACCGAGGTATTTTAAATAAAGCTATGCTCACTTGAATAATATTCTCACTTGAGAAAGGTGGCGGGTAGCGGATGGATGAGGGCCGCTCAGGACCGGGATGGTTGGCGCTTACTTGGGGAGGCCTACGTTCAGCAGTGGACGGCAATAGGCTGAGTATATCACTTGAATAATTCAAGAATAAATGTAAAACTTTGCCTTGATGGTAAAATATATGTTTGCGCATCCATAGGTCCCGGGTTATTTCCAGTCAAAACGTAATTTGTTTAAAAAATCTAAATTTAGGAATGGAACACGATTCTTCATGATCGCACGCGGCTTTTATCAGCCAGTCAAGCATGAAGATGTATATATCTATATATTCTTACAAAAGAATACCTTCTTAGAAAAAAACATATTAATAATTTTGTCACTAGCATTTACAAAGCAACATCTTCTATCTCCTCTTATCTATTTCCTCTTAAAGACGATGACCATTGAAAGAGGTCAAGTTACACTGGCCTCCCTTTGAAGTTAATCAATAGTCTTACAACTTAATTCCTCTTGAGAGCATTATCTCTGAATGCTTGGAAATGTAAAGGATACATTATTTAATTCAATGGTTTGAAAATGTTTCTAAATTAGGATGGAACTAAATTCATTTGATAATGATAATCTAGCTGTCTTCATTAAACTGTTTATCTGTTTTCTCTATTCATCCCCTGAGTGGGTATTATAAATTTTCGTAAGTAAACCAGAGGTAGCACTTTCATAGAAGCCCAAAAGTTACACATAAAGTGTTTGATTTGTAGTGTATAATTGTCTATTGTGGGGTTCAGACGTCAAATTGTTTTTGTTAAATAACGAATTAAAGGTTAAAGAATATTTAGAATTTTGTATGGTAATCTGGACTTTTATACATTTAAAAAAGTATCGCTATTGAATTAGACCAGTATAAGATATATTTGACCTGAAAAATGTGCCTTGTCAGAAGGATTATTAAAAGGCTTACAAAAGGCACTTCCACTGTTTTTATTAACCCAGTAGTCAATATGTTACCTGAAGACAAACAAGAGGATGAAGAAAATAATTGGTTCAAAAAGTTAGGGCGCCTTTTGCCACGCCATTAAGCTAACACATTCCACGTTCTCTGCTAAATTCTTGGCTCATTTAAGCCACGCGTGAAGAGGTAATTTCAATAGCAGGTATAATGGCCACGGATGTAACAAACTTAGATTTGCTAGAAGCATTGTTTCATTGATCAATCGATTCACCATTTCGACAGCCCCGTGGCGCAGTTGGCTAGACATCAGCTTGCGAAACGAGCGGCCGCGGGCCCAATCTTGCATTGGGACAAATGTTTGTGTAATCCACAAATGTTTGTTTCGGGTCTGGGTATCTGTGAGAACAAAACTCGTAGTTTCTGATACCCACGATACAAGCCTCGTATCTTAAAGTGGGGTTAGGACTATGTGTGTGACTGTTGGGTGTATTGATTTATTCTTTATTTAGTTGCAGATTAAATGTTATTATAAATATTGTAATATAAAAAAATATATATTCAAAAATCTGTAAATGATTTTAATTTCGGATCTACGTAATGAGTAATCCCCAACGCTAAAACCTAATAACACTTTACCGGATCGTAGAATCTAACTAAAAGCCACTGAATCTTACCTTGAAATTCTGTATCAAGAACTAAATCCTTTCCTAGAATACCAGAATAATTTCTTTTAAGACTTCATGAAAAAGTGGTGAAACGACAAAATATTTTTATGCGGAGCGCGCACATTTTGCCTTTTAAAAGAATCTTGTTAAGCCTAACCCTTTTAGGGCACTGTGATTATAATGTTAAAAGGCCGTACTGACCAGGGGGTGGGCAGTAATTATGTAAAAACGTCCCCCATTAATGCGAAAGGGTTAAAAGTCACACCTGTTGCTGTGTCGCTTAAGGATTGAATTTTTATAAGATGTTTGTTCTGTTAAGTGTTGTTGGTACGGAGAATATTCTAGAGATGAAATCTAAAAAAAGTGATTTACCTGGAAATCAATCCCGAACCTAATATAAATACTAATAGAAAGACTGCAAATAAAAATACTGGTGGCAAAATATAACAAACACTTTTGTTGATTCCTACAGATAAGAATGAATGGTGTGCTGAATTACTCATCATATTTGATAATTTGATGTCTTTATAACTGGGGAGATAAACATGTGTATAAGCAATGATGGCCTCAAGTTTAGGCGTATGGTCGCAAATCTCGGCGGCCACAGGTTTGAAGTTATGTTAGTTACCTAAAGTTCTTAGGAATTTCTTAGATGTGTAGTCTACCAATCTGCACTGAGTAGACTAAAACCTCTCAGTTGTAGAGGAGTCCCGTGCCCAGGGCTAATGATGATGACAATTAATCACAAAAACCTAAGACAAACTCCTCACATTCCATTTAAATTCTATTTCCACGCCAGTTTGTTTGATCGACAAACCCACGCCAGTGAACCGAGGCTAGTATCTAAAACTTAATCAGACACCCGTTGGACGGATGGTCGTGTTTGCGCCATTTACCGCTACAGCTGACTCGCCGGCCACTGCCCATTAACACCGATCGAGAGCGTTCGACGATTTGCTATCGTCCGCTTTTATACTGACTTCCCGAAAATAAATGGGAAACTTGTATGAAGTTCAGAAGTCTAAATTGTCTATACATTGTAAATGTATATTGCGATCGGAAGCTAAGTCTGATTAAGGACATATTGAAGTTAAAAAGTCATGACAAAAAATTAAAATGTTAACGTTTTCCTAATCATCACATCATACATACATTTAATTTTAAAAAATTATTAATCGTTGTTCGTGAAAAATCATTCCTTTTGAAATTTTTTAGCACCAATTTGTTTGTGATTACCGTAACTATCACCAGTCTTAGTTTGCGTACACCATTTTTTTTACAATAACAAATTATCGTAACGTGACCGGTGGTTTAAGCATGAAAGCCTAGCACATTGTAATCATCTAAATTTTGGGTCTACTAAGTAATAGGAGTACTAGTGTCCTCCATTACCTAGGAGAAATTATAAGACACTCTACTTAGATACGATTTTATAAGTCTAAAATGAAAAAAAAAACAGCAAATTTTTTGTTCTGTTTATACATCTTAATCTTCTAACAAACTCTTCCCTCATAAAATCCTCCATCAAGTATTTCTTACTACATAATTATTTCATACAAACGCGGAACTAACAAGTCAGTATATATAAAAATACATAACCAATATAAGGCTAGTTTCGTCGGCCGACGGTCTCAAGGTCGCCGCGCTGATTATTTTCGTAATTACGCCAACTGTGAGAGGTCACTTGACATATACTCTTGACCTCGTTGGATATTTTTTGGAACTCATATATTTACTTTTTATACTGAGAACATATATTTTTTTAGCAGACCCGTGACGCAGTTGTCTTGCGCTAATTTTGCAGTTCGATCCCCGAACAAATGTTTGTGTGATTTGCAAATATTTGTTTCGAGTCTGGGTGTTTGTTAGTCCGAAAATTACTCTTCGTAGTTACTGAGCCACGACACGAGATGTGTATCTTTGTGTCAGAACTATGTATGTGGCTATTGGCCATCATACATGCCTACATGATCAACTCTTATACGCCATACTGCTGAGGGGGGGCCGGCCTCCTACAATTTAGAGGGCCTAATGCCTAAGCTTTAGTCCACCCCGCTGACCTAGTGTGGGTTGGGTTCTTCATCAACCCATATACGCCCACTGCTGAGCACGCGTCTCCTCTACCATTGAGAGGGTTTAGGCCATAGTCCACCACGCTGGCCTAGTGCGGGTTGGCGGACTACACACCTAAGAAATTCCTAAGAACTTTAAGGGGTGCAGGTTTCATCACGATGTTTTCCTTCACCGTTAAAGCAAGTGATAATTCAATTTGAATACACACATAATTTCGAAAAGTCAGAGGTGTGTGCCTGGGGTTTGAACCCGCGACCGCCGAGATTCGCGACCGCGCATGGGTTGGGTTGCGTGGACTCTACTTTGAAAATAAAACAGCGCCTACATTTCGCTCGGTATGTACCAGTCCCACGTAATAGGAAGAAACCACTATCTTATTTTTATATTTGAAATTTTCTCTGTACTATATCTGCAAAATAAATTCAGAATACTTAAGGGGAGGGTGGGGTTTTGAGGGTTCAAAAAAAGTGATTTTTTTTATTGCATATTATGAAAGTATAGTAACTCAAGAATGTTGTCTGTTAATAGGAAGTCAATCGGAGCAAAACTCACAAAGATATAGCTTTGGAAGTAGGCGTGTCTCGAACGACTACCTGAGCTGTAATCGCTCAGCGGGAAGGCAGCTATTTCTTAATCTCTTTTGTTATTGTCCCTTAGCAGTTTACAGAAAGGTCTTAGACAAGGTCGTTGTAACGGTACCTGGTGTTGCTTCATTTTCGAAGCAGACGCGGAGTGTAACAGCCGTGTTGTATTTTCTTACTCTATTTCATTGTGATATTTTTGTTGTTCGCAAAATGCCGAGAAAAGTTTCCAGAGAGTGTAGAATGGAGACTGGTAAAAAGTTGTATCAAGCTAAAAAAATAGTTCCTCCGCATAAACGAAGAAACGATGACGATATTGAGGCAAGGAGTACGTCAACGAAAAAAACAGACTAAGTTTTAGCCAAAAAGTTGCTGAAGATACAAATAAGCATTTCAGAATCATTGATCTTGACGAAAGTTCTATACTCTATGGTCCCGGCATTGATGATTCTATGTGAGTAAAATAAAAAATAAATAGCTTACTAAGTTTTATCAGGGTCTTTTCGCTACGAAAAACTTTAAACACGTTTTTCTCAAATCGATGTTTTTTTGAGTCGGTGCTCTCTGTATCTCAAAATCTATTCAACCGATCGTTCTCAAATTTTTTACAGTATTTCCTTACATAATTTATGAGGTAACCCTGTTGAGATTTTTTCGTTTTTGATTTTATTTTTTTTATTATTAACAACAATAGTCATGAACTTAGGCCAAAAATCGGTATTTTCACTTTCAAGTCTTGTAAAAAGTTCAAAAATTAAAAAAAAAACTTTGCACGTGCACAAAAAACTTTGCACGTGCAAAAAACGTGCACCGCAAAATGTATTTTTTCTCAGGCGCCTGCGAAGAATTGCTGCCATTCGGTCAATTTTCAATATTTTTCAACCAATATTTCACAGAATAAAGTTCAATTACTACTCTTTAACGTAGAATAATCAGAAATAAATTTACTTTCACCGTACGCCCAAAAAAAATCTGTAAGAACCTGTTTTTTTCTGCCTTCAAAACCCTACCCCCCCTTAAGGTTTTTCGCATTGAAAAGCATGACACCAACAATTATTCGTCTGAAGACGCGGACAATAGAGCAGCTGATCTCCGCTTTCACTATATTGATCTCGCGTCCATGAGATTTATGTTCTGCTGTATTTGGGTCGAGGATTCAAATTCGGTGCTCGAATGAAAAATTTATTGCGCAAACATTGCACTTAAGATATGGGGATGTTGGAATGAAAGAAATTGGACTTATTTTCATCCTGTGCGGGTCAGAGTACTTTGTTAATATTTTTTTTATACCGAGTGTATTCAGACCGTGATCGAAAACTTAAGCATGTAATAGCCACAGTAGTTACAAATCCATTGGCGTTAAAAGTCCAAACAAAAAATTTTAATTCTTTTTCCGAAGAACCATTGGTGTTGTAACCGTAGGTAGGTATGTTATTTTTTTATTTTTTGACTGGATATTCTTTAATGCTAAATTATAATCTGCTTCATTTTCCGATAACGTTCTGTTTACACGATGTATACCTTATCACAAATGTATTGAGTTATTTATCCAAACTTATATATAGGTACATAATATATACTACCTAATTCACGTAACAGCTATTCTGTTCAACATGGCTTGTGGTCTGAATCCATACATTTCCGTTCTCAATACAGTAATTGCCTTGATTATAATGTAGCCCGAATTATTCTACAATCAGATATGAAAGGCCACAAAGCTTCAATTAATTACGAAATCTTAATGTATTCAGCAGAAAATTGCTTCTTACTTACTTTAGTTTATATTTGTGGTTTATCAAATAGTTTATTGAATAGAAATTTCATTATTTTTCCGTATTAATGAATTTAATTCCCATGTATCGAAATTTGGCGGAAAACTGTAAAGCTAAGAACTCTACACAAGGAATTTCTCACATAATCACAAAACAGTTAAATAAGACTAAAAAGGAACTGTCTGTATGCCGAGAGCCCGAACCTACGATTAGACAATCATATGTTTGACACGCCACTTCTTACTAATTCTATAGTGTAATGTTAAGGCTTTTTCGGCAACCAATAACATTAATTTTTGTTTGCAATTTATTTATTACTTGCGACCCGCCCCGGCTTCGCACGGGTGCAATGCTGATATTTAATGGATGTTATCATACATATAAACCTTCCTCTTCAATCACTCTATCTATTAAAAAAAACGCATCAAAATCCGTTGCGTAGTTTCAAAGATTTAAGCATACAAAGGAACATAGGGACAGAGAAAGCGACTTTGTTTTATACTATGTAGTGATAGTGATTAGGTGGCAAGAGAGAAGCGACGCTAGTCCAAAATACCGTCTTTTCCCTCTAATATTATTCAGCAGATTTGTGTGTGTATTATACAAGCGTGGTTGACAGATATCTAAAAATGCTTGAAAAACGGCTCTAGGCTCGGCTCCTCTTGCGTGGTATTGAGTGCTTACGCAAACGTGGCGAAATATGGCTGCAGACATGCACCACTATCTAATCAAAATATAAACTTAATGTATGTATGGGTAAAAATATTTTTTTGTGTATTACCTATCTTATTTATTTATTTATTTATTTATTTATTTATAAGCGCTTAATACAAACTTACAGATATACCAAAATGTTTGCATTATCTATAAAATATGTACATACCACTAATAATCTATCTATACACGAATAATACCTATGTCTAACACAAATTATATTATACAAATAATACCTATATCTACACAAATTTTACAAATATTAGCAATAGTAAAGCTCTGATGCCAAGTTTAGGAAGGAAAACGCTGATGCAAACAGTGAGCTGAGGTTGTCATGGAATATATCGACATCCTGGATCTGTTCTGTGAGAGCGTTCAACAGTGAGACTGCTCGGGCTGTCGGGGTGTTCGCCACGTAATGAGAGCGCACTGGAGTTAAATCAGTGAACAACTGATGCCTTCGACGAGCACCCGCGCGGACATACATGTCTGGCACATATAGATGGATATGCTCCAACACCATTGGGTTATCTACTTTATTGTGAAGTAGCATACAGTAATGCAACATCGTTGCTAATTTTCTTCTAAGGATCAGGGTATCCCGATCGACCATCCCGGACACAAAT
Source organism: Cephonodes hylas (assembly GCA_030295005.1). Lineage (NCBI taxonomy): Eukaryota > Metazoa > Arthropoda > Insecta > Lepidoptera > Sphingidae > Cephonodes > Cephonodes hylas. Next base: position 4,743,252 of record AP025386.1, on the reverse strand, counting down.
AATGAAGGGTATAGATATGGGTAGTAACCATATTTCCGTTTATAAATGTGTCTAGAAAACTTCCTCTGCACTCTTTCTAGCATAAGTATATACATTTTTTCATATGGATCCCACACCACAGCATTGTATTCCAAAGTGCTGCGTACATAGGCATTGAACAATAGGTTTAAGGCAGTCGAATTTTGTAAATCTTTTGAGGACCGTATTACAAAACCTAGAGCTTTATTTGCTTTGTTACAAGCAGATTTTATATGCTCATGGAAATTAAGCGCCATGTCAAACGTAACTCCTAAGTCTCGGACCATATCGACTCGATCTAAAAACGTTCCTTCGATGTTATATGGGATAATGACAGGATTATGAGATCGTGTAAAAGTTATCGTTTTACATTTAGTGACATTTAAGGGAAGTTTGTTGGTTTTACTCCAAGTCACAACTGCATTGATGTCATCCTGCAGGGCTTCACAATCCGCACCATTTTTAATAGGTAAATATAGTTTTAAGTCATCCGCATACATAAGACACTTTGCGGATTTCAGCACTCTAGGAAGATCATTTATCATAATTAAGAATTGAGTAGGGCCTAGAGTGCTGCCTTGACTTACACCCGAACGCGTGAAATAATGATTTGATCGATAGTTATTCAACTGTACATATTGCTTCCTATCTTTGAGATAATTGGCGAAGAATTTTATAAGCTTTGGACAAAATCCTACAGATGATAACTTCAGGAGTAGGATATCGTTATCGACTAGATCGAACGCTTTTTTAAAATCGAAATATGCGCAGTCAACTTGATGGCCACCGGACATATTGGCAGTCACATAGTCTATGAATGTTATGTGGTTGGTTAAAGTTGATCTTGCTGATCTAAAACCATGCTGAGATTCATCCAGGCGTCTTTTAATCTGCCGAGTTATATTACGATTAATGATTGTTTCAAATATTTTAGCAAATACGGAGAGAATTGCTATAGGTCTGTAGTTTGTTACATCGTTGGAAGAGCTGTTTTTTTGTATTGGTGTAACTCTAGAGACTTTCCACTTCTCTGGATATACTCCACAATTCACGGAAAGATTATATAAGTGGAGTAAAGGTTCTTGCAGGGCACCTATGCAATCCTTTATTATGTACGTGGGTATAGAATCGGGTCCTACAGCTGATGAGCCTTTAAGGCGTCGGACTGCAAACTTTATGTCGGCCTGAGTGATCTGCCCAAACCCTATCTGTAACATACTGTCCAGCTCTTTTGTATTTTTTTCGGTAAAGTTGGCATCCAGTATTGGAGTCTCATTCTGAAAAACTGAACTGAAATATTCTGCAAATTTGTCGACTGCTTCTTGGCCTGAAATCACTTTATTATTGAACATAAATTCCTTATCGATACCTCTATTCTTCCTTTTGTCTTTAACATATTTCCAAAAGTTCCGAGGGTCTCGATAAATGTCATCTGCCAAACGTTCCATGTATGTCTTATAGGCTACCCGTATTAGTTCCTTGACTTTAGTTCTGTAGTATCGGTATAGTTGGCGATTAAATTCCAGTTTATTGGACTTGAATTTTTTAAAATTAAAATATTTAAGTTTTATGTAGTGTATGATTTCTTTTGTGTACCATGTAGGATATATAAACTTAGCATAGCCCATACACCTGTCATTCTTCAAAGGAATGTGAGTAAAAAATGTGTCGAATAATTTTTCATACAAAATACAAACTGCCCTATCAACATTTTCTTCCCTTATCAAATTTTCCCAATGTATGTCCGCAATACTCTGATAGAGGTTTAAAAAATCTGCTTTACGGAAATCCCAATTTAAAGATGATGTATTATTTGATGCCCGAGGCGGCCGCTCAGGAAAACCTGACACTCTAAAAGAAATTGAAAATTCTACTTCTAAAGGAGGATGATACGCGTCCATTGGCACCAAAGGCTCCTCGTACTGACATACACTGATTTTCTTATCATCAATATTTACAAGAACGAGGTCCAAGATGTCACCAAAGTTGTTTTTGATTTGGTTCAACTGTTTAAGTTTGCAAAAATTAACAAAACAATTAAAATGAGCTAGGGTAGCGGTATTACGCGATTTTAAGTTAAAATCACCGATAATTATAAATTGATCATCAGAGTATTTACTTACTGCGTTTTCTATACAATCTAAAACAGAACAATACAAAGTTTCGCTGTAACTAGGAGGTAAATACACTACACAAATAATAAACTTAACATTTTTACATATTATCTTAGCAAATAACAATTCCTTTTCATCTGTTAGACCCTCTATATCCTTTAATAAACGTACAGAGTAAGTTTTTCTTACGGCTAGTAACACGCCTCCCCAACCTACGTCCCCGAGTCTGTCCTTACGCATCACCACGTAACCGTCGGGAAACAACTCACCATCAGCTACAGAACCAGTTAAGAATGTCTCAGTCAATGCAAAAAAATCAAAAGAATTTATGAGCAAATTATTATAGAACGTAGATGTTTTAGTTCTTAGACCTCGGACATTCTGATAATACAACCGCACAGTCTTTAATCCACTACGGTTCTGTTTGTGCCCTTTTTTTGTTTCGAAAAAAATTATTTCTCCAAAGTTTGATACCTATATCCTCAGCCCAGTTATTCGGGGATAAAACGAAGTCAGAAAATTTTGAAGGTACGCCGATTTTGAAAGAAGCATAATTTCCACGAGCCTTAAGTTTTTGGACGGTGCACGAATCACTATTGCAAATTGATTTCAAATGCGCTTGTACTTGTTCTTCAGTTGTGTCCAATTTCAAATAGAACAAATGAATATACCGCCAGCGTTCTGATGCCTCCAGTATTGTCGTACCAGGCGAAGCTGTACCCCGCATAACATCTTTTAATTTAGGATGTTTGGGTTTATTTTCTATTGCACTTTGTACGGCTGACGATAATTTCGTTGAAGCGTTCTTATTCGAAAAAATCATGGGTACGGCTTTTATACTATCTTGTGATATAGTATTCTCAACATTGAGATCTGTTGAATCTTTGAAATCAGAAACGGAAATGATTTCATCAATATCATTGTCTAGGCTACGTGACACTGGAGCGGAAGCGCTAATTGAAGATGCCGACTCTGGTACTAAAGTACGTAGATTTTTTGAACTTAGCACGTCGAACTGGATCATTTTACTTTCTAGTTTCGAAATACGTTCTAACAATGTGGCTAAGTTTTTATCAATCAATGAGGAGACCTTTACCGCTACTGAGCTTGTGATTTTTTCAACCAAACAATCATTAACAACATTTTGTAATTCATCCCGGATGACCTGTCGAATACCATTAAAGCAAGTAGGATCATCAAAAAGAGATCTATTATCTATGGTATGGTTGTCAATGTCCTGTAAATGTTGACAATTGGGTGTCTCGCTCATATTTTTGGTGAACTGCTCGGTACTTTTGTCCAATATAGCGCCATTATTAACGTCAGTAGTTGCCTTGTTAATCCGCTGTTTCATTTCGGACGTTGATATGGTTGGCCTTGAAGGAGTGTTTGAATTATCTCTTTTTGGTTGTTTGCATTTACATCCGAGGCAAACCCACTTATTTTTTTGTTCTCTGGTCATAACAGTCTTGAAAGCAGCGTCGGAAATATTACCACAGAGTAAATCGTAGGGTTGCTTGCACTGACAACATCGCAAATGGTATTGTCTAGTTTTGATTGAATTAGAGCAACCGGCACATGACACTGACTTAGAGGCCATCTGTCGACTTTAAGGTGTAACTTGTTGAGGAATACTTTTTGTTTATAATTTAAATAATAGATGGCCGTTTTAATTTGATACAAATTTAGTGAAATGAACCAATATTTTTTTCATACAAAAAGATTCTCACGATCAGCTGGTCTCGAACTCCCGCCCTCAAGCAAAGCGTTGCGTTAAATCCAATAGACCAATTTTAGGTGGAAAGGTTTGGCGAAATAAAGCAGCAGTTTTAACTGTAGCCATGGAATTTGACCGCTATTGTTTGTCTCTGTTGCTCATGATATTTGAATTCGTAACTGTTCAAAGTTTTGGTTTATTCAATATTTTATGAAAAATATCACTTTCACTTATTGAAATGAATAACCGATTATTAGTTTAGGGACCGTTCAAGTATTACGTAAGCAGATTTATTACAATTATTTACCCCCCCATCCCCCTTGTCAGCAAAAGTAAGCAAAGCTCTTACCCCCTACCCCCATGCTTACGTAAACATTTTTCAATTAATGTATTGTTTTTTTAAATATTGTAATTATAAGGTTATAATTATAATTTTAAAAATAAGAAAATAGATTTAGGATGGAGAGATTTTACTGATATGGTATTCAACATAGAGTAACAAAAATATTATAATCTTACAAACATAACAAACTTGTTTTAAATTTTTGGTACACATATTAAATTCAAATTAACAGTCTTCAGTCCATGAAACCCGAATCCATGATTCTAAGTTTTCGATGACATTGGATTGCTTGGATTGCTGCTCAGTGTTGTATGTCTGCTCACTTTCTTCCGATTTTGGAATGTCTACGTCGTTCTCATCGAGCCATTCAACATCATGGTGCTCTAAATTTTGAATAATGCACATCAGTTCATTAGCACGACGAGCAGCGACTCTTACAGGTCTAATTTTCCTATCAGTGTGCGTGTTTACTTTTTTATGGATCTTCTCGATGTGACGATTTAGTGACTTGACGGAAGCATGATAAAGACCACACGTTTTGCATGTTCGACTTGATAGCCTCAATTTTACCGTTGGACAAAAATAATCGTAGGGCATTTGCAGGAAATCTTTGAGTGAAGCACTTAAGCGTAGAGCTAAATTGACTGGAAGATTAAGAAATTGTCCTCCTTCATCCAAAACCAAGTCATTAACTGTTTGTTTTACTTTTACAGGTGGTGGAAGAAACCTGTTGTCTAGTAATCTAAATAGGCCACTTCTTGGACGACAGCATTCTGTATTTTTACATTTTACAATTTGAAGCAAGTATTGGCTTTCACGTACATGTTCTGAATACCATTTAATGTCTGGAAAATCAGGAAGATCTTGATCACCTGCCTCAACATATTTTGCAGTAACATTATAGCCATCAATTACCATTGAACTCCATATTTCAGCTAATACAGTTCCTGCGAATTCGAAATTAGATCTTTCTAAATGTTTATCAATTGTAACGCCACGTTCATCCAAATGAGACCCAAAATGGTCATGAGGCAAAATTAAACCAGCCAGTTCGCGACTAAGAGGAGCCATTCTGCGCTCTACTCTGTTATACGCACTTCTTCCAGGAGCATTGGTAGCTAAAAACAATGCATCGAGATTATGTCGCTTAAAGTGTTGTATAGCAAACCCTATGACTTTTTGATAACGCGGATTTTCATCTGGCCCTCCATCAACCGTCATGATTACCACTGGTTTTACTAGTCCATTGTCAGTTTTAGCTAATGGTCGAAACTCTTCAAGTTCGAGAAGCGTCTCGAAATCCTGAGCATGAGTATTAGCAGTAGATGAACTATGCTTTCCACTTCGAATAGCGATATATGTTGGTCCAGAATATCCAACGGCTTGCGGTTGTCCTAGCATACTGGAAGTGATTTTGATACCAGCATAAACAGATGGTATTAATTTATGACGCTCAGCGATTACCCAATCGTGATCAGGCAATTTGACTCTATATTCCATGTGCATTAGAAGAGGTGCTTGCTTATTTGCCGCAGTTACGCCAATAGGGACTCGAGCTTTATCATCTTGAGATATGAAAAATACTTGATCTGGTCCAAGTATGGATGCTATGTTCTCTAAATAATTAATTGATGTTTCAGCGAACTTGCTATCTAAGTGGCTCTTGTGAAGATCAGTTTGAGCCCGGATGAGCTTAACAGGGACTGTCGATACATGTCTTCGTCCCTCTACAGAATTAGATTTTCTGGGAATCAAACGAAGATATGTCCCACTGCGACTAATATCAAATCCTATTTTACGTAATTCTTGTGTGAGTTCATCAAGAGTTTTTACGCTGCGAATAGATTCCGTTCGTCTTCTATCATCTGCTGCACTCCCAAATAAAGCTATATCCGCAATTGTTTTCAATAGTAATGGTTGATTGCTTTCAAGATTAGGACGTCCCACTGAATCCCTCAGAGATAGTCTTTTTTTTATTTCTGGATTTTCATGACAAATATCTTCTAACTTTCTTTTTATACCATCCCTGTGTTTCTTCTGGGCAACTGCGTTTTGAACCTTTCTGTTTAAAGACTGTTTTGCTGTTTTTATTTCGTCGCGCAACTTAATGATCTGTTTATCAACTTCAGCACGGCTTGGCATAGTATCTCTGGCAGAATACAAAGCATTCAGATTTTTTTCGAGTAGAGCAATCTTATTTTTCATAGCTTCCTGAGAAGGTTTTGCTCTCTGTTTATCTGCATTTTCATTATTTTCGCATTGCTGTTGTGATTCATTACCGGGTTTTATTTTATCTTCTTCCTGTTTTTTAATATTTGAAGCTGGCTGTATAATTTGTGTTTTTTCTGCAGGTTTATAGGTAGTCGTTGCCTAAAAATAAAAACTTTCTATTAATTATTTTCTTATTAAGCTGCATAAATACAAAGTATGAAATAAAAACAGCATTTAAATATTATTTAAAGACCTTAAATTTATTATTTAAAGGCTAAAAATAATTATTATTTAAAGGCTTTAAATAATCTAATCTAATCGAATCGAACCCATCACATACAGAAAATTAACACCTGTATTTTGTGACCAATTGACGGAATCAATCATAAAAAATCCATACTAATATTATAAATGCGAAAGTAACTCTGTCTGTCTGTCTGTTACGCTTTCACGTAAAAACTACTAAATGGATTTTAATGAAACTTTACAATAATATAGCTTATACATCAGGAAAGGACATAGGATACTTTTTATCCCGGAAAATGTAGTATTCCCGTGGGAATGGGTATTTCGTGAACTACCAAAGCGAATTGAATGATTTTTGGTATAGAGGTTGATAGGGCTCACAGAATTAACATGGAATAATATTATCCTGGAAAATGTATTCCCGTGGGATAAACATGTTATAAATGGGAAAATCTCTCTGCACTTAACCCTAGAGTCTACGCGGACGGAGTCGCGGGCAAAAGCTAGTAAATCTATATAATGAACATTACCTCTATACTTCGAGATAGGCCATAATATTTTGTAATCATAAAAACGTCTAAATTATTGTTACAAAATGTAAAAAGAAACTTCTTGGCGACTTTTAATATTTCTAGTACTCAAAGGTACGTAAAATTATTTCGTCACTCACCTTAGAAAAAAAATGTAGTAGATTGGATTTATTCCTAGTCGCCGCTTGCAATTCTTCTTCAATTCTCTTAGATACAATAATATCTAGTTCCTTGTCGGACTTTGCTTGTAATTTATAATTGCGCCACACTTCGTTAACTAATTTTTGTACATTTTGTACTTTCGTACTTGTATGAGATTTCTTAAAACTTTCAAACAATTTTTGGTATAACTTGGATTTGTCTATTTGAAACGACATCTTATTTAAACATTAAACTTTAGCTAATGGAATCAACAGTAACACAAATGTTAACTTGTTTTGCTATGCTTACAATACGTCTACTCGCTATAGGATCCAAACGAAACAATACACTGATAGAGGAAATTTAGGCAAGTGAATAGCGCGCGGTAATTCCCCTACTCGGTTCTAAAGCGAGTGCCTAGCCGTATGCATTATTTGCGGGAATTCCCGAAAATGCGTTTTGATTTCAAGCAAAGACAATGTAGGGTTGCCATTCGGTAAAAAAAAAATTACTACCGATGACGTAATCATCATCTAGACTCCCCTGCCCCCCATGTCATCCAAAATAAGCAAAGCAATAACCCCCCCGCCCCCTTATAGTGCTTACGTAATACTTGAACGGCCCCTTATGTGAGTATTCACCATGAATTATGACACGCATTGACGTTGAAAAAAAATATCGTGATGAAACCTGTATATCTAAAAGTTTTAGTAGACAATATAATGAGTGTAGTGTCTAGTTTATAATTGTTTATTAAGGAAAGCTTTAAGATTATTCCGAATTTTCTAACTGCAAGCTGGGCTTTAGGGCTTCTATAGAAGTAGCGCAACTGAAGTAGACCAGATAGAATATTTTGTCCTGGAAAAATGTTATCACAAGGATCATCAAAAGGCTTACAACAGACACTTTTATTAACTCAGTAGGCAATATGTTACCTGAAGACAAACAAGAGGATGAAGAAAATAATTGGTTCAAAAAGTTAGGGCGCCCTTTGCCGTGCCATTAAGCTAACACATTCCACGTTCTCTCCTAAATTCTTGGCTCATTAAGCATTAGCAATTTTTAAGGCTATCTATTGGGCTTCTATGAAAGTACAGCCACTGAATTTGAAAATTGGTGATATAATATGAATATTTTTAATGGATATCCCTCTAAATAGAAAAAGTCATGATTTAACTCAAGCATTTTATCAGTTTTTGATCACCGAAATTTCTACTTAAAACTTTTCTGACTTTCAATGTCGCCAGAAAAAATATCCTTTTATTTTGATCGTAGTATCATGTCTACTTTCCAAAAAGTTCATCAAAATTTAGTCATTCAGACGACACAGACATCTACGCAAATGTGATTAACTTCCCGCTCGCTTTCACAACAAATCCATCCCCTTAATATACGTTTAGCAAGGCCTGCAAATGAACAATATAGCGGTTGTCCCTCCCAAACAATATTTTTAGCTCACTTCACCATATTACGGGCCTAACTGACTGAGCAATGAGTGCTGTGAAAGCCACTTTATACAATATTTACTCAAACGGACTTGCGGTTGGTATTTTTTGGCGAGGTTTTTTTACTACGCCACGAACGCCAGTCTTTTAATCCAGTTTTATTTACTTCGCGCCACTAATTTGGTAACTGGCCGTGTTCCATGTTCAAATTCAAAATTCGAACTGCGTATTCCAAATTTGAATTTTTAACCGATTTGATGGATTCGTGTCCTTTGACATGCATAGATGTTTGTGGTAAACTTAAAACGGTTGAAAATAATTTGAGAAATGATATATTAGAAGACAAAGTTTTCATAGTAATCCGTGATTTGTGACGAAAGTTTTGATGTCATATACCAATTTAAATTTTTATCTTATTAACTTATGCAGTTAATAAGTATTAACTTATGTATTAAAGTAAACAACTTTATTTGTTTTATTCTGTATTCTGAAACATACCTTAATAAATTCGATGAAAAATATAGTTGGTTTTATCATTACCTTTATTAATTCGATTTTACTCATAAAATTCCGTTATAGAGAAAGAAAAAAATATAGAGGTTTATTAAATTAATTAATATACCGCTCTGGTCTACCCTACGTTTTTGTGGAACTTAATTTAATTACTCTTCTATTATGAGTAGACCTCGAAAAATATTTAATCAAATATTCATTTTTAAAAGTACCCGCCACCAATTAAATGTTTGGCCATTACTCTCGGTAAACGGTATAGAAAAACATCGTGAGTATGTAAAAAAGGTATTTTTGCCGGTGGTTCTGAAATAGCTAACACCGTACATGAGACGCTAAATGTTGACTGCAGTTTAGAGCAATCAACATATTATTTATACGACCTGGTGACCAAAAAATTATCATGTCAGTCGACACTGGCGAGAGATAGCTTTAATCTTTATTATTTAATATAAGTAATAAAAGTATAGTAATAATCATTAATTTAAAAACTCTTATGACTAATTGTTTGTTATTGGCGCAAGTGTTTGTCTGAGCCATGACTGCTAATAAATTCATATTCCGAAATTAAAAAATATATTCTTTTTCTTTATTTTAAACAAAGCTGCGTGGTCATAATCAACGTTCTATATTTAAATATTCACATCCGTTCCTGCTTTGTTCAGTTAAACATTAAAATGTTATTTGTTTATCCTCGTTCGATATTTGAAAACAGGAATTCAAATATAGAATTGCATGTAAATTATGTTCATCACTGACAGAATATTTCATAAGTAGCTACGTAATCATTTTTCCGTTACTGCATTGTTTTGTAATAACTATGGACGTCACATGTATACTTACATATGTAGCTAAAAATAATATTTTTAAATGTACTATAATCTATGAATGTGTCGAATAATTCTTGAATGGCAGGAATTGAATGGCAGGTGAGTTGACACAGCGGACTTAGGGGCATCGAAATCAACGTCCGAGTTCGAGGTTACAAGTTGGTTTTCTAGTCAATATTCACGATAATCTTTAGCAGTTTATTTCAACATACATTACAATAATGACATTTATTCACTGTTTTTCCTGAATAGCGTTATCGAAACAGTTCAAAAGTCCATTAATTCTAGCTGTTAAACGTTGAATTTAAGTGGAAAGAACGAGCCCATTCATCATAGCGTCAACGAATTTTGTCAACAAATAGCTATCGGATGAAGGGTTAATCGTGAAATCGAATACACAAAACAATTCAGTGATCTATATCAGCAAAAGTAACTGCTGGATGTAGGTAACCTCTACCCTGAGTTGTGATTTGGTTGTAGTCTACAAAGCTGGCTTGAGGCTGGGTTCATCGACTATACACCTTAAAAAAATCCTTAGAATTTTATATGTAAAGGATTTATGTACTGTTTAATTACATTTCATTTTGAATACGCATATTACGTAGTAAAACTCAGAGGTGTGCCTGGGATTTGAATCCGCCGAATTTTTTGAATCGACTGCGCGTCTAATCATCGAGGCCATGACAATTATTTATTGAAATTAGCGAAAAGAAGAATTTTATTTAATTTTTAAACTAATTTTCTTAATAATCTTCAATTTGTATACCGGCGCCATCTTAATTAATGACGCCATCTTGGATAATATCGCCATCTTGACTCGGCAGATTGCATAACCGTCAGCCTCACCGAAAGAAGTTTTGCAGACTATAGTCATAAATTTCGAGGTTCTTGTTCCTAATTATATTACCATGACTATTGAAATAATAATAAAAAAAATTATACATATTAAACCAACCGTTATAGTTTATATGACTATGCGTCTGAGTATCGTTCAGTGAAACATAACATAGGTTTTTTAATTAACCCTCATTCGTTATTTGAAAGTTGGAATTCAAATATCGAATTCTATCCGACCATTAAAACGGACTTTTTAATACATTTTAAAAGTGTTTTTGTTTATTAAATTATATCAGCCGGCCCGCACTAGGCCAGCGTGATGGACTAAGCCCTAAACCCTCAGTTGTAGAAGAAACCCAGCCTAGCAGTGGAACATATATCTAACTAGCTTTTGCTCGCAACTCCGTCTGCGTGGTCTACAGGGTTGAGTTCAGAAGGAAAATAAGTTGTAGTCTATTTTACTTCTCAGAGTCCTATTTATCTCCATACCAAAAATCATACAATTCGGTCAAATTGTTCAAACGTGAAACCGTAACGCGTCGATCGGCGCCTTGTGTATCCTTATTGCGCGCTTGATCAATATTTAAAAACTGCAATATCTTCTAAGATACTCAGTGAAATCAAATGATGTAAAGGGCAAATTTATTTAAAATTAAATACTTGTAATGAATAACGTATTTATTTGGATAGAGATTAATATCATATTTATAAAAACACCTTCACAAATAAAACTTTATTTTAAAATAAATTTGGCTAGGATAAATAACGTTATAGTGAGCCAACCTTAAAGAAAAGACATATGCTGTCGCGGACTTTTTTTAGAACTTTTAAAGAGGAACATTTCTCTCGTACATTACTTTAGCGAAACTTTAACCGTTTCCGCAGCGCACGCAGCGAAAGCTCACAAAAAGAAAAAAGTGTCCCCGATTTTGAAACATTCTTTATTGCTGCTCCGCTCCTATTCGTCGTAGCGTGATGTTATATAGCCTATAACCTTCCTCGATAAATGTGCTATCTAACAGTAAAATAATTTTTCAAATCGGACCAGTAGTTCCTGAGATCCTAGCGTTCAAACAAACAAACAAACAAACAAACAAACAAACTCTTCAGCTTTATAATATTAGTATAGATAACGGACAGATAAGATACAATTTCTTTTTACGAAACTCAAATACTTTTCCAGCTTTGTACTTTTCTCGTGGACATAAATAGGTCATAAGACGAATATGATTTTGCAAATAGCACTCCGAGCGATACAAACATTCCACTTAGTTTTGTGAAACTGTGGCAATCAATTTTCGGCTTAGCTAAGCGCCTTCGCTCCAGATATTACGTAACCCTTGTAAAGATTTGGCACAGACATCTTCCTTATGTATTTGTTGTGACGTGTGACATCTTGATGTTATTCTATCAATTGGCTGATTGTTTATTGCATATTTATTCTGGATTAGGTTTGGTCGTAATTTGCAGGTATACAGACGTATGTGTTTATGCATTTATCGTTGTTCAACTTTAGTGTAAGTGTTTAAGAGTGAGACTATTTCCATTATCGACGTTTTTACACTCCATGCTACTAAGAATTTAATTTTTTAAAATTATGATAACTAAAAATACTACCGAGGGACTCGATCGCAAAAGTATTGATCGCACGGCGTTCATTTGTGCCCAGCAGTGGGATCTAGATATAAATGTACATACATAACCTCACGCCTGTATTCCCCACGGAGCAGGCAGAGGGACTCCTCTGCTGCTCTCAAAAAGACTTTTCTACTCCCACATTTTAGCATATATTTTTGGCACAGTTTTAGACTGCGTGCTTCTATTTAGATTTTCTTAAAAAAAAAAACAAATAATACTGCCTCACTCAAGAATCGAACACGGAACCTCTACATCGCGCAGCACTTCTCGGGATCACGTCAATTCGAGACACATATAACCATAAAGTTTTACATCGAAAATCGTAACCAAACAAACGCCCTCAATGCTTCGTCGCTCAATTTCACCGCAAATGTCATAATTCACGAGTGAAATTAGCGTTTCCGCACCCAATTTGCGCAGTGTAAATACGAAATCGGATAAATACCGGTTCGATATCGGGCCCCGCCTAATCACGTTAGTTTTAGCCAAATGGAGCAAATATTAGACCGGTGGAGTGACGAATCTATCTACGGTTTGATTGAATTCCATTTTGCATAAGGCTGGTGGTATTTATAAAAAAAATGGGAAAAATCAAATTAATTTACACTGAAATATCATGAATACATTCAAGTTAAGCTTCTCCTGTTTGAATAAGGAAGGGATAAAATTTATCCAAGGAAAATCAACATAAGTCCGTCTCGCTCGCGCGCGGTATCCAAGCGTACTCTCTGCAGAAATTTGTGTTAAAAAGAATTTTCTGCTTTATTTAAAGTGAATATAGTAGTAATTTAAACATTTTAGTAAGATATCTACGTGTGAGTGTTATCTTTAAATAATATTCGCAAATATTACTGTAAATGAACTATTATTGTGGACATTGTCATTTTAAGTGATTTGCCTAAATGTGGACAGAACTAATGTGATCAGACCTTTTCCATGCATAAAAAGTGTTAAGGGGCCGTTCAAGTATTACGTAAGCACTATAAGGGGGCGGGGGGGTTATTGCTTTGCTTATTTTGGATGACATGGGGGGCAGGGGAGTCTAGATGATGATTACGTCATCGGTAGTAATTTTTTTTTTACCGAATGGCAACCCTACATTGTCTTTGCTTGAAATCAAAACGCATTTTCGGGAATTCCCGCAAATAATGCATACGGCTAGGCACTCGCTTTAGAACCGAGTAGGGGAATTACCGCGCGCTATTCACTTGCCTAAATTTCCTCTATCAGTGTATTGTTTCGTTTGGATCCTATAGCGAGTAGACGTATTGTAAGCATAGCAAAACAAGTTAACATTTGTGTTACTGTTGATTCCATTAGCTAAAGTTTAATGTTTAAATAAGATGTCGTTTCAAATAGACAAATCCAAGTTATACCAAAAATTGTTTGAAAGTTTTAAGAAATCTCATACAAGTACGAAAGTACAAAATGTACAAAAATTAGTTAACGAAGTGTGGCGCAATTATAAATTACAAGCAAAGTCCGACAAGGAACTAGATATTATTGTATCTAAGAGAATTGAAGAAGAATTGCAAGCGGCGACTAGGAATAAATCCAATCTACTACATTTTTTTTCTAAGGTGAGTGACGAAATAATTTTACGTACCTTTGAGTACTAGAAATATTAAAAGTCGCCAAGAAGTTTCTTTTTACATTTTGTAACAATAATTTAGACGTTTTTATGATTACAAAATATTATGGCCTATCTCGAAGTATAGAGGTAATGTTCATTATATAGATTTACTAGCTTTTGCCCGCGACTCCGTCCGCGTAGACTCTAGGGTTAAGTGCAGAGAGATTTTCCCATTTATAACATGTTTATCCCACGGGAATACATTTTCCAGGATAATATTATTCCATGTTAATTCTGTGAGCCCTATCAACCTCTATACCAAAAATCATTCAATTCGCTTTGGTAGTTCACGAAATACCCATTCCCACGGGAATACTACATTTTCCGGGATAAAAAGTATCCTATGTCCTTTCCTGATGTATAAGCTATATTATTGTAAAGTTTCATTAAAATCCATTTAGTAGTTTTTACGTGAAAGCGTAACAGACAGACAGACAGACAGACAGAGTTACTTTCGCATTTATAATATTAGTATGGATTTTTTATGATTGATTCCGTCAATTGGTCACAAAATACAGGTGTTAATTTTCTGTATGTGATGGGTTCGATTCGATTAGATTAGATTATTTAAAGCCTTTAAATAATAATTATTTTTAGCCTTTAAATAATAAATTTAAGGTCTTTAAATAATATTTAAATGCTGTTTTTATTTCATACTTTGTATTTATGCAGCTTAATAAGAAAATAATTAATAGAAAGTTTTTATTTTTAGGCAACGACTACCTATAAACCTGCAGAAAAAACACAAATTATACAGCCAGCTTCAAATATTAAAAAACAGGAAGAAGATAAAATAAAACCCGGTAATGAATCACAACAGCAATGCGAAAATAATGAAAATGCAGATAAACAGAGAGCAAAACCTTCTCAGGAAGCTATGAAAAATAAGATTGCTCTACTCGAAAAAAATCTGAATGCTTTGTATTCTGCCAGAGATACTATGCCAAGCCGTGCTGAAGTTGATAAACAGATCATTAAGTTGCGCGACGAAATAAAAACAGCAAAACAGTCTTTAAACAGAAAGGTTCAAAACGCAGTTGCCCAGAAGAAACACAGGGATGGTATAAAAAGAAAGTTAGAAGATATTTGTCATGAAAATCCAGAAATAAAAAAAAGACTATCTCTGAGGGATTCAGTGGGACGTCCTAATCTTGAAAGCAATCAACCATTACTATTGAAAACAATTGCGGATATAGCTTTATTTGGGAGTGCAGCAGATGATAGAAGACGAACGGAATCTATTCGCAGCGTAAAAACTCTTGATGAACTCACACAAGAATTACGTAAAATAGGATTTGATATTAGTCGCAGTGGGACATATCTTCGTTTGATTCCCAGAAAATCTAATTCTGTAGAGGGACGAAGACATGTATCGACAGTCCCTGTTAAGCTCATCCGGGCTCAAACTGATCTTCACAAGAGCCACTTAGATAGCAAGTTCGCTGAAACATCAATTAATTATTTAGAGAACATAGCATCCATACTTGGACCAGATCAAGTATTTTTCATATCTCAAGATGATAAAGCTCGAGTCCCTATTGGCGTAACTGCGGCAAATAAGCAAGCACCTCTTCTAATGCACATGGAATATAGAGTCAAATTGCCTGATCACGATTGGGTAATCGCTGAGCGTCATAAATTAATACCATCTGTTTATGCTGGTATCAAAATCACTTCCAGTATGCTAGGACAACCGCAAGCCGTTGGATATTCTGGACCAACATATATCGCTATTCGAAGTGGAAAGCATAGTTCATCTACTGCTAATACTCATGCTCAGGATTTCGAGACGCTTCTCGAACTTGAAGAGTTTCGACCATTAGCTAAAACTGACAATGGACTAGTAAAACCAGTGGTAATCATGACGGTTGATGGAGGGCCAGATGAAAATCCGCGTTATCAAAAAGTCATAGGGTTTGCTATACAACACTTTAAGCGACATAATCTCGATGCATTGTTTTTAGCTACCAATGCTCCTGGAAGAAGTGCGTATAACAGAGTAGAGCGCAGAATGGCTCCTCTTAGTCGCGAACTGGCTGGTTTAATTTTGCCTCATGACCATTTTGGGTCTCATTTGGATGAACGTGGCGTTACAATTGATAAACATTTAGAAAGATCTAATTTCGAATTCGCAGGAACTGTATTAGCTGAAATATGGAGTTCAATGGTAATTGATGGCTATAATGTTACTGCAAAATATGTTGAGGCAGGTGATCAAGATCTTCCTGATTTTCCAGACATTAAATGGTATTCAGAACATGTACGTGAAAGCCAATACTTGCTTCAAATTGTAAAATGTAAAAATACAGAATGCTGTCGTCCAAGAAGTGGCCTATTTAGATTACTAGACAACAGGTTTCTTCCACCACCTGTAAAAGTAAAACAAACAGTTAATGACTTGGTTTTGGATGAAGGAGGACAATTTCTTAATCTTCCAGTCAATTTAGCTCTACGCTTAAGTGCTTCACTCAAAGATTTCCTGCAAATGCCCTACGATTATTTTTGTCCAACGGTAAAATTGAGGCTATCAAGTCGAACATGCAAAACGTGTGGTCTTTATCATGCTTCCGTCAAGTCACTAAATCGTCACATCGAGAAGATCCATAAAAAAGTAAACACGCACACTGATAGGAAAATTAGACCTGTAAGAGTCGCTGCTCGTCGTGCTAATGAACTGATGTGCATTATTCAAAATTTAGAGCACCATGATGTTGAATGGCTCGATGAGAACGACGTAGACATTCCAAAATCGGAAGAAAGTGAGCAGACTTACAACACTGAGCAGCAATCCAAGCAATCCAATGTCATCGAAAACTTAGAATCATGGATTCGGGTTTCATGGACTGAAGACTGTTAATTTGAATTTAATATGTGTACCAAAAATTTAAAACAAGTTTGTTATGTTTGTAAGATTATAATATTTTTGTTACTCTATGTTGAATACCATATCAGTAAAATCTCTCCATCCTAAATCTATTTTCTTATTTTTAAAATTATAATTATAACCTTATAATTACAATATTTAAAAAAACAATACATTAATTGAAAAATGTTTACGTAAGCATGGGGGTAGGGGGTAAGAGCTTTGCTTACTTTTGCTGACAAGGGGGATGGGGGGGTAAATAATTGTAATAAATCTGCTTACGTAATACTTGAACGGTCCCTAACTACGAAAATGCAGAGGTGTGTGCCTGAGGTTCGAACCCGTAATCGCGCCTAAACATTAACCCATCGGTATTTTATGTCCCCTAACATATGCTATTAATCCACCATTCAAAATGACAAACAAGCCCCGCCCTTAGATAATTTAATACAATCCACGCACTTCCGAAAGCATGTGAATGACACTCGAGGAAGTTTTTGCCCCAAGGCGTCAGATTCAGTTCAAAACTCAGTTTCAACCCTTACGGACGAAGTTTCGAGTGTGGGAAATAGGATGATGGGCCTTTATCGACCCCTAAAGTAATTCAAGTGCGAAATGTTCTTTTAGGAACAAATTCAAGGAGGGTTAGACTTTGTGATTAGCGTTCGTGTTTTATGGTTCAGTTGAGTTAGACGTTTAGTGTGAGCTGAAGGGTTTGGGGAGACTTAAAGTGGATGATAGGTGTGGTAATAATGCAAGGTTGGATGTAAGAAGTTGACTAGAGCTATGAGACCGTGTCTTGTATTTTGTATTTATTGTTTCTCTCTTTATGTATTTCTATTTATATTGTACGAGAAAAAGGCAATATATAAATACACACTTTGCTTTGCTTCACTTTTTAGTACAGTGTTGATCAAATGAAGAATGAAACTGTATCAAATGCCACTTAAGAATAATCCATAGTGGAAATATTTTATTTCTATTTATCACAGCTTTCGTGGCGCTATCGATTAGACACCAGATTATGAAACCCGCAGCCCGTTCGATCTCCGCACCAAGACATTTTTGGGATCCACAAATATTTGTTTGCCTAGGTGTGTTTAAGACCGATAATCCCCTTACAGCTTCTCATACCCACAATACTCCGTGGATCTTTGTGTTAAGAACTATATATATATGTATGTTTGGTATACTATAAATATTTTAATCCGCTACTCCTATCACCTCTCCCAGCCTAATATTCAATGATCCGCATAATTTTTGGGTCAAGTTGATATGCGTTGTGGTACTGAGTCCATGCTTTACGACCCATACTATGATTTTCGGTTTAATCCCCCACTGTCGGCATGCGAATGCTCCTGATTATAATGATTTATTGCAGGGAAAAATTGGGATGTATTATGGTTACCGATTTTAAGGATTGTTGTAGTTAGAAACTTATCATGTGTATTTATTCAGATGACAAAAATGTTTTTTTTTTTTTAATTATATTTTTAAGAATAATAGGTATATCAAAAAAAATGTTGCCTATTAATGTTCACTTTCAACCCTCTCAGTTGTATCGAAGATTCGTTCCATCAGTGGGACTTATACAGGCTGTAAACATACATATAAATATATGTAGTTACCGAAAACGTTTACGGAGATAACAAATTTAGCCAAAAAATCGTCAAAAAAGATATTAAAATATTAACGTTTTCCTAATCACCATAACTATGATCCATCATAGTTTTAGATCATAATCTGTTTAAATCTTATTTAAGACCAGCGCAATCAATTCAACTACAACTTCAACTTTTAAACCCACGATTCTACTAACATCTATCTATATGTTTCTAAATACACTATAGTTTATACCATACTAAAGTAAGACCCTACTCATTTCTTTCTATGTACATATATACTTTAATATACTGTAGATTACGACATATTGTAAAACCTAAGACCATCATCTATATCTATATGCTTCTAAAAAAACTATAGTTTATAGCATACTGTACTTAGTACTAAGACCCTTCTCATTTTTATCAATGTACTATATATGCTTCTAAATACATTATAGCTTACGACATATTGCAGCATATACTAGTGACCACAAGACGGTTGAACAATCCAATCACAATAAAGACAGTGGGTAAGCCTCGTTGGGGCATCGACCTCAGGCTGAGGACATGAGATAAGGCGGCCATATGTCCCATCGGCCGTAACGTCTTGCGGTCACTAATTCAATGTTTGCGGTCGACATACATTGTTTGTTGGGGCAAATATTGGACGGGGTTTGTCAAATATCTTCGGTGGCTTACTGTCCTTTGAACGTTAAAAGACATTAAGACTGCTAATGGCAGCCAATGTTTGGTTGAAGTTTGTTGTTTTTTCCTATTGAGGTGTTGGATATTGATTTTTATCACTTTAAGTTTTAAATATAATTGATGAAATTACAGAAATGCACCTCTGTCTACGCTTTAAAGGATACATAGAATAGTGAGATGTATGTAGAAGGGGTCGTTAGGTTTCAAACATTAAGATCGTCATCATCATCATAAGATCATATTCGTCACTGCAACTGAAAGGGTCTTTAAGCCGTAATGCAGAACGCTGGCTTAGTGGGGGCTCGCGGACTACACACCTAAGAAATACCTACAAGCTTTTGGGTATGCAGGTTTCCTCACGATGTTTTCATACACCGTTGAAGTACGTGATAATTTATTCTGAATACACACATAACTTGGGAAACTCAGAGGTGTGTACCTGAGTTTTGTACCCGCAACCGCTGAGATTCTCGATCGCATCTGACCTCGAGGCCATAACGACTCTTTATTATTCTAATAAAAACACACACATACTTACCTCACGCCTATATTCCCCGAAGGGGTAGGCAGAGATGCCATTCTTCACCCACATTTCGCCAGGTATGTTTCCGTCCCACGTAATAGGGGGAGAGCCTATTGCCGTTTTTCGGGCACATTTCCAGACTCCGTGCTGCTACTGAGAATTTCCTAATGGAAAAACCCAATAACACTTCGCCCGACCCGGGAATCGAACCTAGGACCTCTAGATCGCACGGCACATACTTGTACTGCAAGACCACGAGGCAGTATTTTTATTCTAATAAAAAAGTTTCTGAAAATCCCTATATACTATATAAAAAAACTAAAGGATGACATGAATTCTTCCATACCTCAACAGCATTCCAAAGGACACAATTCTAAAACCACCTCATAAATTACATCCAGTATTATATACTCGATACAAAATTAGTTTACCGCTCTATCGATCAAAACAAATACTTAAACTTTTATACCACTATAAAATCGATGTTGGGGCAAGTGTGTTGCATTGGATGCCATGAGGATGAATTACGTTGAGAGCAACTGTTTATGGTACCATAAAGGTCTCACGTCAACCATAGATACTTGTGATTGATGGCCTGTGTTTACTTTCATAACACCCTTTCGGAGGGAACGTCTATTGACGAATGATGGGATTAAATTTACTAAGTATCTATTTAGTGTCTGGTTTATTTTGGGGGTATAAGAATAGATCGTCTTGTATTTTAGGTTGGAATTTTTTGTTTGGCTCTAAAAATATGCTAGACTATCGTAAAGATCAGTAAATAGCTGTTAAAGATTATTTTAGAAATTTAGTAGGACCTAGTATAAACACATAAAAATGTACAGTATGTATCAGATTTTAATCGGAAACTAAGGCAAGTTTTAGCTTTGGTGATCATAAACCCATTGGCTTTAAAAAATCCCAATCAAAAATAAAAAAATGATGTTTTCTATACAAACACATTTGTACAATGTGTATTCACATTGAATTATCACTTGCTTTAACGGTGAAGGAAAACATCGTGATGAAACCTGCGCACCTAAAAGTTCTTAGGAATTTCTTAGGTGTGTAGTCCGCCAACCCGCACTAGGCCAGCGTGGTGGACTATGGCCTAAACCCTCTCAATGGTAGAAGAGACCCGTGCTCAGCAGTGGGCGTATATGGGTTGATGAAAAAGAAGAAGAAGAAGATACAAACCACATACATTTACAACCGATGGATGAATGGAAAACTTAAAAAAAATATTTTGTAAAGTTTAAATAAATTCTAAAAAGAGTATATGATAAACAGTACAAAAGCATACAATTCAAAACGAATCCAACTATTCAACTTCTGTCTAGACTGCTGAAATACTGTCATGCTAAAATGTTCCCAAACTAACTGCCAACAATAACCACAATGTGTCTTCACTGCACAAGGGGGGATAGAGGCGACTGTTGTATTATTTGACACTTTCCGTCTAGTTGACTATATCCCCACTCTTGGCACGGACGCAAGGAATTTAAATTAGCTCAATTGTTTTGGGCTGAAACTAGTAATACATGAAATGACGGAACAATTAAATGAAATAATCATATTTCTATCGTTTTAGTGTATACCTTTACGAGTATGCCTATGTATATTGTATGAATTAGCTTTCCTTGTTGGCATTTCCAAACAGATATGACTTAAGGACCTTCATGAAAAGAGCCTATATTTTCCTCAAAGGGCAGCAACGCATCAATATTTCATGGGCGGTGTTTATCACTTAATACCCTTTCACCAAACATAGTAAGTTAGATTTAATAACAGTTTAAGAGTGACGATTCCCAAGTTGTGCCGCGCGATGTAGAGGTTCTGAGTTCGATTCCCGGGTCGGGCAGTGTTATTGGGGTTTTCCATTAGGAAATTCTCAGTAGCAGCACAGAGTCTGGAAATGTGCCCGAAAAACGGCAATAGGCTCGCCCCCTATTACGTGGGACTGAAACATACCTGGCGAAATGTGGGTGTAGAAATGCATCTCTGTCTACCCCTTCGGGGAATATAGGCGTGAGGTATGTTTGTTTGTTTTGTTTGATTCAAAAGTACGTCCATTGAAAGTAAGTGAAGGGCCATTTGAATAAATATGATTTGACGTTGACTTTTAAACATCATCATCTAACTCGCTTGCCCCCTTCTTCCATTGTACTGTATTCTCTGAGTGGATAACGAAGGTGCATTTCTACACCCCCTTGTAGAGTGTAAAATGATAATCTAAAGTACAACCGATAAACTAAATATTCCTTTAATACTTTACCATACTATTGTATTAAATATAAAGTAATAAAAAAACTTTTATGAAATAAATCGAGTCTAGTTTTCAAAGGGCGATGTAGGCAATCGTAACGGTCGGCTGACTTGTATCAATATTGACTTTAGTAACGAGCTTGTCATATTATTTACCTCGAACTAGAACGGACTGTCTAGACTAAGGTAAATGCTAACTTTTAACAGTACTAGCTTTTTTATCAAGTGACAAAATCGATTAAGCAGCATATCTACCACCAAGTTAGCATATATATAAATGTCCCTCCGATAAGAAAGTACTATTTCTAAATAGTACTATTTCTAAATAGTACTTTCTAGTAATGAAGGATATTTCGAGAAATATCTCCATATTTCTGCCCAACTCTGTTGCATGTCTTTGGAAATGTCAATTGTATTTTTCTTCGGGAAATACTCAGTAGTATTTAGGAGTCTGGAAATATGAAAAACGGGAGTAAGTTCACCAATGATTCCTACTCCGAGACTGCTGTTTCACACAAATAATCACACACATAATCTCGCTGTTACGATTCCGAAAAAAATGTAATACCTTCGAATACTCTAAAATAAGATATATTGCCATAGAAGATACTTATAATAAATTTATTTCTGACATTTATGCCAAAGGTGAAATTCAAACTGCCGCGTGGTTTCTTTTAGTAGGTAATGGGTTCGATTCTCGGTGTGGGCCAAGAGTCATAGGGTTTTTCCCATTAGGAGATTCTTAGTAGCAGCTGCTACTCAATTTGGCAATATGACTTAAAGACGACAATAGGCTCGCTATTGAGGCTATGTGTGTATGTAAAATAATGATCTAAAATATCAAATATGTTATTATATATCTACCTGGGAAGAGCTGAGGCGTTGTATGATACGTCCCACTTGGCGACACCTTTCTTATGTCAACAGAATTTACATGGTAAAGAGCTCCCTACACGCACAAGACCTTTAAGGGACAAAGGGATTCGTCAGATCGATGGAGCAACGCGTAACTTTGCGATCATAGTTTAATGTTGCCTGTATTATAGTATGAAATGCGTCATAATTTACAAGATGTATGCCACGTCATAATTTTATGAAATGTTTGGGTTTTTCTGTCTCAGTTTTGGTTTGGTTTGGGTGTTATGTATTATTCTTCTTTTTGCTCATATTTATTACTTACTTTCTTCTTGCTTATTTGTAAGTAGTTACCTCCTTCTGTCACACAATCAGGTATTTCTATTGATCTTTTAGTAGATACTTTTGAAATAGCTGCTATTGTTAAGCGTATATCAATCCGCACTAGGCCAGCGTGGTGGACTAAGGCCTCAACCCTCCTAGTAGTAAAGAAGGACCGTGCCCAGCAGTAGGATGTATGGATATCGAATGGATATACGATGCTAAGAATATTTGCCAAAAAAATCGCATTCTACTTTATACTATCACACATAATAAAAAATAGACATTTCAATTCCTTCGTAATTAGTCCCACAGTGATAAACATTACGTTGATTATATGTTTTACAAAGATTAATTCTTATTAAGATAATACTCAGAACTAAATAAAAGGAGGGCAAATTTTACTGAGAATTTTGGGGGACGAAGTTGCTCGCGTCCGTAGGAACTTCCACCTTTCTTAGGCCACCCTACACGTGTCCCCCGGGTGGTGCTAAACGAGCAACAACGCCGAGCCACAGGCGGCGGTTAATTATCCTGTTAAGGCCACAGCGGACCTTGGGATGTTAAATGCCCCCTAAAAAAGCTGCAATACTACCTTGGGAAAGTAGTATGTGTGCTTTCTCCCAACCCCCTCTTTTATGAAATGTCTAATAATGAGAAAAGTAGTTCGTCATGCGATCCGGCTAACCCCCGGCGCTCTGTGGTACCCGGGCCACAGAGTGTGAAATTGGCTACCGAAGACTTAATGGAAGTAGGCGACCAGGCTTCCATTACAGTGAATGTTACTGGCAGCAAAAAGCTTACCCAGCAGGCCTTTTACCGCGGTCTGTTTATCACCAGGCCTAGAAGCAATTCCATGGGAAGTAAACCCAATGAAAATTTAGAACCTATAGAACCATCAACAGACACGGCCGCTTCTACCTCGTTAAATCAGCCAGGCACTGCATGCCCCCCATCTTGGCAGAGAGTACCAGGCACCAGAAATCCAAAACGGAAAAAAGTCAGCGATTCGCCAGAGAATATAACCACCAGCAACATGTTCAGCCAATTACCTATTGACCTAACAGAAGAATCCTCTACAAACAAAAATCCCGTTGAACATAAACCTAGCAAGCCTCCTCCCATAATTTTGTATGGCATAGAAGATGTTAATAAATTAACTGAACTCGTAGAAACTGTTGCAGACAAAAACACATTTACCTATCGAATTACAAACAGAAACCAATTGAGAATCAACACCACAGACATAGAGGCATACAAAAAAATAATCACAAAATTTCGTGAAAGTGGTCTGATTGGTCACACATTTAAAAAAAAGGAAGAACGACTCTATCGTGTCGTCATTCGGAACCTCCATCACACAACACCTAAAAGTGAAATTAAGGAAGAATTTGAAAAAACAGGAAACACTGTTGTCGGGGAAATTATTAACTCTAGATACGGCCCTGAGAAAAAACCCACTTCAACATTCTTTGTAAATCTTCTACCTAGTCAGAACAACAAGGCAGCCAAAGAAATTAAATATATTTACCACCAGTCGGTAACCATAGAGGATCCCAGGAAGAAAAAATCAATTGTGCAGTGCCAACGGTGCCAGCAATACGGGCACACAAAGAATTATTGTATGAGACCTTACCGCTGCGTGAAATGCGCCCAGGGACATAAAACCTCAGACTGCCCAAAGCATGATAGAAATACGCCAGCTACATGTGCACTGTGCCAAGGCTCCCACCCGGCGAACTACAAAGGCTGCGAGGTGTACAGAGAAATATATGCCAGAAAATACAAAAAACATGGTCACCAAATAACTGACAGACGCACTCTTGCAAAAGACAATACAACTAGTGATACCAACCATCATAAAAATACTGTCCAACAACTATCCTCAATTGAGACAGAAAAGGAAACATTGTCCTATGCTAAAGTTACTAAAGGAGTACATGACACATCGACCAAAGAAAATACCATACCTAAAGCAAATCATAACCTAGCTGTATTAGAAACTCTGCTTACTAAACAAAACGAAAAGTTAGACGCAATCTTACAACAAATGAGTACTCTGATGAGCCTCATGACCACGCTCATAACCAAAATACAAGGCTAACAGGTATTGGGCTAAGAATGGCGACTTGGAACATAAATGGACTCTCACCCAACAAAGATGAGCTTGAAATACTTATGTTCGAACAAAAATTAGACATAGTTCTTATATCCGAAGCACACTGCACAGACCAAACCAATGTTAAAATCAAAGGGTACCAGACATATACCACTAACCACCCCGACGGTAAAGGTCATGCAGGAACGGCTATAATTATTCGGGACAAAATAAAGCACCATCTACTGCCTGAATATAAAACGGAGCAAATCCAGGCCACTACAGTCGCAATACAAGACAAATGTGGATACTTTAATGTCTCAGCTGTATATTGCCCACCAAAACATCGTATTGACTCTGGACAGTTCTCTCGTTTCTTCTTAAGTCTAGGCAATCGTTTTATAGCAGGAGGTGATTGGAACTCTAAACATATCTATTGGGGATCAAGGCTAAATACAACCAGGGGAAGACAACTAAAGCTAAGCGTCGATGTAAATCACTTAAGTACAGTTGCTCCATCCGAACCTACAAACTGGCCAGCAGACCACAATCGAATTCCGGACATACTTGACTTCTTTATAACAAAAGGTTTATCAAAATTCTACATGAGAATTGAGTCATGTGCTTATGGGTCATCTGATCACACCCCAGTCCTACTAACTATCAGCTCAACCATTATTGAAGTCGAGAGACCCTTAGTTTTATATAATAATCACTCTAATTGGGCCTCCTTCAGGGAACACATCGGAGAACACCTAAAATTAAATATAAGACTCAAGGAAGCTGAGGATATTGAAACAGCAGTAGTCCAATTCACTAATCTTGTTCAAGTTGCTGCGTGGAGAAGTACGCCTTCTTCTGAATATAGGAACCAGCCCACAAACTTACCACTGGAAATAAAATGTAAGATCCAGGAGAAACGCAGACTTCGCAGAGTTTGGCAGTCGAGCCGCCATCCGGAAGACAAAACCGCTCTTAATAAGGCCATCGCGGAATTGAAGGAAGCTATTAAACTGGTCAACGACTTGACAATACAAACAAAGCTAGAGTCTCTCAGTGCTTCTAAAGCCACCAACTACTCGCTCTGGAAAATGACTCGATCGTGTGATAGACCTAACATACCAAAAGCTCCAATAAAAAACGGTAATGGTTGGGCTAGAACCAGCGAAGAAAAAGCAGATTTGTTTGCGGATCACCTAGCAAGCGTCTTCGAACCGAACGTAACACAAGGCAATTCATCAGAAGAATATGTTGACCGCATCCTTAAAGAAGACCTTCAAATGGACCTTCCACCAAGATCCGTATCACCCGCAGAAGTCATAAAAACCATCAAGCGACTTGACAGTAAAAAGGCGCCGGGTTATGACCTAATAACAAAGGAAGTGCTACTGGAACTACCCAGAAGAGCTATTGTCTTCATCACCATCATTTTTAACGCTATTCTACGAATAGGATACTTCCCGAATGCATGGAAAATATCGGAAATTATAATGATTCACAAAGCAGGCAAACTAATGACCGAAAAAACATCTTATCGGCCAATCAGCCTATTGCCTATCCTATCTAAGGTACTGGAGAAAATAATACTTCAACGAATCATGCCAAGTCTTCTGAAGCGAAAGATAATACCTGACCACCAATTCGGATTTAGAGAAGGTCATGGCACAGTGGAACAAGCCCATAGAGTATGCGACGTCATCAGAAAATCCTTAGAGCAAAAAGAATATTGCTCGTCAGCGTTTCTGGATATCCAGCAGGCATTTGACAAGGTCTGGCACAAAGGTCTACTATGTAAGATCAAGCAGAATATTTCCCACTCATACTTCCTAATATTTAAATCTTATCTTGAGGATCGCATATTTTATGTGAGAGAATGTGATGCTACTTCAGACTTCAAAGAGATTAACGCCGGAGTGCCACAAGGATCAGTGCTTGGCCCTATGCTCTACACGCTATACACTGCTGATTTACCGCTCACACCCGGGGTAACAACAGCCACGTTTGCAGACGACACTGCCATACTAGCAAGCAGTAAGGATTCAAGACTAGCATCTAGGCACTTGCAGGTGGCCCTCAATAAAGTAAATGAATGGCTTCAAATGTGGAAAATAAAAGCCAGCGCTGCAAAGTCTACACATGTCACATTCACTCTCAGAAAAGGAGACTGTCCACCTGTAAAATTAGGCCAATGTATTCTACCTCACAATGACCATGTAAAATATCTTGGCCTTCACATTGATCGTAGACTAACTTGGAAGCAACACATAAAATGTAAAAAGCAAGAGCTTCAGCTAAAGTATAACAGCCTTTACTGGATGCTGGGAAGGAACTCGAGACTATCTCTGGACAACAAACTTCTTATATACAAGGTCATACTAAAGCCCATTTGGTCATATGGCCTGCAACTGTGGGGCAGTGCAAGCGACTCCAACATAAACATACTTCAGCGTCAACAGAACAAGATCCTAAGAACAATTGCTAAAGTGCCTTGGTACATAACCAACAATGAAGTACACAGTCTACTGGAAATAAGAACTATCAAAGAGGAAATTCGGAACCTTGCAGCTAAATACAAAGCGCGATTAACACGCCACCCTAACGAGCTCGCTCGCCAACTCACTATGGACCAGTATACAAGACGTCTGAAACGTCACCATATCCTAGAGCTAGAAGACCGCCAATAGCTCTGTGTACACGATGAGTTGATGCTTCCAATGGGAAGCCACTCCGCATGACAACATCACGGAACATACTTGCTTATAGCCCTAGGGCTGATTGCAAATACTGTATATAAATAAAAAAAAAAAAAAAACTGAGAATTTATATCGACTTTTGTATATTTCGTGGAATGTTTCGATGACTACACCTCAATAAATACGCATTGAATTTTCAAGCAAATTTTACGAAAATTCGAATATTGGGGCAAAATCATTAGTAGCTTATTTTGTTATCTTGTTGGAAGAATGATTTCATTAATCATTGTTTGTTAAAACCTCTTTTGAGATTTTAAATTTAATTCGATTTTAGAACTTTAATTTTTTTGTTTTAATAACTCTAGATTTAGAGTTTTATCATGTTCTAATTGAGATCAATGTAAGAGCGTTGAATATCAATTCAGAAATGTACACATACGCTTTGATCACAGAAGGGGTAGGCAGATTTATATAAAAAAGTGAGGTTATTTCAGTTTTCAGGACATTTTTAGAGAGGCTGAAGGTTTGACCCCTGCATAGAGGCAAATATATATGTGATCTACAAATAATTCTCTTGGGATCTAGATATTTCTGATATCGAAAAGACACGATACATGACTCATCTTAATGTGGATTTAAAACCATGTATATACGTCAATTTATTTATAAACGTAACAATTTTTAAAATGATCAAAAGCTAAATTGTCTCAAATACTGTATATAATATCTGTTCCCTCCAGTTCTCAGAGTATTGTACCGAGTATGAAACAGAAACGTGCACTACACACACAGAGTTTATTAAATATTTTATGAAAAATTTAATACGGTTAATATCCATTCGCGAACTCATAATGGTGTAAGGAGACATTTTCATTTTCTAATTAAAGTAGTTGCTTAGATCTTAAGAATGCAATATGCCAGACTGTGTTTGAGAAGTCTTTTATTTATAAGATTACAGAAGCTTATATTAACGCTTGTAAATAAATAATTAAAAAAGCAAGTCACATACCCCACACTACCATAAAAAAGCATTGATATTAAAATGATAGCTCCGCGGCGTAGTTGGCTAGACACCAACTAGCGAAACGAAAAGTGCAGGTTCGATCCCCGCGTCAAGATAAATGTTTGTGTTATAAACGAATATTTGTTTAGAGTCTGAGTGTTAACCACGACACAGGATTTATACATCTTAGTGTGGGGTCAGAACTATGTATATGACTATAGGGTGTATTTAATATTTAAATACCAGTCATTTCGTCCAGGATGCCGTATATAATTTATTAAAATATTACGTCTCACAAAATCTTTTACCAAAAACTCTAGACATTAATTGTCGAAACATAACAAACTTTGGCAATTTCGCAGAATAATTTTATTGAGTCCTGTTAGAACTTGCTTACACTAATTTAGAACGTATTCAAAGAGGTCTCTTGTAACTTTGCAATGGAGATTTGGATCTATAATTCAGTTCAGTGGTTCCCAACATTTGGTCGCTTTGATGTAGCTTGCACGTTAACCGACGAATTACATTTAGCTCACTCCTACTTGGCAGGAATGTTATTGCATTTTGTATTAGACAATTTTGGGAAATATATATCATTTGAGGATATTGCATTCAGTAAATTCTACGTATGTATGCATATATGGGTTATCAGTGGCGGTACTTCCATAGAAGCCCAAAAACGTTACACGTAGTAATACAATAATATTCTCATTTATATGTCAAATTGCTTTTGTTTGATAATGATTTAAAGGCCTAAAGTTTTCGGAATTTTATAAAGCAAGCTCGGCTTTTAGGCTTCTATGGAAGTACCGCCACTTTGCGCATAGTTACCGCCACATAGTTGGTTTTCGGAAACCAAATTGATATACAGATCTCTGAATTTTCAAAGTCATTTCCTTGTGCGTTCGTACTATTTTAACTTTCATAGTGAATACAAACATTACTTCAAAATACCCAGGTGTGTGCCTGTGGCTTCAAATTGCGAACGGCGAGATTCTCGACCGTGCGCCTATATCTCAAGGCCATCATTGCCTCTGTGTGTTAACACATTAATAGCTAGTTTTGCATAGCCGATATAACTTACTATACAAGTTGTATTTAAGCATATTTAATACCATAGATAAATCTTTGATTTAAGTGTATTTTGGTACATAGCAAAAAGAAGTCTCGAATCCATGTCAATGTGTTGTACCAATTGTCCTCAGGCAACATCGTGCGTTTGTCGCGTTGTCGCAATGTCAATTATTCAAGTAAAAATGTGTCTCGCGACTTTCTAGACATGCTGCTGACATCTGGTATTGATATGTATGGAAACATGCCGATGTGAACGTGACTTCATTATTTCTAGATATGTCTTGTTTAGTGAGGGAAAATATCGAAACGAATTTGCGTAGCCGCGGATTTAAAAGAAGACATTTTTGTGATGTCTATCAAACAAGAATAAGGCAGCGTGGTGGAGTACGGTTTATTAATATAATGTACCTACAATCTGATTGAAACATCGTCTTACTATTGTCTGCAACGAATATTGGATCAATATTGATAAAATTTAAGAACATTATAAATAATAATGGGAAATAATTTTAATTCTTCATTGCCCTCTAAAGATTGGAAAAAGGCGTTCGTTTTTATTAGAAAATAGTTTTAGTATTATTTATTAAGATTTTTACAAATATAATTACGGTATTTGGTAAAAGCAGATTTCCTTATTAACCTTTATACATTTGCGCCACAGAAAATACATTTACATTATCACGCTGAAAAAAACGTTCCACTATATCATAATCTGCTACGACCAAAACAGTTGAATCATACAAGTTCATTCACGCACATTACCGGGGCTGCCAATTAGACGCATGGCCGTGTACAGATTAAACATTCTAACTAAACACTCAACAAAGGTAAATTATTCAGCCGTGAAATTGCATAAAGCAATACAGGCCGTTCAATTTGGCATCGCGTTGGGCGCGGAGTGGCGTTGGTGCGCGGGGGCGTAGGTGCTCGGGGGGCGTCGCGCACTTTAAGAACCGTTGTCTTTATGTCACATATAATGGCTTAATGGATTCGATTTCTCGTACTGGGAGTGCTTGAGGTGTACTTAAACTGTAAGTACGTTTTATTGGAATGAAATTGGGTAAATAACATGAGTTACTGTTGGATGTTCGCTTCCAGAGGCACGGGTTTATACAGCCTGTGTAAACCGCTTTATGCTACGATTTTAGAGTTTGCTCGCGTAATAGAAACTTGGAATGTTATCGAGAGATATTTAATGTATCTCCTGGATTATAAGGAATTGATATATGAGACTGTTTTTATTTCTTGTTCTATGGCGATATTTTCAAATCTGATAGTGAATTTAAGGAATAAGATGCGATTTTCTTTTGGCGTTTTAAATTGACTAACTGCTTCTTAGATACCAAGCAAAACCTAAAATTCTATTGAAAGGCAAAACAAAATTAGTGAAACGTGGGTCCAGTCTTGCACCCACGTTTACTTCTTCAGCGATAAATGTGTTAGTGAATATATACCTACCTACTAGAATAATTATAAAATATAAAAGCATAATCTTAAATTTAATTATCATTCAAACATAAACACTCGTATCACTTTGAAGATCATCGTACAGATGTCTCAGTACAAGATCGAACTCACGGCCTCTCGATTCAAATCCCCATACCATGTCAAGGGCACGATTCATGAACCAAAATACCATTAATAATAAGAGAGAAATAAAGACTTATAAAGGGGCGCGTAAAAACCCCTATCAGTGAATAAATATAAATAGCGTGGCGTTTATGTCAGGGGAGGGGTTGATTGATGACGTCACAGCGCCGGCGTTTCCGTTTCCTACCTGTTATCGTAAAAATTATGTGGGCGTTGAAAGACATGTGTGTTTAGACTGTGGAGCATGTTGAATTAATGTTGAGAACCGACGATATGTTTACAGTCTGTTTGTAAGTGCTGGGATATTTGTATTGAGGATAGCGATCTTTGTATATGTATAGGCTTGGTTTAGTGACCAGAATTTGTATATGCACCAAGCTCCGGAGACAGTTGATTTATTAAGGTCCTATCGGGTAGTTGGATATTTTACTTAATTTTTTTTCAACCTATTTGCTATCTCATCTCATCAGCCTATCGCCGTCCACTGCTGAACGTAGGCCTCCCCTAGAAAGCGCCAACCATCCCGGTTTTCTGCAGCCCTCATCCATCCGTATTTTCCATATTATATTATATTATTCCCATTTGCTATATTACACTTAAATGGAGACAAATTTAGAAATCCATACAATAATAATGCCAATTACGTATCATTACTGATGGCGAACCTACTGAGATTTTTCGGGTATTTCTTTTTTATATACAAGTATTTGGAGTCGTCTTAAGCCCTGATCGTGTAAAACTGTCTCATTGCGTCAATGTTATTTGCGATTTGATATGTTCAGACCGCACAAAGATAAAACGTTATTCAGTGTAACCTTTCTTCGTATCGAAACACAAAAATTCCACCACTAAGTAACCCTAATAAAAGAAGATATCAAAAGATTCTGAAATTACATCTTACAAGATGGTTGTCGTGTCAAAAAGCTCCTAATTTATACAAGGTCGTAACGAAGGCCTGTTTAATTGGACCCTGAAAGCTCTTCGATCCATTTTGCCACTCGAAATGGGAAATATATTTTACATTTTCATTTTTCTTTTAGTTATTTGATTAGTGGGTTTGTTCTAAAAATGAATACTTTTACTTAAGAGGTAGTTCTTGTGTAGACTGACATGTTTTTACCTTTGATAGAGGGAGTTCAATCCTCCCCCCTACTTTACTAGATTTGAATGGAAGAGAGTATGTCATTTTTAAAATTTACATTGCCTACAAAAAAATATTAATCTATAGAATACTAATGAGGCATTTGTTGGTCGAACTAAATTATTTCTTTAAACGTTCCCTTTGGCGTAATTAAAAAAAAAAAAGGTTTTCTTTAAAGATCGTTTCTAGTCAACACTCTATTTAGACCACGATACATTAAACATCAGATCCAAACTAAGCGCATTCAAGCATGT
Source organism: Cephonodes hylas (assembly GCA_030295005.1). Taxonomy (NCBI): domain Eukaryota; kingdom Metazoa; phylum Arthropoda; class Insecta; order Lepidoptera; family Sphingidae; genus Cephonodes; species Cephonodes hylas. Next base: position 4,710,050 of record AP025386.1, on the reverse strand, counting down.
AATCGAATCTAAGACCCTAAACTCCCATTCCACTTTCAAGGAAATTTTAACATACCCCAAATTACATTAACAAGGTTAACCCGTAAAGGATCGCATCAGGCAAACTACAGTACCGTACTTACTCAACAGAACCGCGAAATCAAATAAATATTAACCTAATTCTGGCCGCGAGTGTATCGTCTCTAACAATGTGAATGGAATGTCTATACATTGCCAGCAGTGTACACTTCCTTTCAAAGGTCAACGAGCAATGCGTATCGTTAGCCCACAATGTAGCAAGAGTTGACATTATCTCCGATGATCTGGCCAAACGATTTTCAACTGTATTAAGTTCTGATAGAGTTCAATGTTGAGTGGTGGAGTAGGGGATAATGTAATGTTAGGGTTGCCAATGAAAATAAATTAGGTGATCGCGGTAGCCATGAGTAGAGTTTGTAAGAATCACTCTTTATGGTTATAAGGAGTATTTATAGAAGAAACGGCGGTTAAGTGTTATGGAAAGACGGTTGTTGTGGATCGTTCGCTTCGACCATATAAGAATTATATCTGACTTGTTTTTCGGCTGGACTACTATTTGAAACAATTTGAGGAAATGTTTTGATTTCATTATGATTGATAGTGATAGCCTCGAGGTTTGTTCGCTCGGTCGAGAATGTCGCACTCTGAATTTTGGAAGTTAGAAGTTTGTGCCATATAAACTTTTATAGACTATTAATGTGTCGTGATACATGTCATGCCACAAGTAAAAAATAAATAAATCCAAACATTACATGCATACTTTGGACCCCACACTACGACGCAAGTCCTGTATCGTGGGTATCAAAAACTACGAGAGACCTTTTTCGTCTCACTAACTCCCAGACCCGAAATTAATATTTGTGGATCACACAATTTTTTGTCTCGTGACAGAGATCAAACCCGTAACCGCTGGTTTCGCAAGCTGGTTTCTAGCATATGGAGCCAGGGGTCTGTCAAACCTAGAAAAGCTAGAGTTTTATGTTAAACCTCTGCTTACACCATTGAAGTGCGCCTTAGTTTTTAATAAAAAGATGCAGCGCTGTATACCCTAAAAATAGTACTCTGGTAAATAAATAATACTTTCATTTCATCATCATCATCATCATCATATCAGCCATTAGTGGTCCACTGCTGGACATAGGCCTCCCCCAATGACTTCCACCGGGAACGGTCGGAAGCCGCCTGCAGCCAGCGACGTCCCGCGACCTTGACAAGGTCGTCGGACCACCTTGTCGGGGGACGTCCCACGCTGCGCTTGCCAGTACGTGGCCTCCACTGGAGAACTTTCTGGCCCCATCGGCCATCAGTTCTCCGCGCCATGTGGCCGGCCCATTGCCACTTCAACGAGCTAATCCGTTGGGCTATGTCGGTTACTTTAGTTCTCCTACGGATCTCCTCATTTCTGATTCGATCACGTAGGGAAACCCCGAGCATAGCCCTCTCCATAGCTCGTTGAGTGACCCTGAGCCGTCCCATGACGCCTTTAGTGAGAGGCCACGTCTCAGTGCCGTAAGTCATCACTGGTAACACACAACTATTGAAGACTTTTGTCTTCAGGCACTGAGGTATTTTGGACGAGAAGACGTCTCCTAACTTTCCGAACGCTGCCCAACCGAGTTGGATTCGACGATTGACCTCTCTCTCGAAGTTGGACCTGCCTAACCGGACCACTTGTCCCAAATAGACATATTCGTCTACAACTTCGAGAGTCGAGCCCCCAACTGCGATTGGGGTGGGCACAACATGGACATTCGACATGATTTTCGTCTTGTCCATGTTCATTTTAAGACCCACCTGTTGGGAGACTCGATTGAGGTCTTCGAGCATAGTGCTAAGGTCCTCCAGCGATTCTGCCATGACTACAATATCGTCGGCAAACCGAAGGTGTGTGATATACTCGCCGTTGATGTTGATGCCGAATCCTTTCCACTCCAAGAGCTTGAAGGCGTTTTCCAGCGCGGCAGTGAACAGTTTCGGAGATATAACATCTCCCTGTCTCACGCCTCTCTGTAGTGGAATAGCCTTCGTGCTCTGATCTTGTACTCGGACCGACATGGTGGCGTTGCTGTATATACTTTTCAACACCTCGATGTACCGACAGTCAATGTGGCACCGCTGGAGAGACTCTAGCACCGCCCACGTCTCGATCGAATCAAAGGCTTTCTCATAGTCCACAAACGCTAAACAAAGCGGCAAGTTGTATTCCTCGGTTTTCTGGATAACTTGCCGAAGCGTATGGATGTGGTCTATGGTGCTAAAGCCTTTTCGGAAACCAGCTTGTTCGGGCGGCTGGAAGTCATCAAACCTGTGTTCGAGACGATTTGTGATGACCCTCGAAAACAACTTATAGACATGGCTCAGGAGCGAGATGGGCCTGTAATTCTTCAGCAAGGTGTTGTCACCTTTTTTGAAGAACAGTACCACCACGCTCCTGCTCCATGCCTCTGGCGTTGAGCCCTCGAGGAGAACGGAATTGAAGAGCCTCTGAAGGACTTTAAGTACCGGCGTTCCGCCCGCTTTCAGAAGCTCTGAAGTGATTCCGTCCTCACCCGGCGCCTTGTTGTTCTTAAGTTGTTTCAGGGCCATCTCAATCTCACACAGGCTGATGTCCGGGATATCATCGCTGAAGTGGCGGATCAACTCGGCTCTCGGGTCTTCGGCCGAGCGAACAGCGGGCTTGGCAACCGAGGTGTAAAGCTGTCCGTAGAACCTCTCGATCTCCCTTAAAACCTCTGCCCTCGTCGACACTACGCGGCCGCCCTCCGTCTTCAGCCTAGACAACTGTCTTTGCCCAATAGACAAGTCTCTTGCAAACACTTTGGAGCCTCCGTTCCGCTCTATTGTCTCTTTAATGCTCACAGTATTGTGAGCACGGACATCGTGTCGCAAGGACTTCCAGATCCGTCTATTGAGCTGACGATATGCTTCGGCATCCTCGGAAGACTGCAGCGCCATAGATCGACGTTCGGCCATAAGGTCAAGAGTGTGGACCGAGAGTTTTTGTGGTCTATCTCTACGGCGAGGTCTAAAATGCTTAGATCCCACCGCATGGACAGCTTCTACCAAACCGCTGTTTAACTCGTCCACGGCAAGGTTTTCTTCCAGGCACTCGAAGCGATTTTTTAGCTCGAGTTGAAAGCTCTCGGGGTTTTGGATATGGGCGCGAGTAGGTCGTAGCGTAGACTTCATCAAGCGACGTCTTTCTAATTGGACGTTGATATTCAATGAGCCTCTAACCATTCGGTGATCGCTACCGGTTTTCACCCTGTTGATCACAGAGACATCACTGAATATCCGTCGTTTCGTCGTCAAGATGAAATCTATCTCATTTCTCGTGGAACCATCGGGGCTCAGCCAGGTCCATTTCCTGTGAGGCGGCTTCTGGAAGAAAGAGTTCATCGCAAAGAGTCCCTCTTTCTCCAGGAATTCAGCCAGCCTCTGACCCCTGGGGTTCCGTTGCCCATGTCCAAATTGCCCCACTTTCAACTCCGCATCGCTTCTCATGCCCAACTTTGCGTTAAAGTCTCCCATAACAACATTGAAGTAGGTTTTAGAAGTATGTATGGCCCGACTTATGTCCTCATACATCTCCTCTACTTCTTCATCTGGGTGTGTCGAGGTCGGCGCGTATACCTGTATGACCTTCAACGAATATCTTTTGGATATTCTGAGTATCAGGTACACTACCCTGCTCGACACACTTTCGATGGATACGATGTTGTTAATGAGAGACCTGCGGACGAGAAATCCGACACCTCCTCTGGACTGTTGGTCGTCCCCCCGGTAGAAGAGCAGGTTACCGGACTTGAGGGTTATCGTGTCCTCCCCAATCCTGCGGACTTCCGACAACCCCAGAATGTCCCAGTGTAACCCGCTCAATTCTTCTTCCAGTTCGACAATCTTCTCGTCTGTCCTCAACGTGCGTATGTTGTGTGTTACCAGGGCCAGTCGTCGTCGGGGGTGGTAGCCGGGGCCAACCCGGGGATTCTTAGCACCCCCCGCCCCACCGTTACCATGGCCGCTACCGTAGCCAGGAATAGTGGGGCTGCCGGGGACTGGGGGCCTGGTCCTAGTCTCGATCATGAGGGGGATATTGCCGATACTCGCCACGCTTGGCAGGCGGGTTGGCGAGCGCAGTAGGGGAAGCGCATTGATGACGCTGCTGCCCGTCATCAAGCGGGGGGAAGGGAATAGTGAATGAGAGAGGAGGCTATGGGAGAGGAAAGTATGGTCTGTAGGAGTGGATACTGCAGTCACGGAAGGGAAAGTTGATAGTGACTGCAGCAGCTCGGGGGCCGAGGTCGCGTACTCGTAGCACCTATTCTAGGGCAGACCATGACCACTAGATAGGAGCATCCCTGACCTGATACTTTCATTTAGTTAAGTATTTTATGAAAATACCGTCAAATGTATTGCTAAGACGACAAGAAACAAACAAAAAATACTTAATATTAAATAGCAGTGATTTCACCACCCACGCTCACTCCCACACACTCTTAGCTTGGTGACTAAATATATCCTGCGGTGGAACATTATTTTTATAATTAACACAGCCTGTTTTTCTGATTTAGTCGAAAAAATCGTTGAGAAAACTGTACAAATAAATTAATCAACATTTAACTTTTAAATATCACAGACGTACATGATAACATAGTTTCATATTTCAAAGTAGAATCAATTTCAACACAAAACGGAATTGAATAAAAAAATTGATTACACAAGAAAATAAAATAAACCACTTCGACGACACATAAATTGCAATATCGAAGTGCTACGCGCTCACGTCTACGGCTACGAGCTACGAGCTACGGCGCTGCGGTGCTACGAACTTAACGCCTCGCTACACTAGAGAATTCTCGGCATACATTCTGAAATATAAGGGAAATGTGATTTTTTTTTAAGTTATTGGACTGGGGAAAAATGCCGTGGAAATGTACGATCGCTCATTTAAAATGTTGGAATTGTTTGCAAAATAAAATTGAGAGAAATCGCTCTTGTCCAGCAAGATGAATTGTTGCGATCTTCTGTTTTGTGAATATGCATTTCATTGTTATTTTTCTGAATCTTTCGAACTATGAAACTGTTACATCTATATTTAAACTTAAGCCAAAAAAAATAATGATCCAAATGTCAATAATAGTTATTATAAATAGATTTGAATTCTAGTTCATTTAAACTACTTCATGGTCTCGGTCTAAAGGTGCCAGGTTCAATTATCGTGCGCAAGGGCGGGCTAATGAACATTAGTTCATGATAATACAAAAGTAAGTAAAAAAATATTTCACCCGAGCACAAAAAGATCAGACAAAAAATACCAGACGAAACAGACTGTATAAACAGATTTCTTGTTCTTCTTGTAATAGGATTTGCTTTGAAACCCATCTCAAAACGTAACCTGCGCAAAAACTGATCTGTAATAACATGAAATTCCAACTTTATTAGCCTCATGAATTGTAAATGATAGTTGCCGGTTCGACCCAATTTCTATCCGAGGAATATAATAATAGTCTTTCAATTATGACAGGGATCTGATTTCGAAGTTTTAGCTTTAAGTTATTATGTATTAATAACATTCTGAAATATAATGATCTATTATAATTGTGGGAAATAGCGTTAACGACAAATGAGTAGAAAATAGATACTTTACTAAAATACTCCTTTTTTTTCTTTTTGAGATTCTTTGTAATGTCTGACAACCCGCACAAAGCCAGCGTGGTGGATTACAACCGAAACTCTCTCAGTTGTAGAGGAGGCCCGTGCCCAGCAGTGGGACGTATGTGGGCTGATGATGATGATTTAATATTTTTAGGCAACCGTAAGATGGACTGAAAAGATCAAAAGCATAGAGTACGTGGTTATCATTCATATAAATGTTGAAATTACAAAACAAAAGACGTACGCAAGACTAATAAATAAAAATCTTAGTGTACTTCGAAGTCTTCACTTGCATATTAAAAATTAACAATGTCCCCGAAGGATCGAATGGACAGCTTGATCTGTCGCGAAACAGACACAACGGGCAAGCGCCGGGAATTAATCCGGCGAGCTCTCCCACTATTTTTCAAACATTCACAGTCAATCGAGCGGATTAAGTTTCATTTAAACCTTTTTTCTCTCTGCCTTCTTTGTAACTTTAGGACCGTTTGTTTAATTTATGGGACGGCAGATTTTTCTCGTTTATAAATTTAAATTTGTGATGAGTTCGGGGTTTAGGCACACGGTTAATCTTGGGGGTCGCGGGTTCAAATCTCAGGTGTGACTTTTCGAAGTTAAGTGTATATACACAAAAAAATATCATGTACTTTATTTATTTATTTAAACTTTATATACAAGTATGTATAAAGGCGGACCCTATGCCGAAGGCATTCTCTGCCAGTCGACATTTGGACGATGCAGTGATACTTTAATGGTGTATAAAAACATCGTGATGAAATCTGCACCCCTTAAGGTTCTAAGGAATTTCTTAGTTGTCTAGTCAGCCAACCCCGCACTAGGCCAGCGTAGTGGACTATAGCCTAAGCCCTATCTGTTGCACAGGAGACTCGTGCTAAATGGATATACATATATGTACGAAAAGAAAGCATTGTTGATTAAGAAATTATGGATTTCAAGATTCAATAAAGAGGTTAACATAATGAAATATTCTTCAAACGTTTCGCAAGGTATGTTTACCTTTCACGTAATTGAAGCAAATTTTCCTTTATAAAGCAAATTTCCGTACACCGTGCGAGCTACTGAGAATTTCGTAACGAACAAAATGACACTGTTATTCGAGGCGACCTGATCACACGCGTCTGTTGTTTCTACACCAATAAGGAATCGAAGTCATGTGTGTATTCACAATTTTGTGTTCTTGGGGTGACGAACTGTTTTTTAAATTTATGGGGGCGCAAAAAAGTAGTATTTTTAAATATTATATGTGCGTATTGTCTCGTGCTCTCGCGGCATAAGTATAAGCCGTGCGATATAGAGGATTCAATTTTGAGGTTAGACAAAGTGTTATTGACAGCCCCGCGGCGCAGTTGGCTAGACATCAGCATGCGAAACGAGCGGCTGCGGGTTCGATCCCCGCACCGAAACAAAAGTTTGTGTGATCCACAAATATTTGTTTCGGGTCTGGGTGTTTGTGAGACCGAAAAGTCTCTCGTAGTTTCTGATACCCACGACACAAGACTTGTATCTTAGTGTGGGGTCAAGACTATGTATGTTGGGTGTATTTATAATGAATTATAACTTGTTTTAACTGTGAAAGAAAACAGGAACCTGCTCACCTAAAACGTTCTTAGGAATTTTTTAGGTGTGTAATCTGTCCACCCGAACTATGCCAATAAACTATGAACTTAAACCGTCTCAAAGTAGAGGAGTGGGACGTATATGGGGTAATGATGATGAATGAGGCTTGCCTCAATTCTTGAATTGTGTCTAAAGAAAGTAAAACTTCGACATTTATTACATAAAACAATTGGCGAAATAGGGGTGCAGAAATGCCCCTTTGTCTACCCCTTCACGAACCACAAGCGAGATTATATGTACACATGTAATAATATTATATTAAAACAGCAATTACACTATCATCAAAAGCGAATCATAGATATAGCTATGAAGACCGTTTAAACCGGGAAGTTCTACCGCCCTCAAACACTTCAATAGATACGAACAATTAGGGGCATCACATAACCACTCAAGGCATTGATTGAAACTCCAATATACAATAACTTTGACCTACTTCTGCGCGGCTGTGTGTTAAAATTTCACAATCTCGTATTAATTATGGCTTCCGTAGTATTCCTGTTTTATACCCCATCAGGATTTTATCTCTCAATTTGTGATGGAAACGCTCACTTATTTATTTGCGATAGTGATGTATTTTTTGTCTGGTTTTTGTCCGGGATAGTACAGGAGAGATTTTATTGAATGTTTAATTCATTCTTATGAACAAACAAACGAAGAACGTACATTCGCAAATTGTGTTTTTATCGTACGTAATAGTCGATTCGATAGCTGTTTTCGGGTTACATTTTTTGAGGATTTAATGAGAATGTCTTATAAGACAACCCTAATAACATTGCGCAACTTGATAATCGAACCCAGGACCAGATAAACAATTATTAAGAAAATGAGTCATTATTATTTTGCATATTCAAACGATTTAATATCAAATGTTCTTGCTTTACGTTATGTCACTACCATGTTTGATTGTGAAAGGAGATTGAAGGGCAAAGGAGATTAAAGAATTCCCAGAAAATATGCAATATAAGTTTTCTATATTCTTTATACTTTTGCATATATTATAACAACTCTCAAGTGGTTTTCAACCTACACACTACAACCCCTCCATCAAACATTAACCGCACAGACGTAACATTCTTAACCCAAGTTTTGTTTCTTAAGAAAGAAGCAAAGAAGTCAGCTAAAACCCAACAAAACATATCATTTGGCGGTTTTTGCGAATACAATTCGAAACGAGAAGCTCTGGAGAGGCGCGCTTGGTTACCCGCTGGTATTCCAAGCGTGGAATTTAAATGCAAAATTGTTTTGTGCAAGAAATTGTTTACTTTGCATTTAAAGAAATGTATCTCGGTTCTATTTGGCTGAGTTCCATGCCTACGCTTAGGCACTGGATTGACAAATGGCTGGTTATAATTGAGATACTTGGAGTATGAGCGCTCTTGGCAGTAAAGAACTTTGTGTAGTAAAATTAATAGGCAAGCTGTTGTGAACTGAATAGACTTGGAAATTACGTCTGATTTTTAAACTTGTGTTCTTTAAATCGTGGAAGAGTTTTCAGGTGTAATTGTTTCTCCCTGTTTCTTTAAGAGCGAAATAATTCGGTCATTGGCCCTTCCAAAAAGGCAACTTTAAATATATTTTTTTCTTTTCAATAGTAGAGGAGGCCCATACCCAGCAATGGGACGAGTATCGGCTGATGATGATGATCATGATGATTAAGATGACGACGATGAAACGCAACTCAGTACTACCAGCTCAGTAATCGAACTATAGACCTTGAGATCGCAAAGCACATATCCCGACCAACGAGACACACTACATTAAACCGCTTACTTATCCATTCAGCTTTGACACATACTTTGACCAATCTGCAGTCTCCACTTAAAACGTATAAATTATTCCCATCTTCAGGTAATATTAAATTAAATGAATAAACAATTTGGTAATGAAGTTATGCAAATATACATTTTGCTCGTTAATCCATCAAATTTCAGGTGAGGCGTTGTTTCGCTGTAGTCTCGTAATCCGCACTTCAAAGTAGGTGTAAGCCGATTGTAGCCGCACAAGGAATATAAATCACTACTCTTGTTATTTATTAATCAATGTCTAGCCCTAAAGGATTAGCCACACTGTCGAGTCAAACCTCGGCGGGCGCGGGTTAAAATCGGTGACTACGGATGTGTTTATTCACAATGAACTCTGACATACATATTAATAAATAAATATTTAGAGTCACTTATACGTTGTTTTTAATGCATCGTGTAAAATAATAAATAAATACTTTACCAGTGAAGGAAGACGTCGTGAGGAAACCTGCTAAAAATATTTAGGTAGTCCGTACTAGGTCCCCGTGCTGGACTAATTCACGTAACATCAATCATGTGGTCCAAGCAACATACTTAAGAAAATTGAAATATGGATGCCTATAGGTACTAACAAACCCACAAAAATAACAGACCCCCAAAAGACCTATACACTAATACCACACACCCGCCACTGAAACTCCTGTGCTCCAGGATCAAGAGCACGGACAATATTGACGCACTGAAGCTCAAGCAATCCAAGGGAACCTAATCTGTCATGATCTCATTACTAATAATAAACATATAACGGTTTTCCTCAAATACCATAAATACAAATAAAAAGCCTTTTCAGTTGGTGTGAAAACGTTTCGGTCCTCATGTCATTCGTACTTCGGCTTAAGCTCGGGAAATGGGGAAAGCCTTACGAGCAGCTGTTTTGGGACACGAAAATCTATTGACATGTTCCATTTTATCTGCTCTATTTTTGTTGGTTTACAAGATATTGGGTGACAGTCGTTGATTCTTATTAGGACAATCATATTTGACAGACTCGTAGCGCAGTAGGTACCAGCTTGAGATAAGAGACGTCGTGGGTTCAATCCCCGCATCAAATGTTTGTGTGATGATTTTTTTTTTCAGGTACGAGGGTTTGTGAAGCGAGTATAAGTCTTTTGTCGTGGGCATCAGAAAGTATAAGATGCTTTTCCGTTTTAACAAAAGCACCCACTCCAGGAACAAATTTTTGTGGGCCACAATATTTTTAAAAATATTCTAGTCTCTGTGTTGGGTTCGCACCCACGGCGTCCCGTTTCACACGAAACTATCAAAGACTGTTATAAAACCCGAACTGCAATAGTCTTCCATAAATCCCTTAATAGTTGTCATATAAGACCTAACCAGCGACAAAAACATGAAATCACTTCCATTCTCCAATAGAAACAAGTATTAAGACCATTTACATCAAACTGGTCTTCAATGCAGCTTGAAATACTTCAATTACTGGTGCCAATGATCTGAAAGTTAGCAATAATGGGGGCGTTAATGATCTCAGCTCGCACTCTAATGAACAGCGTTCAGTTAATACGGGAATACATAGACCGGTTACAGCTCCGTGCAGATTCTGGCTAATTTGTCCTGCATTCCGAACCGTCCGTGCAATAAGTTTCGATTAGCTCTATTGATTACTAATAGCGTCCGTGTGAATAGAATATACGGTTGGTGTATTTGCGAATTAATATATCCATTTGTACAACTGGATGGCTCCGATTGATAAACTGAAAGGACTGACTGTCATGGTATGATCGTATTATGAGGGGCGAAACATATGTTGGTAAAGAAGTAATGAGTATGAAAGTTGAAGGATGGGCTAGAAGAGGAAGAGCAAAGAAAAGATGGATGAAGTGCGTGATAGAAGATATGAAAGAGAAAGGGGTGAATGAAGCAAAAGAAATTTATAACAGTTCATTCATCGGGAATAAACCTCGAAAATATAATAAAGTGGTGGGTGGCTCAAAACCCTTCAAGACAGCGGAGGTGGTTTGGACCATATTTAAAGCTGTAGGTATGATGTATGAGTGACGGCTATCAAGAATACAGTCATTACGCTGTTAAGTACCTTCGGGTCGAAGCTCAGATAAAGAAAGGCCACGGCCTCCCCTACGGCAGAAAGGGGAACTAAAGAAGGTTTCCCCTCGTTAGGAAAAGTAAACAAACCTATATGATTCATCTTTTTTAATTGACATGACACTTGACCTGAATTCATTAAAGAGCGACAGGTTTCTTATCCCTTTATAGCGTTATCCAGGCTTTTTTTTTGAGGGGAAAGTGGGTTATGGCTCTGCTTCCCGCCAGCGCTGGGGAAGGGGGGCGGAGCCTTTATACCGGTCTGTTGAGATGCTACGTCAAGCTTCTCTTATAGGATGGTATATGAAATAGCCTGGTCTCGCGGTACAAGCATGTCAGTACGACCTTGACGTCCTGGTTTCGATTCCCAGATCGGGAAAATTGTTATTGGGTCTTTCCATTAGGAAATTCTCAGTAGCAGCACGGAGTCTGGAAATGTGCTTGAAAAACAGAAAAAAGCTCGTCCCCTAATACTTGGGCGACTGTGGCGAAATGTGGGTTCAGAAATGCACCTCTGCCTACTCCTTCGGGGAATACAGTCGTGAGGTTATGTATGTATGTAGAAAATAGCCTAAAACACATACCTTGTATATGTGCACTAGCATTGAAATTAAATGACGTGAATTCAAAGAGAAAAAGCCATTTACGGAAAGGTGCGAAATGTTTATGTTTCTAGCGGGAGCCAAGAAAGAAGGCAAAAGGCGAACGTTTGGAGTTTGTTTTATTTTTACTCAGCGGTGAGCGCTATATTTTCCACATAAAGTAGCTTAGAAAAATGTTAAGAATGTAATCGACAAACGCTTAGAGTTTATTTTGTTTTTCATTTCTGCCAGGTTGATTACAGGTTTCTACCTAATATATGTTTCTACATATATTAACTCATGCCTTTATTCCCGAGGGGATAGGCAGAGGTTTATTTCTAAACCCGCATTTTACCAGGTATGTAAAACTCCCGCGTAACAGGGGCCAAGCTTATTGCCGTCTTTACTGAGAATTTTCTTAGGAAAATCTCAATATCATTTATTCCAACCCGGGAATCGAATCCTTTGCTTCGCAAGGCACATATATTTACAGCAAGACAACGAGACAGTCGAAATTGATCGAATCTACCTTTTTTGTGACTAACGTACAGTGGTAAAATCAGTAAGGACTTAACTATTGTATTGTAAAGAAGGCCCATTCCCAATAGTGGGCCTACCTAGTATATTCGGTTATATGTAGTTTAAAAAAAATAGCTACCGAAAACCTACCTCAAATACAGAACTTATCAACCATTACCTTTTAATCACCTACACACGTGGTACATAATACCAGGGCCGCATAAACCAAAGTCTATTCGAAATCAAACGCGGCCTGACCGCTCGGTTTAACGGTCGGTACCATTTGAAATTCAAATCTGGGACCGTTGATAAAAGATTCAGCGCCGCGCAAAGCCAACGGGAACCACTCATTAATTAAACTGCCCTCTATTATTGTATGGAGATTTCGTGCAGTGGCGACGAGAGGTATTTTGCGTTGCTTTTGAGTTAAGTTTTCAACGGGAGTGGTCTGAGGTTAACACACATAAATATTCCTAGCTGTATGCCCTGAAGGTGTAGGCATTTCTGCACCCATATTTCGCCATGTATCAATAGGGGTCGAGTCTATTGCAGTTAAATTTGACATATTTTCAGGCTACGACCTGTTAATGAAAATTTTCCTAATAAAAAATGAAAAACTAACAATAAGACTACTTACTGGGACTTCTACATCACACGTCCACTACTTATGCTTATACTACAAGGGAATATTAGGATAAGTATGAGGAATTTTTAAAAGCAGGATGGTGCCCGAAAACACCGGAACATATCATAATTACTCTCTTATATCACAGATAAACCGGGCAAATTTTGGGCGTATTAATACACCTCTGACAATATCTATTAAATCATTCATTTACGCGCCTACAACAAAGACATCAACACACAAGAGACAAACAATTATAAAAGTAAACTAGAAGAATTTCATCGGTTTTTAAAGCGATATTCTAGTAAATGAAGTAAAATGCAAAAAAGCGCTTAACTTTCTTACCCTTACAAACTTTTAAAAATTTCCATCAATCTTTACATTCCTGTCTGACAGCTCCTTTCCGCAGTTGATTAGACGCCAGCTTGGGAAACGGGATGCCACGGGTTTCATCCCCGCACTTAGACAAATGTTTTCTAATCCATAGATATTTATTTTAGGTATATTTGGTAGTTCCTGACACCAACGACACAAGGCTTGTATCTTAGTGATTAAACCTTTATTCTTTATTTAATTTGTGATTATACCTTTAGTTACCCTCGATTCAAACCCTATGCACACATCTCTGATTTTTCTAAGTTATGTGTGTATTCACAATGAATTATATCATTGCTTTAACAGTGAAGGAAAACGGCATGATGAAATCTGCACACCCAAAATGTTCTTGGCTACTGCTGCTGTTGATGATGATGATCCGAAATATGTGTATAACTGTTGAGTGCATTTATTTCAACAATATCTTCCCTCTTCCGACTCCTAAGTAATCCATTAGCAAAACAAATCACGTTCTATCAGCTCATTAAAATTGTCTAATACAGAAACACACGCGGCGCACATTTTAAGCGCAGATTACGGGAAGCGGGAGGAATATTGCGAACTCGGAGAGTTTGGCAAACTTAACAAGTCAGTACCAGTTGCTAACTTTAACAAATTATAACACAAACATGGGGGATGTGGAATTATGGTATGGAATTTACAATGTTTGTGTATATTTAATGTAATTATTGCTTAAAATCAAAGACTTAAATTTGAATTGAAAATTTACTTCCTAATCTAGACACGGGCCTCCTCAACAACTGAACGGGTTTCGACCTTAGTCTAACATGCTGTCCTAGTGCGGGTAGGTGCGGTAATTTTTATGTTCATGTTTCCATAAGCTGCTGCATTCAAACCGATTCTAACAGAATGCTTTGGTAGATTTTGGGGGAGGCCTAGGGAGTGGACGTCTTTCGGCTGTTGATTATAATGATAATCTGTAATACTTAAAAGCATTATCATCATTAGCCCATATCGGTATCGTTGCTGGGCACGTGCCTCCTCTACAGCTGAAAGAGTTTAGGCCACCACGCTACCCAAGTGCGGGTTTGTAGAGCATTGTCTACCTTGCAAATAGAAGTCAAACATTAGTGTGTGAAATCTCAGTCTTAAATCCAAGTAATTGTCATCATAATAAGGGCCTTTACTTCTTAAAAAACAAGACAAAGACTGTTCTTCCATTGGAGGCGATTCACAACGAAAACTCTTTTATAAGAAGATCGATATCTACGTTAAATAAGAGTAAGACGATCCTAAGTTTCTCAGTGTCTTTTAAGAGATATTTTTATCTTTTATGAACGTCGCCTTAGTTTTAGGTACGGTGAGAACAGAGCCGTAGTAGGATATACGGAAAATTTATTTAATTTTTATTATTTGAATGACAGTACACATACACACATCATCATGAATGATGATGATGACACATTCTTACAGTTTATTAAACAGACCTACATTGCACATAAGTATTATATGTCCTTTACTATTATTTAATTATAAAAAATATATTACAAAATATAAATGGATGCACCCAACCGTCACATGCCCAACTGATCTCAAACTAAGATACAAGTCAGGTGTTATATATTAGAAACTACGAGAGACTTTACTCTCACCAACACCCAGATCCGAATCAAAATCTCTCGTTTGCAAGCTGTTGCCCTATCTTTTACGAAATGGGGCTGTCAATTATCATTTCGATCAAAAATAATATACTTTTAACAGTTACAGTCAGCGCGTTTGATGGTAAACGTTGTACTAACCAGACCATTCGAAAAATCTCTGGTGTGCATACAAAATAACATAGCAAAGAAAGCTACCTACCACACTTCCATAGAAAAATCCCCCAACCCATACTCCTTACTCCTCCCCTTGGAAGTTAAACATTGTTTTAGTGTATGTTTTTCGTTCGTTAGCAGCGCGAAATCTATTTGTGCAACGTTCCACTAACCGAGTGTTCTTAATTATATTTTTTACGCGAGCCTTGTGCACATCTGCGGTACTTGATACTATCGTGAAAGCATTTTCAAAATGGCGACTGGGTGTTCGAAACGATTCACTTTTGTTTTACGCTGCGAAAGGTATTTGGGCTATGAGGGACTATTGTAATAGGCCACGACACAGAGAAAAATCTATCTGTAGGTTGACAATTTGAAATTGTAAATTATATCGTCAAAAATTATTTCAGATGATAAGTAGAATATATTAAATAATCGGTAAATATGCTTGAGGAATGGTTTAAATAAAACACTTACTGAAGTTCATGCGAACAAATTTAGGAAAGGAAAAAAGATGAAGTAAATTTGTAAAAAAAAAAATGTGTACCTGGTTCCGATACGCGACCACCGAAATTATCTACTGCTTGCCTAAACCTCGGGGCTATCATTACTTTATGTTGAAAAATGTATGTATTTTTAAGAAATAAGTAAGTAAGGATTGTTATAACATTCAGTTATAAGGGACGCGGGCGTAAGTAGGTACATATGCAAAAAACATATCTGTGACATAACCTCGTACGGAATAAGTTAAAACGCAATACGAAATTTAATATAAAGGGCGTTAACCTTTATATCTGTGGTACCACAGACGCAGCATCCGCGAGGGAGTTTTAAACGCTTTGCCGTTTGTGAAATCCTATTTCATCGCTCAGATTAATTATGTCAAAATGGATCTGGTATTTAGGATGAAGTAATATTTAAATACTTAGTGATATCGTTTCGAACGCAGTTGGGTAGACACCACCCACTTTTGGAACGAAAGACCTGCATTGAGATGTGATCAGCTCATCCATCATCTATCCACAAACATTTGTTTCAGGACTGAGTGTTTGTACTCGTAAGCGAAAAGTCACGACTCACTACATAAGACTTGTACAGTCTTATACGTCGTGGAGTCATAGCTATAAAAGAGTATTCAAAACCATTGGCGTTATAAAAAATTCCCGACAGTAAATAATAACTTTGACGTTGTCCATGCAACCATCGGTATACAATATGAGTGGTTTGTATGGAAAACGTCAATTTAATTTTTTGTCGTGATTTTCTTAGTACCAGATGGTTTGTAATTACCTTATCCATTGGCTGCCTTTGTTTCCGATCACGGTCTGAATACATTCTGGGTATGTGACTGTTGAGTGTTTTTATTTTATACTAGCTGTTGCCCGCGACTTCGTCCGCGTAGACTACAGGGTTGAGTTCAGAAAGAAAATAAGTTATAGTCTATTTTACTCTTTAAAGTCCTATTTATGCCCATACCAAAAATCATACAAACCGTAACGCGCCAGACATAATTTATTGCGCGCTTGATGATTATTTTGAAACTGCGATATCTTCTAAGATACTCATCGAAATCAAATGATGTAAAGGGCAAATTTCTTTTAAATTAAATACTTATACTGAATAACGCATTTATTTGGATAAGGATTAATATAATCTTTATAAAAATACGTTCACAAACAATGCTTTATTTTATAATAAATTTAGTTAGCATAAAAGAGGTTATAGTGAACCAACCCTAAAAGTTAGACATATGCTACCGCTGACTTTTTTGTAGATATTATCAAGCTCTACAACTTTTCTCTAGGACTCAATTATGTATCTTCCATGGGTAAGGCAGCGTTTGCAAAAAATAGTTTCGTTTGCCCGTTTTTTCCCCGACTTACTTCGCAAATCCTGGTACAACAAAAAAGTCTTATCATTTTTCGGACTAACATATAGCCTATGACAGTCACAAAGAACGTAGTTTTCTATTGGTAAAAGAATTTTCAAAATCGGTTAAGTAGATCGCGAGTTTACTTTCTACAACGTCACAAACATACAAACTCACAAACCTTACCTCTTTATAATTTTAGTATAGATCACTAAGCAATATATAAGGAGAGCCTATGTCCAACAGTGGACGAAATGAAGGCTGATGATGATGAAGCAATATAAACAAAATAAGAGCTATCTCATCGTATTCGATTTTGGTTGTACCTGCATTCAAAATTGTTCAATGTTCTCCGCTCCGCCGTCCACTCTGGAAGTGCTTGGTACCACCTGGCTTGTAATAACTGATCGAAATGGCCGCACCAGATGCCTCAGCTTTGTGTAATTTTTACTATCGCCGACTTAAGGGTTTTGCGAGTTACTGCTGAAATTATTTTCCGTATCTCTACACGGTCGAAAGATCGTGATCGGAAATAAGACAAGTAATATGTAGTTTTGGTAGTGGCAAAAATATTGAAAAATAATCTGTTTTTTTAATCAAAAAACTGATTCTTCTTCTCGGTTTTTTTTTATATGTTTTAGTTTTCGGTCACGGACTTTTTACAACCCGCATTTTCTGATAAATAAAAATATAACCAACATCAAGACATCATATTGGTGCAACAGTTACACGCACGATAAGATACAAGTCTTGTGTCGTGGTAATTTCTGAACTACGAGAATCCTTTAGTGTCACTCAGACCCGAAACAAATATTTGCGGATCACACAAAACTTTTGTCTTTGTACGGGATCGAACCACCAGCCTCCTGTTTCACAAGAATTAGCAAACTGCGCCACGGAGTATAGCAATAGCAGTTTTTTATTTACTCATATTAAAAACCATACAAACATAATTTAATTAAAAGTGGCCACCTGTTCATAGAGCGTTGAAAAAGTAATATAAATAGTCTATTTAATATTAACTGAATTAAATATCAAGTTAATCTAGACCACAAAACAGTTATTTGATAAATAATATTCTGCAGTAAAGAGGATTAAATTATCAACAAATAGGATTAGCAATAACTGCTTTTAATGAAAGAAATGCAGCATTAGTAATTCAACAGTATTTATTTATGCTGTGGCTTAATCTGTTTAATATCTCTAAGCGAAGTTAATTTGTCTTTCATTTTGTTCAACTTAATTGCTATCAATTTTTGCTTCGTCGAAGTAAAAGGTTATGGTTTGGACCGATACGTGTAGGTTTATCTTTTTCATTAATCTTAAGTTATTTAATATAATATAATTTAATTAATAAGCGTATTAATTTTCTGTTTCTGCGACGTTAATTAAGTACATATCTACAAGATAAATGTTTGTGCAAATGCACTTCTGCCTAATCCTTAGTGTCAGAGGGTCATTTTTCTGCCAACTTGTCCGGTTGGCTTATAAAATGGCACGGGTACGCGACCCCGGCCCCTCGAGCCACCATTGCTGCAATCACTGTCCTTTCCGCAGCTTTGGTGTCCCTTCCCTCACCCACCACTGGTGGTAGGGTTTAATATTGAGTATTTATTTACTCAATGTTGAACCCGAGCGGATTGGTACCACCGTCCAGTCTATTTCTACCGCAAAGCAGGAATGCGTTCCGGCGGAAGGACTGGATAGCCGTTCCTTCATTGTCCCTCCACCTACCTTCTTGGGTGCTGGTGAGTTGCAACGGCACTACTCCGGTGTTTGGGGTGGCATGCGGCCTTGGGGGTTGATGCGGGGTACAGGGAGACCCGGTGGGAACGGTTTCCGTCGGCCGCCTGCCGGTCAGTAGGGGACCTGAACCCGGGGACCCGCTCTCTTTTAACTCCCGCCTCGGGAAGCTGTCCCGCCAACCGGCGAAAATCCCGTCGTGCAGTCGTCGTGCCAGAGTGGGAGACTGGGGTGGATCCCGGCGACTGTACGCGGGGGGGCACCGGGGGCCCTTCCGTGCCTCGCGGAGGCCTCTCATTTGGCCGTGTGCTGCCTCACATTGAAAATTTTTTTTTTATATTATTCCATCATTAAGGATCCGCTCTGAACCCACCGCATCCATCCTCACCCCCCTCCCATAAATCTCTTTTTTTTTAATGACCCGAAAAAGGATAAATAGCAGGCAACCCACGGCGGTAAAACCATCCACAATTCCAGTGGACTTCTGCAATGTCAGGGGTCTACACAGCAACCTCGACGCCGTCCATCACCACCTCGAGACGGCGCGGCCTGCCCTGCTCTTTTTAACGGAGACACAAATATCTACCCCTGACGACGTATCGTACCTTAACTACCCCGGCTACGTATTGGAACATGCATTTGTACGTAAAGCCGGGGTGTGCGTCTTCGTCAGGGGTGATATTTGTTGTCGCCGCCTTCGGGGCCTCGAGCATCGGGACCTGTCAGTATTATGGCTTCGCATAGACCACGGGGGTCGTACCCGCGTATACGCGTGCCTTTACAGGTCCCATGCCAGTGATTCGGGGTCTTCTCTACTGTTTGAGAACGTCCAAGTGGGGACTAGTTGCATTCTCGAGCAGTGCCCGTCCGCGGAGGTGGTGGTCCTGGGTGACTTCAACGCCCACCACAAAGAGTGGTTGGGGTCCAGGATCACTGATCTCCCGGGTCGGTCGGCCTACGAGTTGGCCCTGGCATATGGCTTCTCACAGCTGGTAACACAGCCTACCCGTGTTCCGGATGTTGAGAGCCATGAGCCCTCTCTGTTGGATCTTCTGCTGACTACTCATCCTGACGGATACAGGGTGGTGATCGAAGCCCCTCTAGGGTCATCTGATCACTGCCTTGTCCGCTCATGGGCCCCTGTTGTGCGTCCCAGTCGTCCTTCAGCTACTGGGACTCGCAGAGTCTGGCGTTATAGGTCAGCAGATTGGGATGGACTGCGCGAGTTCTACGCATCCTACCCATGGAAGCGGCTCTGCTTCTCCTCTGACGATCCTGACGCCTGTGCGGACTGCGTAAGGGATACAATAATCCTGGGGATGGATGTTTTCATCCCCAGTTCCAAAATACCCGTGGGGCGCCGCAGCCGACCTTGGTACAACCAAGTTTGTGCCGATGCTGCGCGCCTCAAGCAGTCCGCATTTAAAGCATGGCAGGAAGCCCGAAAACGTCGGGATCCTAACACGAAGGAGGAGAAGCGAAAATTTAATGCCGCTTCTAGATCCAACAAGAGGGCTATCGCTAGGGCCAAGGCGGAACACGTTCGACGAATTGGCGAGCGACTCGAAAGTTATCCCTCTGGAAGTCGAGCTTTCTGGTCGCTCGCCAAGGCTGTCGAAGGTAATTTTTGCCAGCCTAGTCTCCCGCCACTGCGTAAGGATGATCACAGTCTGGCCCATAGTGCAAAGGAGAAGGCCGATCTCCTGGCCCAATCCTTTGCCTCGAACTCGACACTGGATGACGGGGGAGCCATTCCACCAGTTTTACCCAGGTGTGAGAGTTTCCTGTCTGACATTAGATTCAATCATCGTGTCGTCAGACGGGAGCTCAGGCTTCTCGACATCCGAAAGTCGAGTGGGCCGGATTGCATCCCCGCGGTGGTTCTTAAGACGTGTGCCCCTGAGTTGACCCCCGTGCTCACGCGCCTGTACCGCCTTTCCTACAAAACCAACAGGGTCCCAGCTTCTTGGAAGGTCGCACGTGTCCACCCAATCCCAAAAAAGGGTGACCGGTCGGATCCTTCCAACTATAGGCCGATAGCGGTCACATCCCTTCTCTCCAAGGTCATGGAACGAGTAATTAACACTCAGATCCTGAGATACCTTGAGGATCGCCAGCTGATCAACGACCGCCAATATGGCTTTCGACATGGTCGATCAACTGGCGATCTTCTCGTGTACCTTACGCACCGCTGGGCGGAGGCCTTGGAGAGCGGGGGTGAGGCTATTGCCGTCGGCCTCGACATTGCGAAGGCGTTCGACCGAGTGTGGCACGGCGCCCTTCTGGCGAAGCTTCCAGCATACGGGATCCCCGAGGGACTCTGCAAGTGGATCGCCAGCTTTTTGGATGGTCGGAGCATCCAGGTCGTCGTTGACGGCTGTTGCTCCGAGACCATGACCATTAATGCTGGCGTTCCTCAAGGTTCGGTGCTATCGCCGACACTCTTCATCCTGCATATCAATGACATGCTTTCTATCGAAAGCATGCATTGCTATGCAGATGATAGTACGAGTGACGTGCGATACATCGGCCAACAGAATGTCCCTCGGAGTACTGTTGGGGAAAGACGGTCACAACTTGTGTCTGAAGTCGAGAGCTCTCTGGGGCGGGCTCTCGAATGGGGAGAAAAGAACCTAGTTCAATTCAACCCTACGAAGACACAAGTTTGCGCGTTCACTGCGAAGAAGGATCCATTCGTCATAGCGCCACAGTTCCAAGGAGTATCTCTCCAGATCTCCGAGAGTATTGGGATCCTCGGCGTCGAAATTTCGAGCTTAGTCCAGTTTAGGAGTCATTTGGAGGACAAAGCCAAATTGGCGAGTAAAAAGTTGGGTATCCTGAACAGAGCCAAGCGGTACTTCACGTCGGGTCACAGATTGTCGCTTTACAAGGCGCAAATCCGGCCCCACGTGGAGTACTGCTCGCATCTCTGGGCAGGTGCCCCAAAATACCAGCTCGACCCACTTGACTCCTTACAGCGACGGGCCGTTCGCATCGTCGATGATCCCAATCTCACGGAGAAACTACAGCCGTTAGGACTGCGGAGAGACTTTGGGTCTCTTTGTGTGTTCTACCGGCTGTTCCATGGGGAATGCTCCGAGGAACTGTTCGGGTTGGTACCGGCATCGCCGTTCTACCATCGCACCACCCGTCACCGCAGTGGAGTTCATCCATATCACCTGGAGACGTACCGTACGCGTACGGTGCGTTTCCAGAGGTCATTTTTACCACGTACGTGCAAGCTCTGGAATGAACTCCCTGCCTCGGTGTTCCCCGAGCGCTATGACATGGCCTTCTTCAAACGAGGCTTAAAAAGAGTATTCTCCTCTCGGTAGGCAGCGGCGTGGCTGTGCCCCTGGCATTGCCAAGTCCATGAGCGGCGGTGACCGCTTTCCATCAGGCGGGCCGTCTGCTCGTCTGCCTGCTAAGGCGTTTAAAAAAAAAAAAAAAAAAAAAAAATCCTTCAGGGAACACAGGTGTGAGGTTATGTTATGATAATAGTGCTTATTTGTATGATCATAAAGGGTTACAATAAATACTATAAGATGTACCAGGTACCAAGATCCATAAAGTAATTTTAAAACCCTTAAGACACACTAGAAGCTAAAATATTCGAATAATACAAACACAAATTTATACATCTAAATGTAATTCGTATCCTATACTTATCCTTTGAGACTTTGTATCCGAGAAGTTATTTTTTTACTATGTCCATGTCAACAAATCTAAAATTTCTAGAACAGTTCTTATTTACCAACAGACCCTTCTAGAAACGTCTACAGCTTGCAAAATCCTAACACAATCCGTTGAAGAGGCCACTTGTATTACAATGAAAGTTTGACAAAGGAAATTCGACCTTATTCCTTTGTGATACGGCGAGGCTTCAGGATTCGGCAAAGCATATGTGACTCCGTTTTGAATTCAGTAGGTGAGTATTTCTCGCGATGTGTATTTCGATTCTAAAATGGCTGGGGTTTAAATTGGATTCTTGTATTGGGCCGAATAGGTGAGGACTGATAGCTTTGATCTGCAGGAGAGCTTTATATTGCCCTAGTTCATGCAAAAGTATTGTAAAACAGATGAAAACGTTAGCAAATATATCTGCCTTCTGGTATTGACTGATAATTGTATTAAAAAATCTACTTATTTGTAATTGGATTTTCCAAGAGAAGACGGAAAAATTTCCATAGTATAGTATGGTATATTAATATTAGAGTCTCCTACGGAATAAAATGACAGGAAGAGACCTGTGTCAAAGCTGGGTAACATACGGATGTGAATTATTAAGTTTGAACACAAAAATACATTACAATTAAATTAAATAAATATATCCAACAGACTAATACATAGTTCTGACCTCTTATTAAGATAAAAATCATGTGTCGTGGGTATCAGACAACAACAACAACGGGAGACTTTTCGGTCTCACAAACACATCCGCCCATACTTCCAGTCTCCATATTTCTCTTCTGCAAGGTTGCCTGGCAGAAATCGCTTATAGCGATAAGGCCGCGAATTTATTTCACAAGTTTAATTGATTTTGTGTAATATATCTTACATGTGGTGTAAATAAATAAAGAGTTTTATTATTATTAAACACCTAGACCCGAAACAAATATTTGTAGATCAGAGGAACATTTTTCTTGTGCGAGGTTGAACCCGCCGCGGTCTCTCGTATCTCCTAACTCTAACTGCGCCACGGAGCTGTTAAATTGGTTCGATTCGCTTGTACAGAGTATAAAAGATGTATTGATGAAGTATATTGCGCATTGCTATTATTTGTGCTCGAAAATATAGTCGTCTCTAATATAGGGCATAAAACAAATAGAAAAACTTCAGCGCGAAGAATATTAAATAAAATAGAACCGTTACACACACATTGTAAATTTACAACGGTAGGACAAACAAAACTGCATTCCCAGTAGAGATGGGAACGAAAACAGCTAGACGCGAAACGAGAGCATTCTTCAAACAAAATATGTGAGATATCTCGCCAATTCGTATCTACGAAGGTGTAAGCTAAAGGATTCCAAAACCAATAACATCCGCGGAGAATTGGTTTACGTTTTACAAGCGCTTTTTGTTTTGACACGATTTTGTCTTTGAACGCTTGGTGCTTCTTTTTTTTGGTCTATTGTTTTATATCATTAGTAGACGTTCTGCTGCTAGGCACGTGCCTCTACAACTCAGAAGGTTTAGGCCTTAGTCCACCACGCTGGCCTAGTGCGGGTTGACGGTCTACAAAACTAAGAAATTATTTAGGACTTTTAAATGGGCAGGTTTCCTCTGCGTTGTGAGGAAAACTCGACCATGGGCCTAAACCTCGATGCTACCGCTATTTTTTGCATTGCTTAAGCTTTAATAACATTACTATAATGTCTTTTTCCATATTTCACGTTTCGTTTTTAATAAACCCACCATCAATAAATAATTAATATTAAGAGACCAATAGAGACGATTGTTATTTTGATTCCCACTTTTAAGGACTAATCGTAAATAGACGTCTCTAATCGTAGCATAAATGTAAAGGTTATGATTGCAATATCATAGTCAAGCCAAACGCAAACAGGAATAAAATTTCTACGAGCACGAACAACATTCGTCCACTTACAAGAAGCTACGAGATGTTACGAGTCAATCGTCTTTCTCAAGCGCACAAGACGTTTCGGAATTTATCTTTTTCAGTTTTTCAAAGATTTGTTTTCTCTTTCGTCGAAAGTATCTTTTGTAATTAATCTTTTGCGGTGCTGTCGAGTATCGGAGATTAAATACTTTTTTTCTCGGGAGGAAATTGAAAAGGAAAATGTTTAGGGAAAATCCGCTAGGATTTAAGTTTCGGCCAACGCGGCGGGTGTTATTTTTC
The DNA here is from genome assembly GCA_030295005.1 of Cephonodes hylas. Taxonomy (NCBI): domain Eukaryota; kingdom Metazoa; phylum Arthropoda; class Insecta; order Lepidoptera; family Sphingidae; genus Cephonodes; species Cephonodes hylas. The sequence continues at coordinate 4,685,525 of AP025386.1, read as the reverse complement.
GCGGGGATGGTTTTGAATAAATATTTTTCAGTGTTTTTTTTAGGCTATGAATAATTTAGCGTTTAATTTTTGGCGTTTTTCTACTGTTTAGGTACTTACAAGACTGGAGGTTGATGGATCAAAACGTACCTGAAACATAAAAAATATATTGTGAGTCTATATTGCTTGACTTGAAAAACTTAAGCTCAATTTTCCATACAGGGTGTAATAAGATGGTGACTGAAAATAAAGACAGAAAATAGCCACAGTGCTTACAAATACCGTTCCATTAAATTGCCTGTCTTAGTTTTCGATCACGGTCTTTATACATCCTGTATACTTAAATAAGTGCAATAAAGATTAGCTTATTTGACTAGATTAAAGCTGTTAAGCTATAAAATGCCGTGAAAGTGATTGAAAACAATAAACTGGTAGGTACGTCAAGTATTCTATTAGGATTAGACCTAATTCTGAACGTGACATTCCTCTACCATTGAATTCCTCAGTTTGAATGAATGATTTTTATTCTAGCGATAACTACTTAAATCACTAATATATAGCTGTTTTGATGTAGAAAGACTAATACCTTTTTAGCCGACTTCAAAAAAGGAGGAGGTTATCATCGGTGTGATAAATTAACAAAAAAACGTAAAATTGTGTGTAAAGTATATTAAATAGCGAAATTTTTGCTTTATTACGCTTTCACGCCTAAGCTATGTAGCTGATTCTAACTAATTTTGATATTTAAATAGATCATACCGTACAGACTGTTACAGAATATGTACATTACACTCAGAAAATTACGTTTTTGAGTATAATCCAAAAGTTCTTAGGAATATCTTAGGTGTGAAGTCCGCCAACCCGCACTAGGCCAGCGTGGAGGACTTAGGCCTATACCGCCTCTCAATAGTAGAGAACGATCGTGCCCAGCACTGGGACGTATATGGACTGATGATGAAGAAAAGTGTAATCAAGTTATAATTGGAACCATTGCTTTATAAAAATATCTTTGATATGCTTAACATAAAGTAAAATCTAAAAACGTTTATGCTGAAGCCCTAAGAATTCAAAGGCATCACAAACTTTAAATCTGAACTCCTTCACGTGTTGAAGTAGAACTCTCGACATTACCGCAGATACATTGCGAACACGTAGCCAGCTGTTATTCGAGAGATTTCCATGTCCGCACTTCTTATTTATAAACTGTTTTTCATTGAGTTTAATTTTTATGGGACGGTTGAATTATTTTTTGGTTCTTAGTTTTCGTGGTGTTGTGGTAGAAAATGGATGGCGATCTGGAGGTTTTAGGTTTGATTTACTGTAGCGCAGTAGGGTACACCAGGTAGCTGAACGAAAGGCCGTGGGTTCGATTGTATTAAGACAAACGTCCACAAATATAATAGCGGGTGTTAGGACAGAAAAGTCTCGTTGTTTTTGATATCTACGACACAAGACACCCATCTAAAATATTTGTAGGGTCATAGCGAATTTCAATGTGAGATCAGAACTATGTATGTGACTGATGAGTGTATTTATTTATTTTACTACTATATGTCAGTATGCTAAGAAATAATCTATCTTTATCACCCAACAGTCACACACACATAGTGCTGACCCCACACTAAGATACGAGTCTTGTGTCGTGGGTATCAGAAACTACGAGACTTTTTTGGTCTCACACACACCTATTATCAGCTCTTATATGTCCCAATTAGACCCGGCTTAAAACTCTAAGAAGTTGAACCTTCCACCACACTAACCTAGCGCAGATATAGTGCAGTTTGGTGACTACACATAATCAAACAATTTCAGTAAAATAAATCAGAAAAAAATCTCCACTCAATATTACAGTGATACAAAAATAACCTTCATTTGGTTGTATAAAAACTACAAAGTTGTATATACACGTCTGTTTTTGCCCGACCCAGCCCCTTGTCATCTCCACAATGGTCTTGTGTGTCAATAAACGTGCCCACCCGTATTTGAACCCGCGCTTTGTGTGATACAATGTGGGTTGTTGCGTGTTGCGAGTTTAGGTTCTGTGTGATATGCCTAGGTTTTTTTGTAACTAGTTCTTAGAGTTATGTTCTACCCGTAAACAATATCAGGCGAAATAAATATATATGTACATAGTTCGTTTTCTTATATTCCATCCAAAGGTTGTCTGAAAGAAATCACTTTCGCGATAAGACCGCCTATTGCTCCACCTTTTCTTTTATTTTTATTACTTTTAAGTGGGTGTCAGTAAAGTGTGTTATCTATCTATTAGGAAAAGACGAACACTGAAAGAAATATGATGGGATAAATACCACTAATAGTAAACGAAGTTAGTGTTGGAGTGGAGTTGGCGCTTAGGCGGACGTAGTGTAGGACGTCCTGCAGCACGATGGTCCGACGACTTGAGAAAGGTGGCCGGAAACGGATGGATGAGGGTTGCTCAACATCAGGTTGGTTGGCGCTTTCTTGAGAGACCTACGTTCAGCGATGAACGGCGATAAGCTAAGTATATAACAGTGAAATTAATCTAGTAATTATTGGATGTACGAATCAATACATCGTGAAGTGAAACTCGTGAAGAGGGCCTTAATAATATCAACGATATTAAAATAAAAAACAATACAAGCCTACATTTAATTTATTATACGTAGCTTAAGGTAAATACTTACATACAGGTGTAAAAGACTATGATCGAAAAGTAAGATAGGCAACAGTTACTGTGGTTACAAATTATTGGCGCTTAAAAATGCCCAAAAAATGTTTTACATTATCGTGATTAGGAAATTTTAAAAAAATATATTTGCTGTCTGGACTTTTTACCGTCAATTCGTATGTACTCACTGTGACTACATATTGCCGGTTCATATAAAAAATCGTTTCCATTTCCAGCCTGTCCACAAAAATGCCGATATTAAAAACATGACTACGACGCAGAAACGCAATATATGTTTGACTTCTTTTGAACTCGCAGAGGTATTGAGCAAACCAATTTCATACATTCGGAAAGAGATTTCTACATTGAACGAATTATATTTGATCAGATTTCATACAATCGAGCGGAACGACTGTAAATAACGATAGAAATAAACACTGTTATAGCAATATGAATATAATATTTAGAGAGTGGTGGTTTAAATGTTATAACGTTGTATGAGACAGAGGTCGATTTAAAACTAACACTTAACTAGAACTTAGTTCCTTAATAGTAGTGGCGGTACTTCCTTAAAAGCCTAAAAGCCTGACATGACCTAAAAAAATATGAATAATATTTAAGCTTAAACACTTTAATACTTAAAACCTCAAACTTTTCCAAGTTATTTGTGTATTGATAATGACTTATCATGTATTTTAACGAGGAAGATTAATATTGTGACAGCATGTGCACACTTAAAAATGTTCTAAGAAATTTCTTAGCCGTAAAGACCGCCAACACGAAGTAGACCAACGTGATGGACTAAAGCCTAAAACACTCTTCATTATAGGGGATCCGTGAGATGTATAATAAGCTGAAAATGATGATAATGAGGAACAAAACCCTAGTCTTTTGTTACACAAACTACTATCACAGAGCCACAAATACTGAAAACACAGGCAAATTACGCTAATATTCACAAATTCAAGTCTAAAACTCGTAAAACAATACGACCATAATCACGCCGGTTTTATGAATTATTCAACCAGAAATACAATAACCTGTTTTCCATTTCGGGAACGAGAAAAAAAATCGTTTCGCCTAAACGTTAAAGGGCATTAATTAAAAATTAGCGCGAAAATGAAAGTCGAACAGGCCATTAACTTTCCTTTTTTGAGTAAAAGATCGTTTGGAGGCTCTATTGAAAAACGTGGCGGTAGTGTGGCTAGGGGCGGGAAAATCCCACTAAATTTTATTTAATAATACTGAGGGCCAGTCTTCGCGTGGGTAATTGTTTTTATGACACTGTTTTCATGTTTGACCCCGCCCATTGGTTAATAGCATGTAGAATGGATAATTCCATCGTATTTATTTGTTTTTAAATTATGATTGTTTTTTTATGGGAAAGGAGCCAAATGAGTTAGTGAGCCACCTGATATTAAGTGGTCAACACCGCCCATGAAAACTCACAATACCAGAAGAATCATCGGTGCGTTACCGGCTTTTGAGGATAAAATAGCCTCTTTTCTTGAAGGTCTCTAAGTCGTATTCATTTGGATTTTGGAAATACCTTATATTTATGCTTAAATATTTAACACATGTCGAAGTAGCTTGCAGACAGATGGATGTCTAAGAACAATTGTAACATATATTTTATAAAAAAAAAACTTCTGCAAGTAAATAAAATGTAAAAAGTATGTAATAGTCTACCACGGCTTACACTACTTAAAGAGATCTTAGAATTTTTACATGTACAGATTTCCTTACAAAAATTTCCTTAACAATTAAATTGATAATTTATTGTAAATTAACTATACGGACTTTTTGACATACAAACATTAATATTTTAAAATTGGGAACACCTCCATATAACGTAGCAACACAGCTTACAGGGTTGAGGTCAGGTCAGCTCTTTAGCGGTTTTTGTTCAGTAAATGTAGTGAATTGGGACGGTCTGAAAAACTTCGTTTTGATCAAGGGTTATGTAACTGGATAAAATACAGGTATTTCGGTAGTAATGATGATTTTTATAGGTCTAGTGGCGTGTCTGGGTTGGTATATTTTATTTAAATGGGGTTATGTCCGTGATTACTAATTTATGCTTAAAACAATTCTTGTCTACTTTTCTTCGTCAGTCTAGAGAGTAATTTTATAAATTCTTGCAAAGAATAATAATACGACCAAAAGGTCGCTAGGTCGATTCCGGGCCGGACAATCTTATCAAATTGCTCTAATGAGAAATTATCTGTAGCAACGCAGAAAATAATTATAGACTCGCTCTTTATCACTTAGCATTAAAAACACTAAATCAGAACTCAAAATCGACTCCTTAAATAAAAGAAAAAAATATACCAAATAATACTACTATTATAGTACTTCACGCAACAGTACAAAAGACAATAAATACGCAACAATTTCGAAAACATCAAGAGCACAAAAGCTTCAGCCACTAAACCCGCGCGGACGGACAACAAACCGCTTAACTTCACTCAACTGGCGACTTTGCGCGTGCTAGCACAATGTGGACACTTCATCGCAGGTTTATTTATCGAACTCACTGTATAGAAGAACGTTAGGGAAGGTTGACAGAAGCTAGTAGAAAAGATGAAGCAAATTAAAATGAAAAAATTAATACAGTCACATAGCTCTGACCCTACACTAGGTTAAAAGACCTGTATCGAGACTTTTTCGGACTCTTAAACTCTCAGACCCGAAACAAATATTTGTGGATCACACAAAAATTTGTCTTGGTGCGGATATCGAACCCTCGGCCTCACGTTTTGGAAGCTAGTTACCCTACTATGAAAACTCCATCATACCCATGACCCAATACTCTCGTTATTAAAAATATAATTAAAAAATGATAAAACCAGTTTTCTCGGTATTAAAGCCAGGAACAACAATGTAATATCGCGGAATAAATCCAATATGCATAGCTTCTGCATGAAGCAGGTAGACGTATGTTGAATCCGGGCGATGCAAAAGTCTCTTTGAGACCGGCCCGTCCAATTAACCGAACGGCCTGTGGCGATGACTGTATGTACTCGTGTGAACTACAGCCTATAAAACAGGACGAAACAATGGATACTGGAAAGTATGCCTAAAATGTGAAATAACATTATCAACCCATCGTCAAACTGTTGGGGCCTTCTCTACCATAAAGAAGGTTTAGATCTCTTAAATTCCTAAGAACTTTTAATTGTGCTGGTTTCATCACGATGTTTTCATTCAACGTTAAAGCAAATGATAATTCATTGTGAATACACACATAACCGTCAAGATTCTCGACCGCGCGCCTAAACCTCGAGACCATCACTGGTTTTATACACTAACCAACATTTGTACATTCATCTGACAGACTAAGAATAATCAGCTCTTAAATAGGTAAGGAGGTCAAACCGGTCTATAAGCGACAAAGCCAGTTGTCGGAGACAATGTATAGTATACCCCGTCTATTTATGTAAACTGACTTAGACCTGACAGGTAGGACAATATGTAATCTTAACGGAGTATATTAGTTGGTAAATAGAAGTGTCAAGGAAATATCACACATACACTTCTATAGCCTAAAATAATAGAGATGCATTTGGATGAGATGTGGATATTACGATCAAGTGCCTGGTTGTGAAAAGCATTGTGTTTAAACTTAAAAAATCAGTAGCAAATCAAATCAGCAAAAAAAATCAGTAACAAAATCAGTAGCAGCAAAGTGACGAAACCTCAAAAAAAACCTGATGGGCACAGATTATTTCATGAGACATAACTAAAAAAATCGTGTTTTCGCATAAAAAAAATGTAAATTTAACATTTTCAATTTCTAAATTACTATTATAAAGCTGAAAAGTTTGTTTGCTTGAAAGCCCTTATCTCAGGAATTTCGCCCGTTTTAAAAAAAATATTCAGAGTCAGATAGCCTATTAACTAAAGAAGGCTGAAATAACGTGAGCAATAATGTGGAAAAACGAGCAGTGATGGCCTAACGAGCAGTGATGGCCTCGAGGTTTAGGCGCGCGGTCGAGAATATCGGCGGTCGCGGGTTCGAACCCCAGGCACACACCTCTGACTTTTCGAAGTTATGTGTGTATTCACATTGAATTATCACTTGCTTTAACGGTGAAGGAAAACATCGTGATGAAACCTGCACACATAAGAGTTCTTAGGAATTTCTTAGGTGTGTAGTCTGCCAACCCGCACTAGGCCAGCGTGGTGGACTATGGTCTAAAACCCTCTCAATGGTAAAGGAGACCCGTGCTCAGCAGTGGGCGTATATGGGTTGAAGAAGAAGAAGAAGAATGTGGAAAAATAATTCCTTGGGTAGTGGGTAGCTATACCAAGCTAGTTTTCGATAAAACAAACACCATAAATAATGAAGTGAACCCAAACTCTATATACAAGATTGATACCGCACATTACGTCCACAAAAACCCCACTCATATGACCCGCGGCAATATTTCCACAACTTCCATCAAATATACTGCTTCTGACAGGGGGCTGAATAAGTCGGCATCCACAAACACGCTCCCACATCACACACGTCGCAGCTTCGTCTTTGCCCGATCTGTCATTATTGATGACGACATTTGTCTGGCTGACCCTTAGGCGACGTTGGACGAACGTTGGATGTTGGGACTGAGTGAGGAGACACAAGCGGCTTGAATTGTCGTAAATATTGAAAGTAAACAGACCAAATGGAGCAAAAGTGTTCAATAAAAGTAAAGAACAGGAAGGAACATTTTTTAATGAAACACCATATTTGTTTACTAAAACGCATAATATAATTTTTTTCCCTAATAGTCACATACAGAGTCCCGACCCACAAATAATATACAAATCTTGTGTCGTGGGTAACAAATACTTGTAGATCACACAAACGTTTGTCTCGGTGCGAGAATCAATCCGGCCACCTCACAGCTTCTGTCTAGCCAATTTCGCGACGGGGTTTTAAATTTTAAACCGATTTTAAATTTGGATTTATTAACGGTAAGATCTTTCTGCTTATTGTAATTTGAATTTCCGGGCAAAGTATTCAAACAGAGAAAACATTTTTAAATATGCTTCAACTGCCAGTATTATTAATTATTCCTTGACTATTGTTACGATTACACAAAAATGTTCGAAATGTTCATAAATATATTTGTAGCCGAAACCGCTATCGCCTAAGCTTTTGATTCACAGCCACCATCACGTATTTGGATATTTATGGTTTGGGAAATATCAAGTCATTGGAATCTTTATCTTTTATTCTTTACGGTAGCGAATTCTCTTTGTGATACGGAACAACAATTAATCACAGTTTCCCATCGCGTTCGTCCGAGTTTTTTTCAGACGAAATCAAATTCGCGCGGAAAACATTAATTTCCTTTGCTGCTAAATATTCAGTGATTTCTTTGTTACCGTTTTGTATTTGCGAGTTTTTATGCTGTAACTTCTTTAAAACAAAATACTTGTTTAATTCCATTAGGGTAATGGAGAAATACGTCATATTTTTATCCTGTCATAGAAGTGGTAGAGAAGTATTTTTTTTTAGGTCGGGCTATCGTTATTGAGTTTTCAATAAATTATCAGTAGCATAAAATAAGGAAATGCGCCTAAAAAACGGCAGTAGATTTTCCGCCGTTACGTGGAATTGATACATATGTACTTCACGTAATGTGGGTGTAGAAACGCACCTCTGTTTATCCCTACTCTGAAGACAGGTTTGAAGTTATGTATCGATGCGGTTAACTGGTAACATCCTCCTAAATACACTCCACGATAAATGCTCTAAAATGCAAAAAGAAAATACCAATATGACAGAGAAATGTACATATGAATTTCCCAACGATATTGCGCTCATCGCACCAAAGTAATCAAGAGAATGCTGAGTACGAGCCGACATTACAGCTTCCACACGAACGCATGTAAATAACAATATAGTTTAGAGAAGTAGAAATGATATATGCGCTAGCGAGGATTGCAAAATGAACTACGCTGTGTGGGTTATACTGCTTAGTCAAACAGTCAACACAAATAATCAATTAATCTTTTTGTTAATTTCCGGGCTTAGCACGATTCGAAAGACTTCTTCTTCATCAACCCATATACGCCCACTGCTGAGCACGGGTCTCCTCTACCATTGAGAGGGTTTAGACCATAGTTCACCACGCTGGCCTAGTGCGGGTTGGCGGGCTACACGCCTAAGAAATTCCTAAGAAATCTTAGGTGTGCAGGTTTTATCACGATCTTTTCCTTCACCGTTAAAGCAAGTGATAATTCAATGTGAATACACACATAACTTCGAAAAGTCAGAGGTGTGTGCCTGGGGTTCGAACCCGCGACCGTCGAGATTCTCGACCGCGCGCCCAAAACTCGAGGCCATCACTGCTTTTTAGGATAGATAGATAGATAATAAAAAAGGATATGAAGCACTAATTCTCTGATGAAGACTACCTTTCTAACAGGGTGGTATACTAAACTACTGACTATTTAATTTCAAGACTCCTACGAGTTTGTACGTGTTTCAACAGATAATTGCTTGTTAAAAGTTTTTAACTTTTTTAGTTCCTATTTTATTCTTCATAAACAATTTCAATAATATCCTCATATAATAATATCAGCAAACAAAACCAAAAAGCATAATCTGCGGTAGGTAAGTATGGTGGACTAAAACCTCTCAGTTACAGTAAAGACCATCGTCTAGCTCTGAGACGTATAAGGGATGATGATGATGATGAAATAAATATACCAACAATCCCAACCGTCCGATATTATTTAATAGATCAGCAGCCCAGCCGGCTGTGTGTATCCCGGTTGTTCTGATGCGCTAATCCCTCCATACACAAAGTTATGCAAACGTAAGCTTTAAGTTAAATTGACTTACGGGCTGCATCCGAGCAAAATTCCTTTGACGGAATTAAATGCCGGCCGGTCAATTTCAGCGTATATTTGCGTCGTGTTTATAGTTTAATTCAAGGAATTGGTAGTCGCCACAAGTCGAAAGGGTGATTAATGAAGGAATATTTGTTCCGGGTCTGGGTGTTTGTAAGTGCGAAAAGTGTCTTAGTTTTTAAAACACATGAAACCAAGTTCGTATCTTAATGTGAGGTCAGAACTATGCCTGTGACAGTTGTGACTATGTATGGACATTCGATTAATTTTGGCTGCCCTTTCCATTCGAGACGAATATGCCAGTCGATTATGAATATCGGCAATTTCAGGGTCTTTCGATTATTATTATTCTCGGATTGGAGAATTTTCGTCTATACCAAATGTCTAAAGCAATATGTCGTACGTTTTACGTAAAACAATTACACTAGCATGTCAAGACAACATATAATAAGTCAGTCCAAAGTGACTACGGCGTTCCCTTACTACTAACAATATAAATAATGAAAACAATCTAGTATGATAAATATTTCACGTTGTGCTTATAAAAATATGTAGTTATAAAAAAATATAAAAACGTATTTGAAAAGCAATATAAATTTTTCATACAAAAAGAATGGGCGCAACGTGATTACAGTTATAATACTGTCTACCCTTCCATAGACACATGCATGTATGTTGATATTATCGTAAAAAAACGCAGTTTTGGCTTTATAAATCTGATGTGTTTGCTTTTTATTAAAAAAATATCCACCGTAAAAACACAGCTATATTTTATAACATAGTAAAGCAAACTTTACAGCTTATAACTGGATGCTGTAAAATGGGAACGGCTTTGGAAGGCAGTGTGAACTTTAATGAAAGATATTAATATACTAAGCGCCTTGTGTTGGTAAGGATTTTTGCTATGAGACTAAGAAAGCTAGACAGACTGTATTCAGACCGTGATGAAAACCTAAAGAAGATAATAACCACAGTGGTTACGAAACCATTAGAATTAAAAAAAAAAGATTAAAAAATTACGTTTTCCTAACAACCACATATGTACATTTACACCTATGGTTATAAGGAAAATGAGTAATTAGAAAAGTGGGGTACGCTTTTAGGGCATTTTCAGACACCGTGCTGTTACTGAAAATGTTCTAATAGGAACAGCCAATAACACTGTCCGACTGGCGACTTAGACTGCACGGAACGCACTTGTCCGACAAAACCAAGAGGCAGTAAGTAGCTTTTCTCTCGTAAAAATAGGGTATAAGGTTCTTCAAAACAAAATGTATGTCGATGGTTGTACTCGCGGTGTCAGATAAGGCAGGAATTAATTCAAATTGCGTAATAAAACCTCTTAATACCCCAAGATAGGTATCGGGTGAGTTAGGGCGGGACGGCACGCAATACGTGTTGCCTGTGTTTTATTCAATACTGTAAACATGTGTCTATGCTTTATTTTATTTCATTTTTGGTATACATAGTTCTGGTCTGACAATACAAATCCTGATTAAGGATTTGATTTATTTCTTGCTATGTTTGACAATATTTTGTTTGATTAGTTCACATTGGAGTATTTTTATGTTGTATACATCTTAAAAAAGTTTTTAAGAGAAAGAATACATTCGACAGATGTATGGAACATAGCTCTAACCTCACTCTAAGACACAAGTGCAATGTCACGGATATCAACCTGTCACCTGTTCATGCTACTACGATCATACCACCACTGATAAAAATTTCAAACAAAAAAGGGCTATTGGTTGTCACACATTTCCAAAGGTATATTACAACCCGAATTACCATTCAAACAGAAGATAGTCTTAGGTTCGACAGGCTCGGCATTTTGACATTCCCTTTCTAGTCATTGAACTGTTCTCTAACGATATTTGAATAATAGACCAAGAATAACAAATGACAATCTTTTTCACATATTACTGCTCAGTGGGCCGGCAGTAACCGGTGTTAGATGATACATTGCTCAGCTTCCAACTGTGACAGTATGGAAGAACAAAAGGAATATAAAATAAATGCGGACTAGCGAAAAATCTAAGCCGTGTTTGCTATGCATGTTGTTTCTTGGCAAACGGGGTGAATCGAGAACACTGCGTTTGCTCACGAACGCTCATTTGGTTGGCCTTTTTTGTTGTTTTATATATTCAGTGTATTCGAAAGAGTAGGCAGAGGTGTGTTACTAAATTCGGATAGTTGTGTTTTAATATTAATAATATAAAGCAGAGATGGCCTCGAGGTTTAGGCGCGCGGTCGAGAATCTCGGCGGTCGCGGGTTCGAACCCCAGGCACACACCTCTGATTTTTCGCAGTTATGTGTGTATTCAAACTGAATTATCACTTGTTTTAACGGTGAAGGAAAACATCGTGATGAAACCTGCACACCTAAAAGTTCTTAGGAATTTCTTAGGTGTATAGTCCGCCAACCCGCACTAGGCCAGCGTGGTGGACTATGGCCTAAACCCTCTCGTTGGTAGAGGAGACCCGTGCTCAGCAGTGGGCGTATATGGGTTGATGAAGAAATGCATCCTCAGTCACATACGTACATAGTTCCAACCCCACACAAGGATACAAGTCCTGTGGCATAGGTATCAGAAACTATGGGAATAAATAAATACATCGAACACGAACAAGTCACACACACAGTTCTGATCCCACATTAATATACAACTCTCGTGGCGTGGATATCGGAAACTATGAGATACTTTTCGGTCTAACAAACATACATTCACGAAACAAATATTTCTGGAACACATAAACATTTGTCGTGGTGCGAGGATTGAACCCGCGACCTCTCGTCTTGCTAGCTGGTGTATATAGCCAACTACGCCACGGGACTGGCATAATAGTGATCAATTTTCTATAAAAAAACTTAATAACACTGTCCTCAAAATCGAGTCGTGTTTCTCACAATATTTTTGTTACACGTACAACAAAAGAAAAAAATATTTAAGAATCTCAACACGTACACACAGGTGCTTATATGTTGATTTCTCCAGGGCTTGAAAAGGTTTCCATCAACTAGACTATTTGTCTTAATTTTATCTTAGTTTTGCACTAGATCTAACCTTTGGAGTCTACATACTATCAAAAATCTGAGAGGTTTCTATCTTGCATATGGACCCAATAATTTATTTATTTATTAAACATATAACCATAAATAAGGAAGGGAGAGTGTTTTGATCACCGAGCACTAGGTACAGGATAAGTCTTATTCATCTGCCTATCCCTTATGGGATTTATGCATGAACATATTTATAAATAACTCATCATCATCATCAGCCCATATACGTCCCACTGCTGGAGACAGCCCTCCTCTACTAAGGAGATAATTTAGGCCATATTCCTAAGCGATTATTTACATGAACCTAAAATACAAACAGTTAATAAAAACCAAACAAAAAAGCATTTTAAATTACCTTCAGCAAACGCGAAATATATCATTACTCGACCGAGTTCGTAACGCAAACAAAAATTCATACGCAATTAATTCCGATACAGCCGTAACCCGAGGATTGGGGATTAAAAAATACAATATACGCGATCAATAGAGTATATTTACGATATTTGCTTCGAAAAGATGAATAAATACAGCAGTAGCTCACCACACTAGAGCTAAAAATTAACCCCTTAAAAATTATAATTAGTTATATTATTTCATTGAGTCGTATAATCTTCTCGTCCACTACTACTACGAAAACTATTTTTATTATAGTTTGTTTTCAATGAAAATCTATCTAACTGATTAAAAAAGTATTGTGGCTAGAGCGAAAGGAAGCTAACCTAGACAAAGATTAAATAGAACTAACCGATTTATTCTGCTCTTATCAAAACAGACCACACAAAAATCTTTCACTCAAAATTCTAAAGCAACAAGATTTGACTTTACGACTACTATATAACCCTAAACAGAAAACCGATAATCTTAACCCGCAAGACACGAACGCAAACCGGGCAAAATGTAGTGGTCATTTCGTCCAATTTCATCCTCATATCTTTCCAGTTAAGTGAACGGGTTTTTCTTTATACCCACGTATCCTTATCTAGCCTCTTCAATTTGGTCGTGTTATACTATCTTTTGTTTTGTTTGCTTCATATTAAATGATTGTGGTTTCGTCTAAAAAAGCTTTGAAGAATTTAGACAAAGGAAGTGAAATGAAAACGATTTGTTTATAACAAATACTTACTGTAGTAAGTATGATCTACGAATATGTCTAGATGTGTATATATGTATGTATGTATATTTCAACCGCAAATTTTATTTTATATTTCCTTTTTTGTGCATTCCCAACCAATCATTTTATTCATGCTATGGTCAGTGATGGCATCGAGGTTTGGGCGCGCCGTCGAAAATCTCGGCGGTCGCGGGTTCGAACCCCAGGCACACACCTCTGACTTTTCGAAATTATGTGTGTATTCACATTGAATTATCACTTGCTTTAACGGTGAAAACATCGTGATGTAACCTGCAGACCTAAAAGTTCTAAGGAATTTCTTAGGTGTGTAGTCCGCCAACCCGCACTAGGCCAGCATGGTGGACTATGGCCAAAACCTTCTCAATGGTAGAGGAGACCCGTGCTCAGCAGTGGGCGTATATGGGTTGATGAAGAAGAAGAAGGTTATCTTGAAAAGATAGCTTTGTGCGGTGAGCCCTTTATTTGCATGTCTTTCATCTTTGCCACATGACTGCTCCACTCTTATTGATCAAAGCGTGGTGATAACTTATACCTTTCCTCGATAAATGACCTATTTAACGCAAAAATAACATTTCAAATCAAATAGTTTCTAAGTAAAGTGTGTTCAGACAAACTCTTTGTATATATTGTTTACGTTATTACAGCACTTTAAGCCCCGTTCCGCCTTAAGCCTTAAACTTAAATAGACTCATTCAAGTCGGATGCAATGTGTGCATTTATTTTATTTCATCCGAATAAATACTTAATACTTCAGATTTATTCCCGAGCATGAGATCCGTTGGAGCGCATTCGGTAAACACTCGATGTGTGAATACAGTTTTAAACTCTATACTGATATGTTTGCTGTGGGATAATTAAAAGGAGTTCTATTCTTTATTTTCATCGTTGAAATACAGATGTATATTTACGATGGTATCTTTAAAATAATAAGCTTATACATTAAATAAATAATAATAAATAAATACACCCAACAGTCACATACATAGTTCTGACCCCACATTAAGATACAAGTCTTGTGTCGTGGGTGTCAGAAACTACGAGAGACTTTTCGGTCTCACAAACACTTAGACCCGAAACAAATATTTGTGGATCACACAAACATTTGTCTCGGTGCGGGGATCGAACCCGCGGCCTCTCGTTTCACAAGCTGGTGTCTAGCCAACTGCGCCACGGGGCTGTCAAATTAATACATTCAATGAAGGGGAAGACAAAGGTTTGTACACAAAACAGTCCCACACATAGTACTGATCCTACACTAGGATACGAGTCCTTTGGGTATTAGAATCTACTAGAGATTTTTCGGTCTTACACCCAGACGCGAAACAAATATTTATGGATCACAAAAACATATGTCTCCTATTTAACGCTACTTACTCTATTGTTGGCGCCTACTTGAGAAGACCTTCGTAGTTCTTTTAGCAATGAACGGCGATAGACTCAGTATATAAGTATGTTACTATGTGTCAAACATAACATCGAGTTCGCGTCGCCTCACAGACGAAAGCGATACACGGACGATCAATAATATCTATTATTGGATGTCATCAGTAAATATTTAATACGCCAAAGAGCGTGTCATATTTAGAGATTTCATACAAATGGATATATGTATATTATGTAAATTGATGTGTGTTTTATTACTTCCTGGTAATTATACCAACCCGCACTGGGCCAGTGTGGTGGACTAAGGCCTAAACTCTGTTATAGAGAAGACCCGTGCCCAGCAGTGCGACATATGTGTGCTGATGATGATAAGTCAAATACCTAGGCTTTCGAGAAACTTTATTCCGGAGTTCATTCCCATGTTACATAAAGAGATACTCAAATTTTCTATAACGTAATTCGTAACTGTGTAACAAATTTAAAACTTAAAAGTCCTTTAAAAACGGTAATAGACTCACATTTTAGTGCAAACGATCGCGCAAAATGCAATTCTAAATACATTACTGCTTAACTCTTCAAGAACACAGACGATCTCGGCTCTATAAATATTGGTTGGATAATTAAATTCAGTAGGTTTTATATCATATGGAATAAAACCCGAGTTACAGTAGCTAGGTGATTAAGTACTATCATGCAGGTTTATAAATAAAATAAATTGGAAATTCAACGTATGCTTCTCAACATGATTTCAACAAAAGCTAAAATTGATTTAGTAAATAAATAGTATAATATCCATTTATGTAAAAAGACTGGGTATTTTTAAAGTACTGGCTCCAATTGGTTTACTAAATTTCTGTTACATTTTATTTTATACCATCTTTCAGATCGTTTTTTATTTATATTAGTTTTGCGTCATGCCATTTTCGTTATAGATATTTTCTCATATATGCGGAAATGTTTTTAGTAAATAATATAATCTTCACCAGCCCATATGCGTCCCATTGCTGGACATGAGCCTCCTCTACAACTTTGATTGTTTAAATCTTATACAAGTCGGGGGCAAGTTTCTTCATGTATTAGAATAGCTAACTTTTGTAACTGTATACTTTAATAAAATATTCAGACTTATGTCTAGTTTCTTCGCACCAAACAGCTAATATTAAATATTGTTTTTCTTTTTAAAAGTATCCCTCAAACTTTAAAATCAAAACTGTTGGATAGACACTAGTTTGCGAAATGATATGCCGCAGGTTCGTTACCCACACCGAGACAAATGTTTGTGATCTCTAAATATTTGTTTCGGGTCTGGGTGTTTGTGAGACCGAATAGTCCCTCATAATTACTGATACCCACGACACAAGTATCTCGTAGCATTCTAGATTATGTGTGCGACAGTTGGGTGTATTTAAAAAAAAACAACTGCTGTAACTTCGAAAATTCTTAGAGTACATTGGAAATGTATTAAAGGCACACGTGTCTTACATAAAAGTCAGGTAGCACGCTAGCCCATTTTATGTCGTCACCCCATTCATACCTTCACACACGTGCGCACCACAAAAGGCCAATGTAGGCCGCTCAAAACTGGCATATTCAACATTAAGAAAAATCCGAGAATTTAGCACAAACCTCTCAGGGAAAAAGGAAGAGGTTAAACGCACTTTGACCGCTCTTACGGTCGCCATTTTAAAGGGCCCTTAAGGATTACAAAAGGTATTTATGGTTCTTGTCAGATACGATTCCTTTTTGTTTTATTTTGAGAATCTTTTTAGTTCTGTTGACGCGGTTAATTGTTTGTGATGTCTCGTCACTTTGTCTTTAATAAAGTGATTCTAGTTTTAAAATTCAACTATTTTATTATTGTTGGAAAATATCTGATGTTTCTCTCAATATTGTAGTAGTTGTTCGTTGGATTACTTAATGTTCCTCTTAATATTTTAGTATGGAAATTGATTTGGAATTGTGCATAAACCGATTGAAAAAACAATCGAACCCAATTAGCCAATGGTATAAAGATATTGGAGTAAAAAAAATATTTAAGCTACTAGTTCACTACTCGAAGTTTTTATTGCTTTCGTTATCAGTCCAAATACGTCCCACTGCTGGGTACGGGTTTCCTCTACTATTGCATCAACCGTAACTTATTTTAAACTACTGCAAACGACATCTTTTTTTTAAGAATCATTCATTAACCAAGAAGACTGATTGTTTACTATTCAGAACATAATGTAAAAAGTTCTTACCATATAACACATACCTATAATTTTCATTGAATAAAACAAGACAAAGCTTATATCCAAATAATACAACCTTCACTTGACAGAACATGGACATAAACCCTCCAAAATAATATTTAAACCCGAAAAGCAATTGTAGGGAGTGCGAAACTTTTATCCAGATTCGGAAATCGGCTGTAAAATCAAGTAATAATGCCCCGGGGTGTCTCAACTCCCCAAGGAGTGATTGGGGTAGAGTTGTTCGATGGGATGAATTTACCCCTATCGCCTTAAGGGTGATTTGCGTCTTATTACCCCTTTAACTGTCTAATTAATATCGCATTTGGTTCTTAAGTTTTGATTAGTTTGTAATGATTTGATGTATATTTTCTATTTTAGTGGTCTTCTAGTATTGTTACTAATTTTTGGAAGAGATTCTATTTTTTTTTTATTTTCATCATCGGCCCACATACGTTCCAGTACTGGGCACGGGCCTCCTCTACCCCTGAGAGGGTTTAGTTCACCACACTGGCCTACTGCGGGCTATATAATATGACACACACCTTATTTGAACAAAACAAAATACACCCAAGTCACATACATATTTCTGATCCCGCAATCGGATAAAAGTGTCGAGTGTGACAGAAATGACTAGACTTTTTTGTTTCACAGACATCTGAATCAAAACAGACATTTGAAGATAACACAATACTTGTCTCGGTGTGGGATCGAGTGTCTCTTATTTCGCAAGATGGCGTCTAGCGGACTACGCAAAAAACTAATTCATTTATGTTATACCCTATGTCTATATACACCCCATTTTTTATATTCTGAATAATTTCGTTCCGGAGTAAAAGATAAGTTAGGTCTCCAAAGATACTATGAGTTCAGTGCTCGGTGTCATTTCTATAATCGAATCTGGTGTACAAGATAGTATAGTCTATAAATCTATCCATTTGATTTCTTGCATTAGCATCCATGGGTTTTTTCCTAGCAGTACCTATGTCATTAATCCTGATTGATCGATCATCGTGATGGCATACACAATGAATTATCACTTGCTTTAACAGTGAAGGAAAACATTCGTTGTTCGTTGGGAAACCTAAATTCCTAAAAGTTCTTGGGAATTTCTTAGGTGTATAGTCCGGTAAACCGCACAAGATCAGCTTGGTAGACTAAGATGTAAACCCTCTCAGTTGTAGAGGAGGCCGGTGCCCAACAGTTGGACAGTTGTTACATATGGGGTAATGATGATCGATTTTGGTTTTAGATAGAATTCCTTTATTCACGACGTTGCCTTTGCCTTATTCTCAGTATGTATAATACCATTCGCTAGAAGTCATCTCTAGGTTGTCGTTCTAGGAAATATTTCAGTTGTATCTACTGCATGATCTAAATATTTATTTAACTATCTGCTACAGGATTTCAATGGAAGCTGTTTGTTGCTTTATGTAATCCTAATTGGTGTTAATTATTTTAGCGTTTCCATTTAATGTATTAGGATACCTACTATCACTAGCGGTTTCATAGAAGCCTAAAAGCCCAGCTCGCCTTACAAAATTTAGGCCTAGGCCTTAGTCCACCACGCTGGCCTAGTGCGGTTTAGTTGTTAGATCTGCAAGTTTCCTCATGACGTTTTAATCTACCGTGAAAATACGTGATATTTCGTCATGACTACATAACTTCGAGAATTCAGATGCGTATCAGTTCTACAGCTGCTAGACCTCGAAGACTTCTCGACAAAATGTGATACCTAAGAATAAAGGGTCAGACACGCCCTAAATACGAACCATTTTACAATACTACCCAACGTCCGACTTTTAAATTTATAAGGTCAACCCTTTTGACTAAGATCCGAAAAGCTTCAGAAATTGAATATCCAAAAGGAAACATAATGAAATAAGACGAAATTGAAAGTCTGGTAGAGTGGAAATAATATTTCCACTTGAGCAGTTTTTCGATTTTTTTTTAATATAAATCAATCAAGTTAAATTTGTTCTCATGCTTAACTTGATATAAAAATTATCGGAAATTTATGTTGTTTCAATTTTATCGAAGCTCGTGAAGTTTTTTTGGAATTTTTGTAACGATAATTTAAATGGATGGAAATTATTATTTAAATCGTGATTTAGAAGGATAATTCCATGTTTAACTACTATATTGGGAATTGCATATGAATTAAATTTTGGTTCTGAATATGCTAAAAAAAATATTTGGAGTTCCGTTTTCGCATTTCTGCTTTAGGAATAAGGAGGTAAACGAGCTTGTGAGCCACCTGATTTTAAGTGATCAACATTGCCCATGATCACCCACAATACCGGAGGAATCATCACTGAGTTGCCGGCCTTTGAGGAAAATATAGGCTTTATTCTTTTTGGTCCCTAAGTTATATCGGTTATTAGTCAGGGTTATAAGCTAAAGGAAAATGTTTTACTTATAAATACTCGTACATTCTCTCTGATGCTTATACCTTCAAAGAGATGGGCAGAGATTTATTCTAGATGAGACTATTTTCAGTTACAGATTCAGATTTCTACTGAATATTTTCCCAACCAAAAGACACTTTATTCAAAATCAGGGACAGCTTAATCGTAAGTCACAACTACACACTGCAGTAAAAGTAAATCCAAATAACTAAAAACCAAGGACAACTTTTCCCAATGGGGAAAACACATCGGTCACGATAAACTTTAACACACAAACCAAAGCACGTCATACCTAAATTATTAATCACGCACTTTCAGTCGTCTGTTCATCGCGGCTGAATTAAGCCAACGCCCAATTCCCATCACGCGGGCGACAACACTGTTTCCACACCGAACTCTGAATATTTAACTCGTAAATATGTTCACATGAAGCCAAATAAACTCGCCGAGTTAATACCAAGGCGCTTTGTAAGAAAAAAACAGATGACAGCTTAGTACATCCGCACCTAATTCGAAGAGACAAAAAACCTCCTTTTATAAAATAAGGAAAAACCGAATGGCGCGATACTGGCTGAATCGTGATGAGGTTAGACAAGGAGGGAAGATGTTTAACGATGTAAAGAAAGAGACGGAAGATGGAATAGCGTTAAATGAGTCCAATGGAGAAGTGTAAGTTACGGCAGAAGGCACAGAGGTTCATAATATTAAAAAAGCTCGAGTATTTTAGCCTGTTTTGAATATTTTTCGGATTATTTAAGGGTGTTGACCTGAAGATTATTCGGATGGTGTACGAGTTCTTTGATCCTAAATACGAAAGGACATTTTGTCATCAGTATTAACAAGGGTAACGGAGCGAAGGACATTTTCGAGTGTAACAGAGCGACGACCGGAGATAATAGGCTTGGAATGGATGGCATCAGCTCTGTTTCGAGGAAATACATTTTTCTAGAAATAAAGGCTATGTTTGGAAGTTGGCAGGATTTCAGAACTACGAGAAATGAGTACAAAGCTACGGTGTTATTTAAAGTACGTCATCAACATCCTAATCAGTCCATATGAAATGAAATAAAATAATATTTATTAAATCTATAAAATGTCAAATACATCACTCAGATTCAGTCATATCACGTACAACTTTGGTCTCGTGCCTTTTCTACGACTTGGCGGACACATAATAGATTTCTAAAAAGTTTTAGGTGTGTAGGTTTTCCTCACGATATTTTCCTTCATCGTTAAAATAAGTGATAATTCGACCTATGCATCGAATAAGGTTACTTATGACTATAACATCAAAGTACTTTTTATGTCTATAATAGAGTTAAAATTGTTTATATATTGCACTAGTAAAGTAATAATGATCATAAATTTTGTTGTTGTTTGAAGAACATAAAAATTTACTGATAATTTTATGCCCAATTCAGTTTAAATCGCTGAGAAAGAGAAGTTGTGCAAAAGCACATATAACTTTATTCGATGCATAGGTCGAATTAGTTAGGAATGAACCTGCGATTGGCGAAATTCTCCATAGTGCTCCTAAGCCTTGATTCCAAGCTAATAAGTAAGCTTAGTACTCATTTCTTATATTTCTCCCTCTAGTAAGAAATAAAATACACATTTTACTCAAAGGGATGAAATCAATGCTAGATATTTGTAGTAAAGGGTTTTGTAGTTTCTGATACCCTCGATAAAACCTGGTATTTTATTTTGCAATGTCAAAACAAGAGTATGAGATTTGAGTGTATTTTATTCTCATTGATTTTAGTAATTTACATAATGTTTATCAGTCCCAGTGATAGCCAAGAGATCCCTTCTATTGAGAGTGATTACGTAACAGTCTAACATGCTAATAAATTCCTGATCGTGTGACTTCACTTATCTAGGAAATTCCTTTCTAAAACTGTTAAGTAAGCAGGTTTCCTAGCCATATTTTCATTCAAAATTCACATGCATACCCCTGATTAGAAATGAAATGGTATGACAAAGATTTATTGAATCTATAAAATGTCAAATGATTTACTTAAAATCAAAAAACAAACAAAACATACCTCACGCACATATTCCCCGAAGGGGTAGGCAGAGGTGCATTTCTGCACCCACATTTCGCCAGGTATGTATCAGTCCCACGTAATAGGGGGCGAGCCTATTGCCGTTTCTCGGGCACATTAAAATCAATCTTTTCAAAATCATCGTTACTGTACCACCCAGTTTAGCAGGCTTTCATAAAGAAGAAAAGAAGGGATAAGAAAATCTAATTTAGATTTTTTCAAATATTTTTAATAAATTAAAATCGACCATGCACAGTCGTGCTAAAACTGCCACTTAAATACCAATCCAATAACTAATTATAACCCGACAAATTCGCGTGGCAGTCGCATCTAGGGGCGTGGTATACAGCTCCCGGTATATTTAACTAGGTCGGATATTACCACCGCTCCGTGACACAGAGACCGGATATTTTTCAATTTTATTTGCATTCATAACCAACGTCATAACTCGCGAGATGAGAACAGCTTCGAATAATAACAGCTACGTACATTGCAAAGAAATTTAATAACAAGCAAGTTTGAGTGAAGCAGTGATGGCCTCGAGGTTTAGGCGCGCGGTCGAGAATCTCGGCGGTCGCGGGTTCGAACCCAGGCACACACCTCTGACTTTTCGAAGTTATGTGTGTATTCAAATTGAATTATCACTTGCTTTAACGGTGAAGGAAAACATCGTGATGAAACCTGCACACCTAAAAGTTCTTAGGAATTTCTTAGGTGTGCAGTCCGCCAACCCGCACTAGGCCAGCGTGGCGGACTATGGCCTAAACCCTCTCAATGGTAGAGGAGACCCGTGCTCAGCAGTGGGCGTATATGGGTTGATGAAGAAGAAGAAGAAGAAGTTTGAGTGGCGTAAGAATGTTTATATATTCTTATATGAGACGTAATGACGTCTCAAATAAACACCAAATAATTCGGTTTTATAAATATAACAAGTAGAAAAAAACGCATCAAAGTGAAATAATCTTTATTCAATTAGACTTTCACAAGTACTTTATAATGGTCATTATATACATATTTTTGTAAACTTATGCCTTTAAATTAAAAATACAGTGCCGTTTGATCCGTCCTGGGTTTGATTTTGAAAGTGTTAATGGTTTTCGTACAAATGAGAATAAAGTGATCTCACAATAAACACTTATATACTAAAGGTTTCAAAATTCACGTGCAACGCTTAAGGGCTTCTGTGGAAGTACCGCCACTAATCCAATTCCAAAGGTACAAAAGTGAATGTATAAAGCATATACTTGGTATCTATATGAGGAATGAATTAGATGTGTATATATGCGACAGTAATAGAAATTTCAGTACTAAAAAGCTTAAAAATCTTTACCTTCCTCAGATATAAAATAATGATAATTATTATATAATGTTGTGTACGTCTATAATTGGCATACATATCAGCGATTTCTTTTGTTTAATGTATCCCTTTTGATGTGTGTGTCATATGTAAATAAATAAATAAAACTCATAAAAAGTATTCTTAAAATTAATCCATATTAACAAAGAACTAGAACAGAAAACTACGATAAATATCAGTACATTTATTGTAATAAAATCCACGACGCCTCGTATTAATTCCCACCTTGATTTAACATGCAATCAGTTTAGGAAGAGCAATTTATCGATGTAAATGATTCTAGCAATTTCCGATGTACTGCAAACTAACATTTGATTAAGGGAAATCGAGCAATTTAGAGTTCCTGAAATGTTATACTAGCCACGTACTACGCTCTTGTGATAAATAATATATCTGTATTAATATTCTGCACATATATACATTCTTAGGTGTGTAGTCCGCCAACCCGCACTAGGCCAGCGTAGTGGACTGAGTCTAAACCCAGTAACGACACTTCCATAGAAATTTTCAAAAGCGTTACTCATTAATTGTGTAATGTATAACTTATAACTGTGTATCATGGGGCCAATATATTCTAATTTATATAATGAATTGCTTTTGTGAAGATTTTAAGCGTAAAATTCGGAAATTTCGTAAGGAAGCCTCGCCTTTGCTCTTTCAGGGGCCTAAACCCTCTCAATAGTAGAGGCCCTTGCCCAGCAGCAGGACATTCATACTGATGAAGCAAAATTGTCCCTTAACATGACAGTACAAGTTATATGGGACTTAAAATACTCAACCCAGTCCACATACCCTTTAACACGAGAATAAGTTTTAATACGTTTTCATTGCTTACCATTACCCCCTCGTAAAACGTGACGCGCATTACCAAACAACCTTTCATAACATTAAGCGCGAAACGTGTTTAGCGCAGTGGAATTTAAAAACGCTTGTGGTTTAAAATTCAGACCTGGGACTGTGCTGAGCTGTTAGAACTGGCGTTGACGCGAAAGCAGATTTGACAAGAGTTATTGGATAATGGGGTCGTTTGCAGTTGTTTTTGGTTTGGGACATCTCATTTTGTTTGCTATAGAGTTGAAATTGAAGTTAAATGTTTATTATATAATTAATATTTCTTTACATACATAACCTCAAGACTGTGTTCCAAGAAGGAGTAAGCCGAGTATTTTTGCAGCCGCATTTCGTTGTGTATCAGTCCTACGTAATAAGCAGCGAATCTAATGTTCTTCGGGCACATTTCCAGAATCTGTGCTGCTACTAGTAATTTCTAGTGGAAAAATCCATTAACAATTTGCC
This sequence comes from Cephonodes hylas, assembly GCA_030295005.1. NCBI lineage: Eukaryota > Metazoa > Arthropoda > Insecta > Lepidoptera > Sphingidae > Cephonodes > Cephonodes hylas. The sequence goes on along the minus strand of AP025386.1, from coordinate 4,661,137 downwards.
CGCCCCAGGAATCGAACGCAGGACCTGTACTGTACGGCGCATACGTATACCGTGAGACCTAGACACTTTTTTCAGTGAAGTAAAAACATTGTCTACTCCACCGTAGGTATAACTAAATCAACTTATTTTCAATTCAATGAATAATTTATTCCATCTCAGACCAAAGAACAAATATAAGCAGAAATAATTGGATGAATGATGAAATACCCTCATTATTTCTCATACATATGTGAATAATTAAAATACAAAGTATGTCAAGCGCCTTTTCATTGTAAATAAAACAAAATAATTGGCGAATATGCCTCAATTGATGCGTTAAACATTAATTGGGAAGACAATTAATAAAAACATCGGATACTTCAGTTTTCCCGCAAAAAATGTAAGTAATCTAGAGATATTGGGTTCGAATTCCGGGCAAGGCCAAGTGTCGTTAAGTTGACTATTGTGAAATTTTAAACAAAAATAGCACGGACTTCAAAACAAGCTCGTCTTAGTAAGGTTTAGGTAAATTCTGATATATGTAGTCCGCCAACTCGCACTAGGCCATCGAGGTGGACTAAGGCCTAGACTCTCGTAATAATAAAGCAGGTCTGTGCCCAGCAGTGGAACGCATATGGACTGATGATGCCGATGAATAAGATTGGGCTTTGGTCCACCTATGTTCTAAATTTGAGGGACTGTTTTAAATTTATAATCTTTGGTGGAAAACTTAGAAATTCGTTGGTTTCTTCTCGATGCTTTGCCTATGATCACGTAGAATTTTATATCAAAAAGTTCTCAATAGCAATAGTAGTAAAGCTAGATAACGCTGTTTAGTAATATGTCGTATAATATATATGAGAATAGCCTCGCCTGGCTATTGTTATATAATTTATCAGAATAGGGAACTTGATAGTGGGTGCGCGGTATTACATCCAACACATGATAAGCTAAGCTATAAATATTTCGAGTCGCGTTATAATGAATGGATTTAAAAAATATAAATGCTCTAATTTGACATATGTATTCTGATTCTAATCTAAAATACCTATAGGGCTTATGTTTATCAAGAACTTTAAGACATTCTTTATCACATATTCCTAACCTGAAACAAATATTTATTTCGGTGAGGGAATCAAAACCGCAGGGTTTAATACATTTTCCTTACCGCCACATACATATGTACATTTAGTACCAATAGTTGTTAGGAAACCGTCATTTTTTTATATTTTTGCCGGGATTTTTCCGTTTTCGATCACGGTCTGAATACACCTATATGCACATAGCATCGCTCGCAGTGTAAACCCGCCGTTACTGAAACAATACCGACTAAGGCCAGTACACAACTAAGTTCGGATTAAATCAGATCTCGAGAATAAGACAAGCCTGGTAAGTTAAGCTGAACCGTTGTAAAACTAATGCAGCGAGCTGGCAGGCGCTTTGTGAATTTTGAAACGCTTTGTGTTACACAAGGATTGCCTTACATGGGATTCTGGGGTTCGCTTTTGGCTGGCTTTGAAGTGCGGCTTTGTTAGGGAAAGAATTGTAGGTAGAATAAAGAAATAACTTGTTGATAAGAAGGCAAAAGTAGATTTTGGAAATAGAATTAAAATTTAATGTTTGCACGAGGTATTTATAATTCAACAATATATTGCTTGGCAGCCCAGTGGTGCAGTTAGCGAGACACCAGCCTTCGAAAAAAGAGGACATGAGTTCGATCACCGCAATGAAAATAATATTTGTCTCGGGTCTAAGTGTTTGTGAAATCTCTGGTAGTTTATATACTCACGACACATGGACTTTTGTCTTAGTGTGACGTCAGAAGTATGTTACTATTGGGCTACATTTAATTACACTTAGCAATTGTTTATTTAGAATCATTCTTCTTCTTCTTCATCAACCCATATACGCCCACTGCTGAGCACGGGTCTCCTCTACCACTGAGAGGGTTTAGGCCATAGTCCGCCACGCTGGCCTAGTGCGGGTTGGCGGACTACACACCTAAGAAATTCCTAAGAACTCTTAGGTGTGCAGGTTTCATCACGATGTTTTCCTTCACCGTTAAAGCAAGTGATAATTCAATGTGAATACACACATAACTTCGAAAAGTCAGAGGTGTGTGTCTGGGGTTCGAACCCGCGACCGTCGAGATTCTCGACCGCGCGCCCAAACCTCGAGGCCATCACTGCTTGTAACCTACACAATAGATGACATCACTCATTATCGCCAATAATAATTTTGTCATCTACCCTACGCCCACCCCATTGTTAGTAACACCTATAAATAAGCCGAAAAACTACAAAAGAAATAACCGTGAATGAAACGAAAGAGCTCGCGAAAAGCCCCAAAAGCCTTACTTAAGAAATAAGGCAGCAAATCCAGCTATTTATTTGGTTGCATTACACATGCTTTAGCACATACTGAAACGCACTTTAGGTGTTAAATAACGAATTATTCCGCACGCGTACGGCAAAGAATTCGCGGATTTATGAAGCTACGTGCTGAGTCTTAGGGCGTGGTGGAAGGGATAAACTGAGGCGGGGTGTTAAAAAAAAATAAATAATTTATACACTCAACAACATTATACACAACACATAGTCCTGACCCCTTATTAAGATATATTATGTCGTGGGTATCAGAAACCACGGGAGATTTTTCGGTCTCACAAACAGCCAGATTCGAAACAAATTTTTGTGAATCACATAAACATTTGTCTCGGTGCAGCATCGAACTAGTTATCTGCGCCACGGGGTTGTCAAATTAATACATTTGATAATGAGAAGAATTGCAAAATGTCAATCTGTTTACAGGAAAAAATATATTTTCTTTACTCTGTATTTTCAAAAACAAGTATAAATAACAAACATTTAATTGTCTTCCTTCTATTTTCTTCAAAATATTTTTTCTTACAAATCAATTACACCCATAAGCCGTAAAAGTACCTAACGAAATCCAGAGTAATACCGCATAAACCTTTGTAGTGAACGATCATTTCAGACAGAAACAATTCTATTTAATGTTACTCCGCACTAAGAAACCGAATAGTCATTATTCGAAACGACTCATAAAATTAGACCGGCGAATAAAAACAAACCCGTGCTATAACCGCTATCTCCTGTCGCTTAGACCCCATCTTATGTCCAGGATTACTTGAGTACGGATCGGCCAGAAAATTGGGTGCCTCGGAATGGGAGTGCTAGTGAAGATAACGAGAATTATAAAAGCTTTCGATATATGCCATTGAAATAAATGTGGGTGTAATGAATTTTTCATTGCTACCACTGCTTTTGTTATTTTGCTGTTATATATTTAAGTATTCTTTGTAACGCTCATAGCTTTGCAATCAGGTTGTTGTCGAGTCTTTTTAATATCATCATCATCAGCTCATATACGTCCACTGCTGGTCAAAGGCCTTCTTTAAGTAAGGACTTGGTCCAACACCAATTCTTGGTTACGTAAATAAATACATAACACCTATTTATTTTCCTCTGCATCAGCCTAAAGCGGAATGGTAGAAAATGCCTTAAGCATTACATCCGCTTTGATACTTTATATATAAAGCATAAACAAATAAATAAGTAATATAAAACCAGAGCCTAGAATTACAAGCATTAGTCTTTTCAATGTAAATGTTATTCGTTTTTCAGCGGCCTGGTTTAAGCACTTAGTCAAGTTACAAACATGTGGCTCGAACGGTTTTTTGCAAAAGACTGGTCTTAGAACACTAATACACTCGGCCGTAAATCTTTTCAGTCCTTAGGTTTTTCTTTACATTTAAAATTGGTCTTAAAGCAGTCTTTTACCAAACACATTCTGTTTAAGAAACGAGAGGATATACGTTAAATGTCTGTTAAAACCAGCCTAAAAACGTTTGAACATTGAAACACAAATAGAAAGAGTTAAGTAGGGTCTTTGAAAAGATGTAAAAGGGAAGTCCCGCGTTGTTTCTAATACCCACATCACAGGATATCTTAGTGTAGCGCCAGAATTATGTATGTGTCTGTTGAATGTGTTTTATTTTATTCACCTACCATAACAATGATTTAAATTTAAAAGTTACTTTCCCTTTTTGACAACCCCGTGGCTAAACACTTGTTTGCGAAACGAGCGGCCGCGGGTTCGATCCCCGCACCGAGACAAATGTTTGTGTGATATACAAATACGTATTTGTTTTTGTGTGGTTGTGTGACCAAAAAGCCTCTCGTAGTTTTTGAAACCCCTTAACACAGGACATGTATCCCAATGCCGTGTCAGAACTATTTATGAGATTTTGGGTGTATTTTATTTACTTATCGCATCGCCATAACATCCAATGACTCAACCATAAAGCCCTAACAGACTCGTTTTATCTTAGCATTAGAGGGAAATAGGGTATGACCAAAAAATCAAAACACAAAACTCAATTCAACTGCGTGTTTATTCAACCGCGGCTAGATGACTGCGCTAGGACTGCGCCCCTGGTAGCCTGCGATATGGCGCCGGCCGCAGCACCCTGGCGTGTTATCTGGGAACCAGCAGCAGCCACCACATTCTCACCGGCGCCTCCACCCGTGGCCACTGCGATTGGCTCAGACTGGGGCTTTGCCACCACGAACACCACCAACATTGCGAAGATCTGTCGTTGATGAAAGTATTAGAATACCAAATGTTATGCCTGATAATAAAGAAGTAGTAGTACAGTAGCTACATTAATCGATGAAGGAGTACAATACGAATATGAGACTAAAACATAAATATTGAAAATAATCTGTTTTAATATAGATTTTATACACGACCATACTTACCCCATCTATAACAATAACATTCAATTCAAGCTTACTATGCCAGTACTAAAAGATAACGAAATATCGACTACATAAAACATTTCCAATTGTAAATTAAAGATACAATCTAGCAAAAATAGACTATAACCACACCCTTTATAACGAGCCTTTTGGAAACACCCATTACATCTAGACCTCAACACAAAGGCCTATTCGTATTACTACTAATCTTCATCACGAAGGGAGAATAAAGGCTGAAATTTAAGGCATTTTTGTGCCTGAAATAAACCCTCGAGTGCCTATAAAATTTACTGAAGATAGTTTCCAAAAGCATTACTCCATTTTATATGACACCCTTATATCGGAGGCCCTTTCTAAGATTTAAATGGATGGATCCGAATAAAGAGATTGAGAGAGAGATTGTGAGATATTTTATTTTTAAAAATATATCTTACTATTTAGATAAACACCCTGAATTTTACTTTTGCAAAGAAATTTCGGAGCAACGTTCTTAAAGATGTCATCGACACACGCTTTTTTAAATGTTATTTTGCAAATAAATATTCAAAATACAAATGTTAAAAAATATACATTTTAAATGTAAATAAAGTTGCGCGTCAAAATCGCCTCGAAAGTGCAGACGTTACAAAGCTCAAAATAGTAAAAGAAAATAAACACCGAGAATAGTAAGTGAAAGGACTAAAAGATATTACAGAGCAACTAAGAAAAGGGGATGTATTAATTAATAATACTACTATCACTGAATTTAGCTGTGTTGAAGAGAAAATATGCAATCGCAAAGTTGGACAAAGAAGAAGTTGGTGCTATTGGAGGGGTTCCACTTTCTTTTGAGTGAGACATTATTTACCAAAGTTATATATTTCGAGAATTCATGCTCACAGAATTAGAAGAATCACGCAAACTTTCCCAGAATCTCATCAATGTACAAAATCATATTAATTGGGTAAGAGGTGCCAAATTGTAAAACCATAAACTTTGTGAAATGAATAGGGCTACTGAAAAATTTGAAGATTAAACATCTAGTGCTATGAAATTGACAAATAAATTCTCTTAATCCAATCCATCTGTTACTTGGCAATACATAACCCCAGAAGAAAACACTAATGCCTTTCTAAATAATCTAGCAAAGAACGAACAAGAGATATTAGTTCAAACACTCCACTGTTACACTGAAAATATCGTTGAAGTAAACCACTACAAATTGAGTTCCAACGCAACTTGTCACTTACCAAGACAGCTTTCATGTTGCTAAGTTGTAGAATACAGTATGCTGTTCTGTGACAGGACCGCGGTTTTATACCCCTCGATGTGCGATAATGCAATAATTACCTCGTAAATATTCTTAGATTATTCTAATGAGTTCAGCTAATACTGTTCGGAATGTTTTTCAATGAATTTCTAATTTCGTTGATTGTTTTGTCTGATGTTAATTGCTAATTTTGATGAAGCGAAAATGTCTGTTTGTTACAATTTTATGACTTGTGATTTTTAAGATTATATCGTTGTGAAAGATAGGTCTGCTTATAAGAAGAAAAAAGAATGTAAGGAAAATGAGTATTTTTAAAATTGTTAATTTAACATGATCATTCATTCCATTCTCCTGATCACTCTTGTCCATCTAGCGAAATAATAGCCGACAGCAACAACGCCGCCATTTTTGCCAAACTTATCCTAACATCATGTTGCTGAAAATTTCTAATAGAAACGACACAAGACTTGTATCTGACTGTAGAGTCAAAACTATGTGTGTATTTATTGGGTGTATTTATTACAATTTTTACCAAAATTAATCCTCTATTTATTCTCTAAGAAAATTCCAGTCACAATTACCATGTCAATGGATTTAAAGACGTTAAATTTGGAACACGACCAGCCATTCCTTGTAACGTTAATTGAGACAAGCTCTCCGCGTCTGCCGCTGTAATGAATCAATATTTAACCACTCAACAGAATTGTACCTACTGCATAATGAAATTATGCTTCAGCCCAAATTCCGAGAACATTCGTAGTATTGAATGAATAATGTTCTACAGAAGTGAATTTCATCTTAACTTTGGCAAAGATAGACTTATGGTAATATTGTTATGTTTAGTACCTAGAAACAGGTTTTTCTGGGCCTATTATGTGCATTTAAGGAGTATAGATTCCATTTAAAAATAATTGTAGTAATTACCGGTTAAAGCATAAAAGCAATTAACGGTGAAAAACACATTTTAAAATCAAGCTTTTATTATGCACGAAAAATTAAAAAAATAAACTAAGAAAACATTCATAAAATTCGTATTATTTTAAACTTTACAAGTAACAATTTACAAAAGTGTTTGGTTTATCAGTAGAAGTATGATACATAAACATATATTATCTATAACTAGTATATTAATATTCTTAAGTGATCTAAAAGCTCGTCGCGGCCGAGGTCTTTGAATTAACGAAATTGCGCGACAAGCTTTTAAATCACTTAAGAATATTAATATACTAGTTATAGATAATATATGTTTATGTATCATACTTCTACTGATAAACCAAACACTTTTGTAAATTGTTACTTGTAAAGTTTAAAAAAATACGAATTGTATGAATGTTTTCTTAGTTTATTTTTTTAATTTTTCGTGCATAATAAAAGCTTGATTTTAAAATGTGTTTTTCACCGTTAATTTATTTTTAACTTTTTAGTTGGAAATATTTCTAAGTCTATCCATTTCGTAGTCATACCGAAATTCAACTCAATCGGTCCATGAAAACTAGTGTTCCTATGGGCACCTTCCAACTTCTCATGACACCAGATCAACGATACCTTGTTATTATGTTGTCACTAAAAATACAAAGGCATACCAAATTTTAGCTTACTTGGTCCACAGGAATCGGAGTTCCTATGGGCTTCTTCCAACTCCTCATCAGATCAGCTTCATGATACCATATTTTTGTATTATTACCGAAGTTACGAAGACACACCAAATTTCAGTTCAATTGGACCACAAGAATCGGAGTTCCTATGGGCATCTTCCAACTCTTCGTCAGATCAGCTCTATGATACCTTGTTATTATATTGTCACCGAAATTACATAGGTATACCAAATTTCAGCTCAATCGGTCCAAAGGAATCGGAGTTCCTGTGGGCTTCTTCCAACTCCTCAATAGATCAGCTCCATAATATCATATTTTTGTATTGTTACCGAAGCTACGAAGACATACCAAATTTCAGCTCAATTGGACCACAGAAATCGAAGTTCCTATGGGCATCTTCCAACTCTTCGTCAGATCAGCACCATGATACCATATTTGTGTATTGTTGTCGAAGTTACAAAGACATACCAAATTTCAGCTCAATCGGTCCACAAGAACCGATGTTTCTATGGTCATCTTCCAACCTCATCATCAGACCAGCTCCATGGTACAATATTATTGTATTGTCATCCAAGTTACGTAGGTATACCAAGTTTCAGCACAATCGGTCTATTGGAAGTGGTTCAAATCTTCATTGCAAGATTTGTAAACATACAAACATACATACATACATACATACATACATACATACATACATACAAAAGTGAAGTTAAATAAAAGCTTGTAAAAAGTAAATAAAAGTAACGGACGCCATAATAATTAAAAATATTACAAAAAAAAGCAGTAATACTTCTTAATCTAAACACTTTATTCTGAAGCAAAGAGGTGTATTGACACTAGCCAATTTGTATTATAAACTATTTTTATCAAAAACACTGGCTGAATATTCCATCAATTTATTTAATTAAACCGTTCCAAATTTAAATTTGGATGCGCTATCTCTTTCGCTTCTTATCATATTGCTTATTCTTATTCAAGCGCTCTAACCGAGCGGACGTGTACTAGGAATATAAAATGAGTGACAAATTTAATTATCGCCCATCGAAATTGCTTGTAGAATTATTGGAATATTTATTAGGTAATATTCTGGTCTATAGTATTTAGCTTTTGAGCCTACAGATTATTAAAAATTGAATTATATTAATTTTTTAAAATTCTGATAAAATATCTTAATATTTTCCTACTTTATACTATATACTAAGTATAGTATAGTCGTTTAAGTATAGGTTTGAACATACAATACAACGATCACTCCTATATTCACTAAAGGGTTGGCAGAGTTGCATTTATTATTGCAGCATTGTTTAATGTGATGATTATGTTTTATTAATTTATTTTGTGTTTTTATACAGTTCGCATAAAGGCGGACTCAATGCCGAAGAATCGTAAGAATTTAATAAAAAACTTTTTTAATGTATACAATATTAACATACTGTTGTCGGGTAGTAGGAAGATACATGCAATCAAGAATTCCATATACCAGTTACCACTCCCTTTACGCTTGTGAAACAATGAGAACATTATTGGGAAATATTATTATATATAAATACGCATATATAACCTCAGGCCTCTATTTCCCGAAGGCGTGGGCAAAGGTGCATTTGGGGTGAGCCCATTGCCATTCCTGGACACATTTCCAGAATTCATGCAGATACTAAGAAATGTCTAATAAGGAAATCAAATAACACTGCTCGATCCGGGATTTATCCCGGAAACATTTTGATCATCATTAGCCCATTTACGTCCCACTGCTGGGCACAGGCCTACTTTACATCTGAGAGGGTTTTGGCCCAAGTCCACCACGCTTGCCTAGTGCAGGTTAGCGGACTTACACACCTAAGAAAACCTGCGACTGCCGAGTTTAGACCGCGTGCCTAAACATCGGAGCAATCACTACTTATTACACAAATGTCTTGTATAAAACAAGTGCTTTAGGAGACAGACTGGACTTTTAAGCTAGGATAAAAACATCAGACACTAAATTGCATTTAGTATTTAAAGAGTGAGTGCACTCCAAACTTTAACGTATACATTGCTGCATGGGTTTTAGAGAAGTTTTTACTCGGCTAACAATAGTTTGCAGTGTAATGGATGCTTGCAAAATACTCCGCAGTGTAACTAAACATAATTATCAAATGACTATGTGGTGTGTTGGAGAGATAACTGCTATTTCGGTTCTAGACAATACACTTGATTAGGAAATGAGTTTCCGTCGTCTGCAAATAGCAATTCATTATTATTCTTCACTAAATTAAATTTGTTTTTTTCCTGAGTAAATCAATTTGTTTATACCATTTAAATAAAACAAAATTAATAATTTGTACTTATTAATATAGGTATATTATTACTGCGAACTTGATTTCTATTTAACACTTATACTATGCTATCCTCGGCCTGTCGCCGTCCACTGCTGAACGTAGGCCTCCCCAAGTGCGCGCTAACCATCCCTATCTTGAGCAGCCCTCATCCATCTGCTTCATATAAACTACTAAAGCAATTTTTTTAAATATTGCCACAGAGGTACTATAGGTACACATATCTAAAGACTCATAAAAGCAATTTTGATAATAATTTACTGATAAAAGCTTACATGTCATTCTTATTCTCCTTTAGATTAAAGAAACCTAGGATTATTCAGTGATATATAATTTAGTATTTTGCATTCTTTTTCATATATTGCATAGTGGATCGGAGGATAAATTTGGCCTATGGTTGATCACCCAAATATTGATACGGGAAAGGAATGAATTCGCGACCGCAACATTCATTGTGGTTTGTTGTTGTTTGCTAGACAGATATGAATGACTGGTACTGTGACATAAATTGGGTATCCTTTTGAGGGTCTACGGTTCGATCTCCGGGCTGGGGATAACGTCGTCGAGACGTTAGCAAATTTTCTGCAAAGGACGGCAACTGACCGATAATTTCTCTGGCATCGTGTACATGGGCGGTGTTGACCACTTAGCATCAGGTGGCTCACTAGCTCGTTTTCCTCCTTTTCAATAAAAAATAGCCAAGAGAAACACATAGAAATACCCGTTCATCTTTACCGATATCTTAGGGGATACAGACTTTAGTGTCTTTAAAAAAAATGTGTTCTATTAACAAGCGTACGCAAATAACAAACTATAAAAACAACGCTAGATTTTTAGTTTTCATTTCACTAGTTTTGTATTTATAGAATATAGCTGTTGCCCGCGACTTCGTCCGCGTAGACTACAGGGTTGAGTTCAGAAAGAAAATAAGTTATAGTCTATTTTACTCCTTAGAGTCCTATTTATGCCCATACCAAAAATCATACAAATCGGTCAAATCACGTGAAAGCGTAACGCGCCGGTCGGCGCCTTGTACATAATTATTGCGCTCTTGATGATTAATGATATAAATCAAATGATGTAAAGGACTAATTTATTTTGTATTAAATACTTGTTATGAATACCGTATTTATTTGGATAAGGATTAATATAATCTTAATAAAAACATCTTCACAAACAATACTTCATTTTTTAACAAATTTAGTTAGCATAAAAGAGGTTATAGTGAATCAACCCTAAAAGTTAGACATATGCTACCGCTGACTTTCTTGTAGACATTATCAAGCTCTACAACTTTTCCCTAGGACTCAACTATATATCTCCCATGGATAAGGCAGCGTTTGCAAAAAACGCATTCGTTCGCCCGTTTTTTCTCCGACTTACTTCACAAATCCTGCTACAACGAAAAAGTCTTATCATTTTTCGGACTAATACATAGCCTATGACACTCACAAATAATGTAGCTTTCTATTAGTAAAAGAATTTTCAAAATCGGTTCAGTAGATCCCGAGTTTACTTTCTACAACGTCACAAACATACAAACATACAAACATTCAAACATTCAAACATTCAAACATACAAACATACAAACTCACAAACCTTACCTCTTTATAATATTAGTATAGATTGGCGAGCGCTCTGAACGTAGAAACCAATAGACTAAATTGACTTTCAGTTTAATACAAATCTTCGTGGATATAAGTTTGCTACGAGACTTTGTATAGGCCGAGGGCTCAAATTTAAAAACACCTACTTATATTAATTTAAATTTGGTTGTCGAAAGTCAAGTCATTAGTACCGTATATACAGGGTGTATTTAGAGGGGTGCAAGGTCGGGATACCTCCAAGTGTGCCCTGCTAGTCCGGATGCTAGCGGGGACGGTGCGCCCTGGGCAACGTCGGCCCGTGCCGACGGCCGAATCCCGACACGAGGCGGACGGTCATTTTGACGGTCATTTGACGCGATGGGGCCCATTTTTTTTTTTTTGGGCCATCCCGGTTCTGTCCCGGGTCTTCGGCGGGCTCGGTCAGCAATCTTTTGCTTCCGAGCAGGGAATGGGCGAACCCCATTTCCACCGTCGAACTCGTAATCCGGTCGAAGCTGTGGTCATGTCTCGCAGTTCGGCCGGCGCGAGGGCCTTGGCTTAACCGCCCGGGCCGCGAGGGAGAAAACCTCTATAAAAAGTTACCCCGAATCCCAAGCGGCGGCGCACCGCGAGGGGATGCATGGCTGATGGGAGGTTCAGTCGCTAGTGCGGCCCCCGCCGGAGTACCGGCCGACCCTCCGTGCGGGTCACGTTAGGCTTACCCAGATACAGGAGGCTCTGTCTGGGTGGACCACTTATTTCCCCCATACTCGTGGGATCTCTATGGGAAAAAATAAATTGAAAAAAAAAGATCAGTTGGAGGTGACCGAAGGGGGTAACTCCAACGGTAAGGAAGAGAAGAAGGAGGAGTCGGGCGTTTTGCCCGCAAGAAGCATCGGCGAGAAGAGGCCGGCGGCCGTCCTGGAGTCTGACTCGGGATCAGAGGTGAGACGCCATCATTCTCGCACAAAGGAGGGAAAGTTCTCGTCACGGGACAGCGCGAGTTCGCTTTCGCGATATTCGCCATCAAGTGACGATGACGGCGAGCCTGTTGCGAGCAACAGCACAGTGCTGACAAGAAGTATGTCGCGCCGATTGTCGGCAAGAAGCGCCGGAAACTTGCGCCAACAAAAGCAAGACACTCCGGCCTCTGTAGGTGTTGCACAAACCGAGGCGGTAACTTCACAGTTGTCTGCTGGAAGTGTGGAGCACTCTTCTGTGATTGCGGATCTTCTCAAAGCGGTGGCTGATATGAAGACCGAAATTGCTACGTTAAGGGAAGATGCGAGGACTAGTGAGGCCAGACTCATCAATATGATGACCGCAATGCGGGACTCCTTTGAGAGTCGGCTGCCTCCAGAGCGACTTCGTCCACCGCTCGCAGCTGAGCGAAAGTCGTCAGCACCAAAAACGGTTGCTGACTCACTTGGACCCATGCGGTCCAAGAAAAAGAAGGCGGGTGGCCCGCTTAAAAAGTCTCAAGCTAGTCAAAAGGAGAAGATGAAAGTTCCTCAGCCACCTGCGAGACTGCCTCGGTCTTTACCTCCGGCTCCCACCGATATGTCCAGGGCGTGGAATGTGGTGGTCGGGGGTAAGAAGAAAAAGCGGCGCCAAATCGCAGCAAAACATGAAGATGCAAAAAGCAACAAAAAATCGCGGCGCGCATTACGCGCACCAAGTTCTGCAGCTGTTATCTTAGCGTTGACGGCTGCAGCCATTGAAAGGGGTTATACCTATAGTCGCCTTATCGCCGAGGCACAGGAACGGGTGTGTCTCGGTGATCTAGGAATCTCCATTATTAATTGGAGAAAGGCGGCTACTGGTGCAACCATGATAGAAATATCAGGGCCCGAGAGCGAGGCGAAGGCTGACTCCCTCGCAAATAAATTGAGGGAGGTGTTCTGCGAGTCGGGAGACGTCCGAATATCCCGACCCGTCAAGACGGTGGAACTGCGACTGACCGGCTTGGACGAATCTGTCGATGCGGAAAAGGTCGCAGCAGCCTTCGTCCAAGCTACCGGTTGTACGGCGGATCAAGTCAAGGTTGGCGAGGTCCGCCCGGATAGATCGGGCTTGGGAGTTGCATGGGTGCGAGCACCCATTAAAGCGGTAGCGATAGTGGCCAGAACGGGACGAGTGTTAGTAGGGTGGTCAGCGGCTCGGGTTAACGTGCTAGAGCTGAGACCTTTACGCTGCTTCCGCTGTCTCGAGTTGGGGCATGTGCGAGAGCGCTGCACGTCCCAAGTAGACCGTAGCGGGATCTGCTACCGCTGCGGTCAAGCTGGTCATCTGGCGCGGGAATGTTCCGCGGCTCCACACTGCGCAGTGTGCGCAGCCAGTGGCAAGCCAACGGGGCATAATATTGGGAGTAAAGCATGTGTTGCTTTCTCCCAAGGCGCACGCCGCTATCGGCGGCAGCGTCTCAACGGACGGGGAAGGACTGCCACTGAAGCTCCGGCTCAGTCGCAGCCCGTCCGCCCATCGCAGGCTGAGACGGAGGTTATGGAAATCGCCCAATAATGGATATAAAGATCCTCCAGGCGAACCTCAACCACTGCGCTGCAGCTCAAGATTTGCTATTCCAGAGCATGGCGCAGTGGTTGGTGAACGTGGCAGTGGTCGCCGAGCCGTATTTCGTTCCTCTCAGAAGCAACTGGGCTGGGGACATTGATGGTTCGGTAGCCGTTACTACCCGGGGGACCGCTGGCTCCCCACCCTTCGAAAAAGTAGCGAAGGACCGGGGAAGCGTGGCGGTTCTGTTGGGGGACGTGTGGATAGTGGGTGTATATTTTTCCCCCAACAGACCCCTGGTCGATTTCGAGGCTTTTCTCGTACGACTAGGGGCCCTGGTGGAAGAATGCCAACCCTGCCCTGTGGTTGTCGCCGGCGATTTCAATGCCAAGTCCTCGGCCTGGGGATCGTCGGTGGCGAACGCACGGGGCCGGGTCCTGGAGGAATGGGCGATTTCGCATGGTCTCTGTGTTCTCAATCGAGGTTCTGTGAATACGTGTGTAAGGCATAATGGCGGCTCGATTGTCGACGTCTCCTTTGCGAGCCCAGCCGTCGCCAGCCATGTTCGGGGCTGGAGAGTTTTAGTGAGCGCGGAGACTATGTCAGACCATCGTTACATCAGGTTTGATGTCTCCGCGTCTCGCGTTCTCCAGCCGGGCGGAAGAATGGATACCTTGGTTGGGGACAGCCCGCGATGGGCAGTGAAACGGCTTGATAAGGAGGCCCTGGAGCTGGCTGCCCGGGTCCAGGCATGGCTTCCCGTGCCAAACTCGCCGGTGCCAGTTGAAGAAGAAGTGGAATGGTTCGGGGCAGCTTTGACGCAAATCTGCGACGCAGCTATGCCCCGGGCTCGCCACCTTCCTTTGCAACGACAGGTATACTGGTGGTCGGCGGAGCTTTCTCAATTACGAGATGTCTGCATGATGGCGCGCCGCCGGCTATCCAGACACCGTCGCAGGCGAGCTCGCCCGGAGGGTCATGCGGATGCGGAGCGGGTGCTTCATGGCCTCTTTAAACAAGCCAAAAAGGCGCTCCGGGTGGCAATACTGAGGGCAAAAGTCGCTGCACGCAAGGAGTTCATCGGGACTCTGGATCGTGATCCTTGGGGGCGGCCATACCGGTTAGCATTTAACAAATTGCGCCCACCGGCGCCCCCTCTCACTCAAAGTCTCCGACCGGAGCTCCTGAGTGAAGTGGTCACCGCCCTCTTTCCAGCCACCCGAGATTTCACTCCTCCACCGATGCCACCACGTCCGTGGTCAGTGGGAAACGGATTGTTGATGGCATCACCGACGAGTTCGGCAGGGGAGACCTCGGAGATACCAATTCCAGGCGTTACGCCTGAGGAGCTTCAGGCAGCAGTACTGCGGCTGCGGAGAAAGAACACCGCCCCGGGACTCGACGGCATCCCAGGACGTGTGTGGGTTCAAGTCGCCGAGTACCTAGGTGAGAGGCTCCGCAGTCTCTTCTCCGCGTGTCTTGAGCAGGGCATCTTCCCGTCGCGTTGGAAGACTGGGAAGATGGTCCTGCTGAGAAAGAATGAGCGTCCCGCAGAGTCACCATCGGCCTACCGGCCCATAGTGCTGCTTGACGAGGTCGCCAAGCTCTTTGAGCGTATCATTCATGCGCGCCTCGTCGAGCATCTGGAGAGGGTCGGTCCGGACCTGGCATCGTGCCAATATGGGTTTCGGAAAGGCCGATCAACTGTGACGGCAATTCTGCGAGTGAAGACGCACGCGGAGGAGGCAGTAGCCCAGGGCAAATGCGTGGTGGCGGTGTCACTCGACATCGCCAACGCTTTTAATACATTGCCCTGGCCCTGTATAAATGAAGCTCTTCGGTACCACGTGGTGCCACCCTATCTCCGGCGCCTGGTGCACTCATACCTTTCCAACAGGGACGTTGTGTATCCGGGCGCCGATGGGTGGCACCGTAGAGCAATGTCGTGCGGTGTCCCACAGGGGTCGGTCCTAGGACCCCTCCTGTGGAACATCGGGTACGACTGGGTGCTCCGTGGTGCCAATCTCCGGGGCGTCGGCGTAGTTTGTTACGCCGACGATACGCTGGTGACAGCATGTGCCGGGACCTTTCCAGAGGCCGTCAACCTTGCCACGTTAGGCACTAGCCACGTGGTGAGGAGGATTCGGCGGCTCGGCCTCGCGGTGGCTCTTCAGAAGTCCGAGGCTATTTGCTTCCATTTTGGGCGCCCATTTTGGAAGACTAAAGCCGAAATTGATTAGGGCAGCAGGTGCCTTGTCTACTCTGCTGCCTAATCTCGAAGGTCCCGGCGTCCCTTGCCGAAGATTGTTCGCGGGAGTTGTGCGATCAATGGCCCTGTACGGGTGCCCCGTTTGGGCCGAGTCCCTGAAAAAGCGCTGCGTGACCCTTCTGCGGCAACCGCAGCGGGTAGTTGCGCAGCGCATGATCAGGGGCTATCGCACAATTTCCCATGAGGCGGCCTGCGTATTGGCCGGTTGCCTTCCCTGGGATCTTGACGCCAGGGCCCTCTCCTCAGTTTACCACTGGCGAGAGGAGGCGTCTCGACGAGGGGAGCGACCGGCCCCAAGAGAGCTAGAGGCCAAAAGGGCCTCCTTACGTTTGGCCGCCGTGGAGGAGTGGCGTTCCAGGCTGATCAGTCCGAGTGCTGGGGTATGGACCGTCGCGGCAGTGCGCCCTGTCCTCAACCAATGGTTGGACAGGCGCCACGGCGTGATGACATACCGCCTGTCACAGGTTCTGTCGGGACATGGTTGTTTTGGCTGGTTCCTGTGGCGGGTGGCCAAAAGAGAAGAGTCCGCCGTGTGTCACCACTGTGACAACTGTCCGGAGGACACGGCCCAGCACACTCTATCGGATTGTTCAGCCTGGGACGAGGAGCGAAGCGCACTCCGTGCAGCCGTCGGAGCGGACCTCTCGCTCTCGGCCGTGATTCCTTCCATGGTTGAGAGTCAGAGGTCATGGCAGGCGATGCTCTCCTTTTATGAGACTGTAATGTCTCAAAAGGAGAGCGCGGGGCGGGTTCGTGAGCAGAACGATCCTACCCGCCGCCGCCAGCAAAGAAGGAGACGCCGGGTGACCGAGTTCGGCTGATCTGGCGTCCCCGCCCTGTGAATTGCGGGTGTAAGAATTCCGCCACGGTATCCCCTACCTGTCGTAAGAGGCGACTAACAGGGGAAACTGGGGTGGCTGGGCGTACTGCGGGGGCGGTACCCTATCATAGCAACCCCGAGATTGGCGGCAGAGGACGTGACCTCTTAACTGTCGCGGACGTTCACGAAAGGCGAACGTCCGAATAGATTAAGTGGAGGGCATACCAAGCCCTCCCAATTTGGAGGGGTCCATAATTGGACGGTGCGCTGGGCGGCAGCGGACCATTTAGGGCACTTCTGGCCCTGAGATGCCGCAAAACCGCCCTAAATGCGCGTGATGGTCACCGAGAGGTTTTAGTCGGTATGCTGGCGTAGCCAGTGACCCCGACATACCCCTTACGGCCTCCCCCGAGGTACCGAACAGGGGAGCTTAAGGCGCTTTCCTCTCGTGATAAAAAAAAAAAAAAGGGTGTATTTAGACCGTGATCTAAAACTGAGGCAGGTAATAGCGATAGTGATTACAAACCCCCTGGCATTAAAGAAAATTCCGACAAAATATAAAATTTTTTAGGTTTTCCATACAAACCACATTTTTTAACACTGATAGTTGTATGGAAAACGTCAAAATTTTTATTTTTTGTCGGGATTTTTAATATCGCCACTGGGTTTGTGATCACCCTCGCTATTACCTGCCTCAGTTTTCGATCACGGTCTGAATACACCCTGTATAATAAGACTGTCATCTGCTATTTTAAAATACGTTTGTATGTATAGATTATTTAGTCAGATAGTATGTGAGGTAGAAATTAACCACAAACGATGGACTAAATTTGCTTTAAATGGTCCCGTAGTGTACCACTATTGAAATATAAAATTAAATAGTTACATTTAAGTAGAGAAGGCCTTGGGTTTTAGGCCTGCGGTCGAGAATTTTAGCGGTCGCGTTTTAAAATCCAAGGCACATACCTGTGACTTCGAAGGTATTTATTTATTCATAACTTACAGTATAAAGGCTGACGCCATAGGCATTCTCAGGCCTTTTCTTTTTCATTACGGCCTCCCCCAAGGTACCGAACAGGGGAGCTTAAGGCACTTTCCTCTCGTGATAAAAAAAGGCATTCTCAGCCTGTCTACCTTTTATTTGTAATTGTAATGAATATATTTGTGTATTCACAATGAATCGTGAGTGAACATAAACACCTAAAGGGTCTTAGGATTTTTTTAGGGTTGCAGATCACTTATCTGTACAATTCCAGGGTGTTGGACTAAGTCCTTAACCCTCTCTGTTGTAGAGGAGGTCCATACCCAGCAGTTCTATATGTATGTATGGATTCATGAAGGAATAAATACATACCATAAATTTTAATAGAAAGTAGTTGTATGTAAAGAACATATAAAATACATAAAACATTTTAAAATAAAAGTAAAACATTCACAAATCCAAATGTATTTATTCATTCAACATTGTACACCGGAATTACAAAACATTTCAAGAAAGAAAAAATTAAGTGTTATTGCGGAAGGCAAAAGATCATAGGTATTAAGTAAACAAAAGAACAAAGAAAACATAGTGTTATCGCTGAAGGCAAAACACCATTGGTAAAACAAAAGACGGTATCATCAGTAGACCATGGAAGGAAATTAGAAGAACGAAGATATTATCCAACGGTTCCTCCGCTTGAAGCAGCATTTCCATTGGATGAGAAGGCGCCTCCATCAGCGTTGATTACATCCTGGGTAGCCTTCAATGAGGTGGATGCTTGAGAGTTGATCCCAGAAGCAGCTGACTGTACAACCCCCACGGGATTACCCAGTTCCTGACCTGATACAAAGACCAGAAGTAGGGCCTGGAAATTGAGAACGTTTTAGAATGTTCTGGAACGTTCTGGAGTGGTAGCTATTAGATAATCATTTTGTAAGGGTAGTTTAACGAAATATCATTATTAATTGACTGCAGGGCCTGGAAATTGAGAATCTTTTAGAATGTTCTGAAACGTTCTGGAATGTTAGATACTGAATGTTCGTTTTGCAAGTAGTAGTAGTGGTAGTTTATTAAAAGATCATTTTTAATCTACCACTTCGCTGTAAAAGTGTGGGATACGATTGAGAAATTCCAGGATCAATTCTTGGAGAGAACAGTAGTATTGTTTTTATCTGCAAAATCTTAGAAGCAGCTATTGTGACCAATGTATAGGGTGCGTGCTATATATTTTTATGTACACGTACCCCATATTGTTGCTCCTAAGCATTTCTTAAGAAAAATACACTAGAACATCTTGCTTCATTCAGGAATTAATCCGGGAAATTACAAGACAAAAATTATGCCTTGAGACAACGAGTCTACAATTGAAATCATCGTCAAATATTGAGATGTTTTCTTCGCACCAAAATAAAATCGTTGGAAAGAAATGTTAAATAGCCTTTGAATTTTAATTAAAAAGGTAGACAAAACAAATACTTACCAAAACAACTGTTACTGCTACAGGCTTCATTGTTAGTGAATAACTCGAAAAAGCAAACTGCCTTTTTATACTAAATTCAAAGTAATAATAGATAGCGTTAATTGCCAAAATATTCTAAAAACCTTAATACATTTTGTTGTTTAAAAAACATATTCAAATTACTTTTACGAAATATTTCGACCTAAGGTTTATCAGCGGTTTTGTCTGTCGTCACAAATAATTCCAAGAATAATGCTGGTAAATATTTGGATCTATAATACGTCATCACTGGTAACATACGCTGGTTAAAGACTTTCGTCTTCGGGCACTGAGATATTTTAGACCTAGTTGTTTTGTATTGTTAATGCTGATGATGACGATGATGGTGATGATGATAATTTGCCAAATACTTATATTCAGCCTTTTTAAATTAAAGTTAAACATGCTGTTGGTAACCCCTCCTAAGATAACTATGAAACAGATATTTTCTATGTTCATACAATTTAATATTTTCAACTAAAATAGAATAAGAAAATACAAAAATGTACGTATACGTTTCAAGACGGATATATAATTATAGGGAAAATAGTAATATTATAGGAAAGGAAAGGATATATTAAACAGGAAAAGTATAGATGTGGGAACGGAATCATATTTCAATACAACAATTTTCTATATGAATTTCGACTGCCATGTGGCCACGAGGCAAAAGTGCTTGCGAATTATAATTTCCGGACCCAATTAGTTTTTTTAACGTTATTGATATGATGGGTAAGGAGGCAAACGAGCAAATGAGCCACCTGATGTTAAGTGGTCAACACTGCCCATGAATACAATACCAGAGGAATCATCGGTGCGTTGCCGGCCTTTGAGGAAAATATAGGCTCTATTATTGAAGGTCCATAGGTAAGAGTGTGCATTAATTCTACTCTGCCTACGTCCTGAAGCCCATAATCCCAGTTTGCCCTACATAATTCCGAATAATAATTTTAAAGCTTTAACAGCTTCTTTATTTAATAAAAGCAATTTGATATACAGGTTGTATTCGGACCGAGATCGGAAAGTAAAGTTACCTTGTATAAATGAGAATGAAGTAACCCCACAATAAACAATTATAACCTAATTATTACTGTAATGTTTTTGAGCTGAGCTAGTACTGCCACTGCTGCCTGCCCTTTCGGGTATAACAGCGTGTTTGTACCCTTTAGGTTAGTAATAACTTACTCAATAATAAGTAAATATTTTAGTACCTACGAAGAGGAATGATGAAAGACCTCTCGACCGAAGCGTGAACTAAATTGGCCAAACTTTCACGGAACCTTTACTATTTCAATTGTTCAGTCCGAGAACTTTTCATAATGGCGACCCCGAATTACGGGCCCAACTATGAAACCCGCCTCATGTTTTATTAATGAGACTATCTGGCTATTATTTTATGTTGTACAAACTTATTGTTGGTGCGTTGGAATTTTGGGTTTTATTCTTCGAGAGGACGTAACATTTATTAAGTTTAAGTTTGTATTGATAGACTTAATGCCTAAGGCATTCTCTTACAGTCCAACCTAGGATGATGCAGATATGAGATGAGGCAGGTGTGTAAAATGTTAAAACAATACTATCAACAAAATAAACATGTCAATATGTTTTTAGACATCAATACAGGGTTGTATCCGCATTTCGACACCGACTTTCCACCAGTAGAATTTTAAGTCCCACGTCATAGGCTTATTGCCGTGTTTTGGGGACATCTCTCTTCAGACTGCTTAATAATTAATAAAAGATGCTTACTTTTGCTGATTTTTAAGCTCTTTTTTCTAGGGGCTTAATAATTCTAAAAAAATCGTAACGTTTTGCAGTAATGGCCTCTTATTTAAAGACACGAATATTCTACTAACAAATTGAGTATTCGACCATCTCAAAGAATGAAATACATTTATTTTTTGTCGATTCATCTCCAAATAATCTTATTTTATTATAAACGATTGTTTTAATAAAACTAAATTATACGTAAGCAATTGTTCGAAAGAAATTATTGACTTGCAAGAAAACACATACATTTAAATGGGATTTTGTTGTATGAATACAAATATGTTATTTCAATGTAATGTAAGGATGGTTTTGTGTTTTCATTTAGCAAGTGGCTTAGTTCGTACAACTTAGACATTGCTTTTAAATTGACCATGTCGTTTTTCCAGTGACATAAGTTTGTTACAAACGAGAAGACTCATTTGTTTGTTTAGACTTTATATAATATACATCTACTACGTGTAAAGGTGGACTTAATGCTGTAGCCATTCTTTCATAGTCTACCTTTGGGCAATACAGAGATGAAAGGTAAGATTTTTCCGGTTTCGATTCCTAGGTCTGGAAAAGTGTAATTTTTAACAGACTCCGTGCTAATACTGAAAAGTTCTTAAAGGATTTTTCCTTTAATTTTTTTTATTGGCTTTTACCAATAACACTGCCCAGCGTATGAATGAACGTATGAATCGAACGTCCCCCTAGACAGCCCCGTGGCGCAATTGGCTAGACACCAGCTTGGGAAACGAGCGGCCCCGGGTTCGATCCCCGCACCGAGACAACTGTTTGTGTAAGCCACAAATAATTGTTTCAAATCTGGGTGTTTGTGAGACCGAAAAGTCTATCGTAGTTTGTAATACCTACGACACAAGACTTGTATCTTAACGTGGGGTCAGGACTATGTGTGTTGGGTGTAATTATTACAGATAACGTACTTACGCCATAAGACCATAAGGCAATACGTACGTATGAATATGCAATAAAAATCCTATTTTTCAACACTATTATCAAATTTCAAAAACAGTTCGTCACCCCAAGAACACTCGTTATTCTTTCAACGTCACTAAACGTCAATATCGACTGACAACAATTGTCTGAAATCGATTCATTACCCGGTAATCCGTAAAACCCCGGTGCCTCGGCCCAGTAAGGCACATTTAACACAATAGTGGCTTTCGATAATATCGAATGATTGATGGCACACATTTATTCTCGGTCATGACAGCCTCTTGAGTCGCGGGAAATGGTCTAGGATTATGATTAGGGGATGTTTGTTGGTGTTTTACATAACACATTTAAATAAGAATCTATAAAAAGTCTGTTTAATTCGGATAATATACAGGGTGTATTTAGACCGTGATCGAAAACTGAGGCAGGTAATAGCGATAGTGATTACAAACCACCTGGCATTAAAGAAAATCCCGACAAACAATGTAATTTTTGAGGTTTTCCATACAAACCAAATACTTTTTACACCGATGGTTGTATGGAAAACGTCAAAATTTTTATTTTTTGTCGCGATTTTTAATATCGCCACTGGGTTTGCGATCACCCTCGCTATTACCTGGTTCAGTTTTCGATCACGGTCTAAATACACCCTGTATGTAATAAACTTAGATATAGAGTAGTGAGTAAGTATAGGCGCGCGGTCAAGAATTTAGTCCTCTGAATTTACGAAGTTATGTGTGTATTTACAATAATAGAAATAACAGAAGCTTTAACACCAAAAAAATTCTTAGGAATAACTTAGGTGTGTAGCCCGCTATCTTGCACTAGGCCAGCGTGATAGACTAAGGTCTAAACGCTCTCAGTTGTAAAGGAGGTTCAGGACCAATAGTGGAACTTGTATGGGTTGATGATGATGATGATGATGAGATATAGTAGTGCCTCATGATCTCGCATAAGTGCGATTTACAGATCTCTGGTTTAATACCGAACCCGGGTATAGTGTTCTTAAGTTTTTTCACTAGTCTGGAAGTGTTTCTGAACATTGGCATCATATTCAAATAAAATTAGTCCTATGAGTCCAGCCTGGGACAACGAGATGACGTCAATTAATATCTAGTTATCAACTAATTAAAATTCTACCATCCATGTTTCAAAAATACAATTTTTCCTTTTACTAACATAGCGAAACTGTTGGAGATAACATACTGTTAATATATTCGCAGTACATTATAGAAGCTAATTAGAAATGGTTACCAGCGACGCCAATTATACGAAAATAGACTGATTTACATGAATTTGGATACCATAATTAGTATTTTCGTAATCAATAGCGCTGGTGTCTTGTTTCTTCATATGGTTTGTCGAGAGAACTAACAAAGGAATGGAAATGGAATTAATTACTTTTTTAAGTCCTTCCGCACTAAAATTTCTCTTATATTCAAGGCGCTTTTACAAACGAAGATTTGACATACTAAAAAAATACTTTGAACTGGTTGATTTGAGTACATTGTTGGTAGCGCTGAATAAATCTCTGTTAAAAATTACGGTTAATAATAATAATTAATTAAGGTTGAAACCTGGATCGGTTAAAATGAGTTTTTTTTTTACTTTTATAAAATATCCAATAATAAGGATACTGCTAATGAATTTGGTATTAATTAGACTCGCTGTCTACTATAGGTATAGTCTTCGAAGGTGGGAAAAGCTGGTTTTAAATAGACATGTGGCACAGTGGCGGTACTTCCATAGAAGCCCGAAAGCCCGACTTGCCTTACATAGTTCCGAATGACGAACTTAACGATTGTTTATTTATAAAATAACTCTATAAACGTGAATGTGAGTACTAACCGGTAGGTATTTATTAGTCCTACGTACCAAAAAAAATATGCTGCTACTAAATAAACATTTGGGCTTGCCTTAGTTTGACACCCTAGGCACGCCACTGATGTGGCACAGGCGGAGGCCTAACCAAGATCGAAAAGTCTCTTGTGTTTTTAATATCACACAAGATATAGGACTCGTATCCTAGTGTGGGTGTATTTATTTACTTATTTCAGTGTTAATAAAATACATACATACTGGTGAAGCGCTGGTACCTATATAAGCACTTCTCTCTACCCCTTCGACGTTACAAGCATTATACAAATATGTTCATACCTCGGTCTATCCTTCAAACACCTCCTACAAAGATCAAAAGGCCAAATCTTCACACATTTAGCAGACCTTAAAGAAATTACAGCCAAAGGAAATCTCTAGCGCGAAATATAGCAACGACCGACCGTCCAATGTTCATGAGTTTAGAAAATCTTTAGTAGAAATACTGTAAAGGGGCGAAATGGCGCGCTCAGCACTTCAATGATCGGAATGAGTCTTAAATTGATAACGTTAGTACGCTGATAAAGACCGTTTCACCGCAAAATGTAACGCTTGATATTAGGATCAAGATTATAGAAATAGTTGGGTTTTCGTATAAGCGTGTACAATGTATCAGTTACTTTTACTATACAGGGTGTAATTACCTGCTTTCGTTTCCGATTACGGTCTGAATACACCCTGTATATTCCTGTAAATGAATTCATCATCGGCCCGTATACATCGCAGTGCTGGGAACAGGCCTTCTCTACGAATAGAGGTTTGCCTGGGATTTGAACCTGCGACCGCCTTTACAACTCAACTGTACGCCTTAACGTCGATGCCCTACTACTAAAATATATTCAAAAGGAAACAAATATAAATAACAATAATTATTGTCTAAGATAATAAATTACTAGGTTAAAAATAAATTCTAGTAATTATTTGGGGTCTAATTACATTTATTCCTAAAAACCTTCGACAGGTTTCATGACAGATCCTTAAATGTTTCGACTATGCTTGTTCACAATAACATATCATTCTCAATAACTACTCGACCCTGGAATCGAACCCTACACCTCTCAATCACACCAATGAAACAGCCATTATATTTAAACCGTTTCGCTCACATACACTAACTTACACCACAAATCCAGGACGACTCATAAAGAATTTATACAAGCAAAGATTTACTATGCCACTGGGAATTATACCAAGGTTTCGGGACGCCGGGGTTCGGAAATTAGACCTACAGGGTATCCTTTATGAAACAACTATTTTCCAAAGGCCTTTTTAGCCAATTTTGTAAATTTGGGCCGGGTCGGATCGAATAGTCAAAGACTTTAGGTATAAGGATCGGTCTGGATGTAAAGAAATCGTTATTAAGTCTGTCTGACGTTTTATTTCTGTCTATAATCACAGACAAATGTAAGCGTAGATATGTGCTCTTTCTTCCCCTCTGAATGGAAAAACATGAGTATTTGTACATAACAATACTAAGTGGAGCAGTGAGATTGTCGGGAGCCTTTTCGGTATTCGGTACCTACAAAGTTCTGACTCCATACACAAAAGTCTTGTGTCGTATATCAGAAACTACTAGAGACTTTTCAGGCTTACAAACACCCATCCTTAAAACAAATGTCGTTACTCAACTTATGCATTGTACAATGATGCTGACGTTTTAAGTGTGCGTAAACTGTTTATACTCATGTCAACCCTACAATTGCATAAGAATACTTTGCAGTCCCCGGAATACAAGGGGATGACTTCAAGAAGACGCTTTAATTTACCCCTACTACGATATTTTGGGACCCCTCGATACAGGCTTGCCTAGTGAGGGGACCATGTTAGACACCTACTTGTAAAACAAATTATTACATACGATATTCTTGTACACTTTTTCACCTCTTGTATGTCCTGTATGTGTGTAATTTGAAATAAATAAATTGTGAATTGTGAAATATTTGTGTATTTTCTTGGCGTGGGGATCGAACCCCGATCGCACGTTTTTTTGAATCCTCAACTTTTATAATCAACCAACTCTACCGAGAGGTTGTAATTAATAGTACTGTTAATTAATAAGATATGTTTTTCTAACACGGCACATTAACCATTTGTATTCGCTAGCAAGGTAGCATTCGAGTGGAAATAATGCCGAAAAATTATTGCTATTTTGCTATACAAGTGACCTAAAAATATCGGCACACTGGTATTTAAAAATCATCCTAGAACACGACGAATTCACATCCTAATACAGATTTTATGACCTGTGAAGATACAGTGACGGGAATATTCCAGCATTCCATTAATTACAGTATTTTTCTACAAAATCCTTCAAGTTATTTTTGCTCAAAATATCCTATCTGCTTGTGTTACATAAAAGCGAAGACTAGTTTTTGCTAGACAAAAACTGAAGGCGCTAGAATAATTTATCAACTTGAATTAGGCTTAGTGACGTAAACATAGGCGTAAAACTAGGTAAGAAGGTGTTAAATTATTTGTCAGGTTGGAAAACACAAGGTATTTCGGTGTCTTTCTCTTGAATATTAGCAGTATTTTTGTTAGTAGGGTACTTTTTTATATAAAATTCCATTAAAGAAATATTACACTTTTAGTATTGATAAGTAGCCTATGTCTTTCCTTGTGCCCGTGATCGAAAACTGCTAGAGTTATTTTGATTTTGTAGCGTCATTGTGTTTGAAATTATTGTTATTATTACCTGTGCTAGTTTTAGATCACGATCTATTTACATATTCTGTATACAGACCGTGATCGAAACCAAATACAACTAGTACAGCGTTTCCTAACCTTTTTCAGTCAGGGACCCCTAGGAAATTAGGGACAGTTTTCACGGACCCCTTTAATAAAAAAAAATGTTAAGTAAGCGTAGCGATTACGAGACATTAGCATTTATGTATGGTCCAGAGATGACACCGCGGACCCCCATACATATACTCGCGGACCCCCAGGGGTCCGCGGACCACAGGTTAGGAATCGATGAACAAGTAGGTACTTGTTAAGAAAAACCAAACATTTTTTTGTCGAAAGTATTTTTATCTTTTTAATCACCGTGGCTTTTGCCTATCTTGGTGTCTACTATACTACAGCACAATATATTTTTGTAACTCACCAAAATCCAAATCGCTCCGCTCTCGATTTGAACCAGCGACCCCGACAAAAGTCATACGGGTAAACTAAACCCTCCACCGGATACGATTCGGAGTGGAATTGAAAGGGTTAATGCACAAGGCCCGGGGGTAAGAAAGGCCCAATCTTTCCGGCCGTTTGTGTGTAAGTACCTGAAAAATAAAAAAATGTATCAGGAAATACTGTTTATAGGGTCTGGTTTTGCGCGAATCTGTAAATAAAAGGTGGATCTATGAATAAAAGTGAAAAACAGAGGCCGTGGGACGAATATTATACAGACAATCGTAAAGATTTAAATAAACTATACGAGGCTTATAGTCTTGTGTCGTGGCTATCAAAAGCAAAATAGATTCCACACACATCAATAGATCACATATAGTGTCAAATACATGACTTAGATTTAGTCTTTTCAATGTTAAGATTACCACTCTGTTCGGCAGGCAATAATCACTAGAAATTTACGAGCAAGAAACTCTAGTGTTGCTCTTCCAATCAAAAGATAGTCTACAATAATAATACCGAATAAATGTCCCGAATTAGAGTAGCTCATTTTTACAATCTATCGGATTTGTCTTGTATAGGATTTGGTAGAATACCCATAAGCATACGTTCCCGAGTATGACGAAAACAAGAGATAGGCTAACAATTAACATTAGTTCCTAATATCAAAAGTCTATTTAACATCTATAACACGATATCTCTATATCTACCCAAGACACGTATCACCACATGTGAATTCTGTATGTATTAAAAGAGAATCTCGTATCTACGCAATTACTGATTACATATTTTAACGTAGCTCTTCGGATATTCTACAACCGAGTCACGTTTTGTAACACCCAGCGGGCCGCGTGTCGAGACTGATTCGGAAAACACTAAAACACGAACATTACAGGGATTTGTTGTGACGCTAATGTACCTATATATAATAGATTATATACATGTATAAATTGCACCTGTAGTCCCCGGGTAGGTGCATTTCTGCACCCATATATCGCCAGTTGTTTTTGTCTCAAGTAATTGTCATTTACCATATTAACCGCATATATTTAATATCGATGGTTGTATGGAAAGCTACAAAAAATTATATATTTTATCACATTTTTTTAGCGCCAATGGATTTGTGATGACCAGGGCTATTTCAGCAGAGCAGTGATGGCCTCGAGGTTTAGGAGCGCGGTCGAGAATCTCGGCGGTCGCGGGTTCAAACCCCAGGCACACACCTCTGACTTTTCGAAAGTTATGTGTGTATTCAAATTGAATTATCACTTGCTTTAACGGTGAAGGAAAACATCGTGATAAAACCTGCACACCTAAAAGTTCTTAGGAATTTCTTAGGTGTGTAGTCCGCCAACCCGCACTAGGCCAGCGTGGTGGACTATGGCCTAAAACCCTCTCAATGGTAGAGGAGACCCGTGCTCAGCAGTGGGCGTATATGGGTTGATGAAGAAGAAGAAGAAGAGGGCTATTTCCTACCTTAGTTTCCGATCACAGTCTGAATACACCCTGTATGGATGTCTGTTAGAGAATGCCTTCAGCGATAAGACCATCCTTTGTTCTTATTTAGTCCACCATATTCCATAGTTTGCATCTTACTTGTACAATAAGACTTCAATAAACAAGAAACTTTATAAATCTGAATTTCATAAACATTACGTTTGTCTATTTCCTTTACAGTTCAACCGCGTAATAATTCATAAAGATACAGATCAAATTTATTTAGAAGCATAAAACATTTACTTAACGGCGCCTTTTCAACCATACAACAATAAACTCGTAAAAAATCACCGGAAATGAACCCTTATCAAGGCGTCAGAACGAGCACGTAATTACTACACCACGAGGTACCAAATTATATACACCGATTGTCGTTAAATTACTTACAAGCCGTACTTTAATGCAAAAAATACACTAAAGGAAAAACCCTTGGGGCAGTTTTTTGAAAGCGTTATAAAGCGACATAAATTTATCCAGACAACCCGCACTAGGCCAGCGTGAAGGACTAAGACCTAAATTCTCTCAATGGTAAACTCTAAGTTCAACACACATCAAGATCTCAAGCATCGACAGACGATATCGCTCCTCGCTGGACATTATAATGTCAGCCAACTGGTATTATTATACTCAGCCTATCGCCGTCCACTGCTGAACGTAGGCCTCCCCAAGAAAGCGGCAACCGTACTAATACTTCTTCTCAATACTGCATCCAAAATCACAGAAAGAAAACGATACAGAGTAACTAATATTCAACTTTATGGTACTGAAAATAAGAGCTTACGAATCTTTTCCTCACAGCCTGATAATTACCATGATCCCACATATAGGTACTTATGTTATAGAAAAGAGCTCTAAGCTATTTCGCCCACGATCTATAAAGTTTTGAATCACAACGTAATTTTAGCTTAAGATAACAATTTTCTGCAAATCATACTTTTTTCTGACACTTAGACCTCGTCAACGAAACTAGCAATCAATCATTCGTGTATTTTAAGTCTTACGGCGGTAATGATAAGAAAGAATTTGCAGTGAAAGCGCAATTTAAATTTAAAAACGAAAGCCAAGACTGGAAACAGAATGAAGAATTAATTTAATGATCGTATTCATCATTTTTAAATGATTGATCGAAAGAGTTATTAGTTCGGTGTTTTCGTCATTAATTTTGAGTCGCGCGTCACAGCCCATTAACGTTTGCAGAATAATATTAAATCCGTTAGCATCAATTTATATTATTACATACATATTTATCGACTATGAAAAACGGATTTATGTGAAGGTACATAACCAATTAATTACAAAAATATAGCGCTTTTATCTTCGATGGATCAGAGCAAAGTTTTTTGTAGATCCACTTTTCGAAAACTATTTAAATTATATGATAGGGGGAGCCTCCAACGACAATAATATACTTTTCATCAGTTTTCTATTCATTGCCAATGGAATGTCTATTCACCAGGCTAATAGCACTATACAGCCCCGTAGCGCAGTTGGCTAGACACCAGCTTACGAAACGAGCGGCCGCGGGTTCGATCCCCGCACCGAGACAAATGTTTGTATGATCCACAAATATTAGTTTGGGGCTGGGTGTTTGTGAGACCGAAAAGTCTCTCGTAGTTTCTGATACCCACGACACAAGACTCGTATCCTAGTGTGGGGTCAGGACTATGTATGTGACTGTTGGGTGTATTTATTTATTTAAAGAATAAAAAAACTAAAATATTTTGTCACCTGAACACTTAAAATTTGACGGATTAAAGTAAAAAAGATGGGGCTGTTTTTAACACTCGGACATAATTATACATCTCAAAACAACTGTAATGCAATATTACCATCAAAATTAAAGTTGTTTAAAGATAATTCGAAGGTTCCTCCTCTATACTTATGCTCCCAACTTCGAAAGTTCCTCTATATTTATTAGCAATTTCTCTCAAAATACAAGTTTTGGAAGTGGAAAGTTGTCGCACACTAACGAAGACATTTGTGAACCAATTACATCCGTTCTCGAAGCCTGACGCGTGATTTGTCAATGGCGCACTATTATAACTAATTAGAATATATTAACAGTGATTGAAGCAGTATGTTGTAATGAAAAATAATTGGCGTGGCAACTGGCAGCAGGTTTGAGTTTCCTGTTGTAATTATTGTGTTTGATCTAGTTATGTTTGTTGTGTGACCTTAATTGTGTATAGAGACATGAAATAAAAATAATTTCAAGGGCTACCTTTCCACTGCATATTTCAATCTCACTTATTGTAAATATAATTATGACACTGTAAATAAAAATTGAAATTTGGTTGATGAATCTATAAAAGTCAAGACCACTTTTAAATTAATAACTAAGATCGGAAGGCAGTTTTCACTATCATTACCAGCCTCCATTAGGCATGTCTAATATTATTATTAGGTGGCCCGTGGGCCGCCTCTACTACCGAAAGGTTTATATCTAAGCCCCCCACGCTGGCTTAATGCGCTTTGGCAGAGTACACTAAGAATCATTAATGTAGGCGTTAATTTATTGTGAATACCCACAGAATTTTCCCTTCGAATTTTCAAGAGTATTAAATCACGACAACTATTTCACTACTCAACAAACTATCACGAAACTAATGTTTCTCTTTACAAAAGCCACTACATACATAACAGTTTCGATTTGAATAGCTTAGTTACTAGACTCTCCGATATCCCCTCAATGTCACTTACACAACAGCCCTTGTTTTTTCTCCCAAACTCCCTGAACAACCATTATAATTTCTGAGAACAAATCTTTAACAAACAACGTTCGCTTCGCGCCAACTATGATTGGAGCCTCTTGACTTCCATTTGTGCCCACACGAACTGTGCTCTTAGGCTGATTAGATTTTTTCCTTCGTCTTCTGAAACGTAACGGTTATTTTTATACACTCTTGATATTATGAGATCAAATTGTTCGCTTTATGTAAATGCTGGTTTTATGTGCTTTATAAATTGGTCTGTTATGAGGTGTTCTGTCGCCTGGCCATTTAATTATTTCAAGTTTTATGAGGTTGTAAAGATGTTGAGGTATCTAAAACGTGTTACGCATCAATTTAATAATTATTTTTTTAAGCATTATTAATGAATGTAATCTAAAGCATGTCAACAGGCGAGCTTGATTTTTTCGAGTGTCGGGAGATGTCTTTCTCGCCAATAGATGCTTCTTTTTTGACAGAATCGTACTTACTAGTTACGGTAAGATACTTTATGGTGCACTAAGTGAAAAATAAGACCTAGGATAATACAGCGCTTCTACACAGTCGATTCGAAGTTTTATAAGAAATCTATCAGTTTTATTACTAAAAATTACTTATAAAAAAAAAAGATTAGGCATGATTTTTGCTGGCATCTGTATTGGGTGAAAATACAGATGCCAGCAAGGTAAACAGAGCTCCTAAAAGTATCTACTGATTCATGAAGAATACTATGAAGAGTTGGCACATTAGTTCCTTCTTATACTATAGACTATTTGGACCGCACTGTATTTACCATCAAATATACCTAGTTCTGCCTACCGGTATCAAAATAAAAAAGAAACAAAAAAACATTTTTTTTTCTTACCTGACAACTCAAACCCCTTGTAAATAATTACCTTGTGTTGCAGCTTCATAGTTTTTGTAGTAAACCGACATATGTTACAGAAAGCCGCTTATTCCATTTGATTACGGTTATTAGCGTACGGCGCTAGAGGCGAATTTCAACACATTGTTTGGGCTTCACGGAATTATCACTCGTTCTGAACGTAAACGGTACAGTCGGGCTGTGATTTCATTGTTTTATATCTACCTAGTTGTGTTTAACTTGATGGTAAAATGGGTAACTTATATTGTACGTACAGTTAAATATACAACCTACACTAGATCAGCGTTGTGGAGTAGGTAAGGGCTAACCGTTCCCAATTGTTAGAAATATCATTTTTAGCAGTGGACGTACGAGCAGATGATTGTCATCGTATTAATTTGAAAACCATAAGTATTCAAGATTTGAGTAAATTATATATTATATATAAAAAAAATTGTAGCATGCGTTCCCGAGTATGACGCATATAGTAGCCACTGCCTTAACCATATCACACAGTACGCGGGAAATTAAGACCCATGATAATTAAGTATCGCCAATAAGATCGAAAGGGAAATTATACCGCTTACCGACTCGAAATGAACAATCGGAAATTCTCCATCCAACTGTACCCGATTGGTCGTGAAATTATCCTGTCTTGATTGTCAGCGCGCTTTTGGATGTAAATTGCACGCTTGTGCACGCAACTGGTCATTTCGTTCGATGCCTATAAGAAATTTTGTCATTTGTATTTTTTTATATCTCGATTACATCACGCTGAAAAGCAGTGCTATTCTTTGCGTAAACTAAAGTTAGCCTTTATTTAAACTTTCTTATCCAACACTCAATTTCGCGTCATAAAAACATATAGTATATGCATATACCTATTATTTCCCCAGTAATATGTAAGACCCATTTAATAGGAGCAAGCCTATTGCTGTTTTAAGGCTCATTTCCATACTCCGTGCTGTTACTGAGAATTTAGTACAAGAAAAACTAAAAAATAAGACTAAAATAATATGTAAATCTTTGCCCGATTCGAGGTTTGAACCGGGAACTCCTAGAAAGCTGTGCAGCGGAACCACAAATCGATCTTATCACTTATACCTAACTACAAGACTAACGTCCAAAATCCCCAGTAAAACATGAAATCAATAGTTATTTCGTTCTGTAAACCGAAAAAAAATTGCTGCCATTTAATTTAAATGTAGTGAAAAGTTTCATTTCAACGTATTTCAATAAAAACATTCCGGTAATTCTTTGGAGCTGAATTATACGGGATTTAAATTTTATTTCCCGAATTGAGCGCTTATTCGTTAATACTAAATAATTCAAAATATAGTGACTACTATTAACTGATAACAGCTGCTTAACTGATATCGTTATGCATACGATGGTATCCTTGTCGTGACAGACGTATCAGAGACTACGAAAGACTTTTTCCGTCTCACAAACACAGTGTTATTGGGTTTTTCCATTAGGAAATTCTCAGTAGCAGCACGGAGTCTGGAAATGTGCCCGAAAAACGGCAATAGGCTCGCCCCCTATTACGTGGAACTGAAACATACCTGGCGAAATGTGGGTGCAGAAATGCACCTCTGCCTACCCCTTCGGTGAATATAGGCGTGAGATATGTTTGTTTAAACACATAGACCCAAAACAAATATTTGTGGATTACAAAAACATTTTTCTTGGTGCGGGTATTGAACCCACTGCTTCTCGTTTCCCATGCTAGTATGTAACTGTAATGACTATCATTTAAGTTTGTCACTTGTTCGATAAGCCAATCCTGATGCGAGAAATGCGAAGAGCAAAAACCCAGACCCTAGTTTCCTAACCTATCAAGCCATTGTGCCTGTTTATAGTTTATAATTGATATTTAATGTGAAATTAAGCGGCTTATCTACATGGTAACAATGAAAAATGTAGTTGAAAACATCGTAGGAACAATCTGCCGCGGGCTCCGCAATGAGAAAAGTTTTGAACAGTGCATAAAATATGTCCCTGTTATGCTCTACACAGAAGTATTTGCAGTAATTATTACTTTAGTTAATGACTAATTGTTTTCATGCGGTGCTTAGTTAGTTCTGGGTACTAACTAGAGGCTGCGGGTTTAAGCGCCATAGTTTGACAAATGTTTGTAAGCTTATACTCACGTATATAAGGCACAAAGGGTAGACAAAGGCATATATAGCAAGCATTCATATCTCACGGACACACAGCTGTGTGCCTTCCCGAGAAGAGCTGGACACCCATGGATGTCAAAGCGGCTCTTCTGCGGTGGAGGCGAGAACAGTATACTGATCGTACTGAACTCCGATCACAAGGGCGAGGGAAACAGTACGGCGCTTACCTCTCCCTCAACCCTCTGCCAAACAAACAAAGCCTTCTTTCAAACAAAAAAAATGTTTGTATGAAGCATGAAACCTAGGTCTGAAAATTTATCAGTAAAAGAGAATCAGAAGCATTACATATTCGAGCAGATACTTTAAACCACGGTCTGTATTTTTCGGCATATTTTATTTATTTATTTATGCTTTATATATACATATCTACAAACTCTAAAGGCGGACTTAATGCCCAAGGCATTATCTTCCAGTCAACCTTAAGTTGATGCAGAGGTAATCAAATAGTTGCATAAATATTATGTATTCTCTCTTTCTCTTCCTTTTTAATCTCGATTACCATAACAAAATTCAGTAAATTGACTAGTTCCGATTTTTTGCTTAAGTTAACATTATTCTTATTTTAATTTATTATGTGAAATGGACATTCAGTTACACATTTAAGGAATTATTAAACAAAATCATTACAATTGCTCTCACTAAGAGTTTCATGTACCGTTTCTGCTCCACAGCGATAACACTTTCCAAACGTCACTGCTTTAGTCCTCATAACTCGATAATAAAACTCGCTTTTGCCTTTGACATTAAAAATAGCAAATAAAACCCACAGTATACAAAAAGGATTTGGAAGTATTCAAGGGGCAATATTTAAAAACGGATCAAGATGT
The DNA here is from genome assembly GCA_030295005.1 of Cephonodes hylas. Lineage (NCBI taxonomy): Eukaryota > Metazoa > Arthropoda > Insecta > Lepidoptera > Sphingidae > Cephonodes > Cephonodes hylas. The sequence continues at coordinate 4,625,762 of AP025386.1, read as the reverse complement.
CTAATCAAGATTGGTTCGGAATGGGCGGGAAGCTTAGTGAATTTCTGGCGGAATCCTGTGATTAACTCGATCCCGGCATTCTCAATAACGTATCCGTCTTATGGGATCATTACTCGGCTTTGTTCAATCGGCCGTCCATATCGGTTATTATCGGTATGAAAAATATCACGGGTTTGGCAGATATTTTAGGAGAAGCTGGCTGTGAAATAACCTTGAATTTGGATTATTTTCGTGGTATAATGAGAAGTGAGTCTCTAGTAAAAAACAAGTGATCGAAGGAATTAAGAGTGTCACCAAGCTAAGATTAGACTATCAAATGTTAGACGCGACCGCTTCTTAGTAATTCCGGTAGAATATAATGTCAAGACTTTTACGAATGTGTGACAACTGTGTTCCATGGTCTGAAGTACCAAAGCATGTTTTTACATAGAAACGATAACGCCAGAAACCTCGATGGATTAGGCAGAAGTGTGAATTAACTAACATCCGAAAATAACGATCATATATCTGTCACTACATTTAATCTATACTAATATTACATATTGATAAAATAGTTATCAAAAGCGCCCAAATGCTCGGTTTTCTAAGGAGAAACACGATTGGCTTCAAGGCCCAGACCAAAGTGCTTCTTTTCAACGCACTTGTGCGCAGCAATCTCGAATATGCTTGTGTTGCATGGTGTCCATTTTATAGTGCTCACTCGCAACGAATTGAGAACATACAAAGAGCGTTCAAAGTATAGCATAGGTAGGTATAAGCACATTTTTTTTCTTATTTTTTTTTCTCCATGTTAATGTTTTATGTTTTTTTTTTGTTGTTATTTTAATTTCTTATTTTTAATTCTGTTATTATTTTTTTTTTATTTTAAATTGTTTATTAGTTGTTAAGTTGTTTGTAATTACCATTGCACATTATTAATTGTTTGTCTTTTTTTATAATATTTTGGAGAATGTTATGCACACCTTAAGTGTCATATATATATCAGATATAGTACCTAATTATTAATTATTAAGCTACCAATGTATTAATATATGTGATGTGGTTGTGCTGAATTAAATAAATAAATAAATAAATAAATAAAATATTATATTTAGACCTCGCCGTAGAGATAGACCTCAAAAACTCTCGGTCCACACTCTTGACCTCATGGCCGAACGTCGATCTATGGCGCTGCAGTCTTCCGAGGACGCCGAAGCATATCGTCAGCTCAATAGACGGATCTGGAAGTCCTTGCGACACGATGTCCGTGCTCACAACACTGTGAGCATTAAAGAGACAATAGAGCGGAACGGAGGCTCCAAAGTGTTTGCAAGAGACTTGTCTATTGGGCAAAGACAGTTGTCTAGGCTGAAGACGGAGGGTGGCCGCGTAGTGTCGACGAAGGCAGAGGTTTTAAGGGAGATCGAGAGGTTCTACGGACAGCTTTACACCTCGGTTGCCAAGCCCGCTGTTCGCTCGGCCGAAGACCCGAGAGCCGAGTTGATCCGCCACTTCAGTGATGATATCCCGGACATCAGCCTGTGTGAGATTGAGATGGCCCTGAAGCAACTTAAGAACAACAAGGCGCCGGGTGAGGACGGAATCACTTCAGAGCTTCTGAAAGCGGGCGGAACGCCGGTACTTAAAGTCCTTCAGAGGCTCTTCAATTCCGTTCTCCTCGAGGGCTCAACGCCAGAGGCATGGAGCAGGAGCGTGGTGGTACTGTTCTTCAAAAAAGGTGATAACACCTTGCTGAAGAATTACAGGCCCATCTCGCTCCTGAGCCATGTCTACAAGTTGTTTTCGAGGGTCATCACAAATCGTCTCGAACGCAGGTTTGATGACTTCCAGCCGCCCGAACAAGCTGGTTTCCGAAAGGGCTTTAGCACCATAGACCACATCCATACGCTTCGGCAAGTTATCCAGAAAACCGAGGAATACAACTTGCCGCTTTGTTTAGCGTTTGTGGACTATGAGAAAGCCTTTGATTCGATCGAGACGTGGGCGGTGCTAGAGTCTCTCCAGCGGTGCCACATTGACTGTCGGTACATCGAGGTGTTGAAAAGCATATACAGCAACGCCACCATGTCGGTCCGAGTACAAGATCAGAGCACGAAGGCCATTCCACTACAGAGAGGCGTGAGACAGGGAGATGTTATATCTCCGAAACTGTTCACTGCCGCGCTGGAAAACGCCTTCAAGCTTTTGGAGTTGAAAGGATTCGGCATGAACATCAACGGCGATTATATCACACACCTTCGGTTTGCCGACGATATTGTAGTCATGGCAGAATCGCTGGAGGACCTTAGCACTATGCTCGAAGACCTCAATCGAGTCTCCCAACAGGTGGGTATTAAAATGAACATGGACAAGACGAAAATCATGTCGAATGTCCATGTTGTGCCCACCCCAATCGCAGTTGGGGGCTCGACTCTCGAAGTTGTAGACGAATATGTCTATTTGGGACAAGTGGTCCGGTTAGGCAGGTCCAACTTCGAGAGAGAGGTCAATCGTCGAATCCAACTCGGTTGGGCAGCGTTCGGAAAGTTAGGAGACGTCTTCTCGTCCAAAATACCTCAGTGCCTAAAGACAAAAGTCTTCAATAGTTGTGTGTTACCAGTGATGACTTACGGCACTGAGACGTGGCCTCTCACTAAAGACGTCATGGGACGGCTCAGAGTCACTCAACGAGCAATGGAGAGGGCTATGCTCGGGGTTTCCCTACGTGATCGAATCAGAAATGAGGAGATCCGTAGGAGAACTAAAGTAACCGACATAGCCCAACGGATTAGCTCGTTGAAGTGGCAATGGGCCGGCCACATGGCGCGGAGAACTGATGGCCGATGGGGCCAGAAAGTTTTCCAGTGGAGGCCACGTACTGGCAAGCGCAGCGTGGGACGTCCCCCGACAAGGTGGTCAGACGACCTTGTCAAGGTCGCGGGACGTCGCTGGCTGCAGGCGGCTTCCGACCGTTCCCGGTGGAAGTCATTGGGGGAGGCCTATGTCCAGCAGTGGACCAACACAGGGCTGACATGATGATGATGATGATGATGATGAATATTATAAAGCTGAAGAGTTTGTTTGTTTGTTTGTTTGAACGCTAGGATCTCAGGAACTACTGGTCCGATTTGAAAAATTCTTTCACTGTTAGATAGCACATTTATCGAGGAAGGCTATAGGCTATATAACATCACGCTACGACAAATAGGAGCGGAGCAGCAATAAAGAATGTTTCAAAATCGGGGACATTTTTTTCTTTTTGTGAGCTTCCGCTGCGTACGCTGTAGAAACGGTTAAAGTTTCGCAAAAATAATGTATGACAGAATTGTTCCCCTTTAAAAGTTCTAAAAAAAAGTCCGCGACAGCATATGTCTATCTTTTAAGGTTGGCTCACTATAACGTTTTTTATTCTAACCAAATTTATCTATACTAATATTATAAAGCTGAAGAGTTTGTTTGTTTGTTTGTTTGTTTGTTTGAACGCTAGGATCTCAGGAACTACTGGTCCGATTTGAAAAATTCTTTCACTGTTAGATAGCACATTTATCGAGGGAGGTTATAGGCTATATATCATCACGCTACGACCAATAGGAGCGGAGCAGCAATAAAGAATGTTTCAAAATCGGGGACCTTTTTCCTTTTTGTGAGCTTCCGCTGCGTACGCTGCAGAAACGGTTAAAGCTACGCTAAAATAATGTATGACAGAATTGTTCCCCTTTAAAAATTCTAAAAAAAAGTCCGCGACAGCATACGTCTATCTTTTAAGGTTGGCTCACTATAACGTTTTTTATTCTAACCAAATTTATTTTAAATAAAGCATTATTTGTGAAGGTGTTTTTACAAACATGATATTTATCCTTATCTAAATAAATACGTTATTCATTACAAGTATTTAATACAAAATAAATTTGTCCTTTACATCATTTGATTTCAATGAGTATCTTAGAAGATATCGCAGTTTCAAAATAATGATCAAGCGCGCAATAATGATACTCAAGGCGTCGACCGGCGCGTTACGGTTTCACGTTGAAACAATTTGACCGATTTGTATGATTTTTGTATATTTAAGTAAATGGGGCTCTGTGGAGTAAAATACTACAACTTATTTCCTTTCTGAACCCAACCCTGTAGTCCACGCAGACGGAGTTGCGGGCAAAAGCTAGTATGATTATAATTTATTAACACACAAGACATTCAATTATATAAATTGTGTAACTTATGAATATTACGTGATGTGATATCAAATATCTATACAAATTATATTAAAATGCCTATTCGTTCTGTTACATTACAGCTTTTTACTTATTCTCTAAGTGGTAAGTAATATTCCACCTTTTCGTCAGCTGATTTAAGTCGTTTATATTATGTACTTTAACTTTTAATAGGGCACCATGTAAATGTCTGTTATAATCGATGAATATTTTAGAGGATACTGATATAGGTAGATTTTTTCGAGTGTTTTTTAATTTAATATCATCATGCAAATAAAATTAAAATATAGTTTGTCTAATTGCCTAATTTGATAGACTTCAATCAATGAAATAAATACAAATTTGGGATTCAAATCTGGAAATGGCCTATACATGCGCCATTAAACAAACGTAGCAAATAGTAATATTTATATATGTTCAAAATATCCAATTTCCCAAACCTCCCAAATATTATATTTACAGACCCAGGTTAGCGGGTAACAGGTATTTTAAATTAGGTAGTAAGCAAAAGTGCAAAGCAAATGTCGTACCCACCCCTCATAATCTTACGTAAGCCTTTGTGTCTGTATTTTTTAATCTAATTTATTTTTCAAGTAGTCGGGACAAAATTTTGCACAAAATAAGAAAAGAAACCCAAAAAAAAATATGTTCTCGTATTACTTACGTCACCATCCAGACCATTCCTAGCTATCATCAAAAATAACCAAAGGAAATACCCTGACCCCTTCCCTCTTTAATGGGTCCTTACTAAATGGGGCTAGGCCTTAGTCCAAAGCATTGAACTACTGCTTATTATCAGACAATATACACCCAAGAAATTTCTCCACAAGTTATCACTCACGAAGCAACATAAACCCATCGTTAAATATTCAAAAAGCTAAGAATAGATAAAAAAGACGGTAAAGCTCATAGCTTCTACAATATTTACGACGTATTAAATTAACCAAAATTATGGTTATTACGTGCTTATTAACTGCTGTCCGTTTGTGTATAAACGACACTTTGTTGATAGTCTGTGGCGGTTTTATTGTTTCTATTTTACCTTTATAAATCGTTAAAGATATTTATCGTTAAAGATTATTATGTGGTTACTGATGATTAAGAAAGCTTCAGACGCGGAGGTGAGATATGAAAGGTCAAAGGTTTGAATATCGTAATCTAAATATCAAGCAAATATAAACGATCAAAGATTTCGTGGAATGTATTATGTAAACAAACATAAAAGCTGATATTTAAATGGTATCGAGGCATCTCAACGGAAGCGAGTTTGAATTTTATGTGTTTATTCAATGTTGTGCGATTGTAAAAATCTTTGCGCAAAGTAATTAAAACAATCAATTAATGTTACTAAAACCTAAACCTACTGACCCTACATTTTAAAAGCTGACCCCACACTAAGATACAATGAGTCTTATGTCGTGAATAAATCAATATTTGTGGATCACACAAACATTGATCTCGGTGCGGGGATCGCACCCACAGCCTCTCGTTTTACAAGTTAGTATCTAGGCAACAGCGCCACGGAACTGTCAACAGATTACACTAATCTTTATCTCAATGCGGGGATCAAACTTGCGGTTCCATAAATCCTGGTATCTAACCAACAACCGAGCAGTGATGGCCTCGAGGTTTGGGCACGCGGTCGAGAATCTCGCCGGTCGCGGGTTCGAACCCCAAGCACACACCTCTGACTTTTCGAAGTTATGTGTGTATTCACATTGAATTATCACTTGCTTTAACGGTGGAGGAAAACATCGTGATGAAACCTGCACACCTAAGAGTTCTTAGAAATTTCTTAGGTGTGTAGTCCGCCAACCCGCACTAGGCCAGCGTGGTGGACTACGGCCTAAAACCCTCTCAATGGTAGAGGAGACCCGTGCTCAGCAGTGGGCGTATATGGGTTGATGAAGAAGAAGAAGAAGAACCAACGACACTATCACAGCAATCTTCAGCTCAACAAAAGAATACAATGAATGAGAAAGGAAATAATTCACCGAGAATCCTCGCAATACAATCTGGAAACAATTAATAGAATAAAATACAATTTGATGTGAACACAAAGCGTTGTAACAAATGATCGGCAATTAAACAAGTTGGAATCGACAAAGCCACCGCGAGCGAGAACGGACAGAGAAATGTGCGCCATTAGACAAAACACAGATTATGGTTTCCTTCGCATTTGTCTAAGGGCCAGCCTGAGTTAAAGAGACCTAGTTTCACGGTAGGCGATTACGGATAATGACCTAGGACTACAGATAGAACTAAATTGATTTAGATGAGGTTATACAATTTTCAGCAGCATTAGGGCTTTGATGAATGTTGGTTAAAATGGGCTGGAATAGTGAAGTATGTAGAAAAGGGTGCGATGGAAACATAAAGAAACTTGAAGTCGCTGATGTATCGACTGGACTTTGCCTTTTCATCATTAGCTACCCAGTAAAGGATATATAAAAATCCCTGATAGGATAGCGGAAATTAACAGGGGTCTTATCCAAGTTATTTAGTAAAAATGATCATACTCGGTCACCATCGAAACTATGAAGATGGCCGTAGTCCCAGAGAGTCTTGTATATTTAAAACAGATACAAAAAAATAAGCATTAAAATTGTACTCAACCAATTGTCGCAGGAAATAGCGACAACAAACAATATCCAGCCAAAACCATTGAGCGAATTCCCAATTGCCGCGAAACGCGAGCATTGGTACATCACAATTACGAAACAGCACATTACATCTACACCCAAATGCTAAATTATTTACATGCACAGCACTGTTTGAAACTGTTCGCAAACGCCATTCAGTATGATGAATGCGTGTTAACAACTTGTGGTCGGCTAATGTTCGGCCAGCGTGAGTGTTAAACCATTGGATATTTCGTGTTGCGAGTACAAACACATGGAGATTACGTGCTTAGAAGTTGTGCCGGGATTAGTCGTGTAATGTGAGCATTGCTCGTTATGGTAGAAATAGGTTAATAGTGAGAATAGGAGGCAAAAAGACGCAGTAAATAGAATCAAAAATTGGTAGATAGCAAGTTAACGAGTTAAATGGTCAGAATCATACACCTATCTGGAATTCATTTCTATATGTAAAAAAAATTCCATTTTTTTCTTTTGATTGGCTCTTCTCGTTCAAAATAAGCCCTAAAACTTCGGCGCATCCATACCAAGCTGATGAAGTTTAGGCAAACTGGAAACTTCAACATTTAGTGGTGACGCAAACTCCAAATAGCATGTCAAGAAGTTCTGAACCGCGCTAGTCAGAAATAGGTGTCACACATTTGGAAGAGCTACACTTCGTCTCAGCGGGATCAAAACTCGATAATTGAGGCAAGGAAACACTTATCAAAGCTATCTCAAAGCTGATATGCTTTTTATTAGGAAAAATATAAATATTTTAATATTTTAATATCGAAAAGCAACAAAATGTTTTCTGTTGCTTTTGTACACTTCGTCAAATAATCTATTTCATAAAAATTTTAATTCTTTTTAAGTCGACATAGTAAAATGACGAGGTATAGTTTTTCCTCGATAATTGTTTATTTGGTAGAATTACTGGGTACGGAGTCTTCCACAAATAATGCTGAAAAACATACCCCAGATAATGCACAAAACTTAAATTTCAAGCCAGTAATTCGTAACCACAATGCACATTGCTTTTTTGCCAAATATTGGTACGACCCCGTCCTTAACCACTTAATAATAATGCTTCGAATATCACTTCCTCCTCTTAATTTCGAACTCGCCCCATCTAATTTAACCGTCATTATTCAAACACTCATTAAGAGATCATTTTTAAAATTCCAAGCACCCACATACCAATTCCCCTGAATTAATCCAATATAATTAAGTCGCCCTCGGGAATCCTATTAATTAAAGATGACAATCTTTTTTGAAGAGTGGAAGTTAAGAGGGTCACCGAGTCAGCACATTTTTGACAATCACTCCTGGCATACAACAATTAAGTCTATGGGAAATTGAAAAAGTTTTGACTATGTCACTGGCGGCAGATGGGAGAATGAAGACAGGGTATGGCAGAGGGAGCGGGGGTCATACATTGGCTGAAATCAGTTCATTGTTTTGTCAAGTTTAAGCGTGGAAGAAGTCAATTTCGGAGTCGTAATTTCTGTATACTGTAATATCTTATCTGTATTGAATAGTGATGACCTCGATGGTTTAGGCACGCGGCTGACGGTCGCAAATTTAAACCGAACAACATCCATTTGACTTTACGAAGGAAAACATAGCTATAAAACTTGCATACCCAAGATTTCTTCGGAATTTCTTAAGTGTATAGTCCGCCAACCCCCACTGGGCCAGCACGGTGGACTAAGGCTTAAACCCTCTTAGTTGTTGAGGAGGCCCATACACAGTTGAGGGACATAAATAGGCTGATGTTGATGATGATTTAATATCTTCACATGCGTCAGTCTAGACTGTAAACACAGATCACTTTCAAGCTATTGAAGATATAGGAGTAAGTGAAAGTAAAGTAAAACTAGGACAATGAGTCCTAACAATTCAACTGAGCGGAAAAAACGCGACGGCAAAAGCTCAGAATATTGCATGAACTATATTACACTACTAGTTATCTGCCTCGATAAATATCCCCCACAATTCAGAAGCGCGTTCGAGATAAAGATATAAAATCTCGCAGATATTGTATCAATATCATGCTGTATTTTTGCGTTGTTTATTTTGTTCTTCATATATTTTATTACTGGATAATTTATCTTTCTAAGCGAGGAGAGAATCTAGAGATGTACGTAGGAATAAATGCTGTGGGTATTTTAAGGTTAGATTCAGGAAGCCTCTGGATAAACCATGAAGATTATTGTGTGAAGTAGCTTTCAAGCTTGGCATTGTAGTAACAACTGGTAATTCAATTCAATTATTCTTCTCTGAGTGTTCTCAATATAAAATATTTATATATAAACAACTAACAGTCACATACATAGCTCTGACTCCACTGGGATATAGGTCCTGGGTCCTAATATAAGTCGTGGGTATCAGAAACTAGTACAAGGGACTTATTTTGTTGTCTTGTTTCTTTTGTGGATCTCACAGACACTTGCCTTGGTGCAGGAGTCGAAGCCTCTAGTTTTTTGTTTCGCAAACTGGTATCTACCTACGTCACGAGGCTGTCATGTGTTAACTTAACAATCCAAAAACTTATAAAAAAGAGACAAGCTGATCGAACCACAAAACGAACCACGAAAAAGTGGAGATAAAAACCGCAAAACCTCGCGATCAGGCTTCCGAAAATACCCGAAATTATTGTAAGAAACAAGGCCTGTAATAATGAAGGCGAGTCGCGTTCGACAGTTCATTTAGTTAAGTATGCGGAATATTTTGTAGAATACCCCCCAAGGGGAGGCACTTATTGATTCTACTCGGGTCGGCCCGTTTTCGTTGTGTCACGGCATCTCCGGGGTTTTATACCGTGATTTCCAGTTTCTTGTACCTCTGGATTGATTTGATAGAGTATATAGGTAATTATATCCATTATAGTGACTTCGAATTTTATTGGTATCGAAAGGTTTTTGTTTTCGGGAAGATTAAAATTGGTGTATTGCAGACGCTAATATTGTTATTAATTTTTTAAACAAACAACAGATTTGTCTTGCAAACTGTACTATTGAGGTCGCTTATTACGAAAAAACTTCATTTAGGATACAACAAGTTTTCTTCTCTTATCACCTGAAATAATAATATTTTACCTACATCACAAACATTGAAATTTACCACAACATTGTAGTGACAACGATCAACCTTAAATCTTAATAGCGTAGGCGTTAATGATAGGCAGTCATCGTTTTCCATAGATTGCACAACAGTAAAATAAAAGACAAAATCACATCAGACATACATTGAGAGGAAACATAAAGATTTTAGTGATAGAGGGACGGTCTATGAGAGCAAATAAGAATATTAAACAGATTTTCCATTAACTTTACTGTCACTGTGTGCTGATGAAAGCAGATCCTATTCCCTAGTCTAGGTATGGCTAAGGTTGAGCAGAATATTCCTTTTTTGGTCTGAGTTATATTGAAACAAAAAATAAAGACACATGCCATTAATACATACATATATAGACCTGTCTGCGCACTAAGATATACATAAGATACAAGTCTTGCGTCGTGGGTACTACTAACTACTAGACTTTTCCATTTTACAAACCGAAATGAATATTTGTAAATCTCACAAACATTCGTGTATGTGCGGGAATCAAACGCGCGGCCTCTATTTGTCGCAAGCTAGTGTCTATGCCACACTGACTATAAATATATACAAGCACACTACTAAATTGTCAGTTGTTTATGGCTTACAGTCGAATACCCGTATTCCCGAATACATTTATCCCGATAAATGTAGATCATTCTCTAAATGTTTCATTCCATCTATATGTGCTCTTTATTTCTATCACAAAAAGGGAAACATCAAATACGTCATAAATTCCGTGCCGTCTCGAACAACGGCGCCAGAGCAAAACCGCATAGATAACCAAAGAATAAGAAAAAGTCAGAGGGGCCACTCGTTCAATTGAGCGATTCATGCCGATCCGTTCGAGTTAATGTGCACGCGGCGTGCGATTTATTAGTCCAGTTTCAATAAAGACTTGATCTATAAAAGGAAGTTAAAAGGCAGTTTATCTGCGCGGGAATAACTCGCGATTAACTACCGCCCTCGTTAGACAGCCTTTAGGAGTTATAAGTATAAGAAGAAATCCATTTATCGACCCGCGCAATTGTTGTACAAAGTATGATACCACGTATATCCATTCTAGAGTATATTTCTTATAATAGGTGAATATCCGAAGGGTCAGGCTTCGTGTTTGATTCCCAGCTAGGTAACAATAAGCTGGCTCGAAATATGGCCTTCTGACGTAGGACAAAATCAGCTTCCAGAAGGTATATTTAAATTTTTTTATCTGACTTCGAAAGGTACAAACGAGTATGTAAGTGTATTTCTATAGTGATCCAAGCAAATACCTTGTATTCCGAGATCGTTTTGTAAAATGTGTAAATACAATTGTATTTTCTTTCCTCTTCCTGGAGACTGCCTCGTGGTCTTGCGGTACAAGTATGTGCCGTGCGATCTAGAGGTCCTGGGTTGGATTCCCGGGTCGGGCGAAGTGTTATTGGGTTTTTCCATTAGGAAATTCTCAGTAGCAGCACGGAGTCTGGAAATGTGCCCGAAAAACGGCAATAGGCTCGCCCCCTATTACGTGGGACTGAAACATACCTGGCGAAATGTGGGTGGAGAAATGCATCTCTGTCTACCCCTTCGGGGAAAATAGGCGTGAGGTATGTTTGTTTGTTTTTTTCCTGTTCTATAAAAGCACAGCACTGATACTCAAACGTCGCAATTTCTGCAATGCGAAATAAACAGGTTTTTGTTATGACCGTCACAAGTTTTTGTTGCGAACTAAATAGCATCAAAGTAATAGTCACTTCAGACGATAAGATGTTTCAGGAATGTGTCTGAAAATTCCGTTTCAGACTTTCAGCTGAGGATTTTTCCAAGAAACAATATCGAGAAGCGAAATGTTTTAAAAGTGTTTTACATACTCCGCGGCGTGTCACGTCTTTTGAAAATATTTTAGCAAGACGGTTTATTTTTATTTCCATTAAACTTCCAAAACAAAGGAGCGAGGTCAGTAAGCAATTATTTAAAACATACCAAGTAATAAAAAACTTCCTAAATTTCGCGATTGCCGGGGGCTCAATTTGCTAATGACGGCAAAAATTCAGTTTAACTTAACGCGATTTAAAAATGTGGCTTGAATTCTGTTTTGAAGGAACAACGGTATATCACGGCAGTCTAGGTAGCCTTGACTTCAAATATGACTCCTTGGTACTTTGACAATCGAGTGGGCAAAATAACTAGCTACTACTATATCTATTAGCTAATATATTATGTCCTCGTGTTGATCACGGAAATTTCCTACTATTAATCAAGGTTAGACCTAAGTCTACCAGGCAGGATTAGCGTGGGTTGTTAGGCTTGTTATGTAAGAGCTGCGAAATAAGATACTGGAGGGAGATGTTAATACTACGGAGTACATAGGAGTACTATATCACACGATAAACGCCACATTTTGTCATCGTGGAGAACATATTTTCAGTTCTTATCACAAAATTTCCTTCAAATCAGAGTTCTTTAAGAAATTCTTTAAGAAATTATTAAAACTAGAAAATTTTCGTTCCACTGTGTGCAGATTAGACAGTGCGTGCAATCTTATGAATACTGAAACAACCCAAAACCTTTCCGAGCTTGGTAGATCGGGCATCTAATTCTTAAGGATTTATACAATTTTTGAATTGCCCGCTCTACTCGAATACTTGATCTATGAATAATGTAGCTTTGTAACATACCCAAATTTGGCACGCTTTAAGTGAAATATTCAGGCTAGCAAAAAGGTTCGCTGACAGTCTGAAATATAAAACGGCGCACGATACAATGTCTTGCGTAACACTTTTAATAAAAACACTATGGAAGGTTAGAATTAAAAAATACCGATACAGGCTGATATTGTATCATGTGTGGTGTGCTTTTGAGATTAATTTGATGCGGTCCAGCAATTTTAAAGAGAAACTTAAAACTCAGCTGTCCAATCTCGTATATTTAAACCTCTACATTCAAACGATATTTTTACTATGGTATTAAATATTCTTTATTGAATCTAAAAAAATGTAGAGTAAGTACGTAATGTAAGATTCAATCATGAAAAATATTCACTTTACGACCCAGTTCGGAAAGAATCTCTATAAAAGAACGGACAAGAAGCTCTTGTGTTATTTTTCGATCAAAAAGCAGTTTAGCTTTAGTTCTATGAAATAAAAATAATGCAAAATCAAATAGTTTTATGTCCATTGAAATTCTGTTTGGACCGCACTAAACTTCCTCTTAGCTCCCAGTTTACAAGATATTAAATTAAAAGCGGTAATGGCGTCGAGGTTTACGCACGCGGTTGAGAATCTCGGCGGTCGCGGGTTAAAACCCCTGGCACACACCTCTGACCTCAAAGTTACTTTACACACGCATTGAATTACTTGTTCTAACTATGAAGGAAAACATCGTGATGAAATCTGCAGACCTAAAAGTTTTTAACAATTTTTTCGATGTGTAGTCTGCAGTGATGGCCTTGAGGCTTGGGCGCGCGGTCGAGAATCTCGGCGGTCGCGGGTTCGAACCCCAGGCACACACCTCTGACTTTTCGAAGTTATGTGTGTATTCAAATTGAATTATCACTTGCTTTAACGGTGAAGGAAAACATCGTGATGAAACCTGCACACCTAAGAGTTCTTAGGAAATTCTTAGGTGTGTAGTCCACCAACCCGCACTAGGCCAGCGTGGCGGACTATGGCCTAAACCCTCTCAATGGTAGAGGAGACCCGTTCTCAGCAGTGGGCGTATATGGGTTGATGAAAAAGAAGAAGTCTGCAAACCCTCACTAAGTCAACGTGGCGGACTAAGGTCTAAGCCCTCACAATGGTGGAGGAGGCCCGTGCCCAGCAGTGGAACTTGTATGAGGTATGATGATGACAAGACAAAGAAATGTCTCATAATCTCGCATAAGAGCGATTTAAAAATGTCTGGTTTGATTTCAGCGTCGGGTAGAGTGATGTTAAGTTATTTCATTAGTCTGGAAATATACATATAGATATAGTATATGGGCTGATAATGTTGTAACGGTATTTAAAACAATATCATTCATAGATTTTTCTAGCATATCCTTTCAACAGTGAGTTATAGTAGGGCAACAGAATGGCAACGTAAACAGCATCCTTAGACCCTTAGAAGAATAAAGTGGATACGCCAAAATTACACTATAAATCTTTGCGATAAAATAAATGTCAGATTTTTCGGTGAAGATATGTTCATTTGACCAGGATTTATTTTTACCGCGTTTCCACGCCACATTATTTATCTCCCACGGACTTCATTTTCGCGAGATAATATCTTCTATTGCCCGTCCGTGGAATTTAGATCTTAAACCGCTGTGCAGTTTTGCTGTTAATTTAGAAAAGGTTATCTAATTTTTTGAGATTTGGTTCTGACGATATTTTGGTTATAAATTACAAGCAGGGATGTTATGGAGCTCCGTAACCGTAACCGAAACAATCGGATATCCGAAATAAAAAAATATCCGTAACTGTATCCGTATCCGATTTAAAATTTCGGATAGTTCCGGATAGGGGCGGAGTCTAAATAAAACGACACGTTTCGACAGGTTTTTGTTTCACCGCTCGCGCGCCACGTGAATCTTGCAGTTTGTTTGTTATTTCTTGTCATAAACAACATATCTAGTTAGTGTTTTATTTTAAAGTTTATACTTAGCTTAAAATTAGCCTTGAGTCTTGTGATATTATGCGATCAAAGTCAAGTTTCATTTTGACATTTTTTTAATCAAATAAATGCAGAATAAGCAAAATATAAATAATGCGATAGAAACTTTTCTCGGAAAGGAGTAGGTGGAACTACTTCATTGAAACTTCATCTCAAAACACCTGATGAATAGATAAAACCTATAAATAAAACCAAATTATTACATACTATTTGTGTTTATATAACTCAGCCTATCGCCGTTCACTGCTAAACGTAGGCCTCCCCAAGATAGCGCCAACCATCCCGGTCTTGAGCAGCTCTCATCCATCCGTTACCCGCCACTTTTCTCAAGTCGTCGGTCCATCGTGCTACAGGACGTCCCACGCTACGTCTGCCTAAGAGCGGTCTCCACTCCAATACTTGTCTGCTCCACCGGCCGTCCGAACGTCGGCAGACATGGCCAGCTCACTTCCACTTTAGCGTGCTTATCTTGCGGGAAATGTCGGTGACTCCGGTTCTCTGGCGGTCGACTTCATTACGAATTCTATCCACCAGAGAAACTCCAAGCATTGCCCGCTTCATAGCACGCTGGGCGACCTTGAATTTGTGGACCAGACCTTTGGTGAGTGTCCACGTTTCGACTCCGTATGTCCTTACGAGTAGGACGCACTGATTGAAGACTTTCGTCTTCAGGCAGTGAGGGATCGACGACTTGAAAATATGACGCAGCTTCCCGAATGCCGCCCAGCCTAGACGTATTCTTCGGTCTGCCTCCTGCTCGAAGTTGTGCCTGCCCAGTTGAATTGTTTGGCCAAGGTAGATGTATTCTTGGACAACTTCGAGAGTGGCATCCCCTACGACAACCGGCCTCGGGAGTACATGACGATTGTACATGATCTTTGTTTTGTCCATGTTCATCCCGAATCCTATTTGTCTTGAAGATCGGTCTAGGCTGTTAAACATTTCCTCCAAGTCCTGCAGAGACTCCGCCATGACGACGATGTCATCCGCGAATCGCCGATGAGAGATGCACTGGCCGTTAATGCTGATGCCCCGTCCTTTCCAGTCGAGTGTCTTAAAAGCGTCCTCCAATGCGTTGGTAAACAATTTCGGAGAAATGACGTCTCCCTGTCTTACCCCTCGCCGCAATTGGATTGGCTTAGTACTATGTTCTTGTTCTTGGACGGCCATCGTAGCGGCTTCGTATAGGCTTCTCATCACCTGGATGTAGCGGTAGTCAATCTGGAATCTCTGCATGGACTCCAGAACAGCCCAGGTCTCGACGGAGTCAAAAGCTTTCTCGTAGTCCACATACGCGAGGCATAAGGGATGGTTATACTCCTCAGTCTTCTCTATTATTTGCCTTAGTGTGTGTATGTGGTCTACGGTGCTAAAGCCCCTCCGAAACCCAGCCTGCTCCGGTGGTTGGAATTCATCGAATTTTCGGGCGAGACGATTCGAAATGACCCTCGGGAACAACTTATAGACATGGCTCAAGAGTGAGATGGGGCGGTAGTTCTTCAATAAGGCTTTGTCCCCTTTTTTGAAGAACAAAACCACCACACTCTTGCTCCATGCCTCAGGTGTTGTGCCAGTTTGGATGACGAAGTTGAAAAGCTTGACCAGTTCTCTCAAGACAGGAGTACCTCCTGCCTTGAGAAGCTCAGTGGTTACTCCGTCATCTCCCGGAGCCTTGTTGTTGTGAAGTTGACCGAGGGCCATTCTAATCTCCCCCAATTCGATGTCGAGAAGCTCGCCTGAGTAGTGGCGGGTCAGTCTGGCTCGCGGATCATCCACGTTGCAGGCCACAGGCGGAACTGCTCTTTGAGCATATACATAAGTTTCCGTAATACTTTTCGACCTCTCCGAGAATTTCTGGGACTGAGGTGACGGTGATGCCTTGTTGTGTTTTGAGTTTCGTCAGGTGACAACAGGAGGTGTGTGGCTTAGCGAATACTTTGGAGCCTTTATTTTGCGCAATGGCAATTTCAACTTCCAAAGCATTCGCGCGCCTTTGTGTTTATAATTTACTTCAATCTAATATCCGTAACCGAAACTATCCGAAACTTACGGATAATCCGAAATAATTTCATATCCGTAACCGAATCCGAAACCGATATAATTTTATTCCTATATCCGTATCCGTATCCGGATCCGAAATATCATATCCGGAACATCTCTAATTACAAGTGCCTAAAAATAGTCATGCTCTGAACTGTAGGATGAAGCTCTCGATCTAGCAGTCTCTGATTCGATTTCTGCTCCAGGTAATGTTATGTTAGCTTATATAACAACGTGATAAATTATGTCAATACGTGGCGAACAAAATCTGTTAAAGAAATCGTTTTCAATGTAAAAACATTTTGTACATTTAATAATTCATATATATTCACAATTAACACGACTTTCACTCAATACACAATTAAGAGGCAAAACTTTGTAAGCCCATTGCCGCCTTCTAAGAGGCTAATCTAAACAACCCACTATTAAAACTTTCCCCGCAAATTAATTTCCCACTTTACCCCATTAATATTAAAGTTAATATTCCAATGAACCAACAACAACACTAAGATTTTCACACTTCCAACAATAGCTGCCTTGTATAGTGATTTAAGTAATTACTACCCGTGAAATGTTTAATACATTCGGTCGTTCATTCATTCGGTCCATTCGTTCGTTCATTAATGGATGGCTGTTTAAAATTCCCATGTTTATGTACGAGTATAGATAACAAATGCTACATGTTTAATAAAAGTGTTCTATATGATAATAAGGGATGTAGTGGATACATATTCTGTCGCGAATAATGATCGAATTTTTATGAAGGCCTCTTGTGTATCCCTAATGTATATGAACAGATATATAAGTATAAAATAGTAAGTGTATATTTATATAGTCATAATAAACAGAGCCATATTACTCTATGGAGAACATCCAGATCAAGAGTTGAGATCAGATACAAATATGAAATTGTTAATTCAGTTTAATTTTAAACCCTTTTTTGTTGGTACGTTCTGTGGTGGTACTTTTATAGAAGCCATCTGTAAGCTTTATTTATCTTTATTTAACAAAAGCAATTTGACATATTAATGTTAAGATCTTAACCACACAATAAATAATTATAAACTACTTATTACACAACGCGTAACGCTTGACTCTACCCAAAAAAACCTTTCAACTCCAACTAGTATTAAATCTAAATACCCTAAGTTGCCTTTTCATATTCCTAATCCGACCACCGCGAGAGCCGCATTAGTCCAAACCGTTTTCTCCAAGCCAATACATCACAATATATTGTCAATTTGTATTTTCGATCAGACAAATTGTACTCGAGTTAGGAACAAACATCGGGCCCATATAAATTATTCCGTTGTCAATAACCAAACGATTGATAGCCCGATACGTGACTCATTTTAATGGGTCCCTAACTCGATGTAGCATTGGCATGATAGTTATTGCTTAGCCCAGTTATTTTTCTAATGGCATGGAATATGAAGTGCATGATGGCCTAAAGGAATATATACTGGTTGGTATGATTCCCAAGCATTTGTTTGGCAGTCAAAGGATTTTACCCGAGCCTTTTTCAAATCCGGTATTAAAAGTAAGGCTATATATAGAAACATATAATTTCACGAGGAGTTTCTAAGGTATGTGGAGTGAAACGACTGGTCTGAGGATGAGATTTACTATGGTGTAACGTCTTTCGTTTGTAAAGAAGTATTTAACTGTGGTACTTGTGCGGGGTGGTACAATAGTCTCTACACTAAGAACTGATACAAATAGAAGAATTGAAATAAAAACACTTTGAAATAAAAAGTATTTGACAGCCCGTGGCGCCAGCTACACACCAGCTTCCGAAACGAGAGGCCGAGGGTTTGATCCCCGCACCGATTAAATGTTTGTGTGATCACGAATATTTCTTTCTGGTCTAGGTATTTATGAATTCAAGAAGGTCTCTCATATTTTTTGATACTCACGATAAAGGTTTTCATTGTAGGGCCAGAACTATATATATAATATTGTGTTAATTATATTTTGTGTGAATCGGCACAAGGGATTAGCCTATTTTAATACCGTGTCTGGCATACATAGTTGTGTATATTAAGTGGAGGACTGCCGAGTCACCAGTGTCAAGTCAGCCGATACGGCTATTGAAATGCGCCTGTGAAATTCGCAAGATTAGCATATTCAAGTTCCCAGGTTGGGCTATCAATGACGACTGTGGTCGGGTAGACGTATCGAGTTTCTACTCGCAGTCTCTATTGGATCAAGTCAAGAGGAGAGTTTCAATAGTCTACAATTTATTTATAAATATTAATACAGCCAACACTTCTGAACACACACTAGGATATACGTCCTGTGTCAAGGGTATCAGAAACTACTGTCTTTTGTTACTTTGTAGTGATGATACCTTATACATGATTAAGTTATAAAGCAAAAGAATCATCCATGACATCCTTTGGCGGCAACTATAGGATAGATATTCAGAAAGGAGTATACAGGTTGTTAAAAGGTCGTGAACGAAAAATAAAAAAGTTATATTTAGGATTTTGTTGGCGTCAATGTATTGTAATCCAAGTAACTATTACCTCAGTTTTGGATTTGAAGGGAGTATCAATTTTATATAAGTAATGAATTATCTCTTAGTTACTACAATATAATTGCACCTTGGGGTATAAAACTGGGAATGTGTGCTTAATTTATTGAGCAACATGAATGAGCTTCTGAATTTACATTTTAATTTTCAGACGTTCACATAAGTTTCTCGGCATTTTCTTAATCCAATATGTGAGTTCCTAGGACTTCTTGGCGTTTGAATCAAACTTTCTGAATATCTTATGAAGTTGCAGGCATTAAGGAAACGAACTGATCTCATTTGCATATTCATCTTCGTTTTCAACTTGCAGATTACGATTGTATTGATTTCTTTTATTTGGGCAAATTAATTCACGGGATTCAATTTTATGCAGGATCCTAGCATCATTATTTTAATTTATTGGTATTGAATATTGCTTTCGGGATATGCTTGTCAGTGGTGGTACTTCTATTGAATCACAAAAGCGTTTCCCAAATCACTAGGCACGGGCTTCCTCTAAATCTGCGAGTGTTTTAGGCATTACTAAATTAACATTATTTGAAAATCTTTATGTTCAAACGCCACAATTATTTCGTAAAAAATCAACTTCAAGTGGTCAAGGTGAATCGTGTCTAGCGCTTAGACGTTTATGGGTTAATAAAGATATAGATCAAAACAAAACAAAACATCGGATGTATAGTCTCGTATTAAAATAAGTTTAGGCTGCGACTAAAACTACAATTAAATCGATTTTCGTATTTATCGATTCTGTTAGCAAGGACATTTTTAAAAACCCTGTAACATTTGCTTCTAATAGCTATTCAAGCTTGTTCGTAGCTGTGTCAACAAAACAATGTCAGGTAACTAGCAATTTGGGAACAGTTTGTAAGGCTCAAACAACGGTCGAACTTGTAGCTGACCTACCTTAATAAACGACGGAGTTTTGATACTTTACCGTTCTAGTTTTGCAGGAACTTCGTTGAAATTAGTAGGTTTTGGTACAACCCAAGTTTTATTCATGTTAGCTGAAGATAACAAAGACTAAGGCCTGGAACATCAGTTATAAAGAAGGTTACCAGTAGTAGAACGTATATGGACTGATGATGATAGAAGAAGGTCATTCTAGTACTAAACTATTAATACTTACCACTGCAAAACTCATTAAAATGCTTTGTCTCTGAATTTTATCGTATGTGCAATCTTAGTGATGACTGGTTGGTTACCTGTGAACAAAACAATTTACATAGTTATTATCTGTGGTTAAAATGTTGCAACAAACTATATATCTATTCTAAATGATGTAACTATCTAGACACATATTGTTTCCCAAATAATAGACAGAGACTACAAGTCTTAACGATCCTTTATCCCTTTCCATACAAACCGCATACATCTAATACGGATTGTTGTATGGAAAGCCTCCATTTTTTTATTTTCTTATTTGGCCGAAACCTAGAAAATCTGCCATTCTTGCTTAGTTCTTCAGGTAACAATATTCAAAGCATCAATATTTTATCATTTGCTATTTATATTTGCGTTAACCTCGACATCGCCAAGACGTCATACCTTTGTTCCTTTGTGTACTTAATTAGATCCACGGCATTCATGCGCTCTTAAGAAGTTTAATTAATTATTTTATTAAAATTACCGTCCTCACGGTTTGGGGGATTAACTCAAAGGAATGTTGGGGATATTTTATTAATTGCCTCCTGAGCGCCCGATACTTGCTTATTGACAATTAATATTACAAACGCTTAAAATATTTTAACTTTAGATACTTGAAGTTACCGTTTAGAATCAAGCAATGTAAGCAAGCATGCACATTTTCCTTTGGTTCTAATGGTTACTTAATTACATTACATTAAAATTGTATACTTTAGAAATTATAGCAAATCATATGTGATAATCTGTATTTGCAACATCTAAATCTATATGGTATTTTTTAGATTTAGATAACATTTTTATCATTAATATAATTTAAATAGTACCTTCTCGAATATATACTAAGCAGTGATGGCCTCGAGGTTTAGGCGCGCGGTCGAGAATCTCGGCGGCCGTGGGTTCGAACCCCAGGCACACACCTCTGACTTTTCGAAGTTATGTGTGTATTCACATTGAATTATCACTTGCTTTAACGGTGAAGGAAAACATCGTGATAAAACCTGCACACCTAAAAGTTCTTAGGAATTTCTTAGGTGTGTAGTCCGCCAACCCGCACTAGGCCAGCGTGGTGGACTATGGCCTAAACCCTCTCAATGGTAGAGGAGACCCGTGCTCAGCAGTGGGACGTATATGGGTTGATGATGGCTTCTCGAATATCCATGTTTGTTTCGTAAACAAGTCGGACCAGAAAAACATTTAAGTAAATGTCACAAGTTAAATTTAAAAATACATCGTTGACTAATCATGTGACATTAATATTCGTACAATTTTAATATCCATGGCAGGATATCGACTTCCTCTGCTTTATTTATTAGCAAATGTGTTAACCTTTTTAACTAACGTGATCAACATATTTTGTTATACTTAATTAATGAATGTTAATTTATTGCATGATTTATTTCGGTCACTTTTAGTGTTATTGTTGATTTAAGTAATCGTTGTTAGCCTTCGTAGGTTAAAGAATTTGGCCAATTGTTAATATTTCTTGTAATCATCATCATCATCATCAACAGCCCTTAATTCGTCCTCTGCTGGACATAGGCCTCTCTTATGGCGCGCCACTGGGCTCGATCTTCGGCTCTCCTCATCCAACCACTTGTAATACCATTAGTTTTTTTTTAGTTTATTACATTCTTTACATTGGCTACATAAGTCAGCTGTAAGTTTTGAATTAAGTAGCAAAATAAAATAATTGATATCCTTAAGCTTTTTGAGATACTCCTTGCGTCGTGCTCTCAGTGTTATTAAATCAGATAATAAATAATCTGGGATACAGTTTTTCTTCGATGGCACTGCAGTAAAAATGCATCGATCTGACCTAGAAATTGTTTCAAACGAGGATAAAGACATAGCAAAGATGTCTTATAACAGTCGCATTACCGGAAAAATACTTTTCGGTTCCACAAACACATAGATATCAACTTTGATCCCGAATCTTGCAAAATTAAATTTTCACCGCGATCTGCAGATTACGATTGAGATAAGAATAGAATAGCCGTATTGATGACTTTACAATCATACCCATTTTATCCATTGATTCATTTATTTATCATCAGCCCATACGTCAGCATTGCTGGGAACTGGATTCCACAATAGGAAAGGTACAGGCCACAACCCAGGTTTACTACTGATTAATGAATTACACACCTTAGAGATTCCTAAGAACTTATAGGTGTGAAGGTTTCCTCATGTATTCTCCCACTGCTACAATCCTTAAAAAGTTAGAGGTGAGTCTGGGATCAGATTCCATGACCGTCGAGATTCTCCCCCACGCTTTGAAGCCTCGTTCACTATAAAGTCAGTATACAGCTAAAATATTGCCCCAACTGCTAACATATTAAATACTTGGCACAAAATTTTCAATCCGAGTTCCTGAAAGGCAAAGGGGATAATCCCATTCAGCCAGGCGTGCTATCCCACCTTTTGATAGAAATACTTCTCAAGTGCTCGTATAATGCAGAATTTACCTATACCTTCTATTGGAACGCGTTCGTTGCGGCTTACATTAATGCTGACCTTTTGATCGTGGACGACCGCACTGCGCTTTTGGCAAACGACTGCCTACGCCCCCAGGGTGGAGTGGAACTAATAAAAATTGCAGTTCTTTACCTCAATGATGCGGACGTAAACATTACAAATACTGGCTATAGCTGCAATAGAAAGGCAATGGTGGCCTCGAGGTTAAGCTCGCGGTCAAGAATCTTGAAGGTCGCAGGTCAAAAACCCAAAGAGTTTTAGGGGTTGTGTGTGTATTCACAATAAATTAACACTTGGCTTAACGGTGAAGGAATATATTGTGATAAAACCTGCACACCTAAAAGATCTTAGGAATTTCTTAGGTGTGTAGTTCGCTATCTCGCACTAGGCCAGCGTGGTGGACTAAGGCCTAAACCCTCTCAGTAGTAGATGAGGCCCGTGGTCAGCAGTGGCACGTATATGGGCTGACGATGATGATGATACGCAATAGAAGTCCCAGGTCTATTTCTCTCATCAGCATGATTATTATTGTACATTAGCACGAATTCTATGTTTATTCTATTTAATATACCCATATCAGCCATAGCTAGGCTAGGTTTCACTGTATTTCTCGTAAACTTATGTATTTCTGCACCCACATTTCACTTAGTATACATTTACAATGTATCCTATTTCAATCCAACGCTTACAACCAATAAAATACTTATTATAAGTATTACATTACAAATCAACAAGCCTTCAATATAGTATACCCTACCTTTAACCATCCAAGAATACCCCTCACAATGTAATTATAGGCACAAAGTTCATGATTGCAAGGTCGCCGACCGCGTCCGTCTGCCAGAAAAACTATAGTCCCTTTCTTCGGCAAAGATAAACAAGGCTGGCGTTACGTCGCCTTGTAGCAAAACAAGCTAATCAAATTGCCGCCGCCCGCTTTGCCGGTTCACTGTTTCTACGCAGGCCTTTTTTTCTTATTAACTTTGTCGTTTGAAGGGAGGTATTATCTTTGTTTCGTTCTGTACGGAAAGGCGACTGTGACCGTGTAGGATACTAGGTGCTGATCGTGACTCCGTATGTTAAACATTAGACTATAATGTTTTGTCGTAATTTTATTGCTGCTTGGTTCTTTTTATCTCAGGGTCATGGTACGCAGCCTTTTTAGACAGAAGGGCTATCATACATCATAAGACGTTTTTTTAAATCGGACCAGTAAAAACAAACTCTATAGATGAGAGTATGGATAGATTGTTATTAAATGCACCAAACAGTCACAAACATAATTCTGACCCCACATTAAGAGACTTTTCGATCTCTCAAACACCCACACCCGAAATACGAAGGCACGAAGATCGAATCCAAATAGAACCATCTATCTACCCACAGGCTGCCTAATTTAAATAAATAAAATAATACAAAAATATATCTCAATCATCAACAGCAGCGTGTTAATCCAATATGCGCTGGTGGTGGCACAAAAATAAATAAATTACATTCCGCTTATTCCCAAAATGAAACTATTGTTGAATTTTAACCCGCCGCTACCCGCAGACCGAATGGCGTCAAATGATCCGATATCACGCGAACCGCGCGTCCGCACCAGGGATGTTATGGAGCTTCGTAACCGTAACCGAAATAATCGGATATCCGAAAAAAATCCGTAACCGTATCCGCATCACAAGTTTCGGATAGTTTTGGATAAGGGCGAAGTCTAAATAAAACGACATGTTTCAACAGTAGCATCTTGCAGTTTGTTTGCTATTTTTAATCATAAAATAACCTGTTTAATAACTAGTTAAAACCCGTATACAACGTAATACTTGTGTTAATAATTTACTTCAATCTAATATCAGTAACCGAAACTAACGGATAATCCGAAATAATTACATATCCATAACCAAATCCGAAACCGATATAATTTTATACCTTTATTCATATCCGATTTCAGCTCCGAAATATCATATCCGTAACATCCCTAGTCCAAACACAACGAAATGGTACAGCGTTAATATTTTACATGTTTTACTTAATTAAAATCGAAATGTGGGGGAGTTTTGTATCGAACAATCACCCCACGAGGTAACTACATGCAACTGTCACATATTTCTGACCCCTGCCTAAGACCCCCTCTTTGTTTTTGGGTATCAGAAGTATATTTATTTGTGATTCAGAAGTTTAATACATTTCTTCTTTTTTCATCACCTAAGTTTCGCTAACAAGTGTTAACCACGTTAAAAGACGAGACTAAAATGGATTTTTATTAAAGTGGATTTAACCGTTGCCAGCCTCCTGGGGGATGTCGTCACCACATTAAGATATCACACCAGGATGATCGACGTTATGAAATTAAACCAAGTAATGAACCTCAATGAGCCTAAGCGAGCCTAGTTTTCTACCCTGCAACGGTAAAACAGATATTCAACTAAAAGGAGTTACGTAAAGATTTAATAAAATACTTTTTACAGCACACGCAATGCTGCAACGATGTCTCGACACGACATCGAAGTCATGACGAATGGTAAACGACAGTATTTTTGTCATAAATGCGTGTCGCGCGTAGACAGACTTAAAACATGTTTTACGATCTCCGTACATGAATGTTGGATGGATTTAAAACATCAGATTAGGATCTTGGCTTGATTTATATTCGTTTTTGGATGCTAAACGTTTTGTTAAAAGATTTAGTTGGACGAAAAAGTGCTAAATGTTATCTTCGTATCAAAACCGATTTTTATAAGATTTATTTAGTTAGTTTGTTAACCCTTATATACGGAAGGGTTGAAGCAATTCCTACGAGACTTTCATTAGAACATGTATAGTTTACTTTTAGACAACTGATTTAAGCTTATTTAATTAGTCTGTTTTCATTCGGAAGCCAGCGATCTATTTATATCACTCATAATTAATCAAAGACCATTACTAAGTCAGTACTGACTAAGCTCCCGACTAACAATATTACTGTTCCTGATAAACCTATGATAATAACTGCATTATCAAATGTTACACTGCATGCTGAATGTTAGGCTAAATTGGAAACGGCGTCTCAGAACCGACAAAATTAATTACAGCCGACCAAATTAATTTTCATTCACGAGCTTTGCAGAATGGACATGCGCAAACTGAACGTAAAAGGGTCAAACATAGGAACAGTAATGACGGGGTAGTTGGTCCTGCTATAGCCCTATAACGTAAACTCGAAACTAGCGTGTGAAACGAGGTTCGGTTTTAATCCATCGAGGCAATTTTTGTATAATCCACTAATATTTTCAGGTCTGGGTGTTTGGGAGACCGCAAAAGCTAATAGCTTGTGATACCGCCGACAGACTCATGTCTTAGTGTGAGGTCAGAATTATGTATCGTTGGGTGTAATTATTGTTGTCATCATAATCATCAACCCATATGCGTCCCATTGCAGGGCACGGACCTCACCTAAAAGTGACAGGATTTTAAACTGGCCTAGTACACGTTGGCGGACTACACACCTAAGAAACTCCTAAGAACTTTAAGGTGCAGGTTTCCTCATGATGTTTTTCTTCACCGTTAAAGCACATTCCATACATCACTATTATACAACTATTTTTAAATGTCGATTTGTAATATTTCCTATGCTAAAAATATGACAGACACAGACACCCAAATATTAAGCTACTATTTACTCCTACAGTTACACTCGCACTCCAAAATCCAATCATTATAAACTGACACTTTACTGGCCAAAATGCACTAGAAAATATCGCCTTAAAACCGAATCGAGTACAAATCGTCGAGAAACTTTTTAAGCTGCAGAATATTCTCGGCGCATTCTTGGCAGACGTGACGTAACGAGGTGCGACGAGTCTGCTATCGACTGCGATTTTTCACACATAGACCACGTAAGGGGCTATCTCCACACGCGAGAAACACGCTGCGTTTGCCGCACTCTTGAAATCGATCGGGTTCAATGTTGTTATGGACTGTGTTTATGAATTGATTGTTATATGTCATTATGATATTAAAATGTAGTGTTAAAGTGCTTATGTTATATTTTAAATCTAATGATAAAATGCATGCATGTTAGTGTCATTTCGGCGTTGGTATGTCAACTCAATTGGTTTGGACTCAAGATAGTAATCTTGAGTTAGTAATGTCACTATACGTAATAAAAAGCAGCTTTTCACATATTTCTATTTTATCTCTCATTCCAAATACATGTCTACTTTTAAGCGAATTCGCCTCATAGTTAGGCTAGCATAATGTACATAGGTGGAATTTTCACATCTATTTTTTCACTCATCACTTAATGTACTTGTTATAGTTAATAATACATATATATTTGAAAATTCAGAGTTTTAAACCTGATATATAAACCCTCGTTCACAAGTAATATAGTTCATTACTCAAAACCATATAACGTACTAACTTTTAACATTCGCTTTCTATATAATTTAATCTTTTTATGGATCAGTGTAGACACTTCTATAACAAGATTCCCAAGAATAACTGAGCGGCTCTGAAGAAGTTTAGAGACAATCGAATTTAAACTTTGCGCAGATGCCCCTAACTGAATTTCAGAATGCATTTATGATAAAATGCTTTGTTTTAGTTAATACCTACTATTAAATATGAATTTAAATATTCAAAAAAATGTTTTTTATATACTCCGAAATTTCACTCGCATTAAATTATATTTCCCGGGATAATAAAAAAATATTGTCAGTCCATAACAATATTTCTATGTAAACGGTCAAGATTTGAACCCACAACCGCAAAGATGTCGCCTCAACCGACTACATGGTCAATCCTTAAGGCCATCATGACTTTCTAACTATTAAACTATTAACCCGAAAAACCTTGAGTAAACTTTGCGGTTTCCTCTAATATGGAAGCACTCCCTTATTTGTAATAAGGTCGCAGATTACACAGGTCACCTAACATCCCAAGTTGTGCCAACGTAACCATATCTATTACCATCCGGCCTTTTGAGTTCCAGTATGTATTTGAATTTTTAGTCTGGCTATAAATATTGTTACGTTTAACAAAGAAAACATAACATTCGAATTCTGGTATCCCTGACTACTTCGATCAATATAGATTTGATCGAAGTCTGGCTATAAAGGTGGTTATATACTACTTTGTATTCGACTTTTGTTACTGTGGTGTTTAATAAAGGATAATAAATAAATTAAAATTAATATTTTTTAAAAATAGCGAGAAATCTGAGGGCTAAGTATAACTAAGTAGCTCATATTCGTCGGGGAAAGTAGTTCGACGTTTATGAGAACATTTTTCCCACGCGCAGCGAATTGCATTGTGACCATTATTGAAATATAAAAAGGGTTGATTGACGAAAAATATTTCATCGATCGGTGTTCGCTGTAATTACGCCGGCCGGCTGTAACTGACCACGTTACTTGGCGGTATATGTTGGAAATATTTAATACAACAAAAAATAATTTATTTAGTTCATACTTTATTGTATTTATCATAAGTTTTGCTTAATAAATAAATAAATAAACCTACAACCAAAAAGCTTATTTAAGACGATGATCCTTTCAATTTTTAAGCACGTTAAAGTTTACTAGAAAGGAAAGCTTTGGAAGAATATGCATATATTCAGTCAAATAACAGATTTTGAGTTTTTTAAACCCGTGGCGCAGTTGGCTAGGCATCAGCTTACAAATGACCAGCCGCGGGTTCAATCCTCGCTCTGAGACATGTGTTTGTGTGATCCTTTAAAAATGTTTCAGATTAGGCATTTGCCAATGCGAAGATTTACCTAGTTTTTGATAATCACCATAAAAGACTTGTTTTTATCGTAGGGTCAGAACTATATATGTGATTGTTGAGTGAATTAATATTAAGAACACTTAAAAACAATAAAATAAGTACACACAACAACAACAACCCCTAAGCAGAAATCTTTTAATAAATAATAATAAGTCATATATTTCTTTATCTTCTTTGCCTGGTCTACCGAAAATCACTTTATTACATTTTAATATTTCTGCAGCACATGTGACGTAACACATTGATTTTTTAAATCTACCCACACTAAAATAATATCAAAATGAATGACGCTGTGCGACATTTTATTAATAAACTTTGAAACGGACGCGTCGACCGGCGTGGCGGTAAATTACAAGCAATTTGGTGCCCACAAAAAGTCATTAATTCGACTTTAATTTCGTAGCCCCAGCGGTAACAGTCAATGGTACTTTATTGTTATGCTCTATGCCGGTCATTTCCGATATTATTTTATTAAAACCAAGGGTTTATTATGTGGTAATGAATACTGCTTCTTATCTATTCTGTTAGTATAATGAGAGAAAATTTGATTGCTACGGATAGGATCAAACTGGGTCGTGGTTTCGCGGCACATGTGTTGAGCAATTAAAAGGTCCCGGGTTCGATTCCTAGGCCGATTAGTGTGATCTGGTTTTATGAATTACGAAATTCACTTGTCTGAAAGTTTGCTCTAAAATCCTGGCGAAATGTGGATATACTTTTGCTTATTCCTTCGGGGAGTAAAAGGATGAAATTATGTACCTACTTCTTAAGCCAATTTGGATTATTTTTTGTATGAATTTAAATCAGACCTTGAAAACGAACATTACTCGTTTTCATAAAATACAAAATTCTAGTCTAATATCTACTACATACTGAGAATTTCTAAAAACCCAACATCTCATTTATTTTTCTCAATGTAAACAGACTATCCAATCCTACCAACTATTTCGTATAGCAAAACATCTCGCAATAATGAATGTGGAATAAAGAGCGAGTTCTGTAATACTGGACAACCCTTCCCTCTACATTCATTCCAAATGTTACAACGCAAAGCGGAGTATTAATCATAACGGGGTGCATACATACCCGGATTTAGGTCAAAAGTGTATAAAGTACACTGTCAGTAATTGGAGGGTGAACAAAATGAGAGAAAAAGGTCGGTGGTATGTTTATGCTTGGACCGGTCTAGTTGGTTATGGTTTCGTGTGTTTTCCAACTAGGTAATGGTTTTCTGAGTAATTTGCGGGATGACAAAGATTCCTTAGATTCTGTGCTTCATTGGCGTCAATACCGTGTCTGTCTGTGTCTCGGGTGTGTGGTGGAATAGAGCGATTACCCAGGTCCGACCTATAAGAGTCTAATTTTTAGAAATTCAATGTCTCAATATGCGAGTGTACTTTTTGTGATTAATCGTAAAAGTCCTGACAATGTAGCCATATTCATCGCATATACAATATACAATTATATACATAACCTCACCCCTTCCATAGAAGCCCAAAAACCCAGCTTGCCTTAGAAAATTCCGAATAATAATCCTGAACCCATAATTAAACATTATACACTAAACATTACATAATTACCGTTTAACGTTTTCGGCCTTCTATGGACCGCCACTTCAAGTAAAATACAACATATTCATCCTGACACGCAGTAATGTCAGTAAAAGGTACTACAAGGGATGAAGACGGTCACTATACACAAGTGCAACAAATTACCCGTGTATCCGTTTGCGCCGAATTGGCCATTTGAATTGGCAAAATTTATTGAATCCAGGTACACGAATAGCGTCGTTCAGGTGCCAATACTAAATAATGCCACAATGCTTGCAACGTGCTTGGGCCCAAAGAATTGATTACTCGATCTGCTATGTTTACACACTCGGATTCGGAACGTGTTTGCTCAAGTTGTCGACACGGCCGCGGAGTTTTACGAGTGTGTATATGGAGCGGAGTTTCTGTGTAATTGAATGGTCGTTGATCGATTGTCTTGCCTTTTTAGTTGATTTCAGGAGTTTGAAAAGTGAAACGACATGTCTGATGATAATGAATTGACCATTTCAAGTTATATGAAGACATCGTGACGAAACCTACAACCCTAAGTCTTAACACTAAGCTGTGTGATGGACAAAGGTCTATTACAGAAAGCAGTGATATTTATAGCAAAATGACTACATTGTTATCTTGTGGTAAGTACGATATAAATTGGGCATTATCCGGTTGTTTTTATTGTTATAATAATTCTGACTATACAGGGTGTATTTAGACCGTGATCGAAAACTGAGGCAGGTAATAGCGATAGTGATTATAAACCCCCTGGCATTAAAGAAAATCCCGACAAAAAATAAAATTTTTGAGGTTTTCCATACAAACCACATAGTTTTAACACCCATGGTTGTATGGAAAACGACAAAATTTTTATTCTTTGTCGGGATTTTTAATATCGCCACTGGGTTTGTGATCACCCTCGCTATTACCTGCCTCAGTTTTCGATCACGGTCTAAATACACCCTGTATACAGAGGGTAAAGAATAATAGAGAAGGCCCGTGCCCAGCAGTGGGTCGTACAAATAGAATGCTGATGAAGATGAAGATGATGATGAATTGAAAACAGTCGACATAATAATGACTCCAGTCTACCGTTTTACTATACTTTCTGCATGCATTTCTTCATTTACCTAAAACCACTCTAGGAAAACATTACTTGGGCTGTCAAAAATATTACTCCTAACAAAAAAGACATTACATTCTCTTTAAGATCGCTCTAGCGTTAAAAGTACATTGTACATCATAACTCGAGCATTTGAATAAAAAGTAATGTTTTATATAAAACCTACACTTAGGAATTGAAAATATTCGTTACCTTTTCATGAAAAATCTCAGTAGTATCTTGACAGCCTTGTAGCCGACACTAGCTCGAATGAGAGGTTGCGGGTTCGATCCCCACACCGAGACAAATATTTATTAGGGTCTGGGTGTTTGTGAGACCGAAAAGTCCCTCGTAGCTTCTGGTGCCCTAAATACAAGGCTTGCATCTTACTGTAGAGGTCAAATTGCCCATGGATGTAATTTCTTTATTACAAAAAATATTATCCATTTTAATCTGGCTTCATCTCATTTAATTTACTGGATGTGAATCCCATATAAAGTTTTGACTTGCAATTGTATGTGTATTATATATTTTAATATTGTTGGTATGTACATCAGTCTTTGCAAGAATAAAGAATTAATCATCTCGGTTACCCGGTCAATTTACTAAAAGACATTGTAGTCTTTTAACCCATAATTGACAGCCCCCGTGGCGCAGTTGGCTAGACACCAGCTTGCGAAACGAGAGGCCGCGGGTTCGATCCCCGCACCGAGACAAATGTTTGTGTGAACCACAAATATTTGTTTCGGGTCTGGGTGTTTGTGAGACCGAAAAAGTCTCTCGTAGTGTCTGATACCCACGACACAGGTCTTTGAACCTAGTGTGGGGTCAGAGCTATGTATGTGACTGTTGGGTGTATTTATTTAATTACAGTTCAACCTACATACCTACTTTTGAAATGAGTTGCCATCGAAGATTCAAAAAGCTAAATCGCTGTTCAGTTTCAAAAGGCTTCACAGAGTTCACTCCTTAATACATAACGATTGAAATGTTGGAATAAGTAATATGTTGCACGTGTTTGCTTATATTATAGCTTTTTATTTGCTGTCTATAGTAAGTATTATTTTTACCTCCTATTTAATGCGCACCGCTTTTAAATGTATAAGTTTTATATGTGTGTGTGTGTGTGTGTGTATGTATATATCGACCTATGCATAGAATAAGGTTACTTATGCTTATAGCACCAAAGTACTTTTTATGTCTATAATAGAGTTAAAATTGATTATACATTGCACTAGTGAAGTAATAATGATCATAAATTTTGTTGTTATTTGAAGAACATACAAATTTACTGATAATTTTGTGCCCAATCAGGTTTAAATCGCTGAAAAAGAGAAGTTGTTCAAAAGCACATATAACTTTATTCTGCGCATAGGTCGATATGTGTACTTATTACATAAATTTATTAATATTATTTTTGAAAACAACTGCCAGAACTACAAGTTTTAATTTCAATCCCTTATGGTCAGTCCCATCGCAGTTAGCGATAAGACCTTTTTAGTAGCATTTTTTTAATGTCATTAATTTTATTTTTCTCGAGTTTACTAAGGTTTTGCAAAATAGTAAAAAATAATAATAAATAAATAAAAACAGAAATATAACTTTCAGTTACTCTCGCCCTGTACCCTAGATACCGGTTAAGTCCTTTCATTAGAGTTTCAAACAAGAACTAAGAAATTTAATAAGACCTAAACAAACTAGGGTCACATCCTGAAAACTAAATAAGGGAACACGTGCTACAGTTCTACGTGGGCAGAAGTGACCTTGGCTGAAACCTTAAGTTTTTTAGTTCGGTATTAGTGTGGACAACTTTCTTTCTCCTTTGGAATATATAGACTCTTTGCGATTGAAAAGGTTTAGTATTTTCCAATTTCCTGATTTGGTGAGTGTTTTTAATTTTTTATAGAATCAAGATGGGAGATGTGATGGCCTCGAGGTTAAGGCACG
Source organism: Cephonodes hylas (assembly GCA_030295005.1). Taxonomy (NCBI): domain Eukaryota; kingdom Metazoa; phylum Arthropoda; class Insecta; order Lepidoptera; family Sphingidae; genus Cephonodes; species Cephonodes hylas. The sequence goes on along the minus strand of AP025386.1, from coordinate 4,592,667 downwards.
CAGTCGAGAATCTCGGTGGTAGTGGGTTCAAGCCACAGGCGCACTCCTCTGACTTTACGAAATTATGTGTGTTTTTGCAATGAATTATCAAGTATTTTAACGGTGAAGGAAAACATCGTGACGAAACCAGCACACTTTAAAACCCTCTCAATAGTAATGAAACCCATGTCCAACAGTAAGATGTATATATACGTCGGCTGATGATGACACATAGATTCAATACAGCAAAGTCTCGACATGCAAGTCTAGCAAAACGTAGATGTGGAAATTTAACTCGTAAGAAACACGATCATGTTGAAAGAGACTATTTTCCGCTCTGTGAATTCGCAAAAATTCGCACCTAATAAATTTGGGCGGGTTCAAAAACCTAGATAGATTCTCCATTTTCCTCCTGTTGTAAATCTGAAGTTCGCGGGTAAGTGCCGTGTTTCGTGTTACCCCCTCCTCCTCCCACGTCCCCTGCCTCCTCTTGAACCCCTTCAACGCCCCCTATGCTGTGTATCACAGAAACATCCATTAGCCCTGTTTTGGAAAAGTCTGAAATGTAAAACAAAGTGAAAAGCCTTAAAAAATAGCGGCGGTGTTTCGTTTGTTGCACGGGCTGTGGCGTGAGCGGGTTCACGAGCGGAGCGAGAGCGGATTTAATTTCGAAGTTACGATGAGATCAATTTGATTAATTAAAACGTAGGCATTTAAAAATATTATAAAAATTTTAGTTAATTTCCAAGTAATATTGTCCTATCCTGGACTGGTCCTGGGTTCGTTTCCCTAGTCGGCCTCGGACGAGATTCTTTCATACATTTGAGGAAAAATTGAAAACATTTCAATCTACAATATCGCCCAACGACACATATTTCAAAGACATTGTTAAAAAGGTTCATAAAATCCATCTCTTCGAGAATACATAGTATATAAATTCATTTGAACCCCGACTTATTTCCGCACTGGAGTGCGTAAGAGTTCCCGTGCATTTATTATTCACGAAACGAGGCTGCGACATCGAGTTTAACTTATTTATAAAAGACAAAACGCGGCCCAATCTCACCCTTGAAAATGAACAATTGAGTATACGAAGTTTCATAAGCATTCTGTGAAGAAACTCGCTGCTAAATTTGGAGGAAGTGTTTTTGCGATTTATACTCCCGGTCTTAGTAGGTTAGCGTTTTATTCTATGTCATAAAGAGATTGTAATATTATTTTTCGCCTAACACGAGGTCGATACTGTAATTTTACAATTTGGTTTACCTAGGAACCTAAGATTAGTCAATCATATATTTGACAGCAGTGATGGCCTCGAGGTTTAGGCGCGCGGTCGAGAATCTCGGCGGTCGCGGGTTCGAACCCCAGGCACACACCTCTGACTTTTCGAAGTTATGTGTGTATTCAAATTGAATTATCACTTGCTTTAACGGTGAAGGAAAACATCGTGATGAAACCTGCACACCTAAAAGTTCTTAGGAATTTCTTAGGTGTGTAGTCCGCTAACCCGCACTAGGCCAGCGTGGTGGACTATGGCCTAAACCCTCTCAATGGTAGAGGAGACCCGTGCTCAGCAGTGGGCGTATATGGGTTGATGAAGAAGAAGAAGAAGATGTTTGACATAGCCGCTACTTAGTAAATTTACGATGCGAGTAACATCAAGTATTTTGTTAACGTGTGACAACCAATATCAGCCATTTTCCTTTAAGTTTTTATCATTGATCGTGTAATCGTAGTAGAATGAAAAGTTAATAAGGGGCGACACTCGACCCCATACAAAATACCGTCTATTTCCATCTTATCTTATTCAGCTGTTCTATGATAGAAATCATCCAGTAAAAGTAAAGCGTAACAAAGCTACTTTCGTATTTATAACATTACTATAAATATAAAAAATGCTATTACATTTTTCTCAACGTCAAACAAAAAACGATTTCACAAAATGCTCTACAATATTTATTGTAAGTACAATATTAAACCATTTCTCCGGCGAGATCTATTCCTCGCATTTGGAACATGTAAACACATTTCTTTCAATATTTACGTCGTTTCGCAACCGTTGTAAGTGGCAGGAATCTTCTCATAGCTCTGTAAACATTATTACATCTGTTTTTGTCTCTTCCTGTGTGGACTCTTGACTATATCCTACATGGTCAGAAGTGTATTTCAACATTTCAATAGTTTTACAACCAAGACGAGAATTGTATTAAATAAAATTAAAAATGACAAGGCTGCCTCGTGGTTTCTAGACGCAAATATGTACTGTACGATGTAGAGGTCATTTCTATTGCCGTGTCGAGTGTTATTGGATTTTTCTTTAGGATATTTTCAGTAGCAGCATGAAGCTTGTAAATGTGCCTACGGCGGCAACATACTTACCCTTCTTATGTGATTCGATCTGAAGAAATATGGGTGCAAAAATGCTTAAATGCCTACTCTTATGTGGAATACAGGCGAGAGGTTAGATAAGTGTGAATAATAACAGAACTACGACTTGCTTGCGAATTAACAACCCAGTTTTTACCAGCACTTTCGGTCACTGATTAATCTTTTTCGATTCTATATTTGTGCCTCTTTTTCCTTCTCTCAAAGTGTGAATTTTCGAACTTCTTTCTTAGATACTAATAACTACGTAAGAAACGCCCGCTAAATTTCAGCGCAATCCATTAAGTATTTTTATAAAACTTGCCATACATTAATAAGAACATTTTATACGTACTCATGAAGTTAGTAGTAAAAATAACATTTGTATCCATACCAGTGGTAAAATTAAAACATTTCAAACACGTCATACAACACAAACAGAACCTGTACAATTCCGATTATCGATCCTATTTATTTATCGATTACACGTTACATTACAAAATAAACTCTATTTACAACGTCGTAAAGTGCGAATTACATTCCGAGATTGGTGTTGGCTTGTAATGGTGCATTAAGATTTTTGTTATGAAGGTAATAAAGACTGTATTCGATTGAGCCGAGTTTTATTAGTTCGTGCAGGTTCAAGGATCCCGTCGGATAAACCCGACGACACGTAAACGTAACGATGTTTGTAGGGCAATGTAAACTGAAGACTTTTCTGTCAACATGACTTTGACGTCTGTGTAAGCTATGTCTTGTATTCAATGACAAATATTTACTGACTAATTGTCTTGTGGTCTCGCGGTACAATCATGTTACGAACGGTCTGGAGGTCTCAAGTTACAATGCTATTGGGCAAAATGTTATTGGATTTTTTTATTAGAAATTTTAGTAGAGCATGAAGTCTGGAAGTATGATATGTGGAATTGCATCTCTGATTACTCTTTCGGGGAATACAGTCGTAAGCCTATTTTACATAAGCATAAATAAATATTAGCAACAGTCATATATAGCCACAACTAAGATAAATCTTTTATCGTTAGTATTAAAAACTACTAGACACTTTTCGTTCGGTCTAACAGTCAGACCAATTAATGGATCCCTCAAATATTTGTCTCGTGTCGAGCTCGCGGTTCCTCGTATTACGGGTTATTAGCTAACCAAATTAAGTCTTCGTCGTCAGTCCATATACGCCCCACCGCTGGGCACATGCCTCCTCTAAAACGGTGGGTTTTGGGCCTTAGTCCACAACGTTGGCTTAGTGCGAATTATTTAGTCTTATTAACAGTAAATTATTAACATTAATAACGTTTGTGCCTCGGTGTGTTAAAAATAATGGCAGAAGTATGTAACTACGTTTTTATGCAACGTTATAAAGAATGTTTGTGAGGCTTCCAAGTAGCATTCTTCTTGCGAAAACGCACAGAAACGAAAAAGGTACAGGCAAAAATTATAGCGTTATTTTTTTATTTTGTTGAATTTTATAGAGTTCCTATAAATTACTAGTTTGTTGAACAGTACTTTGTCAAAAGCTCAGGTGTTTAATTCGTCTAACCTCATTTTGCGATCCTTTATAAATATCTGTAAGTTAATCCGTAGAAATATTTAGTCATACATACATACATAACCCCACCCTTCATGCTTCGAAGGGGTAGACAGCGGTGTATTCCTACAAACATATTTTGCCAGATATGTACTGAGCTGACGCTGAGAATATCCCAATGGAGTAGATTAAAAACATTTTGCCCGACCCGGAAATCGAACCTCTGGATCGCACCCCACATACTTATACCGCAAGACTACAATGCAGTTTTAAAAATAGCTGTTTAATTTCAACTGTATTATCCCAATTCCGCGCTGGTTGAACTTTGCCTTAGCAACGAGCTAAGCCTAGATTATATTGCTATTACTTAACTAGAATTACTATAAGTGCGTCTAGGTTTAAATCCCAGGCACTCAGGAGCAGGCACGCCTTCTACGACGTTAAAGTAAAACGTACCTAGATTAGTTATTAACATAATAAGTACACCTAGCAATCACATACATAGTTCTGACCCCACACTAGGATCCAAGTCCAATGATACGAGCATCAGAAACTACGAGAGACTTTTCGGTCTCACAAACAGCCAGACCCGGAACAAACAGTTGTGTTACACACAAACATTTGTCTTGGGACGGGGGTCAAACCTGTGATCAGTCGTTTCGCAAGTTTCTGCGGGGCACCACGAGACTGAGAATTGTTAAAATTATCATATAATTAGCCTGTAATACTTCTCAAGAATAGATATCAGTCCACCTTTGTCTACCGTTTAAAAACTGAATCTTGCCTAATAATACATTAAAAAAAGACATTTATCACGATCATAAATACCATAATTCTTTTCCAGAGTACAATTGCATTTACAGGCCCAAATTTCCGTAAAGTATTTCTAAATTGAAATTCCCAGTGTAATAACCCCCGCTTCCTGTTTGAGTAATGAAATCATCCCCAAAACGTTTTATCTTGAAATAACTTCACTGTTATTGTTACGAGTACCATTATTCCGCACGGTAATTCTTTATTTTCAGACGAATATTTGCATTTGAACAGACACCCTGCATAACAAGTGTATAAACTCATTAACGTGGAAATATTTTAGTTTCTTATAGAACTATACCAAGTTAAAAAAGACACAATTAAAAACACACATGTCTACAATTATAACAATATTCAAACACTTTTATTCATCTGTTACTAAATCCCTAGCCATTTACTTTCCGCTATTATCGACTCAGAAAATTTCCATGCGGAAAAATCTGAGTAAAAATTTTCCTATTTCCCCAAATTGACATCTCGGTGGCACACCACCTAACATAATATACCTACCATTCCTTATAGAGCAATCGGCTTTTTTACAAACACATTCTGCCAGCAACTACTTTCCGTTAAAAATTTTTTTTTTTTTTGAGAACTAGATTTGTTTTATTGTGATTTATTTTTAAGTAGGTATCAATAGTGTTATCTATCTGTCTATCAAGAAAAAAACTCTTAAAAATACCCTCAATCAAACAAAAACAAAACTAGGACATCAGTCTGAAGTAAAAGCTTCCTCGGTTTGACACGTGAATTCCCGTCGATCAGCCATTATAAATAAACAAATCTGAATGAAATGGAACACCGTGTTAACGCCTTTCCATTATGATACTTTTAGCTTCACCTACTTATTTGTGATGTATTTCGTGAAACGATGTTCTAGAGACCGTTTATATGAATAATGGAACTTAGTATGGCTATTTATTACTTTTTCTTTGTATACATTAATTTAGGCCTGAATCAACAAGGAATAGATATATAGATTTATTTCGTTTTTTATATAATAAATTTACTGAATAAAACACAAATACAAGTGATTTAGAATTAATAATAATAGTGTGGCTAATATTGAGCATTAAGATATTTGTTATTAAAGGACAAACACTATTTGAACACATAAACGAAGAGAGCTAAGCAAGTACGCAAACACACAATTAAGAAAAAATAATATTAGTATTATTTAACTACATCTGTCGTCAAAATGACTAATTTTTGAAAATAATGGAATGGATGCACATTATGCATAAAAATAATTTATATTCCTTTATTTAATTTTTTTTATTTAGAATACGCACGCGCAAGACTTTCACAACTAATATTTCACTGCATATATTGTAAAATCTAGATATCTATTCCCATGGTTAACTATGACGTAAGTAGGGTTATTACCTTGCCTACAAGTCAGTCTATCTAATCAGAACATCTACTTTTTGTGATGTATCTAGATGAAAGCTGACAGGCACGATTGATGAGGCGGGTTTAACATCAGAATAGCTTAGCAAAATACCTTTACCAATATACAGATTGGACATTATAGGTAATGATATCGAACTAACTTCAATTCGATAAAATTTAGGCAGAATTAAATTAAGCTTGTTTGAAGAATATAGAGCAGAAAAGATATTGAAATTTGAAGAGAATCTACAAGTACAGTATTCTTTAAACCAACTTGTTGTTTTTTTCAGGAATCCTAAACTAGAATAAAAGATATTCTATTCTACTACTTACACTTTATAATACTTCAATTTAAAGCGAATAAAATTTTTAGGAAATTCGCATTTGGTATGTACAAAACTCATTACATTATTGTCTGGTATTCATTAGATTCACGTAATAGGGGATGAGCCTACTGCTGTTGTTCGGGCACTTTTCCAGACTCAATGCTGCTACTGAGAAATTTCCATTGGTGAATCCCAATACTACCTTCACCGACCCGGGAATCGTACCCGGTAACTTTAGATGCCTCCCCGCGAGACTACTAAACACTTCTATGCCAATAAAAAAACTAACGCTCTAAATCCAGCAACAAAAAATGATTAGCAAACAAACCGCCTCCGACAAAGCATATAATTACTTAATAACCTTATTTGCCCAGATTTCTTTACGTGCAGGTGTGAACCGCCCTTCGTTTCTTTATAGATTAAGGACGTTTCCTAGACGTGTTATCTGAGGATAGGAGATAAGGCAGGAAACAGGCAGATGTTTGATAACCTGCTTGTTTGTTTTGAATGTTTGAACATCGCGTGTTGTAGGTTTTTTGCGGAACCGAGAATGTTTGGTTTTGATGTTTTAATTTTGTTATTGTATATTCTGGTTTTTTGATTATAGCTCTAAATTAGTTCGATAAACAAATGGTTCGAGACTAATTAGATTAAATAATAAGTGTGTAACATGAAAAATGTGTATGATTGAAATGTAATAGTTTTAGGGGCGTACGAAACAAGTCTGGTAGTAAAACGAATGCCTAAGAAAAATAAAAAATGTGACTCTTGTTTGTATTCAAAAACCTGTTATTATTATTCCAACATGAAGTAGAAAATAAAAATAATTAGAAACCTATTTTAGTTTAACCCTATCATCATCATCATCATCATCAACAGCCCTCAATTCGTCCACTGCTGGACATAGGCCTCTCTTATGGCACGCCACTGGGCTCGATCTTCGGCTCTCCTCATCCAACCGTTGCCAGCCACCTTGCGGATATCGTCACCCCACCTAGCCAGAGGGCGTCCTACACTACGTTTGCCGAGCCGCGGTCTCTTTAACCCTATAGTTAAGTATATTCATGTTATAAAACTTCCTTTCAATCTCGTACAGATCTATTATTACTAATGCTTTCTTTAGATATTTCTCATTATTTCAGAACATCACAAATGCATAATGGCATATATCATGATCTACTGCCTTTACCTAACAAAACGAGATCTTTAACAAATTGCCACATACATTTATATGCCTTATAAAATTGCCTTATATGAAATTGACTTAATCTGCGGATGGGAACAATAGAATATGCCTCGTTTGAGAAATAACTGTCATTATAGTAATATCTACGCGTGATAGTTCTACTTAAGTTGTTCAAGGTTTCCATCATTAGAAGCTTGTTATCCTTACTAATGTTACTTATTAATGTGAGTTTCTTAGTCACGCTTACTCGCCTCAAATGCTTAAGGGATTTCTATTTTTTTTTTATGTAAAACTGTGAGTTTAGGGGAGGGTTGGAAACTACTTTAAGAAAAATTGTAGGTTTTGGAGAAATAAATGACAATTAAAAAAGCTTGACATAACCACTCTTCAAGGATCTTGATTTGTTGAGTTTTATAGCCCTATCCCACCACACACCCGCCACTGCAACTCCTGTACTCCAGGATCAACAGCGGCACGCACAGTATTGGCGCCGAGCAATGAAGCTCAGCGAATCTAAGGGGACCTAAATTGTCATAATCCCGCAACGAAGTTAATCAGAAAAGCAATGTAAAGCAGGAGTTGGAAAACAAAGAGTTGACAACAAAGAGTTGACAAACAAAGAGTTGTTTGTTGAGTTTTTCAACCCATTACTTAATTTTGTTCGAGAGACATGCAGAATCATTGAAGTCTATATCCCCCAAAAAGGGAAGCAGAGATACATATATCTATGTAATATGTAAAAGCAAGCAAGTCTATGGCCGTATTTCTCGCAAATTGTCATAATCCGTACTGGTAATAAGAATTTTATGGCAAGCCAAATAAAACTTTTACTCGTCCCACAAATCGAACCCAGGACCTCAAGATACAGCACACTACACCACAAGACCAGGTAGCAGTCAACATTATAATCCTCACAACATAAGCATGTACCAGGACCACATAGCCGTCAAGCGCCCTTATCATCCCTCGCTTCAAAGCCCGCGTCACACGGCACGACATTATAAATTATAATTGACATTTCCGCAGAATATAACTAGACGGTACATGTAAGGTGTCCTCGTTAATTGCAATGTACGTCTGTTTTCATTAGCAGGCAAACACGTGAGGCAAACCTCATTAATGTGACGACACGCCTGTCGGCCACTTGAGACGGCTCTTTTTGTGGACAAAATGGCTGCTGCATTGTCTATGGAGACCATAGAGAATGAGAACTACGTTATCTAAAGACTTGTGAAGATGAAAGAATGAGATGTAGTGATAATATGGCTAACATGTTTTTTATTTATTTATTATTTGCATATATAAAAAGCTATCATCATGTCTACGTAATCATTTCATCACCAATTTCCTGGTGAAACAGATGTGCAGAAACGCACCTCTGTCTACGGCTTGGGGTAATATATCCATGAGGTTATGTGTGTATTGTTTGGGAAGACAGTGATATTTCTTTACATAATACTGAGTAAGTCATAGTAATTTCGAGAAATCCTAAGAAGTTTTCAACAAAACAAATAATCGCTACAAGAAGCTAAGCCTTTTCAGGTCGGGATTTGCTATTCCCGTGAAATATTCCAAGGAAGGGATTACTTGGAGCGTAAAGCTACGCCAAACTACCAAGATCAAATAGGACGACTTAAGCGTAATATTTCTTATCCGCATAATATTTAGTCGAGAAAAATGTAGCAATAAATTTCTGTTTTGTTGATACCAGATGTATTCTAGTTCAGAAGCAGTTTGTAACCAGACCGATATCGAAAACTTATATCGAAAAGTTGAAATGAATTATCAGGTAGATATGGTGAAAGAAAACATCGTGAGGAAACCTGCACGTATAAAAGTCCTTAGAAAATTTTGAGTAGTCCACCAATCCGCACTAGGCCAGCGTTGTGGACTAAGGCCTAAACCTCCTCAGTTGTAGAAGAAGCTCGTGTACGGCAGTGTAACTGGGTTGTCGATATATGGTGATAAAGCGTCTATTAGATACATCATCATTACCATCAACCAAAAAACGTCCACTGCTTGTCACAGTCATAACATAAACATTAACAACGAGAGTAAAAATGTCTTATGGCTACTTAAAGAATTGTGTAGAAGAATCCATGTCTGATCACCATCATCATCATCATCAACAGCCCTTAATTCGTCCACTGTTGGACGTAGGCCTCTCTTATGGCACGCCACTGGGCTCGATCTTCGGTTCTCCTCATCCAACCGCTGCCAGCCACCTTGCGGATATCGTCACCCCACCTAGCCAGAGGGCGTCCTACACTATGTCTGATCATATGCGTACATTCGTATTGACAAAATTATTGGGCTTTTCGATAAACATGTTCATCTCGCAAGGAAAATACAAGCTTTTCAGCCCGTATCAATAAATCCCCCTATCCTTAGGATTCCGGGATCGTTCCCAACCGCTCCCGTTTGTTCCCTGCTTTAATCGCTGTTCGCGCCTTTATTAACTGGGCTAATTTGACATTTATGTTATGTGTGAACATTCTAATTGAGAATATGTTGAAACTTGTTTCATAATTCAGCGCTAAGTTGAGCTGCTATTCTCGAGGTAAGGATGTGATGGTTTTGATGACAGTGTTGGGAGGTGTTAGTAAAATTTTATTATTAAGACATTGACAAAAAAATTAAGTCTGGATAAGGAGTCTGTTATTTATTTACAGCTTCTTGTTTTTAAGTAAATTATATCGAGAAAATAAAACGAAAAAAAGACAAGAGGCGGGTCTCTGGGGTAAATATTGCAAGTGCGGGCCGGTTTTAATTTCTGTTTTTGTTTTTTTTTAATTCTATGGTGAATATCACAAGCGCGGCCCGCCTATATTTCATTTGCCATTTTCTGGCCCTTGCAAGCCAAAAGGTTGCCGACCACTGCTCTAGGCAATTAATTTTAGAAAATCTTTGGATTGATGATTGAAGACGAAAACTGAACATTACCTACCTCTTACCTTTCGTTTGAGGGTTTTTAAGTAATTAGAAATCGAATAAAAAATCTTGTGTAGAAAATGATTTTGCGAAAAGATTATTGAACACAATACACACTTCTAAATGTGGATAGCTGTTATTATTTGTTCACTACGACACTTAAAAATAGGATTACATCAAAGAATATCGAAGTATCAACAGGGACCATTCTTAACAAGGCACAATCATAGCGGCCCAAACAAGAATTAACTATTCTGTGCTTCGATCCCTTAACTACATCACACCTCATACTAAACAGATCTCACCCGAATTCTCAACCATATAAAACGCTGATGTCAACACAGGCCCGCACGCCAAAAACATCGGTTCCACCCGATTTGCTATATATCACTGGAAAGCGGTGTCTGCTGGGGAGTGATAAAAAACACCCCAGCGTATCCTTCCACGCCGTATTTTATGCACGGCTGCCGTGCGTTTGACAGCTCACACTGGTTATGGAAGCGTTGGTTGAGGTCCAAGCAAGGAGTAAGTTTGTCTGTGGTTTTTCGTCGAACATTGTCAATGGCTAAGTAGTGACTTGGGCGATATGTTATTTAACCTTTAACATCACGGGCGGGGTCTATGCAGACCCCACGCACTGTTTTTTAACGGTATTTTTTAAAATTGACAAATTACGATCGCGTATTTTCGACTAATCTCAGTGCGTCGCGAGACCTGTCGGTAAGTCGACTTTTGTCGCTTTTCTGCTGAGGTAAGTTACATTTTTACTTACGTTACCTGCAGACCCCACCCGTGATTTAACGTAGTAACTTTTTTCACTTCAGTTATGTTTTTATTTGTTTCTTTTTCAGAATTGTTGTTGTATTATTGAAAAAATGTGTCGCCGTCTAACCGAAAACCAAATTGTACAAATTATTTACAATTTTAGTGACTCTTAAAGCGAAAGCATAGGAGACAACCCTCAAGAGAATATTTTGGAAGAGGTGGGTGATATAAGTGACCGTGAGGCGTGCATTAATACATAGATTCAAGGATGATCCAAGGATAAAAAAAAGTGCAATTGTCTGTAAGTCTTGCAAGAAAGCTATTTGCAAGCCTCATTCGGAAGAAATTACTTATTGTTTACCATGACTACCCAAAGAATAATTTTTAACGTTAATTTACTTTAGTACATTTCAAGAACTGTCATTTTTTTTCTATAATTTTTATTTTATTTTTTTATTACGATTACTTGTTTTTTATTCTTATTTTATTAGAAAAAAATATTTCGTTAGTCAGAATTTGACTCTTTTGTTAATTTTTACTACATTAAACATGTGCCTTAAAAATTCTATGTACGAGATTATAATTTTGATAAAAATGTTCCTTACTGTCTAAAAACTGATTGTTTTCTGATTAATTAATACTTTTCTTAAATGATTATGTTTTCTTAAAATCTTAAACGGTCTTAAAAAAATATCTAGTAAGTTTAAATATACACTTAAATGTATGTTGGGGATACTTCTAGACCCCACGCGTGACGTTACGTTATCTGAAACAACGCGTGTACTTAAAGGTTAAATGAGTAGATCTAGAGGTCCGATTCTTATGTTAGAAAAAGTGTAAGTGATTCATTTCCTTATTAATTTCTCAGCCCATATACGACCTACTGCTGAGGACGGGCCTTCTTTACTATTCAGAGGGTTTAATCTTTAGTCCACCACGCTGGCCTAGTGCGGGTTGGCGAGTAACACACCTAAGAAGTTCCAAAGTTTCATCAACGATGCTTTCCGTCACCGTTAAAACAAGTGATATTTTATCGTGAATACACACAGAACTTCAAAAGTCAGATATGTGTGCCTAGCGTTTGAACCCGCGACCGTCGAGATTTTCGACCGCGTGCCCAAACCTCGAGGCCATCACAGCTTTATTTATTCGTGGATACAGTCAGTTTGTATGTAAGTAATGTTAGTATGAACAAAAACCCTATGATCTTGCAGGTCTATTTTTTCAACGCGTACTAGAAAGAAATCAAAAGATACAGACATTTAAAACTCGCAAAGACGCATTTTAAATAAAAAATTCTAAAATATTTAATACCTTTCGGTCTTCAATGTTTTATTATATCAAGTCTGCGGTATTGAATAATATATAAGCCCTAAGTTATATTTTCTTGATAAAAACTGGAATATTATAAATTTATTATAAGCTGGAAGGTTTATATAATCGTTCTTACAATTCTAGAGTACTTAGAAATATCTTCTGACAGCTGTCTTGTTTGTGTGTAGGGCACAAAAATATTTTATATTATTAATATTTATGACGGATATCCATTGAAATAACACAAATAACTAGAAAATATTATATATGTAAACGTATGAACTTAAATTATGATACCTTTATAATATTAAAAAAAAAAAAAACATTATAAAAACACGCGTTAGCTATTTAAAAAAAGAAAAAGAGACAATCCGTGACATCTTTGAAGTATCAAAAAAGCTGCATAGATTTGGATGAATTTTGTTATGGACATAAATAGAACCTTGGCAAAGAGCTTGAGCATTATTTTTCATAAAATTTCGTCCGATAGAAATGGAACCTAGCAGCAAAACCACCCATAGTAACACACGTAAATGCGACCCCACACCAACCATCAAATGGTGTTGTATCGTAGGTATCACAAACTATAAATCTTTGGCGAAACAAACCCCCAGTCCTGAAACAAATATTTATGGATCACACAAATATTTGTCTCGGGCGGAAAATCAAAACAGCACGGTATCGTTTCGCTAAGTTGTCTAGACAACTACTAGGCTATTGATTATTGAGGCATTTTAATGACGATAAATATGATTTTTAATTTTGTATTTTAATATTAAAATGTATATTCCCAATATCTTTAAAGAAAACAGTCTAAAACACTGATAACAATCTTTAAAGTAAGCTTGAAAATCAGTTTAAAACATAAAATTTAATTCGAGGCAAAATTCAATTTTATGTCACGACTTTCGTCTTCGCTCTCAAGCTAAAAAGGTTTTAAAAATTCTACCTTTTTAAACATCTAAAATTTACATACGCATAAAATGTTAATTTTTCATGAGTAAGCCTTGAATTATTTATTTATTTTATGAAGAGGCTTGCTGACTTTTTTAAGGATTAACTCTTCTGCCTTAGGCAACTTTTAACCTGAAGTGTTTATTATAGATTTTTTCATCATTAAAAAGAGCGTACAGGGAACTGATACATGATAAGTTGTAATTATTCTACTGGCCGACTATTCATCGTGAACCATCGTCGACTTTTAAAATCTATAAATAAAAAAAAACTCAACAGTCACATGCTTAGTTCCAACCGCAGACTATGATACAAGTCTTATGTTGTGAGTATAAAAAACTGCGAGAGCCTTTCCGTCTCACAAACATCCAGACCCGAAACAAGTATTAGTGAATCATACATAAAATAAATGTCGGTGCGGGGATCGAACCCGCGACCTCCAGACGCCAACTGCCTCACTAGACTACTATGTCAATCTACTGATTAACAGTTCTTATCTTGATACAAAGGTTTAAAGAGTTTAAAGGAACAAAAAACACCTATTCAGCTATTTATAAGTAAAGTGTAGTTCGTTATATTCCCATCACTAGTTTTAGTCTTGCTTACTTGCACCGTATGGCATACTGTCGGGCCACGGATGTAGTCTAGACACATAGTCAGCAAAGATAACGGAAGCTGGTGTTGAACGCCTCGAGTACATAAGTTAGTCTTAAAAATTATTTTGAAGAATAAACGCGTCTCTTTAATTAATTCGTTTATTTTAAAAGACACCGTCGCGCTCCCGAAACTTATCTAGTTATTAAAGAAAGAAAAAAATATATTGGAGCAGAAATGTTTTTCTACCTAGCCTTTAGCAAAATACAGGCATGTGTATATATATACTCTCGAACAATTCAATTCAAACATCTTCGCTGACATAAATCATGTCATCATAAGAGACTAAATTCACTCAAGACACAAACATTTCACTAATAAAAATAGAGTTACATTCATGACTTACATCAATATCTATTTTAGACAGTTCACTCCAGTCCTTCCTTCTTAGTAAGTGGCTTTTGAATTCTATTATAGACTGAAAGGGTTGATACGAAGAGCGACATCTAATGTCAAGGACAATAAGTTACGCCTACACGTATATTAAAATTAGACTCAAAAACAAATGGGGAATATTTATACATTCGTCTTATATTGACGTACGGCATACAAAGATTCTTCGAAATCAAGCAAATGTCAATACTCAAAATCGCAAAAGTTTTAAGTTTTATTGACATGTGTCATGCTACCTAGATGAAATAAACAAAAACACTGCCCAACCTGGGAATCGAATCCCGGACCTTTAGATCTTAAGGCGTATACTTGAGCTATGACCTAACGTAAATTAATAATAACAGAATAAAATACGACATTAACACTACCAAAATCACAACCCAGTTGTGCCACCCTAACCAACTTTCTCATATCAGGCTAACAACATAGCCAGTACCTACATATTTCCAAGTAAGATTATCCTATACTTCAACCCTTTTTAAGTTAAACTTAAGCTAAAACAATTTACATACTTTGAGAGCTTAGAAGGTTCCACCTCGGCTCAACCTTTCTTCAGCCTAAGTAAGTTAGGTCTAGATAACTTAGTTCTTGGCACGTCACTGGAAATATGCGTGTAACTTCATTAATTGAAATTACTATGATTTAAGAATCTACATACAAATTATCTCAAAAATTTCATGTTTACATTGTACTTTTATGTTTAAATTTTTACTTTTAATAATTTACTAACTAATCGCAAAACCAACTCTATTCAACTTATAGCGAGACATAGGACTAGTAAAAAACCACAGCATCATTTTTCCCGACCCGGGAATCGCACTTAGATACCTCTCGTTCGCAATGCATCTTGTTATGCCACTGGACTAAGAAGACCGTTATTAAAAAATTAACAACACTAAACCACTCAATTCCATAATAGAAATTCACCTCTCGCACATAGCAGAAGAGGTCAGATTAAAACCACGAACATTCATTAAAATACATTTTCTTGGGAACAGCTGTTGCTCCTCAAGAGATAAGCGGTTCGAATTTTATCCCATGTAATCGAAAGTAATGCTTCTAGTTTTAAAATCGAGTTTTAACGATCCATACTGATAGTGACTGTGATAGAGAAAATGAGGTTTTATTTCGAGTTAAATACGATTATATTCCATCTATTAAGTGAGGTTTTCTGCTAGTTGATTTAATATTTAGACCGAATTGTATTATTTACTAAATATGGTGAATGCGAAAACTAAAGTGGCTGTCGGGTAATTTTTCCATGTCACACTTTAAAAAATAACATGTACCGAATTTTGATAGGAATCCTCATTTTTAAAATCGAATATTGATTTCATTAATACCTTTTCTTTTGCTATATTTTAGTTACAATAAGATTTCAGAACAATGCTGTACAGAGTCCAAGGGAGTAAAAGAAATGGTGCTATCTATAATTACCTCTAGTAATTAAATTAATTAAATACCCCACATGATATCCAACATGGAAAGGTGGCATTACCACACATAAAGTTACTGAGGTATTGCGATAGTAAAGTTATAACATATAAAAAAAAAATTGATCACTTTTTTTAATATTCGTAAAATCATTTTATCCATCTCTGAAAGCATACTCTGTATTTCTAAAGTCAAAAGTCACAAAAATATATATCTTAACAGTCAGTTAAGTAACAAAGTATTTTCCAATGTCCATTTACCTTTTCACATCAGGTTTTTTTACTCGACAGCATTCTACGACAGAGCCGTCTGATGCCTTCTAACCGACTTGGAAATCTCAACCGGCGCTTATTAGACATAAAGATGGTCGGATTTATGTAGATAACAAAACCTTTTTGCTTCAAAATCTTAATATATCCTAAGGGTAAGTATTAAAAAAATACGTTTCACTTTCTATTTATAAATCAAACATATAAGTTTTATATACCAAAATGTATGTGTGTATGAATTCCTATAACTGGTGAATCAATTTAAATGCATTTTCACATAAATTTTATTCAGTAATATCGAATAAATTGCGTACTTTCAGTTAGCGTGCCAGGAGAAAAAGAAAAAATAAATTTGAGCCACACACGAAACACGTTTATGTAACCAAAAGTCTCTCGTAGATTCTGATAAGGAAAGTACGCTGCATCTTAATTAGAAATCAAGGACTACACAAAGACTTTTGGATGTATTTATAGTGAATATTTTACGAAAGACCAATAATTTCGGCCGCTGTACAAATCCTAACCACAATACTATGTTAGTTTTGAATTAATTGTAATCACTTAATTTAACGGTTTAAGAAGCCTTGGTTAGGAATCTTACACTTCCAAAAATTTGTCATGGGAATTTCTTGGGACACAAAACTTTCGAATAACATTAGACTAACATAGGTCGTGTGATCGTAGTAGAATGAATAAGTGACAGACAAGTGGCGACACTCGACCCTATACAAGATACTGTCTATAATCTTCCTAATCTTATTCATCTGTTTTATGCGACGACGTATATTTCTAGACGAACGCCTAACTTCTCTCAGTTTTAGAGGAAGCCCGGTTTAGTTCAGCGATATTGTGTAAACAGATCGTTATCGAAGACTAAGACAGGTAATATAAAAGGCTAAAGAATAAATTTATGATATTTTATATTATACGCGATTAAAAAGACCGTGGCTGAAAACTAAGACAGATAACAGTCATGATGACTGCAAAAACGTAAAATTATTTAGTAACCTTTTTTGGACTTTTAGCGCCAATCTATAATATCTGAACTATATTCTACGTTTTAGTTTACGGTCTGCTTACATATTACTACTCCTTTTATACAACAAAACAGAAAGTATTTAAATTCCCCTTACTATTTGGCACAACGACAATAATTTTATTCATTCCGTTGACACTGCGAAAGTTATGACAATAGCCTGGTCTGGTACATCCCGCCCTAGACGCACTGCGCCAGTGTTTTGGTTTCAGCCTGGTTCCTATAATGCGAAGCTTGTAAATTGTATAGCATAGAACACCTAAGAGATGCTGAAATCAAGTACGTCTAAGACTGATGAAGTCATAGGATGCTAAAACAACTCTCTTAATGGCATGACGAGAAGAAGGCAAATGTTAATCTTTGATTATGGGGCATGCATCATTTCATCATTAGACCATATACGTCACAATGCTGGGCACGGGCATCCTCTACAATTGAGAGGATTTAGTCCGTAGTCCACCACGCTGACCTAGGCCGGGTTGGTGGACTACACTCTACACGCCTAGGAAATCCCTAAGAACTTTAAGGCGTGCAGGTTTCCTCACGATGTTTGGAGATTAGTGTTGGCGCACATATGGTATATTATTCCCTCATAAAACAATTATTACGGTTATCTCTCGACAATTGGTATGATTTTGCCGATGTCGTAGTAAAGAGCTGGTCCGGAGAGACAATGCATTTGTGCGTAACGTTTGGTCATTTTTATACTAATAGTATAAGCTTAGTTTATTTATAGACAATATTGCAGATATTTTGATGTCGAGTGATATCTAAGATATGTTTATAGTACTCGAGTATCATAATTCGTTGTAATTTAGCGTGTAGTCAATTAAGAAAGAAAAATATTTTGCGATAAACTTTGGGAGGTTATCTCAAGCAATTTTTAAATTAACAAAATGGCGTCACTAAAGTAAAGATAAGTCTAATAATTTCAAATGTAGAAGAGTTTTCTTCCCAGTATTAATACATTGGCTAATACAATTCCGTACTTTAGATAATATGCAATAAATAATCTAGACATAACCATTAATACCATGTATTGATATTTCTATTTATTATTGTAATCAAATTATTTAATAGTGTCGTATGAGGGTTTACAGTACTTAATATTGACAACAATAATCTTTATAGACGCGGGCTACTCAACACCGGGATGATTAAAGCTTACTTACAATTGTGATAATCTAAGTCTATATCTAATAAAATCCTTTATCTTCCTCTCCCCCACAACGACGAAAGATTGATGCAATATTTCATTAAGGAAAGCACGTGCCATGATAATAAACTTTTAACTGCTAGACGTCATAGTCGTGACAAAGTTATGGTTCTCTAATCAGAAAACAAACACACGGAACATAGATTAGAAAGCCGAATAGGATCCTATAGGACTCCTAATCTAAATCTGATGATAGAAAAAAACTTACTTATTTCTTTATCATTACTTTTTAGATTATTTAAAAAATATGTCCAGAATATTTCAAATAACCGAGTGGAAAACAATGTTATTTTCTCCAATATTTAGAGACTTAAATAACAATGTAGATCAGTAACTTATACAGATAAAGTTATAACATTTACGTTTCCACTCAATTTTAAGGCAAAATTTTATAGATAGTATAAAAGTTGATTTCATGGATTCAGTTTTTATAACCAATCATTCTTGAAAGAAGTGAGTAGGTATCTCACATAAGAGAAAATTATGAGTTCTTATTCTACAGTTAGAGTAAAAGAAATCGGCATTTTTATTATCCCCGAACCGATTGTCTCAACGAAATAGCAAGTTAAAATAGGTATATTTATTAAAGTATAGTACATACAGTAGTATAAGACTAAAGCAATAACATAACCGAATAAAGAACAAAACATCCGAAATCACATAATTACTAAAAAAAAGGACTATAAAATACTAAAATGTGTTTCAATTCTACATGTCCGTTATCTCCGCTACTATACAACTTCACAAAATGAAACGAGTGCTTAGGCCTACAAGGAAAGCGCAAGTGCACCATAAACAATAAACAAACTATCAACCGACCTGTTTCAAATGATCCCAAAGGCTTATTCCAGGAATCCAATGCTAAAATACAATACACAAACCAAACACCAAACTATAAATTGTAAATCACATTATCCCGTCACACTAAAACACCGCAATCGCACTATAAACCATTTATACACTGTACATATGTTTTAAACACACTGAAATCCGTAAAAACGATTTTTGCGTCTGTTTTATATCTCGGCAACGTACGTAATGTTGGTCATCGGATAGAACGCGACGGCACAACAAATCACGACCACACGCCACGAGCGGCAAAGCCCGACTGACGCGCGAAGGGATGCGACGAACGCGGCAATCGCGCGAGCTTCGTATCAAAAATCAAAGCAAAAAATAGGGCGTTTATATTGACGTTCTAAATTCGAATTTTAAAATTGACAGCGTTAAAGAGATCGTTTCCAATCACGCATCTTGTTTTCGATTTATGTTCGTTTTGTAAAACTTTTATTGAATATTTCGTGGGATAAATTTTATATTTACACAGCTCCGTGGCGCAGTTGACTAAATATCAGATTACGAAACCAGAGGTTGCAGATTCAATCCACGAGCCGAGACAAGCTTTTGAGAGAGCAACAAATATTTCTTTCGGGTTGTTTGTGTTACCGAAAAACTTGTCATAGTTCCCTGATACCTACGACACGGGTCAGAACTATGTATGTGACTGTTGGGTTTTATTTACTTATTATATTAGTAAACTAATAACAATTTATCTTGACGTCTGTAACTGTTATAGTTGTAATAATTCATTACTTCATTGCATACATACATCAGGAACATTAATAATGTGTTTCCATTTTGGTTCAGTGTTTGATGAAAGTTATAAAGTCAAATCAATTTGCAAATATTCATGAACATATTTTACATCCATCCATTTTATTATTGAATAGTATTCATTACGTACGTTTTAACAAATGACAGATGATACCTGGATAAGCTAAGCCAAAATGATAATGGTTAAAAATATTTTATTTAGTTTTATAAATGATATTTCTTTTCTTTAATATGAATACTAAATCATGGTTATACAGTCTTTCCTATTGTCAAATTTAAGCCGACTTTAAGAACCTACATCTTTGCTTGTTTCTAAAAAAATGGAACTTTACTAAAACTACCAACGTTTTTGAGGAAACGAAATATGAACTACGACTTTAATTCATTTTTCGACCCTGCCAAACATTTAAAACACTAAATGAATAGTCCACCATTAACGCTCATTCACTTTTGAAAAAACAACAAGCAAAATAAATTAAAACCTCATCATTCACACTCCCGCCAAAAAGTCGCGACGTTTTCGTTCATAATTATAAAGCAAAGGCAACTGTACATTCAGCCAAATCATCCTGCAGTTTTTTCATTCAACCTTTACCTTTAGTCGAAGTTAATTACAATTAAATCTAAAGATTAGATAACGCGGGTTGTGGTGTCGGCAAGTCGACAACTATTTGGATTGGTGCCGGTTTAATTTCCTGCCTGTCTACGGGTAGCTTCCCCGAAGTCAATTCTGCGATGCGGATTTATATATTTTTGTAATTAAAAGCGCGAATTGTTGGCACATTGCGGAATGTTTCTTTAAATGAATGGAATTTTGCGGTTTAGTGTTGTTTTTATAGGGTTATATCAAGTCTATTGTTTTGTCTTTTTTTAAGCTTTATAAGCATTTTCTTATGTTTCATAAGAGTTTTTTGAACTTAACAATGACCTTTTCTTCTATTCAAGACATATATCCTTATGTAACATAGGAGCAAGACACAATATTGTAGGAACATGCCTGCATAACTGTGTCAACATTTTTTTCATCCAATCGAATACTATCGGTATTTGGTACAGCACTCGACTTGCAAGCAAATGCCCACACGGTCACTTTGCCAATGTAAAATAAAACCAACAACTGCCCAGGCGAGGCTGAGAGCGTGTAACCGATGCATTTTTACAACGGAATATTTTTTAAAAATTGAAATCCATTTTAAAACCAGTCAACTAACATATAGGTCGTCGGGCTTAATATTTAATTCAGCTGTCAAAATTCAAATAACGAACGAATGAGAGTATTTGCTGAATGAAAATCATAATGAATGAACAAATGAATGAAATAAACCGTCACGCGATATTAAATTCCGTTAGCCTGTGCTATTTGCGTCCATGTTCAAAACAACTTTTTTTCCAGTCAACGAGGAAAAAAGCAAAGATCACACGAACATACGTATTATACGGTTTATTTTTTATTCGATATTGAAAACCCGCCTTTTGAGGTAATTAAATGTGGGAGTGTAAAAGGCGGAGCGCCTCAAGGTGACTTTAGTAAAATGAAATGCACAGTAATTGTCCGACATGACGGAATAAGATTTATATTTCCTGCACTGAGGCACGAGACTTAATTGTTTTTCGCCGTTAAGGTGGTTTTAAAATTAGTTTATTCATATACAGTGGCAGACGCTGTATTGCTACTGAGGTACCTTAAATTTTTAAATGCATTTCGTTGACTCCAGGAATTATTCAAATTAAAAATCATACGGTTGTTTTATTTCAGCGTGTAATAGAGATTTTAACGGCTTCGTGACGTATTTAGACACTGAGACAAATGTTTTCGTACTTAACAAACATTTTCTTTGGTAATGCGTGTTAATGAGACCTAAAAGTCTCATGTAATTTGTGATACCCATGACATAATACTCAGAGGAGTAAAATTATACATGAGATTATTGGGTGTAAATTTATTTATTTATTGGAAATTTCCAATATCACAAAGGAGTCTTAATCTTTTCCGTAATTAATTGGCCTATTCTTTTAGACCTATCTTTAACATTTACATAGACATAGAAATACACTACTAATAAAGACATAGATATTACTATGTGTATACATATTACCAACTCTCCAGGAAAATTATGATTAAATCACTAGACCTAAATATTATCATATTTTTCAAAATAGCCAACAAGTTTAATAGATGTTTGAACATTATTACGTCCACTTAGTGAGCTGAAGAGACAGTTTTTGCATTCACCCGATAAATGGGTCGAATAGTTTGTAATACTTCGCCATGATGAAAAATACTCTGGCATCCCTATCTTCTATTTAACATACTAGCTTTAATAAGTCAGTTATTAAATAACTTGATGCAATTTAATAAGTTGACAAATTTAGGGTTCCGTATGCAACGAGTAAAACAGGACCCCATTACTTCGACTTCGCTGTCCGTCTATCACCAGGCTGTATCTCTTAAAACCGTAATAAACAGTTCAAAATTTTGACAAAGGATGTATTTCTGTTACCCCTATACGATCATATAATATAATATCCTGCGGAATTTATATCTCGACGTATGCATAGAATAAAGTTATATTTGTAAAATCTCTACTTCTCTTTCTCAGCGATTTAAACTTAATTGGGCACAAAATTATCTTTTGTTCTTCAAACACCAACAAAAGTTGTGATTATTACTACTTCACTAGTGTAATATATAAACAAGTTTAACTCTACAAAGACATAAAAAGTACTTTGGTGCTATAGTCACAAGTAAACTTATTCTATGCATAGGTCGATCTGACTGTTGAACTAACGCTGACATCCTCTTAACCGTGATGACAGATTATGCCAACCATTTGAAAATAATTTGTTTGACATATATACATAAACTTATTAAAATAATAAACCACGATGTAAATTGTGATTTTTTGTGGTATCACGAGCAGCGCCATCTGTTATCAGTTATTAGAATAAAATGTTCCATAGAAACGAAACTGGGAATGATATGATAATATTTTCTGTATTTGATATTAAATATACGTCAATTTTGAAATAGTAGTTTTAGAAAGATTTTAAAAACAACTAAAGGCTTAGAATATAAGATTATTCATTTATTGTAGGTACTTAATATGGTTTTTTAAACACAATATAATCTGTTAAGTTGAAAATTAGTTAATTTAAGTTCGATAAAATTTATTTTTGCTATTTAAATTGTATGATGCAATAAATACAAAACAGCCACGTTTAGGTTTAATAAGTTAACTTTAGGTAAGTACATCACTTGTCAATTTAAATTTTAGGAGAACTTAATTATAAGTTCCGACAACTTAAATTTGAAGTGAACACACCTGTCTCCTAAATCGAACCACTCTTTTCCTTACTATTTAATGTAAAATACTATTTTCTTTAGACAATAGATTTTTACGCGTTTTGATCTAAAACGCAACTTGTGAAAATTGGGTTTACATTACACCACGGCTCACTTCTACAAAAAAAAATCCATGTATATGTAGAAAAATTACCTACAAATGTAATTAATGTACTTGCATCATAAAATGATCGTTAACACATTTAAAATTCATAACAGCGACATCTAGCAGCACATGTCGGAACTATTTCAAGCCACCTTAAAATTAATACTCGTATAACCTTTATACATTGACCACAAAATATTCGAACGAGAAGCCAGCATCGTAAACATGACGCCTTAATGGAAAGCGAGTTTTAAACGAACCCCATAGTTGATATGAATTTTATGAGTGCAGTTATTTTAAGTGTGGACGTTGTAATTGGGGCATAAAGCTTCACATTATATTTTACTAGTGTATATGTCCCGGCTTTGTGCGTCATACCAGGAAGTGACATACTTTATTCGAAGCGAAAATGGCCAGTTTTGTAATGGTGTTTGTAAAAATATGTTGAGGTTTGTGAGATAAATTTTTGCCTGCTATGTTAAGGAAATGTATTAGGATATAATGGTTATGATTACAGACATTTTAGAAAAAGCCGCAAATTACAATTCTAATTGTTTCGTTTTATTATACCTTGCAAAAATAGGTGCCGCAAGCTAAATCTGTGTCTGTATATCAAATATAATGTTTGCGTCATCCACAAAACTATATTTCGAGTCTAGGTATTTATAAGACCTAAAAGTCTGTTTTAGTTTCTAATACCCACGACTTACGACTTGTTTGTTGTTGTGGGATTTCTTTTAGTTTTACTTTCACAGTTCACTAATAATTTTTTTTTCATATTATATTTTTAATTCCGACAAATTTAATGGAATTAATGATTAACTTATTTGCTACTTAACCGCTATGTATGGCGACGTACATATATACCTACATCTCTGACCAGTCCTAAGTTTTTGGCCACATTACTCCTTGCTCTTAGCGAACTAAAGTAAATACTGCAAATGTTTTTGTGTAGTACAATTTTCGAGTACTGTCTTTGTGTTCCGCAACTAGTACTTGTAAGTCCTTTTGTATTGACTATACCCGACTTGTAAGTAGAACTTAGAAGCTAACAGACAAGACTACGGAAGCGTTAGTTACGTTTCGATCTGGGGCTCTAATGCATGTTCTGCCATCTTCATTTCCGCGTCTATCTCAAAGACATTTTAGTAGTTGGTCGTGTGTTACAGTTGTGAGATGGAGCAATAGCTTTTAGTCAATATTGTATTGAGTGTAGTATTTTGAGGCAGTTTGTTAGAGTATTTGAGGTCCGGAATCGAATATAATTATTATAGGCTAGTTCCGCCGCGTTAAAAATATGATTCAATTAGCAAAAGGGTGCCTATATTACCCTTCTAAAAAAAAAAAATAATTGTTAAGTAACAAAATACTTCTATTTAATTAAAATCTGTAACTTGTCGAAATTACTATTGATTGGTAAAATCATTACTTTTAGTTTTGACTGAAATACTTACAATAATATAATTTACACTGACTGCTTTGTGGTACAAGTATGTGCCGTGCAATCTATAGGTCCTGGTTCGATTCCCGAGTCGGGCTGTGTTATTGCGTTTTTCCATTAGGAAACTCTCGGCAGCATAACACAGCATGAAAAATCAAAGAAATTTCGTGAATTTGATCAAACAGGAAGATATTTTTTAATACAAACAAACTAACAAACGATTCTTTTTATATAAGTGTTGAAACGAGTTCAGATTGCATTAATTAAGCGCATTCTTTAAATGCAACCTCATTCTGGGTCAAATATAAGCTTAGTTTACAAGAATTTACTGCTCTGTATCTTAATTTAAAAATGTTTTGTTCTCAACGTGTGAGTGTTGAAGAGATGCTATAAAATTACTTGGCACTTGTATAGTTTTTTATTTCTTTTTTACGTATGTAGACGTGGATGTTAGTAATTATATTTATTTATTTATTTACACTTCTTACATAGACTATGTAAAGGTGGACTTAATGCCCGAGGCATTCTATTCCAGTCGAACCTTAGGTGGTGCAGAGATAAAAAGCGTAGGTGTAAAATTAATTATAATATACTACACACATAAAAATTAATTATTTTAAGTAAACATATAAATGAGTACTTACATAATACAAATGTCTTCATCAACCCATACACGCCCACTGCTGAGCACAGGTCTCCTCTACCATTGAGAGGGTTTAGGCCATAGTCCACCACGCTGGCCTAGTGCGGGTTGGCGGACTACACACCTAAGAAATTCCTAAGAACTCTTAGGTGTGCAGGTTTTATCACGATGTTTTCCTTCACCGTTAAAGCAAGTGATAATTCAATGTGAATACACACATAACTTCGAAAAGTCAGAGGTGTGTGCCTGGGGTTCGAACCCGCGACCGTCGAGATTCTCGACCGCGCGCCCAAACCTCGAGGCCATCACTGCTTCTTACATAATACAAATGTAATATGCATTACATAAATAAATACATACAGGTTCATAATTTCACCATCATTTATATCATAGGTATTCTAGATATCATCCTAATACCTCCTACTGCTGGGCACGGACTTACAATTGAGATGGCCTTAGTCCACCACGGATCAGCGGACTACACACCTAAAAAATTAAAAAACAAAATTTAGGTGTCCAGCTTTTTTTTTTGATAGCACCTTTCGAAGTCTCAACTTGAACGAGTAACGACTCGTACACGTCTTGATTTTTACTGTTAAAGTAAATGTTAATTCATTGTGAATACACACGTAGCTTAGAAAATCCAAAGATTTGAACCCGTGACCGCCGAGATTTTCGACCGCGTGCCTTCACCTCGAGACCAATACGTTTAGGTACATGACATGTATCTTCTTAATATCTTATGTACTTATATCTAACGTCTTATTTTTTAAACTATTACGCTTCTAACTTAGAATCTTTCCTAACAGTTTGAGCATAAATTAGAAATTTCCGATTAAAAAATTTAACTTTCAATGTGGCGAGCGGCCAGCAAAATTTTATTGGGTTTTACATCAAAATTTCTTCAGTAACAATAAGTCCAGAAATGTGTTCCTTAAACGACAAACAGTTTGCCTATTCTACTTGAAGTTATATTCACAGTCACTTATGACGTAATTTGATAGCCCCGTGGCGCAGTTGGCTAGACATCAGCTTGCGAAACGAGCGGCCGCGTGTTCAATCCCCGCACCGAGACAAATGTTTGTGTGGTCCACAAATATTTGTTTCAGGTCTGGGTGTTTGTGAGACCGAAAAGTCTCTGGTAGTTTCTGATACCCACGACACAAGACTCGTATCTTAGTGTGGGGTCAGGACTATGTATGTGACTGTTGGGTGTGTATTTATTTATTCACAATTCAACCAGACTGGAAACAAATATTTGTCGATCACAAAAACATATGTCTCAATGTGAACAGTGTATTGGCCTCAAGTTTCGCAATCCAACTAGACTTCTAGCACTTGAAATTTTCTCAAACGGGCTAATTAGTGCACCCATTGAAGTACTTAAAACAGCAGATTTTTCAACGGAAACGGTTAAATTGGATCCAGGGGAACTATCGGAACTCGGTTGACTAAGTTGGCTTCATTAGTCGGAACTAAGTCGGGCCTTGTAAGTTCATTATTTTGGATTCGTACTTAAACTGTGGGTGGAATGCTGATTTGGAACACATTTCGGAACAATCTGCATTCTAAACGATTAGGTTTTAGTGGGATTTGTTTTAAAATTGCTAGGGTTCAGGTTTAAAGTAACATTTTTGAGGGAGAATCCTTATTGCTCTTTTCAAATTACTAATATCTTTACTATTTTGCTTATTACACTACACATGCGCCGCTGTAACTTTTGTACTTACTCCAGGACAAATAGCGGAAAATCTACTATAAATTTTAGTGGTATTGGCACTGACCTAGATAGAAATTAAAGAAGAAACATCAATAACTTACTTGTAAAATTAAGCCTAGGCTATGCGGGACTTATCTGTGGTCCTAGTCTCATATAAAAAGAGGAAATAGTTGCCTTATTAAGCAGGATTAATATAAATTCTCCTAACAACTTTATTGATGATTACAAACCAAGTCTACAGAAGTACGCAAAGTTACGATCATTATTAAGCTGTTGCATTTGTGAAGCGTAATGGCCGGAGCTGTGTTTTATCACCCATTAAACAAGCAATCTTGTAGAGTCATATTTATAAGTGTATCTTGCAGCTGGTATAATGCTTATTGGTACAATCTTTTGAATACGAGTATGTAGGGTGTAAAAAGATCGTGATCGAAAACTAAGACGGGTAATAGCTACGATGATTACAAATATCAATTAATCAATCAGCCTATTGCCGTCCACTGCTGAACGTAGGCCTCCCCAAGAAAGCGCCAACCATCCCGGTCTTGAGCAGCCCTCATCCATCCGTCACCCGCCACCTTTCCCTTAAGATAAGATTACAAATATATTAGTGTTAAAAAAATCCTTACAAAAAATAGAAAAAAAAAAGTTTTCCTAATCACAAACATTCAATACTCGTGGTTGTAAGGAAAACGTAAAAAAAAAATTCGGGATTATTTATAACGCCAAAGAGTTTGTAATCAACGCAGCTATTGCTTGCCTAAATTCCGACTACAGTCTGAATGTGCGATGTCCATAACATAGGAATACCTACTATCAGCCATCTTGCGGGGAACTTAGTCGTATTGTTGATGGGATTAATCCAGGAAAGTCCCACCTAATCCCATAAAATAAATGCGCGCCACTAACCGACTCACTCGTCCCCGGCGGCATTTTTCAACCCTCCCTTTTATCTTAAGTGCGTTGCGGGGACTGACTGAGGATATGCCAGGACTTTCCTCGAATACATTTATATGATACTGCATGGATTTTTCGAGGTTTGACTTAAAATAAATGATTATAATCGCATGATTTCGTATTATAAACGGTGAAGGAAAACATGGTGATGAAACCTGCACACCTAAGAGTTCTTACGAATTTCTTAGGTGTGTAGTCCGCCAACCCGCACTAGCCAGCGTGGTGGACTATGGCCTAAACCCTCTCAATGGTAGAGATGACCCGTGCTCAGCAGTGGGCGTATATGGGCTGATGAAGAAGATCAATTTACTTGGTCGAATGATATGTAGTACGGATACCATATACTAAAAATACGAGTTGTCAATAATACGAGTGTGGCGGACTAATATCTTACGAAACTGAGATGTAGATATATGGGCTTATGAGAATAGTAACATTTGGTAATATCAAATTCAAATAGTTTTATCCGCTTGACAACTCTAAATCTGTATTTGCTTAAAATAACAATATCGGTTACCAATCTGTGCGTAATACCTCTCATATTTAACACGGTTGGTACGGTGAGGTGACTAATACTGATAAAGCCCTCTGTCCATTGCCGTAAGACATTTAAAAAAACGTCGTAAAAAAATCAAGACTATAGTCTGTCACTTAGATTTTTATTTTATCCAAGCCCTATATAAATCAATCGTGGTTTTCAATATCCACACGTTTCAGTCAAGTTAGTTTTTTTCTTTATTTCCACATAACAAATAATGTCTATGAAATAACTATTTATGCCTAAATTGACATTAATATCTAACTTAAATTTTATTATATATTTTCTTTCTTTTTTTTACAAACTGCCCTCCAGTAAATGCCTTTAGAAAGTCCATTCTGTGGTTGTCTTCTTTTATATGCGTTTTTTTTTTGTTTTTATCATTTGTATGTATCCAATAAAGTGTTAAATAAATCAACGCCAAATTTTAGACACCCCGGTTATGCGTTTCGAAGCAGCGTTATTCCGAAGCATGGGTGTGCAGGTTTACAGTGGAAACTTGGTGGTCTGGTGTGACAATGCGCTTCACTGGAACTGAGCACGCTCAAAGCCCAGCGCCCAGCGCCCACGTAATGTCATGTAATGTTACCAGGCCAAGGACTTTGTTATGGTAATTTCTACGTGGGGTGTAAGTATCTACTAATTTTGGTCGACATGGTGAAAAAGAGCGCCTTTGAAGGTATCATTAAGCCGTGTGTGAGGTTGGATGTTGCGCCGAGGATGGCGAAAAAT
This sequence comes from Cephonodes hylas, assembly GCA_030295005.1. NCBI lineage: Eukaryota > Metazoa > Arthropoda > Insecta > Lepidoptera > Sphingidae > Cephonodes > Cephonodes hylas. The sequence goes on along the minus strand of AP025386.1, from coordinate 4,563,004 downwards.
AGCGTCTTTAAAGGTGTAGTATAGTCTTATTCCTAGGGTATGCGAATGGATATGTATATGACTGCTTGATGATCGGACGGTATCCTTATAACTGTGCAGATTTGACGAGTCGCAGTGGTGGCAGGACAGAGTTTATTTACCATGAATAACTTGCTTTAAGGTAAAGGAAACATTGTTATGAAACTATCATATCTAAAAAGTTCTTAGGAATTACTAAGGTGTAAAGTCCGCCAACCTGCACTTGGCCAGCGTGGACTAAGGCCTAAACCCTCTCAATGTCAGAGGTGGCTCGCGCCAGTAGCGGGACGTATATGGGCTGATGAATAAAAAGTTCTTAGGAATTACTTAGGTATGTAGTCCGCCAACCCGCAATAGGCCAGCGTGGTGGACTAATGCTTAAGCCCTCTCAATGGTAGAGGAGGCCTATGATCAGCAGTGGGACGTACATGGCCTGATGATGAATGATGATGAGGATAAGCAGAATCCCATCAAAAACTTCTCCAAAGATTTACCCGCTCATAAATCCGGCTCAACTAATATATTTTAATTATAATAGCGCGGTTCTCAATACATGAGTAATCTCTGTGCGTTGATTTTGGGCCGCCACGTGGAAACTTAGTTATCGTCAGTCATGCGGGATTTGTCGGCATTTTGTTGGGCAGTAGCGATCGTTGTATCGATAATGTGGGGAAAACAATTTAAGGTATTTGTTATGTGATGATGATTTTAAAAAGACTCGTGTTTGTAATTAGACATCATTTGGACGACATCGTGCTTGCTATTATATACGGTGCCGTCATTTTAGCGTACATATTAAAAATAAACACGCAGAAATTTGTTTAAAAAATCCCAAAGGAGTAGAAATTACAACTTTATTTACTTAACAAATAGTTCCTATATTGAAGCCATCGCCAATCATACATATTTAAATCAATTGAACAAAATCGTATGTATTACTTAATACAATTCTTACTGTAACTAATTCTTATTAAATTCATAAACAAATTTCAGAGAAAACAAAAGATAAAAAAGTACAAATAAAAAAGATGACATTTTTTTAATATTTTGAAAAGCACCAGACATTTTTATTCAGCAAATCCTTTTCCATTGTATTCTACTTCTACATCGATTAATTAACGAATTCATAAATATGAAACATCCACCTACTTTTTCTTTAATGTCAGTTTTTATATCCATCGATAAGTCCATCCCAACACTACTCTATGGGGCAGTGACCAAAGCTCTTCCTATACCGCAAAGAGGTTATAAATTGTGGCCTGTTTATTGTCCCTAAAAGGAGCAGTGTTTGCAAGACGATGGGCATTCGGCGTGGACGCTCCGTGGTATCTTTGTGGTCGCCTTTCGGACTATAGCTTTGTAATTAAGAACTAAATATCAAGTTTACATTAGTTAGAAATGTTCGTTGTTTTGAGAAGTAACTTTTGGGATATGGTTGAATATAGTGCGTAGTATTCCATTTTCTCGTTATTAGATAGCTTCATCATTGACTATTCTATCATCACACTCACTGCTGGACACGGGCATCCTCCACACTGTTAATTTTTTGTAGGTGTAGAAATAAGATTTTATAAAATTCTAAATTATTATAGCCGAACCGAAACAGATAAAAGTCTGCCAATGTAACTAAGGCATTTTTTGGGTAATTGTCTCAGTTAATATTTTATTGAATATAATCCAACCAAAATAGATAAAAGTATGCCAATCTAACTAAGGCATTTTCTAAGCAATTATCTGAGTCCTAAGTTCCACATATTCCGACTACAACAAAGAATACTAGAGCTAGAATACAAACTACCGTTCAATAAAATTGCGTCTGAACTAACCCGGGCTTGGAACAATAATTTCGCTCTCATTTGCGGACGCATAAAGTTAATACAAAGGTAGGAAATAAGCGAAGCATACGTAAGGATAAACACACTACGTTTAATTAAATGCTGGTGAAGAGAACCTGAATAAAACAATTATTGTATGGAATATTTAGCTCAATAATGCTGTATAAAAATTTACTTTATTTTCTTTATCATATCAGCCAAGTACTTCTGCTACACAAATGTAATTTCTTATGTTCGATTACGAGGTCGGATAAAGAGTGTTGGATATTAAGTTAAAGAATTCTCCAGCTTATACCACGATATTTTTACCGGTAAATCGCGACGTTTCTAGTTACATAAGCCATAATAATTAAAGGATATTGATATTGAAATCATAGGTGTATTTTTACACCATCATTTTGCCACCTGGGTCTTCAGTCTTTCTTTACCCAGACTACGAGCTGCTACTGAAGATCTCCAAAAAAAACTTTGGCTACCTACGCCTAGCTATTTTAATTTAACAACATTATTTACCTCCATACATTTATACATCTCGAGTTATTAACTTTATTTTAACTTCCATCTATTTACAACCAAATCCGCGATGTATAAGCAAATGTAATTTATGGACGAAACCTTACATTCCATCTGCTTCACATGAAACAATCCCAAAAAAGACTTAAACCTACAGGAGCAGTAAAAGTTGTAAACAAACATACCGTGCTTTGTAGTAAGGTGATAAATCAACCGGTAACTATGTTAAACTTGGCTTTGTTTAGACCACAGCTGATGTATTTTCGGATTACGGTGCAAAGCGGGTTTTAGTATGTAATGGGTAGTGAATTCAATTCTGTTATGCATTTTTTATTGCAGTGACTGGAGAAAGTCATGGTTCCATATACAATCACGCGTACCTTGAAAGGGTAGGTAGATAAAGAAGAAATACAAGTAGTATTTCTTCTAAAAGAAGACTTTATCTACCTACCCTAAAGTTCACTAGCTATTTTAATGCTGTTTTCAAGAACAGTTCCTTCTTTGGAAATATTTCCGAATTTTCCAATGAAAAACATTGGTTTCATAGCTTGAATTTTAACGTACCACCATTTGATAACAATCCTTTAGCAGACAGCAATCAATTTCATATATTAATCTATATTCTATTTAATAACAAAAGCATATTTTTAAGGCGCTTCGAAACACACAAGTCTAGAGTCCTTCGTATAAAATAAAAAGCGAATGTTCACTTATTTAACACAAAAGCAAAAAGCTTTTCAACACGTTCGCTGCAAGTGTATTATCCTCTTTAGCGGTCAACTAAATAGAATTTCAGAAAACACTTCGCCAGAAGTGGGATTAAGCCGCAAAGCTAGATTTTAAACGATACTGTATATTTTTCATTAATCTTATGAACGTGAAACTGTTCATTCGATTTCTGGGTCGAGAAATTTCCTTACTACAAAGAAAATTTGTATATTTTGTGTAGTCTATATATTAAAAATGCAAAATTAGTTTTTATTTTATTGCTGTTCTTGTGGTTTGCAACAAAACATATTAAATAATAAAAAAAAGTTGGTATCTCACTGTAGTTGTAGAAAAACACCACTGTCTACCCCTCTGGGGATGTTGTCGTGAACACTGAACATTTTAATTAAATTAAGCCTTGAAAAAATTACATGTCAATGTATAATAAAGAATTCGCAATACATTGCTCGTCTAGTTCATTAATTATATATTTTTTACTCCGTGTCATAAAACTATTGTTTGGATGTAACATATGGCTGAGCCTCTAGGGTGAGGTTATTTTAACTAATGGGGGGCAATAAAATCATTTACTTTATGTTTATTTCGTCCTTGCGGTATTTGAAAACAAATATATTTTTAGGGTAATTTTAATTCGGGCAAAGGGTGTGGATGTATGTCACACATAGTGTTGTCAGGTCAGATTTTTACAACAGAACGTAAAATAAATCAAGATTTATAAATCACGTCAAACAAGGTACTACTAGGTCATCATCATCATCATCATCATCATCATACTAGGTATTTCTAAATAATTAGAATAAATTTATTGTAAGAAGTAATTAATATTCTTAGGTAATCTGAATTTAATTTACTTATTTAATGAAGTAGTAAGTTGCTTAAAAATGTTTTTTAACTAATGTATTGATCGGAATATAGTCTTCGCAGTCAGCTGCAAATCAAGCTAAATCTATGTACACCTGAAACTGGATACGAAGGTCATATACAAAAACACACACGAATTTATATTTAGCAGAGCTACATTACCGTATCAAATATTCAGCAGTTGGTTTCAAGCTTTTCGAGTATAGTTCCATACTCCATGCCCTTACTACAAAATCTCCAAAAAAAAAACATCCCGAGGAATCAAACCCAAGCCTTCCATCACGCATCCTACATAACCAATAACAGTATATTGAAATTGAACAATAAAACGCGCACACCACTGATAAAAGTTGCTAGGTGCCCGTGTATTCCATTGGATCAGTAAAGAACATAAGACATAAGGCCCGGCGCCTATTTAGATAAAGCAGAGATAAAGCAACGGAATTGATGTGTCTATCTGTACAGGCCGGGCCACGTGGGCTAGTAAAGACTGTGGAGGCGTCTGTTACGAAACATTAGAAATTTGTAAAGGTTTTGTCAGGTATTTTTTGTTGCGAGTAAGTCTATAGTGTCACTAATTAAACGTTAATTATTTGGGGAATACTTCTTATTGTTAGGCAAGGGGATGATCATCATCATCATCAACCCATATACGCCCACTGCTGAGCACGGGTCTCCTCTACTATTGAGAGGGTTTAGGCCATAGTCCACCACGCTGGCCTAGTGCGGGTTGGCACTGAGAGAGTTTAAGGTTTTAGTCTACTACGCCAGCCTAGTGCAGGCGCACTATCTTCAAAGCAATTCCCAAGAAATTTTTCTTTTATTTTTAAAGTGCGTAATATTTCTTTATAAATGTAATTTCTCAAAGTGCTTAACCTAGTGGCGATCACGACTTATACGATTATTTCATAAAAAAAAATAGATACATAACTTCGAAAAGTTGATATGACTGGCATACGAACCTTGACTGCCAACGTTTAACCCAGATGACATAGCTTATCTTCTAGCCCATCACAAAAACCAGTCCTCAATTTTTCCGTAAAAAAAAACAAACCTTTACCATGGATAAGGCTACTTCAGACCTCCATGTACTTAAAGTATTTATAATGGTTTAGCTTCCAGACCGCGGCGTTATCGAATGCAGTGATAAACACTGGTGTCCTACGCTATTTATTAACCTAGGATCTGAGGCACGATTTACTTATCGCGGTTTGTATAAGCTCGTAAAATTGTTTCAACCACGTAGAAGGTGACTCATTTTTATTCACCTTGGTCTAGCGTTTATAGATCATTGGGAGAGCGAAATATCTTTAGTTTGTTTCAAATAAGGTACATAAGAGTATGACGCAAGTCAAATCTATAGGCATCTCATTTTGCATTTTCCTAAACAAAGTTCCTATTATCAAAGAAATTAAAATAAACATGTTCTATATATAACAGGAAGCTATGTAAAAAATATATCCTCTTTTTAATTTCAAATGGCAAGATTCATCTTTACATCCTTAATTAAGCTTATTTTTTATTCAAAGCATTTCTCACTCATATCCCACATTATACGTCGCAGTAATGTTAATACTTAGTACTAAAGTGAAATTCTTGTAAACCCGGCCATTTCGCATGTAGTCTGAAGATCACAGAATAACAATCACAACATTTTCTACTATTTATTACAGATATTTTTGACTTCGTTTATTTTATAATCTGAAAACGTAGCTTTAATAATAAGCTTCAATTCTTAGAAACGGGGCATAATAGCCTTCAGCGTATGAAATTGTATAAAACATCTGGTGGTAGTTTTCCGTGAAAAGTTGAATATAAACCGAATGAATCAAGTAAAATATTATTCCTTCCTGAAAATTATACGATTGATAAGTCCTGGGGTCAATGTTTACGTTAAATAAAGCATATTCAAAGGGTTATCTTTGTTATGAGTCAATTCTCAGATTTGGTAAAATGTTTTAGGGTTAGTAATGTCACTATATCTGTTATTCCATTACATATTTTATTTGGGCACTCGGTCGAGAAGCTCAACGGTCGCGGGTTCATACCCCAGGTACCGACGGAAACCAAAAAAATATTTAACGTACTTACTACCATTTTCCTTGGTGTGGAGATCGAACCCGCTTCCTCTCGTTTCGTAGGCTGACTGGTGTTTAGCCAACTTCGCCACGTGGCTGTTAAAATAAGAAAATAAAACCAAATATTATTTAAACATTGGCTCTTTGTTTAAACTTCCCAATTATATGGCTAAAATCACTCCATACTTTTTGAATTATCACTCAAAAATTAAAAGACAATTTTCCGTATAAAAACAATATTTACCCCTCTTAAACATGTAAAAAACTTAAAAAATACATCTGGCTTGCATCCTGAATTAATTCGCCAGCGAGCATATAAAATTAAGCCATTTTTGTCATAATGTATGCGTGGCTAAATGAAAACGCTATTTTATAGTGGCATAATTGTGTAGTGTATGATGTGTGTGACGTCAGGCGCTCATGATGGATGCTCTTAGCTTGGAATTATATAGAGCTGTACAACGATAATATCAGACAAAAAAAATGTTAATTTTTCTTTTATAATTTTTGAAAACAACTACAAATTTGTATTCCAGCCACTTTTAGAAGACATCTGTCATAACTGTAACTTTTTTATTCCAGTATCGTAGGTTGTCTGGTCGAGATTGCAGCTAGCGATAACACCGACTTTTCCAGTTATTTTCTCATAGTTGTATTTATTGGTAAAGTATACAAGAATGTTTATAGAATAAAAATAATAAACAACTATATAAATACATATATACACAAGCATATACTAATGTAGATTCTAAAAGGCTAAATGTAGACTCTAAAAGCAGTGATGGCCTTGAGGTTTGGGCGCACGGTCGAGAATCTCGACGGTCGCGTGTTCGAACCCCAGGCACACACCTCTGACTTTTCGAAGTTATGTGTGTATTCACATTGAATTATCACTTGCTTTAACGGTGAAGGAAAACATCGTGATAAAACCTGCACACCTAAGAGTTCTTACAAATTTCTTAGGTGTGTAGTCCGCCAACCCGCACTAGGCCAGCGTGGTGGACTATGGCCTAAACCCTCTCAATGGTAGAGGAGACCCGTGCTCAGCAGTGGGCGTATATGGGTTGATGAAGAAGAAGAAGAAGAAAAGGCTAAAATGTGTTTCATATCGGTTTCTACGCTCTAACCTATCATGGTGGACTAAGGACTAAACTAAAGCCCGTGACCAGCATATACGGGCTGATGATGAGGATTATCTAACTTAGATTTGCCCAAGTTTGTTGCTGTCAATAATTTTGTTTACAAAAATTACCAGAACAAAAAATGACAAAGAGAAATAATCTATAAAAGAACTGTGGGTACGTATCTGCTCTATATAGATGAGACGCTCACAACATTCAGCTACCCCATAAAGTTAAGGGAGAATTAATTACCCACGTCAGGTCAGTCGCAAACCTCGGCTAGTGACGTCATAGGTTTTTATAACAACTTCTGACGGGTAAGCTGGTTAGGACATGTTCGTATGACTAGAATATGGATCTCAGTTCTAGGATTTTTTGCTTTATGCAATGTTTTGTGTGACGGATAATGCGTTTGCAGCTTTTGGCAACGGTGGGCTAGTTTTGACGCGTGGTTTTGGGTTCGATATCCGGGTCGATTAAAGAATTTTCTGTTTATAAAAACTTTAATCATTCGAGAATGTTTCCTCTCTATGATTTTCAAAACTTGGATATGCAGTTGGTTTTTTTTTGCCCGTTTCGTAATAAGGTATAATGGAATATTTATAATACTAATGCCTTTAACTTATGACACGGCACAACTGGATATTTCCGGGTTAGGCAGCGTAATTAGATTTTTCCTTAAGACGTTTCAGAAACATTACGAAATCTGGAAATGCACTTAAAAAAAAATAACGGAAATTACGAGTGTATGTATGTATATTTCATTTTGTCCTGGGTTCGATTCCCGGGTCGGGCAAAGTGTTATTGGGTTTTTCCATTAGGAAATTCTCAGTAGCAGCACGGAGTCTGGAAATGTGCCCCAAAAACGGCAATAGGCTCGCCCCCTATTACGTGGGACTGAATCATACCTGGCGAAATGTGGGTGCAGAAATGCATCTCTGCCTATCCCTTCGGGGAATATAGGCGTGAGGTATGTTTGTTTGTTTGTTTGTTTTTGTATTTCATTTAAATTCCCAACGTCTAGTAAGAAAGAGCCACCTTTTCCAGTATAATAATTTTATGCTAATAAGAGTTCTATAGAATCGTCGGCTGGCACCCTGGCTGAATTAATAAGTTGTATCCAGGTCGAAAATAAAAGGTGTGTAACCTCAACGGAAATTCGACGCTCGATTTAACATCACTGATTTTTGCGTACGGTTTCACACGGAATAAAATTGGTTATATTGTTGAATAGCTGCGTTTTTCAGGCGTAAATATAATAAATACAGCAATAAAACGAAATTTAAAACTTCATCATCAGTCTGTTTGGTTCGGGCCTCATTTACAACTGAGAAAATTAAGGCATTAGTCCACCGCGCTGGCCTAGTGCGGGTTGGCCGACTACACACTTAAGATATTTAAAAGAACTTTTAGGAGTACAGTAAGAAGTCTAAGAACTTTTCATCAAAATATTTTTTCTTCGCCATTCAAGCAAGTGATAATTTATTGTGATTACATACTTCGATAAGTCAGAAAACATCAGTCAACATTAACAAATGATATGGTAAAAACATAATTGAACTATACAATTAATGCATTCCCGTAAAATAAAGAAATTAGAACGATCGCGTTAAAAGATGTTACTTCTCGTCACGATTAATACAGTTTCCGAGTATTTAAGTCCAGTAATTGCAAAATTCCAGAAATTGCAGTAGCTAGTAGAAATTTTGCAAACAAATTTTGTCGCGCTGAGGTTTCAACCCAATTTTAGAAGCTAGAGAATTAAGATTTTGAAATGGATATTTTTAAGCCTTGCAAAATACTGGTAAAGGTACATCATCAGCCCATATACATCCCACTGCTGGGCACGGGTTTCCTCTACAATTGAAAGGATTTTTGAGCCTTAGTCCATCAAGCTGGCCTTGTGCGGATTGGCGGACACCTCTGAAATTCTTAAGAACTTTTTAGGATTCCTGACCGTGTGCCTTAGCTACGAGGACATCATAGCTTATACAGTAAAATTTTAAATATTGGTTGCACAATTTTTTATGAGTTGTGTTGCTCAAACTAGTGCACTCATTTATTTTATACTTTGATAGATGGGGCCTCAAAACGGATGGATGAGGGCTGCTCAAGACCGGGATGGCTGGCGCTATCTTGGAAGGCCTACGTTCAGCAGTGGACGGCGATAGGCTGAGTATAGATGTGGCCTCAAAACATAGGGCATTTTTATAAAACCACGCCCGGGCGAGGACTGTCGAAGCTATTTATATAATATTTACATCACGAAACTATATCGAACACGTCAATTTCGGTCAGCTACATGCGTTTTCAATTAACTGAAATTTTGAGCTGTACCGAACAACTCAATTATTTATAGCCTAGTTTGATCAACCCCGGGCTACGGTGGTTCCAATCAATATTATAAAAGAGTGTAATATTGAACCGTGAAACTAACGCCTAATTCTTTTCTATCGTGAAGTCTATGCCTAGGGTTTTGATAGTTATCATCACTACTAACCACGGGTCTCCTTTACCGTTGCGAGGGTTAAGCCTTAGTCCACCACGCTGGCCTAGTGCGGGTTGGCGACCTACACACCTTTATTTTTTATAAGAACTTTTAGGTATGCAAGTTTCATAATTAATTGTGAATACACAAATAATTTCGAAAAGCCAGAGGGTGTGTGCCTGGGGTTCGAACCCGCGATCGCCGAGATTCTCGACAGCACACTTCAATCTCGAGGCCATCAATCATTGCTTTTGGAATTATTGCCTATAGTACAAATTAAATATCATATTTTTACTTAACTAAAGCAACATCAAATGTTCACGTATAAATACCACTTTAATATTTAGCTTCCTCCACGACTACAAAGATAATCAGAGAGAATCAAATAAGAGATGAGAGAAAATTAGCCCATTTGTATCTCTGTTAGGTACAACGAAGCGAGAGATAATTGGATTATGAGACATTTTGCACTGGCATTTCCTGTTAAATTGGACAAGATATAGGTACATATAATAGTACAATACCTTCTTTATAGAATCCATTCTTCTATGGAATGCACTCCCTTTCGAAATCAGGTCGGCTACAACTCGCTTGGCATTCAAAATAAAGGTTCGGCAGCTGTTCTCCAATGAAATTACTGGACAATATGTGTGATGTGTGATTTTTATTATTTTCCTATTTCCTCTTTGTATGTATTAATGTATGTATGTATATATCTTGTGTGTATTTTATGTATAACATAAGTAAATACATATCTATAATTAATCGTTTATGTACTTAAGTTGTTAGTTTATGTATTTTTGTTTAGAGTTTTAATCCCTTCACTATGTATGCACCTACCTTTAATCTCTGCATCACCCTAAGGTTGACAGAGAATTCCTCAGGCATTATGTCCGCCTTTATTCAACTTGTGTAAAAAACATAAATAAATAAATAAATAAATAAATAATTGTAAAAAAAACTCAAATGTAGGCCAAATTTCATTAATGATACGTATGCTTTGAAAGTCTAGGACTGCTTTCGAAAAATCAGCTCAATGCCAAAATTCATTTCATGTCACAAATTAATTGTTTGTATGGTAACTTCGAGAGGTAGGAGCAACTTCGAGAAGGAGACCCAAAGAAGAATACAGCTGGATTGGGCAGCATTTAAAAAACTTCGTCGAGTCTTTTCGTCACCCATACCGCAAAGCCTAAAGACAAAAGTCTTCAACGAGTGCGTCCTACCTGTCATGACATACGGAGCCGAGACGTGGACACTGACGGTGCGACTGGTCCACCAACTCAAGGTCGCTCAGCGAGCAATGGAGAGGGCTATGTTAGGAGTTTCTCTGAAGGATAGGATCAGAAATGATGTTATCCGACAGAGAACTAAAGTTACCGACATAGCCCTGAAGATCAGCAAACTGAAGTGGCAGTGGGCGGGTCACATCTGTCGCAGAACCGATAACCGTTGGGGTAAACGTGTTCTGGAGTGGAGACCACGGCTCGGCAAACGTAGTGTAGGACGCCCTCTGGCTAGGTGGGGTGACGATATCCGCAAGGTGGCTGGCAGCGGTTGGATGAGGAGAGCCGAAGATCGAGCCCAGTGGCGTGCCATAAGAGAGGCCTATGTCCAGCAGTGGACCAATTAAGGGCTGTTGATGATGATGATGATGATGGTAACGCGTGTGTAAATATGAATTATGATAATAATGAATGATAATGTACTAAAACGGTGAAGGAAAACATGGTGATGAATCCTGCACACCTAAAAGTTCTTAGGAATTTCTTATGTGTGTAGTCCGCCATTAGTTTGGCGTGGTGGATGAAAGCCTACACCCTCTTAGTTATAGAGAAGGCCCGTGCCCAGCAGAAGAACGTATATGGGCTAATTGTGACACACAATACTGGAAGAGTGAGACTGGAACCCCTAAATTGTGTATTTCCAGTCTAAATAAAAAATATTAACCAATACAGTCTTGTTATAAAGTCATGGAACGCCGAAATTGAATCATTTCACTCAGCATTACATTTTTCAACAAAAAAGCAACTGAATATTCCAACAAAGTTAATCTGCCGGGAAGGGAACCCGGTACCAAGGCTAATCCGGATTAACCTGCTAAAATTTTCACATGCCCTCGTCTGCCGCGTAAATTTAATTTTCACTAACAATGGAAGCGAGTTCATAAAATATTTGTACACACGTTAAAGTAAGGATTAAAATTAAACTAGCTTCTGCACGCGGGTTCACGACGACTTACATTTAGGAAGATAATATTTTTTTATTGCTTTAAGGCAAACGAGCAAGTGAGCCACCTGATGTTAAGTGGTCAACACCGCCCATGTACACAATAGTAAAGGAATCATCGGTGTGTTGAAGGCATTGGAAGAAAATATAAGAATATAAAAAGATGGGGAATGAAACCTGGTAACTATAGACCGCACGGCATACCTAAGATACGAGACCGCAAATCAATCAATTAACAACAAGAATAAAATAATTAACCAAACCCAAAATTATAAATCTTACTAACTTAAACAATCTTGATTAAGCTTTTAAGTATGTGGCAACGAAATGCTGTAGGGGTAAATATCCCCAACTTATGGGGTAAAGTCAACTGCGTCGAGGCTGGGGTAAATACCGTGCGTCTGTTTGTTCACATGTTTGTTTGTTTTGTACCTGCGATACGTCATAGCACCAGTGCTATAAATAAATAAATACACCCAACAGTCACATACATAGTCCTGACCCCACACTAAGATACAAGTCTTGTGTCGTGGGTATCAGAAACTACGAGAGACTTTTCGGTCTCACAAACACCCAGACCCGAAACAAATATTTGTGGGTCACACAAACATTTGTCTCGGTGCGGGGATCGAACCCGCGGCCGCTCGTTTCGCAAGCTGGTGTTTGGCCAACTGCGCCACGGGACTGTCAAAATGGGGCTGTGCTATGGAATCTAAGAAGAGTAATTTTCATGCGAAAGTGACTATGCTTGTTAAGCTTTGACGTATAGCGTTGTTAATCTTTTTCGTAAATGTTGTTGCATACAATAACCTTAGGAGAATATAGCCCCATCTAATATCTTCATCAACCCATATACGCCCACTGCTGAGCACGGGTCTCCTCTACCATTGAGAGGGTTTAGGCCATAGTCCGCCACGCTGGCCTAGTGCGGGTTGGCGGACAATCATCCCATCTAATATGGGGCGAGCATATTACCGTTTGTCAGACGTTTTAAGACTCAATGCTGCTGCTGAGATTTTCTAACATAAAAACCCAAAAACACAGCTCGACAAATTAGTCAAACCTGAGACCAATAGACATAACAACACTTATATTTGTTACTAAAATAAATGGATAAAACAATATGCGTTAAAATTAACTGCCTTGTTGGTCGCACTGTATTATATAGAATGAGTAGTCGACTGGTCCTAAACTCTACTCCCAGGCCGGATAATTGGTTATTGTTATTTTACAAGGACATATTTTCAATATCAACACTAAGTCTAAAATAAACCCAAAATCAAAAGTATCGCTCCTAATTCTTGACTCCTAAGAACAATCTATGGATGTATAAATACAGCTTCGCTTTCCCCTCGGGTTTATAATGCAAGTACATAATATCAAAAAATTTACCTGGATGTATTAGAGCACCGCTTATTATGATGCAGTGCCAATCCCGCTGAGCACGTGATGATTTAAATGCGAAATGAGCTGCTATGTTCAACCGATCATATTCCTCCCGTGGGGACATTTCATTGAACAGAATGAAGCTAAATATAGTCGGGATGGACTGATGACGTATGGCTGTTAAATTGACTTGATAAAGAGCATATTAAAACTTGATTCAAATTTTACTTTAAAATAAAACATAAAATTATATTCACACGCGCACAAACATGTACGCAAAAATGCTTGCAAAGAGGCATTTCTACACCCACACTTCGCTAGATATGTAGCATCGTCATGACCATCACCATTATTATCATCATCATCACCATTATATATCTTCTCTCACCCACATCATATTTTCTTTGGCCTTTCTTTGCTTATCCATCTTTCCACATTCATACTCATAACTTTTACCAACATATGTATGTTTTGTGCCTTCGACGACGGACAACGCTTTCGTTAAACTATAATATACTTAAATACCAAAGTCATAGCATATCTAACATTTGAATAGGTTTGAAACTTTGGTATTCAACTCGCAAAATTGTGAAGGTTGCTTCACAGAGCAATTAATTACGAAATACCTAGAATCAAAGACCAATACATTGTTTAAGTTGATTGATTGGTTCGTACACGTTTAACTTGGAAATTGTAAAGTTGCAGTCAGCCTTGGGTTCTAATATTGATGTATTTCTACACCTCCATTTTGCTGTTATGGTCACAAATTGGAGCAAGCTTAATGCCGTTTTTCGGGCACATTTTCATAGACTGTCCTGATACAGTCAATCACGATATTACTAGACACACTCGCTTAGTCGAGGCCAAAAAATTGAGCCCAAAATCTTTTTATGTTAAGGCTTCCATTAGTATGGTAAGGCTACGAGGCCCCTTTTTATCATAATATAGATGTATTAATTACAGGAATACTAGTATCCAGACCAATACTTATAGGCAACTATTGGACCGTACTAAACTCTATTCCGCCAACCCGCACTAGGCCAGCGTGGCGGACTATGGCCTAACACCCTCTCAATGGTAGAGGAGACCCGTGCTCAGCAGTGGGCGTATATGGGTTGATGAAGAAACTCTTATCCTATCTTATGTGTACAATAGTTTTTAAAATACACTTTTTCATTCTAACTTAGGCCACAGGCTGCCACGCAATATCCTGGCAAAGTCCCAGTAACGCGTATGCGTTGTTACTAAAGGAATTATTTATAAGAACATGTCCAGCTATAAACAATTCCTTGCCGATAACGTTGTTAGGGAAATCGAGCAAAAGTATTGATACTTTGTGATATATCACTTTGTGTCTCTTTTATACTCGTGTTGTTTATTGCGTGTTGGATGAGATCGCAATATTCTAAACAGTAATGATTTTTCTTTCGTACTATTGTCCAGCTTGGTAGAAAAAAAGATCTAAAAATAATTACTCCCAGCAATCACATACAGTTTTCTGTAAAGTAATGAGCATGAAAGTTGAAGGATGGACAAGCCGAGGAAGGCCAAAGAAAACATGGATGGAGTGCGTAAAAAGAGATATGAAAGAGAAAGGCGTGGCTGAAGACATGACGGCTGATAGGGATGTGTGGAAGGAGAAAACATGCTGCGCCGACCCCAAATAAAAATTGCGAGCAGGGCAAGAGAATGATGATGAATCACATACAGTTTTCTTCCCTGACTAAGATTTAAGATTTTATTATTGTGCTGGGGTATCAGACACTACGAGAGACTTTTCGTCTTATAAACATACATGACTCAAATATTTGTCTCAATGCGAAGATTGTACCTGCAATCTTTCTACCAACAAGCGCGTCTCTAGCCAACTTCTCCACGAGTCCGTCAAGTGAAATACATATGATTTACAATCATTTACCTTGAAAATCTTAACAAGTTGCCTCTAGGTATCGCGATACGTGTGTCCTTCGAAAAGTCAGAGGACTTCGCCTGAAGTTTGAACCCGCGATCGCCGAGCTTTCACTAGAATACATCTAAACCTCGAAGCTATTATTTCTTGAGTTGAGTAGTTACATTTTATAGTCATTTGACAGCCCCGTGGCGCAGTTGGCTAGACACCACCTTGCGAAACGAGCGGCCGCGGGTTCGATCCCCGCACCGAGACAAATGTTTGTGTGATCCACAAATATTTGTTTCGGGTCTGGGTGTTTGTGAGACCGAAAAGTCTCTCGTAGTTTCTGATACCCACGACACAAGACTCGTATCTTAGTGTGGGGTCAGGACTATGTATGTGACTGTTGGGTGTATTTATTTATTATTTATTTATTTATTTAGTCATACTAAAACCGACCTTGCATTGCTAAAGTTTAACATATTCAATATAAGACTCTTACCTGTTAAAACAGAACAAAAAATAAAACAACCCTACCCTCATTTCCACGATCGTAACTCTTTAACAGGCCGTATAATCCTATCTCTATTACACACGCTTTACCCGACTAATTTAAGTGGATTCAGGTTGCGCGGGTTCGCAAACAAATAGCTTACAATTATAATTGGTAGGACTGCACAAGTACGGCTATTGTCAGGGCTATGTCGCTTCCGAGTTTCAGAATGGTTGTTGACACATTTGAAGGCGTATTTTGAGATTGTTGGGCTGTTTGCACAAATTAATGGTACAAACATAACAGTATGCCGGTATTTCCCGAAAGAGTAGGCAGAGGTGCAATTCTTAATTCTCGTTTCGTCAGTATGTATCAATTTCACGTAATGCCTGGTTAGTTTTTATCCTATTAGAAATGCTTTATGATGTAGTTGCATTAATGCGCGAATTCTAGTAATCTCAGGTTCTTTTCCCAAGTGGGATAAATTATAAGCAGCCCCACACACAGCCCCGTGGCGCAGTTGGCTAGACACCAGCTTGCGAAACGTGCGGCCGCGGGTTCGATCCCCGCACCGAAACAAATGTTTGTGTGATCCACAAATATTTGTTTCGGGTCTGGGTGTTTGTGAGACCGAAAAAGTCTCTCGTATTTTCTGATACCCACGATAAAAGACTAGTATCTTAGTGTGGGGTCAGGACTATGTATGTGACTGTTGGGTGTATTTATTTATTTATAACTGGGTTTTCTGATTTGAAAGTTGAAAACTTAGATGCAACTACTAAGATCCTCGACTGCACGCCTAAACTTCGAGGTCACCGCTTATATAAATTTTATCAAGAAAATTCCTAAAATCCCATCGAATTTTGTAAACATACGACCCGACCGAACCTTTCAAATAACCTAAGGTCTATTAATCAGTGCTGGGAGGGCAGAGTTGAATAATTTAGCGCCGAGTCCCCAGCCAAGTGATTTTGGGGTCACGACCATATTTTATTAATGGGAAGTGTTGGGTTAATCGGTGGATAAATAAGGATTCCTTTGTTCCGATGCATCGGTCAATATAAATGGTGCTAAGACCCTGGAGTTAGGGATTTGGATATCTTTAGGATTGGATTCAGAGTTGACTAATTTACGTAGAAGTTTTGTTTTGTTATTGGCTTCAGGTTTAGAGTAAAAAAGGCGAAATGTCATGCCTATGGTATAGGAGCCTCACATTTTTTTTGTTTATTCTATCTTTTAGTATTTGTTGTTATCGAGCAACAGAAATACATCACAAGTCAAAATTACAACAGTCTATCACGGTTTATGAAATACAGCATCGTGACAGACGGATAAATGGACAGTGAAGTCGTAGGTAAGTAGGGTTGTACCCTTTTGGGGATGGAACCCTAAAAGGTGTTCTAAAATGATAAAGCTATTAAAATTAAATTTTATAACGTTGGTTGACTTAATCTAAATTAAGCTAGAGAAATGAGAAGTTCTAGTTAACTGTTAAGATCTCTAGAATGAATCACTAAAATCAAAATTTTAAATTTCTTAAATGTTGTATTGTTTGAATTGCGTCATATTTAAACATATAATATATGAAATACATACTCCGTTGAAAATTTAAGCAGTAATGGATTTAGGTCATTTAGTGCAGAGATTCTTTGTCCCAGGTACAAAAAGTAGTTTACTAACTATATGAAACTACTATTTGTAGAAATTGTATTGAAAAAAATCTATATTGACGTGAACAAAGCCGCCCACAAAATCAATAGCTAAATAAATAACCAAAACAAGTCTATGTGTCCAACATAATATCTTAGCGAATCATTCCATGTTTTATTAGCAGTTGATAAATTACCAAAAATATGTGTTGTTTCATTGTCAGGGGATTCGCCCAGTGATCCGTCTTGATGGCTTAATTGATTCTGAAAGACCGATGGTTGCACACAAATAATTGGTGAGAAATATATCTAGCAACTAAAGTATGACTTCGCCTAGGTACATTTCAGAAGTGATTCAAGAAGTTGAGAGTATCTTTAAGAATTGGTAGTGGGAAATATTTGAGTATTAAAATATTTTTTTAAAATTCCATAATTAAATGATTGTAATAAAAAGTACATAAAAAATGTTCACCCGCATATGTTTTATACTAATTTCGTCGGCTATACTCCAAAAAAAATGTTATTTATACGATAAAGTTACATTTAATAATATTTGTTTATATGTCTATATGTCGACTTCTCGAAGTTTTTTTTTATTAATAAGTCGACGAACTTTTCAAAATTCTGCTAATATTTTTGACTCGATGGAATAAAATTTGGAGGCAATCACGACGTTCAATTCCACATTAATTGTCACTGAAATCATTTCGAATCGAATACAAATAACAATGCCAAGAATCCTTGATCATTCTAGAACAAAGGGAAATGCAGTGAATAATTCTTTCTATTGTAGCATTGTTCGTTGACGAGATGTCCCCTCGACACTGGCTTATTGTTGATCACGAATTATTCATAGTAATATAGCAAAAAGTAGTGATGGCATTGAAGTTAAGGCGCAAGTTGCGTTGCGGGTTCAAACCCCAGCCATACATTTCTAACTTTAACGCTGAAGGAAAATATTGCACACCTATTTTTTTAAATAATATCTTGTGAACGGAAAGATCGTGATAAAGCTTGCTTGACTAAAAAGTTCTTAGGAATATCATAGGTGTGTATTCCGCCACAGCTGCACTAAGCCTGCGTGGTGGACTAAAACCTAAGCCGTCTTAAATGTAAATAAAATTACAGAGTATACGGTTGTCTGTTTACTGTTTTAAAATGAAGGTTAAAATTAATACAATTTCCGAGCAAGTTCTCTAACGATCCAATAACAATTTATCTAAAACTGGCATAGAACCATGGTCATCTAGAGCTGGCTTAGCTATGCCGGTGTAACTGATCCTAGACAGTCAAATCAAAACTAGCTCCACTCCATTCCACAAATGAATTCTGAGCACAATACTAATCGATATTCCAATAAATAGGCATTCCAGTAAATTTATTATTCAACGAATTTTGAAGGACTTTCGATACAACGATGAACTTTAGTGTCAAAGACCTCTCGAGTGCTTTCGTACAGAAATATGACGTTTGTCTCGTTTGTAATTCAAAGTAATTACGTATTAGTATTTAGACATATTTCGCACGAAGTCAGTATAAGCGAGCCTTTAGCCTAATATCCTAGTATTTCGTGCACATTTCCAAACTCCGAGTTGGTACTGAGAAATTACTAGTGAAAGATCTAAATAGTTATAATAGATTTTCCTGACCAGGGATTTCTATATTGCACGGAACATATGTATTTGGGCCGAGAGACAACTAGGCAATAAAAATAATAAATGCGAATGTTAAATTTATAAATGCAAGGATTTTCTTATATCTTGTCTTGATTATCACAAACTGCGATAGACTTTTCAGTCTCATAAACATTTGGACCCAAATATTAAATGCTTACGACAGAAAGTCTTAATTCTAAAGGACTTCATGCTGCTCCGAGAATTTTTCTACTCTCTATCCCGTACTGCTCGATATTAAGAATAAATAAATCCTCGTTCTTTTAAGGGTGAGAGACTCACACCTTCATTATCATATACAATTTCTCATGTAGAACAACCCGTAACCCTGCTTCGACGTTGAATTTTGGCAACACTCCACACACTGTCCACTTTTGAAATGACCTAATTCAGACGTGCGTTGCATTGAATAAGCATGAAGCTAGATTAGAGGCCGCTGTTACAGTACTCAAACAACTGGCATTTTGATCTGCATTTATAGATAGGTGATAGTTACGACGTAGTGATGGCCTCAAGATTAAGGCGCGTGGTTGAGAATCTCGGCGGTTCTAGGTTCAAGCCCTAGATGCACACCTATGACTTTCTAATTTGTATGAGTATTCAAACTGAATTATCACTTACTTTAACGATGAGGGAAACATCGTGATGAAATCTGCATACCTAGAAATTTCTAAGGAATTTCTTAGGTGTGTAGTCCGCCAGTCCATACTGGGCCAGCGCGGTGGACTAAGGGCTAAATTATTTGTGTTTGTTAGACTGGTAAGTCTTTTGTAGTTACTAATACCCACGACACAAGACTTGTATCTTAGAGTGAGGTGAAAACTTTGAAGACTCTTGTGTATTCATTTATTTATACACTAGCTTTTGCTCGCGACTCCGTCCGCGTAGACTACAGGGTTGAGTTCAGAAGGAAAATAAGTTGTAGTCTATTTTATTCTCTGAGTCATATTTATCTCCATACCAAAAATCATACAATTCGGTCAAATTGTTCAAACGTGAAACCGTAACGCGTCGATCGGCGCCTTGTGCATCATTATTGCGCGCTTGATCAATATTTTAAAACTGCAATATCTTCTAAGATACTCAGTGAAATCAAATGATGTAAAGGGCAATTTTATTTAAAATTAAATACTTGTAACGAATAACGTATTTATTTGGATAAGGATTAATATCATATTTATAAAAACACCTTCACAAATAAAACTTTATTTTAAAATGAATTTGGTTAGGATAAAAAACGTTATAGTGAGCCAACCTTAAAGAATAGACATATGCTGTCGCGGACTTTTTTTTAGAATTTTTAAAGAGGAACATTTCTCTCATACATTTTTTTAGCGTAACTTTAACCGTTTTCGCAGCGCACGCAGCGGAAGCTCACCAAAAGGTAAAAAAATGTCCCCGATTTAGAAACATTCTTTATTTTTGCTCCGCTCCTATTCGTTGTAGCGTGATGTTATAGCCTTCCTCGATAAATGCGCTATCTAACAGTAAAAGAATTTTTCAAATCGGACCAGTAGTTCCTGAGATCCTAGCGTTCAAACAAACAAACAAACAAACTCTTCATAATAATAGTATAGATAAAGCTTTATAATAATAGTATAGATAAAGCATGAAAAAATGCAGTCACAGTATATTGACTTACAATATAAACAGTATAATAACTAGTGATTCAAAAAAAAATCATCTACGACTCAGTATGACTAATTTATATTTTGTATGCAACTAGAATTCTAGTATGAGGTCCCACGGCTTATAATGGAGCACAACAGCGCCGCTAATTATGACCAAACTTGGTTCAATAACTGAAGCCATATCCATGCCGGATAGGATAAACGGAAGGTAAGGATCGTGGCGCCAATTGCAGCGTTTTATTTGCTATTGACATGCAGTAATGGCCTTGTTTGGGCGCGCGGTCGAGAATCTCGGCGGTCGCGGGTTCGAACCCCAGGCACACACCTTTGACTTTTCGAAGTTATGTGTGTATTCACATTGAATTATCACTTGCTTTAACGGCGAAGGAAAACATCATGATGAAACCTGCACACCTAAGAGTTCTTAGGAATTTCTTAGGTGTGTAGTCCGCCAACCCGCACTAGGCCAGCGTGGCGGACTATGGCCTAAACCCTCTCAATGGTAGAGGAGACCCGTGCTCAGCAGCGTATATGGGTTGATGAAGAAGAAGAAGATTGGCTATTGGACATTTAATTTTATTTGCTATAAACGTATTTATACTTTTAAGCTTTCTAGCTGGTTTTAAAGGTCAAACTTGCGAAACTACATTAAAACTTTACACAATAATGTTGTGATCTATGGTATTAACAGAAGTACTTATCACCTCGAGATTTGGGCACCCGGTCGAGAAGCTCATCGGTCACGAGTTCAAACTCCAGCTACACACCTCTGACTTTTTGAAGTCATGTGTTTAATCACAATGAATTAACAACAACAACAACGATGACAAAAAACATCGCGTGGAAACCTGCACACCTAAAACTACTTCAGAATTTCTTAGTTATATGTAGTCTGCCAACCCACACAAGGCCAGTGTGGTGGACTAAAGCCTAAATCCTTTCATTTGTAGGGGGGTCAGAGGGAAAGTTAGAGCTGAGTGCCTTGGACTTGAACCGGCAATCGCCTAAATTCTCGATTGCGCATCGACCTCCAGGCAGTCGCTGCCTCCGTTCATATAATTGATGATAAAATTCTGTTTTGATTTCAGCTTCTACGCGGGTAATGACAACGTACCTTTACGTAAACAATAATTTAATGGACAAGCGTTCGTTCGTTCAAAAACTATGGATTGTTCTAGCGGCGCGCCGAGCATTCACATTGTGGCTAAGCCAGATTAAGGTTTTAGCATATCTCGTTGGAATGGGTTCGAATCCATTGCAATTCACCGTTATTCGTGTGGTATAATATTAATTTAGCAACTAGGCTGTTATATAAAGGCAATGCTGTCTTTTATGATGAATACGGAAATGAATACGTTAGAGGAAGTTTGAAAGTAGCTCTTGTGATTGATAAGCTGAAAGGACACCGTCTGTCGTGGTATGGGAGGGACATAGTTATATAAGGAGGGACGAAACATATGTTGGTAAAAAAGTATTGGGTATGAAAGTTGAAGAATAGACAAAGTCCAAAGGAAAATGGATGGAGTGCGTGACTGAAGAGATGAAAGAGAAAGGGGTGAATGAAGACATGATGGCTTATAGGGATGTTTGGAAAGGTAAAACATACCGCGCCGACTCCAAATGAAATTGGAAACTGAGCAAGAAAATTATGATGACTATTTCTATGACGCAATGTTTTGTTAGAGGGTTAATTTGGGGTTCGATCCTGTTGGAAGGGTATTCGTATCCGCTCGGATACCGTTATCAAAGGCTTCATATTCACCCACATGTCTCTTAAGCGAATGGTAGAGTAAATTCTATATAGGCGATATTTTGTGTTTCGAATTATGCAATCAATTTGATTGAAGCAGGAAGCAGTGATGACCTCGAGGTTTAGGCGCGCGGTCAAGAATCTCAGCGGTCGCGGGTTCGTACCCCAGGCACACACCTCTGACTTTTCGAAGTTATGTGTGTATTCAAATTGAATTATCACTTGCTTTAACGGTGAAGGAAAACATCGTGATGAAACCTGCACACTTAAAAGTTCTTAGGAATTTCTTAGGTGTGTAGTCCGCCAACCCGCACTAGGCCAGCGTGGCGGACTATGGCCTAAACCCTCTCAATGGTAGAGGAGACCCGTGCTCAGCAGTAGGCGTATATGGGTTGATGAAGAATCAATTTGATTGGTAAAATACTTCAATCATTTCATTGATACTCTCTTACACATCTGTCCTTAAAAGTGTAGGTAGTGTTACGTTTCTAAATCAGTTTAGGTGCCCTTAACAAAGCAAATTTTAAAATTTTCTTGACCAAAAATTCTTACCTGAAACCTCGCAATTCAGACTAACGAGACACGTCAAATTGAGTAAACGTAATATTCTTGATATTTTGACTTGAAGTGACGTGCGTAATGTTAATTAATTTCGTACCAAATACGTAATTAACACGAATTTCCACGTCAGATGCAGTTGGCTGTACGTGCATTAATTATCGTGGTTATTACATATATGATATATATGATACGAGTATATATATAATGGTCAGCTTGCCCGTGAAGCCTGGTTGGGTTTCATTTGACGTTTATTATTTAATTTAGAACCAACATGGATTTATCATCGTGACATGATGGCGTTTAATTATAGCACTTGCATAAATATTATGCCCTTGAGGTTTGAATGGTTTTGGACGGCTACAGGCTCAAACCGCAGGCAGAAACCTCTGGCTTTTTTAAGTTATGCCTGTATTCAGAAAGAATTATCACGTACTTTTGTCGGTGAAAGAAAAAACCATATTAAACCATTGAGCAAAACGCTTGAACGATACACTAACGATGAATAATAAAAATATAGTACAATTTTCACATTTGCTTGCTTAAAAATTTCGCTAACTATATGTCTCGTTACGCAAAAGAGACTGAACTTGTACGCAATTCGGAACAGCTTAGATAAATAGAGTCCAATAAAAAAGTACTATAATCACAAAAGCAGACAGTTCATTGCGCGGTTGACCTAACAAAACACTTCTGCGGTGTCGCGTTTGGCTGAAATCCTATTTCCTGCTAGGATTTAGGTTTTATTGCTTTAGATATGAATCCTAATGGCTTATAGCATGCCGGCCGTAATCTCTATAAGACCCACTCCGCTGGAATGTGAAATTACGTTCAATTTTAGACAGAATTGAAACATTTTTGCTCATACAGAACAGCTGAATAAGATTAGATGGGAAATAGACGGTATTTTGTGTGGGGAGAAGTGTTGCCGCTTGTCTGTCATCAATTCATTCTTCTTGGTTCACACAACTAATGATAAAAAATTCAAACAAAAATGGATGGTTACTATTGGTTGTCAGACATTTATAAAAGTCTTGATATTACATGCAACATATTATTAAAAAGGGACCGTGTCACTAAGGCTTAAACCGTCTCAGTAATAGTCAGTATAAGGGCAATATTATGATGATGATGATGATGATGATAATGATAATGCGCTTACAGTCAGGTGCATTATTATCAATTAGTCGATCTACTATTTAGATAATATTTTACAATTGATTACTATGAAAGGGCGGAAATATTTGCTGATGACTCATCAAATGTTAGCTAAAATGCAAGCGTATTCATACAATTTAATATTGAATTTGCACAATGTGAGTTCTGACAATAGAATAAATATACGTTCAGGTAGATTGCAAATATTAACTACATGTGATGTTTTGAAATCAGCAATATTGACTAATGTTACATTTTGTAGCTAAATAGGAACAGATGCCTATTTAGTCCTATGGTGTAACTGTGTGTCTTGAAATGAAACTATAGAAATACTTCGCTATCCCTTCCGTGTGTTCTGGCATGATAATATTATGGTGGTATTTTCGACTATGAAACTAAAATCTGTGGATACAACAAATAATTAGATTAAAATATACATGTATACTTTGATATTTTTACTCGTATCGCCTCATCTCTTAAATTTACCGAGATGTCAGCGATTGGATTCCCGCGTCAGGAAAAATCTAGCTAAAACAGTAATCACGAATTAGTGCATAGTAGGATATATTTATAAATCAAAAAGAAAGAGGAGACCCTCGTCAAAGGAACTTTTGACGACTCCAAAGGACAAGTTAGCAAAATGTGGTTGCACGGATTCACCTCGGCTTACCCCTATAGGAATACTAGCGTGACCATTTGTATTACGTCACTCCCAAGCCAATATCGACACGTCTCGTGCAGAATTCGTTTGCAAACTAGAATATTCATGTTCCACAACCGAGCAATAGAGCGAAATATTACCAGTCCTTAGTATTACAAAATTCGTGTTGTATTGAAATGTTTTAGGAGTAAAATGAAGTACGTCTTGATGGAAAACTGGTGCAGAAAATTTTAATGTAGTAAAAAATGTATAAAAAAATCAAGCCATGCTAGAACTTGAATATGACTGGATTTTGTTTTGAAGTGTTTTTCGTAGTCCAGGAAAAGTTTAAACAGCGAGAAAGTATGGAAAAATTGCGAGAAAGATGATAATATTTTTATATGATGATTTAATATTTACTAGCGACGCGCCCCGGCTCTCACGGGTGCAATGCTGATATTTAATGGATGTTATCATACATATAAACCTTCCTCTTCAATCACTCTATCTATTAAAAAAACCGCATCAAAATCCGTTGCGTAGTTTCAAAGATTTAAGCATACAAAGGGACATAGGGACAGAGAAAGCGACTTTGTTTTATACTATGTAGTGATTTAACAAAAGCAATATGACATAATATAAATAAAAATACCCTAACCTAACAATAAACAATTACGCATTAGATATTACACAATTAACTTATAACGCTTTTTAACTTCTTCGGAAGTATCACCACTATTTCCAACACATAACTAAGCTACTATAGATAATAATAAACAAACAAAACGCCTATATTCCCCGAAGGGGTAGGCAGAGATGCATTTCTGCTCCCACATTTCATAGAAAGAAAGAAAGAAAGAAGGAAAGAAAGAAAGAAAGAAAGACAGATGCATTTATTGCTAGTACAATTTACATGTAAAGTGTATATATTAGAACAAAGAAAAACAAAGAAAATGAATAATAATTGCACCAGCAATGGTACCTCCCATTCAGCTACATGCTGCAGCAACGCGTGAACGATACTGCAACGCTGATTCATCAGTTATGTATCAGTCCCACGTAATAGGGGGCGAGCCTATTGCCGTTTTTCGGGCACATTTCCAGACTCTGTGCTGCTACTAAGAATTTCCTAATGGAAAAACCCAATAAAACTTTGCCCGACCCGGGAATCGGACCCAGAACCTCTAGATCGCACGGCACACACTTGTACCGCGAGACCACGAGGCAGTCTATAAATAATACATTTGTCAAAATCCGTGAGAATCTTCACACCCCACGATTTCACTATCAAATTGACACCTTCAGTAAAAATGGTCGTTAATCTCGTACATTTGACGCTAAATATAGGTAATTAAGCATGTCTGGTACATTGAAAAGCGGTGAGTACAAAGACGAGTTCTTAAGTACTGATGATAATTTACAATCTTGCAGCGGTCGTATTAATTGAATGTCTTAATGGGGGACTTAAGGATGACTCACACTGCACGGTGTATGAATTAATCGGTATACTTTAAACTTGTACGGTGAAAACTTACATTGAATTTAGATGTGTGATCATTAGAATTCATATATTTTTTAAAGTTATTCCTTAATTCATAATTTGGTAAAATTTTGGTACATTAATATAGCACGAGATTTTACTGTTTATGTACACTTTATAAAACTTTTAAACGTAGACTGTCTTACATAGAGGTAAGCCTTTCTTTAATGATCCAACTTAACGTGATGCTTATATGTAATTAGTGTTAATCCCCTTAATCTAAGCGAATCTATGGGACCCTAAATTGTCGTAACCCCGCAACGAAGTTATTTAGAAAGACAGTATAAAGGAGGAGTTGGAAAACAAAGAGTTTTCCACTTCCCTCCACAGCAAAGCGTTGAGCTATGAGGTTTGACCCTCATATAAAGAAAGACAATTACAAAACAAGCTACTTAATAAAATAATAAACTCCCAACTTCCCTCATCACATTAACCGATCAAACATTATTAATATTATCGCTATCGTTCCGTTGTGTAAACCATACTTTATAAAGAACAATTACATACTCCCGCGGGTATTATAAATTAAAAACGGCCCGTAATAACCCCATATACATACGTACTCCATATCAGGAGTTATTGTAAAACGCCTTGGGGTTTATCAATTTGCAATTTACTATGATAAAGGCTTTATAAAATATCACATGACTTTGTTGGTGATATTATTTATATTCGAGTTCTAGACGTCAGTGAAACCACAGTTCTACTCTCACACTAAGGTACTTGTACCGCGGGTATCAGAAACGATGAGTGACTTTTCGGTTTAACACACCCAGACCAGAAACAAATATTTGTAGATCGCACAAAATTTGCCTCGGTGCGGGGATTGAACCCGCGGCCTCTCGTTTCGTATCTAGCCAACTGTGCCACGAGTCTGTATTCTAGTTAATATTATTTAAATAATAAAGCTACACAAATTACAGGCCACTATAGTACTCCTCTCATCCGAAACGTCGATTACTGGCAACACTAAACCATAATGCGTTAAACTCTATAATTTGTAAATACTTTGGTGAATATAACACGGTCCCGATTCACCCCGTTTGCAGTGACGTCATAGCTCATTAAAGTAATTAATTAGCAAATCTGCTTGGCACTTAAATGCTCGAATGGTTGCGGCCATAGAATATTTTAACGAATTTCTGGTGATGAAAAAGTATTTTTTAATTTTTTTTTTAATTGACACATTTTCCGAGTAGAACTCCGGGTGTTTCAAGTTACAAGTTGAGTTAAGTAGGCCGTGACCGACTCTTGAGAATTGTGACGTAAAAGAAGTTATTATGACCGTATTTTAAATATAAGTTTACAATTATAGAAAATAGAAATGAGAAAACTATACGAGTTAGTTTTCACCTGTTGACATAATTCTCTCGGCAATGATGAAAATTAGAAGTATTATGTCATTATTTAAACGTGGTGCCATTTGGGGGATTTGCCATAGTCACCACGCTTGGCAGGCGGGTTGGTAACCGCAGTGGTTGGAGTGTTTTAACCGACGGCGCTGCTGCCCACCGAAAACCGAGAACCGGAGTCACTGACATTGCCCGCAGGATAAGTACGCTGAAGTGGAAGTGGGCCGGCCATGTCTGCCGGCGGTCGGACGGCCGGTGGAGCAGACAAGTGTTGGAGTGGAGACCGCGCTTAGGCAGACGTAGTGTGGGACGTCCTGTAGCACGATGGACCGACGATTTGAGAAAGGTGGCGGGAAACGGATGGATGAGGGCTGCTCAAGACCGGGATGGTTGGCGCTATCTTGGGGAGGCCTACGTTCAGCAGTGGACGGCGATAGGCTGATTGATGATGTCATTATAAAAATAACGTATAATTTATTTAATAGCAAATCCTAATACATACACATGCTATTAAAAAGACAATAACAATTTCAGGAAAGGTGCCTCTAAAACAGAAAAAGGCTCACCTTCTTTTATGATCTTGTGTCGTGGGTGTCAGAAACTACGAGAGACTTATAAATAAATGATTATGTTATCCACTAATATTTGTTTCAGACCTATATGTTTGTGAGACCGAAAAGTCTCTCATAATCTGATTCTAATGACACAAGAATTATGGAGTAGTGTGGAGTCAGAACTATATATTGTCCCTTAGCTAACAACATCGCTCTAGTCGAAAATTGGTGGTTTTAACATTTTAATCTCATTGGATAGAGCTACTCATTGCGCGTCGAACCATAGGTCACAAGATATTATAAATTTATTTACGCACCTACGGCTTTTATCTCTGCACCACCCAAGATTCGACAGTAAGAGAATGCCTCAGGCATTATGTCCACCTTTACATGTTATGTATGAAGAGTAAATAAATAAATATAGGTTTCAGCCTAGCAAAATCCGTAATTCGAAAAGTAGTGGCAGCGCGCAGTGGGTTGGGTCTCTCAAAACCGCACAGTTTTTTTTGTCTCCTGTAAAGTTGGCAAAATTGATTTACGCGATGTTGTTAGCTATGGGACAGTTGGATGTATGTAGTTATTTATTATATCACTTGCCTTAACACAAAAGTATTCAAGTAAACAAGAGAAAACAATACAAATATTTTATTAACCGTCCAAATCTACCATTGTAAGTAGGGTCAAACACCAAAGTGACCCATTTCAGTGCAAAAACTAATTATTACAACCGAGCTGTGAATGTTACTGCCAAGTTAATTAAATTTCCGTTTTAATTGCAATTTTAACTGCCCTTACCAGTGGTTATGTTCGCTTAACTCAAATATGTTTGTAAACATCGCCATTAAATGTTACTGCGGAATCGTTTTGTACCTTAGTAGTAATATTATATAGTTTATAATATGTAGGGTGGAAGAAATCGATTCTTGCTATTGACTTTCTACCT
The DNA here is from genome assembly GCA_030295005.1 of Cephonodes hylas. Classification (NCBI taxonomy): domain Eukaryota; kingdom Metazoa; phylum Arthropoda; class Insecta; order Lepidoptera; family Sphingidae; genus Cephonodes; species Cephonodes hylas. Next base: position 4,533,914 of record AP025386.1, on the reverse strand, counting down.
ACATACACATTACACACTTAATCCTGTATTTCTTGAAAGGCTAAGCAGAGGTGTATTTCTGCACCTATATTTCTCCAATTGTCATTTAATTTAATTTGTTTAATAAGAGTGCATGCATGAAGAGGATAATGTCAGTGGAGGAAGCGAAAGAGGTATGTTTTGACCGTGGCATTTGGCGCTCTATAGTCTCTGCCTACCCTAATGGGAGACAGGCGTGAGTTTATGTATGTATGTATGTATGTTTAATATATAGCACCACCACATCACATATATTTATACAAATATAGGTTGCCATTTGCTTACGTACTACATCTGTCATACATGACACTTTGGTTAGCATAGCATACTCCAAAAATAGTATAATAAAGATAGCTAGTATTGAGATAAACAATCCATAATTTACAATTATTTGCCGTTTCCATGCTACTACTGAGAATTTCTTAATGAAAAACCTAATAACACTTTGTTCGACTTGAAAACTGAACCCGGGGAATCTTGATCGCATGATACATCTTTGTACCCCAAAACCACGTGGTAGTCATTAGCTACCACAGGTGAATAAGGTCAGTAGGGAAATATGATAAAAATTCCAAACAAAAACGAAGGGCTGCTATTGGTTGTCACACATTTATAAAAGTCTTGATATTACACTCATTCCGAAGTGCTAAGAAGCGGTTCTCACGTAGGTTCGGCACGCTTGGCATGTTGACATTTCCTTTCTACTCTTATTCAACTGTTTTGTGTTAGCCACACTAATTTTTTAAGCAGTGATGGCTTCGAGGTTTAGGCGCGCGGTCGAGAATCTCGGCGGTCGCGGGTTCGAACCCCAGGCACACACCTCTGACTTTTCGAAGTTATGTGTGTATTCAAATTGAATTATCACTTGCTTTAACGGTGAAGGAAAACATCGTGATAAAACCTGCACACTTAAAAGTTCTTAGGAATTTCATAGGTGTGTAGTCCGCCAACCCGCACTAGGCCAGCGTGGCGGACTATGGCCTAAACCCTCTCAATGGTAGAGGAGACCCGTGCTCAGCAGTGGGCGTATATGGGTTGATGATGAAGAAGAAGACACTAATTTTGACATATTTCATATTTAACGCTTCCCTCGTTTAATTTGTATTCCACACAAATCCAACTAACTAGTACGCGTTCCTTCAAGCTCTTATGATTATGTATGATAGATCCTCTCCCACATTAAAAATACGATGCCTTTAAGCATCTTGTATCGATGTTCATACTGCTCATACTTTAATTAACTATTAAGCCTCGCTATCTCAAGAGTAAAAAGATAATATAAACGTATAAAAATAAGAAAACCAGTAATAACTGCGTTTCTTGACGGCCATCATGTGAACTGCGGTCCAATTGGATCCTTGTTAAAACTGAATCGCCTAGGACAGTAACGTCGTAAGTGCGTTGAAGTGCAAGCGAAAATGAACCTTAAAGGGTTTGAAGGGTATTTGTAGTTTTATGTAAGTGGTGTGGATCTGAGCGGCCTTGTCGATGAGCAGGTGAGAGAATGTTGTTTTTTTAAACGAATAAACTTAGTATTGTTGGCGCGTCGGCTTATAAACTTTATTTTAATTTGTTTTTGACCGTGGCGATGCCTAAGAGTCGGTTTATGATTGAAAATTAGCTCACAGGAACCTACCTTTTTACGAGACAAAAATGATAAAAAAAAATAAAAAAAATCTCCGCGTTCCAATCTATTCCTCAAAAAATATTAAAATCGTTTTAAATCTTCAATTTTATCGCACAAACAATATAAATGAACGATTCAGCCTTTGATAAACATGCACACCTAAAAGTAGTCAACCCGCACTAGGCCAGCGTGGCGGACTAAGGCTTATCCCTGTTATTTGTAGAAGAAGCCCGTGCCCAGCAGTAGGATGTATATAATGATGATGATTTTATACATCATCCGCACTAGCCTAAGGTAGATTAAAATTTATTCTCAAAGCCATAACGCACTCACCAATATTTCACAGTTTAACAACTACACCAGTTAGATGAAAACGGTCAAATTTTACAAAATTTATTCCAGCAGATTTCAGTTCGAATCATTATTGGACGTAGTTAGGAAGTTGCAGTTTGAAATATCGGATGACGTTCGGACGCGCAGCATAGACGCTCGTTAAAACACGCTTTATATCGAAACTTTCCATCGGGGTTGATAGCTTCATTATTATTTTTATACGGGCAAAGTGACAGCGACTACCAGACCGCCGTGGTTTCCGTAGAGAGGAGTGGCGATAGACAGTAGTCTATAAATAGTAATTTCATGTGGCATTTCTTCTTGATTGGGATAATTGGTTATTGATATATAAAATTAGATCAGAAATGTGTAAATGTGTAGTCTAGTTTGAATGATGTGAAAGTGTTCTGTGAATCTGATGTTGAAGTTTGGAACTACTTATAGCACAGATTTCTTGAACCCTTTAAATGTAAATAGAAACCTTTATCAAACCAAATTAAACAAATCAAAGTTGCCATTTTAGGATCAAAAATATTGCTGTATCCAATTATTAATATGATAAATACATCCAGCAGTCACATACATGTGTTTCACCCCACATTAGAATACAGGTCCCGTGTCGTGCGTACAAGAAAGTAGGACAAACTTCTCGGTCTTACAAACATCCAGATTGACTTTACTTAAGAATAACTAAAAGAGTTAAAAATCGCCGTAAGACTGCAAAGGTAATTTGCATTACATCATAATAACTGAAACCGACAAAAAATCGTAAGAACGTAATTTCCATCATATTACACGAAAACTCGCTAAAGAAACGGTCGGGTGCTATCTAAATTTATATAATATTAATAAGATAGTTTCAAGTTACAAGAGTTTGATCGGCAGTTAGACATATCGCTTGACATTGATAAACCATTTTAATAATACTAAGTTAAATAATGTATTAGATATGGTGTATTCAGACCGTGATCGGAAACGAAAAAATTGCCAAGGTGATTACAAACCCGACAAAAATAAAAATGTTGATGTATTTCTAACAATCATAAGTATAAATTATATATGGTATGTTCCGTTCCTATTACCAGCCTTAGTTTCCGATCACGGTCTTAAGAAGTCTATACCCAATTGTTGGCAAAATAACCTAAGAAACTACAGCCAAATGAATTCCTATAGTAAACCGAGGTCCAACTCAGCCCATTGTACGCGTCTTACAAGAAAAATAAACCTCAAACACAGAAACAATCGTAAATCAACAAAAACTACTTAAAAACGACGTCAATGTGAAATAAAGGCGAAAATTGCATGTGTTATGTTTTTTAAAATTCCATATATTGCTTCTTTACTTCGGCTCATTTATAAATGATTTTAAACCCTGAATTTATGGATGTAGGGTTGAAAATCGATTGGCGTTTATTTATTTATACAATTCAGTATTTTTTATACCAATGCCACCCATTTTCTCGTCAATGAACAGGCGCCAGTGACCGGTTTAACCGTTCGTGCATGTATCCTTTACGTTTTCGGTAGGGTTCCGCGTGATTTGACAGGAATAATCAACGAAATATGAAAAAAATGAAAGGTTCTTGTATAAAAATATTATAAAAAAGGCTGTTAGAGGGAAAGTTTTAGTAGTTAAATATTTTAACATTAAAGAAGCCTTTAAGAGTAGACTATTACTTCCAACCATGAGAGCATTTTTTATATGAAAAATATAATTGCGAAAGTTTAGCTAAATGTTTATTTCCCAAAAATGTAAACCGGACTAATTTCTTTTTAGAAAATGCAGACATTTAAGCTTTAGATCTCACGAAACATGTTTTGTGGATTAACCCCGAGGTAGACAAAGTAAACCTCTTTAAAAATAATATGATTGTAGTCTAAAGAACTGTGATTTTCCTTCTCATAAAAACATTATGTAAGTAAGTCAAAGTCTAATCATTATCATTCAAATAGACTTTTAACAAGTGCTTTTAAATCGTAAAACCTACTTTAAATGCATACGGAACCCCACCGTAATACACTTATCGGCCTTAACACATCTCGCGACGTTTTGTCCGTCGGCGCGTTTCATGTTGTTATCCGGTTAATCAGGGCCCATCCCGCCTATAATGAACGTATTAATTTCGCCTTAACGAGACTCCCTTTAAAGCGGAAGCCGTTTATAAAACTCACACGATTTAATTATCTTTTTACTGAGTAACTTTGGCATTGTAATTAGTATTTGCACTTGGTTTTTGGAATTGTTTGAGATCATCGACAAAATTTATCACGGAAGAAATTGGACAATTTAAGACTAAGCCAGATTCGTGGATTTCACACATCGCACTTCTTATACAATAGTGTTGTCAAAGAAAATGGGACATATTAAAAAAATCTGATTATTAACTTCATTTTATAGATTTAATAATCCTTTACATTACATAAACGTAGTAGCAACATAATTGTGTAAGATAGAGACAAAAATGACTCTGCTTTTCTGACATATTTTAGTCGGACTTCATCATCATCATCATCACCATCAGCCTGGGCATGGGCCACCTCATGGGATTTAGGCCTTAGTCCGCTGGCCTAGTGCTAGTTGGCGGACTACACGGCTCCGGTAAAGTGCGCTCATATCAGCAAATTACACTACTATTTACAGTTTAATAGTTATTTTATCAAAGGAAAAATATAGAACTATCCTGTTATTTAACTAGAAAACTCCATTTGAGGCTAAGAGGAAGTTTTGCTTGACAAAACCGGTTAACTGGAGTTAGTGCTTTCATAATGAGGTCTTATTAATACTCCGTTTGAGATTCGTACTCTTGGCTTTATGCTTTTCAAATAAAATAAAGTCTTTAGTTAGGAGGAAGAGAATTGAATAGGAAATGTTTTCTGCAAAGCTCCCTTATTGTTTCCAACCAATTATAAGGATAGGATTTTCTTTAATGAGCCGAACATGAGTAAGAGAAAATATTTTTCTGTGTTAGATAGTCCATTTATCGGGAAAGACTTAAGGCTATATATTATCATGCTACTATTATACCTAAAAGAGCGGAGCAGTAATGGATAATTTGTTAGAAACGGGGAGAGAATATTCCGTTTTAAGTTTAATGTTTTGCGTTCAGAGCAGCAGGCGACAACTGGCACACAAATAAAGATGAAGGAAAACGTCGTAAAGGAATTTGCATATTCAAGGGTTTATTAGGTGCATGTAGTCCGCCAAGTCACAGTAGAGAACGTGTTACCTGGATATTCGTCAAAAACACACCGTCCGAATCTAGAATTGAACACAAAACTTCCAATTCTCATATACTTATATGCAGCCATATTAAATTCATACACAGATGGTTGTATGGAAAACGCCATTTTTTTATTTTTTGTCTGGATTTTTTTTAACGCCAATGGGTTTGATATCACCGTAGCTATTACCTGCCACAGTTTCTGATCACGGTCTGGATACATACTGTATAACTACTTAAAATCAGAAGTATGTGGCTTGAATTTTAATCCGCGACTCTCGACATGATATTCCGGCTACGCCCCCAAGCAGTGTCTTACACTGTCTTGACGTAAAAAATATCTGCAAGCATTCTCGTTTGCTATATTTATTTAAAACACGCGAGCAGGTGCAAGGAAGTCATTTTTAAAGGATCTGTTATCGGGAATCAACATTGTTAAAGTGACAGTGATAAAGAAATGCATTTTATTAAAAACTTTTGGTCTTTTTGGATCATTGCGCAGGAATATTAATCTTATGTTGTTGATTTTTGAACACCTATACCTCATTCACGATAAGTTGATTCTTTTGGCATATCGACTAATGATGGGAAACAGAAAATATCGAGAAGTTCAAAAATATTGCGTTTTAAAATACTGCATTATGTGTGAAATTCTTTATTACTTTCGACATATAAAACATTATTTAGATAAGCGGTGGTGGGTCATAATAAGTACCTATTTAATATTTAAACAGGATTATTTTTAGACCTCCCGCCAAATTTAAATAGGTGTTTTAGACCACGGAAGTAAACAACTTCCCCAAAGAAACACGGGTCGAAAAGTAAAAAAAAAATTCAGACCTTCTACACTAAATCGACCACGTGAGCAGTTTTCTATGGGAGGGTCGAATTATTTATCACGTTTCGACCCATGTTTCTTTGGAAAAGTTGTTTAGTTTCATGGTCTAAACAACCTATTTTAAGTTGACAGGAGGTCCAAAAATAACGCAGTATGTAAAAACTAAGGTTGAAAAATTAAATAGTTTTATCTTTAAAACAGTTTTTATTAAGAAACTGGAGCACAGCCATGATCATCATAGCGTTCAATAAAATTATCGACGTGGCAATCGATATGAACGATGTTACGTCCCTTTCCGTCCGAACGATGTAACATTATACAAACGTCAATTAGTTTCAGTATTCCTATTTTAATTTTACTTTGAAGCAATAAAGTCTCAAAATTTTTGGATAACGCTTATATCTTTAGGGACTTTTGTATTGTATTTATTTTTTTTTATTTATCAAATCATTAAAATAATAAAATAATACGTTTTTTATTTCAAAGTCATGTCTCAGAAAAATTGACATCTGCCAAAAGAATCAACTTATCGTGAATGAGGTATAATTATACATTTGAACAAACCCCTCTACAGTTTATTTTAGTTTAGTTTTTTAGCGGTGGGACGTATTATCGTATGTTGGACTGATAATGTAGATTCTTTAATTTGATTGCCTCGTGGTCTCTAAGTATTTGCAGAATCTAAAGGACCCAGTAAAGTGTTATTACGTTTTTTCGCATTAGAACAATCCTCGATCTTAAAATAATTACTGCACAAAAATGTCAAAAATCAAAGAAAACTAGACACAAATAGTCCTCATTAATAAAAAAAGTATTTTAATTGAATATCTTTTTTCACTAGATTTACCAAATCCGACAATTGAAGAAGGTTTCGTAAAATCAAAAGGATCTCGGCTAGCCAAGATTGGAGTGGAGTGCTCTCGACAGGTTTAAAGCCAAGATGTTTAACCATTTCTATTCGTTTGATCTCCATTACACTTCTAGTGTGCTTCCTCATTCATAGTGAAAGTTTAGTTATGTGTGAGCAGACAGTTGACTTTGGCCTTGTTTCATACAATCTAGAAGTGCTGGCTTCGTCATTGTGTACTTCGTTTTACAAGTGAAATCTTCAGTTATGTGTGAAAAGACATACAGTTGATTTGGAACTTGTTTTGAGTATGTACCGTGCAATCTAGAAGTCTATAAATCGATACCCGGGTTGGGCAGTGTGATAGAGGTTTTTTCATTAGAAAATTATCTGAATCTGCAGACATGTGGGTGCAGAAATGCACCTTAGTATATTTACGTATACGGGCAATTTTTTCGCCCACACTTCATCAGATGTCATTTGAAAGCTTATATGATGATGATTGGAGACAAATCACTAAACTGTTTATCGTCTCCAATAACAACGCAAACAAACATGCATAAACGAACGTGTATACGTTACAATAGACACGTGCCTAACCTAAAAACAATTAAACAATTCAAAAACGCCAATCAATTATGAGCCCGTAGATTTCCGGACACGTTCGCGGCAAAAAAGGGTAATTGCCGCTCCCCCGCCGGTTCCATTCACTCAGCCATTCAGCCGGTCGTTCGTTCGTTCATTCGCTCCGCGTCCATTCACAGCGCGCAAGTATTTTAACAAGCAAAAACTTGGAGATGCCACGCGACCGACGCGGTGCGCTGAATCGAGAATTGGATAAGTCTAACAGCTATTGGGATTGTTTGATTATACGTTCTTATCCAATTACTTTGTAATGTAAGTGCAGAAGGATGTTGGCCAATTATTGTGATACGGGTAAACACATGCGGCTATGTGAAATCTATTTTACACGTATAAATCCTTTGCTTCCCACGCTTGAAGGTGAAAAAAATCTGTTGGTTTGCAATCTTTACTGATGATCAAATGAGAATCAATTAATCAGTACGACAAGAGTCACATACATAGTTCTTACCCACACCAAGAATGTCACTTGTGTCGTGGGTTTAAAGAAATACGGGGGAGTTTGCAGTTTCAGGAATACTCAGACAATAAATAAATATTTGTGTGGGTATTACATAATCATTAATGTCTTGGTGCGGAAATTGAACCGGTAGCCTTTTATTTCGCAAGCTGGTGTCTAACCAGCTGCGCCATTTGGCTGTGAGTGTGTGTTTTGAGAACAGTTCTTAAAAGACTACTTATCTTTCATTGACCAGCTCTAGGGTGGTATGACCATAATATATGACGTCATACAAAAAAATAAAGACAGTAAATAATACAAATTCCTTTTATTTATTTATTTATTTATTTAACACTTTCTTGTACATAATACAGAAATAATAGGAAGAAACTTAACTATAGAAAGAAGACAAGAGGCGGCCTTATCGCTATAAGCAATTTCTTACAGGCAACCTTTGGATGGATAATAAGAGAGGAGTAATAAGAAGGGTAGAATAAAGTGTTCAGAAAGAAGTAAAAGAGGGAAGAAAAAAAAACTAAAATAAAAATAAATACTTATAACTAGTTAACATAAATAATATATAGATATATATAATAAATATACTTACACATGAGTAAAAAAAATAAATAAATAATAATAAACATATACAATATATATACAAAATAAATTAAATAAACATAAATTTACAAATATACATACACAAATATAATATAATAAAGCATATAAAATAGGTGAGTGGAGAAAAGATAGACTACAGAGAAAGGTAATAATCTTTCACTTGTTTTTTAAATGAGTGAATAGTTTTTGCTCGTCTTATTGCAGGCGGAAGGGCATTCCACAAACGGACAGCCTGGACCCTAAATGACTTGTCCATAAAACTCGTTGTATGCACAGCCATTCTCAATTTCAAGTCCTCTGACGGCCTCAAGGATCTAGAATGTGAGTTTTTAAGAAATATAAAGCAGTTTTTGAGATAAGAAGGAGTAAAGGGATCAAATAAGATATTATAAAGAAGAGAAAGTATATGAGCATTCCGGCGAAGCCGAATGGGTAACCACTTGAGCTTGATACGAAAATCGGAAACATGATCATATTTGCGAAGACCAAATGTGATTCTAATACAAAAATTCTGAAGTCGCTCAAGTTTATTTAACTGGTCTTCAGTGAGATCAAGATAGCTGACATCATCATCCTTTTAATTAATTTTAAAAACTTTGATACCCATGAATATTTTCATCAATACCGATGAATGCCCATTAAACCAATCAGAGATTCAGAAAAACATATTCTTAATGAATATGTTTTGCTCAATCAGCTTTTACTCATAGACGGCGCAAGAAAATGTCGGACAGATATCAAAAGCTTCTGTAAATTGTATTCATTTACTACTAACAAGCTGCATTATCGATTCGAGTTCTTACTGCAAAAATAAGAGTTTAATTGAAAATAATACGTATCTACTAAAATAATTGAAGTTCCCAAAAAATATTTAATAATTATAATTATTGTTTGCTTTTGCCCGCGACTCCGTCCGCGTGGACTCTAGGGTTGAGTTCAGATAGAAAATAAGTTATAGTCTATTTTACTTCTCAGAGTCCTATTTATGCACATATCGAAAATCATTCAAATCGGTTTGGTAGATCCAGAAATACCCGTTCCCACGGGAATACGGCAATTTAAATGAAGCCCTAACATAATTTATAATATAAATAATATAACAATAAATTACGCAACAAAAATTTTTTGCAAAGAATCCAAATGGTATTTCTGATATTTCTCCTTGAATTTTTTGCTTCCACGCCAGAATATTTTTATTGAAACTGATTTTTATTTCATAAATATTGACAGGAAATTGGAAATATTAAAAACGACTGCGTTTTAAAATTGAAATACAACTTTTTCGCTACAAAAATTAATTGCAAAAAACCCAAAACTGATTTTTTTCCTTGAATTATTTGCTTCAGCACCGAAGTATTTTTATTTAAGCTGTTTTCTTTTATAAATATTGACAGCAACTGAAAATAATTAAAAGAGCACTCGTAAATACGATTGCTTTTATGATTTAAATTAAGGTATATATCGGAGAGTAAAAGAGTGATAGGGATGATAGAGAGATATAAAGATAGATATAGATGGATAGATAGATGGCGGGTAGGCTAGTTTGACTAATTGTAGATTATATTAGACTCAAAGAGTACGGAGGACATTAAGACAGTATTACAATTAGACTGACATCACACTGGTTGATTTTACAATTACTCGTTATGATTATGATTAAATGATATAACTAAAGAGGTACGCAGTCGTAGATTGCTCGGAACAGCAGTGACATCCTATTATGGAAGGACGTTATGAGAAGTAACTCAAAGAATCAACTTCAATCATAACTCCTTGTAATTTCCCAGTAAATCGGATGTTTACTGTCCGCGCGTAGACTGAAGACTCTCGCGAGCCATCGTAGTGCACGCCGTTTTATAATAGCTTCAGCCGGTGGGGGAAAAGCTGTGCTGTGCAGTGTTGTCAATTTGTTTGTCGCCTACCCGCCGATATTGCTGTCGTCTACCCGCCGATATTGCTTGTCGCCTACCCGGCGACATATATTTCCAAAAAAAAAACTTAACACTTTTAATAAATCTTCATCAACCCATATACGCCCACTGCTGAGCACGGGTCTCCTCTACCATTGAGAGGGTTTTAGGCCATAGTCCACCACGCTGGCCTAGTGCGGGTTGGCGGACTACACACCTAAGAAATTCCTAAGAATTTTTAGGTGTGCAGGTTTCATCACGATGTTTTCCTTCACCGTTAAAGCAAGTGATAATTCAATGTGAATACACACATGACTTCGAAAAGTCAGAGGTGTGTGCCTGGGGTTCGAACCCGCGACCACCGAGTTTCTCGACCGCGCGCCTAAACCTCGAGGCCATCACTGCATTATCAATGCATCATCAATCATCATCAATGCAGTGATGGCCTTTTAATAAATACCAAACGATATAACATAGTATTTTGAATACTTGGTTACAGTATTTTTGATTTTTAAAAAAAATGTGTCATTCAAAACAAAATTGAAATAAAAAAGTATCAACATCAAACATATTATTTATAAAACGAGTTTGTATTTGAAACATTTGAATCAACGATTGCCTCGTGGTGATGCAGAGTAAGTGCGTGCTGATTTATTTATCCCGGATTCGATTATCGGGTAGGACAAAGTCGAATTTTCCGTATTTCTCAGTGGCAGCACTGAAATTTTGCCCAGAAAATGGCGTGGGGGGGCAGACATAACGTTAGAAATGTATTTGTCTTTAATTATATGTAACAGTATTATTAAAAAAAAAAATATTTTTCCAAAAACAATTTTTTTTTTTTCGACAATGACGCCAACAAAACACCGCAATGTATCGGCGGCTACGTTCGCTCAAACCCCGAATTGACTCCTCTCTGGTATTCGAAAAGTTAGCCTCATTTCGGATTGAATGCCTTCCTTTTGTAAACACGATACACAATGCGGCCGATGCTTTGAAATGATCACTGTCCTGTTTTGTAGACTCCAGATAACTGCATTGTGTGGAGATAATGGCTTAGATTTGCGCATATTTTTATATTGTATGCAATGTCTTTGATGAAAAATGATAGGATGGTAATGCCGTCTGCATTTATACCTTCATACGTACGTTAGTATGGATTCTTTGAAAATGACTTTGGCCCCCTTCAAAACATCGGATTAACTCGAAATTTTGTTGTTATGGATGGTTATTAGTTGAGTAAGGATCCCGGATCGGGTACTTTTATGAAAATCAGTATTCACCTTATTTTAAATAAGATTTAGAAGAACCCCCAGCCTGTTATATCGTAAGCCAGTGCCTGGCAAGAAATTATCATCATCATCAACCCATATACGTCCCACTGCTGGGCACGGGTCTCCTCTACTGTTGAGAGGGTTTAGGCCTTAGTCCGCCACGCTGGCCTAGTACGGGTTGGCGGACTACACACCTAAGAAATTAAGATCTTTCGGGTGTGCAGGTTTCATCACGATGTTTTTGATAATTCGTTGCAATAGACGCATACTAATAATGCATTTATAAAAACTTCGAAATGTAGCTTTAGGAGGAAGAAATAAAGGCACTCAATATCAAGACCTGTAAAAGCATGAAATGGTCAAGTTAATACTTCTTAGTAGGTACTTAAGAAGGATTTTAAGTCGCTGCTCGAAATTTAATTATAATTAATGCATTATTCATATCATTACGGCATTCATAAAATATGAAAAGAATGCTAATGTGTCATGCCTTTTCCAGTCTTGTCCTTTGCGCATACGTACGTTTAGTTAAGTTCTCATGGAAAAAAGAAAAAATATGTAACTTTTTTACCTTTATGGTTTTGCGGCATTAATATATATGTAAATGTTATATCAGCATTCGATTCTCCAGTTAGATCGGAATAAGCCAACATGCAAAAAATTAATACAAAAGCATACATAAATGTTCACACTTATTCCTTAAAGGTGAAGGTAGAAATGTAATACATAATTTGCTACTTGTATTTTTTTCCGCTAAGAATATCACGTAAAAACGAAATACCACTTTTCTCGACCTCCAAACGCATTCAGAACGTCACAACATCATCATCACCATCATCATCATCATCAGATCATATACGTCCCACTACTGAACCCTGGCCTCCTCTACAAGTGATAGGATTTAGGCCTTAGTCCACTTCAATCTTCTATATCCATAACAATAGCCAACAGTGACATAATCACAATTCTTACAAAAATATTGGACTTAAAATGGCGGCACAAAAAAAGGGACGAAGGATTTCCTTTAGTATTTCAAGCTTAAACATTGATTATGACAAATGATTGTCCTGCTCATTGTAGCGAAGATAAAATGGGCCTTTTCGACTTAGCGGCACTTGGCATGGCGTGGTTTTGTTTGTACGTATAATGCTGGCCAGGAATATTGGGCATATTCTTTATATTAAAAATAGAAATGTTTTATAAAAATGTTTTTTCAATATCCTATCTATCTCTACACCAAAAATCATTCAAATCGGTTTGGATTTGAGTTTGTTACAAACATAAAAATAGAGGTTGAAGAGTGAAGGCGTAACAGATAGAGGTACTTTTGCATTCAAAGTATTAGTATGGATTTGTATATAAGCCTATTGTTCCCCGAATGAGTAGATGTAGTTAAATTTCTACAGAAACATAAAAAAATCATTTGCTGTCATAAAAAATATTAGCTAAATTTTTCAGACGCCGTGATGCAACTGACAATTTCAAAGTAAAAACCTGTTAAAAAAATTACCAACACGGGAATTGAATGCGGGACCACCCAATACTGTTACGGCTATTTATGATCCCTTCCTTAATTCATTTATTCTGTAATGCAAATATAGGTTTTACATGCACAATATGAGATTTATAGAAAGAGCGTCTCTTTGGAATACAAATGTGAGTGTCAAAACACTTTGCCATTTATTGGCAATGCAGTGTACCGCAGACCACACACATAATTCTGGCACCGAAAATTGGACATCCGTTTAAGCAATTTACGCTGAAAATGAGTCACATAACACATTAGCTATGTCTTCATATTACATTATATTCGTTGCTAATATAGTAGCAAAGTTTTCAGTTCACTGCTTTGCCTGGAAAGGGGACTAAGTTTAAGTCACTCATGTCAAGTAATTTTTTACTTTAATTAGACTAGAAGCTATTTGACCGATAAATGAGATTGCCCTGATACAATAAACATTAATTAGATTAAATAATTAACGTGTAACGCTTTTCGGCTCAAGTCAAAGTCAAAATCATTTTTGTTCAGATAGACTTTTTAAAGTTCTTTTGGATCGTCATTACTAAACAATTTTTTAAAAGCATTGCCGCTTGGCAACGTGTTATCGCTGAGAAGAAGCCATTTTTTTAATAATAAATTAAAACTACATTTTTCAATAGCCATTATTTAATGTAACAAATAAATCTACGGAAGTACCGCTGATGACAATATACTTCTCACCATAGCTTTGATCATCCAAAGTGTTTGTGAGCTGGTAATAAACCTGGCTCAGATGAAAGGAAGATTCCTTAGGGACAAGACAGATATTTGACGAACGAAACCCTCTAGCGGCAATCGGTATTCTTTGAAGTATCCAATTAATTGACTGATGGGGATCGATGGAATATTTTCGTTGCTATTATGATGTAAACAATATGAGGATGTATCGATTTCTATTCTTTGGTTTCTGATCTCTGGACAAGGCCTTTGCCTATAAAGGAGTTCTTACAGAATTAATTAAAAAGGCTAATAAATTTAGTAACTAAATTTGTCAGCCCCGTGGAGCAGTTAGCTAGACACCAGTTTGTGAAGTAAGAGGCACGGGTTTGATGCCCTTACTGAGATTACTATGTGATCAACAAATACAAAATTTTGTTTCAGGTCTGGGTGTTTGTGAAAGTGTAAACTCTTTCATAGTTTCTGAAACCCGCGATACATTATTTTAATTCTAAGTTTGAGGTCAGAACTATGTGTATGGACTGTTTGGTGTATTTTTTTTTATTTCACCGTAAATGTGGTAACGTATGAATAAAAACATAAATTGTGACGGGGAATTCAACCTGCGACCACCGAGTTGGCGTCTTATCCTTGAGGCTATCACGACTTATTGGAAATGCATAGATTGTGGATTGTAGCTTTGAGCCTTCTACAATAATAATTTCAACCTAACCTTACATGTTCCTTATATAAGACCATATGCAGAAAACAGAGCCTCGAGGTTTAGTCGAGATTCGCTGTGGTCACATGACCACAAAAATCAATACACATTCGAACCTCAAATATTTCGGATTTTTCGGATTATTTAAACACCAGCTTGCAAAACGGAGCACTGTTGGTCTGATCCCACATTGAGACAAATATTTGCATGTTCTACAAATATTTGTTTCGGGTTTAGGTGTCCGTATGACCAAAAATTCTCACGTAGTTTTTTGGAACTCACCACACAAAATTTAGTATGGGGTCAGAATTATGTATACGTGACTATTGGGCGTATTTAATTTTTATTTGTTTAATAAGTCCTATAGCACATAGACAATTTTTTCTTCTAGAAATGTGATAAAATACTGATAAAACCGCGTGCAAAGTTTCTTAATGAGAAGAATTAAGTAAGCGTTTGTTCTTTACCAAGTTCCTTACACTTTGACCAAATACCACGAAGCCAAGCCAAGGGTCTAAAGTAAATCCAATAGAAAATCTCACACAATAGATTAATTAAGTTTAAAATGTACTCAACCGGGAACCGAAGCCGCGCCAATAAGGAGCGGGTTAATTGCAGATACAACGAGTGTTTGCCCACGTCTTGATCTCGTAACAACTGGTGGCCATTCATTATTGTACTGAGACACTGCTTGCACTGTTTCCATACTACTTCGGATTTATTTATTTCATTATCATCATCTCTGATCATCATCATTGATTGCCACTGGACTCCTCTACCATTGAAAAGGTTAAGGCTTTAGTCCATCACGCTTGCCTCGTGCGAAGTTTTAGGTGTGCAGATTTCATTATTATTAAGCAAGTGATGATTAATTGTGAATACACACATAGCTTTGAAAAGTCAGAGGTCTCTGCCTGGGGTTTGAACCCGCCACCGCCGAGATTCGAGACCATCACTGTGGTGGATTGAGGCCTAAACCCTCTTACTGGTAGAGTAGGCCCGTCCTCAGGGGGACATTATGGGCTGATGATTATGATGATGATTTGTAAATAAATAAATTAGAATTTTGTCTTTTGAATCTATTATGGTTTAAATGGGCACTATAACCTAAATATACCAAATCCCAGTTTGCTAAACTACAACTTTCTAGGAAGGAGTGTTGTAGTGTTGGGTAGGTAAATAAGGCAACCGTGCTGTCACGCTATTGACAATTGCCTAACGGAATAATCTATGACACGTCAAACTCTGGAATATCCCAAGGGTACATCTCCCTGTCACGTCACTGACATATTCGGCGAAGCAATCAGATCTATGAGCAGTTTGGACAAGGTTAAAGGTCCTCTGAAATGAAATTATATTTGTTGAATTTTTAAGATGTCAAATATGAACACCATTTAGATTCAGTCATTTCAAAAATTTACCAATCTGTTCGGAAGGCATTCATCACTATAGAAGAACGGGCAATAAACCAATGTTGCTCTTTTGCAATCAAGAGATAATTTACAATATTGATACAAAGACTGAGTTTGCCGAATTAGAGCAATTCATTAATCTAATAAATAATTTCTTTTCATTGGTCTAATTCTATCTAATTAGATTTCTGCCCAGCTATGTGGTTTATATAGGTCATTGTATATAAGAAAAATTGTACTTACATAACCTTTCCCAGCTTGCTGCATTCCGCTAAGTATAAGTCAGATGTAATATGTCATAATTGATGGCGAGTCTATTGCCATTTTCGGGCACATTTCTAGACTCCATGATGCTTTTAAGAATTATCAGTAAAAGCCAATAACACTGCCCAACCCTGTTGCTTACTTAGACAAATGTGACTGCAGAAATACACCTCTATCTACCCCTTTGTAGAATATAGTAAGTTTAAGTATGAATGACTTATGTAATTAAATATTCCCAGTGTACATGAGTAATGGACACGCGCAGAGAAAATTAATTGGCGGCTCGCACGTGCTTACTTTCAGTTTGTGTGCACAATTTTAATATCCTGCTATCCATTACATTGCATAATGATTAATGCATTATTAACGGGGGAAAATGTAGGGATTCACCATTAAAATATATTTCCACGCCTTAAAACCTTGAGGGTAGACAGAGCTAAAATTTTATTGCTGTTTGTCGTTGAGGGCTTAACCCACTCAATTGTAGCGGAGGTGATGGTGATGATGGTTTTAGGCAATTAGATTTTTCCGAGAATTTCATAATAAAAACAGCAATTTACCCTAGATATCAAATTCGACGCCATATTGTATTAAAGCTCAAAATTCTGAATATAACAGCCTTCGTCGGAATATTAATATAAAATTGCAGCAATAAATACAGCTTAAACGTACGTATTCATGTGAAATTAAAATTAATAACTTTTCCCTGAAATTTTAGACTATAAAGTTTCAAATTTAAATTGTCCGCCAGGTACTGTGAACTGGCGGATTAAAAACGCTAGTTTTAATACAAAAGTTTGCACTGGAAGTGGAATAAGTAATTCTGACTTGTACAAGCGCTATGAGCAGTTTAGCATGTAGGTACTGAAATTTTGGCATGTTTAATGCTTACCGGCTTTTATGCAGGTCTACTCTTAAAACACTAGAAAGGTCAAATTTTCAATTCAGATATATGATCTAAATATTTTTTTTAAATTGAAGAGTTTGTTTGTTGGAACGAGCTAATCTCAGGATATATTTGTCCGATTTGGAAAAATCTTTTACAGTGAGATAGACCATTATCAAAACAAACCCTCTCAATGGTGGAGCAAGTCTGTGCCCAGCAATGGTGATTTGGACTGATGATTATGATTTTCTTTGCATCGATTGAATCAAGAGTTCAAACAAAAATAATATGTCCTCTACCCCTAAGAAACATGCTTGAGCAACCCAATGTAATATAGAATTTAAGGGTAGGCCACCAGGTAAGTACAAAAACAAATGGTCGGTAAATTTTAAAATCAACACAATTATTTTATGGTTCAGTGCGTTTTTTATCAAACTTCCCAAGGATATTGGAATCAACTACCCAAGAACAATTATTTACCGAAACTTTTTAAATTTACAAAAATATTAAAAGCTTCGTGGTAGAGATTAGTCTGTTGAATATAGATCGCTTAGTGTTTCAACTTTGTTTCTTCGTCATAATTTAACAGAACACAAATTTTCTAAGATCTAATCTTTCAATTTTTGTCTAATTTTAGGAATATAATTTAAATAATCTTCACTTCAATCAGGCACTCTTCGTGCTCTTTATCGCTTATAAAACTTCCTTCCCTCCAGAACCAAGGCGATGCTTGTGCAAGCCTTAATATTTCCTCTAATTTCTCTGCATCACTGTAAGGTTGACTGGTAGATAATGCCTGCGGCATTAAGTCCGCCTGTATACATACGTGTATAAAGTTTAAATAAAGAAATAACTCCATCAAAAATAACGATTTTTTTATAAAATGGTCTATAAGAAAAAAGTTTGGAAACCTTTGAATTCGATGTGTAACCCTCCAAAAATGTTTCACTTAGTCACAAAGTATTACCTAATAAAATACCTTATATAATAATTAAACTAAATCATTCCCTATAATAGTGCTTTAACAAATGACTGTTTCTCAAATCTAATTTAATATTGCATATTAGGTATGTAGCGTACAGCAATCCAAATAAGCAACTTATAATTGACCGTTGATTGTGAAATACGCCTGATTCATTTCAAAACAATTGGGACGGGTGTACGTTATTGTTGAATGTAACAGGAAGTATACAGGGTGTATTCAGACCGTGATCGAAAACTCAGGCAGGTATTAGCTACGGTAATTACGGTAATTGACAGCCCCGTGGCGCAGTGGGCTAGACACCAGCTTGCGAAACGAGCGGCCGCGGGTTCGATCCTCGCACCGAGACAAATGTTTGTGTGATCCACAAATATTTGTTTCGGGTCTGGGTGTTTGTGAGACCGAAAAGTCTCTCGTAGTTTCTGATACCCACGACACAAGACTCGTATCTTAGTGTGGGGTCAGGACTATATATGTGACTGTTGGGTGTATTTATTTAATTACGAATTCATTGGCGTTAAAAAAAATCCCGATAAAAATAAAAATTTTGACGTTTTCTTAACGTTTTACTAAATTTATATTATAAATATACGTTTATTATATATATACGTTTTATTAAATTTACGTGTTTGTTGGGAATACGTATTTTTTTTTAAATGTCAATGGGATTTTATTACTGTGGCTCTCAACTGCCTTAGTTTTCGATCACGGTCTAAAAAAAACATGTAAACGCACGCTTGTATCTCTATAAAGGTGGGCAAAGGTGTAAATTGAATATTACTTTTTTTGACAGCCCCGTGGCGCAGCTGGCTAGTCACCAGCCTGCAAAACGAGAAGCCGCAAGTTCGATCCCCGTGCTGAGACAAATATAGCCCATAGTCATAAGCTTATCTTCGGAAATAAAAAAAATATGAAGTCTAGTAAATACCTACATAATAATAAGAATATTTGTGATTTTATAAGAAATTTGACTTAAAATAAAATTTTAAATTTATAATATAAACAAATTAGGTACTAATTAAAATTCGATCCCAATCGCACGATGTAAATTACTTGTTTTATGTTTACCTCGTTAGTTATAATCATCGAATTATCTAGTATCGATAGATAACGATTCTAATCGATATTATTCATTAATCGATTAGTTTTAATCTTTTAACATCATGTGTGGTCGCAACTTGTTTTCTTATAATTAAGATGTAGAGTTGTTTACATTCTACGATTCCGATACGATATATCGTGGTGTCGTGTCGGTTTTGGTTCTGACGCTTGGTAAAAATTATATTGATAATTACATATCTTAAGATTGAGTAAAATATTTTTTAATTTTTTAATGTAGAGGAGTCCCGTGCCCAAAGATGTAATGTATGTGCAATCGAGCTTGAATTCTCCAGGGGCTAGACAAAAGTGTACGTATTTCTACACTCACACCCGCTAGTAGCTATATATTGTCGTTCTATCGTTTTCTTTATTTTATGGTTTTCTGTGTTATAGTGGGTGTCGCTGGTAAGTTCTGTAGTAGGTATAATGGGGGAGGGGGGATCACACAAACATTTGTCTTAGTGCGAGGATCGAACCCGCGGCTCGTTTAGCAAGCTGAATACATAAAGTCGTACAGTGTAAATGTATTTTGTTACACAAGAAGATCTGATATGCAAATCGATGAGATACGGTTCCATTACTGAGCGGTCTTTTTGATGTTATCCCAAGTAATTTACGATTTCAACTGACTACCGTCACTTTATGCAAACTTTCTCATCAACAGCGATATATTTTGATTATATTATCTATTGAAGTTCCACTAAGATTTTAAATCTATCGGATTATTTTTCATCATAATAAAATATTGTCAATGATGACAATAAAGCATTATTTTATATCGAGGGAAATGGATTGAATTTAGTTTAAAAACATTGTAAAGAAATATACACACATATTCTTCTTCTTCATCTTCATCAACCCATATACGCCTACTGCTGAGCATGGGTCTCCTCTACAATTGAGAGGGTTTAGGCCATAGTCCGCCACGCTAGCCTAGTGCAGGTTGGCGGACTACACACCTAAGAAATTCCTAAGAACTTTTAGGTGTGCAGGTTTCATCACGATGTTTTCCTTCACCGTTAAAGCAAGTGATAATTCAATTTGAATACACGCATAACTTCGAAAAGTCAGAGGTGTGTGCCTGGGGTTCGAACCCGCGACCGCCGAGATTCTCGACCGCGCGCCTAAACCTCCAGGCCATTACTGCTTAACACATATTAATTTAGGAATATTGTACATGTGTAGTCCGCCAACCTGCAAAAGGGTAGCTTTGTAGAGTAAAACCTAACCCCTATTAGATGAGGCTTTATTATAATGATTGTGTAAAAAAAGAGGCCGCGGGTTCAATCCCTGCATCAAGAAACATATTAGTGAAGTCCACAAGTATTTTGTTTCGGGACTGGATGTTTGTCAAAGCGCAAAGTCTCACATAGTTTCTGAAACCCACGTCACAAGACTTTAGTGGAATTAAAACTACCGATTACTGTTTAGTATATTTATTTATTGAAATCCTAAATACCAAACTGTTCATAAATACCAAAGGCTGTCTAGACACATAATTTGTGTAATTACAGTACAGACTTGGAAATCGTTGGTTGAATATTAATTCAAAGGATTTACGATTAGATATTAAACTCAGGTAGTTTAAATCGGATTCCATTGCGCTGGTCAAGCGGGTTAGGACTGGAAGACGGTAGGATTATACAAAGAGCCGAATTAGAGGTAAATTCTGAGGGTTTTATATATAAATATTGGTAGCATGGTTTAAGAATGTGGCTAGTGATTAACAGGTACTAGATTTGTTTATCATCATCATCAGCCTATATAAGTGCCAGTGCTGGATTAGTGCCTCTTCTGCAACTGTGAGGGTTTACGGCTTTAGTCCACCATGCTGGCCTAGCGTGGGTTACACACTTTAAAAAAATTTAGGGAACCTTAAAGTGTGCTGGTTTTTCGATGATTAACTGTGAATACACACATGACTCCGAAAGGTCAGAGGTGTGTGTGTCCGGGATTTGAACCCGCTACCAATGAGGTTCTCGACAGAGCGCCAAAACCTCGAGGCCATCACTGCTTTTTCAAAAATGTTACGAAAGAATTTATTTTAAACTTTTTATTATTACAAATTACGCCTAAACCCTACAGAGTTTCACCATTACAAGTCAAGGTCAATTTCAAACGAATTTCCTTTGATAAAACTCAACAAACACTAGTAATCTTTATCAGTAAAAACAGCCGAATTAAGGCTATATAAATCAACGTCAAACACATAATGTTTTTATCACGTTGATGCGAAAGAAAAGAAAAGCTAAGGTCCATCCCTATTCAGCCTTTCAGAGAATCGCGAATACACAAAGGATGATATAAAAGGCCTTTAAAAATCTTAATATAAACACCTACTCATGTTTGGAAAATGGGCTGGATTAAGTGTTTTATGAAGGGGGTTAAAATACACACAAAAGTCAAATACGTAGTAACCCCACCCTAATATACAAGTTTTGTGACGTGGGTATCAAAAACTATGATAAATTAAATACACCCAACAGTCACATATTAAGCTACAATTCTTATGCCAGATTAGAAACTACGAGAGTCTTTCAACTTCACTAATATTTTTCAAATACGTATATTTTTATTTTTGGAAATCTATTTAAAATTTTCAGGAATGAGAATTTAATTTGAATCTGTTATAAGCCGTAGTATGCAACAGCTCGACTATTTATTTTGGGTGTTGAGTAACTCCCCTCCATAAATTATCTTCCTTAAAATAAATAAAGATTTAATGGGGGGTCAAAACCCCAATTTTTTTCCAAATACCTCCCCTCCACGCTCGTAATTTTTATTCATAAATAGGCGAAAAATCAAAAGTTCTCATCTGCGATCCACGTCAATATAGCGTAAAATGGAACGTTGGCAACACAGTAAAACGTTGAGTGGCGATAAAAATTTACGCACGGGCCGCGGGGAGCTGAAACACAGTAATTCAGCTTTTACAGATATTATACATTAATACTGGGGTCGTAAAGCGGTTTACTCGGTTATATATTTTTCCAGGGATGTGACGATCTTAATACGATCGTATCTAGTATCGATATAACATCGATTATAGTCGATATCGAAATGTAATAAAAAAATCCATCCATCCATAAAGTGCGAGTCGGACTCGAGCACGTTCGATCCTTTATTTCTAAAAACAGCAAAAAAATTGAGTCTGATGTATGGGAGCTCTACTTGATTTTTTTGTTTTTTAGTATCCGTTGTTATAGCAGCAATAGAAATAGTTGTCAAAATTTCATCTATCTGTCACGATTCATGAAATAAAGCCTAGTGACTGACGGACATCGAAATCTTATTAATAGGGTCCCGTTTTACCTTTAAAACTTAGTTGTGACCCCACACTACGAATCATGTGTCGTGGGTATCAAAAACTGCGAGAGATTTTTCGGTTTTACAAATACATAGACCCGAAACAATAAATTGAAACTTATTGTTTTACCAAATATAGATGTACCAACATATTATAAACTCATAAATATCGACTAATATTGACCAGTATATCGTACGGGACTGAAATAAGGACATTTCTAAAGCGTTTCTTGTCTTTCAAAAATCCTCTTCATCCAAGAAGTAGATTTTAGTATTATTTTATACAACAAACAATTGTCTTAAATATTAATTTTTCCGTAGGTACATCTTTTCTTCTTTAATTTCACCTCTCGTAAAAATGTATTCAAAGGAAAAATTCTCTTTCACGTGTTTCATTAGACGTAATAAAATACTTGGAGCTTAGAATGGAAGAGGTGCATTTTGTGCCAACTATTGTTTCATCTCAACAATAACAATAGTCTTTGTTACACCACTATGAATGTAATATAACTGGCTTTATAAACTTCTTTAAACAAATTGCTTTGTAGCTTAGTGAAAATCATTTGTTTTGAATAAGTAATTGCACAGAAGTCACGTACAAAGTTCTAAATTACATTAAGAATGTTTTACGTCGTTGGTCAGAGAAACTACGAAATGTTTTTCAATCTCTGAGACTCTTTGTTACACTAAAACTTGAAAAAATATTTCTGGATCATAATTTATTTTTTGGATCACTAGGTCCCCGTTTTAAAGGTTCGTGTCTGCCGACTGTGGAGGACAGCCTCCACAGTCATACCTAAAATTTGGACAGCCAAATTTTAGGTATTATCATAGATTACCAAACCCTAAGTGAAATTATCACTTTCGAGATAAATCATTACTTTACCATTTTTTTTCATCTATGTAACACCTTGGGGGCTACCCCCGATCTAAGGATCTTCTTTAGAAGAAAGGGTATTTAGGTAACAAGTACTATAGGTAGCTCCGATTATATCTCTATATCATTTTTTCTAAGATATTTCGAAGTATATTGGAAAAAGTCAATCATTGGTAATGATTTACATACATACATTCAAACCCACGCCTGTATTTCGTACACAGAGCATTACTTTTCGCGATTCGTCAATTCTTGTGCAATTATGAAGGTACAAGCAACGTTTTACCTATCCACAATTACCTCAAATATCCTTAAACTTAAAACTCCACTAAAACCCAACACAGTCTTAAAGGGTACAATAGTAATTACAATATCATCTACTTCTAGTTTAGTTTCATCGTCAATGTCATTAGGTTACGGGGCCATTTCAAATTCCGAAGCTATTATGCAAACACTATCAGTTTTAACAGCATAATCTTTTAAAACGACTTCAGATAGAACATTAGAGCCATCTTCAGCATACATATGGCCAAATTCTCTTCCCTTCTCAAGTCTATCGTTTACAATTTCAACTTTCCCCCTTAAGGATGTAACGAACTTTCAAATAATATTGTTTTACTCGCAAACTTTATTATTCCGAGCGATAACTTTCTGTTTACGTTTCTTGTTGTTTTGCACATTGTTTTGCTGTAAACTATATCAATTGTAAAGGTTAATTGATTCGTATTCAGGCGGATTGAGGAAACAATTTGGGAGTTTCGTTGTTTGGCTGATTGCATGGTTTGTTTGTAATAACTTGATCAGTATGAAGGGGCTCGTTAGAAGACCAGGTTGCATTTTTAGGAAAAGTTTACCTGAGAGTTCAATTTCTCGAGTATTTTGATTATTTATTACATATGCGTACGGATGGCCTCGAGGTTTAAGCAAGTGACTGAAAATCTCAAAGGTAGTGGCTTCAAACCCTAGGCACACCTCTGTCTTGTCGAAGTTATGTGTACATGTATACAAAATGAATTATCATTCACTTAAACGGTTAATAAAAACGTCGCGAGGATTCCTGCACACCTAAGAGATTTTAGAAATTCCTTCGGTGTGTAGTCCGCCAACTCGCACCAGACCAGCGTGGCGGACTAAGGCTAAAATCCTCTCAATAATTGGACGTATATGGGCAGATTATGATAATATTAGGTATGTAAAACAATCCACACTAGAATAGTATTTTCTATTTTATTGAAGGGTAAGAACTGTATATGTGACTATTGAGTATATTATTACCTAACCCATAGAGAATACAGGCGTGAATATATACTCGTACTAAGTGAAAAGGGGATACAGGGAAACACAGGTAATACAAACAAAACATTCTTGTGGCAACCTCATTTTTACCTCAACCAAATTCGTTTTGAAAATTTTATTTTCTTTCAATTTCCTTCCTTGTTCAGTGATGTTGTTTTTATCCAAGGTCACGTAATTTTGCCTGTGTTGGCTACAACGTTACACTTACAAGAACTGTCGCATACTGATATTACTTTTTAGCTGAAATTCTAGCAAATAATGAATTATTTAGTTATTTTCAATAAGTATTCAAGACTAAAATACTTTAAAAAATAATATGAAACATTCAAATACATAGGTACAGTCTCCGGAACAGTATAAAGATGTCATCTAAAAAGATTTGGGTGATTATGACCGCAAAGAGTTTCATAAATTTCTTATGACTTGCTAAAAATATTGTTGATGGATAATCTATTTTCTTTTGATAAAACAACTAACTACATTTTTGTAATTAAGTTATGCGATCAAGTGATCCTGGGTTCGACTTCCGGGTCGGTTCAATGGTGATTAATTTATGTATGAAAAAATTGTAACAACTCGGAAAAATATGAATGATGATAATAACAAAATAATACTTAATTACCAATTTCAAATCCTGTTTTGTTTAAACATACCGTAACGGGCAATTCCAACGAAATCCATAAACAATCAAAGTGAATAATTTTAATCAATGAATGCCAATGAAATGAAACAATTAGAATTACCCTATTATAGTAAAATTTCAACAGTACCGGACGTCCAACAAAGCGATTGAACATTAAAATAATCAGCAAATGCGGGCGTCTAGTTAATTATATTCACGTTGGTGCCAATTGATAGTGACAAAGCCCAATATTATTATTCTCAATTCAATTATGCTTTATCTATGACAAGCAATTTTGCATTTATGGTTATCCAATGTGATAGTTTGAATGCCGGCACATAGCTATGAATTTTTGATGTGTGTTTCTAGTATATCACATTACACATAGTTATTCATTACCAATTTTAACAAATAATATTACTTTTTTACGGCCTTCTTTTAAAAAGAAATCTATACTCGTACCAGAACACTTTACTCTATCCTAACTATTATAAAAAGTACTTACATATATGTACATTACTTGGACTGGATTGTAACAACGAATATCCTTTCCGACCTCTCTTGAATATTCAATGTATAAAATGCAAGAACTAAAAATCATTTAATAGGAAAACAAAATCCAGTGAAGAAACACATATCTATCCACAAAAAATCTAATTTAGAACACCAACAATTTTTACTAAGTCATCATAGTGAAGTAGGGTCTCCCTCTTTTTATTATAGAGGTGTACTTTCCCAGCAGAAAGACATATGGATCCATATTACATATTTTTGAAGATAAATAAATCGACCTATGCAAAGAATAAGGTAACTTATGACTATAACACCAAACTACTTTTTATGTCTAAAATAGAGTTAAACTTGTTTATATATTGCACTAGCGAAGTAATAATAGTCATAAATTATGTTGTTGTTTGAAGAACAAAAAAAGTGACTGATAACTTTTGCCCAATTAAGTTTAAATCGCTGAGAAAGGGACGTTGTGAAAAAGCACATATAACTTTATTCTGCGCATAGGGCGAAATACACCCAACAGTCACATACATAGTTCTGACCCCACACTAGGATACAAGTCCTGTGTCGTGGGTATCAAAGACCACGAGAGACTTTTTCAGTCTCACACCTAGACCTGAAACAAATATTGACAAGACTCGTAATTTTTTGATAAAAATTAAGTCACAAAATAGTGCCCAAATTTTAATACGTAAATAGAGTGATGAAGCAGTAGTGGCCTCGAGGTTTAGGCGCGCGGTCGAGAATCTCGGCGGTCGCGGGTTCGAACCCCAGGCACACACCTCTGACTTTTCGAAGTTATGTGTGTGTTCACATTGAATTATCACTTGCTTTAACGATGAAGGAAAACATCGTGATGAAACCTGCACACCTAAAAGTTCTTAGGAATTTCTTAGGTGTGTAGTCCGCCAACCCGCACTAGGCCAGCGTGGTGGACTATGGCCTAAACCCTCTCAATGGTAGAGGAGACCCGTGCTCAGCAGTGGGCGTATATGGGTTGATGAAGAAGAAGAAATAGAGTGATCCTTTTTAAAGCTACATTTTAGGATCACTCATAATATCATCATGTCCATCACACTGACCCAGTGCAGGCATACTTTAAAGAATTGTATAAAAATATGCTGTACTTCAGCTAGTCTTCGAAATTGTTGCTGCATAATGGTGCTTTAACAACTGAACCGCAAGAAGTAACGAGTAAACTCAAGTGTTATTACAGCGATAGTTACGTGAAGTTTACTTTGTATTAATACCGGTCGCACTTTGAGTTCCGCAAAGCTAATGAATTATGAAACCCCATACCACTTCCTCGTGTTGGCGGAGAGCTAGACATCGTTAAAACATTCTTAGCTTATCGCCGTCCACTGCTGACCGTAATCCTTCGCAAAAAAGCGCGACTATCCCAATCTTAAACAGTGATGTCCTTAAGAAACAATATGGCTTAATCATCGTGATATGATGACGCTTAATTATAGCACTTGAATAAATATTATTATGGTTTCGAGTTTTAGATACGCGGACGAGAATATCGTCAGTCACGGGAATAAACCCCAGGGCACGCACCTCTGATTTTTCGAAGTTATGTGTAGTAGTAAAATAAATGATAAATCAATTGCTTCAACAGTACAGAAAAACAGTGATAAAACCTGCACACCTAAAAGTTCTTAGGAGTATCTTAGGTGTGTAGTCCGCCAACCCGCACTAAGCCAGCGTGGCGGACTATTGCCTAAACCCTCTCAATGGTAGAGGAAGCCAATGCTCAGTAGTGAGGCGTATATGGGCTGATGAATTTCTCGAAATAAAGTTGCTTTTAACTACGAGATCTAAAATAGCGCGTAGCTTACATAATATATTTAGCTACAAAATTTGCTCTACGAACTAAAAATAAACCCGGCAAAGTTTTAATTAAAGCGCTCAAGAAGAGCGCACGCTCATAATACCTATTTTTGTGTTAATAATGTATACAACGTGCATTTGCTGCCAAAAAATTAAATTACCATCTCTACTGCGAGGTTATTGTGAATTTGTGAACTTATTTCATCAAAATTCACACTCGTTTTGCCTGTTTGTTATTCATCAAGATGTTGGAGGAAAAGTCAAGTATGACATGAAACAATTCGACTGGGGTACTTTTTTAGTAAAAAAGAAATGGAACTAAAATACAGACAGTTTCGTAGCGCAGTTTGTTGGATACTGGCTTACTAAATAAATTGCCGCAAGTTAGATCCCTGCATCGAGACAAATATTTGTGTGATTACAAATATTTTTTTTGGGTTCTGACTGTTTGTGAGATTTAATAGTATCTCGTAGTATCTAACATCCACGACAGAAGACTATTACCTTCTTGTGGTCAGAACTGTGTATGTAACTATTGGATGTATTTATTTATTTTAAAAAAATCATAGCATTTATTTTACTACAGCTAAAACTAGTGTAGCTGATTTTTTAACCTTAGAAACTAACGCACTCGTAAGCCTAAATTTATCTCTATGGACTAATGTGTTCCCCAACGGCTGGGTAATCAAAAATGCTGTTACTGTCTAAGAGCGTTGCAAATCTAGATCCATTTCAGCCTTTTCTGATGCAACAGAGGTGGAGGCATAGACTTTTGCCTAGAAAGAGAAAGTTATGACTGTACAGAAGGCTTTTTTTCATAAGCGAAAAAAATCTCAAAAAAAGCAAGGCTTTAGGGTGATTTTCGCGCGGTCTCCACTCCAACACTTGTCTGCTCCACCGGCCGTCCGACCGTCGGCAGACATGGCCGGCCCACTTCCACTTTAACGTGCTTATCTTGCGGGCAATGTCGGTGAGTCCAGGTTTCTGGCGGATGACTATATCTGATGACTTACGCCTTTCTGGCGGATATAAGATATCTTATAGTATGGGGTTAAAATATATTAAAAAATGTTAAAATACATGCTATATACTTTATTATTGATTTTATTTATATTTCGTCACGCAGTCCAGCTCCTAGCCAATGTACAGTCAATGAACGTTTTTCTATGAATGTATTCGTGAATAAATTCCGCCGATGAATAATTCACGAAGAGCTTTCTATAAAGAGAATAACAAGAAACGTTGACACTTAATTTTTTAAGGAATTTCATTTGGAAATGGCTGTGTTTGGCCTGGGATAATGTAAGATAAACATTGTTATAAATGAAACACTCGTTCTGGATTCGCTTTTAAGGATTTTTCGGGAGCCATTTTGTATTTAAGTTGATGAGGTTTCTTTAGAATGCATGAGAATGTTGCATCTATTAAGATTGCTTTATGCAATAGTTAATTATATATGGATTAACAAACTTTAATGGTGAAGGAAGCAATGATGGCCTCGAGGTTTGGGCGCGCGGTCGAGAAACTCGGCGGTCGCGGGTTCGAACCCCAGGCACACACCTCTGAATTTTCGAAGTTATGAGTGTATTCACATTGAATTATCACTTGCTTTAACGGTGAAGGAAAACATCATGATGAAACCTGCACACCTAAGAATTCTTAGGAATTTCTTTGGTGTGTAGTCCGCCAACCCGCACTAGGCCAGCGTGGTGGACTATGGCCTAAACCCTCTCAATGGTAGAGGGGACCCGTGCTCAGCAGTGGGCGTATATGGGTTGATGAATAAGAAGAAGAATGGTGAAGGAAAACATCGTGATAAAACACACTAAATATTTCTTAGGTGTGTAGATCGTCAATCCGCCCTAGGCCAGCGTGATGCACTAAGGCCAAAACCCTCTCAATGGTAGAGAAAGCCCGAGGTCAACACAGGGACGTACATATATGGACTGATGATAATGTGGCAAAATGAAAAACAATCGATTTGCTTTTTAAAGTTACTGTTACCCAAATCCAAAACGACCTAATTCCCGAAAGAATAAACAGAGGAGTATGGTGCATATTCTTTTTGTGTGATATAAAACAACCGTGACTTAATTCGTAAAATGTTATAAGAATATTTGCCGGATATTTTGAAACCAAACGAAAATCCGGATATGGCCATTAACCTACTTAAAAGTCATTTTCCGGAACGACATTGGAATGAGCCATAAATCGACGTGGAAATACCATAAAGAATACATAAGACATCGTGACTCATTACTTGAGACCAGTTTAAAAAGACCTCCGATAGATATTTATCTCTTTTGTTTAGCTTATTTAAGACGGTGATTCTTAAGAGAGATCATTGGTAAATAGAAAGTAATAAGCCTAGTAAGTAAAGAAAGGAAATAAACAGTATTTTGTACCTGGACGAGTGTCGCCGCTTGTCTGTCACCTATTCATTTTACTACGATCACACGGCTAATGATAAAAATTCAAACAAACATAATTATAAATTATAAAATAATAAAACATAATAATATGATTGCCTTTATCGGTTTGGCACGCCCGGGATGTTGACATTTCATTTCAAGAAATATTTAACTGTTCTGCGAATATGCCAGCCCTACCTTTTAAAATATTATTTCTACATAGAATTTTTTAAAGTAAAATACTCAGGCTAAACCTTACTTCAGAAAAAAATTAAAAGGCTAGACTTTATACATTTCATGCTTAGATTAGTGGACTTTTTTCTATAAAATGCGAACAATATTTCATATACATTCAAGGCTTTTAAATAGGAAAGTATTACGTTGTAAGAATAGCGAGTGCACACACTTTGGGAGAGGAAGGAACCGACTTAAGGGCCCTTCTTGCTGCCAAGGACCATAGCTCGGGTTGGGGGAATGAAAAACACGCAACCTGAATGGAAAACACAGTTTTTTCACTGCATTTTTACGTTGAATTACGGAGTTTTTTGTTGGAGAAATGTCATGGTGGTAGGTAAATTTTAAAAAGTAAAAAAAGGTCAATTAGGAACAATTATGGAAACGTGAATTCGACTAATATATCTGTAAGTAAATGTAGTGGAATTTGCTTATTAGTTTAGATATAAAAAAGAGATACGTAATAATATTCTTACTCGATTTTTCAGCCTTAAGCGTAAACCGTCTATATTTTTTATATACTTTCTCAAACGCATTACATTAAATTTCGTTCGTCTGAGACGGTCCTTAAGGTACTAGAAACATAAAATACAAAAAAAAACAACAAATACACCCAACCGTCTCATACATAGTTCTGACCCCACACTAAGCTGTAAGTCTTTCGGCGTTGTTATCAGAAGCTACGAGAGTCTTTTCAGTCTCAACACCCAGACCCGAAACAAAAAATTGTGCACCAAAAACACTTGTCTCCGTGTGAAAATCGAACCCGCGGCCCCTCGTTTCACAAACTGGTGTCTAGCCAAACACGCCGAGGCTGTCAATGTTAGTTAAAATAACAAATTAATCCCATATTCAATATTGAATGACATACGTTACTTCCGAAAATTATTCCTGAATCCATACGCAGAGGTCTCTTCATATTGGTCGCTTAAACCGTTACAGATTATCGAAGGATTAATTTATAAGGGTTGTTAAATATGAAGAATGTCTCTGTATTAATTACACGGAATCAGTAAATGCAAATATGTTATTTGATGTTAGAGAGTATTGAAATAATAATATTAGGACAAATTAAAAGAATTTTACCACTTTAAGGCTTACTTGCATTTCTTTTAAGAATTGAATATTATATACAGGGTATGAAAAAACCCCGATTGAAAACTAACGCAGGCAATAGTCACAATAATACAATCTCATTGTTACTAAAGAAATCCCGAGGAAATTACGTTCTCCGAACAACTATAAGTAGTGATTAAATAAATACACCCAACAGTCACACACATAGTTCTGAACCCACTAGACTAGGATACAAGTCCTGTGTCGTGGGTTTCAGAAACTACGACTTTTAGGTCTCACAAACAAACATTTGTCTCGGTACGGATATTGAACCCGCAGCCTTTCGTTTCGCTAGCTGGTGTCTTGCCATCTGCGCCACCGGGCTGATTAGGTAAGCGGCAATTTTTTTTCGCGTTTTTTTTTTAACGTCATTATATTTGTAATTTCTATTGCCTGTCTTAATTTTCGATAACGGTCTTATAACACCCTGTATAACTAGTGCACTTGCATTTACGCGGTCTTTATAAGACAGTTAGCGACGTAATTGAGCTCATAAAAAGTTTATGCACAGAATAGCTCGGGAAATAAACAAAACATTTTTATTTCCATTTAACAGGACTCTTGTTTATACCGCGGTGAATTCACAAGATGTTGTCATGGAACAGACCGCGTTTACAGACAATAATTGAAATTTAAATTTTGCATTTAAATTTGTAAAAACGGAATAAAATGTAAACACACAAACAGACTCACACACACTAACGCGTCTATCCTCAAAGAAAGTTCTGCATCAAAATTTCTCCAGTTGTTTCCAAGTCTATTGAGCTTACTCGGGCATATTTCTTAACTCCAACTGTACTGAGAATTTCCTAACAAAAAAGTCTAAGATACCTAGCCCTTACACGTCCCACGACTGAGCTCGAGCCACCTCTACTCCCCTATCTTGAGGCATAAAGGCTTAGTCGACCACTAGCCTAGTGTAGGTGCGCGGACTACACACCAAGGCACTTTTGGGTGTGGGGGTCTCCTCGCGATATTTTCCTTCACCGTTAAAGTTCAATCATTATAAATACACTCATAACTTCGATAAGTCAAAGGTGTGTCTTTTTAACCTGCTAACGCCAAGATTCTCGACCCCAACCTAAACCTCCAAGCCATATAATTACATCAATAATACATATATAAAACTATATTTCTAACTATTAGTTTACTTTGCCTGTTAGAAGCAGGGACAGTGCAAGTAAAGCCGTTGTCACGCATTCACGTCGCCGCCATATTGCAAGCCCGGCTTGCATTCACAAACACTTGATAGATGTGGCGTTATGCGCGACGCATATGTAATCTGTATTTGTTGACGTGGTAACATGCGGTTTGTGGTGGAACGTGTTGTTAGATTTTGAATTTTAGAAACAAAAATAATGTATTAACTGGCGGTAGAAGAAGAAAAAAGCCTAAAAGACAAATTTGCCCTTCAAAATACGGAATTTTAAAGCTTTAAATCTTTATTTAACGATAAGAAATTTTACATAAAAATAAGAAAATTGTGACTCTACAGAAAACAATTGCATACTATCCATTTTAGATAGTGGCGATAGAAGCTCAAAAGCCCAGCTCGACTTACAAAATTCTGAAGAATAATTTATTTATTTATTTATTTATTTATATCCTTTTTTGTACACTATACATGGAAAAAAATGAAGTAAAAGACTAACAATAACAAAACAATATAGGCACAATAGGCGGTCTTATCGCTAGCTGCGATCTCTTCCAGACAACCTACGCGACTGAAATGAATGGTTGTAGTTCTGGTAGTTATCAGCAGAATTATAAAAAGAAACTGAAAAAACAAATCAAGAATATATATAAATAAAAATTACATAAATATATAAAGAACATATAGTGAGTTTACAAATAATAGTAGATAAAAGTATAAAGATTAGATAAGTAAATTACATAAATTAAAACAACACTAATAATAAAGGAATATAAATACATAACTACATACGAGTACATATACAAATAAGAATTAACGAAATCAAATATAAAGTTAAGAGTAGTGAGCTCTGAGGAGTCTTTTAAAAGTGGAAAGCGATTTAGCTTTGCGAATTGTTAGTGGCAATTCATTCCACAAACGTGCAGCATGGACTGTAAAAGAATTACTAAGAAATTTGGTGCTATGCTGAGGAATTTCCAGTGTCAGATTTTCTGAAGACCTAAGCGGTCGTGCATGTGTGGTGCTAAGAAAACGGAACCTGTCTTTAAGATAACGAGGGGCAGTGGGATAGAATAAAATTTGAAAGAGGAGCAAAAGAATACGAGTATTTCGGCGAAGGCGGATAGATACCCACTTGAGTTTATCACGAAATTCAGAGATGTGGTCATATTTGCGGAGACCAAATATGAACCGTATACAAAAGTTTTGAAGACGCTCAAGTTTTTCAAATTGGGCTTCGGTGAGATCAAGATAGCTAGCGTCACCATAATCAAGGATAGGAAACAGGAGGGACTGAACCAGCGCAATCTTTGTGGGAACGGGTAGAAAATTTCTCAACCTGCGAAGCGATCCCGCAGCGGCGAACAACTTGCGACTAACTACTTGCAATTGGGGACCCCAGGATAAGTGTTTGTCGAAATATATTCCTAGATTCTTAACTTTGTCGCTGTATGGAATCACGCATCCATTAAGAACAATTTTCGGAAGAGAGACAAAGTCGACTTTGGCACTCATCCTGGGGCTGCCAACAACAATGACTTGGGTCTTCGAGGGATTGACTTTAAGACCGTGCGAATCACTCCATTCGCATATACGCACAAGATCCTTGTTAATAGAATCAATAGCTTCCGTCACCCTGTCTACCGGAGCATGGTAATAAATCTGTAAATCATCTGCATATAGATGGTAGGAAGAAATAAGATTATCAGAGATAGAGTTAATAAATAACGCGAAGAGCAAAGGAGATAAAACGCCGCCCTGAGGGACACCAGCATATGTATTTCGCCAAGAGGAGAAAGCATTATCAATTCGTATACGTTGCTGACGTCCCATCAGGTAATTTCGAAACCAGTCAACTACTGTTGGAGATATGTTAATAGAGCTCAGCGTACTCAGTAAGACATCGTAGTCAACTGTGTTAAAAGCATTGCTGAAATCCAGTAACGCTAGAACCGTTAGCTTCGAATTCTCCATAGCCGCTCGGATATCATCTGTGACCTGAACCAGCGTAGAGGTGGTGCTGTGTCCTCGACGGAATCCAGATAATCCAGATAATCTTATGTTTAGCAAAATAAATACATCTACTATATTAAACACCAACATATAACTCTATCGTTTGTATAATCTAAAATTAAAACATATTTCACAGGACGACACATAAAGTAGACGAAGTAATATCGACTAAGTCCCTCATAATTACGTCTAAATCCTTATAATATTTACGAAATTACCACGAAGGCTGTAAATTTCATATTCGTCTCTTAAGCCTTGTATATGCCTTAATCGTCGCAATTTAGAGTACAACACTTAAGCCCGTAAGCCTTACTTGCGTGGAAAGCCACTAAAAAATAATTAGTCGGATAAGTCGTATACAATAATAGCTAAATGTAATTCCACAGTTACTGGCATGTTTTAGTAATGTTACATATACCCAGACCAAAAATAGAAATGGTTTCTGAATTTGGACGCAGTATATAATATCGGTGGTCGAGGGTTCAAACCCAAAACACACCTCTGAATTTTCTAAGTTACGTGTGTATTCACAATGATCTACCATGTACTTTAACGGCGAAGGAAGATATTGTGTGAAAACCTGCATACAAAAAAGTTCTTAAGAATTTCTAAGGTGTCGATTACATTAAACAATACTAGGCTAGCGTGATACTTAACCCTAAACCCTCTCAGTAGTAGAGGAGGTCCGTATCTAGCAGTTATACGTACACATATCTGTAGGAGCGACAAAAATCGGTATTAGATCGCAATATACATGACCATTCTATGCAGTTCTTGTTTTTTTTTTTTAGAAGAATCTTGAGTAATAGTGGTGAAAAGTGGCCACTACTGTCTAGAGTGGCTCTTGTTTTTTTTTTGACGGTTAAATAAATAATGGTCTACTTAAGCATTCCTATATAAACAATGTAATATTTATTTCATTTTCATTTGTGGTTTCGCGCGTTTTAATGGGGGCGCTAAAAAAAAATTATTCTCAAAGTGGGCAGTAGACAAAATAAGTTTGGGTACCACTGCTGTACATAGGCTGATGATGACATGTAGAATTATGAAACACTTTAGCAAGGATTGCGAAATAAAAATTAACACTGCAAAACAAGACAAATAAGCTTTTCGTAAAAAAAAAAACTTATAACACTATGAAAATCGGATATTTTAATACAGAAACCATCCTCTTTCCCCATAACCATAAAGAATGTATCACACAATGTAGATACATTTGCTGTTTAATCTGAATTTGTTACTAAAACATGGGAAAATGTCGGCCGGAAGTGCGCCGGGCTGGCTTTCACGCCACTTCCGGTAGCACGCCGTCGGAAGTTGACATCCACATGAGGGGAAATGAGGGGATCAGTCATTGGGAAAAGATTAATATATTGTCTAGTAGAGTGTGAGTTATTGGTTTCAATGACCAGTATAGGTTGACCTATGAAAACTAGTGGCGGTCCTTCCATAGAAATATGCTTTTTACCTTTAAAAACTCTGAATAATAATAATAATAACATGTTATTTAATTTGCAACGTATTTGGGCTTCAGTTTTATTAAGCAAATATTTTATTCAAAGTCAAAGACAAATCGCCTTTATGCAAATGGACATTCCTTTGAATCGTCACTCTTAAACATTTTTTTTAAAATATTGCCGCTTTGAAACGTTTCGTCGGTGTGGACGATTAGGGAGTACAATGTTACAAATACATAAAAAATACTTTCATTAATAACAACTAAAGCGTGTATGTAACTATGCATCATTTTATTAAATTACCGCCATCTATCCGCCACAATCGAAAACTCCAGAAAACACCGAAAAATCCCCAGCCTGGTTAATAAATGATATACCAGTGCACATATTAATATATTCAGATTATTGCTGGCAGTGCTCCCCCGTCTCCCCTACCCCGCGCTCCCCTAGCGGCGCCAGATATCCTGATGTACAATTAATACCGCCCTTTATCCCCGCATGTGTACTTACAAACTTCTGATCTGCCGTCCGTGGAAGCTTCAATCGGGAGATCGAAGATGCCTCTACTATGGGCTTTGATGTATTTTGTTCAATATTATTTTATTTGCTGCATATTTATCATTACCAGCCGATATAGGTCCTACTCCTGGGTACGGGATGAAAATAAAGAGGGTAGCTTAAAGTGTATACAAAAGATAAATTGTTAATCTATACTTACTAATATTATAAAGAGGTAAGGTTTGTGAGTTTGTATGTTTATATGTTTGTGACGTTGTAGAAAGTAAACTCGGGATCTACTGAACCGATTTTGAAAAACCTTTTACCAATAGAAAGCTACGTTCTTTGTGAGTGTCATAGGCTATATATTAGTCCGAAAAATTACAAGACTTTTTTGTTGCAACAGGATTTGTGAAGTAAGTCGGAGAAAAAACGGTTGAACGAAAGCGTTTTTTGCAAACGCTGCCTTACCCATGGGAGATATATAGTTGAGTCCTAAAGAAAAGTTGTAGAGCTTGATAATGCCTACAAAAAAGTCAGCGATAACATTTGTCTAACTTTTAGGGTTGGATCACTATAACCTCTTTTATGCTAGCCAAATTTGTTCTAAAATAAAGGATTATTTGGGAAGGTGTTTTTATAAAGATTATATTAATCCTTATTCAAATAAATGCGTTATTTAGTATAAGTATTTAATTTAAAATAAATTTGCCCTTTACATCATTTGATTTCAACGAGTATCTTAGAAGATATCTCAGTTTTAAAATAATGATCAAGCGCGCAAAAATGATTCACAAGGCGCCGACCGGCGCGTTACGGTTTCACGTTTAAATAATTTTACCGATTTGTATGAATGTATTTGTTCGAATTGAATTATCACTTGCTTTAACGGTGAAGTAAAACATCGTGATAAAACCTGCACACCTAAAAGTTCCTAGGAATTTCTTAGGTGTGTAGTCCGCCAACCCGCACTAGGCCAGCGTGGTGGACTATGGCCTAAACCCTCTCAATGGTAGAGGAGACCCGTGCTCAGCAGTGGGCGTATATGGGTTGATGAAGAAGAAGAAGTATGAATGTATGGGCATAACTAGGACTCCAAGGAGTAAAATAGGCTATAGGTTATTTTCATTCTGAACTCAGCCCTGTAGTCTACGCGGACGAAGTTGCGGGCAACAGCTAGTTTGTATATATATATGGAAACTACACAATATGCAAATCGTGATAGCCTTGAAGTTTAGGCGCGCGGTCGAGCATCTCGATGGCCTCAGATTGAAACCCTAGGCACCTCTGAGTTTTCGAAATTATGTGTGTATTTACAATAAATTATCACATACTTTTACAGTGACGGAAATCATCGTGATGAAACTTGCAAATCTAAAAGTTAGTAAGAATTCCTTGGGTGTGAAGTGCTGGACGAAAGCCTACACGCTCTCATTTGGAGAGGAGGCCCGTGCCTGGAACCTAAATGGGCTGATGATGATGATGATTTAAAATCGCGTCCACTGGCATATCTTGAGATATAGAAGTTGTCAAATAGTAGGGGTATCCCGTGGCCCGTATGCCCAAAGTAACTTATGTCGAAGACACTCCAACAGCATCGATCGTTTGTTACTCAAATATGTATTGAAACTTATTAAAACTAGTGCACAGTTGGCCTGTTATATCTCAGTTGTATATTTATTACTAGTTTCTTACGAGTTTATTTGAATTTAGTTACGTTACATACTTCAGCGGATTTTATTTTTATTTTTATTATAGAGTCATCATCATCATGTCAGCCAATCGTGGTCCACTGCTGGACATAGGCCTCCCCCAATGACTTCCACCGGGATCGGCCGGAAGCCGCCTGCAGCCAGCGACGTCCCTTTTATCTCTCTCTATCTCTCTTAGTCACTCTTATCTGTAACGTACGCTTTAATGATTACGTACTACCAACAAGAAGTTTTTTATCAGTAACCAAACCAAGACTATGCATTTCACTATCTTCGAACATAAATCAAACGCTAGAAAAACTTCGAAAAAAACTTCATAAAACTGGCCAATAACATCATATCGAAAAACCTTCGAAAACCGATACATAATGCAAACTAAAATGCCACAGTCACTCTGACAAATCGTTGTTTGTCAATAGTTTCCACTTTCGCGGGAAAGTTGAATTAAGTTTGAAAAATAACAAAAATATTTCAGTCCATTGTGTAAATTGACTGATTGCGCTTTCTTATATTTTTCGAACTAATTTATTAAAGTGTGGAATGTATAAAGTTTGCGAAAACTGACATTAATCTAATTAGGTAAACCTTTGCCAATATGACATTGGATTTTTCGACCAAAAAGGTTAATTGACGACCTCAAGATGTCTCAAGAGGTCATTAAATGCATGACGACTTATAGGTCATTTATGACATATTTGAGCAAGACCTATGCTAGTTAGATACATAAACTTAAAATTTCTTAATAATTAAACTTCTGTTGAGAAAAAATATATTTACACAGTCAATTAAACAACTATCTTTTTTTAGCAGTTTCGCTACCTTACTAAAGTTCTATGACTGTTACAAAAAATATCTATATTATATATCAACTACAACAATTAAACTTTTAATGACCAAAGGAAATTATCATGTGTTTTTGAGGAAGTATTAGGTTGTAGGTTGTAGGTAATTTGAAATTTGATGATTATGTACTTAAGTCTATTCGAAATTTGACTTTGACATTAAAATCTCACTTAGATTTTTATAATTTTCTTCACTATCGCATTCTGCATTTTCTCACTTTAACTTTCTGCTTTGATAACACTTTGAAGAGTTACCTAAATCTGAAGAGACACACTAATATCACACAAAGAACCCACATAAATCCTACTTCCCGAACACCATAAAACACAGGTAACACAAATATAAGACCCGGTAAATTTGAAAGGGAATAAAATATCCGATATTAGAAGCGAGTGAAGGGAAAATAAAGAAAAACTTCAAGCTGCCGAGTGAGATAATGTCAATTAGGGGAGATGTATGGCTTGCCTCGGTCACACGGACCGCCATGGGATGTGTCGCAGTAAGCTTCTGGATTACACTTTATGGGGAATGTCTTGGGGTAAATTGGTTGATAACCTTGAATTAAATTTGATAAATAGAATACGGAAGGTGAAAATTAAAATTAAATGAACGAAGTGAACACTGACGTGAAAAATGCACTAAGTATGTGAATTCTTCAAATAGCAAAGATGATTGATAATTATAAATAAAGGTATTGCTATATTCGTAATATAATAATATACTAATATAGGAGAGGCCTATGTCCAACAGTGGACGAATAAAGGCTGATGATGATGATGATGATGATATTCGTAAACTCACTTCTTGTCAGCTGTATTTAAGTTTTACGGACAAAATTACTGGCGTTCTTGCTAGATATTTTCACACGTGAATGGTGACGAGGTCTTCGTCATAGAAAAATCTGATAAAACTTCTCATACGACCCTAAGACCTCTGGATTTAACAACCGATGCCTACATGTAACCTTCAATGGGGGTATTAATTGCGATGTGTACCGATTTTTGGGACTTATACCTAGATATCTTTCTAGATAAACATTTGTAAGCAAAAAAACTATGTATTTACAAAATAATAAGCCGTTGGGAAGTTTTCAAAATACCTATCTGAAAAAATCTCGCTGCAACTCGAATAACACCCGAGCATTAAAGGTTTGTTTTGTAATTTCTTTTCAACGCTTAAAGGTGCTGAAACCGTTCTGTAGATACTGCAATCGGCTGAAGGCGTTAGCGTTTCGAATAGAATGCCGGTTATCTTGAAAACACGGAATTTTGTAGAAAATAAATACAGCAAGCTAAAGCGCTATTTAGAAAAGATCGTCTTTTTGCTTATTGCACATCTATAACTGGGAAATATATTTAATTATATTCTATAATACACCAAACAAAAATACAACAAAAAATGTATTGACTACATTACTTAGTATCACAAATGAATGTATGAAATAAAACTTAGGGGTCATACTTATTGTGGTGAGGAAAACGTCAATTAATTATTTTCCGAAAATTTTTAGCGTCTATGTGTCTGTCCTCTACCATTATTTCGCAATCACGGTCTGTTTACCCCCTCTGTATTTCTTATACGCCTATTTTTTGAGCAGCGAAAAATCTAACTGCGTAAATAAAAGACTATAGAAAATAAATCAATACGAAATCTTAAGTGCATAGATTGGCGTTTGATATTTTTTCTACGGAACACAAGCAATGATTTATCCTCACCGATTGAATATATTGCGCAAGCTTAATGGAGAGGAAAAAGGTCG
Organism: Cephonodes hylas; assembly: GCA_030295005.1. Taxonomy (NCBI): domain Eukaryota; kingdom Metazoa; phylum Arthropoda; class Insecta; order Lepidoptera; family Sphingidae; genus Cephonodes; species Cephonodes hylas. The sequence continues at coordinate 4,492,941 of AP025386.1, read as the reverse complement.
AAGATTTTAGATATACCATAAACCATAGAGTGACGCGCTCGTAAAATAAGCGAAATGTGTGTCAAATGTGTTAGTTTTATTACTCATTGTGTTGCTCCATTTTGAATTTCATATTTCTATTATAGTTTCGTGACCTAAGCTCTGTTTGTAGGATGACAAATGAAATATACATACGCTTTGTTTCTGTCAATATTTTTGGCATACATTTTGAGGTATTTTTTTACATTAAAAGGTTTTATCTAAGAATGTCATAATAAGATTGAAGTAATAATAGCATAATAGCATAAGCAGTGATGGCCTCGAGGTTTGAGCGCGCGGTCGAGAATCTCGGCGGTCGCGGGTTCGAACCCCAGGCACACACCTCTGACTTTTCGAAGTCATGTGTGTATTCACATTGAATTGTCACTTGCTTTAACGGTGAAGGAAAACATCGTGATGAAACCTGCACACCTAAGAGTTCTTAGGAATTTCTTAGGTGTGTAGTCCGCCAACCCGCACTAGGCCAGCGTGGTGGACTATGGCCTAAACCCTCTCAATGGTAGAGGAGACCCGTGCTCAGCAGTGGGCGTATATGGGTTGATGAAGAAGAAGAAGAATAATAGCATACCTACGTTCAGCAGTGGACGAATATAGGCTGAGTATATAATTATAGCATTGAGAGTGAGAGGCACAAACTATTTTAGTAGAAGTTATTTCTGTACAAAACATCTTCCTCGCAATTTTTCAATATTATGTCAGACATTTAAACCTAGCAAGTTTAAACCTAGGTCCCTAGACTACGACAAATATTTCAAAACGAAAATTAAATCAAATCAGCTAATTCGGGCCCGCACTTTTCTAGTTTTAGCGAGACTAACTAACAGCCATAGATTTTTATATCGTATTTTGGTATTCACATTTTTTTTTCACTTCATTCTTTATCGGTGGAGGAAAACATCGTAATGAAACCTGCACATCCAAAAATTTATAAAGATTAGTTCTGAAATTATGCAGCTATTACAGTATATAGCAACTATGGCAGTAACCTATATTAGTTTGCACAAAGGATCATAAAATAAAATATGTAATAGATAAATCGAAATGCTTTCATTAAAACAAGCAGATACATTCGATAAAATAAATTGGTTGAAATATTTCAAGAGATATTGCCGCGCAATATATTTTCAAGACAGTGTTTTTCTAAACGCAATAAATTTACATTTTAAAATGGGTGTTGTGATTTATTTGCACTCGTCAAATTATTGGACTAGTGTTTTTTATTGGCACGGCAAAGTGACCGCACTGACCCGATGGTAAAAGCAGTACAAAGACGAAACCCAATTATGATTGTGGCCCTTATTAATATATACAACACATACATATTTATAACTCCATAATGAGCTTCCAATGCTCATGGCATTGGGTGAAGCCTATGTTCAACAGTGGACCACGATTGGCTGACATGATGATGATGATGATGATGATGAATGAGCTTCCAGTCATGTATTCCAGAAACTTCGAGGGGCTTTCTGGTCTTACAATTCACAGAATGTTACACATATTTATGTATCACACAAACATTTGTCTCGATGTAGGGGTCGAACCCTAGGCCGCTCTTTTTAAGCTGGTGTCTGGAAAAAGGGACCACAGAACCACTCTCTCTGGCTTAAATAGAGGCAACCATCCTCAGGCCATCGAGCTATAGAAGCAGACAGAAACCTATATATGAGATTTGTACAAAAAAAGGATTCAATGCCGATAAAAGGAATATAAGGCAATAATACCAATATAAAAAAAATGCAAAAATATAGGTTTCTTTTATTTTGTTCACTTATAATTCGAGTGTTTTGCTGTACGATCATGTTGGACAATTTTTTCCGTCTGAATTTTAAATTCTCAATAAATGCGTCCCCTCTTACGTGAACTTAAAATCTTGGCAAAATGAGGGTGCGGAAATACACTCCTGTCTTCCCTTTTGAATAGGCGAGACAGTATTGAGAAATCACCTCCAAACTTAAAATCTAAACAAACCTCATACTATAATTCGTTTTAATACAATTTTATAGTATTTTTATGACTTACTCAAATCGAATAAAGATGTGGAGTATTAATTATGTTTTTATTAAGTGGCCGGCGACAAATGGCGTCGTTAAAATTTAAACGCTTCGTCCTGCTGACCGCGATCGGACTGTTGTGAAGTTAGCTACGAAATAGTCGAGCTTTTATTGCAAACATCACGTTACTGCACGTTTTTTATGACGTCATTTTGTCTGGGAAGAACATAGTAGAGTTGAATGAGACTAGAAAGAAATGACAGCATGCCATAAACTAAACTAAACATCATCATAACAATCATTATAATCATTACAATAACACATGTTTAACACTCGTTGCCATATAAAATAGGCAGTGATGGCCTCGAGGTTGAGGCACGCGGTTGTGAATCTCGGCGATCGTAAGTTCAAACCACAGGGACATCTTTGACTTTTCTAAGTTATATATGCATTCACTATTGTCACTTACTTTAGGAAAACATTGTGAAAACTGCACACCTCAAAGTTCTTATGAATTTCTTAGATGTGTTTTCTGTCAACTCGCACTAGGCCAGCATGTTGAACTAAGACCTAATCTTACATATATCTCCGAAAGTGTAAAGTCAAAATCAGTCAGTTTACAATCTTTAGAATCGTCAATTTTAAACTAAACTATTGCCAGGCAGAGAAAGGTAAGTAGGCAAAGGATATAACATTTAATAAGTCTCACAAAACAGGTGGCGAACACGACACCAATAATTTCCACCTCGCATTCACAAGCGACTATCAACGGCATATTTGACAATTCCGTCGACAGTTGGCACGGGAACATATCCAGAAATTTGAAATGAAACCGTAGTGTGTTCAGTAATACCTGAAAAATAGTTCAGCCTAATTTCATAATCTACAGTGTGCACTCGCGAATGGGCATCGGTTGTTTGGCGCGCGGCCAAATTTCGTAGGGTTTGCGCGTTGGGATTTCATTTTAAAAACCGATTTAGTTCTATATATACTCAGCCTATCGCCGTCCACTGCTGAACGTAACCCTTCCCAAGTAAGCGCCAACCACCCCGGTCTTGAGCAGCCCTAATCCATCTGTCACCCGCCACCGCACTCAAGTGGTCGGACCATCGTGCTGCAGGACGTTCTACACTACGTCTGCCTAAGCGCGTTCTCCACTCCAACACTTGTCTAGTTGATTTAGTTCAATATCATTTAGTAAAAGATGGGGTGACGATACCCGCAAGGTGAGAGGCCCGGGCTCAACAGTAGCACGTTGTATGAGTTGGTGATGATGATCATTGTTATCATCGAAAATTATGTAAAAGTTTGGCAGAAGTACACCGACAATTACCCCTTTGGAGATAAAACTTTGAAAGAAAACGTATGCAATCTTACTACAGACCAACACGCGGCAAAAATAGCTTATACTAATTGTGATAAGATAAATTTACTCTAAACTTTATTTTTTAAAAAATGGGTTAAAGATATGCTTAAACACTTTGGAATTAAAATTTCTTTATTTTCATTAAAATGGTACCTAGTTAATTATTTATTGAAAAATATAAGAGAACAAAGTAAATATTCAAACTATTTTTTTCCCATTTAAAAAAATTTACAACTGACCGTTGGAAATAGAACGAAACTTTACAGCCCGGTTAATTCGTGACACACTTTGCTCCAGCCCCGTACAGCTAATTGTGAAAAGGCTCGCAATCTGCCTACTTTGTATTTCGCTAGTTTTTTAATTTTTCATCCACAAAGAAATGTTAAAATTAAGCCCAGCCCTGGCCGACGCTTTTGTTTCCTTCGTTCAATAACGCTATGTAAATTGGAACGTTTTAAAAACAACCAAGTCCACACTAGGATGAATAAAACGGCCTGTTTTGAATATTCCAAATTCAATCTTGATACAACAAAATTATTGCTTGAAAGATATTTATGATGTTTGCTTTTTTTAAAGAAGAATTCTAAAATACTGTCCATCAAATTCACTTTTCTCAAGATTAACTTGAATTGACAACAAGTAAACTTAAAGCTTTTCATTACATATTTTAGGAATGCGACGTTATCTTAGTAAGGGGTAGTCCGTAGTATTACAAATCAAATGATGATCTTGCATGCAAGGATTCTATGGAACCAAATTTAAGGACCCAGCTCCCACTTGCCTGCTCGAAAAACACTTATTTTCTAATTATTATATATAACCAATAAAGTTTCACAGATTGAACATTTAAAAATTAGTTACCTGTTGAAATTAATGGATCTACTATTAATTTAGGTAAGTTTACTCGTTTTTCACCAGTTAACTACTATACCATCAAAAATATATAAAGACATATTTTAAAATTCCGTTAAATATATCAAAACCTACAAGGAAAGAGCGATCAAATCAAATTTAATGTAAATTAGTCCGTCCATAAGTCGAGGCAATAAAAATAATGACAGAATTACGACCTCATTCCACGAAACGGCTTCATGCCTCCATAGACAATTAAAAATAAATTAACATCGTGGCGGGAAAGTTGACGTTGACGAATTTAATCGTTCTGCTGTTCGTGTTAGTGTGATCCAACCTATGATTTGTTTACCCATAAGATGTAATCTTGATTAGGGATTAATTATGAAAAAACAAAACTTTTAAAAAGAAGACTTTAAAAATAAAAGTCTTGTGATACGTGGCTGTACTCCAAATTGCCTTTGCCGAAAAAAGTCACATGCAATTTGCAATAACAAATAACTTCAAAACTCCGATAAATATGCTAATGGTAATTTTTAATGGCCGAATAAACAAAGATTAAGTATTAAATATGCAAATAAATACTAAAAATTGAGTTGTTAAAAATTATGCCTCCGAGGACACGGTATTAAAAAGAACCAAAGGAAACATCGGCTGCCAGTAACAAGTGTAGATTTATGTTCGGTAATTTGTGATTGGATCTTTTTTTCGTATGGGCGTTTTGGAGATATGTCGAAGAGGTTATCCAACAAGGAACAATTTAGAAATACTTGAAAAATAATCCATAGTTTATTAGTTTATTTATGTACTTAACGTTGTGCAATTACAAACAAAATATTTTTAGTCAGACATCGCTAGTTAGGGTATAGTATCTAGCAGTTAGATTCCGTCTTTCTTTTTTTAAGTATATACACAATTTTCATTCTTTCAATTCTATTTTGTTACTTTCATTTTTATAAGGGCGTCAATCATTTAAAATATTGACCACACCTCATCATTTAAGTTACTATAGATTCTTCTTGACGATTCAAAGTTACCGTTAGTGCAAAATTTGAACACTACTTTTACCACAGATATAAAATCTAGTGCATATACAATTTTTTTATGGTGTTCTCCTACATAACCCCGTCTGTATTACCATCCTAATAACTAAATGATCACCTGTCCAATAATCTTTATCAGCTGTGATACACAGCACTGTATTTTGCGTCAGGTGCTAAAAATGCACCATACCTTACAATTTGCATATTTTGAAGCAAAGGATATGGAATTACGAGAACTTAACATACATAATATATAACTGCACGCCTGTGTTCCTCGATGGGGTAGGTATATTTCGGCACCTAAAGTATCGGTCTAATATAATAGAGGGCGAGCCTATTGCTGCTTTTGGGCATAACTCGGGACTCTTTGGTACGAGGATTGCTACTGGAACATACTTGTATCTGGACACCACGAGGCTTTCTTCATAATTTCGCATGATAAGGATACTTTCTATGCCGGAAAACATCATGTTGTTGATGGACCAGAAAAGTAACAAAGATTTGTCTGAAGAAACATTTATTTATAACATCGCACTACGCAATCTCTTCCAGACAGCCAGGGATGGACAAGTAGGAACAGAAATGCAAGATAGTTATAAGTTTCAAAACAAATTGTACCTATATAACTTATTTATTTATTCCTTATAGTACACCAAAGAAAAGAACAAAGGTAAAGGCAACATTAGTAAGATAGACAGATAACGGTCTTGTAGCCATCCCCGATTTCTTCCAGACAATTATTACACCGAAACATTTTATTGAACACACAGAGATAATGAACAAACAAATATTTCTATGTATGTCTGTTTGCCCTACCAGCTGTCATGTCTTCATTGATCCCTTTTTTTTAATATCTTCTCTTACGTACTCCATCTTTTCTCGAGCATTCCTTTGCTTATCCATCCTTTAAATTTCATACTCTTTTTTAGCAACATACATAATGTTTCATCCCATCTCGTAACATAACCATACCACGATGCTGTTTCCTTTCAGCTTGTCTACAAGTATGATCACTTATATAGCGACAATATAAAAAATACCACTGTTTATTCAACATTTTTCCCCCAGTATTTGAAGTCGACAAAGTTGCATTTAAAAACTAGTTGAAAAATAAAATTGAGCGGGGCTCCTGGGAGTCGCGTTTAATTAATTAAAAACCGTCGAATATCAAGTAATTGATACTACGTTGTGTACATTTTGAGCTATTGTACTCAATATTCACTGTAGTGGAAATTCCAATTATAGGCATAAGGTTTACAGAAACTGCTTGTTTGATTAAAGGTTTAAAATAAACTACTATTGATTGCATTTTTAAGCCTAATTAATTCCGGTTGAGCATAATTTTTGGGGATAACGGACTTAGTTTTGCAGAGACTTTATTAATAATAAAATGCAATAAGATTAATCGGGTATCAAATCTGAGGCAAATATGGCATGGTGTGCCGCAAAAGACTAAGCAGTCATAAGTCATGTCAAACATTAGGAATTATCATTTGCAATTTCTTCTAGGAAACCGTTACATGGACTGGAGGGATGAGAAACATAAAACGCTCACAATTTATGTAAAGTATGTAATAAATGTAAAAATGGAGTCGATATTTAAAAAATCGGGCGCTAAAAATAATGTACAACCTAATTTGAGGAAAGCTTAAATTCACAAAACAAACAAAGTTACACAAATAGCTAAAAATAGTCTGCAATTTGTGTGAAAGTTTAATTTTTAATGGTTTAGTTGCAGCCGCCGCTAATTTCGTCGTAATTTAAATTGACAAATTCCTTATTTAACTGCTAAAATTTTTAAGCTAAATCTAGATTTTCACTAATTATGCGGAAGTTAGAATTAGTGGCACTGCGAATAATTCGGTAAGGAAGCGACCATTACTTGCATGAGGAATTTTCCAATTTTCCTGCCTCCTTGCGAAACGAGATTTGGCTTGCAAACCCTCCATGTTTAATGTTTTAATTCAAGTTTAAATGCGTTTGAAATAACACAAAAAATATACCATTTGTAATAAAAAAACAGAAAGCTAGCGGATCGATTTTATTGATATTTGGTAATTATATAAACAGAAACTGCCGAACTGTTATAGGCTACTTTTTTAAATTTATTCACGGGTGAAGTATGCCTAAGACGATATAAAACACATTTTAACAGCCCCGTGGCGCAATTTTCTAGACAACAGCTTGCGAAACGAGAGGGTTCGATCCCCGCATATTTGTGAATCACACAAACATTTGTATCAAATCTGGGTGTTTGTGAGACCAAAAAAGTCTCTCGTATTCTCTGATACTCACGACACAAAATTGGTATCCTAGTGTGAACTCAGAGCTATGTATAAGACTGTTGGATGTATTTATTTTTTTATTTATTAGTGGCAGTATATCAATATAAGCCCAAAAGCGTTATACTTTAATTGTGTAATGCCCGATTATAATAATTCATAGTGGTTTCAGAACATTCCATTGACAGCCTCCGTGGCGCAGTTGGCTAGACACCAGCTTGCGAAACGAGAGGCCGCGGGTTCGATCCCCGCACCGAGAGAAATGTTTGTGTGAACCACTAATATTTGTTTCGGGTCTGGGTGTTTGTGACACCGAAAAAGTCTCTCGTAGTGTCTGATACCCACGACACAGATCTTGTAACCTAGTGTGGGGTCAGAGCTATGTATGTGACTGTTGGGTGTATTTATTTATTTATTTATTCTCATTTATATGTCAAATTGCTTTCGTAAAAAAAAAAATAAGCATTGTAAGGATAGCTGGGCTTTTAGGCATCTAATGAAGTATAATACTGGGCTAGTCTTGTAAAACAAGCTAGAACATTCCATGATAGTAATTAAGTAAGTACGCGGTTGAGTACTGCATGCTTGGCGTCCTCCAACCAATTTTAATATAAAGATCGCTTCGTGAGATAAGCGGTATCTTATTATATCATGTCAGCACTTATCTCGCGTTGTAGGGATGGGAAAAATAAGTTTATTGACATATTGTCAGTATTTTAAATGACGAAAAGTCTTAGCGTGGCGTCAACGGGGAGTGACGAGAAATGGGGGTTAGCTTGTTTTTTAAGCTGTGTTTAAAAAGTTTTCAAAACCACTAGTGATACTTTTTAATAAATAAATACTCCTGACAGTCACATACATATTCCTAATCCCAAATAAGATACAAGTCTTATATATTATCAAAAAATACAATAAACTTTTTGGTCTCTCAAAAACCGTGACCCGAAACATACATTTGCGGACAAGCATATATTCTTTATAAATATTTAATATTATTTTATATTGAATAGGTGTAAACAAACTGATTGAGTACTAAGATATTTAATAAGAAGAAACGCATTTATTTATTTCTTTTATGGAAAAATTAATTCAATCATCATCGCTTTTCAATCAATATAGAGAATATTTCCATCGTTACTATACTCATCCTGACGGAGTTTATGACAGGACTATACTGTATACAATCAAAGGTGACGTCACATCCAGTGCAAAAAATAATACAAAATAGTTTCAAATTGGGGTAAAAACTACCACAGGCAAACGAAACAGCCGTACAAAGCCGGCCAAAATACTCGCAAACTAGCTTCATAAACAAGATATTTTCAATTTTGGCGAGCGCAGGAAATTCGCTGTTGTCCCTATTTGGCATAATGACCGCAACGCGCCACCGACGCCCGCGGGCAACAACTAATGAATATTTGCCGTAATACGACCGTATTATGAAGGAAACTCCATATTAACATTCATAAAATTATTGGATTTTCATGTATTTATAAAGGCTTGCGTTGTAAAATTCAAACTAATGTGAATGCGAATTTACTGTTTGTTGTGTTTGACGAACCAAACCTGATCGATTTTGGTGTTAGGGTGGAAGTAGTGATGACTTTGGAGGTTGAATCTCGAAGTTTCTCAAAGAATTTTGACATGTATGTATTCATAGTAATTTAACGGTGTAGGAGAAAATCAACGCACTAGGCTGGAGTAGTGGACCTGAACACTCGTAGTTTAGAGGAGGCTCATGATATGTATATGGGGTGATAATGATGACAGAAGAATACGTAGGTATTTGTTATTATTGAGATTTCCAACAACCTTGAAGTTCCATTTTATACATGAAAAAATTCTTGAGCAAAGTACTAAACGTGTCACTTTTTTCTAGAGAATTAACATAACAAATTTTCAATCAATTTATACAGACACTTACTAATTGCTGACGATTTTAGATTAAATACAAATAAAATCGCTAGTCGGTATTTAAATATAAAAGCCCAATTTGCATCGCCAAGATAAAGATTTCCAAACAATTTTTAATCCTCAGTTCGATATTTAAAAACACCAGAAGGCCATTTATTTTTATTTTATTTTATTTTTATTATCCATCGCACACTATCGGCAGACACGCTGTAATCTTATTTTACATACATCGACATTAAAAAGCACCCGAAACATCATAAATAAAGCCTTTCCGGCCGCTTTATGCTAACCACGGCATAAATTACGGGGCACACGAACAAAAAAACTTTGCAAATCGAAGATCACATCTGTCAATTACTGCCCCGGGTTGTGAGGACGAAAAAAACATGGCTGCCCGGCCCGCCAAAACAAAACGCATTGCGCCGTCAATAAGCGGCCATTTTTGTTTTGTATTAACATCGGTTCATAATTCTTGTCGGTCGGTTACATTTTAATGTGTCGCCGACTTTGTTATGAGTGAAATTTTTAATCTCAATTGTTTGTAGAAGTGATCACTTTTAATCTTTTTGCTATGAAGAAAGTAGAAAAAGTTTTTTCTGACAAAACAAAGTGTTGAGTTAATATATTTCTCATTTTGAAAGCATATCGCTATGCTTTGTAAATTTGTAATACGTATGTAGATTTGAAGCTACTTAGATTTTTTTAAAACGAATTTAATATACTCAAATCTTTAAAAAAAACTTCAAAGTAAAGCATTTTGACAGCCACATGGCGCAGTTGGCTAAACACTAGCTTACGAAGCGAGAGGCCGCGGGTTTGATCTCTGCGCCGAGACAAATATTTGTGTGATCTACAAATATTTGTTTGTAAATTCTCTCGTAGTTTCTGATACCCACGCCACAAGACATGTATCCCAGTGTTGGGTTCATAACTATGTATGAGACTATAGGATGTATTTATTATTTCATGTCACGTAACTGCTTCTAAGTAAGATTATTTTTAGCCTCAATTTTCCTTGCCATTGGAACACATAATGTCCCCTAATTAGGTACTTTGACAAAGACGTTGCTTTTTCACATAATGAAAGCTTTTCAGGCCTTAGATTAGGCTTTGGGAATACAATATGTTACTTCGTACGAATTAATGATATTAAGTTTCCTTTTGTTAAAGATGTCGTGACTTTAGCTTAGGGGTTTTGCTAAAATGTCTGGGTGAGTAGAGGACGTAATTGGTTATAGCCTTAACTAGTAAACAGGACAAACTAAACCAAAACAAATTTATAACCTCTAAAAATTACAAAAAAACATTGTTTCTGTATATTAGTTACTAATTAAACAAATTAAAAAACAATCCAAGATTTAACCTCTTAACGACCGTCCGTGGCACAGTTGGCGAGGTATCAGCTGAAATATTTGAGTGATCCACAAATTTTTGTTTCGGGTCTGAGTGGTAAGACTAAAAAAGTCTCTCGTATTTCCTGATACTCACAACACAGGACTTGTATCCTCGTGTGGGGACAGAACTATGTACCTATGTCGCTGTTATGTGTATTTATTTATAATCCTTTCATATCAAATTAAGAAATGCACCACCAATTTCAGCGTAGTGAAGTGACAAAATCATACACTTTGTAATATAATATATACTAATATTATAAAGCTGAAGAATTTGTTTGTTTGTTTGTTTGTTTGAACGCTAGGATCTCAGGAACTACTAGTCCGATTTGAAAAATTCTTTCACTGTTAGATAGCACATTTATCGAGGAAGGCTATAGGCTATATAACATCACGCTGCGACGAATAGGAGCGGAGCAGCAATAAAGAATGTTTCGAAATCGGGGACATTTTTTCCCTTCTGTGAGCTTCCGCGGCGTGCGCTGCGAAAACGGTTAAAGTTTCGCTAAAATAATGTTTGAGAGAAATGTTCCCCTTTAAAAGTTCTAAAAAAAAGTCCGCGACAGCTTATGTCTATTTTTTAAAGTTGGCTCACTATAACGTTTTTTATCCTAACCAAATTTATTTTAAAATAAAGTTTTATTTGTGAAGGTGTTTTTATAAATATGATATTAATCCTTATCCAAATAAATACGTTATTCATTACAAGTATTTAATTTTAAATAAAATTGCCCTTTACATCATTTGATTTCACTGAGTATCTTATAAGATATTGCAGTTTTAAAATATTGATCAAGCGCGCAGTAATGATGCACAAGGCGCCGATCGACGCGTTACGGTTTCACGTTTGAACAATTTGACCGAATTGTATGAATTTTGGTATCAGGGCTGGGCAAAATACATGTTTTACTTTAATTGAAATACAAAATACAAAATACTTTATCACAAGTAATTAAAATACGAAATACAAAATACTTTTAAGTAAGGTATTTGAAATATAAAATACAAAATACAGTATTTTAGCTATTTGTAATTAAAATACTAAATACAAATTACAAAATACTTAATAAGTAATCTGCATGGTCAGGAAACATGAGGAAAAAAGATTCATCATCATCAGCTTATCGAAGTTCACTGCTGAACATAGGTCTCTCCCAATGACTTCCACCGAGATCGGTTGGAAGCCGCCTGCAGCTATCGACGTCCCGCGACCTTGACAAGGTCGTCTGACCACCTTGTCGGGGGACGTCCCACGCTGCGCTTTCCTGTACGTGGCCTCCACTGGAGAACTTTCTGGCCCCATCGACCATCAGTTCTCCGCGCCATGTGACTGGCTCATTTCCTCTTCAACGTGCTAATCCATTGGGCTATGTCAGTTACTTTAGTTCTCCTACGAATCTCCTCATTTCTGAGGCGATCTCGTAGGGAAACCCCGAGCATAGCCCTCTCCATAACTCGTTGAGTGACTCTGAACCGTCCAATAACGCCTTTAATGAGATGCCACGTCTCAGTGCCGCTCGTCATCACTGGTAACACACAACTATTAGAGACTTTCGTCTTCAGGCACAGAGGTATTTCGGACGAGAAGACGTCTCGCAACTTCCCGAACGCTGCCCAACCGAGTTGGATTCGACGATTTACCTCTCTCTCGAAGGTCGACATGCCTAACCGGACCACTCGTCCTAAATAGACATATTCCTCAATAACTTCGAGAGTCGAGCCCCCAACTGCGATTGGGGTGGGGACAACATGAATATTCGACATGATTTTCGGCTGGTTCATGTTCATTTCAAAATTTCACCAATTCGGGGACCCGATTGAGGTTTTCGAGCGTAGTGCTAAGGTCCTTCAGCCATTCTGCCATGACTACAATATCGTCGGCAAACCGAAGGTGTGTGATATACTCGCTGTTGATGTTGATGCCGAATCCTTTCCACTCCAAGAGCTTGAAGGCGTTTTCCAGCACAGTAGTGAACAGTTTCGGAGATATAACATCTCCCTGTCTCACGCCTCTCTATAGTGGAATAGCCTTCGTGCTCTGATCTTGTACTCGGACCGACATGGTGGCGTTGCTGTATATGCTTTCCAACACCTTGATGTACCGGCAGTCAATGTGGCACCGCTGGAGGGACTCTAGCACAGCCCACGTCTAGATCGAATCAACGGCTTTTTCATTGTCCACAAACGGTAAACAAAGCGGCAAGTTATATTCTTCGGTTTTTTGTATAACTTGCTGAAGCGTATGGATGTGATCTAAGGTGCTAAAGCTTTTTCGGAAACCGATCGACGACGGGAGATCGGAATCGACGTTCAGCCATGAGGTCAAGAGTGTGAACGAGAGTTTTTGTGGTCTATCTCTACGGCGAGGTCTAAAATGCTTAGATCCCGCCGCGGATAGCTTCTACCAAACCGCTGCTTAACTCGTCCACTACACGGTTTTCTTCTAGACACTCAAAGCGAATTTTCAGCTCGATATAAAAGCTCTCGGGGTTTTGGATATGAGCGCGAGTAGGTCGAAGCGTAGACTTCATCAAGCGACGCCTTTCTAACTGGACGTTGATATTCAATGAGCTTCTAACCATTCGGTGATCACTGCCGGTTTTCACCCTGTTGATCAAAAAGACGTCACTGAAGTCTATCTCATTTCTCGTAGAACCGTCAGGACTCAGCCAGGTCCATTTCCTGTGAGACGGCTTCTGGAAGAAAGAATTCATCGCAAAGAGTCCCTCTTTCTCCAGAACATCGGTCTGTTTCTAACCCCTGGGGTTGCGTTGCCCATGTCCAAATTGCCCCACTTTCAACTGCGCATCGCTTCTCATGCCCAACTTTGCGTTGAAGTCTCCCATAACAACATTGAAGTACGTTTTGGAAGTATGTATGGCTCGACGTATGTTCTCATAGATCTCCTCTACTTCTTCATCTGGGTGTGTTGAGGTCGGCGCGTATACCTGTATGACCTTCAACGAATATCTTTTGAATATTCTGAGTATGAGGTACACTGCCTTGTTCGACACACTTTCATTGGATACGATGTTGTTAATGAGAGACCTGTGGATGAGAAATCCGACTCCTCCTCGGGACACCGGACTTCAGGGTTGTCATGTCCTCCTCGACTTTTCGGTTTTCCGACAACCCCAGTATGTCCCAGTGTTATCCACTCAATTCAATCAACAATCTTCTCGTTTGTCTTCAAAGTGCGTATGTTGTATGTAACCATGGCCAGTCGTCGTTGGGTGTGGTAGCCGGGGCCGGTAGCGGATTCTTAGCACCCCCTGCCCCGCCGTTACCATGGCCGCTACCGTAACCAGGAATAGTGGGGCTGCCGGGGACTGGAGGCCTGGTCCTAGTTTCACTCATTGAGAGGATTATGCTGTTTCTCGCCACTTACCACTATTGCACTCATGGTGGTTAATTGTATTTTAATATTAATGTATTTTAAAGCCTCAAGTATTTAAAATACTAATTACAAAATACCTCGGCGTCAGGTATTTAAAATACAAATTACAAATTACATTTTAAGGAAGTAATTGAAATACAAATACAAAATACGTATTTGTATTTCAATTACGTATTTTAATTACAAGTAATTAAAATACTGCCCAACCCTGTTTGGTATGGACATAAATAGGACTCTGAGAAGTAAAATAGACTACAACTTATTTTCCTTCTGATCTCAACCCTGTAGTCTACGCGGACGGAGTCGCGAGCAAAAGCTAGTATAATATAAGAGAGATATTGATGTAAGATAGATCCAGCCATTATTACTAAGATGTCTATGTCCAATCTTCATACAAGAGGCGTACAAAGACGAAAATTTCTGTCTCTACCGTGTCATATGCGTCACATTGTCGTGAAGCAATTAAGAAAAGGCTTACGACGTTGACAAGAGAAAAAGTCTTGAGCGCCCAAGGATATAGTTTACGTATTAAGAATTAACAGAGGGGGTCTATGAACCCCTTATAAACTTCAGTCTCTCGCAATAAAAGGAAATGATTTAAAACTATTAGAATTACTCGTCATCGTCAGCTCAATATACGTCCCACTGCGACGTATAGGCCTTCGTTACGACTGAGAGGGTTGTCTCAGTGTATCTGTGTCTTAGTCCTCATGCTGACTTAGTGCGGGTTGGCGAACTATACTTGTGAAATTTCTGAGTATATTTATGAGGGCAATTCACTATGCTTTCCTTTACTGTTAATTTACATAACCATTTTGAATTCAGTGTGAATGCACACATAACTTCGTAAAGTCAGAGATGTGTGCCTTAGGCCACGCGTCTGACGAGATTCACGACTGCGCGCCTAAATCGAGGCTTTATACTTTTACCAAAAAAAATGTGATATTAAATTATTTGACTTTTCACGCCTCGACTTTTTTCTAATAAAATACAAATTTTAGAACCACAGATAAAATATAAAATCGAAAAACATACATGATATACACATAAACCATAAACTTTTATATCTTGGGGTCCCACTCGACCCCTACGAAGTCCGTCAATGCCGCCTTGGATTGTCACATGACCCTTTTCGGACGTTGAAGGGGCGGATTTGGGAAAAAAGGTTTTACTCGAGGTAAAGATGTTTTTTGTGTCCCCTCGACGCTATGGGTCGTTTCGACCAACGTGCTGGTGTGAATGTTTATGACTGAAATATTAAGAAAAAAAATACTTGGGGCGAATAGAGAAAGGATGATAAATTTAGTGTCATAAGATATATTCACTGCTAACAGTTTTATACTCCAAAAATTAATTTTGAATATTTTTACAGCCTCCATAGGGCGTTTGTTAAAGAATAAGCTTTTAGTATCAAAACACAAATAACAAACTAGTAGTCTTTAAAAAACACCAATTACACAGGAAGCCAAACTTGCGTCATACAAATTCACTATTTCTAAATAATACTCTACAAAATTACATAACCTCTCTACGATCGTTAAAACACCCTGTATAAACTTCCGAGGTCAATGAACCCATAACGTATAATCACCATGTACATGAACAATATACACCCTGTATTTTCTCCCCGCAAGTATCAGTTAAGGCGCACTGGAGATTTAGCTCGAGTCACATAAGACGGAGTTTGAATCAAGGACTTCGAATCATTGGACTAGGTAATTAAATTAAGCAACTTAACTAAATAAATAAATACACCCAACAGTCTCATACGTAGTTCTGAGCCCACACTAGGAGACAAGTCCTGTGTCGTTATCGGAGACTACGAGAGACATTTTCGGTCTCTCAAACACCCGGACCCGAAACAAATATTTGTGGATCACACGAACATTTGTCGCGGTGCGGGGATCGAACCCGCGGCCTCTCAATTCGCAAGCTGGTGTTTAGCCAATTGCGCCACGGGGCTGTCTTTTAACTGTCCACATACAATAAAATTTCCGACTACTCCACGTCCATTATATTGTTGATTTTTAGAGGTCAATACCTTAAAAAAACAATATTTCGTAAGAAAAGTTAACAAAGCAATTTGACACATATCTTAGAGTATTCTGATCCAATAATAAATAATTATAAACTAAACACTAAAGCAAGCAGTGATGGCCTCGAGGTTTAGGCGCGCGGTCGAGAATCTCGGCGGTCGCGGGTTCGAACCCCAGGCACACACCTCTGACTTTTCGAAGTTATGTGTGTATTCAAATTGAATTATCACTTGCTTTAACGGTGAAGGAAAACATCGTGATGAAACCTGCATACCTAAAAGTTCTTAGGAATTTCTTAGGTGTGTAGTCCGCCAACCCGCACTAGGCCAGCGTGGCGGACTATGGCCTAAAACCCTCTCAATGGTAGAGGAGACCCGTGCTCAGCAGTGGGGCGAATATGGGTTGATGAAGAAATACTAAAACATTTAATTTTCAACACTTTCGAGCTTCTATAGAAATACAGTCACTACCAAAAGTATATATCTATGATAACATAAACAAAAACCTTAAAAGCCACATCCACCCCATTCTTCGCGCGATAACCCTTAATGTTAATGTCCGTATAAGATTTCTCTCAGACGAGATAAGCTCAAACAGCCCTTAATGCCGGAAGTAATGATAACAATACTTATTTACTACCAACCGTGCGGATATTCGGATATTGTTCGGATCTTTCCGGCGTATCCGAAAATGTGCTGACTCGGATCTCTTTCCCTGAATGCCTTTACTCCCTTTAAAGGTATTCGAATGCTTTGTAAGGTAATATTTTAGATAGGGTTTTTGATGGAGCTATTTTTACAAGCATTGTTCGGTGTTAGATTTTTTAAATAAGATGAGCCATAGATTCCTTAAAAAAGCAGTAAAACCGGTTTCGAATCTTGGGTAAAGGGTTCTGGCTTTAGTCCACCACGCTGGCGTAACATCTATGAAATTCCTAATAACATTTTGAGGTGTGCAGGCCTCATCACTATGTTTTCTTTCCCCGTTAAAGCAACTGGTAATTCATTGTGAATACATAACTTCGAGGCAGAGATGTGTGCCTGTGTTTGAACCGGCGAGCGCCGAAATTATCGACCATCTAAACCTAGATTCCATCACTGCTGAATATAGGTTAGTTTTATCAATAAACAGGCAAAGTCTGTAGCTAATATTACCGAAGCAAAATTGTTGAACTTCATAGCCGATAGGATATCCCGTTACAATACCTATTAGTATCGATAGACGGACGTCGAAACTTATCCTATTCACCAGTAATAGGATTATAGTTGAAATCCCTTACCGCAATTCATTTTAGAGCTTATGAATTTAACATTTCAACCAATGAGTCAACTTTAGTTCCATTTATATTTACACAGCGAATTGCTTTCAGCCTTCAGGTATTAAATATTGAATTCGGATTGGACATTCGGTACCCTATTTCGGGACATTGCTCTATCTATTTCGATACCTATCAATTCCTGGGAAAGCGATTGTGGGTTACGAATCGATTTTAAGTCATATTTTAATTATTTTTGGAACTGTCTTAATCAGAGTAGAAATCTACAGTCTTTTCTTTTCTTTAGCTGTTTTTATATCTCATAATTAGCTGACGAAGATAAAGGGACATTATTAGGATTGGAAATCCACTTCTGCCCACCCATTACGGTAATATATGCGTGAGTTTATGTATAAACTCTTTAGTATATGTAAATACATTAATACACCCAACAGTCACATACATAGCTCTGACCCTACACTAGGATACAAGTTCTGTGTCGTGGGTATCAGAAACTACGAGAGACTTTTCAGTCTCACAAACACCCAGCAGTGATTGCCTCGAGGTTAAGGCGCGCGGTCGAGAATCTCGGCGGTCGCGGGTTCAAACCCCAGGCACACACCTCTGACTTTTCGAAGTTATGTGTGTATTCAAAATTAAATTATCACTTGCTTTAACGGTGAAGGAAAACATCGTGATGAAACCTGCACACCTAATGGTTCTTAGGAATTCCTTAGGTGTGTAGTCCGCCAACCCGCACTAGGCCAGCGTGGTGGACTATGGCCTAAACCATCTCAATGGTAGAGGAGACCCGTGCCCAGCAGTGGGCGTATATGGGTTGATGAAGAAGAAGAAGAAACACCCAGACCCGAGACAAATATTTGTGAGTCACACATATTATATTTGTTTCTTGCGGGTATCAAACCCGTCGTGTTGCGCAAGCTGGCGTCTAACTGTCTGCGCCAGGGAGCTGACAAATGTAATGTAATTTATTACAAATGTAAATATCTTTAGTCTAGCAATGGCCATACCCGAAACACAAAGTCTTTATAGCCTAAAAGCCATAACTATATCTTAACCTCTAAATTCATCGGTTTTAATAACCTCCATTCGATACTCTGAAGGAATTAGCAAAGTATAATTGAACCAGAATAGCGCCTCCAGTTTCATAGATTAATTGCGACATTGCGAACTAAATTAACCGCGCAATTTCTCAGAGTAACGGTAATACGAGCTCTTGTTGACAATTTGATATCCGATAAATTAATTTCCTTTGTATGTTTGTACCTCAAATACGTAATGAATCAGTTTAAGGGTTCCTTAGGGTTAAGGGTTAAGTTAAGGGTTTAAGCCTGATTACTTGCTGTATGATAAAAAAACCTAGAGAAGCATACTTAAGTAGTAATAGCATCGAGGTTTATGCGGTCGAGAATGTTGGCAGTCGCTGGTTCTAACTGTGTTAACACACGCCTAAAATTTCTTGTAATTTCGTAGGTGTGTAGTCCCCAACCCGCACTTTATTAATAAATTTCTAGTTAAAAGATAAGTCAAAGTAAACGTCACAATCATCTTTACTTAAATAAATGTTTACAAGTTCTTAAGGTTCTATACTACTTTTAAAACTAATGATAATTTCCAGATCCCAATTTCCCCTACCTCGAAATCAAACCTACACAAATCACTCCTAGAAATCTCAGTCCAGAAACCCATTAAACAACTGGGATGTTTCTCACCAATTGTTTTATTCACGTAAACGCTCCATAGAGACCAAATAAAGAGGCTTCAAGGAAACTCTCCCCCACTTTAAGTACTTAATTAAAATTTAATTTTATCGCCTTGTACCGACTTTGTTCAGATCTGTACTTTTTATACGACCATTGTGAAGTGACCACACTTATCACTACATAGTATAAAACAAAGTCGCTTTCTCTGTCCCTATGTCCCTTTGTATGCTTAAATCTTTGAAACTACGCAACGGATTTTAATGCGGTTTTTTTTAAATAGATAGAGTGGTTGAAGAGGAAGGTTTATACGTATGATAACATCCATTAAATATCAGCATTGCACCCGTGCGAAGCCGGGGCGGGTCGCTAGTAACTGATAAATAATTACACCCAACAGTCACATATATATCCACACTTATTACTGATGAATAAATACAGACACATACATAGTTCTCTGATCCCACACTATAAAATCTTGTATCGTATAAGAAACTACGAAAGACTTTATGCTCTCATGTACACCCAGACCTAAAACAAATAATGACAACGACAATAGGTTCTCCTATTACACGGGATTTATACAATTTCTTCTTTCTTCTTCATCAACCCATATACGCCCACTGCTGAGCACGGGTCTCCTCTACCATTGAGAGGGTTTAGGCCATAGTCCACCACGCTGGCCTAGTGCGGGTTGGCGGACTACACACCTAAGAAATTCCTAGGAACTTCTAGGTGTGCAGGTTTTATCACGATGTTTTCCTTCACCGTTAAAGCAAGTGATAATTCAATTCGAATACACACATAACTTTCGAAAAGTCAGAGGTGTGTGCCTGGGGTTTGAACCCGCGACCGCCGAGATTCTCGACCGCGCCCCTAAACCTCGAGGCCATCACTGCTTATACAATTTACAAAAAGAAAACAAAAAGTGCCTAACTTGAAAGTCAAGCAAGGAAAGGCTAAACCACACGTCACTTCTGCTGCAAGACACAAGCGATGATTATCTCCATCGATAAATTGATCTTAAATATCAACGTTCAAATTCATAACTATTAACATAATTTTACACCCCTCCTTTAATTCCTGAAGTAGATTCACAACTTACGTAATAAAAAAAACTTTCGTACTCTTCCCCCAGTTTAGTATCTTTACGGCTAATTCCATATCTAGTTAATAAATTAGAGAGAATCTTGTCCTTAAATCAATAAAAATGTTAAGCAAATGAATCCCGGTGGCTGCGATCCATTCCCAACATTTTACTTAAGAAACGACTCCAGAAACTTTTAATTAGCAAATTTTTCTTAGGGGCGTGTGGTGCAAGTCGTAAACTTATAGATATTTTTTTTATATTTAACGACAGATTATTTATTTTGATTGGAATATTTTGCTTATTGTATTTTTAAATATTCATATGATAAATTAATAAAATTATACATAGAGTTAAGGTAAACTTATAGGTTTGGGCGCGCGGTCGAGAATCTCGGCGGTCGCGGGTTCGAACCCCAGGCACACACCTCTGACTTTTCGAAGTTATGTGTGTATTCACATTGAATTATCACTAGCTTTAACGGTGAAGGAAAACATCGTGATGAAACCTGCACACCTAAAAGTTCTTAGGAATTTCTTAGGTGTGTAGTCCGCCAACCCGCACTAGGCCAGCGTGGTGGACTATGGCCTAAACCCTCTCAATGGTAGAGGATACCCGTGCTCAGCAGTGGGCGTATATGGGTTGATGAAGAAGAAGAAGATACATAGAGTACTAGTCTGTTTCCTTAAGGAATTAGGAACAGGCGCAAAACTGCGACCACATTTCGCCAATTTTGTTTACGTAATACTAAATAAGGCCAAGCCTCTTGCCATTTTTCGGACAAAAAATCTAGTAATACTGTGACTGATTCAAGAATTGAACCCGTCCCTTCCGAGATCAAGATGAAGTCGAATAAAATTATATTTCTATTACTTCGTACTAAGAACCTAAACCATTTTTTGACATGGATACAACATAGAACTAACATAAAATATGAAATCTGTGACCAGTATTGGGCGACATATACCCCTTATTACATATTATATATTACCGAACATATGATAAATGGAAAATTAAGTAACAAAAAAAGAAAATATATAATTTGAATATTCTGACATAAGAAATCAAAATATTCACACAAATTATTCTCTCACATAACATTGCTTTTTTCCGGACATATATTATAGACTCCACGCAATCATTAAAAAAATTAACAGAAAAACTGAATTTCTTTAACCCGCCTCATTACTCGAAACTACACTGCACTCTTCCCTCGAGTATTTTACATTGAAATCATTATAAAAATACTTTATTCCCGGCAAATTGACGACAATGTTATATGGAGCATAAGCTCTTTTCAAGTATGTCATAACCCTTCTTGTACGACATTCGAGTCAGTTACAAACTAATTTCATGCGCAATTGTGGAAACTGTTCCGAAGTAGGTTATTCTCCAGAATGCATTGACATCTATAACATGTTCGCCTGAATAACTTGAAGAGCATCTGTTACGAACAAATTAGGGTTTAGTTTATGAATGGAAGTTGTCGACTTAATGCTACGAGCTATGTTCGTGATTTTGTCTGGGTGGTGTTTCTAATGATATATTTTAACGGTGACGGAAAATATTGTGAGGATGAAATTAAAATTGCACACGTAAAAGTTCTTAGGAATTTCTTTTGTGTTTCGTTCGCTTACCCCCACTAGGTCAGCGAGGTGGTTTAAGGCCTGTAAACCCTCGATGTTTTAAAGAAGGCACTCAACCAGCATTGGGGCGTACATGGGCTGATAATAATGAATATATAATAAATAATTGTGAGAATTCAAATAGTGAATAAAAAAATCGCGAGAACACGCTTAAAAGTAAGAATTTTGTACGATTATCACAAACTTTGTAACTAGGCTTATGAAGGGAAGGCTTATAAGGAGAGGTAATACACCTATTTTGAAAACTCTACATGCTTTATTATGGATAATTATTTGAAATTGAATTTTATTTCTATAAGAATTATGTCGAATTAAGAACTCAATGAACAGGAAACTTTCTCTCATGACTTGCACCACTCACCTACCTTTAGGATTGATAATACTTTGTTTACGTTACCTGACAAAAGTACCCTTACCTTTGTCATCTTGTCACTTTGCCAAATTAAATTGTGCCTTTAAATAATTTTTAATTCACTCCCCTCAAATAAACTTTTCAGAACTCCAACATCGTTTGTAATTGTTAGAATTTTGACAGTTGGAAAATTTTGAAGCATTACGTTTGGCGGAAATTTATCAAGCGATGGGGAGAGACAGTCATTTGGGTAATAACCATTCGTAAAACCAGTATATTGATTAACCTACTTTTAGGTACTATTACATAATTTAATTATATACTTTCACGTATAATGAAATTGTGTATAAGAAGCATGAATATCGATCTCCTTTAGTAAATTTACGGTTATTATAATTAGTAGATACCACTAAAACGTTGAAGAAGACTAGAAAAGAAATGTGAGCATTTTGACAAGGCTGCTGCTTAGTAATTCGGGTAGCTGGTAATATCAAGACTTTTACAAATATTTTACAACCAACAGCAGCCCTTCATTTTTGTTTGAGAGTTTTATCATTGATTGTTTGCTCTTAGTAGGATGAACAGGTGACAGACAAGCAGCGACGCTCATCCCCATACAAAATACTGTCTTCTTCCATTCTAAATTATCTATATGTAACTAGAACCAACTTCAGCACTATCCTAGCGGATACAAATATCCCACAATCAAAGCGAACTAAACCCACGCGCTCAGCATTCCGGGCCAAAGAATTAAATTCCTGCATAG
Source organism: Cephonodes hylas (assembly GCA_030295005.1). NCBI lineage: Eukaryota > Metazoa > Arthropoda > Insecta > Lepidoptera > Sphingidae > Cephonodes > Cephonodes hylas. The sequence goes on along the minus strand of AP025386.1, from coordinate 4,469,797 downwards.
AGACAAACTCGAAGTGCGCGAAGCCGTAATAAAATGTAAATTGTACCTAACTTCTGTTTCAATTCTTCAGGATATTGAGAATTTTCCCATTTTATCGAGCCCAGCCGATGGAACTTCTCTAACTTGGGTATTCTTTGGTATTATTACGGACAAGGAATCTATGAAAAATATTATAAATGCGAAAATGTCTGCTTTTTATATAAAACAGCAGAGTTTAATGCATCGCTACATTTTTTTTCCTTAATAATGGCCCTTGCGTACGTACATTTGAATTAGCTTAAATTATGAATTTATATATGTATGTGATTGTCAATTAAAAATCTCTATTGTAGTAGAGGCCCATACCCAGCACTAGGGTTAATATGGGCTGATGATGATGTCAATCAACAATAAAAAAAATCTTCTACTTCTTGTATACTAATTTGTTGGAGTATATTCATTGCCATATAGGTGACATAGTATAAAACAAAGTCGCTTTCTCTGTCCGTATGTCCCTTTGTATGCTTAAATCTTTGAAATTACGGATTTTGATGCGGTTTTTTTTAGTAGATAGAGTGATTGAAGAGGAAGGTTTATATGTATGATAACATCCATTAAATATCAGCATTGCACCCGTGCGAAGCCGGGGCGGGTCGCTAGTAGGTGATATAAAAGTTGGAACTTTAAAAATGATAAACTGCTAACTTCAACATTAATCATTCCTTATTTGTCTCTACGCCAATTTCAGGATCAGTCAGTTTGAAGTTATAAATAAATTATTTCATCAGTTATTGTTAGATCAAATTGAAAATTAGGATCAATATTACTTAGCTAAACTATTTATAAATTTGCGTCTGGACAAAGCTTGAGCTTGCATTAACTGCGGATTCATATAAATTAATTTGCTAAGGGAGACCGAATCTTGTGGTATGATATTGTACTGAATAAGTTTTAAGCCCTTAAAACTGATCCAGTCTATTGTACCCTAGAGCAGGGGTTCCCAAACTTATTTACACTATGACGCCCTACAGAATTATTATTTTTCTTGCGACGCACCCCCCCCCCCCCTCAACATCAAAACCACCTACTTTACTGAATATAAAAACAGCAGTAGTTAGCGTAATATGAGGTTATCAGAAAAATACGGACAGCGAATGTTTGCCGATCGCCTCGCGACGCCCCTCGGATGTTGCCGCGACGCCCCAGGGCGTCGCGACGCACAGTTTGGAAAGCCCTGCCCTAGAGTATTCTTCAAAGCTTTTCATTTTTATTTAGGACATAACTTCGAAGGTCAGAAAATCTCGAGAACAAGCTAACCTACAAATACGAAAACTGCGCAAAATCACGCCAAAACCAATAATTTATATGATGTACTTAACAGACAATCTATTAAGGGAATGCAAAGCTTCTCGGGCGATATAAACAATGGGGGACGTGATTAATGCCGTCATGTTATTACGACAAAAGTATAGCACAGTTAAGGAACCAGTAGTGTAGGACTAATTTTACTAGGCCTGTCTCAGTGGCGGTACTTCCATGGAAGCCCAAAACCGTTTTACTTCAATTGTGTAATTCATCATCGGTCCATATACTCCACAACTAAGCGGGTTGGCGGACTACATATCTAAGAAATTCCTAAGATATTTTAGATGTACAGGTTTTATTACGAAGTCCTCACTAATAATAATTGTGTAATATCTAATTTATATTGTGGGGTCAGGATCTTCTCATTAATATGGCATGGCTTTTATTAAATACAGTATAATCTCACTAATCCGGCACTTCGATAGATCGGCACGTCCAATAATCCGGCAGTCCAATAAGCTGTGATGGCCTATAAGCAGTGACGGCCTCGAGGTTTGGGCGCGCGGTCGAGAATCTTGGCGGTCGCGGGTTCGAACCCCAGGCACACACCTCTGACTTTTCGAAGTTATGTGTGTATATTCACATTGAATTATCACTTGCTTTAACGGTGAAGGAAAACATCGTGATGAAACCTGCACACCTAAGAGTTCTTAGAAATTTCTTAGGTGTGTAGTCCGCCAACCCGCACTAGGCCAGCGTGGTGGACTATGGCCTAAACCCTCTCAATGGTAGACGAGACCCGTGCTCAGCAGTGGGCGAATATGGGTTGATGAAGAAAGAAGAAGAATAATCCGGCACCCTTTGCCCACGCCTCCCTCACCCCACTATACCTGTGCGCTTTGGTCACTTCGTCGTCGACTAGCAGTCTAACCTCAAAACTTATCACGTGCACGTGCTAACGTATTTGTTTTTATAGTTTATAAATCTAGTTATACCTCATTCACGATAAGTTGATTCTTTTGGCATATCGACTAATGATGGGAAACAGAAAATATCGAGAAGTTAAAAAATATTGCGTTTTAAAATACTGCATTATGTGTGAAATTCTTTATTACTTTCGACATATAAAACATTATTTAGATAAGCGGTGGTGGGTCATAATAAGTACCTATTTAAAATTTAAACAGGATTATTTTTAGACCTCCCGCCAAATTTAAATAGGTGTTTTAGACCACGGAAGTAAACAACTTCCCCAAAGAAACACGGGTCGAAAAGTAAAAAAAAAATTCAGACCTTCTACACGAAATCGACCACGTGAGCAGTTTTCTATGGGAGGGTCGAATTATTTATCACGTTTCGACCCATGTTTCTTTGGAAAAGTTCTTTAGTTTCATGGTCTAAACAACCTATTTTAAGTTGACAGGAGGTCCAAAAATAACGCAGTATGTAAAAATTAAGGTTGAAAAATTAAATAGTTTTATCTTTAAAACAGTTTTTATTAAGAAACTGGAGCACAGCCATGATCATCATAGCGTTCAATAAAATTATCGACGTGGCAATCGATATGAACGATGTTACGTCCCTTTCCGTCCGAACGATGTAACATTATACAAACGTCAATTAGTTTCAGTATTCCTATTTTAATTTTACTTTGAAGCAATTAAGTCTCAAAATTTTTGGATAACGCTTATATCTTTAGGGACTTTTGTATTGTATGTATTTTTTTATATTTATCAAATCATTAAAATAATAAAATAATACGTTTTTTATTTCAAAGTCATGTCTCAGAAAAATTGACATCTGCCAAAAGAATCAACTTATCGTGAATGAGGTATAATTACATAATATATGTACTTATATGTTAATTTAAAACATTGCATACATTTATTCTCTCTATGAAATGTTTTATTTTATTTATTACCTATGACTTTTTCTGTACAACCCAGTAATCCGAACATTCCAATAATCCGGCACCCTCCGGTTTTCAATAGTGCCGGATTAGTGAGATTCCTCTAGAGGAAAAGGGGAAACAAATTAGTATTGTGTCAACACAGTTTACACTAAAGTCCCATTTAGGTTACTTTACATATTAAAAAATATGCAAAATTTGTATAGACTTGCTTCACTGTTTTCAGTGAACTACGTCCAATCTGAGAGAAGGACAAAGGAAATGACGATGGAATATCGTAAGATCTTATTACGAAATATGTAATATTCTATAGCGCAGTTGATTTAGAGATGAGATCCACCTTCTATCTTGGTACTATCGTAAAACTGTGGAGTGAAATTTGCCAGCTAGTACGTTCCTTCTTATTACCTGGGTCATTTCACCTTAGCGTAAAGAAATTAGTGCAGTTTGGTGAACTACAAACCAAAGAAATTTCTGACTACTTTTTTAGGTGTGCAGATTTTCTGACAATGTCCTCTTTCCCTATTAAAATACGAGATTATTTCTATATAATTTATACACAAATAACTTAGAAACGCCAGAGGTACATACACGCCTGGGATTTGAACACACGACCGGCGAGATTCTCGACCTTGCGACTCGACGTAGAGAACATCTCTATTTTCAAGATACGCACATTGAAACCACTGATACTTCTATACAAGCCCAAAAGCCTTTTTTTTAACATAAGCAATTTGGCTTATAAATGGCCGAAGATCAAACCCAGTAGCGTGCCATAAGAGAGGCCTATGTCCAGCAGTGGACGAATTAAGGGCTGTTAATGATGATGATATAAATGAGAATATCCTGAGCCCACAATAAACAATTATATCTAGCCATCAGTAAATAACGTGTAACGATTTTGGACTTCTATAGAAGTACCGTCATTGATCGAAACCATCTACTGCATAAAAAAGTCCCATAGTATTTTACATCATTTTCACACGAACAGTCTGCGATATTTATAATTATTGAGGAAAAGAGCGCTGATCGTAAATACGGGATATTTATTACCCGGCTAAACCTTTTAGCCTAATTACCGAATGCCGAATCAGTGGGGAATACACGATTTCATCCGTCAGTTAATTTTACTGGGATTATCGAGTGCTATTTTAAATGTATAAAAAAGTTTTGTAATATTAAAATAAATTGGTTAATCTAGTAATTGTATTAAATTAGTATTAAATACTAATTTATGGTGTCCTCGAGGTTCAGGTGTGCGGCCTTAAATGGTTCAAATCCAAGGCATGTACGACGAAATACCGCTTACTTTAACTATGAAGGTAAACATCATGATTCATAATGAAACCTGCACAACAAAATATTCTTAGGAGTCCGCACTAGGCCACTGTGATGGACTAAGGCCTAAACTCTCTCAAAGGTAGAGGAAGCCCATGCCGTAATGATGACGAGGTGTTATTTATTTACTGGCCCGGATATCAAACCTAGTATCTAGTCAACTACGTCAGAGGCTATAAATAGTATATAGTAAACCTTAAGAACAACATATCGGATAGGGTCAATATTTGTGTTGTCTTTGTGACCTCCCCTTAAGCAGGGATATCGAGCTGTTTATACGAGATTAAACTTGGGAACTTCTTGAAGCAGATATGGATGCAATCCAGTCGTAATATGTCGTCTATTTCTGTTATCGGATACGTTACCAAGCCTTTTTTAGTTCCGCCTAATTAGCCTAACTTGGCCACCGATCTTTGGACCTTGGGATCCCGATGATTCTACATCTTCTTCTTCTTCTTCATCAACCCATATACGCCCACTGCTGAGCACGGGTCTCCTCTACCATTGAGAGGGTTTTAGGCCATAGTCCACCACGCTGGCCTAGTGCGGGTTGGCGGACTACACACCTAAGAAATTCCTAAGAACTCTTAGGTGTGCAGGTTTCATCACGATGTTTTCCTTCACCGTTAAAGCAAGTGATAATTCAATGTGAATACACACATAACTTCGAAAAGTCAGAGGTGTGTGCCTGGGGTTCGAACCCGCGACCGGCGAGATTCTCGACCGCGTGCCCAAACCTCGAGGCCATCACTGCTTCTACATCTATATCTAGATTTTCAGCTTTCAACATCGTAAGACTACGTTTTTGAATCATACAGATAGTGATCTAAAATGAAGGTAATAGTTAAGATGATTACAAACCCCCTAACGTTAAAGAAAATACAGGCAAAAAATTTAAAAAAAGCAACCGTTTTGTCAACAACCATAGGCATAAAATGAATGAAAGTTTTACAGAAAATGTCAAAATTATTATTTTTTGTCGGGATATTCAGATGTTACAAATTGTAAGGTAGGCGTTAAAATTAATCATGAAATATGTTCTCAAGCTATTCAACAACTTAGGAAACAATTGCCTTAATAATTACATAGTTATAAAAGAGCATGGAAAGTTACGAAAGGCCTCGCTAAAGTAAATAAAATTATTAAAACTTCCTCGTGCCTAAGAGTACAAAATAAGCGATTTAAGCGCTCGACAAAGAGCGTAAAGCCGCTTAAAACAGTTCTTAGTTAACGCTCAGAAATTGTTCGTCTCTTTACATTGTTACTTTTGCTTCTATGGTTACTTCTATTTACTTCTATGGTTGGAGATTTTATAAAAGGTTATCTTCATACGTAAAAACTTTAAAAAATCCCTGACAGCTCCCGTAGCGCAGTTGGCTATACACCAGTAATATGAGAAGCCATGGGTGCGATCCCTACATCGAGACAAATATTTTAGTAATCTACAAATATTTGCTTCGGGTCTGGGTGTTTGTGAGAGTGAAAAGTCTCTCGTAGTTTCTGATACCCACGACACAAGACTGGTATCTTAGTGTGGGGTCAGGACTAAGTATGTGACTGTTTGGTGTATTTATTTATTTATTCAAACCTGTTTCCCCGTAGGGTAGGCAAAGGTGCATTTCGACGGCTATATTTCGCCATTTGTGTTCAATCATAATATTATAGTGACGCCCCAATTTCGATTTTTCGGACACCCATCCCGACTTACATTTTCTTATGAAAATACCCAATCACATTTCGCCCATTGTTGAAACCATGAGACCCCGAAGCAAATAATGTTATGTTGTCAACCATTTTCAACTTTACACACACTCAAATTAAAAAGTTTCGTAGCAGATCTTCAGAAACAAATAACAACCACTTATAAACCCGACAAACCGCAGTGACCTCTTTAAAAGGAATAAAACTTGCCCGAGGTCCTCCCGAGACCCTAATTAGCCCTCAAAAGTACATGAATTTACAATTTCCAACGACCTTTTTGAGGAAGGCACCTCTGAGATTCTCCCGAGGAAAGAGCAATTATGTCCCTTGCAAATCATGAGTATCTTAACTTGGTAGAATGTTCGGGATGATTTCGGTTCTGTTTTAGAAAGTTTATCGGTATCCTTAATTTATTGTTTAATTTCATTTTTAGATTAATTTAAATACTGAGTCGTGAATTTGTAATGTACTTTGAAAGACACATATAGATATTAGTATATGCATGTGGTGGTGGACTAAAGGCTAAAACCCCCTCAATGGTAGAGGAGGCCCGTGCCCAGCAGTGGGACTATATGGACTCACGCCTGTATTCTTCTTCTTCTTCATCAACAACTGCTGAGCACGGGTCTCCTCTACCATTGAGAGGGTTTTTTAGGCCATAGTCCGCCACGCTGGCCTAGTGCGGGTTGGCGGACTACACACCTAAGAAATTCCTAAGAACTTTTAGGTGTGCAGGTTTCATCATGATGTTTTCCTTCACCGTTAAAGCAAGTGATAATTCAATTTGAATACACACATAACTTTGAAAAGTCAGAGGTGTGTGCCTGGGGTTCGAACCCGCGACCGCCGAGATTCTCGACCGCGCGCCTAAGCCTCGAGGCCATCACTATCATGCCATCATCTATTACAGCAGTGGTAAGCAGAATTGTATTTTTAATTTTACATAAACTCGTAGGAACTAACGAGTTAGCATATAGCTATTTTTCTTATAGCTCTTTAAAAAAATAATATTTTCTTCCTTGTCGCAATTGTTGTTTGTGTCTTAACTACAAACCGAATTTCAATTTTAAGTTAGTAAAAATAACCTATAAACGGTAACTAGATGTAAATAAAATGGATCGATATTAATAAAATAGATGTTATGGTGAGAAGACTGTTATCGAAAGGAGGTAGAATTAATTCTGCCGGACCCTAGATATACCTGCAATGCCACCATGGATTTCATTCACATCTGATTTTGTACAGGGAATGACAAAATGTGTTAGGTAAGACCATAAATATACTTCGGACTTCAAATCTGTGTGAATTCACAATCTTTTGGGTCTGGGTGTTTGTGAGACCGAAAAATCTCTCGTAGTTTCTGATATCCCCGACATAGGTATTGTATCCTAGTGTGGGGTCAGGGGAATTTGTTTGGCTGTGTGGTGTATTTATTTAGCACAAATGCATCACATTTATTAAAACATTTATAGCAATTTGATTAGGTACTATATCTAGTATATATGACACTTAAGCTGTGCATAGCATTCTTCGAAACTAAGCAATAAAGATAGCTTAGTGAAGAGACAAACAATCAATTTAATATAGGTAACTAGTGACCCGCCCCGGCTTCGCACCGTTGCAATGCTGATATTTAATGGATGTTATCATACATATAAGCCTTCCTCTTCAATCAATCTATCTATTAAAAAAACCGCATCAAAATCCGTAGCGTAGTTTCAAAGATTTAAGCATACAAAGGGACATAGGGACAGAGAAAGCGACTTTGTTTTATACTATGTAGTGATTATTATAATACACAATTTTGATTCATCATGATTAGTACCTATTCTATTTGAAACGTAACAGAATAAAAATAAAATGCTAAGTATAAAAAAATAAAGAAAAGTATGTGCTAAATGCTATTTATTATGTATTAGATATTTTATTGCTATTTTTATGTAGACTACAAAGCGGTATGTTCACTACCATCAACAAAAATTAAAGAAGAACAAACTTTTGCTTACACATGTACTCTAACCCCGCATGACGTAGGACGACAGCCCAAAAGGTTTTAGGGACGAATTTGAATATCCGATATTTCAATGGTTTACCCATAAAAATGTATAAAGGATGTCCCTTACATCAAATCACATTCGATCGTGTTTACCCTAACATATCCTTGTTTGCTTTGTAAATAAAGGTGATATAACAACCAAGCAGTGGCGGTACTTCCATAGAAGCCCGAAAGCCCGACTTGCCTTACATAGTTCCGAATAACGAACTTAACGATTGTTTATTTATAAAATAACGCTATAAACGTGAATGTGAGTACTAACTGGTAGGTATTTATTAGTCCTACGTACCAAAAAAAATATGCTGCTACTAAATAAACATTTGGGCTTGCCTTAGTTTGACACCCTAGGCACGCCACTGCAACCAAGCCGGTAATACTATGTCGGTTGAAAACTTAATTTTCAGCAAGTTAACAATTTGTTCGATAAGACCGCCAATTGTACTTTATTCTGTCTGTATATTGTTCTGTTCATTATTTCTCCGTGAAATAAAGAATTTATAAATGAATAAATATTTTGTCGATTGGCAACTCATAAGCTTTAACTGTAGACGAGTGAGCTAAAACCAAATTATTCAGACTTAACAAACACTTTTCTAATTATTCCTATCTATTGCTTCAAACCAAACTTAAATATATAAAGATGAAAGGATAAGGTTATTTTTAAGAATTTTAATAAATATATATATCTTAGGGGCGAAGTCCACCAACCCGCACGTGGCTAACTTGGTGAACTAAGGCCTACACCCTCACAGTTGTCTCTAGGACCGTGCCCAGCTGTGGGATCTATAGGGTTAATAATGAAGAGTCATTTTATCGCTGATTTTCGGGAAATCTTTACCGACCCGGTAATCGAACCCGAAACCTCCAAATGTACACTTTTACCAATCACCAACGAGAACCTCATTAAAATAATTTCGCGCACTACTAAATTAGGACCGTATATAAACGACGCATTTGATTCCATCGAAGACGCTCATTTTGCAAAATAAAGTATATTGGTTCAATAAAAGTAACAACCGTGCAAGAACCTGTTGCGGGTTGCAATAATTGTTCCCGGACAGATGGCCAGATAGACGGCTCATATCAATATAAGTGGGCATTTTAATTGAGGCCTCTGAGGTACAAGACACAGGCTTAAACGGGATTGAAAGCAATATTTTTTAGGGTTTTTAAAGGGTATAGGAATTTGTCAAGGTATTCTTCTAAAAATAATAATTACTTTAATTCTCGTTCACGGAGAAATACGATTTGTAGATTAGTTTGGTAGGTAAATAAATAAATACACCCAACAGTCACATACATAGCTCTGACCCCACACTAGGTTACAAGACCTGTGTCGTGGGTATCAGACACTACAAGAGACTTTTTCGGTCTCACAAACACCCAGACCCGAAACAAATATTTGTGGTTTATGTTTTTTTTTGTCAGCAAGGAGTTTTGTGAGCAGCCTTGGTTTTTGGCTTCTATGGAGGTATAGCCACTGACTACAATAATAAAATATTATTTTTCTACCTCCGCCTTACTCATCATCATTAGCCCATATACCTGACAAGAAATAAAAAATTTGACGTATACATTTTATACACTACTAGCGACCCGCCCCGGCTTCGCACGGGTGCAATGCTGACATTTAATGGATGTTATCATACATATAAACCTTCCTCTTCAATCACTCTATCTATTTAAAAAAAACCGCATCAAAATCCATTGCGTAGTTTCAAAGATTTAAGCATACAAAGGGACAGAGATAGCGACTTTGTTTTATACTATGTAGTGATGGTTGTCGGAACAATCATTTTAACATTTTATACATAAAATGTATGTGGCTTAGTTTCCGGTCAAGGTCTGAATACACCACAGGGTATAGGACATAGAAGGCCACTGTATAGGCGGCCCGTGCCCAGTTGGGCGTACATAGGCTAAAAAATAATAAAACCCGTAAATCGCTTTCAACTCATAACTTCAATCCAATCCTTCCACTTAGCAAGAGGACCGACGCTGATGCACTTACTCCGACAGGTATAATTGTTCAGAAAAGCATAAACGACACGACGGCGCATAAAGAACTGAGATATAGACTACTTTCATATAGAAGGCATTCTAAGTCTTACATTAATATTTTTTTTTATGAGAAAGGAGGCAAACGAGCAAGTGAGCCACCTGATGTTAAGTGATCAACAATGCCTATGGACACCCACAATGCCAGAGGAATCATTGGTGCGTTGCCGGCCTTTAAGGAATTTATAGGCTCTTTTCTTGAAGGTCCCCAAATCATATCCATTAAATCAAATCAAATCATATTAATAATATAGGGGAAAGTAGACCAAATAGAAATAGTGGTGATAGCTATATTAGCTATTCTGTTTAGAATAGTTCAAGTATTCAAACTTGCGTTTTTTGTTGCTAATATATATGTCTCACTGCTAGGCAGGAGCCTTCTTTACCATTGAGAGGGATTAGGCTAGCTACCACTCTGGCCTAGTGCGGGTTGGCGGACTACACAAGTGAGAAATTACTAAGAACTTTTTAGGTGATAATTATGAAAACACACATAGTTTCGAAAACTAAATAAATAAATTTGGTATCGAACCCGAGATAAAGATAGGTGAATTTGTGCCACAAAACTATCATAGCACTAAAGTCTAATGGATAGTTTTTTTGTACATATAATAAAAGTTATTTTGTTTAGTTTTGGAAGCACGTTTTATTCCCCGCCAACGGAATTTTTGGTACTGGAATTACTAAAAATATTTTTGCACACGTTATAAATTCATTTTGTTTACATCGATATAATTGAAGGATAATATACTATGTTATTTTAATAAAACGAATGAAAACATGTATTGAATATTTCATTGTTGCATAATATGGATATGCTGTGGAAAATTGGCATCACAAAATATATTCTATCGACAGAAAACTGATGAAAATTTGATTATATTGCACAGTTTTTAGACATCTGAAATTGAAAGACTGTAGGTTTGATATCTCTAATCATCATAATGATGGCTAGCCTCGTGGTTTGGAGCATAAGTATGTGCCGGGTAATTTAGAGGTCCCAACCTCGATTCCCGACTCGGGAAAAATGTTGATGGGATTTTGTTTGCATATATCGTCACTCCACCTAACCAGAGGGCGTCTTACACTAAAGTTTTACCTCAGATAATTTTTACCTTAGAAAATTGTGTTGCCATGAAATAAGCACAGTTTCAAAGATTCTGTTAAAACAAGGACCAAAAGCTAGTGTATAAATAAACTTCATCTGATTCACAATAAATCTAAAAAACGCCATCATTATTTTTAGCGCTCGTATTACAAAATTGGCTCGCTCGAGGCGTTGTTTGAGATGATCATGCGCACAGATTTAATCAGGTTTATCTTGTATGATGAATGATGCCAATCTCAGGGTAGAAGTTAAGTGTATAGTGCAATCGTTTGGTGGCAGAATATCTGCATATATTCCTAAGAAATTTGGAAGAACTTTTAGTTTTTATCACGATGTTTCGTCAACATTAAAGCAAGTGATATATAATTTATTGTGAATTCACTCATAACTTCCAAGTCAAAGCGGGCTTGGGATTTAAACCCGGGACCGTCGAAATTCTCGACTGCTTAAACTTTGAAGCCATCACTGCGATATTTTTAATAACAGAATGGATCGTTGAACTACAAGCGTATACATATCAAATCATTTGAAAACACATTAAAACTATGAAAACCTTGAAACTATCAAACACTAGGCTAAAGTATACTTGATATATATGCGGATATATCCGCCGCAAAAATACGCCACGTTCCATCGCGTGGCCGGGGCGGCGGATATTTCGCCCCAACCGCCCCAACCTCCCCAACTGTTATTGTTTCGAACTGCACTTTCCAAGAGTTTTCTTTTCCAATTTTATTGAAACATTATGGATGTATTTTTATTCAGTAGCGGTCTTTTTAGAATAATATGCCACGGGTATAGAATCTATTACGGGATATTTTCAGGGTTTTTAATGGTGGGTTGTGTTAAGGGTCGTAGTATATTTTATCATTCCAAACATCTTTATTAACCATGACGTCATCATTCACCCCTTTTTTCTTTCATATCTTGTCTCACACACTCCATCAACCTTTTAAATAAAGTAGCCATGATCAATGTGTGATAACTTTTACACACCTACACCCCAAATATCGATTTAATTTATCAACATAAACCCGCTCACGTCCTAACCCTAGGCACGGGTCTCCTATAGTAGAGAAAGGATTTTGCACCACGCTTGTCTAATGCGGCTTGGTGGACTGCACACCTAAGAAATTTCTAAGAAATTAATTTTAAAAGTGTTAAAGTACGTCATAATTTATTGTGATTACAAAGACAACTTTTAAACTTATAAAATGTGTGCTTGGGGTATGAATCCGCAACCGCAAACCTCGAGGTCATTACTCTTTGTCTTTTCATATAATTGATTATGCAAATCAATAAGAATTTATTTATTGAATAATATAATATAAAATTTAATTTATTCATAAAATCATAACGAAACCAAAAAATACAGGACATATAATTATCTAGAAAAACAAACCTTAGCAAACTTTTGAAAAAGGCGTAAACAAGTATTATTCACGATTTACAGATGGCAGCACCGGCGAGCTAATACAACTTTACCCATAACAATTCCCGGGTTAGGTACTCTGGGAAAATTCCAACTCTGCGATGTTATTACTGAATTTCCAGATTAGTATTGAAGATGCTGTTTCGTTTTATGAGAAATCGCCAATTTACATTACAAATGTAACAAGAGCCATAAATATACGCCTTATTTTTTCACTTCTAAAAATAAAAATGATATATACATATATGGAGAAACTAAAATAAAAAAACAAGGGGTGCTATTATCGTTCTAGATTACCTCTTACAAACAACGTTAAGTTAGACAGTATATTATTATTTTATTCATCATCATCACCATCAGCCAAAAGACATCCACTGCTAGACATAGGTGTCCGGCTGTGGATGTCAGGCCTATCTGTGTTCTATTGGAAGCGGTCTTCATCCAGCGGCGACCCGTTTATTATTTTTTATATAATAATTATTTATTTAATATAACAATGATTTAAACGTAATAATTTTTAACAAAATAAGTGTCTCAATATTATGCTCGAAGATTCAGTTCTTAAGGATCTATTAAGAATATCTGAATAACGTTGACCAATTCAAATTAGTTAGATCTATCTGGAACAATATAGGGTACAAGGAAATGAAACGGTTCTGCACAAAAGCAGGAATCTTTTTTCTTAGAACAAAGGATGTCAAATAAAACCTCCGTTACGTATACCTCAATAGTTTCTCGTCGAGCTACGAATCCTAATAGAATTAGATTTAGTAATAGAGAGCAGCACTAGTGCCATCTGTTGACTAAAAATGGAGCTGAAGTAGGTAATAAAATCTTATATTTAAATTGTAGTTATTTTCTTTTCTGTGTTATTTTAAATTAGTTTTTAGGGGCCAAGCATTCGGGAAAGCTTAAGATAAGTTCTTTATCAAGCAGTTATCGTCTTTTGGATGGTGATGATAATAATTGATTACTTTTAATTCCAAATAGCATGCCGGAAGAGAAAGAAAGGATCTCTAATTATTTTGTAATAATAAAAATAAAAACTCTGTGGCGTCACGCGCACATACAGAGAACATGCATACTTACCTTTTACCTCTCAAAACCAACCACCTTACCTTACCTTACCGTGACATACCAAATATACCATTTACCAGGAATTCAAGAAATAAAACACAGAGAAGGGACAATAAATAAAACACAGCGAGTAGAATAATAATACGTTTATAAGTCTTTTATAGACTTTGGATAATGGATGGGCGCGGCATGAAAATGCCACATATTTTTGACGTCAAGTCAAGTGAAACCACAGCAAGTGCGGCGTGAAAACGCCATCACCGCTGATCACGAAGCGAAGCTCGACGACACACGCAGCACGGCCCGGCGACAGCTCTGGAGACACACGACGAGTAGCTGCCCGATGATTCTTCCGACGACGCGCCGCGCTGAATAACCGCGAAACCGCGACGCGCCTAATATTTATAGGTGAGCGAGAGTCGCGCGGACGCGGGGCGCGCGGGTCACGGACGCGGGGCGCGCGATGGCACGCGCTCGTTTCCCGCGCTTTTCGCCCGCGCTTGCCCGCAGAGGGCGCCACTCTCGCTGGACTATTTTGTATATAAGGAGTGCATGTTTCTCAATAAAATACACATTCGACATACGACAGTACAAGTGGTCTTTCACTTCAAGTAGTCCTCCAGCACACTACAATTGGTGACCCCGAAGAAGAACAGCAAGCAAGAAGAAAAAAGAAGCCATCTGAATAGAAGAACCTCTGCCCGTTTGCCCGAAGATTATTCCACGTCATTCTGCAAGAAATTCACCATGCATCAAGAACAACATCACATCGCCGCCGTATCCCTGCAGTCCCGCATTCCGCCATTTTGGCGCCAAAACGCGCTACTATGGTTCGCGCAGTTTGAAGCCGTCGTCGCCGCATCAAAACCCAGCGAACAACAAAAGTTCGAGCTTGTCATCCCAGCACTCGACGTGAGAGATATCCAGGAAATCAGCGACGTTATCCTCGACGTCCACGGCGAAAATAAATACCAGCGGACAAAAGAACGCCTAACAGCCGTTTACCAAGAGTCGGCTAATAGCCAGCTAGAGAAACTTCTCGGCGGTTTGGAGCTTGGCGATGATAAACCTAGCCAACTCCTACGCCGTATGCAAGAGCTAAATAAAAAAATGCTCACAGACGACGCGCTCAAATTAATATGGCTGAGACAAATGCCGGAGCAAATTCGGAGCATTTTGGCTATAACCACGGAAAAAAGTCTCGACACGCTCGCCACAATCGCAGACAAAATACGCGAGCATACAAATCTCCGCCCGACGGTCGCCTGCGTCACCTCACCTAGCTGCACTACTAAACAAGATAGCCAAATGGACATAATATCAAAACAACTCGAGCGCATGTCCGTCGAAATCGCCGAGTTACGCGCCGAAAGAAGCACATTCCACGCTCAACAACGCCGCGGCCGTCCGTTTGATCAACGCCGCCGCGCGCGCTCGCGAAGTATAACATCAGCTGATCGCAGCGCTTCAACAATCAAACCGGGGGACAGAGAATGGGTATGCCGATACCATTACCGTTTCGGCGATAAAGCTCGTCGGTGTATATCTCCATGCTCTAAGAAGAATTTAAACTAGAAACAACACCGATAGCGGCGGGTATCGATGTTCCTAGTATTAGTCACCGCCTATGCGTCATTGACGTTCGCACGCGGGAAAAATTCTTGATCGACACCGGAGCAGATATCTCCGTGCTTGCAGCCAAGAGAAGCGATCGATCAAAAGAATCCACGTCGTATCAATTGTTCGCGGCCAACAACACGCCGATACGTACCTACGGAGAGCGTACACTAGAGCTCAACCTAGGTCTACGTCGCAGCTTCAAGTGGACATTCATCATCGCCGACGTGAAAACATCAATTTTGGGCGCAGACTTCTTGAAGAGCCATAAGTTAATCATTGACCTGCATCGTAGAAAATTAATAGACAGCGTCACTGAACTACATATAAACGCCATCAAGACAAACAGCACCGACCCAAGTGTTTTCACATTAAATCAAGATCATCCATACCACGACATCTTATCTAAATATCCCGACATACTACGCCCAATGTCCTTGAAATCGCCCGCGAAACACGACGTCACTCACCACATTGAAACAACAGGCGCGCCGATCTACTCAAGGCCACGCCCGCTGCCGCCGGACAAGTACAAAGCCGCGAAAGAAGAATTTGAAAACATGATTAACATGGGTATTTGCAAGCCATCGAAGAGTCCCTGGGCCAGCCCACTACACGTAGTAAAGAAGAAAGATGGGTCACTGCGTGTATGTGGCGACTACAGACGCCTCAACGCAGTAACAGTCCCAGACAGATATCCAATCCCGCGCATTCAAGACTTCACTTACCAGCTGCATGGAAAAACAATATTCTCAAAATTAGATTTAAAAATGGCATATTTCTGGATACCTATAGAAAAGGACGACGCGGCCAAAACAGCAATCATCACACCATTTGGCCTATTTGAATTTAATTGTATGACGTTTGGCCTACGCAACTCGGGACAAACATTCCAACGATTCATGCACGAAGTACTACGCGGCCTTGACGACATCGTATTTTGTTTTGTGGACGACTTATTAGTTTACTCCACCAACGCCGAAGAACATAGAAAACATTTGGAGCAAGTGATCGAACGCCTTAATAAATACGGCGTATCACTTAATATTAATAAGTGCGAATTCGGCAAAGAACAAATTGAATTTTTGGGATATGAAGTTAGCCAGTCAGGAATCAAACCTACCGACGAACGCACAAAAGTTATATCGAGTTACCCGAAACCACAGACTGTGCAAGAATTACGAAGATTTCTCGGTATGATAAACTTTTATCGCGACTGCCTACCCCATCAAGCCGAACTACAACACGAATTAAATAAATATCTCCACAACAAAAAGAAGAATGATAAAACAATAATTAATTGGACACCCGAAGCCGACGCCGCCTTTGAACTATGCCGCGAAAGTATCCTGAAGGCCACTACATTAACACATCCAACGTCTAGTGCACCACTATGTCTCATGACCGACGCCTCCGACAAGAGTATAGGCGCCGTCCTTCAACAAAAAATTAATAACAAATGGAGACCGCTCGCATTTTACTCAAAAACAATGAGTGAAACACAGCGCCGCTACAGTGTGTACGATCGCGAATTATTAGCTATCTACACAGCTGTAAAACATTTTCGCCGACTCATAGAAGGAAACAACGATTTGACTATATGGACCGACCACAAGCCACTCTCGCACGCACTCACTAGACCACCGAGTAGCAGTGACACGCCCAGAAGAGAGAGACAACTACACTTCATTAGTCAATTCTGTTCATCCATAAAGTACGTGCACGGAGACCGGAACCACGCAGCAGACGCCTTATCACGCATAGAATCAATTGAAAATTTTTCAAACATCGATTACAATAAATTAGCAGAAGACCAAGACACCGACGCCGAGTTACAAAAATTAAAAATCAAACCAAACCTAAAATTTACACAAATTACGCTACCGGGAATGCATCGCTCATTGACCTGTGACATCGCGACTACCCATCCCCGCCCGTACCTACCGCCCGCTTATCGTTACGCCGCATTCCAAGCGCAACACGAAATAAGCCACCCCGGTATTCGTACGACGCGGAAGATAATAACATCAAAATATTTTTGGCCGTCAATGAATAAAGATATCGGTTTATGGACTAAAGCATGCATAGGATGTCAACGCGCCAAAATAAATCGACACGTCAATAGCCCGCTTGGTCAATTCCCGCCATCAAGCCGCTTCGAACACGTGCACATCGACATAATCGGCCCGTTACCTACATCAAACGAATACAAATATTGCGTCACAATGATCGACCGATGCACGAAATGGCCCGAAGCAGTCCCGACGCGCGACATTACAGCTGAAACAATCGCGCGCGCATTTTACAAAGGATGGATCGCACGTTTCGGATGCCCCGCGCGAGTGACGACCGATCAAGGCCGTCAATTCGAGTCCGCGCTATTCAACGAACTCATGAAAAAGTTTGGTGTTACACGTATTCGGACAACACCATTTCACCCGCAAGCTAATGGTCAAATTGAAAGGTGGCATCGCACGCTGAAGTCCGCGCTCATGGCAAGAGGCGCAAACACACACTGGACGGACGATTTGCCCACAGTGTTACTCGGCCTACGCACAGCCCTGCGCGACAACAATGTCAGCCCTGCATTAATGACCTACGGATGCACCCTACGAGTTCCATCTGATTTTTTTGTGCCTACTCAGCCAAAAATAGAAGACAACGAATTCGTCCGCCGATTAACAGAAACTATGTCAACATTATCACCAGTACATAAAACATACGCCTCAAGCAAGAATGCATTTGTCTATAAAGACCTCGCAACCTGCAGTCACGTGTTCATTCGGAACGACACGGTACGCAGTTCATTGACACCGCCCTACGACGGACCGTTTGAAGTACTTGAGCGTAGTGGCAAAACATTCAAAATAAAATTACCACTACGCACTACAATAATATCAATAGACAGACTAAAACCAGCCTACTTATTTAACGAAGAAAGCGCCGTGATTACCTCGACACCTACTTCGAGCAAGAATCCGGCAGACACCACAGTCACGGAGCCACGATCGTCAGAAGCAGCACCGCCGTCAAAGCAGCCCTACGTCACACGATCGGGACGCTCAGTGAAACCCTCCGTGCGTTTCACTTGAGGGGGAGTACTGTGGCGTCACGCGCACATACAGAGAACATGCATACTTACCTTTTACCTCTCAAAACCAACCACCTTACCTTACCTTACCGTGACATACCAAATATACCATTTACCAGGAATTCAAGAAATAAAACACAGAGAAGGGACAATAAATAAAACACAGCGAGTAGAATAATAATACGTTTATAAGTCTTTTATAGACTTTGGATAATGGATGGGCGCGGCATGAAAATGCCACATATTTTTGACGTCAAGTCAAGTGAAACCACAGCAAGTGCGGCGTGAAAACGCCATCACCGCTGATCACGAAGCGAAGCTCGACGACACACGCAGCACGGCCCGGCGACAGCTCTGGAGACCCACGACGAGCGACGCACACCGCACACGACGAGTAGCTGCCCGATGATTCTTCCGACGACGCGCCGCGCTGAATAACCGCGAAACCGCGACGCGCCTAATATTTATAGGTGAGCGAGAGTCGCGCGGACGCGGGGCGCGCGGGTCACGGACGCGGGGCGCGCGATGGCACGCGCTCGTTTCCCGCGCTTTTCGCCCGCGCTTGCCCGCAGAGGGCGCCACTCTCGCTGGACTATTTTGTATATAAGGAGTGCATGTTTCTCAATAAAATACACATTCGACATACGACAGTACAAGTGGTCTTTCACTTCAAGTAGTCCTCCAGCACACTACAACTCTATATTTCACATCACATAATAAACGTTATCTTAACAAAATTACTAAAAAGGCCGGCGTATACAATTGGCGACCTAATGATATCTCTCATAAATATATAAAATTAAATGTAATACATACATACATACAATATTAATCTTGTTTGGATAAATCCAAATATTTTTCATGATGACCTAATCATTCTTTATAATTCTGCCCCTGAGGGGCAGTTGGCGACATAGCAACTCGTAAAACTAGAGGCCGCGGGTTCGATCTCCGCACCGAAAATAGTTTTTGTGAGCCACAAATATTCCGTAGTTTCTGAAACGACATACAATTTGTATCCTCGTGTGGGGTCAGCACTATGTTTACATATTTATTTACTGCGCGGATATCAAACCCACGGCTTCTCGTTTTCGTTGGGTGTTTGTGAGACCGAAAATTCCCTCGTAGTTTCTGATACCCACAACACAGGACTTGTATGTGAGCTCAGAACTATGTAAATGCCGTTAGCTATATTAAAAAAAGGGTACTTATACGGGTAATATTAATGAGAAGTCTATTTTGATTCGTAGCTCAACGATTAGAAGATAAGGGGCATTTCAAGAAGGCACGTATTGAATGCGCCGCAGTCCCTTGTCGTGATTACATACATACATTCGGACATATTCCGTCTACATACATACATTTATACATACATACTTATGTATATTCTACTTAATATTAAAGATATCAAAGGATATTTTTATGTTGTATGTAGTGTTGCCCAAATGCAAGAACAAGACGAGACTTAGCCAGTCTTGGTCTTGGTCTTGCGCCAATACACCTGGTCTTGGTCTTGGTCTTGGTCTTGCGCTCCCAGTCTTGGTCTTGGTCTTGGTCTTGCAGCAAGAGTCTTGCAAGTCTTGCAATTACCTATTAGTCTATTACTATTTATTAAAGTTTACTTTAAATCTTAGAAAAACGTATTAGAATTGGAACATTGTGAGCTTGAATTAACATAGCCATAGTAAAGATCAAGCAGACTAATAAATAACTGAAGATTTGATAAGAAATTCGAAAAATCAACTGACCTATATGTCGTTTTCCATGGAAGTAACTGTTTCTTAATAAACATTTATGATTTATAAGCGTACATTTGCTAAAACATGTAAAAAAAACAAATGAATTACAATAACTTGACTGTATTTTAAAGAACAATATCTGTCTAGAAAAAAAAACTTAAGTTAGGGAACTGTTAACAGAAGTTAGGGAAATATTACGGAAGTTTCATGTGTTGCGCATTTTTTTTTATTTTATTAAGAAAATGGCAGATCGATTTTTTTTTGTCTAGGGGACACAAAAACCTGCACTAAAAAGTAGAATGACCCACCTACGCTCTGTGGCGGCAATCAAATAGTGTCAAATGTGATTTCGGCGCGGCGGCAACGATTGTTGTATATGATTTCAAAAGAAGCCGCCGGCGCGTGTATCATAACCATGTACTTCCGAAAAGCGGCTAATTACTTTGAGAAGTAAGTACAAAACCTTTGATGCCGCATTATCAAAGTGCCGATGGTTAAAACATAACTATGCATGCACTCAGTTTGATTTAAATGGATATTTTTTTATTCGCTATGTAGGTATGTTTATGGTATTAGTTGTAATTCGCATAGGTCCAGTTTTTCATATTCTTTGATACAGTTTTTTGCGTCTCACAGAATTCCTAAGCGTACCTATACACCGAACTGTTACACCTAACTACTCCGTGAAATAGCGCTAAGTCCTAGTTGCAAGACGCAAGAGTCTTGCAGGCTATGTCTTGTTCTTGCTCAAGTCTTGCACGGTCAGTCTTGGTCTTGGTCTTGCTAAAAATACGCGGTCTTGTTCTTGGTCTTGGTCTTGCAAAAACGCAAGAACAAGACCAAGACTGCAAGACCAAGACTGAATTTGGGCAACACTAGTTGTATGTATTTTAAATACTTCATTGTGTAAAGATATATAAAAAGGATTCCTTCGTGGTCTCGCGGTGTGATTATGTCCGATTTAGAGGTGCAAGGTTCGATTCCCGGGTCGGGTAAAGTGTCATAAGTTTTTGACTAGGTAATTCTCGGTAGCAGCAAAGAGTTATGTACGAGAAGCGACTAAAGTTTCGCCTATTATTTGTTGGACTGATACATACCTGGTAAAATTTAGTCGCAGCAATGCACCTCTGCCTACCCCTTCGGTTATACAGGCATAAATGTATATTTGATGTTATAAAACATCGCAAAATCATTACAATATGAAAAGCAAAATTTAATATAAATTGAAAACGTGAAACAAAAATACAAGCAAGGGTTGCCTGAAGCGAAATTAATTAATTTACAAACAAAAGTTGCGAAGTCACAAGTTTCAACTTAGCAGATGTGACTTCAAAACTGTGTCTTTTAACGGTCGATGAGACGATTCCTTGTTGTCGTGAAATATTGTTCGTAATTGTTCTGTAACTTTATATTCATTAATATTGGCCAATTAATTTTTCTCTTATATTCAATCCAAAGTTTGCCTGGAAAAGGTCACTTTCAGCGACATGACTATATAGTTTAGTAGTAATGATGTCATTTTATTTATGGTTTAAATATATTATATTCGTATAAGGTCGGACTTAATACCTTAGGGATTATCTGCCAGTCAACTTTAGGGTAGTGCAGACAAACACGAATAGGTGCATAAATATTAAAAGAATATTATATTAAATTAATATTCTTCTTCTTCATCAACCCATATACGCCCACTGCTGAGCACGGGTCTCCTCTACCATTGAGAGGGTTTAGGCCATAGTCCACCACGCTGGCCTAGTGCGGGTTGGCGGACTACACACCTAAGAAATTCCTAAGAACTTTTAGGTGTGCAGGTTTCATCACGATGTTTTCCTTCACCGTTAAAGCAAGTGATAATTCAATTTGAATACACACATAACTTCGAAAAGTCAGAGGTGTGTGCCTGGGGTTCGAACCCGCGACCGCCGAGATTCTCGACCGCGCGCCTAAACCTCGAGGCCATCACTGCTTGTTGTTTATTATAATTAATATTATTCCACTTTAATTTTTATTGATATTACATTTAATGTAAACTCTTTTTAAATGTTGGTATCAATAAAAAGTCATCCATCTATCTAAAATCATAGTTTTTGCAAAAGGACACAAGTTTATAAAAGGACCTGGTCTAGACTGGCCTTGTTTCATTATCATCAGATACGTCCCACTGCTGAGCATGGTCCTCCTCTGCAACTGAGAGGGTTTGGCCTTAGTCCACTATGCTCGCTTACTTCGGGTTAAGGAATTCCTAAGAACTTTTAGATGTGCAGGTTTCATCACGATCTTTTCCTTCACCGTTAAAGCAAGTGATTCATAGTGAATATTTTTCAATAAATTAAATTCATTTCATCCTTTACTTAGTTCAATAAAAACCGTATAGTCCTTAAGTTTTGATATTATTTTGACATTCTGGTACAAAAATATGTAATTGCAATCATATTTCCTTTCATGTTCTCTTTCACTAACGGCAACAAGCAGTTTAATTACTTATTCATGCGACTAATTCTCTAAATTTATTAACTGTATGAGATTAATTGAAATAATAATTGCAATTAAGACATCGAAGTTATTGTGTATTTCCAGATACATGCAGTTTCCAAGTTTCCTGATGGATTACTCTGCCCGACCGAAGAATCGAAGATGAGACCCTTAGATTTAATATTTTTTTTTATTCAAAAACAAACATTTGCGTGTCATGTTGTTTTTAACCTACGTAATTACCAGTTAGATCAAAGTATCAACTCTACCCGACCCGGTAGTCGAAGATGGGACCTTTAGATCATATGGCAGACGCGCCGAAAAACCACGAGGAATTCCACACAATGTAGTAGTTATTATAAACAAAACATTGTGTGAAATATTAACAGTAAAATTTAATTAATTATTTTAACATGAAAATTAAACTTTTGATAGCATTCACTCATTACAAAATTGTGAAACCGTTATTAATTGACATTTAATTAAGGAATTCCGTTAATTGATGAGGTTAACAATGCATATTAATTTTTGATATTCTTTATCAATACCTTATCGTAGTTTTAATAAAGTTAAGTCTTTATTTGAATATTTAGTATAGATATTGCGTATAGAAAAATTTATTAAGGTTTTATGATTTTGAAAATTGGACTCATGCTTGGCAAATTTGTGTCTCCAAGAAATTGTTACGCATTTTATCAGTGAAGAAAAACATCCTGACAAAACTCTATTGTAGAACTGAGTTTGTTAAGCTTAATATAGTTTACTCTACGTGTGAGAATTCATTTTTCTTTATTACCAGTCTATATCTGATTATCCAAATCCGAATCCGATCCCAATTAATTCAGATAATCGGTGTTCTAAGATATTTGAACCTGCGACATCCAAATCTGGGTCTACTAAACTACAACGTATGCCAAGTAAGTTTGATGACAACAAATACCGTGTTTACACAACGTCCCAAACTAAGTAAAGGCCGGCTAAGTTCGCCTGTTAACGACTAAGTTGGGAGTTTAAGTTAACAAGTTTTTGCGGGGCTTCGATCGAGCTGTTGTGCTTCGAACCTTGGTTAAACTTAACTGTCATCGTGTTTAGTTAGTAATACTAGTGTAATATAAGCATACGGATAACATAAGATGTTTTTTTTTTCAAACTTTAAAACTACTGAACGAATTTAGGTACGGTTTTCACGGTTCAAATAAGTAAATATAAGAGTCATCATTATCATCATCGGCCTACAGATGTCCACTGCTTGACACAGGCGGCTGTCATTACGAGAAATATTTTTTAACGAATTACAAAAATCAAACAGTGTTTAACCAATTTACATATTTTGCTGGCAGGACATAGTAAGAACCGCCAGCATATAAGTATACATATCTTAAAGCTTTAAATTTTCATTTATCAAAAGTCATTTGCCATATAAACGAGAACTCGGCCCCACAAAAAAAAATTAAAAGCTTGACATTATACAATTAACGTAAAGGGCTTCAATTACCACTGGCAACTAAATAATCTCAGTAAAAATAAAAAAAGTCAAATCTTTATTCAAGTACACTTTTACAAGTTCTTTTGAATTGTCATTTTGGAACTATTTTTTTAAAACTATTGCCAGTCAAGTAGATGTTAATTAGTAGTCAAGTAGAATAGTTGTTAATTTCCATAGACAGTAGAATGAAGGATTGAGTCTCCAGCGATATGGGTGGTATAGTGCATGGTGTAACAAAAGGGGGACATCTTGAAACAGTAATCCGTTGAGTTGTACGGACATGCCGGCACTGGTGCATAAAGATAACACTACATTACGTCACCACATACGGGGGAGAAGGATTGACAATTGTTGGATTTAATTGTTCATTAAGTGGCAACATCAGATAAATATTTCAGTTAGTCGGTTGTCAGCTTTCACAGTTGTACGTTGTTTCATTTATTCCTAATAGGTTATGGGCCCAGTCCCTCAGTTAATTGAAAAGTATTTTGTTGTAGCTAGCGTAGGAATCGTGTGTCAAGTGCACAGTAGACGATTGCATGCCTACTGTACTGAACTAACATTGTGGTGCACGTGTTTGTACAAAACGCCGGTTGTGGTCAACAGACATGGCTTTCAACACGAACTCCGTTATAGCAAATATACCAAAACTCAAAGGCCGAGAAAATTATAGTGAGTGGGCGTTTGCTGCAGAAAATCTGTTAGTACTCGAAGGAAAACTAAATTTTCTCAAGACTGAAGGTGCCGGTACAAATATGGCGGACGATGCTATGACAAAAGCCAAGTTGATTTTAACATTGGATCCGTCGTTGTATGTACATGTTAAAAGTGCTGCGACTACAAAGGAACTATGGCAGAAATTACAACAAATGTTTGATGATTCGGGTTTTTCTAGAAGAATCATGTTACTGAGGACACTCATCTCAATACGTCTAGAAACGTCGGATTCTATGACAAGTTATATTACTCAGATTGTTGAAACGGGGCAGAAATTGTCAAGAACTGGTTTTTTGGTGAATGATGAGTGGATTGGCTGTCTTATGTTAGCAGGTTTGCCTGAAAAATATCTCCCAATGATAATGGCGATTGAGCATTCAGGGATCGCCATTACAGGTGACGTAGTGAAGACAAAGTTGATTGACATATCCGCTAGCGACGATTTTGAATCAGGAAATGCTTTTTTGAGCAGAGGGCAGCACAATCGTAATAAGGTTGGCAGTATTGCTAAAAATGACAGCTCAAATAATCATGGCGGTGGATTGTCTATGTCAGGATCGGCGAAGAAAATAATAAAATGTTATCGTTGTAAACAACTTGGACATTTCAAATCTCAATGTAAACTAAATTATCAACAGCAACCGAAGAAAACTAATGCATTTTCTGCTGTGTTTTTGAGTGGAAATTATAGTAAACATGACTTCTACTTGGATAGTGGCGCAAGCGCACATATGACGACAGATGTAAACATGATACAAAATGCATCATGTTCACCTATTATAAAGGAGATTATGGCAGCAAATAAAATCGCCATGCCTGTTTTGTGTTCGGGTGAAGTGAATATAATAACAGTTACGCCGAGTTGTAAATATGAAGTTACATTGAAAGACGTCCTATGTGTTCCTAACCTCACAACGAATTTGATTTCCATTAGTCAACTAATTAAAAATGGAAACAATGTAAAGTTTAAAGAAAAATGCTGCTATATTTACAATAAAGAAAACAGTTTAGTGGCTGTGGCGAACCAAGAAGATGGTATTTATAAGCTGGTCATGGAACAAAAACAATGTTTGTTTACACCGATTGTTAATAGTGAAGTATGGCATAGAAGATTGGGCCATCTAAATATAAATGATCAAAATAAAATGAAAGATGGTGCAGTTACGGGAATATCATACACAGATATGTCAGTAATCAACAAAAGTACATGCAAAGTATGTTGTGAAGGAAAGCAGTCGCGTTTGTCATTTGGTCACTCTGGTACAAGGAGTACTAAGTCTCTGGATGTGATACACGCTGATGTCTGCGGGCCAATGGAGACTACTTCAATTGGTGGATCCAGGTACTTTGTTATATTTGTTGATGACTTTACCCGCATGTGCTTTGTTTATTTTTTAAAAGCAAAAAGCGAAGTATTAAAGTACTTTAAGGAATTTAAAAATATGGTGGAAAATCAACAAGACAGAAAAATTAAAATATTCAGGACTGATAATGGCTTAGAGTTTTGTAGCAATGAATTTGAGAATTTTTTAAAACAAGCTGGTATAGTTCATCAAAAAACTAATGTTTATACACCAGAGCAAAATGGTATGAGTGAACGATTCAACAGAACTATTGTTGAACGGGCTCGCTGTTTATTATTTGATGCAGGGCTACCTAAAAAGTTTTGGGCAGAGGCGACAAATACTGCAGTCTACCTCAGAAATAGATCTGTTGCAACTGGACTAAATAATAAAACTCCATATGAACTCTGGACAAATAAAAAACCTGATCTAAGCCATGTCCGCATATTTGGAAGTGAAGTGATGGTCCACATTCCAAAAGAAAAACGTCTTAAATGGGATACTAAATCAAAGAAACATATTTTAGTTGGATTTTCTGAAAATGTGAAAGGTTACCGGGTATATGATCCAATAAAAAAATGTATTACCACCAGTAGAGATGTAATTATACATGAAAATTTACAAAGAAACTGCACAAATGACGCAGTTGTGTCAGTTTCAGTTGGGGATATGGAGTCGAAAAATGCTAAAGAAGTGAAAGATGAGCCTATCTCAAGTCCTTTGAATATGAACATGTCTTCAGAATCTGAATATCTTAATGCGTTGACTGATTCAGATTCTACATTAAAGCAATCTGAAGAAGAAAAGGAACCAGAATTACCATCTGCAAATTTTAAGCGCATAAGGAAGCAGCCAGAGCGTTATGGTATGTCAAATCTATGCACTAAATCATGGCCAAATACTACAAAAGATCCAGTCACTCTTCGAGAAGCACTGGATTGCCCAGATAAAGACAAGTGGATAGAGGCAATGAAGGATGAGCTGCAGGCATTTGAAGAAAATGAAGCATGGGTTCCTGTATGTGGATTACCTTCTAATAAAACTTTAATACAGTGCAAGTGGGTGTTTAAAAAAAAGTTGAATAGTGATAACAGTGTACGTTACAGAGCGCGTTTAGTGGCCAAAGGCTTCACACAGAGGCCTGGCATTGATTATGAAGAGACTTTTTCACCAGTTGTTAGACATTCCACACTAAAATTATTGTTTGCATTGTCTGTTCAGTTAAATTTAAATGTCACACACTTAGATGTAAAAACAGCTTTTTTAAATGGTTTTCTAAAAGAGGACATTTACATGATTCAACCAGATGTTAATTGTGATTCAAGTAAAAATAAAACAATTGTAAAATTAAACAAAGCTATTTATGGCTTAAAGCAATCATCTAGGTCATGGTATGAAAGAGTAGATCAATGTTTATGTGAGCTAGGTTTCAAGAAAAGTCTCATAGAGCCGTGTGTTTTTACAAAAATAAGTAATGATTTAAAAATTGTGATAGCATTGTATGTTGATGATTTTTACATTTATTCCAATAATCAAACTGAAACTGATAAGTTAATTACTGTGTTAAGCTCTAAATTTAAGATAAAGAATTTAGGTCAGGTTAAACAATGCTTAGGCATGAGAGTTAAAATAGATAAAAAATCAAATGTTATTACTTTAGACCAAGAACAGTATATAGAAGATTTATTAGAAAGATTTAATATGTTAAACTGTAAAGTTGCTAGTACTCCAATGGAATGTAAATTAGACATCAATAAGTCAGAATACTGTGATCAAGAAATCCCATATCAACAATTGATTGGAAGCTTAATGTTTTTATCAGTTCTTACAAGACCAGATATTTCTTATAGTGTCAGTTTCCTTAGTCAATTTAATAAGTGTCATACCATTGCTCATTGGAATTATGCAAAAAGAATACTTCGATATCTTAAGAAAACTAAAAATTTTTGTATAAAGTATGTAAAGGAAACAGCTGGACTTGTTGGATATGTTGATGCTGATTGGGCAAGTAATGCCATAGACCGCAGATCATATACGGGCTATTGTTTTATAATGTCAGGCTCAGCTATTTCCTGGGAGAGTAGAAAACAGAGGACAGTTGCATTATCAAGCATGGAATCTGAATATATGGCAATAGCGGAAGCATGTAAGGAAGCAATTTATTTGAGATCTTTACTTTATGAATTTACTGGAAACTATTGTACTGTAACAATGTTTAATGATAGCCAAAGTGCACAGAGGTTGGTGTCAAATTATGTTAGCAATAGAAAGAGTAAGCACATTGATATTAGATATCATTTCATAAAAGATACAGTTCAAAATAACATTATTAATTTGCAATATTTGCCAACAACTGAAATGCCAGCTGATGTTCTTACTAAAGCTTTAAGTGCTGTTAGGCATAACAAATGTATAGAAGGTCTAGGATTAGTAAGATAGTCAGTTAAGTAGTTTAAGAAGTAAATATGATTGTTTTGTATCTTTTGTTTATTTGCTGTAGTTGGGGTGTTGGATTTAATTGTTCATTAAGTGGCAACATCAAATAAATATTTCAGTTAGTCGGTTGTCAGCTTTCACAGTTGTACGTTGTTTCATTTATTCCTAATAACAATAATAAAATGCTAAGAATATTAAAAATACAAGAGTCTTTGCAAATGACAGATGTTTCTGACTTCTGGTTTATTTTTTTAAATAAATATCAAAAGCGACCAAATGTATCGTTTCCCTTGAGATTTTAACTTAAAAAAGAATACTATTGGACCAGTTAAGATTTAAAGTGTTATGTAGATATCCAACAAATCATCAAAATGACTCCATCCGACTGACTTTAAATTTCCTTAATTATTATTTTTAAATAAACATCAAAACCGACCGAATATTGTTTTTCCTACTTACTAAATTTCTTTTTTTTTATTTCTTTCGATTGTTACTCAATAAATAATATACAAGGGGGAAATGGCCGCCCTTTTATAATTTCGTGTTAAGGGAAAGGGGTTAACTAGAAAAATCTAACGTCACAAATTATAATTATTGGCCCCTATATTTACTTAGTTTGTGGCCGCTCACTGCTAAACGTAGACCTCTCCACAGGGCTGCCAGATTGTATAATTGGATACAAATCTTGTATAATCGGATGGGGTATTGTACCCACGACGACTTTGTATAATACGATACAACACATTATACATTATACATTTTGTCAATAATTTGTGCATTTATCATCCTAAAAAAAAAAAAACAAGAACTATTTTGGAGGGGCCATTTTCCGACCATTTCATTAACTGTTATCCTAAAACAAAAAAATAAGAGCTGCATATAGTGTAATGGTTACGTATAATGCGATCTAATTTTGTATAATTGCAAATACTAAACCGTATAGCTGCGATTTATTTGCTGGCAGCCCTGCCTCTCCAAGTAAGCCCCAACCATCCCGGTGTGGAGCAGTCCTCATCCATCCGTTACCCGCCACCTTTCTCAAGTCGGAGCATCGTGCTGCAGGACGTCCCACACTTCGTCTGCCTAAGCGCGGTCTCCACTCCAACACTTTTCTGCTCCACCGGCCGTCCGATCGTCGGCAGACAGGGGCGACCCACTTCCACTTGAGCGTGCTAATGTCACGCTAAATGACAAAATTGATCCCTGGGTACTTTATTTACACTCATTAAAAATATTGTTATTAAAAATCGAATAATAGTGTGAGTTTTCAATAATTATTTTGTTCGCCAACAAGCTGGCCGAACTACCCGCCCGTGTTCCCCGCATCTGCAGCCGACAATGTACTTTCACACTGCTAACTACAATTCGCTGCGCCGGCCGTATGTACGGAGAGATGAGAGCGCCATTAAAATTTATTGTTCGCGACCAACTTGATGCTTGCCTAGCGTGCGCGCTGTGTGTATCACTTGTTTGTTTTGCTATAATAGCTTGTTTGTCGGACGGAGTGGCTGTATTAATTGTTTTTAGGGTTCCGCGTTTTTACAGTTAAGTTTGTATTTGGTACTTTTTAACACTTTTTTAGGAATGTATTTTGTCTGGTGAGCAGTGATGGCGTCGAGGTTTAGGCGTGGTCAAGATATATCGGCGGTCGGAGGTTCAAACTCCAAGCACACATTACTAGCTTTTCGAAGTTCACAATAAATTATCACTTGCTTTAACGGTGAAGGAAAACATCACGAGGAACCGCGCACAACTAAAACTTGTTAGGTATGTAGCCAGTCAACCCGCATTAGGCCAGCGTGGTGGACTAAAATAGTTCTAGAAGAGCCACATGCCCAATAATGGAATATTATAAGGGCTGATAATGAGTAGTGAGTAATTTTTTTTAGAGTGAGTCTATTATAATAAAAAATATATTAACTAAACCTAAACTTCAATACAATTACTATCTTAAGCTCTTGAAACCTATCCAGTACAGTCTTTCACCTAGCTTGTTATTTCACCACAATCTGTGTAGGAATTTCGAGAAATCCTCGCCGGCTCGAAAAAGTTCCTAGCATTGTTTTTAACAATCCTCCAGAGGTAGAGAAAAGTAAGGAGTGGCCACGCGAGTGCCTCAAGTTCTGCGGAGGATTTGAGGAGCACTTTTTACTTTGCAACGAGTAATTTTGTGTAATTTTTCACGGGTAAAATTGGAAGTTGGGTTTTGTGGCTGCAACATTGATTGAACAACAAATTTCTTCTGATGTATTTTGTTAATTAAGGGTTAATAGAATTAAGGTTTCGACACGTGGTTGAGAATCTCGACGGTCACGGGTTGAAACCCCAGGCATGCCTGATTTTTCGAAGTTATATGTGTCACTTTATAATTAGGTATTTACACGGTTAAGAAAAACATCGTGATGATATCTGCACACCTTAAATTTCTAAATTTCTAATTTCTATTTCTTAAGCGTATTCCGCCAAATTGCAGTAGGCCAGCGTGGTGGACTAAGGCCTAAACTAAGGCCAGCAGTAGGAAATACAAAATTTGATGATGATGATTAAAAAATATGGCTATAAATGTACTACTGTGCCCTATTTGTTCCAATACAGAAGCTTTGGAGTAGAACAACTGAGATTATTAATGTTCTGTATCGCAGCCACGGGATAGACCGAATCCTGTATCTAGATTGCGTTCAGGCGAATTGTTTAGCTTAATTAGAATTGTAGAACTCAGATTTACGTAAACT
Organism: Cephonodes hylas; assembly: GCA_030295005.1. Taxonomy (NCBI): domain Eukaryota; kingdom Metazoa; phylum Arthropoda; class Insecta; order Lepidoptera; family Sphingidae; genus Cephonodes; species Cephonodes hylas. The sequence continues at coordinate 4,438,201 of AP025386.1, read as the reverse complement.
AGGAAATTAGGGCTTTGACTGCAGATGAATATGGATTATTAAAGGGTTTTGAGTTATACACCCTGGTGTTCTAAGTAACAAGTTCTAAGTTTTTAATTGTTTGGTTTAATTTTTGTTTTAAATTTTTAAATGTATGTATGTATAAGTTAAGGTTCCGAATAAAAGGCTATATTATTATATTATACCCTAGTGCTAGAAGTATTTAATTATGACAACCTCGTGGCGCCGTTGGCTTAATTACAGCTCGCGAAACGAGGCTTTGGGTTCAATCTCTGCGACGAGAGAAATGGCTGGGTGTTTGGTACGCCGAAAAAGTATCTCGTGGTCTCTGATACCCACTACAAATTGGTACCCTTGCGTGGCCTAGAACTTTGTGGCTGTTAGAATACTAACATTCTTAAATGATGAATAAAAACTTCTTGTGAAAAAAATTCGCTAATATTTTTTTACTACTTGCAAATATCTCTCCAACATTCTTTATCTCCAAATGCATACTATGTGCAGGTAATAATCGAAATAAAGAATATGTCAAAATAACACTTTTAGCACCACATACACAAAATACAGAAAAAAATAGTACTAACACACAACATGCACTTATCGCTAAAACTTCTTCCAAGCAAATTCGTTATTAAAAAAAAAATAACAGAAGATGAACTAAGATGCATAAACACTATATATGTTTATATATATGTACACTTTACGCCAATTTTAAAAATAGACTTATACAAGTTCCTTTGAATCGTCAACTTTTAAGGGGGTAGATGCACTCAGAAGCGTAAAAAAAGGCCTATTTAAAAAAATTTTTTTTTTACAGTAATTAAGTTTATTTTACAAAATAAATTATACAGAGTTTTTATACAATGCTTTAACTTAACATTTATGAAAAAAAAAAAAAAAAATACATATTATTTATTAAAATATCGCCATATCGGTTGGATCCTCTCCCGCGAGTAGTACTTCGCGGTGACCATCACAACAGCCTTCTGGATCATCTGAATTCGAAAAACCAAGGTGAAACCTTTAGTTTAATAATAAATCCAGTCTTTGATCGAAGGATATTGATTTTTGTTAACAATTACTATATTTTTTAAACAATTAACTTTTAACATTTTATCGAAAATCAGAGTCCAAAGTTTCGAATGCCACCATTTTGTAAATTTTCAAAAAAAAAAAAAAAGCTTCGATTAAAGACTGGATTTATTATTAAACTAAAGGTTTCACCTTGGTTTTTCGAATTCAGATGATCCAGAAGGCTGTTGTGATGGTCACCGCGAAGTACTACTCGCGGGAGAGGATCCAACCGATATGGCGATATTTTAATAAATAATATGTATTTTTTTTTTTTTTTTTCATAAATGTTAAGTTAAAGCATTGTATAAAAACTCTGTATAATTTATTTTGTAAAATAAACTTAATTACTGTAAAAAAAAAATTTTTTTAAATAGGCCTTTTTTTACGCTTCTGAGTGCATCTACCCCCTTAAACTACTTAAAACTCCGTAACACGAGAGAATTGTGCGAAATTTAAACCAAAAAACAAATGAAACAACACGCGCCTGAATAAGATTTTGTATGTGGACGAGTGTCGCCGCTTGTCTGTTATTCATTCTACTAAGATCACACGACTCATGATAAAAAATAAAACTAAAATTAATGTCTGCTATTAGTTGCCCACATTTTTATAAGCCTTAATATTAACTCAAACCCTAATTACTGAGAAAAGACTGTTTCAAATATATGATAGTCTTGTAAAATTAATTTTTGTAAACTACCCACCAGTGCTTCTAAAATTTATATCATTTAGCGATAAGGCCGCCATTTGTGACACTGCATTATTAATTTTCTGATCAATAAAAATGTTTTTTCTATCTTTATGATGTACAATAAAGCATAATAAGTAAATAACATAAAATCATTTTTCCTTTATAATCCTATATAAGGTATCTAAATACCTTAACTATTAACAATAACTCAACTTATTTGACAATATTTTCATTTTCATCCAACATAACCAAAACACGACAAGACTGTTACGTCACAAGTAGCGTGACAAAGCTAGTTGTTTTGAAAAAACTAAGTCGGGAACAGGCGGGACTCGCGTAACAAAGGTTCGTGTGTTAGGCTTCGCAAACTTTCCAGCCTGAAGGGCGTCTGACGCGGATGTATTGTGCTAGATGTGGTTTTGCAGCAGGGATGGCCTCGAGGTTTGGGCGCGCGGTCGGAAATTTGAAGGTTCGCGAGTTCTGACTCTAGGAACACACCTCTGAGTTAAATAGTTCTGACCCTTAAGATACACAAGACTACTAAATAAACTACGAGAGAATATTTCGGTCTCACAACAGCCAGAAACGAGACAAATATTTGGAGATCTCATAAACATTAGTTGGAATTGATCGAACCGTTTCGAAATCAACATGGGTCGACTTTAGGATATAAAAAATTATCGCTAAGTTTCTCCATGATATTTCTTTCTTCTTTAAAAAAATAAACTAAGTAAATATAAACCCCCAACAGTCACACACAAAATCCTGACCCCACATTAAAATAAGACTCTTGTGTTGTGGGTATCAGAAACTACTAGAGACTTTTCGGTCTCACAAACACCCAGACCCGAAACAAATATTAGTTGACCAAACAAACATTTGTCTCGATCCGGGTATCGAAACAGGGGCCTTACGTTTCGTAAATTAATGTATAGCCAACTGCACCACGGGGCTGTCAAATAAAAATTTATTTATTCACTATTATTTTGTACGTTTCCAGCAGACTATATAAATCTAGAAGCCGTCTTACCGGGACATATCTACAGAATGCAAACGTTTGTACCGCTTAATTACACCGCGGTATTTACTCGCACTTGCTGTTTACACGGCGGAAGAATTGTTCAGAATTCGCTTTCATTACTAATATAGTCGTGTTTTCTTCGAGGTAAAGCCACATCGCCAAATCTGGGCAGTATATACCACTCACTTTTCGAAGTTATATGTAATCACAATGAGTTACAACTTGCTTTAACGGTGAAGGAAAACATCGTGAGATATCCTGCACACTTAAAAGTTCTTAGGAATTTCTTAGGTGCGTACCCGCAGAAGGCCAGCGTGGTGGACTACGGCCTAAACCCTATCAATGATAGAGGAGCCCCGTGCCCAGCTAGGGGACACATGTGGGCTGATGAGGATAATGATGATGCTGAAGTCGTCGTTAGATAGGTCGTATACAGACCAAGATGGAAACCAAGGCAGGTAATAGTAAAGGTGATTTCGCACCCCTTGGCGTTAATAAAAACCCGATAAGAAATTATAATTGTTTATTGTGGGGCCCCGACCCATATATTCATTTATATGTCAAATTGCTTTTGTTGTTATAACACTTAAAGCTAAAAGAGTTTTCGTCATTTTGTAAGGCAGACTGAGCTTTGAGCTTTAATGAAAGTTCCACCACTGAAATTTATATCGGTTAAAAAGTTATATGTATCCACAAAACTCGATCGAACATGTCTTTCATTGACACAAGGCGTATCAAAAAAGCCTCCGATGACACTGATAGATTTTGCTGTCAAAAAATTGTAACGATCCCATACTTATGCATAACGTAGGCCTGAGATACTGTCATGTAGTGATAAGGGTTGGGTGAACGGAAAGCCGATATGTTTGAAGGTTTAATAGGGTTTTCAACGATACTCTATATCTAGATAATAAAATACTGGAAGAAGAGATGTTTAATTTTCTTGAATTTTTGACACCCTTGTAAGGTTTAAGTGGCAAGTGTGATAATAATAAATACATCCATCACTCACAAATATTTTGACCACAAATTAAAATACGAGACCTGTGTCGTTATTGCATATAAAATAATTAAGCCCCAACGTCCCATTACTCGGCACGGGGCTCCTCTACAACTGAGAGGGTTGAGGCCTTAGTCCACCTAGTACGAGTTGGCGTACTACATCATCATCATCATCATCATCATCAACATCATCATCAACAGCCAATATTCGTCTTCCACCGGGAACGGTCGGAAGCCTCCTGCAGCCAGCGACGTCCCGCGACCTTAACACACACCTAAGTAATTCCTAAGAACTTTGGTATGCAGGTTTCATCACGATGTTTTCCTGCACGATTAAAGAAGTTACGTGTTAATTTTAAATACACACACATTTTCGAAAAATAGGAGGTGTGTGCCTGGGGTTTGACCCCTCAACCGTCGAGATTTTTAACCAAGGGCCCATACCTCGGGGCCATCATAATTTATAAACATGCAAACATATATGTTAAAATCTTCTTCTTCTACTTCATCAACCCATATACGCCCACTGCTGAGCACGGGTCTCCTCTACCATTGAGAGGGTTTAGGCCATAGTCCGCCACGCTGGCCTAGTGCGGGTTGGCGGACTACACACCTAAGAAATTCCTAAGAACTTTTTAGGTGTGCAAGGTTTCATCACGATGTTTTCCTTCACCTACACTTCAAAGTTAAAGCAAGTGATAATTCAATTTGAATACACACATAACGTTCGAAAAGTCAGAGATGTGTGCCTGGGGTTCGAACCCGCGACCGCCGAGATTCTCGACCGCGCGCCTAAACCTCGAGGCCATCACTGCTTTTTTTTTATATGTTAAAATAAACCGTCATAACTCCTCAGCATTGCTAAAGACAACTGTAAATGTTTCTCGACAACTCTACTTAAATCCTTCCCCTCCCGTTAAAAATTTCACTTCACGACCTCTCCTAGCAAAGTTTTGTTCCACGTACGAAACAAAACAAACAATTTACACACAGCTTTTTGAAATTAGAAAAACATCGTTGACACTTAAAAGACACTCGCGAACGCAGAGGGTATAAACATGTGCATAAATAAAGGAAGATATACATTAGCTGTGCATCAAGAGTACTGGATAGTACGTGTACACCACTCTTGCAGTCTGACGATGTTTCCTGTGTGCCCTAAAGAGTAGACTGAGCGGACATCTCGCGAAAAACCGTAGATTTTATTATAAAAAGAAAGACGGAAAGAAAGAGAGAAGGAAGCAAGAAAGAAGTATTTATTGCGGAACAAATAACAATAGCTAACAATAGCTAGCAAAAGTATCTCAAAGTAAGCAAAAATCGCGCTAAAGAAAATTCCGATAAGAAATAAAAATTTTGAAGTTTTCCCAAGGTATAAAATTTATGTAGTTGTTACGAAAACGTCAGTTGTAGAGGAGACCCGTGCTTAGCAGTGAACCATATAAAGACTGATTTGATTTTCAAAATAGCGTTACTCTGAAGGGATAGGCAAATACCTATATTAATAGCCGCCTTCCCCAAGTTTTGTCTTTAAATTCCTCGTACTAAAGAGGTCTTTACTATTTCTCGGGTAAATATCCAACCGCTCATCCCTTACTCCATCCCCCATCGCAGCATGCTCTGTGTCTGCAGTGTTTCGCGTTATAGCCACCCGAGCGCCAGACACTACCCGCAAACACTCCGACGCTTCTCGAGTGTGTTCTACCTGTTTCCTACTCGCGGCTTTTCCAATTGTCTTTCACTTTTACAGCGCTTACTCACTCTACGTCATCGGAAGGTTAAAAAAAATACATATTTTTTTAAGAATTTTTATAGGATTTGTTGGGAAATTATATGCCTTGTTGATAAGTCTTCTTCTTCAACAACCCATATACGCCCACTGCTGAACACGGGTCTCCTCTACCATTGAGAGGGTTTAGGCCATAGTCCACCACGCTGGCCTAGTGCGGGTTGGCGGACTACACACCTAAGAAATTCCTAAGAACTTTTTAGATGTGCAAGTTTTATCACGATGTTTTCCTTCACCGTTAAAGCAAGTGATAATTCAATGTGATGTCAATGTGTGTGATAAGTAACGGTTTACAATTAACAAAACAAAATGTAACAAAAATAGACATTTAAATTATGGTTAAAAATTAACGATAGGTCATATTAGAAGATTCTTAAATGGCATCAATTGAATTAGGAAACCGAGACTAGATTATTGGGGGCTTGGATACCTAGGTCAAACAATGTGTTTTTGCGTTGTCCATTGGGAAATGTCTCTGTAACAGAACCGGGAAATATAGCTGTTACTGATAATGTTCTCGTTAACTTGAGCCTTTTGATCTGAGTGTAGTCAATTTACAACCTTTACAATTTTCATCATATACTTTACGCCAGTACAATTTTTAATATTGTATTAAGTATAAACAAATGAATAGAGTCGAAACTATGTATGCGACTGTTCGGTATAGTTACTTAATAGCGCCAATCTTTTCGTCTCTATCAATAAGAAATACCTTCTTGCCATCATACAAGCTTCATAATTCCCAGCCCCAAAAGGACCCAAGGGTAGTTAAATCCCTGCAGTGCCATAGGAAAGGTTCTCAGCAATCAGTAGGGGAGTGTTCAGACGCGTCGTTATCCCAGCATCGCATCATTGCTTTTACAAACAGACTCCCGTTGTTTGCGTCTTGTACTTACATTGTTAATCCTGTAAACGGTTTTATTGTAAATAATAACTTTTTTACCCTCTCCATGGAGGCCCGTGCGTATGAGATGTACCTATACCTAATATAATAAATGTTTTTGTGGTCCACCAATACTTATTTCGGGTCTGGATGTTTGTGAGACCGAAAGTCTCTCGTAGTTTCTGATACCCACGACACAGGACTTGTGATCTTGTTTTGGATATGAAATATGTATTCGTATGTGACTGTTGGGTGTATTTTTTGATTATTTAGTAATACAGGCTGTATAAAGATCGATGGTATTGAATGTAGTGATTGTTATGAAAACGATTTTTTTTTCGTAGAGATTTTAACATAATTGTGTGTGTTATCATTGAAGCTATTACCTTAGCTTTCGATCACGGTCTTTATACATACTTCATGTATATCGGTCCATATCAAACCGTCTATAACTTCGGGAGTACCGTATAATGACATGTTTCAGTAAAGTTCCCCAACCCTTAGACGTGATTCTGCATGGCGACGAAATTCTAAAGCCCCTTCTTACTAAGGACCCTTGGATACTTACACCCGCCGACTTCGGTCGTTGGAGGAATGTAAACATTGCTTTCTTATACCGCTTTGCTTCAAACTAAATATATGAATAACCCAAAGAGTGCGATACATATTTCGGACGGTACACGAAGATACAAGTCTTGTGTCGTGGTTATCAGAAATTACGAGAGACTTTTCGGTCTCACAAACACCCAGACCCAAAACAAACATTTGTCTCGGTGTATGGATCGAACCCGCAGCCAGCTGATTCTCACGCTTGTGTTTAGCTAACTGAGAAACGAGATTATAGCTATAATTACTATAGCGTCGGTCAAAAAAAAATTGAGACTATAATTATGAAAAAACACGAAAAGTTTTTATAATGTAAAAACAATAATATATTTCATTTTTATTTAATCAGTGGCGGTACTTCCACAGAGGCCGAAAAGCTGATTTTATCCTTCAAAATTCCGAATAATAATTTAAAAAATTAAAATTTTTATTCAACAAAAACAATTTGATATATAAAGGAGAATATGTTTTTTTTTTTTTTTTACGAGAGGAAAGCACCTTAAGCTCCCCTGTTCGGTACCTCGGGGGAGGCCCTGAGGGGTATGTCGGGGTCTCTGGCTACGCCAGCATACCGACTAAAACCTCTCGGTGACCATCACGCGCATTTAGGGCGGTTTTACGGCATCTCAGGGCAGAGGTGCCCTAAATGATCCGCTGCCGCCCAGCGCACCGTCCAGTTATGGACCCCTCCAAATTGGGAGGGCTTGGTATGCCCTCCACTTACTCAATTTGGACGTTCACCTTTTGTGAACGTCCGCGACAGTTAAGAGGCCACGCCCTCTGCCGCCAATCTCGGGGTTGCTATCATAGGGTACCGCCCCCGCAGTACGCCCAGCAACCCCAGTTTCCCCTGTTAGTCGCCTCTTACGACAGGTAGGGGATACCGTGGCGGAATTCTTACACCCCCAATCCACAGGGTGGGGACGCCGGATCAGCCGAACTCGGTCACCCGGCGTCTCCTTCTTTGCTGGCGGCGGCGGCGGGCGGGATCGTTCTGCTCACGAACCCGCCCCGCGCTCTCCTTTTGAGACATTACGGTCTCACAAAAGGAGAGCATCGCCTGCCACGACCTCTGACTCTCGACCATGGAGGGAATCACGGCCGACAGTGAGAGGTCCACTCCAATGGCTGCGCGGAGTGCGCTTCGTTCTTCGTCCCAGGCTGGACAGTCCGATAGAGTGTGCTGGGCTGTATCCTCCGGATAGTTGTCACAGTGGTGACACATGGCGGTCTCTTCTTTTTTGGCCACCCGCCACAGGAACCAGCCAAAACAACCATGTCCCGACAGAACCTGTGACAGGCGGAACGTCATCACGCCGTGGCGCCTGTCCAACCACTGGTTGAGGACAGGGCGCACTGCCGCGACGGTCCACACCCCAGCACTCGGACTGACCAGCCGAGAACGCCACTCCTCCACGGCGGCCAAGCGTAGGGAGGCCCTTGTGGCCTCCAACTCTCTTGGGGCCGGTCGTTCCCCTCGTCGAGACGCCTCCTCTCGCCAGTGGTAAACTGATGAGAGGGCCCTGGCGTCAAGATCCCAGGGAAGGAAACCGGCCAACACACAGGCCCCCTCGTGGGAAATCGTGCGGTAGCCCCTAATCATACGCTGCGCAACTACCCGCTGCGGTTGCCGCAGAAGGGTCACACAGCGTTTGTTCAGGGACTCGGCCCAAACGGGGCAACCGTATAGGGCCATTGACCGCACGACTCCCGCGAACAATCTTCGGCAAGGGACGCCGGGACCTTCGAGATTGGGCAGCAGAGTAGACAAGGCACCTGCTGCCCTAATTAATTTCGGCCTTAGTCTGCCAAAATGGGCGCAGAAATTCCACCGACTGTCTAATACGACACCAAGATATTTCATCGTGGAGCCGATGGGGATTTCTACGCCCTCCACCGTCAGACTGGCCCCTGCAGGTGGCTTTTTTCGAGGCCCGTGGAAGCACATAGCCTCGGACTTCTGAAGAGCCACCGCGAGGCCGAGCCGCCGGATCCTCCTCACCACGTGGCTAGTGCCTAACGTGGCAAGGTTGACGGCCTCTGGAAAGGTCCCGGCACATGCTGTCACCAGCGTGTCGTCGGCGTAACAAACTACGCCGACACCCCGGAGATTGGCTCGGGTACGACTGGGTGCTCCGTGGTGCCAAAGGAGAATATGTTAACAAAGCAATAAACTATATTCCTCAATTAATGTGCAACGATTTTGGGCTTTTATGAAAATACCGCCACTTAATCTTAATTTTGTGGGTTTTTAACGCAAATGGATTTATAATCACCCTAGCTATCACCAGCCATAGTTTTCAATCACGATCTTTATACACCGTTTATAAATTTTATCTGTACCAAAAATAACATACTTCCGTTTTCCGACGTCAATACGCTCGTTCATGACGTCACATCCGTCATCAAAGACGTCTCAGTCATTGCCCAAGGCTGGCAAATAGAACTCGAATTTCCATATTATATTGAACGTAGAAAAAAGGCTTTAGTATTCAGATCGGCTGGCTTTATCAAAGACAATCTACCCTTTGATATCTGAGCAGCGAATGTCGACGCGGGAAGGTGGGCATAGACTAGGAGCTAGCCTATGGTAAAACGAAACTTATGGTTAGACGAAAATCAAGGGACGATTGGCTGTCATTTATGTATAGTGAAGAGAGAATAAAATACTTGATTTTAACTGACACTAAGATTTGTTTTCATTTATTTAGAAGATATCAAAACAATTACAGTAAAACATGTAAAGTAAAAAAAAAAACTTCCAAAGAACCCCAAATTCCCAGCTGTCCTAAATTTTCGAATAGTAATATTTAAGCTATAAATCATAGCAATTTGTCATATTAACAACACACCATTAACGTGTAACGCTTTCGGACTTCTACAGAAGTAAAACCACTAGTTATAATTGATGTTTTTCATCTCTTTTTCATATAAAGATATTAAAAATCAGCCGAGCTCTGCACGATTCGTCAGGAACTAAAAAGGCTGTGGCACTAAAACGTGCCGGCCCTGAGGATTTATTTGAGGGAGAAATGATCGTGAATCACGGACGCTGCCGCTTCCATCCGCTTCGTTATTTCAGTTTTTCTTCATAGACTGGAATTTCGTTTCATTGCTTTCACTGGACACCTAGAATTTTAGAGTTATAAGTTTTTTGAACGAATGTGTTCAAATGATATCCATTTATATCGCCAATGCGGCGTGTTAAACCCGTGATCGAAATCTAAGACGGTGAAAGAAATCATCGTAAGGAATTCATGTTGCACACACCTCTAACTTTAATTATGAATTAAAGATGAAAAGATAGAGATTAAAACACTCTTTATTTCTTCTTCTTCTTCTTCAACAACCCATATCCGCCCACTGCTGAGCACGGGTCTCCTCTACCATTGAGAGGGTTTAGGCCATAGTCCGCCACGCTGGCCTAGTGCGGGTTGGCGGACTACACACCTAAGAAATTCCTAAGAACTTTTTAGGTGTGCAGGTTTTATCACGATGTTTTCCTTCACCGTTAAAGCAAGTGATAATTCAATGTGAATACACACATAACTTCGAAAAGTTAGAGGTGTGTGCCTGGGGTTCGAACCCGCGACCGCCGAGATTCTCGACCGCGCGCCTAAACCTCGAGACCATCACTGCTTTCTCTTTATTTTGCACCATTGAAACTTACTAACAAATACAAAATAATAGACACTTATTTTAGCGATGAAGGAAAATATTATGAGGACACCAGAAACCTAGAAATACTTAGGAATTTCTTAGGTGGTAAACTATGGCCTAAACCATCTCAGTTTTAGAAGAGGCCTATGCCCAGCAATGAGACTTACATGGACTGATAATTCTACGAAAAAAATTATGAATCCCAAGACCCCTCCACAATAACTTTTAATACCCCGGAAACCACACATCTGTTACTAAAAACATACTAACATGATTTACGAAATCTAATCGAAAATACAGCAAATGCGAGATAATAACACAATACTTTTACACTCGTACGTCAGGGTTGATACATTACTGTCCACCGCAATTGATTTATAGAGTAATAAAGTGGGAAGTACAGGCGGTAGCGACAGCCGTATATTATGGTATACCCTTATGAGGAATTTTTTGTTGCCTGTGAAGTGTTTATATCCGGGAATATCGTGGACTTATGTTTAAAAAAAGCAGTGATGGCCTCGAGGTTTGGGCGCGCGGTCGAGAATCTCGGCGATCGCGGGTTCGAACCCCAGGCACACACCTCTGACTTTTCGAACTTATGTGTGTATTCACATTGAATTATCACTTGCTTTAATGGTGAAGGAAAACATCGTGATGAAACCTGCACACCTAAGAGTTCTTAGGAATTACTTAGGTGTGTAGTCTGCCAACCCGCACTAGGCCAGCGTGGTGGCCTAAACCCTCTCAATGATAGAGGAGACCCGTGCTCAGCAGTGGGCGTATATGGGTTGATGAAGAAGAAGAAGAAAATATTTATATATTAACACTATCTTGTTTGTTACGTGCGACACACATACAAGGATTGCTGATGACCACAATGGCCCGGTTACCCAAAATCGCTGATGCTTCGTCGTTCCACATACGGATCAAGGCCGCGTAAACGCCGACTCCGCGACCTCAATTATTAGTTATAAGTTTACTATATATATATTGTTATTATTGTAGAAAGATATAATTCTTGTATCTAACATCGATCAAGAAACTAGTATCTAGTTAATAAATTAGTATTATAAAATTTTTGGTTTTTTTAAGTCCTTCGGCTGTGACTAACGTAATTGGCGCAGTCGGTAGGATTCTAGAGTCAGTGCGTGGCGGTCATAGGTATCAAAAATCGTTGCCTAGCTTGACTCCGCATAGTCGCTGGCGGGCTCTTAAGCCATCGTCTGGAATCCGAAACCTACGAGGGCACGGCCGGGGACGTACTCAAACATCAGTACAAAGAAAAACCAACTTATGTAAGTACTCTGAAATTTTATCCTAAGTGTTGCCTCCTGTCTCCAAAATTTTCCATCCAAGGAATAAAGGGGAGGAATCTGTCTCTTCAAGACAGATTCATAGGAACTTCGCTTTAGATAATAGTAGGAATTTAGATAGTAATAGAAATTTAGGAAGTGATAATAATTTAGATAAAATGACATTTGACCCGGACAATATCTATAAGGCCCTACGGCCGGTCCCTGAGTTTGATGGGAACCCAAATGTCCTAACTAGGTTTATACAAATCTGTGACCAAATAGTGGCACAATACATGAAAAACGAACCGTCATATCAATTAAGTAATCTGTGTCTCATAAACGGAATTTTAAATAAAATCACGGGTCCTGCCGCCAGAACAATAAATTCTAACGGCATTCCTACAAACTGGCTAGGTATTAAAAACGCCTTGATAAATAATTTCGCAGACCAAAGGGATGAAACCGCCCTTTATAACGATCTTTCTCTCGCAACTCAAGGCAATGATACACCTCAAGAATTCTACGACAAATGCCAGACCTTATTTAGTACAATTATGACATATGTGTCCTTACACGAATCAGTTACAACCACGATAGAGGCTAAACGCGATCTTTACCGTAACTTGGCTAAGCAAGCCTTCGTAAGAGGGTTAAAAGAACCCCTCGGGTCACGTATTTATTTATTTATTTATTTACACTTCATACATAACATGTACAGGTGGACATAATGCCTGAGGCATTCTCTTACTGTCGAACCTTGGGTGGTGCAGAGATTAAAGGCGTAGGTGCGTAAATGATTTTATGAAATTAAAGTACATTAATTTTAAGATGTAATATAATAAACATACAATATACAAAACATAAATATTTATATAATACTAATACATGAATACATACATATAATATATATACATACATATATACACATATCAATGTGATGAATCTGCTATTCTGTTTGATAGCAACTTCCGAACTCTCAACTTGAACGAGTAACGACTCGTGCACGTCCTGATCTCTGAGGGAAGCGCATTCCAGAGGAGTATCGACTGTACCGGAAAGGAGGAATGAATAAAGTCTGAAGTATGAGGTGGGCAAAGAAGAAGTAGATTATTTGAAGATCGAAGATTTTTCTCGTGACTGGAATGTAGATATTTAAAGTAGGAGGCTATATATGAAGGTGTATTAGGAGATGTAAGGAAAGAAAATAGTGTAGTAAGAGCTCGAAGATTTCGGCGCTCACGAATAGGCAGCCACTTCAGTTGGGACCGGAAGGAAGACACATGGTCGTATTTACGGAGATTGAATATGAATCGAATGCAGTTATTTAGAAGTCGGTCGAGTTTATTGAGCTGATCTGCATTCAGGTCAAAATAGCACATGTCACCATAGTCTATGATAGGAAATATTAAAGTTTGTACAAGCATTGTCTTGGTCCCTGTCGGAAGAAAATTTTTGAGGCGATAAAGAACGCGGAGTATATCGGTTACTTTTCGGCAGACATGAGTCACTTGAGCTTTCCAGTTCAGGGTGGAGTCAATATTAAGTCCAAGATTCTTGACGGTCGAACTTAAAGCAATTACTGCGTTATTGTAAATAATAGGAGGCAGAACAACGTTATCTAGCTTTCGTATTTGCCGTTGACTTCCTACAACAATGGCTTGACATTTGGCGGGGTTTACCGAGACGCCAAAATTTTCGGACCATTTTTGAATAAGTTCCAAATCTTTGTTCAACTTACTTATTACATCTGATATTGACTCCACCCTAGCCTGGGCATACAATTGCAAGTCATCGGCATACAGATGATACGAACACTGAAGATTTTGTGTTATGAGATTTATAAATACTGAAAATAATAATGGAGAAAGAATGCCACCTTGAGGAACGCCAGTGTCGAGCTTAAGTAAATTTGACGAAGTTAAACCGACACGCACCGACTGCTGACGCCCCTGAAGATAAGTTGAGAGCCAGTCCAGTGCATCTGATGAGATCATTAGATAGGATAGGATAGAAAGTAGGATGTCGTGACTGACGGTATTAAAGGCGTTTGAGAAGTCCACCAAAACCACTACAGTGACTTTGGTATCCTCCATGCCCGCCCGTATATCGCCAGTCACTTTAAGAAGCGCGGAGACAGTGCTGTGTCCGGGTCTGAAGCCTGATTGATAAGGGCTCAGCAAATTGTTTTGATACACAAACCTGGACAATTGTCTGTGAGCACAGGCTTCGAGCACCTTGGACAAGAACGGAAGAATGGAAATTGGACGAAAATGGTTGGGTAAAGATGGGTTAGGTATTTTAGGAAGAGGAAATATGATAGCGGTTTTCCACGCAGTTGGAAAAATGCCTGCATTTAAAGAAAAATTAATTATATGTGTGATAGGGGAAAGGAGCCAGTCAAGGATTGCCAAGATCATGCGACGACTTATGTCGTCACAGCCAGTGGCATTGGATTTAATGGAAAGGATTATCTTTTTAATCTCGCCCGATGCAACTGGAGAAAAATGGAATTGATCAATACATGGACGAGGAAGTTTGTCCAAATACTCCAGTGTACGACATTTGGCTTGATGATCCATAGGTACGGTTGTTGTGAAATGGATGTTTATATCATCCAAGCCAATAGTCTTCTGGAAATCAAGATTATTTTGCTTGCCTATACCGAGCGTCTTTAAAAATTTCCAAATATCAGCAGAGCGGGAAGATGAAATATTACTGAGAATATGGCGGCGTTTGGCATTGCGTATCAACTGGTTGCATCGATTCCTTGCAATCTTGTACGCGTTCCATTTGTTCTCCGATCGGTCCTTCCGAAATTTCCGATATACCCGGTCCCTCCGTCTCATCGCCGCACGCACCTCGTCCGTCATCCATGGAGCAGGCGGACGTTTGAGTTTGATCTTCTTAACTGGAGCATGTCGATCAAAGAGAGAAGAAATAGTGTTATTAAAGATACAAACTTTTTCATCGACTGTGTTTGCTGTGTTCAGATGTTCCCAGTTCAGCTCAGCGGCATCTTTGCTAAGCTTGTCTTGATCCATACGACCAAAACAACGCATGTACAGAACTTTAGGTGGGGATTTGGGAGGTTTTAAGGCATACGACAAGTAAATGAGGTCATGGTGAGAAAACCCAGGGGCTTGAAATTGACCATGTTGCGATACAAAGGAAGGGGAAGAGGTGAGGATAAGATCAAGCAAGGTGCTTTCTCCATCGTTGTTATGGTGAGTGGGCTGTAGTGGAAGGATATGCAAGCTGGCGGATTCAATGATATCAAGGAGTTTACGGGAGCGGAGGGAATGCTGGGCTAGGAGGTTGGTATTGAAATCGCCCATGATGACGTAATGTGCATATTGAGACCCTATAGATTCCAGAACCGTTTCGAGACTGGAGAAGTAATCAAGAGATGGGGGACAGTATACAACGCCCAGTACAGTTTTTACTCCCCTGAAACAAACCTCTAAGAAAAGATACTCAGCAGGAGCATTACTATCTGAAACAGAGGAAGCAATAATTTTATAATCGAAGCAAGATCGAAGATATATTGCAACGCCTCCCCCTCTCCTGCCAATTCTGTCATTGCGAATAAGGCTAAAACCTTGCAGAGGGTATGCAGTGGAAGATAGTTGGGGTTTGAGCCAAGTCTCAGATATCAGGACGGCATGAGCGTTAACGTCCGTGAAAGTTACTGACAGTTCGCTGTAGTGACTTGGTATACTCTGCGCATTGATGTGGCAAACATTAAAAAGTGATTTAAATGGTTGATCAAAAGTTCTACGCAGAATATCACCTAGTCCATCGTCAATGGAGCAGAAACTATCATAGTTGTTTAAATCGTCAGAATTTGCAGAATGAAAAGAATCATCATCAGAATAATTCATAATTAGGTAAATAAAAATTAAATAATATATAAACAAAATAATGCAATAAGTTCAAGTAGTGATATATATTATAACTATATATATATAATATTTGAAGCAAAACGTACCAAGTGATGCTATACTTGCGTCTCTGCACCACCCGCCAGCTAATACACACATAAAAGTTTAAACTATAAATAAAAAAAAAACAAGTAACAAAACGTAAGTGACAAAATCACGACAGTTGCAATATCCGAACGCACTATTAATGTCAGTTGTCAATTAAACACCTGTCATCTGAGAATGATACATGGGGTAGTAACAAAAAATAAAATAAAATAATGACATACACATAAATTAATTGGTATCATGCGACTATGAATATCAAGACAGTTGTTGTTGTGTTATGTGTTGGACATTACAGTGCATTCGGAGTGTGGACAATAACATAAATTATTAGTTTTTACGTGATTTCACGTTGGAGATTGTGGAACTACATTGTCCAGTGCCGTTTCCAGCTGCAGCCTTGTTAATAGAGGGCTTAGCGTGCTGAGACGTTAATTTCTCGAGCTCCTCCATTGTGCTAATTTTTGCTGTACCATCGGCGACTTTAACAACGATGGTCCCGTCTTGCGTCCAGCAGGCCCTCATGCCGAAGTGTTGACGAGCCTTGGCGAAAATCTGCTGTCTGCTGCTGTATTCGATGTATGAGACCCGAGACAATTGAAAAGGCTCTGGAATTTGTCCAAGAAGAGATTAATATAATGTACCTACAGCAGCGAAATGATTCCGTACCTGAGCGACGTAACACTCCAGCACATCCGAGCACACCACATAAGGTACCATCCTTAGGTTTTAATATGAACATGCCTAAAATGTTTAGTGTACCTACCCCTAGTCCAGCGTGGCCGAAACCATCACCCGTATTTGCGCACCCTTATACATCGCAACAGGCACCCCAATGGCGTCCGAACGCCCAGATTTCTCATCCGCAGCAACGCATGCTTACATATCCCACGCGTACTCAGCAAATGTTCCGGGCGCCGCCGCCAAATCATAATCCGAATAACAGTTTTAGATTACCTCCTAAAAATGTACCAGTATATAATGCCGGGCCGAAACCCATGAGTGGTGTAAGCCATTACGTACCGAAGGTATTACCACCAACCTTAACGGGACGCGATTGGAGAGTTCACGGTAATCCTCCGCCATCAAACTATTTTAAAAGTAGGGAGATGAATTTTAACGAAATTGCAGATTACAACGATTATAACGATAGTTATTACGGCGAGTGTTATTATGAGCCATTTACATATCCTCCTTATTCGGAATATTACTGCGACATGAATCCGGAATATGAATACGCTATCGATCAGTCTCAATACGATCATACAAACGCGAATAATGTTACCGACGCGGAAGCGCAAAGCCCGGTTGATAATAAGCAGGATTTTTCCGAGGGCCGTTCCACGAAAGAACCAAGATAGAATTAAATCTACATTCCAAAAGGGAATTACGCTACGTACAAATAGCGGATCCCCCACTTAAGTTATTAGTTGATACCGGCGCGAATCAATCCTTTTTGAGCCCTGAAGCATGTGACAAATTTTTCCCCACTATTCCACGTGATTTTGATCCTTTCGAAGTTACTAATTCGCGAGGTACTAGCATACATGAACATTCAATTACCATCCCGCACTTTCAGGAATTTAATGAACAAAGATATGCGAAATTTTTCATATATAGATTCCATAATTATTTCGACGGACTTATAGGTTTGGACTTGTTAGAAAATTGTAACATAGATTTAAAGAATAATTTGTTAATTACGGAACATGCTTCAATACATCTCAAGTGCTATAAGTGTCGAAAATCGAACCCGTACGAAACGATCCCAGCCGGCTCATCCAAACTAATAAACGTACCGATATATGACTCGGAAGGTGACGTACATGTGCCCCAGCAAATAGTTTCTAATTGCATTATCCATGAGTGCGTTACTAAGGTCTCGGACAGAGTAGGCACGATTGAAATCGAAAACCCCACCTGTGACGATATTACTATTAAATTTGAACAACAACCGCGCATACAGGTATTTAATATCGAATGCATAACGCCAGGGCCGGATTCGGAACGTGTTAAAAATGTTTTAAATCGTTTGCGAACTGATCACTTGAACGTAGAGGAGAAATGCAATTTGGAAGCTTTGTGCAGACGTTACGCAGACGTATTCTATCTCGATGGCGAACCCTTAACGTTTACGAATAAAATTAAGCATAGGATTAGGACAACGGACGAATTACCGGTATATAGTAAAAATTATAGGTATCCATTTATTCATCGTCAGGAAGTTAGGGAACAGATTACTAAGATGTTGGAACAAGGCATTATTCGGCCATCCGATTCCGCCTGGAGCTCACCTATATGGGTAGTCCCTAAGAAAGTTGACGCTTCAGGGAAGCAGAAGTGGAGAATAGTTGTTGATTTTAGGAAGTTAAACGACAAGACCATAGACGATAGGTATCCGATTCCTAACATCACGGATGTTCTGGATAAACTAGGTAGATGCCAATACTTCACGACCCTGGACTTAGCATCAGGATTTTATCAGGTCGAGATGGACCCCGATGATATCCAAAAAACAGCTTTTAATGTCGAACATGGGCATTTCGAATTCTTACGAATGCCAATGGGCCTAAAAAATTCACCATCCACATTCCAACGAGTGATGGACAATGTGCTTAGAGGGTTACAAAATGAAATCTGTCTAGTTTACCTCGATGATATTATCGTCTTTAGTACATCCCTGCAAGAGCACATAGTAAATCTATAATAGAAAAAGTGTTCGACAGGCTACGTGACTCCAATTTCAAAATCCAAATGGATAAATCTGAATTTCTGAAGTTGGAGACACCATATCTAGGCCATATAATTAGTCGAGAGGGTATAAGACCTAACCCTGATAAAATAGCGGCTATTCAAAAATATCCACTGCCTAAGAGTAGCAAAGAAATTAAACAATTTTTAGGACTGTTAGGTTACTACAGAAAATTTATTCCGGATTTCGCACGTATAACTAAACCGATGACTAAATGCCTCAAAAAGACCAATAAGATAACGTTTGACCCCGAGTATATCGATAGTTTTGAAAAATGTAAGAATTTATTAACAAACGATCCGATATTACAATACCCGGATTTTTCGAAAGAGTTTAATTTAACAACGGATGCCTCTAATGTAGCGATAGGTGCCATCCTTTCACAAGGACCGATAGGTTCAGATAAGCCCATATGTTATGCGTCCAGAACTTTAAACGATAGTGAACAAAAATATAGCACAATAGAAAAAGAATTGCTTGCCATAGTTTGGGCAACCAAATATTTTAGACCATATTTATTCGGTCGTAAATTCAAAATTCTAACGGATCATAAACCCCTTCAATGGATTATGAATCTAAAAGAGCCGAATTCCCGGTTAACTCGCTGGCGGCTCAAGTTAAGCGAATACGACTATACTATAGTCTATAAAAAAGGCAAATGTAACACAAATGCCGATGCTTTATCACGAGTCCAAATTAATAATGAGGAAACAGACTCGATGCTCGTAAACCCCTCCGAGAGACCACCTAGTCGCGCTGATTCGTCAACTGAGACAGCTCACACTAGTAATGAAAACCCGATTCTTGAAGTTCCCATTACCGATGAGCCGTTGAATAAGTTCCATAGACAGATTTGTTTTACAATAGTAGGTGATATTAAACGACGAACAACAGCCACAAAACCATTCGACACACACACCCGTACTCACATTCAAGTATCAGAATCCAATTTAGAGCAAGACGTAGTAAATGCCATAAAGGAATACGTTAATCCGAAAGTAAAAACTGCCCTTAAAATAACACCCCCATTAGGGATGTATTCCATAATTCCGATCATACAAAATAATTTTAAAAGCTCTTCTATGAATTTAGTCTTAGCAAAGACTGAACTAGAAGACGTAAAAGAATATTTAAGACAGCAGGAAATAATTAAAAACTATCACGAGGGTAAGACTAATCATAGGGGAATAAACGAATGTTACTTATCACTTTCCCGGCGCTTTTATTGGCCGAAGATGAAAGAGGAGATAAGCAAATACATTAACGAATGCACAATTTGTGGACAGTCGAAGTATGATAGAAACCCTATCAGGCCACAATTTAACATCGTGCCCCCAGCCACCAAACCCTTTGAAATAGTACATATGGACTTATTTACCGCTCAAGCAGAAAAGTACCTAACGTTTGTCGATTCATTTTCTAAGTACGGGCAGGCTTATCATTTACGCGACGGAACTGCAATAAGTATTTTACAAGGATTATTAACATTTTGTACTCATCATGGGCTACCTTTAACTATAGTTACAGATAACGGTACAGAATTCACGAATCAATTATTTGCCGAATTTGTAAGATTACATAAAATTAACCACCATAAGACTTTGGCGAACTCACCTAATGATAACGGCATAATAGAAAGATTCCATTCCACTATAATAGAACATTTACGTATATTAAAGTTAAAGCAAAAAGATGAACCTGTCGTGAACCAAATGCCCTATGCGGTATTAGCGTATAACAGTTCAGTTCATAGTTTTACTAAGTGCAGGCCTCATGATATCATACGAGGTCATTTTGACCCCAGAGACCCCCTAGATATAGACCTGACAGCTCATCTTATGCAGCAGTATATTTTAAGCCACCGGGACCAGATGAAAGTAGTATATGATCTTATAAATAAATCCACCACGGTAGATCGCACTAACCTAACGTGAAGGATTTATCTTTAGAGTTAATTAAGTTAGAGAATACCTTAGCATTTATAAGTGCATCGAGCACCCATCATAGTATGTTAGAAATAGAAAATTTAGTTAATATAATAGGTAAGCTAAAATCCTTATACAACAAGGATCAAATATTGGACGCGGAGTTAAGAGAATATTATAATATAATTAAACCAGGATTCTATTACATAGATAAAAGAATAGTCATTATTTTTAAATTTCCCATAGTCTCCCCAGATAATTTCGAGTTGTATAGGCTTTCCATTGTTCCTAATAAACACCACCAGACCTTTATCCCTTCATATCCTTTTATGGCAACTAATGGGATAAGTTTCATGTACATGGAGGCTGAATGCCCGAAGTTCGATCGTCGACATCTTTGTGAGGAGAGCATCAATCATCAGCCCCGAGGCCATGCCGACTGTATCCAGAGTCTCATCGGAAACCAGCCCCTACATAAATCATGCCAGCCGACGGAAATCGTTCTCACCAGAGAAGCTATGGAGCAGCTAGATGATCAACACTATACAATCGTCATCCCTAAACCAACAAAGGCTGAACTGAAATGTAGACGCCAGGACTACGTAACGCTAAGCGGAAGCTACCTCGTCACGATTCCTCTGAAATGTTCGCTGCGCACCGACGAATTCACCCTTATTAACATCAATGGACAAATTAAAGGACAGCCGCTGAAAATAGCAAACATACCGAATGGCTACCTTACAAGAGATGATACCAGCATCCCTCATCTTGAACTAGCATCAATCAACTTGAAAGGACTACATGATATTGAAGATAAGATTCAAGCCCAGCATCCAGTAAATTTGGACCATGCTATATATCATACCACAATACCTCTCTACACTGTGGTACTAGTTATAACCGCAATAAGTATTGGAGTTACTGCACGCCGTTATCTCAAAAAGTCTAAAGGATACAAGCCCTCACTATCTGAAAAGGACACCCCATCCAGCGAGGATCAAATATATGCAACCCCTGAAACAAGAAAAATTCAGACATCCACCCCAGCAACATTTTCGCTCAACGTTCTCAAATAGTTGCTGATCTGAGGGGGGAGGTGTTACGTGCGACACACATACAAGGATTGCTGATGACCACAATGGCCCGGTTACCCAAAATCGCTGATGCTTCGTCGTTCCACATACGGATCAAGGCCGCGTAAACGCCGACTCCGCGACCTCAATTATTAGTTATAAGTTTACTATATATATATTGTTATTATTGTAGAAAGATATAATTCTTGTATCTAACATCGATCAAGAAACTAGTATCTAGTTAATAAATTAGTATTATAAAATTTTTGGTTTTTTTAAGTCCTTCGGCTGTGACTAACGTAATTTGTTACAAAATAAAAGAAGAACTAAATATAAAAATAACAAGAAACAACAGGCGGTCTTATCGCTCTAGGCAATATCTTACAGACAAAATATTATAAATTAAAGTGTGGGTTTCAAGGTATAGGTTATGGCTTCTGGATTTCGATTTTAATAATGCAAATTCAAACAGAAATTGTCTCTGAAAAAACGCATCACTGAATCACCCAAAGTTGGACTGGCAGGATATGCTTTACCGCCCTGTGGATTGGGGGTGTAAGAATTCCGCCACGATATCCCCTACCTGTCGTAAGAGGTGACTAACAGGGGTACTGGGGTAGCAGGGCGTACTGCGGGGGCGGTACCCTATGATAGCAACCCCGAGATTGGCGGCAGCGGACGTGACCTCTTAACTGTCGCGGACGTTCCCGAAAGGCGAACGTCCAAATAGATTAAGTGGAGGGCATACCAAGCCCTCCCAATATGGAGGGGTCCATAATTGGACGGTGCGCTGGGCGGCAGCGGACCATTTAGGGCACTTCTGGGCTCTGGCCCTGAGATGCCGCAAAACCGCCCTAAATGCGTGTGATGGTCACCGAGAGGTTTTAGTCGGCATGCTGGCGTAGCCAGTGACCCCGACATCCCCCTTACGGCCTCCCCCGAGGTACCGAACCGGGGAGCTTAAGGCGCTTTCCTCTTGTGATAAAAAAAAAGGATATGCTTTAGGCATTAACCTTTTTTTACAATAATTGTATTTGAGATGTATATAATGATGATGAGTTGACAAAAATACTTATAATTATATTCCCCCAACCGTCCTTTAACGGGTATAAATGTAAATAAATATAAGGGATATATTAAAATGTGTCATTACAGAGAACGTTCGCGACGGCTCAGGAATTTTAATATTATGTAAAGTGTCTTATCCATCGTCAGCTATGCGTTTATTGGATATTTGATGGCCTCGAGGGTTGAGCGGTCAATAGTCTCGATGATAGCGGGTTCAAACCTCAGGCACATACTTCTGACTTTTTCAAGTTTTGTGTGAATATTCATAATTTATTGTCGCGTATAACGGGAAAGATATTTATTTGAGAGCTTCTAAGAAACTATATAAAGCGTTATTAGCATCGTGAAGTCCCAAAAAAAAAAGGAAAACGTACAATTCTGCACACGTATCTTCTTTTCCAAGACAAAAATCTCTAGTAATAAGCGTAAATATGCCAAACGTGCAAATATGCTCAAAAATGTTTTTACAGGAATATCGCTCAAAATAGCTCTAGTTGGAATACAGGAAAATTTTATTACAAACAGTATTTGGCTTGCGCAGTACATTAACTTTTTATGTTTTTAATGTTAAATATGGTTTTTACCCCTTCACTTTGTTTACTAGATATTAATAATGAGAATGCGAAAATAAAAAAAAAAAAACAGAATAATTATAGGAAAATATTTGGAAATGTGAGTTGCGTAGTCAGTAGATGTAATGTATTATGGAAAATATATTATTTTGAACAACCTTTTTCTATGCAATAGTGGGCTGACAATATATTTTTTTACGTTCAGTATCGAAGATTATTTAAGATGGTAACTACAGAAAATAAGATTTTGACAAATATTTCAAAAAGTGTGTATAAAAAATCCTAAATTAATTTTCAACGACTTGAAAACCCTTTTAATCCCATTTCATACCTAATACTCTTTCATTATTGTACTCTATCATTGTCAATCCTGGCTCAAAAATTTATTGAATGAAGGCTGAATAATCCCAAAATCCGTGCCTGGCTACTATCCAGCGCTTACCAAGACAGCTCTAACAAACGTAGTTAATAACTGCAGCAAACCACATCTCACGTTCCAGGTGCAACCTTAATCGATTATCTAGCATTCGTGGGAATGTGAGGGAATGGAACGGACGATATTGCCATCTCGCTCCCACTCATAGCTCTAGATTCTGTGGAGTAAGCCGAATTGAATCTTGGATGGGTGTAATTTTGTCATATATCTGCAGAATGTCAGCTTCAAATTGGAGTGGTGATATTCGTATGAATGTTATTGATATTGCATTTTGTTCGGTTGTATCTAACGCGTGTTTTTTGGGTCGTGTCATCCATGCTTTGATAGGAAAGTAACTCTAATGCAATATACTAGTTCTGTAGTGGAGATAGATAAGACCTTAGGATGGATATGAGGTACTTTTTCTGCGGAATTATACTGGGGTAGATCAGAGTTTAACGCAATATAAAATGTATTCATAAAACATTGCTCAGAAATGGATGGCAGGCGTAATACAACGTTTAGCTCTAATAAACTCAGGTAGATAAGCAGACAACTACTTCTGACCTCAAACTATTTTTTACAAGTATTTATGTGTATCTATATGTTTTTCGTATATGTTTTAAACTTTTATTTTATAGTTGTTTTGTACACTCTGCCCTTCCAGTAAATCCCTTCAGAAAGACTTTGTTGAAAAGATGGCTACGTGCGTTAAGACTGCCGTTTGTACCTTTCCATGTTTACTTCTTTTTTCTATAATTAATAAGTTTACAAGTGCAGTGATGGCGTCGAGGTTTGGGCGCGCGGTCGAAAATCTCGACGGTCGCGGCTTCGAGCCCCAGGCACACACCTCTGACTTTTCGAAGTTATTTGTGTATTCACATTGAATTATCACTAGCTTTAACTCTGAAGGAAAACATCGCGATGAAACCTGCGCACCTAAAAGTTCTTAGGAATATCTAAGGTGTATAATCCGCCAATCCACACTAGACCAGCGTGGTCTTCTTAGGCCTAAATCCTCTCAATGGTAAAGAAGACCCGTGCCTAACAGTGGGAAGTTTACGGGGTGACAATAAAAATACACACCAAAAATCCCTTCAAGCTTTGAAAAGTTCTATGTCCGTCCCTGGAGTAAGCACTAAGATAATAAACGAGCTATAAATAGACAAGTCTAGACGAAACAACGGGCTGTGACGAAACAATGGATTACGGAGCATAACCACGTCTGGAATAGTTTAAGCGTTCTCAAACTTCAATTTGACGTAGTTTTTATTTTTAGGAGCTGTTTAGACATTAATTAATCACGAAATTAGAGACTTATATTCATCATTTATCAGCCCATACGTTCCACTTCTTAGCGATTCATTGTGACGATTACGATTGTGAATACACACATAACATCGAAAAGTCAGAGGTGTGTGCCTAGGGTTCAAACCCGCGACCGCCGAGATTCTCAATCGTGGGCTTAAACCTCGAGGCCATCACTGTTTTTTAGAGAGTTGGTAATGAAAAACAGCTTTTTTAAGTATGAGATAAATAGACACTGACTAAACTATCGAAAATCGTCCACATACGCCCGTAATCTCGGGGAGATAGAGGTGCATTTCTACACCCAATTATCGATTAATATATACAATAATTTACTATTAAGTGTCACGGAAAGGTTTTAAGCGGATTTTCGGATACTTCTCATGATTTTTCTAATTTTACGACTCACACAAATATCTACATAATTATAATGCACTCATTTTTTTCTTAAATTATGTCTCTCCTCAAGCCCAAAAAATCACAAGCTAAAAAATTTTCTAAATCTATTTAAAAAACAAAAAAGCAACAATCGTTTTTTTCTAAAACTTCAAGCCCAATTACCAAATGGCTGGAGCGAATGTAAAATGAACAAGTTATAACCAGGTGGAGTAATGGAGCCAAATGGGGCTGCGTTAAAGTTCATCAGAGTACAAATTGGTTGTCCACGACTTTTAGTTTTTGAACGTTTTCACCGGGCGGCGGCAAATTGCGAAGTTACACCGCAGCGCGTAACTTTTGACGGACCCAATGCTGCCAACTGTTTACTAAAGAGGTTTTATTACGGTATGTCAGTTAAAATGGAAGCGTTTTGTTTACGTTCTGTGTTAGTGTTTTGGCGGTAAACTAGGTGCATAAAGTTTTAACATTTGAAAAAATAAAGTAGGCAAATATTTGCTGTTTTGATAAACAAAATTATGCGCAAAATTGTTTGATGACTCTCATTTGATGCAATTTTTAATACCGTGGTCATTCCACGAAAACTGTTACTACAAAAATACGAACCTTACCTCTTTTTAATATTAGAATAAATTAAAAACGCCGGACATAACTAACTGAGCATTGTATCGAATTTATATTAAAACATACCCTATGTCTTTCCCCGAAATCCAATTTATCTACTAAAAATCACCCAAATCGGTCCAGCGGTTTAGGCATGATAACGTAACAGACAGAAAGCCAGAATTTGGTAGACTAAGGCCTAAACTCTCTCAGTTATAGAGGAGTCCCGTGCTCAGCAGACATACATACACACTTACATAATATATGGGCTGACGATGATTAATTTCAGTGGCGGTACTTCCATAGCAGCGCAGTAGTAGTAGTAGTAATTTCAAATTTGACCAAACTCCTCACTAGATTTTGCTAAATATTACAAAATCCTTCTACCCTAACCAAGTATATTCATGTCACAGAGGAACTAGACAATTAAGTGTTGAATTTACAACACAACGAGTAAATAACAACGGCTTGCAGTATGTCGGGACCTCTGTAATCCCGTAACAATGCGAAATTAGTACCCGACAAATGCAGAGACGAATTTCGGCGTACGAGACCTTCTGCTACCCTACTTAATTGCGCTTTGGAGACGGTTCGCGTTGAAATCTGTAACAAACGGTGTTTTGAAGAGTAAGTGTCTGTAGTAAGCGGAAAATGGATTTCATAACCATGTTTTTTCATTGTATAATTGATTATTATAATTTTATAAAAATGGCAAAAAATCAAGTCCGTTCGTTGTATGGGAGACGCAATGAAATATTTGTTTCATTTGTTTTTTTTTTGTATTTCTTATTATGGCGGCAACCATGACATATGAAATAATTTAAGTGAATTTTGATTTGAAGTAATTGTCGTTTACCTAATTATGTTATTAACCTATAGTTTTCATTTAAAGGTCTTTTTTAGATGGAAACGGTATAAAAAATACTCCAAAAATGTTATATTCATTTCTCCAACATTTTCTAAACAAAAGCTGTAAGTGATTGCCTAAACTACGTGTGCAGATAATACCTTTCGTAACTGAAGCACAGACCTGTGTTTCGAGCCGGACCATTAAATACAATTACTACAAGACCTAGACGTTACCTAATGACCTAGCGTTAAATCAAGCCTCCCTAAATGCAAGGATGTATGGGTCAAAATGTGGATTAGGGTTTTCTGTTAATAATCATTTACAATCGCCAAAGGAGAAAGCTGAAGCAGTTTTGCTTGTTGTATTTTGAGTATTAACAAGGTAGATGTTACTGGACTTATTAATACTTTCTGCTTTTATATGGGTAATCATGTTTCAATCAACAGCGCTTAATTCGTCCACTGCTGGACATAGGCCTCTCTTATGGCACGCCACTGGGCTCGGTCTTCATCATGTTTAGGAGGCGATAAAAAAAATATAAGTTCTTTAAATCCTTTATATACAGGACTGATATATTATACTAACATATTAGAATAAATAAGTAAATAGGAATACACATAAGACAAAATACCAAGATGGAAAACTAATATATAAAAAATAGTAAATAATAGTTACTTCGATTACAAACAAAATTATGAAAATATGCGATAGTGACGAAAATTAGCAGTACAAAACCATTACAAATCATTGGAAAAGCCGTACCTATTGAGTCTATACAACAAACACAAAACAGCTCCAATTACAAAGGAAATTAGCGCACCTAAACTGCTTACCGATACGCGAATAATCTCCCGCCCAATATCCACCTATCTATGACTGTGCGACCGCCATACATAAATCTACCCGCATTTTGGCAAAACGACAACACCGCAACCCATATTAACAACGCTTCGTACACGGGTTAATGTTTCAACCCGTGTTTTTCGGACTTGAAACGAGTAATTCGGGTATTTTAGCCGGTACTCCTATGCCACCACCGTACCAAGGAAACACTTATTACAAAAACACTAAACTTTACCGTTCGTACATGAGTGTAAATTTAAAACGCCTGCTATCGCTTTCTTAGCAATGTTAGTGACTGTGTTGTATATATTAGGTCCTGCTTCAGCTAGGGTAATTTTGATAGAGTCCGTATTTTATGTCATTTCCTGAGGTCCTCGTCACCATTAGCCTATATACAGGGTGTATTCAGACCGTGATCGAAAACTGAGGCAGGTAATAGCGAGGGTGATCACAAACCCAGTGGCGATATTAAAAATCCCGATAAAAAATAAAAAAAATACTTTTTCCATACAACCATCGGTGTTAAAAGTGTGTGGTTTGTATGGAAAACCTCAAAAATTTTATTTTTTGTCGGGATTTTCTTTAATGCCAGGGGGTTTGTAATCACCATCGCTATTACCTGCCTCAGTTTTCGATCACGGTCTAAATACACCCTGTATATACGTTTGTGTTGGACACGGGCCTTCTCTACTGAGGGGGTTTATACCCTAGTCCACCACGCTGGCCTAGTGCGAGCTGGCAGACTACGCAACTGAGAATTTCCTAAGACCTTTTAGGTTGAACAATTTGTTTTTTTACCATTACAATATTTGACAAGTCAGAGGTGTGTAAGATTTGAACTTGCACCCGCCGAGATAATCGATCTCATGCCTAAACTTCGAGACCACTACTACTAATTCGTCGTGTCGCATAAAAAAACATTAATCAAACAACATTTTTTTACCTTTTCAGCCAACACCAACATAAAATAATAAACTTTTAAAAATGTTCAAATGTTAAAAACACAATTCAGGAATAACGTTTACCATCCATTGTTTGCGAGCGCAAAACCAACTCTAAAATCAAACAAAATTGGATTGGAATATAAATAATGCAAATATCTTCAGTTTCCCGCGTACAATAGGACCTTCGTTGCGCCATTATTCCATAAAATTCAATTTTGTTTGGAACACCGTGTTTTGTTCTATGTATTTTGCTTTCAGTATTAATTAACAGTTTGAAAATTGTCGATGCGTTTTTCTCTATTCTGATGTACAGAACTATAACTATTCGATAAGAATACAGCATACTACTTAGAATACCTATGTAAGCAGATTCGCAGTTAAAATTGACAAGAAAAGAAGAAGATAAAGATGTAAAGTCAGACAAATCAGCCTCTGCCAAAATAGGAAGAAAATCATAGACAAAAAACACTATTGTAGTACTGTTATTATAAATCTAGTGAGCCTAAAATATTATTCCTATAGATAACATGACAGTGATAAATTACATTATGTCTTTATCCAAGACTATGTCCGTTCTTAGCTCCGTTACAAATCGAATACAAAATAGAATCCCATAGTTATACAAAGCTACGCTAAGCTTGATAATACCTATTTCTATAAGAACCGTCAATCCTGATTTGCAGAAGTTGTAATGGTGTATACCTACTGTATGATAAAACAACTTTACCTTTCAGCTGAGTTCTGTGTTAATTTTCTAAGGACGATTTACGTCGGACGAGCGAATGCTCATTCTATCCTCACTTAGTCAAATTATTTTGATGTAAACGGAGAAAGTTATTTGGTTTTTTCGTCAGTGTTCGCAAAAAATCTATCGATTTTCTTGTTGATATTTTGATGTAAACGATGTTGTTTACACATAAACGAATAGATAGAACTTTGTTATACAAAATCTAGCTCAAAGTTCTTTTAGTATAAACCGGCGCATAGATTAACTTACACAAGTTAAGTATATTCGTTCGTAAAAAACCGTACAATCCCACAATATTAGTAATTCAAAAAACTACTCTTATCCACGACTGCACCAATCGGTTAAAAATATGCAAATGTCATTCCAATTTGGATCGTAATATTTTTCGTCCACGTTTGAAATGCCGTGTTATTCTGAATTTTTTTTTAATGATTTATAATTCAGACAGTTTTTTGACAGCTCATCGATCACAATTATGTACATACATTAACATTTGTCCATGGATAGGTAGGCAGAGATGTTTTTCTAGGTTTCAGTAGTGTTAGGTTTGTCGAAATAGGAACCCAGCCTTTGCCATTTTTCAAGTAGGATGAATAACTCGGTTTTACTACTGAAACATTAAGTGCACGCGGCCCACAGAACAACTGAATAAGATTAGAAAGGAAATAGACAGTATTTTGGTAAGGGAATGAATATCGCCGCTTTTCTGTCACCTATTCATTCTACAACGATTACACGACTAATGATAAAAATTTCAAACAAAAATGAAGAGCTGCTTTGATTTGATACTCATTTATAAAAGTCTTGATATTAAAAGCTACCCAAGTTACTTAGAAGCGGCCGCGTCAAATGTGTGATAGTATAATCGAAGGTTCGGCACGCTCGATGCTGATATTTCCTTTCCAGTCTTATTCAACTGTTATCTGACAATACGCGCATCGGAATATACCCATACCGATGTTTTGACAGTATTACTACTCTCGTATAAAAGACCTAGGTAATTATATAAGATTTTTTTGTTTGTTTTTATGCAATACTTATATTATATTTTATTTTAAATTTATATATTCTAGATTTTATAACGTTCTTCTATATGTCGCACCTTGAAAACAAAAGTGGCATTATGCCAAAAACTTCAATTTTGAGATAAAGAGACATCTAGATTATGCAATTAACGCACTTCTAATGCAAAGACATACGTTCAAATAGTTCAGATAGTTTTGCCTAAAAGTAGGTAGTGTCAGTTTTTACTTTTAGGTTAAGTGACAACGTGCTAATTAAAATAACTACCTTAATCACTCGCATGTTTTCAATAAATAATTAAAGCTAGATAATCAAACTATTAGATAAAATTGATTACAGTGTTGTACTTCAGTTTTTTGCATTAAAGATTGATCACAGTATTAGACGAAAACTTTTAAATGGCCATACTGAAAAAGTACTGATTTTGTATAACGCCACTTTTGTTTTCAAGGTGCGATGTGTAAATGGTGTTAGCCGTATGTATGGACGTTAAATAAATAAATAAATACTTAGGTACTACGACGACTCAAAATAAACCTAATGAGTAAAAAATAGAAAAAGCAGACAAATTCTATTCGGCATACCTTAACACGTAAAGAGTTTATATGCTACTGAAGCATAAAACAAACTTCTTTCAAGATTTATTGTAACATTTCTAGACGGCTCAAATACTCTAAATATAAAACTACAATTGGTGATACAGTCTGTCTAACACGTAGTCTGAAACGCATTGTCTCAACATGTCTAGACTTAGCATTGTCACAATGTTCTCGTTCGTACGCGACTAACATATGTAAGGCGGGAATTGTACATGTATTTGAAAAGAATATGTGACGACCTTTTTGACTTAAACTCTTTTGATGTGCGTCCATCCCACTGCGCATATACCAAGGAGGTAGGTCTTAGACTAAAACTCTTAGGTCATCATGAAGGTTCTTTCTTTGAAGTTCTCTTTGAATTTTTTTTGAGGTTGTTTTTCGTAAGGTAAATGTAAAAGGTGATTAATTGTAAATTAGACAAATAAATTTGAATTCAGAGGTGTTCCTGTTGAGTAAGTGGTAATATTTTTTTTTATTATATTTAAGTATTTCTGTCCAAGTTTTTCAAAAAGTACTATTTCAACGTTAGGGCCTTCTTTTAAGTTATTTTTATAATTGTGCCAGAAGGCCTTATACATAGTATCATAGTGTGCAGGGCGCAGGCTATATTTTATATTATGCAAAAGTTCCATTTTTATATAACATATTTCTTATCGTTATCTATCTAATACATTTTAAGGAGATGGTAATATCTGTATTCAAATAATATATTTCCTGTTCTGAGAATCGAACCTGGGACCTTAAAATCGCACACCTCACATGAAGCAGTCGAGTTACGTTTCCAGTTTCCACGTAATTTCCCAAAACTGATTAAATTCTGATACATTTTTCAAAACACATTAAAACAATTTTATCATTTTTAAACCTGTTTAATCTCAACAAAGCATAAAATTAACATAATCAAATAAATATTAATTATGCTTACTTTGAATTAATAAATTAAATTCACGATATAAATAATTAACTAGCAATGCACACAAAAACGTCAAGCCCAATTATGCAAATGGCGGCGAAAATATATGTAACTGTCAGAGACATAACTATTTTGGCGGCAACTTGAAATCTTTTAAAATCATTAACTGTACAGTTGAATGCTTGCAGTATTCGAATCATTTAAAACTAGATCTAACTTTATCTGACACTTATACACCACATATAAAGATACAATAATTCATATTGATCCAAAAGCAAGATTTCAATCTTCATTCACAATTATTTATAACTGGTTTATTACTTTAATTAACTATACTTCGCCTCACAGGCTGCCTACAGGCAATTTTATTTTTTAAAACAATGTCTCACACTTCAATAGACTAACACTTTAGAGTTGATAGCTCAGGAATACAAATATTTTCGTTGGCAAGCAATACATACAAATAAAAATATTGTGTCAATCATAGTTTCCAATGGATAGATAATGAAAAGCAGCTAATAATTATGACTATTTTATCATTTCAATCTTATTGTTATGAAATTAGTGTAATATAACATCTGGGTTTCTAAAACTGCTGATTATTATTACATAAAATAAATACTTCTTATCACAATTTACTGCAACTAAAAAGCTAAAAATTACAATGTTATTACGATTTTTAGATATTTCTTCATAGATATGTATTATGCAATTGATTTAATGCTTGGCACCCCCATTCTCAACCGATCTCTTAGTGTTGTCAGTCTTTTGAACATTGCAAGTCTGTGTGCAGGGTAGGATTTTTTTGTCTTTACCTCCTGAAACAAATAAATCATATATCACTTTAAATTATATTATTACTTTGATTTTGACCATTACAACACATAATTTTTCCAGCTATATTTTCAGTAGTAATAAATAAAAAAATATTAATTAAGTTCACAGTTAATGTATACAACTATATTGTATATTCAATTTAGTTGAAGTATATATTTTTGTAGAAATATGTACTTACATGAGGGAAGAAAGTTATTTCCAAAATCATTATATCAAAAAATGTTGCTACAACTATAACTGGACCAGATTCTCTCTCACATACATCCAGGCGTACTGCATATTTTCTATCGGGCAATTGGGCAATCTGCTCAAATATTGGTTTAGTACCTTTAATCTGACTTGATAGACGGTACAACAAAATTTCACCTTGCCTTGTTCCAATCAATACAAAATCGATGTAGAAGAATAAAGCTGTTATTGATGGAAAATCTAAATACAAATGCTGATATTTGTCCGTTTCTATTTTAAATAAATTACTTGAGTAGCATATGAAATTCTTTGAATTTAGAGCTGATATGTGCTTTATGTGCACTACCCATTCTGGTGGACAGTTTATCATCTTTGTATGCATTTTGTGGTCTCTTGTAATACTTAATATCCTACCGCACTTAGTAAATATGTATATTTTATCATCATTATACTGCATTTGCTTTATTGTGTACTCAATATGCGCAATTAACTTTCTGCACAAGTTTTTCAATCTCAAATCACACATGTATATATCCTGTTCATCATAAAAATAGACTTCTTCACCGTTTAAAATAAATTGATCAGCTTTGAAAAAAGCTTCAGACATAAATGAGGGGTCTTCAACGGTTTTTTGTATAAGCAGACCAGAATTCAAAAGGATTACTGTTGCTATATCATTATTTGCTATTTTCTGTACATTCTGTTCTGGTACTGCAACGGGTATAAGTTTTAAGTTAGTTGCATCATAGAGGATGACACCTCTAGTTTCTTTTAAAGGCAACACTCCATAATCAATATCCAAAGCATGGTTTACGTCATGATGTAGAAAAACATAGAACTGTTTAAATTCTTTCTCATATCCTTCTATGTTAGACCACATAACAAGGTTTTTGTATATATGGTACCATTTCAAGTCTTGACTAGCTTTTCGTCTCGCGATTTTCGAAGCGTATTTATATTCGTTGTCGCATATTTTTTCCCATAAGTAATCATTTTCATCGATTACTTCTCTCCAGTTTTTACACACTCTGCGACACTTACCAAGCGTATTACCGTCTGTTTGAACCAAAATTTCAATGAAAATTTCAATTGGTAAGTCTCCTATGTCCGTCATCTTAAATAATAGTATTTTATAGCTATTTTTTTTGCTATATCATAGCGCAACACGCTTTAGTGTAGAAAACTAAGTAATGTTTCTAATGGGACACTTTTCCTGTGTGTTTTAGTGATATTTTCACATTATTTATGGTATTTTGTAAGGAAAATATTCAAAAATAATCCAATGTTTACAATTTTTATCATTTATCACAATTCTGATAAACTCGTGATTTTGACATTTGTTGTTGTCATGTTGGTCATATTAATGTGAGTGCGTTCAGATTATTATGAATTTCGCAAATATTTGTAAATGATGATAATTGTTTATTATTTCTTTTTTTATTTTTATGTAGCCTTACATAATTCCATACATTATTTTATACTATATATTTCTAAATTCTGTTTTCGCTAGCTGTTTATAATTCCGATGTTATAGCTAGCAGCCCTACTGCCATTAACGTGGCATTTTGAAAACTCCGTGCTGCTGCAAAACTAAGAATTTCTTATATGACGCAGGAAGGTAATGATTCACACAAATAAAATTCATAAAATTGGATGTTATAATATTTATAAGCCAATTTTGTTTCGTAAAGGTACAAACTTTTACATAGACCAATAATGGATGCTAGATATATTTCTATAGGTATACACATATATGACCAGTTTTATTCTTCATATGTTATAAAATAAAAACACACAACACAGATCGACAAATGCATTTTATTAACGGCAATAACGGTTTTCAAATGAAATATTTACATTATTCGTATAATTAAATGTTTGAATAAAAAATATGGCAGATTATACAAACATTACTTACAAAGAAATTATAGTTACAAACGTTTAAATAGTGTGATGC
Source organism: Cephonodes hylas (assembly GCA_030295005.1). NCBI lineage: Eukaryota > Metazoa > Arthropoda > Insecta > Lepidoptera > Sphingidae > Cephonodes > Cephonodes hylas. Next base: position 4,403,179 of record AP025386.1, on the reverse strand, counting down.
AAAATATTATGTCGTGGTTGTAATATATAGAAAGCGTATTAAAAATATTATTTGTGATTTTCTGTGAAAACCTTAATCCACTGAAACTTATTCCACCACAAAAACATAGACAAAAATAATTGTCACAATTTTTTTTTGCTTTGATCCTTACAAATACTTTCTTCTTTAATTCAAGAAACAAAGTTAACAGTCCACAACACCAAAATTTAACATCAAAACATTTATAACCAAGTGTAAAAAATATGTTATTTTTATGTCGTACATTTTTTATTAAACATTAAAAAATATATTTGAAACATTCAGCAGAAACACAGGAAAAGTGTATAAATTAAAATTTTAACTAATACAATACCCATAAAAACATAATTTCCAAACCCAATTAAGTACAAAGTTATAAAAAGTAAAAAAATAATACCAATCATTAATTACACTAGTTTACAGTACATCTGTTGCCGAAGAAATTTTAGCTGTTGCTGACTACATATGCTATGACATTTTCAAAAATATAATTAGAAAATTTTTATCAGCTCTAGTTTCCGAGTTTCAGCTCTACTAACTCTACTACTAAGAAAAACTATTTATAAAAAATAATAATCATTGAGTACTAAAAGACTTTATTTTAAAGCTCTTCTCTGATGTGTAGACTTTGGAAAATGACGTACCAGAGTCCAGCAATAGTCTGACATCATATTCGTATCCTAGAAACTCAAGTAGCGCTCTACCATGACCCGTAAGTCTCGATGCATACGCTCTCCCTGCTTTTTGGGCATATCTCCTAAATTTTCCGGAAACCTGTCCAAGTGACGTGGAGGAAGGAGGAAAGATGGAGGAAGTGGAGTTTCATGCTCATATTCTACCTCAATTTTTTTTATTGAAGCAGAGTGTCTCTACAAGTTCAATATAATTCGCTTGAAGTTCAAATTTTTTTTGGGAGAAAATTCGGGCCTGATGAGTCAGGTGAATGTTGCATTGAACGTTGAACACAATTTTACTTGGGGACTGCATTTTAGCTTGATTTTTAGTGTTTAAACCGTTTACGTTCACGCTACAAAAAAAAACAGTCTTCGAGATGATTTCGCGGTTCTTACCGAATAGTCGGCGTTTCAAACTTAAAGGCACTTCTTTTACCACTTTTCCATAATCTTAAATATTTCACACACGATTTACAAACACAATTCGGAGCCCAAGACTTCTCATTTTTAATCAAGAGCACCCCAAAATACTCAAAATAGGTATTTTTCATACACTCTGAAACAACGTTTCTACGATCATTAAGCATATATTCTCTGCATATGTAGAAAAAAGGTTCTGTATTGTTTTAACAACGTCGTTTGAACTATTCATGACGTAAAAACTTGAGATACTTATCTTAACTCAGTAAAATACGCCTGTTTTCAATGAATTTATACGGTCGGATAAAAAAAATCAAAATAAAAAAAACACGAGCTGCTCAAAAAATTTTAAAGATATATTTGGCAAAAACAAGTCATAAGGGAACATTATCAAGCAAAAAATTCGCGGCAACAGACAAAAAGTAAAATTTTGTAAACTAGTGTTATTATTTGCCTTTATTCCATTCTTTTTATTATAGGAATATATCTAGAACAATAAAAGGCTTTTAACCCCCACAAAAATCAATTAGAAGGAATGCTTTTAATGTAAAACTTTTTGAATAGTGCCACAATCTGGATAACATTTTTTAAGAATTTGAAAATTTACAGAATTTTTAGGAATGACATTAATAAAATAGACATTAATTCCAATCAAAATATCATCAACAATACCAACACCAAATCATTCTGATTCCAATAATGCTAATTAAAAATGCCTTAAAAATCCACCTTTTTTAAAAAGTAAAGTAATTAGGAATGATATAATTAAATCACAATAAGGGTCAGACTAAAAATTATATGTTTTAGAGACCGGATCAAAATGTCTAATATTTAATATTCCTAAAAAATAAATTGAACCTTTAAATTTAGTTAAAAAAATTTGGTTAATTTGTTTTCAATTCTTCAAGTTATATTTATAGCTGATTGTTTTAGTGTTGCCACAAAAATGTATTCTCCCTAAGTATAGGGAAAAATATACATAAATAGTATTGGTATGTTGGTGACAACCATGTCCTTATAAAAATAATGGAGGAAATCTCTATTATTTTCCGTTACTATAATTACAATCCGGTCCCTAAATATCACACTACGAAACATATTTTCCCAATTACAGACAATTCATACATAAAAGGTATGAAAAGCGCGTCTAAAAACACAACCCCAAACAATTCTAAATAAGTGCAAAGTAATACCAGACTACATTAAAAAAACTACTCAAAAACATAACAAAATAAAAGCGAGCGTTGATTAGGATTTTTTTTGCATCAACAAAACGTTTTGATACTCTGTGAGTATAGCAGTAAAAAAAATGCAAAATCTATTCCTTTGGTTCAAAAACTATTCTAAAATAAATATACTGTATAAAAGTATGCGTACTGTAAAAGTAATTTAAAAGTTGAAAATTTGATCCTTTGGGTCTGATAAAAAAATATAATATCGCTTATGTGTCGGCCGGTATATAATCTAGTTAAGTAGGCTTTTATGTAACAAAGTTTGATTTAAAATATGTAACAAAAAAACAACTTACCACTTGATGTAATATCAAGTCTTTCCAGCCACAAAACTCAGTTGTAAAGCATTTTAAATAAACCAAGCGTACGATTTAGTTCTATAAGGCACAAAAAAAAATGCCGGCTATAATTTTTTTATACTTGAAGATCAAACTTTTACAATACGCACTCTGCATACGTCAAATAAATGCGCTAAAAAACCACACAACTAAGGAACATGATTGACAATTGTACACTTAAAAGTCATACTATAAAAGGAAAATTGAACTAAACAATTGAATTAGTCAATTAACTTAAAAACCCAACTACCGTCATTAAAAAAAACTATAATGTACCGGCAGTTTTAGGGAAGATAATGTTGATGGTGGTATGAAGAATGTTTTTCTAGTTTAAGGACTAACATTGATTATACAAAATGTCATTGCACCTTAGTATAATAACAACCGTACATAGAAACTTGTATGAAAATTGATTAACGCGATATTCTTAATATATTTTACAATGAGACACATGTCGAGAAGGAAATTTGAGAGCGTACAAAATAGAACATTCATTGTTATGTTGAGTTTTATTTATTGTATAGCAAAAACGGGCATAGTCTTTAAAAAAGCATGAAATTAAGTCCTATGTTGTGCCTTCTAAAGTTACAATTTTTATTTTGGCATAACATTATGCCAGCATCAAAATTGTAACAGACAACAGAAAAAATGTTTCAAGTTACTAATAAAAACCAAAACATGATTACAACAATCATTTCAATTAAAGTGCTTATTTGCATTCGAATGATCTCAAATAAATGCATTATATTATTAATATTATTACATTACATTTTCATGTCTTTCTTGGAGTCTAAACAAAACTTTTACGCTACAAGAAACGCTCTACTTTGTACGCATCTACATTTCAAAGGAATCACTACGATTTACGTGTCGAAATGTCAAATTAATCTATATATCACACCATATAACTTACATACTAAACAGACAATAAATAACTTGACTTCCCAGTTTAAAAAGATTTACATCAAAGATTCAAATAACCGCAACCGTATTTACAGTGATTTAACTTACAGCGAAATATTTCTACAGAGGTTTGTGCGTTTATGAGAGGTTTTTAAACGTATTACATACATGATAAATATGGCACATAGGTGAATAGAGACGTGATGTCAATATGACGTTTAGTTTACCGCCAAACCAATGACAGATTTGAAAATTCAAAATGGCGGCTAAAATACAATCTTATTGTACAATAAATATGTCGTGATAATAATTATTTTCAATTTGAATATTATTATTTTTTTTAATACATGTCAAAGATAAATGAGCCTCTGATTTCGATTAAACGTTTAGTCATATTTTTTGGGTTTTCCCAAGTCAAAATCGTAAAATCGCTGTATAAATAAATTATTTAACTAATTGACTATTATTCTTCAGTACAGAAGAAACTACTAGCATTGTAAAGCTGCCTATAAGGTATAACGCTGCCGGGATTGACGCCAACAGCTTGTATCGCTCCTCTGTAAAAAAAATGAAACAAATATAAATAAAAATATAAAGTAGTTGCCTGACCTGAGGTTTATAAATTTGACAGACTAATTAAGTGCTGTTATTTCTATTCTATTATGGTTTCACAAAAATCTGCATTAAAAATGTACCAGCGACATGTTACTCCAATTTGGCCCTAAATATGTTGGAATCATTATGGTATTAGGTGAAAAATATTACAGATTTAATCGAAAAATAATGATTTATTTAAATTTCCCCTAATATTCGCACATGTAACCCTTCCAAGATTAAATATGATTTACTATTAGACTTTTACCCCCTTATGTGGTTCACATGTTTGAGTATGCTCTACTAAAGCTAATGAATAAAATCAATAGAAAATAAACAACTTATCTGTAAACTGTTGTTTTTTTTTAAATCTTCTATAATGAAGTAACCACAATAATGATTAACACAGTTCTGTCGTGTCGACTGTCTGATCCAAATAAAATTTAATTAAATCCAAAATAATAAGCAGTTAAATAATATTTAAAGTACATTTATATTCAAAATATCTCTAACCATGTTAAATAAAAAAAAAATACTCTACTAATACATTTGCCATATATCTGTATAAAAACTTGTGTATTTGCCTATGATTTGTTTAGGGTATTTTCTTGTATTATTTCAAGGGAAAAAGATTTAATTAATTTTCGGTTTCAAATGATTTGTTTTTTGGTCAACTCATGCTCACATAACAAAATTGAACACAATGCATATACATTTTTTTATATTCCTTATGTATACTGAGGTGATACACAAATGGAAAATTTATTTTAGATAATTCGTATCGATGCAACAAAATATTTGTATAAATAATATTGCTTTAAAGGTATAATTTATGATATGAATTTTGCAAATCACTATTTGATGTGAGTTAATCATGGGGCACTCAATTTGATGCTGCTCTTTAGTATACAAATTTAATTTAATTTTCTTATAAAAACGCTATGTCAAGTTACGTTACAAATAATATTGACTACTTTTGACAGGCAAGTTAAAAAATGTAAACTTTATCAAATTTCAGGTCCTCTTTTGACAACTTGCATTAAAAATAAAATCTTGAATATTAATACTTAAACAAGCTGAACATCTACGAATTTCTTTTAAATTTAATATCTTCAATAGTTGTATGTGATTTCCAATTCAAACATTTAAAGTTCTAACCAAATATTTCTCATATCCTTCAAGTTACTTTGAATTATGGATGGTAAATTTTGAATAAAAAATACATTGACATATAATCATGACTCCCTAGTTATAGTATCACCAAAATTAATGAATGGTCATTCAAAAAATGTAAATAATGACTCATGCAATGTTCATTCATGTCCATGCAAAAGTATCCATGCAAGGAGAAAAATAAAACTATAGACCCATTAAGGATAATATAATAATTTATTCAACGAAATTAATACCAGTCTTATATTTATGTTAGTTTATTACATAATGTAAGTCCTATCTAAATAGGACATATTTATAAAGGGCTGGGGTCGGCCACATATAATGTTTAAAAATTATAATCAATAAATTTTGCTCCACAAAATAAGTATTGATAACATTTTTCTAATTAATCTCAAAATGTAACAAAAAAATCCTAGGTTTTAATTAGCCAAAAAAAAAAACACTTAATAAAATATCACAGATTTGAATTTCAATCTCAAGATGAGATTAATATCAAAATTCATTAAAATTAGCCTCATTTTAAAATACTCTACCGCCATTTCAATTTCGATTTTTAGGAACGCGTAACTTATGGCCGACCTTATGGAACTAATCTAGAGATTTTGGAAAGAATAAAATATATATTCATAGAAAGAAGTATTTACTACAAAAGTAAAAAAAAGTGACTATGTCATAAAACATTTTAGTGGGCAAAATAATACAGCAGAATAACTAAAAGACCTAGAAACTAGAAATTCTATGGTTGTGGCTAGTGTCCGACCGAAGTTTCAAGATTTGTGCAATTGATTTCATTTACTCTGTCAGTTTCAGAAACCCATTAAATTTAATGGACACCAATATAAATCTTTTAAATAAATAATATGATAAAACCATGATGTCAAAGTCGAAATATGTATTGAAAAAATCATCAAAATAATTTTTATATAACTCAAATTTTTATCGATATTTACTTCTTGGAGAAAATTGTTACATTTCATGACAGATTCGGGCAAATCCTTGCCGAATGGGCTTCGGCCTTTATTATATTTCAGTCGGACACTAATTATAAAATAAAGTGCATATCAATTGAGCATTAAAATTCAAGAATAATTTATTCGCTTTGTCGACGACCTTGTCTTCAGTATTCACTGGTTAAATAAAGATATAATTCGAGTTATGTTTTAATTTTTTGTTTATATATTTCGAGTATATGTAGCAGATACTAGCTTTAGCTCTTCTAATATTTCTGGTTTTGTATATTATAGGTCCTTTATGGAAAATGATTTTTTACCTACAATAGCCTATTTAATATCATTTATCGATAGGAACCTATTAATTAAGAACATAGATTAAGGATGTATTTATATTTGACTTAATGCTTATAGCGGCTTAATACGCTCAAATACTATTTTTTAAACTAGTAGTAACAAATTATATTTAAGTACTTTAAAATTACCGTGTAGCCCTGAGGTTTTATATGAAATACTCATAGCCTTAAATCTCAATTTTTACTGCATAATTTAACGAATCAAAAATCGATATCACGAGATATATAAACAGCCTTGGGCCAAGTAGAAAAGAATGTAGTTATAGACATCTGCTTTGGAGCAGAATTAGAGTAAAGCACATCACTATTGCTAAGCAACATCACGTCAACGAAACATTCGAGAACTTATTGCAAATATTTCTAAATATCGCCGGCAATTTCTCCAAATGCATTCGTTTGCTCAGACTGATACCGTTTCCCATCATTACGGGCCCAGAGTCAGCAATTAATGTCTCTGGACTCCTCACAGGCTCTACGAGAATAGGGTTGTCATCGCTATCGAAAATGATCTCCGGATCGTTCTCGATAATCTCCTCTATCGACTCCCAATTTGTCGATATTTTTTTCTCGTCTCTACAACACTGGCACATGCCATAGTCGCATTCCTTTTTGCTCATGAAATATTCAGCATCATCTAGTATGGTATGCTCGACTTTTTTAGTTTTAAAAGGTACGAACATAGAGAATTTCCTAGCGGAATACTGGAGTAAGTCGTCGACATAAGCGTTGACCCCTTCGTCTAGTAATGCGGGGTCCAGACCCAAATCGATTTTTCCGTTGAATTCGTGTGAATTTTTCCGACTGTCCGAAGGTGATATGGATTCGTAACTCTTTTGTGGCGCCATGCTACACTTTCGTTTTGCCTGACCTGTCATGGTGATGGACTTTTTGCTCGTCGCCCAGCCGAGTGAACGTTGCACCGCCATCTTCCATTTGGTGTATCTCGCGTCGCGATCTGGAATGACATGATTATGTTATTGTCGAGTTTAAGTCGATTGATAAGATCGATTTCATAAATTAATTACATTCAGCGATATCGACATATTGTTAGGTTACGAAATAGATATTCGTAAAGAATAATTTGATTTATAATTTATGAATTTCAACGCCTGGTTACATAAGTATTTATGCAACTATAGCATTAAACATAAGTGTTTGTGTAAGGAAAGTTGTAAAGTTCTTTAAATTTTTCTCTAACAAAACAAACTTCATATTTGAATGAATCGTGGCGTGTCACGATATTTAGGATCCCTCTCACCCTCTTGTCACATAATGTCACACTCTGCCTCCCCCTCCTCCCTTAACGTGTGACGTAATTCCCTCTACCACCCCCTCCCCCCTAACTGTGGCGTAATTTATGAATGGCTCCTTAGTCCTCTACGCTGGAATTAAAATAAGCAAAACAATAGTTACCGTCATCTGTAGTAGTAGGCAGGAAGGTGTCGGTGCAGGTGTTGTGGTGCCGCCACTTGTCGCAGCTCCACACGCCGGCCGCGTGCCCCGCCACGATGCCCACGCCCAGCGCCGACATGTCCCACGACTGGGCACGCACTGACATAGTACAAAATACAAATGGACGTTAGTATGGAGTAGTTGCAAAATTTTTGTGGGCTGAATGATTAGTAAGAGTGACAAGACAATATATATTTGTACATATATCATTGTATGGTCAATATCGTAATTCCAAGATGTAGAATTTTTAAAAAAATAATACTAGAACATAAGGTATAAAAATAAATGAAACAAACTTCATAGTTAACCAGTTATTAACTATTACTTATTAAATTGAAAAAATATGTAAAATCCTAAAGACAAAAATGAAATTACAAAAATCGACAAGGCCTCATCTTCTACCTACCCTCATACTATAAATACTATAAATATGTAAATATACTTACACACAGGTATCCCAGTGAGGTCAGCTTGCAATTGCATCAGTAAGTCATTTGAGGTCATTCTCCCGTCGACATGAAGTTTCGATAGAGGCATTCCGCAGTCTTTGTTCATCGCTTCTAAGATATCTCTGCAAATTAAATGTACAATTGTATATGATAAGTGTCTCGTGTTTCTTGTAACAAATGTAGTCTTGGGTTCGATTCCCGATCGGGCAGTGTTATTGAGTGAGTTTAGCGATAACACATTTCAAAGCGGCAATAGTTTTAAAATGACGATTCAAAAGTTTTTGTAAAAGTTTATTTGAATACAGAAGATTTGACTTTGACTTTGTATCGAATTATACCCGAAAAACGACGATTGGCTTGCCCCATATTTGGTTATTTTACTCTGGGTTCTTGACTGTGTGTCTAACAAAGTATATAGACTAATTAGAAACAATTTTAATTTTTGCATTTCATTAATCATTATACCTAGGAGTTGAAGTCTAAAAATCGAGAGAAAGTACTAAAATTTCTAGAGTTCATTGATAAATTGAGATGAAGCAGGGAGAAAATGGTAAATTACATGGAAAATCAGTATGAAAAGTGGTTAGAAATTGTAAAATTTTATAAAAAATTTCCATTACCTGGTCTGGAAGCATACGGCTTCCAAAGCAGCCCTTATGATATGGTTCTTGGTTGTGAAAGCCGTCAGACCGCAGATTATTCTGAAAACAATATATTACAAATTATTTCCTTTTTTTTTATTATGATGATGTAAAATCTTCATCGTTATCATCATTAACATCTTATTTACGTCCCATTCTATAGTATGGGTCTCCTCTACAACTGAGAGATATCACAATATTTTCCTTCACTGTCAAAGTAAGTGACAATTTATTCAGAATACACATACAGTTTCAGAAAGTTTAAATTGTGTCTGGGGATTGAACCCATGACCGCTAACACTTCATCACGCGACCACCATAACTTCAAGATCTTTACAACTCTATGACACCTTACAACGATTATCACATTCTTCATAATAATCATTCTGATGAAAAAAATAAGTATCATCACTACATGATGGTGGAAATTACATTATCGATGATGATTCTGAAAAAAAAGTCACATTAACATTTTCCAAAAATGTCCTCACCCCCTAGCATCCTTCCTCCAGTACGGCGCGTAGAGTCCACTGAACGCCGGTACAAAGTACACGTCCCCGGTAGAGAACACTTGGCCGGCGATGTGCTCTGTATCTTCCACCACGTCCTTGACGAGATGGAGATTGTCTCGGAGGAACTTCATCGCACCTCCAGCCACTGCTATGGACCCTGGGAGGAAATGTTTATATTTATTTTAGTACATACCACTCTACGTTTCTGATCTCTCCAGTCCATCTAACGGTTGCCTGGAAGAAATCGCCGATAGCGATAAGGCCTCCATTTGTGACACTACGTTATAGAGTTCGTTACTAATAATATTGTTTTTTTTTTTTTTGTAATGGCGTAAGGTATTAAAAAAAAATACCTTCTCAATATTTTAATCAGATTTACACTTTTTCGTCTTGACAATAGCTAATTAAAAAATTTGCCCATAGTCGATCCGTTGGACGAAGAAATTTAAATAAAAAAAAACTATTGTGAATTTCAATTCCATTTGAATGAACATGATTTAACTTTGACTTTATCTTCTCTAATATCGACCATCGTTCAAAAATGTAAAATGTAGAACAAAACACTACCCTCCAAACATTTCTTTCCTAAATCATTCTCATACATCCTACTCCCAACTACCCCTCCACTTTTAACCCCACAAATCACCACCCAACCCATCCCATATAAAAGCTTCCACTCACCTTCCAAAGCATATACAGGGGGCGCGTCTGGCCCCAACTTGTAGGCCACGGTGGTAATGAGGCCATGCGTGGACTGGACCCGCCTGGTCCCGGTGTTGTACAGCAGGAAACAGCCGCTACGATACGTGTTTTTGGCCTGGCCTGCACTCATGCAGTTCTGGCCTACAAGGGCTGATTGCTGGTTTCCTAGTATCTGAAATGGAATATTGGGTATGAAAAAAAAATCATATACATACAGTCTATATAGGTTTGAATCTACGCTAAACGGAAATTGTCTATGAAAAAAAAAACACCAAAAATAACATGCGTAGTTCTGACTATGGTAAGATGCTGTTGTTTCGTGGGTAAGAGAAGGTATGAGAGATTTTTTAGAAATAAGTTACACCCAGACAAAAACAAATTACAGTAGGACGCCGATTAACCGAATCGCCAATTATTCGTAATATAAAATATTAAAACCTAGTAATTTTCATTTTTGTTAAAGCTTGATGGGGTTGCAACTTACTCTGATCAAGATGTTCAAATGTACGTTATTGTAGAACTGTGTTTGTTAAACTTAATAAAGTTTATTCTACGTGTGACAATTCACATTTCTTTATTCCCAATCTTTGTCCGATAATCTGAAATTTCGATTACCCGAATCGACCCCGTTCCCAATTGATTCGGATAATCGGCGTTCTACTGTATTTGTAAACCACTGAATGTCTCGGCACGGGGCTCGAACCCGCGGCGTCTCGTTCCGTTAGCTGGTGATGTGGCTCACTCCAGATATCCTGATGCCGTCCAGCACGGAGCAGTCCTCGACGATGCCGTACACTTCGGAGCTGCTGCGGATCTGCGGCAACGTGTTCCGATGGATGCCGAACAACCTGAAATATTGATTGTTCAAATTTACTTCCCTTCCTTATTTTTTTTGGGCTACTAGATTTTAGTATGTCTTGTTATCTAGAAGGCCCTGCTTCGAATTTATGGGGCGGACAAAGTTTTATTAGGATCTTGCCTTAAGAATTCTTCAGTAGGTAATTTCTGTAATTATGTTGAACTAAAAACCTATTTATTTTATTTTTACACCGACTACGCCTTATCTCTCCATTACCCTAAGTTAGACTATTACAGAATGCTACAGGTATTATTTCCACCTATATACAGTTTTGTGTATGAAGTATTAAATTTATAAATGTGTACTCATATGACTGTTTATACACCATGGATGTTTTTTCTCATAGCACATGAAAATCTATGAATTACCTGCACAGCATAGGATCCCAGTTCAAAGTCTCCAGATTCATGAGTAGCGTTCTGGATGCGTTCGTCACATCTGTTATGTGGATACCTCCGTGCGGACCTCCGGTTAAGTTCTGGAATTTAATATACCCTTATTTAAATATGTATTTATTAAATGAGCTTTTCATAAAAATAAAATTAAAGTCTATAGGATCTTAAAAAGATGCCAAAATGAGGCTTGTTAAAGTTTATACGAGATTGAAAATAAGAGAACATGACGGCATAAGAAAGCGTCATGCGATTTGCCGTCACAGCATACGAGTCACATTTACATTAAAATTTACTCATAAATTTACAAAATTCACTAATTTCGATAAGTACGCTATCAATGACAAAGACGTAACGAGCAAGAACTCAGCTAAAACAGCGTCACGCCATTTTCCTTCGCGGCACAAAACGTATCATTACAAAGTATTACTTACCCATATAATCCAGGAATCGACTGTGCCATACAGAAGCCTCTTCTCTTTGCTCGCCCGCCTCACAGCTTTGACATTATCCTTCAGCCATTTCATTTTGAGAGCACTAAAATATGGCGATATTGGCAGACCGCATATGTTCTTGAGATAGTTCTTGTTGCGATCGGGAACTTTGGCTAAGATGGCGTCCACTGTGCTGTCTGTGCGTATGTCGTTCCATGCTGCAATGAAATTATATACACATAAATCATCATCAGCCCAAATATATACTGCTGGGTAGGAGCCTCCTTTACAACTGAGGGTATATGCCTTAGTCTACCACATTGGCCTGGTGGGGAAAAACATACATAAGTAACCCTAACTATGTAGTTAGGGTTGCTTAACATACTTATGGTTAGATATGTATCTAATCATAAGTATGTTTCTTGAGAGCCCAATTCAGCCAAAGTAATATTGGATTTTACCATCAGGCAATTCTAGTCCCCTATTAAATTGGACTTATTCATAAGAAATGTGTACATCATAATAGAGGCCTTTGCCGTTTTTTTAAAAACAATAATCACCTACAAATATATAAGCCAATGGGTTCTGACTGACTGATTCCTATAGCTCAAATCACTGAACAGATTTCAATTGAATTCGGCATTTCAATAGCTAATGCAATATAGTCATCTTCTATGAAAGGATTTTCCATAATTCAATCTTTAAAGTGATCAAAATACGGTTTAAAATCTATATGAGAAAGGATTACAAAATCTATATTAGCCAAGCACAAAGCTACAACTTACCTATGGCAGGATGTAAAGGTTGTCCCGTGCATTTATCCCAGGCTATCGTGGTCTCCCTCTGATTCGTTATTCCCAGTGTGACGATATCATCCTTGGAGTAACCTGAAAAATGATATGATAAACAAATATACCTATGAGTCACATACATACTTCTGACCCCAAACTAAGATACTCTTGTGTAGTGGATATCAGATATGAGACTTTTCGGTCTTAAAAACATCCAGGCCAGGCAAACATTTGTCTCGGTGCAGGGATCAAACCCGCAGCCTCGTTTAACAAGCTATTGACAAAATAATGGCATAGTCATATAATAAAGCTTTCGAAGCTTACATAGGAAGAAATGAGGAACATTCTAGATTTTTTTGCATACACTAATATTCTCACGATATTCACACGAAGCAGTGATGGCCTCGAGGTTTGGGCGCGCGGTCGAGAATCTCGACGGTCGCGGGTTCGAACCCCAGGCACACACCTCTGACTTTTCGAAGTTATGTGTGTATTCACATTAAATACTCACTTGCTTTAACGGTGAAGGAAAACATCGTGATGAAACCTGCACACCTAAGAGTTCTTAGGAATTTCTTAGGTGTGTAGTCCGCCAACCCGCACTAGGCCAGCGTGGTGGACTATGGCCTAAACCCTCTCAATGGTAGAGGAGACCCGTGCTCAGCAGTGGGCGTATATGGGTTGATGAAGAAGAAGAAGAAGATTCACACGAAAGGTGTATGTAGACCAGTATAAATATTTCTATCTAGTATGTGTCATAACTATTACATTTTCTGCTTACCTACGTTGGCAGCTAAACCAAAATCCTGCCTGACCAGATTTAGAAGGATCTATTAAACGAAAGCGCCAATCTAAGTTACGAGGCAATAACAATAGTATGTGCATTGTGCACTAACTCTAATAATTACAACTTGTCGCTCCAATCTGATATGTTGTCAGCAGAAGATCGCAGTTGACGATAAAACTGGCTGTTGGATCCCCATTAGTTTGTTTATTTCCATTTACTGTAGTATATTATATTATCTACATGAATTTTATGTTTAGCGCGTTTACATAAAGGTTCGTTGCTTATATATTTTTACGATCATAATCCACAAGCTGGACTGATGATCTAACAAAGATCGAAGCCGGTGGATGCAGGCCGCTTCCGATATAACATTTTTTAAATCTTTGGGGGAGGCTTATGATCTTAATAAAATTGTAAACTATGCATTCGATCGTTTGATGATCTTTAGAAAAGTTATGTAGAAAAATAAGGTTTCTGAGTTTGTACAACCAATTATCGAGAGGTGGCGCTACTGTCATTCAAACTTTTTCTTAAACGACTGGAAGGATTGGGATGAAATTTTCCATGTATTTTCCAATAGGTTCCAGGATTTCAAAACACAATTGGACTCTGGAGGTGGCGCCAGTCATTCAGATTTAAATGGAGAAGGAGTAAATGTAGGCACAAAGATTCTGTGTATATTTCCATGGGTCCCCAGATTTCAAAACATCATTGAACATCATTGTGTAAATATCGCTTAAAGCTTTTCCGAGCCAGACGACGTCTGCCGGGACAGCGAGAACCTAAATAAATAATTCAGTCTATTATAAACTCCTTACCTAATTCAGTAAGTTGTTCTATGGCTTTCTCCGCGCACGCAGCGATGTTGTGTATGATCTCGTTTGGATCTTGTTCCGACCATCCTTCTTGTGGTTGGATCTCTGCCTTGTCCATCTGATAGGACACCAGTTCGTCTGAACATTCCGCTTCGTATATCTGCAATGTGAAGACATGTTTATTTAGCATCATCATCATCATCATCATCAGCCCATACACGTCCTACTATTTATGGTTAGTTAAATAACATATTATCACACCTCAATACTGTTATTTAGCACTGAGTAAATAATATTCTGTCTTTCTTTCTTGTCTTTCGCTTTCGTTCTACGCACTTATGCCCCCATCTCTCTTTATTTCCTCTTTAATTAATTATTCATCTTAAGGTTGTCTGTAAGAACCTAACTAGAGTTATGAAACTGCCTCTTGTGTTTCAATTTTAAATAAATAAATGCCTCGTGGTATTACAGTACCAAATTATGCCATCCGATCTTTGCGTGGCAAAGCGTTATTGTATTTTCTATTTGGTAATAATCAATAGTAGCTCGGTGCTTTGATACAAGACAAAAAACAAGTGGAGGTAGAAATTGATATTTCTAGCTCAGAGCTGATGCTCTGCCTACCCTTTCAAGAAAACAGACGTGAAAGGGTAGGCACTAGTCATTCATTGTTATTATTTGCTATTACAAACATCCGGATGGTGATAGGCAATATTATCAAAATGTATAATTATAAACTTTATCAATGTGGGTTGTGAACGTTTGAACGATTCCTAGAGAATTTAATATTAATTATTACTAATTGATATATACGTGCAATTTGACGGCCTCTTTGTACTCTTTTGTAGTATTATATATCTTTTTCTTTTTCTAATCTGTTTTTAATGTACATTAAAGTGTTGTAAATAAAAAAAATTAAAATATATATTATCTTGCTTATTTTTATCAGCGATGATTGTAATCTATCTAATTTTCGTTTCAAATCCTTACAAAATTTGCAGAAATTAAATAAAAGCAAATGCATTAAAATTGCTACTTTAAAACTCCTTACAAACAATCTTAGACCCGCCAGAGCTCAGACGTCCTTATCATAATCGTAATAGCATCAGATGTTATCAATAAGTCTGGCCTGGTTGGTGGGACTGATACGAATCATGATAACAATCAACGTCTTTATCTACACTTAAAGAAATAAAAACACCGAGTGACGCATGCTAATATGTCGCCTATTAGGATTATATATCAGACTACAATGTTCCACTGTTGGGCACGGGCCTCCTACATTAAACAGAGGGTTTAGGCCTTAGTGGACTACGCTGGCCTAGCACGGGATGGTGGACAACACACCTGAGAAATACTGAACAACTTATAGGTGTGCAGGTTTACACATGTTTCCTCGTCGTTGAAGTGAGGTATTATTCATTGTGAATACCTATATGACTTGAAAAGTCAGAGATCGACAGTGAGATTTGACCTCGATGCCATAAAATACTTGGATTATTCAGTTTTCACTCCATAATTTTTAAATTTATTTCATTTGCTGTTTAGCGTTGGACGTCCACCATAAAGTGGACAGACGATCTCGGGAAAATCGCGGGAAGCTGCTGAATGCAGGCGGTTTCTGTGCGCTTTAGAAGATTTTGGGGGAGGCTTATGTCTAGCATTGAAAGTAATGTGATAAAGTCTATCCAGCGTGAAACATAGAAGAGAAGAATCATAAACAATATGAAAACCCCAATAAAAAAAAACTATTTACCATGAAAAAGACGTATAAAAAAACTCTTAGTTCATTTATCAAATTTGAGAAAATACCATTTCGATCATCGAACCGGACACAATATATAATCACTAAGCCAGGGCTATAGACAGCTGATAACTGCTGATAACACGGTTCACTGATCGACATTGAAAATATCAAATACGCTTGAGAAAACTTTCATACATTCTTATCTATACATCAACGTAAAACATTAGCAAAAACAGGTGACTATCCATCAATTAATGAACTATAGTCTCTATTTCTGCATGTTATCATAAGCGGTATTTAATTGCTATCTGATAGCAATCATTAATTTCAATAATAATAACAAAGTTATCACAGAAATGTGTTTCTATTAATGAATTCTGTTTGTGTGATAACCGTTAATTAGACACGCGGTCTGTTGGAACTAAACTTTTATTTATATTTACAAAGACATATCACCGAGAAACAAATCGAAAACTTAAAAAAATATTCTTAGGTGTGTGATCCATCAACTCGTACTAAGACTACATGGTAAACTAAGGCCTGAATCGAAGAAGAACAAAAATATGAAGACGAATCTCAATATGTAAAACATAAATGGCATGATGTAGATAAAAAAAGCATCCACGACACAGGTCATAATACAGCACCACGTTTAACGTTTAAAACGTAGTTTAAACATTCTTGGTAGTAAGGGAGCGTCCATAAATTACGTGAGGTATTTTTTTAAATTTTCTGTCCCTCCCTCCCCCCTTGGTGAGATGTCGTGAAATTTTATTCAACCCCCTCCCCCAACCCCCAATCTCACGTGAGATTTTTCGGAATGTGGGTTTCTTACGTAAACGCATTGGATTGTTTTTGTAAAAAGAAAAAAAACAATTTGATTCGTGCTTTTATTTACGACTAGTTAAGACTAGTAATCAATATTACTGAGAGTAATAAATGTAATAAAAATTTAACAATAGAATACTTCAATCTAGCTACTGTGATTAAAAAAAACAGAATATCTACTCTAATTCAGTCCATGGAGAATTATGCGCGGTCTACAATTTGGATTTAATGGACCAAAATAGTATAATTTTTTTTGTTTCAATCAGAAAAAAAATTGCGTGATATTTGTCGAGACCCCCCCTCTCCTCAACGTGATATTAGATGAGATTTAACTGGACCCCCTCCCCGCCTTAATCATCTTACGTAATTTATGGACGCCCCCTAAGGTCCAGAAACTAACAAGATACTCCTTGGTCTTAATCAAGAAACAAATATACATCACACAATACTAGAATCAAAACATGAGATATAAAAAGAGCTGTGCATAAAAAAAGGAAATCTAGACAACCTTCAAGTTGCACAGTTTTCCTGTATGCTATAATTTTGTTCCAATTGAGTCACTTATAGTAATACTACGTCGCACTGTTGTGTTGAATCATCTCTGACATTTTAACATATTATTTACGATTCAAAGGTGTGTGTGAATCAGTTTATTTTGGACTTTAAGTTGTCCTTAAGTGTGAAACCAGTAGTAGTAGTAAACTTTACGGTCTATAGGTCAGAACTACGTTCTGTTATATTTATTTGTGATTCTGTTTTTGTAGGTACTAGCGCGATACAGAACCACTCCTATGAAAGGCTGTAGTATCTTTCCATCTATGATCATTCGATATACTTATGCAGTGTGCCCCTTGACGTCAAGAAAGTAAGAACGCCTTACATTCACCATTCTCAACGAGGGATTTTTGATTGGTTACAGGAATTTTAACGCTTTAATTAAAGCAACAGTTTTATGTTCTTCTAACTCCTTCATACAATTTAAACAAAGAAATGTATATATCAAATGACTCATTGAGTAAAAGTAAATCTTAAGTACGAAACAAAAGCGAAATAAAGGAAATGTGAAGATATATGACGTTTTATATGCACGACATAATTAATATGGTTTTCTAGTACATATATTTTTTAAGAGTTCTTCATAATTTTATTTAATGATTTAAAAATTAATAATTAATTGCATAATATAGAATCATACGAATCAATAGATTTAACAGTCAAGAAACTTTGAAGTATCCAGTAATGTATGTGGCTTCAATTCTGCTCGAATCTAGGGCGATGCAGTAATTAAACATAGGTGTGCAAATGACTTGCTACATACATATATTAAGCAGTGATGGCCTCGAGGTTTTGGCGCGCGGTCGAGAATCTCGGCGGTCGCGGGTTCGAACCCCAGGCACACACCTCTGACTTTTCGAAGTTACGTGTGTATTCAAATTGAATTATCACTTGCTTTAACGGTGAAGGAAAACATCGTGATGAAACCTGCACACCTAAAAGTTCTTAGGAATTTCTTAGGTGTGTAGTCCGCCAACCCGCACTAGGCCAGCTACGGTACGTTAACTCGAGTGCTCGGTATTACGGCAATTCATATAGGCACAGGAGTGGTAGAGATAATATATAAAGGCATTTTACACTCAATGTTTGTTTCAATATTTGTTTTAATTATGGGGCTCCACATTCAGTTTGTAATAAGGGAACCTTCCGCCCATATACTGGACTTGTAGTAAATATTGGCCTTAGTGCACTTACCACAAATCTGACGGTCTTTGTGCCATCGTCTATGACGCCGATGAGCGACTTTTTACCTCCCTCCTTCACTGGCATTTCGTCTGCAAACAAATGAAAATTCAATTAATAAATTTTATACAAATAAATACATTTAACTGTCACACACATAGTCCTGACCCCACATTAAGATACGAGTCTTGTGTCGTGAGAAACTACGAGAGACTTTTTCAGTCTCACAAACAGCCAGACCCGAAACAAATATTTGTAGACCACACAAACATTTGTCTTGGTGCGGGGATCGAACTTTGGGCTGAACTGGTTTGATATTAAATGTGTTTATTTATATGAGCTCGCTCTACAACCAAAAGCACATAACAGCTGAATAAGATTTGAAGGGAAATAGACAGTATTTTGTATGGGGTTGAGTATCGCCACTTGTTCTTTCTACTGCAATTTCATGATCAAAGATCAAAAATTTTAAACAAAAATAAACGATTCCTATTGGTTGTCACATATTCAAAGTCTTGATATAACACGCTACCCGAATTACTAACAAAGTGTTGTATTAACATTTTAACACTAATCTTGAAAGACAAACAGGTGACGTAGTCGCTAAATATTCTAATTTATTACAATAATATAATACATATCAGTTATTTTTTTTTGGGCTCTGCAATGTTGTAGAGTCGTACTATATTATGCTGCCATGTGCATATAAATATATACTAACGTCTGTATTTTTAAAGGGTAGATAGCAATGCATTTCTGAGTTCACTTTTAAATCATACTTCTTCATCAACCCATATACGCCCACTGCTGAGCACGGGTCTCCTCTACCATTGAGAGGGTTTTAGGCCATAGTCCACCACGCTGGCCTAGTGCGGGTTGGCGGACTACACACCTAAGAAATTCCTAAGAACTCTTAGGTGTGCAGGTTTCATCACGATGTTTTCCTTCACCGTTAAAGCAAGTGATAATTCAGTTTGAATACACACATAACTTCGAAAAGTCAGAGGTGTGTGCCTGGGTTTCGAACCCGCGTCCGCCGAGATACTCGACCGCGCGCCTAAACCTCGAGGCCATCACTGCTTAAATCATACTTAATATGAGACAAATCCATTGCTTTTTTGGGGCATATTTCCACGACATACGTCATCTATGTTCCCAAAAACATGTTTTGATCAATGACAAAAACACTTTGTATATTTTTTCACGTAAAATTTGGCAACAGCACAATACATGTTTGTGAAAATGAAACATTTGAACGACGTAGGTGAGTATGGCTTGTGTATTCAATGTGATTCTGAATGAAAACTATGTATTGGCCAAGTATAGTTAACGCAGCAGTAAAGTATAGTAAGCGTAGTGCGGTCAAAAATAAACGTAAATACTATCATTTACCGATTAGAAACAATTAATTAATCACTACATAGTATAAAACAAAGTCGCTTTCTCTGTCCCTATGTCCCTTTGTATGCTTAAATCTTTGAAACTACGCAACGGATTTTGATGCGGTTTTTTTAATAGATAGAGTGATTCAAGAGGAAGGTTTATATGTATGATAACATCCATTAAATATCAGCATTGCACCCGTGCGAAGCCGGGGCGGGTCGCTAGTCATTAAATAAAATGAGAGAATTTACTCTGAAACATCATCATCAGCCAAAGGACGTCCACTGCTGGACATAGGCCTCCTCCAAAGACTTCCAAAGTGCTGTATTGGTAAAATATTTTGATTAAATTGGATTGTAGCTATGTGTTTAAAAAATCACCGTTTGGAATGTACTTTAGTACAACTAACTATTCACTCAAACTTTAGGTTATACACGTGTAAAAACAATCATGCCAATTAATTTCATACCAATTAGAGTTTCAATTAAGGATAGTCACGCACTTATTTTTTTTCTTATGTTCTTTTTATGTCTCCGACAATAATAGTAAAACCTATCTACTGTTTAATACAACATACTTCGAAAATCATTCCACTGAAAAACATCCTTTTACTAAACACTTGAAAACTGAGCTAATATAGCAAAATAATAATAGTAAATAGTTACCAAATAGCTCGTTTGAATGCATCACACAATAATAATGTTCCGAAGCGCGACACACAGAGTATGACAATTTTCGCACCTAAAGATGCATCTAGGCTGATAAGAACACCCTACCTAACCCTAACCTTGATACATCAAATATACAGGATGTATTTAAACCGTGATCGGAAACTTAGGCAGGTAATAGCAACGGGGATCACAAACCCATTGGCGTTAAAAAATATCATATGGAAAAAAATACGTTTTCCATACAATCATCGGTATTAAATGTATGGGTTGGAAATCGTCAAAATTTTTATTTTTATCGACGTTTTTTTGAGGCCAATAGGATTATGATCACCTCAGATATTACCTCCCTTAGTTTACGAGCACGGTCTGAATACACACTGTATAAGCAATAATGTTTATAATAATAATACACATACCTCAACCATTGTGAGGAGATAAAAGCATAAAGACAAGCAAACACAAACCGAGTAAATAAACCATATCCGATTAATTAGTTTATTAGTGTAATATGGCGGATCTGTGATAATTCCTTTTATCGTATTGCTGCAATTGCTTATTTATCTATATTATTAATGGAAATTTTCTTTAGTTTTACAAATACATACTTCTATTACCTGAATAATCACCATCAAATAAATAAAATATTTTCCAAACTTTAAGCTACCCTCTGCTTCTATGAGAATGTTCAATAATACCATCATCATCTTTATTGTATGATGATATCGAGTGATGACTCTAGATTCACATCTCTCGCTAATCTCTATTTAAATAACACCTTGCTTATAGTCACGTGTTGCTGTGTTTCAGTTGTCAGTTGACATCCTTGTGTTGGAATTCGAAAGACTGTAGTAAAAAATGTATTATGTAGATACAAAACAAGAGCAACTTCGTTTTTAGTATAAGAGATCGTATCGCGGCTTCTCGTTTCATATTACTTGTGTGTTTTATAACATCAGGTGTAGAAATATGTATGTAATCAAGGATCAAGGCCTTATCGCCACGTAATACTGACTAAAATTCTTATTTACATAAATTCACAGTGAAAATTTCTTTCGTAAACTCACATAATCCCATTTATCGTATTACTGAGCGATAATCTTATCGACTTGGCGGCCTACTATCGATCCCTAACTTACAAATATATTTCAAAGAGTACTTCTTGGAACATTCTTATATACACTTATTATACAGAAGAACATGTATAACGGTAGACCTAAAGTGGCTGATAGGGTTTTAGAAGCTCTCTATTTATCTACATTCTCAAATAGGGAAATTAATGTGAGAGTTGCGTTATTTAAAAAGCATAAAAATTGCCCATCACAGCGAGTTTTTTTAAACTGATTATGATGATACACACTGTTTGATAAAATTCAAATTATAATAATTACAATTTGTTTTTGTAAATTTTACGAAATTCCGTCAATAATTTGATTAAGATTTACTTAACACTCTTGTTGGTGCAACTACAGAATGGCTTAACTTTTTAGATAATGTTATATTGATGTTATGTAGTAATCAGTTATATTTTAATCAGGAGAGACTCTTCGCGGTCTCACAACACATTACAATTCTTTGAAGGACTTAAATTTGTCTCAATGTGGGGACCGAATATTTCTCGCTTTGCAACCTCGTGTCTCACTAACCTCTCTTTAGTATGAAATCCTATGCGAAAATACATTATATATGTTAGTAAAAGCCCTTATTTATAACCAGTCACACCCTCTACACGAGAAGCCGTAGTTAGCCCGTTGATTAAACGTTGTGTATAGAAAGTGTACATATGTATAGCAATTCACTGTCATGTAGATTGAAAACACTTTTTTATTAGTTTATGCAAGGGGCGGGAAAAATATTAATAGATTTTTATAATGGGAATTTTTTGATACTATCACGGGGCATAAGCTCAAAAAATAACTGTCCCATCCATTATTACGTAGGTTTAAAAATACAGCTGGCTAAAAGATGTAGAATCACACATCTGCCTCCTTTTTTAAAGGAATGCTTGTAATTGTACTCGATAGGGACATTAAAAATAAATACAACCAACAGCTCCATACATATTTCTGACCCCACACTAAAATACAAGTCTTGTGTGGTGGGTATCAGAAACTATGAAAGACTCTTTTGTATCACAAACACCCAGACCAGAAACAAATGTTTGTAGATCATGCAAACATGTCTTGGTACGGAAATCAAATCAGCTACCTCTCGTTTCTGTTTTTCTCACCTGTTAACCTCAAGGCTGACGAGAATTAAAATAAAGAGTTTATAAGACTTAAATATAATATTTCTTAGGTGTGTAGTCCGCCAACCCGCACTAGGCCAGCGTGGTGGACTATGGCCTAAAACCCTCTCAATGGTAGAGGAGACCCGTGCTCAGCAGTGGGCGTCGTATATGGGTTGATGAAGAAATATAATATAATAAATTAATAGTATCAGAAAAGTTGCCAATTTGAGTTCAAAAGGCAAAACTCCAGACACCAAAATTACCCTACACAAAAAATAACAATACTAGACTGGAATCGTATCCTTACCCTCTTAATCAAACAAGCCAAAATATCGTTCAACTAACAGTCCGTTCAGTGTTTATTTTCCAGCACAAGTGCCTACATTATGCACTGGACTTGACAGGTCAAGGTGACAGGGTATCGAATATCGACCACAATATCAAGCACGTAAAAATATACCAAGGCATACTTTACTGGCTCTTGTAACATACCCTGATGACTGTGTCGTAAGAAACATAGGCAAAAGTATCTTTTAACGCTAATGGATCACCGAGAAGAACATTTAAAAGAAAAAACTGTTTAAGCTTTTCTTCATTCAACAGATTTATATTTAAGCGTGGAACCCTAAAAACAACTTGAGAAAACCTTGACTGACTGTTGAGGAAAATGTTTGATAGAGTATGGCGATCGATGCTACGCAAGAGGGGAAATACCTTATTACTCCCATTATACCTATCGACAAACAACCTGAATCGTTGTGGTTTTATATTTGGTGAACTTCAATACCCTTATCCTACGAATATGTGAAAATATGCCAATTTTGTTTAATAGTAATCAGCCCGATGGCGTAGTTGGTTAGACACCAGCTAGCGTAACAAGAGGCCGCGGTTCTACTCCTGCACCGAGACAATTTTTTGTGTGGTTTACAAATATATGTTTCGGGTCTCTCAGACTTCTTTAAGACTGAAAAGTTTTTCGTAGATTCTGATACCCACGACACAAGACTTAGTGTGATTTCAGAACTATGTAGGTATGTGAAAGATTTGTATGAGTAGTCATAACTGTGTTACTGTTGGATGTATTTGTTTAAATTGTTACCAAAAGGCTCATCGTGCCGACATGAATAAAAATAACGGAATTGATCATTTAATGATGCATGCCAATTAATGACTCAAAAAAACAATCAGAGGCTAAAAAAGAATCTTTCAAATTCTATTGTGTTTATAAAATATTCTTCATAGTAAGCCAGCGTATTACTGCCCTTGTCAAGGTCACTCCATTTCGCGCATACATTACATGTGTCTTTTGTTTTGTTTAAGTGACAAGTACATATCACCGTCAGAACTAACAAACGCGTCATGATAAACGAAAACGCCTATATATGGATACGTAACACTTAAAAAAACATTGGATATTTCCTAAACATAGTGATAACATTTAACAAGTAAACAGTATCAAGGATGTGGGTTTGACACGCGCGCCGCTGTTATCTACATCTTTTTAATGTTACTCTTGAATTGGTAATCTTCGGTTTTAAGCTGTGAGGTCTTGGGTTCAAATGCAATTGAAAACAATGTTTTTTTTTTTTAACTTAATAACGCTAAGAGTTTTGACTTCAATGTTAAGTGTTCATACTCTACCTACAGAACAGAGTCAGCAATAGGACACTGTTAATATTGGACGAAAAGTTCTGATGATTCAGTTACTCTTTTTTAAAGGGTGCCTACTACGAAAGTTAAATCGATACCAGTCGTTGGGTTCGATCCCTACATTTAGACGAATGTTTATGTAATATGTTGTTATATGTATGTTCGCGTGAGACCGAAAAGCTTCCCGAAGTTTCTGATATTCACGCCACAAGAATAGTATCAGAACTATCTATGTGACTTTTGAGTATTTATTTATTTGTAACAGATCTTATTTTCGACCAGTTTCGAGACTATTTATTAAACTGTAATATTTAAGACGTATTTTTAAGAAAAACCAGAATGTCCCGATTCAACTGCTTCGAAGATAACGAACGAGCAATGTGCAATCATGGGGCAAAGATTGACTTGCGGTTTGATAACAAGCGCTCGAAACACTAAGATTATCGTATCCCGATGGCTGAGGCGACCCCAATTGTGCCAACATTGCAACATAATACATATCAACAATAATACACACGAATAATACACGCGTAGTGATTTTGATGATGATGAATGAAGCTTTTGAACGTGGTATGAGAAACGGTTGCACTTATAAAAAAAAGTAACGATTTTAACATTTTGTTTTTTTATATCTGTATTAGAAACTACGAGACATTTTCCAGAGTGACCAACACTTAGAGCGAAAAAAATATTTGTGGAACACACAAACATTTGTCTTGGTGCGGGATCGGACCCGCGGCTACTCGTTTCGCAAGCTGTTGTGTACCAAACTGCGGGGCTGTGAATGGCACTGGAATCGTAACTATTTTCCTGAAGAGTTAGACTGAGGTGTATTTCTATGCCACCTTTTGCTAGCAATAAATGCGATATTACCTATAGAAATATAACCAGCGAAATGGCGATCGTAAAATTATACCGCAAGATTATTGAACAGACACAAAGCTTTACTTAGAGATGTAGATAGGTTTAAGCTCAAATTCACTCAAACATAATTTTAAGATTTTTTTTCTATAAGAGTAACGATTTATTCATTTATAACGCCTCAAGTGACTAATAGCTTTGATGTGAAACGGAAATCCCAAAAATACATTAAACATGTAATTAAATTAAATTTAATGATAAACTTTGTCATTTGGTTACATCTGCAACAGGAAAATGGATGGATAAAACAGTTTTTGTATTAAAAATAAGTAATACTCGTAAGTTGCCAGCAATGCATACATATTTTAATTGGTATTTTGTTTTAAAAAACATTGAAGTTTTAAAAAGTAACTACACGGCTTTATTGTATACAAATAAAGCACTTAAATCAAGAATTTCCATTGCTAACTTCAAGATATTATTTTGCTTTAAAAAAATCGCATTTACAAAACATCATACCTATGCCTATATCGTCACCGTTTGATACATTATTATGTCATAAAAATATATTATGCCAGTACAAACATATCTCTAACATAAAATATACAACGTCGAGATAATGGATTAAGAACGACACTTTATCTTTTTTAGTCTTTTATTAGAGTCATGGATTATACAGCCAGGAATTTTCCCGCGCTTTAATTCATAGACATAATTTATTAAATAAATCTGAATTAGACTTTTTAAAAGTTGTTAAGTTAGTCTTGTTCCAATAAAGGCAACATTATGTTACGTTTGAGAGAAACTTGAGGCCGCTCGCCTTGATAAGTGGTTTAGTACTTAAGACTGTGTTATCAACCCATTATTATTGTGTTCAATTTATTTAAGGAATGAATAATATAAATCTATAGATAGGTAGTTTTTTATAAGTAAATATTCCCAAATGAACGTTATATCTTCCGGGAAAAAATCGACTTTGTATGACCTACTCCAGGGTTCCATATGAAAAAATAAATTATATTAAATATAAAAAGTCAACAAACAAACTCGCTTTTACAGCTACAATATTTGTCAGTTTTTTTATACTTCATTTCAATAAATATTTCTCCTCAATAAAAATTACCCATTGTCTCCGAACGTACCTTGAACCATGTTCGTTAAAAAAACAAAATCCTCCTATTAAAATTCACAGCACTGGTCGAAAATAAAAAAGTAGTTTAAAAAATTCTTAGCGGGAAAATCGAAATTGGAACGCAAAGCGCGCGCGTTCCAAAGTAAGCGATCCCGCGTACTAGTTGGAGGCACGGCGCAGACAGTCACACCCACGTTACGTCTTATCACTATGACGTATTTCACAAAACAATTTAGCGAAACTTTTTATTATGAACGGCGTGTTATCTTTATTAGCGAAACATGAATAATATATGAGTTTATCGCAGGACAAAAGAGTCAACATCGCACATAGGTAGGTTTTTAAGTTTTATGCGGCCAAAATTATTTTACTTGCTAAAACTATTCTAAATGACATAATTGTTAATGTAAAACAACTTTCTGTTGATTTTTTTAATTTTAATTCAAGAAAATATAATATTTATGAAAAAAAATGTCAAAAACCTAACGTGACATATATAAAAAAATATATATCATAAACGTACATTTTAAACGTTAGTGAGTAATGAATTGACAGTCGTCACATACTCCATGCCAATTCGTTACTCCAGATCCTCATCGTCCGAGGATTCTGGTGAAGCGGAATCTGGTTTGGTGGGTAAAAGCATGTCGAAAGTCTATGGAGAAATGGAATTAGACATTTTTTTCTCCTTCTTTGTTTTATACTAATATCTACTGCTAATGAGCGGATCAGAGCTCAATAATAGTCGATTGTAAATGTCGCGGTTACACTGTTCGCGGGAAAATTTTCTTGCGTAATTTTCTCTATACATGCGAAAGTGCTTATTTCGGGCCTCTTGAGCCTCCTCCGGGAATGGGCCTATTGGAAGGATGGAATTCTTTATTATGGCAGTACCATGTATGAGCACTTTGTGCAAAGTAGGAGTCATCGGGTGCCACCTATAATGCTTCACGTATAATTTGGCGGTATCTAGTGCGTATTCATCATATTTCTTGACATCAATAATGTATCCACTTGAAATCGTTCCTAAAATTACTTTGGCTTTGCATTTTATCGTAGAGAAATTGACGGGTGACTAATTTTATTCCGGATGAGCCAGGAAAACCTACGACGAAAATGAAAATTAAAATGATTTGGAACATTTTTCAACATAACTTTTTTTACCCTACCTGCACCTACCTGCAGCTGATTTTTATCAAAATCATAAGAAAAGAGTATTAAGTATTATAATAAAAAATAATTTTGAGGCGATAGGAAGCGATAATATAACTAAATTACGTTTAAATTGAAAAATCAAGAATATTTTTTCAAGAAAACGTTGTATGTTTTAGAGGTTTAAAATAAGGTATTTTTTATTATACTAGGTTGACAATTTCTATAATAAATAATGGTATGTACCTGAAGCACTCGAATCCACATTGTTTACATTAATAACTCTCTTCAAATCAAAAATATTAACGACGAAAACAAGTCACTTTAACAACGTAAACAGCGAAAGCGCGGGCGCAGCGGAAGACTAACAAGATTCCACCACCTGCACACGTCCCCCACGCGGGTATTTAAGCCGAGACGACCGGCTAATTATCACTTGTTCTATTGTTAACGTAGAAAAATATTCCATTTTGCATTTGTAACTAGTTTAAAATTTCAATTTTGGCCGCATAAAACCCAAAAACCTACCTATGTGCATCGGCCGGCCATTTTAATTAATTTTGAACGCGAGTAATGAGGGCGTTCGCCTTCCAATTTTGAAATCGTGACTTAGCAGAAATATATATGTCATTTTGGACTTATTTGTGGAACTGACCAAGAAAATTTAAAAATACACACATTAAACAAAACAGACAGTAATACAATGCAGTTTCCTCATAAAAAGAATAATCAACTATAAAATTAAGTTATTAACATAAAGATATTTAATAGGAAAAGACGCATTTT
The DNA here is from genome assembly GCA_030295005.1 of Cephonodes hylas. Taxonomy (NCBI): domain Eukaryota; kingdom Metazoa; phylum Arthropoda; class Insecta; order Lepidoptera; family Sphingidae; genus Cephonodes; species Cephonodes hylas. Next base: position 4,374,510 of record AP025386.1, on the reverse strand, counting down.
TACGTGCCATTAGTTAGTGCTACGTTACTACTTTGTAATTTTAATGTTTCTAAGTCCATTTTGAGAAGACTAAACTCGTTTTAAATACAACTGTTAGTCTGTGCTAAGGCAAATTGATGAGGAAAACATTGCATGTTTTGCTTTTCAAAAAAGTTTTCAAACTTACACAAAGGAACTGGTTTGAAGTAGGAAAATTGTAGCTTACAACCGTCATTGCAATGGGATTAAGATTTCTTAAACAGAAAAGAACCTGTTTTTAACATTAGAAACTGATTTTTGAAAGTATCAAAACAGTAAGATTTCTTTACGATTTATGACATCCTGTTACATACTATTACTAACGTGGTTTCCTTCGTTTTATTTCGTAAAAAAGCAAATAAATAAAAACCATTTTAGAAAAATTTATATATGTGTTTGTTGTTAATCTTCCTCGTACTGTGATCAAATAGTCAACAAGAAAACCAGTCAGTTCTACAACAAAAAAGGTAGTTGTTTAAAACGGAACGATTCTTCTCTTTATTAATGTAATTGCTACAATCAAGAATCATTCGTTTTAATTACTCAATTGCAGATTGTGTGAAGTCGCCATTGAAGAGACAAAATTAAGGACAACTTACATAACATAAACATTTCATTTGTTTTTTATTTTTTTAAAAACGAAGGCGTAAATCTCGTTATGCCAGCTCTATTCATCATCATCATCATTATCACCAGCCTTTGGCGTTCACTACTGGACATAGGCCTTTTCTATAGCATGCCACTGGGCTCGATCTTCAACCCTCCTTATCCAACCGCTGCCAGCCACCTTGCGAATATCATCACCCCACCTAGCCAGCTCTTATTCATGAAGGTAAAATTCCATACCACAATCGGGTCAGTATATAACAGGATATGAGTGCTCCCGAAACCCGTGACACCGGAACGAGTCACTACAACGGGTTTCCCGCTTGTTCATCATCATATGAAAGTAGGCGATCTATAGTATTGCATACCAAGGAAATAGTGTTGATGAACGCATTTTAGACAAATAAAATTCCAACCAAACTTTTTGTTGTCTAAGAAATTTTATTGGTCCCACTTTTGTTTTTTATTTCCACCACAATACTGTGTGCAGCTTTCGGAAACATGATTTCTACGCCAAATGAATGAACAAAGAGCTTCCTTAAAATTTACTCAATGCGGAACAATTAGCCGACCCCTTTGTGACCTCTCCTATAATTTCTTCTTCTTACCGATTTTTTAGATAAACTCAAGAACTTAAATGGACACACCAAAGGTATTATGCAAAATATGGTAATACCTACACTCGAAATGAATTTCATTCACAATACCATAGCCGAAAACAAAAAAATAATAATAATCTCACCAAAAAAGCTGCCGCGCTTGCTAAACCTCCGCTTCAAACTGTGTTTCCTCAAAAACGTCCGCACATTATTCATAATAGAAAAATCATACAGAACACGCGCATCGTAAACACTGCCAATGATACAATAACATCTATTGCTAAATCTGGTGATTTAATTGACCAATGACAAAATGTATGAGGTAGATCAGTACTAAAATAGACGCAACACTCTGTTGTTGCGTGATTGATAAGTCATTGGCTGCGAATGCTTCGTATGGTATTTTGATGGTCATCCCTCTGTCTTTGTCCGTTCGGGAGACAATAAATCTTTCAAACGAACGACAAATTATAAGCTATTTGGCATAACTCAATCATGTATCTTTACCACTTCAATGTTCTTGTCAGATTTCAGAAATCGACTATAACTTAGAAGACAGTTTAACTTGCTTTGCTGCTCTTTTAGCAAGTTTACTTTTCAGGTAGAAGTAAGGTTTTATTCAACGTGAAAAATCTTCAAATTAATAACGAGACTGGAATCAAGCTATTTGAAACTTTTAATATAAAATGAGTTTAAGTCTCGTTCGTTCGTGATTTGTTTTTGAGATGAAACTAAACGTTTCTCATTTCAGATGTCCAGAAATCTGTCATACCGTTTAGTCTGGTAAAAATAATTCTAGTAGAAAGTGCCATTGCCTACGGATACTATAAACCAATTGTTTTGTACTACGCTCTAACAAGCCCAATTTTCAATGAATTCGAGATATTTTAGAAAGGTTAGTCCTTGAATTATACTGCAGGTTCCTCAGTCACTTGGTTTAAAATGCTTTGTTTTTGCAACATTTGCGATTGTAACAGGCTTATTTGATTCTAGTAAACATTTTAATTTATCAAAGAGATTTACAAAGCGCAGAACGTTTTTTTTCGAATCCAACGCTTTTTCTTCGATTTTTTCTTACTTCTACGGTCCACCGTAAATAAAGCCGTAATTTCCTAAAGAAGATTAGCTCCTATCCACCATATAGAAATGTTGGTAGCCATTAATCTTATGAATTATCTGTCAATTTTCTGGCGATGGTTAGAACCATCTAAATAAAATTGTATTATGAATCTGGACTCAACTTCTATAGATTCGAATCCATTACTAAAACCTTCGTAGTCCTTAACACACAAATTAACCAAAGCTCGTCTGCACCCAACCTTTTCAGGTCATTGCTCCGTACTCCACGATGGCGTACTATTGATAATGAAATTACATACAAACAGTATTCATTATCCTCAAGATAACTAACTTTATATAATTATCGCTAAATCGTTTTCTTGTATAGACAAAACTATTCTTTATCTTGTTGACCCAATCTGCAAAACAACTTATTGATCAAAACAAAACTCAGTAAGATTGGGTAGACAAATATTTTATCGTTGGCAATGATTGCGCGTGGTAGACCCACGTTGTTGTCAATTTAGACAGTAATATTAATGATGCGTATTGTTGTTTGTTTGGGTTTGGATATCAATGAATCATCTCGACCAGGTCATAGCCTGTTCTTAGATAAATGTAAACAATAACCATAAAAATATTCACAATAATTTCCACATATCGTGTTCTATGATTGTTATCCAAAGTGCCTAATAAATATGAAATAAACAATGCCAGAAAAAACAGAGAGGATTTAAAAATTTTCCTGCTTACCAAAACTCTCAAATACGCCTACAAAATTACCGAAGGAGGGTAATCGATTTACATCATTGAATTTTCGAATTTCAGAACCGTAGATTCTAAACTATAACAAAATATAAGTAAACTTTGCCGCTTTTAGAATATAACGAATTACCTCTGTTACTATTATAACAGTACAATAAACTAAAAGCTGTCATCGTATCGGCCCGCACAGCTGTTCTTACCTGCCTTTAGCATATGAGGTGTGTACATATTGAGAATACATCATTGGACACCCGCCATCAAGTCTTACACCTGTGTAAATGCTTCTTCACGCCTCTTTTAACTTTACGAATGTAGTTTCGAAAAGTAATTATACAAATTCCAGTTGTTGATTCGTTACGTCTAAATTTCAATAGTGGCACGCCAAAATTCCATTATTTTATAGTTAGGGTAATCCAGATTCTAGGTCTACAGCACGGACTAAGTAAAATCGATGTTATGACCAAATCACCGCGAAAACATTGAAAAAAATGATCAAGTTTCGAATTCGTGGTTTTCATTACACTCTGCTATTGAAACTATTGAGAAACTATCTAAAAAAATTTCAGTACCAGCACTGGATCTTGAATTATTATATTCACATATTTTAGTATTGAAGTATCAGTGACGAGATATCCTTATTATTTTTTTTATCGAATCAATCGAAAGAATTCTTTCAAGTTTGTATCATTCGCGCCAAATGGCTCCCTAGCTGCATTTACTAAAATCTATTCCACACTTCAAAACTTTGTTGCCAATAAACTATTCCAGAAATTCCATCCATTGCATAAATATGTTATGCAATCAACATACTCATTACGAGCATCTGAGATATTCAAAATGATATATGCAAGAGGTAGACATGATTTATTAATGAGCTAGCAGCCGATAAATCTTAGCACACGTGAATTTAATTGTCTATTGGAACGAAATCAATAGAGATGCAGCGGTAGGAGTCTTTGATTCTAGAGTTGAATACATATTTACAAATAAGGAAAAACAAGAATATATTGGTCTATATAGTCTGCACCGTATTTACCATAAGAGAAGTTTTCACTTCAAGGCACTATATAAATAGAAAAATACTGGGGGTACCGATTCAGCTGCGACCGAAATCCGAATGTCTAGGGCACAGCTAAAAACATTTTTTTAGGTTTGACTACCGCACCGTGTTTTAGCACGGTGTATATGTATTTGAGAAACACTTTCAGATTAAAAGGCTTATTAAAAGCTTTTATTTAACTTCACTTTTGTATGTATGTATGTATGTATGTATGTATGTATGTATGTATGTATGTTTGTATGTTTACAAATCTTGCAATGAAGATTTGAACCACTTCCAATAGACCGATTGTGCTGAAACTTGGTATACCTACGTAACTTGGATGACAATACAATAATATGGTACCATGGAGCTGGTCTGATGATGAGGTTGGAAGATGACCATAGAAACATCGGTTCTTGTGGACCGATTGAGCTGAAATTTGGTATGTCTTTGTAACTTCGACAACAATACACAAATATGGTATCATGGTGCTGATCTGACGAAGAGTTGGAAGATGCCCATAGGAACTTCGATTTCTGTGGTCCAATTGAGCTGAAATTTGGTATGTCTTCGTAGCTTCGGTAACAATACAAAAATATGATATTATGGAGCTGATCTGATCAGGAGTTGGAGGATGGCCATAGGAACTCCGATTCCTATGGTCGAATTGAGCTGAAATTTTGTATCTCTTCGTAACTTCGGTAACAATACAAAAATATGGTATCATGGAGCTGATCTGATGAGGAGTTGGAGGATGCCCATAAGAACTCCGATTCCTATGGTCCAATTGAGCTGAAATTTTGTATCTCTTCATAATTTCGGTAACAATACAAAAAATGGTATCATAGAGCTAATCTATTGAGGAGTTGGAAGAAGCCCACAGGAACTCCGATTCCTTTGGACCGATTGAGCTGAAATTTGGTATACCTATGTAATTTCCGTGACAATATAATAATAAGTAATCATAGAGCTGATCTGACGAAGAGTTGGAAGATGCCCATAGGAACTCCGATTCTTGTGGTCCAATTGAACTGAAATTTGGTGTGTCTTCGTAACTTCGGTAACAATACAAATATATGGTATCATGAAGCTGATCTGATGAGGAGTTGGAAGAAGCCCATAGGAACTCCGATTCCTGTGGACCAATTAAGCTTAAATTTGGTATGCCTTTGTATTTTCAGTGACAACATAATAACAAGGTATCGTTGATCTGGTGTCATGAGAAGTTGGAAGGTGCCCATAGGAACACTAGTTTCTATGGATCGATTGAGTTGAATTTCGGTATGACTACGAAATGGATAGACTTAGAAATATTTCCAACTAAAAAGTTAAAAATAAATTAACGGTGAAAAACATATTTTAAAATCAAGCTTTTATTGTGCACGAAAAATTAAAAAAATAAACTAAGAAAACATTCATAAAATTCGTAGTTTTTTAAACTTTACAAGTAACAATTTACAAAATTGTTCGGTTTATCAGTAGAAGTATGATACATAAACATATATTATCTATAACTAGTATATTAATATTCTTAAGTGATTTAAAAGCTTGTCGCGCAATTTCGTTCATGCAAAGACCTCGGCCGCGACGAGCTTTTAGATCACTTAAGAATATTAATATACTAGTTATAGATAATATATGTTTATGTATCATACTTCTACTGATAAACCGAACAATTTTGTAAATTGTTACTTGTAAAGTTTAAAAAACTACGAATTTTATGAATGTTTTCTTAGTTTATTTTTTTAATTTTTCGTGCACAATAAAAGCTTGATTTTAAAATATGTTTTTCACCGTTATATAAATTGTAAAACGGATCATTTTTGCATATTCGTAATTTAAGCCGTAATTTTTTATAATCAAATATACCAAAACTTATCACTTATAATAGTAAGTCATAACCATGCCATAAAAACAATGACTTAGCAATAAAAATAAGAACACCGATAATGCCAAGTGGAGAAACAAAAAAACTTATCATCTGCACGAATATTTTTTTTTATTATTTCATCTTCCTGAAAGCAAAATAATGGAATTGCAGAGCACACAACAGCCATAAAAATAATTTTCAATTTTTATACTTCACAGTCGTGGGCGATGTTTACTTCGATTCGTCCTTGAAGAGACAATTTATTTATTCAATTGTTACAATTGCACCTACACGAATAATGGGTTATATTTTTATTTATGAGCATAATTTTCTTGTCTAAGTATGGTTTCACCTTCAAAACTTGCGGGGGAATCTGATTTATTGTACTGTTTAGTGTTCGAAATCAGTCCAATCAATGGACAGACGATATAATAAACTTCAGAGGATAGCATGCACTCAGCTGATTTAGATGATTTTTTGTATTCAGATAGACAGGGCCTTGATCAAGAACAACATCTAATTTCTATCACATTACCTCTGCAACGCTAAGCTCAAACGTCAGCAAAGCAAACAGAGCTGCCAGCTCCACATTAAACCTATTCTTCTGATTCGAAATCTAGCCAGAAGACTGCGGAACAGCATTCAGCCGTGCAGTCGCCCTTCAGTCTCCCACGCCGCCGTTCTATTTCTGGACAATCATGTGTTTGGTGACGTAACGCGCACACCGCACGAATGCTGCCAACAATTAGGCGATTTAACATCCGCGACAAACGACGTGCCGTTCTGTTCTCTGCGAGGTGCGTCATGCGACTGTGCTTAGGTTAAAAATATCTTGCATCTGATAAAAACAATGTCTCGCTACAGGAAGGGTTGAAGTGATGTTTTTCTTCCTACAGGGCATTTAAGTAAACGTCTTTTATTTTCAAAGGAGTTTCGGTACAGAGTTTGTTGAGGGAGAAGAGATGAAAGAAAATGGGGTGAATGGAGACGTGACGGCTGAAAGGTATGTTTGGAGAGATAAAACATACTGAGGAGACCCAAAATCAAATTGGGAAGGACAAGAGTTTTGTTTGATTAAATTGATAACTGAACTTTACAAAAAGTAGGTATATACCAGAATTAAAAAAAAATAGGTTTAAATTGTATATTTTTATTACATTATTAATGATAAGGAGAAAATATTGGCATCTAGAGTTTCTTGCGTTGTTTCTTTTCTACCAAACTAGCAGATGTAAATAGCATTACTTAAAACCCTGATGTTTGACTGGCATATTTTGGACGAACATTGTACGGTCTTATTGGCTGTTTGCCTAAGATTTACTACTTCCTATTTTTTACCTTCTTCCATCTCTGAATGTGGTAAGCTGTTGACGTAAAAAAATAGAAGCGAATGTAATTTAACAAAACGTTTACATGAAACGATTGATAAGATGGATGAAGCGAATGTTTTATGTCTCTACCTACTCCTATGAGACACAAGCGACATGATATGTATATTTTGTTATATAAAATACGTCGTGCCCGCTAATCTTATACGGGAGTCATTTATTCCCAAAATTCCACAAATATAATTTTGTTAAATTAAAAAATCGACGTGAAAATCAAAAGATGCACCAACGAAAACCCAAACAATTGAAAAATATATTAAATCCGTGACAATTTAATGTACCACGTACCAATTACACTGTACGAAAATTCCCGTTGCAATAGCTGGCCCAAAATAAGTGTCATCTTTGAACCATAAAACAACCGGCATAAAGTTTAAAATACGTTGATCTCTAGGTTGTTATTTCTAAGCGGACGAAAACTTGAATTATTTTGAATGTAATGTGCATAAATTACGGTAATCAAGCATTGAAATAGATAAGGTGAATACTTTTTGCTAGAGAATTCGTTTCGTTTCTAAAACATCTGACTGTTCGGCGTGGCTTCAAACAAACTGCGGCCACACGCCTCTTTCACAACTGAGAGGGTTTAAGTCTTCACCTAATTCAAAGTACTATAATAAATAAATACATCCAAAAATTTACGTAACTACTACTACGCGCCAAGATATTGTGTGTTGTGATGCGAATATCAGAAATTAGGACAGACTTTTCGCAACAATGGCACCTAGACAATAAATATTCGTAGTAAGATTATATTAAGATAAAAAAGTTTGTCTCGGCGCGGGGATTGAACAAGCGATCTTTCGCTTCACGAGCTGGGGTTTATCCAACTGCACCACTGAGGCTGCCAACACTATCGCTATCTTAAAAAATTATTGATCTTTAAAATCCATGGAACATTATAAAATACTCTTTCATTGAAATCTCTATAATCTATAGTTACTCTACCACGGCACAATTATTGCAAGAGGAAATAATTACAACAGTAAAATGACAAGTAAAACTGCCGTTTTAATCCACTATACCAAGACAAATATTTGATTGATCCAACAATATTCGGTTCGGGTGCGCTTGTTAGAGCAAAATATCTCCTAATTTTCCTTCCGACAGACTAAGTATGGGGCTAGAACTTTTTATATTATGTAACTTATTGTTGTATTTATTTCTATTTATTTACAACGTTGCGTCTTTAAACTGTAGGTAGAAACTCCTGAGATTATCTCTACAATTCAAATTTCGAGTCCCTTAAATGAAACTTTCAAATGTTTCTCTTGAATAAACACTAACATCGTTACGTGGAAGTGAATGAGTTATCTTTAACTCTAAAGGGTCGCGACTTACTGGACCTTGGGAGCATCCGCGGTAGCAATCACGCGCAGTCTTCATCAACGGAACTATGATAAATAATTGGGTCTATATATTTACTGGCCAATATTCAACCTGTCTGAATTCGCTTTTATGTATAATATGAATGTGAAAGTAACTGTTACGCTTTCACGATTCAAACACTGGACTTATATGCTTTTTTTTATATTATGCTGAAGTCTGAAAATACCTCTATATCAGGCCATAACCGTCGTAGTGCCTTTTTTATGTAACTAACATCAACAGTAAAATCTGAGAGAGGCCTTAGTCAGCCATGCTGTGGTAGTACTGATTGACAGAAAAAACACATATTAAAAAATGATACTAAATTTATGAAGGAAAATGTCGTGATGATACCTGCACTTAAAATTCTTAAGTAATTTCTTAGGTGTGCAATCCGCCAACCCGCACTAGGCCAACGTGGTGGACTAAGGCCTAAACCCTCTCAGTTATAATGGTGGTCCGTGCCCAGTAGTGAGACGTATATGGTCTGATGATGACACGAAGTACTTTGTAATTTTTCTGTAGGTATTGACACTCAAATAATAAATATGTGCTGTTTAATGAAATAATTACTCCATCGCAACAATAACGATTGATAAGAGCTCGAATGACAAAATTAAGTTTACTCAACGATCGAGTGGCAAAGGTCGACAGGCCGTCGGTCGGTCCAAAGTTCTAGGATGCGACACATAAAAAATATTTATCAAAGACAATATTTACAAATAATATTGATTATTTTTGTTCTAGAATCTTTTTGGCGAAATTTATCGCTTTTAGATTTCGAACAGCTTTCGCAAAAAATCTTTGATTACAATTTTTATACCATCAAAAACAGTGTAAAATTTAGTAATGTTCTCAATTAGTGGTGGGCCTTGGTTTTAGAAAATAAAATATTTGTTTCTATTTTTATACAGTGTAAATATTTTTAGAATGTTTAAACTAAGTTAAAATAATAATGTTTGCCGACATCTTGAGTGGAACATATTTATTTAGTGTAGAAAAAAATGTTTTAGGTTTATTTACTTGTAAGAAAATATATTTTTAGTACCTCATTTTTATAAGACATTTGAAGGCAGAGTAGGGCCCCTCGGGTGAATTTCTTAATCTTTATTATTTCATAAAATACTAAACTTCAGTAAATACCATGTAACATACAAACTACCTAGATTCCACATAATCATCTCATGTTAATAACAAGTTTGGATATAATATTTATTTGCATATTATATAAACAATTTTCAGCATAAATTTGTCACAGATATTAATTTTTATTTTATTATTATATTATTGATTTACATTTTGATTCCTAGAAACGTTAAGTTCTAAAAGAACTAGGGACTCAAGTTTTAATTCTACATTAAGTGTGGCCCTTCAACATTTTCTGACTGGACTATCAACACATGGCTTAAACGACAGAATAGATTCGTTTTCATATTTAGCATACAGATACATATCATCATTCAGGTATTAGCTAAAATGACTTTTCAAATATCAACCTCTAGGTATTATCCCAAATTAGGATAAAAAAACTAAGCCTAGATTAACATGACCAAAGCTGGCAAGGACAGTGTTATTATACAGAGTGTATTTAGACCGTGATCGATAACTGAGGCAGGTAATAGCGAAGGTGATCACGAACTCAGTGGCGATATTAAAAATCGCGACAAAAAATAAAAATTTTGACGTTTTCCATACAACCATCGGTGTTAAAAGTATGTGGTTTGTATGGAAAACCTCAAAAATTTTATTGTTTGTCGGGATTTTCTTTAATGCTAGGGAGTTTGTAATCACTATCGCTATTACCTGCCTCAGTTTTCGATCACGGTCTAAATACACCCTGTATATTAAGTTCAGGCAGATAAACCATCCTGTGCTGAATATCTTGCCATTAAAGTAAAATTCTAAATTTTTTACTTTTTTTATTTCACTGCAGAATATGCATATTGTAAAAAATCTGTACCGTTATAACACAAAATGACGTTTTATTTTGAATATAATTCTCATTTACAACACAAGCATACTAATGAGCAAAAATCCAAAATATTTTTATAGGAAAAAAAAAACAATTGAATGCTATTTAAGGATAAGCTTTTAAAAAATGTAAATTGATCACAATGTTCAAAAATATTAATAAAAAAATATAATGCATGTACTTTCATTTAGTAATGTAAGAATTTAATCTAATCTCAGGTCAAATATTTATTTTGTCAACAAAGTTAAAAAAATTAAAACATAAAAATATTATGTAATTACAAGACTACATGTATGAAAAGGAAATATAAGTCCTCAAGAACGTTTCAATTACGAACGTTAGCATGATTATAATAAGATTTAAATTTATTTGCACGCAAAGGAATTTAGAACAATTGATACCAATTACTAATGCAAGCGGCCGGCATACTCCGTTAGAAGTAGATCTATTACGAAAACTTGAATATTTGGCAAGTCAATAAAAATATGGATGCAGCCATCAAACATTTCGCAATTTGATACATAATTAAATACAAGTGATATTCCAGTTGGAATATCAGAAACATGACAGAAAATATCAGTAAACACAATATTAAAATGGACTTTATCTGATAAAAACTGTTATAGGTAACACGGTGAAAAATATTTTACAGTTTTTGGAAATATAAATTTTATGCACAACCTAAATTACTTACCTGGTAAGGTTTATCCTTTTGACACAAATATAACCAAATAGTTCAGTCTAATAACACTCTTCACATAATTATTTTATAGGTATTTTATTTATTTTTTGGATTTTTCCTTAAAAAAGAAAATAATCGAATAACACCTTGACGTAACTTTCAATATTAGTCTGTGGCATTTAGTGACATTGCCAATGGCCAATTGAAATCAACAAAATTGCCATGAAATTTCACTAATAAACTTTTTCTGTACCGACTCATATCATACTTTACTTAATTTCAAATAAAAACAATTAAAAAAGAATCAAATGATATTATTAATAAAAGAAAAATGTAATATGGCGTAGGTAATAAATTATCATTTTATAATTTAAAATAGCCAGATATCCACGAAAAAAATATTATATGTTTCCTTTGTAAATAAATGCTATATTCATATTATTATTACTAGTATATGCTAGCAGAGACGTATTACGAATTGTATTACATTGAACTTGCGATATTTTGTTTTGTTCGTAATAGGCAAAAAGAGTTAAGTACAGTTGAAGGTGTGTAAATTTTATTATGTTTGAATTGCTATCTGAATACGAAGTATACGTTTAATACGTTAGTATATAATTATGATCACTTATAGCTCATAAGCGCATTATAATATGTTTTATTTTATTAATATTTATTGATTAATCATCCCAAACCAATGTAGGTACCTCACCCTTTCTAACAAAAATGACAACATACAAGTGCATAATGCCCTGTACAAATGAAACAGCTATGAAAGTAATGTATTTATTGATGAAAACTATTATGACAAACATCTACAATGTAAATATTTTTTAAATTAATTTAATTTGACATTATAATAAGACATATTTGAACAATAAATATTGTATTTAAAAAACGTATGCCTTTGCTTCAGTATGTTGACGAACAAAATACTTTGACAACTGTTAGTTTGACAATTTTGACATATTGACAAATGGCAATTGCATTTTGTAGTTTTTTCAGAAGATCCAATTCAAGAGATTTTCACCTTTTTATTGAAGTTTCATAACATCTTATTGCATACTTAACACCTGAGAGCATACACCATTAAAATGTCGTCTATAAACAAAATATTAGGTAGTATAATGAACAAGCAAAAAAACTTTTGCTGTTTGTGCTTGGAGATAGTGCATGAAGAAGAAATGATACACATAACAGATGAAGTGGTGGTCAACATAAATGGCACGGAAAGTACGCTGCAGATATCTGAAGTGCTACAACTTGTGTTGGAACAACAAGTAAGTCATACCTTTACTTTCAATAATCATCTATCAACTTGTTCACTACATACTTAAGTTGTTTATTTTAAATTGTAAGTTGTTGTACCTTTGTTTAAAAGGTGTACAATGTTTATCTATCTGTCAATACCCTTTTGTAATTCACATTAACAGTTAAAAAAAAGTTGATGAAATTTTACAACCTTAGTCCATTCCTTGGTTAAGGCTTTAAAATTAAATACTAAAGCTCGATCACCATTTTTGTGATTCAAGTTAGACTATTAAAATTCATTATAACTTATTATTTTTTGTCTATTCAGCCACAAATCATGTTTTTACTATCACTATTTAAATTAGAGAATGTAAATTAATAATTTATTGGTGTTATAGTAAAAAAAACTTACCAAAAATTGTTTATAAAGTATCCAAAAAATAAAAACATTTATATTTTATTTTAAAAAATTTATAAGTTTTATTATTATTTTTTAATTGTGTCACCAGTTATAGCCTCTCTTATGGTGTTGGTAGGTTAGGTCTCATTTCTGGAAATTGATTTAGATTGAGAGATGAAATGATCATTTTAATCTATATAATATTTTTTGCCAGTTTTAGATTTACTTTATTAGATAGAATCGTGAAGATTATGTAAAAAATTTCCGTTTTTATAAATTTTTATGGCTGATCAGCATCCACCATGAAAAAATATAACCTATTCTATGTTTTCATATCTTTTTTCAGACCTGCCAATACATTCAGACCTTTGATGCATTATGTGACAAATGCACAAGAACATCCATAAGTTGTTATACTTTTAGAGAAATGAGTAAAAAAAATGCAGAATACATGGCTAATGTCTTAGAAGCACTCACAAATAGCTTGGAAAATACAACTGATGACCTGTACAATAGTAAATCACTTTATGTGTCACTAAATTTAGATGATTTCACCAGCAAACAGTTATATGATTGCAAAGAACTCCCAAACAATACACAAGCTGTGTTACGAAGATTTCAAGCTGTGGAAAACACAAGAAACATGCAAGAGACTAGAAGTCAGAAGAGTTTGGCAGTGTCAGTAAAGAATATTTTATTAGACCCAAATGATCCAGATTCAATTAAATGTAAAGAGTGTTTCAACACATACCCATCGTTGTGGAGTTTGAAGAGCCATTATTTTAGAGTCCATGCTCCAAAGAAATATAAATGTACTGAATGTCCTCGAAGTTATGGTGCACAACCATTCTTAGACGCTCACAAAAAAGAGAGCCACTGTACGGCTGTATGCAGTGAATGCGGTAAGACTTTCTACAATAGGCACACGCTTAAAATGCATGAACTTGGACATAACATGACAATTATATGTCCTGACTGTGGTAGAATGTACAAGAACAAAGTGACATATAAAAAACACAAAGAGTTAAATGTGTGTGGACGAAAAACAAGAGCTCATCCGTCTGAAGCTAAGTTTACATGTGACTACTGTAACAAAAAGTACACACAGAAAGTATCGCTTCGAGTTCACATTCAGTATGAGCATGGAAATTACAAAGCACATATATGTGAGTGGTGCGGTAAAAAGTTTTGGGCCCAGAGTCGGTTGAAAGCGCATATCGTGAAACATACTAGGGAGAGGAACTTCAGTTGTAATATTTGTGGTGGGAAATATGTTACAAAAGAATCGCTGCTTTATCATACAAGGACACATACTGGAGAACGACCGTATGAGTGCCCTGAATGTGACAGCAAATTTCTTTCTGCATCTAGAAGGTCTGAACATATCAAACGGCATCATGCTGGAGGAACATTAGAATGTAACATATGCCATTGCAAGTTCAAGTCAAGATCATACTTGCAGAAGCATAAACGGTCTCATGAGAAAAATGATGAAAATCAAGATGGTGATGAGATACATGACGGTGAAGTGGAAAATAGTGAAGACTTTGGAAATAATGCAAGACCCATTATAAAAGTAACGCATGATGCTAAACCAGGGTTTAAACAAGAAGTTTATGATGACAATACACAGTCAGATGGTGATGATAAAGTGTACTTGGAGGTTTGTGATGATGGTACTGAGTATATCATAAAATTAGCTCAAGGTGAAGTATAGAATTTAAAGTAGTTTGAATCAAATTGTATAAATGTTGTACCTAAAACTGGTAATAGGTTCAATATGTAAGTTAGTTAAAAAAATGTAATTATAATAGCGTGAAGTAGAATGGCATCTCCTATACCAGGTAAGTCAATATATTATGTAACAAAATGTTGATAAGTGGGGCCGGGAGACCGGAGACCCCAATATACGCTTTCTGCCCCATCTCAGGGCTTGCAGGAAGTAGAGCCGTAACCAACTTCCCCCTCAATAAAAAAGGGATGTTTAGAAGCATTTAGGCAGAATTTTAATAAACAATTTCATAATATTTAAATGTTTTGTAAGACAATATTGTATGTGTCTGATGGTGAGAGGTGATGAAAAATATACCAGACGAAGTGAAATTTCACTAACTTTGTTATTTGTCTTCTTCTATACTGCCATATTTGTAATAATGTACGTAAGGGAAGGTATTTAGATAAATTTCAATCTTGTTACAGTTATGATAATCTTTGTTCCTAAATTGTTGTCAATGTTTGATAAACTTGAACTTTGCATTGTATCCCTATTTTATTTTATGGTATTAATAAAAAATGTGTTTTTGAAATAATTAAAAAACATTTATAACATGAATGGTCTTTTTTGATACAGGAATTACAAAAATTTCTTTGAACTAACAGTTATTCTCATAGATGAATAAGCATATAAGTGTAGGTAAACATGTTTATTCAAATATAATGTATTTCATAATGTGTTATGGTTATTTACCCAATCAGCAATTTATTTTATTCCACAGAATGTATCTATGTTAGTTTTTTTTAATATACCAAAATCTGCTATGATCAATGACTGGAAAAGATACTTAACAATAAATTATATAAATTATCATGTCATTAATAAAATTTTATTTTATTAACCAGAATTTTATTTCAATTATATTTATCTCGTCAGATCCTCCCTAATGTTATATATGTTATGGCCTATCGAGACTTTCAGTTAGGTCACTGTTATTTGGTTTCAATTGGAAGAGGCCTATGTGCAGTTGTGGACCTCCATTGGCCGATGGATAGATAATGATTGTATTTGGTTTTCCATGAAAATTATCCATATAGGATTATCCATTCTAGGAGGGTATGCGAAGAAATTAAGTCCGCTGAGGTTAAGTGATTACTTTCGTCATTATTAAACTATTACATAGGAAACCTAAAATAAATTAACTAAATAGATACGAGTCTATTAAATTACTGTTTGGAATTGTATTCACTCATTCAATTTATAATTCCTTGGTAAGTATGTTATATTACTATGTCTGCTAATGTGATATCTTGACATTAATAGCAAAATATTCGATAATTGGAACATGAAGTATTCAGACAAAGCAGATTTTATAAATCGCCTAATTTTTCCGGATCTTTCGCAAATTTGATTTTTGAACTTATGCTAAAAATGTGAACAAATACCGGCATGCAATCAGAATGTCATTCGTATTGCCAAATTGCAGATGTCAACAAATTGTGTTTTGTAGAAAAAAGATGCGAATTTAATAAAACATTTCGATGAATTAGCAGTTTGTGATAACATCCATAATGACTTTTCTAGAGGATACCCTGATTATTCTTATATCCCAGGTAAATTATTCAGCAAAAATAATCATATACATTGAGGTTATATTTTGGTGTAAATAAAATACCGCTTTTAAGTATTTTTATTTAACGAAGACTACTTATGCAAGTATAACCCAATTAAAATATATTGATACTATTAAAAATTAATAAATAAAATATTTCGAGTAAATTTTACTCTCAGTTAAATATTTTAGTCTATACTTATTTTAAAAGTATTAAATAACAATAAATTTTGCAATATATCGAATACCTGACTTAAAATAATTTATGTTATTTCTACTATAAAATATCGCCGATAATAATAATGATTGTTGATGGCAAAAAGGCCGTAATTCCCGACATTACCTAATGTAGTTGTTACAAATACCTATGTTGTTTAAGAGTTGCGTTAAGTTATAACGCAAGGGCCATTATAAACGAAAAAAAATGTTTCTATTTAAATGCATGGTGTACAATAAAGCATAATGTATGGTCAATTATGCATGGTCTATCATGATTTATATTTCATCGACAATTATTTTATGAATTTCCCATTACAAACTTATTGTCCTTTTCCTACTAATATATAAACACATTATAGGGCCTATATGTTTTGTAGATTACATTGAATATTCATTAAAGGAAAAAATGGAAGTAGTTAGTTCATATAGAAATTAAATTGAGACCCTGCCATTGTTATTAATGCTGTTATATTGAATTTTGCCTGTATGTACTTATTTTCAGACAATATTTTTTGTTGGTGGGTGGATATTTTTTGTGAAGCAACTGTTTCGTGACTATGAGGTGCACCACACACTTGTGCAGTTAATATTTTCAGTCACATTTGCACTTAGCTGTACTATGTTTGAACTGATCATCTTTGAGATAATAGGATATTTGGATTCCAGGTGTGTATAAATATGTATTTTTATGAATATTTGATTGCTATAATAGATAATGATAATAATCTTCTTCTTCTTCATCAACCCATATACGCCCACTGCTGGGCACGGGTCTCCTCTACCATTGAGAGGGTTTAGGCCATAGTCCACCACGCTGGCCTAGTGCGGGTTGGCGGACTACACACCTAAGAAATTCCTAAGAACTCATAGGTGTGCAGGTTTCATCACGATGTTTTCCTTCACCGTTAAAGCAAGTGATAATTCAATGTGAATACACACATAACTTCGAAAAGTCAGAGGTGTGTGCCTGGGGTTCGAACCCGCGACCGCCGAAATTCTCGACCGCGCGCCCAAACCTCGAGGCCATCACTGCTACTAATAATAAAACCCTTTATTTATTTGCACCACATGTACAGATATATTACACTAAATTAAACTTTGAAATAAATTGGCGGCCTTATCGCTAAAAGCGATATTATTTCATAGACTCCCAATTTCAAAACTCATCATTAATCTAATTAAAATTATTTTATATTTAAAGTTAAATCTAATAACATAAACAGTAGTATTATACTAGTACTTATGATCATCAAATATACAAATGTATATGACCATATTTTTTTGATTTCAGTTCAAGATATTTTCATTGGAATCTGGGTCTCTACTCATTATTGTTCATGGTAATAGCACTGATCCCATTCTACATAGCATATTTCTGCATCAGTAATATCAGATTTGGTAAGTGTAAAATTTACTTTCTTTGTTGTTTAATTTAATCATTTTACAGTTTTTGTAAATAAGAAATACAGAATTTAAAGCTTTTACTATTAATTGATTTATGGAAAATTCATTGCTTATTTTCAATATGTTTAAATTTTTTGATGTACAATTAACAATAGTCTTTTAATTGTAATTTAGGGCTTTAAACTAATTAGCCATAATAATTAGTATGTTTAAATTATGAATATCTGATTTTAGTTTCATTGAATGCAATACGACCATTGACAATGTTGGTCTGGTTTATATATCTATACTTCTTTTGGAAGATTGGTGATCCATTCCCAATATTAAGTCCAAAGCAGGTATGTTACCTTTTATTACTACACTTATACCTGCAGTTTAGTTAACACTAGAACTAACAGTGCAACTTCAGCATTATAGTAAAAATTACTATTGAATTGTTACTAAGTAAAATCACAATGACCAGAGATTTTCAGTTGTTCTGTTTTACGATTAGGAAATTCTAAAACAGTGTAGAGCCTGGAATTGTGTCCAAAAATCCCCAATAGGCTCATCCCCAATTACGTGGGGCTGATAGGTACCTGGCGAAATGTGGGTGCAGAAATACACCTCTTCTTACCCTTTCAGGTTATGTATGTATAAACAAATATACATTGTTTTTTCAGGGTATATTTTCAATAGAGCAAGGAGTGTCCCGCATAGGTGTCATAGGCGTGACAGTAATGGCGTTGCTGTCTGGTTTTGGTGCTGTAAACTATCCTTATACTTCTATGGCTATATTTATAAGGTGAGACGGATTTTTAAGTTGGTTACTATGATCATTGGCATTCATAAGCAGTTGAACTGGAATTATTTTATCATGAGAATATTTTTTTTTATTCCTTTAAGAATTTTATTTGTGTAGGAATATTTTGCTAGGAAAATATTTGCTAGCCATATAAAAAAAATATTAACACACCTAAAAACATAAATAAATCTGACACCACATTGAAACAAGTCTTGATTTGCGAGTATCAGAAATACAAACACAAAACAACTACAAATTCAAAACTATTTTGCTATAGGCCAGTAACACAAGCAGATGTACTATCAATAGAGAAGAAATTGCTTCAAACAATGGACATGATACTGGTGAAAAAGAAAAGGATAGCACTAGCGGAAGCCAATAGTGTGGGAGGGAGACAGCAATACAACATGTTGGACCAATCCGGTGTAAAGAATAGAGGATTTTGGACTAACATTCTGTCCAGCGTTGGAAGTATTGCTAATCCGTTGGGCCATGGAACAGAGAGTGAGTATGTTAAATTATTTTATTCTTTTAAAGAATTAGCTCAGCTAATTTTAATTGATATAAAGAAGAAAGCAATTTTATTTATACATATCCATTTTATTATTGTCTGCTCTTAAGTGATAAGATAGCCAATTGTACTTTATTAACAGTTAAAATCACTTAAATATGTAAATCTACTGATATCATCATCATCATCAGCAGTCCTTATACATCCTATACTAGGCATGGGCCTCCTCTATAACTGAGCGGATTTAGAATTTATTCCACCCCCCTCGCCTAGTGCGGGTTGGCGGACTACACTCCTAGGAAACTCCTAAGAACTTTTTGGTGTTTCCTTCACCGGTAAGGCCTTTACTTCATCTCCTAATCTCAATCTCCATCCATACGTAACTAATATCACTATTTTCAGACATAGCCCAACTCAGACAAGAGATAGCCGCGTTGGAGGAACTCAGCAGACAATTGTTCCTAGAAGCCCATGACGCTAGGTCCATGAGGGAGAAGATAGAATGGTCCAATACGTTTCAAGGGAAATATTTCAACTGCTTGGGTTATTTTTTCTCTCTGTATTGCGTGTGGAAGATATTTATTGTGAGTATTTTTGGTATATACTGGAAATATAACTAGATTAGTGGCAATATGCACAATGATATTGAAATATGTTTTCCTTGTCTCCTTGTTGGTCCCACAGCATAATCCGAAATCGATGTTTGACTGGACCCAAATTTTATTACATTGCTTTATTTGGACTCTTGTGGACCTGAAGGGGTAGATTTAACTCATCATTAGCTCATTTACATTTTATAGCTGGGATAGATTCATATAAATGTTGAAGTAACATGCTTCAATATTATCACACCATGCATTCAGGATCGCTAGTGGCTTGCACAAAAAAAAAGCTGTGATCCTCAATAAAATTTTGCGTGACAGTAAATCTTTTCAATGCGGTATCACTTCTTGAGAACCATGCTTACTGAAATGCCCTGATTATACCGTGGGACCAACCATACCTCAATACAAGTATTTTATGCTAATTATAAAAAAATAATTTTCAGTCAACAATCAACATAGTGTTCGACAGAGTGGGCAAGAAAGATCCCGTGACGCGAGGCTTGGAGATCGTGGTCCACTGGCTGGGACTAAACATCGACGTCGCGTTTTGGTCCCAACACGTATCCTTCATACTTGTCGGGTGCATCGTGCTCACCAGCATTCGAGGGTTACTGCTCACACTTACCAAGGTGAGTAATAATACAAAGTTCTGTTACTACATTTATAAAATCCGAATGAATCGAACCCAGAAACTTTAGATCTCTCAATAAATATTTACGAGTAGGCAGTATTTAAAGTAATTCGTATCAGTTACGTTCATTGTGAACTAATTTATAGTATAATGGTCTAAGTAAATGTAGTGATGACCTCGACTTTTAGAGGCTCTTTCGAAGGACTCGTCGATCGGGCGTTCAAACCTCAGATTTTTCGAAGTTATCACGTACTTTAATCGTGGAGGAAAACATTGCGAGGATAATAGGAGGAGGAGGATAATATCTAAAAAAGTTCTTAAGAATATCTGAGATGTGTAATTCGCCAATCCACACTAGGCCAGCATAGTTGACTTAGGCCTAAATCCTCTCAGTTATCGAGGAAGTCCGTGTCCAGCAGCGGGACGTATATGGGCTGATGATAAAACAAATGAATTTAATCATACAACTTATTTTTCATTTTTCTCCGCAGTTCTTCTACAAGATCTCCTCATCGAAATCATCGAACATTATAGTGCTGATACTAGCTCAGATAATGGGCATGTATTTCTGTTCATCGGTCCTATTGATGCGTATGAACATGCCGCCAGAATACAGGATTATAATCACACAAGTATTGGGAGAGTTACAATTCAACTTCTACCACAGATGGTTCGATGTGATATTCCTTGTAAGTGCTCTCACAAGTATATTCACTTTGTATCTAGCTCATAAACAACCTTCTGTTAGTTAGTTGTTTGTGGCATGTGGTTTGTATAAATGTAATAAAATTATTTATTTGTTAAGTAAGATTTTGTCGTGGGATTAAAAAAGAGTGATTAATTTTGTGTTGTCCATGTCCATAGAAAATCAATGTTTGATCAAAAGCGATAAAAAGGTTATTTGAATAAAATATAAGATAACTACAGATATTTAGTATCATGGTATCATAAATATTGGAAAAGAAACAAGGCTGTGTTCCATAGAAAATTATAAATGTGATGAAGTGAGGGAGGAATGTTATATAAGACTTTTCAAGTTGCACTACTAACCGGTGTATGCATTTGCTCCATTATTGCTTCTGAATAACTGTAACTATAAACATGAGGTGCTTGAAAGGTAATCCCAATTACCCTTATATATTTAAATCGACCTCAATAGAAAAAATATAATTCGTTTTAGTATTACGTACAACTGATCTACTGTTACTACTGTACTGTCTAAGTTACAGTTGTTTGTAGAAATAATATGTTATGCAGTTGCCGATGTATCAATTCTTGAAGTCGATATTTATAAAGCAAATTAGTCGATATGCCACTGGCGTTGGCTTCTTTAGTGTCGGGATATCGATAGTCACTATCGTCTTTTGTAAACATACATTTGTCGATATTCCATTGGTATCAAATCATTTAATGATTAATGGAGGCTTGTATAAAATCTTGAAGAATATTTCCAATATAATGTTTTTATTTTTATTTAATACCTTTATGTTTTCAAACCTTTTTTCTTTAAACGTTCGTTTCTATTTATAAGTGTTTAACCAAAATCAATAAAAATCGTATTAAGATCCTTTATGTACAAATTCTTGAGCACAACCCTAGTATTTAAATCTTGTTAATAAAAAAAACTAATATTAAGACTGATACGGTAAGTAAAAATGAAAAGTCAAGTTTATTTTAACATGTTTTTATTAATATCTTACAATAAACTATATAGAAATAGTTAAAGTAGTAAAATAGTACATGGAAAGGCCACCTTAATTACAATTAACTTACGAATGCAAGAAAAATAGTTTTTTTCATATTAAAGTATCTGGACATCGATATTCCAAGCAAATCTATCGATTTACTATCGACTGCGGACAAGTGAAAATGTATCGATAATCTTCAAATTTATCGATAATTTAGACTAACAGTAATCGATTTAAAAGTTCGCTTCTCCGCAGTCGCAAGTCGATCAGTATAAATAATTTGATGTTATTTAATTTTGAGCAATAAATTATTAAATTGCAATTATCTGAAGCTTTTATTTATCTTAACCTTCTCGATACTCTGTACATACAAATCTGCATTAATCGATATTTTTTTTACACAAGCATACTTGATGGTAAGTACAATGCAGTCTAATAGACCACTATTAAGTATCAAGTAGCGAGAAACTTATATCTCAATATATTTGTATGTCGGCTATGTACACAGGTTGATTCCACACACGTTTATTCGAATTCTGGTTAAGTACATCCAATGTATTCTTGTTCAAAATTTTATCGATATTATATTCGAGTTAAACGATATCGATTACGCGTCTATTTTGTCGAAATTCCGGTTAGGTAATTTATTTTTGTACAAAAATTTATCGATGTTATATTCGAATGAAACGATATCCATTATAAATTATAGATGGTATATTAGTGATGTTGCCAAGTCTATTCTCCCATCAGATCTTCGTACTGCTTCCTGAAGCAGTCTCCAACGGGGAAGAAGTCCCAGCAACGTTGCGTGTACATGTTCCATACAAACGTTTCTTGACCTGGAATATTAAAAAGTTTTGTTTTATTATTTTTGGAGAGCGTAAGAAAAGATAAGGAAGAACAAGAGTGAATGAAGACAAGACTGATAGGGATGTTTCCAATGATAAAACAAACTGCGTTGATCCTATAAAATTTGGAAACAGGGTTGGGGAATGGTGAATATTTGGATAATCGTGGGTAATTTTTAAAATTACTTTAATGGAATGAAAAACAGTAGTAAAGAAATGTCTTAAATAACTTATAATAACTATTACTATTCTTAAAACCTATAAGAAAAGCTTGGAGATTCAAAATTTGTCTTGCGATTTGTGAGGAAGTTTCGTTCCACAATTAGTGTCTAGCTTCGTCACAGAAATCATAAACTTAAATAACATGAATCTCTTACCGGTGTACTCCGTGTCAGGTTTATTGATGAGATGCATGAGGAAGAACATGTAGTTCGCTAAATTATGTTCTCTTTGCACGTGCGTGTCGAACCCGTGCGGCACCTGGAAACAAATTAATTGTCACTATAGTATACAATAGGAAGCAGTGACGGCCTCGAGGTTTAGGCAAGCGGTCGGGAATCTCGGCCGTCGCGGGCACAATCCCAGACACACTCCTCTGACTTTTCTAAGTTATGTGTGTACTCAAAATAAATTATCACTTGCTTTAACGGTGAATAGAAAACATCGTGGTATAATCTACACATCTAAAATTTTGATTTTTTTTATTTGTGTAGTCCGCCAACCCGCACTAGGCAAGCGTCGTGAATCAACGCTTTAACCCTCTCAATGGTAGAGCCCGCGCCCAGAAGTGAGAAGCATGCGGGCAAATAATGATGTTGATGATGAAGAATACCATTTTGATACCATAAAGTAGTTACCTTATCAAAGTAGTCCTTATTGATGCCGCATATGAAGCAGTTGGACTCCATGTCGTCCTTCACAGACTCCAGCTGGTCACGCAACTCACCGAATGCGTCGATGATCAGACCTTACAGGATAAATATATTCATCAATCATCTAATTCAAGGTAACGGTAAGAATATACTCATTTATTAAGTTAGTTTTTTCTGGATACAAAGTGCCGTTTCATATTACAAACTACTATGTTCTACAAGTTCGTCTTTAGAAAATCTAAATATCTGGCTATTTCTATTAAAAAAACTTTTATTGTTTGTCATTTTGTTGATTTAAAGCAAAGGTCGCCATGGTGGGCTGGATTCTAAATTTGAGACAGTATGTATGCCCTTTAGGCTTTAAAGTATCAACGTGAAATAAAAACAATGAATTTAGAAAGTTATCAGTAGATTTCTCAACCCTTAGAAAGAGTCTTCGAGAACCAGTATTTCACTTAATTTGAAACCATTTCAATGACCCTTTCTAGATTCTCCCATATTCTTAGATTCTGGAATGTTCTTACCCTGCAGAATAGCGAGCAGGATGACGATGATGAAGAAGAAGAAGGAGATGTCGAAGATGATGCGGTAGACTTCAGAGTCATCACCATCAGGCGGCTCCAACTCATCACCAATACCACCACCCGCGCGCACGCCCTTGTACAGGTTGAACACGAAACACTGAAACCATATAAAATAGTTAGTTGCGTTTCTAGTTATGATATGGATGCATCAAAGCCTCTTTGTCTATCTCTTTGAGGATCTGGGGGAAAAAGTTTGTGTTTGTGGTATCAAAAGAACGGGGTAATAAATACTTTTTAACCTGTCCTTTTTCACAGACCTCAGTAAATCTTTTGGACCATCTAAATTGTCATACCCATTTATTTAACCTTACGCTTATATCCCTTATGATCAACTACCGTTGTAACCACCATAATAATTATGCTATCTGGTTGGTATAGTTGGTAATTTAAACATGTTTTTTTAATGACAAAGTTGTCCATTTAATTCTTCGTTACTATATTTGTAATTTGTTAAAGGAGTAATTTAGACTAAGAAGAAGAATAGGTATATCTCACTGTAAGCATGTCATGACAGTTCCTGTTCACTTCATCGTCCTCCTCCTGCACGTAGAATTTGCGGAAGAAGTTAAACGCTATTACTGTGTATATGTACACCACGATGGTCAGCAACATCACCGTCAGCACCAACTGGAAAATACAGGACGTTAGCTTTAACATCTGCATACTAAAATGTGGGCTCAAAGCTTTTTAGGGATTTGGTTTTACTATGAAAAGAAGCAATACTGACTTTGTGTCTTTATGCAAGATGTGACGACCAGTAGGGTATCTAATAAAAACCTACCCTATGATCCGAAACTATACTATCCGTATTTGTAATTGATAGTATTTACGTAATGTACGTTGGGTCACTACAAAGTTAAGAAATGTCGTTTATTAATTATTTTTATCTACCAGACAAGGGGCCCCTACATGCGACCTAACTTCTCGTTTATGCCATTGTTCACCACGCTGACGTAGCGTATGTTTCCAGATTTAAAGCAACTCTTAAACAACTATGATATGTGTCTTTCATGCAATATTTCCAATCGTCACTAATATGACATAAAAAAATCTTCTACTCAATGAAATTCCCTAGGCAAGTAAACCAACCTGTTTCCCGTTATGCGTGACAGACTGCAAGATAGTACGCAGGGTCTTGAAGCCGACAGCCACGTCGAGAAGATGCGCCGCGAAGAAGAAGTTGTTGAAGTTGCCCATGACGGAGAACGCGAAGTACCACAGCGAGTACAGGAACGAGTTGTCCGTGATCGTCACACCGGCCTTCCACACTTGGTAGCGCCAGTCGATGTTGATTATGCTGAGGAGGAAATAGTTAACTTTAATTAACAAACTTTAGTGTTTTTTCGTAGATACAAGAAAATATTTTTAGGCTTGTCGGTCTCTCAAAAATCCAGATCTGAAACAAAAATTTGTGGATCACACAAATATTTGTCTCCGCGTGAAGATTGAACCGAGGGCGTTTTGTTTTCTGGTTTGAATAGGCTTGGTAGTTGGTACGTTTTGAAGGAGTTTTATTTTATTGCTGTATTCGCGTTTGCCTTAATAGCAACTGTTATAGGTATCCCAGTAATAAAGCAGCACATTTGTGTCGACTTATGCTATCGTTCTCGGCACCGTATATTGATGCCTTGAAAGTTTAACTAATGGTAACGGGCTCGATTTTTCGCCAATTTACCGCTTCCACAAATTTATTCCATTAAATATTTTGATGAAAAATTAGCCCACTACCTAGTGATGACGTGTTGTATTACTTACTAGTGGAAAAGACCCTTGCTGCCCTCATCTTCTTGAGCGGAGAACGAAGTCTTCTCCATCCCGAGCATGTTGGAGATGGAGTCGAAGTCATACGTCTCGGAGTATTTCGCACGGACTTTCTTCTTCACGAACTTATCCCAGTAGTTTACGGGGAACGATCTGGAATTAAACAGATTTTATTGTTGAATGTTTTCGTTCCTTGAATGTTCTAACTCCATGTTCAGGGCAGAGATGGTCAGACAGAGCATCGAATAGTAAAATAGATCGTCAAAATAGTAAGAACAATTAAACAAATAGGTGATTTAGTGTGCTAGATCTTATTATTACATCATAAAGAACAAAGCGTAGATTTATAAAAATTGGCTATTAAATTTTGTACTCGTATTAATGATTGTCTACCATGTTTAAACTAATGTTGGCGCTTTGTCAATTTTGAATAGACCTAAATTAATTTCTACTATTTACACTATTTTGTTAAACATATCGTCTTAGATTTTATAAAAATCTTCACTTACTTAGCTGATATGACTAGTTTGTCCCAGTGGCTCTTGAGGTCGTCGTCTTCCGGCTGCTCTGCGATGTACAGGCCGTCGAACTCCAGCTTGCGGGCGATTTCTTTCTCACGCTTGAAGATGGCTAGCGGCACCTGATACAAACAATATTACTTCAGCAATCTCATTTATCATAATGTCTACACACACAGGGCTATCAGAGTGTAGTAAAGAATATTTCTTTGCAATTATAGAGAAGTTTTGTCCCTCCATTGGGAAGTATGATATGGATTCATAATCATCATTATTGAAATGCGTTTACGTCGAACAATTCTTTTCAGAGATAACCTGTCCTGTATTTTAAAAAAAATCAAAGTATTTAAAATAAATATCAATGTGATCGTGGTTGAAACGTATACAGCGATGAATAAAAAAATACTATCACTTGTTTGATATGGTCATACTTCAGCTAATGATTTCGTTATCATAGCAATCTTGGAAACATCAACAAGAAATAGACTCAAACCTTGAGGTGGTAGTATCCGATGAGAATTGCCAATGACACTATGGAGTGTAACACTGCAGCTACTTTGATCACGTGCTCCATGTAGAAGAAATCTTCGTCTATATGAACCACTTCTAGTGCGTCGTCTTCATCTTCACCGCTGCCACCTGAAATATAAATATTATTCATCTTCCTAAAAATACACCCCATTTAGATTTACCTTGCATATTTTGAAATAAGAAGGTTGTATATTATCTAAAAATTTGGAAAAAAGAGGTTCAGGTTAGAGAAAAAATTGCAGCAGAAAGTGTTTATCAGTAATTTTTTCATATAAAAGATGACCATACTTTTCCGAATCTTAATCAGTGACAAAATTGCCTTCAATTAAGGAAAGCTTAGGTGTGTCATACATAACTTTTAGTCTCAACATTTCATATTCAGTCATTAAATGCCGTGCCAATGCAAAAAATGCTGTATAATACATAGTTCATACCATCACCACTGCCAGATCCCTGCCCAGAGCCAGATCCTGCGATGATATCTCCCAAGCCAGATCCTTCACCTTTTTCGCCATCCAACGTCGAAACCTGGAATTTTAAATTTTAATAGCCATTAATAGATACCGTCATGAGGTAAAGATGTGCAGTGTTTGTCGCCGATTTTTCTGAAATTTCCTAAGTCAACTTGCTAGAAACGGTCTTCTTGACAATTATCTTTTAGATAACGGGGATAGTAAAAAGATAAGCGTAGTCAAAAGACATAGTATCTAGATTTAAATTTATAATTTTTTGTACATTGCTATTCTTATTTTCATACTTTTAATTAATTTAAAAACTTTATATTTCCTCTGTTCAAACCTTCGTATTTCAAATACCTGTCCATTAATTTGTCACGAATAGAATGAACTCATAAATTTATCTAAAGTCATAAAACACTCTCTAAAAGTAGACCAATTCCACAAATCTCACCTTATAGAAGAGAAGAACAAAGTTGATGCAGAAAGCCAGTACGAGCGCGACGTATTTGAGGTTGTAGAAGTTTCTGGCGAGGAAGGAGACGGCGCGGCGCGTGTACTGCGAGAGGTCCATCTGTGATAGTGCGGACCCTTGCCCTGCTGGACCCTGGACCGCCTGGAAATATCGTGATGGAATTATTGTACTTTACTATTGAAATAATTGAAAAAACATTTTGAGGTATTTGAAAGTTCCTAGGGAGAATTAAGCTTTTTTTTATGGGAAAGGAGGTAAACTGATGTTAAGTCGTTAACACCGTCTATGGATACCCACAATATTAGAGGAATAGTCGGTGTATTGCCGGCCTTTGAGGAAAATATATACTCTCTTCTTGAAGGTCCCTTAATCGTATATTTTTGGGAATGCAACGCAAGCTGATTATTATTATTCGAGTTATTTGAAAGCTCTTGTGGAGAATTATGCTGGCTTTTAAAATTAAGGCTAAAAGTAATTTCAAAACTGCGAGGAGGTAAACGCACGATCCTCAAATGTTAACTTAAGGATTGTTTGTGGGATTGAAGAGTATTGCAGTTTTTGACTTGTATCATAAGTCGTAAATTAATTTAAACGTTTGTCTACGTAAATTAACGCAAAGTATATTTATGGAATAAATAAAAATAAGACGCAATGTTAAAGATTTATTACCTTTTTCCACCTAAAGTATTTCGTCTGATATCCTCGCTGCATTAAAAGCATATCAAAAAGTTGTGAAAATATTATTTAACAATTCAAAGCCTGCCCATAGTTAAGTTATTCGTTGACATCATGTGTTCAAATAATTACAGCTGAATGTAAAGGATTTGTAAATTGATTTCGTTCCGATACGTTATTCGCAAACCCATATGGGCTAAACGTTTCATTCTATCATCAGAATCATTATCATCAGTTCATATATATGTCTTACCTTTTTGCTCTCAGCTTCGATAGCCGACATGGCAGCTTGCTGTACCGCTTGAGCTTCCATACGTTCTTGGGCCTGTTTCTTTGCTTGTTCTCCTCTGTAATTGTCATAAACATAATTTAAGGTACGGTCTTCAGGCTCGTGACTGAATTATCGTATCAGTTTTCTTATATCTTAAAATGCAGTGTCATAAATTAGCAAGTAGGTACGATTTGGTGATAATATATAATTTTTGGGACAGACAAAATACGATGGTCCAACGACTTGAGAAAATTCTCGGAAAACGAATTGATCTAAAAGCCTCTGGTCAGACTTTCAGATCAGGTCAAATTTCAAATCAAATTTTTTCTTTTCGGAAATTCTCATTGGCAGCACGAAGACTGGAAATGTGCTCGAACAATGGTAATAACAGCAGATACCAATCTGGAAACTTAAGGCCTTATCATGCGTTACCATCATCATCATCAGAACCCAAAAAACGTCCTCTACTGTACATAAGCCTCCCCTCAAATATTTCCAAGTCTACTGCTGCACATAGACACACTTCCAAATCACTAAATCTGTCAAAAACGATGTACAAGCGTGGTACTTACCCTAGTAAGTCGATAAGTGACGGCGGTCGTTGTTCCTCAGTATGATCGGTAGTGTCGTCGGGCGAAACGTCAGCTTCCTCGCCTGACGACGGCGTTGATGTACTCGGAGACTCGTGCGGTTTTACCTGTATCCTGGAATTGAGGATAGATTGGCTTTAGTTCTACGTCTTAGTGCTGGGTAAGTGTATATATAAATATGAGGGGTTAGGATTTATGTTATGCTAAACTAGTGAAGGTTGACAGGGGATGTTTTTTGCGAGAACTTTTCAAAGTAATACCAAATTTGGTTTTAGTAAGGTAATTGATATCATAGATTGCTTTCCGATATTTTTTATATTACAAATTGGAATCTTATCAGATTTATTATTATAGATTAACTAGACTTTACATGTAGGTTAAATAATGCTATTTTCTTCTTGTAAAATATTACAGAGTTTACATAAACATTTAATTTATTTTTGTTCATAACTTCTTATCTTTGTCACATGTTAATACATTGCCATTGATTTCGATTTTATTTACATTACTGCACTTTTAACTCTGAAACACTTACTGTCCATTGTCTTCTTTGGTTATATCCAGACCGAAAGCAGAAACCTGCATTTGCCCAGTATCGTCAGCTGGTGGTAAGGCTGGCAAGTGTCTCGTACCTGGCAACACACAAAAATAACAAAATTGTACAAATAATTCCAAAAAATCTATGCCACTGAGCTTTCAAAACTACTTCACTATGAGACATTAAGATTCTACTTGGATAAAACTCATGACATTAAGCAGGGGTTCAAAAAGGCCAAGTACCATTCTGTGACATTTAGATTCTACTTGGATAAAACTCGTGACATTCAGCAGGGGTTCAAAAAGGCCATAAGCGACTGCTAAGGTACAAACAGTTTGGACATTTCGCTTCTATGAAGCATGCGGTACTACGGGTTCAAAGGGGAGGTAGTTTTGCTACGATGCTTGGATATCAGTCAGGGTCACACGATAAAACTAAGCTAAATATTTGACGTACTGGTTTATCTGTCAAAGATTCTACGCGATAATTTCACTATCGAGTACATAGAAACCGTGACATTGCTTCGTTCAAAAGATGATTTTGTCAATAACATAGTTGTTACTTCAATTATTGAAATAGTTGACAAGTACAACCAAAATTAGGGTTGGATGTAATGGCTCAGAATTTATATTTTCAGGTGTATATTTGGTTTCTAATACACGAGTATATTATAATAATGATGAAAATTGACTTCTAAAAGATGCATTTTTACTTTACAAAAAAAAAAACATTAAACGGACTCCAATTTTTATATCAATACAAGTTTAGTAGTTAGTTGCACACCACAAAGACAAACACTTAAACGTTATAAATAGTGCCTCGTAATTCTAGGATATAATAAGGGACCATACTACCACACCTATAAAATGTTTAATCTGGTAATAGCACCGTAAAACTAAATCTTAGAACCATGGCTAAGATAACATATAATTTTGATTCACGAAGTTTTTCTTCCGCTTACAAGGAAAACGAAGATGATCCAACATTTAAAATTTTAGATCTTAAAAACTTTGAAATTAGTTTAGAATTCCTTAGACTGGTTAAGTAGAAAACTAAAGGATGAATACATATAATATTTTATACCACAAGTAAAGCATAACTAGGAAACCAAGACAGAAATGCCATCTTCAGATTTAAGTTTTCAACATTATTTCTTTCAGCGGGAGGTTAAACAAAATGAATATATACAAGAACATACACAATAACAGTTGTTAAATTGCATTTAGCGATTTAGATTGTTCTGTGAATTTGTTAACTTTGTTTGGTCACATTTAAATTTACCCTTTTTCATATTTTCAAAAGTGAACATGTTTTAAATATTTAAATCAATTACTTTATCTATTGAAGAAGTGCCACTAAAAACGGTATTGGTAAAACAATTGAGATCCGCAAGCCTCGAAAATTCTATTTTTCATTGCGGTGGTATTAAAGCTTGGAAAAACTTAACATTATAATTACGGTATTTTCACTAAAAATCTCTCAACATGCATGGCATGCTACGCATAAAATAAACATTTTCTCTATACCTATATCTGGCTTTGCGTAAAAGTATTTTATAAACTACGACAATTGGAAAAAATCGAAAAAAAAATATTTTTTTAGAACTTTTAATTATTCCGAAAAACTTCTAAGACATTCACTTTCTAACTACTACTCTTTAGTTCCAAAATATTGAATACTTCCATCTTTAGTTCTAAAGACTTTACATTTAAAATTGTCTTTAGTCCTTCCCAATAAATACCCCAGTTTACCTTCCAATCCAGTAAAACCCTTTAGTTCTAATCGTTACCCCATATCTACTTCCTCATACTCCAGTGACCAAACGCGTTAGCGAAGCGTCTCTCACGCAGTACCTGGTGTTCGCTTACTTGGCTGGAGTAACCTGAGTTTCAACTGACCGATTTTCTCCTCCTCAGTGGGCTCCGGAGGCGGTTCCTCCTCCGTCTGTGGGCCTCGCATCAAGCCCAGCAACACTCCGAATATGTACCTGCGAAATATTTTTTAGAAATGGTTTCGGTTTGAAGCGCTTAGTACACTCTTGGTAAACAGGAAAAAAGATTTTTTAGGTCTGATAAATTGGTTAGTGCAGAATGATTTAAATAGATTGGTGAAGAACAATCGTACAAATATATCAAAATAAAGCTGGTATTAATATAATACAGTGAAAAAAGTTGATATTGGCTTGAATGTAATGGAAAGGTGCAATTGGAATGTAAGAGTTTAGCGTTAATAACTTGGAATAGACCATATTAATATCTCCATACTCTACGTACTTTACTGATACTTAAAGAAACAAGCATAACCTTTTTGGAAGCATTTGATAAAGACAAAAGACATTTACAGAACGTTGAAGAGGAAAAAGTTAAAGTTTTTTCATATATTAAATAAAATATGTTGGTGAACTGATAGAAAGTAGAAGCTATGATGGAAAATAATATAACATACAAAGAGATATGGGACAGTGTAAAAAATTACCAATGGCTGTGCATCAAGATGAGGTCGCGTGAAACACAACACAAAAATGTTATTCACACATTCATTCTTATTAATAAGAGTGTAAATATACAGAAGATTTCACAAGACTTTTTGCTGTCCTAAGGAAGTTATTTATTATTGCTAGGAGAATAGGCGAAAACATTTGGTTATATTATGGTTCTTCTTGGGAACTATCAATGATTATTCTAGAATTTTAGTCTACTAGTCCGACGTCTAAGGATTATGCGACTGGGTCCAATGCAGTAACTATTATTGGACCACCATTACATTTGTATTCCACGGCCCCCCGTTCGATAACGGCTTTGTTATTTTTTTTATTATTGAAGGTAAATTTAAAATATCTTTTAGTATCATAAAATAGAAAATTTTATACATAGTCTAAGCCAAGGACTCCCACATCTATTTACAGCCCATAATAAACAACAAAGTTCCTTACCTAACAACAACCAATACACCGTATCCCAAATAGTAGAACAAATAGAAGAACATTTTGAAGAATCCGACCGCTAGTTCCGCTGGTGGCATCTGCTGGAGATCTGCGATTTTCTGCTTTATGTTGGAAGGAGATAAGGACGAGAATGCTGCGTAGATGCCGTCCTTGACTGATTGCAGGCCGCGACGGAATGGGTCTTTGCCGGCTCTGAACAAACACGCATTATATTTGCAGTGAGAAATGGCCTTTAAATCTTGGATTATCTCGGTCTCAAAAGATTTAATGGTAAATATAGTGCTGTAGATAAAGTTGTAGGTTTCCGTCAAGTTAATATGTTTTTTTACGTTAATTTTCAATAATCCAAGATATGTAAGTACGTAAAAAGTAAGTAAAACGTGTACCAAAAAACTATTTAACATCTTCATGATACGTCAGAGCATTGAAGCCTAAATATGTAGATCAAGGTTTTCATTGCATCATTATCTTCTTATACTCGTAATATTACATTTACGTTTTGATTATTTTAACGTCTATTTTCTAGATCTTTTATATTTTACCTTTCATCATCATCATCCCCCATGTACATATAACTAGCTTCTCTGTTCTTCGGCCCGCCGGCAGATTCTTCCGAAGCCGCCATGAGACCAGAAGCATGCGTCATTTCAAAGATGGCGTCTTCGCAGAAATTGACGAACGCTTCCAACTTTTCTTTGTCACCCCCTTCCGTTACTATGCTGTAGAAGAACGCGCGTTTCGATTCCTGGAATAAGAAAATTAGTTATTAAATCAAAATTGAGAATATTTTTCTTTAATCGTTCATTGATGGACATTGGCCTGTCCCAAAGACTTTTTAATTGATTTATTGGAAGAAACCTGCATTCAGGGATCTCCAGCAAAATTGGTGACATCATTGGACTTCCAAAGCGACTTATATTATTAAGCATTGACGTCCAACATTGTGACGTCATCCGAATATGTAGTTAAGATATCTTGTTAGTGGCCAAGCTAATACCAATACGAATTGAAATAAATCATGAAATGATTAAGATTTTATACTCTTTATCATCATTAGCTCACATAAGTCCAACCAGTGCTGGGTGGGCACTAAAACTAAGATGGTTGATACATTCTTTATACATTACCTTAATCTGCGGCTTCTCCCACTGTTCGATGTTGGACTCCTTGATCTCGAAGTAGACTCGCTCGATGCGCTTGGAGCCACCCATGATTTCGATACGGCCCAAGAATGGCTCGAAGTAGTTCAATACCGAACCGGCAGTCTCCAAGAAACGCGCCAATCTGACAAAATATACTATGATAAAGCCCTGTAGGAATTTACTTGTGCTATTCCATAAACTTGCAAAGGAAACAAGTGCCATATTATGGTATTCAAAATGGATCTATTTGGTATCAGTTACCAAGCTTATATAAAAAAAAAACCATGAGCAAACTGGCACACCTAAAAGTTCTTAAGAATTAGGTGTGTAGCACCAACTCGCACTAGCTCAGACTGGACTAAGGCTTAAACCCTCTCATTTGTAAGCCACTGGTATCCAGCAGTAGGCTAATATATTTGGGCTCATTGGCCATATATTCCAACAGCCCAAACTCTCAGTTTTCGAGAAGGTTCATATCCAGTAGGTTAGTATCTATACCTGGATTCGTTGGTCATATGTTCCGACAGCGTAAACTCTCAGTCGTCGAGAAGTTTCATATTCCAGTGGGAGATAGTTTACCTGGGCTCATTAGGCATGTGTTCGGATAGGTTGGTGAGTAGTACAGCGAGGTTGAACCCGATCTCCTTGGCGGGCTCGTGGAAGCGGTCGCAGAAGCCCACGTAGTCCAACTTGCCGTCGTGGTTCGTCTCGCAACACGCCAGGAGGAACTCGATCTCCTCACTAGAAATGGACATTAGTCAAGAAATAGATGAAAAGGACAAGGCCAATTTAAATCTTCGAAAGAAATTCGAGCCGATGATAGTCGTTACTTGCTAGAAACAGCAACATATTATGTCAACAAATACATGAAAAAGACGAAGCCACTTTACTATTTAGAGGTATTTATAGTGACTTTTGATTGATGATGACAAATTGTTACAAAATTCTTGAACTACATTCATTATTAAGCTCTTTTGTAATGTGCCCGACGGAAATTACTTTTTTTTAATTCATACAACTTTAACTATCTTACTGTATTGTAGACCTAAGTTATTTGAGTCTATTTACCAGCTAACGAGTTCATCAGTTTGATCTTACTTCGAAATCGTTGATATCGGAACGATTTACTCTACGTCTACTAACGCTGTGTGCTATCTTTCTATTTTAAGCCTATGGTGAAGAAAAACAATATCAACTCACGGAGTATAACTCTTCTGCTGTTCCATCTTCTCCTTGAAGTCTTTGGGCAGCACCCAGCCGTCATTATTGGCGTCGATCTCCTGGAAACTGGCGCTCGAAGTCAAGTCCTTGAGCTTCAGAAACATGTCGAAGTACTTGAGGATCAGCTCCACGTTGGACGCGGACTCTACTAGCGTGTCCACCATCTGTTTACCGATTGTTCCTGTGGAGTTAACAATGATTGTATTAGAACTAAATAGGTATAAAGGATACCATAGCAATATTGTGGTTAGATAGAATTATGTCAGTTAAGAGTGTAATGTTGGCCTCCTAGTTATTGTCTACTCTTATCCTTTGTGCCTTTAGGTATTGTTATTTTCTTCTCGTAACATCATATCGCACCAATCAATTTATATTTCGATTTATCTTAAAGCAAAATTTTCATTTGACTATTATTGCCACTGTGTGGTTCCTAAGCTGCTCTTAATTTTACTACTAGTTCACCAAACCTCTTGAAAAACACTTGATGGTAATTTCCGATCAAAATAGTATCAATACAAACGATAGCCATAGTCTCACAGATCAACACAATTACCACCGCCTTAATCAATCAAGACCTTACCATTGACAACGTTTCCTTCAAGCATAGACAACATCATGGTGATCATGTCTTTCTGAAGGTTGAGCAGTTCCTTCAGCAGGTCGACTTGTGACGAGTGCTTCGACAACTTGTCTTGCATGTGAGAGAACAGGAAGAGGAAACCTCCTACTGCGTCCCACAACCTGGAGAAAGATTTGACAATATTGATTGGCAGTGCTAGATTTACTGCTGTGTGGCAACACAATTGGAATCATCCCTAGGATGTGTGGGGCCTGTATTATAACTGGTCTGTATTATTTAAAAAAAAAAATTCAAGATGCTTATTAAAAAATATAATTTAACCTAGCTTATTGAAGATGTTTATACAGGTGTATTCAAACCGTGAACCGTAAAGCAGGTAATAGCTGCGGTGATAACGAACCCATTACCGTAAACAATCCCGACAAAAAAATAAAAAATACGTCTCCCGAACAACCACAGGTATTAAATGTATGTGCCTTAGTTTTTAATCACAGTTCGAATACACCTGTATATAAATTTTAGCCTATTACATTGGTTTCAAAGTAAGTCTATTCACCTCCTAGTAATAAAGGGCGCAGAGGTATTTCTTCCAATTTTAAGTATGACAACAGTTTTTATTTTTATTTTATTATTTTTTTTTGGGAAACACACAACACAACAATTCTTAAATTCTAAGTTTTACAACAAACACACACATCATAAACAGTTTCCACTTAAATAAAAAACTAAGACAACGATAACACTACAAATAAAATATTACAATCAAACACTTACATCTAACAATCAAATAAAAAGTTTTAGGTGAAAGGTTACCTAGAATGCGCGAGCGCCTGTTGGTTCTGCGTGCAGGGCCCCTGGATGACCTCCGTGAGCGTGTTGAACACCTGCGACGCCACGCCGATCGCCTTGAAGAAGTTCGCTTTGCCGGCCGGGTCGATCAGCTCCTACAAAACCATAATGGAAATGTACCTTTGAAATTTACATTTCTGCATATCATATTACGGCATAGCGAATTAACCCAACTTATTGTGGTAAGGAATGCAAATTTTTAACATCGACGACTCAAAAGCACATGTAAATTTTACTTTCCCTTTGTACTTTCTTTGTTGTTTGTTCTTAAGCTTAAGTTATATGTGTACAATAAAGTTTTAAATAAATAAATAAATTTCTAATTGAATGAAAATTATTTTGACTTTGACTTTGTGCATACATATTTTATTTAAACATACTGTGATCATAGTCATTCAATACCAATTAATAACTATTATTAGATCTTTACTAACGTTCTTTACATACTTTGCGATGATCAGAATTTGGTTTTGATACTCTTTCCTCTTCATATTATATTAACTAGTGTCACCTTCATCAAGTCTCTCTACTGGTCACGTGCCTCCTCTACCAACTACTTCC
Source organism: Cephonodes hylas (assembly GCA_030295005.1). Classification (NCBI taxonomy): domain Eukaryota; kingdom Metazoa; phylum Arthropoda; class Insecta; order Lepidoptera; family Sphingidae; genus Cephonodes; species Cephonodes hylas. The sequence continues at coordinate 4,336,907 of AP025386.1, read as the reverse complement.
CACAGAGAACGTTTTAATATATTCCTTCTTGATATTTGCGTACTTATACAGTATTGTTAGTTTTGTTTTGAAATAAACTAGTGTATTTTTCCAAGATTTCGTACCTTGCTGGAGTAATGCCAGTAGAAGTCCATGATAGACTCCTGGAGCCGCAGCAGATAGTCGACGGTGCAGATGACCACGTTAACGGTAGTCGTGTTACCGGCCTGGGTACGTAGATAGTTCTGCCATTCTGTTTAAAATTGATAGAAATTACTTCTAAGTCGAACTAGGTGCGTTGAAACAGAAATGTTTTAGGTATTGTGATCAATATGTGCCAAGTGTATTATGATCATCTTCATCTACGTCTCTCGAAATCCCTCTTTAGAGTGAAAGCAATCAACTTATATCCAGTGACCTTCTTCAAACTTCTATGATCGTCATTTATCATCAGCATCATAACCATCATCCCATATTGGTAACACTGCTAAGTGTTTAGACCTTAGTCCATCACGCTGGCATAGAGTGATTTGGTGGACTACAAACGTAAGAAATTTCTTAGAACATGTTTTACAATATTTTCCTTCTACTTTAGAACAAGTTATAATTCATTGAGACTACATCGATTTATAAGTCCCTCAAGCTCCCTTTCCCAGGCCTTCACAGACCTAACTTTCAACTTCAAGCTTCAGTTAATTATAATGACTACTACCAAGGTTATATTTTCAAAGATCATTCGCTTACCCAAGTTGTGTCCTTCACAAGTAAGTTGTATAAAACGGAAGAGGGCGCAAGTGAATTCTGCATCATGCATGTTCTTCTCGCCAGCTGCACCTTCCAATCCCACGCCAAGACCTGGAAATAACAACAATATTTTTATAATCAAACATGCGTTCATTTATTTCAATGAAAATTTGTAAATTCCCCGTAACTCTTGGTGAAGTTGAGATATTGAATAACCAGCATTGTAATATATTAGGCTTCTTGATTATATTTCTTAATTGTAACACCACAATTTTACAATTGATAGTGGTATATTAGGCCTAGTCTACTGTAAAGGGTTAGTACGAGTTATTGGTCTTTAAATCTCCAACGTTAACTAAAAGATGGATTAAATAGGTGTGTTAAAATTCTGACTGACCTTCAGCTTTGGTGTTTCGCTCAAAAGCGTCCAAGTCGAGCACAGAGCAGGAGTTCATGAGACCGGCGATGGAAGTGAAGAAGCCCACGTCTTTCTTGTCTTTCAAGTGGTTCAGCATACCCTGGAATAAGTCAAGCAAATCCTCGCAATTTATGTTTCACTTTTGTTGTTTTTGTAATGGGATCTAGAATAAGAGTATAGCTCTTTTATCGATAGCAGATTATTGCTATCCATAGGAAATAGTTTTAAATAAAAAAAGGTATACCTAATAGGCACAGTAAGAATAAAGGATCCAAAATGTTAAGATACTATTCCGAAGTCCGAAAATTATTCCACTCTAGGCTGCATAATTTCACAAAATATGGAAGCATTTTTATTCAAGGTAGATTTATAAATCATACATTTGTGAAAAGCGCCATCTATTATTAAGAGTACAAACCATTTGTATGTCAATGTTGCCTCCACGCAGTATAGAAATGCCGAGCTGTAGTGTCTTCATGACCATGTCGCTAGGAACGCCCTTGGAAGCCGAAATGTGTAGGAGAACCATCTCTGCTACACCGCGGTTAGCCAGACGGGCTTGATGGAACAACAGCTTTTGTTTCTCCATCTCTTGTTCCTGAAAGGTTATCAATATCAAGTTTTAAAAAAGGTGTTTATACTTTTCGTTCTGACACAGTGATCGCGTTAATTAAATTCGTTTCAAGTAAGATGTGAAGGATGCTTAAACTTATGAACTGCTTGTTTTGTAACATTAATAATTTTATACATACCATAAACATTTCCATTGTTTTCTGCGTGTAACAGTACGAAAACGTTAGTTTCACCCTTAGATTATAAATGTACATTGTACAATTCCAAATTGCCTCGTATTTACTTCTTGTATTTCATTTATTAGTTATTAATTACTAGTTCTGATCCCATATTTAAATAAAAGTCTTTTGTAGTACCCACGACACGGTTTCTGATACTCATCAGAATCTACAAGAGACTTTTTGGTCTCAAAAACACCTAGACCCGGAACAAATATTTGGGGATCACACAAAAATTTATCTCAGTACGGAGATCGGTTGCCTCTCGTTTCGCAAGCTTGTGTCTAGCCAACAGCGCCACGAGGCTGTCAAAGGTATTTTTTTATGGAAAGAGGAGGGAAACGAGCAAATGAGCCACCTGATGTTAAGTGGTCAACACCGCCCATGAACACCCACAATATCAAAGGAATCATTGGTGTTGCCGGCCTTAAAGGAAAATATAGGCTCTCTTCTTGAAGGTCCCTAAATCATGTTTGTTTGGAAATATCGTATTGACTTTACTCACGTGTATACTAGGTCCGCCTTCCTCCTCGCCCTCCGGTTCTCCGCCGCCCTCTTCTTCTTCTCCACCGCCTTCCTCTTCTTCTTCGCCGCAAGACTTCGCGATGATGTGCGCGTATGACATGTATAGAGGATCTTCCTGTAATATAAAAACGTTGCTAACCATTTATTTTGTCTCCTTTGTGTACAGCAGGTACTTGCTTCTTTCATGTGATGGGGAAATTCTCTTGGATTTCTACTTATAATAAGCCGGGTAAATCGGACTAAAAGCCCCGTATCGGTTACCACGTGCAAGAGATACCAAGATCTTAAAAATAACACATACTGGTAAACATATACTTCGTTCTGGAAAAAAAATAGCATTTAAAAATTATTTTATATCCTTCAGAAACGATTAATATAATGAACTTAATCTATTTCATCGGTGTCATTATGAACTGCGGGATACTGATGAGCAATGAGCGATTTTTAGAAAGATAAAAAATAAAATTCAGAAATGGAATGGCAAACATGCTTATAAAAAGTAATATATGCAACTTCCATACATGATGCATTTACGATGATGATAAGATCTTCAAAATATCTTATAGCAAGCCTTTCTCTGACAGAACATGACCTAGAAGACAATTAAACAATATATCACAAACCTGCAACGCCCCAGATCTCTCTGTCATGGCTCCTCTGCAGAAAGTGGTGACGAGTTGTGTCAGAGGATCTGGTTTACCCTCCTCTTCTACCACATCACTCTTCTTCAGTTCTGCGTCTTCAAACGATTGCTGAGGAGTAGAAGAATTATCATCATCATCAACCCATATACGTTCCACTGCTGGGCACAGGTATCCTCTACCATTGAGAGGGTTAAGGAAGGGAAGAATTATATAATAATAAAATCTGGCTTATATGAATTATCGTAATCTTGACGTTTTTTAGTTTTGCAAAGTCTTTGAAATCAGACTAAGTATTTGTAAAATCAAAAGAAATTCTATCATTCAATCACCAAAGAACCACAAAGAAGGCTTTGTTTTCAAATGAGATAAAGTGTTAGAAACTTTCCTTACCGTAAGATCTTCTATCATGACTTCTTGGCCAATGTTCTCTTCTTCCAACCAGAGTTCGTAGTACGTGCGGGCGAATATGTTGCAAGCGCGATGTCTGGGAATATTCAATGTAGGTATTTATGAACTAAATTTCTAACAACAAAAATAAATACTAATCTCAAAATATTTTTTATATCCTGCTTTTATGGTTTATAAGAGTGACGAATTAAGGACTTAAGACCACAAGATATCGGACACACATTTTTCTGTTATTGTTTCTTCTCTTACGCACTCCATCTATCTTTCCTTCGGCTTTCCTTTGCTTCTCCATCCTTTAACTTTCATACTCCTTATTTTTTTACTGACACTAGAATGATACACCAACTTCATAAAAAATCATGATCTCACGAACTTATAACATAGATTAATGTTATCAAAACAGAAACCACACAAGCACAAAACTCACCTGCTAAGTTTATACAGATGTAAGGAACGCAAGCAAGCCATAGCAGCTCGTTTTCTCGCGGCGCATAGAACTCGTTTCCAGTTGTTCGTCTTTTGTTTGGGTTTAGTCGCCTACAACATCCATGGCGGCATGCACAATCATTTACTCTGTTAGTCAAACAAAACAGCCTCACTGTAAAACTGATGAATATTTAAAATCTAGTTGGAGAGGAATTTTGGTGATGATCAGTTTGTATTGTCCTTTATTACGTCGGATTGATGCTTACCTTGCGTAATGTTTGGCCACCCCTTAGAGGAAAAAAAACGTGAAGATTCTAAAAAAAATGGTCTAAACGAAGTTAAAACAATATTTTCAAGTTCATCATCTACATTTTAACACTTAAATTTTGTGATAGACAACGTCGTATTATTTGAGCTGTACATTTTTATGAACACAAACCATAAATAGATCAAACGACAAATCAATCCAGTGAGATAATATCTATATCAGGATTATTATAAAAACTATTACTACACCAAACACAAACACTTGGACGTTTTTTAATAGATTAGTATTAGAAATCAGATCTATAACTGGAAACAGATCAGTTTATACTGGTTTTTGTTAGTATCCACACAAAATCGACACAACACCAGTTATGAAGGAACCTTGGCAAGGAGTGTAGAGAAGTTTGTCTGAAACAGGCGATGACAGCTCGTTTCCTTTGAATCGACACCACTGAGCGGTACACGTTCTTGCTCATTTGTTGCGGATGGTCGATCTATTGCATTAAATGACAAGTTATTTCTCTATTCTTGGATCTTTTCTAACCTCTATTTTCTGGCCCTATACCACCACACATCAACCAATACATTTCTATACACCAAGATTAATAGCATGCACAGTATAGACGCTAAGCAATGAGGCTCAGCGAATCATTATCGAATTTGTCATAATCCCGCAAATTCACAATTGTAGATTTTTTACCTTTAAAGTCTAATGCAAAAGGTGGAAAATGTTGGCCTTATAAAAGTCAATTAAAAATGTCTTTTGAAAAGTAGTAACGAATATCACAGGTTCTGAACATAAACACGACGAAAAAAAAATCACTTTCACGACTTTCGTCAAACTATTTACCATATGCAAGCCGTACAGCACTTTGCTCATAGCAACGATCCTTTCAACCGTATCGTCGATGATCTTCGCTTTGTTTTCAGGAGTATCTGTGGTGATGGCCGTCTTGCTCTTGGAGCCAAGCTTGCTGTACAGGTAGTGTTGCCACGACATTTCATCAGCAGGATCGATCTTATCTGGAAGCGTTAGTTGGGTCTTCGCGAACTCTGCTACGTCGTGTTCTGACATTTTCTGCAAATTAAGAATTGTTATTAAATTACGTACGTAAATTGTAAATGGAAGGTGGAAGCAAAGGGAATTTCAATACATTTGTATTAAAGTAACTTTATTATATCTCAAGTATACTCTTTAAAGAAATCTGCCCTACATTACAGTTTATTTTCTTTTTACCGAGACATACACTGTTAAACTGACAAAATTTATGTAAATCATGAAAAAATATCTAAAGGTGTAATAGTACGGCTGCAGGAGGCTTCCGACCGTTCCCGGTGGAAGTCATTGGGGGAGGCCTATGTCCAGCAGTGGACGAATATGAATCCTGGCATACTTTTCTAAAAGTTCCTAAGATCATAACTAAACTAATACATATAGTCACAATGACCAACGAAGTCATTCTCTTCACAACCAAACTCCTTTCCAAAGACTACTTTATGTCAAAGAGTTGCAACATCCAAAACCCTACCTTCAAGAACCGATCTTTGCAGTGCTGCACGAGCTCCTGCTCTCTGCCTGCGAAGAGGTTCAACCCGACTGGCAGCAGCCTCTTCAGACAGGCCACCATCAGGGAGGCCTGTACCTCCTTGTCCTTATCACGCTTCTTATCACGATGCTTCTTCTTTTTCTGAAATCCACCAAATTAGATCTTGAGATACATGTTTTGCTGTGTGTGGAGGAGTATGGGTATAGTGTATTTGATTGGGAAGGTTTTGGTGTCCCTATACATATTGATGATGATGAAAACTTGATAAAATTGTATTTAAAAAAATAATTTGTATAAAATGTCTTATAGACATTGTTATAAAGTTAAAATTCAAATACTACACAAAACAAGATAGGAAAAAGTTGAAATAGAAAAATATTTACAAAAAGTTACGATCCTTACAAGTAACTGTATGGATACAAAAAATCAAATCCTAATCTACAAGATATCTGCCTTTGGAAAGCTACAATAGAAAAAGAAGTTCTAAGAGAAATAGTTAAGCCAAAGTTAATATTATTGTCTATGTGAGTCTTAAGATAAATATAGGCTTTTAATATATTAATAGGGCTGCAAACTACCCACCCAAAAATACTTGTATTTTTAATGTTAAAGGCTAAAAAACTTGCAATTTACTTGATTATTTATTTCACTACAATTAGTAAACCCGTAACACTTTCATAAAACTGAAATCCACTAAATCATAGCATTGTTATTGTTAATTAGGGTTATCATGCTAATTGCAGGTATCTATAAATAAATATTTTAACGGACTCCCTGGTTTGTGTCAGCATCGCTGTTTGAAACATTTGAACATCATACAACATATCTTAAATTTTTCCTAAACCCATCATAACTTGTTATATAACTCCGGGCAAGATTAAAGTAGATTAAATAAACCAAGTTTAAACGAAATCTCATATTTTAAATAATAAGTAAGTAATCATATTGAAAACATTGAATATTTGTTACCAAACTTACCTGCATTCAAACAGATACAAGTAAAGTTTACAGCTGAAGCGCCAACATTAGAAAGCGTTTCCCCAAGCGAAGCTAGAAGCGACACTGTAATAATGAAATCTATACATACGCGAACCTTGCCACCGCTTTGCGGTGTTCCGTCTACCACTGCAGTCACTCTGCGAGTCGCTGTTGGCATTATTAACACCTGCAAGGGGAAATGAGCGTAATGGTTGCTAGACAAGCGGCTACTAGCATTTGACACCATGATTGATGATCACATTCAAATGGTTTTAATTGGCGATCTAGTTTGGATTTCTAATTGTGTAATTAAAAGTATAATTGGGTATACTCGTAACTATCACTTCATGAAAGAGATCTTACCTTTTTAGAAGTAAGAAAATAAATAAATACATCCAATTTTCTACGGTAACTGTGCTCGTAGAACAGAACATAAACAAAGGTAACTAGAGTTAGAAGTATTTTTTTGCAATTGGAGTATCTACCTTTCCAAGTAATACTGATACTGCACTATTGCTATATTTTTTATATTATTGTATGAAAACGAATATCGTGTCAAATGATTTAAATATTTTATACAGTCTGATAAAACTCCAACGAGATGAAAGTCGGTCGAAATGTTATCACAATGTTCTTGTATCTCGTAAATGTAGATTCGTTAGTCATTAAATAAATAACAATTAGTTTCTTGCCTGCTTTTGAAATTGGACAATAATTTGGCTCGTAAATGAGCTTACGATTGTTAATCCTTACTCGTTTTCCAAAATCTTTTTTAACATACGCAATATAATAACCGAATGTATTATGTTCTACGATACAATGGTACAGACGTAATCTGATGATCTTAACACATTAATGAAGTGCCACCTCTGTTTTGTTGAGTCTGCTATTTGATTTTCACTTCATACATAATGAATACATCAAAAGAGGTGACATTTTGCAAGTTTCATACCTGTTATACGATCTCTACATTCAGCAATCTTCAGAAAATAAATTGATCTTTGCACTTATTTTCTTGTATTTGCTTTAACTAAAAGTTACTAACTTTAATGCGATCTAAATTGAGTTGACTATTTGTAGACCTCAAATGAATTAACAACACGTTGTTTTCCTTTCATTCCATTTTTTTGCGTCTAATTTCTAATGCTATAGACGAGCTAAGCCACATGGTTCCAAATGGATGCTAACATATAAAATACATTTCTATTTCTTTGATACTTCTAAATGCAAGTTTCATTGGAGTTAACTCACCATATTGTCGATTTCGTTTGCTGAGATGAAGTTCTGCTCCTCTTTCAAGAAGTACTGACTCTTAGACCAGATGTTGAAGATTTCAGCCACGTGGTTGTACAACTCTTCTGCCTCTGTTAATATAGGAAGTAATTAATACAGATGATGATATTAGTCATGGCTTGGAGATTTTGAGCGCGGTAGAGATTCTCAGCGGTCGTGACTCGTGGGTTCAGATCCCAGGCGTACACTTCTGACTTTTCTAAGTTATATGTGTATTCACAATGGTGGAGTAAGGCCTGAACGCTTTCAATGGAAGAGGAGGTCCGTACAATGTAGGCTGATGATGATCACCATATGATAGTTGTTTATTTTTTGTTTTATATTGGCGCGGCTCGTTGATACCGCCAACTAAGTGTGTGGTGTACAACGCGTAGTGTTGTTAGATTTGATGTTCGGCGTCGAAATATGCTCCAAAATCTAAAATAGGTAATGGTTGTATGATAGAAATACTCATTTGCTAGTTTCTTTGGAAATGCAGATTAAATATGGCTTTGTATCAATGTTCAACTATTGATAAAAATGTTTAACAGTAAAACTAACTTCTTCAACCTTTTTGTAGTATTTTCCATTGTAGTGACTCATATTGATATAATGATGATATTGCAATCTCTCATTACCTGGTATATTATTCCTGAGCCAGTGGTTCCTCTGCAAGTCGACGTATTTGATGAGCAGCGGGTAGAACGAGTAAATGTCTCGCACCAGCAGCTGCCAGTCTTCTTGGATCTGAGACTCCACTTGTGACGTATCGTCGGTGGAAGACTGCATACAATTGTTGCGAAGGTTAATTTTTTATTGTGTTTTAGTAAAGACAGAAATATGAGAAAAAGAATTTCTTTTGAAAGATAATTCAAATTTAATCCATAGTATGGAGAAGATTAACACTTTTGAACGTTGAAGTGGGATGTAATGGTAATATCTTCTGTAAATGCCATGTTTGGCAAACATAAGCCATGGTGGCTTATGGAATAAATTTGAATACTTTTCGTTATAAAAATATAGGTAATAATAAATGTAGCAAAAGAAATAAAAAATGTCGATCATGGAAAAAACATGGGATGATTGAAGACATTACGACTGAAAGGTACTTTCAGAAAGATAAAACATACTGCGTCGACACCAAATACAATTGAAAACAGAACAAAAAAATGATTGACGAATTCCAAGTTTACTACCAACCTTAATGAAGCCTCTTAAACTCTCCTCCTTATGGAACATAGTATCGGTTCTCTTTCTAACCCTCTCTGCTAGAGGGAGGAAGGAGTCCCTTAGGAGTTCTTCGGAGCTGTTGATGATAATCTGCTGGGTGTAGGTCGCGATCCTGGTCATCCAGGGAGCGCTCTCGTTGCCAATGTTCTTCTTGATCAACTTGAGGACGTTTTTGAGTAGTTGGTTCATATGCTCAGCGGTTACCATGGTAACGTGATTGCTGTGGAGAATTCAGGGTGTATTTTAATTGAAATTACTAATGTCGATGTAAGACAAAGTTTGGATGGAAAAAATATGTCACTTAGTTGATTTAACCAAAGACACGCGTAAATACAGAATTGTAGGTTATAAAATCATCATTTTTAAAGAAATCTGTAATAAGAATTCAACGAAAAGTTTGTTAGCTATCAAAAATCGTTGACTTTCAAATCTGGAGATTCCCTGAATATTTATTCCAATTCCCCCTAACCATTTTGGAGTCTACACTCACATTTTTCTAGCTCATCATGACTATCACAATCAAAATCAAGAATAAACAATATGCTAACCCAGCCGTAGGTGTAACGTTGTCAGGTCCCTGCGCCCACCAGAAAGGCAAGTAGGAACAGAGTAGGGGCAGAACCACATCGATGATATGAGGCGCTTCGTTGTACGTCTTATCTGACTCTACAAACTGATCCACTTCACCCAGAATCGTCTCCAGCGTCGGCATAGATTGCTCCATCTTCGCCATAATGTCTGTAGAGGTAAAGAATAGAAGATAACTAAGAATTATTAGAATTAATACGAACTGTAATCTGTGGAGGTGATATTGGTGAGGTTTTTAAAGACTTAGAACTCAGAATTAGTACGAAGTTCGATGACTGTTAATTTGAAACCAGGGGAATTTGGGTTGTTGCCTGATTTTTTGTAGTTATAGTAGATGATCTACTGCTTAAAAAGTAAATTAAGTAAATCTGCATTAAGTACAGTCTAGTGACCTTTAGATAATTCTAGATCTTTGAATTTAAACGCTGTGATTTTTAGCCAAACCAGAAATTAACTTTTTCTAGATATAGTGCAATATTTATTTGTGAGTCCAATTTGCTTTACAAAACCTAACTATAAAAGTATTAAATTAAAGACATTAAATCTAGTCAATTTGTAACGTTTTTTTTTTCATTAATATATTATGCAAATCCTTACCTTGAGCTTCTAATGAATGGTCAGCAATTCGGTTGAGAAGAGAGAACTGGTTGTGTTTGTTAAGATGAGGCTCTAAGAATGCGACGGGGAAAGTTGAACTGAAGGCTCCGAGACACGAACCCTGTGGAAGACGAACAAATACTTTTTTAAAAGAAAAAACTTGATATATCCATGTCAATCTAAAAATGAAAAACGTTTATTACTAAATATATTTCATTACGTAATAAGAATTGCAATTTTATCATGTTTTAATGACCTAGACCTTTTAATATTATTTTCCACTTTTTGACAAAAAAAATATTTTGTCTATTTTTTTCAGTTCCTATAGAAAATATTTTAAATTAAATCATCACTTTTTATTTCCAATTAAATATTATATAAAACGATTTAATTTACCAAAACTACGTTCCTCTTCCTTCTACGTGTTAACTATTTTACTCTAAACCAATTCTAGCTAACATAATGAGAATAAGCTCACCAATGCGGGCTTGTTCCTCTCTATCTCAGTCTTGAGGTATTTCCTGTCGTGTGTCAGCGAAGCATCTGTTCCCAAGGAGTAAAGGGAACCTAACATCTTGTATGATGCCACCTGGATTTCGTCCACTGGAACGAAAGGCATACAATTTAGTTACACACTGAATGTTATCAATCGATTTCAATTGGATATTGTTTTTCATTAAATATTGTACCATGATAAGATCTCTCTTACAACTTAATAAATTTGATAAAATTGAATTTTATCATTCAAATATTGCAGTGGCGTGCCATAGGAAATGCCTATTTTCAGCATTGAACTTTAAAGGTGATGATGATGATGATGGTAGTGAAATAGTTTTAAGTCCAACAAATTGTAATTGTAAATAAGATACACGTAATCTTCTAGCATCACAAGTTTTCTGCACAAGCTCAAGTCTATTTTGGTCAAGTCAAGTCAATAAATAATAAAGTTAAGTAGCTCACAATTTTGCTACTTTAATGCCAACTTCTATGCAGATCGAGTTAGCGCTACCAAACCGAGCATAACTTGACTACATATTTGTAAATCATGAACTGAGGCCTAAACTCTCTCAATGTTAGAGGAAGCCCATGCTCAGCAGTGGGACGCATATGGGTAGTTGATGATGTCCGTTATCAATTTTAGAACGTAGTCTACTACGAACACATCACATCATAACAATAACAATGTTCTATTACCGTATTTTTCGTACTTTATTACTTTTGAAACCACATAGTATTTTTTATTCCATTATGCAATAAATCATAAAATGGAGCACACCAATATGCCATTAAAGTTAGGTGATATGGTATTTTAGATGTTGCTTTACGTTTTTTACGTTACTTTATTTTTTTGTATAGCGGACGCTGTTTTGGTAAATATCAAATTTTAGCGTAATGCTTTTTTCCACTAGTGATTTTTTTTTGGAATTCATTGAAGTATCTATTTATGTACTATAATTAATCAGTAATAGTGATGTATATCTACTTATTTTTTTATTTTAAATACAAAATAAATGAAACGCTAAAAATTTAGTGTTATAGAAGCTCAAAATGACTTCTATCTTCAAGACATTAAATTGGGACCTTAAATAATTGAAGTACAGTAATAATTGAGTGCAAGTTTGTTTCAGAAAGAGCACAGCAATGTACAAGAGGAGGCGATTTTTTCTGACGTCATCAAAAACATATCACGAGTAAATAATGTTCTCCAAGAATTAATCACCAACTATGAACAACTGCAGAAAATATACAAGTCTCAGGAACATACAGAAAAAGATTATTCATCTGACACAGAGATAGATGAAGTATTCAAAAGTATACAAAAGGATAAATTTAATTATAAAAAGGGAGGTAAAACGCCCAGTACGACGGCTAGATCTATGTTTGGGGGTACAGAGATGATTTTGTCTGAAGACAATGATGATGGAGACAGCATTGCTGAGACATCTAAAGAAAAAGAACAGGTTATAACAGAAAAACCCTCAAATGTCATAAGTGTCCAAAAATCCAAAAGCAAAAACGTTGATTTTGATGTAACATCCGATGAGTCAAGAGAACTATACAATAATCCTAACATTTCACAACCTAAAAAAGCCAAAATAGTCTTCATTGACACGCATAAACAACTAGAAGAAATAAATGAGAATGAAAAAACCTCAACGGTTAAAGTTAAGAAAACTACGAAGAAACTTAAAACTAGATACAATAAAGTTTCAAAAACTGATAAGACTGTTGGAGGTAAAGAGGATAAATCAAAATCCATTCACCGTGACCTTACTTTGAGAAAAGGAAATGATAGCAAGAGTATCAAAAAGGTTGTATATTCTGAAAAATTTTCGCCTAAAAGTATATGGAAAGAAATAACAGAGAATAAACCTGTACATCTTGAGCGTTACATGGAAATTAACAACGCGTCACCTGAAAACAGAGCTGTTCGCAATTCTAAAGCAGTTTTACGAAGTGCCCCCAAAACGCTTTTGGTAATTGGTACAAATAATAAGCCCGTAAGTAATGTTATACAGATTAAAGTTTTCTTTTCTTATTTTAACAATACGCTGTCATATATATAAGTATACGTTTTGCATAATCTTAAATCTGTTTTCCATAACCGTTAAAGTATGCGATGATTCATTGAGAACACATAACATAACTCCGAAAAGTTAGATGTGTGTTCCAGGGGTTTGAACCCGCAACCGCTGAGATTCTTGACCACGCGCCTAAACTTCGCGAGACCATTCATGTAATAAACCACGACAAAAGATAACCTACACATATATTTAAGATTTCCACAAGTACAATCACAATCTAGTCTTTATATTTTAGGAAGATATGAACGTCAAAGAAAAAGATACGTTTGAATCACCTGAAGACGACACGATAGCTAAAGATGTTTTCAAGACTAACGTATTGAGGCATGCATATGGCGATGCGTGTCTGAAACTCGTCATTAGAAAATGTTTCAAGGTATTTCAATGATTAAAAAAAAAAAGTAAAGAGTATGAAAGTCGATGAATGGACAACCAAAGGAAGGCAAATGAAGAGATAAAGTGTGTGAGAGAAGATATGAAAGAAAAAGGGGTGACGGCTGAAAGGGATGTTTGAAGGAATAATACATACTGCGGCGACCCCAAAATGAAATTGGTGAAAGGATGTTGAAAATGATTTTATTAAACTGGGCTTAGACCAATCTAGATCTACGTGGATTTCAAATTGAGTACAAGACGATTACAAAAAAAAAACAGTCTTAATTAAAAATGTTAAATAGTTAAAACAGGGATTGAGTATTTATAACAATCTAAAAATTTTAAAAGAATTTGTTCATGTACTTTTATGTTTTAGAATCCATGTGTAACCAACATGGATTATAATAGTTTCAAGTTAGTGTCCGCAGGTTTTCTTTCTATTGCAATTTTTCTTATTCCGAATGTAAGGTTACATATGTTTGTTTATTTGTACTAACTGTCTCGTGATGTCGCGGTGCAAGTATGTGCCGTGTGATCTAAAGGTTCTATTCATGGGTCGGGCAAAGTGTTATTGGGTTTAAGGATATTCTCGGTAGCAGCATAGAGTCTGGAAACGTGCCCGAAAAACGGCAGTAAGCCCGCCCCCTATTACGTGGGACTGATACATACCTGGCGAAATGTAGGTGCAGAAATGCACCTCCGCCTACCCCTTAGGGGAATGCAGGCGTGAGATTATGTTTGTTTGTAGGCATGTAAAGAAGCAGGCAAACAATACTGCTCAACGTATCACTGTAAGAGCGCATTTAGATCCAAGTTTAAACAAATGTCTAAAACTGGATGTCTGAAGCAGTTTGATGGACAATCTAAAAAAAAGCTGAATTCGATACACGGGACACCGAACGGTAAGTTACTATTACATTACTGAATACTATTAATATTACTATTAGCAGCGATGGCCTCGAGGTTTAGGCACACGGTCGAGAATCTCGGCGGTCGTGGTTTCGAACCCCAGGTACACATCTCTGACTTTTTGAAGTTATGTTTGTATTCACAATGAATTATAACTTGCTTTAACGGTGAAGGAAAACACCGTGAGGAAACCTGCACACCTAAAAGTTGTTAGGAATTTCATAGGCGTTCAATCCGCCAATCCATACTAGACCAGCGTGGTGAACTAATGACTAACACCCAATCAATGGTAGAGTAGGGCGTACCCAGCAGTATGAATAATTGAAAAAAAAGTTGGTACATGTATGTCAAACAAAAAAAATGTCGTTGTCGACATTTCTTTACGTAGGGACCGTCGAGATGGAAAAAGGATATTAAAGGATTTGAAATGATGAGTTGTTCTATTTTGCCTGACAAAACTTCGTCTGATAAATCAAGAAAAAATATTGTCATACTCGGAATTACAGAAGAAATAACTAAATTAATGAATATTTATTGGTATTTGTAATATATTACGAGCTGCATACATCTTAAATCCAAAATTGAATTGGTCTTCACAATAATATAAAAATTAACTAGGATATCTCTCTTTCCATTTTAGCTTCTGATGAATTCGAAAATGCGATGAGAAGCCGGTTCTTAGATGGAACATGCTTCCCCCACATAGATCAAGGCACATTGGCGTTCAAGGTAACTGTACTATTAATGCCATAGGTCGAATTTTTTTGGCAGGTAGACGCAAGAAGGTGGCAAAAAAATAAAGGCGGGCCGTACTTGTGACACTTACCCCAGACTCCTAAAAAATTCATACAAATTTCTCGGAAGTTAGCAATAATACTTGTAGTTACCATTCGTAGAATGGCTCCCAAATACATTCTTTTTTCAGACAAAAGACCTAAGAAAACATACACCAACGCAACGAAAACCACTCACAGCTTTCGATAAAACCGTAAATATTCTAAGAGATAAATACGAAAACGCTTGCAAGAGGGAATCAGCGAAAAAATGCCGGGAGGCTTGCACATATGCTTCAACAAACACTTGCAAATCTTTCAAGTGTAGCAAAGGAAATCTTAAGACATTCAAAAAAGATTGTAAGAGTCAATGCAATAACGCTTTTCAAGTATCAAGCGGTCGTTCTGAATCTGATTCCGAATCTAGTGAGACTGAAGATTTGGAAAGCGATACTAGCACTAGCGATACTAGCAGATCTTGAATTAGGTTTGGTTGAATATTTTGGGGATTGAGAAAGAAATATAGATGTTATGACTGTTGTAGTTTCATTTATGGCTTTTTTTAAACAAACAGTATCGTAATAAGAGAATTTTATATTTCATTGTTTAAACTGATTGACTGTGAAGATGTATTCTGATCAGGGTCAATCATAAAAAATTACCAAATTCCACGAGATATTTATATCTCAGTAGTTCCTAACTAAAGCAGTGATGGCCTCAAAGTCTAGGCGCACGTTTGAGATCGCACGATCTCGGTAGACGCAGGCTCAAGCCCCAGTCACACCTTTGACTTTTCTAAGTTATGGGCGTATACACGATGAAATCTTAGGAATTTCTCTCTTCCAACCCGCAGTAGGCCAGCGTGGTGGACTATGGGCTAAATTCTCTCAAGTTTTAGAACAGGCCTGTATCCAATAATGGGTAGTACAAGTATGAGTAAATGCGTTCCTACCTTTTACATTTCTGATGGTTCAATCATGTGTATCCTTTTATATCACCCATCTCCAGAATGATAATAAAACATCTTGCAAGCTTAGCCGTTTCCATCAAATTAGGTAAGTCTATTGCGTTAAGATGATAGAAACGAGCCATACGCCTTTTAATAGTAGATAAGGGTTTACCAAAAACATATGAAGGTGATACATATTATTTTACTTACGTAGCAAATCAGCACCATACTCGCAGTTAGCCAGGTGGTCGAACATAGCTGTTAGTATGGGAAGCAGTACACCGTTGATGTAGCCCAAGGAAGTTGACGTTTTCAGATGTGTGCCTCGTAGGTGAGCGTATTTACCCTGGAATAACAAATATTATAGCCAGTTTACAGAAGTATAGATAGCTCGTTGGGCTGATTTGGTTATCTTTACTTTTGTTAGGATACAGTTTTTTCCGTTGTTTTCTGGGTAGGTCTTTTTTTGTAGACCAATAATATCCTACTATTATTATAAAGGCGAAAGTTTGTAAGTATGGATGTTTGTTACTCTTTCACGTAAAAACTACTGAATGGATTTGAATGAAACTTTACCACAATATAGCTTATACATCAGAATAACACATAGAATACTTTTTATCCCAGAAAATGTAGTATTCCCGTGGGAATGGGTATTTCTGAATCTACCAAAGTGATTTGAATGAAATTTGGTATAGAGAGAGGTAGAGCTCACAGAATTAACATGGGATAGTTTTTATCCTGGAAAATTAAGTATTCCCGTGGGAATGAGTATTTCTGGATCTACCAAATCGATTTGAATGATTTTTGGTATAGAGGTAGGTAGGGCTCACAGAATTAACTTAAAAATTAAATTTATTCTGGAAAATGTAATCCCGTGGGACAAACATGTTATAAATGCAAAAATCTCTCTGCATTTAACCCTAGAGTCTACGCGGACGGAGTCGCGGGCAAAAGCTAGTCAATAATAAAATTAAACTTTCCCAAAATCTGCTAAAGGTTGCTCTATCCACCATGTTGGGGGCTTTTCTAAACTAAGCTAGTGACAACTTAGTTACCATTATCGTGATGTTCTAACTTATAAACCTACTTTGGGTCTACGTTATGGGTTATTACATTTCAATTAATTTCATCTACCGTTAAATTTACTATTACCTGTCAGACTGGTGTCTCAAACGTCTATTGTTTACCATATTCTGAGATGGACATAAAAGGTCCTTATCTTACTATAGGAATTTTCGATATTGAGATTTACGAACTTTACCTCCTGTAAATTCAATATTGTATGCCCAACGTCATCAGCGACGTTGTTGAAGAACGTGAGCATTGAAGTCCTGATGAACTCGGGGCAGTTCTTGACTAAGGACTTGGCGTCGATGCCCTTCACTAGGACCTGGAGACAGCGCACCGTGATGCGGACATCTGGACCGAATGCTGCCAACCTAAAAATAAATTTAGATTAGATTTTATACTAGTCGGTTTGACGGTGGTTTTAAGTCCTATGGGATAAAGGCACTTGTCTTATGCTGCCAATCTGAGAATAAATTTAGACTAGATTTTATATTACTCGTTTTGACAGCTGTGTTAAGTCATGTGGGACTAAAGAGACTAAGATTTTTGGGCATATTTTTTCGCTTTTTAAAAAGGAAATAGCAAAAGTCAGTTAGCAAAGATTAATAATGACGATAGATAAGACCTTCGAAAAAAACATAGGGTTATTATAATTTTAATCAAATTCAGCTCCGGCAAAGCGTGGTTCTTTTTGAGATAACACTTTTAATTCTTTTTTTTTTAATATCAGGTGCCAATGTTGCCGCACGGTTGAATGATAGGGAATTTAAATTTTAATAAAATTCAGCTGTAGCGAAACGGGGTTCAAAGTGTAATAAATCATTATAGTTTATTTTTTTGACTATCAAGTGCCAATGTGGCAACACAGTAAAATGATAGGCTGATTTTATTTTTTATAAAATTCAGCACCGGGTACAATGTGAGATAAAACATTTTCGTTTCTTTTTCACATAGTGCTCGTAAAACCAAAAATCTCAGGAAGTTTATGAGTTTACCTGGATTTAAACTTTTTACTTACTTTTACCTTTTTAGTAAAAGCATAAGTTTGTAGGTTTACCTGGATCTCAACAAGCTGGCCAGTTTACAAAACAATGCAGCAACCATCTCCTTCTCTTTCAAGCTGGCTGCCCCGACATTGTTGGTAGCAGTCGCCACAGCTATGAAGTAGTTGCGGTGAGTGGAGAAATATTTCTCCATCAGCGGCAGTACCACCTAAGGGATTAGATCTTTGTTATTTATATATTTATAGTCAGTGGTTAAAGCTTAAGCTGTGTAGTGTCGTGTTTGTACATTATATTTGCGTGTGGATATCATATTGTGAATTTTGCCCGTATTTAAAGCTGTGAATTATTGCGTTACGAAGTACTTGTTGTTATTAAAAAGTGGTAGATTTTAACGTGTCTTGGATATAATAAAATTTCAAAAAATATACTGAGTAGCATTGTTAGACATTAACATTTTTTAACATTGAATAATTTATGTATACTATACGTTAATTTTTTGAGAGTGATTTAACTGTATATTCCGCAATAAATAATATAATGTCACTATATATAGCGTGTTGTATTATATAAATTTATTAATATTTACCAGAATTATAGAATATAAAGCAGGCAATCCTTTAGGATTTTTTAAGATTTTACAACTTTTGTCAGGAGTATAAGTTTTGTGCTATTGTTCATTATGTTTTGGGTGGTACACAGTATATTGGTACTAAAATATTTATACATAACATGCTATACCAACTAACATCGACTATCAGCAAATTATAAATATACTCAGCATAGTACATGTATACTAGATGATTAAGGTCTTTTAAATATAAGAAGTATTTAAAAGTTATATAATTGAATAACTGGAATATTATGTATTATCCTCGTGTTCATTTTTATATTGAAACTAATACAAGCTTTGTATTACATGAGATATCAAGAAACAAAAGAAAATGTAGAAAAGAATAAATAAAAATTTACAATATATAATTAAACAATTACTTTTTGGTATTTAGAACCCGAGAATATAAAAAAATTTTTTGGATTTTTGATCTAACAAATTCTTTTCGCTATATTGAACACGAGAGTCAAAGCAAAAAGAAATAGATTTATTTTACTGCCAATTTCTATTCGTTTAGATTTTGAATATACTGATTACTATATCTACATATTTAATGACACAACGACGACCATCTAATGACTCATGGAGGCACTAGTGTTGTACCTTTTTGAAATACTTTAATTCCGACTTGTGTTGCTTGGAATGAAAAACACAAAGGTAAAGAGTTAAGTCAACTGAAATACAAGATTATCAAATGTTGAGGGTAGATTGAAAAATATTGATTCTACTTTTATTATAAAAAATAAAATTAAGGCAAAGGTAAATGGAAATAGAAACAGAGTAGACAGAATTTATAGATTGAGAAACTTTTAAGTATGCCAAATTTGTTAAAAAAATAATGATGAAAAATTTACAAAAGACGAGATTAGAGACATTAATACTATTTTTTTCTGTATAATTTTAAATACTATTGGCATTCAAACTACAAAGTTTAAGAGAAAAATCGACTTCATTGAAATTTACGGTACTTTCTGACAATCCAATGTGTTTCAAAGTAAAAAAGAGATATTTAAATTTTTACCAAAAAAAACTTACCTTAGAAAAGAACTTTATATCCCTGGTGCTAGTTTTAAAACTGCTTCTTCTACTAAACGTTGTCGACGGCTTCAATAACTTCATATTGATAGTAGCCCTGTCGATGTACTGGATCAGTTTCTCCAACAACGAGTAGGCGAACCTCAGTTCAATTGCCACTCCAGTTGTAGTCTGTTCTGTGTCACTCTGGGTTATTTTGCTTGGCCTGTGCAGTTTGTATCCTTGGTATTGGAGATATTTGAGGAACTCCTGGGACCGTTCGCGGTCTTTCTTCTTCTCCTTGTCTGTTAGCAGGTCGTACGGCACTAGTTGAGGGTGGATTCCACCTGTAAAAGATTGGGAATAAGTATACAGTCTATAGTTAGATACATAGTAACCCCATGCCTTTTCGGTTTCACAAACTTTTGTCACGGTGCTGAGATTTGATGTGGCCTCACATTTCACAAGCTAGTGTCTCAAAAAATTAGAATAACTTATTGTTATTCCTATTTGGGAAGAAAGACCGTTTCTATAATTGATAGATGTAAGGTTTAGTCGAAATTTTGCATTTTATCTTACGATGTTTTTCATCAGAATGTTAAATCCCTTATATATAATAATTGAATTGTAATTATAGCCACAGTTTAAAACTTTATAGAGATTAATTCCCTGTCATTAACAAGATGGCTTAAAAAATTTTACCTTGTAAATCACAATACCAATTAATTAAAATAGCAAACAAGCGATTCTCTAGTATTTTAATGATAAAATAATGGACTAAAGCCTAAACTCTCAATGATAGAGGACGCCAGTAGATGGGGTGATGATAAATAATAAAATCACTATCCCTGCGTATACTTTTGTCTTCTATAATGATCTCACCTCCATTAGTAACTAATTCTTCTTTCTTCTTCTTCGCCCAGATGTCGTGGGCGTTCTCAGCGAGTCTTTCTGCCATGTTCTGCATCTCTCGGGATAGCGTCAGGTTGGTCATATCCACTGGGTGAGGGTTGTAGTTGAAGGGGGTGGCTGAGTCAGTCTAAGAGATAGAAATTTTACAGTCAATTTCATCTTTAATAATAATCCCATAGTTTTATTAATAAACTCACTAGTAATTGCTTTTTTTTCATTAAACAAAGACGCAAGATTTTGAGATTTCGAATGTTCGATCTGTTAAAAATGTTAGCTGTAATAGGACTTGTTAGATATGTTAAAACTGTTAAATGTGGAAGCAAGTAACTCCTTATTTTCACTTCAGCGCAACCTTCAGTCTGCCAATTCTAATCAATACTTTGGTCAGTAGGCTTCGAGTGATTAATTTTCTAGGTTTTATAAGTGTAGAGAAATAAAATTATATCCATTGCTTAGTAAGATTTTTTAAAGTATATGTTTTGTCTTGTTTCCTCTTGCAGAATAAATCATAAAAAATAGCCAGACAAAACGCTATACACGGTTATGAGAGGCTTAAACAGTATTTACGACTATTATAGGCTTCTAACTACAAACAAACCGATGCTTAAAAAGTATTACTTGTACAATTATATAAGGTGTTTCATTTAAAAAATACCGTCAATTTACTCTATAGGTTTTTGCCTTTTTCCTAGTAATCATTGTCTTTAAAAATATCAGACAAAAAACATATTAAATCTAAACGAAGTTCTCCAATCACTAATTCAATAATAGACTTTTTCCAATTCGTTTAACAACCATTTCCATCCATATCAGACTGCATTTTTTAATTATTATAATGAAACACCTTACACACTAAACCACTACAAAGCTGTAGGACTCAAACAGGTGACATACCAGCACATCTGGCGGACGCTGTAGCGGCGTGGGATATGGAAACAAATGCATTATCACGTGCTGTTTATGCACAATACGGGTTCACGTGGGTTATACAAATAGGGGGTACAAATTATAATTGGGGTGATTATATACAGTCTGTATAGGTACAAGCTATCTGATATCAAGAACAGTGGAGATACTTTCATAGAAGCCCAGGTTGCCTTATAAAATTCCGAATCATAATCTTTATTTGACAAAAGTAATTCGACAGATAAATGAGAATATCCTGACTCCACAATGAACAATTATAAACAAGACATTACACAATTTAAATGCAACGTCTTTGGGCTTCTATGGAAGTACCGTCATTGGTAAAGAAGGGTAGGTTACTCGACCAATGTATGATACAAAATAATTGTTTCGTACATTGGCCAACAAACTGTTAAATTGCAGACGGCAGACAGATAAGAACTCGCGGTATTTTGAAAATATCTACTGATTTTGGAAGAAGCTTTAATAAACTCAGCTTATGATCTCTTAAATCAATATATAAAGTTTTTGGGGCACGAACTTCATAACAAGTTGCATAATGAAGAAATTTCTGAAGGATAAAATATTTGATAGTAAGTCATGCTCACTTGATTCTACAGTAAAGTTCAATTAAAAAACATAAAAAAGAGTTTTATAAAATTTTTGTTTAAAATAAGAATGTACCGGTGTTTTGTCTATTTCCTCGTCCTGATTGCATGTAAATAAAATGTACGACTAATTTTTATATTACCCATACAACATTTTAAGTAGTCACAATAAATACACCAGCAGTTAAAATAGGACAAACATATAAACACACAAAAAAGTAAAGTATTTTTATATTAATCTGTTTACAACTTTTTAAATACAGTGCCCGGTTCATTCATTTTTTAGTCGCCATTTTCTAATGTGTATAACTGATATTGCGTACTTACACTCACTCAATCGCTCTTATCATTCGTTCCCATTCACACAACATTCATTACTATAAGTATATCTATACTTATATATGTAAAATGATATTTCCCGCCTCTAAATTACATTTCCTATATTGTTTGTTTTTTTCCTATATTGTTTATTTTATCAATCATCGAATGAATGATTCATTAACACAACTCATTCACTCGGTTCTTTCCATTCCTACGAGTAGAATGTATACTTACGCCCCCAGATTTCGACTGTCGTCGCATAGAACTGCGGTTATTACTCGGTATGTCCACTTCAGAGTGTTCCACCGACCAGCCGATTGCTAATAGGGCCTTAAGGGACTCCCGAACAGGTTCTTTGTATCGCTCCTTCTCCTGAAAATATAGTTATATATATAGGTATGGAAGTAAAAGTTCTTAGGAATTTCTTAGGTGTGTAGTCCGCCAACCCGCACTAGGCCAGCGTGGCGGACTATGGGCTAAACCCTCTCAATGGTAGAGGAGACCCGTGCTCAGCAGTGGGCGTATATGGGTTGTTGAAGAAGATATAGGTATGGATATAGAAGTAGATCCACAGGATAGACAGATGGGCTATCTCGCATCATTTTTCATCGTCCCGCTGTTGGCCACGGGTCTCCTATACAACTTGAGAAGGTTTAGGCCTAAGTCCACCACACTGACTTAGTAAGGTTAGGCGGACTACACACCTGAGACATTTCTTTGACATTTCTTATTTAAGGTGTGCAGGTTCCATCACGATGTTTTCCTTCGTCTTCCACCGTTAAAGCAAGTGCTATATTTTTTTTTAACTATAGATAGATATATTGATATTGCGTTCATACTTACATAATCATTGAGCATGTTGTAAGGTTTGAGTCGCGGATGGGTCTTCTGACTGTCGGACCACGATTCACCATACACCCAACCGTTCTCGATTTTCCTGTTAATAATACCCAAAATTGTATTAGTACCTATTTCCTTATAAAGTAAAATATAATTTATAATAATAATATGTAATTTATATTTGTTAGTTACTTTTGTGAAAATATAGAAAAAAATTGCCAGATTATTATTTTAAAAGCTTAAAGGTATCGGTGATTGCTTAAGCATTATCCTGAAGTCACTGTGTCGTTCTCTTTAAAACAATATCTTTATTGGCTGTAGTATAGTAATTTTAATTTATTTGAATAAACAAGTAATTTAATTTACTTAAAGTATCTCGATATATTTCTGGGCTTGTTACAATGGTGTTACCTGGAGGCCCAGGCGTCGTGGTAGTGCTCGGAGAACTTCTGCACGATGGTGTTGAGGTCATTGTTGAGCGCCACTGATGACGTGTTGATCGGTTGCGGGTCGTATTGGGGATTGTCTGATCCCTCTGAAAAGGAACGAAATTGTTATCTACGGAACTAGACAAATTAACGCATAGTCATTTTAAACATACAAGTAAAGTATAAAAAATTCTATTTGATAATAATTAGGATTAATATGTATCTTCTATAGATTTTGAAGCCTACATATGCATCTTGAAATTAAAAAAAATGATCTTATTTATAGGAAATAATAGTAGAATTAGGTGCTTGGTTCTAATGTTGGTCACTAATCTGCTTAGAATAGTTTGTTCTACCAATATTCACACAAAATATTGCTTTTACAGCTTTAAAACATTTTCCAACGACCGCAATACAATGTATGTATGATTATTAAATTTAGTCATCATAATCATCATCATCAACCCATATACGTGCCATTGCATTGCAAGGGTCTCCTCTACAATAGAGAGGGTTTAGGCCTTAGTCCACCACCCCGGCCCAGAGCGGGTTGACTGACATTCTTCTTTTCTTCTTTATCAACCCATATACGCCCACTGCTGAGCACGGGTCTCCTCTACCATTGAGAGGGTTTAGGCCATAGTCCACCACGCTGGCCTAGTGCGGGTTGGCGGACTACACACCTAAGAAATTCCTAAGAACTCTTAGGTGTGCAGGTTTTATCACGATGTTTTCCTTCACCGTTAAAGCAAGTGATCATTCAATGTGAATACACACATAACTTAGAAAAGTCAGAGGTGTGTGCCTGGGGTTCGAACCCGCGATCGCTGAGATTCTCGACCGCGCGACCAAACCTCGAGGCCATCACTGCTTATGACCGACATTAAAACACTTTTATTATTGAAATACACAATACCTGTAGTCTGTTCTTTTCCGTAGAATTCGTCGTCATAGTTCTTCGACAGAGAATAATCAGGCGGCAAAGCACAACCTGAAACAGAAATACACGCTCAAAATATGTTCTATATAATACATATACCAGTTTCTTAATTATTTACGAGGTCGAACAACGTAAGTATGATTAAAAGGCTTATCAGTTGCACCGAAAATATTCGCTATACTGTTTCATTGAAAAATTCAGTATGACAACTAAATCTGCAACAATTTGACGAGGTCTAAGACTGGTAAAAGGTACAGAATAAACAAATTGATGCTAAAATGTCCCAAAAAAGAAATAAAAATGTTTACTTCTTCCTAATTAACATATCTGATACCTGTCTTAGTTTTCGATCATGGTCTGATTACACCTGTATGTTCGCAAAGATCTATATATACAGGATCTATGGATGAAAACGGTCGTACTATCATGAATGTTAACCCTTCGTAGCCCAAGATCATAAAAAATTATAATACTTTGGTATATGATAGGCTTGAACAAATAAAAAAACACGTGTTTCGTGGAAATTCAAAAATATTTTTTATTCCGTATGTATTGGATCTTTTAGGGTTTGTGACATTACTGTCACATTGGGTTAAACTGGAAGAAAATGTTTTAACGTAGTATGGAAGGATCTAACAGATT
Source organism: Cephonodes hylas (assembly GCA_030295005.1). Lineage (NCBI taxonomy): Eukaryota > Metazoa > Arthropoda > Insecta > Lepidoptera > Sphingidae > Cephonodes > Cephonodes hylas. Next base: position 4,311,606 of record AP025386.1, on the reverse strand, counting down.
TATTTTGTTTTTTGTAACAACTACTATTGCGAACTTTTTAAAAATTGTTTGTGCTACATCAGGACACCGAAGAAACTTGGGCCAAATGATTTTCAAACCTAATTCGGTCAGTAGCCAATTTGATACTGCCCCACCGCCAATGGGGGGACATGTTGCGCCGGACTCTTGTGATTTTGGCTTGTATTTTATTTTCAATTAATCTTCGCTGTTGGACATTAGGATTCAAGCAAAACTTACATAAAGTCTCCAATTTCAAGTTGAAAATCTGCTGAAGACATTTGTTTGTCATTGCATAGTTTAGTCTGCCTTACTCTCACATACATCAGCCAAGAACTGGCCATGGTCAGGTCTAATAATTGGTAAAACATCCAAACCTGGTGTCTTTTAATTCGTGTCAAAATACTATAAGCACCCATAATGCTGTTAATAAAATCTACACCTCAATATACCCACTACATTCTTCGACGATATGAGACCGATCAATGTTGATGTACTTCTATTGGCCTTATCGTAAGGACTTGGACCTTCGACCACTCACCAGCAAAAATTGAGAGAAGCGTGACAAGTTTGTTGTCTTTTCATATAAATGTTGACACATCAATTGCGTCCATATTAGCTACGTAATCAACAGAAAATCTACTTTACTTTTTATTACATCCTCGTCAGGGGGTAGTTTGCAATCTGGAACGAGATTATTCCGTACGGTCCCAGGACTCCCCAAGTCCAAGATATATCCACTTCTGCTACGTACTCCAGTAAAGTTTCAAACCACGGAAGTAAAGTTATTATCCAAATATATATGTTATTTCTGATGTCTGGGTATGCCCGCGTCATTCTAAATACGACGTTTCAAGATGCTCCTTTTTTATTCTACTAGGAGCAAAACTCTTTCAGTTCCTGTTTCAGGTTCAATATTATAGACAAAACTTGAAACTACGCTCAGTACATAAAACTTTTAAAGCCAATTGTGTTTTTTTTTATAGCCATATACATATCTATTCAAATTGTCTCTTCTCTTAGTGTAGCAAATCTATTCATTCACACAAAGGTATACCTCGAATAGAACTCCACTAGAAGTCCTATTTAAGGCTTAGATTATAGATCTAATTTTTGTGTAAGTACTACCCCTATCTTAAAAAATAGGAGAAAAAAATCATCAATATATGGATATACATTAGTTGTATTTTTTATGACATTATCACCCAATGTAACAGAAATGTAACAAACATAAAAAGTTACTTTTTACATATGAAAAATCAAAAGTATGAATTGGTAACGATATATAAACCAAATCATTTACTTACCTACGGGTATCAACAAAAATTATACAATTTTATATACTTTTAGTATTTTTTTATAAATTTTAAACTTTTTGCAAGTTCAAACATGGCATTTTCATCAAAACACGAAATTCAAAGCCAAAAAGGGAGCAAGTTACACTACTTATGATTTATATTTGATGCTAAAATGTTCGGTGTGTTATTTAAGAATATATTGATATTGATTTGACAAATCTTAAACGTTTAGTTTAAATTTTATAGAGACTTTTTGGGTTTGTTACAGAAATGTCACCACAGGCTATAAAGGGTTAATAACTTAAAGTGACGAAAAAATTAACAATCATTCAAAGGTCAAAAAACATACTTGTTATTCAAAGAAACTTTTTCAAGTTTTTGTTAATCGTCTATTGAAAAATATACTATTCTATAAACAATATCTGCTTCGAAACGTGTTATCACCGTGGATAAGAAACGGCAAAAAACCCCCTTAGCAACAAAAAAATCACACCATTTTTACTTTTAATAAATAGCAAATTTCCAAATTTTATCGGCCTCAAACTTATTTTATCACGCGGAAATAAAAATACTACGTCATTCACGGACAAAAATTATCAACTTCCTATATAATTCTACCTTGACATCGAAGGCTATCGATTGGCTAGAAATAAGGCAACCTTGTATCAAGGTTGGGACCTCGAGTTTCGACCTTACCCTTGAGGTGTGACCCTCAGCAGTATCCAGGACCTTGATTCGAAGGTTGTGGCCTTTCGTCCGACCTAGACATTGCACTTGACTTTGACCTTGCAAAAGTCGAGGTTACATGTATGACATCGGTTCAATTTTATCTTTATTAACGTTGGCGATAGCATATACGGAAGTAAAAATGTATGACGAAAAATTTTTTGCGAGTGTAGGTTTTATTATCGCGTCGTGATTGCTTCGAGGTTATGGTACGAGTCAATATTGACGGTCCCGGGTTTATAATTATATACATAACCTCACGCCTGCATTGCTAGAAGGGGTAGGCGGAAGTGAATTTCTGCACCCACATTGCGCGGTATGTATCAGTCACACATAATAGGGGGCGAGCCTATTCCCGTTTTTGCGACATAATATTAACTGTGCAAGTTCAGACTCCGTGATGCTACTGAGAATTTTCTAAAGAATGGGTCCTATACTATTGTCGGACTTGAGACTCAAATTTAGAAATAATTAGAATCCCTAGATCGCACGGAACATATGCACTTAAACTATAAAACAACGTGATAGTCTTCATGATTTTTCATTGTGAATACAACAAAGAAATTTCAATGTACCCGGGGTTAAAATATAACCATCCAGATATTGATTTAAACGTTCCTAAGCCCTAAAGCCATAATGAGATAATAAATATACATACATTTGTTACACATGAAGAAGATCACCATATCTACTTACCAATAGCAATGAGACAAGGCAAAGCCTTTCCAAAGAGTTCAGGCTCGTAGTCCATCTTGCTGAGGGAGTCGAAGATGTTGGAGAACAGCATCATGGTGAGCCGTTTCTCTTCATCAGAAGACGCTCCGTATACTCCTTGCCCGCCGGTACTGCCGTAGTATTTCGCGCAGCGCTCGTAGTGTAGTGTAAGAAGCTGTTAGACATAAGAAAAAAGATGAGAGTTGGACTAAGGGTTTAGCAGTGTAGATACAATTTGTGGTTCAAGACATAAATTGGCAGTAGAGTTTTTAATTGCACAATATATGGGGTACAAAAAATATTTGTATCATGCAATAGTATCAACTTGTGAAACTTTAAATTTAAAGATTTAAACTTTAAGTCTATTTCAAATCTTCAAGGCTATTGAACTTGGAGTTATTAAACTAACTGCTCAAAATATTGTTTTCCAGTTAAAGACGAGAGAAGTTATAATGAAGCACCTAATTAGAGTGATATTGAGTATCAAAATATCAATTTAATTCCTTCTCAAATATTATTAAGTCAACACCGAACTTAGGCCCCATCCGATGTAATTTTATCCTGTACCAGAACAATAATCGCTACAAAAAGTACTAATGTATTATTAATCCCTTTGAAATTGATCATCATCATCATCAACAGCCTTTAATTCGTCCACTGAATTTGAATTTAATTTAATTAGATCACTAAAACTGAAATACCTACCCTGAGAGCGACTGTAGTGTACTCAGAAAGCTTGGAGACGTCGACTGTGAGTTTCCTCAGCAGTTTGAGCAACATGGACGGCTGCATGGCCGATGTTAGTGCCACCAAGAAGTCGGACACGGCTTCTCTCTGTCCCTTGGTTAGCATACGGTTCTTTGATAGCCTGATAAAAAAGTTATGATTTTAATAAATTATTTTGAATCTTCGTGCTCTGGAAGTAGTTAGAAAATTTTTAATCTCAACTACACGCAACCTATATTTACAGGCAATCTAAGATGATCTCAAATATGTGTATCTCTTTACATTTTGGTATGGATTGGTATTCTAATGTCAGCTGGAGTTAGATTTATCCATTTTCATTTATTTAAGCTACAGAATAAGGTCCATCACGCGCTTGACAATATGTCACGTCAGAATGAAAACTAGACTCAGTGACAATTTGGCTTTAGTGACACTTGTATACCGGTCCTGTATTAATTAATGACTGAATTTGAGTGATGTATTTCACATTTTAGAGATTCAATAAATAATATTCCATTTCATTTCACGATGCTACTTCACGATCAATAGTAGTACACGCAGTATTGACACCGAGCAATGAAGCTTAGCAAAACTAACTAAAACTAAGTCATGACCCCACAACGTAATCAATCAGAAAAATTATAAAGAAGGAGATAGAACCAAAGATTGACCTACCTGTATACAGTATGTAAAGTGGCGTCCAGCAAGCTCCCGTAGTTCTCGGCTTCGTTGTAGAAATTGGCGTGCTTTATCAGCAGCGGCAGGATGGAGTTGCCGATGTAACGGTTCATTGACAACGCCATGTCTGACTCGCAGCCGTCGTTCTGGGGGAATTTGAGATAGGGGTTAAAAAAAGGCAGGAGTTTAGATAGTTGCTGAATGCTTTTGGATAAGGTGCAGGCTATTAAGCGCCCAAAACTGTTACGTTGACACATTTCTGCTTCGTCTAGGTATGTTATACGTAGAACATAGATAAAAAGTTAAAAAGACGTTTAATTTTTATAAAAAAGTACTCATGTGTCTGTTTTGAACCAGTTCATTTATTTTATTTTATTTTTTTGTTCCAAAAGCCCTTTTCCCACAGTACTATCCATTGTAATGAGAAAAAAATCCCAACTTTTCTTCAAGTCAAAAGTTCTTTCTAATGTAAATTTCTTAAACAAATAATTCGCCTCCAAACACTATTCACATCCCATCAAACAACGATACATATGCATATCCCAAAATACCTCTTTTTAATTCGGTAATGGAGGCAAAGAAGAAATAAAGAGGCGTGATACATCATTTTTATACTTACTCTGTCCAGCATGGTAGCAGCCCTTAAGTCAGGCAAGAAGGCTTCTTCTAACAGCTTGTAGAAGAGTTCTTGTGTTTCGATTCCATAGACGCGCTCCAAGAATAAGCCTACGCTCTGCTTGTGTCCAGGGATCAAACCGGATGGCATATCTAGAAGAAAATGTTGGTATTTTTATTTTTAAGCACAATAAATGATTTTAGATCTTGTTTTGATACAAATTGACATTACATTAAAGCAAGTAATATTAATGATAATGTCTTAATTGTAATGTCGACAGCCCCGTGGCGCAGTTGGCTAGACACCAGCTTGTGAAACGAGCGGCCGCGGGTTCGATCCCCGCACCGAGACAAATGTTTGTGTGATCCACAAATATTTGTTTCGGGTCTGGGTGTTTGTGAGACCGAAAAGTCTCTCGCAGTTTCTGATAACCACGACACAAGACTCGTATCTTAGTGTGGGGTCAGGACTATGTATGTGACTGTTGGGTGTATTTATTTATTATGGGAATTATAAACAACTTTACAATATGTGTGAAAGTAACAAGTTTTCGTATTACTTACATTTGTATTTGATATTGGTTTTAGGATTCAACCAATTCAAGAATGACTCATATTTTTCTGAACTTACCAGATTTAGGTCTTTCCTCGCCCGCAGCGGGATTGTTGAGCGTGAAGCGGAGACTCAGTACTCCTTGAAGATCTTCTAACGGCACCAGAGACCTTAGAATAGCTCGAGCTCGAAGCGATTCGTTCTTGCCCTGGAAAGAAATTATAATGGCAATATTAAATTTTTTGATGCAATACAAAATTTGTCAGGAATTTCTAAAGTGTCATATAATTTCACGTTTCCTTTTCATCGGGGAAATATGGATTAAAATTATTATGTAGTATTGCTTTCGTTGGTGGGTGTTGTATTTATGTTAGTAATTTCACAATTGAGTAAAAAGGCTTAGAATGTATGAAGATATAGCAGATCTTCCAAACGAAGAATAGGTCTCACATTCCCATGTTTTTAATAAATTAATACCACCCAAAGTTTCCTAACTAACGCTGACGACATATCGTGTCATTACATACAAAACATAACCAGATTCTTTAGGAACCATAATCACGATTTTGATACTTGAAATTTTATAAACACAAATTCTACTGCTGTTATACATTTAGCTTTACTCGTAGTTATACAAGATTTTTTATCGTTCCTATTTTTATTATTTTAATTTTGTTTAAAATGTATTAAGTATTTAACTTAAGGTTATGTTTTCTTTTTGCCTTGTCTGTCACATGATATAATGTTCAAAAGTCATGCATGCCTATAATTCGTAGTGATTGCATTGTACTATATTTTTAAGAATTCCTTTTACTATTTTTTCTGTATGTAATTTACTTTGTTGGTATGCTTAAAAAATAAAATAAAATTGAAATACTTACCAGAGCAATAACAGCAGCGTCAGGTGCGCATCTGCCCAGCAGATCTACGAGGGTGCAGTAGAAGTTCAAGATGGCGGCTCCAGTGTCGATGTAGTCCTCATCATCATCAGACTCGGGCAGCGGGTGGCTGAACTGTAATACATGGCTATTGTTGCCGACAGTCTATTCCGTTAGACGCCGGCAACTTGCACAGTTAATTTTTGTTACTACAAAAACAAACATACCTCACGCCTATATTCCCCAAAGGGGTAGGCAGAGATGCATTTCTACATCCACAGTTCGCCAGTATGTATCAGTCCCACGTAATAGGGGGCGAGCCTATTGCCGTTTTTCGGGCACATTTCCAGACTCCGTGCTGCTTCTGACAATTTCCCAATGGAAAACCCAATAACACTTTGCCCGAACCGGAAATTGAACCCAGGACCTTTAGATCGCACGGCACATACTTGTACCGCGAGACCATGAGTCAGTCCACGTGAAGGAAAATTTCGTGAGGAAACCTGCACACCTACAGGTTTTTAGGAATTTCCTAGGTGTGTAGTCCGCCAACCCGCACTAGGCCAGCGTGGTGGACTAAAGCATAGAGCGGAGTAGAGGAGGCCCGTGTCCAGCAGTGGGACGTATATGGGCTGAGAACTACTGGTTCATATTGGGTTTCTCCAGGGTTGATTAGTTTTGATAAAGTAGGTCTATGGAGAAGGAATTATTCTAATCGATTGCAGTGGTTGCAAAACTGAGTAAGATTGATTTTGTAGTTGGAATATAAGTGGGAATTTTACTATTGCCAGAAAATTCAACGGGATAAAATAAATAAGATATTTTATTATTTTTCGGAAAAATAAACTAGGGAAAAACAACTACCTAAAAATAAAATTAAAAGGGAAAAACAAGTACCGAGTAACTAATAACACAAACAGGAATTGAATAGATCACTATTTAAGTTACATATAAATCATTTTTTCTTCATGCTAACTAATTTCTTGTTAATTATTAGTAATCAGCAAAACTACGAAAATATCATAGTTATCCAACACTTTAGGCAACCAGCCTCTAGGGATTGAAATTATAGAATAATTTAATAACCTTTTATAGAGATTATCCTTTTCTAATCCACCAAAAAAAAAATTACTTTCCTTTCCTTTACTTTTTCTTGCTACTTTTTCCTTAACAATCTTAAACAGACATTATAGAAAAATGTAATAAACATTTGTAAAGAAAACCCCCCTGGAATTCGTTAAAGCAATTTCTGTACCCTTGCAGAAGAATAAAGACTCAATGCACTTTTTCTTTCTATTTTGTACTTAACGATACTACTTACATTAATATCTCCTTCCTGCTCCAAGTCCCTGAGTTTCCTCCTGTCTGCGATGCGTTCGCTCATTTTGTTGGCGTCCACGATGGCCTTGAGCAGGCCTTCGCCCTCGCCCCTCAGCGCTGGACCGAGGCACTCGGGCCGACGGATCAGCAACCGAATCACCAGGTTTGCGTTCTCTTCTACGCTTTCTCCGTTCACCTGAAGTATAGATGATTTGTATTTTGATCATCAATGTGAGTCTAACTGCTGGGAAGGAGTCTCATTTATAGCTGATAGGGGTAAGCCTTTAGAACTTATTTTATATAAGCGTACCATAACCACCTAAATAAGAAAATATGATTTAAATCATCTTCAATATGGGTCCAACTGCTGGGAACTAGTCTCTGATAGTCTGTTAGGGGATTTTCTAATCTTATATTAGGGGATAATATTTCTATCAACACGATGATTCGTTGTGGTGTAATATCCAGATCGAGAGATGATAGTGATGTGTTTTGGTTTAAAATCGAAATTAACAGATGACGGTTGTAATGATTTCAGAAATCTAAGTTAACGATTAGATGGCATATTATTGTTAATAAAATTAATAAAAGTTATGATAATCTTAACTTACCCAAACACAGAATCTCAGGAAGTCCAAATAACGCTCGCCTTCCACGGGATCCCACCCGAGGTCAGGATATCCTTTCTCCACCAATTCCGAGTTGCTCTGCAGTCCACAACGAGAGAGGTACACCGCTATCTTTTCAAGATAGTGTTCTCTGAAATTGGCGTATGATAATTCAATTAATAAAAGGAGGAATAAACGAGACAGTCATTTTTATAGATATTTTAACAGCAACTTTGTGATGCATTTAGATAGTGACCAGTCTCTAAACAGAGAGGCAAAGAGTTGGACACGTTTATAGGGATAGGTTTCTGTGTGTTACACACATATTTCTATCGAACTCTTGTTATTAGGGACTGAAAAGTCTCTCGTCTTCGATACACCGTAAAACCAATTTGCATTCAGCTATCACTATTTTTATCGTATGCTTTTAATGGACCACTTCTACAAAGTAACCTTTGTCATTGAGACTGTTCATAATCCTCGGGTTTTCTCATTCATCTTATGGCAGCAGGCAGCAAAATCTTGTAATTGATCCTAGTCATTTTTCATGTTGCTCTCTCTAAATATTTACGTATGAAGCAGGGCATTTCCTTACCTCAAAGCCAAAGCGAGCTCAGTATTCTCCATAAGACTGGAGTAGGCTACATCCAGGGGAGTAGATCCTCGCAACGAAGGCCTGGACAGCAGGATATTGGAGTTCTCCAGCAAAAAGTCGAAGTGGTCGAACATGGCCTTCTGGTTCTGTCGCCCTGTGCGGCAGAAGTAACACAGGAAACGGCAGCAAGCTACCACCATCTCGTGGGATGTGTCCTGGTGTGAAAGGAAGTATTGGATTTTTATTAAGAAAGTCTTGAGTAGCGAGTTAAATTGAATAGCATTAAGGGAAATACGATATATGATATTTATTTTTTTATAATAAAAAATGAATATAGTTCGTTAGTTTTAAATTCATTAAAAGCGAAATTCAAATTGTCTTCTAGGTCATTGTTTATGTATGACACCATAATTTTCTAAATAATTCAAATATATTCTGCTTAAAATAATGTCAGTTGAGGAAGCGGAAAGTGTGTCTGGACCTTGGCCGTTGGTGCTCTATAGTCTTTAGTACCTTAATGGGAGACAGGCGTGAGTTCATGAATTTAGTCTTTTTGGCTGTAACTTTGGTCTTGAAAGTTCTATAACATTAGCTTTATTATTAATAGCTCTTGATACAGACTTCGTTGGTTCGGCCGAGTGACTAGACTGGTTTGTGAGTAAGTAAGAGAGAAAGAGTGTGATTAAGTGAATGAGTGAGTGAGATACTGACTGGCTGTGTGAGTGGGTGAGTACCTTTTCCTTGGCATCATCTGGACTAGGCTGCGCGGGCTGCGTGGGCTGCTGGTCGCTCTGCGCCTGCGCGCGCCGCCCCAGCGTGTTCATCATCACCGCCATCACGTTCTCGTGCACGCGGAGCACCCTGTATACAACAGTTCAATTGTCACTGCTCGTCACTTTTATCGTTATATTAAACGACTCGTGCTTGTGGTAATGTACGCGGAACACAAGATCAAATTTAGTTCATTGAATTTTTTAATTAATGATATTAAGTTCGTAAAATATAAATATCCTCTTCGCCATTATCATGTTAATTTGCGAAATTACTACTCATAATTATTATGAAACTTAAATTTATAATTTCTATGTAAGCTTTATTTAAAGTTAAGTTCCTGTGGCTTTTATTTTAGACTTAAAATAACTTACCTTATCAAATCTGGGTGCTGGAAGAACGTGTGATTGTTGACCAGTTTCCTGTGAACAGGAGATAGTTATTAGATTATTTAACCTATTTATAGTATTTCAAGTATATATCTCTGCACCCCCCTAAGGTTGACTGGTAGAAAATGCCTTAGGTATTAAGTCCGCCGTTATACAATGTTTTGTATAAGAAGCATAAATAAATAAATGTAGACTTCATCAATATTTTTTTAAGAAAGGCTTTCGTTGAACAATTTCTTCATATGAAATTATTACTTTATTCTTTATGACCATAGTTAAAGAGTCTTCCTCAAAAATGCAGTTAACATTATCTCTTAGCGACTTCAAAATTTTAGGCTATGTTTCATCTTATACTTCATCTATTTCTACATTTCTGGTTTCCAACTAGTGGAGAATAAATGTAATAAAAAACAAGTCTTACCAAAGCCGTTTCCTCATCAATTCCTCTTCCTCCTGACTCATCTGCACGGGAAGAAGGGCTCGGATCTGACTCAGCCCCACCCACATCTCAGCGACGTCCTGTTTCGTTTTGGCGTTGATGACGTAAGTCTTCTCTAGAGCTCGAATCAGTTCGCCTACTGCGTCATATTGACGGACCAGGAGACTGGAATCGAAGAAATTTTGAGTCAAATAAAAAATGATTTGTATTAGTCGAACTAGTTCGATTGCTGGCCATAAACATATAGAAGTTGAGAACTGTTTGGAAAATCGATCGGTAAGGTTGTGATAATTTAGCTATCATTTGTAACAAGAGCTTTAACTTAGGAAATTTAGTTACCTCGTGATTCAAAATGGCGGTTTTCATCACAATGTTTTTACCTCATTTTCGTGCGCTGTATTACGTTTACAGTTTGGTAATTAAAAATCATATTTCTTTCAGCTGATGATAATGAATGATGAAACTCAGAGATTCTGAATAATTGTATGAGAATATAGATTTGGAGCCTATTATTTTTAATGTTTGTATATTCATCAACTGATTCATTATAGACTTTTATAACTGTACTGAAATAATATACCTGAACATCTCCCTAACGAGTTTGGGAGTTTCAATCTGCGACTCCTCGGCCCAGCAGACGATGGTTTGGATCAGAACCTTACGGAACCTTTCCTCTGGAGTCTTCTTCGGTGGTTCTTCTATTGCCTATATACAAATATGTATAAATTGCTGTAGCTTTATAATGGTTTATATTGGTTTCTTTTTGGTTGGTGTAATTATTGAAGGTTATCAAATATTTTCTAAGCTTTTTCATTTTCTTGTAGATTTTAAGGCTACATTTTAAATTTCGTTTTATACGATAGTAATTAAAAAACTTTTTGCACAGTTTCAAAATAACTCTTTAAAATATAATACATAATAATTAAATTACATTTTTACATTTCCTTACATTTTTGTTCATTAAATAAAAATAGAAAAATATGAAGAATGTTGGTTATTTCATATTATTGTATATCATTGGTTATACTGATCATAAGGTTCTTTAAATCTGAAACTTACCTTAGGTTCTTCTTCCAATTCTTTCACTGTGTTGATGATGTTGTACAGTTTTCCGAAAGCACCTGGCTTAGCTTCGGGTTCTGTATTTTCCTGTTAATATATACGAAAGGTATTATTCAGTGCCTGGTATAATCTTACAGTAGTCCTACCTATAGTCTAGTCAAGATGTTCAAAAACGTGTTAAATAGAAATAAAGCTCCTAAAAATATGAGCGATGGCTCATTCGATTCGGAATGACGTCTAGAAAAATGTTTTTGAAGGGTATATTAGCACATTAAAAATTGCAATTGTTATTAACAAAATAAAAAAAATAAAAAAAGGTATTTAGTTTTTGTTAATAACTTTAAAAATAATAATATTTAAGGAATTTTGAAAAAAGATCCTGAAAGAGGAGGAAATTTCCAATAAGAAAGAACTAACTCCCGGAACTCTATCTATATTATATAAAATATTTTTTTAATACTGAAAATAGAGCTCCGCGAGGGCGTTACGGCATAAACGCCGCCTAAAAAGCTGGTATATCACCTAAAACAATTTATTTTTAATATTAAATGACAATTTAAAAATTTGAAAAAAATGTGGTGTAATGTAGACACTTGAACGAAAAAAACCTCGGTGAAAATAATTTTTTGTGTCGATTTTTCAAAAAGTTACATCATTGTTAATTAACTAATTTTTTTCCAATCTCTGTTTTTATAAATTACGGCATAAAATTTTTAATAATTGATCTAAAAATCTTTTCGCTTCGTGGAGCTCTTCTTGTTTAGGTACTTAATAAAGTTATGCAAAAAAAATTAATTTAAGTTAATTATTTTGTTCATTATATTTTTTTTAAATTAACTAAAAATGAAATTTCTAAAAAATGTTATTAAAAAATTTTTTTTTTGGTAATGTATTACTATTGCTGTTTTCGCATCTAATATAGGTATTAATTATCATTGGATTTTTTTTTTTTAAGTAATTTGTTAAGAATTTGTTTATAAACAAATAGACTATTTTGGGATTTCAAAAAAAAATCTTTTTACCATCTTATAGCAAAGGTGAAATAATGATTTTTTAAGAAAAAAACTTTTCTTAAATATTTTTTTTTATATTTTATAATCGTTTTTTTTATATTTCAATTGTTTAGATAATTAGTTCAGAAATTATTTTATTCTTAAAAATAATCATTAACCCTTTTCAATAGAATAACAGAGAAATATTTTTTTTTTATAAATAATTTATTTGTTTATTAACTTAAAAATTTGTTATAAACAAATAATATAACCCGTTATATTTTTCTTCGAAAACTTAAAAAAATTACTAAAACAACTATGTATAAAAAAGTGAAGAATGTATTTTTTTGTATTTTTTTGCATTTTATTACAAAAATTTTTTTCTAAACATTTTTACATATGGTTGTTTTTGTAATTTTTTGAAGTTTTCGAAAAAAAATTTAACGGTTAATATTATTTGTTTATAACAAATTTTTAAGTTAATAAACAAATAAATTATTTATAAAAAAAAAATATTTCTCTGTTATTCTATTGAAAAGGGTTAATGATTATTTTTAAGAATAAAATAATTTCTGAACGAATTATCTAAACAATTGAAATATAAAAAAAACGATTATAAAATATAAAAAAAAATATTTAAGAAAAATTTTTTCTTAAAAAATCATTATTTCACCTATGCTATAAGATGGTAAAAAGATTTTTTTTTTAAATCCCAAAATAGTCTATTTGTTTATAAACAAATTCTTAACAAATTACTTAAAAAAAAAATCCAATGATAATTAATACCTATATTAGATGCGAAAACAGCAATAATAATACATTACCAAAAAAAAATTTTTTTAATAACATTTTTTAGAAATTTCATTTTTAGTTAATTTAAAAAAATTATAATGAACAAAATAATTAACTTAAATTATTTTTTTTTTTGCATAACTTTATTAAGTACCTAAACAAGAAGAGCTCCACGAAGCGAAAAGATTTTTAGATCAATTATAAAAAATTTTATGCCGTAATTTATAAAAACAGAGATTGGAAAAAAATTAGTTAATTAACAATGATGTAACTTTTTGAAAAATCGACACAAAAAATTATTTTCACCGAGGTTTTTTTCGTTCTAGTGTCTACATTACACCACATTTTTTTCAAATTTTTAAATTGTCATTTAATATTAAAAATAAATTGTTTAGGTGATATACCAGCTTTTTAGGCGGCGTTTATGCCGTAACGCCCTCGCGGAGCTCTATTTTCAGTATTAAAAAAATATTTTATATAATATAGATAGAGTTCCGGGAGTTAGTTCTTTCTTATTGGAAATTTCCTCCTCTTTCAGGATCTTTTTTCAAAATTCCTTAAATATTATTATTTTTAAAGTTATTAACAAAAACTAAATACCTTTTTTTATTTTTTTTATTTTGTTAATAACAATTGCAATTTTTAATGTGCTAATATACCCTTCAAAAACATTTTTCTAGACGTCATTCCGAATCGAATGAGCCATCGCTCATATTTTTAGGAGCTTTATTTCTATTTAACACGTTTTTGAACATGTTGACTAGACTACTAAGTTGGATTGCAATGCAGATAGGTAAGGTTAGTTCACAAAGAATCAAACCAATTCTTTTGCATTATGATAGAGGTAAAATACTGTTCGCCTACCCTTACTAGGCTACCCCGGTGGACTTAGGCATAAACCCTCTCAACGGTAGAGCAATTTTTAAGAAGTCAGTTCAACTCCTATTATTCTTGTTCACTATAACCGCTGCCTTTACTTCCCTTCTATTCTATTTTGAACAAAAATAATTTAGTATACCTCAGGGTCTGGCTCCTGCAGCGCGCTGAGCGACACGTGCGCCATGAGGCTCTCGTGGAACTCGTTCATCCTGGCGATCAGCTCCTCGCCGCACGGACAGTTCTCCTTGTCTTCCTCCTCCAGGTGCTTGAAACCTACAGAGAAAGTGGACTTTTAGTACCAAAAGCAGTGAATGAATTGAACAGCTATGGTCGAATAATTTGGTATATTGGTCCCATTAAAATTTACAAAATTATAAGTACCAATTGCTTAATGAATGAATGAAGTCTTTGGTTAATATATTGGTCGTAGTAAAATTTACTGTAAGCTTTATTTTCTTTGCGATTTAGAGAGACTAGGTTTTAAAGTATGATATAATAGTAGTAATTGTGATGAAAGGGTTATCATAACGCACCTCAAGTCTAGCATAGATTATATTAATGTTATTAAATAACAGTTTTAGAGAATTATCATATTTATATTTTGGTTTTATCGTGATAAATTCAGAAGAATTTTTATTATAAAATTCAAACTCAAGACCGTAATAAGAGACTTATATGGTACCAAGGATTTTAATATCTTTAAGCATTTACAAGAACTTACTAAGTATAGCGTTCATCTGTTCCCGGGGAGGGCATCGGAACTCTCTCGTCTTCTTCGCAGCCACCGCGCTGGGTAGGTCAGACTGTTTGATTTCTGTGTAACGCCTGGAAATTAAATGAAGACATAATGAAACTATAAAATAAGAAAAGTAGGTTACGAGCTGTTATTTTTGCTTATAATACTGGCTTGCATTAAGTTTGCTACTATATTTACTAGTCATTTTGTTAGCTTAAAGCTTTTTTCTTTTAATTTGGTCAGTTCTTCTAAAACCATGTCGTTTAAGATTTATGGATACATTTCTCCAGCTAGTAAGTTTCAGAGTAATAAAGACTAGTCTCTTTCCGTTGATTCAGGACTTCGTTATTCTACTAAGGGTTTCTTTAAGGAAACTCGCAACTACTGCATTCATCGTCAATTTAATTTCTGCACTAGTTTTTTTTCTAAGTCTTTCTCATAGTTCCTACGTATATGGAAGATTCACAAAATGCTACGGATTCAATTCTTACCTCAACTGATCAGCTTGCAAGTCTCCAACGAAGTCATGGGCGAATGCTATAATGGACTCGACCCTATGCCTCAGTTGAATATCATTCAGATGTTGCAGTAAATAGCACATTTGTAGCTTGGCGCCTTCCGCCATCTTCATGTGTAGAAGACCCTTGCGGTGTTCGTCTTTTCCCTCTGTAAATAATGTGGACTTGGTACAGATTTAAGTGGCTCGTATAATATATGAAATTAAATAGTTAGTAAAGCATCTTGGACAGCCCCGTGGCGCAGTTGGCTATACACCAGCTTGCGGGTTCGATCCCCGCACCGACACAAATGTTTGTTTCGGGTCTGGGTGTTTGTGAGACCGACAAGTCTCTCGTAGTTTCTGATACCCACGACGCAAGACTCGTATCTTAGTGTGGGGTCAGGACTATGTATATGACTGTGGGTGTATTTGGGTGTATTATTTATATTACTGATTTCCGTGGAAAGAAAACGTGAATCAACAATTTTGTCTTTGGGTTTTGTTCAGCGACTAAGCAATAAAATAATGTGGTCTGTATTTAGATGCAATAATATCGTCTACTTGGTTGTACAAATCATAGACATCCATAAAACTACGCCTAGTCTTGGGTAAAAGGTACCTATTAAATTGCCTTTTTGGCACATTTCAGGACAAATATTGCTACAGAAAAACATTCAAATGGAAAATCACTTTCACCATTCTCCTTCACTCAAAGTGCACTTATACCAAAGGACTTACAAGTAATACTAGTATTGAACTTAATAATAAATAATGTACCTTTATCGAATGTAGGATCCCAAGTTTCAGGGTTGATCATGATGAGCAGCTTTTCCACATCTTCGTCACGCATCATGCCGACTAAGAGCAGTCGGTCTACCAACTTTATGAGGGGCCTAAAGTAAACAATACAATTATGATTAGTATTTAGAAAGGCAGAGAATTATTTATTTTCTTTGTAGTGCTATGAACATACGGGTGTATATTTTTTTCGGATGTTATTATCTACTGTCAGACTAGTGCTTTCTCCATAATTAAAAAGAGATCGTTTTTAGTGACGATAGTTTTTCTTATTTACTTGTAGGTTGCCAGTCAGCATTAAGAAATCATTTAATAAACACGAAAGTAATTTGGGAATTTTCGGCCATTAACCAGTCTCCTATATCCTTAGTATTTCCTATTGTCAATGGTAAAAACATCGCTAGGAGATAGATGTGTGTGTACGTACAGGAACAGGTTCTCGTTGCTGCCGCCGACGGGGTCGCGGTTGTGCACCTGGTTGGTGTCGACCGCCTCGGCCAGCGCCTGCATCACGAACGAGCGCACCACCTCCAGCGGGAAGTACGGCGAGTACAGGTTGCTGATCTCCGTTATACTCTCCCTGACAACGAAATTTCCATGTTAATCTTCGTCAACATCAACAGCCAACACACTACTCATTACTGTACGTCCCACAGCTGGGCACGGACCTTCTTTACAGCTGAGAAGGTATAATCTCTGTCCGCTTAGGAAATTCATAAGAACGAAGCGTTTGAACCCTGAACCATCGATATTTTCGACCTTGCGTCTAACCTTCCTCCTCAGTGAAAAATATCCAGACCCCCTGGATACTTTTATGCATCATAAATCAGTAGAGAGCTCGGGAATTCGAGAGAGATTCTTATTATATCCCAGTTCACTTACGCGATGTCAGTCATCTTCATCTGCGGGCGAACGCTTTCAGTCTGCAAAGACCGTAGAGAGTGACCCATTTCTGGGTCTTCGTATAAGGTCTTCAGTTCTCCTCCCAGTGGTATCACAAACTCGTTCTTACATGTTTCCCTGGAAATCATTGAGGTTAGGATTATTATTTACACTAAACGGGCTGGGCACGGTTCTCCTCTATAACTGCGAGGGTTTGAGTCTTAATCCACAAGTTTGGGGTTGGCTGAGTACAAACTTAAGAAATTCCTCAAATCAAGTAAAAATCGGCTCCAGCTTGGTTAGTTAATACTATGGTATACATAAAATTAAAAGTTGTGTTTTAATGAAAAGAACATTCTATCAATCAATTTCCTTAATGTTTCAAATACATTACACTTTACAGTAAATGCTTTAAAAGCAATTTATTTATTTTCAGCAATTTGTATGCAACTCCAATTCATATGATTTTGTAATGCATGCCTACCACTTCAAGTTCCATGGTACAGCCAATATTTCACAGACCGCTTAAATTTTCCTACTAATTGTCTAGAATCTAGATACAAAATATTACTTTTCTACAAGTACTTACATAGTAGTGGCATGAGATTCCAAATGCAAGGCTATCAGTAGATCGTAGAACCCTTGGCGTAGTGGACCCGACATGTACTGAGACTGTATCGCGTATAGCAGTTGTTTCTGGTCCACGTGTTGGCAGAGAGCGTGGGCAGCTCTGAAAGGAAAGAAGATTGTAAGGGTCGTCAGGATTTTAGTAGAAACTCTATTCGGGGTAGGTTAGGAAGAGTCTATTCGAGGTTTCTCCATAAAAACTTTGGACATCTAAACAGAAAAGTGAAAAAAATTATTACGATGATAATATATCCTATGTATGTTTGCTGCAAAGACGCATATTCTACAAAGACACATAGTTCTTGATTTACCCCCAAAGTGGGTCAGATACAAAACCTTAAAGCCTGTAATGGCGATAAAGTAAATCTATCAAGCGATTTTTGTTCACATTTTGTGTAGTTTTTGCGAATAAATTTCAAAAACACGTAGTTCAAATTATTGTTAACTCCGTAAAAAGAAGCTGATAAATCCGGTTTACGTTTTCACTGTTCACCTAATAACAGGTAAAGCTTCTCATATTCAAATCTGGATAAAGTACTAACCTGTAGTTGCTCTGGTAGCACAATGCTGCGTAGAGAGTGAGTGTGTGTGAGTGGAAACTGAGCAGTTTGTCCATCTCTATCAACTCCAGTATGTCTATACAGCGGTCTTCCTCTGGAAATTAAAAAGAAAATATTTGTACATCTAAAAATGACATACTCAGTTCATTAAAAGGCTTAGTCTTTCAGGATTGAGACTTTTTTCTGTTGTTGTGGCCATAAGAAACTAGGAGACATTTTGTAGTCACAATCGTCCAGGCCAGAAGCAATGATTTATGGACTTCTCAAAACTTTATTTTAGTAGGGAAGTTAATCCCAAAGCTAAGACTCAAGTTTTATTGATTTGAAGCACAACATGATTCCAAATAATGGATAAAGACCATTCTATATCCGTGATTTGTGAAGTGACGGCCATCCTTCTTTGTTATGATTCTCAAAGATAGAAAAAACGCGGCGAAGACCATTTACTTGTGACCCAAAGATGAAGACCCTTAAGACTTACCTGGTATATGCAAGGCAAGCATAGAGACAGCGTCTTCACACAACATGGACCAACCGCGGATATCTGATAGCTTCAGAGCATGGACTTGTAGAGACAAGTTTGGCACCTAGAATAACATTGAATAATCATAATCATTAGTTTGAAGAAGTCCAGATTATTCTTCGAACTGTTATTTTCAATGTCTTACTTAAAGAAGAATCTGTTTCATAATGTTTCAAACTAGAGCGAGTGTTTCCTCTACTCTTCTCCGAAATTACACTCGATTCAATACTGTTGTCTCATCATCTAAAAACTATTTAATACCTAATCGTACTACAACAAACACACTACATCTAAAGCTCTATAGAGTACATTCAGATCTATAAAAGATTCATAATCTTCCTCAAACTTCATACTTCTATTAAAACCTGCACTATTTTTTCATTTTATACTAACCCTGGCCCACTGGTGTGGCTTCAAGCACTGCACTTTAAGCCTGGGCGGGAACTGTGGTATGACGTGCTTGTCGCTGGTGGGTAGTACGGCAGCGCTAAGCGGTAAGCTCGTGGGAGAGCGGCCCAGTTCGATCTGCAGGATCTCCTTGGACGTCGCTTCGACGAATATCGCTGGGAACAGCTTCGTTTCTGGCTCCATCTTGATTAAATTTGAAAGCGTTTTAATTAGTTAGTCAATTGTTGACTTTGAATTTGAGACGTTTAACAAATATCGAGTATCATTCAAACATTTGTATTAGATACAGGATAGAAAAGCTTTAATCTGTTATGGATGTGATAGGCAATAGCAAGCAGCCAACAGAAGTCTATTAATGAACATAATCCTCCCCCAATGATCTCCAGAGCGACTTGTTGGAGGCATTTGTACATTATCTTTTGACTGTTAAAAATTCTCTTGGTAATCGAGCTCATGATACTCCAGCTTCTAATATAGAGGAACATTATAAAACCAACCTTGAACTTAATGCTGGTCTCCTTCCCCTCACAGGTGAAGGTGACAGTTCCCGTGGAAGTGTCTACGGAACACCCCACAAACATTCCCTGGGAGGCGCCCTTGCCAGTCGCTTCCGCCATCACCTCGTTGTATAGCTCATCAGCTCGTACCATGTAGCACGACTGACGGTTCACGCTGGAATTGAAAAAATAGTTATTAGATGGCTTAAGATGTAAGGAAGTTTATGCATTATACAGATGAGAAGGATAATAATTTTTCGAAGGGAGAGGTGGTTTATCTTCTTAGTAAAGAAATAACATTAGAAATAACATATTTTTTTATACGATGGAATGCGGCACAAATTTGCAGGCCTCCTTTTTTGAAAGGATAATATTGGCACTGCTATCTAAAGAGCCCATTCTATTTTGGAATTTTTGAAAGAAATATGGTTTGTTATAGGGTTATACAGACAAAATCTTGCGTAAGCTCGAAGTGTTCACTACATTGGTTATTGACGCAAAATTTATATGAACCACAACTTTTTTCTGAAGACAAAACAATAGAACACAATATTGACAGAAATATTTTACCTTTCAACGACTCTGTCGTAGTCATCAGTGATAA
Source organism: Cephonodes hylas (assembly GCA_030295005.1). NCBI lineage: Eukaryota > Metazoa > Arthropoda > Insecta > Lepidoptera > Sphingidae > Cephonodes > Cephonodes hylas. Next base: position 4,291,440 of record AP025386.1, on the reverse strand, counting down.
TGACAGAAGACTTCATCACCTTGCTCTGGTTGAAGTCTTTGGAGTGGAGATGGTACTGCGTTGTCACCCATCCTATGTACACATGGGTTGGATCCTGACCAGGGAATATCCTGTGAAGTAATAAAAAAAAGTTATTAAACAATAATGGAAATGCTTAAGGTTGTAGAAGAATCTTTTTGAGAAACGGTTATAACAATCAGCATAATGCGTCAAATATTTCCTGTCGAAATTCATATACGTACTTGTGATTAATGTTTGGTCCAGCGCAATTTTGTTGGACTACCCTCTTAAAATAATCTTAGTCAAACCTTTAAGGTAAGTCAATTTTCAAGCAACGTTTTCCATCACTGTTATAGCTTGTAAAAATTATTTACTTAAAGACGGAGTATGGATTGGGATTTGAACCAGGCGTTTTAAATATTTAACTAGATACACTGCACGCAGTGGCGTTCCCAGGGTGTCAAACTAAGGCAAGCCCAAATGTTTATTTAGTAGCAGCATATTTTTTTTGGTACGTAGGACTAATAAATACCTACCGGTTAGTACTCACATTCACGTTTATAGCGTTATTTTATAAATAAACAATCGTTAAGTTCGTTATTCGGAACTATGTAAGGCAAGTCGGGCTTTCGGGCTTCTATGGAAGTACCGCCACTGACTGCACGCCAACTTATTAAGGCAAAACCAGCAAAATTCAACTAACCTTACTCCATAGAAGTACTCGTTAATGAGCTTCAAACACTCAGCGTCGAAGATCTCGTTGCCGACTGTCTCTGTAGTGGCGGCCGCGAGAGTTGTCGTCGTCATCTGCTTTCTGTCTTGTGTCGGAGTCATGTGTGTTGTCTGAAATATATTGGATATTGATTCCTATCTTTGAAAGGCATAAAATAGGTTATCATTAATTCAATTTAAACTAATACTTTGGGTAATACGAAAGGAGGAATAAGGTCTTGTCGAAATATATGCTATTTTAATTCTCGATTTTATTTTAATCAAATAAGTAAGTTTCTTCAATTTGGAATAAAATGATGCTCACCTTAATCTAGTAGTAGGAATGGGGCTTTGTATTGTAAAGTATATCCCAAACAGTTTAAGTTCAAGATTCGGTACCCAGGTTATTTTAGTCGTAATTATTATCAAATCTTCTACTACTTAGGAGTAAAATGGTAATAAGCGATTTATAATATAATGTTCTTCAATCTTTATTAACTGAATAAAGAGACCAACTGTGCTACCACAATGGAACCAATAGACAAGCCAAAGAAGCTTGATGTTACAAACAAAAAACAAACAAACCTTATTTGAAAAGAATATAGATTTGTTGCTTTCTGTGATATAATCGTGTTATTAGTGATCAAAAGCAAAAATGTCGTATTATTTATCATTGGGATTTGGGAACCTTTCAGTAGCTACTTCTAGGTCAGTTTATAAAAGCTGAATAATAATAATAATGAGTAGCGGTGTGAATAGAACTTACGTTCAGACCCGCTTGGCTTCCATACAAGTTGGGTCTACTGGCGCGTTGACTCATGCCGTTATATCTTTGATTCGCCTTCGACGACAAAACATAGAAATGGTGATGAAAAATAAAACAAATAAATGGCTATGAAATAACAAAATTCTTCGAAATAAAAGAGATGTAATATTAGAAACAAATGATTGGTATAATGAATTCGATAATCATTCTTAATGGGACATCGAAGATTGTTTTTTTAGGTTGGAAATAATGTGTCTGTTGCAATCGAAAAATGAAGTGCTAACCTGATTATTTCTCTCAGAAAAACAAGTCATTAAATGGTATGAAAAATATGGCAAAAAATATTTAAAAAAATCACAGGTTAGTGACTTCGTAAAAAGGAAAAGAAAAACTTATTCTCAGATAAGTTTAAATATAATTTTTCAAATCAAAAAAAGAATGTAAGCCAATAACTCATAATGTAATGACAAAATTACTGTTAACTTCAAACAAAAACTCTTTTAATACCTGAGATACTTTGATTTGCGGATTAGGTCTCCTTACTGCCCTTTCAGGAGAAACTTCAGTGTCACTGAACGGATCTGGTGTTTTAGACTTACGGGTTTTGCCTCTATCACCACTCTCACCACGTTTGCTCTTGAAGAATCTGTATCAGAGATAAAGAATTTAAGCCCGAAAAAGGATTTTTCATCCTCTTTAGAAATACTTAGCAGAATCTGTACAAATCCAGAATAACACAGACAATCTTCTAGTTGGATAAATAATTTGTATTGCTACTTCCAATCATCAGTCAAAGGAAGTCCACTGCTGAGCATAGTTCTATCCTAATGACTTCCACTTGAGCTGTATTATTAATCGTTTTTTTTCACACTGAGATCTTCACTTTCTCGTTGATGCACTCACAAACACTTATTTTCCATTCACAATCATCTTACAAATTCTTATCAAATTTGGATCTAGTCTCCCCTCCCTATCCTCCTAAATTCTTAAGCTAAAAAACAATTTGATCGTCAATAGTCGAAAGACGAACTCACTTGAAAGGCGATCGACCCCGTTTATCCTTCTTATCGTCCGGAGCCAAAGTTTGACCTCCCATGTCGTATTTAGCCATCTCTGCTTCACTTGTGGATCGATGCATGCCATTTACTTGCTGACCTGGAATAGATATTCTGCTTAGACTAAACACTTAGATATGGAGTTTGTTTGGACATTCTGATATCACAAAAATTCCTCCCTGTTCAAGTAATATTGACAGTCGTTTCGGTCAAGCTCTTGATCTCCTGTTTGAAGTTTAAAATATTTATATGATCATCATCATGTTTTTGTGGATTTTGTATTTGTTTGTGGGTGGTGGGAAAAATTGGGGAAAGACGTAGTAATGATTCAGAAAATGATAATTTCAATAAATTCATTGAACCTACAAAGGTTTCCTGTGCATTGTAAATCTATAGTGGTAAATTGCTAGAAAATTGTAAAAATGTGTTGTAAGTAATTTTTTTTGTTCTGAATGCCTTAATTTGACTTACCTTCCCCCTAGAAATCCCTATTGTATTTCACAATTTGAAATTATTATTAATAGTTATTTTTCTAAAACAAAGTTAGATAGTGGTAAGCGTTACCATGGGTGCTTTAGTAGACTTTATTCTTAATGGCTTCTTATGGTTAAAATTCATACATCTTTTGTAAGTAACTGTAATGAGTGTTCGTGGCGAAGTTTTTTAGACAGCAGCTTGTGAAAATGTTTGCCATTCACAAAAAATCTTTAGAGCCTTGATGTTTTTCACCAAGAATTTATTCCTACTTAATAGTGCTTTCGATAAAAGACTTGTATATTACTTTAAGATTTGAACCATGTATGTTAATGCTAGATGTATAGTATAGTATTGAAATAAACTAAAATCCCTCCACCAATTAACCAGGGCGATATCAGTGCAGATGACAGCAGCAATAACAACACCAAAAGCCTGAACTGAAGCCTGCTATAAAATGTGACCTTGCGAATTGTAACTCTGTATTGTAACACCTCTTGGTATGGAGCCCTTCCGTGGCGGCCTCGACGGTTGTCGCTTCACCTTCGAGCTCTGCATGTCGTCCTGGTTGTCTTCGCAGTGCAGACCTTGGGTTGCGGGGAAACAGAAAGTGAGAAGCAGGCAAGGGCGGTTTAGTCGGTTAGGTGTCAGAATTTTCATATATTTTGGGCATAGCTTCTATATGACTAATGATTATATCTGGGGTAATAGTTTGTTATGGGTTTTCTTGTCAGTGTCTCTGGTGAAGTGTGCTGGTTTCCTAGACTCCAGCCAGCCAGTGAAACGAAAAGTCATGGATTTGATGTCTGTGTCGAGATAAAGAAGAGGGGTCTCAAGTTTTATGTAATCCTGTTTCGACAGTTGCGGTTCGAATTTCACTGAAATTGTTGCCATTTTTGGGAACGTTCACAGATTCATATATGTTGTCATAATGATATTTTAATTTTCTTTTATAGAGCCGTCCTACTAAACTGTAGATTCAGTCTTTTAAGTAGAAGCTAGAATGGCTTATATAATTTTTTGTCTTCTTATGAAAATTCTGACATTCAAAGGGTCTACATATTATATACAATGGGATTCATCTTTGTAATATTAAGGTACAAGGTTACTAAGTTATTTGACTTATAAGAAAAAGTTTCAATACGGCTTTATCGTTGTTTCTGCTAAGCAATAATATAAAATCTCTTAACAAAAAATATAGGCGAATAAAATGTTCCGAATTAAGTTTCGGTTTTTTTATTGAAGACACCTTAGGAAAAACAACGACAATTAAATTATTCACGTAACACATAAAAAGGATTTATAATTCGAAAGTAAATGGAGACAACGAATAACAATAATAAATGTATGTACATTTAATTTTTTTTTTCGTATTTCTTATTTATAAGGTAATAGTTTTTGGCCATATGTACATAATATTATTGGAAAATGATATAGTTTTTAAATCCCATATATGTTTTTGTATAATTTTTGTTTTCACCATTGTCTACTCTCCAAGTATTGTGCATACAACCAAAGACAAAGGCTTAATTTTACAAGCCCAACGTTTTTTTTAAATACTACTACTAACTCCACTACCTTCTATCTAGCTACTGCCAAAAATCATAACTTAACCACTAAAGTCTACTTATAAAGAATAAGATTACTTTTAATGTCATTCATGGTGAAGCCACTCCTCATGATCTGATCGATGTGGGCCGGCATCTGAGCCTCTGTAGCCTCCTTCATCAGGATTTGTTGGCGTTCTTTGATCTCCACCCATCTACGAGCTTTCTCTGCTTCACTGTTGAATGAAAGGTTTTAATGAAGAAGGTTTTATTACTTATTTTCCAAATATGCACAGGCCTAAACCCTTTCAATGGAAGAAGAGGCCCGTGCCCAGCAGTGGGACGTACATGGGCTGATGATAATGATGATGAAGGACTTAGGAATAATTCCTTTTAAAATTAATTAGTGATAGATAGAAATCTTGACAAAATCTCGTTCATCATCAACCCATTTTCGTCCCACTGCTGGTTTATGGGTCCTCATACAAATAAAAACATAGGGAAAATATCTCTCATTTTCTTTCCGCAGTGGGTGACTAAAAAAAGAACCGCGAAGTATCGCCCTAAGATGAAACTGGAAGTAATAAGAAGATTGTAGTAATATTTGTATGGATCTTTACAAGTAAGTTATTATGTGTTTGCAAAAGCTATGGATTTGGCTTTCATATTCTACGGCCAAGTTATTTCTCTCTCCAACATCAGCTATTTAAATACTACTTCTAGGCGAAGCCATTCGTCAAAGACTATAGAAGTAGAAATGTCTACGTGAATAACTTACTCAATGAACTCCGAATGGCATATGACGGGTAGGGACAGTCGCAGGAACTCCCAGTTGGCTTTTTCCATCGTCTCGAACGTATTGTGAGAAATCTTCAGACATGGCGGGGTGTCTGTAAGGAGAAACATTTTCCTTTTAAATATACAGCTAACAGTCGCACATATAGCCCCGACACCATGTTAAGAAACGAGTCTTATGTCGTGGGTATCAGAAATTACGTGGGACTTGTCGGTCTCACATTTGATTTATTTGTGGGTCACATTAAAATTTGTCTTGGTACGGGGGTCAAACCCGCGGCTGCTTGTTTCGCAAGCTGGTATGTAGCCAACTGCGCCACCGCACAGGGCTGTCACAATGTTTATACTTATAAACATAGTATATTTTGTTCCATCATCATTACCTGATCCGGCTGGTATTCTAGTAACGTCGATCCTGGTGTCGGGCATCTCATCCGTGTTTTCGTAAATTGGTTGGTCTTTTGTATACCAGTGAGTGACATCTCTTTTCATGTTTCTGTGGAAAAAAGACTAGTATTATATAGCTAGACAGAGTGATTTTTGGAATATGTCCATATGACCATGCATACTTATTACATTCCAAATAATACAAAAAAATCCAGTTAGAAGACAAATAACTTAACATTTTATTTTATAGTTTTAAAATTGCTACTTGCTCTTATTCTTTTTTTTTCATCTAAAACTTTAGAACATGTGAAAAATGCCGAAATACTTACACACAGAACGGCTCATAGCCCTCTTGTAGACCGCAAGTTGTGAAATACTTCAACGTATTTACATCTTGGCCGTAAGTAAGCCTGGCCTTTTGCCCCACACCGAGCGTGCAAGCGGGCACAAAGTTGTCCCCTTGGACGTCCGCAAATGTAGTTTCACCGCCTAGGGCGTCCATTAACAGCTCTCCGTTGAGAGAGAAGCCTGAACGAAAATATGTTAGTTTTAGTTTTGTTTTTATTAGTTTCTGAAGTAATTTTTTATTGAAGGTAATCATTTTTAATATTGCTAATTTATCTATTTAAAAAAAAATCTCTTGATGCATTTTTTTATTTGAAAAAGGTTATCTTTTTTCTTTTTTTGTTCATGAATGTAATCCCTAATAATAATTTAAGTTTGTAGAAGTTTATTTCTTTTAAAACAACATAATGTTTTTAATCACTAAAGTAATAAGTTTGGGATAGTTTACAGTTAACATTCAATATAAGGGACGTAAAAATTGTTTTCTACACGTACAACATAAAAATATGGTTTAAAAAATTAGTACAAACAAAGCGAAAAACATTAGTACGATAACAAAATTAGTTAGAGTTAGGCGACACTCAATTTATCGACAGATTTTATCGAGATGGATGCGTTTTATCGAACTCGATAATACATCTGCTAATGGGAATGTGTTATATGTTTCGACTCTAGTCTATACAACGACTAATTTGAAGTGTAACTAAAGTTTTGACTACTGCATATATGATGTACCTAATACTATTAAAGCTTTACTAACCATGTGCCCTAGGTCGCAAATAACCATGTTCTATTTGTATTTTTATGACAAGTTGAATTTTTTTGAATATATATTTGTAGCACTTCAGAGTTTCTGAAGTAAAACCCTTATCATTTAGGTTGTCAGATGTGCTTAATAATATTTTTATGACACACACCGACTATAAGCTGTAGTCGAAATGTAATTGATGATTATAGCACATTATCGATAAACTCCAATATCCCCAGTTTTTTTAATCACAATACATTCACAACTTTTGTCACAGTGAAATAATTTTTAAAAATACTAAAATAATTGTGCAAGCTATGGTCTTTCATTTTACAATGCACCTCTTGCCCTTACGGCCACTAAGATCTTTTTTGTCAAGATTTTGTTGATATTTAAATAATTTATATCATCACCTACTTACTGCCCACGCACTGTATAGTCCATTTATGTTTATTTAAGCATCACAAATAAAACATGGTTAATGGACTTATGAAGTAACTATATATTTTAGTTCACTAACATCGACAGTAGCAAGCAAGCGATGCGGTGTTTTAATTACGTTAAATGTACTAGAAGCGACTCTTCAAAGCCAGAATGTAGAATTTTGCAATACGTGGCAGGAACATCTTTGGAAGGAGATAATTGAGAAAATAATCAACAGTAAATAATCCTTAAACAAAGAAACGTGATAGACAAAGGTGCTTGAATTGAAAAAGTGAGAGTATGGAAACAGCTATAGTTAAAAAAGATACCTATAAAAAGGTTTGTAGGTCTTTCAATAATACTTTCTACAATATTAAACTTCATTATCAATAACATCAAAATTAAAAGTCTATTTTTTAATTATTAGCCCAAATCTTAAAGTAAACAATTAATTATTTTTACTATCATTACATAAGAAAACATTATGAATCAATGAGTTATTTAAAAGGCTACAAACTAAAATATTATATACTATTGAAAGACCAATTGAAGACTGAAAAGAAAAAAATGTTTCAGCCACAGTGCGTGAAGCGTAATGATCGATTTGCCAAAGTAAATTTCTCGCCGCGACAATTACTTATCGTCTTATCGATCAGATCTAGGAACACTCCAACTACATCACCGAGCGCCCATTGCTTGCCGAAAGACTCTGTGCTACCGCTGTATACCTTTTCCTCCTTGAAAATTACAAATTACAACTTTCAAGTGCAGCCCTAAAGTGTATGTATTGTTTACTAGTTCTAGTGTTTCAACAAGAAAAAATATTTCGAAACTGTTTATGTATATTTCTGTCAACGCAATTTATATTTTTGAAATATTCAAGAAAAAAACGTTAACAATATTTTTTTTTTCGAAAAAAAAACTTTTTTGATGACAGAAGACGTTGCTTTTAAAATTTTAGATGGTATTAACTTATTTTAATTGTACTTTCAAGAATAAAGATGCAAGAATGTGTTGTCATTAGATAAAGTGTGATTTTATAAACTTCATTTTCTGAGACTTTAACACAATTTTTCCAGGATCGCTACACAACTTAATTCTACTTAATTGTATGAATCAATGTGTAAATATTCAAACCTAAAACCTAAATAAATAAGGACAAATTAGCATAATTTTTCAAACCCTACACAAGTTATCCTATACTAAAATATTGACAACATTTATCGACTTCGATAAAAAGGGGGTAGTACCATTTCTGTTACACAAAGAGATCCAAGGGGATAGCACCTTGTAAGTTATTGGTAGACAAGTGTTTCGGGTAAAGAACGATAGGTCTGGGTAACACGGATAAGAGACAAAAAATAAAATGTCGGATACACGTCTCAATCACATTTACAATAGGGTAAACCAACATGCCTAGGGTGCTTCTCGGATATTTAATTAAATTTGATTATAAACTTTGATTCTGTGATCATTTTTGTAAGGCTTTGTAAATGAGTTGTTTATTTGGAAATTTGAGTCGCATTCTACGAGTATTTCAAAGTTTTAAAAATATTAAAGACCTGTAGAGATATCTAACTAACTGATACTAAAATATTTTTTGTGAAGTACGGGTACAAAATATCAGCTATATTCATTTATTAGGATTTTTATATATCGCTTGTCCGGAAGAATACTGTATCATGTCAAAATTTGGCACTAACGGACTTAATAATACAGTTCGACTAAAAAAAATCCGTTCTACCTTCTACATGCTTCTCCTGAAAAAGTACTTTTTCAGAGTTAATACAGTATTCTTGCGGGCAAGCGATATGTGATCTAACGATGTAGTCAGAAATAAAAATGAAATCATGGAAAAAGCAATTCTTTTCATTTGCCAATTTCAACGAGACTAAGTATCGAAGTAAATAGTATTTTTTGATGAGATAGAAGAGCAACGAGCTGGTATGTGTAATTGCTTCGTCTGTTCCAACGAGAATCACTAATGAAGTAAATAGCATTTGTAGTATTTCTAAAGATATTCTGAGATCCGAGAAGCACCGTTGCCACAGCCGCGGCACTCACTAATGGTCAGGTCTGTCACATCGAGGAAGCAGCCCACAATATCGCCAATTTTCAACTGCTGCCCAAATGTGTCGCTCGCGCTGCCGTGAACTTTTACCGACTGAAGTAGCCGTACAAGAAATTACAATTGTTTTTTATTTTGCTAAATTATCAGACATATTTGGATCCAAATAATAAGATAGGTATAATGATTTTTTGCAGTCGGAATATCCAACTTAGGAGTCATGTTTATATTTTACATAGACTAAAATCGACCCCAATTTATTATAACCCATGAGTTTCTTAAATTTTCATTGATGGTAAAAAAATAACTAATGAAGAAACTCTATATTTTCCTTACTCCTAACAAAAAGCATTTATAATTACATAACAGCCGTAATATCTTCCTAATTGGTACTGATATAATAAAGATAGGAATTTGTATGTTTGTTGTTTAACTTACATTGTATCCATCGAAAGCCCAGGAGTTTTCGTCCTGACCCAACATCATGCCTGGAGCCATGTCAGCATGAGCCCAACCAACCTAAAAATATAAAGATTGGGGTGTGTTTGAAAGGAGGAGAAGATAGGAACCATGCTTATTTTAATGCTGAATGCGGACCTTTTTTAAGGGAAGTTAGGGCTATCTTAACTGTCACATACATGAGTAAAATTTAGTGTGTAAAAAAGATCTTTATGGAAATATATGAGAGACTACGAAGCCATGTCTTTCCTACCGACAATTATTGAAATTGGTCTTTGGGCTCTCAACTGAATTAGCCTTTCGATATAAGAGAAATCTCTCAGATTTAAGTATATTGTATTTTTTGGAAACAAATTTGTCTCTTTTAGGTTTTTGTTTGTAATAATCTTTTAATTTTTAGAAGTCATAGTAATAGAAACTACAAGAAATAATGATGTCCCAAGGAGTATAAATCGAAAAGTGTATAATACCTACAAAAGTTGAACTTACCCTCATAGGCCCAGCAGTTAGTATTTCGAACTCGAAGTACCATTTACCAGAGCTGACTGCGTAGTTCTTCTCAGCTCGGTAAGTCCTGAAGTCTGCCTGTTTCTGTTTCGAAGCTTCGGCTAGAAGAGCTGAAGGAGGTTGACATGGTTGAGACACAGAAATCGACCACAGTTCTTTATTAAATGACTGCATTTGAAGATTGAATGATTTTACCACGAGGTTTGAGTATAAAAACTTTACTGCAATAGTTCAAAAGAAAATCACTCAAAGTGTACTAAGAAGTGAAATATTATTATAGTTGCCGTTGTAGATCAGAAAACTGTAACAGATAAATTATTAAATTTCTCAAACATAGCTAAACAATCAAATTCCTATCCTGTTATATCTAGGGTTATCACTTGCAGCGAAGTCAACCTACTAGGTAACATAAAGAACAGAATCTGTCTGGAGTTACTATACTAGAAAATCTACTAGTAAAAATCTAAAAATTTTACCTTCATGCTGCTCTCCAGTCGGAGGATCTAAGTTGTATCCATATACAAGAAGAGTCCTGACTGTTTCAGAAGCTGTGTCTCTGTTAGCCTTCTTGATAGCCTCGTCCACTTTAGCATATGGCACTAGATGAGGAGAACGATGCATGTCGGGATCCTGAACAGGAAAATTGAGCAAAATATAATTTTGGATTGGTTTAACATCGCTGTACGAATTGAAATAATTGTTGGTTCTGAATAATAATTACGAAAGGTATATTTTTTTCATTTGATTTTTGCATCCTATAGGATCTTATTCGACGACGCATTTACGTTAGCTTTGTAGATGAATAAAATAGTTTTTTTTTATTGGGTGTATAAAAAACCCTTGAATATAAAAACAATACCTTAGATTTAAGTATTTTTCTACTGCGAAAAAAGTAAAACAAATTTCGAAATCTATTTTACTAACCTCATTAAGTCCATAAGTCCATCCCTGCTGTATCCTCTCTCGTGCCCACAGGTTGTGAGTATTCTCAGCGAGTTGGTCCACCAGCTCGTCCATCTTGGGAGTCAGGGTCACAGCACTCAGGTCCAGAGGGGCTGGTTTGTACCCGTTCGACTGAAAAAAGATAATAAGATAAGTTTAAAAGGACAAATACGCTGTCAATTAGGAACATATTTTGGTGTCATTAAAATAAAACTAACTTTAACAGGCTTTTAAAAGATTTTGATTCATTGTGACTGTCTCGTATAATATGTACCTATTTAATTTTTTAAAAGTTAGGTTTTACAATATTATGATTATTCCAGATTTGTTGGAAGAATGTACGTTTTTAATTAATGAAAAGATTTAGAGGATCGGTTCACTTGTTTCGTTGATTTAAAAAAAATAAATTATCTACTATAAAGCTAAGCTATCGTGTTTGAGTTCTTTTGCAAGTTTCAATATAAGAGAACTGCTAGTGTTACTGTATTTTTAGTAATTACCTGCATAAACGGTTCGTTGGGTAGGCGCACGTTACGAATACGTGCCGGCGGTTTGTCCAAACTGATGTAATACCCAAGTGCCAAGATCGTTCTGAAAGGAAAATATTACATTAAAAGTTTAATTCAAGTTTCAAAAACACCAAGAACCAAACCCAATCTTCATGACTGACTATTTTATCACTCTTCTAGAAATTACGCAGTACTTGAGTCAAAACCAAGACCTTTAAGCTGCATGGACAAAAATACATTCGAACTATCTTTCAGATATTGGCTAGATGGATCAATAGTTTTCTTTCAAGAAAAGAGCCTACATTTTCCTTAAAGGCCGGCAACGCACCGATAATTCCTCCAGTAGTGTGGATATTCTTAGGCGTTGTTGACCACTTAACATCAGGTGGTTGACAAGGACGTTGGCCGGCTATCCCATTAAAAAAAATAGTACCGTGAGTACTTACTTGAGTGTCTGCACGGCGAGCTGTATGTCGTATCGTTTCTCGGCGGGCGGGAGCCGCTCGAACGGCACGAGGCACGGGTGCACCTTGTGCAGGTCGTCGCGCTGGTCTCCATACACCCAGCCTGCCTCGATCTACGTACAAATAAATAATGCCTGTCACTTTCCTCTCGTCTTAAAAACGAGTCTTAAAAAGGCAAAAGAAGATTTTTTAAAAGATATAGCTATCACAAATTAAGTAAAACATGATGTTACAATTTGTCAACTTCTGTGAGCAGGTATCCCGAAAAAAGACCTTGAGGGGATTTCCTCTCTAGTTAAGAAGGAGACGATACTATAGAGGATGGTGGAGGAAGATTTTTTAATAGAAATAGGTATTAGAATCGGTGTGGGTAAGGAAAGAGTTAGTTGATTCTAATACTGCTCATTTCATACTTTTTGTGCAGTTATGACTTTATGAGTAGAAAATAATCCTTCTCGACCTTTCTTGATTCTTCTCTTCTCGATTCTTCTTTATTATCGGTTTGAGGCATTGTATCAAGATTCTGTATTTAGTTGTTAAGAGTATATGAAAAATAAATTACCTTGTTCATAGCCCACATCTCGTGAATGTTCTCAGCAAGTTTGTCCCTGATTTGCTCCACGTAAGAAGGTAGAGTGATCTGGAATGCATACAATAATTGTTATAATATTGCTTACACTTCTGGTAAATCATAAAAGAACTTCAAATATCATCATCCTGATAATGAAGGTGGTAAAGAGACATAAAAAAATATATTTATTTCGTTCGATTTACATAACCCTAATAAATCGGTGATTAAAAATTTTCCAGCAATTTCTACACCATTTTAATTTACGATATCGTATAGAAAAACAAGACTACCTAAAAGAATCATACAGCAAATTCCACCCTCTGCAATACCAAAACCAATACCCTTTCAAACCTAATCAGATAAACTTACCAACATAGTGTCAACAGGAGTGGGTACAAATGCAGTATCGTCCTGGACTAACGGAGGTCCGGCCAGCGCGCGCTTGGCGAGGTTGCCGAAGTAGAAGCACGGCTCCAGGCTGAGGATCTGCTGCGGGAGGAGAGACTCCACCAGCGGAGAGTAGCCCTCGGGAGCTGCGTACCGGAGACGGCCATGCTCGCCGCCCAGGAGGAAGCGGCAACTGAAAAAGGAAAAATAGGTTTGTTGGTTTATTGTTTTGAGACTTTAAGAGAACGTTCGAGTGTACGATTTATGGCTTTGCTGGAGTCGATAGAGAAGTAATGATAAACAACAATAATATACTATTAAAATTAGTCTTTGACTACCTTCATGCAACAACTAATAACTGTATAGAAATTGGTTCCAATTTTTAAGGATTTAGTTCAGGAAATTATCACTTTTAAATTTATAATTTTACTAATAATAGAAGCAGTGAATTAATTAAATTATCATATATGTACACCAAGGACAGTACTAAGAAATCCACTTTCGCATTTTTATTGTTATTATTCTTTTCAGTTATAACAACAACTACGATGTAGTCCTTTATTTACCAAGGTCAGGTCTCAAATCTTTTTTTAACTCAAGTCTACAAAAAACAAAACATGAAGACTATGTACATCATCCTTAACATTATTTACCTCAATTTGCTGGAGCAGCTGATGACAGGGAAGAACATGCCTTCCAAGTTGAAGTTGGTGAAGGAGCCAGTCACCCTGATTCCGTTGAACATGAAGTTTATTATCGGCACATTCAAATCCAATGCACAGCCGATGACGTCACCTGGACAAAGGCATAGAGAAGTTTTTATTTTTGTCATAATTTATGTATTTCTTTTTCTTATATATACCTTTCTTATTTGTAAAGGGCTCTGGAGTGTGGTATGACTAGACGGTTCAACTGGTTTGGGACTACTCTCTCACAGACTAACATGTGGTTGCTCTATTTTCGTTTAGTCAATCAGATTGCCAGAGAGTCGATTTTCTGATTTTAGGGTATTCGTAACCCGCATAATGTCCGTAGTACATGATTAATGATATCAGTTTAACCTCCATTACTGGCACTACACTCAGCATTAGGTGCGTTATTGTCACTTTGTAGTGTGAAAAAAACAAAAATAAAATCGAAACCTTTTAAAGCTTTTTTTTTGGAACGTACTGCGTTTACCATCTAATGCTATTACCATGAATATCGACAAAAAGATTCTTCATGTACTTACCCTTCCTTATATAAGGTTCTTCAGCATGAGTTCTATTGACTGGCGTCTTCCTCCCACCAGACCAGAGGTACGCGCCGTCAAATCCAAAGGAGTAGAGATCATCTCCCACCCCGTTACCGCCCCACTTCTCACCACCACCGGGGTACGGAACGTAGCTGAATTGGGACAAATATATGATTAGCATTTTTAATCTTCTAACGTTACTTCATGACTTTGAGTGTTTTGATTGAGGGTTAAGGTGGTGAAAAATATAGGCAGTGGTGATTTAAAACCCAGAATCATGATTTTTCAGTCAAATTTGTATTCCAAACAAATTATCATGTATTTTATGAAACGCGCACATCTAAGAGGGCTTTATAAAAAACTAGCTGTCCCGGCAAACTTCGTATCGCCCTACCAGTCAATGAATGTCTTGTTACTTATTAACAGAATTTAATTTTTAATTACTTAGGTATATCATCATCCCCTTGCCCTGGTCCCAATTAATTACTTGGGGTCGGCGCAGTATCTCTTCTTTTTCCACACATCCCTGTCAGCCGTCATGTTTTCATTCACCCCTTTCTTTTTCATATCTTCAGCCACGCACTCCATCCATCTCTTTTTTGGCCTTCCTCGGCTCGCCCATCCATCCACTTTCATGTTCATCACTTTTTTTTCCTACATATGATTAATTCCTTCTCTTAATGTGCCCATACCATGACAGACGGTTTCCTTTCATCTTTTCTATCACAGGAGCTACTTTCAGACTTACCCTAAAGTATTCATTTCTGACTCTGTCACTCCGTGTTATACCACTTTGCTGCATGCAGTTGTCTTTCGTAAGTCTTCGTCGTTGACCATTTTTTTTTTCCCTTGACCTACCATTTGTCGTACCTACATTCCAACTTGCATACCTCAATCTCATTTCCCGGGCTAGTGTCTTACGTTGCCCGCGCCCGGGCTGGTGTAACAAACCTTGCCCATTTCTCATAGGAACCGGGTGCTGCCCCTGCGCGTCGGCTACGGGGGACGGCCTAGGCCCTGTCACCTTTCTTATTATACATACTGTATAAATGTTTTGGCAAATGTTTTACGGCCGCCCGCCTGTCTGACACCAACTCTCCTTGGGGCTTTCGTTCTTTTGGTAAAGGGGTAGAGATAGCGTGTGTTTGGGTACAGGATATTGCAGGTAACGATTTTTGGCCTGATGGTAAGGATGCCACAGTCCCGGATAAGGAAATAGTGGGAGACTCCAACAGCTCGGGGGGCCGAGGTCGCGAACTCATAGCCCTGTTCCATGACTGGCTAGATCAATGGAAAAGGCATCCCCTGACCATTTATTAATATTTCTTGATGGAGATTTAGAATATTTTAGATATTCAAGCATAATAAAAAATAAAATATTAGGCACTACCAAGGAGAT
The DNA here is from genome assembly GCA_030295005.1 of Cephonodes hylas. Taxonomy (NCBI): domain Eukaryota; kingdom Metazoa; phylum Arthropoda; class Insecta; order Lepidoptera; family Sphingidae; genus Cephonodes; species Cephonodes hylas. The sequence continues at coordinate 4,275,649 of AP025386.1, read as the reverse complement.
TTGTTACACAAAATAAATTTCTGAACGCCTTAATATTTGACAGCCAAAAAATGTCAATCCATTGTCATGAGAATTCTGCATTTTTAACATCTAAAATACGCAATAATTCGAATGTTATAGATACATATTGTCGATTCAAAATGCTTATTTTAATAAGTTCTTTTATTTGAGGGGGCCTCTAACTGCATCGACGGGATGACCATTAAATGACAGGAAATTTTGTATGGTGTTAAAGTTCAAAATGACTTAAGTATCATTACGAACCTTTTGTATGGGAATATAGAAAAGTATTATTTTTAGACCTTTTCAGGCAATTATTAAAATGTATCTCTCCGTAAGAACAATCCTCGTACTTCAAGGAATATTATAAAAAAAGAATTAGCGAAATCGGTTCAGCTGTTCTCGAGATTTGCGCTTAGGAACACATCGAGCAATTCATTTTTATAACATAGAACTCCTCCACTACGATTTAAACTTTATTGTATTGTATTAAAGTTTAAATTGACTTAATTATTAAAACGAAACTTTTGTATGGATAAAGAAAACAATGAAAAGTCCCACGGGAACGCTATCGAACGGGATAAAAAGTATCCTATGTCCGTCTCCTGGCTCTAAGCTACCTCCCTACCAATTTTCAGCCAAATCTGTCCTGCCGTTCTTGAGTTATAAGTGGTGTAACTAACACGACTTTCTTTTATATATATAGATTTTCACGCATGTATAGTCCATTAACTTGCTATTCAGCTTAGTAGACTAAGGCCGAACTCTTCTAAGTCGCAGAATGTATTCTTCTTCATCAACCCATATACGCCCATTGCTGAGCACGGGTATCCTCTACCATTGAGAGGGTTTAGGCCATAGTCCACCACAATGGCCTAGTGCGGGTTGGCGGACTACACACCTAAGAAATTCCTAAGAACTCTTAGGTGTGCAGGTTTCATCACGATGTTTTCCTTCACCGTTAAAGCAAGTGATAATTCAATGTGAATACACATATGACTTCGAAAAGTCAGAGGTATGTGCCAGGGGTTCGAACCCGCGACCGCCGAGATTCTCGACCGCGCGCCCAAACCTCGAGGCCATCACTGTATTATATATGAGCTGATAAAGAATAAGATACAAAAGTTGTGATATTCCTATCGGACCGAATAACACCAACCGAACACAAGGTTGATAAAACTATTAATCTTACCCAGAAGTATTAGCCCATCCGATGCGCAGATGCGGCATCATGTGTGTGGTCTTCTCGATGTGGTCCATGGTCACCTCGAAGTACCATTTTCTGTACACCGCTGATCCTTCCACTCGACCCACGAAGATGTTTGGGCGTATGCTGCAATATAAAGACACATAAAAGATTATACTTTGTATGTGTAAAGGTTGAAATGCTAATTTTTCTGGCATTATGGTATATAATTAAATAATTAAAAAAAAAAATACTTGGTAATGAAAACGTAAATTAATTATTTGGATCTTGGTAATCCTGGATTGTGGTAATAGAGGATCAAGCTTAAATGGTAATGTTTTGTAAATTAAAGGCTTAATCCAAACACAGAGTTAAGTAATATATTCAGATTCACTAACATATGTTTTCAATTTCATTACCTAGACACATGGTCAACCAGCTGAGTCTGAAGTAGTAGATTCTTCCCCGGCAGGAGATAGTCGCAGATGTTGTTCTGTGAGGACCTCACAGCCACGCCGTTACCCACACAGAGAGAGCATAGTACATCCAGGACCTTGGGATCTCGCCCGTGCTTTTCCAGCAAGGAGATTATCACTTTTATGTGCTCGTCCTGGGGACATAATTAGATCTTTTATGGAATTTGCTACGAAAACAAATATTACTTAGTGAGGAAATTTATGGAATTCGTTACGAAAATGACTGTAAGTTGAGGGAATCCTTTGTAATTATTGGGCTGGTGAAAATGGTTACCATTGTTCTTAATGAAACTGATCTGTGAACGCATCAAACTTTTATGGTTATATTTAAAGTCTAGTTTATAATTTTTGGTGTAAGGATATTCTCTCTTATATGTCAAATCGCTATTTTTGTATAAAGATTTAAAGGATATTTATTCGAAATGTGGTCGGGCGAAATATGATAGATTTTTGCCTTCCATGGGAGTACTGTCACTAGCATAAGATCCAAAAACTTGAAAAGCAAATAGTGTATTACTGGTCGTCGCCTGTTGTACCTTTCCTCTTCTTAATGTGTATATTCTGTTTGTTAAAAATGTGAACAATAAAGAGTTTAAATACTGGTATTGCAATTGTGAATAAAAAACCCAAACTCTATCTAGTTTTTCATTACAATAAGATCCCCTACCCCTCTTGTCATAAAGCCTAAATTCCCATCCACTCACCCTCATCATATTCAAAGCCTCAGGCGAGTCTATAAGGACGCAGTGCAGCACGTCCAGCATCCCGGTGCCCTCTCCCGACGCCTGCGACCCCAGCCGGGAGAACAGCCAGTTCAAACGGTTGGAGTTCGCGAACTGGGCGCAGTTGGTGTGGTTGCCTTTGATTATTGCGGCTGAAAAAAAAATGCATAATAAAAAATATACTGTATATTAATAGAAAAATGATTCAGGATTATTTCCCTATGGAAATAGATTAGAACGTGAAAGAAGAGGCCGTGGATCCGATCTCCTGAAGGAGACTAACACATAGAGGTGCTTAATGCAGTTAGGGTGTTTGTGAGACCGAAATGTCTCTTCTAGTTTCTAATATCCCCGACACAGCACTTGTGTTTGGGGTCAGAACCATGTATGTGACTGTTGGGTGTATTTATTTAATTGATGCATTTAATGTGTATAGCCTATATGAACTAGGCATACACGGTGGCGGATACTTAAACAGACGTGTAACGATAAAAAATAAATGATATGCTACCGCTACGCCAAATTTTGGAATAGTAAAGTTTTCGGCGTCGGAGATCGCTTAGAGCAGAATTTTAACAGTCGTTAAGCATTTTGTTGGAAGTTATCTTAGTAACGTATAGTTATAAATAACATGAACATGATAAAAAGAGAAGCTATCAAAGTCCTGTACAATCTTATATTCACTTACCCAGCAGTTGATACAAATATCCAGATATCATTTCCCAGCTCTGTCCTGACTCGTCGCCAGCCAGAAACCCGGCAAGGAACCCTTGGGAAGTTATCACGTTGATCTTGTCAATGGCCTCCAGGATTAAATTGAGGATGCCTTCCTCTTGGAACAGGTCCTGACGGTTTCGAAGAGCTCGTAGCTTGTTCTGCTTCTCTTCGTGTTCTGGAATAGGACAATGATTATTGAAAAGACGACAACCATTTTAGTATTGAATAAGCCATGTGCTTATCGACCAACAATGTGGTAGTCAGCAACATTTATCATGACAATACATGTGAAATGAAATTTTCGACGCAATTTAAACTTATAAAAAGTACTTTTTTAATCAAAAATAAACATTGACTTAAGCAAAAAAAGACAAAAACATATAATTTTGAGATCAATCCATTCAATTATTAATTATGAAATTCCAAATCCAAAGACAATACCGATGTTATAATATTATAAGGATGACCAACATCAACATTAAAGTTATTGCCATTGAGGAGATAGCTTCATAGAACTAAAATCCTTACCCATATCCTCGTCAGGCTGTGCGAAGTAGTTGATCAGATCTTCGAGGCACATCACCATTTCTCCGAGGTTTACAGATGCAAAGAACATCGAATGCCGCCGGTTCTCTTGCAATGTTTCAAGGCCACTGTGAATGAATTTTTTTAACTTGCATTATATCACTTTAAAAAAATGAAGTATGTGAGTAATTTAACATATTTTAAAGAAAGAAAATATGAAAACTAAACTAAGATTATGCAAAACACTATCAGAAGACTTCACACCAGTTTCTAAGTTATAACAAAAATACAAAGTTTATAACCTACGTCTTTTTTTAATTAGCATCTTCTATGCGTAATTTATTTATCTAAATTATTTTCCTAATGGAACACGAAAACTGTGCTATTCCTCTTTGACACCAAAATTACTTGCTGTAGGTCTTTTAATACTTTTTGAAGTCGGTGCTGTAAAAATAATATGTTGACTATTTTATGACAAGTCTATAGACAGAATGGCGGATCGAAGAAATAGTCATAAAAAGAGCATTAAAACCTACAGGTGCGGCTACAGACAAGGTTGCGTTGAATTACCCACCATGACATTGACTTTCACAGTCGCACTAAAAAAATTTAAAGTAAAACTGTAAGCAGCAGAAAAGTGTTTTGTCTCGTGATTACAATTATACCAAGTTAAAACGAATTAACACATTCTAAGTATCAACAAGCTCGCTATCAAGAGTTTCCCTTTGGCAACACAAATATGATCCAGTCCACCACCAAGACTCGAGAACATAGACATCTCAGCTGTAGTACAAGAATGAAGGTAAATAACGTATACAATATGCAAAATTTCAGCTCAATCGGTTGAAGATATCTACTTCAAAATTGAGTTCATAGAATCCACCGTAACATACATACATGGAAGTTAAATAAAAGGTTTTAAAAACTAGTACCCACTTGATAAACTTGGTGAAGAGAGAAGAACATTTCCTGATGACCCTGGCTGTTCTGGACTCTTCCTCCTGAGACCTGGAGAAGTCGAGCCCGTCGTCCATCTTGCCTTCCTCGTGGAGTATGGCTTGCTTCTCTTCTACTTTACCCACACCTTTCTTCTTTGTCTCGTATGACTGAAAAGGGTGTTTTATTTAGTTATTTTTATTTTAGCTGGAGAAGATTTTATACTTTGTTTATAAATCTTCAGATCATATACATGCGTTCTAATGAAAGAATTTCAGACTAGTTATAACCTAATATCTGGTAACAAGAATAATAAGGGATTAATTCTAGTAATAATTATGTCATTGCCATCAAAGTCATGAGTAGGGAAGATGTAGCGATAGTCCAATAACAATCCCCATAAAAACTTTCTATGGTTTTCATAATAACAATTGCATATTTTGTAAGTTCAGTGTAAGCATTCATGAGCAAAATTAAAGTAAATATTTAAGAAAAACACGAACAAAACTCTATACAGGCTGTATTTAGATCGTGATCCGAAACTAGAGCAGGTAATAGCTAAAGTGATTACAAAGTCATTAAAGAAAATCCCGACAAAAAATAAAAAAAATGACGTTTTGTATATAAATCACGTACATTTAATAGCGATGGTTGTAATATTATACCTATTCATTTTCGATAACGTTCTGAATACACCCTGTAAACTTAAGTTTAAAAATGGTAGGTAGGCACGGTAGGCAGCGGCGCGGCTGTGCCCCTGGCATTGCCAAGTCCATGAGCGACGGCGACCGCTTACCATCAGGCAGGCCGTCAGCTCGTCTGCCTGCTTAGGCAATTAAAAAAAAAAAAAAAATGATTTACCTTGTAAGACAGCCACAGTCCTGTCTCAGAGTGCTGCACGATGACAGTGGAGTCACCATATTTGATAATTGGCGCTCCTATAACTTCAAGGTCTTTGTCTTCCAGCACTTGTTTCTGATCGTCCTTCTCTTGACGAAGGCAGAAAGCACATGACGCCGTTGTCGCTTCCTCTCTGTTATTAAAAAAAATAAATAAAAAGAATTGAATTGTTTTTGAGGATAGAAGAGATAAGACCGCTGTAACGATCTATATTTTGCTGACAATTATTATAAGACCAAGGTTCATCATCATCATCATCATCATCATGTCAGCCAATCTTAGTCCACTGCTGGACATAGGCCTCCCCCAATGACTTCCACCGGGATCGGTCGGAAGCCGCCTGCAGCCAACGACGTCCCGCGACCTTGACAAGGTCGTCGGACCACCTTGTCGGGGGACGTCCCACGCTGTGCTTTCCCGCACGTGGCCTCCACTGGAGAACTTTCACCAAAGACCAAGACCAAGGTTATCCGTGTGTAAAAAAAATGTTTGTGTAAGAAACAGCAGATTCTTCTATGGCACCTAGATGCATATTTATTCTGTAAAATAAGGAACAGTTGTATTTTGTCTACCATATTAGACAATAATTTAAACTTGAATGAAGACATGATTTCATGGAGTTGTTATCACAACATGAACGCTTTTTTCTCTCGAGGGGAAAGCTGATTATGGCTATACTTCCTGCCAGCCCTGAGAAAGGGGGGCAGAAAGATTATTTCAGGGTCACTGTATACACTTGCACACTAACCTGCTCACTAGATAAAGTTCGTTCTGGTCGTTGACGCCGAGATATCTGCCAGTAGTGATGTGCCGGATTCTCATAGGATGGTACCAGTTGATGAACCCACCAGCCCACTTAGTACGGGCCAGCTCCAGTCGCCACAGAGAACGGGCTTGAGACATCACCGAACCGCCTTCGTACACCACGATACTGAAAATAGAATTGTTAAGTTTTTATTGGATGACCTTTTAATGAGATGTAGTCTGTGAAAAGAAGAGGGAATAAATAGTACAGTCAACTTTTGTAGCTTGTCAATATCATCATCATCAGTCCATATACATCCCCCTACCGGGCACGGGCATCTTCTACATCTTGGAGTGTTTACGTTTTGGTCCACCAGGCTGGCTCAATAACTAAGCCTTCTCACAATAAGTATTCAAATTTAACTTCATTACAAAACAAGGTCTTTGGAACCAAAGTCACCAAAAGTTACCAAAAATTTTGTCTGTCAGATGTATTCCTCTCCCTTCACGGTTGTCTGCTAAAGATTACTTTTGATAAGACCACCAATTTATTGTGCCTAATTTTGTACTTTTTTGTACTAATGTTACTGTAATTATTTTGGTGTTCAATTATGAGTTCATCATAATTATTAAAACTCAATACTCACTTCTGCCCCCCATCCTTGGTCCAAGTACTGGGTATAGTGAGGCACTCATCGCCTCCGTGGAAGAACCTCAACACGTCCCCACCGAACACATAACCCACGTACTTCATGCGAGATATGCCGGTGCCGTACGGTTGCACCGACCAGTGCGTCACGTGGAACGACGCATTCACTATCGAGACTTCGTTTTCTTTCGTTGTGTGCTGGAAAATTTGGAGAGGTTAGAATTGAGAAAGAAGTTTTAGGAGATTAGAGAGGTTGAGAGGTTCCAAGAAGGTTATTGAAGGATGGAAAGCTGATGTAAGGGGAAAATAAGAATTATTATCATCAGGCCATAAACGTCTGGGTTGAGCACGGGCCTCCTCTACCATTGAGAAGGTTCAGGCCTTAACCCATTATAGTGGCCTAGTATGGGTTACAGGACTACACACCTAAGAAATTCCTAAAAACTTTTTGGGAATGCAGGTTTTGTCATGATGTTTACTTTTACCGGTAAAGCAAGATTTAGAGGATTCCTCGAACGTAACTGAGGGATAGAAAGCTAATATACATAAGGGGGAAGAAGAACACCAGATTCGAATATTATCTAGAGTCAAATAATTCATCTTTGTCGCGTCAATCAATATATGAAATACAGCTATCCACATGTTTTTATTTTATAACCGTGTAAAATGATCTTATCAAGAATAAGAGCAGCAAATAGTTTTAGTTGTAATTCACTTTTATATAGATAGATAAATTTAAATAATGATAGATACAGGTACTAAAGTACGTATTTGATTAATCTATCTAAGGTCTTTTAAAAACTACAGCCGAATAGTGTTTGCAAGAAAACATTACTTTAATTAGTGGTATACCTATGTCCTGTATCCAACCCAGGGGAGGGTCGTGACCTCATGGCCCTCTCCCTAAATCTGCATTTGGTTGTATACTATTGCTAACTTAACATTAAGAATATTTTTAAACATTTATTTAACTTACCGTTCCCACTCAACATATAACACAATGGATCTAATACAGATATATCTAATTCTGAACATACAGACAGCACTTACATTGAAATGGCGTGTACATTTATGATCGAAGTTTACAAAACTTATACAAATATATATTTACTTCTATACTAGTAATGTTTGTGAAGAGATACATAATATACATTAAAGATTTTTAATCATCATCATCATCAGCCCATATATGTTCCATTTCTGGGTATGGGTTTCCTATGCCATTGAGACGGTTTTTTTAATATCAGACTTATAACAAATTTAAAGAACCAAAAGCCTAGCCTCTTACACCTAAGACAATACAAACATCCCTTAGTTTATTTTATACGTATAGTTTATTCTAAAAATTTAAGGTAATATAATAATTCAAATGTAACTTTCATATCCCAAAATTTAAAAATATTTATCATACCCTGAATATACAGTTTGACCCTGACATATTTTAAATCACATTTCGTGAGCTATCCCCTGTCCATGCCGCAGGGCGCTTTGACGATACGTAGATAATAATATTATGGAGCCATGTTAATTTTCCGATCCTTCGTCATCCCTGTGATTTAATTTAATGTCATACACATTTATATGTCTTAAGCCCGTATTCCTGTAAGATGTAGGCAGAGGTGTATTTCTGCACCCAAATTTCGTCAAGTATGTATCACTCCCACGTAATAGGGGGTCAGCCACTTTTTCGGTAAATTTAAGTATCCATGACAAAATACTGCCCAAACATGGAATCGAACCCGGTGCTATTAGATTGCATGTCACAACCTGTGAGACCACCAATCATCCTATGAGATCATCATCAATTTCATACCATATTTAGTTAATAGCTGTTTGGCTCATCATAATATGTTTCCCCATAAATCCTTTATTATGTAAAGGGCTGCTCAAATGAATCGTGTTTTTATAAAAGAACTAAAAATAAAACCTTTTTTTCTGCCTTTAAGCCCTAATAAGGCTGGATGCAGCCTTAACATACACAGATACATTAAATCCAATATTCCAAAATTCTTCGTGAAAACTTCCACAATGAAACACAGCGATACATAAACATATAACTAGTATGTACATACAGTTTCACAGTGATGTCATGCTGTGTCTGACGGTGAGGAATCGCATCGCAACTGGCCTCATTAAATTTACAAACATTTATGTGTGATGCAGTCCATTGCTGGCCGGGTTACAGTTTGTTATAAAATATGCAATGTTGTTTTCAGTAGCGCAGCAATCTAATGTAAAATTGTGGATTTGATCGCGAATGTTTTGAACACATAGTATTAAACCATGAAATGCCCCGAAGATAGGAACAAAACTTTATGGACGTGCATTTTGATCGAATAGAATGTCAAGTGTCGAGAAATGACATACATAATGTTTACATCGACTGATTCTGGAAACCCACACTCTTTTGCGGGTCACTATGGCGGGTTTTACACATTGTACTATATAAACGAAGCAGTATTTTAATTAAGTATTTTTAGATGTATCCAGTTAAGTCTTGGCTAGTAAAGTATAATTCTCGCATTTTATGTTATTTATGTTCCTTACACATTGTAGAGGGGAGATCAAGGACAAAAGATTAACAATGTCAGCCAAGGTACAAAGATGTGCCACTTTCATCTTTCATTTTTATTGCCCATTAAGATCATCTACAATGCAATTTTGATGTACATTGCGCGTTTAATTAAATAAAATGGAAAAACAGTAAAGAAACAAAATCTGTATCCCAAGTAATTGAAACAGACGTAACAAATTTGAGACAAAGAAATAGTAAATCAGAAAATTAGAACAAAAAGAGCAAGGGAATAAAAATTGTAACCCAATCAGAAACAGACGAAATAATTTTAAATACCAAATTATAATAATAATATTTTTTTATGTTGCGATGCGAAACCTTCCCTTAGTATATAGTCTCCACGTGTTTATCTCACCGACAATATAAAGGAAAGCCCCTTTTTCCTTCGTTCCGTTTGGTCGTAATCTGACGGCCGCATTTTAACTTTACCCTAAAGTTATTCATGAAAAAAATATTAGAAAAATAAAAATATTTTTTTTATATAGACCAACTTAAAAATTATAAAATCTTTGTCTAAAAAATGGTCATCAAGACTTCAATAATTCCTATACAACTCGAGCTGAAGGTAGTTTGCTGGATAGCATATTACATTTTTTTTTCAAAAGTAAAAAATACACTCGATTCACAGAAGAATATAGCCGTAATTTCTCTCGTTGTTTCTTGCAATAATTCTCCTTCCATACTCCCCCACAAGGTTTAAAATTGTTTATCATCAAACAAAATATTTTTTTCGAGCCTAAAATGATACTACTTCCTGCACCTTTAGGTCATGAGGCCTGAATCCTGCCACAGTGACCTACGTAGGTCACGTTTCGAGATAAGTCGTATCATTTGAACTGTTTACTTACCAAATATCTCTCAGTAGCCACGGAGACCAGAATCAAGTCGTCACCAACACGTACTTTCTCACCCTCAGATCTGAAACATATGACTCAATTAGGTAATAGTTGGCCTCGAGGTTTAGGCGCGCGTATATGAGTTGATGAAGAAGAAGAAGGTTATAGTTTAAGGCGAGAGGAACTGGGTATAAAGTGTTATTAAGGAAATTCTCAGTAGCAGCATGGAGTCTGGGAATGTTTTTGGAAATAGTTACGGCTAGTGTTACGTTAAAAAACTATTGACCTCCTCTGCGACTGAGGGAGTTTAGATGTTAATCCACCACGTTGGCCTAGTGCGGGTTCACGGATTACACAACAAACATGTATTAAAAGAATGAGCTAGAGATAATAACATAATCACTGTCCCATAAAAGTCTGTGTCGTTTAATGTATATAAATGAGATTTTTGAACAGAACATTACGTTTTAATGGACTGTTTGTCTGAAAAGGAATCGCTTTGGTCTTTTTGCATTCATTATAATTATCAAGCTTTTCATGGTAAACAGTATCATTATAGAGACACAGGTTAGTATTGTCCATAGAGAGATTTGTTCTTCCATAGAAAGTTTACTTAGATTTTGTAGAATCTACGGATATGGATTTGGGTGTTTCAGCGTGGTAGGCTAAGGTCAAATATGTGTGGAAAGGGATGACGTATCGAAGTTGTAGGTTTATTAAATGCCGAAGATGCTGTTACACTCCTGGGAGTCGATTGAGAAAACATAAATATAGCATAAAATGCTGAAAAAATGAAATGCTGCTAAAATGCTGAAAAGGTGTCGTTTAAATTTATATTTATGAAAACAAGTTTAATTTAAATGCAACTTACGTAAAATACTTTTATTTTTATTAATACTAGGTTAATAAAAATACAAGAAAAATATATATGATTTTCTAGTCATACCTTTGCTTACTGGCAGGATGCAGTGTCCACCAGCAAGCCTCACCCTGGGAATGCTCCTGCAAACCCACGTCGAAAGCCAACTTGTCCTGGGATGAAGACGTCGACAGACAGGCCAGGTACTGTAAAAGAGAGTAGTCTTAAGACTTATACAGACGTCCAATGATGTAGTACTTCTGCATAATTCTACATTCAGATGATCTGAGAAAATTAAACTTAAATTTCAGCAAAGTGCTAAAAGTTATCTAGTTTGTCAAATTAAAATTTCGCAATGGTGTCTTGGATTCTTGAAATAGTAATAAAAATTGATCATAGAGTTCCATCTCTTTAAAATACATATGCACTATGGGAAAGCATTTCAAGATTTACTATATTAAGCTGGGCAATTGTTTGTTTTCTATCTATGATTAATTTCGTTTCGGCGTCATTACACGTCCTTACTTATTATTAATAGCGTATGCTGAGCTTTATTGCTTGACGTTAAAACTATGGGTGCTATTGATCCTGGAGCACATGAGTTACAACGAGTTTGATGGGATAGAGCCAAAATTCAGCTTTGCTTTGTGTTATTTGAGCCTTGCTTTGTAATGGGCGCACAATAGTAAGTGCAGACCTTACTGACTGTAGTTACCTACCATCATCACTCTCTCGCCTGTTTCCAATTGTTATTTGAGGTCGGCGCAGTATGTTTTATCGTTCCACACATTTTTACTAGCCGTCATGTCTTCAATCACCCCTTTTTCTTTCTGGCGACTACAGTCATTTTATGATAACTTAATTCGTAACCCAAGAAAGGATTTCTAAGCAATTCCTGACTACGAACTTATCTAGTCAATTTAAGTACAATTTAAGCTGTAACTTACCATATCACTGTTAAGATGTCGAAGTAAGATAGCATTGCCGTACAGCAAAGTTCTGTGTCCAGAACCAGTGCCTTTTCCCTGAAAATAAAATATATGTTTCAATATTTTAACAAAAAAAATGTTAGTTTTTTTTGTATTCGACGAATAAAATTTGTACTAATAAAATGACATATTGGTTCTTTACAAAAATGAAAATTAATTATGTTATTTTAGTTAATATAATACTTATTAATACATAAAATGATCCATAATTGTTACGTAATAAATATTAAAAACTTCTTAAGAGTTTCAAATAATTTAAAATTCAATCCAGAATATAATTGAACATACATTTTTTATTCAATATTATAAAAAAACTTACAATAACATTTGAATAATAAGAATATAATTTTACTTATAGTAGGTAATCAAATTCATGTAAACTATTCTACTAAAAGTCATGCTCAAAACTCTTCATTTTATATTCAAATAAATAAGCCACTTAAGTTATTTTTTTAGGTTTATTAAATATTTGTAAATCAAGCTTGCTCTAATTGCAAAAGTAGGTATGCAAGTATACATACTCACTTTATACTTTAAGAGCACTGCGCAATATACCAATAAGTAATGTTAAAAAATATTGTTCCATTTTTGATAAAATATTATTCAACAATATTTTACCAAAACAACGAACTTTTGTTTCAGCTTATTTATAAGTTAAAATATTTTTGATAGCTATCGATATTATTACTATATCTAAGTCAGGCGTTTGAAGACACCTACCAAGCCTTTAATAGCAAAAAGTTTAAACAAAAAGTTATTCAGCTATTACGGGCTCTATTTTGTGAGAAAACCTGAAAATCTTGGCAAGCGTTAACTTCAAATTGTGTTGCAAACTCTAGAAGCTTGTAAATTTAGATATATCAACGCATATGATGGCTCCATCACCGTTTTAAATCTAAATTATCACTAAGAAGTGATTAGTTAAAGAACAAAATGAGTTGAAACATTGTTAGAGAAATTTTGAATGAAGAAAACCAATTGCAAAAATATGTTTTCGATTTCGTTTCATGCATTTTTACCGAATTTCAGATACTCACTAAGTTTTCTTTGCCCTGGAAAAAACGTAACACATACCAAATATTGGAAATAGTTCATTATTCACATAAGGATGGTGTGAGATTGCCATATTATAAAAAGCTTTCATAATAATAAAATATTATTCGAAATTATAAAAAAAATGGCAAAAACATTTAAAACTTGAAATGAAAATTTTAATGTGCTTTTTCATGAATGTAATATTTAACAAAATCCTTTTATGAAGTAACAAAAACGTTTTTTTGAGAATAAAATTTATTTAATACGTTCTGAACTTTTTTTAAGATAAGAAAAACCAAACGAAATACTTTAATATGACAAACTCGCGCATGTTAAAAACAATATAAATGGTGTACAGAAATAGATTTGCTTTTTAAAATCTTTACAGGTCTTTAATTAGGACAAATAGAGTGGTGATTTAGTTATTAAATACGTTTGAAAATTATTTAAAAAAAAATGTGTAACCAAGTTCTAGGAGTGTTTTATTGTTAATTATACAAGGTTTACATTTAATAATAATTTTATTAATTTGTTTGTACTTACAGTTTCCGATCCGGCAGCTGTTACTAATTCTTGTAGAGCTCTTACTGATAAAGCCTGAATAAATAAAGAATAATAAATAAATACACCCAAAAATTATGGAGTTCTGACCCCACACTAGAATACAAGTTCTGTATCGTGGGTATCAGAAACTCGGAAAGACTTTTCAGTCTCACATACACCTAGACCCGAACCATGTAATCGTGGATTGCACAAACTTTTTTCTTGGTGCGAGGATCGAACCCGCTCTTGTTTTTAAAACTGGTTAGCCAACTGCGTCATGGGGCTGTCATCAATAAGATGATAACTTTTCGCTTGCTTTAAAAATATCGCTAATTTAAAATATTAGAAACTTTGCATTTTTTACAAAACACTGTAAAAATCTAGTTGGAAAAATGGCGAGTAAAGGTTTTTCTCAGGTCAGTTAGGTCCATCAACTCTCAGTAAGCCTTAGCTTATACTTCTCCATAATACGGACAGTAAGTACGGATAGGATGATGATTATGATGTTGAAGAAGTAAAAAAATAAGATGATGATACTGATGATGATCTTAAAGATACACACCTGTTCGATGACAAACACGCACTGCGACAAATCAGGCGGTATGTTCTTGTCGGCGATGTTTTCTAGAAAACAGTGCCGGTTGCCGAACCCCTCGGCGGCCAGACAGACACGTTCTCCCGTAGCTGTGCAGGACAGGCAGACCATGTCTTCCTGTGGGATAAAATACATTTGTGAGAAGAGAAAAGTGACTTGTTAATGACGTATTGCACTGATGTAAATACATCAGTGCAATATGAAATTTCATTGTACGGACAACATTAAAACTAAGGAGTACATATTGATGTGACATTTTTTAAATTTGATATCTAGAACACATTTGAACAATAAGAATTCTTGTCATCCTTGATTTCTGCTATGTTGAAATAGAAAGACCAATTTTGCCAATTGATTTAGCGACACAAACATAAAAATTTATAAGTTATTTATGTGTTTACTTTATAGTTGTTTAAATTACACATTTCATAAATCAATACAATTTCAAGATTTGTGCTGGCTTCCTAACTCTATTCTCCTTATTTCGAAAAGTTCTTACGTATGTCAAGCTAATCAACTAAAGCTCGTATTTGTGACCTCATTCATTACAGACTAATGACCAACAGCAACAGAATTCCACGCTACGCTGAAGCAGCAAAAAATGTAATAAAGTTCGTCGTGCCGGATAACAAACAGAACTAGATCAATGATGCTACTCTTTTGTGTAAAGGGGAAGTTTTCCTCAAGTTTTACTGTATTATTGAAGTTTCATGGAAGAAATGAAAGTGTATTTGAAACTGGTAAATAAGGCTTCGACTGAAATTTGTTGAAATTGCCAGTATTTTAATGCATTTCAATTCAATTTGACATTTACAATTAGAGCACTTAACGTTCATAATTTAAAAATTGGTTGAGTAGAAGACTGCTGCCATAACAAAATCTACAAAATATTAGTCGTTCGATCACACTTTTCATTTTTATAAATAAATAAATAAATACACACCCAACAGTCACATACATAGTCCTGACCCCACACTAAGATACGAGTCTTGTGTCGTGGGTATCAGAAACTACGAGAGACTTTTCGGTCTCACAAACACCCAGACCCGAAACAAATATGTGTGGATCACACAAACATTTGTCTCGGTGCGGGGATCGAACCCGCGGCCGCTCGTTTCGCAAGCTGGTGTCTAGCCAACTGCGCCACGGGGCTGTCATAAAAGCACATACCCAATGGTGGGATGTTTGTTTAATGTATATGGACTGGTAAAGACAGAGTCACAAAAAGTAGCTATATTTCTATATCTACATAAAAATTGTAATAGCTTAAGTCAGTGAATGTAATTGCTCTCACAAATAAACAGAACCGAAAAAAAATATTGTCGATCACGCGATCATTTGTCTCTGTGTCGGTATCGAAACGATAATCATACAAATAAAGCAGAGAAGGCTTGAGATTTTTTCCTAGGATTTGAAAAAAGCGTTTGTTATCACTATCCTTTGTAAAATTCTATTTCAACTGGTCGAAGTGAATAAAATTCGATCTGCCCTTTGTAGAGTTTATTATTCTTCGTGAGTGTGCAATTACACTGTCAATATTAAGTTACTTCATCGCGTCCTAATCCAATGTCTTTACTTTTACAATGGCGAACGCCTCAGCTTGTTTTTTCCTAGACTTTTTATTAATTTTCAACTACCTCAATATTCCGACCGTTGAGTTGCATGGAATTAATTTTAAATGTTACAAAGTAAATAATGTTGTCCTTAAATATTTATTTTCATTATATTTAAGGTATGTATTATTTGTTTAGAATTATAAAATATAGTCATTTATTTAATGTCATGAACATTAAAACCTGTGACCCTTTACTCGTTTTACAAAATCGCCCAACTAATAAAACTACAATTTCCCGAAATACAACTACCACGATCAATGAATTCATCTAACAGTATCAACATAACTCAGTCCGTTTGTACAGCCACTCGCACACATTTCCTTTTCAATTTAGCTGCACAATGAACTTTTCCGTCTATTCGCAGCAATCGCTTCAATCGGGAGTTTTAATTCAGCCCTGACATTTACTCCTATAAATGTAGTTGAGGTTAGTTCTTATATTTATTTAATGTAGAATGTATAGGACATTTTCAAGAAGTATTGTGGTTTTTTATTTGTGTTTATTTATTATTTGTATTTAATCACCCTTAATCTACCGTTTCTGTCTAGGATACTTGACTAAACGCTTAAAAAATATAAGAACCTTTTTGGTGGCTAACTCACGATGTGTTTTCTTCACCTCAAAAGTGCGTAATTATTTAATATAAATATACACATAACTTCGAAAAGTCAGAGCTGTTCAAAGGGCTGGACTCTCGATGGCGCCTTAAAACTTTTACTACTGATTTCTTGTATGCAAAGGATAGTAATAGATTTATTAAATAAATAGTATGTTTTTATGTCTACGATAGTTTGAGGGCGTTAGTTTTTAGTTAGATTTGCTGCAAATAAAGTGCCGATTAGAAGAAACTTGATTAAGGTTGAAATTGGGTTTTATTCAATATTTTGGTAGTTATACGGACTTAGAAGAATATTCCATCAGCCAACATAATATCAGCCTAATCATTACTTGAATTGAAATTCATAAGTACACGTAATTCTCATTAATCCCTAAAGGCTTTGTCCGTTAATTAAAAACCAATCCCCTCATTTTTCATTAAGCCCCAACTTTCCCCCTTATTGGAAAGCAATAATTTGTTTCTACCCACTGTTTTGTTTTCAGTTGACTGGCGATCGTTTATATTGTCCAAAACGCATGTAATCAACTGCTTATTCTTTTTCATTAAAAATAAATATTTAATTTCCATATAAATACGCTTATTTATATAGTAATTTTATGTTTCCACTTATACATTACAGTATATTAATGTTATTTTCAATCTAGTCGATATTTTCGTTTTGGTTTTAGTTGCCGATTAGATAAGTTGAACATTCTATAATAGTCTGGTTATGATCACATAAATGATAAAAGTTTATCGTATCTTAAATGTTCATGGGTTTGGTAAACAATTTGGATATGGTTATTTGGTTATTCCATTCCATTCGAACTTGCACTAGGCCAGCGTGCTGGACTAAGGCCAAACCTTGCTGTGCTATAGTTGAAGTCAATGCATTGCATAACTGCTGATGATGATTCAATAACATTTTTTTATCGCAGTGCGGTCTAATTCCGCAACTCCTTTCAGTTTTGCTTAATTAGTGAGCGCCTATTCGAACGATCCAAAGAATTTGCTTTATTTTTGATTTGAGTTGCTCAATTATTCATGTTTGCATGAATTCTCTCCTTTATTCGCAAATAGCACGTTGAAAAAACTTAGTAGAATATCCTCTTGCGCCAAATTTAGCTTTTATCAATCTCATTCACTATATGAAAAGTTGCTCAATATTGTTTTTACAACAAACAACAACAACATACCTCACGCCTATATTCCCCGAAGGGGTAGGCAGAGATGCATTTCTGCACCCTCATTTCGCCAGGTATGTTTCAGTCCCACGTAATAGGGGGCGAGCCTATTGCCGTTTTTCGGGCACATTTCCAGACTCCGTGCTGTTACTGAGAATTTCCTAATTGAAAAACCCAATAATACTTTGCCCGACCCAGGAATCGACCCCAAGACCTCTAGATCGCGCGGCACATTCATGTACCGCGAGACCATTAGGAAGTCTCATTCACTATATGAAAAGTTGCCTAACATTGTTTATTTTACCGCTATCTACACTGGCTATTACGTACCTCTATCACTTAAATACTTAAGTTATTAAATAATTAAATACGGTAAGATATGGTAGGCTCAAAGCAATAAAACCGAGACAATAAACTTTTAAGTCCAATTTCCTTATACTAACAAAGATAGTTGACCAAGTACTTTGATAGTATCGCCGCCTTAGATCTTTCGGGAAAATTCACCCTTATTTGTAATTTATCTTGGTAAAATACCTACGATCACCAAGTATTTTAGTGTTAATTTGGATTTGTATGAGGTATACATATCGCACGCTTAATAATATAGGGACCTAATTCAAAAAGCCGAGTCTAAGGTAAGTAAATTGGAAAAAGAGTGTTACTTCGTCAAATATATTTTGTAGAAAACATATAAAAAATTATTATGTTTAAAAAATATGTGTACTAAATAGTTACATAACATACATTACAATTTTATTATTTAATCCGAATATATTTAATCACAAAGTGAATGAAGGTGAAAATACAACATTTTGAATTAGGTCACTATATTTTTAAGCGTGCGATATGTACATAGATCATAAGTGACCTATTCTATTCCGAACCTGGAAAAAAAACAAAAACCTATAGTAAAAAAGAAACAACCCTTCTATATTCATTAGTCTATTAAGAGTTCAGTTTCATTGGATGACATAGCACTTCCTTTTCAATTCGCTTGCATGCAGGTGTGAATCCAGGGTTGAACCGAGAAACCATAAGTTATAAGGATTTTGTGTGATTCATCACATCATCATATTTATATCATACCAAGATCTTTTGTTGTTTGAAATTATTTTAAACGTTGAAGTAGTACGCTTTTCTTATAACAGCCCACATTTAATACATAATATACGTGGCTCAGTTGACTAGACACCAGCTTGCAAAACCAGAGGCCGTGAGTTCGATCCCGTACTGAGACAACTCTCATAGTCTCTTATGCCCACGACACAGGACTTGTATCCCTCTGTGAGATCAAAACTATGTATGTGACTGTCGGACCTCATATCATATATAATAATATTTGACCTCATATCAGAAATGCAAGTTTTTGACTATCATGGTCAGTATGAAAAATACAGGAAAATTTGTTAAAATAGAAAGTTTATCCTAGGCCCGCTCCTGTACTTTATAAAACATGGCGCTTTCAACAAAGGCTACCAGTTGTAGGGATGATTCTCCTGTATTCGCATGGTTGGCACTTTTTAAATAACTTTAAAATCATGGAAGTTACATAAAGTTCTAATATATAGATACTGCTTTTTACTGAGATTCAAGTAAAATACTGCTATGTAGTAGGACGTTTAATGAATGAACTAAAGACTAGACCGTCACCGATTTTCTTTAAATTTTTTCCTTTCTAAAAATTTACTAATGAAAACATCAATAGGTACACTTTACCCTACATTTTAACTACAAAATCAAAACTCACCCCATTTGAATTGCATTTGATCCCTGGTATAAACAAAATAAATAATACCCGAAATACATAGTCCTGATCCCATGAGTAAGTCCTGTATTGTTGGTACCAAAAACTAGGAGACCCTTCTCGGTCTCAGGAAAATCCAGAACCGAGACAAATATATTTTTGTGGATTACACAAACTATCGTTTATAAAGCCGATGTTTATCCAAATTCGCCCCGCTTCGCCTTTGCTGTCAACGAAGAACTATTTTTTTTCAACTACATGCAAGACTTAGGAGTACAACCCTAGTTCTAAGCGAGCGAAGGCGACCAATTATCGGGTTCCGTCCACGCAGAAAGCTCGTTTCATTTAATCTATTTTTCGCAAAATTGGATTTTCATTTCAAAACCTTTTGAAAGTGCCGTTTTGTTCCCTTTATTTTACACGCTCTAATAAATTTTAGAGATGCTTATAGATTATTGATACCCAATTTTAGCGGCCGGGTGTTTGTAAGAGCGAAGAGTCTCTCGTAGTTTCTGATACCCACGACAAGACTTGTATCTTAGTGTGGGATCGGAACTATGTATAACTGTTGGATATATTCATTTTGGTATTTTTCTTATTTTATATTTTGAATTAGCAATCTTCATCAACCCATATACGCCCACTGCTGAGCACGGGTCTCCTCTACCATTGAGAGGGTTTAGGCCATAGTCCGCCACGCTGGCCTAGTGCGGGTTGGCGGACTACACACCTAAGAAATTCCTAAGAACTTTTTGGTGTGCAGGTTTCATCACGATGTTTTCCTTCACCGTTAAAGCAAGTGATAATTCAATTTGAATACACACATAACTTCGAAAACTCAGAGGTGTGTGCCTGGGGTTCGAACCCGCGACCGGCGAGATTCTCGACCGCGCGCCTAAACCTCGAGGCCATCACTGCTTAATGCCTTTTAGCTTTAATGCCTAGCCATCAATTTATTTTTAAACATTATTGACTAACTCTTAATCAATATAAGCAAAACCAAGCAAAAATCACTTAAACCATAAAATAATTATTAAATTCCAAGACGTATTAGACTTGATTATTATTAATTTACTTGGGAGCTTAATAACACCACTTCGTGGCAAACTGATAAATATTTAACAAGACTATTTCCGTAGCCGAAGTCTATTAATCAAAAGGTCAGGAGGTCGAGCCTAATGTTTATTTTATTGAAGCAAATAGAATTTAATGGAGACATACCTTTCGTAGTCAGTAACATATGGGTTAGAACTTAGATATTTTATAAGAAAACTGCCTATGAGAAGTAAACGGCTTTTGACAAATAAAATCTGGATTCAGTTCTTGTTTTAGATAAAATATAATTTTTAATCTTTCTCATAGAGAAAAAATTATGGAAACATAGCGTTTTGGCTTTGGCTTTACGTGCCTGGGCATTAACTACAAATTTTTCACAATGAATTATCACTCGCTGTAACGGTAAAATAATTTAAACTAAGGTGAAATAGCTTGTTAAATATCTCTGCCTATCCCCTTGAATTCAAGATTGAGAGTGCATTTCATAATACTACATAAAGTCATAACCCTAATCTATTATTACTTTCTGATTCATCCCTGGGAATTGGCAGTCGCATAGACAAAAATACCTTCTATATTATACTCAGTCTATTCATAGACAATATCGTACGATGTGACATTGTGTTGAATCTACACAATATATTTCTTTTTCTTCTTCTTCTTCATCAACCCATATACGCCCACTGCTGAGCACGGGTCTCCTCTACCATTGAGAGGGTTAAGGCCATAGTCCACCACGCTGGCCTAGTGCGGGTTGGCGGACTACACACCTAAGAAATTCCTAAGAACTCTTAGGTGTGCAGGTTTCATCACGATGTTTTCCTTCACCGTTAAAACACGTGATAATTCAATTTGAATACACACATAACTTCGAAAAGTCAGAGGTGTGTGCCTGGGGTTCGAACCCGCGACCGCCGAGATTCTCGACCTACGATATTTCTACGTTAGACTTTCTTCATAACAATAACATCATATAACACACTAAGTTACAAGTCACGTGTCCTGGATTGGAAACTACAAGAGACTTTTCTGTGTCTAAAACATTCAAAATTGAAACAAATACTTTAGCTTCACATTTTTCTTGGCGTGTTAATAGAATCTCCAGATTTATGTTTTAATTAAATAAATGAAAACACCCAAAGAACACACATACTCCTGACCCCACATTAAGATACGAGTCTTGTATCGTGGGCATCAGAAACTATGAGAGACTTCGTTCCCACAAACACCCAGACCCGAAGCAAATATTTGTGGGTCACACAAACATTTCACTCGGTGCGGGGATCGAACCCGCGGCCGCTCGTTTCGCAAGCTGGTTTACAATGAGACTGTAAAGTTGAATCTGATACATTTTAAATTTCATCATCATCATCATCATTAGCAGCCAATTGTTGTCCACTGCTGGACATAGGCCTCCCCCAATGACTTCCACCGGGAACGGTCGGAAGCCTCCTGCAGCCAGCGACGTCCCGCGACCTTGACAAGGTCATCGGACCACCTTGTTGGGGGACGTCCCACGCTGCGCTTTCCCGTTCGTGGCCTCCACTGGAGAACTTTTTGGCCCCATCGGCCATCAGTTCTCCGCGCCATGTGGCCGGCCCATTGCCACTTCAACGAGCTAATCCGTTGGGCTATGTCGGTTACTTTAGTTCTCCTACGGATCTCCTCATTTCTGATTCGATCACGTAGGGAAACCCCGAGCATAGCCCTCTCCATAGCTCGTTGAGTGACCCTGAGCCGACCCATGACGCCTTTAGTGAGAGGCCACGTCTCAGTGCCATATGTCATCACTGGTAACACACAACTATTGAAGACTTTCGTCTTCAGGCACTGAGGTATATTGGACGAGAAGACGTCTCCTAACTTTCCGAACGCTGCCCAACCGAGTTGGATTCGACGATTGACCTCTCTCTCGAAGTTGGACCTGCCTAACCGGACCACTTGTCCCAAATAGACATATTCGTATTTTAAATTTATCGTAAATTAATTGACAATAATTCCAGGCTGTAACTTTGCGTCGCGGCGTAAATTTTAAATCAGACGTAATTGCGAGCGACTCTCATTGAATATTTAATTATGAGACATCACAAAAAGACTAACAAATTGATTAAATTGCGGATGAAAGAGATTTGTTAAATAGTATGGATTGTACTTAATTTACATACATAATATTATATATGTACCTCCAAACTCGTCACTTACGCTTAAGTGCTATATAATTCCTTTTTTACGGTTCCGTGTCCTAACGGTAAAACGAGACCTATTACTAGGACTTCAATATCCGTCTATCAATCCGATTAACAAAAACTTTCCAATAAATAATTGATAAATGTACCCAACAGTTATATACATAGTGCTGACCCTAAATTAAGATATGAGTTTTGTGTAGAGTACCAGAAACTACCAGACTTTTCGATTTCATAAACACCCAAAACAAATATTTGTGGATGACACAAACATCTGTCTCGGTGCGGGGATCGAACCCGCGTATCGTTTCACAAGTCGTCGTATCTATCCTACTATGCCATAGGATAGCCATAAATCTTAAGAATAAAAGAACAAAAGTATATTTAAACAAAACTTTCTTCATTGTTACATTTTAATCTCCCATAAGACTGAAGATAAGACCATTTTACAGAAAGCTGTGAGTGAAAATTTTATCCTTACAGACTCGCTTAATGCGACTTTTCCTGCTGTACGACTGGGGAATTAGGGTTGCCACTTTCGCAACAAAGTTTATATATCTTTATAGAATTCACTTATTGTTTTTGACAGCCATTGTGAGGAAGTTGGCTTAGGATTATGTGTAAAGTATATACTTTAAATATATGTTTATATACACTATTGTCGCAAACTATAGTAGGCTTACAGTCCTTCGCAATTCGCCCAGATTATTTAAAATACCTACCAAAAATGACTACCAGTTCTAAAATTGTGCTGAGGAATGAATAAGACACCACAACGCAAATAGTATTAAAAAATCATGTTAATTTAAAATCATTTATTTCGTAACGACACCCCTAGTAAATCCAACGTTTAGATATCTTTTAAGATCTTCCTTGATTAAAAGATAAAAATAATAAACGCAAAAATATTTCTTTTCTATAGGAGAATTAAGTAATATTCATTTACCTCAACAACTTTTTGAGTCCCTTGCAGTCCGGATTCAGGCCCGGGCACAGTACTGTTTCCGCTCTTCTCAAAGTGACTGGCGATATTAGGGCTGGCATGGAAAAGTCCATGGTTACTGTTTTGGCTCTAATAGACTTTTCCAATGCCTTTAATACTGTCAGTCACGAAATCCTTTTAGCTATCCTTTCCTCCCTTATGATATCGCCTGAGGCACTGGACTGGTTCTCATCCTATCTTCAGGGACGTCAGCAATCGGTGCGTCTTGATGACTTGTCGTCAAATTGGCGCAACCTAGATTCTGGCGTTCCTCAAGGCGGTATACTCTCTCCCTTGTTATTTTCTATTTTTATCAATCGTATTACCTTAGACCTTCAATGTGCGTATCACCTGTATGCCGATGACTTGCAAATTTACTCCCAAGCAAGCGTCGACTGTGTGTCTTCTGCTATTGATGCGGTTAACAGTGATCTGGCTCGCATCAAGGAATGGTCCGACAATTATGGCTTGTCCGTCAACCCATCTAAATGTCAAGCCATAATTGTTGGCAGCCCAAGGTTGATAGCTAGATTGGACACAATTTCACTTCCGCCCGTAGTTTTTAACAGTTGTGTCATTGACTGGTCATCAGCCGTTAAGGACCTTGGCTTATATATAGACTCAACTCTGACCTGGCGAGTCCAGGTCACTGCGGTATGCCAGAAAGTTACTAATTCTCTTCGCGCTTTATATCGCTTAAAGAATTTTCTGCCTTTCAAGACCAAAGCGATGCTTGTGCAGACTTTGATTTTCCCTATAATCGACTATGGTGATGTGTGCTATTTCGATCTGAATGCAGAATACCTCAATAAACTCGACCGTCTTCTTAATAACTGCATTCGATTCATTTTTAACCTTCGTAAATTTGATCATGTGTCCAGTTTCCGCCTCCAATTAAAATGGTTGCCTATCCGTGAACGTCGTTCTCTCCGTGCTCTTACTACCCTATTTTCTATTCTCAACTCTCCTTCTTCACCCTCCTACTTAACTCCCCACTTTCAGTACCTGGGTAGCAACCATTCTAGAAATCTACGCTCCTCAAGTAATCTCCTCCTTAAGTGTCCCCCCCACACCTCCGATATTGTCCACTCTTCCTTTTTCATCCAAGCCATTCTCCTATGGAATGCACTCCCCCTCGAAGTCAGGGCGGCTACAACCCGATTGGCATTTAAAATAAAAGTTCGGCAGTTGTTTTCCAATGAAATTTCTAAATAATATGAGTGTTGAATGACTTTTATTTCACCTTTCGTCTGTTTATGTATTTATCTATGTATATATTATTATTCTGTATATTATAATACTATATAGGTGTATGTGTTTGTATGTAATATTTATTTATTTAATAATATATATATATATATATATTATAGATTTTGCTTATTTATAGCAGTTTCTTTTCCTCCTTTTTGTTGTTTGTTTAATCTTTTTTTATTTATACACCTACCTTTAATCTCTGCATCACCCTAAGGTTGACGGTAAGAGAATGCCTCTGGCATTATGTCCGCCTTTATACAATATGTGTAAAAAGTGTAAATAAAATAAATAAATATTTTACTTAAACAGAGTATCTGACGCCTTACTTTATGATTTATTTTTATATGATCCTACCTATTGTATAATGTCGTGGGATTGATTATAAGGCGTGCAGACGGAACAAAATCTAGTTATAGGTTTAAATCCCAAGTATACAACTCCATACAACATACTTTCTCTTATAGCGTAAAATTTGAGTCGAAATAAAATCTTTTGGTGTTTACTTTGCTCCAAGAACTCGTCGTCAAAAAGGCTTGACGATTTGGTGTGTTTGTTTATATATTCGTAAAAATTATGAGAGGCTTAGCGGGGTCGAGACAAAATCTTGGCGGTCAAATACAAATCTATGTATCCACATTGAATTATCACGTACCTTAGCGATGAAGGAAAATTACACACCTAAAAATTCTTTCTTAAAAGGAATTTCTTAGAATGGACTACACTAGTAATTTCTTAGTTTTATAGTCTGCCAACTCGCAGTAGTCACCACAGTAGACTAAGGCTTAACTCTACCACATAGGAGGCCCATATCCAGTAATGGGACTTATATAATAACATATCTGTATGTATGTATATCTTGGATAATTCCTTTCTGAGCTCGATAGCGTAATTTTAAATAAAAAGTAAACTTACCGTACGCAAGAATGAAACATCATCTTGCTCACTTGCTCCCCCCTCAGCTTCCGCCATATTGGATTTTTATTTCACTCGTGTGTGAAATAATTTACTATACTGCCATTCCTTTTGAAATATTCCACTGAAACAATGAAATGACAAATTAAGTATTTTATATAAATTGTCATATACTTAGATGGTTAGACTCTTGTGGTCACGCGACATAAATTTGTACCGCGCGATCTAGAGGCCCTGGGTTCGATGCCGGGGTTGAACAAAGTGCTATTAGGAATGTGCCTAAAATACTTCAATATATAACCGAATATGTATCTACATAAAAATAAAACGATAAAAACATTGTGTTTGTTTGGTTAAATGAGCTTGATTTTTATTATTATTTGATAAAGCCGCCTCTTGATTTCTTTCTAATTTGTTAAGTTTCGTCATTATATTTTGTGTATATACAAAAAAGATTAAATAAATAAATTCTATTGTACTGAATCGCCCATTTTTCGAATACCCTTTATACTATCTTACCATAACAAAAAGATCGTTTATAAAAATCAGGAAATAAATATTTTTGGCGTAAACTTTCACATAAGGACAAGCAACAACTCAAATCTTATCACAATTTCAAACTTACTATGTTTGGTGGTAAAATTTGAATAGTATTTAAGGACCCTTGTAAGATAGACCCCGTTTAGTTGCAAACTAGGTCACTGGGCGGTTTGGTAAGGCTGTAGTTTCCGTAATGGGAAACTTAACGCGTTGTTTACGCAAGTAGGGTTCTTGGTAAACTATTTGGGATATCTTTTAGTTGATGCTGATAATCTGTTGGGCAAATGGATCAGGCTGTGAAAGCATTTGTTGTGGGTTCGATATTACTGATAAACAAAATAATGATGTGATCTAAAAATATTGATTTTAAGTGTTTATGAATTTGAAAATGTGTTGATAGAACAGTAGTTTTCTCGTGATATTTATTTTTTAGAAAATAAGTAGATTTACATTAATATTTATAGCTTTAAATGCTAATTTCTCAATGGTAGAGGAGACCCGTGCTCAGCTGTGGGCGTATATGGGTTGATGAAGAAGAAGATGTATAGCTTATCAACAAATGCTATAAGTCGGATGACAGATGAAAACCTATTTTTTTATTAGAAATAAAAGTTAGCCAATATTCTTTACAAAGTCCCAACTATCTGCATAATAAAAATCATCAAAACCGTTTTAACAGTTTTACGCTTATAAGCCTCACAATCGGACTTACCAATCAGCATAATTAAGATTTTATAAGTCAAACTTATATGCATAAAACTACAAGGTCAAAAAGAAATTATAACTTACTAAAATGATTTAATCACGCCATTTCCTCAACAAATGTGTTTTATAAAATCCACGATCGGCAGATAAAAATCTTACACTGCGCTAAACAAACGTAGTAAGTCCAACAGGTTGGGTTTGAAAACTTAAGGGTTTATCAGTAGATTGACAGCCCCGTGGCGCAGTTGGCTAGACACCAGCTTGCGAAACGAGCGGCCGCGGGTTCGATCCCCGCACCGAGACAAATGTTTGTGTGATCCACAAATATTTGTTTCGGGTCTGGGTGTTTGTGAGACCGAAAAGTCTCTCGTAGTTTCTGATACCCACGACACAAGACTCGTATCTTAGTGTGGGGTCAGGACTATGTATGTGACTGTTGGGTGTATTTATTTATTTATTTAAGGGTAACCAGTCAAGAACTGACCTTGAGAACGCAACGATTAAACAAAGCAACGCGATACACTCGTAGGTTCTTGTTGTGGTTACGTACTTAATTAATTTTTTTGGGAGAAGAACTATAATTAATTAGTTAAAAAATGTTTTAATGTAAGGTTGCGTTTGTTTATTACGTTTTTACGTAGATCTTTCTTAAATTATGGCATGTCCATTAAAGGGGTATACGGTGTAGTAATTCTACACCTTTGTCTGGCTTGTTGTGTTTCTTAAATTATTTTTCTTCTTTATCAACCCATATACGCCCACTGCTGAGCACGGGTCTCCTCTACAATTGAGAGCGTTTAGGCCATAGTCCACCACGCTGGCCTAGTGCGGGTTCTTAAATTCATAATACGAGTAGAAGACTTTCATGCAAATTTTACCGTTTCTGTACTGCTGGAATCAAACCCTCTTAGCTCTATATCTAACTATGCGATAAAAATTGAACTACGAGTATATAAACAAAATTCAACAGGTTACGACCGAAAAATCTTAAGCCATTTCACGTAATATGGGACAACAGCTTAAACCTCACTTCTGTAACTTCCAAGGGCGCAATTTCGCATTCCGCTGTCTTATTCAACACGTTGTAACTAAACAACTTCACAGTTAAAGGTGAGTGTCCACTGCACTTTTTGTCAAGTGCAATTTTCTAAACAACGATCTCTATACATTTTAATGCGAAAATGTCAACTTGATCTAGACAAGTAGTATTGACAATGGCTGAGGAGCTAAGCCAAGTCGAGGGTGCCGAAAACTCACAAGCACATAAGTATTTGCTCATCTTCGGTGCATTAAAATTTGTTTTTATTTGGAGGATGGGATCAACCCTAGTATTATTTTGGTCAAGTCAAGATACTGCTTTAAGTTTTGAGTAAAATATTTGCACCTAAAATATTTATGTTTAAACATTCAATCTATCGGTCCTAACTCCTGTACCTCAGGATCAATTATGAAACGCAAAGTATTGACGCTATGAACTGAGACTCAACTCTAAGGGAACCTAATTTGTCACGATCCTGGAATGGAATTAATCAGAAACAACATACAGGAGTTGGAAAGCAATACAATTAATCTAGGGGTATTAAATGTTGTACGCATTCAAAACACGGTGTAGTGGGCGCTTAGCATTACAACACGTTAATAAACAGTAGAATAAGGGTCGCGAGGTGTTTTGTCGTCCTTCCCCGAAGGAATACAATTTGGGGATGATATATTTTACGTCTCAACCTCCTTGTATATCCAAGAAAATATGTAGAGGCGAGGTAATATATGTATTTCGATTTAGACGTAATATTTCATGAATATACAAAAACACAAAAGACATAACTGTATCTGGAATTGGAATTTGGCGTATTGATGCAATTGTAAAGTCAAAAATTTTAAGCTGTCTCCGTAATTTTTACCATAGAACAGACGAATAAGACTTGAAAGGTAATGTCAGCATGCCAATTATTTGGATTGCGTATAATGTCAAGACTTTTATAAATGTTTTAAAACAAATAGCAGCACTTCATTTTTGTTTAATTTTGTGAAAAGTATTTTTCTACAACTGCATATAGGACTTCAAAGTTGAAGACTTAGATCTTAGTCAACCCTGGCATAATACTAAAGTTTAAAGACCAACCAATTAGCATAAAACCTTTTACACCTGAACATATTCTTCGTACAAGGTAAAAGAATCCCAGAGGAGATCGTCTTTTGTCTCTGGATTGTAGAGATTTTGCAGGCCTTGTAATAGAACAAAGAAAAGGTAAGTGTGAGCACATACATATTTGTCATGGCCATGTGTCCGACTGTTTGGATGGTCCAACAATATTCATACATATGTATGTATGTATGTAGTTTCATGTGCGATCGTAAAGTCCTAGGTTCATTTCATCATCATCATCATCAACCTATATACGCCCACTGCTGAGCACGGGTCTCCTCTACCATTGAGAGGGTTTAGGTCATATTCCACCACGCTGGTCTAGTGCGGGTTGGCGGACTACTAATTCCTAAGAACTTTTTAGGTGTGCAGGTTTCATCACGATGTTTTCCTTCACCGTTAAAGCAAGTGATAATTCAATTTGAATACACACATAACTTCTAAAAGTCAGAGGTGTGTGACTGGGGTTTGAACCCGCGACCGTCTAGATTCTCGACCGCGTGCCTAAACCTCGAGGCCATCACTGCTTATTAGGTTCATTTACCGAGCTGAAATGTTATTTAGCGTATCCTAAACATAGTGCATAGTCTAGAATTGTGTCGGAAATGCAGCAATAGTCTATGTAAAAAAGATCTGATATACAGCTTCCCAAATATGGTTTCAGAAATCTCTCAAGTCTTTTAAAGATACAACCGTGAAATTACGGTCGTATGTATATTAGCAGATAATAAATTTAAGCAAGTTACTTAACCGAAATCGAAGATTCTGATAGCGTTAATTCATTGTAAAAACTAATCATGAATATTTATTTTTCCAATTCCAACAACATTTTGAAAACTAAATTCCATTTTATTACACAGTAAAATGTAACGGACTTGTGTATAAACTAGCATTTACTTCATTTAAGAGTATACTTTAAAGTGGTTATCTAGAAACGCGTTAACCACTTTTATTAGTTATACTTTATTCTCTTAAAAAGTCTTTTTATCCACATTCTACGAAATGTGCTACGAGCTACGAAACGTAGAGGTCGTAGTGCCCTCGTAGACGCTACGGCGCCGTAGCGTCGTTTTACTGCTAAATTTTAAATTCATACTTCCAAAATAAGCTGTAAAATAGATTAAACTTTCAACTGTATACGTGAGCAGAATAATAACAAATACTTGAGATAATTTATTATGACCCTAATACATTGCCTTGTAGACAGTGTTTTTTGTTTACGACATCTTTAGTTAACGAGCAATGTACAATATAAATTTTATTTTAAATAATAACTAGTATTCATAATTGGAGGCAGTTTTTAGTATGCTTTGGAACCTTATTTACTAAACCGATTTAGATTTATTTCTTATGTAATCAGCGAATTTTTTTTTAATTGTTCATATTATTTGAAATTATTATTTAATTGTTAATATTATTTGATCCGAAACATTTTTAGTTTCTAATAATATCTGATCAAAATAGTTACATTGATTGATTAAATCTATATTCTATTATTTATTTAAGTCATTGTTTACATTTTTAATATAAAGTAGGTATGATATAAAAATTTTAAAAAATAATTTTTAATTTTTTACTACAGATGGCCGGGTCTACGACCCAAGTCACAAGTTAGGCTCCAAGAGTTAGGATCCAACCAATATTTGTTACGAGTCTGGAATAGCACGACAAAAAGTCCAACATTATGTAATTAGTCGTGAAATGTAGATTTTTGTCGTATTGCAGAGGCAAATAATGCTGGCACATTTATTTATTCAAAAAGCTTCCTAAGAAAACCTTGTTACTCCCATTCCGCAGCGATTACAAAAGGCCTAATGCCTTAAATTAAACTCTATTGTTAATTCTCAGAAATTATATCTTCATCCCGCAATGTAAAATATTTCACGGTTCAAATTATTATAGTTATTTTCAACCTTGCTGCAAAGTGATAGAGTGCAATTTTGTATGGGTAGTTTTTCATTACTCCCTCTAGATATGAAACATGTAAAGAACGTCTGAAATTACGCATAAAGATAATATGTAGGGTAGTAAATTGGAGAAATGTTGTTTTTAGGCGGTTTTTGCGAAAGCTGCTCGCGTAGAGGTAGGCCAATTTTACACCTACATTTTCGCAATTCTGTTTTTCCACGTAATAGAGGGTGAAATGTCGTATTACAGGTACTTATCCAGGCTTCATTCTGCTACTGATAATATCCTAAAATTCTATAACAATACACCCGGGAATCGAACCAGTGGCTTCTAGGTCTCACAGTATAAACATTACCAAGCGACCACGAAACAATCTGACTGTCTGACTATTATATCGAAGAAGATATAATCATCATCGTCAGCCGAAAGACACACATTATTATATTCAAAGTCAAAGTCAAATCATCTTCATTCAAATAGACTTTTACAAGTACTTTTGAATCGTCATTTTTTCACTCTTTTTAATACTATTTCTTAAAACTAGTGCCGCTTCGAAACGTGTACATAGGACTTCCCCAACATATAACATACGAACAAAATATAACACACAATCATATAAAATATAAACATATGGAAACCTCAGTTCTATAACAGCGTTATACGTCATTCACAGTCACACCCAGATTGTGATATAAAATGAATCGTGTCAAGCCCAGAATTTCGCGCCGGTAAAGTCACGTCAACATGTACATAATAAAAGGGTGTTTTGGGAGTTTTTTGTTTGGTTTATATTTCGAAGAGTTGGAGGAAAAATAAAGGCTTGACTTTGGTTTATTATAGAAATAGAGCTCTTTCGATGATAAGTAATAAAGGTTGTATCCGCAAAGGTGTATCAGTGATGGCCTCGAGGTTTAGGCGCGCGGTCGAGAATCTCGGCGGTCGCGGGTTCAAACCCCAGGCACACACCTCTGACTTTTCGAAAGTTATGTGTGTATTCAAATTGAATTATCACTTGCTTTAACGGTGAAGGAAAACATCGTGATGAAACCTGCACACCTAAAACTTCTTAGGAATTTCTTAGGTGTGTAGTCCGCCAACCCGCACTAGGCCAGCGTGGTGGACTATGGCCTAAAACCCTCTCAATGGTAGAGGAGACCAAAAGCGTTACACGTTAATTTGTAATGTCTAGTTTCATCATCCACTTGCCCTTTTCCCAAGTCTATTTGGGGTCGGCGCAGCATGTTTTTTCCTTCCAAATATCTCTGTCAGCCGTCATGTCTTCAGTCACCCCTTTCTCTTTCATATCACCTCTCACGCATTCCATCCATCTTTTCTTTGGCCTTCCTCTGCTAGCCCATCCTTCGACACTCATACTCATCACTTTTTTTCCAACATACGTTTCATCCCTCCTCATAATATGACCATACCACGACAGACGGTTTCCTTTCAACTTATCTATCACCGGAGCTACTTTCAAACTTCCTCTAACATAGTCATTCCTCACTCTGTCCATTCGTGTCACCCCACACATCCATCGCAACATTCGCATTTCTGCTGCATGCAGTCGCCTTTCGTCCGTCTTCTTCGTAGCCCAACACTCTGATCCATACATGACGACAGGTCTTATGATGGACTTGTATATTTGGCCCTTCAATTTGAGGGGCATTCTCGGGTCACATATTGTGGCTGAGACCTGTCGCCACTTCATCCATCCTGAGTTGATCCTTTGCCTTACATCACGGTCTATGTCCCCGTCACTTTGCATGAGTGACCCAAGGTAGCGAAATTCGGAACAGACTGGTATCGGCATTCCATCAAGTGTGACGGACACAGAACTTGAAAGACCGCCATAGTCACAAAACATATACTGCGTTTTCGTTTTGCTGACTTTAAGGCCAAAATTTTCAAGTCTATGCCGCCACACCTCCAGTCTGTTCTGCACCTCGTGGCCACTCTCTGCCACCAGCACAATGTCGTCAGCAAACAGCATGCACCAGGGTGCCTCTTCCTGTATACCTGCCGTAACGGCATCCATAACCAACAGGAAGAGGTAAGGGCTAAGAGCCGATCCCTGGTGCACACCAACAGCGACATCGAAGCTGGCTGTGAGACCAGCGGCTGTCCTGACTTGGGTTTCACATTTGCGATACATGGCTCGGATCAACTGCAGGTACTTCTCAGGCACACATTTCTTCTTAAGGGCCCACCATACAACTTCACGAGGAACCCGGTCATAAGCCTTTTCGAGGTCAATGAATGCCATATGCAAGTTTTTATGTGCTCGTCTGTATTTTTCGCACAACTGGCGAATTGCAAAAATGGCATCCATTGTCCTACGGCCAGGCATAAAACCGAACTGGTTCCGTGAAACCTCACACTCCTCTCGCAGGCGTCGCTCAATTACTCTCTCCCATATTTTCAGAGTGTGTGACATTAACTTTATTCCCCGATAATTGTTACAATCTTGAACGTCTCCCTTGTTTTTAAAAATGGGCACCAAATAACTGTTGCACCATTCGTCGGGTATCGTATTGTCCAGTAACAGCTTATTGAAGAACAAAGTCAGCCACTTCCACCCTACTACTTGCAAAACCTTCCATACTTCTGCTGGTATTCCATCTGGTCCAACCGCCTTTCCATTCTTCATTCCACATACAGCTCTCTTGACTTCATCCATACTTATATCTCTTACTAACCCCACATTCACTGGTATATCCTCAAGCCGCCTCTCCCAATCATTCTCTTCATTCATTAGTTGTCCAAAATAGGTTCTCCACCTATTTTTAATTTCATCATCATCTGTCAAAATTTCTCCCACTTCATCCCTTATACACTTCATATGCGATACGTCCTTCGCCTTTCGCTCCCTCGCTTTAGCCAGC
The DNA here is from genome assembly GCA_030295005.1 of Cephonodes hylas. Lineage (NCBI taxonomy): Eukaryota > Metazoa > Arthropoda > Insecta > Lepidoptera > Sphingidae > Cephonodes > Cephonodes hylas. Next base: position 4,241,649 of record AP025386.1, on the reverse strand, counting down.
CGGTAGATTTGTTTCTGTCCTTCAGGGCTTTCCAGAGACTTGTATAATATGTCTTGTGCCTTTGCCCTGGCGACAGCTACGGCTTTTTTAGCTCTTTTCTTACATTCATCGTATTCAATCTTCTTTCGGTCTTTCACGCTGACATTTTCCACTTCTACGCTCTGCCATTCCTTAAATTTTTGTTTCTTTTCTTTCAGTACACTCTGCACATCATTCGTCCACCACCATGTATCCTTCTCTCTCATGTATTTACCTTTTGACTCTCCTAACACTTCCTTTCCTACCTTTCTTACACAGTTACTCATTTCCGTCCAACAATCATTCACACTCCAGGTCTGCATATCGCCCATCTTCATTATGTCTTCTATCATTCGTCTCTTAAACTCTTCTGCACAATCATTCTTCTTCAGTACATGCCAATTTATTTTGGATGGGGGTCGGGTATGGGATTTATTTATTTTAACTGTGAATTTGGTGTCCAATACCAATAGACGGTGCTGTGAAACCAATTCCTCGCCAGGTATCACTTTACAGTTTTTCACACAGTTAAAACTGCGGCGCCTGAGGAGGAAGTAGTCTATTTGGGTTCGATGGTGTCCACTTTTGTAAGTTATGAGATGTTCGTCTCTTTTCTTGAACCAGGTATTGGCAACTACCAAATCCAAAGCTAAAGCCGCTTGGAGTATAGCCTCTCCCTCATTATTTCGGGTCCCAATTCCCCATCCTCCATGAATACTTTCATACCCCTGTCTTACTTTCCCTACATGCCCATTAAAATCTCCTCCTATAATTATCTCTTCATTCATATCTACTCCCATCATCGCGCAATCAAATTCCTCCCAAAATCTTTCTTTCTCTACGTCGTCACATCCTACTTGAGGACAATACACACTCATCACACTCAACATCAAATTCTGCACCATCATCCTAACCACAATCATTCTGTCACTTATTCTTTTCACATCTATCACACATTCTTTCAAGTTCTCATCCAGAACAATTCCCACACCATTCTTTTTCCCGTCACTTCCACAGTAATAAAACTTATATCCTTCTCCAATCTCTCTAGCTTTCGTTCCTCTCCACTTTGTCTCTTGCACACAAGCCACATTTATTCTTCTCTTTTTCAACACAGCCGCTAGCTCCCTTGCCCTACCAGTCATCGTCCCTACATTCCAACTTGCATACCTCAATCTCATTTCCCGGGCTTGCGTCTTACATTGCACCCGCCCGGGCTGGTGCAACAACCCTTGCCCATTTCGCACAGGGACCGGGTGCTGCCCCTGCGCGTCGCCTACGGGGTACGCCCTAGCCCTGTCGCCTCGCTTATTATTTTCCATGCTGCATACAGGTTTTGGCTTGTGTTTTACAGCCGGCCGCCTGCCTGACGCCAACCCTCCTCAGGAATATCAGTGTTATAGGAATAGGGGAAGGATAGTGTGTGTGTGTGAATATAGGATATTGGGGTTAAGGACATATGGCCTGAGGTTGAGGATGCTACAGTCACGGATAAGGAAGTAATAGGTGACTGCAACAGCTCGGGGGGCCGAGTTCGCGTACTCGTAGCCCTATTCCATGACTGGCCAGATCACGGAAGGGCATCCCCTGACCATGTCAGACCATTGTAATGTCTAGTTTATAATAGTTTATTGTGGGGTCAGGATATTCTAAATTTTATTGAGTTCCTTCTGTTAAATGAAAATTTAAAGTTTATTGTTTAACGGAATTAAGGCAAGCTGCATTTTCTTGCAACGTAAATTCATAATTAGGAAAGTGCTATTCTTCCAGACTCTTTATTCTTAATAAAAACTTCCTTTAAAAAAAAATAGTACTGTTCTATATAGAAATCAAACCAAAGACTTCACGATCGCTACCTTTTTATATTAGGAGGCCAACGTGACAGTTCACGTAACAACTAGACAACAATGATATAACAAGCAAGACCAATTAAAACTTTCCTCACTGCTGTAAAAGTTATTCGATCTTTGTACTATTACATAGCAAACCTAATACATATATCTTTTGTTATCATTGAACATATTTCAAACATAATATGCTGCTATTAAAAATATGCTTATAAAAGAATCAATAAGACTGCTCTTTTAATCCCACGAAACTGACTGATATCGCGGGACCCAAAACAGAAATATTTTTTTATTCTGCGTAATGATTCCTCTAACTGTCCCTGAATATTCTTATTAAGCCGCCAAAACCCTATTCCTAATGACTAACAATATCAGGAAAACAAAAAACCAGCAATGTGACATAAAATAAACAAAAGAAGAGCCAAATAAGGTTGGAAATAAACAGTATTTTGTATAGGGACATGTGTCGCCACCTGTCTATCACCTGTTCATTCTACAACACGGCCAATGATAAAAATTTCAAACAAAAATGAAGGGTTACTATTGCTCGTCACGCATTTATAAGTCTTGATATTACACGCAACCCGAAATATCAAAAAGAGCCGTGTCAAAAATGATAGTCTAATCGTAGGTTCGGCACGCTCGGTATGCTGACGTACCATTTCTAGTCTCATTCAGCTGTTATATAAACAAATGACTAGCTTTTAAAATTCCTAAGCAAACGAAATTCGCGGTACGAACAATCTATCTACTTGCTTATTCAAGTTCTCGTACAGATAGTAAATTGAGATTAATCGAGTCTGTTGCTTTTTGACCTCGGGGAATTCTCGAGGTTGTCTTTACGTAATTTCGCTTTTAAAACCAGAGCGTTGAACTATTTGTAACATAGACTCATCGTCTGTTCTGCTGGCAAACATTGATATAGCGATAGCGAATAGCCGATAGCGATTAAGGCGTCTTTTGTGACTCTACCTAATTGAATTGTTACCAATACCTTTGTATGAATAAACACTTTTTGAATTGTTTACAATAAAGAATAAATAAATATTCTAGGTAGACTCACGCCAGAAGTCCCGTGAATTTGCAAAATAATGTATGTTAAGCCCCACATTGTAAATTAATTTGGATTTTTAAGCACCACATCCAGATAACTAGTACTAAGAATTTACTAACACTGAACCTAAAAACACTTTATCTGACCCGGAAATCAAATTCGGGACTTTTTAAATGCCCGCTCTATTTTATAGCCCGCGTGAAAGTTAGTTAAAAAGGAAAAATCTAGATTTGAATAATAATGAGTAGCCATCGCGTGTTAACTTTGCTTTAAAATTTAAAATTTTAAAAAGGATTTTGTGTGGGTTTAAAACAACAGTTAGGAGCAATGCGGTTTCAAACAAAGAAAAAAATCCTCTTTTATATTCGCGTGTTGTAATTTCTTTTTTTTTGTTATAAATTTATAAGGTTGCATCGAGGCTAGCATAGTCAATTGGTTGTAGCATCTAAATATAATTATAATTAATTAATTAATTATTCATCATTGTGGGAGATAGTGTAAGATAAACGTCAAAATTTTTATTTTTGACGGGATTTTATTTATCGCCAGAGGGTTTGTTGTCATCTTGGCGATTATCCACCTAAGTTTCCGATCACGGCCTGAATACACTGCATAATATAACATTCCTAAATTAAATACAAATATTAATTTTCCTACAATACCTTTCACTTAGATATTACCGTATCAAGTACACACAATTACGAACACTGAATTATGCGCACGTCTAGACGAAAGACAAACAACAATAAGATAAATTCAACCTCTAGCAAAACTGGACGATATAATGTGAAATGTCGTGAGATAAATCAACGCAAGAACATTCTTATACAACACATATATGTTTCTAAAAGTTTTTAGGAATTATGGTTTTAGTTTTGACATAGTAAGCGAATTTGGAATACTTTTGAAAGGATTTTTAAGATGTGTTTTTGCTACGATTACTTTCAGCCCATATTCGTCCCACAGCTGGGCAAAATATTTTTATTTGTTTTTGTCACCATTACCATTAACCAATGTACTTGTTCGTCCCACTACTGGGCACAGACCGCTTCTACCAATAAGACGTTTTATTATGTGATGGATTTATAAAACGAAATATACGATTAATTTCAATTGCTATAGATTCATTTGAATTTGAATAAGATTTTTTCTTTTATTAACTATTAATTTTGATAACAAACAACATGACGCGTAACCGAAAATCGTGACGATTCGTACTTTTGTTTTTATGTCGATAAAGAAGTTTTACTTTGAAGAAATTGTATGTAGTGAACAGTAAGCATTGCAAGAAGTTTTTTAAACATCCATGTAAATGTATTATGTATATTTAAACCCTGCAAATCTCCTAGACACTTTATACACTTAATAAGAAATCCAGGGCATCCCACGATAAGTCTTCGGCGCATCAACATAAATCCTGGAACGCCGTGGAGCGATCATTTATTCACAACAAATTAGGATTCCGTGGAACTTTGCACACAGCCCGCAAATTTCGCCTCGGAAATGAAGAATTACGGGGAAATTTTCTTGGCCTCAATACATATTGCTTTTACCTTTTTTCTTCCACTTAAATATAATATTATGTTATACGAGTATGTAGTATGTGGAGTATGTGGAGTATATAAGCAGTGATGGCCTCGAGGTTTAGGCGCGCGGTCGAGAATCTCGGCGGTCGCGGGTTCGAACCCCAGGCACACACCTCTGACTTTCCGAAGTTATGTGTGTATTCAAATTGTATTATCACTTGCTTTCTGTGAAGGAAAACATCGTGATGAAACCTGCACACCTAAAAGTTCTTAGGAATTTCTTAGGTGTGTAGTCCGCCAGCCCGCAATAGGCCAGCGTGGTAGACTATGGCCTAAACCCTCTCAATGGTAGAGGAGACCCGTGCTCAGCAGTGGGCGTATATGGGTTGATGATATATAACGTATAACTTTCATCATCATCGTAAACAACAGTCCTGCGTTCCACTCTGGGCACGGGCCTGCTCTGCAACTGAGGGGGTTTAGGCCTCACTCCACCACGCTAGTCTACTGCAAATTGGTGGACTACATTTAATAATAATAATAAATAAATACACCCAACAGTCACATACATAGTCTTGACCCCACACTAAGATACGAGTCTTGTGTCGTGGGTATCAGAAACTACGAGAGACTTTTTCGGTCTCACAAACACCCAGACCCGAAACAAATATTTGTGCATCACACAAACATTTGTCTCGGTGCAGGGATCGAACCCGCGGCCGCTCGTTTCGCAAGCTGGTGTCTAGCCAACTGCGCCACGGGGCTGTCGAATCTCTCACTAAATTTTTAAGCTAAGCAGACTATAAATCATTTGTAATACTTATCTCTACGTCAATACTCTAGATACGTGACCGGCGACAATGAGACGACCTGAACACAAATCGATGGAATTACACCAATGGCAACTGCCACGGCTGATGTTTTGGGACGCTGCCATATTATGTAAAATGTATTCAACCTTAGGTTAATGAATGATTTATTAAACGATCGTATTGACGTGTAGTGTATTCTTTGAAAAGGGGGATACGTGTGCCTTTGAACGAGTCGTCCTGAGTTCAGTTCTTGAAACGTATCATGGTTTAGAATTTATGAATTTGCGTTTAGGATTTGAACTTTTTTTACTATTACTTTTGATACTGGTGCTAAAATGTGTACATTACCGAAAAAGGTTGAGTTATTAAATTTGTTTATTGTATATACTTTTAATAATAATGAAAAATAAATAGAAAGTGCCCAGAATCAATATGTTTCAGGCTCATTTTAAAACTTCGAAAAAACAAAATTACTAAAAACCTCATTTCATTACCACAAGCAAAATACAACTTCAAACTTCCAAATGAATCTATGAATTAAGACATTTAACTGTAAAGTAAATTCAACTGGAGTATAAATTCGAGTAAACTAAAGATCTGGCTGTTATCTTTGTAAACCTTGGGTAGTAGAGATAGTTTAAACCGGTTTATAGCCTCAACGCCGTATCTTAAAATGTTGAACCTTGTTTTATAGCACTTTGTATCAAAAGTTTATCTACAGGATTTTTACTATTTTTATGTACCATTTCTGACAAGTATGTATGTGTATCTAAAAGGTTGGGAAGAACTGTATTTTCAACACACACCAGGAAGAAATGAATTTTAATGTTTAAAAACCAAAAAATACAAAAATCTCTTGCTGTACTGGGAATCAAACCCGAAAACGGAAACCTTTCGCTAGCACTCGTAAATTAATCCCAAAATTATGATAATATTCCAGTGAAGATTTCCGAAATAAAATCAAAAATGTTTCTATTGCATTGCATAAATTATGCTTCTATTGCACTTTTTAATATAAATAAACAAATCTTCCCACGAAGCAAAAATAAATATTCTACGATAGTTTTCAGTCCACTTCTAGCTACATTCCCACCCTTCCATAAATAATAAGATCGAATCGAAACCGTCGTCTAGGCTTGGGGAAATCCATTGTGGTGTCTTCATAATGGGCGGTAACAAAAGCCGATAAAGTTTAACGCAAAGGTGATTCAGGCATAACGTGTAGGAAAGATAAAAGACTATATCTATCGTAGGCAAAGAACAGCTGGATAAGATTAGAAGAGAAAAAGTCGGTATTTTGTATGGGGATATGTCGCCGCTTGTCTGTCGCCTGTTCATTCTACTACGATCACACGACCTATGATAAAAATTTCAAATAAAATACATAATGATATCGGTTGTCACACATTATGTAAGTCTTGACGTTACACGCAACCCGAATTAGTAAGAAGCAGCCGTGCCAAACATATGATAGTGTAGTCGGTTCGGCACGCTCGGCATGCTGACATTTCCTTTCTAGTTTGATTCAACTGTTCTGTAATTGCGAGACTTTCTTAGGATAAAAAAGGTGTACGAGATTAAAATAATAAGGCTATTTTATTAATTTTTCTATTTTGAAATGGCAAATCATAATTTTATCAATTTATATATTGTAATACTTTAAAAATGTTATCGAAAAAAGAACAATATCTAAAAAAATCTTTCTAATAGCAAAATAATCCTTAAATAAAGAAATTTACTTTTACCCCAGCCGTTTCTACTAAGCTATATACCATAACATTTTACGACGCTTTTTATTGGACTCGGAACAACATTTCCGCGCGTGGATCGACGGTAATGAAGATAACTTCCAACCCAGTTTTTTTCTTTTCGCACCAGTAATTTTCGGCAATATAACTATACCTCATCATTATTAGCCCACATACGTCCCACCGCTGGGCACGGGCCTACTCTACCATCGAGAGGGTTTAGGCCTTAGTCCGACATGCTGGCCTAGTGCAGGATGGCAGAATACATACCAAAGAAATTCCTAAGAACTTTCAGGTGTGCAGGTCTCATCACGATATTTTCCTTCACCGGTAAAGCAAGTGATTATACATTGCGAATACATTCATAACTTTCGAAAGATTTATTAAGCTGCATAAATTGTAGACTACTATGTGTGTGAGCAATACATATAGCTACAATATGGACGCATTTCGTTCTAAATATAAGTTAAATGCAGATGCACAAACTATAATATGTTGCATTCAATCTAAAATTATCTGCTACTATATTGCTGATGCCTCGCTCGCTGATGATTTGACTGCCTCGTGGTCTCGTGGTACAAGTATGTGCCGTGCGATCTAGAGGTCCTGAGTTCGATTCCCGGGTCGGGAAAAGTGATATTGGGTTTTCCCATTAGGAAATTCTTAGTAGCAGCACGGAGTCTGGAAATGTGACCGAAAAACGGCAATAGGCTCGCCCCCTATTACGTGGGACTGATACATACCTGGCGAAATGTGGGTGCAGAAATGCATCTTTGCCTACCCCTTCGGGGAATATAGGCGTGAGGTATGAGGTATATTGCTGATGCAGGAATCTCAAATACACACGCACGCCTGTTTTCATGAAAGGGGTAGGCAAGGAATGACTTTTGTAACCTGTATAGCCTATTGTTGTTGTTATCTAGTCCCACGTAATAAGGGGTGAGCCCGAGCCTCTTGCCATTTATCAGGCACATTTCTAGACTCAATCCTACTAAAAAAATTCTAATAAATAACCAATATTTTACCCTATACGAGGCTTGACTACTTCAAGGTTAAGAAATCTCAAGATCGCCACACATTTATAGTACGAAATATTAGGCAGTCATGAAATAAAGTAAAGTTTATATTAAAAAATATTGGTTTAAAACACGTAAATAGTACGAAAAAATATGCTGAGATCTATCTGACTAATCTTGTGGTGTCACGTACATATTAGTATTCTCTTATGTCATAAATAGGTAAAGTTATGATACACAAATTCTCTAGAGAGCGAAGTTGGAATATTATATCAGGCTTGGGGTAAATCAGAAACCTTGAATATGTAGTGTGTTTTATTTTGTTCTTCGACATTTTATTCCTGAAGTAGTGGGGAGATCTATATTTCTACACAAACGTATCGCTAGGAGATTTTGCCTAAAAGTGCAACTTTTCATTTTAAAATTTTGACTAGGTTAATATCCCAAAAAACAGTTCGTTTAAGAGAAAATTGGATCCGATACATTGTGATCGCACACAAGGCAGTCTTTTTCATCACCATCATCACCTCCACATGAAATATTCTTAGGATTTATCAGATCACAGTAGGCCAGTGTGGTGCTTAAACCCTCTGAAAGACAAAGGAGCCCAATGCCCAGCAGTAAGATGGTGATTATGATGACCATGTTGATATCCAAACAACGATGGTCGATCTATGATGTCTGTTATCACACCCATCAATGACTCCAATACTAAAAAGGCAGTCATGCAGTTCTGAGCAATATTTAATAAAATAAACCAACATGAAACATGTGACATTTACTGACCCCGTCCGAGCAATGTAATTCATTTTCAGTATGACGTAAGCACTGCATATGTTGCCGTAGGCGTTTTATACAAACAAGCAGTATTTTTAAGTACGCATTTATTGGAGTAATGTATATTTTGAGTGTGACGCATTAGATGTGAATGTAAGACGAGGTATCGCTGATAAAATATACCTAGAAAAATACTTGTATGTTCTATAAAAATTGCTTCAAACCTGGGTGTTGAGGGGACCTAGATTCTCTCATCATCATCATCATCATCAACAGCCCTTAATTCGTCCACTGCTGGACATAGGCCTCTCTTATGGCACGCCACTGGGGTCGATCTTCGGCTCTCCTCATCCAACCGCTGCCAGCCACCTTGCGGAGATATATATATATCCGTAAGATTCTCTCATGACAAAATAATTCTATCTAAATATTCGATATGAAATATGTATGGCATGTTTGTACAAGGTACACACATACATGCATACATAACCTCACACTTGTACTCGTATTCCCTGAAGGGGTAAGTAGAGGTGAATTTCTGCACCCACATTTCGCCAGTATGTATCAATCCTCGTAAAAGAGAGCGAGCCTTTTGTTGTTCTTCAATTTAGATTTAATAGATTGCTAAGCCAGTACTGCGAATTCATACAGTAAAATCAAATCGCAAATCTCTCATACCCATGTCCTCGCAAATACTCTACAATGTATTTATTCAAATAATTTATACCCCTATGTTTCTAGACCTACAAAACTACACAAATACTTCTTGTAAAGGTTTCCGCACGAAGAATGGGGTAACTCAGAACCGCTGAGTTTTCAAGTGGGGCTCGACTAAGTTTAGCATACCTTTGTCTTCAGTTGGAATTTCTAGTAGTTTTGCGCCTGTGGCTTTTGCTTTCCCTCCCTCATTCAACTAGTGCACGTCATGAGACGTAATTGCGGGGTAAAGAAAAATCTATGCCTCTTGTCCTAGAAACGGGTACGTAAGTGGACCATTTTGTAGGAGTATAAGGATATGAAGCAGTGATGGCCTCGAGGTTTGGGCGCGCGGTCTAGAATCTCGACGGTCGCGGGTTCGAACCCCAGGTACACACCTCTGACTTTTCGAAGTTATGTGTGTATTCACATTGAATCATCACTTGCTTTAACGGTGAAGGAAAACATCGTGATGAAACCTGCACACCTTAGAGTTCTTAGGAATTTCTTAGGTGTGTAGTCCGCCAACCCGCACTAGGCCAGCGTGGTGGACTATGGCCTAAATCCTCTCAATGGTAGAGGAGACCCGTGCTCAGCAGTGGGCGAAAATGGGTTGATGAAGAAGAAAGATAAGGATAGAAATTGTTATTTTCTTTTTATAGTTTTGTTGCGATAAGTGCTTTCAATTTATTTATAGCCTACGTAATTTTAAGCAGTATAAAGAAAAGAAAATTAGGATTTCAGTTCTAAACGCAGCACTGCACATGCTTCTAAACAAATTTTCTTAATTATTTCCTACTATCCATGACTTTGAAACGAAATTGTCCAATAAATACGTTGTTCTTTTCGACGTTCTATTTGAGCTCGGTAAGCGGGTTTATATTACATTTAAAACGACCATAAGTTTCCAAAAAATCAAATCAGTCGTAAAATCTGCAAGTGCATTTTTTTTAATCTTTATTTCTTTCATATACTTTAATCCAATGGCACACTTGGCATCAAGACTGTAATTTACGCCCTGGAATATGTAGTTACTGACGGCAGTATGAACAAATATGTTTATGTCAGGGTTGAGGAGTCAAGGTCTGAACAGTCGGGTCAACGATTCACAAGGCTGTAGCCGTATTATGGCGAAGGCTTTTATAACACGCCTGTGATTTGCAATATATGTGATTTAGATTATATGGTAAAGAAAGTAATGCTCGCAATTTTTTTGCGAATGAAATAACTCAAAAATGTATCAGTGGCAGATAGATTTTTCTAATATTTATAGGGGTATTTCGATATATAAATACTTGAATATACTCTATCAGTAGCACTTACTTAAACCGCAATAATGATTATAGAATCTTAAGTAAATAGGTCATTTTACAGAAATAGGTTCAACTGTTGTAGAAATCAGAGTATTTTTAAGAGGCTCGGTTGAGCAGCTATAGATTGCTCTATTATAATATTTCTATCACTGTGGCGTAAATCGCAGATTACATGGGATGAAAATATGGCGAAATGGTTGAGAAATGCACCTCCGGATACCCTTCCAAGGAACAGAGACTTGAGGTTATATACGTATGTCATCACATCATTAACATCATCAGCCCGACTGCTAGAAAAAGGCATCCTCTGCAACTGAGAGCGTTTAGGTTTTAGTCCACCACGCTTGCCTAGTGCGGATAAGCGGACAACACACCTCACAAAAAGCAGTGATGGCCTCTAGGTTTAGTCGCGCGGTCGAGAATCTCGGCGGTCGCGGGTTCGAACCCCAGGCACACACCTCTGACTTTTCGAAGTTATGTGTGTATTCAAATTGAATTATCACTTGCTTTAACGGTGAAGGAAAACATCGTGATGAAACCTGCACACCTAAAAGTTCTTAGGAATTTCTTAGGTGTGTAGTCCGCCAACCCGCACTAGGCCAGCGTGGTGGACTAAGGCCTAAACCCTCTCAATGGTAGAGGAGACCCGTGCTCAGTAGTGGGCGTAAATGGGTTGATGACGACACCTCACAAATAGCTAAGAACACACAGCACACGACAGCCCCGTGGCGCAGTTGGCTAGACACCAGCTTGCGAAACGAGCGGCCGCGGGTTCGATCCCCGCACCGAGACAAATGTTTGTGTGATCCACAAATATTTGTTTCGGGTCTGGGTGTTTGTGAGACCGAAAAGTCTCTCGTAGTTTCTGATACCCACGATACAAAACTCGTATCTTAGTGTGGGGTCAGGACTATGTATGTGACTGTTGGGTGTATTAATAACTAAGTGTGCCGGTTTCATCAAGATGTCGTCACGAAGGATACTTATATAAAATATCCTATTAATATTTGTAGCACTAAATACAATATAACGATTTTATCGACAAAATTTATAAGTCTATCAAATATTATGGAGCAATCCTAATAAAATCCTTTTATTGTCTATTGTTGTAGCTTATAAATATATTGTAAAGACACTCGGTTCAACCAACTTAAACGTCAGCTTAGACTTGAGATTTTATTTTCGGTCTTATTCTATTAAAAACGTGTTGTCTTACTGTTTATTAACTTATTATTAACGTATGCAATATCAAAATAAGTAATATATTTAATCTGTTGTAATATATTTAATAACTAATGTAATTGGTATAATCGTAAAAAATTGTAATCAAATAAATAATGTGCATATACATTCACATTAGAAGTATGAAAGTCATTGGGGGAGGCATTTGTCCAGCAGTGGACCAAAATTGCTGATGATGATGATGATCTACATATATTTTAATGATTTTTAAGTCGCCAATGTGGTGCGAGCCTATAATCGGTAATGGAAGAATCTTGTAACACTTAAAATAAACAGAAAATAAATATTTGCTTGCTTGCCTGAAAAGGTTTATAAATGTAGACATTTTGTGCGTCTTTCTAAAATCTGTCACCTCAAGAAGAAAAATTGAGAAAAAAAAACACTACAACATGGAATAAAATAAACCTACATAAAACTAGAACCGTCGCATTCAATCTGCAGGTAATATGTCTAGCAACCGCTTTCCGGCCGGATACATCGATCTTGGAGAGAGAAATACTCGAAGTAAATAAATGGGAGTATAAACGAACTCAGGTTTGTTTTATTACGTGTCACAACTTAGAAAATACGCCAAATTATAAAGAATTTAGACAGTAGCAGTATTTACAATTGATACACAATAGATTTATTAGCAAATGAAGGTATACGTATGATATATTAATTTTAGGATATATGCAGGCCGCTTCCAATAGAGCGCTTTGGAAGTCTCTGGGGGAGGCCTGTGTCCAGCAGTGGACGTCCTTTGGCTGATGATGATGATGATGATGATATGCATATACTCGTACATATACTATATATTTCATTTTTGGAAAAAACAGAGTGTATGAGTATACAAACAGTGATCGAAAACTTAGACAGGTAATAGCTTCGGTGATTACAATCACGCTGACGAAAAAACAAAGGAACTATACATATTATGTTTTCATAAACATTATGATTACGTATAGTACATGTCTCAGTTTTCCATCACGTTTACAGTTTATATATTATAACAGACCTTATATTACGGTGATGAGATATATACTTATATACTCAGCAAAGTAATTGAGTGAAATTCTATGAGCGGTCCGACAAGAGCGTCTATGAAGTAAATAAGATTGATGTGACACTTTCACTTAAGGTTTGAGTATTTAATATTATAGAAACTCCATTCATACATTTTAGACATATTTCTTCTCTATGTTAAACTTGACAAAAGTCGATGACAGTAGATGACATAAACAAATCATTACTTTTTTGGTGACTAAAACACTCCGCAAAATTCTCATACATAATATTATAAAGAGCCACTTTAAATGCGTGCAATGAAGATTAAAATAAGATCCGAAACATACACAACACTCAGCCGAACTAAACATGGTTGACCTAATTCCCGACGCCTCGTAACTGCGAACGAGAAATCTATCATAGAGATTTTTATGTGTAAATAACTATGATAACTTTAAAAACATTTGTAATATACTGTTTAGTAGGAAAAAAATATAAAAATAGGCGGGTACCCTAGTAGGTGATGAGTTGAGTGTAGGTTTCTACAGCCATACATACATAATACTCACGCCTGCATTCCCCGAAGGGGTAGACAGAGGTGCGTAAATTTCTGCACCCACATCTCATTTGTTGTTTTTCTTGTGATATGAAATGAGCCTATTGCCGTTTTTCGCGCATGCTTCCAGAATTTCTGTCGCTACTGAAAATGAAACTCGGGAACTCTAGATTGTACTGTTCATACTTGTTTAGATACAATGATTAATTATTTGGTTATATTCCCTATAATGTACCTTGTACATTAAAGATTTATCTATATATCCCAATGTAAGAACTAAATTCGCATTTCGCACGTATACCGGGTGTAAGGCACGGTAGGAATTCTCGGCTGCTATAGGAAGTTTATTTCACGGCCCCGGGGACGCGGCATGCGCCAATTTATAACCTATTCAGAGATAGAATTGTATGTGATTTTATGTTTAAATATTTACTTTTGTTTTATATTTTTTCATAGCATTCACTCATCTAGGCATTCTGGGCTTTCATTACGATTATTTTTTCATGTCTTCATCATTATCAGCCTCTATTCGTCCCACAAGACAAGCCCCTCTAGACCTAAATGGGGTTAGGCCTAAGTCCACGTTGGCCTAGTGCGGGTTAATAAGTTTCTCTACAATCTAAGTGGATATCTAACGCAAGCACTTATAATCTTCAGCCCATGCACATACGTCTATCAGCTGGACACTGACCTCCTTTACAACTAAGAGAGTTTAGGCCTTAGTCCACCACGCTGGCCTATGCGAACAACACCTATAAATAGCGTCAAAAAAATGATTTTAAAAATAAAGTATTTTTCAACAAGAATCCCACTGTATTCGAAATTTTGCCCTTTTTTGTTGCATTCCCAACATTCTTTTGACATTTTTTACTTTGTCACATGAAAGGCAATGAAATTCAAGTTACGCGTTATTTTAAATTCAAAATCATGTTTTACTTTTATTAATTGTCTAATTTTTCTATTACACTACATACCTATAGTTTAAGAATTATATTAGTTGCTGTTTTAAATGTCATTATTCTGTTAATTTTATAATATTGTATTTATTTTTTGTTTTTTGTTTTATTGATATCCGCTGTTGGGATCTAGAAGGGTGTTTGATGTCTGCGACACAGTTACAATACTTCTGCAGGCATCATTCGCTCATTCTAATGTTTCATGTTTTTGAATTGTTATTCTGGATTTTTTTTTTATTTAATAAACTATTTAATTTAATTTAAACTTTTAAGTATCGTACCTTTCATTTCAGCATGTATGAAGCTGGTCTGAAGTAAGCAGTAAAATGAATTTTGATTTCGATTCTAAGACAGTTTGATACAAAGGAGTGTCGCATTCAGTATATATTGTTGGGTCAAAGCTTTGTAAATGTCTATTGTGTGAATTTTTTTCTTTTTTTCATTTCTTTGACAATGGGATCGATTGCTGCTCTGACAAATTTATTTGTTTTAGATCTGTGTTTATTTGGATATGAAGTGTATGTGCTTTAGTAGTAAAAAAATAAGATTTCGCAATAAGACGTAACCACTAATAAAATTTGTACACGCGAAAGAGAATTATTATTATCGCAGTATCTTTATTTAGTTACATAGCTTCAGCAAAAAGTAATAATTGCTGCTCCATCTTTTAAGTGATTTTAAACTTACATAAATTCATTAATCAGTGAAAGTATTTTTTTTAACAATTACTACATTTGGCGCAGTATTCTTTTTACCTATCTATTATATGAAAAAATGAATGTAAAATACGTTCTAGAACAAAATATTCACAATATCAAAAAATGACAAAAGCCCAATATTATTATACAGGGTGTATTTAGACCGTGATCGAAAACTGAGGCAGGTAATAGCGAGGGTGATCACAAACCCAGTGGCGATATTAAAAATCCCGATAAAAAATAAAAATTTTGACGTTTTCCATACAACCATCGGTGTTAAAAGGATGTGGTTTGTAATGGAAAACCTGAAAAATTTTATTTTTTGTCGGGATTTTCTTTAATGCCAGGGGGTTTGTAATCACTATCGCTATTACCTGCCTCAGTTTTCGATCACGGTCTAAATACACCCTGTATATTCAAATTCAAGCCAACTGGCACAAGCGAAGCGTTTGAGCTGCATTGTGTGACATTGAGTACTTTAAGCCAAGGTCCATTCAGCAGTAGTTTAAAATGTAAACACTTTTAAGTTGAAACGATGTAAATCGCACTAATATTGTAGAGGCAACATTTTGTATGTATAGATGGGGATGTATTTTTCTGTCACATTTGTATGTAAAAACTACTGAATAGATTTTGATGAAGTTTAGTATGAAAGTAGTTGACTATTTATCTGAAAATATAGGGTACTTTTAACTTAATAATTAAATTTTACTTGGTAAAAATCCAGGGCGGATTGAGAAGGTTAATATTTTATTTATGGTAAAGACATTGGCTATGGTCTATTTAATCACCTTTTGTCTAAGTTTGCACCCTCCAACTCTACAAAGTTATGCTTGAAACTTACTGTCAAAGGGAAACATCGTAACGAAACCCGCGCGTTTTAAAGATGTTCAATGAATTTCTTAAGTAAGGGGTTAGTTTCTAAGAATTATCAATGAAGTGAGCAAACGAAGAAGTTGTAGCTTCTAAGACCGTTCCTCAGTAGCGTAGAGTATAAAATAATGATGACGATAGAAAAAGTGAACACAAGGACTACAAATAATAAAATAAATAAATGCACTTAACAGTCACACATAATTGTAACCCCAAATTAAGATACGAGTCTTTTCTCGTGGGTGGTGGGTGTCAGAAGCTACAAAAGACTTTCCGGCCTCATACAAACCCAGACCCGAAACATATTTGTGAATCACACAAACATTTACTTGTACTGTACTATTTACATGTACTGTGATCGAACCCGCGGCCGCTCGTTTTGCAAGCTGGTACCCAACTGCGCCACGGGGCTGTTAATTTTTAATTTAATTTTTTAAAAAATTAAAAATATTAAATGTATCACAGTTACAATTTAACGAGTTAAAACTGAAAATGGCTAGCGCTCTCTCACACTATACCCAATGAATGCGAACAGATTCGCGAAATCCACGCTATCAAAGCGATATTTAAAATCCACGTCCATTTGGGCCGACACTTCTGGTGACGCTTTTGTACATTTATGTAAGGTTTTTTTATGTAGGATATTGTGATTTTTATTTATTTGATAGAATCAAACTATATTCAACTGCAACGGAGTCAATCAGAACGACAGTTATACAAAGAAGAAGATGGAAAAATATACTGCTGCCTATTCCTTCGTATGGTGATTACCAAAGAAAACTCCAAGGCTTTTTATAGATAGGTTAATGGTATTTTGCTCCAACTTATACACGGTGTGTTTCTTGCAAAATTATCTTTCGACTTAAGCCATTCGGCCGCTGACCTATTTTCGCGAGGACAAAAATAACAACTCCCACTTCCTCTCCAGATACGTTGTTATTTTCGGCCTATTTTACAGATTCGCATTTGTTTCTCTATACTTTATTTACGCTTGTTTTACCCGCGTTTTTGGTCCCGAAGTATGAGATTTTGCGCTTTTTTGATAGCGTTTTTGGTCCCGCGGTAAAGTGTGAGTTTCATGAATGAGTGTTTTGTGTGAAAGCTTCAAATTTTAACGTATAGTGAAACGCTTTTTAGTGGGCAAATCGAAATGGACTTAGGCCCATCCTCAATTTGTAATTGTTTTCACCGCCGTTTAACGATCACGCTATCTAAGCATGCGATCAAGAAGTGTCAAGTTCGATTCCCGGTGTATTTTGCTATCATTAGAAAATGTTCTTTTTAAAAAGTTGATAAAAGTGCAAGTGTAGAAATACAGCTGCCTACCCCTTCAGTATAACATGCGTAAGTACGAACAAGTTTGATAGAATAATATAAACTACCCAAAAGCTATCTATCGAGGTTATTTCGTGCGAAACCAGCTGAACAGTACAATCGGAGGCAAAATGAATATTCATGAACCATTTAACTTAATTAATTACCGTCGTAACAGTTTATTAATGTTCACGATGTACGTAATATGGAGTTCAGTTTTACACTAGTATTCATTTTATATTTAAGTACCCTTGGTTTTGATAAAAAGAAGCATATTTTAGAAGTCTAAGCGGACGTCTATAATATATTGAAATCGCTTGTTTGACGGGCTTTCGCCTTTATTTGTGCACCAATTACGTATTTGACCTACGTTACAGGAGGCGAGCCTATGGCCGTTATTCCACCTAATTTTTAAACTCTGTGCTGCTTCTAAGAATTTCTTAATAAAATTGATCATCATCACCAGCCCATATACGTCCCATTTCTGGGCACAGGCCTCCTCTAACATTGAGAGGGTTTAGGCTATAGTCCACCACGCTTTTTGCATGGATTGGCGGACTACACGTCTAAGAAATTCCTAGGAAGTTTTAGGAGTATAAGTTGCATCACGATGTTTTACTTCACTGTTAAAGCAAGTGATAATTCGTTGTGAACACTCACACCATACAAAAGTGAGTGCCTGCTGTTTAAACCCGCAACCACCGAGATTCCCAACCGTGGGCTTAAACTCGAGGCCATCTGCTTGCAAATGGAAGCGACGGAATATTTAATATAAAACATGAAAGAAAATTACCATTGATGAAAAATATAGAACTTAGTACCTCACAGTCGGCACGCGCGTACCTAGGGAACGCAATTTTAATGTAATTATCATGTCTACTAGAATAATCGATAGGCAAACAGTGCTTTGACCCACGCTTTGTAGTAATAAGCACACGCAATGTCTGTTATTACTGATACCATTCCTTTGCTATTTGTGTTCCATTCATTTCATTATACTTGGTTTAATATTCAACGTATTCTTTCTGTTGTCATCGCAGCAGTATGAAAATATTTAATCTACTATTTATATGCATATGAGTACATAAACTAACTTTTAATTCACAGAAAAATTACAAATTTATTTTTTACATTTATATTTCGCCCGTTATTGGCATATGTATGTGCTCGCAAATTTTATAATACTGATAATTCTACAAGAATTTATGGTAGGTATGTGGTCAAAGCAGTGATGGCCTCGAGGTTTAGGCGCGCGGTCGAGAATCTCGGCGGTCGCGGGTTCGAACCCCAGGCACACACCTCTGACTTTTCTAAGTTATGTGTGTATTCAAATTGAATTATCACTTGCTTTAACGGTGAAGGGAAACATCGTGATGAAACCTGCAAGTGCACACCTAAAAAAAAAGTTCTTAGGAATCTCTTAGGTGGGTAGTCCGCCAACCCGCACTAGGCCAGCGTGGTGGACTATGGCCTAAATCCTCTCAATGGTAGAGAAGACCCGTGCTCAGCAGTGGGCGTATATTGGTTGATAAAGAAGATGTGGTCAAAAATAAATAAATAATACTATACATTTTATTCCTATCAAGAGATTGTCCCGTCTTAAAGATTAGAAAATAAATAAAAATTTTATATACAAATCAATTTATGTAAGTGTGACTCTAATGAGTCGTTAAATTAACCTCCGCAAAGTTTAGAAATACTCTTCTGCCTACCTCTTAAGGGATCATTCATATAAATAGATTTATTTTAAAGTAGCTTTATAAAAGTTAAACACATTTTTATTAAAATAATTATTATATATCGTACTTCGAGGCAAGGAACACTCCTTCTACCCCCTATCTATCAAGTTGGAAAGGATTGAAATACCAATAAACAAAAGTGCAGTAAATAGATCATCAAAACAACCCGGTTATGACGAAGTATTGTCTTGCAAATCCAGTGGGAGTCAGTTGACTTGTAAATTGAGGAAATGTACATGCGATAAACCAGAGGCTGCCAACGTTTGGATTGAAATATAAAATATTGACAATTTAGAGTTAACAAGTAAGCATAATATAATAGCTAAGGATTGTTATTACAACGTGGCAATTGTTTGGGTATTATTGAAATAATACCTCAATCAAAATTACCTTTTACGGTACCAGCTAGAATGCTAGATTTGGTGGGTGGTTTAAAATAAACAGAAACGTTTTCATCAAAAGCATAACTATCTTATAGCTAAAAAAGAATGACTCCCAATTCTAATCTACAATTTTTATGACGTACCTACTGATCTGCTTTGATCAACTAGCTGTATAGAACACATACCAGTAATAGGGGATAATGTCAAGATTATTGCATAATGATATATGATTCATTATTCTCGCACCATTGTTTTCTTACAATCGAGAGGCTATAAGCAGACTCGCAATTTAGATCAAAGATTATTATTATAGACTAGGTTTTCTTTAAGAAAAGTCGATATCATAACATGGAATCAGGAAATAAGCTTGATAAAAGTAGAAAAAAAATAAGAGTGTATGTATGTAGTCAACGCTGGCCTAGACGGTTGGCGGAGTACACACCTAAGAAATTCCTAAGGACTTTTTTGCAGTGCCACGTGCCCAAATCTCGAGCCCATGACCACTTCAATCCCAGGTCATTACTACTAGCAGTAGTAGCTAGCTATTAGTAAACGTATCAAGATTATTATTTCCTTCATTCGTGCCAAATGTTATCAACACCTGCATTGATATTACGTGGCACATCTAAACCGCTCTACGCGGAATATGGTAATCGACGAAGCGAAATTTGAATTTAAACAACGGACTTTTTCATTCTACACCGTAATTACTTTTTGTAGGTGGTGCTGTAAAAAGTTCAATGCGGGCTTAAGCGGCAATAAACCAGAAAAAAGATCGTTAGTTGCAATTTTTATGTCGGTTATACAGTAAAGTAACTTGTATATGCATGCTTAATACCACAAATATGTGCCATGTGATCTAGAGATCCTATTCCCGGGTTAGGCAAAGCATTATCATATTTTCAATTAGGAAATTCTATGTAGCATTATGGAGTCTGGAAATGTGGCTGCAAATCGGCAATGGACTCGCCGGAATCCTGGCGAAATATGGATGTAAAAATGCACCGCTGCCTACCCATTCGGGAAATACAGGCAGAGGAGGTTATGAATAGTAAATTAAGGTCAGCCTTTATAATATATCTACTGCTAGGTAAATGTCTAACAAAAGACTGAGAGCGATCTGTTTCAAACCTGCATTCATACAAAGCCATTTATTATGATGTCACAATGGTTATAGAATATATCATTGACGATAAGCTTGCCGTATCTTATGATGATAAACGGGTAACAGTAATTGAATGTTACGTAAATATATTATGCTATTGCAGATACACATATGTAATTAGAGCATACATACATATTATACTAACACCCTTAGTGATTAGGGGGTAAGCAGAGGTTGTTTTGCTAGTTGTTTTAGTCATCAGTAATAAACGGCGGGGTTTTTGCATTGTATCGGGCACTTTTTCAAACTCCGAAAAAACCTAATGACGCCTTACTTAGAAATAGACCTAGTGACCATACATACCTGGTACATTTTACTTGTAACTTTATTAGATAATCGCTCGCTTTTAACAGAGCAACAAAACATTGGAATTTTTTTAAAAACTATATGATAACGAGTTCCTAGATTGAAAAGCTTTTTTCAAGAAATTTGGTTAGTCTGAAAAATTTGTTCGGATAAGACAATATACTACCGTCACGAGGTATCTATAACATATTTGTCAAATAACTGTTTTTATATAAGTGCAAAAAGATCTTAAAACAACAAAAAATAAAATCAACCGCAGTATAAAAATATAAGGACAGCCGCACCGCTGCAAACATTTACCCGCCATCTTAAAGTCCTCTGGTTGTGTGTTTGGTCTTGACCTCAATAAAATTTAACGCTGACTATGAGGAGATACCTCTTACACAATATTCACGACAGCACCTTTAAAGGTTCAGGCAGAATTTATTTATTAAAAACTTTTTTGTACAAATTATAATAAAATTATAACAAAATAAAAAATAACAAAGCCAAATTTATCTAATCGGATCTTAATTCACATTTAATAGAAAACGAAGTTACTAGAAGGAGAACTTATTGCCTTTTTGGGCACTTTTCCAAATTTTTTACTGCCTCTGAGAATTTGCGAATAGAAAATCTATATTAAGTAGGAGAAGTAGTAATGGTTTCGAAGTTTAAACGCTCGATCGAAAATCAGTGGTCGCATTTTTTGTGTGTAGCCCGCTAATACACACTAGGCCAGCGTAGTGGACTAAGGCCATCGCTGTTGTAAACGAGGCCTATAATTAGCAGTGGAACGTATGATGCGGGACGATCATGATTAGGATAATCCGATAATTATTTTACTGTGTCCAATTTTCTACGTAACAAAAGAAATATGGAGCTAAAGGAATAATTCCAAAACTGACTTCTAAAACTTTTTTTTAATTCTGTCAAGGCAAATTAACAACTCCGTACTTGATCGTACAGTGATCAAAAAAAGCTTCGAGAGGCGACAAGTGTCCATCTCTCGTCACTGAAGAGACTTTCAAAGCTGCCTGGCTTTTTTTGCTTTACATAGAAGAGTAGATTACTAGATAGGTCTGATGCAATTGATCGGTAGAACTAAAAATATTTGGGGTATATTCTTTCTGTCTTCATCAACCCATATACGCCCACTGCTGAGCACGGGTCTCCTCTACCATTGAGAGGGTTTAGGCCATAGTCCGCCACGCTGGCCTAGTGCGGGTTGGCGGACTACACACCTAAGAAATTCCTAAGAACTCTTAGGTGTGCAGGTTTTATCACGATGTTTTCCTTCACCGTTTAAGCAAGTGATAATTGAATGTGAATACACACATAACTACGAAAAGTCAGAGGTGTGCGCCTGGGGTTCGAACCCGCGACCGCCGAGATTCTCGACCGCGCGCCCAAACCTCGAGGCCATCACTGCTTTTTTTTATATTCTATTTAGTATTAACTCTATTGTCATGAAGGAATTGAATCTTTGACTGAAGAAATATTAAAGCGTAACGTTCAGACAGTAATTAGATTACACTTTCAAGGTACAAGTAACGAAAATTAACAATAATTTCAATGCTTTAAAATGAAAAAGATATAGATATAATAAACATAAACATCTTTAGAGTGGCGATAGCTTTCACAAAAGAAAAAGACATATAGGATTCGTACCCGAGACCACATTGCAGCAGTTAGGTTTTCTCTATCAGCCCATACAAACGCTAACTCTGGTAGTGACCTCTAAAGTTGACTTTTATACCTATCTACCCTAGTCTTACGGATGCAAAACTTTGTAATTTCAGTATTACTTATGAATAAATTAGAACAATTAGAAAGCAGTGATGGCCTCGAGGTTTGGGCGCGCGGTCGAGAATCTCGGCGGTCGCGGGTTCAAACCCCAGGCACACACCTCTGACTTTTCGAAGTTATATGTGTATTCACATTGAATTATCACTTGCTTTAACGGTGAAGGAAAACATCGTGATGAAACCTGCACACCTAAAAGTTCTTAGGAATTTCTTAGGTGTGTAGTCCGCCAACCCGCACTAGGCCAGCGTGGTGGACTATGGCTTGAACCCTCTTAATGGTAGAGGAGACCCGTGCTCAGCAGTGGGACGTATATGGGTTGATGACGAAATTAGAACAGCTGTGGGTAGGTAGAGAAAATTAATGATGAATGCAACGAATATAAAAAATTATTAAATCAATTTCAATTACGAGTTTTCTGTTTTATTTCTAGAGGTGAATGTTCTTTTTATCCCGAGGGATTCATTGTCACGTTATGTATACCTCTTTTATGGATATATTACCTGATTTTTAATATTTTTTTCTAGTTTAAGAATAACACAATTTTAGTGTGCCTATAAGTAGATCACATATTATAAAAGCATGGCCAAAAAGTGATGGCCTCGAGGTTTGGGCGCGTTGTCGAGAATCTCGGCGGTCGCGGGTTCGAACCCCAGGCAGACACCTCTGACTTTTCAAAGTTATGTGTGTATTCAAATTGAATTATTACTTGCTTTAACGGTGAAGGAAAACATCGTGATGAAACCTGCACACCTAAAAGTAGTCCGCTAACCCGCACTAGGCCAGCGTGGTGGACTATGGCCTAAACCCTCTCAATGGTAGAGGAGACCCGTGCTCAGCAGTGAGCGTATATGGGTTGATGAAGAAATTATAAATATGCAAACTCATCCGAAGCTACAGAGTTCAATAGGAATACGATTATATAAGAAAAACTGTTGATATTATCACTTCGTTGTATTTGATGTCTAAATCATAAACTTATTACAATAGCTTTGTTCATAAACTGGAAAGAAACCTCTATTCCGGCTGTAATCACTTTTCTCTTGACCATCAGTTAGGAAAATGCTTTGTAAAACCAAAAATATGGAAAACCATACAGCAAACTCAAGTATAAGGCCCATTAATTAATTCTGTTTCTTTCCACAAAATATAGCCTTAGTCCATTTTGTAAGCTGTATGTTTAAATTCCTTAGCCTAACTCCACTTCTGAAAATTCCAAACATTTCTAGAACAATGCAGTAACTTTTTTCCACTTTTGAATATCGAACTACCATTAGCTAAACAGAATAATTTTACCATAATGCCAACTGCAAATACGAAGCGATTTTAACTGCACTCCGAGCACGTTATAGCGTCATTACTTGTCAGTTTAATTTGAAATATGAATAAACTTCCACACGCTAACTAAAAAACTACAAACCAGAATCACATCCTTTGGCAAACACACATTAATAACACTACACAAACACTTATTTGACACATTAAAACACACCGCAAATAAACCCAAAAAAGCGATTTCAATGTGTAAATATTTGTTTTTTTTAATCGATACATGCCACACACACGTGGCAACGCGGCGAAATGCCGCAGGCGACTAAACTGCAGAGCGGATTTCAGGGATAACGGTGTTGCAAGCCTTGCCCGAAATAACCGAATTTGTGGGAAACAGATGTAGCGATTTTATGTTCACAAATTCATACAAAAGCACTGGGTTTAATGCTGAAGGAAAACTGCATATACAGGGTGTATTTAGACCGTTATCGAAAACTGAGGCAGGTAATAGCGAAGGTGATAACAAACCCAGTGGCGATATTAAAAATCCCGACAAAAAATAAAAATTTTGACGTTTTCCATACAACCATTGGTGTTAAAAGTGGTTTGTATGGAAAACCTCAAAAATTTTATTTTTTGTCGGGATTTTTTTTTTATGCCAGGGGGTTTGTAATCGCTATCGCTATTACCTGCCTCAGTTTTCGATCACGGTCTAAATACACCCTGTATAAAAGTTCTTCACGAGGAACGCGGAGGAGGTTAGATATGTGTGTGCTAGCCTGTACCTAGCTTGCGTGTTGGACTAAGACCTAATTCCTCTTAGTTGTAGACTACGTCACTTCTATTCATGTAAACTTTCATTTTATTCTCACACTAATGAAGTTATTATTGTTATATAAGATCTGTGTACGAGTACTTTACAAATATTTTAAAAAAATGATGTCGGTGTAAAAGTATCTGTAATTCAATCCCAATTGCCTTTTATTGTAATTATTTTTGAAAGCTTTTTCGAAGGCTTACTGTGTTATTCATTACCAATTGAAGTGTTTCATTAAATTCTCCCATTATTTCTTTTTATCCTCCATCGACTATCGGTAGTTTTTCTATTATAATTGGCACTTAGAGCTTGTAAGTGGAAACTTTTAATTGGCCTTATACGGTAAAATAGTTTGTGATGTTGATTAGGGGCAATTATTCCGTTAAGATACAAAAAAAGTTATGTGTTTTGGATGTCTGTTGGATAAAAAATATTTCATGATACATACCACTACAATATTACTTAATAGAATCAATGTAATAATTATCAGATGTACTTTACACATACCTCTAGCGTCTATTAGAAGTCTTACATAAAAATCGCATCAACTTTAAAACTACCAGACGCTGACGTCTAACTTTAAAAACGCTCGGAATTTTTTGCAAAAAATATTTTATACTGAATAATTAATAATACAATATAAACAATATAGCTAATGCCTGTTGATATCGTTACCCACGTGCAGTGTGATCTAGACATTCTGAGTTCGATTCCCTGGTCTGACATAGTGTTGTTAGGTTTGTTTATTCCTTGCAGAAGCACTAAGTCTAGAAATATATCCTAAGAACAGCAAAATGCTTGCCTCATAGTGTGTGGGACAAACAATCTGCGGAATGTGGTTGCAGACATGCACCTACCCCTTTGAAAAATACAGGTGTTAGATTACGAATTTATTTACGTATTTCAATAAATATCTTTTAGGCGGCCTTTGACCAATCCCGGTGGAGGTCACTGGGGCCTTTGTCCAGCAGTGGACTAAGATTGGCTAATGATGATGATGATTTCATTAAATTGTAATCATTGTTAGGTTATACTAAAAACTATATTGATTAATAATCCCAAGCATTCAATTCATTTTACCTTGCGTTCCAAAAGCAATATAGTAGTAGATAATTTTAGAATGGATGCAATGGTTTATAGTTAGAGCATGCATCTGCATTCAACTAGTATTAAGAACGGTGCAAGTCAATTTTTGTAGTGCAAGTCAGTTCTCGTTAGATATTTTTTCATTCGTATTTAAACGGTTTTTTCAGACCGTCATCGAAATATAGAATTCATAAAAAAAATTACATTTTCCTATCAACAATAGGTATTATATGTAACTGGTCAGTAATTTTCGAGTACATACAGAATGTATCATAAAATAAATTAATAAATACAATCGTCATTAATACAACTATCGTACCTATATATCGTTCTAAACCCATACTAAGATACGAATCTTTTATCGTGGGTATTAAAATCCACGAGAGACTTCCCGGTCTCGAAAACAAATTTTCTTGGATTCCAACCCGCCGCCTTCTGTGTGGAACACATGCTGCGCCGACCCCACATAAGAATTGGGAGCAGGGCAGGAGAATGATGATCTTATTAGTAGTACTTAATTAGCAAAATTTGTGATTCTTCTAACTCTACCTGCACTATTTGGTTTCTTCATATAAAATGTCAAAAGGAAAAAAAATGCTGTTTACAGCAAAAACGTGTCGGTCAACAAGAAATACGAGTCAAAAGTTGCCATCATTACGACCAGCTTAATTGCTTCTTTGCATAAAAGAACTAAAAGAAAAACGTTAGGAGAGAAAAGTCTACTGCTTTTGAAGTGAGATTTACATCTATGAATGTCAAAGAATTGCATTTTATACTAGTTCTTTTGGGCACAGTTTTGCTGAATCTGAATATAAACTTGT
Organism: Cephonodes hylas; assembly: GCA_030295005.1. Lineage (NCBI taxonomy): Eukaryota > Metazoa > Arthropoda > Insecta > Lepidoptera > Sphingidae > Cephonodes > Cephonodes hylas. The sequence continues at coordinate 4,214,842 of AP025386.1, read as the reverse complement.
TATTAATAAAATAAAATACACCCAACAGTCACATACATAGTTCTGACTCTAGCACTACGATATGAGTGTTGTGTCATGGGTATTAGAGACTATGAGAAACTTTCAGATCTCACAAACACCCCGATGCGAAACAGATATTTGTGGATCACACAAACATTTTTTTCGTTGCGGGGAACGAACTCGCGGCCTCTCGTTTCGCAAGCTGGTGTCTAGCCAACTGCGCCACGGGGCTGTCAAAACTAAAATAAAAACTAAAAATAAAAATAAAATAATAACTAAATATAAACTTGTTATTAATAAAATAAAATACACCCAACAGTCACATACATAGTTCTGACTCTAGCACTACGATATGAGTGTTGAGTCATGGGTATTAGAGACTATGAGAAACTTTCAGATCTCACAAACACCCCGATGCGAAACAGATATTTGTGGATCACACAAACATTTTTTTCGATGCGGGGAACGAACTCGCGGCCTCTCGTTTCGCAAGCTAGTGTTTAGCCAACTGTACCAACAACCTGTTATCCTTGAAGGAGTAAGCTGCAGAGTATATCTTAAACCTCATTTTGTACGTTGTGTGTAAAATAACGAGCAATATGAGGCTAGCTTATGCTATATCTGTGTACTTTTAAGGCAAAAATTAATATCAATTATAAATATGTAGTATGCTTAAATTGGAATTCGATTCAAGCACTCCACGATAACAACTTCTCTTTACAGCAGAGAACCAGTAAAATAACAGACAAATTTATCAACTAACTATTTTAACAGTAAAAAGATAATATGAAATAAGAAAACATCTAATCTAAAAACCTAAACATGTTTATAGATAAAAACAGTGTCGTTAAAAAACTTCAATTCAAGATCATTTATCAAAGAAACTTCGCTACAAGAAAAACGTATTATGTGTCAGTTCAAGGACATTCTTATCTGCCGTTTATTACAATAGGAATGATATAAAAGCAGTGATGGCCTCGAGGTTTAGGCGCGCGGTCGAGAATCTCGGCGGTCGCGGGTTCGAACCCCAGGCACACACCTCTGACTTTTCGAAGTTATGTGTGTATTCACATTGAATTATCACTTGCTTTAACGGTGAAGGAAAACATCGTGATGAAACCTGCACACCTAAGAGTTCTTAGGAATTTCTTAGATGTGTAGTCCGCCAACCCGCACTAGGCCAGCGTGATGGACTATGGCCTAAACCCTCTCTCAATGGTAGAGGAGACCCGTGCTCAGCAGTGGGCGTATATGGGTTGATGAAGATTACAATAGGAAGGGACTTCGAAGGACATTAGACCTTTTTGTCAGAAAGGATGTTGTGGCATTTACAAATCTGTTTTTAGGAAGACTATACAAAAAAGGTTGGTTAAGCTTTTACTAAAACGTATTTTGTTTCTATTTCTGAATAATGCATTTAATGGTGGAATAGAATGAGTAGGCAGAAGTGAATTTCGGTAACCATATTTTTTTTGGTAATATATCCAAACTTACTGTTGCGAGCTGCCAAAGAAAATGTTATGGAAAATCGCTTTAACAGTCCCCGGGAAACCCGGGAATCAAACTCAGGACCTCTAGATAGCACAGCATATACTTGTATCGCAATTAAGGCAGACGTTTCAATAAACAATTTATTAAAAGTAATGTATAAGTAGGAATTATTTGTGAGTAATTTAATCAAGTGAGCGGCCGATCCCTTAACAAATTCTTGGCGAAACTATTTTAGGTAGTTTTAAATGAACGTTTCTGTTAGAAGAATTTGCAAAGTGGTAAAAACTTGTGATAGCCTCGAAGTTTAGTCGCGCTCTTTCGTGAATCTCGGCGATCGTGTGAGCAAACCCCAAGCACACATGTATGACTTTTATATGATCTTTGCGTATTCATAATAAATTACCACGTAGGAAAACAACGTGATGAAACCTGTACACTTAAAGTTTTTAAGAATTTTTTAACTATGTAGTCCACCAACCTAAGTCACCGTGGTGGACTAAGGCCTAATACTTTCAGTTGAAGAGAAGGCCCGTGCCCAGCAGTAATATGTATGGTCTAATGATAACAATAGCAATGATAAGCAGTGATGGCCTCGAGGTTTAGGCGCGCGGTCGAAAATCTCGGCGGTCGCGGGTTCGAACCCCAGGCACACACCTCTAACTTTTCGAAGTTATGTGTGTATTCAAATTGAATTATCACTTGCTTTAACGGTGAAGGAAAACATCGTGATGAAACCTGCACACCTAAAAGTTCTTAGGAATTTCTTAGGTGTGTAGTCCGCCAACCCGCACTAGGCCAGCGTGGCGGACTATGGCCTAAACCCTCTCAATGGTAGAGGAGACCCGTGCTCAGCAGTGGGCGTTATGGGTTGATGAAGAAGAAGAATGATAACAATGATGAAAAATGGGAAACTAATTAACAAAATATGCATGTTTGGCACACAAATATACATACGTTCAATAATGACGCCTAGGTTACTATGCCGGAAGACGCCACTAAGTATTCTTGGCTCGCTACGATTATTGCATTATATATTTTACTGTCTTTATTAAAGCAAATTTGAATTGGATCTCTATCAGCTGAAATATTTCCCTTTATTATATTATGTATTTTACTGTCTGTATTAAAACTAATTTAAATTGTATTTGTATCAGGTGAAATATTTTCTTCTGAGCAGAGCGTCTATAAAGTTTTAATAGTGACGGTACATGAGCACTTATAAAATTATATTTAAATAGAGGTGATTTCGACTTTGTCTCTTACTATTTCTAGTCATAAATTGACCTTATAAAGGGTTATAATTAATTAAACATGTAAACTGTTTTTATCCAAAAAAAAGTTTTGATCAAATCCCAAGAATTATTTTCGTGTCTTTTGTCAGTATATTCAATCTCCTGATCATAAAGAATTTATAAATATAAAAACTATAGCTTTTTTTCCGAACCGAGAGTTTTTAATCTCGATAGTTCACAATCAATACACATTTTTGTCACAGAACTAATAAGACAGACAAATTTTACGAAGTTTCTCTTACGCTAGTCGATTGGTCGTCTAGGCCCGCTGTTTATTTTTCGATGCGTAAGCTCATAACGCGAGCCAACGATGTTTTTATCCGAATGGCATTGTGATAAATATCACCGAGATTACTCTGCGTGCCACGACCTAATAATTATCGTATTGAAATCGGCAATACGCCAAATTGAATAAACTAGCGCTTACTGATGGCAGTTCGTTAAAATTAAATGTTTTGTGGTTAATTACAATTGGTTTTCACCGCTAAGAATTTATTATTAACTGTACGGATGCCCGTTCGGGGGACAAAAGCTGACGAACGAATGGAAAATAACATATCATGTAAGTAAAGTTGGGAAAAAAGTACCTTTTTTTATTTAGTCTGTAAGTGGTGATGGCCTAAAGTTTTAAGCAATCGGTCAGACTACGCTTAGGTCGGGAGTTCAAACCCTAGTGACTTTTCGGAGTTATGTGTGTATCCACAATGAATTATCACGTAGTTTAGCGGTGGAGGAAAACATTGTGAGGTAGTCTGAACACCAGCAAATTATATTTTTTTGAGAGTGTAGTACACCATCGCGCACTAGGCCAGTGTGGGCAAAGACCTAAATCCTCACAGTTATAGAGAAGACCCGTCTTCAACGGTGTAATTTATATGGGCTGATAATGATAATTCAGTAGCGTGTTACAAGAGAGCAAGAAACTCTCTTAGCAAATCAATATACTTTTTAAATAGTTGGTATCTCTTTTAATTTGTTGCTAATTTTTAACAAGCTGTTTGGAACTCTGTATGAGAAACCCTTAAACTTCTAAAGTGGTATTTTTTTACCATTTTTGTTACAGTACTACTGTCATTCGTTGTGTTCCAGTTTATAACCTTTTACAGTTATAACGACAGTTTATAACGTATTCCTCGATAAATGCAGTATCTAACATTTTTTTCATTAGTTCCTGAGATTGTCGTGATCAATCAAAAGGACAAGCAAACTCTTCAGCTTTGTAATGTCGGTTTACATTTGTAGTTTAAACAATATTGCTTCAATTTAAGAAAAAAACGGGTTTCCAAAGTTCAAATCAGGGTTTAGTTTTTATTACAACATATAAAATTTGTTTTTTACCTAAAAATAGATTGATTGGTCTGCTCAATAGGTCTCGAAACAAAGAAATAACCTTTACATAAGTTTTTTTTTTATGATGATGGTTGAATATTTAACCAAATATGATGGAAGCTTCAAAATATACTCTTACCTTATAGAGGCTAGCATAAAGCTTTATATTTTAGTTAAATACATGTACCTATACATTAAGAAATGTTTTTTAGAAAAGCTATTCCGCATATTAATGAGAATATCTTGACCCAAAAATTAGCGTACTTCTTAGGTCATTATTTATCTTCGCTTATAATAAAGAAACATTCATATTTATACAATTAAAAAAGAAAATAAAAATAATTGTGTGATTCTAACTGTTTTTAATCTCTACTTATATTATATAGAACACAGGGACGATAGATGGAAACAAAAAATCTTATCACACGAGGTGATTGTTTCAAGAACACCTTAATTAAAACCTTTTTCAATAAACACTTGTACAATATTTGTTATAATGTTTAAGAAAATATCGTTAGACAACCTTGTAACTTCATTTTGTCACAATAACTAAAAACACTAGAAAAAAAAGACCAGTTAAATTTGTCTACCACTCTTTCTAGAAGCAAAGGTAACATGAAATATTTTCATTGTTATGGCCATAAAATATATTACGCAAAAATTATCATACATTAAGCCTTTTTGCATTACTTATAATATGTAATATGAGACAAGACCAGAGATAACTTATTCTCACAGCTACAACATATAAAAAGGCACATAGTGATAAACGACTATGAGATTAGAATAGAATACAGGGAACTAAGGAACGCCAAGAGATGGAATTTTGACCGGAGATTTGCCGAGTGAATGACACTTTATTGCTATTCTTAATCCGTTATGTAATTAACACAAGAAAGGAATAAAATTTGAAAGGTTATGGAATGGCAATTAAGAAAAATTAAAAAGAAAAATAATGAAATTGGTGCTTTCATGTATTTCCTTTGCCTATTTTAAGAAAATTAAAAAGATAACAATCCAACTCACCTGGTTAATGGAATGACAGTAACATCCGTATTCTGGAATCAACGCTGTATGCACTGATCACACATTATCACATCACACATATAAAAAAATTCACAAATCGTTTCCGAACGAAACACAGTCCTTCGTTGGTGGCCTCCCGTCGACGCGAAATTCCAAATTTTAAATTTCAAAATTCGAATTCGGTTGTCCGGACTGCTCAAGCGCCGGACTATTTGAATTTAGAACGGACGGGAGCGTGCGTGTTGGCGGGCTATTTATATTTTGCTGGGCGAGAATCGGCCGATTTAGATCGACCTTCCATTTGCCGATTGGAACAGTGCGAATCAAGGTGTACCTGTATCTAAAGACAGCTCAATGTAATTTAGCCGGTTAGCTTTATTTTGACTGGGCGGTACACCCGGGCATAACACTTGAGCTTTACCGAATGAAACTTCCTAATCATTGGCCTGATAAATAATATGTCACTAAAACAATATATATGTAGTATATTTGCAATAATAATTTCAGTTTTATAAGTAATTGTGGTTTGCTTCGCACGTGTTATAGCACGTGGGTGCTGGAAGTTTGATCCAAGTTGGCTCAAATATTGGTCCAATAACTCTTTCAACGCGCGCATAATTTTGTATTCTTAGTTTTAATGGCTGCTTCATATCTAATTACGTATGTAGAAAATGATTAATTTACGGACATGTAGCATATTATTTCATCTAAAATGGGCTTATTCTTAGGCAAACAATATGGCATGATCGTTTTTTAATAATTTTTCGATATGCCTTATACAAGGGGCTAATGCATAACGATAAGATGCCAAAGCGATTATTTATATTAATAACTGTTATTGAAAATAACAATTATGTGACATACAATATTCTCACCGGGTAGAATAACGCAGTTTGTAAACAACTGTAAGTCTAAAAGAAATTGCATGGAGCGATAAAACCGGCACTTTTATCTTTTATTTAGTTTATTTTCTTAATCTTTTTGGAAATTCAAGAAAGTGTAGACAGTAAAATATACAAATACGCTACAAATAAAAATAAATGTCGTGTAGGATAAAAGCTACAGCACAGAACCGAAAAAACTGACTTTTAGTTCTGTTACACCAAAACCAATTTTACTCAGTACAAAAAAAATTCTTCCCGTATTTTACTTGTATTTATGCGTAATTTTAATTTTTGACTTTTCAACGTTTAGAAGGCTAAATCTTCATAGCCATGGAGATGACTGGATTTCTGTCATCCGCAAAGTTAATTTTTATGATACTACCTTCATTTCAAAATTAGTTTCGTTTCGATTTACGCAGAAATATCTCACAGTTTTTTATTAAATGGCATAATATTTATTATTAAAATAATTTATAACATCAATGTATACCAGTATATCAGTGTATACCAATGCGATGCTGTAAATAGCTTAATTAATAAATTATAGTCTTGTAGTAAAACTTAACTCTTTATAAGTGAAATTAAAACACCAAAGGTAATCAAATAAATAATTATATTTAATCAATAGCCGTTATTATGCAATATAAAGTAGACGAAATTCGATAAATATTTACAATTTACATACAAATTTTACATTTCCGACCCTTAATGAGCCTGGCATATTGCTGTAGTTTTACTAACTATGTAATAATTATATTATCACGCCTCACTATAAAGGATAAACTGGGACACATCTATTAGAAACTCATCATTGTTTTTTTTTATCTGTATGCTTTAAAGGAAGTAAGAAGTAATTTACTTTAGAATTAATTCTATAAGAAAAGTTAAGCTTTCATGCCTATGTCACTGTTAGAATAGATAGAAGTGTATCTCAAAAACTTTGGAAAATTCCAAAAACTTCCCCTGACCCGGGCATCGAACTTACGATAATATCTCAATCTCAAGCTCAACAACTATACCACTATACCATGGGACATACAATATATTTTATATTTGCAAATAAAACTACAGCAATTTCTCCATATTATTCTACACATACAATGTAGCTTTCGAGTATAAATTCACTACATAATTTGGCTGTACAATCTCCAAATCCACATGGGAAATTCAACCTTGATACTTCAATTTTAAACGAGCTTTACCCGTGCACAAATTTTGTTTTTATTTTAACGAACAAAATATTTAAACCAAATGATTAAGTAAACGCTAAATAATGGTACAGAAATATCACATTTTGATTTAGATCAAAAACTGATGCGAAATTATAGTTTAAAGATTCGACGCAAACTTTCAACTTGATATCAATAAAAACAATTATAAATCATCTGCCCAAATACGTCCCACTTCTGGGCACGGGCCTCCTCTATCAGAGGGTTTAGGCCTTAGTCCATCACGCTGGCCTAATGCTGATTGGCGGACTACACACTTAAGAATTATAATATACAATGATTTAATTTTGTATTCAATACGACATTAGCAAATATCTCCTTTATAAGAATCTTAACATTCTTATTATCGATAAACAAATTTTCCATTATCGACTAAAAGAAGACTTGACAAAGAAAATATTTGCAAATATTGATTATCGTGATAATAAACATAAAACTTCATTATTTAAACCGAGGCAGCCATTTTATCGATATCGACAAACAAGACAGACTAAAACGTAATAAGTATTGCAACAAAACATAAATATAACATTGTTCTTCAATTAAGTAGTACATCATACAGTATTTATAGACAAAACTAGGTGTTAAAACTATACAACTGAAATGTAACAGGCTTTCAATGTCGGTACTTTCATAGAAGCCCATAAACCCAGTTTGGTTTTGGAAATTCCGAAGAATATTTTCTAAGCTTTAAATCTTAAAACAAAAGAAATATGTTTAATAAGATCCTCATAATAAACAAGACATTACACAATTTACTTGTAATGCTTTTGTGCTTCTATGAAAGTAGAAATATTGTAGACTTTATATTATGTATCACTCATTCTCTTGACAGATATTATTTATTGATCATCCTTAGCAGACTGATATTACTATAAAATGAAATTATTAAGATTACATTGGACTCTGAAAGTCGTCACATGATATTAGATTTAATGTTATAGTAAAAAGGTTATTGATGCTAAGAAACTTTCAGTAATTACCAGAAAGTGATAAAATTCATTCATATCTAGATTATTTTTTTTTTCGATATCAGGGTACTATTTTGGATAAAAGAACCGTTCATAAGTAAGTTCATATTAAATAAGTGTGGAAAACGAAAATGAGAAAATAAAAGTTAAGTAACTTAGTACACTTTCATAGATCGAACTTAAGCATAAAAAATTTGCTTAACCAAGCCTAGTAATCTCTTATTAACCATGACATTAATTCTTTAACTTGTGATCCAAAACATTTGCCATGTTAATTAATTCAGACATTTCCTATATCTCACTATATAAACCCGATAATGCTTCAAATAGAAAATTTGGTCATAGTATACTTGGACCATTTCATTTAGACTAAACTTCAACTAACGAATTTCTAAACACATTTGTAACTTCTATATCATGCTAAAAAACTATAAATACCTAATGGTAAGTTTATCGATAGGACAATCGATAATCGATAATCGCAATCGATTTGCCGGCCTGAAACTATTAAACCACATATATACAAAGACTTATGAAAGTCACTAACGATCACAGTTGTCGCTAAATTATTTATTGCCTTGATAGATTTTTACTGTCTCTTAGAAGTATACTCGAGAAAGATTATATCCACTAATTGTTATATTTTGAAATCTAATCTCTCTGTTTTAGGTTATAAAGTTCAGTTTCCAATACAACTTTGACTTAAATAAACTATTAACTTTATCGAGTTTTATAAAAGTTAAACTGAACTATTTTATCGTCACTATTTTTTTATTATAATTCCTACAATATATCATTCTAAGAGACAATCATACGACAAAATAAATACACCAAAACATTGCCAACAAAACAAACTCAACTTCCAAATATTAAGAATCGATGTTGCAACACATATTTCATATCCGGATATCGATATCCGGTTGAAAGATACTACGTGTCATCTTCTTCTAAATTTTCGCAAGAATTTTGCCCTGTATCCAATATGGCTTCCGCACTAGGTATAACTATAACTTCGGTCACATTTTTGGCACACCCTATATCACACACGTCTTTATCTGTCTCGCAGTTTGAACAAACAGCCTCCTCTATATCACTAGAGCGTCTCTCCATATACTTCGAAATATCGATATCTTCCTCCATATGTTTCACTATATCGAAGCCTTTGTGAATATCGACATTGCTGGAGCAATAATCTTTGATTTCCGAGCATATTCTCTTTACATTTTCATTTAGGCATGTATAGTTTAATTCATCGTCGTTGTTACTCGATATTCGGACTAGTTTCTCATCGTCGCCAATTATAAAACTAACGCTGCCGTTATCGATATTTTCGTTTTTCCCATCACTAAGCGCCAGTATGGCGGAGTCTGAGTTGTGTGTTTTTAACGTTTCCGTGTCCTCTTGTGTTAATTTCATGTTGTATATGTTTGACTCGCTGCCCATTATCGATGTTGTCGATGCGTCCAATGCTGGCAATTCCTGTTGAATGATAAAATTACTTTGATGTTAACCTCAAAAATGTGTTATATTTTTCTCATTGCATTACGTTATATGAGGATATGATGTTTTGTATATTAAATTTAAGTATATTGTGACATTGTTTTTCATCTGAAACCATTTGTTATCTTTCTTAGCTTTAATGATAGGTTCGGTCTGTCAATAAACTATACCTCATTCACGATAAGTTGATTCTTTTGGCAGATGTCAATTTTTCTGAGACATGACTTTGAAATAAAAAACGTATTATTTTATTATTTTAATGATTTGATAAATATAAAAAAATACATACAACACAAAAGTCCCTAATGATATAAGCGTTATCCGAAAATTTTGAGACTTTATTGCTTCAAAGTAAAATTAAAATAGGAATACTGAAACTGATTGACGTTTATATAATGTTACATCGTTCGGACGGAAAGGGACGTAACATCGTTCATATCGATTGCCACGTCGATAATTTTATTGAACGCTATGATGATCATGGCTGTGCTCCAGTTTCTTAATAAAAACTGTTTTAAAGATAAAACTATTTAATTTTTCAACCTTAATTTTTACATACTGCGTTATTTTTGGACCTCCTGTCAACTTAAAATAGGTTGTTTAGACCATGAAACTAAACAACTTTTCCAAAGAAACATGGGTCGAAACGTGATAAATAATTCGACCCTCCCATAGAAAACTGCTCACGTGGTCGATTTCGTGTAGAAGGTCTGAATTTTTTTTTTTACTTTTCGACCCGTGTTTCTTTGGGGAAGTTGTTTACTTCCGTGGTCTAAAACACCTATTTTAATTTGGCGGGAGGTCTAAAAATAACCCTGTTTAAATATTAAATAGGTACTTATTATGACCCACAACCGCTTATCTAAATAATGTTTTATATGTCGAAAGTAATAAAGAATTTCACACATAATGCAGTATTTTAAAACGCAATATTTTTGAACTTCTCGATATTTTCTGTTTCCCATCATTAGTCGATATGCCAAAAGAATCAACTTATCGTGAATGAGGTATAGTACATAAATAATTTACCTGATCGTCGTGGTAGCTACCAACGCTCCTAGAATGCCTGTGCCTTCTCAGGTTCATAGCTGATTGGGGCGACTGACCATCTACTGCATCCTAGACAAATAAACATTATTTATTTTTAAAATTATGTCATTAAAACATTTTTTCGACTTATATTAGGGGGATAAAAACATACATAATATACACTACGAAATGTATTTCCAAATATTAACTTAAATTGTTTTGTATTTCATTTTAACATTAATTTCAAATTGATGTCAAGCCATTATTTTTTTCTAATATATTGAGTGAAATCGTACGCTTTTTTAATATTTTAATTATACACTACGCAATGTATTTCTAATTTCTCGAAACCATAAATTAATTTAATTTACTTGTAGCTTTTGGTATCTTACCCATACAAAAAACCTTGTAGCGGGTTAGAACAGTATAAAAAATACCTTAAATCTATTGAACTGTCTGTATTTCCCTCTCTCTGACGCCACTAGACTCCGCAGCGACTGCGTTCGCGGACATTGGCTATCCGTGGCCCAGCGGTAAGTGCCGAACAGCTTCGATGTATCAGATCTGGAAGAGAACAGACATCATTACCTAGACTTACTGCCTCACTATTGTTAAGAAACTGTTCTCATCAAAAAACTGTATCTTATACTAGAAAAGAACCTCAAACTACCTTAAAATATTCCGCACCGAGACAAATGTTTGTGTGATCTACAAATATTTGTTTCGGGTCTGGGTGTTTGTGAGACCGAAAAGTCTCTCGTAGTTTCTGATACCCACGACACAAGACTCGTATCTTAGTGTGGGGTCAGGACTATGTATGTGACTGTTGGGTGTATTTGGGTCAATCAACTTTTAACTGTCCTGTCAGTACTATGTAAATTTGTCCCTCAGTAGGTTAGTACAATGAAACATTAATTTTTCCAAAAAAATTATATATGACAATCCATTACAATGAAACATAATTATTAATTACAATATCTACTATGATGCTAGTAAATAGATTTTGTTTGCTTTAAAACCTTAACGACCTTTTTGCATGTTTATTTTAGTTCCTATTATATTTTATTATTCTGACTTCCACCGGACAACGGTAAAAAAGTTCCAAAATCCAAACATTTATGGCGTGACTACTGCTTGGAACTCAAGTCGATTTATTTCGTGATAACATTCATCCAGCCCCGATTTTGATTTCATTTTTTCCGCGGCGCCAGTCGACCGAGTGTATTTTGAAAAAGAGCGTGGCTTTATTGTGTGTCCACTGGACAACCAGCACAAAAACTTTTGTATTTTATATATTGTAGGAAATTAAAGTGGAATATATTCAATTTAATGTATATTTTTTACTGTGCGTAAGACCTAATTCACAACATTATTATTTATTACCAGGGAGCGGAAAGACTAATAAATATCACCACCAGTCCCTTGGACATCCAAGATCGTTGTCTGAATTATTTAATATTTTCTCTTCTAATACTGATAATTATTTTCAAATAGTTGTTTTTTTATTACATAAAAGAAGAAATACAGGCGATTTTCATCATAGAGTCCCCTTTGGACACCCGAGTATTTCCTATGATCAAACGTCTATGTCCACTGGACAACCACTTTTTTCTTATCTCCTAAAGACACCTTATCGTCATTTTTACTTTAAAAGAACAGTAAGGTTTTTCAAATATGATTCTAATATTTAAAAGTAAATTAACAATTTGACTGAATTTTTAAATGTCCAAGGGACTATCTTAACTACAGTCATGTGAATTTTTGAGTAAAATTTACCATAAATTGTTCTGCTCTATTTGAATTCCTTAAATATAAATAATTGTCAACAACAAATACGTATAAAATATACAAATTTAAGAAAAAAAAATTGATGTATAAAATCTATCATTGATGGTACATTTAAAAGTTGATTGACCCATTTATTTATTTATTGCCATGTGACATTTGATAAAGCAGCAATGTAAAGCGCACAAATTTTTCTAGAAGCGGTTCATCGACCTGTAGTCAGATGATTTTTATTTGCAGTACATTGCTGCATCAAAATTGAATTACTTAAATATTCATTATTTAAAAAAAAAGTTACATTTTTTAATCGCACATTAAGTTGTTTGAAACTAAAAAATATTGTGTTGACTGATATATTACTTAATATCACTATAAATAACCTCAAAACCTTAGAATCTTTTTAAAATAAAATATATAAATACTCACAAATTGTTAGGAGTGATCAGCAGTCTTTGTAAATTGGCCAGAGTGGGTCTGATGTCTGTGACGGGCAGACCTCGGCCCCACATTAACTGGGCTATGCATTTGTTGAGGAGAAACAGAGCGTAGCGGAATAAGGTTGTGTCTCCGCCTCTTGCGAATAAGGGTATACTGGAATTAAGCAAACTAGAATTAATTTTTTTAACTATTATATACCGTTGGTACAAGATCTTTTTAAATTTTTAAAAAAATTTCAAAAAAAGGTCCCTTTGCCTTTTAGAATGCAACAAGATTTTTTGGTTAAAATTATTTTAGTAAACTGACAAAAGCCATCAGTCATCATGATTTTATCAATCGTTACACATTTTAAAATTTTATTAATCTTATTTTTTTAAGAGGTTTTTTAGGATATAATTGAAAATATTGACTGAGTATAATATAGGAAGTATGCTTAAATGGCAGTGACAGTTACCCAATTCAGTTTTTTACAATTTTCGTTATCATTATCACCATCATCATCACCAGCCTTCCACGTCTACTACTTGGCATAGGCCTGTCCTATTTTAAGCTAATACAATTTTCCCGATTGAGGTCTTTGGTAGAGGCCTATATCCAGCAGTAGACCTCCATCGTCTGATATACATACAATTTTTATACTCACTTAGGATCTGGAAGGTCAGGCGTGATGTCCAAGATCTTGCTGGCTGATCCTAGCAGCGTGATTTTGTACCTCATGGGCTGGTTTAGCATCGCAGCTGAGAGACAAGTTGCTTGGGCCACAAACCCGGCCGCTACTGAATCACTAACCGGACTGTGGCCTCTAGGGCTCTCGTCTCCACAAATGGGGAGAGGCACCCCGATTATAGTCCAGGTTGTTTGGTCTTTCTGGTGGGGAGATTTCGGTTAGATTTTGTGGTAGTTGATTTTTTTGTTGGGTATCCGTAAAGGGCTCCATACACGGTACGATTTCTCTGTAGAATTCGTCGCGTCAAACCGATTGAAACGGCGAAATTTTTGATGTGATCAATCGTCTCGATTTTCATCAGATCGATCGTACAGACGAATCGTACCGTATATTGGGCCCTTAACAGAGATAGGGAGGGATTAAATTTCTTCTCCCTTTAAGACTGAAAATTTCTTAAAGGAAAAATCCAATTACATTTTACTCGACCCCCGGGTCGGACCCCGTAACATCGAACCCAAGACTTCTAGATCGTACGGCACATGTTTATGCCGCGAGACCACGTGGCACTCCGTTTTCCGTCAGTCACGAGGCGTTTTCCTCTCATCACAAAAAATGGGGGGAGGCCTATTCTTACCTGTTCCACAGCGAAGATATGATGCAGCTCGTGCAGCAGCTCGGCGCGGCGCACCGCCAGCGCGGCGTGCGCGTTGGCCGCCAGCTGCCTGCGCGCCGCGCCCGCCGCCCGCGCCGCGCGCAGGCACTCGCCGCCGCGGGACAGCGCGTGGTAGCTCTGCATCAACTCAGAGCCTTGGGGCGGAGGGACATTGTTGTCAAAAAATACATAAACATCATTACCACCATCAAAAGTAGCAATATCGTCATGATCAACAACATCGCCATTAAAAAGATCACTATCGTCATTTTAACAACATCAAGGGCCGTTATCGACATTATTATCATCATCGCATTCAACATCAACATTATCATTATCATCAGTACTAACATAATGATCATCCTCAACGACATCAACATCGATATCGACATCATCTTCGCCACTATCATTACCTATAGCATCACCATCAACATTAACTACACCGCTATCGTAATCATCGTCATCGTTATCAACAACATTACCATTATCAGCGTCAACAATATCAACATTGACATCGATATCATTATTATCAACATCGTCATAATCATCGTCATCAACATCAACAATATCTTTAACTACACCGCTATCGTAATCATCGTCATCGTTATCAACATTACCATTATCAGCGTCAACAATATCAACATTGACATCGATATCATTATTATCAACATCGTCATAATCATCGTCATCAACATCAACAATATCATTACCATCATACACTCCACTACTGGGCACGGGCCTATCTCGATACGGTTAAGGTCGTACTCCACCGGGTCGACCGGAGTATTTATATTTCATATTCTATCTAATGAGTCATTTGGTAATAAAGAAAGATCTTACTAGAAAATTTGTTTTATATTCCACTACTGAAAATGGTGCCGTATTATGATATACAGAGTGCATGGATTGATTGATAATGAAAAAAGTCACGCACAACGAATTTGGCAATTGTAATGTATATGAGTGAGTGAGCAAATTTCTACACTGGTGTCACACATTTGTCTTCGCATGTATAACAAAACTCAAAAGTGATAAATGTAGGTAGTTTTCCACATTACCTGTACAATGTACATACCATACTAGAAAATTAAGAATATTCTAAAATAGGGGCCTATTCGATTATTATTCTATTATTTGCTTTCTTTCATACATACTTGTTTTTACTTTATCCATGAGCGGCATAAAGCAATTTTATTACATTTAATTTAGTAGTTATATTTTAGTTAAAAGAAGGTAGTAGGAGGTACATAAGTTAGATGCAAATACCTAAACATAAATATGATCAAAACCTTTAACCAATATGGCCTAGAAAAAATGTATGCTTTAATTAAGAATTTCTTTGCGAAGAATCCTCAATGTCTCCTTCTTTAATGTTAAACCATTCTGCATAAATAAATGCGATAGTAATTCTATCTACCCTTGCGTACCTAAACCTCTTTACCAATTGTTTCAATTTTTCATTTACATAAGTTCGAAATCTTCAACAAAGATATACCTACCTACCCTATTACAAAAAAAAAAAAAACACTTAATCAAAACTACCGCCTTTTTTATTATAAATACTTACCGACATCTTGGTTTTCTTCGTATAACTTAGCATGCCTCTCTTTCAAACGCCTTATGTTCCCCAATTTGCTGTCCCTTTCATCTGATAATATGATCCTCTTGAATCTTAGTATTTCTAGCTGTTTCGTAAGCCTTACGTGCTCAGCCCTTTGGAATGGCGAAGGTTTTGCCTGCGGATATAATAGCTTTAAAAAATACTTTTAAAATGATGATGCAAAAATGTTTGTGAAAGTCAACTTGAATAAAGATGATTTGACTTTGACTTCGACTTGACTTTGAAAGTAATTTCGAAGGGTAGACAAGATTTTTGGACGAGATGACATTAGCATGAGCATTAGTTGTAAATGGTGCTAATACCTTTTGTCTCGCTCATTTTTATGTCATTTGTTATATAACAGAGCAGGACAAAATATATCAAGTTAGTTTTAGACACACACGGATAGACCCCTTCACTTAAAAGTTTCTACTATCTTTTGTTTCGTTCACATTTATGTCATTGCTCATATGACAGAGCAGGACAAAATATATCAAGTTTTAGCAACGTTTATAAGTATAATCGTTGATTAAATGTGTATTAGTAAAATTTGCTTTATAGGAATATTCGAACACATGCACCCATAGCTTTCCACAGTAATTTAGGTATGGTAAATTATTTTTCATATTAACCCAGAATAGGTAACTGATGTAAAGTTACTTTTAGTTTTTTTTTATGTGAAATACTGATTGTAAATAAGTAAATTGATAGACCCACTGAATGTAGATAGAAACCTCTAGAATAATCATAAATTTAACTTTCTAATATGAAAAGGAGACCCATACTTAAGGATTTTTTTACACTAAATCCTCTAACATAAATACCAATAATTACAACAATTAAAGAATGAAATTATCATGTCAGCTTACAAAGCTCACTATACAGATGTTCTTGAGGCTGAACCGATTTTGATGGTGTTCCCACATTTTGATGTCCGGTGTTTAGTGCATATACATTACCAAGCTGATGAGATGATCACGCCAATCCCACAATCCCACCCACTATAGTTGTAAGGGCAAATCTGACCCTCAACCAACAACATAGATGTGTCCTTTCAACTATCGGGGGTAGGATAGCTTTGGCCGTAAGCGCCTGTTTTTGAAGAATGTTATTGTTAGATAAAATCTATTAGTTAATGTTATGTTAATGCTAAAAGACTAACAGATTGGGCAAGGATCAAAATTAACATATCCTAGTATATTTTTTGCTCCAAAATTGAGAGAAAAAATATTAGGTGGATAAAATGCATTTTGAAATTGATTAATTATGATCCTTGTCTAACTCTACATATATGATACCAATAATATGACAAACAAGCCTTCATATCGTATTAGTATAAAGCATCAAAAACATACTATGTTACTAAACCTTGGAACAAAGTTAAGAACTTTTTGAATGGAATACATTTATTATTATTCACCCCTATTGGTTAATGGAAATTGAAATAAGAATATGAAAATAAATGAGAGCGAAAAGATGGTAAGATAGAGAGAAAAATAAAATGTTTGGTAAGTATAAAAAGAAGATGAGAAATGCTATATAATGTGTTGATATAAATATTATTGTGTATACTATGGGACTGACATGTTCAGTAGTGAACCAAAATCCCTAAAATAAAAAAGAATAAAAAAAAAAAATGTGTTGAAAAAAATAAAGTTAATTAAATTGTAGATCCAAATCCAAATGAGTTTGAAAGTAACCCAGATCCCATTTATCAACTATCTTCATAATGATATTAAAAACATATGCATCCTATTTTATTATGATTAAATGACTATATCTAAAAGTTACCTAATTATTAATTTTGAACAAATGTAAAAACATGATCAAATTAAAATAGAGCTACCAATATCTTGCTTTTGCTAATTTGAATTCTACTTTACAACTTACTTAAGTGAAAGTCTGTTAAAAAAACTATTAATAATTTCACCTTACATTTCATTTACATTTTTTTTTCAAAAACATTAATAGTCTATCCTCTGTTCTATCATTTTGGAATGATGTTTCATACAATAATTCCATAACAGATTAATACACTTTGCAAATACATACATAACAATAAATGTTATTATTCATTAGTAATTTTAATTGTATTCTTAAACCCTTTAAACAAACATACAAGCCAACCAAGCTTTACGGGTAGAAATACCTCATTTGACCACTAAAGTTCCATTACATCTACCTTAAATTATCTTTATCTACTTACTAAAATCATTTCTATATCAAGTGGCCAAAATAAATACATCCACCCTAATAATGTTAGACGCACACACACCAAAAGTATCAAGATTTACCTTAAATGATAAGAGATCGTTTAACTTCAACGTTAATCTTGGTCCGTTCGATACCGGTTTGTCGTCCTTAATTTTACCGTTTTTTACACTCAAATCGCTTTGTGAAGAAGACTTTCCCCTGCCTAGAGATTCTTCTTCGGGCGAGAAAAGGTTCCTTTGAGATCTGCTTTTAAACCTTAGTTTATCTGGCTCGTCTAATTCAGACCAACAGTCTGTTAATGCTGATTTCTTGTAAATCCTCTCCTTGATTTCTTGAACTGCCTCCTGGAATTTATAATGAAAAACATTAAAATATTAGGCAGTACATAGGTACTTTAGGTAGTGGTATATTTGTACACCCATCGTCATCATCATTATCACCAACACCATCATCGTTGTCATCATCATCAGGCTATATACGACCCACGGCTGAGCACCATCTCTACAACTGAGGGTTTAGGCATTAGTTCACCACGATGCACGTGCGGGTTGGTTGACAATGTCTATAAAATCTGAATATGCAAATTCTATTTACTATCCCTAACCAAAGAAAATTGAGCCTTTCGAAGCAAAATAATTAATAAAATATGTTGCAATTATTTCAGAACAGGTGCAAGCCTTCTGTGTTCGAAACGCTTAAACAATTCTTTGTACAGAAAAAAATACTTATCGAACATGGAAAATTCAAATGTAAAATCTTTGATCTTTATAAAAATGCAAAGTAAAACACCTTGATTATTTAACTTTATTATGTAACAGATAATTATGCATTTGATAATTTCTTTCTTATCCAACCAAAACAATTCCGCTATCAAAATAAATTGTGTTTGTAACTACTTAATCGAAGAAAACAAGGTTGAGTAATTTCTACACTGAGAACATCATGAGAAATGTAGTCTTTGAATTAGAATTTCGATACACACAATTCAAATTTGGGTTTCGTTCTGATTTTACAAAAACTCCCAAATACCAATTTTCTCCTTCCCACCATTGTTAAATCGTTCCAATCTATTCAGTAATCTCTAAGAAGTAGCGCTGTTGAAGAACGATAACTATAAATCATTAGATTAATAAATTAAGAATGTACATTACCTGTCTTTTCTTTATCGAATACTGTAATAAGTGCAGTTTCTGCAACTTCGTCGCGTTGTAGCTCGGCCTTATCTCCGACTTGAGAAAATTCAAAGCCATGTACCGAAACTTTGGCACGCCATCTGCCTCGTTCCTCAGATCGTAACTCTCAGCCGTCTCGCTTAAATCTATTTTACTATTCGAAAGTTCTTCTTGCGACGCGTTTTTCGACAAACTTTCACAGTTCACATCAGTAAATTCTTTCACATCTAAATGTTCCGGAGAGTGTTCGTAAATGGGATCTTTGGAGTCGTGCAACTTATCTATACTGCCTGTGTGTCTCTCTCTCTTCATATTCAGACTGCTAGCAGCTCGTATCATGGAAAAATTCTGTTGAAATCCCCTTTCAACTGGGCTGTGGCTCTTTGAATACTCTTTATCAGTCTTCCTAATGTATTTGCTGGGGGAAATCGACCTAGATTCTTTGATCCTTTGACTCGAAACGAATTTTGATTCGATGCTTTTGGAGATGTTTGTACGGCCCGACGAATCTGAGGATAGGGACCCATGTTCCATCTCGTTTTCCGCCGGTATTATGTCTAGTTTCAAACTTTTGTACGAGCAAAAGTATCCGCCATGCATTTGAAATACCAGCGTGTTGCTTTTGAAGCAATCTGAGGTGAAATTGGAAGCGAGATTCGCCCCTATGTACCTAAGGCCGCTGAAATATACTCCCCATGTTTGTATCACAGTGTTTTGAGGCACATTACTCTCTTCGTTTGGATGTAGTATGTGACACCAAATTCTAATCACTACGTTTGTTGATGACATGCTCTGCGTAATCTCTGTAATAGAAATACATTAATTCTTTATTGGTACATTCATACAGCCATTTTTTACTT
Source organism: Cephonodes hylas (assembly GCA_030295005.1). NCBI lineage: Eukaryota > Metazoa > Arthropoda > Insecta > Lepidoptera > Sphingidae > Cephonodes > Cephonodes hylas. The sequence continues at coordinate 4,194,703 of AP025386.1, read as the reverse complement.
GTTAACGTGATCGTAAAATAAATATTAAGAAACAAGATAAAGCAACAATGATTCCAAATATGCCCAATTTCAGCTCAGCTCGTTGACCTACATTCAGTAAAATTAGAAATAATACAGAATTTCCTTAAAATAGTATTATCTTTTAAATACAGTTTATGTTAGTCAAGTCATAACATCAGGGTTAGTAGCGCTTGATCATCACAATATGTATACTTAAAGCACCACTTTTGCTTTTACGTTTCTCTTATAGTCTCTCATCTTTAACACCTTCCATCGTTTCCCTAACCAAATTCCTATCCATATCAAAAACACCATCAACGCCAATCTTCACACTACATATTTTCCAAAGCCAAATCTATCGAATGCCAATTCAACTGGAGATCATACTAACTCGTCACAGATACCAAAACAGATGACGCGTTCATCCAATCGGTGATAACAAGTGACACACATACGAACAGACGCGCAATGGGTAAAACAATGACTCATTTATGTACGTACTGAACTAGTGTCGGAGATCGCGACCTCTGTGTCTGCGTTTTGAATATTGTCCTTGTTGATCATGTAATAACCCAAAACATGTGGACGGCAAAACAAGATTATCGATAGAATTTTGTTTTGAATTTGTTTATGTTTTTTTTTATTTAGTTTGTCTTAGGCTAAGTTTCTAGGGCCACCGCTAACAACATAAAATATGAGGATGTTCTGGTGATCAAACAGATTCTTTTTCTGGTTTCTTACTAATCATATAAGTATCGGAAGAAAAAAGCGAAGAAACACTTAACATGTTGACCACTTAACATCAGGTGGCTCACTAGCTCGTTTGCCTCCTTTTTCACATAAAAAAAAAAAAAAAAAAAAAAACAAAGTCAAAAGGTGGTAAATTGAGACGACTTGGTAGGTCGCACTCAGAAATGTATTTTAGTCTCAAAATTAGTAATAGTTCGGGCATAGAGCACGCTGTAGGTTTTACAAGCCGATTTATTATTAACAAATTTGTTTTCGAGTTCAATGATCCTAGAAGCAGCAAAATTTCTACAATTTGGCTAAAAACAAAAAATACACTAGAACATTACAAATATCCCAATGAAACTGTTACGATCTGTATAAAAACGAAATCAAATTATTACATTAATTATTATCGATCGAATTTCTACCCGCATGTCTGTATCAAACGGGGACATCAAAAAACGTATGCAGGTCAAATGAAATTTAAATGTTATTGAAGAACTTTATACAAACAATACGATTATAACCACAATGCGGTTAGTGCGATCTGAAGGGCATATTAAGATACATCCATTATGTACGAGACAATAGCCTTAGAATAGTTTTTAAGAATAGCGATTTAATAAATATAGTAATTTTGTAAATAGATATAGATATTTTGTAAAACAGATAGTTTGTAAACAGAAAATAAATAAAGTTATTGCGGGCATAGCTTAAGATCAATAGTAGGTAGTGAAATAAAGAAAACAAATAGTTATAGGGTAGATGTATATTGTGATCAGGATGCATATTTTTATTAATAAAAAACAATGGGTGGACTCCTTACGGTATAGCAGCTGGTTAGAATAGTGTCAGTTTTGATATCCCCATCTTTGTTGCACGTATAGCTCTGTCCCGCTCTCACGCCGACAGAGACGCTGTTACGCGTGAGAGCGGGATAGAGGTTTGAACTGTATATAAGGGGGGCAAGGATCGGTGCAAAATCAGTCCTCGCCGGTCCTCGCCTCGCCTACAAGAACAGCAGAGCAAGAACAGTGGAAAAGCGCTATACCGAGGAAGCCACCCCGCCGCAAGATAGAAGAAGGGAATTTTATTCAGCGAATCGCTGCTCCCCGACCACAGTACCCACAGCGCTACAGAACCACAGTACCTACAGAACCACAGTACCCACAGTACTACAGATCCACAGTAACCACAGTAATAATAGTAACCAGCAAATAGTAACATTTTTTGGTCCTTCGAGCGCCGGATCTTCAAGAATCTTCGTCCAATAGCCGCCGAATCTTCGAGCGCCGGATTTTCAAGAATCTTCGTCCAATAGCCGCCGAATCTTCGAGAAAGCGCCGGATCTTCAAGAATCTTCGTCCAATAGCCGCCGAATCTTCGAGAAAGCGCCGGATTTTCAAGCAACTTCGTCCAATAGCCGCCGAATCTTCGAGAAAGCGCCGGATTTTCAAGAATCTTCGTCCAATAGCCGCCGAATCTTCGAGAAAGCGCCGGATTTTCAAGAATCTTCGTCCAATAGCCGCCGAATCTTCGAGAAAGCGCCGGATTTTCAAGCAACTTCGTCCAATAGCCGCCGAATCTTCGAAAAAGATGCCAGTAACCAGATCCCGACACGAAAATGAACAGCGTCAGCGTTCGGTCGCCGCTTCTGCAACCGCCTCAGTCGCCGAAACATCGCAACAGTCGACGACAACAGGCACCACAGGGTACACAGGCACAAGCGCCACCGCAACAACGGAATCTGAACAAACCACGACGACGGAATTCGAACAATCTACGATAACGGAATCTGAACAAACCACGACGACGGAATTCGAACAATCTACGATTACGGAATCAGAACAAACCGCTGCGCAGGTAGAAACGGCACCGACACCTGCACCCGCAGAAGAAAAGCGGGCCGCCACAGTATGCAGCAGCAAGAGGCATCGCGACAGTAAAATAGACCGCGCAGTCAGACTGGCGCAAGCGAAAGAAGAATTACTTCGTCTTCAAGTCGAGCTTGCAGCCGCCCGTATAGCCACAATAGAAGCGGAATCAGATGCAGACAGCGAGGACTCGAGCTTTACGGGAAAGCTCACAAAACAGAGAGTCAACGATTGGTTGAACGACACTCGCCAACCAATCCTGGCTATAGAGGCACAACCCGCAATAGTTACAGAGCGAGAAGAGGCCACGCCCCCTCGCGCCACAGTCATAGAGCGAGAAAAGACCACGCTTCCTCGCGCCACAGTTATAGAGCGAGAAGAGGCCATGCCCCCTCGCGCCACAGCCATAGAGCGAGAAGCCACGTCACATCGCGCCACAGTTATAGCACAGGAAGAAACCACGCGGTTTCAAGCAACAGTTATAGAAAATGAAACAAGCAAGCAACAATCAGCCTGCGACACACAGCAGTACAGCACGACGCCGCGACCCGATCTGAGGGAACTCGCCAACGCCATCACCCTCGCCGCGAAGTCAACAAACAGAAGCTTCCACGAATTGCCACTATTCACCGGTGCCCATCAAGAATGGCTGCTTTTTAAGGCAGCATTCCAAGACTCCAGAGCCCATTACACAGAAACAGAAAACATCGCACGCCTGCGACGCAGCCTGAAGGGAATCGCCAAAGAAGCCGTCGGAAGCCTGCTCATATACGGCGCGCACACCGAGGAAATACTGAAAACGTTAGAAACCCGATTTGGACGGCCAGACGCGATCGCTATCACCGAGTTGGAAAGGCTGCGAACACTACCACGGCTCACGGACGCACCACGAGACATCTGCACGTTCGCCACACGCATGTCAAACATCGTAGCGACTCTACGGATGCTGAAGAAAAGCTACTACCTTTATAACCCCGAGGTAACAAAGGCAGTCGTCGACAAACTCACACCAGCTCTCCGATACAGATGGTACGATTTCGCCGCAACCACAAGGGACGACGAAGCGGACCTAGTGAAGCTCTCTCGGTTTGCAGACAATGAAGCACAGAAATGCGGTCCATACGCCTCACCGGAACCGCACGCGAACCTAATAGGCAGCGAGGACCGGCGAGGACTCAAGATCAACAGAAGACAGAAGACTTACACAGCGTCGCCGAATCACCACGACGAAACATGCCCGATCTGCAGCAATACGGGACATAGAATAGAACAGTGCACAAAATACACGCAACTCAGCAGCAGTGAGAGATGGAAAATGGCCAAAGAGAAGGCGCTCTGTTTCGCATGCCTCAAGCGAAGAGTGCCAGGTCATCGGTGCAGAACAGCTAAATGCGGAATCGACGGATGCATACGAACCCATCATAAATCATTACACTTCCGTCAACAGAAAATAGAAGAACCCAACAATGAAGTAGTCACCAGTACGTGGTCCACATTCAAGTCACAGTCTTACCTCAAGATCCTGCCAGTGCAAGTCTCCGGACCTAAAGGTAAAATGGACACGTACGCATTATTGGACGACGGCTCCACAGTAACGCTCGTCGATGGCGACATAGCGCGGCAAATTGGAGCCAAAGGGCGGAGCGAACCGCTACATATAGAAGCAATAGGGAACACAGAAGTCCAAGCCACAGACTCGAAGCGTGTCACGTTGACATTACGTGGCACCCAAGAAGAACACATCATACAGGCCCACACGATATCGAAGTTACGTGTGGCACCACAGAAGATCCCAAGAGCAACGCTAAAAGGCTGCGACCACTTAACAGACATCGCATCCTATCTCCATTACGAAAAGGGCACTCCGGGGATTCTTATAGGCCAAGACAACTGGCACTTGTTATTGGCAACAGCTACGCGGAAAGGGAAAAGGAACCAACCCGTCGCATCATTCACTCCACTCGGATGGGTGCTCCACGGCTCCACTACTCGGTCGCTTGGTCACCGATTACATCGAATCAATCATCTTAGAAGCATCGACGACGACATGAACGAGCAGCTGCGACGTTACCTCGCCATCGAATCGCTGACCGTCGAACCCAAGAAGCCGAGAACTGACCCGGAAGAACGCGCACTCAATGCACTGCGGGAGCACACACAGCGGCGGGAGGATGGTCACTACGAAACGGCTCTGTTATGGGAGAACCCAGCCGTACCCATGCCGCACAACAGAGAAAACGCTCTCAAGAGGCTTCTGAGCACAGAACAACGGATAGACAGAGATCAGAAGCTGCGAGAACAATACAATCAACAGATGGCGGCCCTTCTTACAAAAGGATACGCCGAAGTAGCGCCGACACCGACAGAAACGGGCAAGACGTGGTACTTACCCCACTTCCCCGTTATCAATCCAATGAAGCCCGGCAAGATTAGAATCGTCCACGACGCAGCAGCGAAGACGCAGGGCGTCTCGCTCAACGACCACTTACTCACCGGACCTGATTTGATTCAATCACTACCGGGGATTGTGATGCGCTTCAGACAGCATCCAATAGCAGTCACCGCGGACATCGCCGAAATGTTCATGCAGGTGAAAATACGCAACGTCGATAGAAACGCACTCCGATACCTGTGGAGAGGAGACGCGAGAGGGGACGCGAGCCCCACAGAATACAGGATGACGTCACTCATATTTGGAGCGAAGTCATCACCAGCCACAGCCATCTACGTCAAGAACCTTAACGCAGAGAAACATAGAAACAGCAACCCCGCAGCTTACGGGGCAATAGTGAGAAATCATTACGTCGACGATTACCTACAGAGTTTCGCGACGATCGAAGAAGCCATCCGCATAGCAACAGACGTGCGCGAAATACACAAACAGGCGCACTACGACCTACGTCAATGGGCGTCCAACTCACCAGAGGTACGCCAGGCTCTCAAAGCCACCACAGACAAGCCGTATACGCATCTGCAGGACGATACGACTACTGAGAAGATACTCGGCCTAGTATGGGATTGCCGAAACGACAAACTCTCCTTCAACACAGAGCTGGCAAGACTACCGCGGGGAACGATGGAAAACGACGCACCGACCAAGAGGGAAGTGCTCAAAACATTGATGTCGCTCTTCGACCCACTCGGATTAGCCGCCCCGGTCACATCACGGGCGAAGCAAATCTTGCAAGAGATCTGGAGGAGAGGTACAGACTGGGACCAACAAATAGACGAAGATCTCCGACCACGATGGAAGGAGTGGATTGGCCATCTACAGAAGTTAACAAACATCAGGGTCCCTAGATGCTACCTGCACTACAGTGAAGCCACTCACCTCGAACTGCACACATTCGTCGACGCGAGTGAAGCAGCCTACACAGCAGCGTTATACTGGAGAGCAACACATCCGGACGGAACAGTCGCGACGACGCTAATAATAGCGAAGTCCCGAGTAGCGCCTCTCAAACTGGTGTCCATTCCCAGGTTAGAGCTGCAAGCGGCAGTCATGGGAAGTCGCATGGCAGCGACTGTTATAGAAGAACATGACCGTAAGCCGGACGCCAAGACCTACTGGACGGACAGCAAAACAGTACTTGCTTGGCTGCGGAATGGAGCGCGCTCTTATCGCCCGTACGTCGCGCATCGTATAGCCGCAATAGAAGAAAACAGCAGGATAATAGAATGGCGGTGGGTCCCGACAAAAGCGAACGTGGCGGACGACGCGACGAGGGACACGCCCCATGATTTAAACAGCGCACACAGATGGTACTGCGGCCCAGACTTCCTGAGGAACGACCCTTCGACCTGGCCCGTCGAAACGCCGACAGCTTCGTTCACTACCGGCGAAGAGAGAGTCCACAGCATAAAAACTACAGTCACAGCCCTCGCCGCAGCATTACCACCCACAGAACGCTTTTCCAAATGGGAAAAGCTGTTGAGAACGACCGCACGAGTTTTACAGTTTATAGATAGTTGCAGACGCTCAGTCGCATCTGTAAATTACAAAAGAAACAAACGTCGAACAGAAAAGGACCCGACGTGGACCAAAGTTCCAGCAAAACCGACCGCAAGTTCGCGCCCCACGAAGCGGACGGAATGCACCACGGAACATAGATATCACCCCATAGACAGCACACTTCAACGTAGAGCTGAAGAACTGCTGATTCGTCGATGCCAGGAGGATAGTTTTAGCGAAGAAATAGCTTCAGTCAACAAAGGAGGCTCCCCACCTCCTCACAGTCGTTTGCGAGGCCTGGCGATAGAAGTGCACAACGGGATTCTAGTGATCAAATCCCGCATCCTGGCCGCAGATGAGGTCTCCGAAGATACCAAGAGGCCAGCAATCCTCGACGGAAGACATCACATAACTCGACTATACGTGGATTATGTACACCGACTTTTGCTACATGCGGGAGTCGAGACGACGCTGAACGAATGCAAGCAACGCTATTGGATAGTGCGGCCGCGATCAACAGTGAAAAGTGTCATATACAGTTGTTTAAGTTGCCGTATCCGGAAGGCGCGCCCTCCGACACCAGCTACGGGCAATCACCCACCTTCTCGCCTGGCCCACCATCAGCGTGCTTTCACATACACAGGGATAGATTACTTCGGACCGCTCACAGTGACCGTTGGACGGTCAACACAGAAAAGGTACGTCGCTTTATTCACGTGTCTCACCACACGCGCCGTGCACCTCGAGATGGCCGGATCGCTCACAACCGACTCCGCCATCATGGCCCTACGACGGTTCATCGCTCGTCGTGGCTTACCTACAGAGATATGGTCGGACAACGGCACCAACCTACAGGGTGCCGACAAAGAACTCAGACGCTCCATCGACAGTGCGACGCGTGAAGATGCAAATCGCCGCGCCATCAACTGGCGTTATATCCCTCCCAGTGCACCCTTCATGGGAGGAGCTTGGGAACGTTTAGTGCGTAGCGTCAAAGTCTCCCTCGCTACGATATTACACGAACGCCACCCTACAGAAGAAACCCTAGTGACGCTTCTTGCTGAAGTCGAGAACGTCATCAACAGCAGACCACTCACTCACGTCTCCACGGACCCGGAGGATCCCGAAGCCCTCACACCCAACCACTTTCTGCTCGGTGGTCCTGCCAATCTAGCAGCACCGGGAGAATTTCAAGAAAACGACATAGCGAATCGCAGTCACTGGCGCGCCTCTCAGCGCCTCGCGGACCTCTTCTGGTCACGCTGGGTGCGGGAGTACCTGCCGGAGTTGCAATACCGGCGGGAGCCTTATAGTCGAGGCGAGCAGCTGCGACTCGGGAGCATCGTCCTGATAGCTGATGGGACGCTGCCCCGCAACGTCTGGCCCAAGGGTGTAGTCGTCAAAGTCTTCCCGGGACCGGACGGAATTGTACGAGCAGCCGACGTGCGCACCCGGAACACCACCCTGCGACGGCCGACCAAGAAGCTGGTGATCCTGCCCGTGAATGTTGGAGCCACGCCAGGGACCAGTACTGCGCCGCTCCAGCCTGACAGCCGGGACGACGCACGGCGGGAGTGATGTACGAGACAATAGCCTTAGAATAGTTTTTAAGAATAGCGATTTAATAAATATAGTAATTTTGTAAATAGATATAGATATTTTGTAAAACAGATAGTTTGTAAACAGAAAATAAATAAAGTTATTGCGGGCATAGCTTAAGATCAATAGTAGGTAGTGAAATAAAGAAAACAAATAGTTATAGGGTAGATGTATATTGTGATCAGGATGCATATTTTTATTAATAAAAAACAATGGGTGGACTCCTTACGGTATAGCAGCTGGTTAGAATAGTGTCAGTTTTGATATCCCCATCTTTGTTGCACGTATAGCTCTGTCCCGCTCTCACGCCGACAGAGACGCTGTTACGCGTGAGAGCGGGATAGAGGTTTGAACTGTATATAAGGGGGGCAAGGATCGGTGCAAAATCAGTCCTCGCCGGTCCTCGCCTCGCCTACAAGAACAGCAGAGCAAGAACAGTGGAAAAGCGCTATACCGAGGAAGCCACCCCGCCGCAAGATAGAAGAAGGGAATTTTATTCAGCGAATCGCTGCTCCCCGACCACAGTACCCACAGCGCTACAGAACCACAGTACCTACAGAACCACAGTACCCACAGTACTACAGATCCACAGTAACCACAGTAATCATAGTAACCAGCAAATAGTAACACATTAAGTACTTAATACTGCATTTGAAATGGCGTTATCTCTCATTTATATTCATTTAACAAGATCAACTACCTGGCTTCAATGACAATGAAATTAAATTTAAGGTGAAAAATATGTGTCTTAAATTAGATTGAATAATATTTGGGTACAGTCTGATATTTTGTGTCAGATTGTATGTGACCTACCAAGCAAGAGCGTCTGCTAATGTCCTCCCATTAGGCCTTAATATCAGGCTAGGTTGGCTTGGGTTGGTGAACGCTCATGTATATTTTTGGCATATTTCCAAAATTCATGCAATTTAAATAACATATTGACCGACTCAAAAAATAAACCGAGGATCACGAGGCAGTTGTATTCATTTTTTACTGCACACTATTTTCCGTATCAATATCTCTTGCATGTATTTTATACAATTTTATCTTTGTATATACGTTTATATATTTAATTGTCGCTTTATTATTATTTTTGTTTAGAGTTATACTCTTTTCACTATTTATGTATCTACCTTTAAACTCTGCATCACCCTAAGGTTGACTGTTAGAGCATGCCTCAGGCATTAGGTTCGCCTTTACACGAATTGTGGAAACAGCATAAAAAATATCTCTTTTTAAGAAGCTTCTCAAGTTAGTCTACCAACTCCATCATACCTGAATCTATTTCTTTCCACTTGGGATGGGGCGAGCATATCCTCTCGCTGGTGTAGAAAGGGGCCGACATGGTGGTGTGGTGAAGGGTCAGGTAGAAGCTGCATGTGGAGGCACACCACTCGGGAGGCCGTATGTTGTAGCCGACAATCTGAAAAGATACAAATAAAATAATTTAAAAAAATTATGTCAGTACAACGACAGATTTTGGCTTGACGTGAAGCAGATGTACATTAAGAATTATTTAATGAAACCAACCAAAAACCTTTTCATATAAACTGATGTCAAGAAGAAACCTTTCCAAACCAAAGTTATCAGATCTCATGTAAAGTTTATCTTTTGACCCATAACGCTCTTACCCAACGAGGCCTATCTACGCAAACTTAAAGAGGCTAAGTCAAAATATATGGCTTGTAAATTACAAAATAACGATAACCATGAATATTTTGTTAAGGGTCAACCCACCCACATTGTGTTTTTGTAGGAATATCAAGATATCCACTTAAGAATTTCAAAAGCTATGTGTCAATTCATTCATTTGTGACAATTCATGAAACGATAAATGCAAATGGAACCAGCTAATTTTAGAACTCTCTGCAGGGTCTAAGTGTGTCAAGTCAACCAAATGGCAACAAGGTCATGGCTGAACCCCTCTCAACCGTAGAGGCGACCTTGGACATCAATGGAGCGAAAATCGGCTGTTATAATATTTTTTATTCGCGAAAAAATTAAGATGACAGATTCAGAATTCAGATTCATTGTATCGACATGTATACCAATCGAAAAACCAAGCAAGTGTGCAAGCAAGCCAGTAGTAATTCATTGTGAATACACACATAACTTCGAAGAATCAGAGGCGTGTCTTTGGGGTTTGAACCTGCGACCGCGGAGATTCTTGAGCGCGCGGCTAAATGTCGAACCCGCCACTACTTTCATACTTCAAATAAATTAGGAATTTTTAGTTTCCTTATTATTATATGTTATACATTTATACTAATTTTTAAAAATCGGTAACAAAAATAGAAAGTTATCGAAGGTCAGTAATATATCCCTAGGTTAAGACATAAACAAAGGCAATGATAATATTTTTTATGTAACAATGATAAATGGTCATTCATGCTGGCATTCAATTCACAAGTGCTTGTTTAAAATACTGCATTACGTCATAACAATATTAACACTTATCTCACATTCTTCGCCTAGTGAAGTAATACCATTTATTGATAATTTTATAATACATGCATTGTAAAGTCTGAGAATGTGCAATTATCAGTTCATATATTGGGCATGGGCATCCACTACCATTGAGAGGGTTTGAGCCTTAGTCCACCACTGTGGCCTAGTGTGTGTTGGCTGACTACACAACAAATTTCTTAGAACTTTTTAGGTGTGATTACTGTTTCCTTCACCATTAAAATAAGTTATAATTCATTGTGAAACACAACTTCAAAAGGTCAGATATCTTTGTCCAGGGTTAGAACAGGCAACCACAGAGATTGTCGTCCATGCACTTTAACCACAATGCCATTACTACTCCTGCAGTGTATGCAGTATTATGTAAACTGTATAAAAAAATATTGAAAATTAAACTATAAATTATCATGTGGTTGATGAGTAAAGGAAAATATTATGAGGAAACCTGCTTACAAATATTATGGCTAAAATTTTAATGATTTAGGTCAACTGTTTAAACTGAACTGTAAAGGCCAGCAATGTATGTATGTATGATACATACATATAAGCAGTGATGGTCTCGAGGTTTAGGCGCGCGGTCGAGAATCTCGACTGACGCGGGTTGAAACCTCAGGCACACACCCCTGACTTTTTGAAGTTATGTGTGTAACAACACAATGAATTATCACCTGTTTTTAATGGTGAAGAAATACATCGTGAGGAAATCTGCACACCTAAAAGTTCTTAGGAAATCCTCCAGTGTGTAGGCTGCCAACCCGCACTAGGCCAGTGTGGTGGACTAAGGCCTAAACCCTCTCAATGGCAGAAGAGGCCCGTGCTCTGCAGTGGGACATATATGGGCTGATGATAAGAGGCCTGATGATATAACTATGAATTTTTAGGAGATAGGAATAATCCTTTATGAATAAAAAGGTAAGCATAAGAGACTTATTCTAGATTTTCTTATTTTTTACCAAACTAAATGGTTCCAGATTATAATAAAACAAGTTCTAGATTAAATTAATGCAATCATTAATATAATGTATCAAAAAAATATGCATTTGATTAATTTTATATTAGTCATATAAATTATTCATATATTTTAAATGAGTACAAAATAGACTATTGTAATTGAATTTAATTTCGTATGTCTAGTTTGTAATTTTTATTGTAGGGTCAGGATAATCTCATGGATGTTAAAATTGCTTTTTCTTAAGCAATAAAGTTTGTAAGGCAAACTGGGCTGTTGGGCTTCTATGGAAGTATCACCACTAGATATATTATGTACATTTTAAATTAGGTCACCAATTATTATATCCACACAAAACAAAAATTAATTGCCAAGCCTAAATTTGATAATAAATTCAGATTTTATTAATGCTTTCAGCCCATTATTGTATATTGTTGTATATTGTTAATTATCAGCATCAAGCAAGAGAAACCACAGTCAAAACATAGTATAAAGTTAAAAAACTATCTTAACATTGACTGTGACTCATAAATGGAAATATGAATAATTCAATAATACAGATTAATTTAACTAAATGTTACGCTATCTCATAAAAACATGATTGAATTTAACATTTTATATTTTTGCAGATATCAACATCTCACAATAGATAAGAGATGAAATGTTAAGTAAAATCAAGTTTTAAGGATGTCAGAATTTTAATAGTGTTTTGCCATTTTAAAGTGTCTTATAATATTTGGAAAAAAAAGCTTTAAATTATTAAGCATATGAATGTTATTAAAATAAAAGTTTGCTACATATTTAACTTTAAAATATTATAGTAAAGAATATTAAACAAATTTTTCATATACTCAGTTTTTCACAGGAGTTTATTCATACACTTAAACAAAATCTTATATGTTGTAACAAACTAAGCAAATGTTCTTTCTTTCAAATACCTTAAATATAATTTATAACTTTTTCATTACAGTCACTGGAACTTTTCATCACTCTTACTTGTATGTCATCATCATCATCATCAGCCAAAGGACGTCCACTGCTGGACATAGGCCTCCCCCAGAGACTTCCAAAGCGCTCTATTGGAAGCGGCCTGCATCCAGCGGCTTCCCGCGACCTTTATCAAATCGTCGGTCCACCTTGTGGGTGGACGTCCAACACTGCGCTTACCTGAATGTATGTAATTCGCTTACTTGTATGTATTAGCTATTAAATTATTTTACAACAAGCATACATTATATTTTAGACATTGCCAACCTAATTTTAATCACACATTTTGAAATCAAGTGCTTTGAATTCTGAAGTATATTTTTTTATACTATTTATAGTTTTTGATTGAGAATATTTTAGATCAACACTGTTGATATACAAATACAGTTTCTTTTACACTTTTCATTTTTTTTGTTTGTGCTACAGCAATGTTTGATTCAAGTAGGTTTGATATTTAGGTTTCTCATATACAAAGATTTGTTTTTAATAACCAAAACATCTTTGATTTTATCTTTGTTCTACTGATTTTTTCAGAAATGAAGGAAATTTACCATAAGCAAATTGATGTTTTTAACACTAACTTTTTTTTTAAGTGAGCTACCTGATGTTAAGTGGTCAACACTGCCTATGGATGCCCACTATGCTCGAGGAATCAATGGTGCATTGCCGAACATTAAGGAAAATATAGAGTCTTATCTTGAAAGTCCCTAAATCATATTAGGAAATACTGCCCACAAAAGCTGTTTGCACAAAGGTGTTGTGTGAGGAAATAAACAATGTTTGAACTGCACTGGTGGGGTAGTGTTATTCAGCAGCTGGTATTATCTCAAAAAGCTCATCGGAGCACTCCCCATGGTACATGCAATAAAGGACACATAGAGACGAAATACTTCTTCGCAATGGAATTTCTGTTAATGTTACTATGAAAATACTAAAGTATCTATTAGTTTTAGATACAGTTAATAACAAAAAAAATGTTTCTAATACAATCTTGAAATTTTGCTTCGTAAATTGAACGAAAAAAAATGCCGGCCAATTTCTTTTCAGTTTTTAAAATTCAAAACAGACAAGGAAACGCATAAATAGCCAGCGAAGTGTGAAATTGCATCCAAAGACTAAACTACGTTCACGTTTTAAAATCGTGATATCTAAACTGCTCTTACAAAGCTTACAATTTTTCATTGAAGTCACTGGGCAAGTCGGAGATTGATTGAGGTGGAAATCTACCTGTATGAGGCTCCGCAAACGAAGCTGCTGGGTGGATAGCGGCGTCCACTCTCTACACCTCGGCCTTCCGAACATTATTAAAGAATTTTTAACGAACAAAATTCAATTTGCACTCAACAACAAACTTTCACTGTATATCACATATAATTTTGTATGGTTAGGTTCGTAATACTTCACAAGATATGTCTTTGCAGTAGTAACTTGCAACTTCCTTTTTAATGATAAATAAATAAAAGTGCATTGTTCAGCTGATTACTATAAATGTCAAATTAATAATTCCAGATCTCTTTCGATGATTGAAAAACTACCATGATGAGGCGGAAATTATAAATGTTCTCGTGTTAACATGAAGCTTCAAAATCGCATGTAATTTTATAAAATAAAAATTTTATAAATGCAACTCTTTATCTGATCTGTATATGTTCTTAGAGGTTAAAAAATAATTATTTATAATAATGTAATTAACTCTACTACTAATCTAATTTCTACTACGTATAAATTAATTTTCTCGTCGGCAACCTTTTTTCGCGTTTCGAATACGAATGTTAACTTTATTGGTATTTTAAGCATTATTTGGTATACGCCAATATTTGGTAAAGATCTTTGGCTCATGGAAGATAGCCCCGCGGTACTCCATCGCGGCCAGCAAAAACATATCGGACCGCGCTAAATTAGCGATACACCAAGGAGTCCTGGTGCCAACACTAATGTATGGAAGTGAGTCTTGGGTATGGCAGAAGAAGCATGAAAGTAAAATTAATGCAGTTGAGATGAGAGCGCTAAGAAGCATGTGTGGAGTGAAATTGGTAGATAGAGTGAGGAATAGTGTGATAAGGGAAAAATGTGGGTTGAAAGTAGATGTAGTGACCAAAATTGAAAAGGGGATGCTTAAATGGTTCGGCCACATTGAAAGGATGAATGGTTCCAGAGTTACGAAAGAGATTTACTGTGCGGGAATGAGTGGTGAAGTCGGCCGAGGACGGCCCAGATGTACCTATAAAGACCACATTGGTAATTTATTCAAAAAGGGTAATAGGTATAAAGAGTCCTCGAAACCGACGTGCATGCATGAAGAGGATAATGTCAGTGGAAGAAGCGAAAGAGGTGTGTTTGGACCGTGGCATTTGGCGCTCTATAGTCTCTGCCTACCCTAACGGGAGACAGGCGTGAGTTTATGTATGTATGTAGGGGGAGGGGGGGCACATTGATTCACGGGGCACATTGGTACAGTATCTATATCTTAAAACCTATAAACGCTACACAGTCCGGCACATCACTAGAATGCTCAAGGACATTCACAAGAATGACAGTTGTGACACCACTCGCTGCCAGTTTTCCGTTGGGCCTCAACGGTCATTAAAGTATTGGAAGTGGCGTGCGCCGCTGCC
Source organism: Cephonodes hylas (assembly GCA_030295005.1). Lineage (NCBI taxonomy): Eukaryota > Metazoa > Arthropoda > Insecta > Lepidoptera > Sphingidae > Cephonodes > Cephonodes hylas. Next base: position 4,179,532 of record AP025386.1, on the reverse strand, counting down.
TACAAAAAAAATACGTGAAATGTAATTGTGTCTCAGGAGGATACTCTTAGTCGTTTTTGTTATTATTTGTTACAAAAGGTAAGTAAATATAGTTATTATTATATTTTAAAATGTTTTTGATTGCAAGATTATTATATACTTGATAAAATTAATTGTTTGTGGAAAAAGTCCTTTGGGGCACTTTGATACGGTAATGTGCGGGGTACAATGATACGTATCAATCTGCCCCTCTAAGTGCCCCGTCAAAAATAATAGTTTATTTTATTGTTTTTTTTTCTTTTTTTTTAGAAAATGGTGCGCACGTACAAACCCAAAACTGATAGAAAAAATATCAATGAAGAAAACATTGAAGATGCAATACGTGAAGTATTGTCAAAGACTTTACCAAGAACAAAATAAAACTCCTACTTTGGATGCCGACCCAGTTTCAGTGTCTGATGCTGACGATCCTCTACATGTTTCTTCATCAAAGGCTATTCTTACTCCTGAAGTAGTTAGACCTTATCCAAAAAAGGCGATTACTGACAGTGTCTTAAAAAGAAAAGGAAGAGAAAAGGGACGATCAAGAATATACACTGAAACACCAGAAAAAAATAGATTACAAAATTTACGTAATGAAAAGAACCGGAAAAGAGAATTACAAAAAGCAAAACAGCATGCAAAAGAATTGAAAACAGCAAAAAATCTGCTGGGATTAACTGAGCCGAAAAAGAGAGTGACTTCTTTGCCTGCAGAAATAGATTCTGATTCTAGTCAAGATGAAATCGTGATGACGAGTGATAGTGAAGAAATTGAAATGCCGTCGGAATCGAAAGAAGAGGTAATGAATGAAGAACCAGTTAATCCTGAACACATAAATATTGGAGATTTCCTGCTAATTAAGTTCGAGAAGAAGAAAACTGTGATTCACTACGTTGCCAAAATTGTATTTAAGTATAATGTGACAGAATATTAAGTATTATATCTCAGAAAAAAAGCAGGGTCTTCTAAGTTTATATTTCCAATTGTGGAAGACAAAGCAAGTGTGGATGTTAGTTTTGCAATTACCAAAACCAACTTTCTCCAAAGGCACATCTCGAACATCGTCGCTTTATTATTTTCGGTAGGTTTAACTCAATATAATATCCAGTAGATTGTTTTGTAATTTATATGAGAGTTTTTATGATTATTTTTGTTAAATTTTTAATATTTGTTTAATTTTTACAGAAAAATATTGTTCATTTTGATAAGAGGTTCTAATATTATATTTTCATTAACAATATTCAATGTTAAAGTCTGATTACTTAGTAAGTACATAACTGATTATATAATTAAGAAAACAACAGAGAATTAGTCTTGTTCTATGATGACAATATTGTTTTTTGGTGATTATATTCCTTAAGTAACTTAAGAGACTGATTATGCCTAATGTGCACTCTTAATAAAAAGTATTTTGCGAACTCAATCAATAAAATTGTTTTATTTCTTAATTTTAAGTAATAATACGGTTTATATTGGGTTTTTAGTCAGTTTAAACTTGCATTTTATATGGATCTAAAATACGTATCAAACTGCCCCACCCTATGTATCAAAGTGCCCCACTGGTGGGGCAGAATGATACAAAAATGATTTTTTCTTAAAATCAGTTTATCTCTATACGTCGCCAGTTTTGGCGGTTTGTGCATAGCCAAAATATAAGCTGACATATCAGCCAATGCACACATCAAAACAAATATTTAAATGTAATGCTTTATGGCCCTCAAAAAAGAGATTGAATTTTTGTGTATCAAAGTGCCCCGCCTCCCCCTATGTATATTAGATGTGTCATGTGACTAATATCAAAAAATAAATTTCCTATATAAATAAGTGTTTTGAAAAATAGTTTTGGCTACACTCATCGTGCTATACCATCCCATTCCATGGGAACACAAGTCATTTGCCGCCAGAACAAAAATTCATCAAGATGCGCGGCTTGGGCGTAAAAACACACCTATAGAGAAGGCTATTTCGCACTGCTTTTGTTTTTACCTATAAACATTCATACATCATATTAGGTAAGTACTAGGTATTACTATTGATAATAATTAAACCAACAAATGTTTAAAACGAACATCCGCACTAATATTTTAAAATATAACCGACTCTAACGTCAAATTCCTATTATGTGAAAAATTGTTGAGAGAAAACGTGCAGAAATTGACTAAAAACGAAAGTTCAATTAATCACATGTACCTACATCATAAAAAAACAATTATTTAGTCAATCAATTAAACAACACGATTTCCTATTCGATGAAGCTTTTTTATTAGTATTTTCAATTTACTTCGGTCATAATGAAATTTGTATTGCACGTTTGCGCAGTTTTAGTTTTGGATAATATTATTTTTGGAGTAAGTAAATATTATAGACATTTTCATTTTTACTATTCTTTTAAAATACTAGAAAAAACCCTTAAACTCTCGACTAAATACGGGAAGGGTTAGTTTGATCTAGACCTTAAATAAATAATAAGTAAACGCACTCAATAGTCACATGCACAGTTCTCATCTCACACTAACACACAAGTCTTGTGTCGTATTCGAAACGACTAGAGATTTTTCAGTCCTACAAACTCCTAGATCTGACACAAACATCTATCACAGACAGCCAAGTACTTCACGGGATTGTCAATGTATTAGGATTTTTGTAACAAATATTCTACATGGTGTTCTTAAAACTCAATCGCTACACGTGTTGATTTTGGTGAGATTGAATATTAGGAAAGTAAATAATTTCGTAATAGCCAACAAAATGTAGATATTTAATATGTACTTAATACTTATATTAAAAAGAGAAGGAAATTGATTGTTTGTTTTGAATAGCCTTCGAAACTACTGAATCGATTAAAATTTGTTTTGGTATGGGGATTGATAAAACCAACTGAAATAAAACAGGATACTTATTATCCCGGAAAAAATAGTGCTCCCATGGTTATGCGTAGGTACCTATATGTTATACCTACATAAATGCGAGAAGAAATTAACACGTTACGCTATCGCGGCTAAACAAATTGACCGATTTGAATTACTTTTCGTATAGACATAAATGGGTTTCGGTGAAGTAAAATAGACGACGTATTTTCTCTTTGAACCCAGTAGACTATGTAGACAGAGTCGCGGGAAAAAGCTAATATTTCATAAAATAATTAAATATTATATTGAATCAAAATATTTAAATTTAGAGGTATAAAGAATCCATACAGCAATAAATTTAAAATATTCTTAAAGTGTACCTGGATTAAAAAAGCAGTGATGGCCTAGAGGATTAGGCGCGCGGTGAGAATCTCGGCGGTCGTGGGTTCGAACCCCAGGCACACTTTGGCTGGCTTTTCGAAGTTATATGTGTATTCAAATTGAATTATCACTTGCTTTAACGGTGAAGGAAAACATCGTGATGAAACCTGCACACTTAAAAGTTCTTGGGAATTTCTTAGGTGTGTAGTCCGCCAACCCGCACTAGGCCAGCGTGGTGGACTATGGCCTAAAGCCTCTCAATGGTAGAGGAGACCCGTGCTCAGCAGTGGGCGTATATGGGTTGATGAAGTACCTGGGTTATGTCAGTACATCACTTATAATATATATTAATTTTAATAGGTTTGCTGCGCCGTGAACATTAAATGCAACCCAAATCCAGATCCTCCAAAAGCGTCTGGCAGTGAATCATCTGATTCAGATTCATCTTCCTCCTCTAGTGATTCTGAATCAAATGAAAAGTGTGAACTTAAAAAGTTAACCAAAATGGTTAGCGACGGCGACAGCGAGGAGATAGATAGAGTAAGTACTGAACTATACTACTACTAAACTATACTATACTAGTACTATCGGCTATTGCTTTTTTTTTATTTTCCTATTATACTAGGATTTTCTTTTTGAATATGCTTACTGGCACGAAAAAGAAGAGCAAATTTATTAATAAATACTACGTTTAGTTGTCTAAGGCTGTCTTTTAAGTACTTTGAACGCTTATAATATCTCAGGGCTAGTAATGGAATCAGTTGTCTACATTTATTTGTTGTTTAACTACTTAATTCAGTTGAGTGGCAACTTTAACTTATATCTAGACTTTGGAATGTAAACAGAGTAAAACTATGGAAGGTTTTCTTTAAAACCTTCTTTTTGTTTTAAAAAATCTTTTAGTCAATGAACGGTGATAAATATGTTCGCCGTTTTTTTAAATTTCATTCCCTGGTTTTAGGATACTATGAAGCAATTCATATTAGAACTGAAGGCTGGGAGTACGGCCGACTTGTTTGGAACAAACCAACACATTCACCAACCAGATGCTTATATCGATCTTTCGAGACGTTTCGTGCCAGAGTACCCATATACAGAAGTAAGTACATTTGAAATATTATTATAGAAAACCTGAAGCCTAATACTGAGGATCTTAGTTAGTGGCTTTGCATAACCAAAAAAAATGTATTCTTACATAGCTGTGTTACTTTCAGGTTAGATCTAAACCAGTCGAAAAGGGTGAACTGAAGCCAACAATGGTGAGTTTAACATAACCAGTAATTTTGTATGTTAAAATAAGTTCGAGATACTAATTTAATAACGAAACATATGTTGGTAAAAAAGTAATGAGCATGAAAGTTGAAGGATGGACAAGCCGAGGAAGGCCAAAGAAAACATGAATGGAGTGCATGAGAGGAGATATGAAAGAGAAAGATGTGACCGAAGACATGACGGCTGATAGGGATGTGTGGAAGGACAAAACATGCTGCGCCGACCTCAAATAAAAATTGGGAGCAGGGCAAGAGAATGATGAGTAATTTAATAAACCTGTAAATAACGAACACTGCCATTTATCAAATTGTTATCATACTTTTGTTATTCAGGCTCCTCCAGAGGTAGTTTTAGCGATTGCCAAAGAATCAGCTATACTAGAAGCGTCGAAGCCTTTGAAACCTACAGATGAAGATGCCCAGAAAGAAATACTAAGAACTGGGGTACGATATTTCGATAGTGTGCAAATTAGCTAGTTATATACTCAGCCTATCCACTGTTGAACGTCAATCTACCCAAGAAAGCGCCAATCATCCCGGTCTTGAGCAGCCTTCATCCATTCATTACTCGTCAGCTTTCTTATGTCGTCGGACCACCAATATATTTAATATTAAGAAAGCATATCCTATCTAAACCCTAATCGGTAATAAGCTGGAAGAATAGGTTGCAGAACGAAAGAGAAGTCAAAAATCATGAAATTTATTGAATACTACTGGCTTCCAACAGATCATACTAGCAATTTTTCTAAAGGCTTAGGCCAGGATCTTGTCGTTAATAATGCTAGAAAGTAGTGTATGTCAAGTCCATCAACTTTGCCAGAAAGAGTGGCTAACGGCTTACGATAACTGAAAAATAATTTCCAAAATCATCACCTATACACATTTAAAAAACGTCTCGTCGGTTAATTTGGTCATGATACGTTTAACTGGCTTAAGATTATTATCTGATCTATAAATATTTCAGGAATTCTGGAATGATGTATGGAAAGAAGACATTAATCCAGAAAGTCTATTACGAACGGAAGACAAAAAAAGAAAGAACTTGGTAAGTAGTGTTGTAATTAGCAGCACGAAAATAGACAGAAATTTCTGTGAATAAATAGCAACATTCAATAACGTTATTGTAGATTTAGGTTAGGTATTTTTAGCCTTTTTTTATTTTTTTGTCTATTTCCCTTAAAAATGGTAAAGTTGCTTATGATTTATTTGTTTTTATAATTTAATTTGACTAAATTTATCTTTCAATATTAATTATTTTGCGTTTGAGCCCCTATATCTTTATTTAATGTTAATCTTAAGGAGCATTTTCTTTCTGTTTTTCTAATATCCACCTGTGTTGCAGGAAACAATAAATGTCACGATAATGCCCGGATCAAGTTTATATGACATGGTGTCAAAATTGAAAGAGAAATCTTCAAGATTGCTTTATATTATTAACAATAAACAAAAGAAGAAATGATTTTTATCTTATTTGTTTTCCGTTTTACCTGATTTTTTGTTCTAAATATTCGTTAAGGACTCAATAGAAACAAAACATCTAGACATTTTCAATTTAGAACCACGATACAAATAGTACCTTCTGTCAAATCAAGTGTACAATGGGAACAGTATTGAAACTATTAAAACAGGTTATCTAAAACAAACGTTAATACTTTTACTAATTTACATATCCATAATTATATGGGTCTTTCAGTGTATTCAAAACTAAATGATTTGTTTTTTGTCCCCATGGATCGATTGGCATTACTTCATCCCTTCTCGCTTTATAGTAACATTTTAATACCGTCGATTTCATAGTCTTCTTATCCGGCTTTTGTAAATAGTCGACCATAAGTCTAAGATCATCTTTTACCTTTTTCTGACGTTTTATTCTTTGTACTTCGTCGTACAGGTAATTTGTTGTTAAATAATTTGGTTTCATAAACTCCGATATTTCCTTCATTTTCCTAGCATGTTGTGATTCCACAAGTTCTGCATCTCTGATTTCTTGTTTGACCTTTTTTAGATCTCTAAATCTTCTTACAACTGGGTTTAAATCTTTGTCGACAATTACATAGTATTTTCCTTTATTTTTTTCTGTGACGTCTTCGTCTCTTGCAACGGATTCAACGTTGTCTTCTTTATCGACTATTATGAAGTATTTATTATCCACAGAGTTTTCTACTGGTGTTTCATATTCGTTTATTAAATCGGTATCTTCACTTTGGATAGGAAATATTTGTAAGAGGGTCTGCAATAATTTTATTAGGACTTAATAGTGGTTGAGCGTTTTACACAATAGGTGAATGTGAAATGAAATGAAAAAAGCTTGAGATGACTTCTTAGGGTTGTACTTATAGTTTAGCTCAATCATCATCAGCCCATGTACATCCCACTGCATCCACTGGCATAGCTCTTCTCTGCAACTGAGAGGGTATTTCAGGCTATGGCCTAAAACACACCGAACTTGCATTCCTTCATCATTGAAGTAAGTCATGATTCATTGCGAATTCATACATAACTTAAAAAAGTAAGAACTGTGTCTGGAGTTTGAAACTGTGACCGTCAAGATACTGGACCTTATGACTAAACCTCGAGGCCATCACTACTTAATTTAGCTCAACTGTAAAAAAAATTCAATCCTAAATCTGCAGCAGTAATATATTGAATCTGATACTGATATCTGGAAGAAAATGTTACTTACAATTGCAACAATCTTCAAGAAACCCATGTTGCGAGCATTTACAAATCATTTTATTGGATAACATTTATATGTTTCCTACGGATTGGTTCGCGATAAGACGATATAAGTTAAATCGCCATTTTTATGTTCTTACATTGCTTTACATAAACATTAATTCCAACACATGGAAAAAATATATTATCAAATTAATTACATGAAGTGTATAAAGTTTCAAGAATGCGAAATATTACTCTGCTTTTTACGATACTTATATTAATAACGCTTCATGAGGTAAAAGTTTAAAATCCAATTTTTCGTCCAAATAAATCGGCCATAACTAATACAAATTACAGATGTATAATATCATTATCCCATATATATCCCACTACTGTGAAGAACCCTCCTCTACCGTTGAAGGCGTTAAGCCCTAAGTCTACCACACTGGTCTAGTACGCGTTGGCGAATTACACGCCTAAGATATTCTTACAACATTTTAGGTGTGCAAGTTTCATCACTTATATTTAAAATCCTTCAAGTAGTTAATAAATTAACACCTGTATAACAAAATTATTTTATCCCAATAAAAGAGAAACTTAACTTAAAAATAATTTGATTTATTTTAGGTATATTCTTGGTTCAGGGTGGCACCAGAATTCAGATTCATAAATTATCCCCAATTACCAATTCAATTGAAAAAACGACTGTCTACCAAAACAACAAGACCTCCTTATAGAAAATTATAAGCTTTGTCTTTCAGCATGTACATTAATAAAATGAACTGTGTTTTAATTTATACTATATTGGTTTACCCAATATCTAACTGAAGGAACCCAGGATAGTTACCTAAATATTCTACATGTTAGTAGTATAGAAAACTGTATTATACCTATTGGACGTGCAACTCTACAAAGTAATTGTGTTGGTAAAATATTAACATTTATTGCAGTTAAAAAAAAAACTAAATAAAATAAATAATTCGAAGATAAAAAAATATATTTACATTTTAGAAGGGTCAAATCTGTCCAATGTACAAATAACAACTATTATATTGATGACACAGTTAATCAAAAATTTAGTACTTAATATCATTTACTACTTAATAATATGGTATAATATGCCAGCTAGTGGCATTTTTTAAATATTATCCCTAAATTCATTGTTGTTATGTGGGTGAAACATTTCCCATAGTTTCTGTAACTACCAACATTCACCTAGAATAGCTCAATATTTGTTAGCTAATTTGATAACCGCAATGTAGATTTTTCGCAAGAATACATTTCATTTTTATCCCCATTCAGACAACTGCAAATCCTTGAAATCTTCAGCTTTAAACCTCTTTATACTTGGAGGAAGATTATATTTATCAAGCTCTGTATTATAATCCCATGGAAGGACATGGGTTACACCATTGTCATCAATCAATGTGTTTTCTTGAGAATTAAGCTGATCATTAGACTTTTCTGTTTGTAGCTTCAGATACAGATCATGAAATGATGGCTGTAAAACTTCAGATTCCTTTGCCTTCCTTCTTGCCACTGAAATTAAAAAAATATGTTTTGTTTTTTAACAATAACATTACAGCTGTGTTGAGAGAAACAAACAGAGTATTATAACAGGGGCAAATAGTATTTTTTCTCCCATTATTTTTCAAAGTCAAGCAAAGCATCCAATTATCTAGTTAAGTTCCTTATGCTGTCAATTTATCTCAAATGGAATTAAAGTGGAATTTATCTCAGATGGACAAAAAGATGATAATTGTACAGATTATATTTTTCCTCTATTTGGATCAAATATGTATATTTTGTTCTTGAATAACACTATCTACTTCTGTTTAAGTAAACATATTAATAGAACAGAAAACATGGCCTGATCATCTGTTTTAATACTGATTATTTTATTACAAGCACACATTACATTTTAACTTATTACTTCCTGGCAGGAAATATTTGCCACAGTGGATGTGTTAAAACAAAATCATTTTGATATAAAAATAAATTGGGATTATTTTGATTTCATATTAAACTTTACCGAAATCTCTAAGTTCATCTATTTCTTTTTTGGTGTAATGTGAGTAGCGACAAATTGCTCCAAATCCACACTCTCCTTTTGGATATCTTATGCATGGTTTCTTGTGACTCTCCTCAGCTAATATTTCCTCTGGATCTGGAAAATTTTAACAGAAATATAGGTACTTTAATTGCCAACAACAACAGGTATATTAATTTCTAGTGATTTAGACAAAAGAAAGCCATACTTTGGTTTTATTTTTTTTATAGAAATTGTGAAGTGAATACTAATGAAAGGGCTAATAGAGGCACACCATTCCAGGACTTTAAGGTGCTTCATAATTTATTTTAGGATTGAGTATGATATTTATAGTAATTTTAGTGAGGTCCACACATTTACAGCTGGATATTATATCTTACAAACCTTTAAATTGATGATAATGATCCTGCACTATTTTCTGGTGTGCCATGCCCTTATTGTGCGTTTTTATTACAGACAGTGTCGACACCATCGTCTTGTCGCAGTAATCACAGTAATATCTTTTCCCCATTTTCAGTGTATCTGATTTTAATTTATATTTGTCAAAAAATAAACACGATCCTTGTGTTCTTTATTTTCTTTTCTGAATTGACTTGACAAATGACAGAAGACATTATCAGGGCTGCCAGCAAATAAATCGCAGCTATACGGTTTAGTATTTGCAATTATACAAAATTTGATCGCATTATACATAACCATTGAACCATATGCAGCTCTTTTTTTTTTTAGGATAACACTTAATCAACTGGTCGGAAAATGGGCCCTCCAAAATAGTTCTAGTTTTTTTTAGGATGATAAATGCACAAATTATTGATAAAATGTGAACATATGTCTTTGTATCGTATTATACAAAGTGGTCATGGATACAATACCTCATCCGATTATACAGGATTTGTATCCAATTATACAATCTGGCAGCCCTGGACATTATGTCAGAAAGAAAAGAGACAGAAATATGTGTCAAAGTGAAATAGAAAAAAATATTAACATTTTCATTTGGAATCGTAGTTATTGTTACTTAAAAACAAAACGGCTTAAAATAATGAAAAATTTTGAAATAATCAGTACCTACCTACGGAATGATTATGAATTGGCATTTATTTAAAGTTTACGAAAGATATAGAGATCAGTAATGCCTAATCCTTATTCATTGCGGTTTATAATAGATACTTGTTAGTTTCTTACTTCAGATTTAAATAATCATCATCATCATCAGCCAATCATGGTCCACTGCTGGACATAGGCCTCCCCTAATGACTTCCACCGGGACCGGTCGGAAGCCACCTGCAGCCAACGACGTCCCGCAACCTTAACAAGGTCGTCCGACCACCTTTTCGGGGGACGTCCCACGCTGCGCTTTCCTTTAGGTACGTGGCCTCCCCTGGAGAACTTTCGGGCCCCATCGGCCATCAGTAAATAATATCATTTAAATAATGTTCGACGTTAATTGATTAGGTTAATCCTCGTCATTAATATTGAACTTTTCTTTTTTTAATATTGTTAAAGAAAGATTATTAAGTAATAAAAACACATCACATCCACAATCGTTTCTCCTTATAAGGGTTGAAAATTTATTATTAAGCAAAAATGAAACCCCTACATTTTTTTTGACAGGCGCTAAAACAGGTTTTTACCCTACCTATGCCTATTTCTGCATTAAAAAAATGTGAGAAAAGTGAATTAATCCGCCTCTAGCTGTGTGTGAATACCTTTGCTCTTTATGAAGTAATGAATGCCTCCTTTCCTCTTTATTTATGACGCATTCGACATTTTTAAAGCATAGATACAATAAAATTATTTATTATATTAATTTAATGGAAGAACACTACTATCTAGATATCATATTCCGTAGCTAGTAAGGAGATTAAATTTAACTTAGACAGCATTTATTTATTGCACAAGAATTACAAAATAACTGTAATATTTGAGAATATTTAAAATTTCTTCTCAGTGGTATGGGCTTGTGACCAGCAATGGAATATATATGGGTTGATGATGATATGAGAATATTTACAAAGCCCTAAGTGAATTTATTTTAAAATCTAAAGATCGGCGAAATCTCGCGATTCCAAGTGGGTTTATAATCCCTGGATACAAATTCGAGGAGGATATGGCTGCATTCGTTGCGTCTATTAATTTATTCAGTACATCCATGTTATGGGTATTTTGATGAGCATGGCTATTTTCAGTCAGCGGTGCTGTATATGGGTACGAATTAGTGTTTATAAATGGCAGTTCTGTTTTAATTTGCTTTTGTTCTGCACTAGAAGGTGACTTAAAAAGCATAGGGGGGTTGACAGTCAATAGTGGACCGTGAAACAGGCCAGATCTCAAGGTAGGATAAAAGGATATTTGATGACCATTTCTGTGATCTGAAACAAAAATGATAAGTATTAGGTACATTGAAGGTTATAAAAAATTAAATCAGAACTAAAGGCCTAGAATTTTTTTTATGATTCGTTATGGCTTTTTAGTAACGTTGACATTAATTTTTTTCTTTATTGTTTCGTTTAATATTGTTATTGTTTTTATAATTATCCCATGCTTTGTTCTCAATTTTTTTGGGGTCGGCTTATTATTTTTTACACTTCCAAACGTCCCTAAGCATTGATGATGATGAATAACTAATTATACACTATGTTATGATTGTACTATATTCTTTGAAAGATATAACTCTGCATGCAATATTTTATCAAGAAAGTAAAGGTACGATGACACCTACATAATCTTGGAATAAGCTTTCTCAATGTGCAAAAATTGCTCCCAGGATAGATACAGGGCCTTTGATCTGCAACGATTTCAAGCATTACCTAGGGTTTTTTAAACTTTCGTTGTGTTTAATATTGACTATGATTTTTCTTTATATATGCACCTTATAGATAAGATTAATAATATCAAATAATTAAAAATGTAAGTTATCTTACTACTGATGAGTCGTGGGTCGTATACATTTCCGAAATCCGGTAAAAATGGCTTTAAAACTTCTTCGTTAACTTCTTCTGCAGCCGTTCTGCCTTTAGTATCCACTAAAACGTGATTTGTCAGCATTTTTCTTTTTGTTGGCTGTGTTTTTAGTTCTTTATCAATATCGCTGGGAGTATTCGGCTTAAAATTTAAATTTTTATGTTTGTTTCCAATTTCTTCATTCGATTCCTCTTGTCCAACTTCTATATATTTTTCTACATCACTCATATCACCTGCATTTTCCTCCGGCAAAATTTTTTGATGTGATTGATCATGAGTTTCTTCACCGATGATGGAACTGTCGTCGTGTTCTTCCATTGCTCTTGAAGTTAAATCAATAGGTGATATATCTCCAGTTTCGTAAGTGTCTTCTGAACCAATGCCTGCGGTTTCCTCTGGTTGTGTAAATTCATCATCTGCTTGTTCAGAATTGTAAGGAAGATCATCCTACAAAAATAAATAGTCGTTAAGAATCAAATTTGCTGTCAGGACCTACATCACCATCAGTCCTTATGAGTCGCAGTGGTGGCTACGAGCCTTCGCTACCATTGAAAGGGTTTAGGCCTTAGACCACGCTGGCTTAGTGCGGGTCGGCGGAAATATATATTCATATTAATTTTAATTTTTGCAAAGTAACGCAACAGTTGATCGTCCTATCGTATAACTTAAGGAACATAAGACGATCATGTTTTCTTATTGATTACAATTACGCAGACTTGTTATGATTTCGTATTAATTAAGAAAAGCCAGCTAAAGCTATTTAAATACTCATAGTAAAATTCAATAAAGTTGCATAGTAAAAAGACAATAACCGTAATAATATTAAGTGCAAAGTATCAGAATGTAAAAGCTGTGAATTTTGATATTTTACCATACACGAGAATACAAAATTAATAGCAACTTTAAAAATTCAATAGAGTGTAAAAAGACAGCGTTCAAAAACCAATACAGGCAATAATTATTATGATTAAAAACATTAACATAAAATGGATCGCGAAAAAAATTAATAAACATTTTGTCATTTTCCTCACAACCACAATTTTTAAACGTCGGTATGTATGTGGTGGTGATTAAGAAAACGTTTTTTTTTTATCTTTTGCTTGTAGTCACCAATACTATTACTTGTCTGAGTTTTCGATCATTTTCTTTCTAAGCTCTGATTGAGATTGTGTACTTAATATTATGAAAAAAATAACGATATTACTCACATATTCTGCTGAGGCAAAATAAATAGTAGCTAATAAAATAAAAGTTCTACTGTGGTCCATTGTTAATGCCTCGTCAAATGTAAATGTTCTAAATGTTAAAGGCTACATTAGAATGTGTTAGAAATCGATTATCTCCACGTTTTCTAGTAACCCGTGAACTATGATACACATTTCTCATTACATTTACTGCTGATTAATTTTCACGCCCTTTTAAGCCAATTGACAGTGCTACGTTTGTTTTGTGGAGCAAATACTTCAAGTGTGGACTTAATCACGTCTTTTTCTCATTAAAAACTATGCAGATATCAAGCCCAGTGGCGGTATTTTCATAGATGATCAAAACCCCAGTTTGCCTTATTTTTTGAATAATAATGTTTAAGCTTCAAATTTTTATTTAACAATAACAATTTTACATATTAACGAGAATATCCTGTGTCAATAATATACAATAACAAACTAAACAATACACAGTTAACGTGTAACACTTCTGAGCTTCAAGATTATACCAAGTTCAAGGTTAGACCATTGAAAATTGGTACAAGTTTAATCTTAAAGGGCCCCATACACGGTACGATTCGTCTGTACGATCTGATGAAAACCGAGACGGTTGATCGCATCAAAAATTTTAATACATTCATCATCATCATCATCAGCCAATATTGGTCCACTGCGGGACATAGGCCTTCCCCAATGACTTCCACAGGGAAGGTCAATGTCAAAGTCGCGGGACGTCGCTGGCTACAGAACAGCGACATTGGCATACTTTTTGTAAATCTGAGAAAAAGTTTAGTATTAATCCGAAATCACTTCATCATGACAGAACAATTTTAAACTGACATATTATATCAATAGAAATCTTCTGATAGATTATTTGTATGGTTTTAATTTATAGCTTTCTTGTATTTATTACGATCATGATTTGCCTTGAATAAAAATGGTAAGAAGCATTTACATTCGTAAAAAACTATTACAAGATGATACAGCTTCACGAAACATATTGTTCAGAAAATTATACCAGACGTTTTCTTTCTTTGTTTTAACTGTTTGAGCGATGAGGATTCTCAATAGCATCCGAGTAGAGCTAAGTCCAACCAATTATATACTTATGGTTATTTTAAACTTTATTTGCACATGACGTTAATATTGTCTTCCTAGGCCAGCGTAGTAGACTTAGGCCGAAACCCTCTCAGTAGTCGAGGAGGCCTGTGCTCAGCAATATAGCATATATGGGCTGACGATGACGATGTCAATATTGCACTGTTTTTATACGGAAAATTTTCACGCTGTTGGATCAGCCACGGTAAAAACTGTGGCACTTATTGTTATTGTGTTATTTATGTTAGTAGTGTAAGACGCCCTCTGGCTAGGTGGGGTGATGATATCCGCAAGGTAGCCGGCAGCGGTTGGATGAGGAGAGCCGATGATCGAGCCCAGTGGCGTGCCATAGGAGAGGTCTACGTCCAACAGTGGACGAAATGACGGCTGGGGATGATGATGATGATATTATTCTTATGGCAGAGTTTGAAACCAGAGAGTGGGGGTCCTGGGAATTTTAGAGTGGTGGCTCAAACAGTGCAAGAGGAAGAAGCCTTCGACTACGTCCAGTTTAGAACAGGCGTTAAATTTACTAGGTAAGAGCTTCATTCTTTCTACTTAATGTTTTCCAACTCCTACTTTATATTGTCTTTCTCATTAATTACCACTGTGGTAGACTAACGCCTAAACCCGATCTCAGTAACGTTACTGACGTTAATACGTATCTCAATTATGGGTTTCTGATTGATTGCAGTGTGACTGGTTCAGTGGCCCACATTGTGAAAGGGGCGCTTGGAGCCGGCGTGCTGAGTGGTCATGTGGCCTACATGAAAGCTGGAGTCGATGTCTCCATCCCTTTGAACGTCTTCTTTGGAGTATACATGGGGTACTGTTTACACGTAAGTCTTGTTTCACTGATGCAGTAGACTTTATGCCTGGACTTTGAAAGAGCTTGAGATTTTGTGTCAATAATGTGTTCAAAATGAAACAATTGGTAGGAAAATAACCTCTGCTTTCTTTGTGCTTTCTCACTTAATACTATACTCCCAGTTAATACCTAACGTTACTCAACATTTGATCACCAGATTTTTACTTCAGTAAATTAATAATTTAAACTAATGATTGAGCGTTCAGTTTTGATTACAACTAATCAAAAGGGTTGTTGATCCATATCAAGAAGAATCCATATTCTTCTGCTTTATTTGTGGATGCCGCTTCTTATATCAACCTTAGACTTTCATGTTGAAAAGACGAAAGCTAGTGGCCTGTTTTCAAGGGACCGCTAACATATTAAACGCTAAAGTCGCCATTTATAGTATACTGGGGATATCTTTGGAGATTTCTTGCAGTGCCTAATCACCGGTGATCACCTTTCATACAGCCATGATTCTTATTTGCAGTTGCTGGTGCAATCGGCCCAGACATTGTACAAAAGGACAAGGGTCCCATCGATGTCTTATGCCGATCTTGGTGAATGCGCCGTGGCTTGCTGTCCAAATAAACGTATCCAGAAATTTTCTAAAGTTTTCAGGTAATTTATACATGTATATTTTTTGAATCTCCTAGTATAAATAATTGTTAGTTTTTATAGTAGTAAGTTCGTATTTTTCGTCTTTAGTAATATATTGTTACGATTTGCATTATTATTGATGTTAAAAAATATTAAATATTTTTTTTATCTATTCAACACAAGTTATTAGCGGGTAAAAATTAATGGAAAGATATTGCATAAATCTATTTAGTTAAATAAATTTGTAAATAAGTTGTAAAAAAATATGTCTACAGATAATTTTTTTAAATCCCCAGGCATATGATCGACGTAATAATTTGCCTAGATTTATTTGGCGCCTGCGCATGCTATCAAATAATCATAGCCAAATCTATAAAGCAATTGGTTGAACACACACAGGAGACTTCTATGGAAGGGTCATTTACAGGTAATGTAGCATAACTTCCATTTTGTGAAAGATTACCGTAACCCCAGGAACCCCGACCCAGGTACATAACCCTCTAAGAACTTCTTAGAAGAAATTCTAGATGTATAGCTTCCATCACGATGTTTTCTTTCATCGTTAAAGTGAGTGACAATTCATTGTGAATACACAAATAACTTCGGAAACTCAGAGGTGCCTGGGTTTTGAACCCGCGATCGCTGAGATTCTCGTCTAGACGACTAAACCTTGAGGCCATCACTACTTTTGCTCAAATTATGCTATAACCGCATTAACGCTGTGAAACCCTGAACTGGTATTGTAAGCATAGTAAAGGAATATATATTGCACGCTCCAAAGCTACGTAACTTCCTGATTCAAAACTTACACAGATTGCATCGGGTTATTAATAGCGGAAATCCATTACATTTTCAATGTGAGCTCGTCGGTACATTGAATTATTCAGTGAATTTGTACTGCGTTAATGGTTGGTGGTTATGAGCCGATTGCTAAGACGAAGAACACGATAAGTGCCGGTTCGGGTAGTTTGTAAAGGCTATCAATGAGGATTTCTAAGCAAACATGAAAAAAAATGGGAGTTACAGGTTTATTATAGGGGTTGAATAGAGCGGTCGAGAGAATTTCGTTGGTTTTGTGATCAAACCCAAAGTAACATCAACACCAGACGACATGCCTTTGATTTTCTAAAATTCAGATTTATTGGCAATAAATTTTCATCACTCGAGCGATGAAGGAATATATCGTGAGGAATCCTACACACCCAAAAGTTTATTATTTAAAAGCAGTGATGACCTCGAGGTTTAGGCGCGCGGTCGAGAATCTCGGCGGTCGCGGGTTCAAACCCCGGGCACACACTTCTGACTTTTCGAAAGTAATGTGTGTATTCAAATTGAATTATCATTTGCTTTAACGGTGAAGGAAAACATCGTGATAAAACCTGCACACCTAAAAGTTCTTAGGAATTTCTTAGGTGTGTAGTCCGCCAACCCGCACTTGGCCAGCGTGGTGGACTATGGCCTAAACTCTCTCAATGGTAGAAGAGACCCGTGCTCAGCAGTGGGCGTATATGGGTTGATGAAGAAGAGAAGAAGAAGAAGAAAAGTTTATTTGGAAATATTTTAAATATGTAGCCCATTAAATATATTATTGTGGACTATGACTATTTCCCAGTGAGTTGTATGTATGTTATTTATTCCAGGATATCCAAATCTACGAGTGTATATGGCCGCCATGATAATTCCAATCATATGCATATGCCTAATATTGCATTTGAAATGGTTGGCCCCATTTTCTATTGTAGCCAATATGACTATTGGTTTGTATAATTTTGTTTAATATATAGTTAATTCTTCATTGCAATGTACAAAAAAAAAAAACAAAATAAAAAGAAACAAAATGTAAAGCGTGGGCAGAAGGCGGTCGGTCTTAAGGTTGAATCTACGTAAAGTGAAGGAAATTTAACAAAAGTTTACTATAGGACGAGGGCAATCGCTCTAAGCCCATGCGGTGGACTGAGGCCTAACTTCTCTCAGTAATAGAGCTCGTGCATATTATACAATACCTAAGTTAGAATTGAACCAAATAGTTAATATGTTATATTATTTATATTACATTCATATTCTTCCTACTTCTTTATCATCATCATCATTATCATTGACAGCCTTTTTTCATCCCTCTTCTGGGCAAAGGCCTCACTTCTAGCATACCATTCGACTCTTTAAGCGGGCGGTCGAGAATCTCGGCGTCCGCGGGCTTAAACCCCAGACACACACCCCTGACTTTTCGAAGTTATGTGTATATTCACAATGATTTGTCACTTGTTTTAACGGCGAAGGAAATCATTGTGCAACCAGCAAACTTAATAATTCTTAGGAGTTTCTTAGATTATCCGCAAGCATTAAACCAGCGTGATGGATGAAGATCTAAACCCTCTCAATGGTAGAGAAGGTCTGTGCCCAGCATTTGGATGTATATGGGCTGATAATGATGATGGTAATGACTAACTTTATTGAATCGACATATAATCTATTTATCTGTTCCAGTGCTCTGTATTGGGATGGCTGTGTTCTACGCCTTCGACTATAACCCTCGCTTTGAGAATCTAGTTGGCAGTACTAAGTTTTACCACTATCTAGAGTTTGTTGGCATGACTGTCTTTAGTATGTCCTGTGCTGGAGTGGTTATTCCCATAGAGAACAACATGAGGGAACCAAAGAAATTTCCTCTAGCTTTGTTCATTGGTACGTAGGTATACTAAGTAAATAAATACACCCAACAGTCACATACATATTTCTGACCTCACCTAGTGTAGTGTGTGTGTGTGTGTCGTGGGTATCAGAAACTACGAGAGACTTTTTGGGTCTCACAAACACCCAGACCCGAAACAAATATTTGTGATTCACACAAACATTTGTCTCGGTGCGGGGATCGAACCCGCGGCTCTCGTTTCGCAAGCTGGTGTCTAGCCAACTGCGCCACGGGGGCTGTCAATACTTATTGGAGTATTTCTATAGCAGCACTAAAACGTTGCACAATTTTGAAATGTCTTGTTTATTGTGAGGTCAGGATATCATTTAAACGTCTGATTGCTTTTGTTAAATAAAGATTCAAAGTTTGAAAACTATAATTCGGAATTTTGTAAGGTAACTGCCTTAGGCTTCTATGGAAGTACGTACCTACCTACCCATATAAAGTATAAATGTATTTTAAAATTCACAGGTATGAGTCTAATTGTGTTTTGCACTTTCCTGGTCTCATTCTTCGGCTATGTGGGATTCTTAGACAAATGCGAGGCTCCTATAACTGTTAACTTTCCTATGACTGTGTGAGTATTGCTTTACGTACCAAAGAAGTGTATAAATTGTGGTGGGGCCCAGCTCCTTAAATTTTTCTCTTCCTACAAAAATACAAAACGCCTAACATAAGTTTCATAGCAATGTTTTATTGTATATTGTGTATATGTGTTTTATATCGTTTGGTCTACGCTCCACCCGGGTGTTATTAAATAAAACAATGTAATCCACTTCGGAAATCCCCGTCTTAGTACATACTAAAAATCATTTAAATCCGTTAAGTAGCTTTTGCGTTTGTTCGTTTACATAACATTCCCCTTTATAATATTACCATTAATAAGTAGGAGTAAGGTGATAGTTTGACTGTGAATAAGATGCTGCTATATTATTAAATAGTAAAACTGATAATAAATCATCATCATCATCATCATCAGCAGCCAATATTCGTCCACTGCTGGACATAGGCCTCCCCCAATGACTTCCACCGGGAACGGTTGGAAGCCTCCTGCAGCCAGCGACGTCCCGCGACCTTGACAAGGTCATCGGACCACCTTGTTGGGGGACGTCCCACGCTGCGCTTTCCCGTTCGTGGCCTCCACTGGAGAACTTTTTGGCCCCATCGGCCATCAGTTCTCCGCGCCATGTGGCCGGCCCATTGCCACTTCAACGAGCTAATCCGTTGGGCTATGTCGGTTACTTTAGTTCTCCTACGGATCTCCTCATTTCTGATTCGATCACGTAGGGAAACCCCGAGCATAGCCCTCTCCATAGCTCGTTGAGTGACCCTGAGCCGACCCATGACGCCTTTAGTGAGAGGCCACGTCTCAGTGCCATATGTCATCACTGGTAACACACAACTATTGAAGACTTTCGTCTTCAGGCACTGAGGTATATTGGACGAGAAGACGTCTCCTAACTTTCCGAACGCTGCCCAACCGAGTTGGATTCGACGATTGACCTCTCTCTCGAAGTTGGACCTGCCTAACCGGACCACTTGTCCCAAATAGACATATTCGTCTACAACTTCGAGAGTCGAGCCCCCAACTGCGATTGGGGTGGGCACAACATGGACATTCGACATGATTTTCGTCTTGTCCATGTTCATTTTAAGACCCACCTGTTGGGAGACTCGATTGAGATCTTCGAGCATAGTGCTAAGGTCCTCCAGCGATTCTGCCATGACTACAATATCGTCGGCAAACCGAAGGTGTGTGATATACTCGCCGTTGATGTTGATGCCGAATCCTTTCCACTCCAAGAGCTTGAAGGCGTTTTCCAGCGCGGCAGTGAACAGTTTCGGAGATATAACATCTCCCTGTCTCACGCCTCTCTGTAGTGGAATAGCCTTCGTGCTCTGATCTTGTACTCGGACCGACATGGTGGCGTTGTTGTATATACTTTTCAACACCTCGATGTACCGACAGTCAATGTGGCACCGCTGGAGAGACTCTAGCACCGCCCACGTCTCGATCGAATCAAAGGCTTTCTCATAGTCCACAAACGCTAAACAAAGCGGCAAGTTGTATTCCTCGGTTTTCTGGATAACTTGCCGAAGCGTATGGATGTGGTCTATGGTGCTGAAGCCTTTTCGGAAACCAGCTTGTTCGGGCGGCTGGAAGTCATCAAACCTGCGTTCGAGACGATTTGTGATGACCCTCGAAAACAACTTATAGACATGGCTCAGGAGCGAGATGGGCCTGTAATTCTTCAGCAAGGTGTTGTCACCTTTTTTGAAGAACAGTACCACCACGCTCCTGCTCCATGCCTCTGGCGTTGAGCCCTCGAGGAGAACGGAATTGAAGAGCCTCTGAAGGACTTTAAGTACCGGCGTTCCGCCCGCTTTCAGAAGCTCTGAAGTGATTCCGTCCTCACCCGGCGCCTTGTTGTTCTTAAGTTGCTTCAGGGCCATCTCAATCTCACACAGGCTGATGTCCGGGATATCATCACTGAAGTGGCGGATCAACTCGGCTCTCGGGTCTTCGGCCGAGCGAACAGCGGGCTTGGCAACCGAGGTGTAAAGCTGTCCGTAGAACCTCTCGATCTCCCTTAAAACCTCTGCCTTCGTCGACACTACGCGGCCGCCCTCCGTCTTCAGCCTAGACAACTGTCTTTGCCCAATAGACAAGTCTCTTGCAAACACTTTGGAGCCTCCGTTCCGCTCTATTATCTCTTTAATGCTCACAGTGTTGTGAGCACGGACATCGTGTCGCAAGGACTTCCAGATCCGTCTATTGAGCTGACGATATGCTTCGGCGTCCTCGGAAGACTGCAGCGCCATAGATCGACGTTCGGCCATGAGGTCAAGAGTGTGGACCGAGAGTTTTTGAGGTCTATCTCTGCGGCGAGGTCTAAAATGCTTAGATCCCACCGCATGGACAGCTTCTACCAAACCGCTGTTTAACTCGTCCACGGCAAGGTTTTCTTCCAGGCACTCGAAGCGATTTTTCAGCTCGAGTTGAAAGCTTTCGGGGTTTTGGATATGAGCGCGAGTAGGTCGGAGCGTAGACTTCATCAAGCGACGCCTTTCTAATTGGACGTTGATATTCAATGAGCCTCTAACCATTCGGTGATCGCTACCGGTTTTCACCCTGTTGATCACAGAGACATCACTGAATATCCGTCGTTTCGTCGTCAAGATGAAATCTATCTCATTTCTCGTGGAACCATCAGGGCTCAGCCAGGTCCATTTCCTGTGAGGCGGCTTCTGGAAGAAAGAGTTCATCGCAAAGAGTCCCTCTTTCTCCAGAAATTCGGCCAGCCTCTGACCCCTGGGGTTCCGTTGCCCATGTCCAAATTGCCCCACTTTCAACTCCGCATCGCTCCTCATGCCCAACTTTGCGTTAAAGTCTCCCATAACAACATTGAAGTAGGTTTTGGAAGTATGTATGGCCCGACTTATGTCCTCATACATCTCCTCTACTTCTTCATCTGGGTGTGTCGAGGTCGGCGCGTATACCTGTATGACCTTCAACGAATATCTTTTGGATATTCTGAGTATAAGGTACACTACCCTGCTCGACACACTTTCGATGGATACGATGTTGTTAATGAGAGACCTGTGGACGAGAAATCCGACACCTCCTCTGGACTGTTGGTCGTCCCCCCGGTAGAAGAGCAGGTTACCGGACTTCAGGGTTATCGTGTCCTCCCCAATCCTGCGGACTTCCGACAACCCCAGAATGTCCCAGTGTAACCCGCTCAATTCTTCTTCCAGTTCGACAATCTTCTCGTCCGTCCTCAAAGTGCGTACGTTGTGTGTTACCAGGGCCAGTCGTCGTCGGGGGTGGTAGCCGGGGCCAACCCGGGGATTCTTAGCACCCCCCGCCCCACCGTTACCATGGCCGCTACCGTAGCCAGGAATAGTGGGGCTGCCGGGTACTGGGGGCCTGGTCCTAGTTTCCATCATGTAGGGGGATATTGCCAATTCACGCCACGCTTGGCAGGCGGGTTGGCGAGCGCAGTAGGGGAATCGCATTGATGACGCTGCTGCCCGTCATCAAGCGGGGGTGAAGGGAATAGTGAGAGAGAGAGGAAGTTATGGGAGAGGAAAATGTGGCCTGTAGGAGTGGATACTGCAGTCACGGAAGGGAAGGTTGGTAGTGACTGCAGCAGCTCGGGGGCCGAGGTCGCGTACTCGTAGCACCCATTCTAGGGTAGGCCATGACCACTAGATGGGAGCATCCCTGACCAATAAATATATTATATCTATCTCAGGGATGAGTATTTTTATTGCTTTAACACATAAATTAAAATATAGCCATATTATCGAATCACTCCTTTCTTGATCATTACTCTCTTTCTATTTCTCAAATCGTTTATTATCTTCACCTCACACAAGCATTTAAACTAATTTCATTCTATTAACTTCTTCCAAGCATTTAATATTTTTCCTTACTTATTTTTACAGATTTGCCATAATCTTCAAATACGCCATCATAATAATGATATACGTCACCCATGCGTTGAATTTCTGGCCCCCATTCAACCTGGTCTTCTACTACTTGAAGAAGCGTCACAATCCGGACAAGATCGTTTTCTGGGAAATGTTCTACAGAGCTGTGGTCGTTATTATAATTGCCATCGTTGCTATCGTGTTTCCTAACATAAACGCCTTGATGGGATTCGTGAGTATCCTAAATTTTAGGAATTATTTACAACTAACTTCATACAGGGTGGATTCAAACAGTGATCGGAAACTGACAGGTAATAGTTCCGACAATCTCAAGAAAATCACTTCAAAAAATAAAAATTTAAATTGCGAATTTTGAAAGCGTATTTTTTTTTCTTTAACGCCAATGAGTTTGTGATCACCTTAGCTCTTACCTTTCTTCCGATTACGGTCTAAATACTCCCGGTATATTAAGTTTTATTTTTTTACCTCAGCTTCACCCCAAGATTGATTGAGATGAAACTGGTAGAATAAGGTCTAACTTTTAAGGTGATGTGTAGGAACAAGAAGAATAACCTTCAAAAATGTGTTGATAGCCAGCCAAATAACATGAAATAATTTGGTTTTAATATAGACAATCTATCTTTAAATACCTGATTGCCTCGTGGTCTCGTGGCACCAATATGTACCGTGCTATTTAGAGGATCTGGGTTCAATTTTCGCGTTCTACCGACTGTTTTTAAATACCACGTCAAAAACGTCAATTTTATCGCTGTTTTTGGAGGTATCCATGTTGTTACTGAAAAATTCAGAACAGAAAATCCGAATAACATTTCGGCTGATCGGGTACCTTTCATATACAAAACACATACAAACGCCACGGGAACAAGGATGATTCGAAACAAATAGTAAACTGCGATAGTTTATATTTTTGTCTCAATCCTAGATAAAATTTTGTTTCTCAAGCGATTCATATAATATTAATTAATGTTTCAGCTCGGCACATTCTGTTTATCAAACATGGCCTTCATTTGGCCCAACATTATCCATTTGTTGGTGATTTGGGAGAGACCTGGCTTCGGCAAAATGTACTGGAAACTGTGGTGGTCTATCGTTCTCATTGCCATTGGACTATTTATACTTTTCTGCGGTACTTTAGTTAATGCTATAGAGTTGCTTACTGTGTTTCACTAATTTACTCGATTCTGTATTACGTCTTGTAATTGTATTTTGTTATTAATTATTATGTATTGTACAATTAACTTGAATTTAATGACTTAAACCTTTAACTTCTACTTGCAAGGAGTTATTGCGGATCCCGAAACCAAATACATCATCAAATACAGGTCAACATATGACATAACGATTTTAAATAAAACATTATTTACTCTTAATAACATGTTTAAATATATTTGATGAAATATTTTAAATTTTTGCTGTTGAAATTAAATTGGCGTATTGAATGGAAAGAAGCAGTGATGGCCTCGAGGTATGGGCGCGCGGTCGAGAATCTCGGCGGTCGCGGGTTCGAACCCCAGGCACACACCTCTGACTTTTCGAAGTCATGTGTGTATTCACATTGAATTATCACTTGCTTTAACGGTGAAGGAAAACATCGTGATGAAACCTGCACACCTAAGAGTTCTTAGGAATTTCTTAGGTGTGTAGTCCGCCAACCCGCACTAGGCCAGCGTGGTGGACTATGGCCTAAACCCTCTCAATGGTAGAGGAGACCCGTGCTCAGCAGTGGGCGTATATGGGTTGATGAAGAAGAAGATTGAATGGAAAGACACTAGCCATTTACAATTATTATCATTTCAATTGCAAACTAAAATTTTCACTTCTTATGGGACCTCGAAATAGTTTCCAGAATAGAAATGGAGGTGACATGATGGCTATGTGCAAAACTAATAAGATGGCTTTTGTGGATTCTCTTGAAGGTTAAACTGCAAAGGTTTCTCAAAAGCAAATGAAGGCATTGATTAGGAATGTGTTAAATTAATTATTATTGAGTTTATTTAAATGCTAAAGGTATTGCCGTTTTTGGTAGTAAATCAAATATAGTATTATAAAATGACGAAAAGGTCATTAGATCATAGATGAAACGTTTATAGTCGTAGAATAGTTAATTGAATTTGTTAAATGTCATCGTTTATTATTTATGATTTGTATCGTTATATTGATAAAGCAATAAATTCGGTTCGTATATTTGTTGGTGCCTCTATTTTAGTTACATCTCTCTTTATGAACACAGTGTGTATGATATGGTCTAATCTTATTTTCAGCTGTTGACAATTTGATTGAAAATGATAAAAACCAAGATATGTCTTTTAATCCTTGTTTTACATCGGTTCTGAATTGTTGTTTAATTTCCATCAATTCAGTTCATGATTTTTGAAGCTACGTTTATTTTTTTCCTCGGCTTTTGATAACAATTTAAATAAAAATTACTTTAATTAATTAATTTAAATAAAATACCTACCATAAATTTGAAAGTTACTGTTGATCTGTGTTACGGTTTAACTAACTTTTACTGTTACGATATAAATAGTTTTAGCTAAAGAGACTTATGAGAACCTTCAGGAAGGACATAGAGCATTTTTTTTTTCTAAATAAATCTCTTCCACGAAACAGTGCTTGGGCAGTTATAACAAGCGTTTTTAATTTTTATACTAATAATAATTATAAAGAGGAAAGATTTGTATTTTGGCACTAACTGTTCCCGTCTGATATGCACGGGATTCAAAATTGCGGAAAATATAATGTATAAAAATTGCATATAATATAGGTACACTGCGGTCTCAAGAATATTAATGGGTTGTGGACGAATTTGACTGTACAGGGTGTAAAACGACTGTGATCGAAACTTAAAACTGGTAACAGTTACAGTGATCAAAAATATCTTCTTCATCAACCCATATACGCCCACTGCTGAGCACGGGTCTCCTCTACCATTGAGAGGGTTTTAAGCCATAGTCCGCCACGCTGGCCTAGTGCGGATTGGCGGACTACACACCTAAGAAATTCCTATGAACTTTTAGGTGTGCAGGTTTCATCACGATGTTTTCCTTCACCGTTAAAGCAAGTGATAATTCAATTTGAATACACACATAACTTCGAAAAGTCGGAGGTGTGTGCCTGGGGTTCGAACCCGCGACCGCCGAGATTCTCGACCGCGCGCCCAAACCTCGAGGCCATATTATATTGGCGCTAAAAAAATTCCAGAAAAATAATTGACGTTTTCCGAACAACCATGAGCATTCAATGTATGTTTTGATTAGGAAAACGGAAAACATTTTTTGATTACTTTTTTTGGGATTTTTTTAATGCTTACGTGTTTTTAAACACGGTAACTACTACCTGCCTTAGTTTTAGTTCAGACTTTTTACAAGCTACCACTATAGTCTGATGTTGAAAGTTATACAGGGTGTATTCAGACCGTGATCGAAAACTGAGGCAGATAATAGCGAGGGTGATCACAAACCCAGTGGCGATATTAAAAATCCCGACAAAAAATAAAATTTTTGAGGTTTTCCATACAAACCACTTACTTTTAACACCGATAGTTGTATGGAAAACGTCATAATTTTTATTTTTTGTCGCGATTTTTTATATGGCCACTGGGTTTGTGATCACCCTCGCTATTATCTGTCTCAGTTTTCGATCACGGTCTAAATACACCCTGTATATATCCATAAAAATCTTATCTACTTCTATTCCTAATGCACAATCGCTAACAACCAAAGCTTGTTAATTCAATTCCACAAGAACCGCTAAGTCAATATGTCGGTTAATTCATTGATTAATCACATTGGGTTTCAAGTTGTACATCAAATTATTAAGTTCCTCACATCTTGGCTCGTTTAACTACAGTCGAACAGTGTCGCCACATTTCCATGCAATGTTAACGTGTTTCACAACTTGTAGAGGTACTGGTAATATTGTAGTATTTAGGGGGTAAATATATTTAATTATTGCCTGTTTTTAATAAGGGGAACTTGAAAAAAGCACAAAGATATGAAGGTCTATCCATGTGATAAAAAGATGAAGTTTATATAAATAAAGTTTTCTATCGTTTACTTCTCTCTTACTACGAAAACGGTTTAGTTCTTAGTAACGCCTGTTAGGGGGGGGGGGGGGTGTAGCGTATATTATAATAAATAAATACACCCAACAGTCACACACATAGTCCTGACCCCACACTAAGATACGAGTCTTGTGTCGTGGGCATCAGAAACTACGAGAGACTTTTCGGTCTCACAAACACCCAGATTATACACCTGAGAAATTCCTAAAAACTTTTTTATTAGGCTTGATGGTTTTCGCATGATGTTTTGCTTCATTTTATATTGTATGTGATAGTTTTTTACAAATAAACACAGAACTTCTAAGCCAAATGTACGTATGTGGCTCGGGTTTGAACCCGCGACCTTTAAACCTCGAGGCTAACACTACTTCTTATGAATATACCTAAACACATGAAAATCAACAGTATCCATGCTGTCTCTTCGTATAAAGTAAATGAAAATAAAAAACACAATGTCCTAAGTAAACTTATTTATAAATTAGCAATTAAACCTTTAGCATTCGAGTATGTGCCAGCAACAAATAGTAGAACCCCTATGAAAAGCACGAATACGTTCTTCCATAACCGCCACTTGAATCTGCCAAGCCCTGGATACTCCCATACGACCAGCAGTTCTATAATCGCTGGGTATATGAAACCCATGTTGGATAGACAAAAGGCTCCCAGCTGAAACAAAGGTTTTTTGTACTAAAATTTGTATTCTAGAGATTTAGATAAGTAGGTATCGGCTGATAAAGGTTCTAGAGACCACATATAGTAAAGCTGATGAAAAAAGACGTTCCTTTCTGTGCTATGTGAAATACGGGGTTTTTATCCCCGGACAAAATCTTTGTGGAATCAGCTTTCCTTGGCGGTATTTCCAAATGGATACGATATAGGGACCTTCAAGAAGAGAGCCTATACTTTCCTCAAAGGCCGGCAACGCACCGATGATCCCTAGGGTATTGTGGGTGTTCATGGGCGGTGTTGACCACTTAACATCAGGTGGCTCACTAGCTCGTTTGCCTCCTTTCACATTAAAAAAAAACTATTATTTCTAATATAACTTTTGAGCAGATCATAGAAGCATCTGTACAGGTCGTTTTCAGGTGCGACATAGGTACTTTGGTATCCTTCTATTAAAAACTTAAGAATATTAGCTATTACATATTTTTTACTATCGTCACTGTATTTTTTAACGCTTTCTTATTTAATATTCCAATAAAAAAGGTAGACCAATGAAAAAGAAAAGTACCAAAAGAATAACGTTTGCCAATCCCATAAAAAACCTTGACAAATTGAAAAGCCAATTACTAAACAAAAGATACTTACCAATCCCATCAAATTGCCAATATTGGGGAAGGCGATAGCAATGGCCGTGATGACGACTATAAACGTCGCCCTGTATACTCTCTCCCACAGCCAGTATCTTTGGGGGTCGTGCTTCTTCGACACGTAATGCCACACCAGGTTGAACGGGGCCCAGAAATTCAGCGCAAATGTTACGAAGATCATCACTGCCATGAGACATTTCATGATCGTTGGAAACCTGAAATATATAGCATCAAACTGTAACATGCATGTCCTGACCCTACATTAAAACTCGGGTATTAGGACGTGGGTATTAGAAACTACGAGAGACTTTTAAATACTACAAACAAATATTTGTAGATGACATAAATATTGGCACGGGGATCGAACTTACGGCCTTTTGTTACGTCGTTCTTAGTAGTTATGATTATTAGAGGATTCAAGCAGCAATCATTTACGTAATTAGGTATAGATTGGTAGCAATGGGATCATGCTAAATATTTACTAAAGAAAATAACTGGATCTCCATTTGTATGAATTGTGGAACCAGTTAAATAACTTAGTAAAATTTACTTACACTTCAGATGGGAAATTGAGAGTGACAGGCGATCGGGAATGCTCTCCGAACCCCCAGTATCCAAAGAATCCCATCACGATCAAAAACGACACAACCACAGACATACCTGGGTACAAAGGTTACAATAGTTTTACATTACTTCTGGGTTTTAATAGTATTTGTCTATTTAAATACAGACAGTATGTATTTAGATCGTGATCGGGAACTAAGGCAGGTAATTGCTACGGCGATCACAAACTGACTGGTGTTAAAAAAATGCTGACAAAACAAACATTTTGGCGTTTTTCATACAACCATCTGTATTAAATGTATGCGGTTTGTATGGTTTTTTTTTTATTTTTGTCTGGATTTTTTTAATGGGTTTGTGATCACCGTAGGTATTATCTGTCTTCGTTTCCGATCACGGTCTGAATACACCCTGTATATACTAGTCATTTGTGTGCTCTACTTTAAAAGGGATAACACACTTGACAGCAGTAAATTCAACTCGAACATTTGTCAAAAATTTCCCTTTGCTACTTTTTTGCACCAGGATAGAGAATACCACAAACAGAAATCTATAGGAGATCTTGATTGTTTTGAATTCTTGTTCAAATTTACTACAACGGTTCATCTCTGCATTTCCCAAAGGATGATTGTCAGACACAAATAAAATTTATCACTTTAAATTAAGGAATTAGACACTTGGATTCATATTGCAACTTGGAGTGTGTGATCTAATGCTAAATCTTACTTACCAGCACATAAAATTATAGGGAATTTCTTAGGGTCCTTCATATTGTTTTCAATTGGAAGAGATACCCCGACGCCTTCCATACTAAACACCACAATCCCGCAAAACTCGAAGAATCCTATAACATCTTTCCATGCCGGAACTTCTGAGATATGAGGCGCTTGTCTGAGACTGTAGTAGACTGTAGCTATTACGCAGGCCACTGAAATATATTAAATTATTAGCTTCTGCCCATAAGAATAACTACGATGAGATATTATTATATAGAACATTGAGAAATAAATTACTTTTAACATAAATTGACATATTATGTTATTGTTGGATCAAAATGGTACCGTGTGTTTACAAAGTATGTACATATCGGCGAATATAAAATGAATAGCTATATTAGTCACATCTGTTATGTTCCTCAGGTAAATATTTAAAAAAGATCCAATAACAACGTCTGTTCTAGACATTAAACCCAGGACCTAACTATGTGTTCACTAGACTAATTTTCAACCGAAAACCTTTAAAACAAATTTACCCAAACCTAAGACCTCTCGTTCTCCAAAGTATAACAAGACCAAAGAAATTTCAAAAAGAGAATTACCTATAAACCCATCAGCGATTAAAGTGAATGGCGCCAAATACTTCAAAGTCGTGATCATGCACAGCAGTAATATAGGGACTAGGAGCGCCAATATATAAAGCCTTAAGTAGTCCAAGTCTTCTACAGCCAACTCCCCGGTATTTTCAACCAGTTGCTTCACAGTCTTGGCTATGATGATCTGGTAGACACAGCACGCACCAAAGAGGTCTATGCATATAGTCAAATCCACGGCGTACCTGATTTAAAAGAGTTAATAAGTAAGGAGTTTTTAGGTGTGAAACCGGTTTGTATTCTTATTTTAGAAGGGGCTGGATAGAGTAAATTGTAACGTATTTCGTAGCCGAAGAAATTGTTCATCGCATGTTACGTGGATATTGAAACTCAGTTGCGTTTGATTTGATAGTTATGAAATCATGGGCTCTATAATTCAAGTTTCATTCAAGGTTTATTTTTCATTACTCAGGTACCTGAAATGAGATAATTTCTACTAGCTTTTACTAAACCAAGTTGGAACGTTCGGGTCTTATCCCTTTCAATAATAGAGGCGATCTATACGGAATTAGTACTCTAATATAGATTTAGTAGAGAAATTCCATTCACCTGAACCATTTGCTGTATTTTCTTAATTTTGGAAACGGTCCGACTTCTAACGCTGCTTCGGCGACATCAGGATATGACATTTCTGGTATATGTAACCTCCTGTATAGCATCTGTGCTGATTTTACTAATATCTGAAAAATGAGGATTTTAATTAGTTTCTTTAATTTTTTTATAAATTAAGTAAGAAATGAAATTGACAGCCCCGTTGCGCAGTTGGCTAGATGAGACGAGCTTGCGAAGCGGGAAGCCGCGGGTTCCCCGCACCGAGATAAATGTTTGTGTGATCCACAAATATTTGTTTCGGGTATGGGTGTTTGTAAGACCAAAAAGGCTCTCGTAGTATCTGATATCCATGACACAGGATTTGTAACCTAGTGTGGGGTCAGAGCTATGATGTCACTGTTGGGTATATTTATTATTTATAATTAAGTAGCTGTACTATTAATAACTAGAACTCAAATCCAAAATACATCTAATATTCCTAACACATAAAGACCGATCTCCAAGCAATATTTACAGCTTTGAATCAATTGATTTTTATTCACGCTGAGTACTTAGCACTGGACCAGTGTTAGAGCCAATAAAGTCTAATAATACTCACATATATGCAGTAAGTGATGTAGAAACCAAATACTATTGTTACAAATAGCGAGGTCCAAAGTCCACATTTCATATACGCCTCGTGAATTCCCAATATGCCGCCGCCGAGGCAGCCTTTTATCAAATGCCCCGTCGATTCTAGGACACTGAAACAAAACACGACTGTTAAAAGCTTAGATAATCCATAGTTTTATGAAAGGCTATTTCCACCTATTTCAGGTAGTATAGCAGATATTGACTGATAAATTCCATTTTAATTTCTAGTCTTCTTAAACTTGGTTTTGGTCATAATGGTACATCTTGACGATTTTTGCCAGTAGAAATACAGCTTTGTCTGTCTCTACGCGGAATATATGCGTATGGTTATGATTGTATGTATGTATCGTCGAGAGGTTAATGAAAACTTTCCATTACGACTCGATACAATCATCATCAGCCTATACCTATGCGTCTCGCTGCTGGGTACGAGCCTCCTCTATAGCCGAGAGGGTTTAGGATTTTACCACCAATTGAAACAATGATGTTAGTGATTTTTTTTTGTTTTTCATATCTATTCCATTCATTATCATCATCATCAACAGCCGATATTCGTCCACTGCTGGACATAGGCCTCCCCCAATGACTTCCACCGGGAACGGTCGAAAGCCTCCTGCAGCCAGCGACGTCCCGCGACCTTGACAAGGTCGTCGGACCACCTTGTCGGGGGACGTCCCACGCTGCGCTTGCCAGTCCGTGGCCTCCACTGGAGAACTTTCTGGCCCCATCGGCCATCAGTTCTCCGCGCCATGTGGCCGGCCCATTGCCACTTCAACGAGCTAATCCGTTGGGCACGTATAATATAAAATATGTTTTAGTACCCGATGGAACCTAAAATATCTAACGCATTTAGTGTCGTATAAGTTGTCATTGTTTTTGGTCCCTACTTTATTCAATAGATGTCGCTGTTTTGTTTTTGCAACACTCAATATGAAAGCTCATAACACACTTATCAAGTTTACTACGTAGTGTTATGTTTATCACATTGTTTCAATTACTTTAAATCCCTGAATTAAGTCAATTGATGGCATCAGACTATTAGTTAGCATCGTTAGTGTTATCATTCATGATTAGTAACTTAAGTGCTTCAGTACTTATAAATTCTCAATTAAAACCACGTGTACTGATACCCAGACCTGTGTTAATAGGAGGGTAGACTATATCTTTTACCGGACACGTTCCAAGACTTACAATTGCTGTATGTACAAATATTATGAAAAACCAATATATCTGCCGACCCGGGAATTGAATCTGGTACTTCTATATCACACGACACATATTCGGGTCGTGAGACAGTGACAAAGAAATTCTTGGAAATTCTTTGGAGACACTTTTACTTTTTGCTAGACTCAGCAACTTTCAATTTACGGCCTACTTGCATAAATAATACTTATCTCTCTCACTAGACCGAGTGTCTGTAAAGATTAGTAAATTAAATTATTATTATATTACATTATTCTGTCTAAAAAGATCTTACAAAGGTCAACCTGATCAGTCTATAAATGTAATCGATCTGTGGATAATATTATCATGAATTCATATAACATGTTCCATTGCTAGCCACAGGCCTCATCTATATATGAGAGGGTTGATTCCACCACACTGGCTTAGGCGGGTTGGCGGACTACATACCTAAATTCCTAAAAACTTTTAGGTGTGTAATTTTCCTTTACAATCAAGGTAAATGATACCATAACTTCGAAAAGTCAGAGGTGAGGAATCTCAGCGATTGCTGTATTCTCAAGAGCGTTACTAAATCTCCGGCCTCTGATTGGTAGTATTAGATAGGGGAAACAGTATAGTTATTGGCCAGTTAAGTGACCAGTTGGTAAACAAAAGCACATAAAAAATTAAATCCTTACTGAAAATAAAGTAAACTCACGACATTATGTTGCTTTGTTAATGTACTACAAAAGAAGGTACTTTATATAAACTTTCACTATACATATTAAGAATAGTGTGAACTCAAAAATATTAAACTCAAAATCACAGTAATTGGCCGTAACATAGTAGTTATAAAGAAAGTAAGTTATATTGCACCTTTAATATGGTTATAACGCATAAAAAACCATCTATTGTGAAGTATAAATCATTGACAAACTACATATTCATTTCAAAATATAGCGCCAAAAAAATATGCAGTCTTAACATTATTTTTAATCGCTTAACTGAATTTCTCCCTCCGGCAAAACATTACACATCGGAAAACAAACAAACCACATACCTAGCGGAATTTCGATGAGACTGTATGACAGAGAATTAAAGTGTCGCCATTATATAATTTTTAAATCTACTATTAGTATAGAATATTGCTAATTTTTTGGTAGCAAAGTTGAAATGGCTAATAACTGTACAGGGGCCAATAACTATACTGTTTCCCCTATATAGCGATTGATTATAGAAGTCAGAAATCGATGACAGATATATCGTAATACAATGTAGATCAATAAGACACTCGACAGGCCAAAGAACTCTTCACGTGCACATTCATTAGCTAAATAACGTGACTGTTATCTTCGGTATTAATAGTCAATGTTGAAATGCAACAATTTGTACAAACCGGTTTGATAAGTGAAGAAGGTTTTCATAGTTCTGAAGTAGCGACTACACTTATACTAGAAGTGGAATGTTATGCAGATAAGAGAGAAGTGGAATTAATGTGTTTAAGGATTTTTGCATATTTCCTTTATTTGCGATTTTATGGCACTTCAGATAATCTTTACGTCATTGAAGTGAAATAAGGCGCAATACTATATGTTTCGGACACTGTCTTACTTGAAGATGTTATTTACGATGTTATAAATAAGAAAATGGACTTTATGAGCGAAATTGCTATGTTAATTATTAACAGGAAAAATTAAAGTAGAGGAAAAAATGTCAGGATTTAATGGATATTTCTTGAATGTTTTCTTGAGGTAAAATTAGCGAACCTTTATTAAGAAATCAATTCAGTGGCAAAGGTATTGTAACATGTTTAAAAAAGTGAACTTTGAATGTATTTAAATATAAAAAGTTAGTTTTGAAGCCTTGGAAACTAGAAGCTAAAAACAAAACACAAATAATATTTCATTACTTGAGAGTAACGTTTGCTTGCAAACCATTCTTAGTTATGAATCGTTACTTGTTTTTAATTTCAATAGCTGCTTTTCCTAATTGGTTCCACAAAAAAAAAACCCAAGCCATAGAAAATAACATACTATTGAAACAGCAAACATTAGATGCAGCTCAACATTCTTAGAGACGTACAAAGACCCGACAAAATGGAAATATTGAAATCATCCGAAGGTCATATCATTTGAATACCGAAACCATTGAGACAAATACATGAACGCGAATGAATTGAGAGCATTAATAATAAGCAGGCCTGAATGCGTACAATTAGATGTCACAACACTTAAACGTACATGTACCCAATTAATTGCAAATGTAGACTTTCATAGTAATGATTTTACGTCCATAATGCACGAGTGAGAAAGTTTATTGTAATTAAAGCGGTTTTTTAAGACCTCCATCTCGACCTATGCGCATAATAAAGTTATATGTGCAAAATCTCAATTTTTCTTTATCAGCGATTTAAACTTAATTGGCCCAAAATTATCAGTAACTTGTTTTGTTCTTCAAAGAACAACAAAATTTATGATTATTATTACTTCACTAGTGCATAATACAAACATGTTTAACTTTATTATAGACATAAAAAGTACTTTGGTGTTATAGTCATAAGTAACCTTATTCTATGCATAGGTCGATCTAGTCCGGTGAATTTTTTTTTAAAGATTTGGTACTTGATTGTGGCCTTGATTACCTAACATTTTTATCCCGGTGGTTTGTATGTTACGATCTAAATCTAATCCGCTGTACAAATATCATCAAATTTGGTAGTAATAAAAATATTTGGTAGTCAAGTGTAAGATTGAAAAAAAGTCTTGTAGTTGATTTTTTCATTGCTAAAACATATTGTGTTCTTTCTGGCTATTCTTGTATAGTTTTTTATTGTATAATCATACCAACCAAGAAGGTTAAATCGGTATTATTTAATTACTTTGTTATGCTACTAATGATAGCGTAAAAATCTTCTATAACCATCAAATGCTATCGATCAGTTTTTACTACGTCATTGTTGTAATTATTGTTCAATAAGTAATTAAGATTATACATACAAATTGAATGGTAGTGTATGAATAAATTCCTTTATAGTAAAGAGTAATCAGTAATGTTCACTTAAATGAATGCAGCCACAGCATCTGTTATCTTATCTTGTAAATCTTGGATTCATTAACTAAGACAGGCAATGTTATACTGCACTGAATGACTGACGATTCATTAGATATTGTAGACTAAATTTTATGCTTGTATGTATAGTCTACATAAAGGAAGGTAACAGTGAACAAGTGAACGAGTGACAGGAAAAGAAAAAAAAGTCACACGCACCAAAAAGGAACTAATCAGGTTGCGTTCCATTACATGCTAACACTACACACCGCCTCAGTTTGAAAAGGGTTATAAGATGGAGATTTAATATACATCAATTGACAACTGTATTTCCTAATAAGGTAGGCGGAGGTGCATTTCGGCACTCGCATTTCGCTAGGTATCAGTCCCACGTAATAGTGGGCGAGTCCATTGCCGTTTTCGGGGACATTTCCACACTTCATGCTACCTTACGGAAAAACTCAATAAAACTTTGCCCGACCTGGGTATCGAACCCAGGACCTCTAGATCGCATAGCACATACTTGTACCGCGAGACCACTAGGCAGTCGATTTAATATTACGTGGCAATATAGATGTTTCATCATAGTCTCTACCATAACTTTAAGTTTCTCGCATTTGAAACGTCCTCGAGATTTTATATCTCAAATTCATCAATTTTTGTATGTTGTATAATAACTTACTTTGTAGGCTTCCTCGAAGATCTGTAAGCGGCGAAATCATAGTTTTCTTTATCTGAATGCACTACATATTTACGTTTCTCTGATTCTGGTGGCGGTTGGGGCGGAGGCTTCGTCGACAGATCTTGAAACTCGACGTTCGTCTGCGTGTGATTTATCTACAATAAATAAGATAGTTTAATCTTCATTGTTTAAGATAATTTTTGAAGGAGAATCAAGGTATACGTTGGTCGAGTCATTATTTTTCTACTTTAGGTACGTTATTATAATTAGGTAGGTAATTGAAGTAGAGAAAATTTTATAGTAGATTATACGAGTAGATAAAAAGGTAATTTCTATAGAAAATAATATGTAAGTGTTATAAATACAATTATCTATGTCCTAGAAATCTACCGTATAACCAATAGAAATAGACAGAATATTGCACAGTTTCGCTATGGGATCAAAGAGACAGTCATTAGTCTTTAAGATTTCATGTATTTTATTTATTCATCGAGTATAGTTATGTTATTAGAAAAATAAAAAGAAAATAATTTTGAAAGACATGTAGCGATGATACAACTGCCTTATCGCAATTCGCAATGCAGGGTTTCTTCATGTTTTCATTTCACATCGACTATAATGATGCACAAAGCAGCGAATTGTAAAATAATTATTGGAATTTTTAGCGCTATTGTAGGATAGGATATACGATATATTTACAAGGTATTTTGGGAGAAAAGAACCTGGTTCAATTCAACCCTACGAAGACACAAGTTTGCGCGTTCACTGCGAAGAAGGATCCATTCGTCATGGCGCCACAGTTCCAAGGAGTATCTCTCCAGATCTCCGAGAGTATTGGGATCCTCGGCGTCGAAATTTCGAGCTTAGTCCAGTTTAGGAGTCATTTGGAGGACAAAGCCAAATTGGCGAGTAAGAAGTTGGGTATCCTGAACAGAGCCAAGCGGTACTTCACGTCGGGTCATAGGTTGTCGCTCTACAAGGCGCAAATCCGGCCCCACGTGGAGTACTGCTCGCATCTCTGGGCAGGTGCCCCAAAATACCAACTCGACCCACTTGACTCCTTACAGCGACGGGCCGTCCGCATCGTCGATGATCCCGATCTCACGGAGAATCTACAGCCGTTAGGACTGCGGAGGGACTTTGGGTCTCTTTGTGTGTTCTACCGGCTGTTCCATGGGGAATGCTCCGAGGAACTGTTTGGGTTGGTTCCGGCATCGCCATTCTACCATCGCACCACTCGTCACCGCAGTAGAGTTCATCCATATCATCTGGAGACGTACCGTACGCGTACGGTGCGTTTCCAGAGGTCATTTTTACCACGCACGTGCAAGCTCTGGAATGAACTCCCTGCCTCGGTGTTCCCCGAGCGCTATGACATGGCCTTCTTCAAACGAGGCTTAAAAAGAGCATTTTCCTCACGGTAGGCAGCGGCGTGGCTGTGCCTCTGGCATTGCCAAGTCCATGAGCGACGGTGACCGCTTACCATCAGGCGGGCCGTCAGCTCGTCTGCCTGCTAAGGCAAATAAAAAAAAAAAAAAAAAAACTGATTTTGATAAATAATGTATATAAGTGGCTAAGGAAAGTAGTCTTAGCATTGCTATAGCTAGTGCTGATTGAATTTTTAGAAACTTTTAATGGAAAAGAAGGCAAACGAGATACGAGTAAGATTCTCTTCTTGAAGATCTATGAATTAATAAATGAATTCATACTTTTTTATAGGAGTTGAGGCAAAAGAGCCAGTAATATAAATTGCTTAACACCTGAGCATCCACCATACCAGAGGAATCATTGGTGTGTTGCCTTTGAGGAAAATATAGGTTCTGTTCTTAAAGGGCTCTAGCTCGTATCCATTTGGAAATACCGCCAAGGAAAGCTGATTCCTTAAACAAGTTGTTCGAAAACGAAACATAGTTGGAACTTCAATTTTTAGGAACGTCATTCGTCCAGATGTATCCAGACTACATAGTATACAGATCATTGGTGTACATAACATCTCCGTTGATAATGTGACAAACATATTTTCTCACTTCTTAATACATGTCATCCTTTTAGCTTATCTACCACGTGCGAATATCGAGTAATGCTTGTAAAATTATTAATTATCATGATTATATGTGTACCTTAAATATAATTATTGCCTTCCTAATGGTAGTAGAATAAGGCTTACGATCAAGAGGTTCCAAGTTCAAATACTGTTAGTGTTTTAAGACATGAGATCAAGAGGTTTCGAGTTCAATTCCTGGAAAATGTGTCTGTATAATATTTAGCCTGACCCTATTACGTGGAACTGTTACTTACTTGGCGAAACGTGGGTGTAGGAATGCACCTCCACATACCCCTTCGGAGATCACAGGCGTGAGTTTATGTTTGTTTAAAAAAAAATGTATATCCAATACTAAAACGAGGATAAACAGTAGAAAATTCACACAACATATGTTTTTTATAACCGGTATTTTTGCGCATTTTGATGGCGTCAACATATTACCAAACTCGTCTTGTGCCCAATTATTTTACCTGTTACATACCAAATACGGTTTTTTGGAAGATGCTACTTAAAACCGACTGGTTAGAAGGAACGGCTTGTGATTTAAAAACATACACATGTTACTTCACGCCTGTATCTTGGAATGGGTGCAATGTATTTCTTCCCGTACGTTTTGGTAGTTGTGTTTTAGTGTCACATAATAAGGACCCTATTACTGTTATAATATAACGAGCTCTATTTCGTTCCACAATTCTTCATCAACCCATACACGCCCACTGCTGGGCACGGGTCTCCTCTACCATTGAGAGGGTTTAGGCCATAGTCCACCACGCTGGCCTAGTGCGGGTTGGCGGACTACACACCTAAGAAATTCCTAAGAACTTTTAGGTGTGCAGGTTTCATCACGATGTTTTCCTTCACCGTTAAAGCAAGTGATAATTCAATTTGAATACACACATAACTTCGAAAAGTCAGTGGTGTGTGCCTGGGGTTCGAACCCGCGACCGCCGAGATTCTCGACCGCGCGCCTAAACCTCGAGGCCATCACTGCTTTTTCGTCCCACAATAGTTAGATTTTATTTTTATATGTATAATTCTCAATTATATTTTTACTCCTATATGATTCTCCTACGATGTCTTTCTAATGTGGACCCCCTAAGTGTAAAAGCCTCCTCCAAAGATTCCATTTGTCCCTGCTGCTAATGACAATTTACTAACACGAAAACTTAGCCTTAATTTTACCATTTTCTTATACTCGTATAGGTATCAATTATTTACAATTACTAAGATTTGATGAAAGTAAATCTAAGTTTACACTTTATTTTAAATTCTGCTGGAAATATTCTACCATGGTTCACCAGAAAAAAGCATCACCATCATCATTATCAGCATAAAAGAAATGGGATCCAACAAGGGGCTTCTTTTGAAAGTCAACTACAAACTATGGTTTGTATATATAATGATATGCACGGTAAATGCAAATATTGAAACAAGTTTAATGCTGTGCATAATAAAAATTATGCATATGTTTTTTATGAGAAATAATATATTTTTTTAATACATAATGTATTCACAAGTCATGGATAGATAAAGCTTAATTTAATAAATTAATTAATAACGAAATAAATAATAACATTCACTACACATAGTTATGGATATCTACAGGATAAAGACAAAGCTAGTGTGGAGATTTTTTGCCAGATATTTCTTGTAATATTTTTCCATGTAAAAAATAGATAAAAAGATCTTACCAAAGTTTAGTGAACATCAGAATCTATGTAATTTAGAATACTAAAATAGGCTAAAAAACCAAAATTTAATTTATCTTGATTTTTTATAGACAAATAACTATTAATAAGGTACTTATAAGATTGTATTATTCCATGGTAAAATTCGCCTACTTCTAGTAATACTGTGTCGAGGCATTATTGCATAACTATGCGTGCGATATAGAGAACCCGGGTTCGAATCCCAATGTCATGTCTCTAATGTCAA
The DNA here is from genome assembly GCA_030295005.1 of Cephonodes hylas. Taxonomy (NCBI): domain Eukaryota; kingdom Metazoa; phylum Arthropoda; class Insecta; order Lepidoptera; family Sphingidae; genus Cephonodes; species Cephonodes hylas. The sequence continues at coordinate 4,139,074 of AP025386.1, read as the reverse complement.
TCGTTTTTTTCATTAAGAAATTTAGAACAACATCACGGAGCCTGGAAATGTGCCAGACACGGCAATAGGAATCAAAACAGAATTAGCGAAACGTTAATAAGAAGTACATCTCTAGATATCTCGTCGGGATTACAAGCTTTATTGTTTGTAAGTGTGTGAATGTCTCGAGTAATTAATTTTACATTTAAATCGATTCAATTCAAATCAAGCGTTATAAATAAAGTGCCTCATTTCAATAAAAAAAAACTAATTTAGAATCTAACTGAGAAGTCGCTTCTGCCACAATAAGCCAGGTCGTGGACTAACGCCTAATCCCTCTTAATGTTAAAGAAGGCCCATGTCTTGCAGTGAAACATATATGAACGATGATGAAAAAATCGTCATTAGCCTATATATCTAAGATTAGGAGGATTTAGGCCTTAGTCCACCACGCTGGCCTAGTGCGGGTTGGCGGCGGTGACGAAAGATAAATATAAAATCACTGGCTTACACTGTTTGCGTTCAATTCCATTTTCAAAGAGCACAACACACGTCCTTACTCCACTAACGTAAATCAGAATGGCTCTTAAATGCCTGTACAACATGCCTTTGCTTCACGATAAATTACAGTGCAGGACAAAGTAACCGGTCGCTTTATAATATTTAGCTTAGTAGAGATTCGAAAGGGTAGCAGCGTAGTTGAGGGTTTCAATATATGATACCTATTATGAATGGATTTTTTTTATGAAAAAACGGTTTAACACAAACTATGAATAAATGCATATAAAAAGTTTCAATTGAATATTTTTTTAATTCGTGGGAGCAATCTTAGGTTTTTTGTACTCAAAAGTTCTGTTATATTGTAGCTTAAAACTATACTTCTTTCTATAAGCATGTAGGTGTAAATGATTCTTATTGGACTTTAATTTTTGAAATGTAAAAAGTTCGATTTAAATTATCGTGAAAATACTACTTTAATTTACTTACAAATTCCATAAGAAAATATTTTACGTGTACCTATAAAGTCCTGTAGATCTCAATAAAAACACAAAAAATGTGTTTTTAACATTCTAATAAAGGCCTTTTAATTCACGGCAGCAGGATGGATAAACGTTTATGATTTCTAAGATTATTTACGATCACAATAAAAATAATAAATTTATTCGAATAAAATTCTTGATCTTTTTTATTGGCCGTCTTTATATTAAGAGGAAAACATTTGTGTAAAAACATTGAATGGCCTTGAATAAATAATTTAATGTACACGTGATACAGCAATGGGTTAGTCACCTAATTACAGACTAGAAATCCTTGTGGGGAAAAGCCCTAAGTCGAATTTGACCTTTTAATATTTTGAGGGCAATATAACAAGGTACTTAAAGGTTCGATTTTTACTTAATATTATAATATATTGGCCTTACTTCGGTATAAGTGTACGAACGTGTCAATTAAAAAGACCTAAATTCGATTCTCGGTCAAGCAGTGGGGTGTGATTTAAGCCATATTGTACAAGGTTAAATGATACTACTATAGTAAGCCTATGGGCTTTTATAGGCCTTTGATCATGGTAAAAATAAGGTCCCTAAGGCCTAATTTAATATATTATAATAGGTGTTCTAGTCTTTATCAAATGCACATTATTCTGGATCTAATTCCAAGGGAAAAAAGAAAAAATCTCATACAAAATTTAGTAATTTATCGAAAAACACTTTTTTTGCAACCAACTGTAATCGTCACGTTATTTTTATGAAAGTCTATTTATTTGTGTTTGAACGTGTCACTTCGGAGGCGCTTTATCTCGACAAATATTTTTCAAGTATATATCTACATTGTTTTACTCATGTCTAGTACTTTATTGAATAACGTTGTAAAAATACGATGAAGTTCGGTAAACTTTTATTTATGTAAATGTTAGTCAAAAGTAAGGAAATATAAGGTCATATATTTAGAGTGTTAACATACCTTTATCGAAAAGCAAGTCAGGTAGGTAAAAAATTAAGGTTATTACAAATAGCTTTTGCACGCGACTTCGTCCGCGTAGACTACAGGGTTGAGTTCAGATAGAAAATAATTTATAGTCTATTTTACTTCTCAGAGTCCTATTTATGCACATACCAAAAATCATTTTGATTGTCTCAGTAGATGCAGAAGTACCCATTCCCACGGGAATACTTCATTTTCCGAGATAAAAAGTACTCATGTTTTATTCTGATGTATAAGCTATATTATTGTAAAGTTTCATTAAATTCCATTCAGTAGTTTTTACGTGAAAGCGTAACAGACAGAGTTACTTTCCCATTTATAATATTAGTATGGATACATTGAAATTGAAAACACCGACTTAAAATAAAGAAAATGATGATAACCTAAAAAATATAATAAAAAAAATAAATAAAAAAAAAATGTACGTGGTGATTAGGAGAACGTCTAATTTAAAATAATTAATATTAAATTTATATTATTTATTTTTTATTATTCAATTCTATTAAAGAAAATAGTTGCGGTGATTACAAACACATTGATCTTAAAGAGCCTTGAACAATAATTTACATTATCTTTATCATCATAATTATTACATACTTTCCTTAGTTATCGGTCAGTCTGTTTGCACCATGTATAAAATGACGCCATTGGGGTTGGCAGAAGCCATATATCACCATATGTAACATGACATATAAACTACTTCAGTTTTCTGAACTCACATTATTTTCTTCATGAAGCAAAGTCAAAGTCAAAGTCAAAGTCAAATCTCCTTTATTCAAATAGACTTTTACAAGTTCTTTTGAATCGTCATTTTTTTAACACTTTTTTGTACTGTTTTTTTAAAACTAGTGCCGCTTCGTAACGTGTTATCGCTGTGGAGAAGAAACGGCAAGAAACTCCCTCAGCAACACGATATGTCATTTTTTTTTTAATAAATTACAATTATAATCTAAAAATTAGATTACAATCTAATAATATTGTTTACAACAACAGCATAGCTCACGCCTATATTCCCCGAAGGAGTAGGCAGAGATGCATTTCTGCACCCACATTTCGCCAGGTATGTATCAGTCCCACGTAATAGGGGATTGCACTATTGCCGTTTCTCGGGCACATTTCCAGACTCCGTGCTGCTACTGAGAATTTCCTAATGGAAAAACCCAATAACACTTTGCTCGACCCGGGAATCGAACCCAGGACCTCCAGATGCTCGGCACATTCTTGTACCGCGAGACCACGAAGTCATGAAGTCTTCATGAAGCATGTATGTATATTGCGATGCTGTACAGTATACAAAATTAACAACTAAAACCAAGTGACGATTGCGATAAATATTTCGTAGGCATTCAAAGAGGTTTTCTAGTCTCAATAAAAAACTAATCAAAATCCAAACTTATTTTGATAAATCTTCTTCTTCTTCATCAACCCATATACGCCCACTGCTGAGCACGGGTCTCCTCTACCATTGAGAGGGTTTTTTAGGCCATAGTCCACCACGCTGGCCTAGTGCGGGTTGGCGGACTACACACCTAAGAAATTCATAAATCATATTAATAAATCGAGTCAAATTCACGTTGGTTTCATGTTAAACTGTTAAAATAATATATATTTAGAAACTGTTTTGATATTTTTGATATAATACTCTATTTAGTTATGGTATTTTATATTTGGTAGTACTATCAGTGGAATCGTGTCTTACTATTGGAGATTTTTAAAGATTCGAATATGAAGCGTATTAAAATCTATGGCAGAAGAATATGCCTAACATTAACTCGTCATAATTGTTATCAGCCCATACACGTCCCACTGCTGGGCACGGGCCTCTTCTACCATTGAGAGGGTTTAAGCCTTAGTCCACCATGCTGGCCCAGTGCGGGTTGCCGGACTACACACCTACGAAATTCCTAAGAACTTACCTGATGCAGGTTTCATCACGATGTTTTCCTTCACCGTTAAAGCAAGTTATAATTCATTGTACACACACATAACTTCGAAAAGTCTGGGGTTTGAACCCGCGACCGCCGAGATACTCGACCATCTAAACCTCGAGGCCGTCACTGCATCATTTATTAAAAGTATCAAATACCATTACAATAGTAACCTTGAGACAATTAAAATATTTTGTCGCGTCACTCATACTTGACCTGTGTTTCTTGGTAGCTGTTTATTTGTGGGAACAATTTATACAATAAATTGATGTATCGGGTTCCTTTTTATCCATCACTTGTCTTATTTACTAGTTGAGTTGAGCAATATCTTCGAGCTTACGGAGCGCAGTCGAGAATCTCGCCGGTCGCGGGTTCAAATCCCAGGCACACACCTCTGACTTCTCTAATTTATGTAACAATGAACGATATAAATCTAATTTATGTATGCAGTGATGGCCTCGAGGTTTAAGCGTGCGGTCGAAAATCTCGGCGGTCGCGGGTTCGAACCCCAGGCATACACCTCTGACTTTTCGAAGTTATGTGTGAAGGAAAACATCGTGATGAAACCTGCACACCTATAAGTTCTCAGGAATTTCTTAGGTGTGTAGTCCGCCAACCCGCACTAGGCCAGCGTGGTGGACTATGGCCTAAACCCTCTCAATGGTAGAGGAGACCCGTGCTCAGCAGTGGGCTTATATGGGTTGATGAAGAAGAACGACATATAAAATGATATATATATTTGATCGAAGAAATGATGCTTTAACGTTGAAGGATAACATCGTGATGAAACCTGCACACCAATAAGTTCTTAGGAATTTGTTGGGTGTGTAGTCTGCTAACCCGCACTAGACCAGCGTGGTGGGTTGAGGCCTAAACCCTCTCGATGGTAGAGGAGGCCTGTGCCCAGCAGTGGGACGTAAATAAACGTCATAAAACCGATTCATTTGAAGCATTGTGGCTTAATTGTCTTAAGGGGTTTTTTCAAACTTTTTCCCGTTTAACTTATCCTCATACCACGTTATTGCTTTTTGTTGATGAATTGGTGACATCATTTTATTGTGACGTTACTAAAGGAAATTGAAATTAAAATCGCTCATTGACTGGAGGGAAAAACTTATTGAAATTTAAAACATGGTGCCTTTTTTTCTGCATAAAACGAAACATTCCTATTTAAGGTTTTTTATTCCAATAGATTTGCGTAACAAACTGCGGCCTACCTGCCGACATATTTCTAGCAACCGTTACAAAAAAAAAGCATATTAATCTTCAACCATGCGTCATAGTGAAAACATTAATGAATTTTATTCCTTTTTCAAATGGCGCGAACGCAACGTGTAAACAAGCGGCAGTCTGCGAACTCATTTCAATGGGACTTTGGAACTGCGGGCTCGACATTAGGACCCAAATCCTTTAGGGACCGTTACCGTCGCGTAATGATAATTGCACCCCGTCGACCTCATTTGACGGCGTATTCTGGATCGAGGGAAATTTCGAATTAATTTGAATATAGATTTTTTTTGGATTAAAACCTTTTTTGATTTGGAATCAAGACTGACGATGCCATTTTTTTTGTGTTTAAACCTTTTTGAACTTGGAAGCAAGACTGTTAATTCTATTTCTTTTTAAACCTTTTTTGAACCTATCCTAGAATCGAGACTAACAATTCTATTTATTTTTGTATTTAGAACGTTGTATTTATAACTTTGGTGCTCCAGGATCAATAACACGCAAAGTATTGATGCAGAGCATTGAAAGCGAATCTAATCGAAACCAAATTATCATGATCCCGCAACAAAATAAATCAGAAATAATATACAGAAAGATTTAGAATAATTACTTAAAACTTTTTGCATTTTGTCTATACAGTTCCAAATAAGGTGTCATATGAAATAAGATCTATAAAATACACATGACTCGATTCAGTCATTTAAAATTAAGTTTACTACCCTGTTCGAAAGGCACTTACGACTAGTGTTGATCTTTTATAACTGACGATTATTATACATTTTTCAAATTAGAGCAGCTCATTAATTCAATCACAAATTGTATTTAATACAACAAAACATAGAATCACGTGTAATAGAATGGAAAAAAATATCTAAAGTCAAAAAATATATTTTATAAGTGGCTAAAATCATTTCAGAATAAGTGTGCGAATTGGAAGCAAGTCGGACTCCAACGTTACGACTTTGACTGCTTAGCAGTTTGAAACTTTTCTCTCACTTGTCGACAGTCGAATAATTATATTTTTTGTAAACGCCCTACATTTGTCCTTGTCGTTTTGCTACATTAATTTTTATTGCGTTTTTGACTACTTTATTAAAGGGGGAAAGCACCAGAGAACTGATGAATAAGACTAGAAAGGAAATGTCAGCATACCGAGCATGCCGAACCTACGATTAGACTATCATATATTTGACACGGCCGCTTTTTAGTAATTCGGGTAATATCAAGACTTTCATAAATGTGTTTGAAAATGTTATCTTTGGTCGTGCGATCTTAGTAGAATGAATAGGTGACAGACAAGCGGTGTCACTCATCTCTATACAAAATACTGTCTATTTTTATCGTAACCTTACTCAGGTGTCAACGTTGTTTTATTTTAGTTTTTTGTTGACGTTGTAATTGCGTGTATTTATGTAAAGTTTAGCCTACAGACAGAAAAAAATACTGACTATATAAATTCAGAAATACATTTCTGCTTACACGGTCAGTCGTCATGATCATCATCATGCGCCTCTTCTGCCATATCAAGCGTTTAGGCCTTAGGCCACTAAGCTGGTCTAGTGCCGGTTGGTTTTAGAATAGCCAAAGAACTTTTAGGTGTGCACAGTGCAGGTTTCATCATGATGACAGGTAATAGCTGCGGTGATTACAAACCCAATGGTGTTAAAGAAAATTCTGACAAAAAAGGAACAAAAAAAGGTTTTCCTATCAACTGTAGGCATAAAATATGTGGTTGTTACGAAAACGCCAAATTTTTATTTTGTGTCGATATTTTTTTAACGCCAAAGGGTTTGTAAATCTTAGCTATCACCTGCTATAGATTCCGATCACGGTTTGAATACACCTGGAATAATCTTAAAAAAAAGTTCTTAGGAATTTCTTAAGTGTGAAGTCCGCCAACCCGCACTAGGCCAGCGTGGTGATCTATGGCCTAAAACCTCTCAATGGTAGACGAGACCCACGGGTCCGGACACGTCCAGCAATGGGAGGTATATGGATTGATAATGAATCTTGAAAAGACTGCATACTCAGTACATGTGACAATTGAGCGCGGCTGGCAGTGGATTAACTCAATTTATTATGCCATTCAACAAGTGACTTGGGACACATAGCAGCTTTGTTTAGCGTCCCGTCGGATTTCAGCGAATGCCGAGTGTCGGTGAATTTTCAAAATTGCAGCGGCGAGCACACTTAAAGTGGAAGCTGGCTTTCATTTTAATAGGGTTGGAATGTGTTATGTTTCGGGATTTTAGGATAAATTGCTTTGAGTTAAATGCATTTTGTGCATTTGGGTTGAACGAAGAAAGTGTTTCTGATGTCCATGACACTAGACTTGTGTCTAAATGTAGGGTAAGAGTGAATTATGATGAGACGAAATGTTTTTATTCTATATACATTCTTCTTTGGAGTAAGATGAATTAATATTTTTTGGCATCGGCATCATTGGGTGTCAGGGTGTCAGCATCGGAATCAATATTTGATTGTCTTTTATTTTTTTTCGGTTACGTAGCGTTAATGATCGCAGGCCGCCGACCATGAGAATAAAGAGAGTCGGTAAGTACCATGTACAGACAATCGCAGTGTATGATGTTCAATGACGATCCACTTAAAAGGAAATCTTTGAGAAAACCTTGCGTCTAGTCGTCTTGAGATTGTTAATCGTTCATGTGTTTTATGTATTCAAATTTCAACCTTTAAGATTACAACAAAACAAAGTGTATGGAATCTAGAAAATAATACTCAACTTATATTATACAATTCATTTATTTACAGTTTATACAGGAGTGATCTTAAAAACTTAATTAAATAATTATCAGATCGGTTTAATCATATACTTGGTTCTTTAAAACACCTTTTTTATGGAACTTTTTGTTTTGTAGCATCGAAGCTGTTATTCTGATTTAGAAATCGAACAACCCTTACAGGTACAAAAACTTCACCTAATTGAATATTGTATTTGTAATGTGATGAGAATATGAAACCTCCAGCAATCTCATTAAAAAAGGGGCCATCCATAAATTACGTCATACTTTAAGGGGAAGGGAGGGGGTCGACGACCTAAGTCTCTTTGAAAATAAAACTAATTCGGAACTGCAGTTTTATTCAATAATTTCTAGATCTAAAATTACAAAATATGTGACGTCACACTAGGGAGGGGGGAGTCGTACAAATGTGACCAGCTTTGACAAGGAGGGGGGTAGGGGTCAAAAATTTACGAATTTCGTGTGACGTAATATATGGATGGCCCCAAAGCCACATCATGGAATTCGGTTTCCTTTAATCTTCTTCAAGTCCAGGGTAATTCTGGTTTTATATGTAACCAAGAAGCGATACAAATGTCATAGAGCTTATTGATAGCCCCAATATTATGAGTAAACCATTCTTTAAGAGTCTCAATCTGCGAAAATACCTGAAAATAGACGATTATAAAACGATTAATGTCAATACTCAATAAGATGTTGTTAAAATCATCTAATGGTTTCGAACTCTTGAATGTATAAATAAAGAATATATAAAAAAATAATACTTTATAGTTTTGGCTTTGTATACGTTTTAGAGAGGATTGTCATGAAATATGAGAGCTAATTAGCAAGTTTAAAATTTAAAAATAAATTATGAATACCAAGAAACGATAACAATCAAGTATTTCTAGGCAACATAATAGTGTATATGCAAATTTAGTTTCTTTTTCAATAGTTGCATTTTTTCAATAATTATGTATTTTTTTATTAATAAGTCGAGTTCTCAACCAGTCTTGGGTCTCGCGATGGAGTGATGATTTTTACATTTTTTCATGACATTTTACAATTATGAGATAAATTAAAATAAAATCTTTATTTAACAACTGACTACAAAAAATATGTAGTTGGAGCGTGCTTGCAAGTATTTTTAATACTCGCCATATTCAAAATATTAACGGCAAATTACATATAGACTTCGACATCATCATCACCATCATCAGCCAATTTTGGTCCACTGCTGGACATATGCATGACCAATGACTTCCACCGGGAACGGTCGGAAGCCTCCTGGAGCCAGCGAGTTGTATAGATACTACTATAGATATATACTTGTATAGGTTATAATAATGTGATGAAACAAAAAGTTATATCGTAAATACATGCCCACCTCATGGTTCTAAATTCATCCTCGTTCCAAGTCACCAGAGTTTCTATTATTGGTGGAAATACGAATGTGATAAACGCTAGAGCGAAATTTCCGATCTGAAACAACGGTGATATTTGTATTATTAATCATGGTTTGGTTTCTAGGATGAGAATCTTCAAAATCTGTAACTATCAAGGGTCAGAGGATAAGTTTTAAATAAATAAATAAAAAATATATCCAACAGTCACACACATAGTACTGATCCCACATTAAGAGACGAGTCTTGTGTCGTGGGTATCAGAAACTACGAGAGACTTTTCGGTCTCAAAAACACGCCGACCCTAAACAAATATTTGTGGATCCAACAAACATTTGTTTCGTTGGGGGATCGAACCCGCGGCCGCTCGTTTCGCAAGCTGGTGTCTAGCCAAATACATCCAGGTTTGTTTTTTTTTACCTATCCGACCAAACACCCACCAACTCCTGTGCTTCAGGATCAACAGCACGCACGGTATTGACGCCGAGCAATGAAGCTCAGCGAATCTAAGGGGACCTTATTTCACATGATCCCGCAGAAAAATGATCAGATATAGATTATAGCAAGGTAGTTGGAAAAAAAGGTTTCATATTTTTATTTATTAACACTAGAACACAAAGAATATAAAACAAAGAAAGCAATAAAATAATACAAGAGACGGTCTTATCCCTCAAGACGATCATTTTAGAGACAACCATAGGATGAAAATAAAGAAAGAATAGATTGAGGGGGTAGTCTATGGTACGGAACGGCTCCACATTTACCAATCATAACAACTAGTTTGTCCCTTATTAAATTGGTTTTATCTGTTGGACATACCAAAGACTATTATTAAACAATTAAGGGCATAGGAGGAATTAGCTGTGTGCCATTTGCCGACACGATAAGATCACTTGTTAATGTCTTCGTTTTCGTGGTGCATTCATTAAAGCATCGCATTCGTTGGAACTAAATATTTATTTAATGGATTCAGTTATAATTCGGTGTAATACGAAATTGATGCTGTAACCCTATCTCTCATAAACCGCTGGACGAATGTTTATAAATTTGGTATAGACATATAAAGGACCATCCAACCCGGACTAGTGGACAAAGGCTTCTTAGTGATAGAGAAGGCCCGTGATAAGCCATATGGGTTGATGATGAAAGACACGACCTTTTGAGCCTTTAGAAATGATCTTTAATCTATGTTCAGCGGTTGACGTTTTTGGGATAATGATAGTAGAAAGTAGGTACTCTTGAAATCTGTTTTGGTTTATTTTTCATCCCAGAATAAGAAAAAAGCAAAGAGTTACATCAACAAAAAAGTAACAGGGGCTTCCGCGGTTCATATGTATCAGTGCCAACATTATTTGTTTCTAGGATTTAATTCCTAGGTCTTTGCAATTCACTATTTATTTAATATACGTTTTTTCCGCTCTATACATAAAACATAAATAATATAAAACATTAAGGGGACATTAAAATATATAGCTACAACAGGCGGTCTTATCGCTAGCTGCGATTTCTACCACACAACCTACCACAACTTCTTACTAATAAAGAGATTTGATTGTTATACTAACAAATATGATGAGCTGTATTAGATGAGGGAATGCTATTGATAAGACTGTAATGAACGACACGTGAATCATCCTGAACAGTCTCTCCCAAAAGCCACGATTACTGCAAATAAATAAAATGATTTTAATATTTATTTTACTTAAACATTTATTAGACTTTTTAATACAATCAGTAGTCTTTGCTAGACATGATGGACGATTAGACGTTTTTTTAATAAATCAACTCTTTCGCTAGGCATAGAGCGAAATATTTTTTGGGGTATACGATATCTGCTATATAAATTTGCAGTGATAAGTATTCTCTAAATGGAAGCCCGCACTTAACAGTGAGACGTATATACGCTTACGTACATAAGTATGTAGTCATCATCAGAAATCATTTTTTTTCTTATAAACAGAACATTAACATAATCAAGTTGCTATTTACCTTTTGTACCGCCGTCCAATGTAATGCCAGATGATTCTGAATGGTACCCAAAAGTTGACAGCAAACGTGATACCCAGCATGATAGACAGCAAGAACTGCAGTATAACTGGCACGCTGCAAAATTAACCAAACAAGATTGGTTTTACATTGGATTCGTAGATCTCTTGTTGGTTTTAAAATCATCATCATCATCCTACATAGGACATAGGCCTCTCCTATGGCACCCCACTGGGCTCGATCCTCGGCTCTCCTCATCCAAAATTAAACGAGGTTTTAAAATAAATTAAGTTAATCAGATTTAAAGAGGAAAATTGATAATATAAGAATGTCGAAATGGCATTATTAGCCCGTAGTTTCGACTAAGAATCAAAAAGCAGGTTTATAAATAAATGCATATGTACATAACCTGACGCCTCTATTTCCCAATTTAAAGTTACAAAAGCAATTAATATAACCATCCCTACAGACAATGCTATTTTTCAGCTTGGTTAGAATCCTTCTTGTAAGCTACTATAGCTTTCCACAACATAAACCAGCTTCAAACAAAGAAATGCACATTAGAATTGAAACTCTACTACGCTTTATACATTTATTTGAATCGTTTAATGTCGACGGTGAAGCGCTGCCAAGTTGCGTTACAGTCTACAGCGCCCGATACAATTTTGTTGCCACTTCGAGTAAGTGATATGGTAATGCTCGGTTATTATAGTCTTCATTTTTATAATGTTACGGGTTTTTAGTTCAATTTGCTTGGAAATTTGCTCCGGTTATATGCAAGTAATATGCAGCGCGGATGGCTATGAAGTTGTTATGGGTTAGGTGTTTGAAGATTGTAATTTTATTTATAATAGCTTTGAATTTGAAATAGGTGGAATGATCATATTGAGCAAATTTGTAAATACATGCTAACAATTTTATTATAGTTTTTTATGCAAATGTAGGTACAGAAAAAGCTAAACATGATGATGATGATAACAGTGATAAATTATAACATCGTGAAGAAACCTGCACACCAAAAAATTCTTAGGAATTTATTTGTGTAGTCCGCCAACCCGCACTAGGCCATTGTGGCGGACTATGGCCTAAACCCTCACAATGGTAGAGGAGACCCGTGCTCAGCAGTGGGCGTATAAGGGTTGATGATGATGATATAAAAAGCAGTGATGGCCTCGAGGTTTGGGCGCGCGGTCGAGAATTCCGGCGGTCGCGGGTTCGAAGCCCAGGCACACACCTCTGACTTTTCGAAGTTATGTGTGTATTCACATTGAATTATCACTTGCTTTAACGGTGAAGGAAAACATCGTGATGAAACCTGCACACCTAAGAGTTCTTAGAAAATTCTTAGGTGTGTAGTCCGCCAACCCGCACTAGGCCAGCGTGGTGGACTACGGCCTAAAAAAAACCCTCTCAATGGTAGAGGAGACCCGTGCTCAGCAGTGGGCGTATATGGGTTGATGAAGAAGAAGAAGAAGATGATGATATAGCCTGAAGTATAGTTGGGAAGGAACTTACGTTTCAGTCATTGGCATAAGTAACGTGATTGGACTTCGGCAATCTTCTCCCCAACCCCAATATCCGAAGAATCCTGTTAATGTTATGCAGGTAACTACTATAGACATGCCTGTAAAAAAAAATTTGAAAGGACTTCAGACTCTTTGAGCAATTAAAGCATAAATCTTTTTGTTTATTGATTAATTTGAAAAAAAGCTGTGGTTAGCGATCCCTGTATTCCCCGATATAAGGAAGGTCTATTAACAGCAGTTTAGGTCTTTGGGCAGATGATGATGATAGAGATTCCCGGATAAGGTAGGCGGTTTTTTGCATCCACATTTCGCCAGTATCAGTCGCATTAATGGTGTAACGTTTAGTTTGTAATTAATTTACTGTGGGGTCAGTATATTCTCTTTTATACAGGGTGTATTTAGACCGTGATCGAAAACTGGGGCAGGTAATAGCGATAGTGATTACAAACCCCCAGGCATAAAAGAAAATCCCGACAAAAAAAAATTGACGTTTTCCATACAAACCACATACTTTAAACACCGATGGTTGTATGGAAAACGTCAAAATTTTTATTTTATGTCGGGATTTTAAATATCGCCGCTGGGTTTGTGATCACCCTCGCTATTACCTGCCTCAGTTTTCGATTACGGTCTAAATACATCCTGTATATCAAATTTATTTTCCTTAATTCTTTAAATTTAAACATGTTTTTCAGAATTTCATAAGGAAAGGATTTTAGGCTTCTATTAAATTACCGCCACTGTTACTTACCATACTGCACAACGATATAGAAGGATTTAGGTGTTTTCATATTATTCTCGACTGGCAGAGTGACTCCCATCCCATCGATGCTGTACAAGCAGATACCACAGAATTTGATGAGGCCCACAAGACTCTTCCAGCCCGGTCGTTTCGTTATATCCTGAGATTGTCGCAGGCTGTAGTATATTGTTGTTATCACGCAAATACCTGGAATCATATAGGCATTTATTTATCAGCTTTGATATCTTCTGAGTTATACAAAATTAAAGGAGGTGAGATAAAGCATTGCCTAGTAGCATAGCATAGAAAACAGTTATGGCCTCGAGGTTTAGGCGCAGGGTCGAGAATCACAGCGGTCGTGGGTTCAAACCTCGGGCACAAACCTCTGACTTTTCAAAGTTATGTGTCATAATGAATTTTCACTTCTTAGGTGTCTAGTGCGCCAATCCGCACTAGGCCACCGTGGTGGATTATGGCCTAAAACCCTTTTAATAGTAGAGGAGACCCGTGCCCAGCAGTGGGACGTACATGGGTTGATGATGTAATACCTGCTACCCATATTGGCACAAATGTTTGTGTGATTCACAAATATTTCGGGTCTGGCTGTAAAACCGAAAAATCTTGCGTTGATTCTGATACCCACACAAAACTTGTATCTTAACGTGGGGTGCTTAAAAAACTTTTTTTTTAAATTATTTTCATAGATAAGAGAAAGAAGCATACCCACAAATGAATCAGCTAACAATGCGAACGGCGCCAAATATTTCAAACTCCTTATTAGACAAATAAGTAGTAGGGGAATTGTTATAACCAGTATGAACAACCTTATATCGTAATTTCCTTTGTTAAAGTCTGACGATACCGCTTCCATTGCCTAGAAAAAAACAGCAAATATGCATTGTATACAATTTTGTAAAGATTCGTAATTGATTATCACCAGATTTAACGGTGAAAGAAAACATCGATAAAACCTGCACTCCTCAAAGTTCTAAGGAATTTCTTAGATGTGTAGTCCGCTAACCCGCACTAGGCCAGCGTGGTGGACTACGGCTGTAGGACGTATATGGGCTGATACTGTTATGGATTATAGGGTATAGATTTACGCGTTTATCGGGTATATTTCATAATTCTGTACTGCTGCTAAGAATTTCCTTTGCAATTCTGCCCGTAACGATAATTGTGTTTTAAATCTCATAATACTGAGTGATTTTATCATCGTTTTCTAATCTAGACCATCGAAATCGTATAGCAAACAGAATCCATTTTTAAATAATATAGCTTACTCCTTTGACAGTACTTGCAATCATGATCTCATAGATGCAACAAGTGCCACACATTTCTGCGAACAAAAGAACATCTACCAGATACCTGGAATAAAAAATTCACAATTATTTACCGGCAACAAAAGGTGGACTAAGGCCTAAACTCTCTTATTGGCAGAGAAGACCCGTGTCCAGTAGTGGCACCCTTATGTGTCGATGATGATGATGATAAAAGGGCACCAAAGTAAGGTATGATTTAGACAGCAATTCGTTTTATAGAAAGACTCGTGGCGCAGATAGTTATACATCAGCTCGTGAAACAGAAGGCCTCGGGGCCTATCTTCGCACCGAGATAGATTCTTGTTTGGTCCACAAATCTTTTTTTTGGGATTGGGTGTTCTTAAGATCAAAAAATGTATCCGAGTTTATGATATCCACGAAATTGAGTTAGAGTTATGGAAATATACATATATGTGACTGTTGGGTGGTTTATAATATACAGGGTATATTTAGACCGTGATCGAAAACAGAGGCAGGTAATAGCGAGGGTGATCACAAACCCAGTGGTAATATTAAAAATCGCGACAAAAAATAAAAATTTTGACGTTTTCAATACAACCATCGGTGTTAAAAGTATGTGGATTGTATGGAAAACCTCAAAAATTTTATTGTTTGTCGGGATTTTCTTTAATGCCAGGGGGTTTGTAATCACTATCGCTATTACCTGCCTCAGTTTTCGATCACGGTCTAAATACACCCTGTATATAATTGTTTATTATAACGTGATGAAATATGCAAAAAAAAAATTTTGCCTTACTTGGAAATTCATCTCCAAAAGATTATTTAACACGAATCAAGTTTTACATCTCCATTCAGGCTTACTTTCTACTTTGCAGTGTTTTTTTGAACACCATATCATACCCGACTGTGATGCCAGTAAATAAGAAGGAAATGATCTTAATACATTACCGAAAACATTTGCTGAAGCATCTGAGTCGTTTACATGGGCCCGTTGCTATCACTACTTCAAGTAAATCTGGATACGACAGCTTAGGTATTCTTAATATTGTGTACATTTTCTGAGCTGAATTTACCAGCATCTGGTTTATAGAGACATTTCTGTTTATATGACAAATATAAATCAAGTATCATCAAATAAACTAGCTGCTGAATAAAGAAACAATTCTGATGTAATTTCGTCATCATCATCAGCCTTTATACATTCCACTGATTACGGCCCTCCTTTACCACTGAGAGGGTTTAGGCCTTCGTCCACCACCCTGGCCTAGTGCGGGTTGGCGGACTACATACCCAAGAAATTCCTAAAAACTTATTCTTCATCTTTGCTTTTCCATTTTCTTCAGCGTCAAGGTATGTGATACTATAACTTAGAAAAGTCAAAGTGTAGTTTCTAAGATTTTAGTCCACACACCTAAAATTTTTTTTTGGTGGGCAGGTTTCATCACGATGTTCTTCAACGGTAATGCAAGTGATAATTCACCGTCGATACACAACATAGCTTCAAAAAGTCAGAGATTCTCGACTGTGTGCCTAAACCTCGCGGCCATCACTGCTTCTACGCTGATATAACTGATTTGAATTTGTTTCTTACCATCATAGTATGTGACATGACCACTCCAAGAATGATAGTGAAGGCAACTGAAGTCCATAATCCAGCGAACATGAATCCCTCGTGGATACTGAGGATGCCGGCGCCGAGACATCCCTTCACCACATGGGACGTGGATTCAATGAGGCTGCAATAGCAAGTAAATTAGCGATGGCATCATCCCAACATTTTTTTACGTTTTCCATACAACTTTAGGTATCACTATCACTGCATAGTATAAAACAAAGTCGCTTTCTCTGTCCCTATGTCCCTTTGTCTCAATGGTAGAGGAGACCCGTGCTCAGCTGTGGGCGTATATGGGTTGATGAAGAAGAAGAAGAAGAAGATGTCCCTTTGTATGCTTAAATCTTTGAAACTACGCAACGAATTTTGATGCGGTTTTTTTAATAGATAGAGTGATTGAAGAGGAAGGTTTATATGTATGATAACATCCATTAAATATCAGCATTGCACCCGTGCGAAGCCGGGGCGGGTCGCTAGTTAAATATATGTGGTTCGTCCATACGAACATCTTCCATAACATGTTTTTTTTTTCGTGTTTTCCTTTAACGCCAACAGGTTTGTGATCACCGTAGTTATTACCTGCCTCAGTTTCTAAGTTCTAGTTAGTCTAAATACGGGGTGTATATATGTATGTATATAGTTAATAGCTTTAAAATGACGATTCAAAAGTCCTTGTAAAAGTCAACTTGAATAAAGAAGATTTGACTTTGACTACATAATCATACTTAGTAGCATTAATGTTGAGTCTCTCCGCTGTGAAGTCGTATTCTTCCCTCTCAGTTCCAGGGTATTCCTGGTAGCTCCCCGTAACGTCCATGTAGTCGCTCAGGCTGATGCTATAGGTGGAGAGTCGACTCTGTAATTTTTTATCACTTTATGACTAGTCTATGACTGAGATTTTATTCTATATCTTCTAGTCCATATGCTGCTGAGTATATAACTTCTTCAGTTTAGAGGAGTAAGGAGTAAGTCCACCACGCTTGTTTAATAAGTGTTGGCAGACTACACATAATTTTTTTTGGGCAATATTTTTAGTGAGTCATTTTTCTTATGATGATTTCCTTCACCGTTAATGTACGTGATAATTCAGATTACGAATTATCAAAGGTGTTGTTGGGATATGAAGTAGTGATTCTCAAGGATTATTTCAACTTCGTCTTATCCTCGAAGCCATAACGCCGCATTATAATTTATAGACAAGTCAAGAGTTTTACTTATAAAACCTTTGCCTGCATGTAGGCAGCCGTTTGTTTAAAGCAGTATTTCCCAAAGTGGGCGATAACATCCCCTTGTGGGCGCTGCAGGTCTCAAGGGGGGCGGTAACAGACCCAGAAAGAAAATGGGGGCGTTGTGTAGAGGCCTGGGGGGTCATTTGTAATTTTATTTAGCAAGGAGGCCTCTTAGAGCTCTCGACTCTCAACAACAACTTGTGAACATCAACTAATTTGAATTAAAAGATTGCTCAAACTCCGTTCTATATTTCTCTCCGCGTATTTTATATATCTGTCCTATTTTATTGAATATAGAAAAAATAAAAATCATGTCAATCGGTCGCTCCGTTTCGTAATGAAAGTAGATAGTAAAAGTTTCCTTTAGAATTCTCCGTTAATGTACATAATATATAGGTCACAATAATTAATTTATTTAATTTGAAGTTATAGTGGTTTTTAAATAGGTGAAAAAAGGGAGGCGTTAAAAAAATATTTATCCTCAAAGTGGGCAGTAGACAAAATAAGTTTGGGAACCACTGGTTTAAAGGCAGCCAAAATAGTTGGTAAAATTAATGGTTTGCTATATCTAGGATTAGGTGAGGTATAGGTAAAGAACTAATCGCATCTTACATCCATTTGCCTTGATCTTGAAGGAGAAACTTCCTGTAAAAGATAGAACGATATTATAATGACCACATTTCTACTAAATATATAACATCTTTTACAGTTACACCAATGCGATGTTATAACTAACAAAAACACTTAAATATATTAAAATTTTATAATTGTTATTATTTTCTAAGCACATAATATATGCGGCTTCGGTGAATTTCGATAGACTACAACTAAATATATCAATACATTTTGTAATTACATTTAACCATCTAATAGCCCGTGTAAAGGGATGTTGTATAAGAGCTACGTCTTCTTCTTCTTCATCAACCCATATACGCCCACTGCTGAGCGCGGGTCTCCTCTACCATTAAGAGGGTTTAGGCGATAGTCCACCACGCTGGCCTAGTGCGGGTTGGCGGACTACACACCTAAGAAATTCCTAAGAACTCTTAGGTGTGCAGGTTTCATCACGATGTTTTCCTTCACCGTTAAAGCAAGTGATAATTCAATGTGAATACACACATAACTTCGAAAAGTCAGAGGTGTGTGCCTGGGGTTCGAACCCGCGACCGCCGAGATTCTCGACAGGGCGCCCAAACCTCGAGGCCACTACATGCGTATACCATCAGAATTTCGTATCGCAGAATATATACCTACGAGGCTAAGCTTAGTATTACTTGATTCACAAGAGTGCGTGGAATGAATAAATTTTCAAAAAGGCAGATTTTCTAAGATTCGAACTAAGGAGATATTAAACCAATTCAAATAAATTGACATTCTCAATAAAAACTCGTCAATTTTATCGAGGGGAAGATGATAGATGAAGATATTAATCTATGTATTTACTACTTACATGTCTACTGATATCGTCTTCTTCATGAGACGGCCCACCTCTCTAGAAATTGAAATATTAATTCCATTGAAATATCAGCTTCTCGATCCATATAAAATGTTATATGTACTACCACGCCGACTTAAATTTAGTAAGTAGTATATTAATAAAAAAAAATCTATAAGTATATAAGTGGCTATACTTCAAATTAAAGATACGTAAAATGTGGACACATACATATCTTTGTTAAAAACATTACAATGAAGAAAACAGGCTGGATAAATTAAATTCCATCTTCATAAGCCATGAAGCGTCACCACTTGACCTAGGCCTTCCCCAAAGACTTTCAAAAGATTTTAATTGAAATTAAATTTAATTGAAGAAAGCGGCCTGTATCAAGAGTCGTCTCCGGATCGTTAAGACTGCTGGGAGAAATACGTCATGTCATAATTCCTTTAGTATCTATTTCATCATCATCCCATTTTCGTCACTCTGTTGGGCACGGGCCTACCCTAGCACATAAAGGATTTAGTCCTTACCCCACCGCGCTAGCTTAATGTTCCTACAAACTTTCAGCCGTGGAGGTTTCCTCACATTAGCAATGTTAAAGTACCTGATCATTTATTGTGAATACACATAACTGCGAAATGTCGAAGATGCCTAATATTAAGGCCAGCAGTCGCTATGATTCACGACCGCTTGTTTAAATCTCCAGGCCATCATTACTTTACTACTAGTTTCCATTTATAACGACAAGATTTCTCTCGTGTATCCACGATACAAAACGTGGATCTTAGTAAGGGGCTATAGCTATATGGATGAGGGCTGCTTAACACCGGGATGGTTGGTGCTTTCTTGGAATGGCCTACGTTCAGCAGTGGACGGTGATAGGCTGAGTATATTATATATATATGTCTGACTTTTGTCTGACTATGTAGGTTCATGTTAACAGTATTTTTAATGTAGTTTAAAACTATAAAAAGGTGTGTTTACCTCCTGATTAGACATTGTCAACAACTTCGAAATCTATACAGCTTTGATTACTAAATAATTGATTTGCATGTTTCCAACAAAGTATGAAGTATGTCAGATATTAACACCGACGCAATGTCATGTGACATTACATTTTTTAATAACAATTTTTAATATGTCAAAGAAAATTGAACGTAAAATTGTTGCATAGATATACAAAATTTGTTAAAATTTTTTTACTATTTTTATCATCAGACTACCGAGAACGCATAACAAAAAAAATTACTAAATTGAAATTTTTATATTTAACAACCCAACAACATCTCCAAAAAAAATATTTCTGAATTCATTTTTATTTATTTTTCTTCAAAATCGGCATTAGTTTAAGTCATTTTAATATTACACAATGCTATTATTCTCATCCGCTGTTAAGTGAAATGAAATAAAATAAAATGAAACAAATGAATGAAAAAAAGCAGAAATAATTGTTTTGGTGCAGGCATCGAACCCGCGGCCTCACGTTTCGCGAGCTTGTATCTAGCCAACTACGCCATGGGACTGTCACATCCCCTTTACATTTCTGTTCAGTTCAGTCCATCTAACGGCTGTCTCGAAGAAATTGCATGTTGTTCCAGAAAAATGGTTGCCATTTGTTTCACGCTATTATTTTGTATGTAGATTTTAATCATATTTTTGGCCCTTTTTTAAGTTTGTGTCCCATAAGACAGATCTTTGTTTTACAAACCATCCTCTATAATAACTTTTTCTGATTCATATTGTTGCGGGATGATGACAAATTAGCTTCCTTAGATTCGCTGAGCTTCATTGCTCGGCGTTAATATTGTTGCATGCCGCTGTTAATCTTAGAACACTAAAATACTTATGATCATCATTAGCCCACATCCGTCCCATTGCTGGGCACGGGCCTCCATCATTGACATGCTTAAACTTTAGTCAACCACGATGGCCTAATGCGGGTTGGATTACACAACTACGAAATTCCTAATTACTAAAATAAAAGAAACACAAACTCAATTGAATAAAGACTTTTATTTAGCATTTTTTACATTTCGGAGTGACTGTGACAAACCTCTCGCCTCTAGTGCTGATGTTGCATTGGTCTTGAGCGCCGCAGCTGTCGCTTTGCTCGCAAGAATCCTTATTCTTACACGGCTCTTCAGTAGATTCCTCACAGGAGTACTTTATCTCACAACGATCTTCGCATTGATCACGCTTCTTCCCTTTGTATTTGTTGCTGCATTGGTCTTCGCAGTCATTCTTCGCGTTGCATCGAAGGGTGTTGGAGATACGCAGAAGGCTTTTGATTACGGGAGATCGAAGGAATTTCTTGTCGTCTTCGTCTTTGTATAGGGATTTGTGTCTGCTTTCAAGGTTTTTGATGAGGCGCTTCTCGACGTCAACTTCGGGCTGCTTGCCTAATAGTTGGGATATGGGGATCTTGGGTGCTGCTGGTTTTTTGTGCGACTGGAAGGTATTATTTGGTTCAAAGTGAATTCAAATTAGAATATTATAATTTTACCGAAGATTTCGGTTTCAAGTTTCGGATTCTAGAATGTTATACTTAAAATTTCTATTTAGAATTTTTCAATAGTAACAAAAAGTCAGGATATTAGCCGAGGCTATTTTCGGTTATATTAATTTAAGCTAATTTCGGTCGGTAAATTTTCTATAAACGGTTTTTAATAAATTTGATTTGTTTAAAGTATTTAGCATCATATTGTGTTTAACTTTAACTCCCATACAAAAAGGTTTTAAAAATTATACATCAAACTCTGCCTCTCGCTTTGTGAACTTGACAAATAAATGATAATCATCATCAATCCATATACGTCCCACTGCAGCCATTTCACATAATACAATCCCAAGTATTCTTAACATAAGCAGCATGTACCATGCGTTCTACTTCGTCTATGACCCCATCCAATTCACTGATCTATGTGGTCGCAACCCTCAGTTATAATTTAACAAAGAAGAAGGTTCTAACAAAAGTCACCTGTTCAACATGGTGCATGAACATGAACGGGAGAGACTTCTCAAGTTCCTTGTCGGCGGCTTTGTGTTTCGCTTCCTTGGTCTTGTGGGCGTCATTGTCCAGGACTATGACGAGGGGTCGGTTCTGCTTAGCCGCCTGCTTGTACAGACGGGAGAGAAGGCCTGAGCGCTCACCAGGGGCTGCCAAGACGATGCTCTGGAAATAGACCAGGGTTAGTTGCTGATTAAGAAGTGTCGAATTCTAGGAGGTACCACAGACTAGGCTAAATTGCAGACCGGTTACTGTAAGATTCTAGAGGATACCAATAATCTAATGTGCGTCTATAGATATTTAAATATACCCCACTCAATGGTAGATGGGGCCCGTGCACAACAGTAATATTATCTACTTATACACTTGGTAACACAAGTCTATATTATCCTAAGAAGTAAATAAAAATAGAGTTTTATTGTTGATGTGTAAATTTAATTTGACCGTTAATTATTGGGATTAGTCTAAGTTGAGGATAATAGAAATTATAACGAGACTTCTCCATAGAGTGTTATAAACATCATGAAAAGAATCGATTGTAAAAAGAGTCTTTTTAAAACCCTTATTATAACAGGAATAAAAATCTCTATTTTTAAAATTAAATGTTTCTAAAATGTTTGTTTATCTTTAACAGCCTAATGTCTGACAATTACTCACAAAGTATAAAATACCGTTCCTTTAGCATTATGGTTTCACTATTGAGTTCTAGTTTTTTCTACTGTCGAAGTACTGTAACCTACAGTCTGTAAAATATGTCGTTCTATTTCACATTATTTTACAATTCCATACTGAATTACATAGAAACATAAAAATATAAACATCGACGAACAATGTCACATTTATTTGAATGACGAAACTCATCATCATAATGCACATGCATTATTTGATGGAATCTGTTTGTGGTTTTTGTGCGGGGAAAAATAAATTTTATAGAATAGATTTCTGCTGCACGTCCCTGCATACGGAATGTAATATGTTTTGCTTGAATTATTCCTTTCTAGCTTGCGGGTATGTTTGTGGATAATAGGAACACAATATTTGTTATACAAACAATGCATTTTTTGTCCCTTTTTATGTTCTCATGAGAGCCTTACATTTTTAGAATAGAGTCCCATTGAAATCTAGTTCAGTATGACTATATATTTACAGCGTTTATTGTAACTGGAACTAGGCTAGGATGGTGGATTAAGGCAAGTCCCTCAGTAGAGTAGACTTTTACTTAATCCGGAGTATTAATTTTCATTCACGATGAACAAAAATATTTAAATGAATACACACAACAGTCATTAACATAGTTCTGCCCCGAAACTAGTTAACAAATCCTGTGTCGTGGGTATCAGAGACTACAAGAGACTTTTTCATTCTCACAAACAATAAAATGTAACTAAATACCGTAATGGATCCTGTAGTCTATTTAATCATCCTTCACACGCATAGAAACCTTGACAACTTTAGAAGTATTTCATACACCGGTAAAAGACCCATTAGAAGCAATTTAATTTATCGTGGAAAAAACAACACGTCTTTGATAGGATCTTATTAAAAAAAAAAATCAAAAGTATGTATTTTTTTTCCATATCCCACCACACACCCGCCACTGCAACTCCTGTAGTACAGGATCAACAGCGGCACGCACAGAATTGGCGCCGAGCACTGAAGCTAAGCGAATCTAAGAGGACCTAAATTGTCATTATACCGCAAAGATATTAACTTCATCAACCCATATACGCCCACTGCTGAGCACGGGTCTCCTCTACTGAGAGGGTTTAGGCCATAGTCCACCACGTTGGCCTAGTGCGGGTTGGTGGACTACATACCTAAGAAATTCCTAAGAACTCTTAGGTGTGCAGGTTTTATCACGATGTTTTCCTTCACCGTTAAAGCAAGTGATAATTCCATGTGAATACACACATAACTTCGCAAAGTCAGAGGTGTGTGCCTGGGGTTCGAACCCGCGACCGTCGAGATTCTCGACCGCGCGCCCAAACCTCGAGGCCATCACTGCTTATTGCAAAGATATTAACTAGAAAGACAATATAAAAGAGGATTTGAATACAAATAGTTAAATAAAAGTATGTACTTACAAAATATATCATAAGGATGGCAATGATCGGTGTCCTGAGTAGTGCAGTCGCCATGTCTTTCCCTTTGCCTCCTACTGTACAAATGCCAATATGACTATATTCTTCAAAAGAAATGTTACTTCACGCTTCAGTTATTTTAATTATTTTCTCATTTCTTTTGTTTATCATTTTTACATCCTGTTTGGGATTAATTTCTGATATGACGCAGCTATAATAATTAAAGTAGTTTTTTTATGATTATGTATGGGATTATTTGTAATCATCTGTTTCGCAGAGTAAGCCAGTAGGTTTCAATGTATAGTTTGGTTTAAATCTTTTAATTCCTTTTTTTTACACTCAACACAAGTCTGTCTGACTATATACGTCCTGTGACGGACATCAAACATTACGAGAGATTTTTCAATCTCACAAACACCCAGTCTCGCAACAAATACTTTTGGAAACCAAGGGTCACCCAAACATTTGTCGCGATGCGGGAATAAATATTCCCGTAGAAATAAAAGTCGGCGCAAAGAAATATTTTTGAAGGGGTTAAAAAGTATAAATATATTTATAATTATTTCTTGGAGCTCTTGGAGCGTTAAGGTCATAGTTCACCATGCTGGCGCAGTAGAATTTTACGTATATTTAAGACATCCCTTGTAAAGAATTCTTAGACAAACGAGTCTCTTCACGATGTTTTTCTTTAACCATAATTTCGCGTGAATATCATAAAGAGTACATACAGTATAAACTACTAAAGTTCAAAATAACATGGGATATTATCCTGACACCGTCAAATTAGTATATTCTAAACAACATTGCCTTCAACATAAAATACCCATCATTTTCCATTACTCCGTTGTTATATTTTTAAAAATATTCTATAACGATCTCGTCTACTACGTTAAACTCATATTTTCTATTCAGAATATTCAAGATAATGATATTTACGTGGCTGTACATGAACTGGTGTTGTTTAATAAGACTTTACTAAGGTGGAATATTAAAGGGTTTACTGTTTATTTTAGAATAACGCACAAAGTCATGTCAGATGCATGCCACGAGCTCTTTGTCTAAGAATTCCTTTGGGCGGTTCTCAGTTATTTATCGATTTCCTACACTGCGTCATTAATGTTTCGGTTTTGTTATATTGTTCACGTTAATAATGTTGTCATTAAGTCTTTTAAGGGATAAAATCTACATTTATTTATTCTTCATCGTCAAACCTTTAAGTCCCTCTGCTGGGTATAGCCCTCCTCTACAACTGAGAAGGTTTAGGCCATAGTGTGGGTGCCTTAGTGTGGGTTGGCGGACTACAAATTAAAAACAATCCTATTAATTCAATACAGTTCTTATAAAGAGGAAAGATTTGATTGTTGGCTGATTTCAATAATTTTTAGAAATGTACCTAATATGTAGGTATATGGGCAGTGATGGCCTCGAGGTTTGGGCGCACGGTCGAGAATCTCGGCGGTCGCGGGTTCGAACCCCAGGCACACACCTCTGACTTTTCGAAGTTATGTGTGTATTCACATTGAATTGTCACTTGCTTTAACGGTGAAGGAAAACATCGTGATGAAACCTGCACACCTAAGAGTTCTTAGGAATTTCTTAGGTGTGTAGTCCGCCAACCCGCACTAGGCCAGCGTGGTGGACTATGGCCTAAACCCTCTCAATGGTAGAGGAGACCCCTGCTCAGCAGTGGGCGTATATGGGTTGATGAAGAAGGTATATGGGACTCTGTGGAATAAAATACAATACGACATTTTCTTTTTGAATCTGACCCTGTAGACTATGTGCACGGAGTCGCGGACAAAGGCTAATATTTGATAATAGTAATTTGAAATACCTTAGCTGTTATGTGATTATAAGGCCAAGACAACCCATCATTCATTTCTAAAAAACATTGCTTATTTTAGCTTTGCCATCTTGTTGCTATTGAAAATTGAGCAGGCGTTTTTATAAACTGTTGAAATATTGATACCCAACTTAGTATATTATTTTAACAAGAAATGTTTTTTTAGTCTTAATAAATTTGATATATATTTAAACTGATTCAAATTTTCGTTATTTCAACCTTACATAATATCATAAATAAAAAGACATGTATCACATATAGTATCAGGTATAAATTTTGCGTTTTCAGAAACGGTTCATAGAAAAATAAATCATAGTTTGTTACTCAAAATTATATATTTTATGCATAAACCCTAGCATATGGGTGCACGACAAAGAATGCAAATATAACCACCAAGTTTCAAGAATGAAAGAGAACCACACAAACATCTTCAACAAACTTTATTTCTTCAAAACTTGAACCTCCATTTCGGGGGCATCGTTTTACCGCATTTGGGTCTATTACATCCCTTCTTCTTCTTCTTAGGTTTTGGCGGGGGGCATAGATTCAGGTTGTCGAACACTTGCTTACAATTCAAAGGACAGTAGGACTCTACTTTAGGGCATTTCTTAACGCATTTGTCTACCTTCTGGCATCTAGCACGTAGCGCTTGACGAAGCACCTGCTTTGTGCCGTCGAGAACGGGATCTGAGGCGTCATCCTCCTTTTTAGTCTGTAATTATTAAATCATTCACACAATAGTTTAGTTTGAAATAGTTTAAAATTTAAAAGTACTTGTAAAAGTCCACTTGAATAAAGATAATTTGGCTTTGACTTTAACTTTGATTATTCATCACCAGCAGTCCTCACACGTTCCACTGTTGGACACAGACTTCGTTTACAGCTGAGAAGATTTAGGACGCAATTCACCACGCTAGGTGAGTGCGATTTTCAGTTTATTTGTAAGGAATCCTCTAGAAGTCATAAAGAAGGAAACTTCTTATCACTTCCTTTTTATCTTTTTTAATTTATGGTAATTACGACCTCGTATATGATGAGTGTGTGTTCAAAACTATATAAACGTCAAATACACCTTCTCTCATCACTTTTATCTTGCTTATACTTACCCTCAGAAGATGATAAAGAATATAAGCTGCATCATCATTTGCGTCTGGTTGTTCAACATCTTCAACACCCTCAGCACCCTCATCATCATCAGTTTGAATGTCGTCGTACGTACTTTCTTGTGGTTTCCCTGTATCTAGCACTACTATCATAGGTTTCTTGTGACTGCTAGATAACAAATGAGACAGCTGGGATGGATGGTCTATTTGGCTTATTTTCAAGGCGTTGACATTCTGAAAATTTTCGGATGTTATTGTTAGTAAAGTAATTATAACTGAGAAGGGAAAATAAGGCTTGAAAAATGAGTAATAGGGTTTAATTTCTAACACAGCATGGTGGATTTAGTCTTAGTCTCATGTGTCGATTATCGTTCAATTTAACTGATAAAAAGAGGAATAAATAAAGTTGGTTTATAATGATGGATAAACATCGTTTAAAAATATACTTAATCTCTATAAAAAAATATTTAATACTCACGATAACAAACGCGATGAGAAAAATAAAGCTGTCTTCAATATTCTTCCACATATTGCTGCTGCATGCGTTATGTTTATGTTCAGTAATAGAGCGGTTTTTAATTAAATCCATAATGTTATTGAAGCGTTTCATAACACTTGATTGGTAATTAATTAGTTCATT
This sequence comes from Cephonodes hylas, assembly GCA_030295005.1. Taxonomy (NCBI): domain Eukaryota; kingdom Metazoa; phylum Arthropoda; class Insecta; order Lepidoptera; family Sphingidae; genus Cephonodes; species Cephonodes hylas. Next base: position 4,111,323 of record AP025386.1, on the reverse strand, counting down.
ATCGGAAACTTGCTCGTGGGATGAAAGAAGAGCCACGATTCAGAAAAGAGCTAGGAATCAGTTGGATTGATTTTGATTTTCCAGATTTATTCCTTATGCCACGAGACAAATGATGTAGAGGTCTTGACTTCGATTCTGGAGCGAAGCAAAAAAATTTCAATAACGGCATGAAGCCCGAAAATGTATTCTTTATTTCATAGGATTTAAAAAAATCTGATGTAAATTGTTTGTAGGAATACACCTCTGTCTAACTTTTTAGTACTTCGTAACCATCAGCAGTCTATATAAGCGAGAAGGCTTGGGCCTGATCACCACACTGGCCCAGTGCGGGGCAATGGACAACACACTCAAATAGAATTTACCTAGAATACCTAACTTTAATAGAGCCTTGGAATTAATTCAGTAGCAAAGTTAATTTATCTCGACAAAACCATTTTCCAGCGTGGTGGACTACGTCCTAATCGTATCTCAATGGTTAAGGACTCCCGTGCCCAGCAGTGAGACTTTCATGGGCTGATGATAGTAATGATAAGCCATTTTAATTGCGTATCAAAACACGAGCAAAGCCGCGTGTTATAGTAAAGCTTTGAGAGCGGTCCATCTCCACACACTAATTAACAAATTTGTCTTCCAACTTCGTTACGGTACTTGAAAATCGGAAACCAATTTAAGTGCTGACCCACTTCCACGTACGTGATGTATCCAGTGCAGGGCTCTCGTGAAATTGGACGGTTCCACTTAGCCCCGCATGGCGAAATGAAATTTTCAGCAGGGGACTACCAAAAGTGGGATTTTTTAACACCAACAAATTATTACATGGTGATATCACCATCATCAGACAAAAGACGTTCGCTGCTGGACATAGGCCTCTCCCAGAGATTTTCAAAGTGTTCTATCGGAAGTGGCCTGCATCCAGCGGCTTCCTGCGATCTTTACCATGGTAATATGAAATGGGGGTAAACAAACTAGTTTAATGTAATAAATTGTCAAAATAAACAAAAAATAATAATTGAAAGATAAAAGTTAATAGATATTTTAATTTTTTTTTTGTTTCTTATTTTTCATGCGGCATGTTTAAATAGTCAATAAATCTATAGATAAAGTTTAAGCACTAAAAATTAATCGCCGATAGCGATAAAGTCGCTGTTAATGATACAACCTGATTTTAAAAAATATTCTTACCATTTTTCTTCATTTATTTAGGCGTACAATAAAGCTCAAAATAAATATATATTCCAAAAAACAAATTTAAATCATCAAAGAATAAATAAAGGATTTAAATAAATTTATCCAGGTTTCGATAAACTTTGCTTATAAATCTCGTATACCATCCACCGCACTAGTAAATATAAAAATTCATACACGGGTAGAATGTTTAAAATTTATGGACATAAGCGGCGCGCACCGTTTATTTACTGTTCACGTGGTGTCTGTTTTATTGCGATTCAGTATGCGATAGCTTAGCCGGACTGGGATCTATCCGCTGCAAGTATAGCCATCGCCACAGTGTATGCACTTCAGTGGTACAACTCTGTACTGATATTTTAGTACAATGTCTATATTTTCACTTAGATAGTGTGGAGTCAGTATAACATTGTCAGCATAGTCATCGAACCTAATCTAGGTCATATTTTATGTATAAATACCAATAAAGATTATTCATACAATGAGTCACGCACTCACCTATTAGCACGCACCATGACAAGTCGTTTTATTTACCTCGCTGCTACCTCATCACATAACCTCACACGTGTACCATAGCTGCACCAGCATCGGTACACAACGTGAACCTGTCCACTTACAATAGAATGACAGCTCTTTAATCCCATCCACATACATTTACTTACATGGAAATTATAAATAAGAAATTACAGGTTTTATCACTGAGAGTGATCTCTTACATACAACATTTGCAATTTTAAAGGCAAAGTAAAATAAAGACACAAAAGAAATCAAGATAGTAAGATAAAAAATATTTGTTTACCAGACAAAGACCAAGAAGTGCAAGTTCATTATGAGATGTCATTTTTTTGCTATTTACAATTGCATATAAATTGGGTAAATAAGGCTTAAAAATATTTTATGTAAGATTAATAATGTTTACTAGATTTACAGTCATGTATACGTATAAGCAGTGATGGCCTCGAGGTTTAGGCGCGCGGTCGAGAATCTCGGCGGTCGCGGGTTCGAACCCCAGGCACACACCTCTGACTTTTCGAAGTTATGTGTGTATTCAAATTGAATTATCACTTGCTTTAACGGTGAAGGAAAACATCGTGATGAAACCTGCATACCTAAAAGTTCTTAGGAATTTCTTAGGTGTGTAGTCCGCCAACCCGCACTAGGCCAGCGTGGCGGACTATGGCCTAAACCCTCTCAATAGTAGAGGAGACCCGTGCTCAACAGTGGGCGTATATGGGTTGATGAAGATACGTATAAGTAAGTTATAATTTTTAAATATTTACTAATACAATCAAAATGTAAGGCTAACATGAAATAAATATTAAAGTCACGGTAACGTGTTGGATAAATAAAATATTAAATAATCACTCTCACTTATACAATAAATTAACATGAATTTCAATTTCTTAGTTGCGTATTTTGCGCACCCGAACTAGGCTAACATGGTAGTCAATCCCCTGATCCCTCTCAGTTGTAGAGGAGGCCCTTGAATAGGAGTCAAAGTAAAAATTATCTTTCTTCAACTAGACTTTACATTTCTATAATGTCACAATTATCTTTATTCAATATTGAATCATCAATTTTAAACTATTAAAACACTATTGTAAAGGAGTAGATACGATTGATATAAAAACATGATTAGTTGTCTTACCGCAGTTTCAACTGTGTGCTGAGCTATATCAGTATTTCACCGGTACTGGGAGTTTTTCGCTGTTTTCATCGGGAGTTCGTTAGTTTGAAGCGAGTTATTCACTGGATACCTATTTGACTTTGCTACGGTTTTTACTCTTATGGGAATTAATGTATGAGATGTATGCATTTAAAGGGACTACAAGAAAGGTTTTGCGGCTTGTTATTTTGGGTTCGTAGATACAATATTTACAAAGTTAAAAAAATGTAAAAGTTGATGTTAGAATTTTTTGAGATATTTCAGTCAAAATTCTAAACTTTAATATGCTTGAGGTAAACAGATTTGAATTTTTACACCCACGTTTCGTTATTTATGTTCTAAAGCAATTTCCAGACTCCGCGTATGTAGATTGCGGATTTCCTTACGAAAAAGTCCAGGAAAAACGATTTTATTATATATTTTATACCATAGGATACGAGTACTGCGGTCAACATTTTATGTGGCCTACCAAGAAATACCTACGAGGACCCCTTATGATTCACAAGTTCGATTCTTGGGTAGCGCAAATTTTATTAGCCAGTCCATTTGGTTGTTTTATTAGCAGCGCGTAGTCTTTTAATGCGTCTGAACATCTGATCTCTCCATGAGTGAATGTGAATTCTCATCATTCCTACGTTTATCCTCCCGAAAAGCGCTGTCAGTCGCCATGTCTCCTTTCACCCCTTTTTCTTTCACATCTTCTCTCATACACTCCATCCATCTTATCTTTAGCTTTCCTCTGTAATAAATAATTCTGTTATGTTTTTTTTTTATTTTGCAGTAACAGTATCATCATTATCTGCCCATATACGTCCCCCTGCTGGGCACGGGCCTCCTCTACCATTAAGACGGTCTAGGCCTCAGTCCACCACGCTGTCCTAGTGCGGGTTGGTTGCAGTAGCCCCTACTACTATACTACTACTATTCGGCGATAAAACAGCGTCCACCATAGTAAATCTGTGTAAACAACGCAATGGAACACAAGTCGCGACAGTTGTTTTCGTGCTGCCAACGAATTCTGTTAGATATGTTCGCAGAGCAGTTAACTGCTTGTTTAGCTTGAATTATAGCGTGCTCTTTTATTGCCAAACAATTCGCCGAGTGCCGCTGAAATATGGGCTTTTATTTTATTTTTATTTTGTGACAAATTCTTTCAAGCCTTGTATTTTTGAAGTTGGAATTTACATAAAGAGTAATTCCTTTTTATGCGATTTTATCAAATTTATTGATTAACTTTATTAGCTCTTTTGGCTATGCATGTTTATACATAAATGACTTTGACTAATGAGCTCCAATATACTTGAATATAGGAAAATCATTTTATATTCGTTACTAAAATGCAATTATAGTACTAGGTATCTCCTTCATTCATATTCAGCTAATCACGTAGTAAAAAAGCGATATTGGAAATCGTTTTCGAAATAAACCAATTTCATCGAATTTCCTTTAAAAAAATCGAAATAAACCCACTACTAATATAACATGCAACACATAACAAATCAAACTCACGATTCCTACTAATCAAAACAAACCGAGTCAACAGTCTGACAACTCGACATCTCACAATCAACTCGAAGTTGGGCTCAACTTGGTCCCAAAATAGGGGCGATCCGTTAAAATCCATTTCGCAAGGGCCGGGGGGCAAGGTCCGGGGGTAAAGGCGGGGGGCGACCCTGCAAAATTTACGATTCCACTAGATTTACAGCCGTCATAAAGTATTCAGGACTGGCTTTGAGCTTTGGAGAGTGTGTGGTTTTACTGCATACGTCTTAGACGGCAACCTTTTCCGAAATTGCAGTATGGTGGTAAATAAGATGCAGAAATGTTGAGGTTATGAATAATCGGCTGTTAATTATACATATATCACCTCACGCTTGTATTCCTCGAAGGGGTAGGCAGAGGTCCATTTCTGCACCTACATTCCCACGAAATAGGGGAAGTGGCTATTATCTTTTTCGGGCACATTTCCAGACTCTGTGCTGCTACTGAGAATTAACTAATGGAAAATGCCAAGAACACTTTGCGCGACCCTAGAATCTAACCCAGGACCGCTAGATCACACGGCACATGCTTGTACCGCGAGACTACGAGGAAGTGATTGTTGGTTATGTAAGATCAAAGAAAGATTAAATACTCCTAATGTATATAAAAGAGTTTTGAGTGTGATTGTTTCTTGGATAGATGGGGTCTGATTATACTTTGGGACAGAACATATTCTTAAAAACTAGCGTCCCGCTGAAGTGAGTGGATGGTGCATTGTTAGTCCTTACTCGAACTATGTATAATTACAAAAGTTTTGTGTTTTTGTATTTTTTATAACGAATCAACTCAAAAAATATTTAACAGTTTTCTAACATAAATAACCCCTTCCAAAAGAACATTCTTTTAATTTCATTCTTCTTTTAAATACACAATTCTGCCCGTCAGAAACAGTGTAACCGCCTTTACTTACAGAGTGCTCAAACAATATCCAAATTAGCAAAACCAATAGAATAATTGACGAGGAATTCCACAAAGGCCTTGCAATATGTTTACGTATAATTTCCTGGCGAAAGCTTAGGTCTCTCGCACACAGGCGCCGCCAAATTGAATTTGAGCTCCTTTGGACAGCTCTCAGTGGTCCATCTCAGGCTTTTGTTTCCGAGCCAATAATCACTGATTTAATATGCGGCGAGCCTAGTGAAAATGTTTTGATGAAACAATTAATGGGGTTTGCGAAATTAGTACTAAATGTGGAGTTGTATTTATGGTTTCTGTACAATTTTTTGGATCTAGTTATGACATGATGGCTTATTTATCACGTGAGCAATAATATAGCACTTATAAAAAAAAGAAGGTGTCAAAGTCTTAAAAGTGAAAGAATTTATCAACGAGACAGGCAGTGCTTTTAAAAAGTCTTTAGTGACTAGCACGTGACATAGAGTCTGAAAATAAAACCTATAATAAAATCAATATTGATCTCGACCCTTATATAAATATGATGATCTTCATCAACCCATATACGCCCACTGCTGAGCACGGGTCTCCTTTACCATTGAGAGGGTTTAGGCCATAGTCCACCACGCTGGCCTAGTGCGGGTTGGCGGACTATACACCTAAGAAATTCCTTAGAACTCTTAGGTGTGCAGGTTTCATCACGATGTTTTCCTTCACCGTTAAAGCAAGTAATAATTCAATGTGAATACACACATAACTTCGAAAAGTCAGAGGTGTGTGCCTGGGGTTCGAACCCGCGACCGCAGATTCTCGACCGCGCGCCCAAACCTCGAGGCCATCACTGCTTTTTTATGATGATGATTATATGGAATTTAAAACACAGAACCAAAATGTTTTTTGTATATTTACCTTCGTCTACCACACCAAAGATTCAGACATGAGTGTCTATGTAGATGGGTATTTTAAAGTAGCCGTACCATTTTCAGCGTCACAAACATTTACATTATGGAGCAAATTATTATTTTCAAGGAAAACTAATTTGCCGTAACAAAGACGAGCGCCAGAGGCCAATGTAAAATACAGCGACAAAGCTAAAAACTTATAAAATATAAGTTAAAAATTACGCTTGTGAAACTAAATTACACTTTCCTCCCGTTTTAACAAGGGGGAAGTTTAACTCGGTGCTGTCAAGACATTTAAATACCTAAGCATAGTTACTGTTTGCAAATGTTCCGGTTTCCTAAGAATATCTTGAGAAAAATCTTAGTATTTTTCTGCTTTTTGCATCAAGACAAGCTGTCAGGAACACTTGGCCTAGTTTTTTATGCTTTAGGAATACAATAGTTATTTTAAAATAACTAAAAGCCAAGTGATGGCCTCGAGGTTTAGACATGTGGTGGGTTTAAGCCCCAGGCACACACCTCTGACTTTTGAAGTAACGTTATGTCTATTCACAATGAATTATCACGTAGTATAGCGGTGAAACAAAACCGTGAAAATCGTGTCGTGTAGAAAATCGTGAAGAAACCTGCACACCTAAAAGTTCTTAGTATTTTCTTAGATGTATAGTCCGCTGACCCGCACTATGTCAGCGTGGTGGACTAAGGCATAAACCTTCGCAATGATAGAGGAGGGCCGTGCCTAGCAGTAGAACGAATATGGGCTGTTCATGAAATCTAATCTAGCCTAATCTAGCTATTACACCTAGTCCTTCCTAAATAACCTTTAATAATCCTAGTCTTGAAATCCTTATTTACATTAATATATCAAAAGCCTTTACTTTATTTTATTTTTTTTTTTTATTTATTTGCTTTATTGGACACCACAAAAATAACATATTATAGAACTAATTACAAAAATTTCCAAGAGTGCCACAATGGGCGGCCTTATCGCTATTAGCGATCTCTTCCAGACAACCCATAAAAAAAAGAAGTTAACAAAAATAAATGGGTGGTCATGGAATTACAAAAAGGGAAAGAAAAAAAAAACAAAAAGATAGAAAACCAAAAAAAAAAACAAAAATAAATAAGGTGTACAAAAGCCTTTACTTTATCCGCTGTTGGATGAAAACCTCTCCTATGGCACGATTATAGGCAAAACCTTTTTACATACTATACAATCATATACTAACCACAAAGGGACCATTAACAAAAACAAATGAAGTGCTAAAATGTGCTGATAAAAATAGCCCGTAATCCCGAGATAACATGACGAGAGCCATTCGAAACGAGGTGAACTTGTACAAATTACTGTCACTTACCTACCCACGCCGCAAACTCAATTAGTTAAATTATATCCGTTCCAACTTTGCACGCGGGGTTGGGAATTTAAAGTTGGTATTCGCACTCCTACGTCGACGGATGTAAGTGTTTTTTTCGGGAGGGCATGTAACTTGCTGAAAGTAAATGATATTTTTAAAATTACTTAGTATTTACTTAGCGAAAATCGAGATGGTATCAAGGTTTAGGCACGCAGTCGAGAATCTAAGAGTTTGTGAGTTCAAACCCTAGGCACACAACTATGTTTTCTGTGATCCAAGTGATAATATATGTATAATATACAGCCATCTGTATTCAATGTATGTGGTATGTATGGAAAACAGAGAACAGACTGATTTTAATCTTCTGCTTTATATAAGGCGTGCTTTTGCCGACTTTCTTTAAACCCGATACCTTAAGATCGCACGACATATTTATAGGTCCCAGCTCCCAACTCAACAAAACAGTCCGGTTTGATTAATAAACAAATTTGCATGAATTGTAACACAAGACAAAAGTCAGTAAAATATTACTAAAATAAAACAACAACACAGACACTGTATTTCAAAGGTCAGTCTAGGACTTAGCTGAGGTCTAAACCGAGGCCCCACAGACCTCAAAAAAGCCAACCATTTTGTCTAAGGCTTAGCGTGTGGCTCTTATAAAATTCATTATACATGCGTACAACTAAAACTTGGAATTAAGTTGGTTGAACTAACGGGAGGTAACTTAAGGTAGGTTAAGTTGGATTTATATTACTTCGCGTGTTAAGTTAGGGTTCCACACTTACTTAGTTAGGGTTGAAAATTGATGGGAAAGTTTTTAATGTCCCGTGGTTTAAAGCAATTGAGGGGTGTTGAGTTCGATTTTCGGGACATGAAATTTGATTAGGCTTTTTTGACAGTTTTTTTTGTAAATTCTAGCCTTTTACTGTAATCCATGAAAACAATACCCAACCGGGAATAGAATCCATGACCTCTCTGGTACACTCTGCAATACTATGAAGGTAGCTAAAATAAATAATATTTTACCTTCATTTACAATTATGATATTTGTAGCTATAACATAAGCCGTACGTTTTTATAGCAAACTGTATAAAGTTATATTTGAGAAGTAACAATAATTTAGTAGGATTTTTCAGGGTATGACCCAAACGGTACAAAGGGGCAGGTATTAAAAAATTAACCGTTTTCATTATAAAGGGTGTATACAGCAAAAGCTTCGCATGAGGTTAGAGTGTGTTACACAGAAGGTGTAGTGATGGGGATAGTGTCGATAGATTAAATAGTAATTTAAGGTTTTAAATATTCTTCTTCTTCTTCATCAACCCTTATACGCCCACTGCTGAGCACGGGTCTCCTCTACCATTGAGAGGGTTTAGGCCATAGTCCGCCACGCTGGCCTAGTGCGGGTTGGCGGACTACACACCTAAGAAATTCCTAAGAACTTTTAGGTGTGCAGGTTTCATCACGATGTTTTCCTTCACCGTTAAAGCATGTGATAATTCAATTTGAATACACACATTAGGGTGTCCCAAAAAAATCAAAGTCTTTTTTTGTGAACGCATACCCTCTAATTATTTTCGAATGGTGTTAAAGCACTTATAAATAAAATTTCATGAACTTAGGACCACTGCAACCCGTGCCGACTTGCATTCGTGTATTTCAATACTTACATACTTTGTATGAACTTCGGCGCGTCGCAATATTCGTATGGAAGTTTCGTGGTTGCTTGTTTATTGTATTAGTAAACGCCTCTTTTTGTTTAATCAATATGTCAGATTAAGAATTCAAAGGCAAATTTTAATAGGGGGGTGCAAAACATTAAAATAACGGCTTAAAACTTCTCTGTAAAGAACAAATATTGGCAGTTCTGTTTAATAAAATTCGTGAAGTAAAATTGAATTTTGTAAATCGCAAATCTAACTATTCGAGATTAATTATTTTTTGTTAAAGGGCTTATATGCCTATTTAAGCTTTAATAAACTAATTTTAAGAAATAATTTGCCTTATACCGACTCTGAAGAGATCAACAAATAATGCGGAAACATCGCAAGATGTGTTCGTACAGTGTCGTCAAGAGTTTGTTACAAGCTTGGACTACTTTTTGTATATTGCACACGCCAGTGCCCTTTAATTGATATAAATAAATCTAGATAATAGATATAGTTATATAATTAGATATACATTGTTTTACCGGACAGAATTATGAAGGAAATTTAAGGGTTGGCTATCAAGAATTAACAGTTATAGCTATTATCATATTCTTTGGTGGCGATACAGAAAGAAAATTGACTATTCGATCTCCAAGTTCTATGTACCAGACACCATGATGGCCGAAGCAATTAATTGATTAAAAATGTCTTAACTTATTTTTTAATTGTAAATTACTAATAAAAAGTCGCACTATTAGACATCTAGATTTGCATCGCTATATACCATGTTAAGGCTTGGATGCATAATGCATTGTATATTATGGGTGACAGCACGTTACCAGGACTTAGGTTTGCTTAATACTTTGAAACCCTGGGAAACTGTCAATAAAATTAACTCAGAAATGACTATACAGAATATTTTTCAGCATTTTTGGTCTTTGGTTCATGAAGTAGCTGTCTTGTCTCTATATCACTATGATGGAGACCAGGAACCAAAAATGATAATATTTTAAAGCTTAACTAAAGAGGATCCATCAATTCATATCTCCTGGAAAGATATCTGCGTGATTTACTTTTTTAGAAAGATATAAACGACTTTATTTCGATCAAAAACTAGTCTTGCTTTTCTTCAATCGTTTTAAAAAAAATTACACTTTTCTCAATGAGTTGCTTACTTCACAGACTAGTTATACTTCTTTTCAAGCAATTAAGAAATAAATAATGACACTAAAAGTCGCTAGTAATACTGCAAATTGCAGTTATACTGATACAAAATTTTCGTGAAAAAGTCACCTTCAAAGGGAAACTAAAGCAATTTTTCCTGTGATTTATCCTAACAGTAAAAAGAAAACTTTAAAATTAAAATATCACAAATTTATTCCTGTTTTAATAATAAACATATAATACCGGTGAAATAGGATATAATTTTGAAAATAAAAATTAAGTTTTTGTATGTGCTCTACAATTACCATACAATTTATTTCTTAAAACTTTGCCATCAAGTCGGCACGGGTTACCGCTATCCAATTTCGATAATATTTCGTATTTGAGTTATTAGGGTCAATTAGAAAAAATATAGAGGGTATGCGTATCTAATTTCGAGAAAAAAAAAATCGCCCTACTAAGCTGGGACACCCTAACACACATAACTTCGAAAAGTCAGAGGTGTGTGCCGGGGGTTTGAACCCGCGACCGCCGAGATTCTCGACCACGCGCCTAAACCTCGAGGCCATCACTGCTTTAAAATATTAAAGATGCAATTATCTAAGAAACAATCTTTGATGATGTGGTGATAAAAGTTGCTGACTTCGAGATTTAGGCGGGCATTTGAGTATCTCGGCGGTCGCGGTTTCAAAACATGGCACATATATGACTTTACCATGTTATGAGTGTATTGACCATGAATTATCACAAACCTTAAGTAAAACAGTTTGACAAAACCAGCACACCAAACGGTTCTTAGGAATTTCTTGGGTGTGTAGTCCGCCAACCCGCATTAGGCTAGCGTAGTGGACTAAGGCTTAAATCCTGCAGATGTAGAAGAGGCCTTTGCTCAGCAGTATGACATATATGGGCTGATGATTTATAGTACTTAATCTCCAGGTAACATACTATGACCTTTGTACTCAACGCTGATAGACTTAAACACACTCTCAAAGACTATTATCTGATTGCTTTAAAACATCTCAACTGGTAAGTATATAATAAAGTTTTACTTGAATTTGGAGTTTCGGATAGAAGCAAAGTACGTGTTGAAATAAAAGTTAGCGAATGCAATGGTCTGCGCGGCATTACGCATTCGGGTGGTCGTGTGAAAACATTCCCGTTTCATATCGAGCTAAGTGGGATAGCTGGAAGAGTTTCGGGCTGAATGCATCTTAGACTTATTTGTATAATATTTTTTGTTGAATATATACTGAATTATTATATCACTAAAATTGCCTTTTTATTTTACGAAATTGCTGTGACTGTTTCGTTTGTCAACGTAACTTATCATCAGCCCACATACGGGACCATTTAGACCTTAGTCCGCTACGCTGGCCTAGTACGGTTTGGCGACAACCACGAAATACATAAGAACATTTAGGTGTGCAGTTTTCATCACGTAAAAGACCTATGAAGGGCCCAGAGTCGATACTTAAAATGTGAAATTGTTATCGTAATATTTGCTAGTCGGCGTCAAATTTTAAGGAGTTCTATATCAAGCTATGATCCTCATCGGATTCATTCATCTCCTCGGATATCGATATTTTTCGAATTCCCTTTAGCCGCTTCCCTTGTAGGCTAGTTCATTGTAGGTAATTACATTAGTCCCACAGGATTGAGTCGAGTGTTGAAACAACCTTAGTTAAATATTATTAGAATGTATGGATCTATTTCAGACCATTTACGTTACGAGGAGTATTTTTTTTATTTATATGTAATTAATTAATATTTTTCTTGTTAAAATTGCTAAAACGAATTAAAGAAATTTCATTCCAATCTTGTTAGGTTGTCCGGTTATCTCGAAAAGATCTAGTGATAAGACAGCCGATTGAGCCCTTATTATCATCATAGTTGTTTCAAAATAATTTAAAAATATTTATCTTTGTAATTTGCTCGTTGCTGATATTAAAATTCGCTTAGACTTTTACAGTGTGATGTTTTACTATTTATATTACAAATGTTGGTGTCCTTTCAAAAACCCCTCTCAATGTTAGAAGAGGCTCATGCCCTGCAGTGGGACGTATATGGGCTGATGAGATTTCAATCGTTGAACATCGCTATCCCTACAATAATAACCTTAAGAACCCTTTTTAAAACAGTCAGAATGAAGTGAAACTGATCCAAAGTTGCCACCAAATCCTCCTCACTTTCGACTCGACCAAAAACATTTCACCTTTTAAGAGTTCATAGGTGGAAACCAGCTCGCTTGGGTCAGCGGGCATTTATTATTAAAACTACATAGTAAACTTTAAGTTTTACGCTTGGCCCGTCTACTGTGCTATTTTGAGGGACGTGGCTGTATTTAGACGGGTATTTTGGGTGTAGTATCCCCCGTAGTATTGTTTGGGGCCTAAAATATCTTGGAGACATCGATTGGCTACCTGACCTGGAAGATATTTTCCAAAGTGTTTTTCCTTTGCGACTGGAAATAGATGAAAAATAAAGTGACTTACCGTATCTGATGCTAATAAGATAAATTATAATAATACACCCAACAGTCACATTCATGGTTCTGACTCTACATTAAGATACAATTTTGTGTCGTGGGTATCAGAAACAACGAGAAAAGTACCTAGATAGTCCATGCGGGTGTCCCTAGTGCCGTTTTCCGGGCACATTTCACAAACTTTGTGCTACTGACTAATTCATAACGAAAAAATACAATTAGTCCGACCCAGGAATTGAATCCTAGAACTCATGATCTCACGGCACATACTTCTACCGCGAGAACATCAGAGGGCATTAACCCTCCTCCCAAAATTCCCCGAATCCACCCCGCAGAGGGTACCTCTATCGTAACGGCATAAAGCCAAGTACAACTCCGAACCAACTTGTTAACTGTCTTCAACTGAGAAATACGTTTGCTTTCATCTCCTCTGCCATTGAGATTTGGACTCTATGTCTGAGAGCCAAGGTCGTAATTTAGTTAATGGTCACCAAAGGTATGGATTGAAGGTCTTTGTGGTGTAGGAGTGTTAAGGTTGATTCGCACATGACCTGATTTAGTTTAAGTTCGGAACTTGAGTAATAATCCTTATTTGTGTAGGAATTTGAGTTTAAAATAATAAAAAATACATGTGTCTCTACTATTACATAATGCATTTTATTTGAAATGTGGGTACAAAATGGTCTACTTAACTCATCACAAAATCAAGGCGTGAAGTTTAATAAAAGTACCTTTAGAGAAGTCCAAAAACTTAACACGTCAGTTACGTTATGTCTAGATTTAAAATGTTTATTGGCCTAACTCGGATCTTTCTATGGCAATTTAAGCTTTCAACTTAATGCTAAAATAATAGATTTCTTTAGCCCTCCTATTAACTCCGCCACGAAGTTATCAAAATGGTCCGAAACACCCAATAATAATTGACAAATACCAATGCCCCAACCCTTTAAAGCAGTGGTCGGCCACCTTTTGACAGGCAAGGTCCAGAAGGTGGTAAAATAAAATAAAGGCAAGCCCCACTTTTTCCCTAGGCTCCTAAACTAAAAGGCGGGACGCACTTGATATATTTACACCATACTCCTAAAAAAAGGCCTTATTCCTAAAAAATAAAAATAAAGTATAAAGGAACTATTGAGGGAACCCTCTCAATGGTAGAGGAGACCCGTGCTCAGCAGTGGGCGTATATGGGTTGATGAAGAAGAAGATAGGAACTATTAACAACTCGGCGATTTTATGTAATTTCCTACTATATTACGTATCATATTTGTAGTCGCTATTCAAATGCTCATCTGCCAAACGAGAAACATATACTATATATTTATAACTTATCAAAACAACCACGGGCCGCGGGTTGCCGACCACTGCTAAAGCATTAATAGGGTGCAATTTGGAAGCGAAATTTCAAGTATCAAAATCAAGCCCATACATATTACTGAATCCGCAGATAAGGGGGTTGTTTAACCCCTAATTAATTAATAGCTACAATAGTTGCGTATTAGTTTGTCTTTTGTGTGCGTGTTGCGTTAAGTGACGGTTAATTGTGATTTAGAGTTGGTATTTGTGATATGGACTGTTCGGGAAATTATTTTGAATACATTTGATTTGATTTGGTGACTTAATTTGTAAGGGTATATCAACGCTGCTATATTTGTGTGATGATGTACATAGAGATTCAGATGAGTCATTTATTATAGGACTTAATTTCCGTATACTAGAAGTATAATCCCTTTTTCGATATATTAAATGATAATTTGAAGCATCAAAATGATTTGGGACCGAACAGCTTGCTTCTTGTCTAGTTGTGGGTTTATTCTCTGCATAGAAAAAAATTCGTACAGTTCGCACAAATTCACCCTGGTGATAATTTATATTTGTAAATGTACTTATGCTGGGCGGTGACCGAGTGGTGGCCAAGGGAGGGAAAGCGCAGTGTTGGCCGACCAGCTGCTAGATGGGTGGACGATTTGGTTAGGGTAGCTGGAAGATCATGGATACGACTGGCCCAGAACAGAGATGAATGGCATGCAACAAGAGAGGCCTATGCCCAGCAGTGGGTCGAAAAAGGGCTGTAAATGATGATGATGATGAAATGTACTTATAAAAGATTCCAGCAAACAGAAACACTTTTAAATAAAAAAACGTTTAAAAAAATAAGTAATAAAATGGATTTTTAATTCACACAATCTTTTAAAGACTCGCCACTTCATCAATCGTATTGCGCCCACTACATTAAAATCAAAAACAAAGAACCAAATGAACTGTCATTCACTTCATTCAATTGTAATGTCATAATCGTCGCCACCGGTAATTTTAATTCGGAACGCGAATGAATTTCCGAACGAGACCGAATGAAAGAGCCAAATTAATTAATATTGAATTATGAAAACAAATGAATTAATTAATGCGGGCACATCCATTCGTTCTCGATAGCTTGCGTGTTTTTGTTTTGACGGTTGATTTGCTTTGCAATCTTTTGTTTTAACGGTTGGAGTGAACGGACGACTTTGAAGACAATATTTGGAAGGGATTTACAATTAAAGAGAGGGATTAGCAAACGTTTTTCACAACACGACACGGCAAAACACATTATTACATAAAACGTTATTATATTACCCTAAATAGCAATTCGGAATCTATATAGATTTGTGACTTATAATTAAAGATTATTACACCAGATAATTGAAAGGAAAATGTTTTAAATAATATAGTTACTTCTTCTACAACTGAGAGGGTTACAAAAAGTGTACTTTGTTTTTATTTACTTACCGATTCTTTTAGAAGAATCTAGTTACAGGGAGGTAAAAATATTAATGAGTTTTACCTGCGTAGTCATTTGCATTAACATAGAATTTACAAGGATTTTGTCAAAAAATATCTTCTTCATCTTCATCTTCATCAACCCATATAGGCCCACTGCTGGGCACGGGTCTCCTCTACCATTGAGAGGGTTTAGGCCATAGTCCACCACGCTGGCCTAGTGCGGGTTGGTGGACTATACACTTAAGATTTTCCTAAGAACTCTTAGGTGTGCAGGTTTCATCACGATGTTTTCCTTCACCGTTTAAGCTAGTGATAATTCAATGTGAATACACACATAACTTCGAAAAGTCAGAGGTGTGTGCCTGGGGTTCGAACCCGCGACCGCCGAGATTCTCGACCGCGCGCCCAAGCCTCGAGGCCATCACTGCTATGCAAAAAATATATACGCAATAACGCAATAAAATATATATGCAAAAAATATGCCGTACCAAAATTCATTAAAATAGCTTCAACTGGCCGACATAAAGTCGCAAACAGGTTTCATTGCTTAGTCGTCTTGTCTATGGTGAGCATAGGCCGTTTATTTAAATTTTGAATCCGACCCATTTTACCTTTGACCTGTCGGGCGGAACGCGGTCTTTCAGCGCCTCCTTTGTTCGATTCGATAAAAAAATTGACAATCAAGTAAAAATGGCGACAGCCGTCAGCTGTTTTCCCCTTTTGTTGTTTATTTCGGATATTTGTGTCCAATGCTTTGTTGAATATTTTACAAGAACAATTTCCATTCGGGTTTTTGTTGGGATTTGTCTCACTTTGATAATTGTTCAGTGAAACAATCATTTGTTTCCTACATTTTCGACCATCAGGCCGACATAATTTTGGCGACTGGTAAAAATAATCGGAATAGCTTTGTATCACTGACTTGTCGAGAAAGATCGGTGACACATCTTACAACAAATAAAGATCAACGAACAATACTTCATTTACAGCCCATATAGATACATTTCACCACCAGCAGTGGGCCTTCTCTACAGTCAAGAGAAGTTAGGCTTAAGTCCACCGCGCTATCCTAGAGCAGCTTGACGGACTGCACACCTACGAAATTCCTAAAAACTTTTACTTGTGATGGTTTCCTCACGATTTTTTCTTATAAAAAACCTACCCAATTTGTCAAAATTTAAAATGACTTAGAGAGAGATGTAAAAGGGACCCTAGGAGTTTTTAGTGAATAATGATATTTTGCTAGAAAGCCTTTAATATCCTTTTACGTCGAAAAGGAATGAGGAATCAAAGCCGATGTAGCAGACGCTTACAAAATGCATGTCCCACGTGTGTGAATGTCTGATCAAAAATATCGATTTGCCGTTTGCGTTCTTGAAACATGTTACACTATTATTAAATTCAGACCCGTGACTTTGGAGTAAGTGCTTTGGAAAGTATTTATTGGTTTAGGATAAATGGAATTGATAATATTAAGGATTGGCTTTGTATTCTTGTTTCATAGTAGCGTATTCTTATTTAGGTAGTCTTTTAAAATAGTCAGTTTTTCTTCCATTGGCCACACCTGTGTCGTGGGTCTCAAAGTTTTCGGTCTCACAAACAGACCCGAAACAAATATTTGTGGATTACAGAAACATTAGTCTCGGTTTGGGGAACGAACCCGCAACCTTTTGTCTTGCTAGCTAGTATCTAGCCAATTGCCCCACATTTTTTTTTTATTTAAGTTTCATTCTATCTAAATATAGCCAATTTTTCCTTTTCTCTCCCACTTAAAAATCTACGCATCAACCAAATTAATTTAACCAACAATAACATACTGAACAAAACCAAGAACCGAAACCAACTAAGTCCACAAAGACAGAAGGGCTTGTAAAAACGGTGACTGTTGACCATGCTACCAGGGGCGGAATATTTGAGCGAAAGGTCGCCAGCTCATAAACGTCGCGAGGTCCGCAAAAACTATCATAACTCAAACTGGAGCGGGTGTGATTTGCTCTCCATGTAGACATGGGAATCTGGAAGATATGGCTGGTGTTTTTGATAGAATTCTTCATCAACCCATATACGCCCACTGCTGAGCACGGGTCTCCTCTACCATTGAGAGGGTTTAGGCCATAGTCCACCACGCTGGCCTAGTGCGGGTTGGCGGACTACACACCTAAGAAATTCCTAAGAACTCTTAGGTGTGCAGGTTTCATCACGATGTTTTCCTTCACCGTTAAAGCAAGTGATAATTCAATGTGAATACACACATGACTTCGAAAAGTCAGAGGTGTGTGCCTGGGGTTCGAACCCGCGACCGCCGAGATTCTCGACCGCGTGCCCAAACCTCGAGGCCATCCTGCTTGCTTGATAGAATTACTTAAAGTAAATTTAGTAATTATTTAAAGTAATCTAGAAGGAATTATATTTTTGCTAGTGTTTTTAGAAGGTCTGGTATTAAATAATGTTGAATTTGTACTGACTGTATGATGTATTTTAAGTGGTAAAATGTAATAAAACTCTTCTTTTATTTCTATTCCTTTTTTTAGTGTGTACAAATAATAAACTGGTATTCAATTATACTTAATATTAGCAATGTTCATTTGTTGGTTAAATTATTAAATAATGTAATTATTTGTTAATATGTAACACTATTGCGTTCAAGTGATTGTAAATTATTTTGAATAAATAATTTTAAAAAATAATTTTATTTCGAAGATTGCTCATTTTTCATTGAATAAATAAGACAAAGACACAAAGATCTTTTAATCATAGAGAGTATACAGCGAAAAATATTTAAGTGTATGCCACCTCTATCCTTCCTTAGTCCACATTTTATGACAACGGTTACAGTTGTTGAACAAAGCAGTGAAAAAAATCTAAGGTCGCGTTTCACTTGATTTGGGGTCCGGACTTTTTGCCTCCACAATGTTCTACATACAATATCTTATAGAATATTCCGTATAAAAAGCCTTTTCACACTGCCTACATTTATGGGTGCTTTCCATCATTTTAATAGGAAGAACGGCGGTGCTGGCGATTTATGAAATATATTGGCGGCTTGGAGGAAATAGATTCAAAGTTTGTTTAGAGATGTTTAGGAAGTATGAGTAAAGACAGCACTTAGGCAGACGTAGTGTGGGACGTCCTGCAGCACGATGGTCCGACGACTTGAGAAAGGTAAGGTAGCGGATGGATGAGGGCTAGTCAAGACCGGGATGGTTAGCGCATTTTGGTAGGCCTACGTTCAGCAGTGGAAGGCGATAGGCTGAGTATATGTATGTATGTTAAAATAAATGGTTGTTGTACATAATTTAGTATATGTGTCTCATGTAATTTGGAGACCCTATATAAAATTTTGTGGCTAAAACAGTGTTATTTGGCATAATCTTATTGTACATAATATAGAGGTTATAAGATGTTATTTATGTTAAAAAAACAAATTTCTCGCGATACACGCTCTACCTAGTACAAAATGTTTCTTGGAAATTTAACAAACTCTTTCTTTATGCTATTGTAAAAAGATTAAGAATTTATTTGTATTGTAAAAATAGGTATTTTAAATAAATCATAATAAAATGGCGTGGATTCGCGTACTACACACCTAAGATATTCATAAAACCTGTACTGTATTTACCAGCTAATGCTAAAACAGCAATATTTCAAAGTGCTCAGTTTAAAGAAACACATAAAGCAAAATGGCTATCGAATAAATAATGGCTTCGAATAAAATTTTAATTTCTAATAATTTTACAAATGAAATTGTTTCAATTATACCAAAAGTTATTGCCGTGGCGATACTTTAATTATTGAATGCCTTCGTTATTAATTAATTTTCCGATAAGCGTGGAAAAACGCGGCGCAAATGTTGTCACGGAAAATTAAGGTCACAATTTTCGTGAAAATCGATTGTTTATGCTATTAACGTTTATTTTTGCAAGTCTGCTTGAAAATTATAATAATTAATTAGAACTTATATTAACAAATTTATGCGTGTATTCACAATCAATTATAGTCATTATTGAAGTTCAACGGAAATCATCGTGATAAAGCCTGCACAGTGCACACCTAAAGTTCTTAGGAATTTCATAGGTGGGTATTCCAGCAACTCGCACTAAGCCAGCGTGGTGGACTAAGGCCTAAACTCTTAGTGGTAGAGGAGGCTCGTGTCCAGCTTTGGGATTCATATGGCCTGATGATGACGAAACAAACCCTTCGATCAAATGCCGAAAATATTTTTACATCCAAAGCAACTTTCACTTGTTTATTCTTTACGGGTTCTTTTACCCTTTAATAAATATGAATAAGGGAAAACTAATGGTTACGCCTTAAATAAATGGTTGTACAACAAGCCCTACGACAATGGTGGACAACTTAACCTATGTAAACTGTAAACGAAGGTAAGTAACCGTGTCTAAGTCGGAAAATGTAAAGTCTGTCGGGTGTCAAGTGACATTTGGATGGGGTGACGTGTATGAGTAGCTCGCAAATTTGATCTTAGTTTAAATTGCGAAAAGTCTAGGATTTATTAGGGTATCAATGTCATCATAATCTTTAGCCCATATACGTCATAATGCTAGGTACCGGCCTCCTCTACCGCTGAGAGTGTAGGCCTTAGTCCACCACCTTGGCCTAGTGTGGGTTGGCAGAGTCCACACCTAAGGAATTCCTAAGAACTTTTAGGTGTGCAGGTCTCATCACGATGTACAAATTACCAGAATACCGAAAAAACATGCTCTTATCATTCTTTGACGCCATGCTTACGCAGGATGTATTCTGACCGTGATCGGAAACTTAGGCAGGTAATAGCTACGGCGATCGCAAACCCATGGGCATTAAAAAAACCCAGACAAAAAATAAAAATTGTGACGCTTTCCATTTAACCCTTAACCGGAATCGTGGGTCAATTTGGACCCGACGACGACAAAAAAACCGTTCAATTTCTAAACGCGCGCATCAACACATTTGAGCGCCAATGTAATGTCATTACGCCGTAAGGTGCGGCGGGTGCCGGACGTGTGGCGCTTTTAATTGACTGGAAGTGTAAGTATAAGCCATCGTTGGGTCCAATTGGACCCACGATTCCAGATACGTTTTCTTTTTTCAATGTGTATATTTATATATTCTTAATTGTTTTAGGTATTTCTTTGGAATAATGACGCGTAATCTTACAGAGAACGATATTCAGGAATTATTGTTGGATGAAAATGATTCAGACCCAGGACCTTTGAGTGCTTTTGAGCTTTGTGATGAGGATGATCTAAGCGACAACGAAAATCCAGAACATGAAGCCACTGCTCAATCAAGTGACTCTTCATCTGACGACGTCGTAGAAGAAGAAAGTATTTCACTGTCATCTAACACTTTTTACAGAGGCAAAAATAGGTTTAAGTGGTCTAAGACACCACCTAGCCTTACATAAAATAGTAAGAGACTGATAACGATTTTACGCTTCGAGAATAGGTTGTCATTTTTTTTATTATCATTTAATTTCACAAAGAATTTATTTTTTTATTAAGGGGAAGATACGTAAAGCCCTATAGTATTATTATTTTTAAAGTTTTTTTTGTTTCTATTATTGTTTGATGTGGTCAAAGAACGACATAAAAAAATAATTACCAAATGTTGCACCTACGATTAAAGTAAAAAAAAATGTATAATTTAAAGATTTAAATTAATAAAAGTTGATTTATATATTACTTAAGACTTGTTTTAATTTAGTTAGAACCCATATAGGTGGTAATTTCATGTATATAAAAAAATAATTTAGATTTTAATTTATGGGTCCATTTGGACCCACGATTCCAGTAATGTGGAACAATTTAGCGATTCCGGTTAAGGGTTAAACCACATACATTTAATACCGATGGTGGTGTGGAAATCGTAATTTTTTTATATTATTTTTCTAGATATTCTTTTGCACCAGGGGGTTTGTATTGACTTTAGCTAGTAGCTGCCTAAGTTTTCGATTACAGTCTGTGTACATACAATAGGCCTCTCCAAAAAAGCGCCAACCACCCCGGTCTTGAGCGATGATAATTGACGCGATTTTTACTCGTCATCAAGTATCTTATAACTAGAGTATATACTATAGGTATGAAAACATCATAGTGTAAGCACCAACTTGATAAACGTGGTTAATGAAATTTGATGCATGTTTTGCTCGCTGTCCAAGTTTGCATCGTCGGCATGTTAGTTTCAAAACATTGGGTCTTGTCTTAGTGTGGAGTGAAGTGCATTGTTGATACATTCATACATATATGTATGTAAATATTCTTATGTGAAGAAATAAGCAGAAGCTATTTTTTTTTATTTTTTTTTTGCCTTAGCAGGCAGACGAGCTGACGGCCCGCCTGATGGTAAGCGGTCACCGTCGCCCTTGGCAATGCCAGGGGCACAGCTACGCCGCTGCCTACCGAAATCTGCAAATCCATTTTTTCTAATTTAAACGCGTAATCGATTTTTGTATGCTTCATATCATAAAAACTTTACTATTTTATACATTGTGGTATACTGTCGTAATAATTAATTTATCAGCCCATAATGTCCTATTGCTGGGTATGGCTTGGAGAGAGGATTGAGTCCATCAATATGGCGTAGTGCGGGTTGGCGGACTACACATCTAAAAAAATCCTTATTAACTTTTAAGTGTACAGGTTTCCTCACAATGTTTTTCTTCGCCTTTAAAGTATGTTACGTTTGATGCTATATCACTACTTTTTAGGCTAGACTTTAGGTATTAAAACCGAAATTGCACATTGCCGGCAACTGTCGACCCTCTACGATGCAACCCTTTTTAATTCATGGCGGCTTTAAAACAAGTGTGAGGGGTAGACGTTATTTTTAACTTTTAACGCTAGCAATAAACCTTCTCTAACTGGAAAAATATAATTATTTCTAAGGCTTAAACATGAATCAATTCATTTTTATGTGGCTTTCACAGGCTATAAATTACCAATTACGATATTATTGACACGAGAAATGTTTTTATTAACAAATAACATTTTTTTTTCATTTCCACATACACTACAACTTTTGTTGTAATCGAACACAATTGCATGATTCAATCGGAATAATAAATTTCATCTCAATGATCCAATGAATAATTATAAATTGATTACACCCACCCAAATAACTTGCCGTCCAAAAAGTTCATCAATTTTTTTTTAATACTAAAACATTCCGAAAGTCTCGATAGTATCGTGTGATCTAGAGGTCCTGAGTTCGATTTCGAGATCGGACCGATTTATTGTTTTTCCATTAGGAAATTCTCAGCCTGGATTTTTTCTCGAAAATGGTAATAGCTTTTCCTCATATAACGTGAACTTTGCGTAATGTGGGTGCAGAATTCACCTCTGCCTACACCTACGTGGGATACAGGCGTGAGGTTGTGTACCATCATTAGCCCATACACGTCCCACCGCTGGGCTTGGGCCCTCTCTACAACTGAGGGTATGTATGTAAGTAATAAACACATCTCGCTACCAGGATCTAATGAAACTCAGTATGTAGTAGGTACATAATAGAAGGATAAGCTAGATAGCTTTTTGTAACAAGTAGCTATTTTTACTCCCACGCTAGTGTTGAGTGGAGATACAATGCAGGTGGCTCGGTGTAGTATACGAGAAATTTATTTAATAACCCATTGGTATTATATAAAAGGCCTTCGTCCAGGAGTGGACGTGAAAGGTTGGTGATGATGATTTTATAAGTGTTGCATTTGTCTCTTGTCTGGTCTATAGGTTCTGTGTTCGATTCAGGTGAAGTATAAATTTTTTTTAAGGAAATTCTTTTTGTAATATGACAGCCGTGTAGAAAATTAATCAGATTTAAATTTGTTTTCATTACGAATAATTTGCCCCAGTAAAAGAAGATAGCCCTTCCTGATTTTGATACTTAGTTCCATAGTTTTGATCTGTAGTTTTTATGGAGAACGTTTGAAAAAGTTTCAACGCAGATTAGCAGAGTAGCTAGCAAAAGCCAGCTATTTTTAATTTGTTAAGAAAACAGTATTCAAAGTTAGCCCCAGAATACATAGGAACTGATTGTTCGTCCAATTTCAATAGTACTGCGCTAGGAAATTGTCCTCTGCAACCGCAAAGGATCGAGTTTTTGTTAAGGAGCCGAACTCGTCATGGCTGACAACACAACGATTTTTATTTGTTCCTGCGACTTTTTGAATTTATTCACCCACTCTTATTCTCTTTGGAATTTCACGGGGTATTCAAGTGGTAAAATGAGAGAGGCGATGACTTTGGATGAGGATATTGTGGAGTTCTGAAACGGTTTTATGATAGGATGTAGTATTTTTTACTTAATGTTTGTTAGTGCCTCATGTCCAAGTATGTGACGCAAATAACGTCACGCAATATTAAGGGATTCTAAGTGTCGGAACATGGTGGGTAGTAGGACCGAGTTTGGAAATATTCCCTCAAAATGATAATAGGTTCGGTATGTGTTACGTGGCACTTAAAAATAGTGGTATTTTTTGGCTTAGTGTATGTGCAGAAATGCGATCTTGTTTATACTTTTGAGGATACAAATGCGAGTATTTGTTTATTTGTCTACTAGTATTGATTAAGGAGTGTGTGAGTAATCTAAAGGACGCGGTTATTGAATTCGTTACGATTAATATTCGTACAAACAATATTTTTAAAATAATCTCAAACCTTTATAAAGGTGAGAAATAACTCTATAAATGCAACATAAACTCTTTGCTTTTATTCCTTTTTTAAAACTTTTTAAACATTTTTATGAACGTAGTTTTAGAGATAAACTTTGGGGAAGGACATAAACGAATTTTTGCTGTAAAAATGAAATTTCAAAATATGTCAACGGTATAAAAGTTTATATTAAATCCACACTCTATGCGTGGAAGATAAACTCGAAGTCAACTTCCACAAAAGAAACCTTAATCGTTGACTTCATCATCATCAGCTCATATACGTCCCACTGCTGGGCACGGGTCTCCTCTACGACTAGAGGGTGTAGGCTTTGGTCCACCACGCTGGCCTAGTGCGGGTTGACGGACTACACATCTTAGAAATTCCTAAGAACGTTTAGATGTGCAGTTTTCCTCACCATATTTTCTCTCATCGTTAAATCAAGTAATTATTTATTGTTTTGCAAGCTGGTACCTAGGTAATTATGCCTGGCTGTCAAATACATGAATAACTATCATAATTCTTCTACGCATTCGCACCCTTACCTTTACTTAACTGAGTATAAAAAGTATAAAATACGTAGGGGGATAATAATTAGATTAGAAGATATAGGCAATATTTTGTATGCGGATGAGTGTCACCGCTCGTCTATTACCTATTCAATCACACGACCAATGATGAAAATTTCAAACAAAAATTAAAGGTTGCTATTGGTTGTTACACATTTATAAAAGTCTTGATATTGCACGCTACTCGAATTACTAAGAAGCAACCGTGTAAAACATACAATAATCGTAATTCCACTCATTCCACTTTTCTGCGACTCAATCTCTCTATACTAAATAAGTGCTAAAATTGTAACATAGAACCTTGTAATAGTGAGCCAGCGAAATCACTAAATTTCAAAATATCAATGATGAAATAACTGTAGAGGCGCCATATCTGCCTCCTGATTACGCGCTGTTTATTCGCCGTCTATTATTAGTATTAAACCACTGCAGTGGCGGGAGAGAGGGACTGAGATACAACTCCATCATATGAGAGAAAAGGACGGCATGTGTGCACACGTTACAGATTATTTAAGCGAGCGTACGTCGACATGATAAGTCATTCTACTTTATGGCATTTGTATGTGAATGTATTGATGTGTAAATTGTATTTATATATGGGAAATGATTTAGTAAAAGTCGGCTGTTTAAAAAAAAACAATGCGTTGGTTTTGCGGTATAAGCGAGCGATTTAGAGGTCGTGGGTTCGGCTCGATTCAGGCTATGTTTAAGGCTTTCTAGGTAATTAAAAAATACGATGTAATTCTCGTGGTATATGAAAACGATTTAAAGGGTCTGGATGAGATTTGTTTCAAGCAATGTTTAGAGCGTTTTAGTTAAGTTAATTCTTAATTTTGCGCCATAAAATAAGGTTAAAATGTACCAAAAAGGTGTAAAACTACGACCCTATCCTTCATACTATTCCTGTCAAATTGTAAAACTTTGTAAGCCTCATCAAAATCCACAGTCCGTATCCCATTACCAAGAGGTATTAGACTAAGTTCAGAGTCGACTTAGCAATCAAGTAGAGTTAAAATACATTCAAAATTCTTAGGAATTACTATTACGGATGGAAGGTGGATATCTCATTATAGTCGATAGTCTGTTTCAATTTGTGTTAGTTGATGATATATACGAATATGGCTACAAAAATGAGATATTTCGAAATTGCAACTGCGTATGTTATTAACTAGGTTTGCATACTAATTTCACTCTCAATTAATAATGAACATTTTCGACTATGTATTAATTTGTTATACACACAAGACATTACCATATTATCAATTTTTAGTTGCTTAAATACCAGATTAATACGAGTTAAGTTGTGATACTCGTAAGTCCGAGTTATTGACGGAACCGTGGCTTAAAAGCTGTATTTTCAGTTTTAGCCTTACATGTGGTGTCGCTAAAAACAAATTAAGGATTTTCGCGAAGGAAAGAAAAAGCTGTGACCAGTTCACAGCTCGATTCTTTACAGAAATTTGCTTATTGTAAAGAACCACCCTACTTTTATTTTACTTTTGTATACGAGTTACCTCATTTGTGTAATACTTTTTATTTATGAAAAAGTAAATTTGGTGGGAATTTTAGGTTAGAGGGTGGATTAATAGTAACAACATAATATTATAAGATATTTTTCGTCTACTACAGTCATAAAAAAAAATGTCTTTCTGCATCAAACTTCCATGAACTAGCTTACCTTTTGCTGAGTCCATGGCAGATTTCCAGACTTCATGTTGCTGAGAAATTTCTTTGCAGTAAATATTACATTTCTGGTTTGAGTGTGGAAGTCAAATAAAATAATGCTGACTTATTAATTCTTGTTCTCAAATAACACTTCGCCGAGTTTAATAGGGCAGCTTTAAATATTTAACTTTCGTTTCTCAAAAGGTAAATGGCCTGACTCCTTAGTAACATTTCTTGCTTCGTAAAGGTAATTAAATCTCTATTGTGAGTTATGTGTATAATAATTCGAGGGTAATGTCATAAAATACAAAATAAATCGGTTCAATAATATTGAAATAATTTTTACCTAAAAATTGTGTGATTTAAAATTTCGTCCTTTTTAAACATTTAACAATAAACTGATTAATATTATTAGCGTACTGTTACTGGTTTAAAAATAAAGTATGTTAATTAAGTTCCTTTTAAGCAAATTTAAAGGAATTATGGCTATGGATAAAACACTTCAAGACATTACATGATTAAGTAAGTACAAGTTAAATATATTTAGTGATATATTTTTAACGTAATATCCTAAAAGTTAAACAGCCTACAATGGGGAACATCATAACTTAGAATCCTCTAGAATACCAAAGGTCGTAACTAAAATAACCTTTCAAGAGCCAAAATTGCGAGAATAGATAATTGCCGTATCTACACACGCGTTGTCTATTGTGCGAGGGCGGGAAAACATTTCCATCGCGACAGTACCCTGCCAGGCCTCGAGCCTTGCGGTCGCGGGAGCGCGTAACGGTCTCTATACGCATCGATCTCGATCGTGCACGCAATTTTTAAATATCGAACGCGTTTATTTTTTTAAACATTACCTGCGACAATTTATTTTATTGTGATCTTTTTTTTAATTATGGATTGACATTCTATTGTGGTTGACAGTTTTCGGTGAATTGACATTGATTAATATTAGTGACTTTATTATTTTGACATAAGTGTTTTTTGTTCTTTATTGTGTGGACATTAGCAATATTGGATTTTATGTCTTTAATTACGGTGAGTCGGTATTATAAATAAGAATACGCACTTTATTTCAATTTACACTTTAAAAATATTTTTGTATGAATATAATACCTATTTATTTTTTTATTATATAAATCACTGCTTAGATGTAATTTATTTATTTTTCGTAAAACCATAGATAATATTTTATTTTAAAGCAATTTAGATAATGTTACGTAATTTATTTTCATATTAAACGTGATATCAAAATTCTCTCTCATTTCGGAGTTGCGGCTATCGTATTACACTGAATCTATCATTAATTTTCATAAGGCCGTTGTTTTTATGCGGTCTCAACGAAGCGACCGCATTGACAACTGATGGAATGTGCAGTGCGGTCCAAAGAGATTGAGCGGTTCAAATGGTGAAAAAGATTCAAAACTGCCACTAGTATTTACTATTATGTCGCCTAAAAAGGAACAAAATATACCCAGTTTGATTTTCGAACGCAATTCATTTCAAATACTTTCACATGATAATTTAAAAAGATTTAAAAGTATAACTATTATTTTGGCTAAAAGGAACAGGACAGGCTGATTTTAGAACGCAATTTTCAAATATTTTCAAATCTCGATCGAATACTTTGATCCAAATATGTTGCTACACCATCCAGGGTAAATTGACCTTTCATTGTATCTGATAAGTACTAAACGGTGGTCCAATATTGCTTGGACTTTTGTTTTCCTTTCCATCCTTTTTGTTATTGGGCGTATTATCGTGGTATTTAAACACATTTATAATAGGGTTTTAGAGAGCTTAACTGTCTATTTAACAAGGATTTAAAACATTTAATTCTTAGTTTATAAGAAACAAATGGAAAAAATATCAGCACTATATATTAGTCTTGTGATAGATATAGTGAGAGGAAACCGTCTGTCGTGGTATTGGCTTGTTATGAAAAGGGATAAAACATGTGTAGGTAAAAATGTAAGTATGGTATTTAAAGGATGGACAAGCAGGGGAAGGTTAAAGAATAGATGGAGTGCGTAAAAGAAGATTAAAAGCAAAATGGATTGAATGAAGACATGACGGCTAAAAGCGATGTTTGGAAGGATAGAACTACGCCGACCTTGAATAGAATTGGGATGGGACAAGAAAATTATGATGATCAGTAGTTGGTATACAACCATGTGACTGGAAAATTTTGAGGAATTGTCTATAATACTAGCCTAATCCGATAATAAATGTATGTATTGAAGGTAGGCATGAATAGATATTTCTTTTAATAATATCATTTTCGCTACTTTAAATAACTAAATCCTTTAGTGGTATACAAAAACTACTAAGTGCTGTTAGTATCCTGACTTACCTACCTCCTTTGCTTTTTTAACATCAATACATCTACTCGTTATATAAAAGCTGAATGAAACAATACTGTCAATATATTTTGTTGTATCATAAAGAATAAATAAAAAATCCCTTAAATATTCTGAAATAAATATTTTTATTATTGTATTCATTTTAAGTGCCTATCATGCTGTAAATATTAAAAAGGCGTCAATGGAACACGATGTGTGATTATACATTTAAATTCAAATATCGAATCCGGATTTATAAAATGGAGGCACATGAAGGGCGTCGGTGGGGCGAAACATCGATTCCTCATAGATTATTCATACTTTGTTAAACTTTTAGGAACTTGTTCCAATCGTATACTAATAAAATTGGTCACACTACGCGTTTAATGTAATAGATATACAGACAAGCAGTTATGGAGCATAAAATGTGGTTTCGCTGACTTATAATTTTTTTTTTTTAAATGTTTATGACTATGATAATATTCCAAAACAAATGCTATATATTACTTCATTTGATTTTAGTAAAAAATATTTGTTAGAAATTGTGATTTACGTAAAAAATATTACTTCAGGGCAATACTGGATACTAGAGTAGCCTAGATAGATAGATAGCTGAGTCATAATTCCTTAACTAATGCAATTGTTCATCATAGTGTTATCTGCTTCTCGAAATAATACGGCTAGGGAATGCAATCCCGATCCCGCGAGATCGGGATCCCGCGGGATCCCGAGTAATTTTTCGGGATCAATCCCGACGCATCATATGACGAGATCCCGTTCGAGATTGACGGGATTGGGCGGCAGTAGTCACGATTTATTTCAGTGTGGAGGAACAACGGGGCGATTTTTGCAGTTTGCATATAATTGTTTTGCCTCGCTATTGCCAACCAGTGTTGAGTCGGAGAGGGCATTCTCAGCAGCGCGTTACATTGCAAAGGACATTAGATGCCGTTTAGCAGATGATACTATTAAAAAGGTACCATTTGTTTTTTAAGGAGTAATTTTCAAAATTACTCGTTTTAGGTAACTACTTCCTAATTCCTTTGAAATATGTTTAATTTGCCTATGTTAATTTCCTTAATACCTAATAATTATTTTTGGTTGGTAAGATTAAAGAATAAAGGTTTTTAATTTCTTTCGAGTTATATTTATTTATTTATTTATATACTTTTTGTACACTATACAATAAAATAAATATAAAACATTAATGAAGCATAACGAATACAATATAGGCACATTAGGCGGTCTTATCGCTAGCTGCGATCTCTTCCAGACAACCTGCGCGACTGGAATGAAAGGTCCTAGTTCTGGCAGTTGTCTTCAGAATTGTATAATAGAAACAGAAAAAAGTCTTATAATTAATATCAATAACAAATACATACATAAACATACATGAATGTAAAAAGGATATATGTTAACTTAACATTGAATAGAAGATATTAGTATAAAGATTGCATGAGTAATTTACAGAAATCAAAACAACACTATTAATAAAATAATATAAATACTAAACGACATACATATACGAATACGAATTTACTAAATAAAATATAAAGTTAAGAATAGTACCTAAGTTCTGAGAAGTTTTTTAAAAGTGGAAAGCGATTTAGCTTTACGAATTGTTAGTGGTAATTCATTCCACAGACGTGCAGCATGGACTGTAAAAGAATTATACAGAAATTTGGTGCTATGCTGAGGAATTTCAAGTGTTAAATTTTCTGAGGACCTAAGCGGTCGTGCATGTGTAGCGCTAAGAAAACCTTTATTTTAGATAACGGAGAGCAGTGGGATTGAATAAAATTTGAAAGAGTAGCAAAAGAATACGAGTATTCCGGCAAAGGCGCATAAATACCCACTTGAGTTTATCACGAAATTCAGAGACTTGGTCATGTCATATTTTATTATGTTATTTTACTTAACCTCACTATCACAAACAAGCAGTTATTAGTTTCTTTAGTCATCCAAATTAATTATTTTTTTTAAACTAGACGGGATTCCGAAAATTCCGGGATCCCGCGGGATTGATATTTCTAATCCCGCGGGATCTCGAATTTGCAATCTCGAGTCGGGATTGCATTCCCTAAATACGGCCAATACTTCATATCCGCCGTATCCAAATCAGTTTCGCCAGATATGTTTTTTTCAAACAAAAGAAATCATCTATTTATATTTATTTCTATTAAATAATTATATTAATAAAACAAGATAATTTAAATCATACATATGTGTATATGAAAATTAACAATAATTATGTAGACAGAAACAATAAAATCTGTCATTAGCAATTCACCTTTATTTTGGCCATCGAAAAAGATTTTTTAAAAACTTACACACAAAAACAAATTTTCATAATCAAATCAAAGCAAATCGACAAAAAACAATTGAAATTCAAAATTAAGTCAAACCTCATTAAAAATGTATGTCAAGTGCATAATCAAAAGTCATAATCACTATAAACAAACAGGCCGAATGTAAGAAACCTTTTTGCTAAAAAAAAAGAAAAAAACTATGAATGCCTTCAGTAGCGCAGCACCTGTTGTCTCGAACTTGGTTCCCATACTCGATCGAACTAAACCAGTTTACATAAAAAGGACCCAAAAAAACATGGCGGCCTTCTCAAGGGACCACGGTGATTATTTTTTTGCCTCAATCAACGGCAGATGTGGAGTTTCGGAGTAGTATAATTTTACATTCAATGGCGATTAAGTTACGTGATTTTGGGTGCATTTGTAAGTTATGTTGCGATGGATTTTGGTGACGTTTTAATAGGAAATTCTAAGTTGGAGTATGGAGACTAGGCTTTTAGCTAGGCTAAAAAGATATTTTAGGCTGTTGCTAGGTTTGCCTATCTTTGGGTGGAATTTAGCATTCCACTGCATGCATTTTATTCAGAATATTTCTACACTATCAGCCTTCTTGTCTGTAAACACTATAGCTTTCCACCACCACTATGTTGGTAAGATTTTTTTTAACAGTAAGTTGGTATTCTTCATTCAAATAGACTTTTACATAGTTTTTGGAATCGTCCATTTTAAACTATGCACACATACAAAAGGTAGTATAATTTGTTTTATTGTAAAACATTTTAAAAACTCTACTGAAGTGACTATCGATTAAAGTTATTGTAAAAAAAGTCAAAACTAATTGTCATAGATTTGAACCAGTGACCGTCATATTAACCCTAACAAACGGGTAAACTACAAACCAATAAGACAGTACATTAAATCCAAAAAACAAATATTTCTTTACTCTTTAAGTTACATCGTAAAACCGTTTCCTAAACACCTGATTATTTTTAAAACATTCCCTTGTATTTGATCGATTGTACCGGCGATGGTTTTAACGATTATGTTAAGCGAGAATCGATAAACTAAGTTCTCGGTACGGTTGTAAATAGCATTACTATAAAGTTTCCTTTGTGTTATAATTAGATTTGAAACACCCTACTGTTTTTGTTGCCGGTCAGTAAAACCAGCGTAAATTTATACGTGTGATGTGTCATCATCACCAGCCCATATACAATGCTGGGTACGGGTCTCTTCAACTGAGAGGTTTTAGGCCTTAGTCCACTATGCTGGCCTAGTGCGGATTGGAGGACTACACACTTAACAATCACTACATAGTATAAAACAAAGTCGCTTTCTCTGTCCCTATGTCCCTTTGTATGCTTAAATCTTTGAAACTACGCAACGGATTTTGATGCGTTTTTTTTAATAGATAGAGTGATTGAAGAGGAAGGCTTATATGTATGATAACATCCATTAAATATCAGCATTGCACCCGTGCGAAGCCGGGGCGGGTCGCTAGTTTTCTAATATTAGGTGTACAGGTTGTAAATCAGAGTTATAGGAATAAATCCATGCTCACTACTTTTGGCATATAATCATGATAGAAAGTTAAATAAAAAAATATCTTAAAAATCACGATTAATTAAACACTGCTTTACACAATACATTTCAAAAGAATTTTAACGATACTTAGATTAATCACGATGTTTTTCTACACCGTTATTGCGACTGATATTCATCTACCTGTTACAAACAAAAGATTTCTCCAAATCTAATTCAATCCAATTCCACAACTATTAAAATGTGATTTACATACGGAACCCAAATAGCATTTTTAATTCAAAACCGGTAGCCGACAAAAAACGTCCTTACCTGGGAATCAAACCCCGGTTATTACCTGCGGTTGTATTTCTATCAGGCCCTTATTACCCTGTCAGCAGTGACGGTAAGATTTCACAGAAAGATGTGTCTAGTGTAAATTTTGTGTTACCTTTTTTATGGTTTCTTTGGGTTGATAACTGGTTCATTTTTGATTGTATCTTTTGAAACTCATACAAAATTGGAATGTTTTTTATACTCGATGTTAAGTAGACTGACGGAGTGTTACAAAAAAATGATCATTTTACTTATTTCAAGTGGAGTCTTATTAGTCAGGATATTCTCATTTATATGTCCAATGTCTTCTGTTTAATAGTTACACATTAAAAACTTTAATATTATTCGAATTTTTTAAGACAAGTAGGGCTTTCGAACTTCTTTGGAAATATCGCAACTGTCTCACAAATCCATATATTATTTGTTGAAAAATAATTCACTTAGATTTACACTTTAAAAAGTATCTATCGTCTTTCGTTAACGAAAAGTTATTAAATTACCTTTACCACGTGGTTTAAATATATGTAGTAAGAATGCATACTCTGTCTACTTATCTACCCGAACAAAAGCTGAAGGTATTTTATCCAAGTTACATACGGGCGAGACCGTAAAGCTTAAAGATATCATTAATATGAAGTTTGCGTCGCATAAGTCTCGTCAAAATGGCTCAACGGAGACAGTTTTGAGTCCGTAACTTAGTCTAAGACTCCGTTTAGTAAGTACTTAAGTTATTTTTACTAAGAATGCCTTTTGTATTGGAGATATGAGTCCCTGAAGTGTACTTCAGATTTGAATAGCATTTTTTGATATATTTTTTTATAGAATTTATGAAGGTAAATATTATGTGGCTTTTTTGATAAAAATGTATTGGGTGTATTGATTTAATTATTTATTCCTAATATTAAACGTTAAAAATAAACAAGCTTCAATGGGTCTCTTGTATCTCAAAGTATTATAATTAAAACATACAAACACAACTCTATTTCACTCGCAAGTAAATTCACAAAAGTTTCACTCCCGGAATTATTATCAAACGGAATAAGTGATAAGCTGTGTGTTAATTTTCACGCGTTCCCATTCCCTTCGTTTCAACGTGCCTTGGTCCCTTAACACCGCATTACATATTTATGCAAGCCACTTCCTACACCCACCTTGATGCTACATTAATTACTCTCAAGGTCAGGTGAGAATAACCACAGATTAGTTTTATATAAATAAACACCCAACAGTCAATAAATAGTTCTAATCCCACATTATTTTATGTAGCTCTGACCCCAAACTAGACTACAAGTCCTCTTGGGTATCGGAGACTACGAGAGACTTTTTCGGTCTCACAAACACGCAGACTCGAAAGAAATATTTGTGGATCACACAAGCATTTGTTTAGGTGCAAGGATCGAATCCGCGGCCTCTCGTTTCTAACTAGTGTCTATCAAACTGCGCCACGGGTCTGCCAATTTAATTTAAGAATAATGATTACGAGATTCATTCACAGTGTGATAAAATATAAAGTTATTCATAAATTAGGCAAGATTCTTGACAAGCATTATTGTGAAGTACATATGTAGTTTGTATCTAAAGTGCTTTTGAATCATAGTCCTAAGATAAATCTAGACAGGCATCATAACAACGACGAAAAAGCATCAGCAAATATTAATCAATTCAGTAACAAGATATCGAGTGTTGAGTTACTAACACCTGCGTCGCTGATTCACTTTCATACGCTATTTTTAATATTCGTCGTAATATTATACCTTTCTAACATTTCAAGGAGGAAATTTGAACTGGTAGTGAGGGTTTGGTTAGACATGCAACGATGTACGGAATCTAGGAAGGTTTATAACGCAAAACACTTGATGGTAAAGCCAGTTTTATGCAAGACAAAATAAATAATATCATCATCATCATCATCATGTCAGCCCTGTGTTGGTCCACTGCTGGACATAGGCCTCCCCCAATGACTTCCACCGGGAACGGTCGGAAGCCGCCTGCAGCCAGCGACGTCCCGCGACCTTGACAAGGTCGTCGGACCACCTTGTCGGGGGACGTCCCACGCTGCGCTTAAATAATCTATATAATAAAATAATATAGAATAAATTAAATAATAAAATAATATAGAATTTGTATAAAGACGGACTTAATGCTTCAGGTATCTTTAAATCGACCCTAGAGTGATGCAACGATAAAAAAAATGTGTTAAAAGTTTCTCGCTTTTTGATAACATTATTCCAGGCTATTGAAAAGCCTATTTGAAATCACCGAATACGACGACAATTTCAAAAAGAGTGTCTCACTACAATTAATACTGGCACGAACAGGAATAACACCGAGACATGTTTTGTCTAATCAAAACGCAACAAACAAAAATAATAAAAAAGAAAGTTTTTTACATTTCATTTTATCATCTGTATCCCAAGTTTCGTTAACTATATTTTTAACTCCATAACAAAAGGCGGATCAGAAGCATTAGCAAAGAAACCTACAACCCTCTTATAACACCGACTATACTCCACCCATGTTCTATATTTAATCAGCATGTCTAACGAACCAGTAGCTAAATATAAACCAATAGCTTAATTGCACCGATGCAGCTAACAGAAATCTAGCCAGATAGGAGCGGCAGCACCTGTAAGCCATAGGATTTCGCTAATGGATACAAATAGTCTCTGTGGCGGACTTAATGTTGTTTGATTGTGTAACGGTGTTCGGATTTAAAGCACGTTTGTTGGTGCAATTAAGTCTTCTTGGATGACGTTTTACACGTAGAAAAATCCTGGTGATGCTAGAACTTGCGCTGTCTGGGGGGTAGTGATAATTGTTTAGGATGCTTTGACAGCCCCGTGGCGCAGTTGGTTAGACACCAGCTTGCGAAACAAGTGGACGCGGGTTCGATCCCCGCACCGAGACAAATGTTTGTGTGATCCACAAATATTTGTTTAGGGTCTGGGTGTTTGTGAGACCGAAAAGTCTCTCGTAGTTTCTGATACCCACGACACAAGACTCGTATCTTAGTGTGGGGTCAGGACTATGTATGTGACTGTTGGGTGTATTTATTTATTTATGCTTTGACCTCTGACTACGATATCTTTTACGTCAAAGTAGGTTGAGTGGAAGGTATTTTAAAACTGCTCAATTTTGAGAAGTCTACAATTAGACGGTGCGCTGGAATATATCATTATCATCACCTGCCTAAATAGGTCACTCTGCTTGGCAGGTGGTTCTGTAACTCTGAAGGTTAAAAGCCAAAGATCACCTCGCTGCTGGTCTAAAGAAATGCCAATAATTACCCCACATTCATTATTTAGATTCCTCGCTCTAGCCTCAATTAGTTACTTATAGGATTTTATACATCTTATTTTTGGGAATGGGCTTTCCTTACTACTAAAGATTGTTGGGTTTCACACAATTTAGAAATTTTTAATGAAGAACTCATAGACGGAAAAATCCTTCTGTTGTTTTCTTCAAGAATTGATTAAGCGCACACACATCACTTCAAAAGTTAAAGATGTGAGCCATAGTATTCATTCATTCAACAAGTGATCACGTTAATCCTCGAAGCTATAGGGAAATTTATCATAAAGAGCTAAAACCTTTACAGTTCAGATTGTATTTCATGTGAAACTGGTTATGAATACAAGTTCATTTGTATAGTTGCATCTAACAAACCAGAATCCATTTCCTAGAGGTTTGAGACTAGTTTTTCCAGTATTTCCATGCAGTTAATGTCTGCGTTGGTTGTTGTCAACCGCATACTAACTGTATTGGATTCCGGCCTACGGCTAAATCGTGTTTAATGAAACATTTTAGCCTTACGAGTTTTAATTTCGAAATTCTGCATGGTTTTACGACTTTAGAGGGTATTGTTTAGGTTTTCAACTTGCGTTATGCTTTCTTGCAATAAACGTTAATATACAGGATGTAGACCGTGATCAACGTAGTGTAGGACGACCTGCAGCACGGTGGTCCGACGACTTGAGAAAGGTGGCGGGTAACGGATGGATGAGGGCTGCAGAAGATCGGGATGGTTGGCGCTTTCTAGGGGAGGCCTACGTTCAGCAGTGGACGGCGATAGGCTGATGAGGAGACCGTGATCGAAAACTAAGCCACGTAATAGCTTAGGTAATTACAAGCATAGGTATTAACTGTATGTGGTTATTAGGAATTATATATATAAATTTTGACGTATAAACGTAACGAAGATTATGGTAGACGAATCTTTGCCCAGCCAATAGGACATGTATGGGCTGATGATGATTTAATAAATAAATAAATACACCCAACAGTCACACACATAGTCCTGACCCCACACTAATATACGAGTCTTGTGTCGTGGGCATCAGAAACTACGAGAGACTTTTCGGTCTCACAAACACCCAGACCCGAAACAAATATTTGTGGATCACACAAACATTTGTCTCGGTGCGGGGATCGAACCCGCCGCCTCTCGTTTCGCAAGCTGGTGTCTAGCCAACTGCGCCACGGGGCTGTCAACATTTTTAAAGAAAGAAATAACAATTCAAGAAACAACTCGAGAAGAAACACAATGACACGTGAGGGTGATTAAATGCGTAAGCGATGTTTTAAAAGAGAATAATGTGTCCTACACTAAGATTTCTCCTTTAATATAGGCGCTTTTATTTTTACCAACACAAACACCCAAACATAAGACAACTTTCAAAGTTGCACAAATATTGGCGAATGTCAAACTTAGTCTTCAAGAATTAATGTCTTTAAGTTTGCTTTGTAAGTGTCGAGAACAATTATTCTGTCATATTTTCATGCTTGAACTCTGGCTTGATATAAATATGACCTTTGTAAATTGCGTTTTAATAATTGAATTGATCATTTAGAGAATTGGCATTAACTTTATCGAGACAGGTAGGTACCGACAGAACAACCTCTTAGCAATGTGCCATTGAATCTTTCCATAACAAATTCTTAGAGAAAAAGGGGCGAAAAGAAGCTCGCTTACGTAGCAGTTAGCACTAGGGCATAGCGGGAAATGTGGCTATTCAAGCATTTAATTTTTAATATTTGGCGATAGTTAAAATTGACAATTCTAAAGAACTTATAAGTAGTCTATTTTTGAAAAGATAATTTGGACTTAGCCCAAAAAAAAAACTATGATACTCTATCCAGACAGCACTTTGCACTATAAAGACATTACTCCACACTTATCATTCAATTCAAGATCATAACTTAACCTTCAAACGACGAAGATAAAAGAATCACTCAATATACCCTTCGATATTCCTTTGAACCAGTTTCAATAGTCGCAAAGCTACAAAGTACCAAGAAACCAGTCGAACGCGTCCAAGTATAATACCACATATTAGTGATACTGCGAGTGTCTTGATTGTAATGAGAATAATTTGTGCGCAAATAACTCATAATAGCGCAAAATGGAATAATTATTGCGACTTCTGTTTCGCCGTTGACATTTTGAAATATGTATTTTTAATGCATTTTTATATTCATTTGTAGTATTAAATGATAGGTTGTCCATGCTATGGAGATCTGTTGGGTTGTTCGCCAAAGTCAAAGATGTCTTCCAACTTTTAATGAAATATCAGGCATCTTTAGTAAAAATCCTTGATTTCATTTGAGATTGCATGAGTGTTTGACATATTATTGAGACGTCTTATGTTTTACTTCCAGAAACAACTCTGATTTTATATATATTTTTTGTGTTTTGTTAATTTCTTGTCACGCTTTTTCATGACGAAGGAAAATGTAATGACTAAAGCTGTATGTTTTAAGATTTTTAAATGTCTCTTGGGGCATAATCTTTGCATTCAATCAATCAATCAGCCTATCGCCGTCCACTGCTGAACGTAAGTCTCCCCAAGAGTACAGTAGTACAGGCGTCAGACCGTACTAAAAAACTCACTTTCGCATTCATAACATTGGTTTAAAACTCCACCGTGACCACATAAAATTGAATTAAATTGAAACATCGAATTTAAAAAGGCATAAATGTCACAACAAAAACACGAATAATCAATAACAGTGAATACAGAATGCGGGATACATATAGGATTGAGGCGGTGGGCCGGGATTGGCTCACGAGAGCAGGTGCGAAGCGCGGATGTAGCCCGGTCTTAGAAACTTGTATACAGTGTGTTAGATGGACTGGCAAGCTCACATTATTTAGATGTAATAGTGTGTTTTAGAAGAAAGTTTATGAGAACAATCGAAATAGTGTGCTGGGAGAGCCAAGCTCATATTATTTAGTAAGGTTTAATAGTGTGTTTTAAAAGAAACTTTATGAGAACAATCGAAATAGTGTGTTGGGAGAGGCAAGTTCAAGTTACTTAGCTAGATGTCATAAAGAAAGCTTTAGAAGAAAATTTATGGGAATTTAAATGATAAGCTTTCGAGATTTTGAGGTTCAAACTTCAGGCACTTACTCTTGTCTTTTTGATGTTTTGGATGTATTTACAAAGAATTGTCACGTTCTGTTACTACAGAATACTATACTACTGTTTAGAATTTTTCTTTTAAGAAATTTTCAGTAGCAGTACAAAGTCTAGCATTTCTAAAAAATGGAAATTATATAATGTATAACAAGAACATCATCATAGACCATAGATACCATAGACATAAGCCTCCCCCAATGACCTCCATCGGTATCGGTCGGAAACCAAAAACGCAATATATCTCTGCCTTACCATACCAGAAATAAGAGATATTAGTATGGAAGGAGAAAACCTAATGCGCCGATCCTGAACAGAATTGGGAATAGGGCATGATAATAATGATATTTTTTATTGGTACGAATGAATATAATCACTTTAAATGTACCCCATTGCCTAACAGTTAAATCATTCAACCACCATACAACCACAAAAAATACATCAAACATTTATGAAAGTTTCTAGCATATAAATGCCCTCGAACCAAATAATTATTATAATCGCATCTAAAGTAAACAGCATGTATACCAACACCATCTCCTGCAGATAATTGATAAGGTCTTCTCTCTCACACAGCGGTTTATTGACCTTTTGGAAAAAATCCCCATATGCAATCGGCAAGTATATAAAGACCTCAAGCTATTAAGCCTTTGTAGGAGAACAGGGGTCTAATCATGCTGGTCTTTTCTAGCAACATCCAGTTTAAATGGATCTCCGTTTGTATACATTTTCAAGTTGTTGCGGGTTCTGTGTAGGGATGCATTCAGAGGTAATGCAGTGTGGACAAAATAATTGTTTGTTTAATATTATGACAATAACAGTAGTTATTGTCATAATATTGAAGATTTCATGTCAGGTTCTTGTTTAGTATTATGTCTATGATAAATTATATAATATTAAGTAGTGGCGATTAAAAACATTATCGTGTTCAGTGTTTTGTTATTTAATCTCTTTATGTAAGTCTTCGGAGAAATGTTTCTTAGAGGAGACCAACCTTAGTGACTTTGAGTTTGACATTAAATATAACGTGCGATTTTTTGCGTAATTCGTACACTAATCTTACTGTTTATCTATATAATATATTACCTCATTCACTTTCTACCACTGTGCACAGGTATCTTATATAACTGAGAAGTGTGTGTCTCACTAATGTTACAACAGTAAATATAATAATCTTCAAATCAGCACACATCTTCCCCTCTATCCATTAATTTAGTTCCCATTTATTTTTTTCTAACCGTGGGTCACGGCCCCCGAACATCATCCCGACTCCGGCCCTGCCTTATAAAATACTTATAGCGGATGGAGAGACGAGTTTTTAGGCGATTGCGTCCCACGACGTAATGCGGCGGTTTGCGGTTTAGCTAGTATGTAAGCCATATCCTCTGGTAAATAGTTGGTATTTCATCACCTATATTTACCTCTCTTTCTAACACATAATAAGTGCATATATTCTGTCTCTTTTGTATTATATAGTGGGAAGGTAAATGTATGTGAGAATTGAAGTGTAGTTAGGTTTTAACTAGAATTTTTCTTTATCTTGACGTTTTAAAGATTATCTTAAGACCTTAAATGAAATGGTAAAAAGAAATTAAAAGGAGTCTATTGTTACAGCGTAATCTATGCAATTATAAATAATATTAAGTAAATTATTTTTTATTTCTTATTACAAAACATTTGATATAAATCATGTTCTGCCGGTGTTTACACTAGGCTCCAGGACTGTATCGCAGAAACTATAATGCAGAATTTCAAAAATTTGCTTCAAAATGGTAACCAGATTTTTTTATACTTATGTACTCACTGCTTTGTGGTCTCGCGGCTCTAGTATGTGCTGTGAGATTAAGAAGTCCCGGGTCGGGCAAAATATTACTAGTACTTTCCATTAGGATATCAACAGTAGCAGCACCAAATTCGGAATATTATTGCATGGTACTTGATACATACCTGGCGAAATATATGTCAAAGAAATTGCACCTCTGCCTACCCCAGAAAATAGGCGAGAAGTTATGTTTCTATGTATAAATAATATCACGAAAAGTCTCATCCAATAGTCTTATATCAATCAGCAAGAATTCAAGTACAACGGGTGCTGATAAAAAGTCAGTTCCCATAAGTCTCCCGATCGATTGAAGTCCGAAACACGCATGCACTGTGTGAATACTGGGCGCACACCTGGCATTATGGAATGCCTCGCCGGTCTAGGTCCCAAGCGATTGGAGACTATAATTTTTCTACTTTAATTAACCCGCCATCACTCGCGCGATGACGAGACTTTTGTCCTCATTTTTGATCGAAAAAATGAGTTTTAATTTCTGTGGTTACTTATTCGCTTGTAGCTTAAAGTTACCTTTACTTTCTTCAAGGAAACTTGAAGGTACTGACTCGAAGACTAGCCGATGAGTAACCGAAGAAATTATAACTCTCTATTTCGGTAAAAAAATGCGTGAGATGCTGCCAGCACCCCGCACGAGTGATGGCCGGCTAATAATCATCATCAGTCAATATATTATACATACGTGCCACTGCTGAGCACTGGCCTCCTTTACCATTGAGAGGGTTTAGGCCTAAGTCCACCACGCTGGTCTAGTGCGGGTTGGTACACATCTAAGAACTTTTGTGAAGTCAATAACCGTGCAGATTTTATCACGATGTTTTTCTTTACCGTTAAAGCAAGTGATAATCCAATGTTACTTCAAGAGGTGCCTGGGGTTTGAAAACCATAAACTATGAAGCCATCACTAGTTAAATAAAACCCGTGCACCTAAAATATACACGGGAATCTTAGGTGTGGAGCCAGCGAGTT
This sequence comes from Cephonodes hylas, assembly GCA_030295005.1. Taxonomy (NCBI): domain Eukaryota; kingdom Metazoa; phylum Arthropoda; class Insecta; order Lepidoptera; family Sphingidae; genus Cephonodes; species Cephonodes hylas. Next base: position 4,069,100 of record AP025386.1, on the reverse strand, counting down.
GGACTGAGGCCTAAACCCACTCAGTTGTAGAGGAAGCCCGTGCCCAGCAGTAGGGTGTACTCGTAAATGGGCTAATAAAGTTCTTACGCGTATACAACTAAAGAGAGTTAAATGATTGCGCAAAGATTACGATCCAAAAGACATTTGAAAATTCCGATTTTATATATGTACGTCCCGTAAATTGGCTGAAACACTTAAACTTGATTCAAATCTTGAAGGTAAACAAACAGTTGGAAGTGAAATAAGGCATTGTTGTCTTAAGATTATGACCCAAAAGACATTTAAAAACTCCGATTAAATATACGTCCCTTTCGGTGATGACACTAAAACTTGATTCAGGTCTTGGATTTAAATAAACAGTTCGAAGTGAAATAAAGCATTATTTTATTTTTTTTAACGCACTGGCCAACAATAAAGTCTTTTTTTTTTCTTTCTTTTCATTTCAATTTTCTTTAATCGCTTTAAGCCTATGCCATAATCTTATACGAGTACTTTCAACACACGGTTGTTATGGTACACGTTACAATTTACTAGTCTTGTTATTTGCAGCGTACGGGCTATTATTATGGCGTCTACCTTTCAATAAATATTGTTTCAGTATTTTAAAACAATACCGATTTACTAGAGGCAAATGAGCCTGCCTGTGGGAGAATAAAGCTTTGTTTCACTTTCAACTGCTTATTTACTTCTTAAGAGTTTAATCAATTTATTACAAACTGGCTTTTACTACTTATTTAACAGAAAGAAAATAAGTTATTTAGTCTATTTTGCTCTAAAGAGGCCCATTTATGTCCAAACCAAAAATCACTCAAATGGGTCAAATTGTTTAGATGTGAAAGCATAACAGACATGTAAATTCTTCTGGCAATTATAACATGCTGGCTTTTGCCCGCGATTCCGGCCGCGTAGACTACAGGATTGGGTTCAAAGAGAAAATAAGTTGTAGTCTGTTTTATTCTACAGAGTCCCATTTATGTCCGTACCAAAAATCATTCAAATGGTCAAATTGTTCAGGCGTAAAAGCGTAACAGACTAACTTATTCTCGGATTTAAACCCTATACCTACCCATTCCAATAGGGATATGTTTTATCCCTATTCTATGTTAATTCAATGGGTCTCATCTATCCCATACAAAAAAGTCATTCAAATAGATCGAGAGAAATCGCGGACGACTGAAGCTATGCCCAACCGTAAGTATTATATAAAATCATTCAGGTTATATGAACAGTATTGTCATTAAAAATTGATGTGTGCCTACATCGTAAATTTCAGTCGCAAAATATTCGTCTGCCCGTAACGCCTGACATAATTCCAAAAATCTAGGGTACACCGGCGCACCTTAATTTTGATTCTGCGATAAACGGAACGCCGTGGGCATTGGCAAATTAACTTTTTTAATTAAATAGTTACCTCGGCCCGAAAGTTGCTTGTACAAACGTAGAGTTCTGATGGGAAATATTTTGATTGAATTTTTTTGTTACGGATTTGTGAAATTAAATTTATATCATATTTATGTCAGTATTCTCAAGGGGTAAGGTGAGGTGTATTTTGAAACCAAAACTTTGGAAATTATGAACTTTTGGAGCAAGTTAGCAAGGTAAGCTTAGGTACTACTATTTCGAAATTTCCAGGTTCTGTGTTCAAGAATTTTCTCAAGTAAAAGTTAAGAAAATGTAATAAGACATTCATACAAAAATTTAATTGAATTAGTAAATTTATGTGTTTTGCTTATTATAACAAAAAAAATGAACCATTGATAAGATTAGATTAAGTTTAATCCCTTCCAGTTAAAGAGAAGAACTGTGCCCAATAGTTGAAACTTAACATAGTATTACTAATAATATTGATTTTACGGATAGCAATTATCCTATCTAGATAAAGACATAATTGCATGTAAAAATCCCAAAGCACACGTTAGTGGCTGACGCTAACATTTGCGTTTCGGGTTTCGAACTCACAACCTCTGTTTTAAGAAGCTGACTTGGGTAACTTCACTACGTTCTCGCTAAGTCCATTTAACGGCTGGAAATTTCATTCTGACGTAAATAAAAGTACAAGAATTTTACTACCAATAAAACTGCTTCCTGTAGAAGCGTTATAACTACGTAATTATTATATATCTTCTACAATAGGGAGTTAAGCCTTCGTAGGTTATTAATATGGAGTAATATTTTGTCAAAGAAATTCGCTTTGGCTGTAAAAAGTGTTTGTCAGCCCCGTGGCGCAGTTGACTAGACACCACTTTGCGAAACGAGAGGCCACGGGTTCGATCCCCGCACCGAGATGAGTGTGTGTGATTCACTAATATTTGTTTCGGGTCTGGGTGTTTGTGAGACCGCAAAGTCTCTCGTAGTTCCTGATACTCACGACACAGGACTTGTATCCTAGTATACGGTCATATAAATTGATGATGATGATGAAAACGAATTTATGTATATGATGCCAAAATGTATCTGCATGCTTTTCCTCTACCAATTAAATATTTACGTAAGTTGCCTATATATTATCAAAAAACATGATGAACTGCCATCATTATGCCGTGTTTCAGATTAACCTGTCTCTATTGATGCGAGAGATTTGTCTAATAGTTCTGGTAATCAAAGTAGTCTGTGGGTGGTCTGTGTATTAAGACGATAAATAAAACCAAGTCAATTATATTGAACTGTTTTTTACGGCTTTATGATACTAATAGACACGACCTCAATAGACTTCCATGAAATCCAGTCGTTGAAATCTTGGAAGACTATTTTCAAACTCTTTTTATAATAAACTTTCATTATCTAGTTAACACTTGAAGAGATTAATCAATGAAGAATGTTTTTTTGATTATTGTTATTCTATGGCAATTCTTGTTTTTCTGGTTGGAAATTTAATTATACGTTTTTCTGGGATAAAGTTATATTGGCGAAATGTGAGAGTAAAAAACCTATTCTGCCTACCCCATCAGCAAGTGCAGGCGTGAGTTTATGTATGTTACGTAATTGTATTCCAAACTATAATCTGTCCATATGCAAATTTTTATGCAGATTCTTTCACTCAACGAGCGTAATACAGCAATAAAAAACCTTTTGATAACCATTTCCATTTTTGATCTCTTTTGATTTTGATACCAAACTAACAGGAAGATGTAAAATTAAATATACCCCTAACTTTATTGTCATTGATAAATGATCCCAAATTAAACCAATCATATTAGGGATAACAGGATATCATAAAAAAGGAATCTTTGATGGATACAAAGCGAGGAAGTGTGACAGCTGCCATGGATTGTTTGAAGCTCCCCAAGAAGGGACTGTTATATCCCCAGAGCTATTTTTGTCATCCCTAGTGACATCCAGTTTACACTCGCGTTGTTCTAAATGAGCCATTGGTGTACATAAATTATTAAAAGGGATTGCTGTTGAGTTGGTTCAAATTGCTGGATCTGTTGATGACAATTTGAAATCAGAAAACTGTGGTGTTTGAAGTACTTTTAAGTTTCTTTTATTCTTTTTTGAGAACAGTGAGTATAGAGCTATCTAAATGGAGCATCTGAATGTCGTCTTTAAAATATCAGAAATTGTCTTACGTAAGAAGACTGTGGCTCGACGATTGAGCAAAAATCGTGGGAAACCGCTGCCAACAGGAGGCTTAAGTCCAGCAGTCTTTTGGCTGATGGTGACAATAATGACGAAAAAGCTTGTAGGCATTCAAAGTGTCGGAAAACCAAACATGAAACGAAAGAAGGACAAAGATCAACCAATTCTATGACAATAAAAAAATAATTGTTTTCAATCAATTCCGTATCAATATATGCTTATAGGTATCAGCACCAAAAAGTAGCTTATACCAACAAAGTTACGTATTGAATATAAAATATACACATACAAAGATATTTCATATTCAGTGCACACATGCATTAAGCAATAAACAAGACCTCAACGAGCGATTCACACCAAAAACGCAACTAAATACAAGCGAGTGAAATAATATCAAAAGATAATCTCTAATTCAACCGCTGATGGAATTACTGCATACGAGCGAATAGCTTGGCCTTCCTCCAAAAGGGAACTAAGCAAAACTTTCAAATAAAATTGGATCTTGCGAAGCAGAAGCTAAGGCTTAAAATGTCACGTCACCTGATTAATGGGTAGAAACAGGTGATGCTCAACTTAATCTTTGAGAGGATAGAAGAGGTTTTCCGAAGATAGCTTGCATCGCAATAGCGAAGTCGGTAACTTCTAAAAATGGTGTCGGAACTGTGTTATTAATTTCGCAACTGTTCTGAATAAAGTTAAATTGTAGCGTATTCTTGGAATAGTTTTCTGTAAAATCGACGTGGAAATTTTCTTGTTACGTAGGTTAGTTTGGACTTTTCGTTCGGGGGCGTAGCTTGAGATTCAACTTATGGAAACTGAGAATCTGCCTACGTTTTATATGTAGCGAAATAACTTGTAGAGTAATTTAAACTTACATTGAAAAGATATTTACATCTTTTACACTATACGAGTGGAATAGAGTGAGACGAATCCACACTGATTTTTAGAGAACTTATTAGCCTAGAAATTAGTCTCATCTCGATGAAGAAACTTATCCCTTACGTAAAGAACATAGATTCAATTTAATATACGTGGAGAAGCACAAAAACTAAGTTGTGAAAACGTTTAAACGTATATCGCTCAGTGACCAATATATCTTCTTCTTCTTCTTCTTCATCAACCCATATACGCCCACTGCTGAGCACGGGTCTCCTCTACCATTGAGAGGGGTTTAGGCCATAGTCCACCACACTGGCCTAGTGCGGGTTGGCGGACTACACACCTAAGAAATTTCTAAGGACTTTTAGGTGTGCAGGTTTCATCACGATGTTATCCTTCACCGTTAAAGCAAGTGATGATTCAGTATGAATACACACATAACTTAGAAAAGTCAGAGGTGTGTGCCTGGGGTTCGAACCCGCGACCGCCGAGATTCTCGAACGCGCGCCTAAACTTCGAGGCCATCACTGCTTACCAATGTATCAGTATTGAATTATACCTAAAGTTCAAACGATTTGTGTCCTTATTGGACGTGAAAACTCATTTATATTTTACTTATAGTCGGGTTAAGTGGATTGGATTTGAGTGTGGTGTTCTTTCCCCAAGCAAGCAGCTCATAAACGAAGGTATCTTTAGTTCATCATAAGCGCATACGGTACCGTACTGCTAGATACAATTGCTTTGGCAGCCACAATAGAAAACGTTTATGCCAGTTGACACTTTATGACCGCATTCAACTTACCATTAGCAAACATGGTCACTTCATCATACCCTAAAAATTCAATATGAATATACAAAATTCGTACTCGAGTTTCGAACTCAGTCTGAGTACTTTGGATAATTTATGTACTCGACACGGTGTAGGGAGAAAGTTATGTAAGAATTGTCGGAATTAGGTACAGGGGTCTATTCATAGAAACTCAAGGGCTCTTCGCACGAGGGCTACCAGTTAAATATAGATTTTTATTCGAGTCCATTTACGTGGGTTTATGCAACGCATTTTATATCGATGTTTTAATTAGCTTGGAAGATTTTCTGTCATCAATTATAATTTATTTACCATTGGATGTAAATTCTGTTAAGCTTTGGAGGATTTCAATAAGGGGTATTTTTAGAGTGATGTACCTGTAAAAGATCGTAACATAAAAGACATCATAAATAGGTCTCCCAAGGATTTATTTGGTGAGTCCATCGGCGTTCTTCCATAAAAGTTTGCCTAAAGAATTTCCGAATAGTAGAGAAAGACAAAGCAATCAGAAGGAATGTATATCAGATTGGGATTCACAATTCTGTTTAAAAACCACGATATGACTCCATTTAAACTCAGCTTTATATATAGAAAAGCTTAATAAATATCTCTTTAAAGTTGGTAAGAATCAAATTTCCCCTCATAAAAATTGATTTCTTTGATGTGTTTGTTTCTCTTAATTAATGACTCCTTTTATGTCTGGCGTTGAAATTAGAATTGGTAAAGGGTAGAGTGGGTAAAGTTCATGGAAATCTTAAGACGATGTCCATAATTGGGGATTTGAGTCTCATTTAGTATCGTTTCTTTTTTCATTTAAGTTTTAAGTGCTTATTTCAATAATTAGATTTCGCAGAATATATTATTAATTAAGATTTTCTATAGTAGTTTAGGTATGGACTTATAAAATGTTTTTTATAAACGACCTATTGTGGTATTAAATAGATTCGTAATATCTTAGTATTTATACATAGTCTTGCCGTTAACATATAAATGTGAATATCCTGAGGTCACAATAAAGGATTGTAAACTCGACGTAACGCTTTAGGACTTCTATCGTAGAACCGAATCAAACCGTAACTCATATTTAACTCTAAAATAAGTTAATTTTACTTATTTCGTACTCCTTTGCATTGTAACATATAGCTCCAAAATTCTAACCATCCATCCTTAAAATCCCCATTGAATTTCCTATACGCTTCCAAACAGCGTGTCTACAAAAATCACGTATCGTCTCCCTCGCGAGCACAGAATCGGCAGCCTCCAGTTTTACAGGCGATTTCTTGCCTAATGCGCCATGAAGGCAGTGATAGTCCTGCCTCTGCATTGCAGTAGGAATATATGCATGAGGTGGATACTTGTGGTCCACCGGTCAGCTGAACCCAGGCTCTGGTGTGATTTATATGAATAAATATGGCGTTTATAGGGATGTCTGGGTGTGATATTAAATGAATTTGATATGGAATAGAAATAGGTTATGTGATTCGTAAAATTGTACGTCATTTTATTTACTTTTACTCACTACGGAATGTGGAATTCCAACTTTGGATAAGCCCTTTATAAATAAGTTATAAATTTAAGCTATATGTTTCGTTTTTGATGAGGGCAGCTAACATATTAAATACTATAATAATTATACATAACTGCAATAGTTACATAGATAGTTTTGGTTCCGCATTAGTCTTTTTGACATTAAAACATCAAAGAAATTACTTTTACTTCTATTTTTTTATTTAAATTTATGCATGCAGCAGAAATGCGAATGTTGCGATGGATGAGTGGGGTGACACGAATGGACAGAGTGAGGAATGACTATGTTAGAGGAAGTTTGAAAGTAGCTCCGGTGATAGATAAGTTGAAAGGAAACCGTCTGTCGTGGTATGGTTATATTATGAGGAGGGATGAAACGTATGTTGGAAAAAAAGTGATGAGTATGAGTGTCGAAGGATGGGCTAGCAGAGGAAGGCCAAAGAAAAGATGGATGGAATGCGTGAGAGGTGATATGAAAGAGAAAGGGGTGACTGAAGACATGACGGCTGACAGAGATATTTGGAAGGAAAAAACATGCTGCGCCGACCCCAAATAGACTTGGAAAAAGGGCAAGTGGATGATGAGTATAATTTAACTTATTTACAGCCTCAAAGCGAGTAAAAAACAATTTCAAAAATTCCTTTACATAAATAGACACAAACTAATATTGTTACGCGAAAACACCTTCAAAAAAACCCTAACATCCACTTATAGTCTATTACTACGGAAAATACCTGGGGTACCGTTTCTCTACCATTTTCTATAGGCATTCGATAATAAGGGCGCTTTAATCAGTGCAGGAAACTCCACAGCTACCAGTCTATGTATTTAAAAGGTATTTTATATTATCCCGCTTCTTATCTAGGCATTTGGAAGATGTAAATAGACTATAGGTTAGGGCTGCTAAAAGAACCTACTACACTTTTCATTAGGATTATTGCAGAATAAATAAAGCCATTAAGACGCCAGATACAATTGTAATATAATATAAAAATATCGTTAATAATACTAATAGCTAAAGTGTTAAAGTGTCGTGTCAAAGTCTCAGATTATACACTAAAGAAATGATTTAAAAAATACTGAATGATGTATTCTTTCGTCGTTAAAAAACGTGAAGATTCATTCGGAATTGTTTCGAAAAGCCACAGGTGTGTGCATACTGCATAGGGTGTAAAAATTTGATTTGATTCTATCGTGCGCCTCAACCATCCTTTTAAACTTTTTAATTGTATTGTTTTAAACTAAAGAGTTATTTTTATATAATATATATATATATAGACTAAAGGACGAGTCCAAAAAATAATTTATAAACCAAAACAGAGATAATATATTCAATTTCCAGACCAAGCAGCCCTGAATGGCCGCGTTAAAACCATCGGCAACCAATTATTAAGCTACGAACAACTCTGTCTAGGTCTCTAAGGAAATTAATATATAAACTGGAGGCGTAGAAAACCGAGTTCGGGATTAGGTTAGATTCCGGGGGAGCTAGGGTAGCGACGAAATTGACATGAAAGAACTAATGAACTAGGGTTTAGTTTACTAAATTTCAATATTTTGGAATGACGAATCCAAGCAATGACTAGAAATTTTATGATGATTCTATGATTTCTTTAATATCGTGCTCATGTTAGCAATTGTAATATAAAATAATTATTTGTAGGCCGGTCAATATTGGGCTGTACTAGGAACGTAAAATCAATGTTTGTTGTCTATGAAGATAAAGTTTTATTTAAAGACCATTTGGGTCGTGGAATTCAAAGATATTTTGTATAATTCCATGTTTAACGAGAGGTTATAACAGGACACATCAAATATTGACGTCAAATAAGTGATTAAGTTTTTCTCATATAAAAGATCGATGTTATGTACATGAGGTTATGAAAGAAAGTACAAAGACAAATATGAACTTGTTTCCATTTTGTTAGTCATAGATATTTAAACTAATTTTCTCGTAGTTAACAGGATATTGCGGCATCCCTAGCCGCCCAGGATTTCTAACTGTTTTATTAATTTTACGCAAGACTAGCCCTGCTTAAATTGTAACAGTATCTTTTAATTTTAAATTATTTCTTTAAATTCAAAGTCTACACGAAGATCCCGATCTAAAATCCCTTTGTCTCTGATTACAGCGGTTTTTAGACCAAGATTTCTTTCTTAAAAAGTAACGTAAGACTTAGTTATTTCCTACCAACTGCGCTCTCTTTGACATCAAGTTCATTTGCGCTAGTATTTTTGAGCCATTCTAATGTAAAAGGAGAGTTTGTAGAATAATTCTGAAAAATCTCAGTTTCTAGTTCTGCGAAATTTGAGAATTAATTCTGGTATATTTTATTTCTTTTTATATGTCACATATTTGTAGACGGAGCATAGGCCAAATTGAGTGCTTGTTGTCGAAAAAATAATAGGAATATATCTCTCGAATTTGATTTCAAATTGGGAAACTTGGTGCACCAATGTAGGTTTATTAATCACAATTATAACAATAACAATATTTTTAGTATCTTTGGTCGTGAGCAAGATCATACGGTTCATAAATTAGAGGCTTATAATATTAATTAGTGGTTGAATTGCTATAAAGCTCAGTTTAGCTAATTAATAGGTATCAGTCTAATCAGTTTATTTAGATGCTATGGACTTTACGATTTATATATGATCATAACCCATATGTCTTCCTATCTCTTCTCATCTACCGCATGGATAGACCTAAAAACCTCGAACTGGACTCTATTCTACCTCCAGTCTTTAACTCCAGTCTTCCACTTAAATCAAAGCCTAAAATTCTTCAAACCCCAAGTGAAACGGACCAAGAATCAAGGCCACCCAAATATTCCCGCACTTAAGTTTCACCCAATCTTAACGTTCATAATTTATTCATTAACACTCCGGTCGGGCGCGAGGGTATAATTAATTTGAGAGCTTCCTACTATCCTACTTAATTTGGCTTACACTATTCGAAATGTTCTTTGAAATACCCTCTGTGAAACAATGGTTACGGTCTGCAGGTTTCCATAAGATTCGATACCACTGCGTAATGCGGCCACAATTATGGACGATCGTATTTTGTATCTACAAATGGAGATTTATTAATTGTTTTACTATGTCGATTGTCAATTTTAAAATAAAATATTTTTATTTATTAAAATTAAAAACAGATAATTTGTATGATGTAAAAAGAAAAATTAAGCAAAAATTAAAAGAAGTAAGGTATAAAGGGTAAAGGCATTGACAACTAATATTCTTGGAGTGGATGTTGTATGTAATTTTCTATTTAAACAAACAAACACAGACACACACATATCCTCAAAAGGAAAAGCATCTGCTTTTCTGCTTCCAAGTTGCACCTGTATCCCACATCAATTTTTTCAAACTCTTTTTGAAAATTTTCTAATTTCTATATCCTCTAAATTGTACAACCCACACTTGTTCCAAAACCAAAGGAAAATAAAAAAAGGCAAAAAATATTTTGCCAATACTAATTTCGATCACAAGTACTGGGACTGATGTCAGTATCAAGCGCAATAATCTGCATTCTTATTCAATATCTAACCAGTAATCGTTAAAGGAAATAGTAAGTAAGATTCCAACATTTTACCAGGACTCCAGCATCTCAGCGGAGATTTAAAAAGTCTAAACGCAAACACGTATTTCATTTTAAAAATACAGCGACTTTGTACGAAACAGTTTCAATACTTAAAATCTTCAGCTTGATGTATACGTATCTTGGCATTCCTTTGGGAGGCGTCACAAAGGAATGCTGGATCTGACATCGTGTGTCCTTTTCACTCGTTAGCAAATCGTTTATGGGGGAGTGAGAGGTGAAATTCCTTACGAAAACTATGAGTCTTACAAAATAACGGTACTATTTGTTCTCGAAAGATATTTGTTTTATTCATCACTCATCACCCCATATACTCATACGTCCCAATGCTGGGCACGGGCCTCCTCTATCATTGAGAGGGTTTAGGCCTTAGTCCACCATGCAGGCCATGGGCGGGTGCTTACCTAGAAATTCCTAAGAACTTTTGGGTGCGCAGGTTTCATCAAGATGTTTTTCTTCACCGTTAAAGCAGGTGACAATTCATTGTGAATATACATATAACTTCGAAAAATTAGAGGAGTGTGCATGGGGTTCTTAAAAGCCACTTTACTTTTATATAGTTTTGTTTAGTTTAGTTAAATCAATCTAATTCAAAGCATATTAGTTATTGACAGCTAGTAGTATTACAAGAAGAGGGTAATTTCTATCACCGGATTATATATAGTCATATTCATTATATAAACTTTGGAAATTTTAATTAATTAAAATGGACTGCAAATATTGAACATGTTTTAGTAGGCCACAAGTTCAATATTGGGGTTTGCAGTTAATATATAGCGATAATCGCGGTTTGGCGCTTATTACAGAGTGAATTTGACGCGTTTCATTCAGTTGGCCTTTATTTATTTAGCTATGCTAACACATATATGTATGTTTGTGTATTTTGGTGACCAAAAATAGCATTTGCAAATATAAATTTAGTCAGTACTACATACAATAGCTTTGGTAACTTTAGCCTGTCAGAATCTATTAAGTAAATTTTGCATGCATAATACACCTTTTTTTTTTTTTTTTTTTGCTATCGAGGGGAAAGCTGTTTATGGCTCTACTTCCCGCCAGCCCGGGGGCGGTGGGGGGCGGGAAGCGTATGTCGGGGTCACCGGTCTTCCAGCCCGGCGCGCGGCGACGTCAGGTCCGCGCAGGTGTAAGTGCCGGGCTGGGTCCCTAACAAAATCCCTAAACCGGCATACCGACCAAAACCCCCCGGTGGCCATCACCGCGCCGAGTGGGGCGACCACGGAACGTGAGCGAGAAGCGCCCACCGTTATACCGCAGTCGCCCGGTGCGCCTCCGGAACGTAAACGTCCCGGCCTTCACGAATTTGAAGGGGGCGCAGTTGCACCCCCACTATCTTGATTTGGGCGCCCTGGTTGTGAATGGGCGCCCGCGACGTACACGGGCCACAGTGCCGCCGCCCCGCTCGGGGTCACTTTCAGTGAGGACGCGCCGCCCCCGCAGCGCGCCCAGCGACCCCAAGGGCCCCTTTGAGTCGCCTCTTACGACAGGCAGGGGATACCGTGGTGAGATTCTAACGCCCCTTTGCCACAGGGCAGATGCATAATACACCTAAGTCTTTGTTTTCAATCATCATCTTCATCAACTTCCTTATTACCTAGTTTATGTCCCATTGTTGGGCACGGGTGTTTTCTACTATCGTTATCATCATGATGCATCAGCCAGTCTATGTCCCACTGTTGGGCACGGGTGTTTTCTACCACGTTAGCTTATAATAATAAAAGTCACATGATGCGACGTAAGAAATACTTAAATCCTTAAAATTTAATATCGAGTTTGATTCGAGATTATCAACAGTTTCCAATCGAGAATCGATAGTATCGAACAGATATCCACTTTACTCTATCCCTTATAAACTGGTGCAACAGAAATTGCCAGTCTTCGGAAATATACTATGATTTATTCATACAACCTTTATATACAGTTAAGTCGCGTTTGTATTTTATTCCTCGAATTTCCAACGTTGAAAATTTATGGAATAAGTTTTAGAAGTAAACGAACAATCTTTATGCTCTTCGGAAGAGTTAACTAATTTCAAGTTGATAATTGCAATCAAAAGACAATGTTGGTTCTTGTTCGTGGAATCGAATTTATGAAATCGATGTCTATTATTGGTCCTTTTATATTAAAAGGAATACTACTAAGGCCATTTGAACCAAGTAATTTATTTGACAAGGGTGTACCAACTTGTAAACAATGCTAAGATAGGATGAAATCATTTAAAAAGTATGCCTGAAAGTATTAATGGCCTCGTGGTATTAACGCGCGGCCGAGAATTTCGCTGGTTGTGGGTTCAAACCCCAAAAGCACAGCTCTGACTTTATGAATTGACGATGAAAGAAAACATCGCGATAAACCCTGCATAGCTAAATGCTTTTAGAAATTTCATAGGTGTGTAATCCGCTAATTCGCAATAAGTCAGTGTGATGGACCAAGATCTGAACCCTCTCAATAGTACCTACTGCAGGCCTTTGCCTAGCAGATGATGATATGTCTAAAACTTGGGTACAAACAAAATAGATTATTGTACTTTATGACGTTGACATTAATTTCAAAATTCCATTGTTTCAGATAAACAATGACATTACAAGAACACGAGAGCAAGATTAAAACAAACACAATTTGAAAAATGAAAACGCAAGAATTAAATGAAATATGGAGCCTTTGAAATGAGCGAAGTAATGACACATGAAGAAGACAGTATGGCACTGGAGAATAAAGATGATAATAAAAGCTTTAGAGTAGACGCAGTTGGAGTACTGGATGATTATCTTAATGATGCGAAATGTATTGTTGAGGAGACTTATAAAACGTCTACTGAGGAATCGAGTGAAACTAATCAAAGACGATTAACAAGTAGGAGTGTGAATCCATTGTTCCTTTTGTTGAGGATAACTGTGAATTTAACTTTGTTAATGAAGCGATGGAGTTTGTTTTATATTTTGATTTGTTGCGTCAGTGCGTTTGGGGAGCAGCGCTTCGCGATAGAGCCACAGGATCAGGTAAGTTGTCTTTATTGTTCTTGTTTAAAGTAACTTTTGTCGAATTGTTAAGTTAAAGGAGGGCCGCAGAAAATTTTCTTCAATTGTCAGTTATAACAATATCTTGAATAAATAAATGCATTGAAGAGTCAAATAGAGCTATGACCTCACTCTAAGATATTGACAGTGTCGTGGGTATAAAAAAAACGAGACAACAAACAAACCCGAAAAAAAATTGGCGATTACGCAAACATTTGTTTCGGATCGAGCATAGAACCCACAGCCTGTCCTTTTGCAACCTGCTGTTTATCCAATGCGCCACGTGATAACCCCACCCACTACTTAAGCGCAAAATTCAATAAAAAATAAATCTCTGTTGCCATTTAACGTACACAGTTATCCCGACCAAAAGGCCATTTAACTAAACCGTATCACTCATCCGATTATAACCGTTGAAATATTCAAAAGCGAATTAATTCTGTCTCCATTATCGAGGTTGCTGTTTAAACAAATGATATTATTGGACAAACAAATTTCCTCGCGGAACTAAGTTAATTCGATGTGCCCGGGATTGTATTGTGTGCTTGGTTATAATAAATTATAGAATCTATTTTTAGCGTTCCGTATATCCGAATACAAAAACAGAACCAGTGTAGGATTATTCGTGTGTCCGTCTGTCTGTCGCTTACAACCAATTATCTCGGAATCTATTAGACCGAATAATTTGATATTTGGTAATCTTAAATTTTGGTATTGGTATTTTGAATTTGAATTAGAAATTAATTTTTGGCTCTACTTTTCACTATAATTATAGAGTTTTATGTCCACATTCTCAGACTGTGATATTTCTAAGTACTTTCTAATGGAAAATTCTAACATCATGCTCCTGTGTGAGTGATCCTTTCCATCAGCGACACATCGCACTTTAGGTCCCTTTTAGTTATTTATAAAAATTATCATATAGATATTTACAAATTGTCATTGTCTTTTTATATGACGGTCAAACCTCATAGTTCAATATTTTGTCTCCCGCTCTACTGAGAAGGAACGTGGACCACTCTTTGTTTCCAACCCATCTTTTTTATTATTTTTGATTAATTTCGTTTTAGGATCATGAAAAAATAGGTTTACTTAGCTGTGCTGAGCTTCAGTGCTTGGCGTCAATACTAATATGTTGATCCTGGAGCACAGAAGTTACAGTGTATGGTGGGGTAGAGCTAAAAAAAATATTTTACTACGACCCGTTTATATTCGTTTGAAATCCTATCATTTCCTGAGTCAGCAGTGTGAAATATCCTAAAAACATTCCTACAGATATCACTAGACAAGCGTCTAAAGTTTTTACGAGGAATGAGGGTAGTTCTCAAAGCGCTGGATATTACAGCGTCGAGATTGAACGCGACATTGGTGCTTCCGTTTTCAAACGATTGTCGTGGACCGACTTTGTCGTGAAAGATTTCCCCTTTACAGCTTATTTGGGTTTGATTGAATCTGTGATACACGATTTCAGACACGATTTTAAATTACACTATCAATTGTTGCCAAAAGATTTTCGTAGAACAAACCAAATTCAATAATGTTTCGATAGTCTACATGTTTCTACCCCACACTAAGAGACATGTTTTTTATCGTGGGTATCAGAGAGTACGAGAGCCTTTTTGGTCCGAAATTCAACTGAAATCACCTGAAACAATTAGTTGTGGATCACACAATCAATAGCCTTTGTGCAGAGATAGAACCCTAGGCCTCTTTTTCACAAGTTGGTATCTACCCAATTGTACCACGGGGCTGTCAATAACATCCTCTTAATTATAACTAGATTGTTTACTACCAGTAATTAATTAATTACGGCATACTTTTACACAGAAAATAAGATTTTAAATTGAAAAATTATCAGTGGCAACACGTCAAAGGTACCCAAAAAACAACAACAATACTTGGAACTTTAATCATAGTCAGAGTAAAAAAAGCAGATGCATTTCTCTTTAGCAATACAGGCGAAAATGTATATGTACAATAAATAATGTGCGCTTCGGTTACATCCCTGCATTCACGCTAACCGAACTCATCAAAATTTTCATTGGCTGCATTATATTAATCGGATTTGTCTGAATCGATGCATTATTCACTTTCCATACCGTATTCCCCTTTTAGCTCGTATAATATCCATAAATATCTATTAAACGTGTAAAATATGGAGGTTTTCAAATGAAAACCTTTTGTTTTATGGTAATCTTTTGTGGTTGTTTGCGTGATATAGCGTTTGCGTAATAGTTTTTTCGAGGAAAAGTAATTCGAAACGTTTTTATATGTCGTGTTGTTTTCGATGGATATTTAAATATCGTATGAAAGTCAAAGTAACCAAAATCCATTCAGAAAAAATCCCTCGGCAGTCACATTCGCGGAATGAAACAAATCACAGGTATACATGACAACACTGTAACGCAGTTGGCTAGACACCAGCTTGCGAAACGAGCGGCCGTGAGTTCGATCGCCGAGCCGAGACAAATGTTTGTTTCCGGCCTGGGTGCTTGTGAGACCAAAGTGTCTCACATAGATTCGGATACCCATGACACAAGACTCGTATCTTAATGTCGGGTTAGGACTATACTATGTGTGCGACTGTTGGGTGTATTTATTATATCTGTCCCAAAAATAAGGTATAAATTTTAAACGCCTGTTAAAGTCAAAGTCAAAATCAAATCTTCTTTATTCAAAAATACTTTTAAAAGTATTTTTAAATCGTCATTTTAAAACTATTTTTAATACTATTTTTTAAAACTATATGTCCGTCTTCGGTCGTCTATGTATGTCTACGGCATCGAAGCTCTTAAAAGAAAAGAATGAATTGTAAGCAGTTATGGTTATATTATTATAGTTTACCAACGCGTACAAAGCCAGTGTGGTGGACAAAGGCCTAAATTGTCTCAATTGTAGAGGAGGCCCGTGCTCAGCAATTAGATGAGTGTACCGTGTATGGGCTTGTGATAATGGTTATAGTTAAGACAGTAGTTTGAATTAACTATATGATTGTCTCAGAGTCCCATCAGACTAAGAAATGACCCTACTAAGATTAGTAGGCATGGTAGCATAGATCTGCTAACCCCAAATATACAGAGTCCATATTCCTGTAATAATGCTAATAATTCTTGAAAGCCTGTCAAAAAACATCGTCGACTTCCAAGGAATTTTTAATATCACAAATATTAGATTCAAGCCTTTTTTCCCCGCCTGCGGGAAGAGTAATAACGTAGTATGCAAAGATTTTCGGGATGTGTTTGATTTATGAATGCCTAAAGCAGTTTACCTAAAAGCCTGGATATTGATTCACAGCGAAATATTTTGTTACGTTTGAACAGGGAATTTCCTGTGAAATAGTATTTGCATGTTTGGATTAACTTCTCTGGGGATTGCGACCTTTTTGGATGGAATATATTTCAAATTTGGAATATATTTATAAAAGGTTTTTTTTTTCATATTAACAAGTAAAAATAGGTCCAAAACTTCCTCCACGTGCCTGTAAGTCTAACGATAAATGAACCTAGTGGCGATACTTCTATAGAAGCTCAAAAGCCCAGTTAGCCGGAAAATTCCAAATGATAATCTTTATTACTGAAGATGTCCTGAAAAAAAAATGAAATAACAATGTAGACTCGAGAATCGAACCCAGTCGAAGTCTCATGGTCGAATTGCACGAACCTATCTTAGAGACCAGATGGGCTGCCTTTTTTTTTAAATTCATCAGCACTATCATCAGCCCATATACCTTTCATTGGGCACAGGTCTGTTCTACAACTCATAAATTTAAAGCCTTAGTCCACCATGTCGGCATAATGCGGATTAAATCCACGATCCACGAAGGTGAAGTAATTCCATCACCTTCAGCAATTTGCTTTCAAAACCATAATTTAACCATACATTTTTTCTGATGCAGAGTGCAGTCATAGGATCAAGGGTGACACTCCCTTGCAGAGTAGAGAACAAGGCAGGACAGCTTCAGTGGACTAAAGACGACTTCGGTCTCGGAACGCATCGGCAACTCGCAGGCTATGAGAGATACAGGATGATTGGCAGTGATGAAGAAGGTATGTATAGTGTTATTATTGGTTAAATGGATAACCTGAGGTTTTACGGTATTAGAGAGGTCTTAAAGATTACGAGAGATATAGAGTAGACTCTCCTTTATGGATGAGTTGAGTGGTTTTTTAGTTTGTTATACTGGTAAACATATCAGTTATTGCATACCTATGCAACATTGATCCTCGCCCATCTTAGCCGAAAATCTTCTTAGTATCATATTAAAGTCTTTTGTGGTCGATTGAGATTATTACAGTACGTGGTCTCTACGTAAAAATCTGAAAATTTTAAAAATTATTACTCGGCAAAATTCAAGCGTAATATTCATACTTCAAGCACTAAGAGTAAAGATGTCGGTCAATGAATCCCTTTGTATTTTTAACTTTCTTTCTTATCAAAAACCTATCAACAAACACTTTACAAAACATTACGCAATTGTCTTTTCCAGTGAAATCTATTTGTTCTGGCTTTCCCACAACGCAAGCAGTCATTTTACTGCATAAAACAATCTTCCCATCCTAAAAATATATGCATCTGAACATCCATAAACAAGTGGGGGTAGAAAGACGTCCAGTCTAAATAAAGGCGCGATCGATGCATGTATGGATAGGAATGCAGTCTAACTGAATATATCGAATAAACATTTAAGGACTAGGCATGTTTATGCGAACCATACTCTAGCGAAGATATGTAGGCATTCTCTTTAATGAACCCTTATTACCGTGGAATAGAAGGCATGTTAGGTAGTGTTTGATATAATTAAAAGAATTGTGAGAGTCTCTATATAAAGAGAAGCGGGAAAACAAATGGCAAATAAGAAAATACGGCTTCGCCTTAATAATATTAATGTAATATCAATTATTAATATTTTAAATGAGGAAGGTAGTTTTTTGTAACGCTCTTACGGACTTTTAAATACATTTTCATATCTAAGGAGACCGACGTTAATGCGTTAGTTAATGTTTGTCAGCGGCTCTATAAGATATTCCTACTCGTCCAATTTTTTCCTTATTCCGGGTTCAGTCTGCGTATATGCGGAACTATATGGCTAGCATAATTATGCCTATTAGTAGGGGATTATTTTAGTATAATCTTGTTATCAATTTGAGGGTCTCAAATTTGCATTGGCACTGTAATATATAAACTCTATTTATAGTATAACATGTATTTTGTTTATGCGATAGGAAGCAAAGGAGCTAGTTAGTCACCTGATATTAAGTAGTCAATAACGCATATGAACACCCACAGAGGAACCCACAGGTCCTATGTGTGGAATCATCGGTGTGTTGCTTACTTTTGAAATAAATGTGGTATTTTCTTAAAGGCCGTAAGACGTATAGGGTTGCATATTATGTGGCCGAGTGAAGCTGATTCCAATATAATGTTGCGCGGGAAAGAACACTCTGTAACATGCCATATTTTTTGTCTACTAGGACATAGGACTAAGGTCTTATTTTTTTACCAATTTTATATTGGCTGATCTAGGTAATCATCATCATCAGCCCTTTTTCGTTTATCGCTGAATCTTCACCCTTCATGATTTAGTTATAAACGCAAATTCACTTCACATTGACCCATATAAATTTTCCCTACGAAAGCGTGCTAAGCTTTAGTCCATGAGATTTATTGTGCAGTACATTGCGTGTTTTGTTGCAGGTGATTACTCATTGGACATACGGGAGGTGACGTTGGACGACGACGCGATGTATCAATGCCAAGTCAGCTCGGGACCGAGAGGTAAGCGATAGCATTATTTGAAAAAGGATATTCATGTTTTATGACGTCATAATTTAATTGTGGAATACTGGCGATATTATTTATCAAATACAGTTAATTCACGGTTTGTTTAAACATTTAACACTGTTATAAGATACATATACAGAGAACAGAGAAAAGTGACGGGTAGTTGATAGATAAGGGTTCGGGATGATTAGCGGCTATTTTGCAAGGTAATTGTCTACAGACCGTAAGTTACTTTAACCTATTATACCTTCACCTATTTTAGCCTCATCATCAGCCCATATACGTCCCACAGTAGTACACTGAACTGAGGGTTTAGTTTTAGTCTACCACGCTGGTCTCTTAATGGTTGACGAACTGCACTCCTAAGGAATTTCTAAGAAATTTTAAGTGTGCAGGTTTTCTTCACCGTTAAAGTACATGATAAATAAATGTGTTTTTACACATAACTTCAGAAAGTCAAAGATGTTTAAGGTTCAACCCATGACCGCCGAGATTCTCGCCTGTCTAAACCGCGACTCCAATAGTACTTATAACTTAAACCCAAGATAAATTTCACCAGGAGCCGAACTCGAGGCATCCCAAACAGTATTATAGCGAACTATAAAACAGTCATTAATATAAACTCACGCCGCAAGATTTCACAGTACATTTCTCAACGAACAAACACACTGGTCTTGTCTAACACTAGTTTATTCCTTTGAGTCGAGCCAGCTTTGTGCGGGCGGACGCCCCGAGGGTTACGAGAACTTCGAAATGTTTGATGCGGCTTTGATATACATTGCGCGTTTAGTATCTAATCATTATCTATACACGTTCTGTTGGGCCTCCTCTACAAATGACGGGGTTTAGGCATTAATATCTAAACCAAAATCAATAAATAATTAAGAAATACATCTCTGGTTTGATTGTTTTATCTGGAATGATAAAATAAACCCATCATAACATCTATCAGTGAGTCCACCAGAATTACACCAAAACAAAAAAAATTGTTTTCAACTGTAGAGAATTCTTGTGCACAGCTGTGGGACCAATCAGAGCTGGTTATGATGAAGACACACAAAAAACTTCGCTAAGTCTGTAACTACACGTTCTTTCCCTAACAATACTGATATAAAATCATTACTAAAATATCAAATCTATAGCAAAAGCCATATCCGCGCCCTCCGACATCCATGTAAGCCATAAATGGCATTTCTCTTTATTTAGCTTCAGCCATATTGGGCTCAGCGCGCCGTTGATTGAAGAGACACGTTCTGTCGCGTCTCGGAACACCGAATGTTGGTTTGACAATATCGGAATTACTGAAACGCTCTCCTGGTTTCTCGGTACAAATATGAGCCGATCTAGAGGGATTTTGAGGGTTAATTTTCCTTTTTTTTATTGTCTGTAAGCCTACTTGTTACTAGTCATACTTTAAATTGATGAGAAGTCAATTTTGGTGATTTAAATAAATTATGTTTTAAATTTCAAAATTTTTCCCTCATGTCGCGGCTCACGTATATCTAGATCGCTCAGATCTAGACGTTTCGTGTTTGATTCCCAAGTCGTGCTGTGTCATTGGGTTTCTATTATAATTTTTTTAAAGGTACGGAATCTAGAAACCTGCTTGAAAAACAGCAACAGGCTGTAACTCTATGACGTAGAACTGATACACACCTGGCCAATTGTGTCAAAAAATTTACCGCTGGAATACTGGTGTCAGATTATTTATATATGATCATTATTATCAGCCCATCCATATACGTTGCACCGCCACAACGTTCCTCCTCTTCATCTGAGACTGTTTAGACTTAAATCTACCATGCTGGTCTAGTGCGGATTCGCGGACTATACAAACAAATCCTAGGAACTTTTACGAGTGCGGATACCTCACGATGTGTCCCCTTATTCCTCTCAGCTGTTCCTAAATACTTGATGCTGGTTCCAAGGCTTAGAAATTGCAGCGTGGTTGAGTAATTATCTATATTTAGTTTTGTCGTAGGTTGAGGCTTAGGCTTGAAGAGTTGAAGAACCCTTGGTGTTCTTACGTTTTACTTTTGTTGCAAGAAATATGTCTGCCCACTGTTGAGCACGGGTCTCCTCTACCATTGAGAGGGTTTAAGCCATAGTCCACCACGCTGGCCTAGTGCGGGTTGGCGGACTACACACCTAAGGAATTCCTAAGAACTCTTAGTGTGCAGGTTTTATCACGATGTTTTCCTTCACCGTTAAAGCAAGTGATAATTCAATATGAATACACACATGACTTCGAAAAGTCAGAGGTGTGTGCCTGGGGTTCGAACCCGCGATCGCCGAGATTCTCGACCGCGCGCCCAAACCTCGAGGCCATCACTGCATCTGTGGGTGGTTTAAAACATAAAGTCTTTATAGTGATCTCTAACACTTCTATTTCGCTGCATAAAATATTCTAAAAATATATTATACGGAAGCTTTTATGGAGGGCTGGAAAAAAGTAGTTTTTGACGGTAAAAATGACTTGAGTTTTATTTACCTACCGAGACAAACGTTTCTATGACCATCCATACTAATATTAATAATCCAAAAGTATCACTGTTTGTTACGCTTTTACGCTCAAATCACAAGACCGATTAAAATGTTTTTGGTATACATACACGATCATACCAACGAGAATAGACTAATGAAAAGGAAAATATTATAATCTTTTAATTTTCTTTTATGATTAAAAGGGATACTTAAAATTCACACGGAGGATTAAGTCCTGGAATATAGCTTTAAGCTCGGGGCAAAAGCGCTTAACAAAAACTAATGAGAGGCCATTAGCATTGTGATTCTTGGAAACATTTTGTTCTACTCATGTTAATTTCAAGTTATATGAAGCGTCAACATTTATTAAGCTGTATTTGACGCAGTTTATTATTATGAACAAGAGACTGGCTAATCTCACGGGACAAGTATCGATGCCGAACTAGAGGTCCCGGGTTCGCTTCCCAGGTAGTTTTATTTCGTTTTACTATCAGGAAATTCTCAGTAGCAGCACTGGGTCCGAAAATGTGCTCGAACGGTAATAGGGGGACTATTTCACGGGACTGATACGCACCTGAAATGTGGGTGCGGAAATGCGCCTCTGCCTACCCCTTCGGGAAATACGGGCTCAAGATTATGTATTTTCATTACCTATATATATTTAAGACTGAGTATATATGTATACATAAATATTCCATCATGCCTAGTTGTCTGAAAGAAATCGCTTTTGGTGGTAAGACCGCCGTTCGTCCACAGTTTTATAAAGTGATTCTTGTATTTCTTTCTTTAAATTGCGTACAATAATATTTATCTGTCTCGGTACTCGTCCTTCAAAAAATCTTGCGAAATTCTTTAATAGCCTTAGCGTTTCTATACCGCAGTCTATTTGTAATGGTAGTTAATATTCCTCAGAACGTCTAAACAGAACGTTCCATTATTCGTGTAGCCACGGATATATCCATTAGTGATTGTTTTTTGTTTGCTTAACTTTACTGCGGTGTGGCAAACATGTGCGGCGCGCCACGTTGAATGACTATAGGGTTGGTAGGACTTTGGATATTTTTGTACATAATTGAATAAATAATAAATAAATACACCCAACAGTCACATACATAGACCTGACCCCACACTAAGATACGAGTCTTGTGTTGTGGGTATCAGAAACTATGAGAGACTTTTCGGTCTCACAAACACCCAGACCCGAAACAAATATTTGTGGATCACACAAACATTTGTCTCGGTGCGGGTTTCCAACCCGCGGCCGCTTGTTTCGCAAGCAGGTGTCTAGCCAACTGCATCACGGGGCTGTCATATTATAAACTAAATTCGAAGTCTGAATGCCGCATGGTCTAGCGGTACAAGTATGTGCCGTGCGATCTGGAGATTCTGGATTTGATTCCCGAGTCAGGCATAATGAATTTTATAATTAGGAAATTCTCAGTAGCAGCACGGAGTCTGGATTTGTACCAGAAAAATGGCTCGCCCCCTATTAAATGGGACGGATATATACCTGTCGAAATGTGGGTGCATTAATGCGTCTCTGGCTACCCCTTAGGAGAATAAAGACGTGAGGTTATGTATGTATGTATTATTATAACCGCTATATGTAGGGAATCTGCTGGATGAAAGCCGCTTCCGACAGAGCCCTTTGGAACTCCTATGTTCAGCAGTGGAGTCTTTTGGCTGATGATTATGAGAAATAATGAAATGATGGCCTCGATGTTTAGGCGCATTTCGAGTAAAAGAAAGCTCGGAATACGCCTCTGAATTTTCGCAATGATTTAATGTTAAAAATGAAACATATTTTTACAATAAATACGTCGTGATGGAACCTCTACACTTAAACAGTTCTTATGAATTTCTTAGGTGTGTAGTCCGCCAATTGGTGTCAGATCAAAGTCAAATATCAAAATACTTATCCTTATATATCCTTACCTTATCGATTCTTCAACATTTATAATTATTTCTCTTCTACCTACATACGTTATAAAAATAGCTAGCTAGCTATACGCTATAAAAATATTATAACAAAATTAATTACGAGCCAGCCCTACGCTCACTTACCCCTAATTAAAGCAGGGCTAAAAATGTCGCGGCTACGTGTGGCCGATCGCTTAGAAAAATATTATTGTTTGTTTCGTATATAAACTGAGACTGAAATATGTCAACTAAATGGTCCCTTATTCACTGAAACTAAAATATAGGTTTTGGGGTCTCCCTTTTGTCTTTATTACCCACCTAAGAAATTCCTAAAGACTTTTAGGTGTGCAAGTTTGTTGTTGTTTTCTTACACCGTTAAAGCAAGTGATAATTTATTGTGAATACAAACATATCTTTTAAAAGTTAGAGGTTTGAAGCCGTGATCGTCGATATTCTCTCCGTGAGCCTTAAACCTTGAGGCCTTACTGCTTACGTATAATCTTTGAGTCCCCTTAAATATGACCGACAGAAAATACCTATGGCATTAAGCACAACTTTATAAGTTATGATATGTACCTACTTAAGGAATCAAATTAATAAAACGCTATTTAAGTTGGTAGGTATAAAGTCAAAGTCAAATCTCCTTTATTCATATAGACTTTTACAAGCTCTTTTGAATCGTCATTTTTTTATGCTATTTTGTTTAAAACTAGTGCCGCTTCGAAACGTGTTATCGCTGTGGAGAAGAAACGGCAAGAAACTCCCTCAGCAACACGATATGTCACTTTTTTTTTAATATTTTTTTTTAATATTGTTTTAAACATATTTTTTTTCATAATTGTTTACTTTTTAGCTACGATAGGTATATGAATTTGTATGTAATGACGTGTTAATTATTTTTACTAATGTACCTATAACTATATTGCCTGAGTACAGAAATTGGTAGACCATTTTAAACATAAGTCTTACATTAGCATGAGAGTATCACTCACCTACCCCAAGAAAGTAAAAAGAAGCCACTAAAAATGCAATATCCAAGGAATCCGTACGAGTGGGCGAAATAACTTAACAGGGGCCAAATCATTGAATATTTACCTACATTACAAGGTCTTCCAATTTGTTTTGGAAGATTGAGTGGTTTAGGTGCGGTGATTTGGGTTATTATTTTCAAATAAGGCATATTCCTGTAGCCAATACTCAAGTAATAAGTCCCCAATGTGGCAATAGATACTTGAAAGTGTAGAATATAAAATTATATACTATTAGTTGTAATCAAGCAGTGATGGCCTCGAGGTTTGGGCGCGCGGTCGAGAATCTCGACGGTCGCGGGTTCGAACCCCAGGTACACACCTCTGACTTTTCGAAGTTATGTGTGTATTCACATTGAATCATCACTTGCTTTAACGGTGAAGGAAAACATCGTGATGAAACCTGCACACCTAACAATTCTTAGGAATTTGTTAGGTGTGTAGTCCGCCAACCCGCACTAGGCCAGCGTGGCGGACTATGGCCTAAACCCTGTCAATGGTAGAGGAGACCCGTGCTCAGCAGTGGGCGTATATGGGTTGATGAAGAAGATATCTAAGATATTCCTAAGAAGTTATAAGTGTACTTAATCTCAGTTGTAGAGATGATCGTACTTTACTACTAGTTCCGCATTAACTGTGTCTCCTTTCTGACGTCAAAATTTATTAATAATCGCCTTTGCAAGTCAATGTATAAGATCAAAAACTAGGTCATCGAAAATGTTTCTTACAATCATCACTATCACGATTATTAACATCACGTAACTGCTAGTTTGTATGACGAAGTTGCTCCATCAGTTAATTGTGTTCTAGACTTGGTTGTCGCCAAACAGCGGTCGGTCAGCAGAGTAAAGAAAACGCCACTTTTCCCGCGCTCCGGTCAAAGGCAAACACACCCGCAAATTGTTCGACCGCAACAGCTTTGTTCGGGCTGCGGGTGTGGACCAAGATGTAGGGAGTTGCGGGTTAAATTACGTTTTTATCATCTTCATCACTTTTCCTTGACAGCTTTGTAGCCAGTTGGATAGACACCAGCTCTGAAACGAGAAGCCGAAAGTTCGATCTTGCATGGAGACAATACGATCCGCTCAATACTATAAAAAAAAAAGGTTTTTCCTTCCTTGCACAACATGTCTATTGGATCTTCAAGCAAATGCCGTTTATTTTCCTTAAGAGCCGGTAACATACCCATGATTCCCCTGGTATTATTCGCTGGTATATTTCGTTGTCATAATAATAAATGTTTTTAAACTAAGAGGGCAACTAATCAAATCAGAAAAATCTACTAAAAATTTACTTAATACTAAACCATCTTGGATCTGAACATTCTTCCAATAAAAATGGCAGTGATGATTCTATATAAGCAAAACTCATCATGACTATTATCGCGTTCCTCCCACAGCTTGTTCCTTACAAAACTACAGCCGAATTTAAACAGGCGGCGTGGTGAGTTAAACGACGTAAAGTTGGACAATTTCGTAGCTCACTGGCACTATTGTTTGCCCACTTGCCCTTTCTAGCTTTAAAAAGGCACTGTTAATTTATTTTGCACTCGGCTTTGTCGACTTTCCGACGGAACGGACAAAAGGCCCCCGACACACGTTGTTTGTTATCAAACAACGTTAATTTACGTAATTGAATTGTTAATTTGTTTTTTCGCTCGTCGACGGCCCAATATGGCGGATGATGTTATTACATCGGCTTGTCAGGAGTCAGTAATAAACTAAATTGAAGTGACGGAATATGAAAAATTGGGGATGTTTGAGACTGAAATTATTTTTTTGAGGATCTTTTCCATTTTTTGCTTGAGTGTTTTTGTCTTCTTAAAACTGAAACTGAACCTGGCCTCTTTTTTCTGTATTGTATCTTAACATTGAAACTTGGACTGGAGACCGCGTTTAGGTAGACGTAGTGTGGGACGTCGTGCAGCACGATGGTGGACGATTTGAGAAAGGTGGCGGGTAACGGATGGATGAGGGCTGCTCAGGACCGGGATGGTTGGCGCTTTCTTAGGGAGGCCTACGTTCAGCAGTGGACGGCGACAGGCTGAGTATATATTGAAACTTAGTTTGAAAATTACTTACAGTTATTACTAGCTGATTTCCTTCCAATCTTTAGTATTAAAACCACGTTCTCAGATTTCTGCTGTACCGATCCCATTGCCTATAACAAAAGGCAACTAGATCGATTTACTCCTAGCCTTTCTAAGACTATTGTCTTCGGGATGACGTAAGTAAGACACAAAAGCATGCATCACAAGCAAGTTGGGTGATGAAGGTATTAGCTAGCTCCAGCGTCTTTACCTTGCGAAATTGCATTGGGGATATTGCTGTCTAAACCAATCCCGTTGATAATATGATATTGAATATTGAAATGGCTTTGTTACCAATAAATCTAATTGAAAGGGGCTACTTTCTAATTTTTCATACTAATCTGCTGCTGAAGTAGTGATGGCCTCGAGGTTTAGGCGAGTGATTGAGAATCTCGGCTGTCGCCGGTTCAAATCCTAGGTGCCTCTGACTTCTCAAAGTTATGTGTATATTTACAAATAATCATCACTGGCTTCAACTGTGAAGGAAGACTTTACATTACTGATAACTTATAAGTATTATTAACTACATATGTAAGTTCTTACACAATATTCTTTTTTATGATACCAGTCATAATAAATTTTAGTCTTATTAATTTGCGCATTTTATACAAAGAAGAAGATCGAGCCCAGTGGCGTGCCATGAGAGAGGCCTATGTCCAACAGTGGACGTGAAAGGCTGTTGATGATGATGATGATGATACAAAGAAGGATCTGACAAGCTTGAAACTCATAAGATTTCTCTAATAGGTGTTCAAGCGTTTCACCATCAATATTGACTTACAGACGAAACATTACAGATGTATGGACAGATTCCATTTCAACATTTTAGTATGAAAGACTAACAAACTAAGTCAGCTTTGTCTTTGAAGCTAAGACTGGTGAGCCAACAACCCATATAATAGCCCGCATTATGAACAATGGGTAATAACATGAAAATTTACCGGCACTGAAAGAATAATAGTTTTAAACGTTCACGTTCAACAAGATTTTATAATAATGCCATTTTAATCCTATTATTTCCCTTTCCCATTCCTGGAGCGCTTCAACTAGAAAATGTTGGTTCCGACAAATACTTTCATAAAGTTTCGTTATAAAATGAACGCAGTGAATTCTTATAAGCATCTTTTAATTTTTTTATGAGCGAAGGAAAATGAGTGCGATATAAAGGAGGTATCTTGGAATACAAAAACCTAATCATCAGAATGAACCTAAAAAAATAATTGTATATTAATTATTATTCTGTAAATAATTTGACAGCCCCGTGGCGCAGTCGGCTAGACACCAGCTTGCGAAACGAGCGGCCGCGGGTTCGATCCCCGCACCAAGACTAATGTTTGTGTGATCCACAAATATTTGTTTCGGGTCTGGGTGTTTGTGAGACCGAAAAGTCTCTCGTAGTTTCTGATATCCACGACACAAGACTCGTATCTTAGTGTGGGGTCAGGACTATGTATGTGACTGTTGGGTGTATTTATTTATTTATATCATGCATTTGTGTAGGTATATATTTTTACACATAACTTAAAAACATAACATGTGTCCGCCGTAGTTCCTAATACCCACGATACAGGACTTGTATGAACCTTATTGTAGAGTAGAATTGTGTATTCCTTTGTTGGATTATATGCCCGCGAACACTAATTTACTATTAATTATATCTAAAATTATGAACGAAATTTTTATTATCCCTTGAAGTTTCTTAAAAATATCTACTTTTAATGTAAATATAAAACTAAATATATTGAATTTATAGATAAAATATATTAGTTTTTAAGTCATTGTTTAATAACTTTAGACAAGACCTTACATCGCCAGAAATGCCCGAAGTAAACTAAACTTTAACAATATAAAGTAGATGTCATGCAGAATTAATGTCCAAACTTTTTGTTTTCACATTTCGTTTTGCATTTTCAAGATATCCTACATTCGCCGGTCTAGCTCGTAGATACGAAAACTTTTGTATTAGATACGAATTTTGAATACCAACACTTACGATTATACGAAACTGCTTCGACAATATTAAGTTTTATGAAAATTTAATGGTGACTTTCAATATATGTAACAAATAGTAAATAGAAATATTTAGTAAATCACGAATGAAATCTATTTATTTTATACGGGTTATTCCTATGCATATATTGTCATCGGTATAAGTATCCTCCGTCCTACCAAGAGTCTTTATATTATGAAAAAAAATATTAGCACGAGGTCTAGAATACTGTCCGAAACAAGACAAAGCCTCGCCTTTTTTAAATATCAATGTTGTGTATCTGTATATAAATTTGAGCACGCGACTGTCATTTTTTGCATTGACAGAAGTTCTCTTAAACCATTAAGCATTATCACTACATCCGATTAGTTAAATCTTAAAAAAAGTATATTTTTTTATTGGAAGGTCAGGATTTACACAGTTATATGTTTATCAAATTGCTTTTATTTAATAAAGCTTTAAAGACGATTCAGAATTTCTAAACTGGGCTTTTCGGCATCTATCGAAGTACCCCCATTGTTGTATCTATCAATGGCTTTAATTACAGACTTAACTAATCTGATGCAGGTAACTAATCAATGATGGTTTAAGAGAATACCTGTCGATGCAAATTTTGGCAGTCGCGTGTTCAAATTCCAGACATGCACTAATATTTCGAATGATGTGTCTCCATGATAATTACTTATATTTTAAGGCGAGCAGTAAACATTTCTGTAGTGGTATTACCGCCAGTAATATAGCATCCCTAAGGCCTCATACTGTGTAAAATACACACTAGTCTTGTAAAAACAATGCTAGCTCTAACGGTTATTGAGTGGTGTCCACAGTGGCTGGGGCATCGTTTCAGGGCTCATAGCATTTAACGACTCTATCCTCAGTCGGGTGGGGATTAGACTTAATCTTACTGCACAACACTGATATAAAGAATATTTCGCACATATTTTTTAATGGGTTTTATTAGAGGATCCTGGCAATATCTGTTGGAGTTTCGTGTTAATGCCTTTCATGGTTATGTTTGGAGTGTTAATTTTTTTAAATTGCACCTTTTTGGGGTAGGTATAAGGATGAGTACAATGTTTGATGAGACGATTCTTTATGCATGTTTATTCTTAATATTATTCTTGTGTTGAGATAAAAACAAATGCTTAATACATAAATACAATCATTTCCTCTTCATAATACATATTAGTTTAAATTAATACCTCTCTCCATTATTTTTGAACAATATTACGTAAATAAGTTATTTATTGTAAATGTATAGGGTCCTACTTCACCTAAAGTATTCTACTTCTGTGCCCAAGGCTGCCGAATTTGATTATGGAGTTTCAGTGGCGGGTGTTATACTTCCAAATACTGGGCATAGGCCACTTATACAAGTGAGCGGGTTAGCCCAAAGTTTTTGAACATGTCAAAACTTTATTGCTTTGCTTATTAAGCTATAGATTTAAAACATGCTGTTTTAATTTAAAGGTTATCACAATATCCTTTAGCTTTAGCCGCTCTTGAGTGATTAATCAAACATCTATCGAAACTTTACGATGTACAATATTAAGTATGACAACCCTGTCTATTATAACTTTATATTTTACACTGACTTAGTAATTAAGACAAGATACGAATATCTCTCTAAATACACCTAAACAAAACGTACATCAATTCAAAGCTACCAACATTCATTTCGATTAACCCAATTAAGAGTTCACAAATTCAGCGCCCAGCCAACTTCGGCGCTAGTCAAGCAAAACACCCAAAAAGTACGCTAGAAACTTTCCCCTTTCAAACTGAAAACCATTAAGCCACGCCACGCAAAACTATCAGAATAAATCAGAACAAGTTTATTCCAACTACATGTGTGTGCTTAAAGTTGGGAACACACTGGTTTGGGGAATATCGACACCGGCGACACAGTGTTTGTTGTGCGCCGTGATCGGAATACGTCGTTCGAAATAGACCGAGTTGGAGGATTTATCAGCGATCACAATTATGATGGCTTTCGCGTTGTCAATACTTGTTTAATGAAGACAAAATGGATCTTTACAGTTATCATGTCATATTAATATTGATTATGTCTGATTTAGCTAATGATTTGTTCTACTTCGTGGGATAGCAAATTAATTCTTCGTCAAGAAGTATGTGGTAAAGATTTAAGAACAGAATCAATGTATTTGATCTTACCCTACTTGATCCCCGTCGCCTTGCTAGAATGCTTTTTTCGCGGTTGATTAAAAACAGCAAGAAAAGACCAAAGAGCAATAACTAAAAGAAGATGAATGACAAAAGACGAATAAGAAGTAAGACCACTCCACCAAAGATGCAAGCCAAGATTGCCTCATTTGTTCCTTAGCAACTTTGCGGGATCTAGAAATCCAGGGTCTAGAAAGAAAGAACTATTAGCAACGTCTTTATTAGGAACGTCGTAACACACCCAAGTTTGGTAGCGGCAATTGCTTTTTCAATTAAAATTCTTAAGAACCAAATAATGTATTACAACAGAAATAAATGATTCTATGTATTTCAATACGATTCATATTCAGACACGCGTCAGTTAAGTAGACACGATAAGCAATAAAAGCTGAGTGGGTAACCGTTGAGACTGCTCAAGGCAGGACCATGTATTTTTATAGCATTGAGTGTAGACAGAGCGACGACCTGTGAAAGGCAAATCAATAAATAAATAGATGAGTATCTTCTTATAAAGGAAATGCTAATTTTAATCCTGGTAATAAAGGAACTGCTGTACTTAATTGTTTAGCATTGTCTATACCCACTAAAAGACATGTACTGTTATGACTTATTCTGAAGAATTATTTTATTTAGTGTCTTAAGACAGACCCACTATCTTACCTTATGCACCAGGATCTATTGTAGACTGTAAAGAAATGACTTTTTATAGTAGCTTGTGTTGAAATCGCACTAGAATTAACAATAAAGAAATAATTGCTGTAAGTTTTCTGCCCGGTTTCCTTATGGTAATAGACAGATGAAGGATATAAATTGACTATGGTCAACTACATAGCCTGACAAAAGGAAACTAGTGGCTGTTATGTAGGAAAATTTGCAATGAAAATTACCACCCGCCTTTGCTGGAGACACCAAAGTATTATTGCACTTTGAGCAGTTAGGTGGAAATAAAATAGATTGTTACATTCGTGAAGAAGTTTTGGATAAATTGCATAGCGTGTGTGCATTTAGGTACAGAGTTTAAATGAGAGTGGGGAAAACAAATAACTCATTAACTAATGCTAACCATTACAAATATGGATAGCTTTATGTTAAATCCAAATTCTAGAACATTCTATTTATTTATAAACTCTTTTATCCACATACATCCTCTAGTGAGGAATATATATAAAAGAAAACAGCTGACAGTCAATCGCTCAACTTCTTTTAGACCCGTGGAAGTAAAATACACATGCATACAAAGTGGAAGTCGTGTACACAATTTAAATAAATTTACCCAGCTCAATTTCCCGTGGCGGAATTAAAAATGGAAATAACAAAGGGGTAAAAACGCTTCATTTCGATAAAGTATGCCAGTAGCTTAAAACGATGTTGAACACACCAGTGAGTTCTAGCACGTCTATTTGGAAACTTTTAAAACATGACCGCTCGGGAATTTGGTGGTTTAATTGAGATTTTTTATGAGTTTAAAAAATTGTTTTTTCACGCTGTTGGCGCTGAGGTCTCTATTTTAAAGCTTGTTTAGTTTGCGGCCGCTGTGTTTGTTTTGCGATTTTTCATTAGCTATTTTAGCGCAGTTGAATAAATTCTCGCCGGTTGGTTAATTGTCTATGGACTTTTTGGGACTGTACTGTATATTTTTTGGCGAATACGTTGTTTTAAATTTTATTTTTTAACAATGAATTAGGATTTTGTCTAATGGATTTTTGAGAGTGCCAATTTAATCCTGATTTAAAGTCATTTCAAATGCATTTGATTTGTAAAGTGTTTTTGTTTTCAAAAGGATTTACGTATTTTTTCGAATGAGAGATTTCAAAAAATTATAAATTCCTTAAAACATTTAAGAATATTTCCATGAATCTTTCGAGAATAATAATTAATTCCAGAAACATGGTTTTAAATTCAAAGAGATTTTTCTCCATATGAATGAAAACTATACTCGTTTCATTCTTCATAATTGGTCTTCTGTTCTTTCTGTATAAATTAGAATGAGTTCTATACTCATAAACTTGTATCAAATAAGACAAAACTTATGTTACTTTTAGGTCCTGAAATTATGTAATCATCACGACTTTTTAGCTTTGGGAACATATTTCAATACTAACCTTATTTCAAAGCCTACAATTAGGTATCTATTACTAATTTCATTCCTTAACAGCTAGAGGCATAAACATAAGCTTCAAACACCACAATAAATTCATATTCTGAAACACCCGTCGTCAACACTTGGTATAAGCTGAAACATGTTCAAATAACAATTATTATATTATGGCTCAGACAACCTTTTAGTTAGAGGATTTAATGTTGAAATTAAATTATGTTTTAAGTTAGTTTTGTGGGTGGACGGCGTACGAGGGTGGAATTGGGTCAACCCTATTCGACGTTTTACAATGTGACTAGATTATAATAAAGCAATAAAATGAGTGGAAACTATGTTAATGTGGACCTGGGAGGTTTTATTGCCACCATTTCGGTGTACAAATTATTCATTTATATGCTCATTTAAATGTCGTCTTCTGGTGTCGCTTTTGCTACTCTATTTTATGGAGTTTAAGCTGTAGTTGTTTTTGTGTTAGATAAATTGACCAAAACTATGCGGTACTGCGTCATAGAAAGTTCTAGGTTATTTCAGCTTAAAATGCTTGACAAATAATTGTTGAAAGAAGAAAGTAGAATAAAGTTAATAATTTCGTCAGATATTTTCCGTGACTCAGACGTTAAAACAACTATCTTTGAGACTTGACAATTTTTACCTAGTCCAATTATTAAGCGTTAAACTTCACATTTTATTTATCTCCTACATAACCATACACCTTAATTATATATTTTAAAGAACACTTAAAAACAATCTTTAATAGCCAAAAAATTTTAA
Source organism: Cephonodes hylas (assembly GCA_030295005.1). Classification (NCBI taxonomy): domain Eukaryota; kingdom Metazoa; phylum Arthropoda; class Insecta; order Lepidoptera; family Sphingidae; genus Cephonodes; species Cephonodes hylas. The sequence goes on along the minus strand of AP025386.1, from coordinate 4,035,326 downwards.
GTAGCCAATTTACTGATGTTCTTCAATTTTTTTTCTTTGTCAATAGGTGAACCGCCAATCAGGTCGAGGTATGCTCGTCTCATAGTGCTGGTTCCACCAGACGCTCCGAAGATACTGAAAGGCCCCGTAGTCCAGGCCGTTGAAGATCGGGAGGTGGATCTTGAGTGTGTATCTGTTGGAGGGAAACCGGCTGCTGAGGTTAGTTTAGATCTTTTCAATTTTATGAGAGAAGGAGAGAAAACGTTTTATAATTTTATAAATGTCTGTAGCTACTCGTAAATGAGAATGTGGTAAGAACGATTTGGCATGGGGTGAAATAAGGACGTGAAATAAGCTCAATTCCATTAAGTGAAATAACAGATTTTCACTTTGTTGAACCTTTCTCTCTTCCGAAAAATACTTAAGTAGTTTGAGATCTCTTTTTACATTCATCAATTTTGGCGTTTTGCTACAATGTATCTTAATCTTCAAAGATTTCAGTATAGTTGGTATTCAAAAGGCCTATCACCCCCAAAATCCCATTTTATTTGTAGATAACATGGGTGGACCATGACGGTGGAGTGCTGACTCAAGGAGTAAACTACACGGTTGAAGCAACACCAGATGGAAGGAAATTTACTGCCAGGTAAATAATTAGTTCTTCTTATTTTTTAAATGGAATGTTAATTGTAAAATACTTGTATATACCGCCTGGGCTGGACTTCGGGTGCGAGTCAGGAAAAGTGCCATTGGTATTTGGTATTTCTCGATAAACTCGTGTTGCAGTTGGCTAGAAACCAGCTTGCGAAACAAGAGAGGGCGGGTTCAATTCCCGCACCAAGACAAATATTCTGGGTGTTTGTGAGACTGTAAAGTCTCTTGTAGCTTCTGATACCCACGACAAAGGACTTATAACCTAGGGTGAGGTCAGAACTATGAATATGACTGAATAAGTTCAAAAGCTGGACCGAAAACACTTAATAATTAAAACTTAGCTGATGAAACAAATTGCGTGTATTTGTAGGTACGAGGGCAACCTTAGTTTGGCTATTTTGATTAATAAAATTATCAATGATTTTGTTTCTCTACATATAAAATTTTGGGCTGCATATTACTTTCGTAAAGTGCTATCCAATGACTTTGCCTTTAAGTGTAAACAAAGATTAGGCTAGCAGGTAGACACACTTAGATCTTAAAGTCAGCCGTAAACTAGTTATATCTATAAAACTAAGATATTTTTGGTAGAGGCAACCGTAAATCTAAGACTTTATTTCTTTATTTTCAGAACTAAGCTACAACCGCAGAGTGGTTTATGCTTTTAGCTATAAAGTATATTATCAAAAATATAAACAGTCTATACCTAAACTGTATTAATGAAAAAAAAAACCTTAAACGATAAATAAATATTTTTACACATCAATAAAATGTAAATGCAATGAAAAAAATATTGGAACTATAATAATCATTCAATTTAAAGGTTAACTTTAAGTTATTACCTTTTTTAATTATGTATTGACATTTATGATTCAAATTTCAATTTCAGCTAGTTTTTATTATTATGAGAAACTTGTAAATGTTATATAGTAGTTATTGAAAAACATAGCTGAAATAAAACAAAACAGTCTATGGGAATCAAAACTAACATGAATATTGTTGTGACAATGATGTTATTATAACGATAATTCAATAACAAGTCATTGAAACATCACCGGGGAAATGAAATGAGACTAAATGTTCCCGCGGTGTAAGAGGTGTAGAGGTCACACAGATAGATAGATCCAAGCTCACATTAAGATCGGTCGTACAAAACTTGCGGTACAATTTTTTGCCGTACAACCACAAGGTTGGGAAAAGTCTCATTGTGTTTTCCATAGGGAAATTCTCATTAGGACCTCAGAGCCAAATTGTACCCCACGAACTGCCAATGCGCTCGCCCCCTATTACATAATAATACCTGGCGAAATACGGGTGCAAAAATGCACCTCTGCCTATGCCTTCAGGAAATACTAGCGTGAGGTTATGTATGTATGTATATTCTAAACTTCTATATTTTTGGCCCAGGTCCATACTCCGTCTACGTCCACGGAGGCACCACCACAACCAAACATTCACGTGTCAAGCACAGAATACAGCAGATCGCGCGTATCGATCTGTAGCTGTCAAATTGCAGGTATGTATCGAAATTGGTACAGTAATTCTCATCCTAGAGATTGCTTTGCTAGACTCGGGGTTAGGCGTTATGTGATTGAAGAGTTTTTGGTTTGATTTCCATTTTGGGGTTGGTTTGTAGCATTAAAAAAATGTTGGCGAAATGTGAGTACGGTTATGCATTTCTGCCTACCCCTTCAGGTAATACAGGCGTGAGTTTATTTACGTATGAAAATGATACATTGACTAAGATCAAAACCGCATTTTACTTACTATTCCTAACATATTCACGTTTTAAAATCCAAACTCAATTTTCAATCCCAACGGCCCAATTCGAGCTTTGCTTAATTCCTCTAATCTCAAACCATCAGCTTATAAAAATCGTATCAAATTCCCATAAAGATCCTCGGCGAAATCATGAGGCCATGAATCTGTTCAGGAAGCTATTTGTTATCTTATGATAATGTTGGATAACTTCCCCTACGCAACGTAACCCCAGCCCCCGTTTTTATATCGAAATTATAGCGAAGAAGTTTTGGCGTAAACTCTCCTGTAAATCGTGGGTGGAAATTATCTTTTTTTAAGATTGAGAAGTAAGGGGAAATGGAATTTGGAATTAAAAACTATGGTATGCTTCGCTTGACGATCGAAAGGTTCCAGGTTTAATTTAGAGAACAGCTGAATAAAATTGGAAGGGAATTAGATAGTTTTATGTATGGGAACGAGTGTCGCCGCTTGTCTGTTACCTGTTCAATCTACTATTAGATTACACGACCTATCACATTATTTTAAACAAAATTGAATGACTGCTATAGGTTGTACCACATTTATAAGTCTTTATATTACTCGCAACCCGAGTTAATTCGTTAGTTCGGTACATTCGGCATTCCGACATTTTCTCTCGTCTTTTTCAGCTATTTTGTGGTTTAATTTCATGGTCAGGAAAGAGTTATTAAGTTTCCAAATAAATAAGTCTAGGTGAACAAAATAAGATCACAGATCACCCTTTTAGGAATACACCCCTGCTTAGACATTCAGAGGTGAAGTAAATGTAATGAAAAACAATATTAGAATTCATCACCCATGATTAATCCAAAAAAAACATAAAATTCATTCGGTTTCTACAGCCACTCGCGACTCTTCAAACAATAAACAAATCCAAAAAAACGACGCAACACAAATTTCAATTTAGAGTTTGCACACATAAATTACGTCTTAAGCCAAGCTCCCAATAAACGTACACAAAGGGAAAACGAAATAAGGAAACAGACGGTTTGGGAAAAAATCCTTTCCACAATTTTTATACATCTTCCATTCGGCAATTCGAGTTATCGCTAACCAGTGTAAGATGACCTGGCTCTTGAAGGCCACTTGACGGAATTGGCGCAAGAGGTGGCGGTTCAGAAGGTCTAGTTTTAATGGTCGTGGAATTGTAGTAGAAAAGTGAAAATAAGCACGCTTGAGGCCTTAATTTTGTGACGGAACACGTGCTGTGTCAGCAGTTTTGGAGATATTCCTTGTACTTGAAATTTGTGGCTTGAAGAACTTTGTTTTTGTCGAGGTGGGCTTTTATGTATAGGGAAATACTTTGGAAGGTTTAAAGAATATTATACATTTATAACGGCCAAAAAACATCTGGAGATTATAGTGAAGCAAATTAAGGTGTTATTGAGCTCACATAGACTATATTTACACCTATCTATTTTTATCTATATACAGAGTGTAAAAGAAAAGATCTAAAATAAGACAGGTAAGACGGGCGCCACACTACATATCTAAAAATTTCTTAGTAAGACTTTTTTGTTTTGTCACGATGTTTTCTTTTACCGTTAAAGCACGTAAAAATGGATTGTGAATACACACATCGAAATGTCAGAGTTGCGTGCCGGAATTGAACCTGCGACCAGCAAAATTCTCAACACCATGCCTTTACTACACCACTTTACTAAAACGTGAAGGCTTAAGAGTTAAAATTTCAGACACCTATCCCTTTAAAGATAAGCTAGAGTTAAAGAATATCGGATTAATGTTTCGCAATAAAAGCCGAGTGGGTGTAGTGGACGCTTAGCTTAATGCCTGGCCCACGCGGGGCTTCGTCTGGCACGGGGCAAATAAACTTGCTTTAAGTACTACTGTCGAAGCCTTTAATTGAATCAAACGATACTAAGTATTAGTCTTTAAAAATGATTAATCGGAGAGAATGGATAAAGAATCCTAATGATGAATCATAGTAGAAATGTTTGAAATGTTATGGTAAGTGTTAATGGATATTTAAAAAGAATTTAAGGGTTCTTAACAGCGATAAGTAGTTAATCAACATTATTATGGGATGGCATAAAAGTGTAGCCGATGATTTAGGATCATTAATTAAGGCTTGACTGCCTAGATATGATGTCTTGCAGTATATGTATGTTTGTATGTGCTGTGGGGTTGGGCAATTTATACGTTTAGAAATTGTCAGTAGCAATCCAGAATTTTTCCCGATAAACGGCAATAAGCTAGCCTCCTATTACGTGGGACGAAGACACAATAGGCAAAATTTGGGTGCAGATATGAATACAGAGAAATACAGGTGTGAAGTTATATTTGCCAATTAATGTTCTTTATCTTTACTATGATTGAAAAAGAATGAATGCATACTCAGTATGTATGTAAACGCCTGTAACGGTATACGTATTTTATCTCAGCAGAATCCAAGCCTTATTTTCGAGGCTATTCGAAAACACTACGACTAAACCACTCGTATGAAATATCGTACAAAACCTCTCAAACACTTGAAGCTAAAAAATAGAAACGTCTTTCCTTTGTGACAATTTCGAGTACGTATTGTTATACGGCGATATTATTTGCTATAATACTTCCGATTTGACTCCTTTGATGGTTTGCGAAATCGTTTACTTTTCGAGATAGAAACTTTCAGCCTTGTCAAAAAAATCTATTACAAAAATTTTTCGTTGGTTGATTTCGTTTCTCTCGAGAGATCTCAGCTACCGCCTGGACAATTTAAAATGGTTTCAAAATATCCACGATAAATGACAATATCCTCGCTGTTAATTACATTGGAAATAATTTAAAGATAAATAAATCTATGATTTGGAATAAATCAAATGAAATAATTATATTTAATTTTATGTTATACATATAGTTTTATTTACAAGATTTTTATATTACCTTTTTATGATTTGTATAAACTCTATTTATATGTTCATCGTCATTTTTCACAAAATACTTTTAAACGTATGTAATTGGATTATATTATATTTTTACTAGGGGTGTGCGAATAGTGTTCGAATCGAATCGAATCCAATAGTACTATTCGATTCGAAATTCAAATCGAATATTCGAATAATTCGAATATTCGAATAGTTCGAATAATTCGAATAGTTCGAATAATAATTCGAACTATAATTCGAATTATTCGAATTTTAAATAATTCAAATAGTGTATATAATCCGATTAAATCAAACAGTCGTTTTCTGTTGATAAACTATCAATTTTTTTATAAAAATTACTTTATTTTATTTAATTTGACTTAACAATGACTTCATAATTGTTTGATAGTACAATCTGCTTATCAAAATACGATTTGAGTCAAAAAGCTCAGTACTAGGGTATACAATGATATTGTAGATTTAAAAAAAAAAATTGAACTTTCCCGCGAAAAATCGAAATGGAGGGGCGCTCCAGGTCTAAATACATTGTTTGATTATTATTTTTTTCCTCCTTGCGCTTTTTTTTTAATTGAAGATGTAGCATACTTTTTAATCGATATTACCGATCAATGCAGATATCGTAGAGTACTATTAAGCTAGATTGCGCTGACTGTTCGTTCCAAATATTGATTGTGATATTGTGATTATCCTAGATTATTTATCTAAAATAAAACAAAATTATTAAGTAGTTATTTGTTGTTATTTGATGTAAATAAAACAATACAATAATTTGTTATAAAACAATAAATAGTTTTGTAACAAATGTTCTTCTTCATGGAATTATTTCTTAATTATTTGGTAAGAATTACTACTATTTGAATTTTTATTCGAATATTCGAATTATTCGAACCATTCGAATTATTCGAACCATTCGAATTTTTGTTTCGAAATACGAATCGAATAACTCGATTCGAATTCGAGGCGAATAATTCGAAAATTCGAATATTCGCACACCCCTAATTTTTACGAATCATTTTTAGTTTTCTCCTGTATGTGTTACTTTATTTATGTGCTGTCTGCTGACTAAATAAAAAATTGTGATCACAGAAAAACCCTATAACTTAATTGTTTTCTAACAAAAATTAATCAACTAACTTCCATCTCCATCAAGAAATAAATAAACCGTGAAGCCGCGCTCCATGACACCGCAAACTAACGCGGCGCAAACTTAATATAGACGTCAAAAGATGTTTGGTACTAGGGACGGGTCGTAGACGATTTTTGCGTTAACGAAACGTTACCGTTTTTTTACGTTGGTTAACTAGTTGAATTCGTCGACTAGTTAATAATTTTAGGGAATGAATTCTCTTTCTTTTTTGTTTAGGTAAAATACCATCTGTGACCACCACGCCATCTATGCCTTTTAATTAAGCCGTGTACGAATTTAACTAGTCTTTTTGAGAATCCATCAAGTGTTTGTTCGTTTTTTCATCGTCATCAGTTGATTCAACTAGTTCGTTGATTCAACGCCTATCTTTATTAGCCACCCTTACAATTTTCACGAGCGATTGGCTCCCTCTAAGACATTTAATCAATTTCCACATCTTTTAAGGAAATATGAAAAAAAAGTACCTCTAATTGTCCATTTTGGGTGATTACCACGGTTTCCTTTAAAAAGATGTTATGAATATTAAAAAGGCGTGCTCCTTTGAAAACGATCTTGGCAAAAATTCCCTTTCAGCTTTCGTGTTCTCTATCAACGCTTTTGGATTAAAGTTTGCAAATTATTCAGTATTTTAATAAACAATTCTATTAGTAATTTTTAAGTTCTGCCGTGAGAAATGACCACCACTCCAATTCAGTTACATTCAAATGTATACATGTCGATATATATCAAAAGAAGTGTACAGACGTTTTCCTTCATCTTTAAAGAACATTGTTATCATATAACAAACAAAAACAACAAAAGAGAAAACCAACTACTTCTTACGCGAGAATCAAACCTGGGACTTCTGCATCGCATCCCTCATATCAATAAGCCAGTAATGAACCAGATAAACTATTAATAATTTAAAAGTACAACCGTGTTACAGTGAATTTTATTGAATAAATTTGCAAGTTCCGTTCATCGTATTTACATATAAATTTTATACATCGCTGCAAGTGGATAAATGTGAATATTTATTTTCAAAATTTAAACCGGAGAGCGTTTGCGTTCGTACATTCATTTGTTTGTGGAATTCGGAAGTGTTTTTTCATATATCGATAGGGATTTTTAAGGTTTTCTGTTTTAAATATGAGCAAATACTTGTCCATATGCTTGACACGAACCTTCTTTACTGATTAGGGCTAGGAATAAATCCTTCAAGCTAGCTTAGAACGGGTTGGCGGACCATCCATGTAAGAAATTCCTAAAAAAGAAAAGGTGTGCACGTTTCTTCCCGTGTTTTTCTTGACCGTCAAATTACGGTTACTGATTCTTTTTGACACATGTTATACATTTTTATTTATAATCTGTTTACGATACGGGGTAATCCTCGTTAAGAAATTTTTTTGGTGCTAATTTTCATAACAATTTCCTTACTTTTAAATTTTGTGATGACTAATTGTAGGTGCATGCATACTTAACGCTCAATTTTGTTTACCTGAGATTTGAACACGTGAATGCTTAGGTTTGGTTTCCACTTCACGACTAATGCGTTACCGATGTTTTTGACCATAGTTTTTTAGCTTGAATTATATAAAGGATTTTGTTCCAGGTCCAATATGCTCCTAAAGTTCGGATGTTTATGAAATCCGGAACGGCGAAGGGAAAAATCCAGGAAGGAGACACTCTAATCATAGGTTTGTATACTTTACTATTTTTTTACATTTGTTACCAATTCTTACATATGTTCAAGCGGCTCCCATTAAAGTGAACGGTATCTACATATTTCTAAATCTACGCTTGACTTTGTTTTCAGTTGTTTGGATTACATGGACATGTCTTATTTAGGTTTTCTTTAATAAGTAATCTTAATATAACGAATCTGAAAATTAGGCAGCTTGTTTTCAAGTCTGTCACCGCTGAATCGAATCTGATAATCAATTTATAATTTACGATGGTAAATGTAACTGTTTTCTGATGAACTCTGTCTTTAGTTCGTCGTTCTTAAGTCATAACTTTATAAAGGTATAGTATGTAAAATTGCGGGAAAGGCAAATGTAACACAAATATTTGCATAACCAACAGTATTATTTGTTGATGGACACAATGAAAATGTCTTTTATCCTTCAACTATTTTGGCTGTAACAGGAAACTACTCAAGTATATTGTCAAAGACTTCAAAGAGCCCAAATGAAATGTCAGGGTACAATGTATTTTCCACGGCGTATTCAATAGCTCCTGATTAGTTTCGTATTTCCCCTAATCAGCTTAATGTAGGGAAGCATTGTCTGCGCAAACTAATTGACTAGACATATCTTTTGTTGTTGGAATTGTCATTTAATATAGGATTTATGTGTAAATACTGATATTTGATTACTTTGTGTTACGCAGAAATTGTGTTTTGCAATCCCAGCTCGGATACAGGGATAAGGACAGTATCAACATATCAACATATTGTTTTACATAAGGAAATTTTGTACAATAGCCTGAAGTCTAGGCATATAGTAAATAAAAATTATTATAATAGCTAGTGGAGTTATAATGTACTGGTTATTTGTCCTTTATTCTCTATTAATGACTGCCTTTTAAACGGAATGATAAATTAAATTTCAAAATGACGTATTTAAAATTTTATAGATTCAATAAATATTATCTAATTTCATCTCAAGGCTAAAGCGGTTATTGGTTTCAAGTTCTCGGAATAGGAGGAGAAACTAATTATAGTTTGAAATCATTGAAATTTTTTTGTTGCAGGTTGTCAAGCGAATGCGAACCCAAGCAACGTAACATACAGATGGTATGTGAACAACGAACTAATAGAAGGCGATATTAAAAATGAACTGGTGAGTATTTCATTTAATTCAATGGAAATTAACTTTGCTAATGATAGAATTGTAGAACAATTAATCGAATTTATAATACACACATCCTCACGCCTGTATACCCCGAAGAGTAAGACAGAGATGCAATTCTGAACGCACATTTCACTAGGTACGTTGATACTTACATCAATCCTATGTAAGATGTTGATTATTATGGGACTCCTGGAAACGCATTTAGGAATAAATCTTTACACTAAAACTGCAGATTTTCGTTTCACAATCGTTCTTTACAACGCATTATTTTATGGAAAATCCCGCGTCACGGTAGAAGTGTGTGTAAAGTAAGGTCGCTTAGATAAGATCTATATCTCCAATTTTATAAGTTTGTCAAGTTTCATTTCAGTAGTTATCCAGGACTATGCATACTATTCTAATTTTCTTGAAAGTTCGACATAAATTTTAAAATTTTAATAAAGCGCCATCTAGTATCGTTTTACGAACATACCCATTACCGATCTAGTTAATTTCACTGCGATTTTTTACTTTTATGATAGTCCAGCTAATAAATAAGACTTCTTTAAGGTGAATCTAATTACAAAGTCTCAAAGCTCACAGACGCATTCGAGTACACAACATTAATTTTGAACGCATTAAATTTTAGCAAGCATGCATTCCGCCATCCACTAAGGTGGATATTTTCAAATTTCTTGTTGGCAGCCTCGTCGTGTGTGCATATTACATAAACCTCGTCTGGGACGATACATGCGAGAATTGCATGTAAAATGTAAAGTTATGAAACTAGTCTTTTGGGTGCGGTGTGGCATTATTTCTGATTATTTTTGCTCCGTGTGGGATCGTGGGGTTAATAACTATAAACAAGGGTTGTTTGTTTTTAGTATACGCGTATGTTCGGGTGTTTCTTTTCAATCTGAGATTTTGATATTTCGACTGCTGTGGCGTTGTTTTTAACGTTTTGTTTTGTAAGGAGTATATTCATAGATTTCAAGGTAGTATGTGTTGTGAGGTCTAGAAGTTTTGGGTTTGTTGATAGGAAAATATCAGTACTTAGAAGTGTGGAAATATGCTCATAAAACAGCAATATGCTTGACCCTTATTCCGTGATAGATGGCAAAATTCACATTTTGCCGTCTATCAAGGAATGTGCAGAAATTATCTCTGCACTTTGGAGGTGGTCTAAGGTTGTGTATCACGTATGTATTATTTCAAAATTTTATTATTGTGTCAAATTCTTCAATTATCATTGTGTTAATGTGCTTAAAATGTTCTCTTTACTACTTATGCCTGTAATTTGAAAAGGTTGACAGCTCAATATCAATTTTCCGAATTCTATGTGGCTACTAGATCTATTCCTTCAATAACCGAATAAAACCGCCGCAATTGATATTTCAATCAATTCTTATCCTCTATCCAGATTATCGCTACAAAAGTAACCATACAAAACTATTCGCAGGTACTGACGAACATTTCGCGCAAGTTCAACGAGGCGACGATAAAGTGCGAGGTCCACAATAACGTTGGCAAGAGTGCAGACACGAAAACTTTGGAGGTTCTATGTAAGTACGCCTTTTGTTTTCCAGTTAGCAAAGTTCCTGTTTAGAAATGGTTTTGAATGCATTTTTTTTTCTTTTAAGGATTAAAATAAATATAATATGTTTGCTTTAAATGCCATTAGAAGCATGTATTCTGAGTATATTGTATCTTCTTTTTATTTTTTATTTACGCACAGAAAGAGTTTTAGAGTTTTTATTCTACTGCTGTAACTTGAAAGACTATTCTTTGTATCAATATCGTAAACTATCTCTTGATTGGAAAAGAGTAACATTAGAGTTTCTTGCCGTTCTTCGCTAGTGAATTAATAGGATTGTTTCATAAAATCCTTAGTACTATAAATTCTTTGAATCTAGATAAAATTTTGCATGTAGACTAATTAAAATACAAAATAGGACAATAGTTACATTTCGCCTTAAAACCCTAATTATGACGCGGGTTAAACACAGAACGACAAGCTAGCACCAAAATTAACAGACCTTAAAATCATAATCCAGTTACATAAAAGTTATATGGTATATGACAATGGATATTACACAGTTCGGAAAACCATGATTTCTTAGAAAAATGTCAGCAAATATTATCATTGTAATACGCCCACGACAATGAGCGAAAAAATATGCTATCGCCCACATTACCGTGGTTCTCGGAAAGCCTGTGCCGACATTCTGTGAGCGGTTCCCACGCTCATTATATAAATTAATATTCCTGGAATACGTCATATTAGACATACATATAAGAATTTTATTTATTAATAAATACTGAAGTTTCATTGTTAAGGCATGACCTTCGAGATTAAGGCGCGTGATTGAGAATCTTTAGGGTCATGGGTTAAAATCTTAGGCACTCACCTAATATTTCTAAGTTATGTACTTGCAATGAATTATCACGTACTATAACGGTGTAGGGATGACGTCGCGAGGAAACCTGCATCCTTAAAAATTAGCTATTTCCTAAACCCTCTTTGTGGATTCATACCTAAACCCTCTCAGTTGTAGAGAAGACCCGTGCTTAGCAGTTGGGTGTATGTATTATAAGGAATGTGAAGCGGTTTTATTAAAAAAATAATTCACAAGAGGTATAAACCAAACTTCATTTAATGGTACAAACGTAATCAAGATTTTACAAATATAATCAAAGTAACAACAATCAGAGATTTCACAAAATAACACATTTCGTCAAAAGATCCGCACCGCACAAAGCTATGATTAGTAATGTGTCACTTGTTTGTTCGCACCGGCTTATATACCCGTTCTTTATAATTTTATTTGTGGGTCTTCTAACAGTATATTTATATATGGGATGACAGTAATGACAATGACGTTATTAATTACACAATATACCTATTTATAATTTAAATAATTATTGTGACAGTTATTATCCTCATCAGCCCATATTTGTCCTACTGCTTGGCACGTGCCTCTTCTACCATTGAGAGGGTTTAGGCCATAGTTCACCACGCTGGCCTAGTGCGGTTTGGGGGCCGACACACCTAAGAAATTCCTAAGGACTTTTAGCTGTGCAGGTTTTATCACAGTGTTTTCCTTCACCGGTAAAGCAAGTGATATGTCATTGTAAATACGAACGTAACTTCAAATATGCCTGATAATTATTACATTAATAAGACTACAGCCCACAATAAGTACAATTCTTCGCACAATAAATGTAATTAAATAAACTTGTATGCAATTTTATATTGTATTCCTTCACCTCGTGTTTTAACTAGTTTTTGTATTATTTTGTATTGAACTTGCGTGTTGGTTTTACCCTCGACAAAGTGGGCAATTTTATTTCCGCCGAAATTTAGCTGTATTTCAAAATTGTAATAAATAAGGATTTCCTATGGAATAAATAAAAAAACAGTTGAATAAGAATATAAATGAAAAATTTTTCAAGCAAAAAAAAAATCTTTCTATATAAGACATATGATAAGATATAGATACATTGATTAATCCATAATCACTCCCTAATTCGATAGCATATACATATATTTTTAACAAAGGTAAAACGAATAATATTTCTTCATAATACGATTTTTTATAAAGCAGCAATATAAAACTCGTAACCGTCGGATGTTATAAACGTATCCGACCATAACGGTGCATATTCATATTTTATTAGCGTGAAATTGCGTTATAAATAATTTTTATATTTTAAATCAAATTTTAGATATAAGTTATTAAAAACTTTTAAATTTGTTTATTTAAATAATTAAGACAGACGAAACAAAAATATACTTAAAGCCTCTTTTATAAAAGGGGTAGGTAGTATTTATACACCCTAATTTAGCCAGATTTTTAGAGTACAACATATGATAGGGCCTGAAAGGTACTAAATGTAATATCAAAAAATATAGGCGTTACCTACCTATACCTACCTGGTATTCGATTATTTAAATATACGTTTCATTTTAATATTTTATCGTGAGAGATTTTTATAATGTACTAGCTGTCTTGGCAAAAGTCTTCGTGCTCGGGTCTAAATGTATTTTTAAATCACGCATTGGAATATACATAGAAAATTTTATCCCAATCGGTCCAGCCGTTTAAGAGGAGTTTGAATGACATACAAACATTAATAAAACGTAAAATTTATTCACTTTGTTTAGATGGTCCTACATTCACTGCCAAGCCAGAGGACGTGGAAGGAGAAGCTGGGTCCTCTGTGACCCTCACTTGTCTAGTCGATGGACATCCTACCCCGAAGGTCATGTGGCTGCGATATGAAAGCGATAGATTCATTGTAAGTATCCTTGTTTATTTATAGGTACTATTTGTGAGGGGCAGTTGGCAGTTAGCTTGTAAAAAAGTGAGGCTGGGGGTTCGATCCTCGCACAGAGACAAATGTTCGTGTGATTATAAAATACTTGATCGGGTCTGAGTGTTTGTAATACTGAAAATCTCACTAAATTTGTGATACCCACGACCAAAAGCTTCTATCTTAGTGTGGGGTCAGGAATATCTGTGTGACTGTTGACCGATTTTTTATTGCGTTTTACGTACATGGGTATAACAGTCTTTTAATCTTGTTGTATTAAGCAAAATTTCGTATTGATCGTGAATACCTACATTGCGTGGGTTAGTATATATGATAAACTATCTTTGTTATATTTATTGGTCGTTACTCCGTCCTATCATAATAAAAACTGTTGGCGGTAAAAACAGTAAGCTTGTTACACAAACTGTTTTCGATAAAAATATATAGTTTTCTGTTATTGAATGGGTTTGGCAAATTGACGTTTAAATGACTAGATGATATGGCAGGCTCAATGATAGGTTGGCGGTTCGAATCCTGCTCAGAGACAATTTTGTTGCGGTATCAGAGTGGATTAGTTTCGGATCTGTTTTTTGTTGATTTTGTAGATTCTCATCATTATTAAAGATTGTTTAGTTTTTAATATTTAAATATTCAATATGCATGTTTTATACTCATTTTAATTTCATCTTCTGTTTTTGCTAAAAATAATTCAAAATCAAAGTTAGTAGGACATTGGAGGAATATTTTTCACCGTATATAAAATAGACTTTATAGACACTGCAGAATTTGTATAACTCACAAGAAATTCCTTATCTATGTGTTTCTTTTTATCCATTTTTTGTACACTCTATCTTGACTACAGTTCCGTACGTCAGGCTGGTAGTAAAAACATGATTAAAAAAACCCTTCTATTTTAGCGAGTGGGCAAGTCTCCCAACCTGACGCTGACGGTGACTCCTCACTCAGCAGGCCAGTACTGGTGTCGGGCTAGCGTCGAAGGTCGGCAGGAGGTGGAGGCACCAGTCACGGTCTTCATCAAAGGTATGAGACTTAAACAAGCAAAACAAACAAACATACCTCACGCCTGTATTCCCTGACGGGGTAAGCAGAGGTGCATTTCTACACCCACATTTCGCCAGTATGTATCAGTCCCACGTAATAGCGGGCGAGCCTATTGCCGTTTTTCGGGCACATTTCCAGACTCCGTGCTGTTATAGAATATCCTATAGAAAAACTCAATAACAATTAGCGCGACCCCGGAATCGAACCCAGGACCTCTAGATCGCACGGGACATCCTCGTACCGCGAGACCACGAGGCAATAAATTTTATCCTTACAGTAAACCGTTAACAATTTTGTAAACATGACATCAATACAATTGCTTGAACAAACATTTAACTACGAAAATCAGGGCTTTCCAAAGTGGAGCTCATAGTGGGTCAATTTGATTGTTAAGTGGGGCATTTAAATATGAACTCTACACGGCTTGGTAACGACTTGTATATCGCGATATTTTTTAAAGTTAAAAATTATGTATGGGAGCATGACCTAAAAAAGGTTGGGAAACACAGCCCTAAGTAGTGCTAGGCTCTAAAACCCATACTAACCTGTTGTACTGTTCTTAGACGTGGTTATGCAAAAATCTATGTGTGAAAAGCATGTCTGTAGGCACAATCTACGTATAGAACATTCTTTTGTGATATCTACAAATAATTCGTCTTGGTGATGGTGGCCGTATTTTTTAGTCGCAGAGTTTTTTAAATACTAATGCTTTGTATGCTCATAAAAATATAGTTATAATTCGTTAAGATTATAATTATGTATACTTAAAAATTCTATTATGTTGGTCCGGAATTGAATTAATAAGGAGCGTTACATTGCATTATATCATTTTCGGGCCCAATTCTAGAATCCGTGCTGCCACTGAAAATTTTCTAATGAAAACCCCTATAAATACTTTGCTTCACCCGGGAATTGAACACGAACACGTCCTAATTAAAATTATAAAACTAACCCGTGTAAAATTACGTCGAGTGATGACTCCACATAATTTAACAAGACGTAATTTTACGGACGAATGTGCCTGTAAAACTTAAGTTTTCGCCTAAAACTTGAGAGATCATCTAGTCGAGCACCAACAGGCCAGTTAAAGTCAAACGCAACTCGACAACCGTTTGCGAGGTCATACCGTCTCGCCACGTCGACATCTCTCCCAGGGAAAGTTAGTAGAGAAATCTCGCTAAGATTTCAAACTTAGAATTACCTTTGTACATTTGTAGCGATACTGCAGGACGGTGAAATATCATATATTATTTTTAGTAGTCCGATTGTGAATTTTTTGTTTATTGTTACATCGGACAGATGTAGTAATCGATAAAGGGTTAAATCAATCAGTATATGTCAATGAGTATAACATAATGTTTTTATTGGAGATTCACCAAACCAAAAGTCAGGTTGGCCGAGATAGAAGGGATAGTCAGAGACGACTTTTAAACTGCATATTTTAGTAGAAATGTTATTTAGTATGTAACAGAGAATTGTTAGATTGCTTCTGAAACTATGGAAAGGGAATAATTTAGCAACATATTGCGTACGACAAAAATCTAAGAAGGGTAATCTTGATTTAAAAAAAACATCAAACTTAAGACCATCGAAGCAGCCGCTATTAGCTATGATAATTATTGATAAAGTAAAGGTAACAAAATAAAGCAATGAAATCTACTCTGGAATGAATAATTTATTCAAGGTTGTTTTTCAAGGTGCTGGATTTCTTTACATGCTCCTTGGTATTCTTTTTATAGAGACAAACGCAAAGGCAGACAAAAAATCTTAAAAATCATTGATCTTTTATCATCAGCCCCTATATCCCACCGCTTAGTACGAGTCTCCTCTTGCAAAACAGTTTAGTCCACCATTTCAACCAAGTGTGGGTGGGTAGAGCTGCCTTTAGTACTTCATAAGCAATTACGTAGAATTTCTTTCCAGTTCATATGAAAATACTGTTTGCTTTTTCTACTTCCACAGAATTTTCCGTTTCAAAACATCCGCGTTTGTATAAAACATTCACAATCCTTACGACAACAATAAGTCTTTCTCGAGGACGCAAATAAACTCGTTATGAATGTAACTTTCAATAATAACTGGAAGTTAAGAACGTTCGATATAATGAATCCTTGCAAGTGTTCTTTTGAAATAAAATACATTTCAATTTCCTTTGAATTCAATTTAATTATTTAGAAGTAATGCAAAACTTATTTGTTTGTTATGGCCTTTTATTTTAATTATGAATGTAGAAGAAATTCATCTTTTATACTATGTATATTATTAGTGTAATACTCGTCAATGAAACTCGTTACACTACCTCGTGTTCACTTGATAAAAGTGCCGTGCGATCTAGAGATCTTGGTTTTGATTCCTGGGTCAGGCAAAGTGGGTTTTTCTATGACAAAAAATCGATAGCGGCACAAAGTTTGGAATTGTTTCTGAACTATTGAAATGGATTCGGTCTTAATACGTGGGACTGATATATATCGAAAACTTTGTCAAGTCAAGTCAATCAGCCTATCGCCGTCCACTGCTGAACGTAGGCCTCCCCAAGAAAGCGTCAACCATCCCGGTCTTGAGCAGCCCTCATCCATCCGTTTCCCGCCACCTTTCTCAAGTCGTCGGACCATCGTGCTCCAGGACGATGTGGAAGTTACTACATTAATTTTAAGTTACTAAGTGTTGGAGTGGAGACCGCGCTTAGGCAGACATAGTGTGGGACGTCCTGTAGCACGATGGTCCGAAAACTTTGTACTGAAATATAATTCTGCTTGCTTCTTCGAGGAATACAGGCGTCAGGATATGCATACATAGTACTCGTATGCACATATGTACGAGATTGTATAAGTGGCGGTACTTCCACTGAAGCCCATAAGCGTTACATGTGAATTGTATCATGTCCAGTTCATTAATGTTTATTGTAGTCAAAATATTCTCGTTTATATGTCAAATTAAATAAAGACTAAAGCTTAAGGAGTATCATTCGGAATTTTGCAAGACGAGTTTGAAATATTTATATATATTCTTCTATAGAAGTATCACCACTATTAAAATTGTATGCTTGGAATACTTTAAACCGTTTATAAAACGAAGGTACTTCCTCTGATTAGGATTATTTTACATTAAATTTCATTTCAGGTCCGCCGAAGATAATATCCAACCGAACCCAATATGGCGTAGAGGGAGACAGCGTGCGGATAGAATGCATTTCTTTATCCGTTCCGAAGCCAGATTATGTGATGTGGACGTTCGATGGACATGAGATAAACTCGTTTCACAATCAGGTATGATTTATTGGTCATACTTTTAGAACAGTGGTTACATCTCATCGATAGCCCTGTGGCGCAGTCGGATAGACACCAACTTGGGTAACGAGAGGTCGCGAATTTGATCCCCACACCGAAATATATTTTTGGTTGGTTTGGTAAATAAATTTTGTTTTGGGTTTGGGTGTTTGTGAGACTAAAAAATCGTTCGTAGTATTTGTATTATTATATATATATATATATAATAATACTACGAACGATTTTTTAGTCTCACACTCGCAGTATACCCGCAAATATTTTATTTCGGATCAATATGAGACTGAAGTGTGTCTTGTAGATTCTAATACCTGCGACATTGGACTTGCATCCTTATATGGGGCACAACTAAGTATTTGATTGTTGGGTGTATTTATTTATTTATCTTTCCAGAATAAGTAAATAGGTCTTACAATAGGTTTTCCTAGCAGCTTACAAGAATATAGATTTTAGGTTTGTTCCCTTTATGTTTGTATTTGGAAAAAGCCAAAGAAAGGTGTTATTTTACACTCGCGTTTGACTTGGTATTTCATCGAGGCTAGATTAAATTTTTGGAGACAGTTCCAGATACCGTGTTGCTACTAAAATAAATTTAACATTACTTACATTGCATTATCCAAAAATATCCTTTTTATCACAACCTGTTTATATCTCGAAACAAAACAGACAGACAGTTCAATTCTTCAGAAAATAATGATTTTCCTAAAGTTTGAAGCGAGTCTGCGTTCAGTCTTTGTGTTGAAATGTAAAATTCAGTTACCTCAATAGTGAATCCTCCGCTTATCTTTGCGAGTTGTCGCGAATGCTTCAAAAGCATAGTTTCAACAATCTATTATATCTTCCTAGCGAGTGGTGAGTCAACCGTCTGTCGTAAATATTTCTAAAGACCTCTTTGCGTATTTGAATTCTGTGCGAAGGGGAAAAGTTTAAAAATATTTCAACTAAATAACCACCGCTTTTGTATGACTGTATTTATAGTAAACATACTCATTATTAAATACGCGCTTTCAAGGTTTTAACAATTATAACACTGTCGTAATATGAGTGAGTCATTAGTTAAAAAAATACATCCAACCGTTACTTACATAGTTCTGACTCTATACAAGGATACAAGCCCTGTGTCGTTGGTATCAGAGACTACAAGAGACATTTCGGTCTTACAAACACCCAGACCCGAAACAAATATTTGTGAATCACACAAACATTTATCTCGGATCAAAGCCGTGGCTTCTCGATTCATAAACTGGTGTCTTGCCAACGGCGCCATGGTGCTGCCAAACTTACTTTCATAACCAAAAATCCTAAAATCTCTTAAGATTCTATTCCTAACCTGTAAACCTGAACTGTATATTTTTAAAATTTTTGCAAAATCTCATCGCATTGATTTTTAAAATACGGAAAGTTAAAGACAATTTTATTTTACAGGAATACGCCTTTCTAGAAGAAAGTATGGCTGATCGTTTGACAAAGTCTACACTGATTGTTCGTAGGAGTGAATGGAAACATTTCGGTTCCTACAACTGCACTGTTATTAATGCATATGGATTGGACAGTATGGAGATACATCTGATACCTGCAAGTAAGTATTTTTTTATATTGTAACCAAGGTTTTAGTTCTTGTTCAAATTATCAACACATTTTAAGTCACTCAGTTTTTGTTTGTGTAAAACTAGTTGTGAATTCCACTAAGCTTTGAGGCCTTTTTTTCCATAAATATTTTTATGATGGTAGGAATTATTAAGGTATTCTGTCTTTTGGTCAGTACCACGTGTTCTATATATTTTCATACCAAAATTATTTAAAATAGTCTAGTGCTTTAAATGTAAATGGGTAACAGGTAGACAGACAGACACTTTTTGTAGCATTTAAAATATTAGTATGCATAGTATGGATTTTTAACGCTTCTGCACACCTAAAATAATTTTGACACATATAAAAAAAATTAAAATATAAATATCATCCAACTTAAGGTTCAAATCGAACAGCGTCAAAATCAACTCTCCACATTTCAGAAACCTTTCCAATAGTCTTCATCATATCTGGAAGCGCGGCGACTGTGATCATTATTCTCATCATAATGCTAATCATTATGCTGTGTCATCGGAAGACCAAGAAGGTCGATGTGAAAAAACCTGACATAACCAACTTAGGGAAGACCTGCGTAGATCAATACAAAGAAAGCGATAGGAGCTCTAACATAAGTGATTTGAAGCTTGAACTCAGGCAGGTGGAAGGGAGCTGTGATGTGGTAAGTAGTTTGTTATGGCTATAAATAAGTTTTATCTTTAATAATTAAAGTCATCAAAATAATAAATAAATAAATACACCCAACAGTCACATACATAACTCTGACCCCACACTAGGTTACAAAACCTGTGTCGTGGGTATCAGACACCACGAGAGACTATTTCGGTCTCACAAACATTCAGACCCGAAACAAATATTTGTGGTTCACACAAACATTTGTCTCGGTGCGGGGATCGAACCCGCCGCCTCTCGTTTCGCAAGCTGGTGTCTAGCCAACTGCGCCACGGGGGCTGAAATGAAAGTCTGCTAGAAGTTTATTTGCATAGTCAGGTAATAAGGGGATAGCCTGTTACGTTTATTGAAATTTTAAAATGACTGTATGCTGCTATAGACAATTTAATTAACAATGTATAGTTTTCTCTTAAGGAAATCTAACCTATGATTAAATTTTGACTCTCTGTTGTTAGCACCATCATAATTCTCTAAATAAGTCGTATTAAGAACGGCGGAAGACCTAACATTTTCATAACATCCAGTTTAAAAATATTATTATGTAAGTCTACTTTGATTTTTCTCTTGTCAAAAACAATTTCTTTCCTATTTAGAACAACTCAAACGCTGGTTCAGAAACCGACCTTCATCCTACCCTCCACCTGACTACGAATCTTGGACTACCGCTGGCTGGACCAGTACCTCTCCCAGAAGCAGGATACGACAACGAACTTATGAAGCAGTATCAAAGATACAGTGGAGACTTCAACCAGCCCATCAATAGCTTGAATTTTAAGGTAAGTCAAAATTCTTGAACGTGATACTCGTAATAGAGAACATGTATTAAGGACAGGGTGTTAAGCAATTATTATGTTTGGCTGTAGAAATAAACTCTAAGCAAGATTTTATCGAAAATATGCCTTATGTGTCTTTTCAAGGATTTATCTGTGTCTGTACTAAAAGCATTAAATGAGTGGTTTATTAGTTACTAGCGACCCGCCCCGGCTTCGCACAGGTGCAATGCTGATATTTTATGGATGTTATCATACATATAACCTTCCTCTTCAATCACTCTATCTATTAAAAAAAACCGCATCAAAATCCGTTGCGTAGTTTCAAAGATTTAAGCATACAAAGGGACATAGGGACAGAGAAAGCGACTTTGTTTTACTATGTAGTGATGGCCTTTAAAATATGTACAGTGTAACCGACTTTTAAATATATTCATATAAAAATTGAGCTCCAGTAAATTATTTATATCTAAAGTTCGTCTAGATTAAACATATACCGACAAATACATTAGGCAATGGTATTACCCCTCAATTGTAGAAGAAGTCTAGCTTAGCAGTAAGAAGAACCTAATAAGGACTGATAGAAGATACAGTTCTATGCGTATCATTTCGACCTATGCCCAGAATAAAGTTATATGTGCAAAATCTCAACTTCCCTTTCTCAGCGATTTAAACTTCTTCTTCTTCTTCATCAACCCATATACGCCCACTGCTGAGCACGGGTCTCCTCTACCATTGAGAGGGTTTAGGCCATAGTCCACCACGCTGGCCTAGTGCGGGTTGGCGGACTACACACCTAAGAAATTCCTAAGAACTCTTAGGTGTGCAGGTTTCATCACGATGTTTTCCTTCACCGTTAAAGCAAGTGATAATTCAATGTGAATACACACATGACTTCGAAAAGTCAGAGGTGTGTGCCTGGGGTTCGAACCCGCGACCGCCGAGATTCTCGACCGCGCGCCCAAACCTCGAGGCCATCACTGCTTGTTTAACTTAATTAATAAACTTCATTGGGCACAAAATTACCGGAAATTTGTTTTGTTCTTCAAACAACAACAAGTTCTGCTTATTATTACTTCACTATTGCAATATATAAACAAGTTTAACTCTATAAAGGCATCAAAAGTACTTTGGTGTTATAGTCATAAGTAACCTTATTCTATGCATAGGTCGATCTATCATTTGTCTCTGACGAAATATAAATTAAAAAAGGCAGTTAATTCCTTATAGAACAAGACTGGGCTATTTACATAACATTGTTTCATTATAATTACCGTTGAAGTTTAATTTGTATAAATACTTGGCAGCTTCAGATATGTATCAGAGAAATCCTTTGTGCAGACCAACGGGTTGTCTTGCGTTCGTAATTATAACAAGGCGTCTTAGATAACTGAAATGCGATATTGTAATAGCCTGAGGGCTGAGGCATATCCAGCCATGGTGTGTAACCCCATCTATCGGATGTTTCAGGAAGTAATTAAGGTTTGAAATTCTTTTGTTAGATTTTAATTTAAGTAGGTAGTTTAATATGAATTTGGTAGCATTTAAGTGATTAAGGTCTTTTTAAGTGTATAATAAAAATAACATTGGGGGGGCCAGTGTTGGGCATTAATCAATTAACTTTTAATTAAACTAATCAATTGACAAAAAAATTAATTTAAATGAAATTAATTGCAATTGAATCAATTGCAATTAAACATTTAATTGTGTGTTACAATTATTTTTTTTAATTGATTAATGAAATAATTAAAACTAACAATTAACTTTTTTGCAAATTTTGTTCAGAAGGGTGGTCCGGTTCTACAACCGGATACATATACCCTTGACATATTCAAGTATTAGTAAAAATACTTGATAAAAAAAATAATTGTTAATTGTTAATTTTTTTTCGACAATAACTAACAATTGATCAATTGTTAATCGTATAAAACCATGATGAATAATTAATTAGTTGTTAATTGCTGTAACTGCAGTTAACAACTAATTAATTGTTAATTTTTAATTGTTAGTTTAATTAAAATTTGCCCAACACTGGGGGAGGCCTACGTCAGCAGTGGACCAGCTTAATTGGCTGATAATGATGATGAATAAAAATAACAATAAAAGTAAAAAAAATAAACGTCGCCTCCTATATATATGCGAATTAAATCCACGTACTGATAATATATCGTTAAAAAATATTCATCTTGTCAAGTACGCAATGTCTTAATAATAATAATGCCTTATATTCCGAAATCTTATAAATTTTCTCTACTGTTTAATAACTAGTAGGTAAACTAGTCATATTAAAGTCACTAGGTATAGTGTGCTTTATGACATTGGCCACTTTTAACGCCTTCCACTGTTATCATTTGTTAGCTAATATAATTCTTAGACAACAATTTCAACTCTATGTCTAAATGCATGTTAAATAAATCATTATAAACACACTTTACAGAAGCGATACTAGCGCGCAGACGTAACAAAAACTGTTTTCATAGCATTCTTTACTTCAACAAACAATGCATCAAAATAAACCAGACTACACATTTTTCTTTGCTGAAACGTTTACGGTGGGAGATATCAGACTTTTCCGAGAGACTGCAGCGAAACAAAACATAAATAACAAACTATGCGGAATATTTTTACAATATTTAGCAGTAAAAATTATATTTTAAGGAATTTGTTTGATACTGGCATGGGAAAATACGTAGTTGAATGAAAAACGCATTGAATTTACCGAAAGGCATATATAATAAATTTTAATGTAATTATTTTAAATTCCAAACTCGCACTTTAAATATTTTTGCGCTTATTACATTTTCTGTTAATATAATATGAAACATAGACTCTACCAATGTCTAGAGTATGGAAACATGATAATTTGAAGTATATGTTTTTAAGTGAGTAAAAAATACTAGACATAATTACATTGATTTAAGAAAAATTATGGCCTATACTCAAAAGACAAAAATACAACTTTTACAAAAATCTAAACTCCCAAAAATTACAAACAAAGTAAAATAACCCTAAAACAATTAACATTGAAGATACATAACACAAAACATATTATGTAGCAGATATCACTAATGCTTAACGACAGTCTTCAACAGCAGCAAAAAAAGCAAACCCAGCATAATTTGACACGCTAAAGGAATGCTTGGTATACAATGGGGGTTCTAGTTACCAGTTCGTCATAAAGCGAACTCTGTGTGAAATAGTACGGTATTGTTTACCACACTTTTTCTCGTTAAATGTACGGTTATCAACGCCATATTCGAACTGATGGATAAATTTGATATCTTCGGTAATGGAAGAGGAGTATTGTAATGCCAAAAGTTTTGCAGTCGAAATAAAAGAGAATATGTGAATTTATTTTAAATATTGAGGTACAAGTCTTGTGTTGTGGGTATCAGAAACTATGAGATACTTTTCGATCTTACAAACATCCACATTTGAATAAAATATGGTTTAATAATAAACGTAATTTTAGACATATTTGAAAGTTAAGTTGCAAATCAGACTAAATTTAATGATTATATAGGCTTGTCAAGGTCGCGGGACATCGCTGGCTGCAGGCGGATTCCGACCGGTTCCGGTGGAAGTCATTGGGGGAGGCCTATGTCCAACAGTGGACCACGATTGGCTGACAATGATGATGATGACAGGCTTTAAGTCACACACACGAGAGTACATAACATCACCCCTGTATTCCCAGAAGAGGTGAATTTCTCTAATGTATCAGTCCCGAATAAAAAGGAGCAAGTCTATTGCCGTATTATTCTGCCAGACTTCTTGCTACTTAGAATTTAGGTACTAACTTAACACTCAAATAAAACTATACCATCCAAGATTTATCTCTAAAGAGCACGAGATTCCAAAGCCTCAATATCTATAGCTGTACCTTTTTCCAGACTCAAGCCAATGGCTACGTTCCCTACGTGGACTACTCCCGGGACTATGCGCCTCCAGTGCCCTCAGAT
Organism: Cephonodes hylas; assembly: GCA_030295005.1. Lineage (NCBI taxonomy): Eukaryota > Metazoa > Arthropoda > Insecta > Lepidoptera > Sphingidae > Cephonodes > Cephonodes hylas. Next base: position 4,010,415 of record AP025386.1, on the reverse strand, counting down.
TCTCTCTCAGGGTCTCTGTCGAGGAGTACTGACGGGTCTTCATACCAGTGCGGGTCTTTGCACAGGCAGGCCAGTTGTGGACGGCTTGGTGGACTAATCGGGCCGGATGGTAAGTAATTTTTTTTAAATAGGTGACGTCATAGCATCTAAAATTAGTCGAGTGTTGTCGGGAGAAACGTCTTCAAGTGTTTTTCATATGTTGTTCTTTATTACACTAACTTTTTGTATACCTACGGCTCTGTATGGAGGAGAGCAGTCGTGTAACCGTTGCGCTCGTATGTCTATGGAACTCTTTTCATACAAACATGACAGCCCCCGTGGCGCAGTTGGCTAGACACCAGCTTGCGAAACGAGAGGCGGCAGGTTCGATCCCCGCACTGAGACAAATGTTTGTGTGAACCATAAATATTTGTTTCGGGTCTGGGTGTTTGTGAGACCGAAAAAGTCTCTCGTAGTGTCTGATACCCACGACACAGGTCTTGTAACCTAGTGTGGGGTCAGAGCTATATATGTGACTGTTGGGTGTATTTATTTATTTTTTTATTTAAACAGATTCATCTAGATCTAAAATGAAAAAAATTGGCACGAAAATAATGACGCCTTGTCTCATACAATATTTTGATTTCTGATTTGAGAAATAACTAATTAACACCCAAGTTACACTTAAATGAAAATAGGATTCAAATCGAGCTATTTCCAAGCTTGATACTTCAGATGACAGTTGACAAACCTTTAGAATTTGATTATGTACAAAAGTCTTGGAGAGTTCCAAGGCTAGATCTATCAATATTTTTCTATTTCTTGAGAAACTGGGATGCGTACTGAAACACCTAAAATAGCGTTTATATTATTGAACAGTAAAATTGAGTGGGTGGAAGAAACGCTTGGAAAATGTCAAGTGATCGTCAACTTCAATAACCTTAAAAGCGATTGCCACTTAGTCGATTTTAAGACTATTGAATATCGTATTTCTAGTTTAATAACCTTGTTTATAGACAATCTACCAACTCGATAAGGTGTCATACAAGATATAAAATTTATTTTTGGAATCCAAAAATTTCGGAATCTTCGGTTTTGTTTCGACCATACCGGCGTATATGAGTAGTGATGGCCTACAGGTTCATGCACTCGGTTGAGAATCTCTGCAGTCATGGCTTGTAACTCTGGGCCTGACCAAACCTTTGACTTTTCGAAGTCACATGTAAAGAAAAAAATCGCCAGGAAATATACGAGCCTAAAAATTCTTAGGATTGCTTTCAAGTCACACTAGGCCACAGTAGTAGAGGAAGGCCTCTTAGTTGTAGTGGAGGCTCGTGCCGAGCAGAGGGATGAGTGTGTCCTCTACATCAGAGAGAGTTTAGGCCTTAGTCCACCATGCTGGCCTAGTGCGCATTGGGAGTCTTTAATATTGCAAGTTACTATTTACTTAATAGAATACAATTATCAATCAGTCCTGAACTATACTTAGTTAAAAGTACCTTTGGTATAAATAAATCAGCAAAAAGTGGGTGGAATATGATAAAGATAATTGTTTGTTTAGTGATACCAATGCCCAGCCCTGGAGTGGTACTGGCTGGAGGTCTAGATGTGAGGTACGCTGCTACCTATGGGAACCCGTATTTACGAGGAAGCGGACCATTGGGTAAGATTTTAAACAAATATTCTACTGTAACCCTATGTGAACTTAATTCGAAGTTGGTGAAAAAAAAATACTGGATAATAAATATGTGGATGTAATTTGACTGATTTCATTTCTTATGCTTGTTTATTTTTACTTCTGTACTGGACAGGCTTGTCAAACCGTGTATGTACCTACCTTACTTGTGACATACTGTGGATATATTTATTTTTTTTTGTTTTAAATTACCACAATTTTTATCAATTAAAATTAAATATTGACATGCCTATAAAATCAATATCGGCAGTGACTCTGGGTTAGTAGTTTAGAATAACGTTCTCAATGGTGATAAAGAACTAATTAATTGTTTTCCGTCAGCATACGGTCCACAAGTAAGCAACGAGAGAAAACCAGCTCCTCCACCGTACTACACTATCAGACACAATAATCATCCTCCTGGTAAGTTTTTCTTATGATGAAATGATAATGTGTATGAATAAGTTCTTACTAGTAAATTACTTACGAAGCCTCAACTAAATCTTTTTCAAATGATTGATATATTAGTTATTGTTTCATTCTTTTCATTAGTTTATTATGTTTGTTGTTTATTATTTACTAGCGACCCGCCCCGGCTTCATACGGGTGCAATGCTGATATTTAATGGATGTTATCATACATATAAACCTTCCCCTTGAATCACTCTATCTATTTAAAAAAAAAAAACAGGGACATAGGGACAGAGAAAGCGACTTTGTTTTATACTATGTAGTGATTTAAATTTATTTATTTAAATCTTAATTGTACACACAAAAAGTAAAGTAAAATGACATATATTAAACAAAATACACAAGTACAAAAGGCGGCCTTATCGCCAGAGGCGATCTCTCCCAGGCAACCGGGGATGGACATGTAGAAACAGAAATAGAAGGTAGTTACTTATGTACAGAAATATGTAAAATATTATGTTACCTTATAATCGATTTTACTGAGAAAATCGTATCGTAATAGTATCTAATTCATTGTTCTCTAATCGAAAATATAGAAGACTTAAAATTTTAGATCAATAGCTACTACTTCTATTTTATTCCAAATAGTAACATCACCTTCATCATCAACTTCCTCGCGGCCGGTGACCAGCCCAATGGCTTCATCATCTTCTACAAATAGTGGTGCACAGCCTCAAGTAAGTGTTGAAGTTTTATATTTAGGATTTAATTCAGCGATGTTGCTTTGACAATTATTATCCCTATAGTGGATTTTAATGCTGTTTTATTTTAAATCAAACTGTTTTAATCAGTTATACACGAAATCATTTAAATTCTCATTAATTTCAACTAATATAACAGTGAGAAAATTTATTTATGCTTTTCCATCTACAACCCAAAACCGATTTTAGCCAGGTTTGTGGCGAGATACCTGAATACCTAGAAATAGATACGTGATAATTCTTATAAACACACATAACATCGAAAATTAAAAGCCAGGGTTTGGAACCTGGAACCACAAACTTTGAGCAGGATATCTTACTTTTTTTATTCATATTGAGGCCTATCAACCATATTGCTTAATTCGTGTTATTAACTCAATGTTTCCTCAATACAGGTGCCAAAAGCATCACCGCATTCTTCTGGAGCTCTATACATTCTGCCGCCGTCCAATCAAGGAAATTCGCAATCAAATCAAATCACTACCAAAGGTAACCCGTTTAGCTTTCAATGTCTGGCTGTTTGCCAACAGGACTGGTAGTTATCATACTTCCTTTACAGTATTTGATTGATGTAATCTGTTACGAGAAGGGAGGAATTAATAATTGTTTAGTAGATCGTAGTCTTATGTCATGTTACTTCTAGAAGGTCCTTAATATGACTGTTTAATACTCTCGGCGGTCGCGGGTTCGAACCCCAGGCACACACCTATGACTTTTCGAAGTTATGTGTGTTTTCACATTGAATTATCACTTGCTTTAACGGTGAAGGAAAACATCGTGATAAAACCTGCACACCTAAAAAGTTCTTAGAAATTTCTTAGGTGTGTAGTCCGCCAACCCGCAGTAGGTCAGCGTGGTGGACTATGGCCTAAACCCTCTCAATGGTAGAGTCGACCCGTGCTCAGCAGTAAGCGTATATGGGTTGATGAAGAAGAATACAATTTTGGAGTAATGAGTACTATTCTAGTACGAAAGAAATATTAACAACCACATTTTGTAAGTTCGACTAAGACTAGTAGAGACCTTCGTTGATATATTTATTCTTTGGAGTAATAATTCGTTGTCGTATATGAGTAGCATTACCCAGCAAACTAACATAAGGGATTAATTTAATTTTGTAAGTTTAAAAATACAATCTCAGTATTAATTGAGACTCAAATATTTATGCAGGTAGTATCACGATGTTTTCCTTCACCGTTAAAGCAAGTGATAATTCAATGTGAATACACACATAACTTCGAAAAGTCAGAGGTGTGTACCTGGGGTTCGAACCCGCGACCGTCGAGATTGTCGACCGCGCGCCCAAACCTCGAGGCCATCACTGCTTCATATGATTATTATTAATTTGTTAATGTATAAAAAGAGCACGTCTATATTAAATAAATTAAAAAAAACTATAATTTTACTTACTTGCATTCATTTTATTTTTTTTGTTTCTAGGTAATGGAACCGGTACGCACGTGTAAGGATATTTTAAGTATATTTACGTAAAAACGTCCTAATGTGAACTATTGGAGTAATATTATTAATTAGATATGACATTCTCTTAAAGAGATATTAAGTATTGAATATATAAATTGTATTACCGACTAGCACCATTGTTCAAATTAAGGCTTCAATTCCACTAAAATTAAAAAAATATATGGTTTTGTTTGAAAGTGTACCAACTTAAGGAGTTACTTAATTAAATAGTTACGAAGTTTTAATACACATTGTTTTAATATCAACAATTTTAAGCGAGTAACTGATAAAATCTTACAAAAAAGCTAAATTTGACACATATTTCTGTAGCTTAAATTAAAAATAAAATATGATAGGGAATCATTTTATGTTGACTGAAATACTATTCTGTTATATACATTTCTGCTATTGAACCTTTGGGTTATTTTATGAGCTAAAAGTATAGAAACATAAATAGATTTCAAACTTAATTTCTCTTTAACTAACAAGGAGACCCCTTAAAAATAGAAAGTAGATACAGTTGAAAACAAATTACATACATAGCCATTATCGTAGAAATACCGAGGAAATATCGGACTATAAATGCTATACCTTATATAATAAAAACTAGATGTCCTTTTGCCAAAAACCTAATCCTTAATTTGAACACTGGTGCAATATACTTAATTAAAACTTTACGAAAACAAATCCCTCTCAATGTACTTACCAGGTATAACTTATGAGAAGTTTGTGAAACGAGCCTAAAATTTCAAAGCTTTAAATGTCCACGTCAAAGAAAAACTTTAATTAAGCTGTTTAGAAAACTAATTTTATTCAAGTTAATATAAGTTAGAGAATAAGTTTCTTATTCGGGACGGATTGGACACTTGTTATGAATTTTAAGTGAAAAATTTCAGTCTCGCTTTTTTAAATATTATTTAGAAGTAATTTTCCTTTCGATGATAATGACTTGTAGTTGTTTTTCGTTTTATTTTTAAAGCTATCAACTCTTGTAAAACTCCGAAGAAATTAGAATTTATTATCGACTGTTCAATTATCACGCAACAGCCTTTAAATTCAAAGTCGAAGTCAAAATTATATTATTTAAATAGACTTTTAGAAGCTCTATTAAATCGTCAATTTTAAACTATTTTTAACATTGCCCCTATCAAACGTGTTATCGCCGTGGAGAAGAAACGGCCAGAAACTCCCTCAGCAATCCTTCAAAATCTAGTTGGCCTATCTAAATTATTATGTCTATTAAAAATTTATTACTGATGTGGCATTAAAAAACATTATTTTAAAAATAACAAAACGAATAAGGAGCAAGAAATATATAGTTTAAAATAACACGCAATCTACTTGCGTCAATGAACACAAGTCATTTACAAAATATCTGAAGGCATTTAATTGTATACGGATTTTTAATAATTATTATAATATAGAGCTATTTGAATAATTTGCGTAATGCCCGAAAAAAAGAAATTTTCGAATTATTTATAGAGACAAAGGTTTCTTTTTTATAACAAGTAACAAGTTGCTTAGTAACAACTAAGCAGCCTATGCAACTGTTTTGATAAAATAATTGATTTGATTTGGAGATTGGAGATTTGAAGAAATACTGTTTTTTTAGTTATTCAAAAAACAAAGACAATGTCAGGTCGAAGGAATCGAAGAAAATTACAGAAATGAGTTCGAACTGAGACCCAAGGTTATTTATTAACTCATTAAGTTTTTTGTAGACTGTTTCTTCAAAGTTTATCACCACACCTTTTAAAAACCAAGATGCTTTCCAAAATAGACCATCGAAATTAAAAGTCTCCTTTCTCTTATCACTTCATACATTTATGCGGGCTTGCCCATTTTTAGCCTCCAGTCATAGATGGGGGTTAAATTTATCTGCAGACTATAATTGGTTGAAAATACTGGCCTAAACTCCTCAGTAACAACGATACCAGTGGTCGTACTTCTATAGGAGACCAAAAACTTTACACATAATTATGTACTTCTAGTTTATAATTATTTACTGTGGGGTCAGGATATTCTCATTTATAATTGTCAAATTGCTTTTTTTTAATATCTTACCTTCATTTTTGAAGGTTATTTTTCGGAATTTACTAAGCCAAGCTGGACTTTTGGTCTTCTACGGAACATTGATACTACTTTTAAAAACTTGTAAGCGTGCATTTCACCTTGTGTTTTTACATAAAAAAATCTCTCATTCTTGCTATTAGATAAGTGGCAAACTGTACATACTTGGAGAGTTATTTTAACTAAGACTGATAATAATTTTACTGTATTACGGCTATTGTAAATATTATGTATAAGCTTCTACTATGTAAACTGTTTTTATGTGCTTTATATTTGGTACTGATAAGCTGTATGTATAAAAATAATTGAAAAAAGAATAATTTTCCTCAAACACCGATGGGACTTGTGGTGAGTACCTAAAAAGTGACCAACCTCTGCATCTATCATCATTTTCATCACCATCACCATCATCATGATCATCATCATCATCATTTTTAATCCACATGAACCCGCTGCTGGGTATAGGCCTCCCACAATGGTCGCCATTTTTGTCTGTCATTGTCTATTCTAATCCATAGGTCTCCGGTTATATAACCGGCCATATGGCAATGTCATAAGTGCTAATAAATATACCCAATAGTCACATACATATTAACCCAACATTGATAGTCTTGTGTCGTGGGCATCGGAAACTACGAGAGACTTTTCGGTCTCACAAAAACCCAGACTCGAATCGCATCACGCAAACATTTGTCTCCTGAGCGACAAGAGCACTTAGTCACATGCTATTGTTTTAAAAGAAAATTTGGTTTAAATTAAGTACCTAATTTTATTAGGTACTTATCATCACTACGATTCACCAGTCACCCAGTTTTAAATATGAAATCGTTTTATAATATTTCGTAACATACATTTTCTTAAAGAAAAAATTACAGTTCAACAAAAATCCCATCAGAAACATAAAGCTTATTTGTATCAAACTGTTTCGAAGTATTTTAATGTTATGAAAATTATTGATGCGAAACTAGTCTAAGTATTGACTATGAACGTTTAAATATAAGTTTAACTTGAACTTCTAAGGAGATTTTTCCTTCTTTTATCTCACTTTTATTAAATATAATTTATTCGACTGACTGGCTTGTGTCTTAACATACTGTTGAGCCTAATACTAACAGTGGACTGAATAAAAAAGTTACAGACCAGATACTAGTTGTTTGAGAAATAGAAAACAAAAGTTACTCTTTAATTAAAAATATTCGTAGTATTTTCAAATGACAGCTAAGTTTTTGTTGTGGGAAATGTAATGTTGTGTCATATTCTTACTGGCTCTAAGTATTATTTTACAATTATTCTGCTACCATTAATAGGTACATGTAACATAATATGTATTATTTTTATGTATTTTTTGTAATTCCTTTGTATCATACTGTTATTTTATTTTTAATTTACGTCTGCTAAAAACCTTTTCAAAAAGGCGACTGCAACTTAATCATTGTATCTAGTTTAATTAAAATAAATACTTTGATATCGCGTAAAGATTTTCTTTTATGTGCTTAATTGAGTGAAATTAATTAATTTCACCAGAGCTTCTTTTGTAAGCCCAAAGGTTTCGTGTTTTTAATGAAATGTAGTGTAATGTTAAGAACTCTGTAGAAGTGAAAGATGTTTTTTTTATATCGATTATGCCAATATAATAAAGTGGATTTGAAGAAGGTTTTGTTTCATTTAGATTCCTGTGTTTTTATTTAATTTTATTACATTTTGCATCTATTTAATATTTTAATTGTGTTTTTAATTTTTAAATTTATTTTAATGGGAAATTTGAATGTGAGCATTAGAATGAACATTTTTATTTTGTTTTTTTACTATTTAATATTTTACTTGTGTTTTTAATTTTAAATTTGCTCTAATTGAAATTTGAATGTGAGAAACCGAAAAACATCTTACGATACAGGCTCTGCCTAGTGTAAGATATATAATAAATATATATATATATATATATATATATGATTTTATAGCAAAGTAAATTGACCGTTAGTAAACGGTAAGTTCTATTTGTACTTACCATAATATAATTTATATTCATCGACTTTTTTTCTATAATTAGTATAACCCGCTTTCGTTTTGATATCAAGCCAACTGCTCCTAGAATGCTGTCAAACCTTTCATCATGTTTTGTTAATACCCGTATTTTAGCGATGGCCCATGACCAGCGCAGAAAGTTTGAGAAGTCTAAAAACTACATGCATTAAGTTAGATATCTTGCTACAGTTTTATAGGAATCATCGTTAGGGCACGGGTCTTTACACCTGCGAGAGTTTTTTCCCTAGTCCACCTCGTTGGCCCAGTGCGGGTTGGCGGACAACACATAGTACTTCTACGTAATAAATTCATAAGGTTTCCGAATTTAGGATTTCTCCGTGAAAAAAAAAAAGATGTGCAGGTTTCATCACGATGCATTCATTAACCTTAAAGCGAGTGATAATTGATCGTGAATCGTATAGCTTCGAATATTCAAAGTCGTACCACCATGTGTTATTTCTCCATATAAGTTTTATTATATCATTCATAATTATTAATCATTAAGTTCTGCTTACCTCAACGTATTAAAACCACGACCTTTTCAACGTTATAAAACTTATACACAAAAAATTTAAAACAAAACCGTAAAAAGCCTTACGAAAATAGCAGCATAAAGCCTTTGCAGGCTACAATACGGCCACTCGATGGCTAGAACACTCGGGTGGAGGGTCTCGATGACACCATTGTCTCCGATCCGCCTTTATAGATAACAGAAGAGCCATACAACTCTCGCAAAGTGTGTTTTCATCAAAGCCTTTATAGATTAGAGGATTTTATGCTATAGGAGTGCGACACCTTTTGATCAGCTCAGTTTTTCGGCGTCTTGAATGTCAGCTTGTTAAATTTTTGGGGGATTGGAGGTGAGTGTAGTAGCTTAAAATTATTAGGTGTGTAGTTCGCCATATAGCACTAGGTTGACCTGATAGACTGAGGCCTAAACCCTTACGTACGACGTACATAGGCTGAAGATGAGGAAGGGGGATTGAGGTATACATTTTTGTAGAAATAATTACAATATTGCCATTAAATTATCATTAAAGTCATGACATAAACTCACTCCTGCAGTTTTTAAAAGGCAAGCAAGGGTTGTTTGTGCACATATTTCTACACTTTTATTATGGCTTTTAATTATTGACTCAATACGTATTATGACTTCATTCTGTCGACAAAAAAATCTAGTCATACGCAATTTAAACTCCGTTCTGCTATCAAATGGTCCCTTACCATACCACCCAGGGAATTGAACCCACGGTCTTGCTACCATAAATTATCATAGTAATAAATTATAAATTATTGTTTATACATACATACATACATAATAATGCTTATTCGCAAACCGCAAAAGTTTGACGTCACAATGACAACTGGACAATCATTAGCATATAGTGTACTGGACAAGATGTGGAAACCGTTTCCGGCGCGGAATTGTGATATTACACATCCGGTGATCATTTACATTGGACAAACAGACAATTTTCGAGTTTAATGTAGAAACTTCGGTTAGGTATTGTGGGGAACCTTAATATTATCATTTAAGGCCTTGAAAATAGCAATGGCCTGAAGGTTTAGGTGCGTGGTCGAGAATCTCGGCAGTCGCGGGTTCAATTTCATAGGTATGTAGTCCTCCAAGCCGCACTAGTCCAGCGATTCCTCTGGTATTGTGGGTGTTCATGGGCGGTGTTGACCACTTAATATCAGGTGGCTCATTTGCTCGTTTGCCTCCTTTTTCCATAAAAAAAAAAAAAAAGCGAGGTGGACGAAGGCCAAATCCCTTTTCAGTTGTAGATAATTCCAGATTTTTTTTATAAATCTCATCATCATAAACACCCTTTATTTCGTCCATTGTTAGACATAGGTCTCACCTTTGGCAGGCTACTGGGTTCGATCATCAGCTTTTCTGATCCAACATTCATAAGTAACATTACAGACTAATAAATGAAAATTTCTTATGCGTCTTTACTCATAGTCCGCTGAAACATATTTAATTTTAGTATGGACATAAAAAAGGGCTGGAGAAAAGACATACGTTACTTATTTCCAAAAAATTGTACCCCATCAAAATTGGCCTTCTAGAAGTAAGGGGATAATGTCAGTGGAGGAAGCTAAAGAGGTGTGTTTGGACCGAGGCATATGGCGCTCTATAGTCTCTGCCTACCCTAACGGGAGACAGTCGTGAGTTCAAGTATGTATCTATGTAGTAATTCTTTCAAAATTCGATGCGAATATCCCAAAGAGGTTCAATATTATAATCCACTAGTGTACAACAGTCGTTTGTTAACGGTCCAGGCAGTCTTGTCCTCCCAAATGGTCTAGATTGAACATAAACATCCAACTAGATTGCTTCGGGTTTTGTCTCCGATACTGGAGCGCATATAAAGTGTTATGTTTTGGAAAATGAGGGCTTGCTATCGCCTTTGGCTATTGTTTTTCGATATAGGATCTTTGTAACTTATTTCGAGGATTATTGACGCTTGTATAAGATGGTGCATGCTTAAACCTATAACAGTGTTATAACATACTAGCGACCCGCCCCGGCTTCGCACGGGTGCAATGCTGATATTTAATGGATATTATCATGCATATAAACCTTCCTCTTTAATCACTCTATCTATTAAAAAAAACCGCATCAAAATCCGTTGCGTAGTTTCAAAGATTTAAGCATACAAAGGGACATAGGGACAGAGAAAGCGACTTTGTTTTATACTATGTAGTGATCAGGCAAGTCATGTAATGGGTGTATTCAGACCGTGATCAGAAACTTGGGCAGGAAATAGCTAAGATGATTGAAAACCCCTTGGCGTTAAAGAAAATCTCGACAGAAAATAACATTTTTGACGTTTTCCTTTTTTTTTTCTAATTGTGAATCTATCACCGGCAAATCACTACATAGTATAAAACAAAGTCGCTTTCTCTGTCCATATGTCCCTTTGTATGCTTAAATCTTTGAAACTACGCAACGGATTTTGATGCGGTTTTTTTTAATAGATAGAGTGATTGAAGAGAAAGGTTTACATGTATGATAACATCCATTAAATATCAGCATTGCACCCGTGCGAAGCCGGGGCGGGTCGCTAGTTAATTAATAATTTAATAGAATTAGAGTCCCAATGTCTCGTTACCAAAAACGTTCAACCACTAAAATGCACACATATTAACTCCTGATACTCAAACCTAATACCCACAACAATAACTCCCAACCAACAAACCCAAAGACAAACTGAACAGAAACATTATTCCGCAGCGCGATATCTTCCAAATCTAATTTTACAGAAACAAAATTGCAATTCTCGCTTCGTTTGTGGGGAAAGTTGAAATATATAAAGCAATATGTCTTCTCATTGTGTGGTTACGTACATCGGATCGAAACAAGACTCGGGGGAGAGGCTATCGTAACGTATCTTCTTGTTAAAGTATGAGGGTTCCGCTATAATTTTTTTGTGTTCGATAAATGACAGTGAAGTATGGCGAAGGAAAGTTTGTTAGGGGGAATTTTGTTGCTGTATTTCGGCGATCTATGTATTCTATTGCTCATTATGACGGAGTGATGACTGAGGTCCTTATATTATCAGTCAACTGTATCATCACCACAACCATCACTATCATCATCATCACCACCAGCACTGGGATACACCATCTATCCTGGAAATCGCAATTGGATTGCTTGATATTTATTTGCCCGGTATATCTTCTTCTTCTTCTTCATCAACCCATATTCGCCCACTGCTGAGCACGGGTCTCCTCTACCATTGAGAGGGTTTAGGCCATAGTCCACCACGCTGGCCTAGTACGGGTTGGCCGCCGTTGGTTGCCCGGTATATAAAAGTAAGTAAATAATATGCTTTTATTCTGTCATTAAATTCATCATCAAAGTTAAAAAAAATAGTAAGATCTACCCTCCCGAAAATTTGAGCGTGGAATTTTGTAATTATGAAGATATTTTAAAGGATAAAAAGTTTAAAAAATGGAGAATTTCAATATCAAACCGTACTGGCAAATAAAAATTCACAACATTAAATAAAATAAATTTAACTTCAAAAATAAAGAACCCATTAAAAACCCCAACAAAAAAGCAAATCACAAAACGACACATCTACAATAAATTCCCATCGAGCAAAACAAAAGCAATCAATAAGTTGTCATCAAAGGCTAAACAAAGCCTGTGTCTGGTATTAATCAGAACATTGTTGGCCTGACAATGAGCGACCGAGAGCGTCGCCCTGGTGTCCATGCCGTGAGAGGACTGCCCGTTACCACTGCTACAAAGACTGTTTTAATTAAAAAAGTGAATGCAAGGGTTTAGTTCGTTCAGTGAAATAAATTCTGTGTTGTATTGAAATTTTATTGTATTATGGTAAATGAGTTCTAGTTTATAATTTTATATTAGATATTGCCTCGAGGTCTCGCGGTACAAGTATATCCCGAGTATAGAGGTTATGGGTTCGATTCCCGGGTTGGATAATGTGTGAGTGGTTTTTTCCATAAATTCTCAGTAGCAGCACGGAGTCTGGAAATGCGCCCGAAAGACGGCAATAGGCTCGCCCCCTATTATATGAAACTAATACAAAACAAATTAAGATAAAAGTCTCGTGTCGTGGGTATCAGAAGCTTCGTGGGACTTATCGGTCTCATAGACATCCAGAGCAAAACAAATTTTTGCAAAGTTCACAATCACTTGTCTCGGTGCCGACATCGAATCTGCAGCCTCTCGTTTCGCAAAGTTGTGTCTAGCCTACTGCGCTTTGGGGCTGTCAATCAGGAATCCCATTATGTATTTAAATACTATGTGATTAATGCTTATAATATATGTATTTTTAACGAACCATCCATGATAAACAGCTGATTAAATCAATGAGACAGTTCGCATAAATATTAATGTATCCACTATTGTTACGACTTCGTTCCCTTCCGTTGAGTGATAAAAACGAACTGACATTTATACTTTCTTTCTAATGATTGTTATAGTTGTGAATTTTGCATTGGACTGTGTAAGTAGTTACCTCGAAGTTCAGGCACGCGGTGGAGAATCTCAGCGGTCGCCGTTTTAAACCTCAAGTACACACCTCTGGTTCGCACCTCTGATTCTTCGAAGTTATGTGTGTATTCAGAATGAGTTATCACTAACGTTAACAGTGAAGGAAAACATCGTGATGAAACCTGCACACCTGAAAGTTCTTATGAATTTCTTAGGTGTGTAATCCGCCAACCCGCACTAGGCCAGCGTGGTAAACTGAAAGAATCTCAGAATGTCCATAATAGTATATTTGTATGTATTATAGTATTATATGTTGGTATGTATATTTATATATTTATAAATCTTATTTGATGCTTCCCTTTATCAATATGCATTGGTTAGTGTATGTATCTATGTATGTTTATATGTAATTTTATTTGCACACCTGCTGACTATCAATTCTGCACCACCCAAGGTTTGACTGGAGGAGAATGCCTCAGGCATTAAGTCCGCCTTTACAATTTTTATGTTGTATGAAGTGTAAATAAATAAATAAACTGAGGCCTTAACCTTTTAAGTTTTAGAGGAGGCCCGTTTCTAGTAGAGGGACGTGTAACGGCTGACGTTGAAGATTCATTGTAAAAATTCAACCTCAAAAATTAAAAAGCCTAACCTTGGCTTTGAAGCCACAACTGACAAAATAGTCACACCACGTGCGCTACACGCACTCAGCCAACTGTATAACCTAATTAACCATAAAATAAACCGAAAGGCTCTCTATATTCATGATAAACGCGAACAAATAGCCAAAAATAAACACTGTAAGCCCGTTCAGTTCATTCCATGGAATATTTGAATTTGAGTGAAATTTCGGCCACTATTTTTTCGCACCCACATTGAGAACATGCAACAACTGGCGTGCGAATTAACAAAACGTTTAATTGGCAACGAATGGACGGGCATAAAAATCACAGTGTTTTTTTCCATCCCATCTCAATCGTTCGGCAATAAAATCGTATCCCGGAGACCATTAATCGATTGTAAATCGGTACGAACTAAAACTTCAATCGTAAATTAAGCTATGTCCAAATCGTAAAGTACGAACGCGACTGAAACTGCGAGCTGTGATTGGTTGGATGCCTAATGGCGATTTGAATTTTTAAAGTTGGCACTGCGAGTTTGAATTTAAATTTAGATTTACTTATTTTTATACTTGAGTTTTAAGGACTGGCCACAAAAAATGCTAAAACAAACCTGCTTGGTGACTTAACGAAAAAAACCTCATTTATAGGTATTTCTGGCAGAGTCTATTAAGTGCAATCAGTGACGTTTAAGTTTTAGAAAACCACCTAATAGTTGTTAAAGCTAATAGAGATATTATATTGGTTTTGCCAGAATATGGTTTAAGGGATCTCTGCAATTGTAGAGGTGGCTCATGAGGTGAAACGTATAGAGGCTCATAATGATAGTTACAATTTTGTTACTGGAATGTTTTTTAGCCTACACCTTTTTTAAAACATATCTAATAATATTAATAAACCATACCCAACTTATATTTTCCTTACATTAAATTGCCAACAAGAAAAACATCGACGTAAAAAAATCACAATTACAACTCCTTAAAAAAACAACCTGCCGTTCAATGGGGGCGGAAAATATCACAATATTTCCCACCCCACGATTCCTTTTTAATACAGAAAAGTTTTTAAACTTTTTCTCATAAACCTTTCAAAGCATTTGATTAAACCTCTTTCTGGGGGGTTGGATGGGGTACAAGGTCTCTGGATAAACACGAAATGAGAAAACTTTTGTAAATAGGCACAAATTACTTCAGTTGGACATCGGCGGAACAAAGCTTGTTGCTCTATAATTCATGCTGTTTTTATGGTGTTATGGTGGCACTAGGTCTTTGGTGAGTGAGCATTTAAGTGCTTGAGAAATGTAGTTATCGACTAGACCTGGTTCGTGGTCTATAGGGCCTAAGAACCTTTGCCTAATTTCGAACTATTTCCTAAAGCATTCGTCCCTCTGCTGCTGCTTAATCCACTACACTTAACAAATTATTAAGACTTTTTAGCTGTGCAACTTTCTTTGCGTTATTTTCGTTCACCTTTAAAGCAAGTTATGATTCATTGTGAATACACACATGACTTCGAACAGATTGGGGTTTTTCGGCCGCGGGGCTAAAACTCGAGGCCATTACTACTTAACCAAATATTATCTGAACCTAGGGACAAACTGTTACATAGATAAATAGATATCTCTTTGTTACTACCTACATACAGGACCACATAAAATGAAATTATAATAAACATTAGCCTCTTGCACTACATCTAAATTTTATAAAAATGCTAATCGCAAAAGTGCTATCTAATTTTCGAAGAAATGGTGTTGAAACTCAGACGGTCTTTAGTGTATTGCGTAAAAGCGATATTCCAGGAATCTTGAAGACACGGTAAGGAAATTTCCTAAGGCGATACGAAGAATACTGTTGCTTTCAGGATTCTAATAGACATGTACTAAACCCGAATATCCAGAAAGACAAAGTAGATATTCACGAATTTATGTATTCTTTTATGGTCTTGTCTTGTTGGTCTCGCGGTATAAATCTGCTTGCGATCGAAAGGTTCTGAATTCGAATTATGTCTTGGAATTCACAGGTCTCCCCCAAACTTTCAAAGCGATGTGCATTAAGTGGCCTCCCACGATTTTAATTAGATTTTCAGTCCTTCTCGAGACTGGACGTCCAACGCTGCGCTTGATAGCTTGCTATAAAATAGAACATTGTAGTACAGTCTGATTTTTGTTGCAATTACATGTGCTCGTAACTATGCTGATCCCATTTTTTTCTTCTTTTAGTGTTAAATAGCCTATTTATTACGGAAAATTATAAGCCATATAGTGTATACCATCATAATACTAAGTGCAATAGCACTGGAGCAACAACAAAAATGTGCTAAAAATGAGGGAACTTTTGAATGCTACTAAACTATGCAACTAATTTACCAAACACTTTGCTCAGAAAATTATGGCAGGCGTTTTGAAAATCTATACTACGTCTCCATGTAGTAGAAGTGCGGGATTCTAAATTGGGCCCTATTAGATAGCCTGGATAAACAGCTGATTAAAAAAACGAATCGTCAAGTAATTACAATCAAACGATTTATTCCATACTATCACTATAAATATCCATTTATATGAAAACACAAACCCACACCCACGTGGGTAGGCAGCGACTAGACACGTCCATGTACGGACACGCGCTTTGCTTTAATAAACAAACAGCATTGATTACTACGGTGACACTATTCGCTGTGGACGGCGTTATACAACATGCACTTTGCTTTGAATTTATTACATGTGATTTTTTTTATGAACTTCATTTCTTAGAAGTGTAGTACACCAACCCGAATTAGGCTAGAGTTTTAGACTAAGGCCTAAACAAACTTTCAGCTTTAGAGGTCCATGCTCAGCAGTGAGTCTAATTACATAAAAACTAGGAACAGTCCAACGTCGAATGTTAAATAAAGTTTTTTATCTTCTTTTGTTCTTGTGGTTTAGGCTAGTTCAGATCTTACTACCAGCTAAGAGTAAGGCATACAGAACATTGGATATTATAAAGAACAGTGCGCTTAAAAAAATCTGATTTTTTTACATCACATTTTTGTCTCCGAAAAAGAAGGTGGGTTTCTTCTATTACTATACAGAATGATACTCATAAAAAATTCGGATTATTTTTAAATACTCACAGACGCCTGAATGTGGGAAGCTAAGTGAATTTCTCTTATTATAGTTTTTTTTTCTGGGAACATTCCCAGCCAATTTCTTAACCAAAACAGCCAATAACACTTTACCCGGCTCAAATACTCTCTCTCTCTCTAATACTACTATGAAGCACATACATTAAAAATAAAATGATATTGTAAATATTGCATATTACAGCATACAGCCGTCCTGTGCAGGTTCTCGGCAAACAGTAAAATTGATTGAATTTATGCCCAACACAAACAATGTGCAAAATTGTGCAATTTGCACAAACCAATTTACAGTTTTTCACTTTCTCATCGATAGAGTTTTGTCGAGTGATTTTTGCAGAGTCTTCAATGGTATTCATTTCTAAATAGTGCAACGTTTGAGAAGTGTTTTTGTGTTATTTTTTGATTTGAGAGAGTTGAAAATGAATGATGCATTTTTGACGCAAATGATTTTAAAATAAATAATTGAAAAATTTTGTATAAGCCTCCTGAGCATGAGTTTCTACTTTTAGATATGATTGTTAATATCGAAACAGTTGTACGAATAATCATCTTTAAAACAAATAATAATTTTTGTACATTAATGTAATATATAAACTGTAGCGACGTATGGGCGAATAGTTTTATATCCTATCAGGCAAATAATTTCTGTTATGTATGAAAATATTAGCGCTGTTCTTAAAATAATAATCCCTATGCGGTATTTCCTTAAAAAGCAATCAGTGATTTGATCGCAAGTGATTTTCGCATAAGGACAAACAATTTCGCGGTCAAATGTGCCCAAAAATTTGCAATTGACTCCCCTCCTTATGTGGCGAAATCTGAATGTAGAGATGCACCTTTTCCTACTACTGGACCTTTCGGGGAGTACAGCCATCATCTTATTATCTTATCTCATATATATGTAGAAAATTCCAAAAAAATCGCAGCCAACTCCAGAGATCCTGCACCATATAGAAAGCGTAATTGGAAACGTTCCTGTCGCAGGTTACGGGAGTATTAGGGAGCCCGTGCAATTCAATTATTTTTTACGATCAGGTGGCATGGCCGACGGCGGGCGGTAATAAGCTCGCCGATATAGCGGGCTATTTTTGAAAAGTTCAGCTGTTTATAAGGGTTGGTCTGATTTAGTGTTTCGGATCGTTTTGGTGAGTTAAAAGTGAGGTCGTGTTAAAAATTATTGTCGAAGATTATTTGGAGGGAAGATGGAAATGGTTATTGCTGATCGATGATGAGAAGTGAATAGAATAATTATAATTAATAATATAGTTATAATTTTTAAATTTCATAGTTTACTGCATCGTGGTCTCGCGGCCTAAGTATGTTCACGATCCAGAGGTATCGGCTTGAATTAAATGTTAAAAAGCGTGCAGTAGGATTTTTCAATTATAAAATTCTCAGCACGGAGTTTAGAAATGTGTCCGAAAACACAATAGGTTAACGCAAACCCTTTAAGTGGCAAAGGAGGCCCATGGCCAGCTGTGATAGGTGATATGATGATGATGATGATAATAATGATGATGATGATAAACATATAATATAGGAACTGATACTATATATACTCGGACATAAATTGATTGCGAAACGCGATATACTAAGTTACTTACTTAACATCAATCAAAATAGTCAAAAATTTTCCAACGCTTAATAGTAACTTTGATATAGGATTTTTTATCGCGGAAGTTTTTAACTTTCAGTTGCATTAGGAATATCATACATGGGCTGATGATATTTAGAGATTAGTCCAAGTTTCGAACTGTTGCGATTTATGCAATAAGTCTTATAATATTTTAAGATGACCTGAAGGACTTAGACCATGGTTTTAAACTTAGAGTAATGATCTAAAGGTCCAGAGTTTTTTTCCTGGGTCAGGGAAAATATTTTTTTAGATAATAAAAGAAATGAATTCAAATACCTATATGTTTTATTGCAGCTTTAACCGTACATAACGACATATTTTTGTTAAATACATTTTATGGGTAGATCTACTATATAAGGTTAAAAAGTATGTATAAAAAAGAGTTATGAATTTTCTTGTAACTTGGTTCTATCATTAAAACTGCAGTAATATTTTTTAGTTAAAAAAATATATTCCCGTACCGGGAATCGAACCCGAGCCTCCTGGGTGAAAGCCAGGTATCCTAGCCACTAGACCATACGGGAGTTGATAAACCATGACTAAAAACCTTAACACTTAAGAATAAACATCGTTCAGATATTTGCTAGATAAGTAAGTATTGGAGATTAATCTTGTTAACAAAATTACTAAATCTACATTTTATACTGAAAAGTTTCAAATGAAAAAACCCAAGAACACTTTCATGACACGAGAATCAATCACGATCTTCCTAAATTGCACACCACACATTTTTTGCGGTGTCTGCAGTTACGCGTCAAAGACTATATTTTTAATGGAGTCTGGAAATGTGTCCGGAAAACGGCAATAGGCTCGCCTCCTATAACGTGGGACTGATACATACCTGGCCAAATGTGGGTGCAGAAATGCATCTCTGCCTACCCCTTCACGAATATAGGCGTGAGGTATGTGTTGTATATAGGAACGTTTCGTTTCATGAAGATAAAAATTGATCTGCTAACATCTGTCAAAGATTCTTTATTCGTTACATGTTCTAAAAAGGACATAAGAACTCAAGAGGTTAAACTATCTTAATCTTTCATCCCTCGCCTAAATCTCGTCCCACACTCTGTGAAACACGCAATAGGCTCTATAATGCCACAAACAGCTGCCAACAAGGAAAGTCACTTTGTTAAATTTGCTCAACGACATTCAGCCCCAATTAGGGCGTTTAATGCGAGATAATGGGCAGACGTGAGGTGTCTGGAAACCAAGAGTGAACTAAAAGGATTTCTGGCATTTTACCTGTGAATTAAGATTGTGTTGTTTATTCGTCTTATTTATGAGATTGGATGGACGCGATAATGGTAAAAGTGTGAGAATGATGATCGATGAATATCACAATCGTTTTAAAGTTATATGGTATAATCATTTAAAATCGAATTTATTTATTCAATTAATTCTAATTAATCACTAGCTATGCGTCCCGCTGCTGCAACGCTGTTAAAGAATTTGCTTGTAGTAAAACCCACCAATGATTTTCCTGACCCGGGATCGAAGCTGTGACTTATATGTTAAATTACTTTTGTTAAATAAATATTTGAAGCTTAAAGATTGTTCGAAATTTTTAAGGCAAACCGGGCTTTCAGGCTTCTATAGAAGTAACTCCACTGAACCCATCTAGTGATGATCAGATTATGCCCGTATTAATTCTTTGGAAACTGTCATATGCTATGCCCTAAAGAGCATCTTAACCTCGATCGATATGCAAACGCAAATCTGTATCACAATTCACAAGTTACATAATGTTGACTATCTGCTATCCGTGACTACGTTTGCGTAAAATTTTGGGTTTTTTGGTGAAATAGTTTATTCCATTTAAATTCTATTATATGATGCTGAAAAATTATATAAAATAGTAGATATAATTCTAGAATTGTCGTAAGCTTAGTTAGAAATTTTTATTCATCATTTAAATTATGTAATTTCGTTAGATATTCTACCATGGTGACATAATCAATGAAGCGAAAAGTCCTGTAGCATTTGATAAAAAAATGTGTTTTTTTTTGTATTCGCTAAGGAAAATAGGCGTATTATGTTGAGTTAGGTTTGAAATGGATATTGGTCAAGAGATTCATTTGGTGATGAGGAAAAATAAGTTGATTATTAAATTTTAGAAGAAATTGCAAATATATTTGTGCTTATTTTTATATTAATTTTATTTAGAGTAGTATTTTTTAAAGAAGTTTATTTTTGCAAAATTAAATGGAAATTTATGTGTTAACTTAATTTTTGCTATATAATTATATTTAAAAACAAAAAATAATATTTTTTACTTAATAAACAGACACACAGAACCCTGCCACGTGTGTAGATTCGGCCATCTGTCGTAAGTGGGTCGGCGGGTTCCCAAACTTTTTACTGCATTTTGCATAACTTGAGAGTTTTTCACGGGGCGTGACATTTTGCGAATTCCCCCTCATTTATCTAAGCGTGTGGGGTCCACGGGGCTGATTTAAAAGCGTCTCATTTCGTTGATACCTTGATGCCTTTATGGTAATTGAATTTTTACAGTTATTAAGTGGGCCTCCATGAGCTGAGAATCGCGCTCCGTCAGACATTTTTTTTTGAAGGAAATTAGCTATTGTGGGCTTAGAATGGACTGTCTTCATGACATTGTAGCAAAAGGTAGATTTCAGTTCTTATAAATATGTTTATTATGGTGTTCGAAAACCGATAATCTCCCTCAGTTTTCCGTCACCCGAAAGGAGTTAAAACTAAGTATATATAGTTGCATGTATTTTTTTAAAGGTCATTGCATCATCAGTATCAGCTCATACACCTCTGCTACGCACGAATCTCCCCTGCAACTGGGAGGGTTTTAGGACATAGCCTACCAAGCTGGCCTAGTGTGGGCTGGCGGACTACACACCCAAGCAATTCTTGAAAAAATTAGGTGTGTAGGTTTCCTCACGATGCTTGCTTTCGTCGTTAAAGTTTAATTGTGAATACGCATATAACCTGGAAAAGTTAGAAAAGTGTGCCTGTGAGATTCTCAACCTTCACCTCGATGCCATTTTTAGTTATTTGAAACTAGCGACCCGCCCCGGCTTCGCACGGGTGCAATGCTGATATTTAATGGATGTTATCATACATATAAACCTTCCTTTTCTATTACTCTATCTATTAAAAAAAACGCATCAAAATCCGTTGCGTAGTTTCAAAGATTTAAGCATACAAAGGGACATAGGGACAGAGAAAGCGACTTTGTTTTATGCTATGTAGTGATTTATTAATTATACCCAATTAACATTTTTATATATTTATTTATTTATTATGCTTTATTGTACACCTTAATGATAGAAACAACATTTTTATAGGTCAAAAATTAATAATGTAGTGCCACAAATGGCGATTTCTTCCAGGCAACCGTTAGATGGACTGGAGAGAACATAATTGTACTTTCAATAAAGTAGGCAAATATTTCTCAAATTCCAATACCTTAAGGCAGTTTTATTGCAATTATTAAACCGTGTACAAAATTACTCACAGTCTTATTTCATTTTATAGTTTCTGCGTTGTAATAAATTGTGTTTTTATACACATTTTTAATAGGCGGGGCTTGGAGGAATGTAAAACAAATTTCCACCCTCGAAGTGTTTTTCATTGAAGTGTGGAGCCCGCCTTCTCCCACCGAAGAAAATTAATGTTTGTCCTGTGAAATTAAAAACGTTGGTGTGTGCGTACATATGCCGCGGTTGGGTGGGGAATAAGGATTTTTGTGAAATGTCTACGATGCTAAGATGTTGAGATTTCTTACAGTCACATACAGGTGTATTTTGACCGTGATCGAAAACTAAGGCAAGTTATAGCCACGGTGATCACTAACCCAGTGGTGTTAAAAAATCCCGACAAAATTTTTTTTTGAAGTTTTTTCAAAAAACCATAAGTATTAAATATATATAAGAGGCAGTGATGGCCTCGAGGTTTAGGCGCGCGGTCGAGAATCTCGGCGGTCACGGGTTCGAACCCCAGGCACACACCTCTGACTATTCGAAGTTATGTGTGTATTCAAATTGAATTATCACTTGCTTAAACGGTGAAGGAAAACATCGTGATGAAACCTGCACACCTAAAAAGTTCTTAGGAATTTCTTAGGTGTGTAGTCCGCCAACCCGCACTAGGCCAGCGTGGTCGACTACGGCCTTAACCCTCTCAATGGTAGAGGAGACCCGTGCTCAGCAGTAGGCGTATATGGGTTGATGAAGAAGAAGAAGATTAAATAAATATATTTAGATTTTTCGCAATTGTTATATGAGTACATCTTGTTAAAGCTTTGAATTTCCTATGGTCATAAAAAACTAATAACCTACAAAACCGGAGAAAAAAAAATATTGCGGGACTAAAAAGTATCTTTTAGTTACTAAGACTTGTTTTTTATGGATCTTGTTTTTTAATATCAAATCCCGAAAATAGTGAAGTAAATAGCATAAAGGATAAAAATTTATTCCCCATTCAAACGATACCTCACATTTTACAGTGTGGCTACTCCAAAATTCCCTCAAAAAAACAGATTGGTTTTTGCGCGTCAAAACAAATTTCGTGCACTACCCGCAACAAAATAATATACACGATTTATCCGGGCTTAAAGCGTCGTGTTATTTTTGTTTACCCCAAGGAATTGGTTTGGAAGTGAGCTGACGGATTTTTTACCAAATCCGCTACTCGAAGTTAGGCGCCTGACGAATTCCATGAAGGAAATTGGAGACTTAGCACCGTATTATATTTTTGCAGTGAACAACTATTTTTGAACGACAGAGCGGCTTAAAAATTTTCGGTGAATAAACGGTGGAGCTTGTCCGATTTATCGACGAAAAATGAGCCTGAAGGAAGGTTAGTAGCTTGTTCGTATTGAAGCTTCTATGCATTTTCATTTGGGTATCGCTCACACATTTTCTAGGAATGAAACAGTATTTCAATTTAACTTTAGTTAAATTTCATCATCTGCCTTTATAATTCTCATTGCTGGGCACTGGCCTCCTCTACCGTTGCAAGGATTTAGGCCTTAACCCACAATACCTGGCCTAGTGCGGATTGGCGGACTACACATTTAAAAATCCTAAAAACTTATAGGTGTGTAGGTTTCATCACGATTATTTTCTACACATAACACTTCAAAAAGTCTGAGGTAACTTAGTGATATTTTTTATTTGACAATAGCTTTGTTGTAATTAGCTTGTTAAGACACATATATTGTATTTGAGCACGACGATCTTAAAACATTAAGCTTAAATAATAAAGCATTCCTTCTCGCCCTTCCACAGTTACGTTCCATTTCGCCCAGTATTTTTCCCGCGACAAACTCTTAAAATATTAATGCCCTGTAATACCTCGACTGTTACCTTTACAAATATATTTTTCTATTTGCCTCTTGTTCGAGTTTCCAGATTGCTTATTGATTCATTGTGGCCTACTTTCTTCCAACAATGGCATTGAAAAACTCTACGTAATTCTTTCGTCAACAAAAGATAAAGTGGGGATAGGGTGAGTCTACGTTGGGATGGGTTCTGCGTTTAAACGCCAAGCGAGGGGACTCTAGATTTAAATAAGAAATAAAATCTTTGCCATTTTACGTTTGTATAAAGTTTTTTTACTAAGTACGATCGCTCTTAGAATCATTTGACGAGGACATTCTAGAAAAAATCGTTTGCATTTTATTTGCAGTAGGGATATTTATGTTTTTTAATGACAGTTTGTTATTCTGTTGGTAATGGTGTTTGGAGAATGTTATGCACACCTTAAGTGTCGTATATATCGGATATAGTACCTAAGTATCAATTATTAAGCTACCAATGTATTAATATATGTGATGTGGTTGTGCTGAATTAAATAAATAAATAAATAAATTCTGATTATTACATCATTTATGTCTTACTTCTAAAGTATTTTTGGAAAATAGCATATATTTACCTAAAATGAAATAATTTTGTGCAATTTAAGATTTTATTACAATTTGAGAGTACATGATTTTGCTAAATTCATATTTCGTGTAACTGAGTAATTCTACTACAGAAATAAAAATCAACAAAATATACGCCTTCACCATCAACTAAAACTGAAATGTTATAGAAATCAACCGTTTCATAATAGTCGCAAATATTGAAGCAAAATAAAAATTCACCCGCACAAAACCGCGCTGCGCGAAATAAAGTCATTGTGGACGGGCCCTAAAGCCAAATTTACAGAGGTACCCCCATACCGTTTAATGTGGGCCTTATAATAAATCGCAACGATAATTGCCTTATCCCTATGGATAAAAGGGCAAAGGTAAAGTAATAAGCATTTAATATTGTTATTTAAACCCTACAATTAGATAATACAGTTTAATTATGGCTTTACTTTGGGAATTTTCGTTAATTGTAGGGTACTTTGAATTTTAATTCATCTGTTCGTTTACGTCTCTTTGCTGGGTACTGGCCTCTTCTATAATTGAAAGATGTCAGACCTTTAGTCCACGACAATGGCCTAGTGCGGGTTGGTTTAAGTTTTTTTTTTTACTTACTTTGTCTAATGTTGTACATTAGATTTAGATGTAAGATTAGCACGCTGAAGTGGAAATGGGCCGGCCATGTCTGCCGACGGTCGAACGGTCGGTGGAGCAGACATGTGTTGGAGTGGAGACCGCGCTTAGGCAGACGTAGTGTAGGACGACCTGCAGCATGATGGTCCGACGACTTGAGAAAGGTGGCGGGAAACGGATGGATGAGGGGAGCAGAAGACCGGGATGGTTGGCGCTTTCTTGGGGAGGCCTACTTTCAGCAGTGGACGGCGACAGGCTGAGTATAAAGTTGTACATTATAGAAGGAGGAGTAGGTGATATATGCTTTTCTTTTATATTATATTTTGGTTTTGAGACTCCTGAAGTGTTTTATGATGTTCTTCGTTCACCGTTTAACATATTATGTATGTGATAACTCATTAATATATATAAAACAGACAAATACCTAATTTCGAACTGAATGAAAATAAAATAAGTTATTGAATATGAGAATAACAAACTAATATAATAATATAACATGACTAAACGTCAAAAGTCTTAAAGTTGGGTAGACTTACTTTCAAACTAGGCAATGTACAAAATATTCCAACACAAACTGCAAATTCTGAAACATTGTAAGCTGGAAAACAGGCGTCAATTTAGGCAAGTTTTATCGCTAAACACTCATGAATAATGCATGAGACACATTAATCTATATAAAGCGATATATGAAATCAAAATTATCGTTTAGCTTGAAACGTTTGAGCACACTGAGAGGAGGAAAGATCTTTCATAATATAAATGACTGCCTCCTTTAGAGGTTTCGTTTTGATAATGAAGCAAAAGTGATTGTTTTTTCCATTAGGAAATTCTCAATACCAATACTGAGTCTAGAAATATTTTCGAAAACGGTAATAGGCTCGCCCCATTTTAGGACTACTTGCAAAAAATTGGTGAAATTAATCTCTGCTTTAGCAGACGTAGTGTGAGACGCCCTGCAGCACGATGGTCCGACCAGAAAGGTGGCGGGAAGGGGATGGATCCGGGCTGCTCAAGACCGGGATGGTGGGCGTTTTCTTGGGGAGGCCTACGTTCAGCAGTGGACGGTGATAGGCTGAGTATATATGTATGTATCACTGCCTACCCCTTCGGGGAAAACAAACGTATCATAATGTTATGTATCAGTGGCAGTATTTCCATAGAAGCCCAAAAGCTGTGTAAATTGTGTAATATCAGGTTTATAATTTTTTGTCAATGGCTAAGGATATCGACATCTATATGACAAATTGTTTTTTAATAATAAAGATTTTAATTTTTAACGTCATTCTTGCTATTAGATAACGTGGCGTCTATGGAAGTTCTACCACTGGTATGTCTATGTATCTATGCATAATAAATAAAGTACTAGATGAAAACAGTATAATAATAATAAATACACCCAACAGTCACACACATAGTCCTGACCCCACACTAAGATACGAGTCTTGTGTCGTGGGTATCAGAAACTACGAGAGACTTTTTCGGTCTCACAAACTCCCAGACCCGAAACAAATATTTGTGGATCACACAAACATTTGTCTCGGTGCGGGGATCGAACCCGCGGCCGCTCGTTTCGCAAGCTGGTGTCTAGCCAACTGCGCCACGGGACTGGCGAAGTTTATAAAGTGTATGGTGTAACGCGTGCCTTTGAGTTACTAATTCACTCGAGACTTGAAGAGCTCTAGATTATCGTGTAGGAGCACAAAGGCTCGTAATAAATTCCACTCCTTATAGATAAAGGATGAAACGGACCTTGTCTTGTAAATGAAAAGTGTATTGACTATGTAAGGAGAATCTTGTGTTTTTCCATACTGCAGTTTTAAATTATTTTTTTAACCAAATAAGTTTAATTGCTGTGCATTGACGACATAATATTAGTAAGAGCTGAGGCGGTAATTAGAAGTTCAAAAGTATTAAATGTTAATTTTGTCATGTCTAGTTTCTTCATCAACCCATATACGCTTACTGCTGAGCACGGGTCTCCTCAACCATTGAGAGGGTTTAGGCCATAGTCCGCCACGCTGGCCTAGTGCGGGATGGCGGACTACACACCTAAGAAATTCCTAAGAACTTTTAGGTGTGCAGGTTTCATCACGATGTTTTCTTTCACCGTTAAAGCAAGTGATAATTCAGTGTGAATACACACATAACTTCGAAAAGTCAGAGGTGTGTGCCTGGGGTTCGAACCCGCGACCGCCGAGATTCTCGACCGCGCGCCTAAACCTCGAGGCCATCACTGCTTTTAATTTATAATTATATTTAGTTTATAATTGTTTATTGTGGGGCCAGAATGTTTCCATTTACTTATATCTGACATATTATAACGGAAGGTGATTGTTATTTGAATAAAGATTGTTATTTAAAATTGTGTAAGGCAAGCTGGGTTCCTAAGGAAGTACCACAATGAATAGTCGTATGATTAGTAAATTTAACATCGAGAACAAAGTCTTGAAATAAATACAACTGTGTTATCTCCTTTTGACGTTTTACATAGATGTGTAATAATTTATTATTTGTGGTTTGAACCTACGACCGCCGAGATCCTCGGCCGCGGGCCTAAACCTCTAGGCCATCACTGCTTAAACAAATAATAGCTAATATATAAAATGTACCTCGTATCGCAACGCTCCGCTCTGTATATGAAAATACCCTGTGCAAATTTGCATATTCATAAACTGATTAGCTAAACGTTTGTTAAAATTATATGTGGTTTAAAGCGATTTTGTTCAACAATTTAATTTACTTATAGCTGATCTATTGTTTATACCCGATAAACGTATTAATTGCCTTCGAACAATGTTATTACACTTTATTGAGGCAAATATTTCACTGTTCAAATTTAGTCATATTCAATTTATTAACTTGAAAATGGATTTGTTTAGAGAAGCCATGTTTTCTGTATCAGTCCGTTTTACATTTTAAATTGCTAGACAAATGTCTCTTCTACAGCTGAAGGGATTAGGCTTTAGTCAATCAAGCTGGTCTATTACATGTTGAAGAACTCATAAACTTTTGGATGTACATGTTGCCTTATGATATTTTCCTTCATCGTAAAAGCACTTGAATTATAAACACTTACAAAGCTTCAACAGCCGAGGATTTTAATTGACCCTACGTCTAAACCTCGTGTCCATTACTACATCATCATACAAAAGACTGCTAGATACAAACCTCTCCCAAAAAAATAATCCCGCTCGTCCTCTTAGAAGCGACCTGCATTTAGGGGCAACGTTCAAACATCGAGATGAAACATGGAAGCAGGTAAAAATAGCTGCGAGAAATGAGTCGATCGGTGAAATTTTTCAATTTGCATAATCTTCATTTGGAGTAGGAAATGTATCAATAGGCTTCGAGCCCCTCCCAATCTGTAATAAGACGACAAATTGTTTGGGGTTCAATGCAAATTCGCAAGGTATAAAAATGCTGCTTCATTATAAGTAAATTTTGTGAAAAAGGAATTATTTCGACCTATACATAGATATATAGATAAGGTCACTTATAAAGATACTATAACACCGAAGTACGTTTTATGTATTTAAAGAGTTAAATTTGTTTATATATTGCACTAGTGAAATAATAATAATCATAACTTTTGTTGTTGTTTGAAGAACAAAAAATGTTACAGATAATGTTGTGTCCAATTAAGTTCAAATCGCTTCCCTGTGAAGTTGAGATTTTGCAAATAGGTTGTATTCTGCAAATAGGTCGATTTGATGTTTAAATATCATTTTCTATTGTCTCGTGACACAAGTGGTATTCCTTATTTGATACCTAGGCGGTCATTTAATTTAGAAAGTTAGCGATATGGTCCAAGCATTTGTATTTTCTAATATTTATAATGACAAAATGCCTGAAGAATGGATTCGGATGAAATTAGACCAAAATCCTAGCCCTAAACTCTCAATGATAAAGCAAGTTTGTATCCAACAGTGGTGCTATATATAGGCTGATGATTTTCATATTTCAAACATCAGCTATGAAACCAAACTCGAGATAACAATACTTACTAACGACTGGCCTTCCGGTCCAGTGTCTTAAATAAAAAAATTAAGTGGTTAATGTCCCCTTATTGCAAAGTCGGTAATTTTGTCGGCCTGCGCGGGTTTTCATGCGATCCCTCTCGTGTGGCCGAGAGTGCTTCACGACGCCAAGCCTCTTCTACAAAGTGGAGCGTTCATTGTTCTATAGCATAATAGGGATTTTGAAATTCCGCCATTTTGTACGACGCGCACCCGTCACGCTTGTAGGTTAGGTTTCTTTAAGATTTTTAGTTATTTTTATTGCTGGTATGGGAAAATAGTTTTTAAAAGAAGGCTTGAAGGTTGTGAATGGTTTGTGTTGGGTTTTATTTTTGTTTTGCTCAATTTTTGTCGTATTTTTGGTGTTATTATAAATAGATCAGTAAGTATAATAATAGTAGTGAATGCAGAGCGTTTGTGATCAATTGTTACGCAAGAGTTGTATTTTAAGTCCAGAATAACTGGGAGCGATCTCAATACCGTTTCAGAGACAAAACACGATTTCGTTCTATTTTTGAAACCTTTTTAGTACAACCTAATATTACTTTACTTGTACTTCTACCTAGAACTTGGACCTGATTATTTTGATCCCTTTTCGAACTTACCTCATGGTTTCCATGAAACTTAGATTACATTTTAATTTACAACATTATAATTTAAAACAATCATAAAGGTATAGTTCTCAAAAAGTGGAATTTAATCTTAAACCTAATTATTTAAGCTAAATCTCCTGAGAAATTTAAAAAATATTATGAATTTTCCTTCGTAACATTTAAAAACTATAAAAAACAGTAATTTTCCGTGCCGGTGACAGCTTTCCTTGGAATCGTTCCAGTAAATATTTCTCAAGAACTAATCTACTTGAAATTAAATCTTCGTTTGTTTTATTATAAAAATGTTTTTAGATTGTGCATTTTAAGCGTTTGTTTTATAACTTCTTTATTATAAGCCTTTTTTTTTTTTTTTTTGTTATCGAGGGGAAAGCTGATTATGGCTCTACTTCCCGCCAGCCCGGGGGCGGTGGGGGGCGGGAAGCGTATGTCGGGGTCACCGGTCTTCCAGCCCGGCGCGCGGCGACGTCAGGTCCGCGCAGGTGTTAGTGCCGGGCTGGGTCCCTAACAAAATAAAAATCCCTAAACCGGCATACCGACCAAAACCCCCCGGTGGCCATCACCGCGCCGAGTGGGGCGACCACGGTACGTGGGCGAGAAGCGCCCACCGTCAACCGCAGCCGCCTGGTGCGCCTCCGGGACGTTAACGTCCCGGCCTTCACGAATTTGACGGGGGCGCAGTTGCACCCCCACTATCTTGATTTGGGCGCCCTGGTTGCGAGTGGGCGCCCTTTATTATAAGCCTGACATGAACTTCTTAATAAGAAAATTAATTTTCTTTGAACAAGAAATACATTTACATTTTGTTACTTATGCACATCTGTAAACACACATTCTCACATTTTGCCCTGAAGAGGTATGAAGAGTATTTCTGTACCTTCGCTAGTTGTGGCATTTTAAGACCTTTGTAAAAGATATGAGCATATTACCGTTTTCTCAGTTATTTTTTAGAATTAGCACTACTAGTCTAGGTCTTTGTGACATAGTAAAGATTGACGTAGTTTCTAAAACCTACGACACAAGACTATACTAATTTAAGTTGGGTGTATTTATTCATAATAGGATATGAATAGTACAGTGGAAAGATTTCCACAGAAGCCTAAACGCTCAATTTGCCTTACAAAACTCTTTCCCCTATAAACAATTAAAGACATTACTCAATTAACGTCAATCGGTTTTGGGCTTTTACCGCCACTAGTACGGTGATAACTCCAAAAAAAATTTTTATCTCACCCGCGGTAATTTTATTTTAACTACTTCATCTTCTTCATCAACCCATATACGCCCACTGCTGAGCACGGGTCTCCTCTACCATTGAGAGGGTTTAGACCATAGTCCGCCACGCTGGCCTAGTGCGGGTTGGCGGACTACACACCTAAGAAATTCCTAAGAACTTTTAGGTGTGCAGGTTTCATCACGATGTTTTCCTTCACCGTTAAAGCAAATGATAATTCAATTTGAATACACACATAACTTCGAAAAGTCAGAGGGGTGTGCCTGGGGTTCGAACCCGCGACCGCCGAGATTCTCGACCGCGCGCCCAAACCTCGAGGCCATCACTGCTTACTTAACTACACCTGAATTCTATTTTTCTCGTCGTGTCTGGAATACTAAAAGTAACAGCTTTACCCTTTCAGCGGGAAGTAGTCCCAAGCGACGAAGTTTAAGCCAACTCTGAGTCGGCAATTGTGAAGCTACGGTTGACCGACGACTTTGAACTCTGGCCTTGGAACAAGCCCGGTTCATTAGGCTTAAGTATTTGGATAATAAGCAGTGATGGCCTCGAGGTTTGAGTCAAGAAACTCGACGGTCGTGGGTTTTAACCTCAGGCACACATCTGTGGCTTTTCGAAGTTATGCGTGTATTCACGATGAATTACTAATTGATGTAACGGTGAAGGAAAACATCGTGAGGAAACCTGCACAACTGATTAAATCCAGGAACTCTAGATCGCAAAATATTCTTGTCCTGGAAGATCACTAGGCAGTCCGAAAATTTCAAACTTTACAAATATTCGAAAAAAATCGTATCGTTATGACAGATAAGTTCCAGTAGCGATCTATTGAAAAATAAATGTAAAAATCTCGGTTTACTCCTCCAAGCTTCATTGAAACCAATCTCATCTAAAAATTATTGACGAAGGAGAAACCTCTAAAAATCTATTATGTTGTTTGAAAAATGGCCTCGTTTAAACATTCACGGCATTATAATGAATTGGAAGGGGAAGTCCTTAGGGTTGGTCTGATGGATAGTGTGTCATTTTGATTGAACACTCCGCCCGTAGATACTACGGACACCTGAACATGAAATATGGGCCGATGTTCTATAGATACGTTGTCTTGAAATGCTATTTATACTCATAGTTAGTATGATCGGTTGATGACAAGACTAAGATGATGAAGGAAAATTTGTTGTAAAGATTTTTGTGTCCTGCAAAATATCTTAGTAAAAATTATCACAGTCATTTTTTAAAGAGTTAGACGCAAGCATGATAAAATGTAAATTAGAAAAGACTTCCCGTTCCGAACCCGAGCCTCCTAGGTGAAAGCCAGGTATCCTAGCCACTAGACCATACGGGATGTGTACAACACCTGCAAAAAAGTTACAAGTGTTGGATAAGTTTGCGTGTTGTAACATTTCTTTAAACAATAAATAAAAGATGTCCTGTTGTAGAGAAAAGCATCTCGTTTTTTATTTTCTTCTACGCAGATGATTATCGCAAGCTGTCGATTCATTCAAATGCTGCATTAGCAAAAAAACAGAAACACCAACGTGCTGTTAACGCGAAATACTGCAAAACTCAAATCACCTTAAATTCAAATGTAATTAAAGACATAACTCTGGGCTTTAAGATAAGACAGTTAGTAGATAAGCAGACAAAAGCGCCTTAAAGTGGAGAATCCCGCTTTCCCCCCATTTTTTTCTCGCAATCCCGTAAGTATTTAAATAAATTCAATTTGCATACTTATCAAAGTGGGTGGCGTTTTACTGGCCCAGATAGGGAATGCAATGTGGTTT
The DNA here is from genome assembly GCA_030295005.1 of Cephonodes hylas. Lineage (NCBI taxonomy): Eukaryota > Metazoa > Arthropoda > Insecta > Lepidoptera > Sphingidae > Cephonodes > Cephonodes hylas. The sequence goes on along the minus strand of AP025386.1, from coordinate 3,977,530 downwards.
ATGAAAGCCTAGTACTTTGAATTAAAGACTTTATTTTTATTAATTTATTATACTTTTTTTACACTATTATAATATGCAACTAATAAAATACCTTTTATTTAGTTATGCAAAAACTGCTGAATGGATTTGGATGAAACTTGTCATAGGAGTAGTGTTTTATTCGTATTCGTGTGTTTAGAAAATAAAAAAGAGATTGTTTTGATCTAGAGTTATTTAAAAGTAATGTAAAAGGTTCCCGTACCGGGAATCGAACCCGAGCCTCCTGGGTGAAAGCCAGGTATCCTAGCCACTAGACCATACGGGATATATGCAGATTTTTCTAATCTAGAAATTTAAACTTACAAGAAAAGTTATGATGGTTAGTGAATGAGAATAAAGTAGTGAGTTTAAAGTAAATTTTGAAAACTAAATGATTCGTATAAAAAACTCGCATATACACATTCAAGCCTGTATTCCTAAAGGGATGGACAGAGCTATATTGTGGCAATTTTGAGGCAACTACTTTAGGGAACTTTTCGATCCCACACAAGCTAATATCCCTCGACCAACGAACAAAATTTTCATATCATAATTAAATTTCATTCTATTTGCGTAGTAATATTAATTATTATGTTTTCGTCGTTATACCATTAAAAAGTTATACTGTTTCGTGTGAATAAAATTATTTTCTTTTCCTATGTTTGAATTCATGACGCGATTGTTAGGCGTCCTCAGTTTTATTTCAGACGGAATTGCTTAAGTAACAATTATCGTTCTTAAGACGTCTGTTTGCGTAAGATGTTTCAGTTTGAGTGAAATGCTTTTAATCTCTCCGTCGATAATTAGAAGGCTGCGTAAATCAATCCGCGGAATAGAAATATATATAGCGCTGGGACACACGGACACAGAGAAGCACTGAGTTCATTTTTCAAGTTATTAAGTTGTTATCCCTACTAATATTATAAACGCGAAAGTACTTAAATCTGTCTGTCTGTTTGTCTGTTACGCTTTCACGTAAAAACTACTGAATGGATTTTAATGAAACTTTACAATAATAAAGCTTATAGTTATACATCAGAATGACACATAGGATACTTTCTATCCCAGAAATGTAGTATTCCCGTGGGAATGGGTATTTCTGGATCTACCAAACCGATTTGAATGATTTTTGGTATGTGCATAAATAGGACTCTGAGAAGTAAAATAGACTATAACTTATTTTCTATCTGAACTCAACCCTGTAGTCTACGCGGACGAAGTCGCGGGCAACAGCTAGAATGTTTACATAAATGTGGCGCAGTTGGCTAGACACTAGCTTGTGAAATGAGAGGCCGCGCATTTGATCCCCGCACCGAGACAAATGTTTGTGTGATCCACAAATATTTCTTTCGGGTCTGGTTTAGTGAGACCGAAAAAGTCTCTCCTAGTCTCTGATACCCACGACATAGAATGTGTATCCTAGTGTGGGGTCAGAACTATGTATGTGACTGTGTATTTATTATGTAGATATAAACAATCTTAGGAATGACATAGGTGTGTAATTTGTTAAAGGATTTTGACATACGTATAAAATTTTAAATTCCACACACATATATTTAATGCCTATGGTTGTTAGGATAACGTTATAAAAAAAATAACGGCATTTTTTTTAAAGCCAATGGCTTGTAATCATAGTATCGATTACTTTTATTTATACCCTGTATAAGTAATGTTTTTTTTTTTTTATATTGAACATAATTTAATTGCTTAGTAAACAGGAATAAAAAAGAAGCGCGCGGAACTAAAACGCTGTGTGTCCTTACAATCTACTTCATTAAGGTCCGACTCAGAAAGGATTGCCGGTTCATTAATTATAAGGGTTTTAGACTATTTATCGATGGAAGACGAATCATTTGTTATAGAACACCACTTAATGTTATTTGAAAGGCCAATTCAAACGCTTCCGAAGAAATGATGCTACATCGCTCCAATTAAAACGAATAAATGAATTTGTAAGCCATTGTTCTTTGTAATAACGTTGGAAATAAAAGTTCTGGATTTACGTACCAGAGAATATTGAACGCTGGTTCAAATCTTTGGCTAACACCTTTCGTACTTTTCGACTAACAATTAACTATCACGAAATTTTAGATGGAAATTATTGCGAAGTAATTATTGCTTCCATGTTTTCTTATCTAATTAGATGTGTGTCCCCAAATCAGTGGTAGGCCCGCCCTGTGGTTGGCGCAGTAAAAATATCGCCACGGCCTAGCTGTCGGTAATAAGGGTTATCGAGATTGTCAGGCGTACTACGGCTGAGGTGCACCCTTGCACATCAATGATCGTCCATAATAGGGCCAAGTGAGAGCACCAAAATAAGGGTTAAGAGTAAGGTTTTAAAAAAAAGGGTAAGATATATATAAATGTCAAAAATAGAGGCATCACTTAGAAATTTACTTATGTCTAACCACTCTACGAGCATGATTCTAATATGAGTTTGTAAGTGTGTGAAACATAAAGAAATGAATATGAACCAAAACTCCACTCCACTCCACAAATATTAAAACAACGAAAGAAATTAAAACCCAAAGTACCAGGATCGCAGAGCCGCCAAGAGATTGCCTCGAGAATATCCAAATCAAAATTGGACGTTCGGAATCGAGCTGAGTCCTTAACAAGTAAAAGTAAGCCGGGTTAGGCGAATTTGCATAGTCTCGCCTAGGCTTAATTGGATCGCGTATAAGGGTAGTAGTACACTGAGCGGTCTACAAAGCTTAGAGTGCGCTGATACGGACTCTTGGCCAGGGCTGGCTGGTTGCACTCGGCATTTGCTTCATTCGTTTTTTTTTAATCGAAAAAGTATTTATTGAAAAATGGGCAGACTCCTCTTGGTGCAGTGAGCTTGTTCCTTTGTTTTTATTCTAAAAAGTATTTATATTGACAGACTCCTTGGTGTTGTGAGACAAATCCTGGCCCAGAAAGAAAGAAAGGCGTGTTTGAATTTTTGAGATCTATTAATTTTCGAGTTTGTGTGTTTCTGAGATCGAATAGTTCTTTGCAGTTTGTGTTTGGGGTCACGAAATTTTTATATATGCTCGTATTTTGTTCATATCAATTTTCATGCATAATATTTCGCGAAGGTTATATATTCCGATATATATTTAATTTCCGCTTACGAGAATTTTCATATAGAAAAGCCAATAACATTTTCAACAACCGTACATGCTTGAGCCGCAAGACAACGGAGCAGACATAATTACAAAAATGTTTGTGTGTTCCATAAATGTTTGTTTCAGATCTTGAATGTTTGTGAGACTGAAGTCTCTGGTAGCTTCTAATGCCCACGACTTGTATCTTTGTGCGGGGTCAGAACTATGTGACTGTTGGACGTATTTATAATAGGACAAATGTTCTAATTTACTAAACTGAATTGCGCAACCCCTGCCACATAGAAACGTCTCACACGGCGCATTAATTTGCATTATACCCACTAGGAGAGCATAACCCTATAAAATGTAGTAATGGACAGGCGTATACGCTATAAAGTGTTATTTCGCGTGAATTCGTCGACTGAGTGCAATGTTAAATTTGATAAAACAATTAGTAGAGCGCACGGGATTTTCGCCTTTATTGCCTTAATTGCAGTTATGAAATTAATGGAACTGTAAGTCATTCCGTTGTTAAGAGCGATGTGGATTTTGTTCGTTTGTTGTTAGCGAAATATTGCATGATATAAAAATTTTAGAATTTACTTAACGACATGACCCAGTTAGTAATTCTAATTTTAAAGCTTTCGGTTCGTGTTTTGAACTGGTTTTTATTTTAAAGTAGGAATTATAAAAAACGGCGGAATTAAGGAAATGAAAAGCATTACATTTTCTATTGCAAATTAAGAATTTGTGCTAACCAATATAGAATAACTTTATATTTTTGACTGCCTCGTGGTCTTGCAGCAGAAGTTATGCGATCTAGAAGACCTGAGTGCAATTCCCGGTTCGGGCAAAGTGTTATTAATTTTCTGCTAGAAGTCTGATAGTGTGCCTGAAAAGCGACCAAAGGCTCGCGACGTATTACGTGGGATTGATACATCGTAGTAAAACCTACACATCCAAAGTTCTTAGGAATTTCTTAGGTTCTTAGGTCTGTCAATCATCACTAGGCCAGCGTAGTGGACTATAACCAAAACAGTCTGACGTGACGTGACGAGCAGTGGATATTTTATGGTACATCTTTAGCAAAATGTGGGTGCAGAAATGCAACCAAAAAATAAAGACGTAGGTCTTCGAAGAAAATTTGGGTGAAGAAATGCACCTCTATCTTCAACAACCCGTATACGCCCACTGCTGAGCACGGGTCTCCTCTACCATTGAGAGGGTTTAGGCCATAGTCCACCACGCTAACCTAGCACCTCTACCTACTCTTTTGAAAAATATAGTTTTAGCCTATGTATATATAAGTTTCCTAAGCCAGTAAATAACCTATTTTTTGCCACTCTTTCATAGTATGGATAACACGTCCATCGCCTTACCCACGTATTTACTTCGCTCTGTCAATCAGGTTTACTTCGGAGGTGGAATGTTCGTACCGCTAATCCAGATCCCGCCCGAAGTGTTTTGAGAAAAGAAACTTTTGCCTCAGTAAAACAACCCGCACGGCTACATTATCAAGCGTGGACAAAGATTATTTCGATGCTAGAAAAGCTATAATACATATTGAAGACTGAAAGTCGAAGAGGCAGTAGCGATACTTCTATAGAAGCCCAAAAGGGTACTCGTTAATCGTGTAATGTCTAGTTTATACATAATTGTTTATTTATTTATTTATATAAAAAGACAGTAACAATTTTATAATCATAAACCACAATAGGTTTTTCTGTACACTTATTGATTCGTCGACATAATGATAACTTAACACAATACATTATATTAATAGGTAACAAAATGAGAAAACAAAATAAATTAACAGTAACAATATTTAAAAATAAAAGTGAGGGTAAGGTAAATATCCAGTAGGTAAATAGTGTTACAAGTTTATTTTAGGGAATATTTTATATTCCGAATTCTGAAAGGCAAAATTTTACTAACTCTACACTTTACGAAATCCTTTAAGAAGAAAGTACAGTTGTGCGATTTCCTAAATATTTTTAGCGTCGTAATTATCACGTTACAAACTATCAAAATAGAGACTCATTTAAAATTTAATTAAACTAACATATCTTGCACTGAGATATTGAAATTTTTTACGTGTCAAAAATATAAAAACACCTGAATAAAAAAAATCTAGCAACAAATCATAAAAATATATAAATGAAAGACACATCCAGCCAAACTCTAATCCGCGTATAACCATTAAACAGGACTAACTAAAATTTAGAGTTGCCGTAAGGGGAAACTACATGTATAAGCCATTTCTTACGCGACTAGGGGGTTAGTCGGGGGTTTAACTGCGGGCTAATGTTCTGTGGGATTGCCAGCCCTGCGTGGGATGCGTGGGGTAGGTGTCACAAGCGTTGGATAATTACATTCTATAAAGTATGTAAGTAAGTCGGTTAAGATCAAGCAGCGGTAGAGATAATTAAGGAAATAACTGGTTTGACGATGAAGGAAAACATCGTGAGGAAACCCGCACATCTAAAAACTTAAGGAATTTCAAAGGTTTATACTCAGCCTATCGCCGTATACTGCTGAACGAATGCTTCCCCAAGAAAGCGCCAACCATCCCGGTGTTAAGCGACCCTCATCCATCCGTTACCTCCTACCTTTCTCAAGTCGTCGGACCATCGTGCTGCAGGACATCCCACACTACTCAAAGGTTTGTAGTATACTAAACCGCTTTAGACCAGAGCGGTGGACTTAATCCTAAACCCCCTTAGTTGTAGAGGAGAGCCAGCAGCACGACATAATATTGATTAAAGATTCACAGCATTTAATTAAACAACCACACATATCACTCCAATAAAATCGCAAAACTCATACGTAACATCAAAAACCATTCTACCAACGACAGGTCGTCTAAAACATTTTAGTAACCGCAAAATTGTTCACAATTTCATAGTCTGGCCGACGGGCGTGCACGTGTCTCGCGTACAGACGAACAAAGCCATTTTTGTCGAGTCGGCAAGGTGGAATGACAGGACGTACGGTTATCTTGGGGGGCTTGAAGAATATCCTGTTTACATAAGGTGGACATGCTTTGTACTAGGTGTGGTATTGTTTGCTTAGTGGTGGGTAGAATATGATGTCTAGAATATGGTATTGATATCTTGGGAAGAATACCGTCTTGGGTAATGTAAGTTTTCCTCAGTTTACATAACTTCACGCCTGTATTCCCCGAACGGGTAGGCAGAGCAGCATCCACACTTCGTTAGGTATGTATTAATCCCACGTAATAGGGGGCGAGACTATTGATGTGTTTCGGGCAAATTTCTAGACTCCGTGCTGCTACTGAGTATTTCCTAATGCAAGTACTTGCCTGACCCGAGAATTCTAGATCGCATGGCATGTTCTTGTATCGCCAGACCACAAGGCAGTAATGTAAATGTTATCATAATTTTAGTTGTTTAGAGGTTTCTTTTTTAATTTCGGTATAAAAATGTGACTATATCAGTCTCTATGATCTCAGACATCCTTATTAAAAGTCGTTACATTTAAATATTTATTTCTTTAGTGATATTGTAGCAAAATACATTTTTTTCTATGACGTGGTGGATTAGGGCCTGAAACCTCTCCAGAAGTGGGACGTATAAGGGTTGATGATGATAAATTTCCCTACCCACCCCGCAAGCCCCATGCATGTTAAAAACATAATTCAATAACCAGAATGGGCACGTGAAAACATTTGACCCACTTAACGAATGACCGTAATTCTTCCACAAACTACATGAAAATATGTTCTCTAATATAATTATGTATGTGTCCGCTAAGTGCGGCCGAGTGCGGCCTCTGTGCTTTAAAATGTATTTTTGCTGTGCCATAATCCCGCTTGTTATTTCTCCGCTTGTTGTAATTGGATAAATATGTTTTATATGTATGTTGAATTGTCATGGGTTTGTTTGTCAATTCTAAGTATATACCCATCGTGTTCGTATTCAGTTATATAGTGCATATTTGTGGGAATAAGTAATAATATTTTTTAACAGGTTCACAGTCCACAGACCACATGCGGTCTGTAGACGGAAAGTACTACTAGTCCACAGACCATATGTGGTCTGTGTTTCCATACAATTTTAACGTTTTTCATGGCTGTAGACGTAGGAAGAACAGCGTTTATTTTACTTAGACTTGATAGGACATAACCTAGAGAACACAAAAAGTGCTGGGACATGGAGAAAAGATATACCACATCTGAAAAAAAAATTGCTTTTATTAAAAAATGAATTGGACGTGAGGGGTTGTTTCCTCTCTAAAGCTTGGACTGTGAACCTGTTAAAGATACCAGCTACGGGCTATCGTACTATTATTATAATTTTCATTAGCGACCTATGTACGTCCCATTGGTGGGCATGGGACTTAAAAGGTTTATGCCGAAATTCATTTGAATTTTAACATGTAAATGTTTCCTGACGATGTTTTTTTCTTTTCCCTTATAATATTATGTACATGAAAAAAATATGGAAATTGATGTATAAATAATACCTATAACCCCTTGTAAATCAATGAAGATATTTATGGATTTACTTATTAATACAAAAACACTTGACACATTTCTTTGAACGATAGTGGTATCGCTACACCAAGCAAAAACTTAAAGATGGTTCGCATGCTCCGTTATGACGGTATCTAGTACAGATCATTAGCTTCATAACACCGAGATTTATTGCCCGCGTTCATAATATGAGTGTGGCTAGACTAGCATACTCTCTAACCTATGGATATCCAGGTTCTTGAGATACATTTAGATATTTTAACAAACAATTTTGATTCTATAATGTTCCCGCTGTTCGCCTTAAGACAGAGTGTATTCAGACCGTGATCGGAAACAAAGGTAGGTAATGTCTAAGGTATTTACAAACCCCTTGGCATTAAAGAAAATCCTGACAAAAAATAAAGTTTTCTTTACAACCATAGGTATATTCACTACATAGTATAAAACAAAGTCACTTTCTCTGTCCCTATGTCCCTTTGTATGCTTAAATCTTTGAAACTACGCAACGGTTTCTGATGCGGTTTTTTTTAATAGACAGAGTGATTGAAGAGGAAGGTTTATATGTATGATAACATCCATTAAATATCAGCATTGCACCCGTGCGAAGCCGGGGCGGGTCGCTAGTAATTTATAATTATAACCATAGGTTGTAAAACCTCAAAATTTTTATTTTTTGTCGGGATTTTCTTTAACGCCAGTTGGTTTGTTATCATCTTAGCTATTACCTATCTTATTTTACGATCCCGGTCTGAATACATCCCGTATAAAAATCCTTCTGTTCAACTGGCATACGTATTAGCTAATGACTAAACCGCGTATGTAGTGTCCACTCTGTTCTGCGTAGGAGCTACATACAGCGATACTGAGTCGTAGGGTAATATTCCAGTAACGTTGTTTAGGGTAGCCGTCCACTGTGGGTAATATGAATGGTAAATAGTAAAGGTCGCGGGAAGCCGCTGGATGCAGGCCGCTTCCAATAGAGCGCTTTGGAAGTCTCTGGGGGAGGCCTATGTCCAGCAGTGGACGTCCTTTGGCTGATGATGATGATGATGATGATGAAATAGTATCGGATGGCATTTAAAGAATTGTATTGTATTCCGTCATCACCAGTCTATATACGAAATACTGCTGAGCATTGGCCTCTCTATAACTGAGAGGGTTTAGGTTTTAGACCATTACACTGCCTTAGTGCGGCTTGGCGGACTACACACCTAAGAAATTTTAGGTGGGTAAGTTTCCTCTCGATGTTTTCCTACACCAATAAAGCAAGTGATAATTCATTAAGAATACACACATTACTTTGGAATTCAGTATGTGAGAGAAGAGAATTTAGATTTGTGTGCCTAAAACTCAACGCCACCATTATTTTTCTCAAGTAAATAAAACTAACATTTCTCTTCCCTTACCACACTCTCAACCACGTGCAAAGTCGTAATGGACACACAGCACATACATGGAGATACCACAAGCCCTATGTTTGCGTTGTATAAGAAATGCAACATGTCTTCGGGCGTGGTGGGTGCCCAGCACAAAGCAACTACCGAGAACTAGGGATGTTATGGAGCTCCGTAACCGTAACCGAAACAATCGGATATCCGAAATAAAAATATCCGTAACCTATCCGTTTTTTCATGTTTCGGATAGTTTCGGATAAGAGTGAGGTCTCAATAAAACGACATGTTTCGACAGCAGCATTTGCAGCTTTTTGGTATTTCTAGTCATAACATAACCTCTTTCATAAATAGTTAAAACCTGTATACAACGTAATATTTGTGCTTATAATTTACGTCAATCTTATATCCGTAACCGAAACTATCCGAAACTAACGGATAATCCGAAATAATCACATATCCATAACCGAATCCGAAACCGATGTAATTTTATTCCTATATCCATATCCGAATCTAGATCTGAAATATATCCGTAACATCCCTACCGAGAACTATTATGAAGCACGCACAATAACTCTATTGTTGGATGTTCGTCGTCGGCTCTACAAGATGTGGACCAGCGTGCAAGGTAATGAATGATTTCTCTCCTCTGTTGCTTTTTATTCTTTGCCTCGTCCTGGAAGATTGCTTCAGGTAGGACTGCCACGGAGATTAGTGTTGTGAAGTACAATGTCACTTTTAGACTTCAGGTATATTTCTACATTCCAGTAACCGAGGTTTTGAGTTTTATTTATGTATTTAAAACTTTATATAAAAAACTGTGGATAGGCGGAATAAATGCCTGTGGCATTCTCTATCAGTCTACCTTAGGGTGGTGGAGAGATGAAGTATGGTTTTACGTAACAGACGGGCAATTTTTTCCAATTTCCAGGCTTAAGAATTCTTAATAGAAAATCCCAAGTATAACACTATTCGACACGAGAATTTTATAACGAGATTAACGAGGTTGTCAAATGACATAAATCATATTAAATTACGTCAAAGTAAGTAAAATCAATTCGATTTTTGGAGAAGTTGATGCCCCTTGGGAAGATATTTATTAAGTAGACTTAAAGTCTACTAGTTCTTAACCATGATAGCTATTCTACCGTAAAACTAAATACAAATATCCTACAATAATGAAGGTGTGTCAAATTAGGCTTCAAAATTTAGGGTAGACCATGATAATTGCATGCCTTTGTTCTCACAAATTCTGATATTGCAGGACTGTTTCGCTAATTACTCTAAGTATTCTAGGAGCAGTAATGTACAAACATTTCCGAGCAATTGGTTAGGTACTATTTTCTTGGAAGTTTCAATCGTCTGCCCAAGTCCAGTGGCGACATTTGTGTGGACAGATTTTCGTAGAATTTTTATGTTTACAGCGTATGTCATTTCATTTCAAAAGACCTGCTAATAGTATTACTAGACTCTTCTGTTTGTTGTGTTCGTAATTTATGGTGATTAGTAGAATACAGATTGAGAAATGTTAGTCTATGGTCGAAATGTGCTTAAAAAAATTTATTGTATTAGTCAATACATTTATTAATTAAACAATTCAGACATTAAATAAATTATTCACGCTAATAAATGTCCGGAATATACAACCGGAGCTATTGGTACCATTCAATGCTTTATAAATCAACCTCAAACCGCAATCGGAATTTTCAGAATATCCTAGTTACAGGAATGGCTATCGGAAATTCGGCTAATCTATTCGGTGGAACAATTCACAGCATTGCCACAACGTTATTTACGACGCTGTGTGGCTCGATAATTCATCAAATAGCTAACTGTGCTCGTTGTAAAGTAAACTTTGCTTTGCGTTCAGTAAAGCTAGAAGCAAAACATCAATGTGCAAACGTGGTACCACGAATAACGACTAACATGTTTTAGTCTGCATCAGATTTTGTGGTAATGGGTTTCAAATGAAAGGGATCTATGTATCATATCCAAGAAATATTCGGTTTATGCTTCCAATGTATACATCAGTGGCGGTACTTCCATAGAAGCCCGAAAGCCCGACTTGCCTTACATAGTTCCGAATAACGAACTTAACGATTGTTTATTTATAAAATAACGCTATAAACGTGAATGTGAGTACAAACCGGTAGGTATTTATTAGTCTTACGTACCAAAAAAAATATGCTGCTACTAAATAAACATTTGGGCTTGCCTTAGTTTGACACCCTAGGCACGCCACTGGTATACATATCTTTTCAATAGTGATGGCCTCGAGGTTTAGACATATGATCGCCAATTCAAACTTTAGGCAAATCTGACTTTTTAAAGTTATATGTGTATTCATGATATTATGTAATCACGTACTTTAACGATGAAGGAAAACATTATGAGGGAACCTACATACCTAAAATTCCTTAGGTGTTGATTACCGTTAACCGAATAAGGCCGAAACCCCCAGTTAAAGACGAGACCTGTGCTCATTAAAGGGTCGTATATTAGCTGATAATGTTCAGTTGTTTCTATGTTATTGAGTAATCATAACTTGTTTTCTTAGAAGATAAAGTTAACTCATGCCGTATGTCTATTAAAAAGTCATCAAATTAAATTACCAACCGTAACAAAACGAATCCAGTCATAACGATTGTTTGCATCAAAAATATCGATACTAAAGAGAGACACGTAATCGATGAAATAAAACAAGTTGCATCAGCTATTCGCAGTCATTCGAGGGCTGTTCGCACCGCCGGTGAATCGTATAATTTAACTAATATAGAATTTTCAATCTCTAGTGCGCTTATGTTCGGTGCGAACGATATTTTCGTATAAAACACTCGGCAAATTGGAACAATTTGGAATAAAAATTTACGTATCGATGTTTTGATTACCTCGTTGGTTAGTCGGCGTGAGTTGCGATTGGTATGCTTTAGGTGTAAATTGTATGGTGAGGTTTAAGGTAATTCATTTTCTAAGTACATTTAATTAAGGTAATATAGATTTTATCAATCAGTCGGTCATCCAAGTCTGTACAAAAATACATTAAAATCTGTTCCGAAAATTCGTAAAAAATTAGAAAACGTTTTTGTATTTCATCACAGACTTGAACATTTATTTCCAAAAACAGTTTTGAAAGATAATTTTTATTAATAAAAAAAAACATTGTCATTCTCTATCCACAACTATTTATTTTCTGGCTGTGTTTGTGAGACCGAGAAGTCTCCTTTAGTTTCTAATAACAGAACTACGAGTTTAAAACTATGTTTGAGACTAATAGGTGTGCTTTTTTTCACTTGTCTACAAATTAGGAAGGTATGTCTAAACATCAGTTAATTCAAGCGTACAGAATAGGTGTCTATTCGTAGGACAATGTACGACATAAATCTCTGCTAAATTGCATTTGCGTCGACGACAAATATGTCGATTCCGCTCCAATGTTCACAGAATATTGTGCAAACAGGCAAATTTGCACTAGTTTTATCGCTGAGTTTGTGAACGACAAAGCTGCAGTTTTTTTAATAATCTGCCGTTGGCGCCTGGTTTGACAGCCTCGCCTAGAAATATTAATGTTTTTCTGTATGAAAGGATGTCAGTTACAAAAAGGATTTGAATGATTAATATTACATACAATGTTGTGGTAATGGAATTTTAATATAATTTTATAAAGAGGATGATTAAAAGTGAGGAATTTATTAACTTAATAATTAATTAGCACCTAATTGTAATGTAGTATTTTGCCTGTATTGGAGTAAAACATCAATAAAATATTGAGATATTCTGATGATTATTTTCAAATTTTATGATTTATAATTAAAAAAAAAAACATGCCTACGAATTGTGTAAAACATAAATATAAAAAAAAGTTTTCCCGTACCGGGAATCGAACCCGAGCCTCCTGGGTGAAAGCCAGGTATCCTAGCCACTAGACCATACGGGATATATTACATTATGACTGCATTATCCAACTCAATACATTACACAACAAATGATACCAAGTTATTAAATCATTTACATACAAATTATTTCATACAGAGTGTATTCAGACCGTAATCGGAAATAAAAAAAAAAAACCGACAAAATATAACAATTATGACGGTTTTCATACATACCGCATACATTTAATACCGACCTTTGTATGGAAAACGTGAAATTCATTATTACTTATTATTTATTATTTTTTTACCTTTTAAGTGGCCGTTTTCGCGCCAAGTAGGGCGACCACGGTACGTGGGCGAGGAACGCCCAAGCCTTAGTTTTCAATAACAGTCTAAATACACGTGTATAAATATGAGCATTTCAATTTATTATCACATCAAGTCTTTCACCATCGCTAAACATAAATATTATCTTCATTAGTCTCACTTTACACAAACATCTCATAAAGTAAAAAATCATCACTATAATTTCAATTGGAATGTCTATTAAAAATAATATTAACTTTTCCCTTACCTCCACACTAAAGATGGCTTTCAAAATCGAATTGTCTTCAGTGTTTACGCAAAATTAGAATTAATGGAATATTTCACTAAGATCGTCAAAGCTCAGCGCAAATTTTGGTACCGACTCAATAATTCATTGAATTCATAAAGACTATGTAATTTGCAGAAGCGACATTGCGTGTAAGCTTTGCGAAAGGTTTTGATATTTAACCTATGTATAATATGATTTAATTTACTCTCATATAAGGCGCTATATTTGCGTTTTTGTTTATGAGAGGAGACTTAATATCGAAAGACTTAAAACATAGTTTCCACACAAAGAAAAAACGAATAGTAAAGGAATTATGATTCATTCGTCTTTTGAGCTGCTCCTTGCCGTTTCAGCTAATTTATTGAGATTAGGGTTTGCAATCCCGCATTCCGCATTCCCGCATTCCCGCGGGATCCCACATATTTTTAAGTGCTGAGGAAATCCCGCAATTGTGCGGGAATTCCGCGCGGAAATTTTATGACTCGGCAAGGTAATTCAGCTATCACTGACGGCCTATTAGCTCCATCCCAACAGTGCGAGCGCATCGGACAGTATCGATCAATCGATCGAACGAAATAAAAGATTGAAATGTGCGGCGGTTTGTTTATTCTGTTCGAAGAAAAGTAAGAGCTTCCAATTAAAGTGACACTTTACAAAAGACTACTAAAAGTTTTGTCTTCTTGTATATTCGTTTATTGATTGCACAATGTAATTAGCAGAAATCGATGCAGTAAATTATCGATAAAGTAAATAACTCAACAATAGGTAACAATTAACCGGGTAACGGATGGATAATGGTCCCTCAAGACCAGTATGGTTGACGCTTTTTTTTAAAAGGCCTATGTTCAGCAGTAGACGGCGATAGGTTTTGCGAGGTTGTCATTGCAAAGAAAGAGGCTGCAGAGAGGCATCGTGAAAAAGCCGATCCCACTCGAAGACGAAGAGGCCAGACAAAAAAAAAAGACGGCGATAGGCTTAGTATATAAATAACTGAATGGTAGTAACAATTATTTAGGTAAGGTTCATCATCATCATCAGCCCATAAACATTCCACGGCAAGGCATAAGTCGCCTTTACCATTGAGAGTGTAGGTCTTAACCACCACGATGGTTTGCGAAATAGTTTGGTTTAGTTTTAGTTTGATTTTGTGCAGGTTTCCGCACGATGTTTTCTTTTACCGTTAAATTGTGAATACACACATAGGTAACTTGGAAAAGTCAGTCGTGTGTGCTTGGGGTTTGGACCTGCAATCGTCAAGATACTCGACCGCGCCTATACCCCGAGAGTCGAGGGTTTAATTGCTGTTTAGGTTACTATTTACTATTTAAGAATGTAGGAACGGGAAATACGGGATTGCAAACCCTCTACCTTACAAGAACTATGAAAAAGTAATTTTTCTATTAGATAAATTTATGAATGTTTCTATTATTATTCTTTTTTAGTATAGTATAACTAATATACAGGTAATATAGAATGACTATATGCCTATTTTTACATTTTTGAATTTTTGCGGGAATTCCCGCGGGATCCCGCGGTAAAGGCAAGTTTCCCGCAAATTTCCTGCGGGAAAAAAAATGGTGCGGGATTGCAAACCCTAATTGAGATATACTGTAAACTTCTTCTTTCCTTTACTTTACGTACTTAATTTTAAGTAAAGAAAAAATGACCTTCGATTAGATAAAAAAAATAACCCTCTATTCTACCATAGTAAGCTGTATTGACAAAACTAATCTTTTTAATTGGCAATCAAAAAAACAGTTATTATTACATCAATATATTTATAAATTCTATCACTAATCATCTTCGCTCTTCCTACCACCTGTATGCAGATGATCTCCAAATCTACACGCAAGCTCACATAGGAAACATAAATAATGCTATTGCCACAATTAACCTTGACATTAATCACATTTGTGACTGGAGCAAAGCCAACGACTTAGAATAAATCCTGCTAAGACCCAAGTCATTGTTGTCGGTAGCCCGAGGATGATCTCCAGGTTAAATTGGTCCGAATTGCCTTGTGTGTCCTGCGACGGTGTCAACATAATGTACAGTGATACTGTTAAAAACTTGGGATTGTATTTAGATAGATCAATGTCTTGGGGCTCACAACTTCGCGAGGTAAGTCGCAAGTTGTATGCCTCGGCAAGGTCCTTGCTAAGGCTGCGTAATTTACTTCCCATATCCACGAAAATTTCACTAGCGCAAACCTTGCTCCTTCCCATCCTTGATTATGCTGATGCCAGCTATCTAGATCTCACCGAAGACCAACTTAATAAGCTTGAGCGCCTCCAAAATTTTTGTATAAGGTTCATATTTGGACTTCGCAAATACGACCATGTTTCTGAATATCGTGCTATGCTCAAGTGGTTACCTATGCGACTTCGCCGGAATTCTCATGTCCTCTCTCTTCTCTATAATGTTTTATTTAATCCCCTCACTCCTACTTATCTCAAAACCCGATTTGAATATCTCCATGAGTCACATTCGAAAACCTTGAGGTCATCAGAAAACCTAAAGTTGAAAATGCCCGTGCATACCACTACTTTCCTCGATAATTCGTTCACAATTAAAGCAGTACGTTTATGGAATGCTCTTCCTGTTGAGGTACGCCGGGCCAAGAATCTTATCCAATTCAAAAGACTCGTCAAAAAACACTATCTCTCCTGTAGTTAATATTTTAATTATATATTGTATACATGTATTTTTTTTATGTATATTGTATATATATAATTCTACATTTTTTTTTTTATTTATATATATATATTATATGTATTTTTGTTTTAATTTTCATTCGTATTATATTTTATTTCTGTTGTACACACTGCCCTCCCTTTAAATTCTTTCGATAAATCCATCTTATGGTTGCCTTGAAAAGATCGCCATGAGTGATAAGGCCGCCACTTGTACCTGTCCTTTTCTTTTTGTTTATGTTTTGTTTTATTTTTTAAAAATGTGTGCAATAAAGAGTTCAATATACATTAGCATTTTTCTAACTATATTATTGAATACAGCACAATCTTAAGGCAATAGAATTGACCCATCTGTTCACATTAAAAATACTCTATGGCCAGACTTAATAATTCATCGGATTTGCTCTGAGAAGCGGTCTGTGTACTGACAATAGAAGCAGACATAACTCGTATATACCTTTATACATACATCCGTTAGTTTCTTAATGTTTGCCTGAGTTCTGTAGTTCGGAGAAATTAATTCGCTTCAATTTCGCAAAATTATATTGCCTTTTAAATCTGCTTAATCGCAGTGGTTGGAATAGACGATAATGTTGATTATTTTTTTTAGTTTTTGGAATCATAACAAATCGTATTGGTTTTGAACAAAATTATCAAAAATCAAAGTACAATAAAACGCAAATAAAAAATAATTTCCCGTACCGGGAATCGAACCCGAGCCTCCTGGGTGAAAGCCAGGTATCCTAGCCACTAGACCATACGGGATGTGTCAGTTGTGTCAAAAAACCGTATGTCATCTTTTTATTATGCTAGGGGTACAGAAAACCGACGTATGAGTACCAAGAGATGTATGAATGTTGAAGAAGAAAACAATGTGTGTTAAAATCGTAACTTCAGCTTTCCCTATGGAAAGCTGACTAAGCTAGTCTTTGCATAACTCTGTGGTATACAAGAAGTGAATATTGGAAGTCAAGTCATTGGGGGAGGCCTATGTCCAGCAGTGGACCAAAATTGGCTGTTGATGATGATGATTTTGGAAAAGAGCAACACTAGAGTTTCTTGTCCGTTCTTCTCTACTAACGTCTGTTTTCCGAACAGGGTTGTACATTATTTTCAAATTACTGAATCTAATCTGTATTTGACATTGTGTAGATTCAATAAATGTTGTTTCATTTCGTATGTATGCGTGTCAATAAACATACATAAGTAGGTTTATGTGGGCCTTGTAAGATGAATTTAAATATACGCTTCTGCCAGCCCCGTCGCAAAACGGGATTATTATATATATATAATATATTTATTATATAATATATACATACTGTTATTGAATCTGCAACCTCACGGTATGTTTTGTATGTAAATTAAACCAATGAAGCAACTAACCACTAAACCGATGAAGCGTCTACGTAATTGAAATCAGCCAAATTGGGCGCACACCGATGAACATAGGTATTTAATATGTGTATTTGTATTATATTGTGTGTTAGACACATAATGTTTATTGTTTTACAAATATTTGTGTCGGGTCTGGGTGTTTGTGAGACGGAAAACTTTCGATACATACGGTAGAGTTGTGTCTGAGTGTGGGGTCAACTTTTCTGACCGTTATCGGAAGCTGTGGCAGGTAATATTTAATGTAATTACAAATTCCGTGACATTAAATAAAATCTCGACAAATGGTAATTTTTTCCATACAAACCACGTACATTTAATACGTAGTTTTCGATAACGGGCTGAATACACCCTGTATATATGAATTTTGGGTGTATTTATTTATTCAAAATTGTTTTTTTGTATTATGGGATATTTCATTAGAAGGTTTTCAGCAGCAAAACGGGGTCTAGAAAATTTTCCGGAAATTAGTACTATTGCAGTCAATTGTTTTGATAATAGATAACACATCCCGTATGGTCTAGTGGCTAGGATACCTGGCTTTCACCCAGGAGGCTCGGGTTCGATTCCCGGTACGGGAAAACTTTTTTTATGTCTTGCTAGATAAGATTACCTGAATATTTAATATTTTTAATGTAGGATTGGATGCATAACGCAATTACCTATCTTTTTCTTGACCATAAAAATTTTAATCGACCGATGATGATCGTTGTATGAATGTTAGTATTGAAACTCCCCATTTATATTCACAAGTTTAAAAAGTTTCGATTCATAGCCCATTACCCATAAGCAAAAGGTTTTATTTTACTTTGTTTTTGAGCCCATATCGGTCCTCCTTTTAGACAAAGAATTCCCTTACATCTGATATTATAAGTCCATAATCCAACTTTTAAAACAAAACTTAACCTTCCAGATTGCGATATCACATCTGATTCAAAATTACCTGAACTGTCAATAGCCAATACCGGAATCATTGAAAAACCAAGTCATGTTTTAATACAGCATTTTAATATCCGCACTACGTGTAAGGCGTTTCGGATCGACGGATCATTTTTTACCGGCGCAAAGGAGCCTAATGAAAGCTTTCGCTTCCATCGGTGATTTTTCATAGCTTACGTCAGTGGAGCCGATGCCTTTGAGCTAGCCATCACACCGAACCCTTTGCCAGGTACAAACTGAAAAGAATTTTTGAATAAAGCCACTGTTTTTTGGGTAAACGAGTAGGTTGGTGAAACGATGGCTTTTGGAAGTGTTTTGATGGTAGTTAGTGCTTTTCGAGGGTTTATGGATGGTGGTCGGTAGCAGATGGATTAGGATTTTGTTTATTATTCTCAATGTTTATAAAATAGTCTAAACTAATATATATTATGGACAAACAGTTGCATCTATTTGTGACGCTGTGATCCATTTATGTATTTACACCTAAACTGGTCCAACTGTTTTCAATAATTTTAGGTATGGACTTTGGTATTTATACTTTGGATAACATAGGGTACTTTATATCCCGATAAAATTTAGCGTTCACGGGAATGCGCACGGTTTTCAAAATTGCAAACGGACGGACCCAGGCCCAGCTAGAATTATATGATAATACGAGAATATGAACACCGACAGCAATATAGCTGACAACAAAATATTTAATTATTTTGTTTAAAAATGAAATGAGTTGAACTAAAAATGAAAATAATTTTCCCGTACCGGGAATCGAACCCGAGCCTCCTGGGTGAAAGCCAGGTATCCTAGCTACTAGACCATACGAAAGAGGGACCTTACTCATACATAAATATCATAATATAGCTATCTAAACAACCAATTATTTAAAATACAGTTAATATAGCAATCATTATATATCGCCAAGATTTTCCGCTTTGTTTGAATTTCCACCCAGTTGTGGACGGGACTCTTCTACTATTAAAAGAGTTTAGCTTTAGTCCACCACGCTAAACTAAAGCGGGTTGATAGACTACACAACTATAACATTCCTAAGAACATTTGGGTGCGCAGGTTTTATCACGATCTTCTTTTCCTTAACTATTGAAGTGAGTGATAATTCACTGTGAATATACATAACTTAGAAAAATTCTAAGATGTGTATCTGGTTTGGGATTCTCAACCGCGCGCCCAAATCTCAAAGCCATCACTACTAAATATAATGTAGCAATACCTAATTGGTATCAACAGCTGTCATCCCAATATTAGCAGGATGTGTCTGAAATCAGGGTAAGTAGTGGCTAACCTCAGCGGGAGCCTGTCTATCGTACCGTATTACATAAGGGTACTTAATGGACGACATATACTTACCTGTATGCGGTTTGTATCTAGTCCACGCGATGCATCAGCTGTTATATCGATTGTGGTAATCGATTATTCGTTTTATTATTGGGATGTAGTGTGATTGGCCGATTTTTAAAAAAAAGTTCGAATAAAGATCATCAAGTAGTCTCGCAATATTTCTTGCATTCTGGACGTTTAGATTCAGTTCTAGAGTAAGGGAGTGTTATTCATTTATTTACTACCGAGGTCTTTGGAGAAGGCCTATATCTAGCAGTGGACTTCGATTGGCTCATGGATTGATAGACTACATTTTATCTGCCCAAGTAACCACAATCAAAACTGTATATTCGCGGGTCGGTCTTACCTGTGTTAAAGACATACACAGAGATATTTTCAACTTTATAAAATTACCAAGGTTCGGGCATCGTTGTGTCTTGCTCCATTATAGACTCCTTACTAGTCGGTGTTAAAGAAGGAAAGACTCTACCTTTAATACATCAAGTAATTTTACTTGAGTCATCATATGTGATGAAGATAAAAATATGTATAGTTAATCTTCATAGATGGACGGGGAAGCTTACACACGTGAAATCGCCTGTTACGGAAATTTGAATAAGTCGAAGTATTACTTAATAGTTATACTGAACTACCAAAATTTGATTATATTTCGAAATATAAATAGGATATTTATCTTCTTCTGTCTATTTATTTCTGTATGTTATGATCATCATTATCAGCTAATACCAATCCCACTGCTAGGCACGGGCCGACTTTACAACTAAGACAGTTTTAGCTTTAGTCCACCACGCTAGCCTAGTACAGGTTGGCGGACAACATACCCAAGAAATTCCTAAGAATCCTAGGTTAAAGCTAGTGATAATTCATTATGAATACCCACATAATTTCGATAAGTCAGAGGTGTGTACCTGGGCTTTGAACTAGCGACCACCGAGATTCTCGACCGTGCGCTTAAACCTCCATCACTGCTTTCATCCTGGTCACCATCAGGTATTGAAAGCAAGTGTAAAAATCCCTCGTGGTCTCTCGGTACAAGTATGTGCCGTGCGATCTAGAGGTCTTGGGTTCGATTCCCGGATCGGGCAAATTGTTATTGGGTTTTTCCATTAGAAAATTCTCAGTAGCAGCACGGAGTCTGGAAATGTGCCCGAAAAACGGCAATAGGCTCGCCCGCTATTACGTGGAACTGATACATACCTGGCGAAATGAGGGTGCAGAAATGCATCTCTGCCTACCCCTTTGGGGAATATAGGCGTGAGGTATAAGGTATAATAGGTATGCGTAAAAATGCCAAGCTATCTATTACTTCCAGTACTTCAAAGGGATTATCAAGATCAATAGATCGATGTACGACAATAACACAAAGCATCGTATTTGGCACCACGACAACTCCGAGATTTACCCCCTTCACAGAAGTACTAAAAGTATCAGCCATTCGTAACTTTGTGACGTGACAAATGACCTTTGCGAGTGTAGGGGCAGTATTCGACCTTTCAGCCTGTTGGGATCGGACGCGTCCTAAATGAAATATTCACGAGTATCACCTTTATAGAGTTATTTCTCGACGATAACCGTTACTATTTCTTCAATGTTTTGCATAAGTAATTGGTATAGAATGTTTTGTTTGTATGCTTGTAATCTTGTCTTCCATAAGACTGTTTAAGTGGTCTACACGATGTAATCAGACCGCGTTCGGAAACTAAGGCAGAGAATAGCTATGATGATTACAGACCTATTTCTGTTAAAGAAAATCCCGACAAGAAATAAAAATTTGACGATTTTCATACAACCTTCGATACCTACTAAATGAAGGCAGTTTGTATGGAAAACGTCAAATTGTTTATCTTTTATCGGGATTTTCTTTAACGCCAGGGGGTTTGTAATCACATAAGATATTACCTACTTCAGTTTCTGATCACGGTCTGATTACACTCTGTACATTATGTGATGAAATTGAATTAATTTTGCATCCTTAAATGCGATTTCTTTTACATTCATTTTGACAGCCTCGTGGCGCAGTTGGTTAGACAACAGCTTGCGAAACATGCGGCCTCGGGTCAATCCCCGCACCGAGATAAATGTTTAAATGATCCATCAATATTTATGTTTCGGGGTCTGGATGTTTGAGAGACCGAAAAGTGTTGCTTCTTAAATTTTCTTACAGAAAACTCCGATTATCCTTTGCTTCACTCGACTAAAACATCGCACTGCTAATACTAAAATATACTGACGTATTCTTTAAAAATCTCTTTACCAATAGATCCACCCTCAGTACCCTACAATAAGTAAGCAGTAAGTAAGGTAAGCAGTGATGGCCTCGAGGTTTAGGCGCGCGGTCGAGAATCTCGGCGGTCGCGGGTTCGAACCCCAGGTACACACCTCTGACTTTTCGAAGTTATGTGTGTATTCAAAATTGAATTATCACTTGCTTTAACGGTGAAGGAAAACATCGTGATGAAACCTGCACGCCTAAAAGTTTTTAGGAATTTCTTAGGTGTGTAGTCCGCCAACCCGCACTAGGCCAGCGTGGTGGACTATGGCCTAAACCCTCTCAATGGTAGAGGAGACCCGTGCTCAGCAGTGGGCGTATATGGGTTGATGAAGAAGAGACCCTACAATAGTAAAGTTCCATCCGATAATATGAAAAGGCCGCGCGTCTCTGGTTTAATCTGCATAATTGTATCACGTATACATATAAATTTTATCTACGTGCCTTGTTTGTTGAATAAATAATAATAAATAATGAGATAATAACTTGGGCGTTGTCAACGGTGAATAATGTAGGAAGCTCAAGGCCCTTATATTTCGCGAAGGTGGAGGAAAAATACGAAGGTTATAGAACAAAAATACGATTCGTGCTTTTGTATTAGAATTTCGTGTTTTGATAACATAACCACCAGGGCCGGTATTTCCATAGAAGCCCAAAAGAGGGACGCATTAATTGTGTAAAGTATAGTATATAATAGATTATTGTGCGGTCAGAACATTCTCATTTTTTTGCAATTCTTTATGTGAAATAAAGATTTAAATCTTATAGATTATAAATATTATTGATAATTTTTGTATGCCTGGGCTTTTGGTACCACCTCTCATACATATAATCGGTTTCCTGATAATACTAACATACATATATCCTGATACATAACAACAGTTTTGGGTGTGGGTAAGAATTTCTACATCCATGCTTTACCAGATTTTATTTTTCATGTAAGAGTGGGTGAAACTATTGCAATATTCCGAACACTGTTTTAGACTTGAAAGGTTCTTCCTAAATACGTGATTCTTAAAACATAATTTGCTCCACGCCCGGATATTAAACAAACAAACGTTTTATATATTTTACGATTGTTGACGGCTTGCGCGCGCAACGTAAAAATTTGCTCATAATTTT
The DNA here is from genome assembly GCA_030295005.1 of Cephonodes hylas. Lineage (NCBI taxonomy): Eukaryota > Metazoa > Arthropoda > Insecta > Lepidoptera > Sphingidae > Cephonodes > Cephonodes hylas. The sequence continues at coordinate 3,954,302 of AP025386.1, read as the reverse complement.
TATCCCCTCACAAGATATATAACCTCAATAAATAAAAACATCCCCTTATCAATTACCCTTGCAATCTTTAAGAAAAAAAAACACTAGCCAAGACGCTTGGGCCCTCAAATCACAGCGTACCACAGTAAGCCACTGGATTTGGGATTTGAAAATAAATAGCTACCTAGCTTGAGCTAGAAGAATGTACTGTAATACGTCACGAGGACGGCGCGCCGATTGGCTGCTTGCCGATAAAGCAACAGTGACGTGCAGGGTTGGAGGGTGTCGATATCGATAGAAATAAAGACATACAACACACAGGAAATATCGAAAGTACAATTTTTGGAATAGGATGTTAGTAAGACGAACGGAAATAAACAATAGGAATAATATAGCAATATCGATAGAAATAAATGATGAAATAAGAATGTAATAGGATGAGCGGATGTATACAACAGACAGAAAATATCGAAAGTAATGCTTGGAATAGCAACTTTGTAGGACGAACGGAATTAAGCAATAGGAATAACATGGGAATCTGGGGCTTAACAAATCTTGCATTTGACAGACTATAGGTACGTAGTAAAAACCGATTTAAAAGTAATATTAAGTTAATTCAAGAGTGTTTTAAGGTTTTAAGTAATGACTGTATTCTAGACATTGACTGATTTCATTTACGTTAATGATTTTAAACTGTCTTTTTTATTTAACTTTGCTTGCATTATTTAAAAAGAAACTTAGTTATTAGATTGTGAAATATCATTGTAATTTCCTATTTTACTTAAGAATATTATATCATTTTATCTTTTTTTGTATAAAAGTATTATGGATGGATTTATATTCCATCCTAAATTACCAAACTCTGTGCTGTATTTTAGTAGAAGGAAAATATTTTTACAGTTATCGACACCATACCTCATCCCTTCACTCTCGACAGACGGCTAATTTTATTGGCTGGATTTAGGATTCCACGATAATATACAGATAGGAAGGAGACTGCTTGCTTATTTTTTACTCCGGATCTCTCCGATCCACTCCGAGCAGGGTTTGCGTCTAAAGATTGCCTTTTTAACGATCGTACGGGTTTGGTATGGATACCGGGGTAGGAGATTGATGTCTGGTTTAGTTTTGGTGACGTGAATGAGTTGTTTTGAAGAATGATTTGAATATGCTCCAAGAATTGATACATGAATACACCCAGATGTGAGGTACGTAGTTCTGACTCCATACTAAGATGGCAGTGATGGCCTCGAGGTTTAGGTCGTGAATCTCGGCGGTCGCGGGTTCAAATCCCAGGCACACACCTCTGACTTTTCGAAGTTATGTGTGTATTCACATTGAAGTATCACTTGCTTTAACGGTGAAGGAAAACATCGTGATGAAACCTGCACACCTAAAAGTTCTTAGGAATTTCTTAGGTGTGTAGTCCGCCAACCCGCACTAGGCCAGCGTGGTGGACTATGGCCTAAACCCTCTCAATGGCAGAGGAGACCCGTGCTCAGCAGTAGGCGTATATGGGTTGATGAAGAAGAAGAAGACTAAGATGGTCGAAGACTGAGACTATGTTTCGATCCTAAGAATTGATAAATACACCCAACAGTCATGTACGTAGTTTCAGTCCACAATAAGATACAAGTCTTGTGGTATTTTCGATCTCACAAACAGTTTGACCCTATTTTCATCCCAAATGAATACGCTTTTAGAATTGATGAATTAATACAACCAACAGTCACTTATGTAGTTCTGATCCACTGCAATATACAAGTCTTGTGTCGTGGGTAGCAGAAACTATAAGAGACTTTTTGGTCTCATACACTGAGATTAGAAATAAATATTTGTAACCACACAAACATTTGTCTCGGTGTAGAGATCGAACCTGTGACCTCCCTGTTAGCTGTCTGTACATTTATATGGCTGAATAGAACATATGGACTAATGTTAATGATCTTGTGAATTAATCATTTTCTTATACCAGTATTCAAAGTCATAGTAATCATGAATCAATTTATTTAAGAACACGCCACAAATAACATTTAATAGCAAGTTTGAGCACGACTATATTCCAAAAATTTGAATAAAATATAACAAACGGTAACAAAAATACCCTTATTTATCCTCGCGCATTCATTTCGCGGATAAAAAACCATTGCTGGCCTAAAAATGATATATGAGTATTATTTATGTATCAATGTAAAGTGTTTTGTCAAACTATAAATTCTGTAGGTCGGCATGACGTGAAATATTCATCCTACCCTGCCGGCCCTGAGGGCACTTGCGGTTTTTATGGTCTCCGGGACTTTTGGGCTTTAGATCAAATATACGCAGAGAGGAGACTCCTTTAAAGCGAGTTAATTGTGCCTATTTGTTATTCTAAGGAAAGCTTTCGAAAGTTCTTAGGAGATTCTTAGGTGTGGAATCTGTCGATTAGCACTAGGACAGCGTGGTGGACTATAACCTAAAACCTCTCAGTTTTCTCAGTTCATCAGATGATGATGATGAATTTATAAATTTCTCATTAGAATTGCCTGTGAAATGTAGTCAAAAGCTTTAATAAAGTTTTGGGCAAATGTCGCATATTTATCTATATTGCATTTGGTTACCATAGAAATCCTACAAATTTCTAAGACATTAAAGATGTTTATGCTACTACATAGCGGGCCATCTCATAACAAACAGTAGGAATGTAGCCCAGCGAAGTTTGCTGGTTCACTTTAATTGGTATTTTATTTTATTAACATTGGATGTAAGCCAACAAGTGCTTTCTGGTGGAAAATACACCTTAATTGTCTCTACTGAGCTTCTTTGTAATGAAATTTAATTTACGGTCAAAGAATGTTCTCATTACGCGGCTTTATATTTTTCATTTATTAAGTGAAGACGAAGTAGCTGACAAAAATGGAATTTATGGACTGTTCCAATTTTGTTTAGTTCCTTTTTTATATACTGCCATGAAGAAGCTAGAGTATTGCACCTGATCATATTTTTCTTTAGGAAATCCATATAGAGCTTAGAATTATAGATAAGGGGACACTTAAGGTCAAGCAAATTTATGCACAGCTTCACAGTGGGTACTACTCAAATACGAATTTGCGAACTTTTGATCTGACTATAAAATTTTTACTGCCATCTAGACATGCCGGATCGAATTGGGCAGTGTTATTGGATTTTAAATTAGCAAAATTTTAATAAAATCTAGTAAATCAATTTTCGGGACGGGCCTCCTCTATCAGGTTGGCAACTTTTAGGTGTGAAGGTTTCATCACGATGTTTTTCTTCACCGTTAAAGCAAGTGAGAATTCATTGTGAATACACACAAAACTTCAACAAGTTTGAGGTGTGGGCTTGGGATTCGAACCTGCGTCGAGATTCTCAACCGCGCGCCTAAACCTCGAGGCCATCGATGCTATAAAAAAACCTTAGTAAAGGTAAATTTATCTCCTAGAATTCAGGATTAATAGTGGCGAGGAAAATACCAACTTTTATCATCGAAGCTTTACTATGATATGTATAATGTAATTTTCTAATGTCGCTTCTGCTCAAATTTCCAATTTACTCTATATCAGAAGTAGACTTCGGGTACTTTCCAAAAACCTTGTTAATCTCGCAACGTCTGTAAGTTGAATGTCAAAATTTAATATCTGCTTAAATTAATGGCTAATATTTTTGAAGTTGTTGCAGTAATGTAGCTAATTATTTTAACCTTTGCATTGCAACATTATAAATTTGTATTAAATATGTTATAAAATCACCATGAAATCTGATATTGATATATCACTGATAAAAACATATAAAGTTTTTTTTAAGATATAGGTACCTATATTACACCAGGCATGTATTACTCCCACGTGATAGGAGCCGTTTTTCAAGCCCACTCCAGACCCCGTGAATAAGAAAACTAAGGATTTTCTTATTGAAAAAAACTAATAACGTTTAACCCGTCCCGGAAATCGAATCATGGATCAATATCGCACCGAACATGCTCGTGCCGTAGACCCCAAAGCATTCAACGAAAAAAAAATGGGAATTTAAATTCCATTAATTTTTAAAAGAATCAATCATTAATCGATTCATAAACAAGCCCTGCTAGAAATACATCCTTGACTCTTAAACATTCACCAATTTCAACAAACCAAGAGGCATTCTTTCCAGAACGTTCCCAAGTACCATTGGAAGGTCGGGACCATCAATATATGGTCTGGCGGGTGGCGAGTCCCGTGTCCGGTCACTAGATTGATGTCAGTCTACAATCCACCCGAATTCCTTTCGAAAAATATTAGGCAATTTATTAATATAGTGGTGTAAGGCAAAGGCGGTTGGTGTTTCGGTCGGCTATTTTACACAGTAGAGGTAAATATTGCAACAATTACAATAGTTACAAGAATATACCAACTATAGGTAGAAGAAACTAGGGCAGATGGATTGATATTTTTTATTATTAGGAAATAATTGCATCATTCTACAATTTAATGGTGAATGGACATAGTAGTGTTGAATTTAGGTTTAGATGTTAATGTAGGACTTACTTTGCTTTTGTTATAAAAAAAACATACCTCACGCCTATGTTCCCCGAAGGGGTAGGCAGAGATGCATTTCTGCACCCACATTTCGCCAGGTATGTCTCAGTCCCACGTAATAGGGGGCGAGCCTATTGCCGTTTTTCGGGCACATTTCCAGACTCCGTGCTGCTACTGAGAATTTCCTAATGGAAAAACCCAATAACACTTTGCCCGACCCGGGAATCGAACCCAGGACCTCTAGATCGCACGGCACATACTTGTACCGCGAGACCACGAGGCAGTCAGAGTGCTTTTGTTATGTGTTAAAACATCTTATATAAATCGTTATAAACGAAAAATAAATATCTAAAATCTGCGCAACTGGGAACGACATCACCGTCAGAGTTGTCAACAACACTAATTAATCCTTACCAATAACTTCAATATTCACTTAAGTAACATACTTAAATTCAAAACGATTTTTTATTGACGGTCAGAAGACTCAGAGTGCGGAAAAGCCTATTTTTTACATCAGAAGATTTTTAGCGTAATAGTTTTTTTTCTCTATAAACAATTATATGCCCGCTACGTCCTGAAACTTAGACGCACTCCCCCTGAAAAGGGTTCGTACGTAATCTAGCCAGTTGGAAGTGTGTATTTTATTTGATAGGCCGTCAGTAGGCCGGATTATGGCTTATGTTTTACAAATATTAACTTACGGGCCCGGTTGATTAATACCGGTTAACTCAACGACGGCTTTACGAGATCAAACGCATTTTATCGGTTAAATTATATTGATAAATTTATTTTCTGACTCAATTGAATCATAGTTCCTTAAAACACAAGTAAAATGGAACATATAGTTTTCTTTATGACATAAGGTGTATTATATATGGTGTATAAAGACCATTGGTTGAAAACTAGGACTGGCGATAGCTACGGAGATTATAAACATGTTGGCGCTAAAATCTATAAGTAGTAATCATTTTCATCAGCTCATATACGTCCCATTACTGGGCCGTCTATCTACCACTGAGAAGATTTAAGCCCTAGTCCACCACGCTGGACTAGTGCGGTTTGGTGGACAACACATCTAATAAATTCCTAAAAACTTGTAGGTTTCCTTACGACCGATTCTCTATCACTTAAAATACTGCTGCCTACAGCTATTCTGGTACATATTCTCAGCCTATCGCCATCCACTGCTGAACGTAGGCCTCCCCAAGAAAGCGCCAACCATCCCGGTCTTCTGCAGCCCTCATCCATCCGTTACTCGCCACCTTTCTCAAGTCGTCGGACCATCGTGCTGCAGGACATCCTACACTACGTCTGCCTAAACGCGGTCTCCACTCCAACACTTGTCTGCTCCACCGGCCGTCCGACATTCTACATTACATTACATACTATATGAGGAAATCTGTAAACAAAATATCGATTTCTGAAGCTTATGGTGTGAGGGGCTTAAAGATATTTGCGAAGCAATTACCTAATGTGGAATTTCAATGAGACCACAGATTCCGAGGCGGAATACATTAAAAAGTCGTGATGGCCTCGAGGTTTAGGCACACGGTTGATAATATCGACGATCGCGGGTTCAAACTCCAGGCACACAACTATAACTTTTCGAAGTTATGTGTGTATTCACAATTAATTACCACGTACTTTAACGGTGAAGGTAAACATCGTGATGGAACCGTTAAAGCAATTGATGATTCATCACTACATAGTATAAAACAAAGTCGCTTTCTCTGTCCCTATGTCCCTTTGTATGCTTAAATCTTTGAAACTACGCAACGGATTTTGATGCGGTTTTTTTAATAGATAGAGTGATTGAAGAGGAAGGTTTACATGTATGATAACATCCATTAAATGTCAGCATTGCACCCGTGCGAAGCCGGGGCGGGTCGCTAGTTGTGAATAAATTCGAACAGTCAAGTATGTGCCTGGGATTTTACCGACAGTCGAGAATCTCGACCGCACGACTTAATACCTCAAGGTCATCACTACTGTTAGCCAACAAATATTTTCCCAGACACAGATATCTGAAGTAACCATATTGTGGACGACCTGCAGCACGATAGTCCGACGACTTGAGAAAGGTGGCGGGTAACAGATGGATAAGGGCTGCACAAGACCGGGATGGTTGCCGCTTTCTTGGGGAGGCCTACGTTTAGCAGTGGACGGCGATAGGCTGAGCATATAAAGATATCTACCCTACGCAGAAAATTGTCGGAAAATTTTCCATCGATTGGATTGGCAAAAGACGAACCAAGCCATTTGATATCCCAACAGCGGTCATAAGGTGAACGCACTCGTGACCAATTAGTGACAACAAACTGTTGACGCCTCAGGCAACAGAATTGTGTACATAACCTTACAGTCTAAACATTGTTTTTTTATTGTTTTATTCACCTCATAATTATTTTGACGGATAGGATTTCCGAAGACTATTATTTATTTAAAATATTATTTAGAGAAGTGGGGTTGAAATACCTAGATTGTCTTTGTGTGGTCGCAATGTTAAAAAATCTATAATATTTTTGCGTTATTATTGGCTTAGAATTACAGAATTTTATTCTCCCTACCACATTCCCAATAAACCTAATCAAAAGAATTTCCTTTCAACAAACATGAAAATGGTTTTCTAAGCAAAATCTGCATTGTGAAGTTAGTAACGTGGCCAGATGAAAAGTTTTGATACAAAAGTACTCGTGAGGCGGCCTCTAGCGGCCAATTAGGGAACTGATCGGGGTTCGAGCAGGGTTGGCTATTGAAAATATAGGGGAAACTCTATATTTTTATTATTCTTTGTGTCTGCAGGGACTTTTGAGTTGAATCTGGAGGAAAATAATATTATTGAACGTGGTTTTGATTGTTACGCGTTTGTGGTTATAACTTTGAAACAAATTTTTAATAGTTTTGGTTTCTTGAAGGAAAAGGGGAAGGGCAAAGGTTACAACTTTCTAGAAATTATGGGGTATTGTAATGAACATTGTAATATTGCAACTTTCTTTTGATATTATTGCATAACATTATGGAAAATAAAATATTTGTAAATAACTTAATTATGGATAGTTTAATGATTTTTATAGTTTTATTTGGATAGTCTAGTATTTATTTTTTTAGTTTGCCTGTGATTGTTGCATTATGATTTTTCTCTTTTTTATTGGTTTGTGTATTTATTTATTGTTGTAATTTATGAGTGTAAGCAATTTTAAGCGAACAATAATAAATAAATGACGAAAAATATCTAAGTTGTAGGGCGAAATTACGCAGGAATAAGTTACATTAGATTGGTACAGTAATGAAGTAAAAATAAAAGACACTAAACTAAGAGAAAATCGAAATCATTTAACATTACTATGAGCCGGAACAGTGATTATTGTGTCAGTATAAAATAGTACGAGTTTTCCGATCCTGCTTGTTATGTGAATTATAAGAACTCTTAAGAAATTACTAAGTACCTATTTATATACATAATATGTTGTCAGACCATAATTATTGCGCGATTTTTTTTCATACCGATTTTTGACATCCTACAACATATCCCGTATGGTCTAGTGGCTAGGATACCTGGCTTTCACCCAGGAGGCTCGGGTTCGATTCCCGGTACGGGAAATTCCTTTTTTTGTCTTTTTTCATATTCAGATAGAAATAAAAGACGACAGGTTAGTCTGAGTGTCAGTAAGAGTATAAAAATTTGAGTATTACCGCTTATTTTTTTTTTTTTTTTTTTATGGGAATGGAGGCAAACGAGCCAGTGAGCCACCTGATGTTAAGTGGTCAACACCGCCCATGAACACCCACAATACCGGAGGAGTCATCGGTGCGTTGCCGGCCTTTGAGGAAGATAAAGGCTCTTTTTTTGAAGGTCCCTAGATCGTATCCATTAGGAAATACTGCCGACGGAAGCTGATTCCACAAAGTTGTTGTGCGTGGAATGAAACACCGTTTGAACCGCACTGTCGAAGAGCGCCATTCATCCAGATGGTAGGGATGAAACTTTAATTTTTGACGTGTGGTGCGGTGGTGAAATTCAGCAGCCGGTATTAACCCAAAAAGTTCATCTGAGCACTCCCCATGGTACATGCGATATAGGACACATAGATGCTTTTAATTAATGCTTTATTAGTTCTTAGGAAATTTTTAGGCGTGTAGTCTCCCAACCCGCACTAGGCCAGCGTGGTGGACTTTCGCCTATACCCTCTCAGAAGTAGCAGAGGACCGTGCAATAAGAGAAATATGGGCTGGTTAGTGATCATGATTTGTCACACCAGTACAAAAAAGGAATCACCCCATTTTACATCTCGCTATATACAGGTACCCCAATGAACGAAATATGAGGTGAATGCCAACCCTATGGGCACGTGAGCACACTTGTTATGTTCGAGAAGTTTTGCTTTTTGCGTCGTAGATATTATGCGATTGAAATTTTTGCGACGTAAATGTTGAAAATCTATGACGTTAATAGGATAGAGAAAATTTTATAAAAGGGTAAACTAACCATAATGGCGTGAGTTTATCTTGTTTAGAATTACATCACTACATAGTATAAAACAAAGTCGCTTTCTCTGTCCCTATGTCCCTTTGTATGCTTATTTGAAACTACGCAACGGATTTTGATGCGGCTTTTTTAATAGATAGAGTGATTGAAGAGGAAGGTTTATATGTATGATAACATCCATTAAATATCAGCATTGCACCCGTGCGAAGCCGGGGCGGGTCGCTAGTATTGTATAAAGAGTGTATTCAGACCGTAATCGGAAGCTAAGTTAGGTAATAGGCATGGTGATTACAAACATATTGGCATTAAAGAAAATCCTGACAAAAGACAAAAAATTTGAACGTTTTCCATACAAATCACGTACATTTAATACCGATGATTGAAAAATTTTTGGACGATTTTCTTTGACACCAAAGGGGTTTCATCACCTTAGCAATTATCTGCCTTAGTTTTCGCTTACAAATAAAATAAAACAGATAAAGAAACAATCTTCCAACCAATACATGTCATTACAGATCCAACACCAAACATTGGCCGCAACGTTGGACAAATGTAACTCAGTTGCGTTAATTACAGTGAGAGATGAAGCACGACAATTGCGAATCAAAGAACGAATGGAACTCAATGGGACGTGTGTTAATTACACCGTCATTCAAACGTATATTGGATTCGGAATGAATGGTTTAAAGAAAGAATTATTATTTAAAATATACCTTTTGTTACATTGAATTTTCGCGTCGGAAATCTGTACAATGATATTTGCATGCAAGCTTGTATTCGTAAAGGAGAGGGAGGCAATTTCTACAATTATCTCTCAAATCTGTTTTATAAGTTCACGTAATGAGAGGTGAGCAAATTACCTTCTTTCGTTTTTATTTTCAGATTACGAGCTGTTATCGTATTTAATAGAAAAATAATACTTATAATATATCCTAACATTCACATACTTTTAAACCCATGGAGAATATCAAAATTTTTATTTTGGGCCGGATTTTTTTAAACCCCCTGGGGGTTTGTTGACATTGGCTATTACTTGCGTTAGTTTCCGATCACGGTCTGAATACACTTTGTATAATTTATATAGCACTACCGACCCGCCCCGGCTTCGCACGGGTGCAATGCTGATATTTAATGGATGTTATCATACATATAAACCTTCCTCTTCAATCACTCTGTCTATTAAAAAAGCCGCATCAAAATCCGTTGCGTAGTTTCAAAGATTTAAGCATACAAAGGGACATAGGGACAGAGAAAGCGACTTTGTTTTATACTATGTAGTGATTATTGCTTCTTTTGACACCAGATGAGCAAGAATACATACTACCAATATTGTTTATGAAATCCATAGTTCTATGGTAGTACTACATAATTGTGAGGATATTCCCTATCCACATATTAGTTTTTTTGATACCTTTAGTATGTAGTAAGGGAGGATATTCCACAGGCGAGAAGACTAAAAATTCCGACGTTCTGAATACCTTTGAAAAACAAACATTCGGTTTGAATGTCGCGTGGTTCCCTCTAATTGGTCACGTGTCACCACTTCAGCCGAAAGCATCGATTTAATTGTATGTGTGGGGTTAGAAAGGCTTTGAATACGCGTCAAAAGCTTGCACGCTTCCATACCTGCGGGGTAGGTAGAGGTGTTCGACACTTTTGATTTCTGTAGATGGGTAAAATTCGTGTCGTTATTAGAATATATAGGCATTTTTAAATACTCTTTGTGGTTTTTAGGAATTGAATAACGGATACAAACACTTAACACTTTTTGATAGTTTTGTATTTTGATTAAATCACAACTTAATTTTTCCTGTCCAGTAAGAGAAAAAAAAATATTTAAAATTTGTACCATACCATAAATCCGGTAATGATCACTCTGTTTTTTAAAGTCATGTCCAGCTGTGGATGTTTTTTGGCTAAATATAATTATTTTATGACGATGATGAGGAAATACGAAAACATTTTCAAGGATTCAAATATTCCTGTGTCGTCATCAAAAACTAAGAGAGACGTATCGGTATCACAAACAAGTATGTTTATTATAGTTTTTCTACTCTCCGATACCTTTTTGACAGCCCAGTGGCGCATTTGGCGTGACACCAGCTTGTGAAACGAGGTTGCGGGTCGATCCCCGCACCGAGCCAAATGTTTGAATTATCCACAAATATTTGTTTCGGGGCTTTGTGTTTGTGAGACCGAAACTCGTAGTTTCTGATACCCACGACACTGGACTTGTATCCTAGTGTGGGGTGATGGCCTCGAGGTTTGGGCACGCGGTCGAGAATCTCGCCGGTCGCGGGTTCGAACCCCAGGCACACACCTCTGACTTTTCGAAGTTATGTGTGTATTCACATTGAATTATCACTTGCTTTAACGGTGAAGGAAAACATCGTGATGAAACCTGCACACCTAAGAGTTCTTAGGAATTTCTTAGGTGTGTAGTCCGCCAACCCGCACTAGGCCAGCGTGGTGGACTATGGCCTAAAACCCTCTCAATGGTAGAGGAGACCCGTGCTCAGCAGTGGGCGTATATGGGTTGATGAAGAAGAAGAAGAAGTGGGGTCAGAACTATGTATGTGACTGTTGGGTGTGTTTTGTACGAATAGAACCCTATCTATTTGTAGATATTACGAGAAATTTAGGAGGTTTATCGCTATAAACCTACAAAAGATTGCACGAAAACACTTCGGATTGCCAAAAAAATTTGAATATTTGAATAACTGCGTTTCCTAATCCCCCCGATTCTTCTGGAGTGTCATCGAGGCTATTGTGTTAAGGAATCATAGCCAAAAAGTCACGTATTGAACGTGTCGTGGGGCTGTGAGGGTGCTCCACTGTCTCTTATGGCCCCAATAAAAGGTGGGCTAGGAGTTTGGCCCAATAGTCTTAGGAGGAGCGAGTTAAATCCACGGTAGGAAGATATGTAGGACGATCATCATCAGCACGGGCTGATGTATACGGATACGCCCACTGCTGAACACGGGCCTCCTCTACCATTGAGAGGGTTTAGGCCATAGTCCACCACGCTGGCCTGGTGCGGGTTGGTGTAGCACATCTAAGAAATTCGTAAGAACTATTAGGTGTGCAGGTTATATTATGTTTTCATTCAGTGTTAAATCTAATGACGATTCTTTGTGAATACACTTATAACTTCGGAAAGTCAGAGGTATGTGCCTGGGGTTTGAACCTGTGACTAGTCTCTCGATCGCGCGCCTTAACCTCGAGACATCATCAATTTTAAACTATTTAAACTGTTGCATTGTGTATTGCATTTTCAACAACATAAAAAATATTTACATAAAGTAAAATGGAAAAAAAGGCTCTATATCTCTTTGTTATTTTTTGAGTGATTGTAAATATAATATAGGTCGAACCAACGTTTCATAAGTACTAATTATTTTTCTTGGGCCCTTCAAAAAATTTTGCTATCACGCACACGACGTCGCGGGCAAAAGTTAGCAATTTGTGCATCGCTATTCACTTATAACTTGTACTTTAACCCCTAAAATCATGACGTATTGTATTTAGATATATTTTGCTACTGGAGATTTTTGCTTTGATGAATCTTACGTCATTAATAATCAAAGGGTACTACTAAGCCCCGTATGCTTTATTTACATACTTATTGACGTCTGATATTTCCCAAGGTCAGTATTATTTATTTATTTATTTATTTATTTATGCTTATTATACAATGTGTATAAAGGCGGACATAATGCCTGAGGCATTCTCTAACTGTCAACCTTAGGGTGATGCAGAGATTAAAGGTAGGTGCATAAATAGCGTAATGAAAAAAACTCTATACAAAAACTAATAAACATACATTACACATATAATATAATATAAATACATACATATACTTACATAAAAATACATATACTTATATAAAATACATAAAATATAATATATACATATATAAAAGAGGGAAAAAGAACAGAAGACGTACAACACACATATTATCCAGTAATTTCTTTTGAAATAAGCTGCCGAACTTTTATTTTAAAAGCCAAGCGAGTTATATGTATGCCAGTATGAAATCATGTGTGGTATAAGTTACATTTAAAACCTCATGCCTATATTCCAAATGAAATGAAATAATATTTACTTCATTAAATCTATAAAATGTCAAATACATCGCTTAGATTCAGTCATTACTGTGTTCCCTTAAAAAGTAGGGAGATTTGCATTTCTGGACCCATATTACACCAGGTATCAATCCCAAGTAATAGAGGCGAGTTTGTAGATTTTTTAAGCTCATGCAGTATGAGCTAAGAACGAGGTTCTGATAATTTTATAATGAAAATACCACAGTTTCCGACACCGGAATCAAACCTTAGATCTCCAGATTGCACGGAATATAATCCCGCGACAACGAGCTCCTCCTTTACTTACTTCATGAAGTAGTCTGATAAGCTTGACTGAAGAGTACGGTAATATTTCAGTTATTACACTACATATACCTGACGCCTATATTCCCCGAAGGGGTAGGCAGAGATGCATTTCTGCACCCACATTTCGCCAGGTATGTATCAGTCCCACGTAATAGGGGGCGAGCCTATTGCCGTTTTTCGGGCACATTTCCAGACTCCGTGCTGCTACTAAGAATTTCGTAATGGGAAAATCCAGTAACACTTTTCCCGACCCGGGAATCGAACCCAGGACCTCTAGACCGCACGGCACATACTTGTACCGCGAGACCACGAGGCAGGCAGTATGGTTATTACCTAAGCCAATATTATACAACAGAAATATTAGTTTGTTTGTTTGCATACAGTAGATCCTGAAACTGCTGAGCCCATATATGACTAAAGTTTGATAAAGGAATAGATGCGGCCCACCGAAGTAATACAGGATACTATTTACTCTGGATAGCATAGTTTTCTCGAGGGAATGGGTATATGTCATAAACACAAGAATAATTTTGTCTCTGATGCTTTCACGCCTAAACTATTTGACCGAACTGAATGATTTGAGTATGAATATGAATGGGACTCTTTGTAAAAGAATAGACTACAACAAATTTTATTTTTGAACCCCACCCTGAAGTCTACGCGGACGGAGTCGCGGGCAAAAGCTCTTATTTTGTACAGATGAATTCGCCTTGCATACGGTACTTAAAAATAAAGAGGCAGATATGAAGTTATTTATTTTAATTATGTAAACTTTATTGTAAAGCATGAATATAACATTTGAAATTAAACAATAATGGGCGAGTCATCTTAATTACAAACAATATCTCTTATCACATAATATGTTTTTGTTTAATCTATTTAAATTAATTCGTTTTATTTTATAAATTTGAATGTACCAACATTTTATCTTCATAGCTTTTGTTTAGTTTATTAAACATATTTATTTTTAATGGTACGTATAAAATAAAAGTTTTAATTGGTGTAGAAGATTTCTTGCGTCTATGACCTGGGCTTAAAGGTGACAGTAATTATACCTTTTGAGTGGGAAGGTCGTCTGTACTCGATGTACTGTAGAATAAAATGTTAGGTATGTTATCTACTTACGAACCTTGTTTACCGTATAATGATAGTACGTTCGTACTAAAAGAAGTGATGGCATCGAGGTTTAGTGCGGTCGAGAATTTTAGGGGTCGCGAGATCAAACCTCAGGGACTCAATTTTGATTTTTCGAATTTTGTAAGTATTTTCAATTAATTATCACTTCGACTAACCTAGTAGAGAAAGCCTAGCAGAGTTCTTAGGAAACGCTTACATGTGTAGTCCGCCAACCCAACTTGGCCAGCGTGGTGGACTAAGGCCTAAATCCTTAGTTGTGGAGGAGGCCAATGCCTGGCAGTGGATTCGTTATGTACCTAGGAATAACGTCTGATAGTCTTAACGAGATGACCTATAGAACTTCATGCATGTCGGGATAAAGACATGGTGACACTTCTTAATACCATCTAAAGTCGAACCCGATGTGGTTTAGTAGAGAACAACTAAAAACTTCAGAGACTGAAAGGTTATCTTTCCCACTCGGTCTTCGCTAAATAAAACCTTCCACAAACCCAATGAAATGCAATCAGAAAATACCAGCAACTTGTAGCTTAAATATAAGGATAGTTAAGAAACTATCTAAATCAACTAGATCTAACGCGAAATCCTTGGTCTTGCAGCTAAAAACATTCCCTTTGAGAAAGTTGTTCGGACAAATCGTCCCTTAGCTAGCAACACCGCCCAAGTCGAAAATTGGTGGTTTCTACATTTTAATCTCATTGGATAGAGCTACTCATTGCGCGTCGAACCATAGGTCACAAGATATAGGTTTCAGCCTAGCAGAAGCCGTAATTCGAAAAGTAGTGGCAGCGCGCACGTCGGTTGGTCTCTCAACACCGCAGAGTTTTTTTCGTCTCCTGTAAAGTTGGCAAAACTGACTTACGCGGTGTTGTAAGCTAAGGGACGAAATTGCGTAGGATTTTGATGGGCTGATCTAATTCCACGGTCGCGGCGTCGTTTGCGACTTGGCACATAGGTGGCAGCACTGTTAGTTGTCAGGGCACGTGCCGGTTTTATGCCCGCTCCATCCCTACTCAGTTTCATATAAGGGGATGCAGTGAGGTAAAGTTTATAGAAGCGGCTTCAAACCTGTAGAACTGAAATGACTAACCCTATAAATTACCATAATCGTTTGGGTTTATTTTATGGACCTCGTTGAATCTAGGAATTTCAATATTTTTAAACTAAATTAATGGCTCGCAAAAGTGTTCATTTATTTAATCTTTAATTGTCATAGATATTACCCCGAGGTGCGTTAGACGCAGCTTATCAATAATTTTCTTTTCCAATGTATCTATGGGTGCAATCTCATAGTTTAATATTTTCTCCCGCTTTACTGGGGAGGGAAGTGGACAACTCTTTGTTTTCCAACTCCTCCTTTCTATTATTTCTGATTAGTTTTGTTACGGGATCATGACAAATTAGGTTCCCTTAGATCCGATGAGTTGCAGTGCTCGTTATCAATACTGTGTACCGCTGTTGATCCTGAAGCACAGGAATTCCAGCCTCAATCACCTATTCATTTTTCTTTACATCACGCTGAGATTGATTGGTACGTAGTACCTGTCATTAAGTCCTCCTATATATTATGTTCATACAGGAATATCTTAGGTTTGTTGTCCCCTAACCCGCACTAGATCATCGTGATTAACTAAGACCTCTCAGTTGTAGAGGAGGCCTGTGTCCAGCGATTGAACGGGTACGAGCTGATGGCCATTACGATGTTATATCTGGTCATACTGGTCTTTCCCAACTTTTCCATTATTTGTTTATTAATAATTATTAATATTTCAACCGATTCTAGTCTCTATATGTCTGCGTTGCATCAATTATTATCGTAGGCACCGAAACGCTGTATGACCCCCAACCGTTTGTGGATGTTGGTTAATTTAATATTGGAATTTAATTTGCGTCTCCAGTCTATTGTTTGTGGGGTCCAGGGTTCGGGCTTCGGGTTGGTTATAGCGGCAATATTAATTAATTCGTATTAGATTTTATTAATTTGAAAAGCTTAGGAATATACACATGATATTGTGATAGTGTATTGTAGTGCTCTATTGGGCACAGGCCTCGTTTACAACTGACACAGTTAAAGCCTTAGTCTAGGCGGTCCATTTAAACCTTAGTCGGCCTGTTGGTAAGCGGACTACACACCTATGAAATTCCCAAGAACCTTTAGGCATTCTGGTTTCCTCGCAATGTTTTTCTTCGTCGTTAAAGTAACAAAACACACATCACTTCGAAAAGTGAAAGGTGTGTGTCTGGGGTTCGAACTTGTAGCCGCCGAGATTCATGACTACGCGCTTAAACCTCGAGGCCATCACTACTCCATATATTTCTTACGTCAACTATAAGCCTCAACTTTAGTCCTAAATTGAAACCTTATACATATAATTTACCTTTCAAGAACTTTACTGTTTTATTAAATCTGCAAGTTTCAAGTCTTTCGAGATTACGAAAGCACGAGTATTGGCAGTGACTTATTCAATAAATAAAGTTATTAGCTCTTGCTAGACTTGGCTGGCTTTGACGTTGAAAACGACATCTTGGGAAACTCGATTATCGTGCAAAAAGGCGTAGTGTATTTGCTTGAATTCGTAAAAGAAGTTGTAGGGAAAGTAATTACTTAAATTATACGCAACTTGTACAACTTGAAATATACATACTATTGAAGTCTTGAGAGAGATCTAAAGACATAAAAGACTTCAAAATCAGTACAGGATTCAAATCGAGGTTTTCCGTTAAGAAATACTCATTAGTAAGCCAGAGTCAGGAAATACCCTCAAGAAGCGGCCAAATACTCGTGATTTCTAATCACGATAATGTAGGAAAAAGAAGAAATAGAGACCGATTGACTCATACTTATTATAGACCAAAAATATTATTATAATAATTCGTAGGTAGTGGTGATACTTCTATAGAAGCCTGAAAGCCCAGTTTGCCTAACAAGATTGTGGACAATAATCTTTTAGCTTTAAACCTTTATTTAACACTGGCAACATTTTGACATTTAAATAACAATATCGTGTACCTCACAATGAACACTTATAAACCAGATATAACCAGTCCCACGGTTTTGAGCATCTATGTAAATAAGGCCATTGCTAAACAGATCTACATCTACAGAAAATCATAAAACGGTTCACCGACATTGCGATTTAAGCATTAAAAACTATACCTAATACTTATGTCCTCCTTCTTTATTAATGCCATTAAGCGGGAGACATGTTGACTCACCCTGTCAAAGCCACAATAACATGTTCCAAACTAACTTGACACTTTTGAGCGCCACTCTAAAACTAATATCCAAGTTTATTACCTATTCTTGCGAGCGGAACGGGATGTCAACCCTCCTGTTCAGTGTGCGACTTATTATTCTATGCGAACTGCTTCATGGCTTATGACAAGTATGTACTTTAGGATATTGATATCGTGGGTTGGATTCCCAGTATGGGGATTTTTAATAGGAAATTCTCAGTAACAGCTTAGAATTCAATATTATAAAAAAATAATTACAACCAACAGTCACATACATATATCTGCCCCCACACTAGGTTATAAATACTAGAGACTATGAGAGACTTTTTCGGTCTCACAAACCCCCAGGCCCGAAACAAATATTTGTGGATCTCAAAAACATTTGTCTCGGTGCGGGGATCGAACCCGCGGCCTCTCGTTTCGCAAGCTTATGTCTAGCCACCTGCACCATTGTGCTGTCAAAATTATGGCAATAAAACTGGTACCTAATAGGTTTGCCCCCTATTCTTCTTCATCAACCCATATACGCCCACTGCTGAGCACGGGTCTCCTCTACCATTGAGAGGGTTTAGGCCATAGTCCACCACGCTGGCCTAGTGCGGGTTGGCGGACTACACACCTAAGAAATTGCTAAGAACTTTTAGGTGTGCAGGTTTTATCACGATGTTTTCCTTCACCGTTAAAGCAAGTGATAATTCAATTTGAATACACACATAACTTCGAAAAGTCAGAGGTGTGTGCCTGGGGTTCGAACCCGCGACCGCCGAGATTCTCGACCGCGTGCCTAAACCTCGAGGCCATCACTGCTCTTTATCTTTCTTGCCCCCTATTACGTGGACGAAAAAAACAATTAGTTAAATGAAGGTGCAGAATTACCCTTCTGACTACTTCTTCGGGTAGTACAGGTGGGAGGTTCTGTATGTGTGTAAGTTATTCTGTCTATATTCATATAATTCTGTATGTGGAGTTTATCTCTAAAATGAATAGATTTTACCAGGCTTTGCCACATTTTTCATTGTTATTCCGCTCATATCGTTCGTAACTTGACGATACAGTTTATAAAGATTTTTTTAACTCGAAACAATCAAATTGCCTTGCGACAAAAAGTCGCACGTATTGCAACAGCGCGCCTTACGGCTAAACTCTGCGTCGGGAACCGAGTCGCCATGCTGTGTTGTGATTGAAATTTAATGCCATAGTTCGCACTATGTTTGCCGCCAACTTTCTTTCAAATAAATTGGTAAGGGCAATCCGTTTATGTAGCCCACGAGGTTAAGCTCGCGAGTTCAGCGAGCGAGAGTAATGTCCCGAACTTTCTAATAGAAATAAAAGTGGGAACTTTGCACTGACCGAGGGAATTTAAATTCTAAAATGTAGAGATTCAATTTTACTTGATATAAAGTGGGATAGTGGGATAGTGGGATTTACATGATGATGATATGCTGGTGATGGTAGTGGTGGTGGTGATGATGACGAGTATGATGATAATAATGGTGTGATGATAAATAGGTGATACTGAAAATTTTGTAAATGATTATTCTTATTGGAGAATTGAATATTTATTTCATGGAATAGGAATAGGAATTTAGAAGATTAAAAGCGAAATAGACGGTATTTTATTTAAAAAAAATGGGTTTTGCATTGCCAAGTCTATTGAAAAAATAAAGACGATCTAAGTAGATATTTATGTGCGTTAATACGTAACGAAAAAAGAAAGACTGGGTAATATATTCTTTCTGAAATATGGTACTTAGTTGCTGGCATTAGCTAAAATAACCTAAGTCACTTAGCAAAACCATATGTTTAAGCCTAACACACACAGTTACCTAAAGTTTTCGCTACGAGTGAATTAACTTAATCAAATCCCTTTAGACGTGAAATAGCATTATCGTCCGCAAGCCCGTGATTGAACTAAAATTAACTATTAATTCTCTGTTACGCCCCATTAGGTATACTAGACCTAAAATACTACATAGCGTAGTACAAAATTGATTAGAGTTGTTTATCTGAATATATAAAGGGATTAAATTTTAAGGATTCAATTAATTTGCGAAAATTTAATCTTTGGAATAGACATGAATTTATTTAAAAAGCCTTTGCTCGGGTTTTTATTTTTGTATATTAGAAATAATCTTATCAACCTTCACTAGCCCAGTGGTGGACTAAGGCCAAATCTATGCACAATTTCAGACTCCATGCTTCTGAGAATGTCGTAATGGAAAATTCAAATAACCCTTTGCCCGACCTTGGAATCGAACTCGACCCTTCTAAATCACACGGCACCACTATTATTTTCTATATATTTATTCTATACTTTAGAGTTTAGACTATACTTAATAAAACTATTTTT
The DNA here is from genome assembly GCA_030295005.1 of Cephonodes hylas. Classification (NCBI taxonomy): domain Eukaryota; kingdom Metazoa; phylum Arthropoda; class Insecta; order Lepidoptera; family Sphingidae; genus Cephonodes; species Cephonodes hylas. The sequence continues at coordinate 3,934,208 of AP025386.1, read as the reverse complement.
TAACTCAACTCACAACCCATACGTCACAAAGACCCATAAAATATTTGCATCGTCATTAGTGCCGCGGGTTCATTCACATTAAAATCATCAAGAGACACTGTCGCTTAGAAATTGCGACATCCGACAAAAACTAAAAGGGAACAGTGTCATTTCCACATTGTCGCTGCGCAACTGGATGTCGAGAGAAGCGACAACTTCCGGCGCCCCCCCCCCCCACTCCAAGCCTTCCGCTCGAACCATGAAGTGAATGTATTGCTGTAGAATAAATTACTAAGGTTTTTATTTTGTGAATAATTGAGTCGGGGAGGAGTCTGTTTAATTTGAAATGTGGTTTCTTGCCTTTGTTGAAGAAGTTTTTTAGTAATGTATATGAATTTCAGTAGGTATTGTTAAAGTTGCTGAAAAATGTTGTGAAGACCGAGCTTTAGACTCGCGGTCAAGAATCTCAGCGGCAGCGGGTTCAATTGTCTTAGGAATTCCTTGGGAATGTATTCCGCCAACCTGCATTAAACTAGCATGATTAATTAAGGCCTAAATCCTCAGTTGTAGACGAGGCCTATGCCCAGGTGTGGGACGTATATATTATTTATTATTTAAAACTTCATTGTACACAAAAAGGAAACAATAAGAAAGATACAGTAAACAATTAAGTACAATTGGCGGCCTTATCGCCACGGGCGATCTCTCCCAGGCAACCGGGAATGGACATGAAGAAACAGAAAGAGAAGGTAGTTATAAGTGTACAAAAAATAGATGTAGATAACAGAGAACAACAAAAAATATATTTCCATAAATAAATAAACATACATACATACATAAATACATAGATACATACATACATACATACATACATACATACATACATACATACATACAAACATACATACATAGTCAATTCTTAATTTAATGTGACAGATAATGATCTTTCAACATCTTTTTAAAAATAGGCAGTGACTTAGCCAGTCTAATGGACAGTGGAAGCGAATTCCACAATCTAGCCGCTTTGACGGTGAAGGAGTTGTCCATGAAACTAGAAGTGTGGATTGGTGTTTTAAGTTTCAAGTTTTCTGATGACCTCAAGAACCTTGAATGAGAATCATGTAGGAAATGAAAACGTATATAGTTAATGTTGGTGATGATTAACTTCTATTATCACCAAAACAAAGAGTTTTCTACTAATATTTTGTTTGGAGCAAACGTCGTCGTCGTCGTCGTCATCAACCCATATACGCCCACTGCTGAGCACGGGTCTCCTCTACCATTGAGAGGGTTGAGGCCATAGTCCTCCACGCTGGCCTAGTGCGGGTTGGCGGACTACACACCTAAGAAATTCCTAAGAACTTTTAGGTGTGCAGGTTTCATCACGATGTTTTCCTTCACCGTTAAAGCAAGTGATAATTCAATTTGAATACACACATAACTTCGAAAAGTCAGAGGTGTGTGCCTGAGGTTCGAACCCGCGACCGCCGAGATTCTCGACCGCGCGTCTAAACCTCGAGGCCATCACTGCTTGGAGCAAACGCCACCTGATAAATATTTTTTATACAGTAGTTAAGAAGCAAAGGTTTCCGCTTGGTTACGCGGCATAAGTATGTGCTGTACGGTCTAGGCTTCCTGAGTTCAATTCTCTGGTAGGGAAAAGTGTATTTCCGGTAGAAAATTCTGTCCCGAAAAACGGAGTCAACTTTAACAAATAATTTAAAAAGGGTAGATGAGCACATAAATAAAAAATCATAATCAAGATCTAGGTTAAAAAATTCATATGCCCACCCCTTTCTAGATACAGGCGTGAAAGTATAAGATAAAAATAAAACAATTTTCAAGGCATAAATTATGATTTAACATATTGTAATAGTATTAGTAATAGAAAGTTAGGGAGCTATTAATCAGGTATTAAAGGGGAACGTTGAGCAAATTATTGGCGTTTCTCCATACGGGTTTAAAAGCTTTAAGGGCTTACAGTTTTAAATTTATCGATTCTGAGGCTTAGAAGTTGTTCTTTATCGGCAGACTTGTTTGATTAAAATGTTATTGATAGTATATCTTGAGTGTTATAGATAGAGGTATTTTATTTAGATGTTTATGTGATAAATAAGCAATTATGATGATAGCCTCGAGGTTTAGGCACGCAGTCGAGAATCTCGCCGGTTGCGGGTTCGTAACCCCAGGCACACCCTGTCATTTTTCGAAGATATTTGTATGTACATTGAATTATCACTTACTTTGACGGTGAAGGAAAACTTCGTGATAAAACCTGCACACCTAATAGTTCTTAGGAATTTCTTAGGTGTGTAGTCCGTCAATCCGCATTAGACCAGCGTGGTGGACTACGGCCTAAACCCTCTCAATGGTAAAGAGAATCTGAACGTGAGATCTAAATAATATAAAATGAATTCTTTATTAATACGAAGCTAATAAAATTCCACCCTACAAATATATTTTTAATTAAATTAATTATGAAGTGAAAAGGTTCGGAAAAAAGTGCAATATTAACTTCGTTGAAAAAATTTAAAAAAATATTCCCGTACCGGGAATCGAACCCGAGCCTCCTGGGTGAAAGCCAGGTATCCTAGCCACTAGACCATACGGGAGATGAAAAACTCGGCCTAAAGAAATCACCACTTTAATGGAAGTTATCTCAAAACCGTTAAATTAGTTGTTACTAAGCTTAATAATTGTATTTAAATATAAATACAATTGAAAAATTGTAGTTAAAAACAGAACATGTGTGTTCCTGAAATTTACCTTTGTTCCGACCGACCCTCGTCATTTGGTTGTCTTTTTCATTTCACAACTTTGTTTACAGAAATATGTTTGTTTTAATAAAGCATATTATTAGGACGATGGTAATTGCTACGGTTGAAATTTATGTCCCTTAGAAACTTGCACACCTTACAGTTCTAGAAAATTCCACAGATGTGAAGTCTGTCAACCTGTACTAGGCCTGCGTGGTGGACCAAGACCCAAACCCTCTTGATTGTAAAAACAACGTAGAGGAATACTTTTTGTGACAAATTTTGCGAGAAACTTCCACATAAATATAAACAGCATCCAAAATAAGTTTATCAGCATTTATTCCGTCCTCAATTTAAACAGTCGGCTGAATCGTAAGAGTCCTCTGCCTCATTAATAAAGCTTTTAAAAACAAAAAAAATCTCAACAATCTCAACAAAAACAAATTCAACCCTGTCACTGGCCAATCTTCAATCCCTTTACTTTCATCCCCTAAAAGGATTAATTTTGGGGGTTAACACAGCCAATTTCCTTTCTGTCATGGGGCGCTTCATTAACTAAATAATTTATTGTTCGTGCAGGTATAAGAGGGTTGTTTATGGACTTATTTTATGAGGATTTTGTTATTTTTTTACGAGTGGCTCGGAGGTGTAAAGATATTTTTTGGAGCTTGCGAATTGGGGTTCAGAGTGGTGGAACCTGTAGTACCTACTCTTAGACTGTGAACTGGTCTGATCGGGGTGATAACATTTTGCTAGAAAAATGACGTTAGCTTTAATTGCATGTCATTCAGTGAGTGAGATTGATAGAAGGTAAAATTGTTGGTAGAAGAATGTTCATATCTATGTAGATAGTGAAGACACTAAAGAAGTTTTGAAATCTGCCAAGTGACGTGTCACCTCTACAAAGTAAGGAGGGTGGAAAAGACTAAAAAGACGCTAAATAAATAAAAATATTCAAGTCTCATTTCTAGAGGTGTAACTATGAAACGGAAAATACAGAAGATTCTGTGTTTCTTTTCTTATTCTTTTCGAAGATATATGAAAGAACGAGCCAAAGATAGAGCCCAGTGGCGTGGCATAGAAGAGGTAGGTGATGATAATGATAATAAAGAACATAACCTTAATTAATGATTTTTATATCCTTAACATCCAGATCCAAATATACTTTATACATACCCTTATTGGTAATGTTAATATTCGTCTCTCAATCAATTCTATCCTTGTCTACCTCAATGCAGTTAACAGTCATGCATGCATTTGTATCACATAACCTGGATGTATCTAAGCAAATTTCCAATTCTCAAATGGGTTAGTGTCCATTGGGTGCGAGCATCCATGTGGACAGTCGTGCGTTCTTGTGGCAGATCGCACGCACTGTATACGTCCTTAACGCTTTACGCCGTAGTGGGTAAATCGGTCAGTATATTCTGGTTTAAGTGGAATAACAGAATTTGATTATTATTATTACTTAGGGTTGCTAAAAGATTGATTAGATCTATCATATAAATATTCAGTTAGAATCGAAGAAGAAACTATGTAATAGCTTCACTAAGAGCAAGTCTTGTGTAATGGATATCAGAAACGACAATTCACATTCACATTTCGGTCTCACTATCGCACAGATCCGAATGTAATATTTGTTGGATTCACTCATCTGTCTCCCATTGTTTTACAAGCTGGTTTCTTGGAAACTGCGATACGAGGCTGTAATTTTGTAAATTTAATACTAATTGAGTGATGTAAGAAGGTTTTACTTACAAACACTAATCATTGCCATCTTCATCACTAGTCTTTCACGTCCACTGTTGAACATAAGCCTCTCCTTTGGCACGCCACTGTGCTCGATCTTTGGCCCTTATCCAGCCGCTGCCAGCCATCTTGCGGATATCCTCACCCCACCAAGCCAGAGGACGTCCTACACTACGTATCCCGAGCCGTGGTCTCCACTCCAGAACACGTTTTCCTTAACGTTCATCAGTTTTGCGACTGATGTGTCCAGCCCACTTTCAATTCAGCTCACTAATCCTACAAACACACATGTCCTATAAACATAAATATGATACCGAAATTTCCCCCCCATTCTCCCACATATAGTCCTCTACAATAACGGGTCCACCATTTCCAAAAAATTGTAAAACTCAATAACAATTTCATTAATACGTTAACAAAATTCATGTATTCAGCGCTCGGCTACATTAATTTCATAATACAATTATATAGTTTTAATTAAAGTACAATGTATAATAATGTGAGTGAGTGGGTAACAAGAATTTATTGTTTAAAATTTATATCAGAATTGCATTAAAGTTAATTGTATATACGGTCGTGATTATATCACATAGTTAATATGAAAATTGATTATAAATATGGATATTTATAAATGGATTGTTTAATATAACATTTTTTAAAAGGTGAAAATCACAAAACAGTTGAATAACAAGTAAACGTCAGAATGCCGAGCGTGTCGACAGTCGAACCTATGATTATACTGTCATAATGTTTGACACAGCTGCTTCTCAGTAATTTGGGTTGCGTGCAACATTAAGACTGATAAATATGTGATAACCACCTTTGGTTCTTCATAGTTGTGCTATATTTTTCACTATATTCTATTTAAAATTGTAACACTAACGTAGAATAAATGCAATAAATATAGATACTATCAGATGAAGAAAGGCAATTTCAATATTGAACCAATTATGAAGAATATCGCTTCATTTTCTGACGTTTTCAATGAGATTGTGGTAACAAGGAGATAGTGGAATTGAAAGGAACTAATTATTCATTATAAGGATTGTTTTACAAGCAATCGCTACTCCCAACGGCTCCAGCTTGCAATCAAATAAAATTTGTACTATGGTTTAAGAGTTCCAAGACTTTTATTATTTGTTTCATTTTAGTTGTGTTAAAAGTATTTGTGATTGAAAAAACAAAACTAACCAATTTTAAAGGGCTATAGCAGATCCTATGTTTAGTAGAGAACTTAATGACGCTTTTAATGATGATGACGATGATGATAGTGGTGGAGGTGGTGGTGATGATGATGATGATGAAGACGATGATGATGATGACGACAAACCGAACCGGGGACGATAAATCTCGTAGGATGACCTGACAAACTATTCTACAGATTCATACTATAACAAAGACCAGCTGAAAACTATAAAAGCATTACACTATTCTAGATGCAAGAAGCCGTATCGTTTTACGCTTGCTGAAGCGCGAAACACATTTTCATAGATTAAACCTTCATGCGAATTACCTATAGTGTTAATAAAATAAGACGCAGCGAATGTTAAGGAAGGAACCTTACAATGGATTCTGTGCAGTGTTCCCGCTTTCGTTGTAGGGTTGGCAATGCTCCGTTTTAAAAATTCTTTGATCTTGAATCACCCAGAAATAATCCACGAGAATAAAACAGAGGAACGTCATTGAAAAAAGGTCATTAGTAATGTCATTTACAAAATGATATTTTTTTATAACTTCTTAGTTACATTTTGACAGCCCCGTGGCGCAGTTAGCTAGACACCAGCTTGCGAAATGAGCGGCCGCGGGTTCGATCCCCGCACCGAGACAAATGTTTGTGTGATCCACAAATATTTGTTTCGGGTCTGGGTGTTTGTGAGACCGAAAAGTCTCTCGTAGTTTCTGATACCCACGACACAAGACCCGTATCTTAATGTGGGGTCAGGACTATGTGTGTGACTGTTAGGTGTATTTATTGTTATTTTTTATATAGACGAAACTGTCCTATTGGCAATGCAGTTAGAACTAGCATCGATAAGCCATTTATAAGGTTTCTGATCAATCATTTAATGGTTGAAGAAGATTGAAATGCTTAAAGAATATTTAATTTTATACAGGTTGTATTCAGACAGTGATCGGAAACTTAGGGAGGTAAAAGCTACGGTGATTACCAACCCATTAGCGGTAAAAAATCTCGACATTAAAATTGGTGCTCGAAACTAGGATTACAATAAAAAGATGACTGAAAGTAAAAGCTAAATAATGCCAAGAACCTTAAGTGCAGGTTACATATTAAAGCCGTAATAAATCCACAACTTAAAGTAAAATACACTGCTAACAGACTTTTTAATACGCTTCCAACACATTCTTCACACAAAACAAATGGCATAGAAAAATATTATCCATCAAATCGCGTGCCAGCCCTAAGCCAAGTGGAAATGTCTTAATCGAATAATAAATTTACATTACGTTCACAGCTAGAAAGGTTGAATATTCAAAGCAGTTTTTGTATGAAATTGTTCATATGAAAATTTATTTGCAAAGGATTCGCCGAAACAGCCAGACATCGACAAGTGAGTTAGCAACAATTTGCATTTACAACTTTCTAGATAGAAATTTAAATGGAAAATTGTTTGTGTAATTTTATTGAATTGTGTTTGGATAACTTTTTGTTGTAGTATTGTCATTTTATATTAGCCTATTCTTATGAAAGGGTTAGGTGTGTAGTCCGCCAAACTGCACTAGACCAGCGTGGTGGACTGAGGCCTAAGCCCTCTCAATTATGGAGGAGGCCCGTGCCTAGCAGTGGAACGTACTCTAAATGGGCTAATGATAATGATGGCGAAAGTGATGATGATGATGATGACTACAATAATAAAGAGAGGGTAGAATAAACAATTATAGTACGAGTTAATCGACTTTATTTATTTGTAGAATTAAGTGGAATTTTAAACACACACAGATGACGAAATGTAGTTTAGGAATGGTACTTTTGCCTACTCCTTTAGGAACGCGACATGAGTGTTATACGGAAACACATTTTTCCTGAGTAATCGAAGCTGTAATAGATTCTTAACAAAGCTAGAGCCAATCTTAGCGAACTAGCAATCTTCAGTATTCCCAGTAATTGGTACGAAACGTCGAACCAGGCATAGGAACTGCGGAACACGCGGTGTAATATCCACAAAGTTAGAACGGATATAATCCGGCATATTTGAGACGGCCGATCGGATCCCAAGAAGAAGTAGATATTAGGCTTCATTACAATTCGACAGGTAAAGTCAAAAGTTAGGGCGAATCGCCCGACTAACGTCAGTATGTATGGCGGGCACGTAGTGGACGGAGTTATGCCAGATGTCCGCAGGGAATCGTTTTTAGATGTTCGCTTTAAGGAAATTTTAAAAGCGGATTTGTGAGATCCAGTTTTGAAATTTTAGCTTGGCTGTGGGGAAAATGGTTCCGCTTTTGTTTATAAGGAAGATTTTCTTTTTAATTTGTTTATCATCACAGTAAACAGTTAAAAGATTTTAACGGTGCAAATTAAATTAAACAACAATAAATTTCCCTTTCTATTATCAAATAGTAAGAGGTAATTAATAATTTTAATTGTGCAAGTTAGTTACTCATAAGCATTAATAGTAACTTAGCGCATGATTATCAACAGCCTTTCTCTATGGATGGAATGCTACTGGACTTGATCTTCATCCCTCCTCATCCAACAGCTGCCAGTCATCTTGCGTATTCACCTTGCTAGAAAGCATTCTACACTACGATTGCCGCGCCGTAGTCTTCACTCCAGAACATGTTTCCTAACGTCACGTATTAGAAAGGTGAAATTAGAATTAAAATTTGTTATTTGATAAAATTAGTTCAGCCATTAGCCCAGATAGAAATTGAACTGTACCCTCTATCGTTGCAAATACAAATAGCAAAGAGTCAAAAGCAATAATTGGTATACCATAAAGGGAAAATAAAGCAAAAAACCTCGTGGCTAAATGCGGCATGAACCGCTTCCTAGTGAATTTTTCCGTCGATTGGCAAATTAGAGCGTATGCGAGCGCATCTGATATCGTCGATTCGGCTCCATTCGGACCCAGTGCCTGGTATACGTTTTATGGTTTTATTTTACAAATTTAACATCGCAACTTCCGAGCTCGTTGGGGATTACGTTCCGGGTTTCCTGCGGTATGAGATAGAAGTATGTGATGGACTTTTTAGCTGTTGATGGTTGTAATTTGAAGCACATATATTTTTAGGTTTTCTGATAAATTTATCAAGAGTTTGTGAAACAATGTCTTGTGAAATTATATGCCTAAAATCTTAGGCCTAAAACCTTCTCAATTGAGAAGTAGGCCCTTTTTGGTTCGATAGGTATTTACGTAACGAAAGTTCCGTAGAATAAGTGTCGAAATATGTTCGATAAGCGACCATAGGCTCACCCAGTATATAAATACATAGTAGGTACATTCAATCTGTAACAATACATTTTTGCCTACTTCTTTAGCTTGGGTATTTCAATATTCATCATCGTCATCAGTATCTTGATTATTGCGAGGATTAAATTAAAATATAATTTAATTTTTATCATCACATTTGAGATTGAAAATCATATTTCACATTAAGGCCTCGTAAAATACCGAATTCCCACGGTAAATTGCCAAAAATCGGACCTTGCAACACCCGGAGACAGATTAATTGATTCCCATTACCCACGATACAGGAAAAATACCCAACAGCTGTAGGGACTGCGATACGGCCGGCATGTGTCTGCAATAAATCACAATCAAATATTGCCAAGGAAATTCGTGTATGTAGAAATAAATTGTAGTCAGGATAATATGAAGGGACAACCCCTTGTGTAATGTTTGGAGTCTGGTCAAAGATCAGTTGAAATTCTGGGGATATTCTCAAAAAACTTAACAAGACGTTACGTAACGTTAGTGTTTTGTACCCTCTTTTTATTTATATTGACTTTTTATGTTACATCTCACACAATATATTCTTTTTTTATTACCGTATTTTTGTATCTCTGCATCGTTTTAGCTACTTTTTACATCTAAATGTAAGTGTAGAATACCAACAAATACCAGATATTATAGTTCACGCCACAGCGAAGCTTAAGTGCTAATTTGGCGATCTGTTTTTCACCGTCTGACATGTCCACCCCCTTTTTTACTTTTTATTAAATGTTTCGTATGTTTTGTCAAGAAACGATTTTCATTTCTTTTTTCTCTATTATAATTAAACTCACTTCAAAACATTGTTCCCTCTCCACATCCACCAGTTTGCAGATTACATGTCATTTCGTTTGGCCTACCGTGGCATGCAGCGTGCATCTGGAACGCACCCAACAAGGCGTGTTTCACGGGCCGGGGGATGTTCTGTGTGAACGCTCGTAGGACGACCGTGAGCCGAATGTAAACATACCTCTGTTGCTTTGTGTGTCAAATCGGTTGGTTCTGGTGTTGGAGAAATTTAAAAGCAAATGAATGGGGTAATGTTTTAAGGAAGACATTTAATGTCAAGGATAGAGAAAGAAGATGAGACTGGGAAATGGTTGAAGGTGTAAAAAATACAGACAAAAGTAGAAATATACCCAATAGTCACATATGTATATGTATAATATACTGATCTTACACGAGGATAATAGTCCTATATCGTGAATAAATATTTGTGGGTTACACAAACATTTGTCTCGTCACGTAAGTAGAGGAAGGTCGAATAAAAGATGGATGGAGAGGTTAGAGCAGATACGAGGGAAAACGGGTGACGAAATGATGGCGGATAGGAATGTTTGGGAGGATAAAACATACGGCACCGGCCACAAATGAAATAAGGAATATACATGGCTTAGTTGGAAACCAAATACTTCGCTTCTCCAAACCTGGAAAATAATTAATTTATATATTGCCATCAAAACTAATGGCCTTAAGCCACAAAACGAGAGCGTATTTACCCGGCCATGTTTCCCTTTAGCAACGGAATGTAGTCAATTCGGCACCATGCGTCAGACGACATCAAAGGGAACTTGTTTTTCATTCCCCTGGTGGTTGGGTTCCGTGGGAATATTTGGAAGCCTTTCATACAGGCTATGTGATAGTGAGTGATCTTGTATAATATGACATGAATAGAAAACAAGATTGTCATGCAATTTGGCAACATAAAATGACGTTAGATCTATTTTAACAAATTTTGGTGCAGGTGAAGAATCCCTAGTAGGAAGAACCAAGTATTTTTAAAATCATATAACTGCCTTAAAGGTCGTAAATGGCTTTAATAGGGATAAGCGTCACCCAGGAAGTATAATAAATAAACTTAACTTTTAGGTGTTCAGGTTTCCTCAATTTGCTTTCATTTGCTGTTAAAGTACCTATTTCTTAAGTATGAATATAAATTTAAGGGATTAGGGCCTAAACCTATACTTTTTAGTGATCCCATTTCCTAAATTTGTTTTTCTTCATTTTGATTCATAAATATCTTGGAAAAGCTGGAGGTGTGTACCTAGGGTTTGGTCCTACGTTTGCCAAAAACCTGGAGGCCATCACTTCTTTTTTTTAGATACTGTCTACATAAAGTGACACTGCTTAACGTTAAGCAAGATGATGTTCAAACTCTTTACTTCGACCATCTCAACGTACGGAACCCTCAGCTGTCACTTAGTAAGGATTTTTTTCTTCAGTTTACACGGCAACCCCACAGGTTGCACGGCTTTTTTATTTAAATTGTGCCAGATTCATATCACTACGGATGTCTTTTTTCGTTCTTTCCCATGAATATTTGCTCGTTGCTTTGAGCATATTATGGACGGGCATTTCCGAAAGTGAAGTATGTAAATGCCCTCCATTGTTCCTCTTCATAAATATTATTTCTTTGGATATGTAACGTGATTAATGTTATCTTGCAGTGACATTTTGAGTATTCCGTATATACCCCATTTTTGGGTCAAGAAAAGTATAGTTATTTAGTATATATCCTTAGTGTCACCTTGGAGAACAGAAGTATCCACTTCACCCATTTGACTTTATAGGCGAAAGTGTGTTTGATAAGTAAACTGATGTAGACTTTAAAATCGCCAACCTCGCGGTCTTGAGCAGCCCTCATCCATCCGTTACCCGCCACCTCTCTCAAGAAGTAAAATAAAACTTTATCATTCGAAATTTAAATGTATGTTACATGAAAAAAAAAGTTTCATTCGTCATTAAAATATGTGTTACAATAAAAAGAAAAAAAAACAAGACTAAAAAAAAGTATCATTCGTCATTAAAATCTGCGTTACATTAAAAAGAAAAAAAAATACTGTCATTCGAAATTCAAACGCCAATACGTTAACAGATGAACAGCGCAATTGAAGCAGATGCGTCAACACACCTTAACTCAGTGAATGGCAAAGCCGGTAGCGCGTTCCGATTGCCGTCACGGATTCATCAGGTCACATTATGTAGTGAACGCGACAATTAACTAAACACATGCAAACGATTGCGACGGGCGGGACGCGACCTGAACTAGGATTTGTGAATGCAAATGTTACGCAGAACAGGGGGGGAATGGAGTCGATTTAGAGTAAAAAAGAAAGAATCAGTCAATCATCAATAACAAAAATAATTTAAAATTTCTTAGGTGTGTAGTCCCCCAACCCGCACTAATCCAGCGTGAGGAACTAAGGTCTGAACCCTCTCAATTTTACGGGAGCCCCGTGCCCAGCAGTAGGTAAAGCGATCTTAATAAAATATTTATTTAATCTGTTTTTGAGGGTTTTTGTATAAACGGCGACAGAAAAATTTGATTAGAGTTTCAACTATCTATCTATCGTTCATGAGATGCAGGCTGATGCAGACGTACAACGAAGTCTTAGTAATAGGGACCCATTTTACGTATACTTAGATGCCACCTATACCCGGCTCAAAAATAAGCCTTTTACATTTTATCACTTTCAAACCTCATTACTAAATTTTATTTTTATTGAATTTTGATAAAAAAAAAAACATAGCGCCTTACTAAAAATCCTGACGATTTTTCTTTAATTTTTTCCCACTCTCATATTTCGACAATGAAATTTTACTTAAAAAACATTGCAAGGAGTCTCCATCCCTCCCCTGTTCCCGACCCGCGTGACGCCCGACTCAGACACGCTCGCTTCGTTTGTGGTTCATAATTACGCTCTAACTTATCTCATACCATGTGAAGAGTGCAGTTGAGTTTGTCTTATGTGTATTATAAATTAAATTGAACTCCTGACTTAATGGTTTGTGTTATGACAGCTAAGTAGTGAAGGTTTAGGGCCCCGGTCTAGAATCTCAGCTGTCGAAGGTTCAAATCCCAGGTATACATTTCTAACTACTGGAACTTATATGTGTGTACAACATCGCTTAATTTATGGTAAAGGAAAAAAATGTGAGGAAACTTGTAAACCTAACATTTTTCGAAACTTTTTAGGTATGTAGTCTGCCAACGCACATTAGACCATCATGATGATAATTATGATAATGGGAGCCTAATATTGAAATCCGATTATTTTCTATTGTATCATGAACCTGTTCACGTTTCGTCAGCAATTTTTTAATAGAGTCGACCTTACTCCCGACGTTTGGATATATTTGTAATTTATCTACACCAGATGGGTACAATGATTATTTTTAAATTATTAAAACTGCCGACGTGTAGACGGCACCCGTCGATTCTGGACTACGTCACAAATAAAATAAAATAAGAAATGCTGAAAAATATGCCATATCACCTTCCTATTCTCTGCACAACTCCAAAGCCTTTACTATGATCAAAAACATACGTAACACAATTCTTTACGTACAACTTCAATGATCATCAAAAACATCCTTCCAGTCTTAAAGAAACTGACCGCGTCTCTAAATACAAAATGAAAGAGCTCATGAATTGCAAAAAACTCGTGTTAATGACCCAATAAAGCCGGCTTGTTCTTTATAAAATTCAATTTACAACCATTTGTGGGACCTTAAGGTCGGGCTAATTATCTCTCAGCGCTGCAGGCGACGCGTCGACTCTTTGTCGAGTCGGAAAATGTACGAAATACGGGCTATACTTGTACCTAGGTAAGGGCAGAGCATGGGGTTAATAATAATATTAGTGTTATGTGTGGATGGAGGAGTTTCTTTTTTGACGTATTTAAAATATATATATTCCATTTTTTTTAATATATTTATGTTTTTGGACGCGGGTCATATGTAGTAATGGTTTTCTATAAAAACATTACTGAACGATTTACTGATTTCATTAATGATAATTATATTTTGACACTCCATTTTGGTCATCCAGGGTCAAAAATACATATATTTTGTCAAAAATAAGATATTAAAAGAGTCGAGAAACACGATTGTTATGCCAAGTCCAAGTTAAGTGGACTAAGAGTTAGTCTATCCCCATTCTATCTTTACGGGAAGGTAAGAAACTAAATATAGAAGAATGCATCAATCCAACAAAACGGTAGCACCGTGCACAGTTTGTAACCACGTAACTTCGAATATTCTAAAAAGCTAAATAAAATTTCAGTATAATTTTACTAAAACCAAAATATGTTTCAAATTCCAAATTCAGTTTCGTAACGAGAACATTAAAATTCAAAAAAGTTTCAAAATTGAACGCTGGAAAAACTACGCGTACCTAACCTGAAAAATAATCTAAAATTGACACAACTTTAACGTAATAAAGTGACCTAAATAAACACCTAACTTTATACATGAATGCTGTGTAAAATAAATATAAGGTGCACAAGATAATGTTTGCAGAAGGAATGTTCGCATTTAATAAATAATTAGTAATTAGTCTCCGGCAGATATGTGTGACGTCAAAGAAAAATAGTTCCATTTTTATTCAAATAGACTTTTAAAAGTAATTTTCAATTGTCAGTTTTAAGCTATCGCTGGTTGGAATGTGTTATCCCTATGGAAGAAAGCGTCAAAAAACTCCTTCAGAAACACATGATATCAATTTTTTCTTCTTAAAATGTACTTTTCGCATAAATTGTGTCAATTTAACGTAAAACACTTATCTAACCATCAAAGTAAACTATTCAGAAACAAGCATAGTTATGAAAAAAAAATGCAGCTTTTTGTTTAATAAGTAATACAAAACAGTGGCAGTTCTTCCATTGAAGCCTAGGCCAAGTTTTCTTTTCCCAATTCCTAATTATAACATCTTTATTTAACAAAATCAATTTGACATGTAAATAAGAATATTCTGAGACAATTATAAACTAAAGATTACGCTATTAACGTGTAATTCTTTTAGGTTTCTTCAGTACCGCCACAGATACAAACCTAGCCAAACATACAAACTCAACTACGTATCTCAAATAAATGAATTTAAAATTCTACCTTTCCGTAAACAAGCGGACCGTTGTTCAATTTTTATTCTTATTTCGAAACACACATAAGAATATGCAGTTGCTGTAATTTTTCCGTTGCAAATACATTTTATCCCTTCTCTACTGGTTTTATTTTGAACGTGTACTGGGATGGACGCGTGCAGTATACCCCTTGGGGCTAATAAAACAACATTTGCCCGGTACGTCGCTTCATATTTTAATACTTTAATAACACAAAACACATAGGTATCTCCTATGTTTTATAGGGATAATTTTTCTCGTAAAGGCCGCTTAGGGCGTGTTAATCTAACGAGTTAGGAAGTTATTTTTGTTTGGCCATGAAGGATGGTTTGGTTGACAAAATCTTTATTACCTGTATAAAGACAATTCAGTGTTCTATGATGGGATTAATCCTTACGAAAGTATTGAATTACATCATTATCATCATCAGCCCATATATGTCCCACTGTTGCGCACATACCTCCTCTACGACTGAGAAAGTTTTGACTCTAATCCACGCTGGCCTAGCGTGGACTGGCGTACTGCACACCTAAGAAACTCCTTAGAGCTTCTAGTAGGTTAGAGTTTGGTTAGGGACCCAGCTCGGTACTAACATCTGTGCTGACATGACGTCACCGCGCGCCCGGTTGGAAGGCCGGTGACCCCGACATACGCATCCTGCCCCTCTTCTGTGGAGGCTATTAGGAGGTAGCAGAAAAAACAGTCACATACATACTTAGGTACGAGTCTTGAGTCGTGGGTATACAAGAGATTTTATGGACTCACAAGAACCCAGACACTTAACAAACATTTGTGGATTACACAAACTTTTGTCTCAGTGCAGAGATCGAACCCGCGATCGCTCGTATCATAAGTGAGTGTACAGCTAACTGCGGCAGGGAAGTTTAACAATTATGATAAGAATCGTATGCAGAGCCAAATGTTTTCTACTTTACCTATACAAACATGTTTATAAGTTAACATAATAAAATTTTCTATGTTTCTTAACACATTTCTAATCTCCCCATTCAAAGCAACGCATGCTTGTAATCTCAAAAGCAAAATTCAAAACAAGATGCATCTACAATAATTATGAGGTACCGCCTTTTGTCCTACTTAACAATCTCCCAGCTCAAAGCCAACAGACATATAAGTCATTACGAAAAACAAAGGTCTTGGAAACTCGAGAGAGCCTTACTGCGAACCGGTGACATAACTCAAAGGAATACCATAAGAATGTAATGTTTTTAATTAGTTCTCAGGCTGAGAATTGGGTCTAGGATGAAATGGACGTATTAGAGAAGAAATGGAACAACAATAAATAGTTTTTGCGTTTATTTTAGGATGTCTTTTAGCAAAACTTGTTTTGAAATACAGCCGGTATATTATATTCTTGGTACTTAAAATGTTTGTATCAAAATCCTCCAAAATCAGTTTGTGGTTTATCCATAACTAGCGACCCGCCCCGGCTTCGCACGGGTGCAATGCTGATATTTAATGAATGTTATCATACATATAAACCTTCCTCTTCAATCAATCTATCTATTAAAAAAAACCGCATCAAAATCCGTTGCGTAGTTTCAAAGATTTAAGCATACAAAGGGACATAGGGACAGAGAAAGCGACTGTGTTTTATACTATGTAGTGAAGACGTTGGAAGTAAAGTCTATACAAATTGCAACACAAAACGATAAAAAAAAGTATATGCACACATAACAGGTTTGAGGTCTATATACCTCAAAGGGGTAGGCAGAGGTGCATTTTTGCACCCACATTTAGTAATTTGCAGCATGGAATTTTAAAATTGAAATGTATTCAAAAAACGATACAAAACTCCCCCGCTATTACGTTGGACTGATGCTTATCTGGCAAAATATGTGGGCAAAATTGCACCACTGCCTACATCTTCGGAAAATCTACGTATTTATGTACGTTGAAATAAAATATCTCTTATACGCAGTGGCACCATATTAATATAAGAACCCAACATCCATCCCTACAGTATCAATTTAATTTTCTGACAACCAAGAAATATCCTATTGTCAGCAAACATCCATAATGATTAGAACGTGTGTACCAAGCTTAGCATTGTCTGCTATATTTCCTCCCCAAAGGGGGCAGATAGGGATGGTTAATGCGTCTCCATTCATTGCTAACCTCTATCTGGATAACTGGTTATTTGAAATTTAAATCGGTCGCTCACTTGAATTGCTGGCTTAAATCGGCAGCAATGATTCTATTTGGATCGCCCGAACGACTTCCAACCTTATCACGATTGTTTTCAGTTGATTTTTCATCGCAAATGACCTTCGTTTTAAAGAGTGCATGACAGATGACTCGTGAATGGAACATTGTAGAATGGTTTTTGCTGTCTCCACAGATTTAGGTTCAATTCTTATTTGTTATCGGAGTCGGCGGGAAACGTGTTCGATGAAAATGGAAACTTGGTGAAGGCAGAGACAAATACGATGCTGTAATTTAAGGGGTCGTAAAGATTTTTACGTTTAGAGAAGTTTTGGTACTGTTTGTATGGCTGAAGAGGAAAGTGGCGACAGAAAGCCTCGGATTGGATTGATATATTGGAGCAAATATTTGTTATTGGTAGTAGAAAAAGATTTTTTTCGAATATGGGTTAAAGCTGAATAAATAAAATTTTCTTGTAGTTTCGTACATTGGACAAACCAAAATTTTATCTTACATCTTTAATTCAGGTATATTTTTCAGCTTTATATCAAAAATTTACACAAAGATAAGTACCTACTATGAAAGACAATACATTGAGTAGCCTCAATCTCCAACCTAGATGATTTTCTTAGTCGATTGAGTTTTAAAAAATATGATATCTTTTTTATTCTTTTTTATCTATCACACTAACCAAAACAACTGTGCCAGCATTTTCATTCCATTCAAGCCCCCAATTAATACACGAACTATTTCGGTAAAGGTCTAAACAGCCGTAGATACAATTTGAGATATGTACCAATTTGTAAAGCGTCAAAATAACCAACAGGATAATTTATGGGAGAGCCAACCCTTTGGGCGAGGGTGTTCGAGGGCCCTGACCTACTTGTCATTCAAATGTTAGTGGAATTCACGGGAATAGAATTTGATGTACAACGCAGCGTTGAGGTGACGTTCATTATCATCTGGTTACTGCTGGGAACGGGCCTCTTTTAATGAGCTATTGAGAAGTGAGTTAGGAAATAGGAAACCAATGTGGTTTGGAAAAATTTGGTATATTTAGATTCCTTCCTTCCTCTTTGTTTTGTATGTTGTTGAATCAGTTTTCCTCGCTGGTATTTACAAATTGATACAACTCAGTGGCCACAAGGATTATATATTATTTCCCTCAAAGGCCGGCAATACACCGATGATTCCTCAAGTATTGTAGGTGTTCGTGGGTTGTTTCGATTACTTTAATAGTTCGTTTACCTCCTTTCCCAGAAAAAAGGCTTGTTGGATCTCATTCCACCACATTGCTATTTTAAAACACATGCATCACTTCCAACAGCCAATTATGTTCCTTGGACGGTAACCATACGAAGAGAAATGATTCGAGATAGGTCTTTGTCTAATTGACCAGTTGCGGTTTGATAGAGTAGCTATACATACTTTAATTCATCTTACTCTTTTTAGATCGGTTGCTTCACGATATTTTTTCACTATTAGCTCGTAAAAAATCCCATTGTTCCAGGCGTTAAGTTCGTGACCACATCACGTGTATTTTAATGTTTTCGTAAAATATACTCCTGACAACTCAACTAGAGGCAAATTTTATTGAAATATCCACCAGATAATCTTATATTTTAATTTATTGTCCACAGTTTTCAAAGTCAATTTGTTTTACCTTATTCTTTGAAACTTTTGACATCTTTTTAGCTTTGAGATTTTTTAAGGGCTTTATTTGCAAGTTGTGGTTTTTTTATTGCGTTTGAATTAGATTAATAGTGAAGAGAATGTTGTTCTAATAGAGTCATAATATGAAATAGCGAGAAATCTTCATGAAAGTGACACGGGTATGTAAATTAAAAACTTTGATGACGTTTCTTTCTTTCCTCTACCTCAGCGTTTCCTAACCTTTTTCAGCCACGGACCCCTAGGAAATTAGGAACAGTTTTCACGGACCGTTTTAATAAAAAAATTGTTAAGTAAGCGTAGCGATTACGATTTACGAGACATTACCATTTATGTATGATCCAGAGATGACACCGCGGACCCCCATACATATACTCGCGGACCCCCAAGGGTCCGCGGACCACAGGTTAGGAATCCATGCTCTATCTGTTACGAGTATATGATATTGTCACTTAAACTTACTTTATCTGTCATAGGCACTTTGTAAGTTCTTGTATATGCTGATTGCAAATATAAATTTCACAACTTGATGAGCAAATATTCTGAGAGATGATATTTGTGGTGTTTCACCACAAGGAAGCTTTCATGTCCGCATAGATTGAAACTATTCTAACACAATTATGTTTAATTCCTAAAATACTTTCCCAGCGGCTATTAGATTTTTGCAAAAAGCTTCGGTTTCTGAATTAAGTTATTGATAGTGTTTTTAATAGCTACACCTTAAATCTACACCCACATTGACATTGAGCCTCCAAAATCGCTGTTTTCAAAACACGTCAGAATCAATCGACGCTAAACAAATCCCAATAGATTCTATACAAAGCGGTGTAAAATCCACAAAAACGGCGATAAACGTTCCACTGACATTATTACTCAAGATTTACATAATTGGAGCGAGTCGTGATGTTCATTCAATCTTTTTTCTTTTGTTAGTGAGGACGCGATCGCCCCGCGTTGTAAAATGAAAAATTGACGCTTAAACAGTTTTTTTTTTTTTTTTTTTTTTGTTCTCGAGGGGAAAGCTGTTTATGGCTCTACTTCCCGCCAGCCCGGGGGAGGGGGGCGGGAAGCGTATGTCGGGGTCACCGGTCTTCCAGCCCGGCGCGCGGCGACGTCATATCCGCGCAGGTGTTAGTGCCGGGCTGGGTCCCTAACAATTTCCCTAAACCGGCATACCGACCAAAACCCCCCGGTGGCCATCTCCGCGCCAGATTGGGCGACCATGGTACGTGAGCGAGAAGCGCACACCGTTAACCACAGCCGCCCGGTGCGCCTCCGAGACGAAATTGTCTCGGCCGTCTCGGAGTTTTAGGGGGCGCAGTTGCACCCCCACTTCTTGGTTCGGGCGCCTCGGTTGTGGATGGGCGCCCGCGACGGACACAGGCCACAGTGCCGCCGCCCCTCTCGGGGTCACTTTCAGTGAGGACGCGCTGCCCCCACAGCACGTCCAGCGACCCCAAGGGCCCCTTTAAGTCGCCTTTTACGACAGGCAGGGGATACCGTGGTGGGATTCTGACGCCCCCTTGCCACAGGGCAGACGCTTAAACAGTTTAGTCTTTAGCTGTTTGTCGTGACCTATGCTAATTTTATTAGCAGCGTGTCGTTATGGTTTTGAGGTAGATCTTCAATGTTGCCCATTTATTTATTTATTTAATTTAGCACAACCACATCACACGTGTTAATACATTTATAGCTTACTTTTTAACTTAGGTACTACTTACGATGTATATGACACTTAAGGTGTGCATAACGTTCTCCAAGATATTATAAGAAAAAAAAACATCAGTTTTAATACCATAATAATCCACATATATACGTATATGTAAATGGATTTGTGGATCACACTGTATTGATCTCGATACAGAAACGAACCCACTGCCTCTAGTTTCACGAGCTGATGACTACTTTATAGGTGAATATGTATAATATTAATTTGGAGGTAATGATAATTAAGCAGTAGGTACCTGAAATATTAATCAGAAGATTATACTAATTGACTACAACATTTAGCGTCAATCCCCAACACAATTTAACCTTTCAATAACCGTGGGCGGATTTCTACGAATCAATAAGGCATTAAACAGCGCCCAATATTTTGCTAACCTAACCTTTCGAACTTAATTTTCAGTTGAATTCCGACCCACTTAATACAAAGTTCCTTGAAACAGCCAAAGATTTATGAGGCTGTGGTCAGACTTAAAGCGATTAGCGAGAAGCGGCGGTTGAATGGAGTTTGACTTTCGATGCAAAGGGTTGTTATTTCAGGCGATGCATTAGTCAAAGAGGTCTTCGCTTGAGAGGTATAGAGATTGGATTCGATGTGGTTATAAGATAGCTCTAAAACGGCTTTAATTAGAATTGCTTTGAGTATTAATTGTATAAGAAAATTTAAAATTGTTTTTAATATGAGTACATACACCAGTATTTCACGTATTTTTCTCTTACGTAATAGCGAGCCTATTGTCGCATTGTCGCATTTTAAATTTCGTTCTGCTATTGAGTATTTTCTGAAGGAAAAATCTAATACGTTTCTCAACCTGAGAACGGCACAAACTTGTTTCCGTAGACCACGAGAGAGTCATATGTATAAATACTTAATATTTCAAGAGCCCATGATCATCATCATCATGCTGGGCACGGGTCTCCTCTGCTATTGAGAGGGTAAGGCCTTAGTCCACCACGCTGGTCTACGGGTAATACGGGTTGACGGACTACACACCTAAGAAATTCCAAAGATTTCTTAGGTGTGCAGGTTTCATCACGCTGTTATCCTTCACCGTTAAAGCAGGTGATAATTCATTGTGAATACACATAACTTCCAAAATTCAAAGGTGTGTCTGGGGTTTGAGGAAAATATATAAATATACAACCTAAAGTATTAGCTAACAGAAAATATTTTCAAGAAAACTTTCATCTCTCATATCCCAGCCAATAACATCTACCCGCCGCTCGCCGCATCCTCAGCCGAAGTTCCGAAGAGTCCCAAAATCATCTCGGAACCGCATTGCTATTTGTCATGCAGCATCTGCTCTAGAGCAGTTCGCGCCAGTTTCAACCGGTTACAAGAGGTATCGTGCGGACAAAATGGCGGGTATTTCGTCGCGAACCGTCTGGATATCGGTGGCCCGTTTGTTTTTATCGTTTGCAAGTTCGCAAGTGATTTCTGATAGTAGACGTGGATGTGTTGAGAATGCTGGTTGAAATTGAGCCGTTAGTTTTTATTTGTCACGGTATATGGGCTTCTTATTAAGAAAAAATAGAAATTTAAAATATTCAAATTAAAGCAGATATAGGTAATGAAAAATAACAGATAAGAAATCCAAAAATCCACTATTTTCTTTTATGTGCATTTATCGTTATCTCCGAAGTTCAAATTTAAATTTAAACCTGAAGTAACTAATTGTCTCAAATTGAACAACAGTTAAGGTAATACTAACGCTTTTCATCACTGCTCTACTTTAGGTTCGACTTTTAGAGAATGCCTCAGGTATTAATTCCATCTTTACTAATTTTTAATGTATAAACTACGAATAATATTTATAACATATTTTTTTAAAACTTTAAAAAAGTTGTTTATTCAAAATCAAAGAAACTATGATCTTTTGGTTATTCGAACAACTCGAAATATTACATAGTTTGATAAACCAGTAACTTATCACATAATACAAATCTTAATAAGGGAACAACAATTAATTATATAACAATTGGGCCATAAATGTGTCGACTGGTGATGATCATAACATAGTTTTGTTTTTATCAATCAAAGCTATACTTGCTCTATATTACACATCTAATTAAATAAAAAAATACTTAAATAAATAAAAATCTACCAGCCAAGGCAACAAAGCTCAACAAATAAAACCACATTTATTAAAGAACTTGACGAAAATATAGCTTTATCGTATTCCTTCTAATGGCTGCCCAACTCCAAGAATACGCGCGCAATGTGACAGCTGTCAGATTTATTTAATAACCGCCATTTTGACATGCCAATGTTGCAAATCAACAATTATTTTATTCTGTGTTGGGATCAACCAGATGTCGTCGACGGAGATATTGCTTTGTTGTGACGTTTCGTGTTCTTTACGACTAGCATGTTTTTCTTTGCGAGGATTTGGGTTATATTTTGGTTGAAATGAGCAATATGCTTCTAACTCGATGTTTCGAGTTTGGTTATACTATATATTATTTTTCATTTATTTTTGGATTCCTTTTTTGGACATAACTTGACAATTTTTTCGGTAATTCATTTATATTTTTTGTAGCAAACAAATGGGTAAAAATTATCCATAAATCGCAAAAGATTGAATCGTACCGCTTATTTTAAACATTCGTACATTCAACTATCGATTACATTAAAAGGCATTCATCCTTAAACAGCTGTGTGAAATTTATCACAGCTTTATTATCTTTCTATAAATTTTTAGGTTTTGTCATTCAACGCTCGACCACACCTTTGCCTTTCAACAACCGTGTTAACTAACCATAGCTACATTATCTTTCTATAATTTTTAGATACTGGTAACATAAATTTTTCTCCCTACTCTACTCATCATTACCAACTTCAAAGCTTTATGGCAGTTACTAATGACTAGCACTTCAATCCTCCAAGGAGATTGGAAGCATAGGTAATAATCGTCACATACGGGCTCGCATAATGACATTTCACCCTATGACAGCAGGAAGTCGTTAATGTGAAGCCTTACCCTCCCTCCTCTACGTGACCATTTGCTCTTTGAAAATCCATGGTTAATGTAATAATGTTATTAGTTTTGTTGTCTATGGAGAGTTTGGAAGTTAGTAGAAGCTTCGCATTGGGAATAGGGCAAACTGAATCTTTTGAATAATAAATTATTTTTTTTTTATTTGAAAGGAGGCAAACGAGCTAGTGAGCCACCTGATGTTAAGTGGTCAGCACCGCCCATGAACAAAGCATTTATTAACAAATTTATTTAGCGTTTCTTTTTTTATTATGTTATGAAGTCACTGTAACTAAGAACTAGATAAGATTGTATGGTGGAGGGATACTGGTATTATCTGTAAGGTCATTTTCAGCATCAGCATTCATATTAGTCCATCTCAGTCCAGTTTATTTTCTGCTCTGAACTTATAGTTGTGCAGGTTATCTCTTGATGTATTCTGTTACTTTTTAAATTCCTATTACTTATTGTTGGATACATATAATATAAAACAATGGCTATCCATTGCATTCAGATTTGAACGCGGAACTAACAAGACTTTCTTCTCAATTGCGCGTAATTCTTCAGATCATCACGCTTTTATTTCATCAAAATACTACAATACTAAGTGTACCTACTTACTAACCTGACCTTCTAACTCAAGGTCAGTACCCAGGTTTCTAGAACACACATCCCTCGGGTTAAAAGCGAGTTAATCCGCTGGTCAATCATTCCGTCAGTTATGAAGCGCATGTAAATCTCTGGAGACGACGTGTGTTCCACTGACCAACACGCTGACATTAAATTGGCTTCATTTATTGCATAAATACGCTTGTATCCAAGGTAAGTAGAGTACTGCAACGATGTTTTGATGGTCGAGTTTCAAGTTATATGAGGCGAGGTCTATTGGTATTTTTCGGTCACATTTTGAGACTATAAGAAGTTTCCAATAGTAAAACAAAATAATACGGCTTAATCTGGAAACAAAACCAAGGGACTCTTGAGTAAATATCGAGGAGTGTTTCATTGTCAGTAAGCTTTTATTAACAGAATAAAACACCTATGTAGATTACAGCATAGACAGCCCTTCTTCTTTATCAACCCATATACGCCCACTGCTGAGCACGGGTCTCCTCTACCATTGAGAGGGTTTAGGCCATAGTCCACCTGGCCTAGTGCGGGTTGGCGGACTACACACCTAAGAAATTCCTAAGAACTCTTACGTGTGCAGGTTTCATCACGATGTTTTCTTTCACCGTTAAAGCAAGTGATAATTCATTGTGAATACACACATTACTTCGAAAAGTCAGAGGTGTGTGCCTGGGGTTGGAACCCGCGACCGTCGAGATTCTCGACCGTGCGCCTAAACCTCGAGGCCATCACTGCTTGTATCGCCTATATGTATGTGGCTTAAAACATTCAACCTAAAGATCAGACACAATTATTACAAGATATTTGAAATCACATAATAATTCCTTTTCCATCTCAAGTTACAAGGAAATGGCATGCTAAAGCTTCCGTACAGTACAAATTGAACATATTATCTTGTCGCTAACTTGTTATATCAAATTGTTAGGTAGAAAAAATATCTTTTCCCACGATTTTACGTAACAATTGAATCTTTTTTCCATAACATTTTTCTGTAGGATCGCTGTATAGATATAATATTTCCGCATTTCCAACTAGAGCGAGACAAAGGCTTTACAAACGGGATGTGATATTTTTCGATGATTTTTTAAAAAATTCTTCGTATATTCGTTTTGATGTTAAAAAAATGAAATACTAAAGGGAATATTTTTGTTTGTTAAATTGGATTTAGCAAATAGATATAGAAAATGAATAGTAGATGTAAAGAGAGGATTGATAATATAGAAAAATAGTATACTTTCAATAGTCTCCTTCACCAATGGAAGCTTTACTTTTATGTTTATTTTGTAAATATATCGCGATGTAGCTGACAATTGTTAGAGTGGAGACCGTGCTTAGCCGAACGTAGTGTGGGACGACCTGCAGCACGATGGGCCCACGACTTGAGAAAGGCGGGAAACGGATGGATGAGGGCTGCATAACACCGGGATGGCTGGCACCTTCTTGGGGAGGCCTACGTTCAGCAGTGGATGGCAATAACAAAAAATGCATGTAAATGTTTTACATCTCGATATCTAATTTCGTACGCATGTAATTTTTATTTTCGTCACTCTTTATAACGTAAATGTAACAATTAAATAAACAGTATGAGGTAAATTGTGAGGTATAAATACCTCACAAAATACCAACAGCTTTCAAAGCAGAATTTATCAATTCTTCTCAAATCTACAGGGGCTCTTTTCGCGCGACACAAAATCCGACCCTAACTGAATCTAACGATGATCATGCATTTTTGACAGAGCCGTACTACAGTGAAACAGGCGTCGGTATACCGCCCATTAGGCAAACATCGGTGGCGTTGTAATGGCACTTTGTGAATTTTAAAAATTTAATTAAACGTAACGCCATCCCTTTTGTGCGTTGAATTCACGTATTTATTAGACCGGGGACGGCGGCCGCGCTGTAATTGCGACGGATTGGGGGTCGCATTAGGGTGGGGGTGTTGTGGGATAGACCCACTTAGTTGTTTTAGTCTGGTAGTGAAGGACGATTGAAGAGCACCCCAAACAAACGCGAATATACAATAATAGATCTATGAGGTCGACGATGAGAAAGTAAAATGTCAGGGTCAAATGTCGAAAAGCAAAACAGATGTTTATGTAGTTTCGGTATACGACCCCAAAACTAAGGTATGTATATATGTATGTGAGTTTGAACTTGGTATTCGTATTAATTTTATCATAGAACACCATTCAAATGCTATTTTACGGTCTAGTAGCTTATATTTTCGAATTTGATTATTTGAAAACAAATTCTAATTCGAAATAAGTTTCCCAATACATTGTCCCAATTTCCCGATCTATCGCATAAGTACAATTGACAAACACTTCAACATTAACGACAACATAGACAATTCAAATCATCTCCAAACACACAAACAAACAGCAAATCAAGCTCATTACGTGTGCATACAATACTGTATCTAGTGGATGTTGACATTTAACCCCCCGCGGGCCGCCTTAGCCCGTCCCTGGGGCGGTCATTCTGACGCGAGCGTTAAAGGGTTAATTTAACGGTGGCTGCTTTGCGACATAGCCTCGCGTGCGTATTTGCGCTCTAGTATGAAGTGTACGCGACGAAATTTCATGTAAATTATACATTGCTGCTTTTGAACCGTCTCTAATCAACGGCGCAGTGGATTCGGGGGGATATCGATCGATGTATGCGTTGCGTTGAAAGAATTCGACGCTTGGGTCAAATGTACCTATGACTGCGGTTTCGTTTTTTTTTAATACAAATGATAACGTATTTGTACATTAATATAAAATACAAGATTCACATTATATTTATAACTATTTATATTGGACCCGTATTAGAGTTAATTAGTGTGCTATAGACGTGCTATCAATCGGCAGACTTTAGGTAAGCAGTGTATGTGACTGAAATTTATAATATTGTAGGATTTTCTTTCATACGTCATAGGCCTAAATTTGTTTCACTGCTGGGCACATGCCTTCGCTAAAAACTTTAGTTAACCACGCTGACATAGAGTAAATTGGTGCACTACACACCTAAGAAACTCGTAAGATCTTTTAGGAGTGCAGGCTACCTTACGACGCTTTCCTGTCCGTTAAAGAACGTGATAATTAATCACAAATACTTACTAACATAACTATGAAAAGTCAATAGTGTATGTGATTTAACCCACGAGACGACACCCAAGATTCTAGATCGCGCGCCCAAAAATGTCTAGTGTCGGGTCTAGGGTTTTGTGAGTAGAAAAGTCTTTCGTAGTTTCTGATAAACACGACACAGTGTGTGGTCATAACTACGTATGAACATAATTATGTACTCTC
Source organism: Cephonodes hylas (assembly GCA_030295005.1). NCBI lineage: Eukaryota > Metazoa > Arthropoda > Insecta > Lepidoptera > Sphingidae > Cephonodes > Cephonodes hylas. Next base: position 3,906,913 of record AP025386.1, on the reverse strand, counting down.
ATCATCCAGCCGATTTCGGCCATGGCGACCACTTCTGATCCATTACGTTCCTCGTCTTGCGTGTGCTCTTGCATGGCTAACATAACCGATTTTGTTAATAATGGTGCGAGCACACTGCGGACACGTTAGAGCACCATTGCTGTAGTGATAGGTGATAGCCACAGGAGGTCGGGCTTTCAGCTGATCACGCTTGGCATCTGAACATAACTGTTAGTTGAATCCATAATTATTTATTCTTTATCGTCACCCTACCTCATCCCTGTTTTTGTCACATGTCACTATGTCCAATAACAATAGACTTATTGTTGAAGTAATTGCATTATTTACGAGAGAACCCGCGTGTGTGTTTGACAAAATCACTTTAATAGTACTTAATAGTGTAGACTATAAGTACTAATGGCTCCGAGGTTTATGATCTCGGCGGTTGAGGGTTCCAGACCCAGGCACGCAAATCTGACATTTAGAAGTTGTGTGTATCATATATCGTCTGTTAGGCAAGGGCCTAAAATATTGACAGGGTTTAGCCCTTAGTCCACTATGCTGGCCTATTATGAATTGGCGTACAAAGAAAAGTATTTGTGTAATCCACAAATATTTGTTTCGGGTCTGGATGATTGTAAGACCGAAAAGTCTTTTGTAATTTTTTATACCTATGACTCAAAACTTGTATCTTAGTTCAGGATCAGAACTATACATTTGACAGGTAGGTGTATTTAATTATAACTTAAATAAATGTGCCAATACAAAAACCTACTTCATCTATAAAATTAATAAGACAGCTTACAACCATTTGATTTAAACTAACCTTTAATTATAAGATAGGATTGTCTCGCTAATTAATTAATATATTTCATATCAATTAGTCACACAGATAAAATAATGGGGGCATTTAATATCAGCCGACGACACCGCCTATCGCTAAATTAATTTACGCGGAGCTGATTCATTGCGTTGTCGGTACGCCTATTGTATTTCTAATAGCAAACTTTAGCAGCAATGTAACTCGAAATGGGAAGAAAAAGATATTTCGAGTGAATGTCAACACAGTAGGCAGTAAAAACGTAGGACAGTCACGCGACGTCGTGTTGTAGTTTCAGTGTTAACTCCTGACTTTGTGCGAAAAGCCTAAGTTAATTTATATAAGCTGAAACGGAATCTTTATCTTTTATGCGAGGGTGAAATTTTATATTTCAATGTTTTGTGATCTGCTTCGCATTGTGGGTGGAAGTAGACAACTCGCTGTTCCAACTCCTTCTTTTTATCTTCTTTCTTACTCATAAGAAGGATCATAACAAGTAAGGTTCCCTTAGATTTGGTAAGCATCAGTGCTCAGCGTCAATATTGTGCGTGCTGTAGATTTTATGGGACTGGAAAACGGTGGCGGGCTTATGCTGGTATAGGGCCAAGAAAGCTGAAACGGTATAAATCGCTAAAAAAAGTGGGCGTACATGTAGTTTTAAAAGGTTATTATTTTTAGATGGTGACGAAAAGCCTCTTATAATCCTCTTACGTATAATAGAAAGGAAGTATTAAAAAGTTTTTTTTAATAATGCGAGGCCTTTTTTGCTTTATGCTTATAAAATATGGGAAGGTAGGAGTTACGTTAAATGTCTAAATCAGAAAAATAGCTGCAACACAGCCTTATTTATATGCAGTGAAGAAAAGCTATTACTCTTTAGTAATAAAGTCTGGACTAGAGTAGGAAAAACAGAAAAGAAATATTTACAAATCCAAACAAACATAAAATATGCCCAGAACAATATAGATAGTCTACTTGACTCAGTAGGCAAAACGTCGGATATAAATCGGAAGATCTACTTTATATACATATACATACATGACCTCATAACTCCTGTATTTCCTGAAGAAGTAGGCAGAGGTGCATTTCTACACCCATTTCGCCAGGTATGTATTAGTCCCACGTAATAGGGGAAAGGCTGTTGCTGTTTTTCGTAATACTGTTACTGTACTATTCTGAGTAACGAATTCAACATGTTCTGTATCATCATCATCAGCCCATATACGCCACATTGCTATGCACGAGTTTCTTCTACAACTGAGAAGATTAATGCATTTGTCCACCACGCCGGCCTAGTGCGAGTTGGCGAACTGCACACTTACGAAATTCCTAAGAATTTTTAGGTGTGCGGGTTTTATCACAATTTTTTCCTTCGTCGTTAAAGTGCGTGATAATTGTTCGTTGAATACATTTATTTCCAATAAGTCATAGGTGCCTGCCTGGGGTTAAAACCCGCGAACGTGGAGATTTTCGACCGTGTGCCTTAACTACGAGGTCATCATGAATTAACGAGGGATATGATCTTAATCAAATCCCATAAGTTGGTAGTCTTCTAAGAGAGTCTTCCCGATGTAAGCAATGTTCTTAGTAATAAATTCCCAACATGTTCTGTTTTAAGTCGCGACTCTTGAATTCCAATTTCCCAGCCTGTGTTTACATCCGTATGTATTAGAAATTTAAATTACATTCACCTGTGCCAAATGGGGGAGAAAATTGTCCGACAAGTTATAGGGACTTTGTACTGGATTATTCAACGTTTCTACTTTGTAGTTTTGTTTGCTTTTACGTGACTTTGTTGGTTTTGAATGGCTATGCATGATGTCTCATCGATCCTGAGGAACCATTTATTTTTTAAGAGGATTCTAGACTTAATTCCTAATTGGGTGTAGGATTTCGTTTCCCTAAATACTCTAAAGAAGCATAATTCTTTCAATGCGTATAACAGAAGTAGCCTTCACGGAATTTTGAATCATAGCATAAATGTACAAATACTTCTGCTTATGCTTTTGGGGTTATTTCGACAGCCCCGTGGTTCGGTTAGCTAGACACAAGCTTACGAAACGAGAGGGCATGGGTTCGATCCTCGCAGCGAGACAAATGTTTGTATGATCCACAAATATTTACTTCAGATCTCGGTGTTTGTTTCTGAAGCTGAGTTACGCGTCCTTGTCGTGGATATCGGAAACCATGAGACAATTCTCACTATATCTTCTTCATCAACCCATATACGCCCACTGCTGAGCACGGGATTCCTCTACTATTGATAGGGTTTAGGCTATAGTCCACCACGCTGGCCTAGTGCGGGTTGGCGGACTACACACCTAAGAAATTCCTAAGAACTTTTAGGTGTGCAGGTTTTATCACGATGTTTTCCTTCACCGTAAAAGCAAGTGGTAATTCAATTTTGAATACACACATAACTTCGAAAAGTCAGAGGTGTGTGCCTGGGGTTCGAACCCGCGACCGCCGAGATTCTCGACCGCGCGCCTAAACCTCGAGGCCATCACTGCTTGATCACTATATACTTTACACATATTACATAAGACTAAGAAAAGGTAAACTACGCTAGTCTAATACATCACAGATAAACAAAGTTATATAAGTAATAAACCATTCGAGAACTCCTCATGTACTTCACGACAGAATGTATAAGGTTAAAAATTCAATTTCGAGATACGAGGCTAGGTGCGGTATCGCCGATCAAGATATTGCATATTCCGCATTGTAGCCGAATGTTGCCGGAACTATATTTGACGTTGAAATACTGCGGTTTTTATATAAAGTCCGCATTTTACATAGCACATTTTCGATTGTAGTTAACTTTTGGCAGTTCTGTTGAATGCTATTCTTGTAAGACAGTGTGACGTTGGGAATATGTCGTTATGAACGTGGTATATGTTTATTTGTAACAAGTATATTAATGTAGATTAGTCTCTCTGGTGTAGGTCTTTCAACAGCAGTAAGATGAGAGACAGCTGGTTTAATCCTAAGACAATTTTTGTGTGATCTGCAAATATTTGCTTGTAGTCTGGGTGGATATAACTTCGCTAAGTTTCATGTAGTTTCTTATAACCTCATCAACAATATTTGTATCTTGTCAAAACTATTTAAGTGTATTTTTAAGTAATGGAAGCCGTCGCAGTTTTCCTTGAAATTTAATCAAACGAACTACCGTCAACTATTTTCGAGTCAGCCGTTTAGCTTTTAGAGTCGTGTCTTTACAGTAGAACATCTCGTAAACGAATCTTTAAATTATAAAATCTTAGCAAATCTTTTTTAAAAGACCTATCCATTGATGTCTGACTGTAGAAAAAAATCTTCCACCAAAGAATATATCATTCTTGATTTTATCCATGTTTCATCTTTCTAGCACTAACCCTTAAGACGACAAGCCGAGAGATTAAGAGGATTATTATTGTTACCATCTATTAGGCGATAGTTTTCAAGATATTCTTCTATTAAGCGATTGTTGAAATATGTATATCAGGAATACTAGCTGTAGAAAACCTCTGGCCACCCCTTTAGAGATTTAAGAACAATTTAATTTAAGAACAAGTTTAACGTCGAACGAAACATGTAACCGAAATATCGATCCATAGGAACAAATTAAATTAGAAAAGTTTCCTTTGCGAATGAGCATATGTTCAAAGGTTCTTCAGAAGCTTACATTTCACGAATGTTGGGAATGTTCCCCGTTGAACGGTTGAAGGGAAAGTATTTCTTTTCATATCGATTCGCTGTTTTTGTGTATGGATTTACAATTCCGGGAGTCTTGTTGCGAAGGGTATTCCAGATCGAATTAGATATGTTGACTTATTAATATAGAAGGCTGTATTATGTGTTATAAAGTATGAGATAGGATTAGTAGAAGGGGGGCTTAATATTTAGAGTTCCTCTACTCCCTTAGATAATGTGGTGTGTGAAATGGTAGTCATGTGTTCGATTCTCGGGTGAGACAAATTGTTTTATTAGATTCTTCAATTCTGATTCCTAATAGCGGCATAAGATTTATTCGCTTTAAATAAATACCGCGACCTGTAAGTGTTGGTACTTTCATAAAAGTCGTTCCACATTTTTTGTGTAATATCTTGTTTAAGAATATTTATTGTGGCGATTTTGTTTTTCAAAATGCTTTTGCTTGATAAGATTAAAAGATTAGATTATTTGGAATTATGTAAGGCAAGCTGGGCTAGACTTTCTTTGGAAGTATCACCCCTGGTTTGTAGTATATTCTCATAGATATCCCTTTAGCCCATAAATCCAAACAATACAACTTAGCAAAGAAATAGGAAAGGGCCCGAACAAGGGAACCACAAATCTTCCCCCACGTAATAAGTTCAAGGTAATTAAATACTTTAACAACAGCCGTTAGCATTACCGTTTACGTGTTTATGTGTCTTTATTCCCTTATATATAACTTGTGAAGGCTTAGAGGTTTAGGCGTAAGGTTGAGAATCTCTCTAGTCACGGGTTCGAACCCAGGCACACACCTCTGACTTAACAAAATTATGTGTGTTCGTAATGAATCATCACTTGCTTTATTTAACGGTGAAGGAAAATATCAACCTGCATTACAAAAAAATCTCAAGAATTTCTTGGGTGTGTAGTCTGCCAATCCGCATTAAACCCTCTCAATTGTAGAGGAGGCCCAATCCCTACAGCAGCATATGGTATGTTTCTAAACATTGTATCATCAGTTGGCTAACTGCGCCAGGGGACTTTCAAACATACTCTATCAAACAAGATTTCCTTACTAAGCAGTCTAAAATGTATAGTATGTATTACATTTTATACATCAGATTTTCATTGATCGTAATGTCCAAACGCCGCGTCAGACCAATAGGCAAAACTTTTGCCATCTAAATATGGAATTGTATATTAAGGTCATGTGTGGGAGGTCTTTATTATGGAGCTTCTTTGTATCAAGATAACAATAAAAATGAATGTATTAATGTTTTGTTCTGCGTTAGAAGGGAACTGATATTTTTGTGTGATATATTTTTCTACGATATATAATATACTATTGACACTTTGTTTAAACAAAGTTTTATGGCTAAGATAATAACAAAAATAAGAAGCGGTCTTATCGCTTTAGGCAATATCTTGCAGACTTTTGGATGGATTATAGAAAAGGAAAAATAAAGAGAGTAGCATAATAGCAGTGATGGCCTCGAGGTTTAGGCGCGCGGTCGAGAATCTCGGCGGTCGCGGGTTCGAACCCCAGGCACACACCTCTGACTTTTCGAAGTTATGTGTGTATTCAAATTGAATTATCACTTGCTTTAACGGTGAAGGAAAACATCGTGATGAAACCTGCACACCTAAAAGTTCTTAGGAATTTCTTAGGTGTGTAGTCCGCCAACCCGCACTAGGCCAGCGTGGTGGACTATGGCCTAAATCCTCTCAATGGTAGAGGAGACCCGTGCTCAGGAGTGGGCATATATGGGTTGATGAAGAAGAAGAAGAAGAAGTAGCATAAAGTGTATTGAAATAAAAGTAAAAAATATAACTTTAAGTTTAAAAATATATTAAATATAGTAGGTACCTATATTATATAGTCCTTACTCCTTACGTAACAGGAAAAACAGCTAAGATACCTAAAAGTTCTTAGAAATTTCGTTTGACGTATTTAGGCTGATGATGATGATGATGACGACGAATGATGAATACAAGTTTACTAACCTCGTAGGAAATTATACATACCGTAGTAGAATGTACCTTCATAACAAAAACAATATACTGATATAATTTCATAATACGATTACGTATAAACTAGAATGAAACAGAAAGGTTTTTTATGGCTGATTACGTCAAGGTAATACTTAATTCGACGACCTTATTAAGGTTGGTATATTCAATCATGCGGATTAGGAAATCGCATGGGTTGCGCAAGCGCCGACTTTGGCGCCACCACTGATTTGACGAATAATGTTTACGAAAGCATAATACTGACATACCTATGAAAATATTATGGTTTTCAGAAAATATTTTCATAATACTATCTTCTTCTTCATCAACCCATATACGCCCACTGCTGAGCACGGGTCTCCTCTACCATTGAGAGGGTTTAGGCCATAGTCCGCCACGCTGGCCTAGTGCGGGTTGGCGGACTACACACCTAAGAAATTCCTAAGAACTCTTACGTGTGCAGGTTTCATCACGATGTTTTCCTTCACCGTCAAAGTAAGTGATAATTCATTATGAATACACACATAACTTAGAAAAGTCAGAGGTGTGTGCCTGGGGTTCGAACCCGCGACCGCCGAGATTCTCGACCGCGCGCCTAAACCTCGAGGCCATCCCTGCTTAATAATACTATGCTTGTAGTTGATTTGAAGATTTCTTTGTAACCTAGTAAATGTTCTATATCCTTATATTCTTACGGTAATGTGTAGATTTCCTCAAGGTGTTTTACGTCATCGCCAAAATGATAATAATAATTTATTGTGAAACACAGATGACTTAAAAAAGATGCGAATGCCGAGACGTTGATATAACGACACGCCTAGCCCTCAAGAACATTTATTTATTTATGCTTCATAGACATACCAAGTATAAAGGCGTACTTAACATCTAAGGCATAATTTGCCAATCAACCTGAGAATCGATTTCGAAGCAATAGTATAATAACTAAGTTCCACACGTTAATAAAATTTGAATAGATTCCAACAAGTCACATCAACTCTATTCCAAACATAGACAATACCATAGACTATTGTACAACATGCGTAGGAGTAGATATTCAGGTCGCACAGACGGCCTCGCAACTGGGTCTTCTAACATTGTGAGAAGTTAAACACGCTTCTTTATGTTAGTATAAATCATTGTGCTTTCGCAAACAAAGAAATCATCTTTGTTGCCAACGTCTTAGTCGAATTGTGGGGTATTAATTCAGAATTGGGTTGGAAAAGAAATGTGTGCACGATTAATACTTTTAATACGGTAGTTATTAGTAAGGTTATATTTCACTGCCTCGTGGCCTTGTGTTTGCTGTGCGATATAGAGATCCAGGGTTCGATTCTAGTGTTGGGCCAAGTGGTTTTGTGTTTTTCATTAGGAAATTCTCAGTAGCTGCTAAGAGTCTGTTGTATCTCTAACCAGATATATATTTCTACACTCACAAATTCAAAGTGGCCTATAAAGTTTCACGGCAGATTTCAGTTACGTTTATAATATGATAGCAGTCGCGGTACTTCTATAGCCCAGTTTCTCTGACCAATTTCCAAATAATAATTTAAGCTCCAAATCTTTGTATAACAAGAGCGATCCTGCAACAAACAATTATAAACTAGACATGAGAAAATTTAAGTGCTTTTTATATTGTAGTACCATCACTATGATCGTACATATGCTTTATTAATGCTGGAATCATAATATTCCAACGCCAAAATAATTCTACAAACCGTACCAGACTTACAAAATTATTCTGATCAATTTTTGTTTTCCAACGAGGTGTTATTAGTACCCATCGTTGGCAGATTGCTTTATTTCGCCGGAGTTTCAGTAAATAATGTTCTTACATTAATTAACCGACAATTTCCACTCTCAAAAGATGTATTTTATCATTTAACCTCGAATTGAACAAAAACTTCCAAGCGGAGTTCTCTTATCGATTCAAGTCACAACCCAATACTGACTTCGGACGAAGATATAGGGCGGTTGGAAGTCTCGGAAATAATAATGTTAACCTAGTGTTCTAGAAATTTGAAAAGGATGGGGTTATTATTAAACAATGAAAGAATGTAATTTGCTTTTGTATAAATAGAATGTTTTACGTTATAGACAAAAAAGAAAAATAACAAATTTGTAAAATTCATTTCTGCTGCACATCCTTTATTGCATATCTAAATAATTTGCTATTTTATGCATAGAAAAACATAATGATTTTAACTAGAAAAAAATCTAGATTCCCAACATTTGACAAGAGATTAAACCATTATATTATATACCTTATATTGCATTAAACATACGCTCTGAGCTACAATTTTCTAATAGTAATAAGGCATAATTACGATTCGGTCTTGAAGTATTTGTAAGTATTTTTTCTTAGTCATTATAAGAGCTTCTTCTTCTTCTTCATCAACCCATATACGCCCACTGCTGAGCACAGGTCTCCTCTACCATTGAGAGGGTTTAGGCCATAGTCCACCACGCTGGCCTAGTGCGGGTTGGCGGACTACACACCTAAGAACTCTTAGGTGTGCAGGTTTTATCACGATGTTTTCCTTCACCGTTAAAGCAAGAGATAATTCAATGTGAATACACACATAACTTCGAAAAGTCAGAGGTGTGTGCCTGGGGTTCGAACCCGCGACCGTCGAGATTGTCGACCGCGCGCCCAAACCTCGAGGCCATCACTGCTTATTATAAGATCTTATTCCGTACAAATTAACAGTAAAGTAGTAGTAGTAGTAATAGTTCGTAGTCTTACTGGAATTTTTACAACTAGAAATTCACTGCTGCGACACATAACTCGAAATAAACGCTAAAATACGCCTCTATCTTCCAACGCTAGCATAATTACGAATGTAATAATTGTACATGGTTGTGAACTTAATTTAAAATGCTTCTAAGCCACATCCATACATTTCTGAGCAACGCTACCAAATTTCCCCGGTCGGACAGGACGCAACTTTTCTACTGAACTCCAATTAATTATATCGGATAATGAGTTGGCCGCCCCACGCGAACCCGGCTACGTGATTCAGCTGCGGAGCTTAGAAATGCTATTTTCACTTTTACGTTACACTCCGCTTTACAAACACTTTCTGGTGGTCTATGGTAGGAGATTTGGTTCAGACTGATTTGCTGGTCCTGGGATGTTGAGAAGTCCTAGGTTCTCTAATCTAAGTGGATTAGAGGCTAGAATTGTTGTAGGAGTATGTTAAGTATTATATTATAGTAGTATATTGTTTATTTCTTCTTCTTCTTCTTTTTCATCAACCCATATACGCCCACTGCTGAGCACGGGTCTCCTCTACCATTGAGAGGGTTTAGGCCATAGTCCACCACGCTGGCCTAGTGCGGGTTGGTGGACTACACACCTAAGAAATTCCTAAGAACTCTTAGATGTGCAGGTTTTATCACGATGTTTTCCTTCACCTTTAAAGCAAGTGATAATTCAATGTGAATACACACATAACTTCGAAAAGTCAGAGGTGTGTGCCTGGGGTTCGAACCCGCGACCGCCGAGATTCTCGACCACGCGCCCATACCTCGAGGCCTTCACTGTCACTATTTAGAGGCAATTAAATATAACATGGAGTCAGTAAATGTGCCCTATATTGCAATGGGCTTGCTGTGATTTTTAATTGGCATGGACTATTATTTATTATAACGTTTTATTGGTATGGTGACATAAATAGCTTTGATTTTAAAATATTATATACACTTACGACTTTTATAGGTCAAAAACGTGGTTTGAGATCTCAAATTCTATAGATTCCATTATATGTATACTAGTTATTCGATAAAAAAATTCTTTATCGCCCAATAACTTAGTACTTATACGGCATACCTGTCTTTCTGAAACTGTTCAGATGTACCATGTAATTGATCTAAGTTTTTACGCATTTTTAGCACCAAGTTCTGCTATCCTATCGTCATATCCGTTGTTTAAACCAGGATCAGATGCCATAGCGGTTACTTTACTAAAACCTGAATATTTTCTTTCGCCTGCCAAACCCCACGGGGATGTATGATCCGATCACTGAGGCAACTTGAATCCCCAATCCCAACAAATAAACGAAAACTACAAAATACATAGCTGGTGCAGTATTGATATTTTTTAATTTAACTTTGCCTTCTGCGACGCCGGGTAAAGCATTGTAAGGAAATGCGAAATTGAATTCTTGTATTTTTATATCCGTTGAGAATTTTTAATATTTGATAGTGAAAGAGCGGCTTGTGACAGATAAGTTGAAGTTGCTTTGTGGCTCCAAGTCTAGAGTTACTACATTTAGGTCGAGGTTTTCATAAAATAAACGTTGTGCGTTTCCTACGACATTGCTTTGGTAAACGTTTGATTGAATATAAAACATATAGATCGGCCGAGAATATCCGTAGTAGCGGGTTCTAAACCCAAGCACACAACTCTGACTTTTCGTTGTTACTTGTGTATCCACTAAAAGTTATCACATTCTTTAACGATGAAGGTGATGAAACCGGCACACCTAAAAGTTCTTAGGAATTTCTTAGACGTGTAGTCCGCCAACCCTCAATAGACCAGCGTGGTGGACTAAGGTCTAAGCCTTCAGTTGTAGAGGAGGCACGTGTCCAGCAGTAAGACGTACATATATATAGGCTGATGTTGATGGTGATGTTTATAAATATCCTAAAGATACTTAAGCAATCCCTCTCAGTAAATTCGATTAATTTACCAACAATAAAACCACGCTGTAAATATGATAAGTTCTCTCAACAAGGACCACTTACGCGCCCGTTATTATGGGTTAAGTATCCACTGTTATTCCAGTTTCCAAGCACCAGGTTAGCTCGCTGAATCAACGGCTTGCTTCCATAAGCTAACTTCAGGTGTATACCACTTGAATCCTCGATGTCCACTTTATTATAATAATAAAGGTTGTTTTTAGTAACTTTGACTGCAGTATGTACTAGTTCATTCTGATCCAAAAAGAATCTTAAGTGTTATTAATGTACATTATTTTCGTGCACAATAAACAAATAAATCGGTCGAGGATCTTTACGGTGGCGGGTTCAAACCCCAGACCTCAAACATCAAAACTTCAAAACCTCTGACTTTTCGCAGTTGTTTCTATATTTTCAATGACTTTTTAGTCTTTATAATAAAGAAAATACCTTGAGGAAATATGCACACCTCAAAACTCTTAGGAATTTATTAAGTCCGCAAACCCTTACTAAGCAAATGTGGTGCACTCAGGTCTAAATCATCTCAAGTTATATAGCAGGCCCGTGCCCAGCCGCGTGATGTACAACAGATAATGATCACATTTTCCCAGTCAGATACGCTATCTTCACCTAAATACCAGACACTACCGTGCTAGAAAAGTGCCGTTGGAAAATGCATTTATCAGCCAGATCTGTGTGGAGCAAATCGTTCGCCGTAACAATAAATATTACCTAGAACAATGCAAGGTCAGGAGTAAATGATGCATTCGTTAAATATTCGCTCCTCACGATTGTTCGACATTAAATATGAGGCAGGTGGATTTGGATGCGGTATTCATGTCAGCTTACTGTCTTACGTGTATAAGCAATTGAATTCTTTTAAATTCAATTATTGTAATAGTGTAAATGTTAAAAGTGTGAAAGGGTGTTTCAAAATGTCATAAGTAACTAATAGGGTACTTTTTATGATAGAAAAACAACTGTGAGAAACCAAAACAATAAAATAGTTTTTTATATTTTCTGGTGTTCAATTATTATTTGAACTATTTTAATATAATAGAAAACTAATTTTACCTAATATTTTAACCTCATGCCTGTATTCCTGCCAAGTTTGTATCAGTCTCACGTAAAAGTGACCGTGATTGATCGTGTAATATTTTTGATCGAAAGATATATTAAAATCTAGAAACTTACATTCCTATCTCGTGAATAAACTTAAGATACTGTGTGTAAGATACTGCGCGAGTTCTACGCATCCTACCCATGGAAGCGGCTCTGCTTCTCCTCTGATGATCCTGACGCCTGTGCGGACTGCGTAAGGGATACAATAATCCTGGGGATGGATGTTTTCATCCCCAGTTCCAAAATACCCGTGGGGCGCCGCAGCCGACCTTGGTACAACCAAGTTTGTGCCGATGCTGCGCGCCTCAAGCAGTCCGCATTTAAGGCATGGCAGGAAGCCCGAAAACGTCTGGATCCTAACTCGAAGGAGGAGAAGCGAAAATTCAATGCCGCTTCTAGATCCAACAAGAGGGCTATCGCTAGGGCCAAGGCGGAACACGTTCGACGAATTGGCGAGCGACTCGAAAGTTATCCTTCTGGAAGTCGAGCTTTCTGGTCGCTCGCCAAGGCTGTCGAAGGTAATTTTTGCCAGCCTAGTCTCCCGCCACTGCGTAAGGATGATCACAGTCTGGCCCATAGAGCAAAGGAGAAGGCCGATCTCCTGGCCCAATCCTTTGCCTCGAACTCGACACTGGATGACGGGGGAGCCATTCCACCAGTTTTACCCAGGTGTGAGAGTTTCCTGTCTGACATTAGATTCAATCATCGTGTCGTCAGACGGGAGCTCGGGCTTCTCGACATCCGAAAGTCGAGTGGGCCGGATTGCATCCCCGCGGTGGTTCTGGTGGACGTGCGCCCCTGAGTTGACCCCCGTGCTAACGCGCCTGTACCGCCTTTCCTACAAAACCAACAGGGTCCCAGCTTCTTGGAAGGTCGCACGTGTCCACCCAATCCCTAAAAAGGGTGACCGGTCGGACCCTTCCAACTATAGGCCGATAGCGGTCACATCCCTTCTCTCCAAGGTCATGGAACGAGTAATTAACACTCAGATCCTGAGATACCTTGAGGATCGCCAGCTGATCAACGACCGCCAATATGGCTTTCGACATGGTCGATCAACTGGCGATCTTCTCGTGTACCTTACGCACCGCTGGGCGGAGGCCTTGGAGAGCGGGGGTGAGGCTATTGCCGTCGGCCTCGACATTGCGAAGGCGTTCGACCGAGTGTGGCACGGCGCCCTTCTGGCGAAGCTTCCAGCATACGGGATCCCCGAGGGACTCTGCAAGTGGATCGCCAGCTTTTTGGATGGTCGGAGCATCCAGGTCGTCGTTGACGGCTGTTGCTCCGAGACCATGACCATTAATGCTGGCGTTCCTCAAGGTTCGGTGCTATCGCCGACACTCTTCATCCTGCATATCAATGACATGCTTTCTATCGAAAGCATGCATTGCTATGCAGATGATAGTACGAGTGACGCGCGATACATCGGCCAACAGAATGTCCCTCGGAGTACCGTTGGGGAAAGACGGTCACAACTTGTGTCTGAAGTCGAGAGCTCTCTGGGGCGGGCTCTCGAATGGGGAGAAAAGAACCTAGTTCAATTCAACCCTACGAAGACACAAGTTTGCGCGTTCACTGCGAAGAAGGATCCATTCGTCATGGCGCCACAGTTCCAAGGAGTATCTCTCCAGATCTCCGAGAGTATTGGGATCCTCGGCGTCGAAATTTCGAGCTTAGTCCAGTTTGGGAGTCATTTGGAGGACAAAGCCAAATTGGCGAGTAAAAAGTTGGGTATCCTGAACAGAGCCAAGCGGTACTTCACGTCGGGTCACAGATTGTCGCTCTACAAGGCGCAAATCCGGCCCCACGTGGAGTACTGCTCGCATCTCTGGGCAGGTGCCCCAAAATACCAGCTCGACCCACTTGACTCCTTACAGCGACGGGCCGTTCGCATCGTCGATGATCCCAATCTCACGGAGAAACTACAGCCGTTAGGACTGCGGAGAGACTTTGGGTCTCTTTGTGTGTTCTACCGGCTGTTCCATGGGGAATGCTCCGAGGAACTGTTCGGGTTGGTACCGGCATCGCCGTTCTACCATCGTACCACCCGTCACCGCAGTGGAGTTCATCCATATCACCTGGAGACGTACCGTACGCGTACGGTGCGTTTCCAGAGGTCATTTTTACCACGTACGTGCAAGCTCTGGAATGAACTCCCTGCCTCGGTGTTCCCCGAGCGCTATGACATGGCCTTCTTCAAACGAGGCTTAAAAAGAGTATTCTCCTCACGGTAGGCAGCGGCGTGGCTGTGCCCCTGGCATTGCCAAGTCCATGAGCGGCGGTGACCGCTTTCCATCAGGCGGGCCGTCTGCTCGTCTGCCTGCTAAGGCGTTTAAAAAAAAAAAAAAAAAAAAAAAGATACATTTTTGTTTCATTTGGATGTAAAATAAAAAGTAATAGTACTGAAAATTGTAACATATATTGAATGCGACGATTTTCACCTACTACAAATTTTAATTTTATACGTACTTATACTTTTACTCAATCCCCATAAAAAGCCGATAACTTTCGACAGTTCGTCAAAAACTTCTCAATTTTCTACCTGCATCTGTTTTATTTCTCTAGCATCTACGTCTAAAATGCTGCACTTTTTGCATCCTACACCTCGTTACAAACCTTTCTCCATTCTACCTCTATCTGTTTATTTTTAAAATACTTTTTTTTTACGAATAAATTCTTACCGCATCCGACATTAGTAGTGCTCATCTAGTTGGTAATAGAGGTTGAAAACCCGCCGCGCTCTGCTTAACGCCGTGGGAGACACGAAAACTGTACGCGCCGAGTAAAAACTCAACTAACTTCAACACCGCAAAGGTCGGTTCACATACTACGATGTGTCACCGGGAAGATTCCGTTTAAAAGAGTTTTGGTGATTTGTTATTTAGATTTTTTTAGAAAAATGTCTTGAGTATTATGTCCGCCTTTATGCATTCTGTGTGTCTAGATAAAGCATAAATAAATGATTGTCACGATAAGATAATTTAATCTTAACCTTAACAATAATAACCTAATCCTTAACATTTGTTAAAAATATTTTTTCAACGACGATTCGGAAATTGAATCTTCGCATAATATGACGGTAAGTAGGAAGAAGTGATGAAGAATCTCGGCGGCCGCGGGTTCGAATCCCAGGCACACACCTCTGACTTTTCGAAGTTATGTGTGTATTCAAATTGAATTATCACTTGCTTTAACGGTGAAGGAAAACATCGTGATGAAACCTGCACACCTAAGAGTTCTTAGGAATTTCTTAGGTGTGTAGTCCGCCAACCCGCACTAGGCCAGCATGGTGGACTATGGCCTAAAACCCTCTCAATGGCAGAGGAGACCCGTGCTCAGCAGTGGGCGTATATGGGTTGATGAAGAAGAAGAAGAAATAGGAAGAAAAATGAAAATATTATTTAAAATACCTACATACTTTAATAAAAAATAAAAGAAAACATATAAACCAGTGTATTTTACGCCACTTACATTTTAATTAATTTTGCTATATTATTGCCTCCATCAGAAAAGGAGTTAGCCGTATTAAATGATTTTATTTCTTTATAATTGGAGGTGTATTTTTACAACCGTAACTTGGTTTTCGATTATGGTATTTTTACTGTAGAAGCCAGTAAAATTGCGTTAACTAACAAGTATATTAGTAAAGGGATTTCGCCACACAAACTTTACTGCAATTCCTTTAGCAGGTCATAAAAATAAAAAAACTACCCGACGGACAGTGTGAACAGCCCCTAACTATCACAATACAGTTAGCACGGAATGCATCGCGTGTGTACATGGTATTATAGTTGACAGCGCAGAGTAATTAAGGAGAGCCGTATCATTTAGTTTGGACTCCTAAATCTGGGTAATTACATATTCGAATTTAACTTTGCAAATTCAAACGTCGTTTAGGGCTGTTTGGTGTATTAATTATGGTGTTTAAATGGTTATTATTTCTTAGTATTATTCTGGGTGTATTTAGACCGTTGTCGGAAACTGAGGCAGGTTACAGCTAAGCTGATTACAAACCAATTGGCGTTAATGTATTATTGTCTATTAATCGATAAAATCCCGACAAAAATTAAAATTTCACTTTTTCCATACAACCATCGGTATTAATTGTATGTATGTTTGTATGGAAAAGGTCAAAAAATATTTTAATCGGGATTTTTTTACGCCAATCTGTTTGTCCAATCTCAGCAATTAATTATTACCTGCCTTAGTTTCCGATCATGGTCCGAATACCTCCTGTATAAATCAAAAATGCAAATATATTGTTTTTGCTTTTAAAACGTAATTAAGATACGGAACTCTGTGACTGATTCCTAACCCGTTAGCTACTGACGATAGGTCGCATTTATTCTCGCCGCTCTATTATTTAATATTTAGCCCAAAAAATACCTTACAATTATATGGAAGCAAACGCACACATAGCTTTGGGCGAGGCACGTGTTACAATTTACTCTGTATGACTAGGCTGTCCACACATTTGATTTGTAATATACACTAGTTCAGTAGTGGTGGCATCCAGGTGTAGGCGCGCGGTCGAGAATCTCGGCGGTTGCGGGCTCAATCCCAAGGCACACATTTTTAACTGTTCTAAGTTATGTATCAGAATGAATAGGGACTTTTAATTTAATCGGTGAAGGAAAAAAAACTTAACGAAACCTGTACACCTAAAATTTCTTAAATTTATAATCCGCCAATCTGTACTAGGCCAGCGTGGTGGACTAAGGCCTTACTCTAAATAGTAGAGGAGGCCCGTGCTAAACAGTGGGAGGTATTCGTATATGGACTGAGGATGGCGATAGTTTGCCCGCTGGGAGGCTTAAATCTTCATTAAAAAAAAAAACACTGACATACAAACCAAAATATATTGATCCCGGAAAAAAAATTACAAACTAGATATTACACAAATAACGTACAATGCTTTTGGTCTTTTATAGAGTGACCACCACTTGTACCTAACTCTTGGTATTTTAATCCTCTGATATTTGAAAATCATGGTATCACCACTAGTATCTCAATTCCCATTCGACAGTGACATGTGAACTAGTCGTGAGAAATAATGAGAGTTTCGTGACGAATCGGCCGCGCCTATTATACCAGTTCTACATAATGCATGTTTTTTGGCACCTTAATGACTTTTTTGAAGATTCGAGGCATCTTGTCTGTAATCGATTCAACTATCATATGTGATAAAAAAACATGATGCGATTTTTTGCTTATGTTGAGTAAATCGGGTAAGTGCAAGTCGGACTCGCGCATGGAGGCACCCGTACCGTTATTTATAAAAATTGCTAAAAATTCATATATTTTGAAAGGAGGCTTCTCTTAAGGCTGATTAGTACTTATTTGTTGTTATAGCGGCAACAGAAATATATCGCCTGTGAAAATTTTAACTGTCTATTTATGAAGTTCATGATACACAGACTGGTGACAGATTTCCAAAAACTCAAGCGTTTTTGAATGTGTCTTCGACGTCTTTTCTTATATTTTGCCACTGAATATTCCTTTTTTATAAAATGAAATGTAGTATAATTGGCATGTAGCAATCCGCTATAGTGAACATTTTATAATAAAATTCCCATCAAAATGAAGCAAATAAGTAACGTTAATTCAAAAAATATTCAGCGTAAGGAATGCCGGCCCAAATATTCTAAGTTATTTTCATTTAGCGATCCTTTGGATATGAAGCATGATACGCTATGTGTCCTATTGCTCTAGAAAAATAAGTTTTATTTCGACAATATTAAGTAGTAAAATCACCGCTTTTACGTAAAAAAAATCCTATAAAATAGTCGTCTAGAAACTTGCCTAAAACAGACAAAAGGATGCATTCTAAATTCCAAATCTTTTGCGCAAATAAATGTCATTTATTATTAAATAGAAAATTACAAGTTAATTAAGAGAAGAGATTTGTATTTCCATGTTATTGTTTGTGTGGTCTACAAATATTTGTTTAGCTTCTGGGTGTTTGTGAGGCCGAAAAAGTCTCTCGTAATCTCTGATATCTACGATACAGAACTATGTAAGTGGCTTTTGGGTGTTTATATTTTATGAGACAGTTGGTACTGTGGTATAAATCGCTTACCATAGAAAAATCCTGATTTCAATTCTGACATCTGCAACATTACATTCGGGCTAATTGTGTACTTAGCCTATCGCCGTCCACTGCTGAACATAGGCCTCCCCAAGTGCGCGCCAACCATCCTGGTCTTGAGCAGCCCTCATCCATCCGTTACCCGCCACCTTTCTCAAGTCGTCGGACCTTTGTGCTGCAGGACGTTCCACACTATTTCTTCCTAAGCGCTGAAGGAGTATTCTATCAATTTATTAAAGAAAATATATACCTCTATAAAGGCTATAAAAATAATCTTTACATGCAATTGAAAGATAAATAGAAACCTACTATTCAAAGTTGTTTATCTACCAGCGTGATTACAGACAAATTGTGCTAACAACTCGCTTAGGTCGTGAGCAAAAACCATAACGTGCTATAAAATTGCTAACTTTGAATTAGCACTTCGACTTGTAGGTTTAGCGGAATGGCTGCGATTTACACCGTAAATCAGTGGCGGTACTTCCATAGAAGCCCGAAAGCCCGACTTGCCTTACATAGTTCCGAAGAACGAACTTAACGATTGTTTATTTATAAAATAACGCTATAAACGTGAATGTGAGTACTAACCGGTAGGTATTTATTAGTCCTACGTACCAAAAAAAATATGCTGCTACTAAATAAACATTTGGGCTTGCCTTAGTTTGACACCCTAGGCACGCCACTGCCGTAAATGTAGCTATGAGATTGTAAGAACAATGCAGTCTAAATACATAAAGGTGTATTCAGATCCATTAGTATAAAACGTGAGTGTTTGTTAAGAAAACATCAGATTTCTTTTTGTCGGAATTTTCTTCAACGCCAGAGGGTATCGAAATATTATCGAAGAGATCGTTTATAAAACAGAACTAGTTAATGTGTTTCCTTTGTCCTTCATGTAAGTATTGTTAAATAAGTTCATAAAAGAGCTGTATAAAAACAATTTATGCCAATTTCTTTCATAAAAGAACTAAAAAGGTAACATAGAGTTGCAGTACGGTGTAACAGGAATCAAACTGACACAACTTTTGAAAGCAAACGCTCTATTTACGAGCCCTTGTATAGAAGTTTAAACGAACTACATTCCTACCAAGCGTTTAATCTAGTGTGTTTCCCTGTTTACAACTTTTTCCCTTTTTTATGGCATGACAAAATGGCTACACAGTACCTGATGATATATCATCAGCCTATCGCCGTCCAATGCTGAACGTAGGCCTCCCCTAGAAAGCGCCAACGTAGTGTAGGACGACCTGCAGCACGATGGTCCGACGACTTGAGAAAGGTGGCGGGTAACGGATGGATGAGGGCTGCAGAAGACCGGGATGGTTGGCGCTTTCTAGGGGAGGCCTACCTGATGATAAACATCATCATTAGCCCATGTAAGTCCCACTGTTGGGCACGGGCCTCCTCTACAATAGGGGATCTGGAGTTATAAATAACTAGCGACCCGCCCCGGCTTCGCACGGATGCAATGCTGATATTTAATGGATATTATCAAACATATAAACCTTTCTCTTCAATCACTCTATCTATTAAAAAAACCGCATCAAAATCCGTTGCGTAGTTTCAAAGATTTAAGCATACAAAGAGACATAGGGACAGAGAAAGCGACTTTGTTTTATACTATGTTGTGATAAATAAATGAATGAAAATAGTTTATTGAAGTTTAAACAATGTCATAGAGAACACTTAAGGCTAATTTACTTAGTGAAGAAATCTTTTTATTTATTGTAACAAAATTTAAGTTTTTAAAAAATTCTGGTGCCCAAATAAGTATTTTACTTGTATTGTGTATAAATATTATCATTATCACCATTAGCTAAGACTCATCCATTTGTAGACATACGTCTGCCCCCAGATACAAATTGTTCTTAACGCAAAAACTTATAAGTATAAACAAGTATTTATATATGTGACTAAGGTCAGTTGGTCAAATTATCTTCGGAAGCGAAGTTCTTAATCTCCAAAGCAATTTTGTCATCTTAATTGCTACTTGTAACAAATCGCTTCCTGTTTTACACATTACATTTGTTAATTTTTTTGCGCCGTTGCAAAATTGGCCGACTCCGAACATCCTTTATAACACTTTCACATCCTGTTCTATAATTACATTATATTGTTACCGGATATTTTGTGGCTAAGACACTAAGCAAAATTTCTGGGAAGTTTGAAATCATCATCATTCTTTTGCCCTGTTACTAATTTTATTTGGGGTGAGGGCAGTTTATTATCCTCCCAAATAGTTTTATCCTTCCAAACATCCCTATGAGCCGTCATGTCTTTTTTTACGCCTTTTTCTTCCATATCTCTTCTAACATACTCCATGTCTATATTTCTTTAAACTTTACTTCGTTCTTAAACTCTAATCAATTTTAACATAACTCGGAAGGTTAAAATAACACATCATTTAAATAAGTTTAATTAACATTGAATTAATTACATATTTACTCATTTAGATTTTCCTTCTTTACAAGTTCATTAAATTTAAAGGCAAATATTTGGAGATTAATTTTAGTGAGTCATAATGGAAATGTTTAGTAAATGGTCTATATCCATCAGAAATGTTATTATTGACGACGATGGTAATTATACCCTTAAAGAAACCAGAGATTTTCGCAACTGATGCACTACTCAGTATGAAGGTATTTATACCCTTTCCATTCGGTTTACTCGTTATTATAAAAAGGTTCTTCGAGTTATACGTTCTTGGCAATATGTGTTCACGAAACTTACATACAAGAGGATATGAGGAGAAATATTTAAATATTCAGATATAAGATGCTTTAAACACATCCTCGAATTTTAAAATTTAAAACCGTATTTTCGCTTACTGCACTTTATAGATTCTGCATTCATAAAACCATATGAAAAACCGGCTTTAATATATTTTTACCTACGTAAAGTTATTTTCAAACTTAGCTTTTTTAACATTTATGTCTTTAAGATTCATATCGAAGTCGGTAGTAGATGATTTTTCATTTATTGTAGGTACATTCAGTCAATCATACGTAAGGGTTGTAAATGCGTTTACTTTATCAATTACATTCAGTTTATCATCCACGAGGTTATAACTAAAATTTGTATTATACTTAAAGTACTCAAATGAAAATTAAATGATCAAACCCTTCAAATATCCTTATCAAATTAAGAATGCCAAGTAGTGACGTCAAAGTTTTTAGTTACTCCACAAAATTCCCAATAGCAATTACGGTTAGCAACAGAAAAATTCAAAGGAAATGAATAGCCGATAAAAATTAGAAACGGGTTCATTGTTCTTGGACTACCGGTGGGTGTGTCTACGGCTGTACTATTGACACTATCTGTTGAATTAATGAGAAACGGAGTTAAGTTGAGGTATACTTGTTCTTGTGAGGTAAATGCTTGTTTTTACTCGGCTTCGTTAATGCGGTCGGTGTGTTTTGTTTTTGAATATGTTAAAGACTTCGTGGTTACAAGGGTTATGTGTGTGATTGATTCCCAAGTCGCTAGGCGGAAAGTTGTATTTAATTAAGCATTTTTTTTACTAAGCAGTCCACAGTCTATTTTACTGAAAAAGCCTAAAGAATACGTCATCATCATCATCAGCCCGTATACGTCCCACTGCTGGGCACGGGCCTCTACCATTGAGAGGGTTTTTGGCCTTAGTCTACCATGCTGGCCTAGTGCGGGTTAGCGTACCTCACACTTAAGTAATTGCTAAGAACTTAAGTGTGCAGGTTTCATCCCGATGGTCACAGGTAAAGTAAGTGATAATTCCATGTAAATACACGCAAAACTTGCAAAAATGGGATTTGAACCCCCGAACGCCGTGATATACGACCGCGCGCCTAAACATCAAGGCCATCATGACTTACAGAAAATAAATATTATTTAAATAAAACCTGAAATAAATAATAATTTGCATTACAACATTAACAAATGCATATTGGATTCCAGCGATATTAATATTAGTATGGAATAGGGATATAAATTCTCCCACTGTGTGTTTAACTTAACGTGCATGTATGATACGAGACTCGTCACAAATGCCGCTGTGATTACATCAATACTGTTTTATTTCAAACGGTTGTACTATCGACTACGCCGGTTAGCACAGTGCAAGTTACTTTCAGAAAGCTCGTCCTACACAGCTCCTAATTAATGTTTATGGATAAATATAACAAATCGAAAACATTATTTAACATAGTAGTCAGATCCAGCAAGTAAATAAATAAATACACCCAATAGTGGCATGCATAGTTCTGACCCCACACTAGGATGGAAGTCCTGTGTCGTGGGTATCAGAAACTACGAGAGACATTTCGGTTTCACAGACACCCAGACCCGAAACAAATATTTAAAAAACAATAGCTTGTGTACTTTTGAAGATACTCAGTTGTTTAGACGAACTAAAACGTCTCCCGTATGGTCTAGTGGCTAGGATACCTGGCTTTCACCCAGGAGGCTCGGGTTCGATTCCCGGTACGGGAAAACTTTTTGTGGTAAACCTCAATTTTTTTTGTTAACATATTACGTTTAATAAAACACGGTTATCAAAAACAATACTTTAATGAATAATAGGAAAGATATCTCGTTTTCAAGTATCAATAAGAAATTATGAAGCTTTCCCTCCAAAGTCGGCCTTCTGTACCCACAGTATAGCATCTCATGTTCCGTCACACAGAGAGCTAATGTGTAACTCGTGACTGTTCGATACAATCTGTGTTTGTATATTTTCTATTGACGGTTAGACCGCGCGCTTTTTCGAGGTGGGAATTTTTTAATAGAACCACTCTCATTCATATTGCTTTTCGCCGCTTTTGCTTGTTTGTATCGATTTTTTATGTTTTTTTAATATACAATAAAAATAGTCTCACGCCGGTATATGCGGGAGGGGTAGGCAGAAATTCATTTCTGTAACATTTCGGCAAGTATATGTCAGTCTACGTAAAAGGTGACGAGTCTATTAGGTACTGTTTATAGGGCACATTTGCAAACTCCATGTTGATAGTAATAAATAAATCATTTTGCCCGATCCGGGAACGAACCCAGGACCTCTAGACCGTTTGGTTTCTTTCCGAAGCATATTTTTGAAAACGAATTAAAGTAGAGAAAAAGAAGGAAAAATTGTGTCGAAATAAGACATTACGATCATAACAGGAATACTCAAGCCTGTAATAATTATATCAAAATCAGTTTTAACCACGCACTTAATTTAGTTTACAAGATTCCATTATAGAACGGGCGAGTTGTTATTATCAATAATAAATGGTTTTAATGGATTCTATTACGGGCACACCAACCGCGACATCGTAAAATGTAACAAATTAAAACATTCCTTCGAACCGAGTCGTATACTAATAATTCAGATTATCTTTACGCGGTAATTAAATCGTTTAAATATGTATTTTTCATTAAAATCGGGCGTCGAAAAGGGAGGCTGTTATGGGTGCGAGTAAAAATTAATGTCTTTTACAGGTGTACTTAGACCGTGATCGAAAACTAACGTTAATAGAACTGGCGTTAAAAAAATCTCGAAAGAAATTATTGACGTTTTCCTGAAAAACACATCGATTTAGTACCAATCGTAGTTATTCCTATATTGTAAAAATCTGCATTCAAAGAACTGAATTCATATTATATTAAGGGGCCATAACCATTCTAAACCGTGATAACAAATCTAAAGCACATTCATGAGAATGATTAAATACCGTTTACCCAGGAATGTCGCATAACCTAGGCCCTAGCTTGGTATGACTAAATAAGGCCTCATTAATATCAGTTACCTTGCGAACGAGTATTCTAATGAACCGATCCAGTCAGCCCAGAAACTGCGATTAAGTAGATAAAATTGGTATTTATTGAAGGTAAAATTATATCAGCTATGTATATTAATTGTGGGGAATGGATACCTAGATGATCGAGAAGCTAAGGCTAGAATAGCAAAATTACTACACACAATTGCCCCCAAGGTGTAGGCAGATGTGATTTTTTATTTACGTTTCGTTAGCATTGGCTGAAATAAATAAATAAATTGTTTATCAGTAGCGATACCTCTAAAAGACCAGCTTGGCTTACAAAATTCAGAATTATAACTTTTAAATCTTAGTTAAAGTTCGTGTGCTTCAAAAATTTGATTTGTGCCTGATAGTGTGTACAACCGAAAAATCTTACACATTTATCACTAGCGGTGATACCATAGAAGCCCATAAGTCCAGCTCTAATTTCAAAATAGCGAAATAATTTTTAAGCTTCAACTCTTTATTTCGAGTAATTTGACATATAAATAAGGATATCCTGATCTCACAATAAACAATTACAAACAAGATATTACACAATTAACCAGTAACCCTTTTGGGCTTTCATAGAAGTACCGCCACTGGTATTTTTAACCTCCTTATATTATTATAAAAACTTCCATGGAACCGTCTCAAAGGAATATAGGGTATCGACAACTCGCCACTCGGACATAAACTTGCCAGTTTCGAATATCCCGCGGCAACCGCAAATGAGGCCGGTGGAAAAATAAAAATAATTTGTCAAACTTGTTGGGCGAGCCGGCTACTCAACTTGTGTTGTATCAGAAACCGCTTCAGTGGATGCGGTATTCAATCTCTATGAATCTAAAGAATAGATATTCCTTTTGATTATTTGTTAGTTTGCATCAGTAGTATGGGTTTTGAAACGGGAATGTTAAAATGGATTGGTAGCTGGTTTTTACAGGACTCAATATATATGTGTATTTTTATGTATGAATATCTATTTACTTCTCTGTATAATTGTAAAAGTCAAAGTCAAATCATAATATTACTTTATCATAACGTTATTATTGACCTAATTTTAACCCAGGACGATATTGTTGTTTATGATACGAGACCACAAGATTGTCACATTTATTCAATAACTAATACTTTTATTTCTCAAATAAATGTATCACCTGGACCCACGGATTACACCTCTCAAACAAATTGACTCGCCAGCAGTTCCCAGTCTACTACTAATGTATTAGCGAGAATTATGAATACCCCTCCTTACTTTCGAACCTAAGCTTGGTGTTTTCGTGCCGCATCCACTTAGTATAGTGAATCTCAAAGATGGTATCGTAGTACATAGTCCGTTAACGCGTATTAGCTCGCTGATCGATCTGGCGCGGCGCCCGTAACAGGTTACACGTCGCTCACTATAAATATATTAAGGGGAGCAATGTTCCTAGCAAGGAAATTCTCAACAGAAGCATGGAGTCTGGAAGTTTGCTTGGAGAATGGTATTAGACTGAGGTGTTACGTTGAGCTTAGAGAATACACTCTTTTTAAAAATAAATTAATAAACTCGGCAGTCACACATAGTCCTGAACCCACATTAAGATATCGTGTAGTGGGTATCAGAAACAGGGCTGCCAGATTGTATAATTGGATACAAATCTTGTATAATCGGATGGGGTATTGTATCCATGACTACTTTGTATAATACGATACAAAGGCATATTATGTTCACATTTTATCAATAATTTGTGCATTTATCATCCTAAAAAAAAAAAAAACAAGAACTATTTTGGAGGGCCCATTTTCCGACCATTTGATTAACTGTTATCCTAGAAAAAAAAACAAGAGCTGCATATGGTGCAATGGTTATGTATAATGCGATCTAATTTTGTATAATTGCAAATACTAAACCGTATAGATGAGATTTATTTGCTGGCAGCCCTGATCAGAAACTATGAGATTTGTCGGTCTTACAAACACTCAAACCAGAAACAAATTTTGGTAGATCACACAAACCTTTGTCTCGGTGCGGGGATCGAACCCGCGGTTGCTTGTCGTGTCATGCGTGTCTTGTCAACTGGGCCACGGGGCTATCGAAGGTTAGGAGCCAAGAATAAATTTGTAGGTAAAGCAGATGCAGTAATAATACCGCAAATTTTAAAAGTGCATTTTCCCCTCATGTTTCATAACTCATAAAATTAAATATAATCTAGCAAAAAACCCTCAGGACATTGACAATTTCTCGCTTAGAAAATTGTATCCAGGGCAACTAGGATAGTTCGCAAAGGCAAAATTAACTTCACTGGAGCAAGCTTTGTGATCAAAGTTACATTATTTTACGTATTTAATTTTAAACTCAATTCACGTTAAGTGAAGGTTTACAAGCGACCCGGTGGCAAGGACTTCCGAGAACTACGTTTTGTTGTAAGAAGGGTCTTTCCTAGTAGCCTTATGTACATAAAGGCATACATTTGTATATTGTTTAATTATTTGGTAAGTGTAAAGTCTGATACATTCTAAATTAAAGGCATTATAATTATTATATTAGGACCTAATGCTGTAATAGAGGCTTAGAAAGAAAATAAATGAAGACTAAACGCTATATTATAAATAGACTAAAAAGTACTTAATAAAGAGCCAATAAAACGTTTTCACTTATAGTTACAGACTAATAAAAAAGATGCAATGAAAGAAAAATAATTATAGTACACAAAAAATACAATTAAATGCTACCGTAGGTACTCAGTATTTTTAGGAAGCCTTTTTTTTTCTTTATAAGCCCATTTTATTAAATTAAATATATTAAGACATTTTAATTGATAAGATAGTTTAATAAAAACCTCTAAAAAAACGACATCCCCTTAACAATCCTCACAAAATCAGTCACTTAATCCGCTTAAGAAAGCATAAAGATGAAACGATTCGAGATTAAAACAGATAATGCGTTTATCTCCGACGGTAATTTGGATAATATTCTTCATATTGGAAAAGCGTTGATTACATTCATTGAGCTTCAAAACGTACAAACGTAATTCGAAGCCATAGAAATTCAAGATGTTAGATATCATGTAAATATTGAGATATTTGAATAAATATCAAACGGTTTGGGAATGGATGGAGCAGGTGTTTCTCAGTATTTAGTTTTAGATTATGGTGACGATTTGAAAGTCGGTGATAATGTTTGAATTAGAGAAATTATTAACCTTTAGGCTTAAGGTTTAGAAGATGAGGCGCGATATCTTTGAAGAGATTCTAGGCATTGACATCTTTTCGCATTAAATTATTTTAGTGCTTCTTCAAATTATTGAAAGTTGGTGCTATTTAATTCTACATATTACTTTATCAGCCTTATATCCTGATAGATTGGCACAGCCTCATCTCAGCTTATTAGGTTAGTCCCTTTGAACATTTTGTGCAGGTTATCTCACGATGTTTTTATTTATGGCAAAGTGTCTGATAGTTATTTTTTAATGGGCATACATTTTATAAGGTCGCGGGACATTGCTGGCTGCAGGCGGCTTCCGAACGATCCCGGTGGAAGTCATTGGGGGAGGCCTATGTCCAGCAGTGGACCAGAATTGGCTGATAATGATGATGATACATTTAAAAAATTTAAGACAACCTGTGATTTGAATCATTGACTGCAAGGAATTAGTTTTGTCCTAGTCGAGATCATCACAATTCCATATACAGTTATATAACGTAAAAAAGAAGTTGCATAAGTACAAAAACGCTCGATTTCGTCTCTTCCTGCTTTTGTTTGTCAATTATATTCTAACCGGGCACTTGCCGTAAGTGGTCAGAGGAACAATATTTGTTCAAAAAGTTAGCATGCGTTCTGGTTGAAATGTCAGGTCCGTTGTGAAACCTTTATGTTGGCGATACCTTTGAAATATAAAAAAATACTAGATAATACTTCTTTGGATGCGAAGAATTGCCACGTGAGTTTAAGGCCAGGAGTTTGATTCCTGATAGGATAAAGATACTAAGTATTTTAATTATTAATTGGACTTTTCAGATGTGACATTTGTCTAGAGACTCTCTGCTTATTATTTAGGACAAAATTACTGTTGATATTTAGTAGTAGAAATATGTCTCTCTATATTCATCTAAATGGACTCAACCCACTTCTTCAAGGATAAGCATGAGGTTATGTATCAAACAAAGAAAAATTCCGTCGGGTCTTCAAAACCAAACAAAGCCGAGATTCCCTGAATAATGTATTCCTTGACAAAGCTGAATAAACGTAAACACGATGAAAAAGCAGATAATTCAAATCACGGACCTATGAAAACACAAGGGAGTCTACGTGTTTTCATAGTCTAAGGTTGGCTTGGAAACTAACAATAGTTTTTGCTCTCAAGTTGTTGCTATGCAGAAAGAGGGTATAGTAAAAATGTAGATAGATTCATATTAATTTGGAATTATTAATTTGATAATTTTAAATCTGGAAACAAATACAACGTAAGTGATAGTGACATAATTGTAGACAAGAAATGGCGCCACTTAGACGATCTTTAAATTTTAGATCATACTGTCAAGATCTTCGATGAAATTTGACATTTCAGTAAAATTTATTTAAATAGAAATCAGGTCAAAATGGGTTCCGCAAAGCCTACACTAATATCCTCCACAAATTTACCATTTAAGTTCTGTTTTAGATCTCAGTTTTTGATCTAGTACTGAATCTCTGAAGAAGATAAGTTATACTTGCACACCTGAGTGAGATGGTTTCTAGTAAATATCAACTAGTGTGTTAGTTTGAAAAACATCATTGATCTGACGTTTGACGAAAAGTAGGGTAGATCTATTACAGTCAATTAGCTACCTTAATTGTAAATTTAAAGTTTTCAAAACCGTTGCTTTGTTCGTCTCTACTTTGCCTATCATTTCTTATCCTAGACTCACCATGTATTCATTCAAAACATTAGAACGAGCATGATAAAGCATCACAAAAACTCACAACAATTAAAACACAGTTTCTCAGACGCCTCGGGTCGTAATTAATATTATTGTGTACAAATCGTCAGTTTTCGTGCAGCCTAACTATATGGTGTTATTTATGTTTGACCGGCGGTATTGTGGCTACAAATTATCTTTTGATACGGGCTGATAGGTGGAATCATTTGTTTTTGAAAGGATTTTTGTATCTCAGCCGGAGTGGATGTATGTTACGCAATCAGCGTGGCCGCTTTGATGGTCTTGATATTATGGATAGATGTTTTGAGAATAGAAGTCTTATTGTATTTATAAAGCAGTGATGGCATAGATGTTTACATGCGTGGTCGATCATCGAGGCATTTGCGAGTTCAAACCTCAGGCAGCCTCTATTCATTTGCTTTAATGTTGAAAAAAAAACATCGTGATGAACCTTTTACACCTAAAATTTATCAGGAATTTCTTAGGTGTCTGGTCCGCCAGTCCGTATTAGGCCACCGTGATGGACAAAGGCCAAACCATCTCGATAGTAGAGGAGGCCCGTGCTGAGCAGGGGGATGTATATGGGCAGATGATGACATTGTATTTAGACCTAGAGTAAATATAGGAAGAAATCTGTTAAATTGTCTGGTCAACGGAATTGATGAAATTATTGACTCGTAAGTTCGCTACCTATTTCAACTTTAAAAATTCTGGCAAAAAATAAAATTATTGTTCTGCCTATCTCTACGGCGTTCAAGTGTGTTATTTTGCTTCAAGCGAGCCTTCATAAGGCAGAGAGTTAATAGACAATCTAAAGAAACGAAAGCAATTGTTATACCGACGCGTAAAAAATGATGATGAGGATAATTAAGTGTAGTATATTATGAATGCTTGGGTTTTAAACGGTTCGTGTTAGCTGTAAGTGATATAGATGGATAGAGAATACAGAAATGCGAGAAGCGTGTAGAGTGAGGTTTATTATTGATTTAAATGAAAAAAAAGCACGAACATAATTTGTAGGTGTTAAATGTAAGTAGTTGTTACAAAACTCGAGGCCATCGATGCTTGATATTTGCAGAAAACCGCCCTATCCCACACTAGGCCTTTTTGGTGGACTAAGGCCCAAACCCTCTCTATGATAGAGGAGACCTGTGCCCAGCAGTGGGAAGAATATGGGCGAATGATGAATTGGTACGAAGATGTATTTTTTTGTTGGCATTTTTTTAGCCCTAGTAGGTTTGTAATCACCGAAGGTATTAATACCTGCTTTAGTTTTACGGTCTGTATACATAACAATGTTTTTTGTTAAAAGTCTCCGCAATCTGTTAAAAAAAAAAGCATTGGTTCACAACAGCCATGACATGAATGCTCGGATATAGCTTAAGATCGATTTTATTACCAAAACAATATATTATATTAATTAAATATTTTCAATATTACTCCCACTAAGACCGAGCCCTTACATCGCATAAGTTATCTAAGTGTGAACAATATTTATCACAGGATTTGAAGCCTTCCCTTGGTTCCCAATAGCCGCTAAACGATAATTAAGCCGCGACAGTGAGAAAACCCAAGGTCCAATTAATCAAACGGTTATAACATTTTTTATTAATGGTGGGTTATGTATGGCTGCCTCGTGCTTTCGCGGTACATATGACTAGAGGTCCTGGGTTTGATTTGCAGGTCAGGCAAAGTGGTATTATGTGTGTTTTTGGAGTATCGATAAAGAAAATTCTCAGTAGCAGCATGGAATCTCGAATCATGCCAGAAAAACGGCTGTAGGTTCGCCCCCTATTACACGAGACGAAAACAAAAATTTGTGAAATGTGGGTGCAGAACTGCACCTTTGTCTATGTTTTCGGTGTAAACTGTATATATAGTTGTAAGATTAGCAAGTCTTACAAACAGAAAAATTTTAAAAACCACATAATTCTCCCATCACATAAAAACCTTCACTAAAATACAAAAAACAAACAGATATTCTCCTGGCTTTCAGTAGTTAATAGAAAACAAGAGGAATTAATTTAGATCCTGCAGAATATTCTAGATGAAACGGCAAGTCGACGATAATAATGTTTCTAGAAATCAACAGGTAGATATGAAAACTGAGTTATTACGTATTGGCTTTTAAATGAAATAGTAATGATCAAGTACTTTTATACATAGTTTTATTACTTGTACATTTTTTTACTAGTAAAAGTGGCTGTATATTTTTTTTTATGTGAAATAAACATCTTGATAAATAAGAAATTCACGATGTACAAGATTTTAATTTTATTTATTGAAATTATTAAATACCAACAAATTCTTTCAAATGAATATATCCACATAATAATAGAGCTAAAGTATTAAAATGTTAAAAGACTTAGGAAACTTAAATATATGAAATAGAAAAAAAATACACAATGATGTAATTATTTTTATTTATTTAAATTTTTTGTTCACCTCATATTACAAATATAATTCACCGTAAGTGTTACTAAAATCTAATTAGGTTCAGAATAAATATTGTTAAAAGCGGCGGTATTATCGTTGTAAGCTATTTCTTCTAGATAACCGTAAGATATACTAGAATGAACTCCTGTTCTATATTCGATTACGTTGATCGGGTATTACGATTATGTTTACATCATTTATTACACCATAGAAGGGTAGTAAGTAAAAAATAAAAATCCTCAATATAGTTGTGTTCTTATCTTCTTCTTCTTCTTCATCAACCCATATACGCCCACTGCTGAGCACGGGTCTCCTCTACCATTGAGAGGGTTTAGGCCATAGTCCACCACGCTGGCCTAGTGCGGGTTGGCGGACTACACTATACTTGTGTATTTGTATATTATATTGTGACTATAGTTGTGTATTTTGTTAAATCTCGCGTGATGTTTTTAAAGACGTACTGGCCTTTGATCAATCAAAAAACACGGCTTACTTGTTTCCAGAGGTGAGAGGCAGTAGTAATAGTTAATCTTCAATCGATTATAACTTTCAATCTCCCTGTACTTCCTAATTTGGGATAAACAAGCAGGGGAAGGCCAAGAAGAGATGGATAGGGTGAGACAAAATGTGAAAGAAAAATGGGTTGAATGAAGACATGACGGCTGATACGAATCTTCCAAAGGACATACACCACCAAATAAAATTGGGAAACCAGAAGTGTTTCCGACGGTAAGTAAATATTTCCACCAAATCTATTAATAAGGAATCCAATTAACTTGAACAATAATATTTGCCATCCTATCGGAAAACGGAATAAAGGACGTCAAGAAGATATTCGCCCTCATTTTAATTTCGACACTGATATTTCGCGAGGATGAAAAACAAAAATGAGCGTCGAATAAATAACCTTACACGAAGGGTTCAGTCTTATTTTTTAATTATATCTCCCGTTGAGAAATGGAAAAACATAATTCAGCTGAAGACAGATAATTTTCGTCTGAGATAAAACCATAACTTCAAGATTTATTTTACGAGTCGTCAGACAGTGGCATATTTTTACAGTAATCTTAATGGATGTTCCATTATTATGACGATTAGGTTGCTTTCAAGGCGAAATTATACAAGTCTTAGGTAGAACTAACTAAGGCGCAATATTCAGTTATTATTTATTTAAATATGTTGGGCGTATTTATTTAGCCTTGAATACATATTTACAGTTTAAATCGAAATGTTTACACTGTTGAAAAACAGCTTTTTAAGTAAATAATTTATCTAGTAGTGATACAATTTATTGCTTTTGTTTTTTACGACTTCTTGCAACTATACAAAATCCATGACGACGAAGAAAACCGCTATGAAAAGTCCTTTGATTAGTACTACTGGATATTGCATACAGAAAGACATAATTTTTTTAAGTATAATTTTATCAGCCCATGTACTATATATGTACGTTGCACTGCTAGGCACGGACCTCCTCCACAACTGTAAGGGTTAAGGGGTTAATCCACCAGTTCTTAGGTATATCAAAATCCTATTATAAAATATAACTCTTTAGAAACGTTGCTAAAGAGCAACCCACAACTCCACAACTTATCTGTTCAAGCATCTAACAACAATGAGAAGCATATGTGCTGATGACAGCCCCGTGGCGCAGTTGGCTAGACACCAGCTTGCGTAACGAGCGGCTGCGGCTTCGATCCCCGCACCGAGACAAATATTTGTGTGGTCCACAAATATTTGTTTCGGGTCTGGGTGTCTGTGAGATCGAAAAGTCTCTCGTAGTTTCTGACACCCACGACACAAGACTTGTATCTTAGTGTGGGGTCAGGACTATTTGTATGAGACTGTTGGGTGTATTTATTATTATTATTATTTATTATTTATGATGATGATGACTTTAAGACGTTTTAACGAAATCAAACTTAACTTGAATCTAAAGATTGGACACAATAGCCTCAAAGCAGGTTATGACACAGATTCTATCTATAGTTCTGGATCGATAGTCTAAAGTTCTTTTGTTACATTTTTTATTGTTTTTTTCTGAGAAACAGACAAGTGGTCTACCCGCTAGCGAGCGTGTGTCGTCTATGGATTTTCGCGACACAAGAGCCTTTGAGGGCGCATTGTCTGCTCTATAAAATCCAATTCATAGTGTCTGAGAGATTCTATTGTACCTGCGCTTCAATCGCTGTGATCTTATGCTGGTTTTTTAGATAAAAATAATAAAAAAATAAAAATCTTTATTCATCAGATAGAATACAAATGTGAGATCAAGGTTGAGACCTTCTAATAAGTATAAAATACTTGTGCCAGAAGGTCTCGCTCTTCCATAACTTAAAGTAACATCAACTACTTATACATACTTAAGAACACATTACAATAAAAATTAAGCTTATAATTATGTACAATAAAAAGTAAAGAAATATATTAACAAATTAGAATTGAAAACAGATCTACAAAATACGTAATTAATGTATGTGTGTGTGTGTGTGCGCGCGCGTGTGTGTGTGTGTGTGTGTGTGTGTGTGTATGCTTATATATGTATGTGTACATGTGAGTGTATGTGTGTATAAAATTATTATCAAAATCCAACAATAAAGAAAACATAAAGTATTAAAAACAATCATACATGTTAACATTTTATTAAAGCCTCTATTTCATCATAGCCGCTACATAACAGCCACTCTGTTATGGTTTTTTTACACTGGTATTGTTGCATTATATATATATTTAATTTAGCGTTAATTATGTTATATAATTGTGATGATTGATGCTCATATTGTCTGCTCGCAAAATACGTTTTTGTGCCGCAAACATTAGCTACCTTATCCTTCCTTCTCCAATACACATGATTAGGATTAAAGGTAATAGTTTTATGACATCTTATACTTGTACGTAAAATATATAGTTTTCTAACTGAAAGTGTTTCTGTTTCTGAGTAAAGTAGGTCAGTGGGGTATCTGTATGGTTTAAAATACATTACTTTTAACAGGGCTCGTTGCGATCTCTCTACTTCCAAAAATTTTGTTTTAGCAGCACCGCCCCATATGGGAATACAATATCCTATAATGGACTGAGCCAAAGCCAAGTATATTTTATGCAATAATGTTTCATTTGCCACATGTCTTAGATTTTTAAAAATCCATATAAGTTTCCTAATTCTATTACTAACATAGTCAATTTGGGAATACCAAGATAACCTTTGATCAATAAGTGTTCCTAAGTACTTTATTGTAGTCACTCTTTTTATGGTGGGGCAGTTACAGTTTTTATTATTTTCATTTACAGACTGATGAACGCGAATTATAAAGTCATTACTGGGCTGGGTTCGTTTATCAATTGAGTAGCACATAAAATTAGTTTTTTGCGTATTTAGGGTAAGTAGATTTAATTTTAACCAGTATGCGATTTTAGAAAGTCCTTCTTCAGCTTCTTTCTGAACATGTTCCCACGAATCACCCGTAAAGATTACTGCAGTGTCATCAGCATATGAAATAATTTTAGCTCCATTTAAATTAAGTTGACTTAAGCTATTAATATATATTAAAAATAATGTTGGACCTAGGACACTGCCTTGTGGAACTCCATATGAGATAGTAACTTCGTCACTTAGGTACTCTCCAATTTTCACTTTTTGCCTGCGATCACTCAGATAGTCGGTCAATAATGTCAAACAATTATCTCTAACACCAATGTGTTCTAGTTTCTTTAATAGGGTGGGGATGTGGACAGTGTCAAAGGCTTTTTTGAGGTCTAAGTAAACACCTAAACATTTCTTATTGCGATCAACTTTGTTCGCAATGAACGTGGTCAGTTCTTTAACTGCATCCTCAGTAGATAACCCACTTCTAAACCCGTACTGGTTGTCAGAAAGTAAATGGTATTTATCTAAATAATTCATAAGTCTGTTATTAATTGCTTTTTCTAGTAACTTAGAAATGGAAGGTAGAACAGATATCGGCCTGTAATTATTAACATCATTCACATCACCACTTTTATATACAGGGGTAATTAATGACACTTTCAAAAGTAATGGAAAGATTCCTTTAGAAAAGCATAGGTTCACAAGATGGGTAATAATCGGTGCAATTTCATTTATAGCAAGCTTTAGGAATGAAGGAGGAATGTTATCCCAACCAGGGGCACTACTAGTTTTTAAACTCATTATTAGATTTTTTATTAGATGTACTATAAGATAAATATTTATTGGACACTATATGGAATGATTACAAAGCGATAGCTAAAAGAGTTACAATTGGCGGTCTTATAGTTTCTAATACATTTATTGTGAATTATTGTACCATTCAATATATTGTATATTGCAGCATAGCCTCGAGTACTTAGCTTGCAGTTGGCTAAATAGTTGTCTGATCGTTTTAAGCGTAATAGACGAAGACGTAAACTTTATTAATTATATCATATACCATTTAAGATGACTATGCTGTTCTAATATGCAACACAACATTCTGATATTGTATCAATGAGCTGCTCGAATTCGGGAAATTAAGTCTTTGTAACAATATTGTAAGCTATCTCTTGATTGGAAAAGAGCAACACTAGAGTTTCTTGCCCGTTCTTCTCTAGTGATGACTGCCTTCCGAACAGGGTGGTAAAATTTTAAATGACTGAATCTAAGTGATGTATTTGACATTTTATAGATTCAAAAAATTTTATTTCATTAAGAGTATTTAAAGGAAATTCGAAGCAATTTTTCTTTAAGGTCGACAAAAAATACAGTTATATTACGTCATTTTTTTATCACTAGCATCTATATAATGTATAGATGTACAGGCAAAACCGTGCAATCTTATAAATTCTCATAGCAACGCGGAAAAGAAATATTTCCTTATTTCCTAACAAACGCAACCCTAAATAGCGGTATGGGGAAAAATATCATTGTTATTCACACACGGGTGTCTCCGAGACCCGAAAGCTGTTTGTACGTGACTTTGGTACTAAATAATAATTACGTATGGTAACCTTGCAGGTACAACGTGCTGCGACGGGCTTTTTACGCCCTATAGGAAAGTGTGAAATGAGTGAATAATATTATCTGCTAATATATGTAATTATCATCTGATTTGAATGATTCGAATCAGGTTTCTAAGTGAAATTATCGTTTATATATTTATTGATAGTTTCGTGGCATTTGTGATACAAGAGATCATTGCTTCGTGTCTAAGACCGTGAAATCCCTCGTGCTTACTAATACTACCACTGACAATATTGCAATTAATTATTATAATATGCTACTTTCCATCAGTAAGACTAGTATTTTATATATCTACGTCTAAGTCGTAGGATTGAAGAACTCTTTGGTCACAACTCCTTCTTTACATCTTGTGTCTGATTAACTTCGGTGATCATGATTAATTCATGACAATTCTTTTTAGTTTCTCTGAGCTAAAGTTCATAATTACGTGGTACAAATATATTGTCAAAATATAAATGCAGAATGAACCTCTGCCTACTCCTTCGAGAAACATTGGCATGAGATTATTTATGTAAAAATACAACAAAGAGACAAGATATGTATCAAAATACCTTATAATCAATAGGGCGCTAAGACGGTAGTAATAATAAGGCCGATCATGTGGGGCCTTTTATTAAGCCGACACGTATAATTTTTTTACTTCGTCTCTGCTTTACTGTTGGTCGGCGGTTATGGCTTAGAGAGTGAGGAGACGGCTTGTTACATATCATACCTTTAAAACTTGACGTGATTTAGACGTTGGTAATGGTATTAGTATTAATTTGGAATACATTTAAAAATTTTGCAAAATTATAAATTTTATTGGATATTTTATTTATTCAAAATTTTTGTTCGTATAAAGTTATGTCTACTCTCTTTATTTTCTTCTTCTACTATACGTCCGAGGTTGTTTGTAAGATATTGCCTACATTGAAAAGGCCATCACTTGTTCTTAATATTTGGTACATTTTCTCTATTTCTTTTTGTTGTACAATGCACAAGAAAAAGTAAATATATAAAAATATCAATAGAGTTTGTGGTTGACAGAAGTGTTATTATTAAATTGCCAATACTAAACAAAAATAATATAAATAATTGAATTACATATTATGCAGACATAGTTATCTAATTCTCATCGAAATTTTGGTGGAAAATATTTTTTCAACAGAAATTTAATATTTAATATTTTTTTTTTATTCTGAGATAAACAATACTAACCTTCAAACAGAAGAAATAACTATTCAAGTAAAATAAGAGCAATGAAAGCAAAAACAGAAAAATAGTACAATTTTTAAAGCACGAGTGTATTAAACCAACCGTCTCCATACTTTTATACCGGTGTCCAGAACGGAAGCTTGCCCAAAATTCACCGTCAGTACCCACCAATCAACTAGAACCGCCTTGAACGAACTGTATTTATAAATGAACATACTCCCAACCTATCCTACCTAACTTTAAACGTAATGAGAATTGTATTAAATGCCAATGGTCGGTCAATACCAGTTATTGTTTTTTAAAACTTTAATATGCGGCGTAGTCTTGCGCAACAATTGTGCCGTCTGATCTGCCCTGCTCTGGTGCCATTGGTGCCCTGGGTTCGATTCCCGGTTTTGGAAAAATATTATATGATTGAATTTTTCATTAGAAATTTTTTTGGACCAGATTTTTAGATGTGCATGTTTTCTTACGATGTATTCCTTCACCGTAGAATAAGTGATAATTCATTATGATAGTACACATAACCTAGAAAAGTCGAAAGTGTGTGCATGGGGTTCGAACCTGCGACTGCCACAATTGTAGATTACACAACATTAGACAAATTGAAGCCTAAATATCCAGACCAAAATACACGTCGCGAAACCTAATTTGATATTGATAGGCGAATTTGCTCCACCCCGTCAACTCTATTACATCCTAATCATTGTAATTGAGAGTGCGTGTGTTATTACATTGTAATCACCACTTTACATGCTGATGGAGTAAACATGAGCAATTTGGGTGTCGTGTTTAAAGGCTAAGTGAAAATCGTACATCGTGCTTTGGTTTCGATTGTCTGAAATTAGCTGTGATTATATTTGCAAATATACAATGCTGAAGTGGAATTAGGCCGGCCATGTCTGCCGGCGATCGGACGGCCGGTGGAGCAGACAAGTGTTGGAGTGGAGACCGCGCTTAGGCAGACGTAGTGTAGGACGTCCTGTAGCACGATGGTCCGACGACTTGGGAAAGGTGGCGGGAAACGGATGGATGAGGGCTGCTCAAGACCGGGATGGTTGGCACTTTCTTGGGGAGGCCAACCTTCAGCAGTGGACGGCGATAGGCTGATTGATTTGATTTGATTGATATATAATGCTTGTATAGTATATTCGTTAGTTAGGTAATAACAAGGTGGTTGGCAGCGGTTGGATGAGGGGAGCCGAAGATCTAGCCCAGTGGCGTGCCATAGGAGAGGCCTATGTCCAACAGTGGACGAAATGAAGGCTGATTATGATGATGAGGTAATAACACTAAGCCTAAACCTTCTCAATGGTAGATGAGGCCTTTGCTCAGCAGTGGGAGGTATATATGAAGGTATGAAGATGGTAGTATTGTTGTACTTAAACTGTGAAGGGAAACATTGGAACGATGGTCCGACGACTTGAGAAAGGTGGCGGGTGGCGGATGGATGAAGGCTGCAGAAGACCGGGATGGTTGGCGCTTTCTTGGGGAGGCCTACGTTCAGCAGTGGACAGCGATAAGTTGAGTATATAAACATCGTGAAAAAACCTGCACACTTAAAAGTTCTTGAGAAATTCTTAAGTGTAAAGTCTGGCAACCCACACTGGGTCTGCCTGGTGTAATAAGGGCTAAACCCTTTCAGACCTGTGCCTAGCAATGGAAACTAAATGGGCTGATGATAATGATATTGTAGGGAAAAACAAAGAGGTTGAAATAACACTACCCGTTTATGGCAATAACAAACCCGAATATCTATCCAAATGCAGCGAAATTAAGCTATTTTAACTAGTTCTGTATTGACACACGTCCATCAATAATAAATGCACGCAAACTGTGCTTTGTAAATCATTCATTCCGATAAACGGCCGGTTGATGCCATTTTGTTCACTCGTTCGTAATTCCCTTTTGTAACTGTGATCACGCTAATTTGTATTTGCAAACTAGAAATACATTTGCACATTCGTAATACTGCGAAATATAAGTTTTTATAGCTTCGAGGTTTAGGCGTTTGAGAAATGCCACGGTCGTAGGTAAAAATCTCAAGCACACACCTCTGACGAAGTTCAGACAATGAATCATTACTTGTTTTAACACTGAAGTTAAGTTAAGTTAAAATTTCTTAAGAATTTCTTAACTATGTAGCCTGATAACCCACATTAGACCAGCGTGGCAGACTTAGTGGAGGACCGTGCTCAGCATGCATATGGGTTGATGGTGATGAAGTATGTATAGCTCTTGAGCCACAGTCTTCTGGTGGCTGTTTGGCTTGTTTCGCATTATCATCATCATCATCATCATCATCATATCAGCCATTAGTGGTCCACTGCTGGACATAGGCCTCCCCCAATGACTTCCACCGGGAACGGTCGGAAGCCGCCTGCAGCCAGCGACGTCCCGCGACCTTGACAAGGTCGTCGGACCACCTTGTCGGGGGACGTCCCACGCTGCGCTTGCCAGTACGTGGCCTCCACTGGAGAACTTTCTGGCCCCATCGGCCATCAGTTCTCCGCGCCATGTGGCCGGCCCATTGCCACTTCAACGAGCTAATCCGTTTGGCTATGTCGGTTACTTTAGTTCTCCTACGGATCTCCTCATTTCTGATTCCATCACGTAGGGAAACCCCGAGCATAGCCCTCTCCATAGCTCGTTGAGTGACCCTGAGCCGTCCCATGACGCCTTTAGTGAGAGGCCACGTCTCAGTGCCGTAAGTCATCACTGGTAACACACAACTATTGAAGACTTTTGTCTTCAGGCACTGAGGTATTTTGGACGAGAAGACGTCTCCTAACTTTCCGAACGCTGCCCAACCGAGTTGGATTCGACGATTGACCTCTCTCTCGAAGTTGGACCTGCCTAACCGGACCACTTGTCCCAAATAGACATATTCGTCTACAACTTCGAGAGTCGAGCCCCCAACTGCGATTGGGGTGGGCACAACATGGACATTCGACATGATTTTCGTCTTGTCCATGTTCATTTTAAGACCCACCTGTTGGGAGACTCGATTGAGGTCTTCGAGCATAGTGCTAAGGTCCTCCAGCGATTCTGCCATGACTACAATATCGTCGGCAAACCGAAGGTGTGTGATATACTCGCCGTTGATGTTGATGCCGAATCCTTTCCACTCCAAGAGCTTGAAGGCGTTTTCCAGCGCGGCAGTGAACAGTTTCGGAGATATAACATCTCCCTGTCTCACGCCTCTCTGTAGTGGAATAGCCTTCGTGCTCTGATCTTGTACTCGGACCGACATGGTGGCGTTGTTGTATATACTTTTCAACACCTCGATGTACCGACAGTCAATGTGGCACCGCTGGAGAGACTCTAGCACCGCCCACGTCTCGATCGAATCAAAGGCTTTCTCATAGTCCACAAACGCTAAACAAAGCGGCAAGTTGTATTCCTCGGTTTTCTGGATAACTTGCCGAAGCGTATGGATGTGGTCTATGGTGCTAAAGCCTTTTCGGAAACCAGCTTGTTCGGGCGGCTGGAAGTCATCAAACCTGCGTTCGAGACGATTTGTGATGACCCTCGAAAACAACTTATAGACATGGCTCAGGAGCGAGATGGGCCTGTAATTCTTCAGCAAGGTGTTGTCACCTTTTTTGAAGAACAGTACCACCACGCTCCTGCTCCATGCCTCTGGCGTTGAGCCCTCGAGGAGAACGGAATTGAAGAGCCTCTGAAGGACTTTAAGTACCGGCGTTCCGCCCGCTTTCAGAAGCTCTGAAGTGATTCCGTCCTCACCCGGCGCCTTGTTGTTCTTAAGTTGTTTCAGGGCCATCTCAATCTCACACAGGCTGATGTCCGGGATATCATCACTGAAGTGGCGGATCAACTCGGCTCTCGGGTCTTCGGCCGAGCGAACAGCGGGCTTGGCAACCGAGGTGTAAAGCTGCCCGTAGAACCTCTCGATCTCCCTTAAAACCTCTGCCTTCGTCGACACTACGCGGCCGCCCTCCGTCTTCAGCCTAGACAACTGTCTTTGCCCAATAGACAAGTCTCTTGCAAACACTTTGGAGCCTCCGTTCCGCTCTATTATCTCTTTAATGCTCACAGTGTTGTGAGCACGGACATCGTGTCGCAAGGACTTCCAGATCCGTCTATTGAGCTGACGATATGCTTCGGCGTCCTCGGAAGACTGCAGCGCCATAGATCGACGTTCGGCCATGAGGTCAAGAGTGTGGACCGAGAGTTTTTGAGGTCTATCTCTGCGGCGAGGTCTAAAATGCTTAGATCCCACCGCATGGACAGCTTCTACCAAACCGCTGTTTAACTCGTCCACGGCAAGGTTTTCTTCCAGGCACTCGAAGCGATTTTTCAGCTCGAGTTGAAAGCTCTCGGGGTTTTGGATATGGGCGCGAGTAGGTCGTAGCGTAGACTTCATCAAGCGACGTCTTTCTAATTGGACGTTGATATTCAATGAGCCTCTAACCATTCGGTGATCGCTACCGGTTTTCACCCTGTTGATCACAGAGACATCACTGAATATCCGTCGTTTCGTCGTCAAGATGAAATCTATCTCATTTCTCGTGGAACCATCAGGGCTCAGCCAGGTCCATTTCCTGTGAGGCGGCTTCTGGAAGAAAGAGTTCATCGCAAAGAGTC
The DNA here is from genome assembly GCA_030295005.1 of Cephonodes hylas. Classification (NCBI taxonomy): domain Eukaryota; kingdom Metazoa; phylum Arthropoda; class Insecta; order Lepidoptera; family Sphingidae; genus Cephonodes; species Cephonodes hylas. The sequence goes on along the minus strand of AP025386.1, from coordinate 3,864,647 downwards.
CCTCTTTCTCCAGGAATTCAGCCAGCCTCTGACCCCTGGGGTTCCGTTGCCCATGTCCAAATTGCCCCACTTTCAACTCCGCATCGCTTCTCATCCCCAACTTTGCGTTAAAGTCTCCCATAACAACATTGAAGCAGGTTTTAGAAGTATGTATGGCCCGACTTATGTCCTCATACATCTCCTCTACTTCTTCATCTGGGTGTGTCGAGGTCGGCGCGTATACCTGTATGACCTTCAACGAATATCTTTTGGATATTCTGAGTATCAGGTACACTACCCTGCTCGACACACTTTCGATGGATACGATGTTGTTAATGAGAGACCTGCGGACGAGAAATCCGACACCTCCTCTGGACTGTTGGTCGTCCCCCCGATAGAAGAGCAGGTTACCGGACTTGAGGGTTATCGTGTCCTCCCCAATCCTGCGGACTTCCGACAACCCCAGAATGTCCCAGTGTAACCCGCTCAATTCTTCTTCCAGTTCGACAATCTTCTCGTCTGTCCTCAACGTGCGTATGTTGTGTGTTACCAGGGCCAGTCGTCGTCGGGGGTGGTAGCCGGGGCCAACCCGGGGATTCTTAGCACCCCCCGCCCCACCGTTACCATGGCCGCTACCGTAGCCAGGAATAGTGGGGCTGCCGGGGACTGGGGGCCTGGTCCTAGTCTCGATCATGAGGGGGATATTGCCGATACTCGCCACGCTTGGCAGGCGGGTTGGCGAGCGCAGTAGGGGAAGCGCATTGATGACGCTGCTGCCCGTCATCAAGCGGGGGGAAGGGAATAGTGAATGAGAGAGGAGGCTATGGGAGAGGAAAGTATGGTCTGTAGGAGTGGATACTGCAGTCACGGAAGGGAAAGTTGATAGTGACTGCAGCAGCTCGGGGGCCGAGGTCGCGTACTCGTAGCACCTATTCTAGGGCAGACCATGACCACTAGATAGGAGCATCCCTGACCTATATTAAACAAGAGTTTCGCATTATATTAAACAAGAATTATCACTACATAGTATAAAACAAAGTCGCATTCTCTGTCCCTATGTCCCTTTGTATGCTTAAATCTTTGAAACTACGCAACGGATTTTGATGCGGTTTTTTTTAATAGATAGAGTGATTGAAGAGGAAGGTTTATATGTATGATAACATCCCTTAAATATCAGTATTGCACCCGTGCGAAGCCGGGACGGGTCGCTAGTATAAAATATAATGAAAACATAGCTTCTACAATTCACTATTAATATTAGTTCATGTATTATTTCAAACTTCTTCTTCTTCATCAACCCATATACGCCCACTGCTGAGCACGGGTCTCCTCTACCATTGAGAGGGTTCAAACATTGCTATCAAACCTTAAGTGTCTTTTACATATGTATCTGACGTAGCACCTTAGTAAACTATACATGTGATAAATAAATAAATAAACAATAAACTGTGTACATAAATTTGTCATTATAAGTTTTTCCGCGTTAAAACTAATAGAGTGCATTATGCGAGCTTCACTAAATATTTCACGTGATTATATCCGTTTGTACAAATTACAGCTTTATTGCAACGTTGGCTGGTAATAACACTTAATGTTTATTTCAAATTCATTTTCTCCTTTGTTCAACCGTTTTAATTTATTGAAATTAACAAATTCATATTGTGATGTTGGTTCTACGGCGTGTTGGTTTTGATGTGTTTGTTTTCTGATCCATAAATGTTTTATTGGTTTGTGTTTTATATTATTAATTCTGCAATCGTTGGATTATAGTAATGGTAAATATTAATTCCTCTCTGGGGATCACAATAAATAAAATAAATACACCCAACAGTCTGACACATACATATCTTGTGCCTAACATAAGTGTTTGTCTCGGTGTAGAGATCAACCCTTTGCTTTGCATATGCTATTGCTTAGCAATGTACGGAAATATTCGAACGATTATTTCATATATTACTCAAACTTTAATGATTGACAGACTTGTAAACAAAAAACTCTTTGTAATTGTTTTATTTATTTAAAATATCCTTTATATAATAGTTTGGGAATGAATTTATGTTACAGGTATTCTTCAGTGTGTATTTAAGTCAAGTGAATAGGTAAATAATGTCATCAAATGCTTTTCAATGTACTACTTTGTAAGTGATATAAATGGGTCCGTTACACGATGATAATACTACTGTTTTACACAAAATAGTTATTGTCGTACTTTATCATCAGCTCGTATACGCCCCCCTGCTGGGCACGGGCCTCCTCTGTAACTACGAAGGTTTAGACCTTAGTCCACAACGCCGGCCTAGTGCGGTTTGCCGCACTACACGCCTACGAAAATCCTGTCAACCTTAAAGTGTGCAGGTTTCACGATGTTTTCCTTCACCGTTAAATCAAGTGATTTTGTGATGTTTAAAGTATATTTATTTATATATATAGTATATCATATAAGTTTCCAATACCACAAGAAAAAAGCTGGCCACAACAAACCGTTTACCCTAAATTTAAAGTTTCTTTCTGACGACGTCTCACAGGCCAACTTATACTGGTCGTATTCATCAAAGGTAGCGACCATTATACAAAGGTTTCTAAGGTAATCGACCCATTCGATACTCCGGCACAAACCTTGTGAATATTAATGGTCTTTTCTATCAAACGAAGCACTTAATGCCTAATTGAAAGAGAAAATCGATCGGAGTCAAGGTAATGTGTTTTGATGGAAAAAGCCGCTTTGTATTGTGCGTTTGTAAAGATAGTATATTTTAATATGACGTCATTAAACAGTCATTTGCGGATTATGACTATATATATTTTTTTGCGTCATACACAGAAACTCTATATTATCATCAATATATAAACCACATATGTACATTTGATACCGAGGGCTGTATAGAAAACGTCAATTTTTGTCGGGATTTTCTTTAACGCCAGGAGGTTTGTAATCACCTTAGCAATTACCTGCCTTAGTTTTCGAGTCTGAATACATCCTGTATAAATAAATAACAAATACACCCAACAGTCACATACATAGTTCTGGGCCCACAGTAGGTTACAAGTCCTGTGTCGTGGGTATCAGAGACTATGAGGAATTTTTCGGTCTCACAAACACCCTACCCGAAACAAATATTTGTGGATAACACAAACATTTGTCTCTGTACGGTATCGAACCCGCGGCCTCTCGTTTCGCAAGCTGGTGTCTAGCCAACTGCGCCACGGGGCCCTCAATATCCCACTGCTATGCACGGAACTCCTCCACTAAAAGGGTTTAGGCCATAATCCACCACCCTGGACTAGTGTGGGCAAGTAGATTACACATGTAAGAAATCCCTAAGAATTCCTCATAAAGATTCGAAAATCTAGGTCAACGGAATATAATTTCTTAATTAAATCGTATAAAGTAATAAAAATAGTAAATCCAAAAAGCGCTCATTACGGCAAATAGGTCTGGAATTCTAGACGTAAACAATTATTACGGTATACTAAGAGGGTCTTTTAGAAAATCTAATTTCAGGAAAGTCACCTAAGCAAAATTTCCGAGCGCCGTATAAAGCCTTAGGAAAGTCCAATTTAAGTTTTCTTTTGGTACCTCAAATTTTCGGGCAATCGGCACAGGACCCGACTCGGAAAATAATGAGGGGTCTTTTAACCAAGTAATAGGATTTACTTTTTGCTTTCATTTGACGAAATAATTTCTTTTCTGTTTATGGTACTTTAGTGTTATTTTGGGGATAGTTAAATAAAGCTAGTATTCTCAAACTACGAGATTTTAGAAAAGATTTTTTACAGAGTTCTTAAATTCATGTTAAGATTTAAATTCTTACTTTTTGCTTCCAAAGATCCCTTTTTATCTCTACCTCTTCTCTCTATTCACGAGATATTTTGCAAAGAAAAAAATCATTATTACCGTCATAGATTTTTATCTTTTCTCAACGTCATAGCATAATTACTTGGCGGTACTTATATCAAAATCGTTAGACGTTAATTTAGTAACATCTAGCTTATAATTTTGCTTATGATATTATCATTCATATGAAATAGCTTTTGTAAAATAAATATTTTAAAGTTTAAAGATTATTCGAAATTTTATAAACTAGCTAGGCTTTTAAGTTTCTATGGAAGTACCGCGACTATTTACGATTGATATACACTAGGGGTCTTGATCCCCATAAAACTGTTTCGGCCCTGTATTTAAAGACGTTGATCTGCTAAGATCACCAGATCCCGCTAATAGCGTTTGCACAAGGCGGTTATTTGAAAAGTTTTCACTTGAATTTGTGTTTTTTAAATGATTCTCAGCGAGTTAGGGCTGCGTAATGATTGTTACCCTTTAAAGACGGTCGGTAAATTATGGCCTAATTTGTTACGCTGTATGAAAAGTGAGGGAATTTAAAGGTTTTTTTTTGTGAACATTATTACTAATTTATAGTATATGGAATTCGCAATATAGCACTAGTCTATTCTTTCGACTTTTTACTTTTCGATGGATCTTATAAGACGACAAAAAAATAAAAAAATGAAAAGTGTATAGACAAAAATTGGCGGAAATAAAGTGTCTAAAAATATAAAATATATAATTTTATTTTTTTAGGTGTTCGTTAATATATATGTTTTTATTAGAAATGGAGGCAAACGAGCATGTAAGGCACCTGATGTTAAGTGAAATTCTCTCGTATTAATACCGCTTTACAAATCATAAAATAATATTTAAGACAATAAGGTGGTGCGCATATCTGAAAAATACACGTATTAAAATAATTCTAAGATATCTGCTTCATACAAAGGAAGGAAGTCATTATAGAAACATAAATGTCATGGAATGAAATTGGTTTTTTAATAATTTAACTCTAAATTTGGTATTTGAGTGCAACCTCTAGACTTAAATAGGTCATCATAACAAGTTTCTCTTGGCTGATTTCCGCTGCCAAATATTAATGTTTATTTGAATAAAAATAGTATATTCCAATTTTTTTTGGTAAACGAAACACTTAATGCCTAATTGAAAGAGAAAATCGATCGGAGTCAAGGTAACGTGTTTTGATGGAAAAAGCCGCTTTGTATTGTGTGTTTGTAAAGATAGTATACTTTAATATGACGTCATTAAACAGTCATTTGCGGATTATGGCTAGATATTTTATTGCGTCATACACAGAATCTCTATATATAAAGCACTTATGTACATTTGATACCGAGGGCTGTATAGAAAAGGTCAATTTCTGTCGGGATTTTCTTTAACGTCAGGAGGTTTGTAATCACCTTAGCAATTTTTTTTGGCCCTATCCCACCACACACCCGCCACTACAACTCCTGTACTCCAGGATCAACAGCGGCACGCACAGTATAGGCGCCTAGCAATGAAGCTCAGCGAATCTAAGGGGACCTAAATTGTCATAATCCCGCAACGAAGTTAATCAGAAAAGCAATGTAAAGGAGGAGTTGGAAAACAAAGAGTTGTCCACTTCCCTCCACAGCAAAGCGGGTGACAAAACATTGAGCTATGAGGTTTAACCTCACATAAAGAAAGACAATTACAATTACAAATACCAATCACCTTAGCAATTACCTGCCTAAGTTTCCAATCACGGTCTGAATACAACCTGTATAAATAAATAACAAATATACCCAACAGTCACATACATAGTTCTGGGCCCACACTAGGTAACAAGTCTTGTTTCATGGGTATCAGAGGCTACGACAGACTTTTTCAGTCTCACAAACACCCAGACCCGAAACAAATATTTGTGAATCACATAAACATTTGTCCCGGTGCGGGGATCGAACCCGCGGCCTCTAGTTTCGCAAGCTGGTGTCTGGCCAACTGCGCCACGGGGCCCTCAATATCCCACTGCTATGCACGGAATTCCTCCACTAAAAGGGTTTAGGCGATAATCATCCACCCTGGACTAGTGTGGGCAAGTAGATTACACATGTAAGAAATCCCTAAGAATTCCTCATAAAGATTCAAAAATCTAGGTCAATGGAATATAATTTCTTAATTAAATCGTATAAAGTAATAAAAATAGTAAATCCAAAAAGCGCTCATTACGGCAAATAGGTCTGGAATTCTAGACGTAAACAATTATTACGGTATATTAAGAGGGTCTTTTAGAAAATCTAATTTCAGGAAAGTCACCTAAGCAAAATTTCCGAGCGCCGTATAAAGCCTTAGGAAAGTCCAATTTAAGTTTTCTTTTGGTACCTCAAATTTTCGGGCAGTCGGCACAGGGCCCGACTCGGAAAATAATGAGGGGTCTTTTAACCAAGTAATAGGATTTACTTTTTGCTTTCATTTGACGAAATAATTTCTTTTCTGTTTATGGTACTTTAGTGTTATTTTAATGTTAAAAGCAGTGATGGCCTCGAGGTTCGAGGATTTGAACTTCTTATTTTTTACATCGAAAGATCCCTTTTTATCTCTTTCTCTCCTCTCTATTCACAAGATCTTTTGCTAAGATAAAAACATTATTATCGTCATAGATTTTTTCTCAACGTCATAAAATAATTATGTACAGTGGCGATATTTTCATAGAAGTTCAAGATCGTTAGACGTTAATTTAGTAACATCTAGTTTATAATTTTGTTTGTGATATTCTCATTCATATAAAAGAGCTTTTATAAAATAAATATTTTAAAGCTTAAAGATTATTCAAAATTTTATATGGCTAGCTAGGCTTTTAAGTTTCTATGGAAGTACCGCGACTATTTACGATTTATATACACTAGGGGTCTTGGTCCCCATAAAACTGTTTCGGCCCTGTATTTAAAGACGTTGATCTGCTAAGATCACCAGATCCCGCTAATAGCGTTTGCACAAGGCGGTTATTTGAAAAGTTTTCACTTGAATTTGTGTTTTTTAAATGATTCTCAGCGAGTTAGGGCTGCGTAATGATTGTTACCCTTTAAAGACGGTCGGTAAATTATAGCCTAATTTGTTACGCTGTATGAAAAGTGAAGGAATTTAAAGGTTTTTTTTTGTGAACATTATTACTAATTTATAGTATATGGAATTCGCAATATGGTACTAGTCTATTCTTTCGACCTTTTACTTTTCGACGGATCTTATAAGAGGACAAAAAATAAAAAAGTGAAAAGTGTATAGACAAAAATGGGCGGAAATAAAGTGTCTGAAAATATAAAATAAGTAATTTAATTTTTTTAGGTATTCGTTAATATATATATTTTTATTAGAAATGGAGGCAAACGAGCATATAAGGCACCTGATGTTAAGTGAAATTCTGTCGTATTTTAATACCGCTTTACAAATCATAAAATAATATGTAGGTAAGACAATAAGGTGGTGCGCATATCTAAAATATACGCGTATTAAAATAATTCTAAGATATCTGCTTCATACAAAGGAAGGAAGTCATTATAGAAACATAAATGTCATGGAATGAAATTGGTTTTTTAATAATTTGACTCTAAATTTGGTATTTGAGTGCAACCTCTAGACTTAAATAGGTCATCATAACAAGTTTCTCTTGGCTGATTTCCGCTGCCAAATATTAATATTTATTTGAATAAAAATAGTATATTCCAAATTTTTTGGGAAGTATGAAACGATGATAAGGCAATGTGACCTTTCTGACACAGATATTGGACGACCTTGTGTCCAAATTTGCTTGTCAAATTACAAGCAACCATTGCAAACGTTGGGATTATATTTTACTTTCTTTTACTTACCTAATAATTTCTTTAGTTTTAAGCACTAGTTTTTAACAATAGTGTTAAAATGACGATTCAAAAGTACCTGTAAAAGTCAATTTGATTAAAGATGATTTGACTTTAACTGTAACCGAAATGCATGATGGTTCCAAATAACCTAACTGTTAAAAATTTAACGAAAAAAAAACAAACGTACTAATGAGGTTTCATTTGACTACCTCTAAAATTGTCTCATTCTTCCCAGTTCCCAAGGCTCTCCCACATCTGTCATACTCGCATTCCGACTAGTTCGTACAGAAAACAATATTTCCTATCTGTTACAAGGAAAATCACGAGTTTCTGATTTATAGCCACATTTCGCCACTCGACTGTATCGCGAGATCTCATAGCAGATGTTGAGTGTTAATTTTCTTGGCGTATCACTCGTAATGGGAATCAATTAATCTGTCTCCTCGGGTTTTGCTGGATTTCGTGTTTTGGTGTGCGTGGGTACAGGGTTGTGTTGTATAGTAGGAGGTTGTTATGTAGTACCTAATTACCTTTAATTTATTAATTAAATGTGAATTACATTGATGTACATACTGTAATTTTATTTATGTGACAAATAAACTATAATTTAATTTCACTCCAATAATTTTTAAAGTTTTTTTTCCTTTCTTTACCCATACGTAAAGTCTTGGCTATGTCCTTAAAAGGGTTGACACTATTGAGTATAACATCCATATTTCGCCTTCATTTTTAGTCCCTTACAGCGAGCAAATATAATTTCATTTAATGAGCACATTCTACAAACACCAGAGAATTTTCTAATTGAAAACTCAATAACAACTTGTCCAATCCGAGAATTAAACCCATCCTGGGTTATCCCCTCTACTGTTTGCCTCAATCTAAACATTCAAACTAAAATGACAATACCTTCCAATAAAAATTCAACCAAAATAATTTCTAAACCAATTTGAAATGTCGCGGAACAATTTGTAAATCACTAAAAACAATTGACGGTTTATAATCACCAAAACAAATTGGCAATACCAAGAGCATGAAAGATCGCTTTATGGAAATTAGTTGAGCGCTTTTACAAATTAAAACATCGCGGTGTTTCGTCCCGATTTAATAGTTGGGTAAATATGGCCGTTTTCACTTTGCGTTCTGTAATAGATTTCATCAAACAATTTATGAATTGATTTTGAGGAAACGATAAGTAAATTTAGATGTTATTTGTGTGTATTCTATTTAATAATGTTCTATTTGCTCTGACAGTTTTGTCGTCTTGCGCTATGACTACATTAATGACGATCTAGAAGGCGTGATTTCGATCTGGTATCAGGCAAAGTGATACTAGGATATTTACGGAATTCTCAGAAGCAGCACAAAGTCTATTTTCAACGACTAGAACACAATTGGTGAAATACAGGCGTAGTGATGCATTTCTAAACCTACCCTCATAGAAAATATACGCGTGAGTGATCAGAAAGCAAAATTGAATTAGTCCTATTAATCTGAGGTTTAAGTAGCGCCAACGAGGTCACCTATTTTTGATGTAACAAATCCAAATGACCAATATAGATCTATGTATAAAATGATACCATCTCAGATACGAAACACCGCGAACATTCCAAAGCGAATATCAAAATAATAAATTATCTGGAATAAGATCAACGCATGCAAATAATGACACAGCGTGTTTTAGATTAATGGCGTCTCGAGTATAAACACAGTCCTCATCGACGAAGTAAAAACTATGGCAATATAGCAATCAGTTTTTATATCTACGCACGTATTCATTATGGAGTATTTAAATTGTAATAAATAGAATGTTAAGGACGAACTGGACGTTGCATAGTTCTGAGAAAAGTAAAAAGATTCCTGACTAACAATCATGGACAGCGGAACATCAGAGGTTTTGTATTAAGTGAAATGAGTAAGGAGAGCTTTGATCGACCGACATGGAATCTTAGAAGGATAGGTTTTGAAATAGATTTGAAACGGTATGGATGTTAGACTTGTTTTTATGGTAATAAGTTAAGAAGGAATGTGTTAATGTGACTGATTTGTCACATTATTATGTATAAATAGAGACAGGATTATTACATAATTAGATTGTCATTAATATTTTATGAAATATGAATTATATTAGTATGACAAATTCCCAGTGGCGGTACTTTCGAAAAAAGTTAAAAATCTTTATTTAACAAAAGCCATTTGACATATACATGAGAATATCTTTAACCCACTATAAACTAGACATTTAACATTCAACGCTTTTATCATAGTAGCCTATGGACCTACAACTATTCCGAATCATACGTCTATTTGCATATTTTTTTTGAATTCTGCGACTTTAATTGACAAACCCCATCCGAGCTTTATTGAAAACCAGACTTTGTTAATATACTTCCACATTTCTCAAACCAAGCACCCCAAGCGACAAATTCCCAACAATAATCAATATTTATTACATTACAAATTGCTTGTGTTTCCGAAGTAAATAAAACATGGACAACTGTGAGAAATCGATGTTACCTATCAATTACTTAGCATTTACGGTGAGGCTGCGGGCAAAAAGCAGAAACATCGGATCCAAATTAAATACCATCCGATATAAAGACAGCAATTAACAGACTGAAAGAAATAATACGGTCGTTGTTTATCAAAACGTTGCAGCTAAAATTATTTTTTTTTTTTTTTTTTTTTATGGTAAAGGAGGCAAACGAGCTAGTGAGCCACCTGATGTAAAGTGGTCAACACCGCCCATAGACACCCACAATATCAGAGGAATTGTCGGTGCGTTGCCGAATTGCATTTGTACGGCAGAAGTGTAATTTTGCAACTTCGTTTAGTTAATTCTGTTTTAGGTCTTATGTAGATATGGGCGAGTTTGTTGCTGTTTTCGGGCAAAATTTCAGATTTCGTGGTGCTAATGAAAATTTCCGAATGCAAAAACCCAGTAATACTTTACCCGAGACTCAAATAGTTACATATACATTGATATTTTCAATACGGTGATGGTACTCGTTTAAATGTTAATTTTATATACCTAAATTCATGATTTTCAGACATTATTCTAAAAAAAAACTAAATTTGTACAAAATGCGTTTTTATTTACAAAGAACCAATTTATTAATTAAACATTACGAATCACTTTGTATATTTAGTTGATCAGCGGTATAATTCACGCGCGCTGTGCGAACACTTCATAACGTCATTCATTAAAACATACCAATTCTTTTCTATAATAACAATAAATACACCCAACAGTCACACACATAGTCCTGACCCCACAGTAAGATACGAGTCTTGTGTCGTGGGTATCAGTAACTACGAGAGACTTTTCGGTCTCACAAACACCCAGACCCGAAACAAATATTTGTGGACCACACAAACATTTGTCTCGGTGCGGGGATCGAACCCGCGGCCGCTCGTTTCGCAAGCTGGTGTCTAGCCAACTGCGCCACGGGGCATTAATAGTAATTAAGCTACTTTTTTTCTCTGTTTTATACAAACAAACAAACATACCTCACGCCTATATTCCCCGAAGGGGTAGGCAGAGATGCATTTCTGCACCCACATTTCGCCAGGTATGTATCAGTCCCACGTGATAGGGGGCGAGCCTATTGCCGTTTTTCGGGCACATTTCCAGACTCCGTGCTGCTACTGAGAATTTCCTAATGGAAAAACCCAATAACACTTTGCCCGACCCGGGAATCGAACCCAGGACCTCTAGATCGCACGGCACATACTTGTACCACGAGACCACGAGGCAGTCATATCTTATGTGTTGTTAATTAATACTGTAATGCATGTATGTTGTGTAAAACATACTTTAATGTCGATGAATCAACAGGTATTAAAAAACTAATATTATTTATGTTTACACTGTAAGCCAGTGTTAAAATTGTCTATGTGTTCACTGTTCATATAAATAAATAAAAAAAACATAAAATTCTAGATAGCACGGCACATTCTTCACCACGAGAACTTTATACGAATTAATTCCTATACTCGAATACCGAATGATTTATTAAGTACTACGATTTTATCTATAGCATCTATTGTTTTCGTATCGATGAATAACAAAGATACGTATTGCTGGTGATCGAATTTCGAATTCAAATTCGTCATTCCTATTCCGTGGAGTTTAAGACCATTTGATTCAGCATCCAGTTTTTCAACTGCAAAGTTAAGTTTGTCAGTTATTGTTCTCAAATATGACCCGTTAAGTCATCGAATGCCTTTTTGCGGCTTATGATTGGCCTCATTAGCGTTTAGATTAATGATATAAAGTATTGAATATGCGCTGCTTTGAAATATTAATCGACGAGCGTTAAGTGATATTCGTACTGATTGGTATCGCCCGTATTGTTTTCAAATAGAATGTTTCGATCGAAGATTCTAGTCTATTGAAATGCAGGGATGCTATGAAACAGATCGTTTAAATCACTTATGAATGATTAATTGATACCATATTGTACGGGAAATTAATTAATTTCTTTCATTGAGTATAATACTAAAAAAATGTATTTAATCAGAAACAATGAAGCTTAAATCATAGATTAACAATTAGGAGATTTTCGAAAATTTCACCTGTATTTTTAACATTGAACCTTAATGTTTCCGTTAAATTTATCTTATTTTTTACGGACTTCTAAGATTTTCCTAAATGATGAATCCATTAAAAGTTTTGTGAACTCCTCAAAATGGATTAATAGATATTCATTTTAATAGTTCATTTTTATTCACTACATCTTCATCAAACATATTAATGATTTTAATAGTCTTGTCACAACTGAATGAATACATCACGATTCCCAATGGTCTGATGCGGTAAGCTGTGAATCATTGAATCTTTATAAATCGTTCTCCGATCGTACATTCTTTTGGTAAGATTTCGACCTATGCATCGAATAAAGTTATATGTGCTTTTGCACAACTTCTCTTTTTCAGCGATTTAAACTTAATTGGGCACAATATTATCAGTACATTTTTATGTTCTTCAAATAACAACAAAATTTATGATCATTATTACTTTACTAGTGCAATATATAAACAATTTTAACTCTATTATAGACATAAAAAGTACTTTGGTGTTATAGTCATAAGTAACCTTATTAGATGCATAGGTCTATTTGATAGCCGACATGGCGCAGTTGACTGGACACCAGCTAGAAAACAAGACGCTGCAATATTCAAAACCCGACCTTAAAAAACTATATGTACGCTACACATTTATGATGTTATGGCCTGGGTGTTTTTGAGTCCGAAATGTCTCCTTGTTTCTGACAATTCCAATACAAGACTTGAAAGTTGACATGCGTGAAGACGCAGATTAAAGACTATGCATGTCACTGTTAAGTAAACTATAATGACGATTAAATTTTTCATATTTTTAGGGCATATTTGAAGCTCCACTCTATTAACTAACTATACCCTTAGAGTTAATCTCATAACGCTTTATCAGACAAGACAACCTCGAGACTTATTACACAGGCCTCACTAAATAGTAATCGTACGTTACCTTTTAATACCCTTTTTTAATTCGATAAACATCACATAAAATAAATGTATTTATTTAAAATAATTCCTTAACCTTTCCACGCCATTTGCCCTACAATCCATTACATGAAATACGGTGTCCACACACGGATGGACCGATGCAATTTCCTATGCTAGCCAAAGCCTGTTACAAAGTCAATAAAGAGGTGGCTTGAATAACAGCCGGCGGGGAGTTTGAATAGTTTTAAGCTTTGGCAATGGGAATAATTCATTTAGATAGCTAGTCTATTGGTGTATAGTGTGGAAAGTATATAGTTCTAATTGCTTTTAGTTTCTATATAAGCAGTGATGGCCTCGAGGTTTGGGCGCGCGGTCGAGAATCTCGGCGGTCGCGGGTTCGAACCCCAGGCACACACCTCTGACTTTTCGAAGTCATGTGTGTATTCACATTGAATTATCACTTGCTTTAACGGTGAAGGAAAACATCGTGATGAAACCTGCACTCCTAAGAGTTCTTAGGAATTTCTTAGGTGTGTAGTCCGCCAACCCGCACTAGGCCAGCGTGGTGGACTATGGCCTAAACCCTCTCAATGGTAGAGGAGACCCGTGCTCAGCAGTGGGCGTATATGGGTTGATGAAGAAGAAGGTAAGATTGAAGCTAGTTTACAATGCTACTCATCATCATCAGCCTTTATGCGTCCTACTGCTGAGCACTATCATCTACAGTTAAGATGGTTTAGGTTTTATTCCCCCAGCCGACCTAGTGCGGGTGGGCGGACTGCACACTAAGAAATTCCTAAGAATGTTTAGGTGTGTAGGTTTCATCACTGTGTTTTCTTTCACCGTTAAAGAAAGTGATCATTGTGAATATACACATAAGTTCGAAAAGTCAGAGGTGTGTGCCTGGAGTTTGAATCTGCGGCCATTAATACTCTCGACCGCCTAAACCTCGAGGACATCACTGCTTCTCACTTCTCTTCATAACAATTTTTATATAAATACCAGTGTAATAAAAAAAAGCAGTGATGGCCTTGAGGTTTGGGCGCACGGTCGAGAATCTCGACGGTCGTGGGTTCGAACCCCAAGCACACACCTCTTACTTTTCGAAGTTATGTGTGTATTCACATTGAATTATCACTTGCTTTAACGGTGAAGGAAAACATCGTGATAAAACCTGCACACCTAAGAGTTCTTAGAAATTTCTTAGGTGTGTAGTCCGCCAACCCGCACTGGGCCAGCGTGGTGGACTATGGCCTAAACCCTCTCAATGGTAGAGGAGACCCGTGCTCAGCAGTGGGCGTATAGGGGTTGATGAAGAAGTGTAATAAAACCCTTTGTACTTTCTTTTTGTTTAATCTTAAGTTTAATTTAAGTTATATGTGTACAATAAAGTTTTAATAAATAAACAATAGAAGTAGACTATTTCATATCACACGGTACTGCAACTGCACACTAAATTCGACTATGCACGCATAAACTTGACACGGAGCTCAGCGAGTCTCTATGGAATCCTAGTTTCACTTCAAGCCGCAACGAAATTAATCTGAATGAAGATATATAGCAGTTGAAAACAAGCAGTTGTATACTCCTCTCAACGGCAATACGAAACAACATATGGTATAAGGTACTAGATATGTATAAGTTGTTGAAGCTATACATAATTTAACGTATTAAGGGTAAAAAATTATGTGATTTTTATTTTAAAATAGTAGATATAGTGGAGCGCCGTAAGGTTTATACCTCGGAATCCAGGGCCAGTCAATGAATCTTAATATAAACCTTGAAAATATGTTTTTAATAGTATATAGAAAAATGTTAAAAAAAAAATTTTTCGCGCTCTCAATTTTTTTTTATTATTATAAACATTTATTAATTTTTTGGAGTTTTAATTGATTTATGTTAGTGAAAAGTCATATTTTAAAAATAACAACTATTACAAACTTGAAAACTTGATCTTGGATCTTTAGGGACTGCAGGTATACCGATGAATATAAATAAATACACTACTGGAAAAAATTAAAGGATCAAAAAATAAATCCAAATTTTTGGGCCGTAACTTCGAGAAAAATGGTCGTACAGGAAATTTAAAAAAAGAAAATTGTAGCTCCAAGTCTCTAGTTTTTGGATTAACACATTAAAAAATTGTAGCATCAGTGGTTTTTGAGTGATCTTAGGAAAAGCAGCAACAAAACGATTTCAAAATTTTTAATGCTTCTTTTTTTTACATACGGGCGTGGAGAAAAATGTTTTTGCTTAACCCTTATAAAGATCGGATACTTTGTTTATTTAGCTTTAATTTCTATCTTTTAACACCTCGATATGTTTAGTTCTCGCCGAGATATCAGTCTACAAATGGAAAAGGATCCTTTTGTCTTTAATTATCGATATCTCAGCAACAAATAATTGTACACCAAGTTTAAGGTGCGTTTCAAGAATTTGAATAAATATCCTTTAACCACCAGCTATTACTTTTTCGAAAAAACAAGAATTCTTCTTGTTACATGAATTTGAAAATGCATCAAAAAATGAGCTTTAGATGGTGTTTTGGAAAATCGAGCGCTGGATCGAAAATATTGTGAAAACCAATAATGTTAAGTGTGCGTTTTACAGTTCAATATGTCCACAAAAATCCTACAAAGTGCCAAATTAATCCATCCAGCCATTTTTTTGTTTCACTCGATCGAATTTTTGAAAAACAAGGGATCACGTTTTTGCTCTGCAAAGCTCATAATTTAAGAAATGAGAAATATTCTTTTTTAAGAGCTTTTTTCACATTTTGTTGTATAGATTTGTTGTTTTGGGGCAACTTGAGGAAATTCAAGTCACCAACGCCAATATTGCCCTTTGTTGCTATTGCGTGTGATTAAGGAATTTTCGAGCAACAATATTCGCATTGACGAAATATTGAATTAATTGGGCGTTTGTACTAAAACTTAAAAGAGTATTTTTGCAAGTTCAAACATGGCTTGGAATGCGGAATATTGACACCGCAAACAATGACGCAACGACCAGCTCCAGAATCTTTATTAAAAATTTTTTTTTGCTCATGCAAAACAGGATGTGGAGCATCTTGTGGGTGCAGGAAAAGTGGATTAAACTGCACTGCAGCTTGCTTAGAATGCAATAGTGAAAGCTGTGAAATGTACACGATGTAACAATGTGAATAGTTAATGATATTTTTTTTTTGTAACTTATTTTTTACGATAATCTAATAAATTAACATTGAAGTTACTCTGCACATATAATTTATTACAAATAAAACTAAATTTTTCACTATAAAAAAATTTTCTCTCTTCCGTCTCTCATTTTTCAGTGAATTGTTGTTAAAAATTGTTGTAAATCGAGATCGGTCAATTTTTTTTTTTTAACTTTTTTATTTGAGGTTTTAATAATGCAGTCTCATACTTGATATACAGATTCATTGACTGGCCCTGGGTTCCGAGGTTTGACCATTTTTATGTCTTACGGCACTCTACTAATAAGATAACAGGGGTTGAGGATTTAAATCACACTAGATTTGTCTACAAGTAAACGGAGAAGAAAAACATCGAGAGAAAATCTGCACACTTAGAAGTTTCAAAAATTCTTTGGCGTATACAAATCCTCACATTGCACTAGGCTAGCGTTACGGACTAAGGTTTAACCCCTCATTGTTAGAAGAGACTCACACCCAGTAATTAGAGGGATATGGTGATATAGTATGGGATATGGTATAGTCTTCTTCTTCTTCTTCATCAACCCATATACGCCCACTGCTGAGCACGGGTCTCCTCTACCATTGAGAGGGTTAAGGCCATAGTCCGCCACGCTGGCCTAGTGCGGGTTGGTGGACTACACACCTAAGAAATTCCTAAGAACTCTTAGGTGTGCAGGTTGTATCACGATGTTTTCCTTCACCGTTAAAGCAAGTGATAAATCGATGTGAATACACACATAACTTCGAAAAGTCAGAGGTGTGTGCCTGGGGTTCGAACCCGCGACCGCCGAGATTCTCGACCGCGCGCCCAAACCTCGAGGCCATCACTGCTTGGTACTATGGTATAGTAAATGTTATAAAAATTGTAGATGGACGTCCAACACTACTTGTCAGCGGTACTTCCATAGAAGCCCAAACGCTTTACACATTAATTTTTTGATGTCTAGTTTATTCCCGTTTATTGTGAAATCAGTATATTCTCATTCAAACGTCAAATTGATTTTGTTAAATACAGATTTATAGCTTAAAAGTTAATGCTTAAAGGTCTTTAGAATTCTATAGAAGTAAAGCTACTGGTCGGTAAGTAGCCTCCATTTCAGCTTATTAAAATCCAAACTAACTCTTCCCACGGCAAAGATAAACGTAATTACATAAAAGTTTTAATACAAAAACCCAAAACTATTCAAAGCGTAATACTGAACTTTTGGCGAAACAAAGCAAGTTTGCGGTAATCAGGGGCCAGATGGCGTCGGGTGAAAACGGTGGTAATTTGCTAAACGACCACCTTTCACCGTCGGGGACGTGCCGTCGTCACCCCACTTCGTGAATTTAATATTTGATCTTTTAGCTTATTGATTGGTGCAGGACCTCGAGGCTTAGGTTGTCGAGAATCGCGGCGGTTCGAAACCCAGGCATCTGTGACTTTTCGAAGTTAATTAAAATGAATTATCACTGTTTTAAGGGTGAAGGAAAACATCGTGATGGTACCAGCAAACCTAAATGTTCTTAGGAATTTCTTAGGTGTGTAGTCCGGCAACACTACTAGGCCATTACTGAGAGGGTTTAGGCCTTAGTCCACCACGACGGCCTAATATAGGTTAGCATTCGTATCCAATAGCGAGGCCTCGTTTCCTTGCCAGCACATAGTCACATATACCACCATACTGTACAGTGATACTTTCAAAACCCCTACAGAGAAACACAGGAAAAAAAAAAATAGGTATATATATATATTTTAGGTGAGCAGATGTCATCTTGATATTCTTTGTTCCTTCACCGGTAAAGCAACTAATAATTAATTGTGAAGACACACATCACTTCGAAAAGTCATAGTTGTATGCCTGGTATTTTAACCCGCGACCGCCTAAATTCTCAACCACGCTCCTAATACTCAAAGCCATACCTTCTTAGACTGCTTAAAAGACTGCGTTCAAGTCTCTTTAAATCATGAGAGTAAGAATCAAGGAACAGTCGATATACACACATCGACCGCAGGTGTGGCGCTAGCATTACAAATTCCTAGGAATGTAGATAATGTTTCCATTTGGGCACATCGAGCTGTAATTCCACCGTATCCCATTACTATAGCAAAGGCATTTTTGTGGTCGCCGGTTGGTAGCAGAATATGATTTTATCGATGTTCATCAGAATGCGTCTTTGTACTTCAAATGTTGGTTAGTAAGATGACATATTTCATTTCCTTTGTAGTTGAAGCTGATGTGTATAGCTCTGTTGACTATTTAGCGCATAAGGTGCAATGATCATAGTTTTATTAATTGGACTAGGCTTATATTTTGGCTTTGACTTGAGAACCCTCATCAATCTCGTAAATAATTTTACGGACACTATTAGTGTGTGATGGGTGACAAAAACTAAATGATTAATATTTTTAATTGAGACAGACCAGAAACGTGTGGACCTGAAAAAATGAGTATGGAGAACTAATCCTTAGCTATTTTTATTTAAGACCTTAATTCAGGTGATCAAGTGAATCAAGGTGAATCTAGAGAAAAAATGACGGCATAGAAAGCGTCACATCATTTTCCGTCGCGGCATACAATTTCAGTTTACGAACTCAATATTTCCCATAACGCATGATTGTTTGTGAACTCATACATTACCGTATACTCACGAATGATTAATTTGGAAGTCTCGGAATTATAATATGGTGCTCATCCATCAAAGTATTGATCTAAGGACGAGGAAACGCAGGCTTGTACGAACCGATACGAAAGAACATTAATTTCAATTATTTAGACGGTTTTGTTTGTCGGGGCATTATTGAAATTAAAAACAAATTGTGTTGTTATTTGATTGGACTGATGTCATTGTCAGTGTTCGTTAGGTTTGGATAGACATATAATTTTACACCTGTATTTCATTAGATGTTTGGTATTAATTTTAGGGAAAGTGAATATTGATGTAATTAGACATATACTGCGATTAATATTGGCTTGGCCGTTCCTGTAAGAAAATTTACCGCCAAAAAATACGCGGCTTAGGAGTGTGGTACGATGCGAGATGACGTAGGCTCGATACTTTGGTAGGGAAAATTTATTTTGTAGTTTTCAATTTGAAAAACATCAGTAGCAAAGTTAACTTACTTAACTGTCTGCCTTTAATTGCATCAACCTTTTGCAAACCACCATTACCCTTACTTAAAGCCTCAATGAGAATGAATTTCACGCCATTCCTCCAACTGATCTTACGTCACTAAAATCAATAACGCACTTTCGATCGCATTTTTTGTACTATATAGGGTAGTCATCATAATCTCGTTTGCTGTTATAATAATTTCGATTTTCAAGGAAAATTTAAGTTTTATCCTAAGTTTTTAAAGCCATCTGCGAAATTCAGTCCGCTTCCGAGCTATGTTTTATTGAAAGCAAAAGAGACAAAAATAATTAAATCAGATTGGTTTTGTGAAAGAGTATTACATACATGGGGGAGGTGCGCCAACCCCCGTAACTTAAGACCGATTGTCTTAAATTCCACCTAATGAACCCATTTATTCGATAAACGCTGCGTGCACATGATACACACATACAGGAAAAACTGCTATCAAGCTTAATATTTTTTTACAATGTGTCTTCGTTTATACGATCAATCTCCCGAAAATCGAGACGATTGACTGCGGTCAATGTGGTCACGTTGACGATCTTGAGATACACCATCGATTCGTCGTTTCGATCGGTTTGACGCGACGCATCGTACAGAAAACAAAAAAAAGAACAAAAACATTGACATTTTCCCAACAACCACGTACATTTTAGGAAAACAACCAAATTGAAAACTTATTTAAAATAATGTCAATCACGCAATAGACACTTAGCTAATTCTACCGACGTCAAACTATTCGGTACTGATCTGAAATAGACCATCTCAAACAGACATCGTGTGATTATAATTGACAAGTCTACAGATAAGCTACTTTCTGCTGACGAATATTAAATGTGTGTATTATGGTTGGGAGAAAAAAGGTGTTTTTTTCGTCAACCGGCATGTAAGTAAATACTGTAGCTATTACCTGGCTAAGTTTTTGATCACGGTCGTATACATCCTGTATAATTCATTGCAGTTTCAAAAGGGTATATAGGAGGACAGGTTTATTTTTTATGCAGCTTTTAATGCCAATTTCTTTTATATGGCAATTAGCCTATCGATCTATTTGCCATAGGAAAGGTCTATGTCCAGCAATATTCTTGAGAGAGATTGATGATGATAATGAATTTTTTTGGACAAAACTCTATCCCTTGACATAAATATATGTTAACTATCTTTCCAGCTTGTTGGCTGTTCTTCTTACCCATGTGTCCTCCACATCCATATGCCAGTGAAAATCAGTGTTTCGATTGAAGCCCCGGTTTATTTTTATTTCAAAGCCCATTACCCCGCTTCATGAGTCAGCGACTGTAGATGGAAACGGGATTCGGCTGTCACGTATACGATTGAAAATAACTTTATTCGGTGGGATTAAATTCAAATTTAATGCTCGAGGACTGCGGAGCTCGAAGGGCGTTTGAGACATATTGACAGTATGGCTTGGCTAGATTTCGATGTGAGTATTCAGACGCTAAAGGATATTTATTTTAATTGTATTGCTGATCCTTCATGACTTTAAAGAGAAGAGTATTTTAACCCGCACGAGATCAACGTGGTGGATTAAGGCCTGAGCCCTTTCAATGGTAGAAAAGTAGCCTGTGCCCAGCTGTGAGATGTTCATGGGCCGATGATGATGATAATTCTAATGATAACCTCACTTTTGAAAAAAATATGAAAGCACATTCTATTACTAGCGAATAAATATTGTTGAAATATAATGATGATGATG
This sequence comes from Cephonodes hylas, assembly GCA_030295005.1. NCBI lineage: Eukaryota > Metazoa > Arthropoda > Insecta > Lepidoptera > Sphingidae > Cephonodes > Cephonodes hylas. Next base: position 3,843,495 of record AP025386.1, on the reverse strand, counting down.
ATGAGGAAGGTTATTTAATTAGGTTGATCTTTGAGTAGTACGAGGGAAGCAAGTTGGAATTATACTTTCTACATACTTACACCTACGCCTTTCTCCTGCTGGGGTAGGCTGAGAGTTGAGACTATAGAGCGCCGAATGCTGCGGTCTACACACGTCTTTCGCATTCTCAACTGGCATCCTCTTCATACATGCACATCGGTTTCTGTACTTCGGCGCGTTCATTTCTGAGATCCCGAAGACCTCCAAAGTGCAGAGGGAGTACATGGGGTTTTTAGCCGGTAAAAGTCCGGCATACCCTGTTTGCTTCCTGCGAACGGGGATCCAAGAGGATATTCCCCATGTAAACAAAAAAAAAAAAAAAAAAAAAAAGGACTCTATGTTACCCTTTTTTAACAATTCACCAATGAGTTATGTATAGGGTCATCTAGGACGTCCTCTACCGACTTAGTTTCTTCACAATGTTTTCAACTCTCAAACCAACAAATAAAGGACAAACGGGTCTTAGAAAACGCAATTTGTTGAATTCTCTAAAACAGAGGCGCCACCCTATTTAGCTTTAAATATCATACCTTTCCGTTCGCTATCTCGATTTCTCACGCTTGTATTAGTCGTCGTCCCTGACATTAGTATTATAGACTTTAACATAAACTGCGCACCTATAGTTTCTAAGCATATTATGTACACGCTTTTGGTAGTATGAGATTTACTGCTTTTATTTAAATTGCAAATTAGTAAGGTGGGTAAAGTCAAACCTTTGAGGTGAATGTACAATAACTTTGCAAAAAAAGACCTGGTTGTTTATGGTTTTTTAAGGTATAACAATATCTCCAAATGTCAATGTGAGTTGGATGAAATGAATGGCTATCAAGGATGCGATTTTTCTAAAATAATTTATACTCATTACAAAGTATAAGAAAAAAAGATATTAGCTTCCGCTGTGCCAAAATTTATCCAATTCGGTTTAGCAACTATGTTACAAACATTTAAGGACAGCAACTAATTTATTATTCATCTTTAAAATATTAACCGAACCAATAGTTATATGGTTATTTATGTTTCTTGAATGAAGCGAGTAATGTAATTTGTAATTGCGTAAATTATGTGGGAATGTATTTATTATAAACACATTAAATATGAAATAAACACGAATTTTATTGTATCTTTTGTTCCTTGGTTTTGTATAATGCAATGCAACAAGAATATTTAGACAAAAGCAGAGTGTTTAGGCAAGTTTAGTAAAATGACACCTTAATTATTATTTATCTTCATTAAATTATTTCCTTTTTCAATAGATATTTCAACTCTCAAACTAAATGAGCTCTATATTAAAGTTTTGCTAGTACTTCTGATAATTTTTAGGAAGAAATTAGATCAAATAGGTCTAAATAAACTCTTGATGCCTCAAAAATATTCTAAGTGGGTAGTCCCCATTACGGGCTACTAAGCCACACCGTAAATGAAAAAGAATAATTTGACGTGAAGCAAAACTTTATGAAATCAATAATTTTTTACATCTTAAATATTTCTTCCAAACATTGTTATCTGAATACTTGAGAAGGTTATGGGTTATGATAGTTAAAAAATAGTTTATGAAGGTAAAGATTTAGTTTGTCAACTTGATCTGTCCACTGTCACGTACCTATATACCAAAATGAAATCCTACCGCCCATAACCAAAAATCCTAAAGAACAATAAAAGCTAAATACCAAATGAAAGTCTCCAAAAAAAATGGCGGAACGGCAATTTTTTTTGTACCCTAATTACCCGTTCGAAACACGTAGCCACCGCAAAAACGTTTGACCATAACTTTGGCAAGTAACCATTGCGATTTGACGTTTATTAAGGCATTAAGGACGGCGAAACTGCGTATCACAAATACATACGGCCATTTTGTTCACGATGTGAATTCATAAAATGGCGGATTATGGCGGGGACGCGTTGACGGGCCGCCATGTTGGATTTCGTTTTTTATTTTCGCGCGCTAATTTATTCGATTGTTGGTGTAAAGGTGAGTGTGGCGGTTTATACACTGTTTGCTAAAACTGCAGGAAATATTATATTGAATATTTTTTTTTTGGAGCGAATTTAAGTTAAGTTAATTAGAAGAATAGGTACAAGGGTGGTATAATCTGTGTGTTGAGGATGAATATCATACTTATAATATCAAAAATGCTTTTCTTTAGTTTTGGAGAGGAACAAGTTATGGAAGAGTATGAAATTTATTTATATTGTACTTACTGGCTATATGAATCATCATCTGTCTATATACGTCCCACTGCTGGGCACGGGCCTCCTTTACAACTGAGAGGGTTTAGGCGTAAGTCCATCACGCCAGGCTACTGCGGGTTCACTAGAGGAGTGTCCAGCCTGGGAGGTGCAGCGCAGCGCTCTCCGCGCTGTAGTAGGTGGAGACCTCTCACTCCCGGCCGTCGTCATGTCGATGGTCGCGAGTCAGAGGTCGTGGCGAGCGATGCTCTCCTTCTGCGAGCATGTCATGTCGCAGAAGGAGAGTGCGGAGCGGGATCGTGAACGGAACGATCCCGCCCGCCAAAGGCGTCGAAGAAGGAGGCGCCGGGTCTAGATCCGGGCGCCGGTTAGTGGGGGGGTAACTACACCTCCTCAAACCTGAGGAGGCCGAGGCGCTCTCGTCTCGGAGGCGCACTGGGCGACTGCGGAACCATTGTGGGCGTTCCTAGCCCACGTACCGTGGTCGCCCTACTTGGCGCAAAGACGGCAAGTTAAAAAAAAAAAAAAAAAAAAAAAAAAAAAAAAAAAAAAAAAAAAAAAAAAAAAAAAAAGCTACTGCGGGTTGGAGGATAATACAAATGGATTTTAACAACAAAGCCTAGATATATCGATTCTTGGCGACAAAGTCCTTTCTAAGTGAAGGGGCGAATTCTTAGCACCTTGCCTACGGCCTGCTTTGACGCCTTTTGTTTTGACAATATTACCAAACTGTCCGTACTCCAGGGCGGGAGGAAATTATATATTCTATTTGAGTACCTGTACATTTTTTATTAATACTAATATTTACTATAAGAGATTTGTTTACATAAGCGCGTTAATCTTAGGAAAAACGAACCCGATTAATAAGTTCATTGAGTGTAAGATAGCTCTTTTATCGAGGGTGGTTAAGACTCTTAATATCCAACCTATTTCATTGAATACTAAATATTAAAATTGTTATTGATTGAATAGTATTTTACAAAAACAAAAAGCTTATAGCAATTGTTTGCGTAAAAATGTCAAAACTATAAGAAAGAGGACATGTCAACTCTTTAAATAAATAAATAAGGCCTACACTTAGCCCTACAAAACGCACTACTTTTCCTTTTTACTACTTATCTACATTTATAATAGCCATACAAAAGCCAAAGGATTTCCTGAGATCCTATACTATTTAATATTATAAAGCCTTTCAAACTAACAACTTGTACGTAAGTTGAAACTAAACACGAACTAGTAAGGCAAACTTCTGACGTACTAAAATATATTTTGTGTAATATTTTAACGATGAAGGAAAACATCGCGAGCAAATCTGCTTGAACTACGAATGTATGCCATAAACATGCATAAGACTTGTATTCTTGACATAAACATTTGCGTTACAATTTTTATACATAATATTATATTGAGAAGAAGAGAAACAGTGATGGCCTCGAGGTTAAGGCGCGTGGTCGAGAATCTCGGCGGTCGCGGGTTCGAACCCCAGGCACACACCTCTGACTTTTCGAAGTTATGTGTGTATTCAAAATTGAATTATCACTTGCTTTAACGGTGAAGGAAAACATCGTGATGAAACCTGCACACCTAAAAGTTCTTAGGAATTTCTTAGGTGTGTAGTCCGCCAACCCGCACTAGGCCAGCGTGGTGGACTATGGCCTAAACCCTCTCAACAGGAGACCCGTGCTCAGCAGTGGGCGTATATGGGTTGATGAAGAAGAAGAAGAAGAATATTATATTTATATATAAACATGCATAACATGTACATACCATTACCTCGTGTTCTCGATTTCAATTCCCGGGTCGTCAAAAGTTTTATTGGGAAAATCTCATTTGGAAAAATTTGCAAAAAAAAACCCTTTCAATGGTTGTCGCTTCTAGTGGGGCATATATAGGCTGATGATGATCAAGATTTAGTCTAGAAATATGTCCTAAAACTGGGCGTACTCTCTATTACATGACACTGATAACTAGCTAAATGAAGATCTGCCTACCCTTTCAAACTATACAAGCGTGAACTTACGTACACTTGTATGATTTACTGGTCATACCATGAATAAATCAAATTACCACGCTTCTGTACGCCCAAGCACATTTGAAATGGCAACATCTGTGTCAGGTGAATTTATCGTTATGCAGAATCTCTTTGTATGTCTACGGTGCATATCTACGCTTCGATAATATCGTGCCGTCTCAGCGATCTTATTGTGGCCAACGTGAGATCTGTAGATTCAATATAACATCTAAATTTGATTTGATATCCTTGAAATCTTGAAGTATATTTGATATGAGGCCTTTGGTGGGATATAGGAGAGGCCTATGTCCAGCGGAGACAGGAGGTGATGAAATCTACATAAACACTAATAATGATGAACTTTTGGCACTATAAGGTCCAAGTTTTGACGTCGAGAAGGAAGACCAGAGACCCCGAAATAGTGCTCTCAGATTTCCCAGACCTTCCAGAAGGGAAAAGGATTATTAGAAAAGTTGAGGCTGTCGTTTATACTTTAGGCCGTCAATGTTTATAGAATTCATTAAAATACCTCGAATGATAGTATCTAAACTAATATTGAATGAACACAGTCATACTCAGCCCATACACGTCTCACTTCTGGGCACAGGGCCCCTTTAGAACTGAGACAGGTTAGGCTTTGAGACTGAGAGTCGTGTGGCTGGAGTTTGAACCCGCGACCGATGAGGTTCTCAACCGCATGACTACGCCTCAAGGCCACTACTACTTCCACACAACACACAAACACACAATATTTTTATCTAAGTATAAAGTAAGAAATGGTAGTGATGGCCTCGAGGTTTGGGCACGCGGTCGAGAATCTCGGCGGTCGCGGGTTCGAACCCCAGGCACACACCTCTGACTTTTCGAAGTTATGTGTGTATTCACATTGAATTATCACTTGCTTTAACGGTGAAGGAAAACATCGTGATGAAACCTGCACACCTAAAAGTTCTTAGGAATTTCTTAGGTGTGTAGTCCGCCAACCCGCACTAGGCCAGCGTGGTGGACTATGGCCTAAACCCTCTCAATGTTAGAGGAGACCCGTGCTCAGCAGTGGGCGTATATGGGTTGATGAAGGAAGGAAAGTAAGAAATACGTATGTGTGTGACTTGCGTGTACTTATTAAGTAACACTAACTTCTGCATGAGACTGAATAATCTATATTCAAGTAAAAATTTAGTGGGTATGTGAATAGCTCAGAACAGATATAGCTTCAAGGCTGTCTGGATCGTTTTAGACAAAATGGCCCTTATACTAGAAGTTCTTTATATTTGGAATAGGGTATTTTGCTTGTCAAATGAAATAGCTATCATGAAATAACTACATTAATGGATTAAATTTAAAGGATCAAAGCATATAGAGATGGGAATCCTAATTCACTCGAGATTAATTTCATTAGTAAAAATATCGTCAAAGTCAAAGTCAAAATAGTCTTTTCAAATAGACTTTTACAAGTTCTTTTTTCAATCGTCATTTTTGAACAATTGCTGCTTTGAAATCTGTTATCACTGTGGAGAAGAAACGGCAAGAAACTCCTTCAGCAACACGAAATGTCTTGTAGTAACTGTTAAACCGAAATTCAGAGGTTATTTAAATTTCTACGAAGCACCCGATAGTATATTTGTTGAAGTATTGTCATAGGTTTTCGACGAACTATGTTTGTGACTGTTGGATGTATAAACAATGGTTACCCAGTGGCTCCATCTACCGACGACCTTTGTACTAGTGGGTGAGGTCGTTCCCATGCATGTGTCGTAGATCTGTGCCGAGCGGTATTCTCACTTAATCGACGGTTATTAAAACGCTATTAAACTCATAAGATCTACGATTGTTGACTCGTGTGATTTGTTGAGATTTTTCTAGTTGATAATACTGCATGCCCTCGAAGTATAGCCGCTGAAGCATCTCGGCGGTCACGCGTTCAAACCCCAGGCGTATACCTGACCTTTTATGTATGTATCGTATTTTAATAATTAATTTATTTAACTCTTTATTGTCCACATTTAAATTTGAAATGACGCAATCAACGTGTAACGTTTTAGGGCTTCTATTTCTATAGAAGCTTCTTGGTTCTCCAAGGCACCGCCACTGACTACAATTAAATTGAGAAGAGTATGCCATCGAATTGTAATGTATGTAGGTACAGAATGTTTCGAAGAACCCAACAATATTTACGTCGATCCCAATAACGCATGAATTCAGCAAAAATCAATTTGAAACACTTATTCCGGGGCATACTATATCAAATTCCAGTCTCGCTTAGTTCCCAACCGACCTACTTCGGAAGAGCGCTCTGTAAGTGACCTACAATAACTAGTTAAACACCGATCCGGCTTTAATTGTACTGAGTGTTGGAATGCTGAATACTTTTAGATATAGAAATAGCAGCACGGAGTCTGGATACGTCCTGGAAAAAAGGCTCGCCTCCCTCTTACGGGAGGCTGATAAATGCTGGCGAAACGTGGGTGCAGAAATGCATGTCTGGAAAATAGAAGGGGCTTACCTCTCTCAGTTGTAGAGAAAGTTCACAGCAGTGGGACTTAGGTCACCATCAGCATCATCTTTATCATCATCATCATTACCATCACCATAATCAACTCATAAACATCCAGATGTTGGGCACGGACCTCCTCTACAACTGAGAGGGTTATGGTTTTTGTCCACTAAGCCGTCTTATTGCGATTTGAATTGATTTTAACCGCATTCGTCGAGATCCTCAATCGCGTAAACCTCAAGGTCATCGCGACAATCGATCCATAGTATTTTGAATTAATACAAAAAAGCTCTTTGTTTTCTCTTCTTCTCTTTTACAATATTTCTACCTACAATCTTCAGTCTTTAAACATACCTAAACAAATGCGAAACCCCAGTACACTAATTACATTTTTCATTCTCTACGAGACATACAAAGTATCCCATACAAGTCAGTCTATACATAATGCAGCCCCGTAACACGGGCAGGGCAGTAAGGTATTATGTATACCAAGCTCGTAAATTTCCAATGAGATTTTTTATTTCATCCCGTTTGTGAGTCGGATTGTGAACGCAAATGACCTTGGGGCTTAGGGAAGTGTGGCCTTAATTTGAGCAAAAGGGTTTAGCTTTTAGTATCAGGATTTAAGTGAGTTCGTTTGAATATCGACAACGAAAATGGTATCTATTCAGGTTGTATTGTTGGTCATAGATTGCGTCATGGTCTCGTGGTAAAAATAAGTGCTGTGCGACTTAGCGGTCCCGGGTTCAATATTCGGGTCGGGAAAAATGTTTTGGTTTTATTATTTCGGCCATTGGCACAGAGTCTAGAATGGTGCCAAGCATTTTCTAAGACATCAGAAGAAAACACAATTGGCGAAATGTGTGTAGAACAACGCAACTCAGCTTACCCCTTTAAGGAATACAGCCGTGAGTTTATATTTTAAGTTTATATCCTGCATATATCCTTGATGGAATGAAAATACCTATAGAACCAACCCAATCTATAGGAATCTAACCTTACGATTACAGAATCCATGATTGGGTACCTAAAAATAACCTTTCAACCTTGCTCAATATTTAATTTGAATGAGCCTCATCTATTTTATATATCTGTGACTTTCCATCTCTGACTTTATTTTTTTGGGTCCAAAAGATAGGTACATGTAACAAACATAAAGATACAGTGGACGTAAAAAAGTGACCTTATATGTGTCATGAATTATCAATAAAAAACACCAGACACCGATGTATCTTGCCAAAAATCCAACATTTCAAAGTAGAACTAAAAATAAATATTAAATAACATTAGAAAACCTCAGATTTTTCGTAGACCACCTAGGGACTGCCTCTCATATTCGGGGCTTGTAATAAATAATGTAGATTTTTATATAACTACATATAAAATTGTACGTAAGATTTTTGCCTTTTTTGTGGATGTTAGATTAGTAAGAGAGGATATTGCGGACTTTAGGTCATTAGAGCGAGTAATACCAAGGTATTATTTGATCAAATTGCAACATTTTTACCCTTCTGGATAGCTACTACTATATAATATAGTGTATAATTATAGCTTTTTGAACAATTTTTCGCAGCTTACATACCAAATATGTCTAATTTAAGATTGGCACAATTATACTAAATCCTCGACAGTCAATCGCAATTATTCTTCACTATTAGATATGAAATGGGAAATTATGTTGTTTTAAAACCCACGCATTACAAGAACATAATTTTCCATACAATTAGAAAATTCTTAGTAACAGCATGAAGTCAAGACATACGGCCAAAAATAGCAATAAGTTTTCCTCCTTTAATTACCTATGACTTAAAATACACCTATCAGAAAGTGGGTGTAAAAATACACCCTCTACAAAAATGCATCATCTGCAATTATTTGCGTTAGTCTTTGTCATCTATATTTTTTTATAATTCAATCGAGTAACTAGCTTATTTGCATCAGATAGGTATATCGAATTCAGTAGCTCAATTCTAGAAACAACTTTAAAACACCTACTTAAACCCGGTCTGGTCAGAATTTGTCGTCGATAAATTCAATTGGAGAACGACACGAGCTTCTTTTTTCACGTCGAGAACACAGTTTCCTAGTTTAAAACAGTACAATTGTTTGCGAAACACAAACCAACATCTACAATAATGGCTCCAGTACACAGAAGCGATCCAATTGAAAATATTGTCTCTGCCCAACAGCATCCATGTTTTATTCAGCCTTTATCCATGCCTAGAATACTAACTTTGCGTTAAAAAAAATCGCTATTTATATTTCAAACGACATTAAAGCCACATTTAGCATGCAGAAATTGTGGACTTATATTTTATTTTCCTTTGCCTTCTTTTAAATATTATATGCCAAGAATGTAAAGCCTTATAATACTGGCCATAAACGTGCGAATAAAATAACTGCGCACTAAAAACAATTAATAAAACTCACTAACAAGATTACAGCGCGCTGAAATAAATGATTACAAGTAAATTACTCTGTGGTCAGTGTAATAGTCTAGTCAACATGTTCAAAAACGTGTTAAATAGAAATAAAGCTCCTAAAAATATGAGCGATGGCTCATTCGATTCGGAATGACGTCTAGAAAAATGTTTTTGAAGGGTATATTAGCACATAAAAAATTGCAATTGTTATTAACAAAATAAAAAAAATAAAAAAGGTATTTAGTTTTTCGTTAATAACTTTAAAAATAATAATATTTAAGGAATTTCGAAAAAAGATCCTGAAAGAGGAGAAAATTTCCAATAAAAATAAATTAACTTCCGGAACTCTATCTATATTATTTATATTATTTTTTTTATACTGAAAATAGAGCTCCGCGAGGGCGTTACGGCATAGGCGCCGCCTAAAAAGCCGGTATATCACCTAAAACAATTTATTTTTAATATTAAATGACAATTTAAAAATTTGAAAAAATTTTGATGTAATGTAGACACTTGAACGAAAAAAACCTCGGTGATAAAAATTTTTTTTGTCGATTTTTCAAAATGTTACATCATTGTTAATTAACTAATTTTTTTCCAATCTCTGTTTTTATAAATTACGGCATAACATTTCTAATAATTGATCTAAAAATCTTTTCGCTTCGTGGAGCTCTTCAAGTTTATGTACCTTATAAAGTTATGCAAAAAAAATTAATTTAAGTTAATTATTTTGTTAATTATATTTTTTTTAAATGAACTAAAAATGAAATTTCTAAAAAATGTTATTAAAAAAAATTTTTTTTGGTAATGTATTATTATTGCTGTTTTTGCATCTAATATAGGTATTAATTATCATCAGAATTTTTTTTTTACGTCATTTGTTAAGAAATTATTTATAAACAAATAGACTTTTTTGGGACTTAAAAAAAAAATCTTTTTACCATATTATAGCATAGGTGGAATAATGATTTTTTAAAAAAAATTTTTTTCTTAAATATTTTTTTTTATATTTTATAATCGTTTTTTTTATATTTCAATTGTTTAAATAATTAGTTCAGAAATTATATTATTCTTAAAAATAATCACTGACCCTTTTCAATAGAATAACAGAGAAATAATTTTTTTTTTATAAATAAATTAATTGCTTATTAATTTAAAAATTTGTTATAAACAAATAATATTAATCGTTATATTTTTTTTCGAAACTTTCAAATAATTACAAAAACAACCATATATAAAAAAGTTTAGAAAAAAAAATTTGTAATAAAATAAAAAAAAATACAAAAAAAAAATTTTCTTAACTTTTTTTATATATGATTGTTTTTGTAATTTTTTGAAGTTTTCGAAAAAAAATATAACGGTTAATATTATTTATTTATAACAAATTTTTAAATTAATAAGCAATTAATTTATTTATAAAAAAAAATTATTTCTCTGTTATTCTATTGAAAAGGGTCAGTGATTATTTTTAAGAATAATATAATTTCTGAACTAATTATTTAAACAATTGAAATGTAAAAAAAACGATTATAAAATATAAAAAAAAATATTTAAGAAAATTTTTTTTTTAAAAAATCATTTTTCCACCTATGCTATAATATGGTAAAAAGATTTTTTTTTTAAGTCCCAAAATAGTCTATTTGTTTATAAATAATTTCTTAACAAATGACGTAAAAAAAAAAATTCTGATGATAATTAATACCTATATTAGATGCAAAAACAGCAATAATAATACATTACCAAAAAAAAATTTTTTTAATAACATTTTTTAGAAATTTCATTTTTAGTTCATTTAAAAAAAATATAATTAACAAAATAATTAACTTAAATTAATTTTTTTTGCATAACTTTATAAGGTACATAAACTTGAAGAGCTCCACGAAGCGAAAAGATTTTTAGATCAATTATTAAAAATGTTATGCCGTAATTTATAAAAACAGAGATTGGAAAAAAATTAGTTAATTAACAATGATGTAACATTTTGAAAAATCGACAAAAAAAATTTTTATCACCGAGGTTTTTTTCGTTCAAGTGTCTACATTACATCAAAATTTTTTCAAATTTTTAAATTGTCATTTAATATTAAAAATAAATTGTTTTAGGTGATATACCGGCTTTTTAGGCGGCGCCTATGCCGTAACGCCCTCGCGGAGCTCTATTTTCAGTATAAAAAAAATAATATAAATAATATAGATAGAGTTCCGGAAGTTAATTTATTTTTATTGGAAATTTTCTCCTCTTTCAGGATCTTTTTTCGAAATTCCTTAAATATTATTATTTTTAAAGTTATTAACGAAAAACTAAATACCTTTTTTATTTTTTTTATTTTGTTAATAACAATTGCAATTTTTTATGTGCTAATATACCCTTCAAAAACATTTTTCTAGACGTCATTCCGAATCGAATGAGCCATCGCTCATATTTTTAGGAGCTTTATTTCTATTTAACACGTTTTTGAACATGTTGACTAGACTATAAGGGAAAAATTTCAAATTCCGAACGCACACGTTTGATAGTACGCCGCTACTACCTCGTTTTTGAGGCTCTGCAGTGGTGGGGGAAAGAGACGGATGTATACGGATGCCGCTGGGGAGAAAGGGACGCTGATATTATTGCACCGGTAGCGAGGAGTGAAAGAGATCAATAATGAGAGGCACGAGGAGTTGAAAAGGGATTTCAGATTAAGGTCGTTGTCGAGGCAAAGATTATGTTAACGTGGAAATTGCTAGATGTGGTAGTTGGTATTATAAGTTCTTATTGTTAGGTATTATGAAAATGTAATCATATTATATAAATTACGCTTGCATATTTATGTCTTTATAAGCACCAACCATGTAATTATATATGTTTTTTAGACATAAAGCAGGTTATAACTAATTCTCTCAGACATACAAAACGTTCACAGGCTAAATTGTTTTAAAGTAACAATTAGATAAATATTACTAAAAAGTATTTTAATCGCTTAAAAGGTTCTTTCGTGAGGTTGAAGTAATGTCATTGCTTTTTAAACGTGTTGATGTTTAAAATATTTTAAAACATCACAAACGATACCTAGGTTATGTTAAACACATTTTCCTAGTAAATATCGGTAACAGAGACTTCCCTTTATAGGCAGTAATACAATCATTATGGTGAGGTGAGCGAATAACTGTCTGGTCTACATTATTGTTATTCTTTGGCAGCCAGCCTGGCCGGGGCAAGCGGAGCTTACAGACACCCTCAGTTCACCGGCTGGGCGCAAACAGCGACGTCGCGTTGTCCGCAGCCGCCATACCGCTTTATTACGCGGCATTTTGAATTTTCAAATATCGAACGTCAATTGTATGTGTGTGCGTGTGTTTGTGTGCATAAAAACAAAATAATGACATTTGTGCATTCGAAAATTAAACTGTTCGAACGCAACGTGACGATTTAGAATGCGAATGGAATTGTATACGGCCAGTATTTTGTCGTGTAATTTAAATACATTTATTATTTATTATGGGTGCTTTATGTAGTGCGTTTTGACACTGGATTTTGATTGGTGCTGATTACGTTTCGTTTTTGTGATTGGTTGATAATTGAAGGTTAGTGGGTCTTTTTACATGACGCTTTTCCTAATGTTTTTTTTTCTGAAGGAAATAGCAATGATAATATGACCTGCTTTGTATCTATTTTCACAAAGGCTTCCTCTGAATAGTTTATTGCGAAGGATCTAGGGATGATTGTCCCATAAATATTTTATTGCAAATATCCTACCTTCATACCCGCATCAACGATGTTGATACAATTTTTATGTTATGAAATTGAAGGGAGGTATTGGATTACCTTTTCGCAAAGCAAAAGCAATGTTAATTAATATTATATTAACCAATTATATTAATGTTTAGTAATATTTTATTCTTGAAAAGCGCTATAAATCTAGGCTATTTTATTTTTTATATTCGAAACGGCTTGATTTATCCTAATGATTGTTTTTGGATCAAGAACATGACTACAGTACCTACAACAACTAATGTAATTAAGATATGAAAGTATTTATAAAAGATTTAAGCCATTTTTGTTATTTAATAAATGCTCTTATATTATGACCTTTCATACATAACTAATTTTGTGTATAATGTGCTAAGCTACATAATATTATCAATACCAAGAAAAGCAAAAACAAGTAACATCTAGATTTACCAATACAAAGTTAAGTATATTGTTAATCACTTAATTAATAATTAAGTTAGTAATTACTCACTTCCAGCAATATTTATAACATCAATTACGGTGTATACCAATGAATGATAGAAAAAGGAATAGCTCAGTTTCATCAAAAACATTATACACCCATTGTTCTACTACGAAATACAATATAACGAGTTTCCAAAATCTATTACGTGGATGCATATTGGCAGCGAACGACGGTAGAACACAAACTTATGTGTATCTAATTAACATAATCACAACATAGGCGGCTCTGTCAAGACATTGTTCGCAACGTGTAAAGAAATTATCTAGTGTACGTGAGCGTCAGTTCTACCGACGGTGTGGCGACGCCTTTATGTTGCTATTTCATTTTTATATTTCGAATTTAATTCGTACCGAGCGTGTGGCGACACCTTTATGTTTTTATAGCATTTTTATATTTCGAACTTATTTAATAAGTACCAACGGTATGCCGACCCCTTTATGTTTTTATATTTCGAATTTAATTCGTACCGACCGTGTGATGACGTTATGTTGTTATTTCATTTTTAAATTTCGAACTTATTTAATTCGGTACCGACGCGACGGTGGTTCGACAAGATTACATATGTTATTTCATTTTTGTATTTCGAATTTAATTTTAATATTTATGTTTTATCGTAGTAAATGAACAGTAAAAATTAATTTCAACTATTTAAATTATTATTTAATATTGTTTTGTTTTCAAATACATTATTTAATTAAAATGCAATTGTTAAATTACAGACAAATATGATTTTAGTACTACGAGCCTGTTGCACACTTCACGACACTTCTAATGAGTTTTAATATGAATATTTTCAAACAAATTTACTTCTATATTTTAGTAGAATAATATAAGTCTATTTATTTAAAGCCTATGAATTGTGATACCATTGTTTACCGAGACAAATACTCGCATGTATACCTGTTTTGGTGTTAAGATATAGCCTCCTTTGTTACTGGTATTCATGTAACAGGATTAGTATCATAGTATATTTTACAACTGTGTATGTAATACTTGGGTATATTACACACATAGTAAAAATTCCCATTGTGAATTTTTTATTCTATATTATTCTACTGAAGTTTTATAAAGCAAAACTGTATCCTGTTAATATATTCTTCAACATAAAAAAAAATATTACTATTCGTATTACTGGAGAAGTTTCTTGCGGTTTCTTCTTCAAAGCGATAACACGTTCCGAAGCCGCGATAGTTGTCTGACTATTAAAAAGTACTTGTAAAAGTTTAATTGAAAAAAGATAATTTTGACTTTGACTTTGATGGGAGATAAGGGGTGTCGCCACTTGATGCTCTTTTTAAAAGTTTTTGTTATCATTATCAGGTGTTGTGCTGTCTTTTTTCGCTCATAAATGGTTATTATGCAATACGATAGCTTTTGTGGCGTAGTTGGTAAGACGCCAAGCTTTTGAAACGAAATATTGTGTTGTGGCTTCTCATACAAGAATATTTCTTTAAGTCACGTGTACAAGTGGGTAATTTAGTGCATTTGTGAAAGAACAACTAATATTAAGGTGGTTTTTTTTCTTCAAATTTATCTTAGAAGACATGTTAGTAAATTTCAATGGAAGTAACTGTGGAATGTCCAATTTATAATTAATTGTTTTTAAGTGGTCAGGATATTCTCATTACAAACTCAAATTTAATTCAGAAATGTACTTGTATAAAGATAATTTTGACTTTGACTGTCTGATAAAAGGGTTTATTATTTCCAAGATAAAACATCACTGTAAGCAGTGATGGCCTCGAGGCTTAGGCGCGCGGTCGAGAATCTCGGCGGTCGCGGGTTCGAACCCCAGGCACACACCTCTGACTTTTCGAAATTATGTGTGTATTCAAATTGAATTATCACTTGCTTTAACGGTGAAGGAAACATCGTGATGAAACCTACACACCTAAAAGATCTTAGGAATTTCTTAGGTGTGTAGTCCGCCAACCCGCACTAGGCCAGCGTGGCGGACTATGGCCTAAACCCTCTCAATGGTAGAGGAGACCCGTGCTCAGCAGTGGGCGTATACATGGGTTGATGAAGAAGAAGAAGAAGAAGAAAACATCACTCGACAATTATGATGTCTGACAAATGCCATCCATATTGACAGTTACAAAATCCCTAATGCTGTACAAAACAACACGTTCTGAGAACCGCGAACATTTGCGTCATTGAGCCACGCGACAGTCGCACGCGAAGTATAAAAAATACTCGTTTAGTTACGTCACTGAAGCTTACAGGGTAAAATTAGATCGGTGTTTTTTTGGAAAAAGGTAAAGCTTGGCTTCGAAAGCTTATAAAAGCTCCATACATGAGCATAAGTTTCCTTTAAAAGCCCAGTTCGGAATAATAAAAAGATATATTATCTTTATTCAAAAAATATAGCTATTTTATAATATGATATCACACTAAGCAATTATGATCCAGATATTTCAAAATTAACGTGTAAAGCTTTATGGCCTCTGTGAAAGTACCTTCACTACAATTGATATCAATTTTATATCTATACACATAACTTTGGAAAGTCAAAGGTATGCCTGGGAATTGTACATCAATATTTGCGGTCGGACGGCCGCTGGAGCAGACAAGTGTTGGAGTGGAGACCGCGCTTAGGCAGACGTAGTTGGGACGTCCTGTAGCACGATGGTTCGACGACTTGAGAAAGGTGGCGGGAAACGGATGGATGAGGGCTGCTCAAGACCGGGATGGTTGGCGCTTTCTTGGGGAGGCCTACGTTCAGCAGTGGACGGCGATAGGCTGATTGATTGATTTGTCTCGGAGCAGGGTTCGAACCCGTAGCCTCTCGTTTCTCAAGCTTTCTAGTCAACTGCGCCACTGAGCTGTCATATTTTCTTTTCAATCTTATAGTTTTCTCTTCAATAGAACAGTTTGTAACCGCACTACATTTTTAATCAGTGTAAAATAAGTATATTTTAATTAGTTGATAATTATTAAGTGGAACAGTCGGCTTCCACACATGATAATACGGATATTTCGCAATTGGCAGAGATTAAACTTTAATTTGGGACATCATCGGCCCGATAATTAATTTTATTTGCTTAATACAAGAAATTAATGTTTTACATAAAGTATTAAGTGCATGAAAATTTTATTAAAAGGTCAATAAGTAAATACTGTCAAACTTGAATCTTAAAAGGGTAGGTTGAAGTGTATCTCTTCACCCATATTTATAATAGCCATATAGCCATATAACCCATATATATATACGATAACAGAAAATAGGAAAAAGCCGTAATGGCCTCGAGGTTTAAGCATGAGGTAGAAAATCGCGGCGAGGGATCGAACCCCAGGCACACAACCTTGACTCCAAAGCTATGTATGTAGCCACAATTAATTATCATGTACTTTAGCAGTGATGGAAAACACCGTAAAAACTACGCATCTGATTTTTCTTAGGTGTGTTAGTCCAAAAAAGGATACATACGGCACGCATAAAAAACCCCATAATATTTTCAAAATTTTCCTTTTCGCCCAACAATATTACTACAACAAAAATTACACCGATTTACTCAATTTCATTAATGATCGATTTCCGAACGTTCTCAAGTCCTCAACTGCCCTTGGAGCGAAAATAAACAACGGTAGCCTCCACACCTGTTGGTCAATTATACTGGAAAGGGATTCTGACAAAAAAACTCGCTCCCGACGCCATTGTGGTGGTACTACTGGAGCAAGTCGAACGGACGTCACTTTCGTTGTGACTTGAAGTTGACAAGCATTCGTTTTTTTAAAAGATGGCAGTTGGAATATTTTTAAAAATAGAATAGAATAGTTTTGAATGATGAATACTGTAGCTTTAATGCCTTCATATTAATTTGAAGTAGTTGTTGAATGCGATTGATTGTATTTGATATTTTACGGTATTTAGACTGTGATCGAAAACTGAGGCAGGTAATAGCGATAGTGATTACAAACCCCCTGGCATTAAAGAAAATCCCCAAACAAAATAACATTTTTGAGGTTTTCCATACAAACCACATACTTTTAACACCGATGGTTGTATGGAGAGCGTCAAAAATTTTATTTTTTGTCGGGATTTTTAATATCGCCACTGGGTTTGTGATCACCCTCGCTACTACCTGCCTCAGTTTTCGATCACGGTCTAAATACACCTGTATATTCTATTGGATAAAATTGATATAAAAAAAAATGGAATGTTGGCATATTATGTGTTATTCGGCATCTCATATCAGATCAATAAAAACAGTACGAGTAAGAAAAGTGAAGTGACTTATGTAAGGTCATATGTTTATATTAGTGGCCCAAAAGGTTGCATTACGAAATCCCAAATCATTTTATTTAACAAAAGGAATATGACATATAAATGAAAATGTACTGACCCTAAAATAAACAATAATAAAGACATTACACACTAAACGTGTAACGCTTTTGGGCTTCTATAAAAGTACCGCCTCTCGTATATCTTCTTCTTCTTCTTCATCAACCCATATACGCCCACTGCTGAGCACGAGTCTCCTAGAGGAGACTGGTAGACCATTGAGAGGGTTTTAGGCCATAGTCCACCACGCTGGCCTAGTGTGGGTTGGCGGACTACACACCTAAGAAACTCCTAAGAACTTACTTAGGTGTGCAGGTTTTATCACGATGTTTTCCTTCACCGTTAAAGCAAGTGATAATTCAATGTGAATACACACATAACTTCGAAAAGTCATAGGTGTGTGCCTGGGGTTCGAACCCGCGACCGCCGAGATTCTCGACCGCGCGCCTAAACCTCGAGGCCATCACTGCTCTCGTATATATGTAATGTTAATTCTTAGGTTTCACCTAATTCTCAAGGCCGGGCATAATCACACAATACATTATTTTCGCCTCGAAACTTCGTAAAGGTTATGAACTCTGCTTTCAGAACTTGTTGATTATGTTTGATGAAATCTCATAATTTTAAAGGTTATAATACTTTCCGAGGTTCCGAATAATGTAATCGTTACTCATTTTTTACACTTGTATGAAGAACAATTACAAAATATGCTTACAACAGTTTATATTACCAATTATGTAAGAAAGTGCCTGGCATTTGGTTATTGAAGGTTATAGTAAAGTTATATTGGTTAAAGGAATTTTCCTTGCGATATTTTTCTTTAGTCATTAAATTGACATTCGAGTATCGCCCTTGAATTATTTATAACTCAAATAAATAAAAAATAAAAAATATAATTATTATAATTCTTCTTGTATTGTTCCTTATTTTATTTGTGGTCGGCGCCGTAGGATTTTTTGTTTCAAACATCTCTATCAGCATCTTCTCTCACGCACTCTATCCATCTTTCATTTAGTTTTCTTCTGCTTGTCCATCCTCCAATTTTCATACATATTACTTTTCTTCCCCTTCTTATAACGTGCCCATACTACGACCGACGGTTTCCTTTCTACTTGTCCATCACAGGTGCTACTTAAAACTTCTTTTAACGTACCTATGTCATATCTAAACTTAAAATTTCCCCTTATTAGGTATATTCTCAACAAACCTATTAGAACTTTATTTAATCATCTCATATTGCCAAATTTCAACAGCTTCACCCATGAGCCCAAAGCCTCTCTCATCTTTCTTAATGATTTCAAACCAGCAGGGATACAAAATCGGAATATATTTTTCAATGCACAGTAAAGTGATATGTCTAGAACTTGACTCTGCCAAAGTACTGTGGTTACTCACTGCGGTTTCTCAGCACGTAGTCAAACTACTGCAAGCGACATTCCTAGCGCTCATCCGGTACAAGATTAAACTAGTTAATACAAGCCTTACAGAGATATTTGAAGCATGCTTTCCGATCGTCTCGTAAAAATTAACGATATATCGATTATTAATCGATTTAAAAATACGTTATACGTTTCCGGCGAAGTGTCTTGCCAAGACGCATTAAGCTTATCGCACGTTTAATCGATAAACAAGATTCGCCGACATAACTTATCGTGATTGATATTTTTTAAATTTTTATTCCATGTCATGTTGAATTGTTATTTATTTATTAAGTTGCTACAAGTTAATTTATTACCGTTATGGTTGATTATTAAAGTTGATTTTACATTGATTATCCGTTATTGATGAATTTGGTGTCTTCCATAAGTAGTTTTTTTGAAGGATTGACGTTATAATTAACGTATTTGGAGTATATTTCAATGGTTCTGTAATATTATTGAGGACGCTGATTTATATAATATCTCAGTAACCTTAGAAACTAGTGAAGAAAAAATGTTGGTTACCTGTTTACACTTAAATGACTGGACCAATTATTAAGAAAGTGATTTTTAGGCCGCTGCCAAAATATATCAAATAATTTAGTGGTCTCAATGGAATGAATAACTTCATCATCAGCTCATAATATACCTCCCAGTCCCGTCCATGGGGCTCATTCAAAACTGAGACGGTTTAGGCCTTTGTCCACCAATGGTCGCCTAGTGCGGATTGACAGATAAATTTTGGACTTAAGCTACTTTTTATTCAATTATACTTAGAAAATTGGGGAACAACCTCCAGTTCGTACTAAAAGTGAGAACAACACCTATTAAAATGGCATCCAACGAAAAGTGAGTTAGAAGTGAGAACGCGTAGTAACGCCGCTCGCTTCGAAGTCCTTCAAAGGTTGATTTCACTGAATCGGGATCGGTTGCGCCCATCAGTATTTTTTTGTTGGCGTTCTTAAGTTTTTTAATGGTGCCATCCATTCACAAAGTTTGAGTGTTAAGTTGGTGAGTTTTAGTGTTTTTTTCTATTTGGAAAGTGCACTATCATAGTGAGAACTTAGCTCGTAATGCCGCATTAAGTTTTTAGGTTTTTCTTTGTGGGTTTTTTCATTAATTAAACATTCTTCTTTAAGAAACTTTCTTCAGGATATTCGTTTTCCTTTAGATAGCAATCGCAATTTTTATTTATTTAGTCAATTAGTATGGTTACACCGTATTATTATACCTAGAACCATATTATATATGATTGAAGCTCAATCATACAATCTATCCATTTTAAAGTACAAAAACAGTGGTTAAGAACATTAATATTACAATTCTAGTTGAAATATAAAGTCCTTATAAAATATCGAAGATATATCATCATAAGTTCATAAGTCCATATACGTCCCGCTGTTGAACACCGGCCACTTCTACCCCTGGAAGGGCTCAGGCCTTAGTCCATCACTCAGGCCTAATACGAAGATGTCTATTTTAACTAATTTCGAAATCAATTCTAATCCCAATCCTCACAAATTTTGCATTAAAAACGAATGGACTAACATTAACAATGATAATGATATTTTACACCATAAAAATTCAGTTTATTATATATCTTATAAAGCTTTTGCTCGCAACTCCGTCTGCGTGGACTACAGGGTTAGGTTCAGAAAGAAAATAAGTTGTAGCATTTTACTCCGCAGAGCCCCATTTACTTAAATATACAAAAATCATACAAATCGGTCAAATTGTTTCAACGTTAAACCGTAACGCGCCGGTCGACGCCTTGAGTATCATTATTGCGCGCTTGATCATTATTTTGAAACTGCGATATCTTCTAAGATACTCATTGAAATCTAATGATGTAAAGGACAAATTTATTTTGTATTAAATACTTGTAATGAATAACGTATTTATTTGGATAAGGATTAATATAATGTTTGTAAAAACACCTTCACAAATAATGCTTTATTTAAAATAAATTTGGTTATAATAAAAAACGTTATAGTGAGCCAACCTTAAAAGATAGACATATGCTGTCGCGGACTTTTTTTTAGAATTTTCAAAGAGGAACAATTCTGTCACACATTATTTTAGCGAAACTTTAACCGTTTCTGCAGCGTGCGCAGCGGAAGCTCACAAAAAGGAAAAAAGTCCCCAATTTTGAAACATTCTTTGTTGCTGCTCCGCTCCTATTGGTCGTAGCGTGATGATATATAGCCTATAACCTTCCTCGATAAATGTGCTATCTAACAGTGAAAGAATTTTTCAAATCGGACCAGTAGTTCCTGAGATCCTAGCGTTCAAACAAACAAACAAACTCTTCAGCTTTATAATATTAAGTATTAGTATAGATATTATCACATGGTTGGGAAGTCACATTCTGTTTCTATACACAAATTTCAACGAAAATTCACCTCCGTCTTTGCTAGAGGATTTGGAATGATTTTGCGGATCTGAATACAATATCGAAATATGATTCCGAATCAACCTTGTATTACTTTTATCCCCAATAAATGTGTAGAGCTTTTTTCAATCATCTTCGCGATTGCGATAAAGTCACAATACTCTAGTTATTGATGGTATTTCGGAGATTTAGTTTACTCACTGGGTTTTGGGTGACGCATTTTACAAATTTTCCTTATTATCCTAGGTTGATAAACATATCGAGAGGAAGAAATTCAATTTAAAGGAACAGAAACATTTTGACGGCAACTGCAACCTAAAAACCTCTAATTACTTATTTGTGTAGTTCGTAAAATAAATTATCCTCCTAAATATTTTGCCAGTTGTAGAGGAGGTCTATGTTTAGTAGTGAGACGTATACAGGCTGATGATGATCATGAGAAAGCATCTCAGCAGGGCGACAGATATGTATCTAGTGGCATGCCTTGATATTTGATAATCTGTTATAAAGATTTTTTTGTTATAACATTGGCTGAAAGTTTAATACCAGCCTAAGTTTCGCCGAGCCAAACAATGTGAGTATATTGCAAATATTTCAAACCCTTCTATAATCAAGTGCAAACATTCACCTGCTATATCGATTACAATCGATCAATCGCGACTATCGATATCAATCATAACGGTTTCGAAGTGAGCACTTACCATCGATTCGATTATGCTTTTAAAACAATCGCAGGAAAACATTGCCACCATTGTAATCAGTAGAGCGTGACTAAGTATTTATTAACCATTTTATATTACGTTTGAAAACTTTCGTTTGTTTGTTTTTCATCAAATATCATCATCATGATCATCATCATCATCATCCCTTATACGTAGTGTGGGCTGGGGAACTACACACCCAAGTGATTCCTAATAACTTTTAGGTGAGCAGGTTCTATCCATGCTGCTTATGAGGAAAGTTCTAAACAAGAATACTCAAACCGTTTCTTCGAAATTTTAAAGTTATTCTGTATCATGTTCTAGGATCATGTACCGTATACTCAAACTATAAACTAAAGTGGTATTTTATACACTTGTGTACATCTAAAGCCATCTCAGGTTCCAATTGAGCACCAACGCGTAATATTAAGGCTTCAAACAATATCTTATCTCACAAGTCTTCATAACACTTTCTGATATGTGGTTTTTACCTAGATTTTATACCTTACTACATAAGCATAAGGTTGAAATTTGCTTGTTATATACTCTTGTGGTAAACCTACTTGAACACATAATTGATTGTGCTCACGAATATGAAAGGATGATGTGAAGTAATAATTTGTATTGTTTATGTTATCTTCTTTAGTAGAAATATATGTAGAAGTCAGTTATACATGCCCAAGTCAGTTTAGGTGTTAGATTTACCTTTTTAGTGAACATTAAGGTATAATTTTAATGGCAAGTTGACTGAAATTGCATTCTATAGTAACTGTAGGACTAAATTCTGCAATAGATATATTTGAACTAAACCAAGAAAAAGAATATTATAGTATTCTTGTCCTTATACGTGATACGGCTGGACATAGGCCTCCCCTAAAATTAAGAGACTTTGGCATCAGTACAGCACGCTGGCCTAGTGTGGATTGGTAGACTATATCGTTTGGAAATTTATTATAGAGAACTTTCACGTATGCTGGATTTTTCTCGATGTCTTCTTTCACCATTGTAGTGCTTGAAAATTCGCTTTAAGTACACACAAATCTTTAAATTTTCACGGGTAGGTTGGGTGTTTTCATTTATTTTATATTACTTGGGGTTAAAACACAAAATTCCTGGTATTGTCTCACCTTCGCTTACCCTCAAGGCCATCACGACTTCGCTCTAGCTTTCTTCTTTAAATAAAATTGCTGTTATTTAATACAGAAACACCCACACTATTGACCTTTCTCACCATAACCTTATCTACGCCAATCCCACGCTTTTATTTACGTGTGATTGTATATTCATAATTATTACATTTTTATCAAACAAACTCAATTTATGGAGGGAAATAAGCGCAAGTGGAATTTGTTCGCAGAAGGCGTTATCAATGCTCGTATCGTGTGACGGTGTCTTGTAACGCCGTGTTTTGTTTCTATTTAATATTCTGTAATGTGTTTTGAAGTGTCAGTGTTCTGGTCAGGTTTTGATGTTTTATTTAATAGAATTTATTGTAATGTGTATGCAGTATTCTTTTTACTGTTGAGAATAATAATATGAATTATTCTTTTTGGGCTTGAAAATGATAGCATGAAACCCCTAAAAACCCTTAATTGAATAAAAAAATATTAAGTTGGTACTTGTTGTAACTCAAGATGTTCATATCCATTCATAGTATCGAATGCCTCGTAAATTAAATCATTGCATTATTTATATCATCGTAGGGATATGCATATTGAAATTCAGCACCCATGGTTCTTTGGTCGACTGCGAAGATTTATAATAGGAACATACAGGTAAATATTTTTCCTACACTATTCCAGACTAAGCTCTTGCAGCGTATTGTCTAATAGGAGAAAGCGCAACAACTCTTTGACCGATCAGTAAGTCAAACCAGGGAGATAACTTTAAGATTCTACAACAAACCATAATCGCTACGATAGCAATCTTAGATGACCTCAAGAACTGAACCCAAGATACGTGCTAATGGTTCGACAGTAAATGGCAATGGGGACTGTCTCAACCGTTACACTCGTCACGTTGTAGGAATCCCGTCCGCCCACTCAGATCAGCGAACGATGGGAAACTGTGGGCATTACTTCTATGCCTGAGAAGTATGACAAGTTTTTTTTTTATTAAACTATCATATAGGTCTTACTCCTCACTTGATACTCACTTGATAGTCTTGTTTTGTCAAAAACTACGAGAGATTTAACAGTCATATAAATCTAACCCTATAGTAATATAATAGCCTTGGGTCGTTGGTATTAGAAACTACGAGAGATTTTACAGACTTGCAAAGAGGACCTGAAAGAAATATTTGTAGATCAAACAAAATTGGTCTCGGTATGATGATCGAAACCACGGCCTCACATTACGCAAGCTGGTGTTTAGTCGGTTACGCCATGGGGCTGTCAAGTTATGGGTAATCAACTTTCAGCATTCAATTATGCTATGATTATACAAGCATAGAACTTCATACTAAAATTTGGTTTTTCTGTTTGTCCTGTAGCATTAGCGCGGGCGTTATAAATGATTCCAGTTTAGATTCAGGCTAGAAATATGTGTAAGGATTTTCGGTAAGGAAATTCTTGGAAGATCCTGATTATTAGTATCGTCATCAGCCCATGTACACACGTCCCACCGCAACGGGTCTCCTCTACCATGGAAAGAGCAAATATGTGATTTTTGTTTCGCCTGCCAAGAAGACTTGTAATTCTTGATAAGCGTGAGACAGTATCTATTTCTTATTTTAGAATTTCTATATTCTTGTTATATATATTTCTGTTGGGTTTTTATTGTTTACAGTTTGGGAGATTAAACTAAATATTATTCCCAAAACTTCGTTTAGTCTAAAAACTAAAGCAGAACCTTCGTTATGAAATTGCTTAATATATTCAATGTGCGAAGTTACAGTAACATTTACAAACGAAAACTTTAATTGAACAACCTTGTACTCCGTAATTCTGTACAAGAATTTAATAATTCCATATTTTATCTCTCATGAATTGTCGAAAATGTTTTAAATTTTCATCGTTACGTTTTAAAACTTCAAGACTTTACAATTGCTTTAAATTTTACTGTAATTTAAAAACATCAATATTAATACCTTATGTAGCATTAATAAAATTAATATTACTTTAACAGAATGATGAAAAGGTCGGAAAAGGGCTTCTAAGAAGCACTTATTCAAATCAAGTAAATGGCCTTCCATAAAAAGAACATGTCAGTGCCCTTCTTCGAAGGAAATGTATGAAAGACATGTGAATGAAGGGCGAGACCAATCTGTCAAAATATTTCGTTGGAAGGATAAAATAAAATGTCTTATGGGATACAAGTTGCTATAATTGTGTCTTAAATAAGTTATATCTTGCTATTCTTTGCTTTTAAGACACCAGAATGAATACCACATATTATAACGTGCTACTTGAATCATTTAAAAAAAAATACCAGATAGTCAATCATACATAAAATAATACGCAGTCAGTGCTGTATTACGCGAAGGATCAGGCAAAGGTGCATTTTGAAACTCACATTTTGCCTATTGTATTTTAGCCTACAGGCTAACTGCATTAGTAGGTTACAACCTACTAATTTCCAGACAGCAATAGTTATTGCGAATTCCTATATATAAAAAAAATATCACACAGTGCCCAATTCAAGAACCGAACCCAAGACGTTATCACTTATGCCACAAGAGGCAGTCAGTAGGTAAAAATTATAAAAACCTTCAAGTTATTGCGTGACACTATCCATCAAATATTTAGTCATCACTTCATATTTCTTTATATACGAGTGAAAGTCACAATCAATCGGCATAGAGCGCTACCGGTACCGCTGACGATTTGCGGTCAACCCCAATTTGGTAATTGCAAACGCTTGGTAGATAATAAATCATTCTTTCTAACGAGGCGCTTCAAAAGTAGGTCTAATATATTTATTTGGCTTCGGAATTTTGCGCCTGTCATTTGTCCCTGATGATGGCACGCCTCCTTTTACGTAGGAGTGATTTATACTTTGAAAATTTGGGTGCAGCAGTGCACCTCTGGCTACCCCTTTGGGGAATACAGGCTTGAGGTTAGGTATGTATGTAAAATATTGTTAGTAAGGGTGTTCTGAATAGAGGCAACTTTCACCGTATCTTTGAAAAAAATACCTTTAAGGTTTTTATAACGGGCATTTTCAATGGTAAAAAATTAATTACTGAAGGCTTCATAATGCAGTTAGTTAGACAGCATCTGACAGTCTGTGTTATGAAAAGCCAAAGGTTTGATTGTGTGTTGTTAGTGTAATCCTTCTTCATCAACCCATATACGCCCACTGCTGAGCACGGGTCTCCTCTACCATTGAGAGGGTTTAGGCCATAGTCTACCACGCTGGTCTAGTGCGGGTTGGCGGACTACACACCCAAGAAATTCCTAAGAACTCTTAGGTGTGCAGGTATCATCACGATGTTTTCCTTCACCGTTAAAGCAAGTGATAATTCAATGTGAATACACACATGACTTCGAAAAGTCAGAGGTGTGTGCCTGGGGTTCGAACCCGCGACCGTCGAGATTCTCGACCGCGCGCCCAAACCTCGAGGCCATCACTGCTTCACAAATGTGTGTGTGTAATCCACAAATGTATTTTTTTACCATTACATGATCGTCTATGAAAATACACATACTTTCAAAACTGATACAGGCTCAATCAAACCAGCTACCTCCAAAAATATCTCAAAATCCTCAAAACTACCTCGTAGGTCACGTAAAACTAACAAAATAAATAAATAATGTTCCGTTGAATTTATCTCACATCCAAAACCTTTTATTTCATACACCTTTGAAATTCTTTGTACCTAAATAAATCAAATGTGAAAGAATGATGGACAAAAACTTGGCTATTTTTTTGACTTATGTAGATTTCGCCTATGATGTCAGCATCCCGCGAGAGTACTGGGAAAATACCAACTTTCAGTCGCGAAGTCTGTATCACCTAAGTTATTGTCTTTAACTATCAACACAGTTAGTTCTGTTGTGTCTTCGGAAATTTAGTTAGAAGAGAATGTATGGATACGTGGTTTTGGGTTACTACGGTCGCGGGTTCATACCCCAGGCACGCATCTCTGACATTTTGTAGTTATGTGGGTATTCATATTTTAATTATCAAATAACGGAGAAGGAAAACATCGAAAGGAATTCTAATATTTTTAGGGAAAAGAAGCAACCTGATGTTAAATGCACAACACCTACCATAAAACCTACAGTGCCAGAGGAATCATCAGTCCATTGCCTGCCTTCAAAGAAAAAGTATACACTCATTTTACGAAGCTATTTTTAACCACCTTTAATTACACCTTATGGTGCTATAAAGGAAATCGGCATTGTTGGATATTTCTTTCAAATAGTTCCAAATTTAGTTCCGTTTCTGACAGTGTTGAGAATATTTTAATAAGAATTTCTCAGTATCGGCTGAGAGCCTAGAAATATGCCCTACAAAAGCAATAAGCCTCCCTCATATTTCATTGGTTCCACACAACTATCTACGAAACGAAGGATGCAAACAAGACGGTATGTATGATAACAATTAAATTGTTGCAATATCTGAATTGTGATATCTTCAGTAATTGCTTTGTTTGGCATTGTTATTGATCTTCACAAAGGACGTACCAATCCCAGGAACGTTTTGTCATAAGCCCATCTGTGTATCAAGGACATTCTCGAATCATTGATTCGCAGAAATAGAAGGTAGAATTGGGTCACAAAGACTATGGATATCTATCAATATAGAATCTGAAAAATGAACCTATAGAGATTTGGATCCTATTAAGCTTCGAATTTTCGCTTCACAATTGATTTAGGCATAAGGATGCAACTATTCTAGTACGGATTGGTGGACCACATAAACAAATTAATACCATGTGATGAATTCTTAAGTAAGGGTTATTTCACAATATTTTACGACATCATAAAATAAAAAAAATATCTTACAATGACTTTTTCCATCGCTTTAATCATTTAAATTCACATTCAGTGCCGTGGTGCAGTTAGATAGATACCAGCTTGAGAAGCGAGAGACAAATTCTTGTATGATTGTGGATCGAAAAGCCTCTTGTAATTCTGCTATCACACAGGACTTGCGTCCTAGTGTGGGGGTAGAATCCAGAGAGTATTCGACTCTTGAGGGAATTCTTAGGTATGCACCATGCAGGTTATAACACGATGATTAACGTCATAAATTTAAAATAAAATCTTACAATATTTGTTTTCATCGCTTTAATAAAATGTATTTTTAATATGTTTAATAAAAATAATCTAACAAGAATTACACCAGACTTCAGTACCAAGACTAGCCTAGGTTTTAATGCTTTCGCAATTGTATTAAAACCATTTATTTAAGCCGATAAGGGCTCATGGTTGTATGCACACAATAGTGCTAAAGCTTCCCTGGTATTGTGTTGACATCGTAATCTAGCTAAGGTTTATGGCTAGAGCTAAAACAGCGTAGTATTTATAGCGTATTTACTTTGATTTAAATGTAGTTGCGTTGTTGATAACATAATAGTTTTATACTTAACCTCACGTCTGTATTCTCCGAAGTAGGCACATGTGCATTTCTGCACCGACATTTTGTTGGGTATGTATCAGTCCTACGTATTAGTGATCGAACCTATGGCAGTTTTCGGGCAAACGATGTGCTGCTATTGGAATTTTACAATGGAAAATCCACTAAGACTTTGATCAACCCAGGATTTTTAAAGCGCATAGTATATATAATATGTAGTATCTACTTGTGCCGTGAAGCAACTAAGAAGACAAAATTTTACATATATTTTTACAAATCATCAGGATTAATGTTGTCACTATGTAATGCCGTTTTAAACATCGAACTTAAAAGATTGCCTACGTTAATTTTAAGGTGAACAATGTAATAAAAACATTTGAATTCTATATAAATCTTAGATATTTTTTATCACAAATACAATAGGCAAAAACACTTAAAACATAATCTTTTATTTACGAACGTAGTTTAAAGCACTTTTATTGCAATTTTATGTAATCCGCCTATATATAAGAGAAAATTGTCTATAAAAATAATTTATTGACTCCAGTGCCATCTTGTAGCGACCATTCCTCAACAATAATGTCTCACAATACTATTGATTGAAATGGAGAGATACTACAAAACTCTTTGTTCAATTCAATTTATCGTATATTTATGATAATTTTTAGGCAGTTAGGCATAAATTTTAAAAGATTTTCTTGATAAAATTCATGTCTAATCTTATAGGTAAAGCTAAAAATATTCACAATGAATTATCAATTGCTTTAACGGTGAAGGAAAACATCGCGATGAAATCTGCACACCTAAAAGCTCTTAGGATTTTTTAAGGTGTGTAGTCCGCTAACCCGTACTAGGGCAGCGTGCGGACTAAGGCCTAAAGACTCTCGATGGTAGAGGAGGCCCGTGCCCAGCAGTGGGACGTATATGGGCTGATGATGAAAGCTAGAAATATTAGAATAGATATATTGATGATGAAGTATGATTCCTATAAAATAAATAAATACATCCAACACTTTAATACAAAATCCTGACCTCACACTAGGCTACACGTCTTATGTCGTGAGTATCAGAAACTACGAGAGACTTTTTGCCCTGAATGTTTTCCCAGACCACAGACAAAAAGTTTGTGGACCACACCCACTGCCACTATGCGGGAATCGAACCAGCATCGAATCTACGGTTGTCTACTGACCCCGAAATAAATTCTACCAATCTCTTTTTTGACAGCAATCTGTATACCGCTACGGATATTGTAGCACAATACTGAGATAAAAGGATGATTAAATAATACAAATCAACGCTAATCTTAAATTTATTAAATAAAATCTTCAAAAAAATATCATTAGAACCATCTTAATATAATGACGTTTATTGATCGAGACAACGGTTCACCCACGCGAATTTTTGTACGGGCGCTCATACTTATTTTGTTTGGTAAAAAATTTGGTAATTGTTTGATGAGGTTCGTTAGTGAGTTGTGATTCGGAGAACTACATACAGTGATACACCCACGCATTGCTAACATAATAGATATAAAATGGTGCGCAAGCTGATTGCATGATGTTAGGCATATGGATTTCGCCACGATGTTTTCTTATTCCTTCTTATTTCTTTAGATTTTATTGTAGACATTGAGAATATAAACAATACAAGAACACATCGTTTAAAATAGTACTATTGGCAGTCTTAACGCTGAACTGAATCTTTAAGAGACAACTATAGGATGGAAATAATGATAGATATAGGGTAGTCAGTGTGCATCCTTGAAAATCTTAGTTTCAGCAAGGAGTCCAGATTGAGGCTTAATATTAGACACCAGGCTGAAGTAAATGGCTAGACATATAATACATATCTTTACCCTTAGGATTTTAGAACCTCGCTCACCTAACACTGACGGACAAATTTCAATGTTTACGGTTTCAAAGTTGAATCTATTGTCCAAGTTGGCAACAAAAGCCCGACGCGGTTTAACGACAGCTATTGTGTTTTCTAAAATATTTATTCTCAACTTCTACTAAAATTCGCCACGATACAAAAAGGCGAAGGTGTATTTTTGCAGAACAATACGTCACAATACAAGAATACGGCGCGGCGACAAAAACTCGCTAATTTCTCACTTATACTTTCATCGCAGTAAAGATGGAGTTTTTGAGAGAAACAACGTTTCTCGCGGCAGAGGGTGTGATGGAAATTTACCAGACTTTTTTAAATTATTGCGACTGTGGAGTCAACGATTGCTGAATAAGAAGTAGGACCCAGCTGCCGATTGTAATGCCCCATATAATAAGAGGACAACATATTACCATTTTCTGGGCCATTTTTAGAATCAGTGATGATACTGCGAATTTCTCAATGGATAGAGTCAACAAGGCACTTTGTGGCTTAAAATTCGAATTAGGGTATTTTAGACCATTTGAGAGCCTTGTAACGTGACACGATGAAGCAGTCTATGTATTTTTTATAACTAAATAACTAAATAAATAAATAAATACTAGGTAAGTATTGTAAAATTAATAAGACATTTAAATTTAATATTTACCGTCCAGCTTTTGAAACAAAAGATCGAGGTATCTTCGCACCGCGAATATCAATTAGTTCTCCACAAACATTCAGTTTGAAAGCTGCTCTTAATATCCGATACCCACAGTATTATATTTTTATTGTTGGAAGGACAATGTATATAATTGTTGGAGATATTTATTACAATTTATTAAACACGAAGCGATTGTATTCTCCAAAGAGGGAAACCATCAAGTCAAATAATAAATCAAATATTTTAGCCAGCAGACCAGCGACTATTGTCTGTCTACCCTCTGTTGTATCAGAATTTATCTCCGCAATCTACGCGGGAAATTTATCTTTTAAATAAATCTTTATTCAGGAAAAGCTCGTAAACTTTCCAAGGAGTTGATTTACCGTGAAATTGGGAATATCGATAAATTTAAACAAGTAATCCGTTGTTAAGTTTGAAGGGAGCGAAAGATTCCCTGTTATCTGGTTTATGAATTTTGGCGTCGTGTACATTATTATGCTTGTAGGCATCCGTAAAATAATTGGTAAAATACTGGCTTTGATTTTCTGTGATGAGATAAATATCAACATCACCATTAACATTCCCAACTAGCAAAATACGCCAGTTAGTTGTTTAGTAGACGCCCAAGCTAGGTTGGGTATTTCTAATAAAACTAATATCTCTTCCAAAATAGAAGAACAAAACTTATAAAAGGTAACAAATCGAAGTGGGATTACTATTAACTAAGCAGCATTTTTTGCTAGACAGAGATCGTTCCAAAGATTCCTAAAGCTACATCTATGATTACTATAGATTTTTGCCTGTTCGTATCTCGTAGACCATTTCAGCATGCTTATCCAATATTTGGTTCAATGACAGACGAGGTATTGACATCTCTCGTAACTTAATTCGTAAATTTAACAGCACCACATTTAGTATCAGATTCCTCTGCCGTAACAGTAATCCAAATATTTCTTTGTCCTCCATGTCATTTTTATTTTTCCTATACATGAACGTACCAAAATCCAATCATATTAATTCTCAGAATATATCCACATTTCATCCATTTAGTTATTGGTGAAGTTTTATTTTCGTCTGTCCTACATTTTTAATAAAACGTGGATTCGGGAAAATTTCGCCGTGTGTTTTATATTCGGTATTTTACTAGAAATATGTAGTCTACTGTACAAATGGCTTTGCGGTCGGCGATCTCAGTGGTCGTGGATTTAAACCCCAGGCATAAATTATCACCTTGAATTATCACTTGCTTTAACGGTGAAGGAAAACATCTTGATGAAATCTGTACACCTAAAAGTTCTTAGGGATTTTTTAGGAGTGTAGTCCGCCAACCCGCACTAGGCCAGCGTGGTGGACTAAAACCTAAACCCTCTCAATGTTAGAGAAGGCCCGTGCCTAGCAGCGGGATGATGATGGGTGTTACTCGAATTTTGGTCACTGCTGGACTTATTTCATTTGCATTTCCCCTCCATTCCATTGGATTATTCGTTATGTTACCATTGCCAATTGACTCAATTACGTGTTAAAATTCTGCATCGAGCGTGTGACGGCTGTCATCCAAGTCGGTCGAACAGTCGAGTAAACACTATTGTGGCCCATATTGTCGCAATTAGCGCTGGTCAATATTCATTGTTATGGAATTACCGCTTATTGAGATGAACGTAAATATTATGAGACTGTGAAGTTGTTTGACGAATTGGGTATGGTGTTGTTCTAGAGATGACTATATATATACATAAACTCACGCTCGTATTCATTTGAGGGGCAGGCAGAGGTGGCTTTCTGCACCCACATTTCGCCCGTGAAACGTATATAAAGAACCTCTCCTCAGTATTCCCCCAAAGCGGAAGGGAAATATACATAATAGGGGGCGAGCAGCGTTTTCCTTGACAATGTGCTATTGAGATTTTTTTTTTTAACTCATCAACAATTTCCCGGCCCAGGAGTCAAACCCGGAATTTTTCGACCGTCAGTACATATTTCAACCGCAGGACCACGACGCAGTCTACACCCATGGGAATTCACTACATTTCAACTGTTGATATCCAAGTTAATCCCTCCGAAAATGTATGTATTTAGTAAAATTCTGGAGCGAACGTTTGATTGGATAAATGTTAATATAAAAAAAGTACTAGAATAATTTCCTAAGAATAGAAATCTACATAGCGCCCTCTCATTCCAAAACCAGACTTCTAACCATCAGCTCCACGGAAGCCGTTAATTTAGAAAAACTTCTCACAAGTATCAATTTTGTAACGGTCTCAGAAAACTGCTGAAGGCTCGTACAAGTTATGTTTAAGCCATCGGCTCCTTCCGCGTGGCTTTATTGGTAATTATAATGTAAACGAAGCATTGGATTATAAACAGGTATCCTTAATCACGGGTAGCGATGAAAGGAAAATGATACAGTATTGTAATTAGGAAGATCGATTAAATTTTGCTTAGGAAAATATTGGTATTGATGAAGTTTAATTAAGTTAGCGTTGAGTTATTTAAAATTGAGTTGTAGAGATCCATTTATACAAACTTTTTTCTTTAGTAGATTTTTTTAGTCCTACGTAGAAATTCCGTTTATGTTGGAATTTATGAAAATAGAGATTAAGATAACAGTAACAAATATTTCATTGATTTCATTCCTCAAATTATTCTCAATTTTTTCCACTCACGACCACGAGATAATCTTATCGTTATTATTAAAGAAAATTCCCCAAAAACCGTCCATTCCGAAACAGATAGTTGCAGAAATGTTTCGACAGTTATTGCTCGTTCCAATGAGTTATTGCGAAATGGTACTTTTCAAGTGCAATATATAAAATATGGGAATTATTTATGAAGTTGCTCTTGTGTTGTATCGATTTTTGAGTTATGGTCGGGCGTTTGGTAATATTGGATATAGATGTAACGCAGAGCTGGGCTTTGAATGGCGCGATGGCTATATAAAGATGTGTGTGTGTATAAAGATTACGAGTCGCGTTGTTTGTCCGCGATGAACTTGAAAACTATTGAACTGATTTTGATTAAATTTTGCTATATTTATCTGATTTTGCACTGGGTGGAGTTTGATTCAACTTGATAGTTAAGATGGTTTACATCTCAATCTGTAGATTAACAATAATAGTAATACTGTATAGTACTTAGGTTTAATCTTAACAAATAGCGGTAGCAACAATTATTGTCTCGTTCAAAAAGTGTCTGTCGAAGTAGTTAACTTTAAAAAGACGGTTTACCCCTTCGAACGAAGACAACAACAACATGGAAAAAATATGCTTCCTAAACATAATTAATAGTCTTCTCAAAAAACGATCATGTAATTTCATGTTATTTTTGGGAAATATATCGAACAATCCAAGTTAATGCCACTTTAATAAATAATGAGCATAAAGATAAAAGAGATAATACTAAAGAATAACTTGAGACATTATTGTCTCCATTCACACAAATACTGCCATAAAGATCTATGTACATCATGAAGCCGAGAAAAATATGCGCAAAAAAGTACAATTAAGCCAACCCTTTCAATAGTCCCGTGCGATATATTTTTAAACCGGGAAATGTAATATTTTATCAATTCCATTCCACAACGGAGTCGTGAATTTTAAAGCTAGCTTTAAAAACGCTACCAAGCGTCGTTTTGTTATTAAAACTACAGCAAAAATAGAATGAAATGTTCAATTAAAATTATGAAATGTAGATATAAAACACGCCTGAAGCAGTGGCAAGGGTGAATTTACGTTATTTTTATATACCTAATTGAAAAATGTTGGACATTTTTTGCGTTCGCCGTTTTTCTGTGTGATTATAGTGAATTCTGCGAAAAATTTATTCGCTAAGTTAGAACCCAGCTGCGGTTCGTGATAATATAATTTTGTTAAAAGTGGAGTATGACCGACTTTAGCGGCCAATATTTGCACCGAATTATATCAATATTGGTGCATATATTGAAGCGTGAATTAGTAAAAAATAACTGTATCTTTATATTAACATTTTGTTTATAAAAAAATGAATATTAAGTTGAAGATAAAAAATATCTAGCTAGGAAATGCGTCACAATAATATTTGCTGTGTCTAACAATACAAACGAATTAACTTATCTGTTTATAATAGAACTGATGCCCTCAAAATTCAGCTGCGCAGTCGAATGAAAAACCCAGTTTGGGTTCAAACCCACACCCAACCTAATCTCACACATAACGTAGAAAAGTCGAAAATGAGTTCTTGGGGTTAAGCAATAACTGCTTCGAATACTAATGCAACTAAGAATAAATATAACTCGCAAAATTTCATCATGTTTAACCTCCCTTACCATTGAGCTCCTAAAAAATTACCAATTCCCTCATAAGTCATTAGCCAGTGGGCGTACGGCACATACTTAATCAACTCTGTACGTATTGTCACCCGGTGGACCGGAAAAACACGCCTGGATAATATTTCACATAACCATTGAGTGGGTGAAATTGCGCGAAAAATGCCATGACAAAGGGTTGTTATGTGGGAACTGTTGCTTTGCTACGTAATTGGGTAGTTGAATTCGCAAGCTATTTACTTTGGGTAGATGAAGGGTAGGTAGGGGTGTTGTGTCGGCAGCGTGGTCTTTAGTTTGGGTAGCTGATGGATTGGTAGGGGTGTTGTGTCGGCAGCGTGGTCTTTAGTTTGGGTAGCTGATGGATAGGTTGGGGTGTTGTGTCGGCAGCGTGGTCTTTAGTTTGGGTAGGTGATGGATAGGTAGGGGTGTTGTGTCGGCAGCGTGGTCTTTAGTTTGGGTAGCTGTAGATAGGTAGGGGTGTTGTGTTGGCAGCGTGGTCTTTAGTTTGGGTAGCTGATGGATAGGTAGGGGTGTTGTGTCGGCAGCGTGGTCTTTAGTTTGGGTAGCTGATGGATAGGTAGGGGTGTTGTGTCGGCAGCGTGGTCTTTAGTTTGGGTAGGTGATGGATAGGTAGGGGTGTTGTGTCGGCAGCGTGGTCTTTAGTTTGGGTAGCTGTAGATAGGTAGGGGTGTTGTGTTGGCAGCGTGGTCTTTAGTTTGGGTAGCTGATGGATAGGTAGGGGTGTTGTGTCGGCAGCGTGGTCTTTAGTTTGGGTAGCCGATAGGTAGGTAGAGGTTTTTGTGTCGATATTTCGCTAGATATGAATTTTTTCGTAACGGAGAGCCTATTATTGTATAATCAATTTTGCTTATGAAAATTCAAAGTAATAATAAAAGCCGTTAAATTTTGTATGTAACATCGTTTTCAAATGGTTATTAAATCGTCAATACACACTTTGGAAAGTGAAAGATCGATGTGATTGCCGTATTTATGACACACGGTTCGAAGAATGATGAATTAAAAAAAAAAGCGTTTCTATTCTTGAGAAACTCTTCAGTAAGTTGACGGCAATAATCTCTCTTTATATTATGAAGATTTATAAGTATTTTAAGCGATTAAATATTTCTGCTTATTCATAAGCGTAAACATATGTAGTAAAATAAAATATTTTTTTAAATAAATGATGATTGGTTTCAATTAGATATTTACAATCGACCATTGGCCCAACTGCATAAACAATGCTTTATAGGTCATTAATATTATTAAATCCATTAATATTAATGTCTCATGATTCACAAATTAAATTTGAAAACGTAGATTATTGTTGTATTCAAATGATCAGCCCACGCGAATATAGACGCTCTAATTTAGTCCAATCAGTTGCATTGTTTAAATTTTTTTATTGTTATTTTATGGACGTTAAATATATTTGCGTAATTTATTGTTATATAGCAATGCCATACAGAAAACTTTAACGACTTCAAAATAAAATCTTTTCTCGATTTTATCACATTTTGATTGTTATTTATCGTACCTTG
Organism: Cephonodes hylas; assembly: GCA_030295005.1. Lineage (NCBI taxonomy): Eukaryota > Metazoa > Arthropoda > Insecta > Lepidoptera > Sphingidae > Cephonodes > Cephonodes hylas. The sequence continues at coordinate 3,806,430 of AP025386.1, read as the reverse complement.
ATATAATCTCAGCCTATCGTCGTCCACAGCAGCCCTCATTCATCCGCTACCCGCCACCTTTCTCAAATCGTCGGACTATCGCGCTGTAGGTCGTTTCACACTATGTTTTAGCGTGATAATGAGATTAGCGCGTTTTTCCAAGTCATCGGTCCCGTTATAAGGACAATAGCTCCCAAATCTGTGATGAAAAGCCCTTATTCTTTCACATAAAATACAGAATGTCAAATTGACAGCCCCGGGGGTCGCAGGTTCGATCCCCGCACCGAGACAAATGCTTGTGTCATCCACGAAAATTTGTTTCGAGTCTGGGTGTTTGTGAGACCGAAAAATGCCCACGACAAAGCACTTGTATCCTTGTGTGGGGTCAGAACTACATATGTATGTGACTGTATTATTTATTTTTCATTTAATGATATAAACAAACGGACACGATTATATATTCTATATGTTACGAGCCATCAAATCAACGTTTGGGCGTATTCAAGCGAAATTAACTGCCAAATTTATTATGAAACGTTCATTTGTTGACATTTTTATGTACACATACGACTATCATAAATTGAAAATGTTATTTGCATAATCCATTGTTTTATGTGAAATTCCGTTTTATTATGGCTATTTTTTTTTCAAATTTAATAAGAATTAAGGCGTATAAAAAAGATGACCTCGTGGCGCCGAGGTCTAGACGCCAAATTCCGAAATGATAGGCCGCGGGTTCGGCTGTTGAGGTAGCGATAAGACGACAAGAAGAACGTAATGCTTTCGAGACATGGCGTTTGAGGCTAAGTCAAGAGCCTTACGTTCACAAACGAGTCGTTGAAGCAATCCTACCGGTATTTGAAGCCTGGATGCAGCATAAAAATGGGCGTCTCACTTACCGTAATCACCGGGCACGGGTGTTTCGGTGATTACCTAAATAAGATCGGTCGTGAAACAACGGCGAATTGCTACCATTGCGAAGGTGCAGGAGATTCCGCCACACACACACTTATGCAGTGTTCTGCATGGGAATCGGAGCGGCAAGTCCTTATTGATCGGATCGGGTCTGATCTCTCTCTACCGGCTGTCGTGACGGCGATGCTGGTGGGAGAATCAAACTGGAATGCCGTAGTCACTTTTTGTGAAACCGTCATGGTGAAGAAAGAGACTGCAGAGCGTATCAGGCAGAGGGCCAACTCCGCTCAGAGAAGAAGACGCAGCGACACTGTTGGCAATCGTGGGCCATACGAGTGATAATATAATATGCCCAAGTACATAGCTTGCTTCGGCCGATGTGTGCTTCATAAGCGACGCACTGGAGGTACTTCGGCGCGTTCATTTCTGAGTTCCCGAAGACCTCCAAAGTGCAGAGGGAGTACATGGGGTTTTTAGCCGGTAAAAGTCCGGCATACCCTGTTTGCTCCCTGCGAACGGGGATCCAAGAGGATTTTCCCCATGTAAAAAAAAAAAAAAAACAAAAAGGCCGCGGGTTCGATCCCCGCAATGAGACCGTTTGTTTGGTGTAAATTATATAGTTATCTAGGCCTCTAGGTGTGTGTGACACCGAAAAGTTTCTCGTAGTTTCTTATGCCCACGACACAAGACTTGTATCTTAGAACCGGGTCGGAACTTACAGCTTGACGGCCCCGTGGCGCAGTTGGCTAGACAACAGCTTGCGAAACGAGAGGCCGCGGGTTCGATCCCCGCACCGAGACAAATGTTTGTGTGATCCACAAATATTTGTTTCGGGTCTGGGTGTTTGTGAGACTGCAAAGTCTCTCGTAGTTTCTGATACCTACGACGCAAGACTTGTATCTTAATATGGGGTCAGAACTATGTATGTAAAAAAAAAAATGTCTGTATAACTAACCTACGTCCTAATGATTACCTAACTGTTTTCGTTTCCATCATTTTTTCAGTCACATTGTATTTTCTTAATGCCAGTGTCTCTATTTCGCATACCTATTAGTAAAAAATTATACTAAATAGGTGTTTAAGAGCCTTGAACCTATGTATTACCCGTGATTAATTTCTACCGGTTGAATCGCGACCTCAATGCCGGATCTACGCCATAAAACATTTATGGTATATTAAAAACTGTTAATGGAAAGGATTTAGCCAACACGTGGGTTGATAAATTATGTCTCAATAATTCTTTAACATTAATTTATGCTTGTGTTTCTTTTTCGTTATATTTAATTAAAGTGAATAGAATGATATTGGTTGTTTCCATTAGGAAGTTCTTAGTAACGGTGTGTATAAACATGTAAAAAAAAATCTTAATGTTCGGCACTTATTACTTAAAACATAGATATACCTACGTTTCAAAACTAGGCATTTAGAATTGCATATTTGTGTGCGTACCAATTTTTGACTTGACGAAATAGTTCTAATTCATATGACCAACTCCTAGGGAAAATAATTTATTAAGATGTTTATCTAATAACTAACATATCTAAGGAAACCAGTCTTGTAAGATTGGGTAGCTAAGGAAGTGAAATCAGGTATAAAAAGCAATAAAGACACCCAGCATTATTTAATACCAGTCTACGAACCCGTAATTGACAATATAAAAAAAATAGGAGAATATCTACTTACGACTTTTTGGTAAAATTCCGCTTATTTTCGACATAGCAACAACAAAATATTTCGAAGTATTCTTAGAAATAAAAAAGCGGTAGAGAAATGTTAATCCATTTATAACATATATCGGATTCCATAGAAACCCACGCACATACGAATTTCATCCAATATCATTTTATCTGGCAAATCAACCGTTGCAAGTAAAAAGCCGTCTCTTTACTTATGCCGCTGGTAATTCGCGTAAAATTTATAGTTTCACACAATTAATAATATTTGCCAAACGTAAAAGATTGCTCTTGCCAGCAATACATTCGAAACTTTAGACTTAATTTTTTTTCTCCGGTTTTAGCCATATTTTCCATTGATGCTTCGCTTCTGTAAGTTTAAGCATGATGATGCTATATTGACTGCCTATACGCTTCTTCAATAAACATTGTAAAAACTTTAAATCAAATATGAACCAATAATAAGAGTATAGCTAGTAACTATTTTTTTGGCCGACAATAAATTTTATTTACTTTCCTTCTTCTTTCTTTCATAAATGAACACATCACCATCAGCCCATACTCGTCCTACTGCTGGGCACAGGCTTCCTCTACCATTGACAGGGCTTAGGCGTCAATCCACCATGCTGGGCTATTGCGGGTTGGCATAATTGAACTATTGAACACAAAAAGATTTATTCAAATTAATAGATTCTAGGATAAGCGCGTTTTGACTAAAGTAACAAAAAATTTCTTTGGTATTTTTGGTATTCATTTTTATTTATTTAAAGAGCTTAATCTAACTTAAGACTATGTCGCTTTATACATCTTCTATATATAATTTCTTTCGTATTGTTATATTAGAATGGATGTATCTTATCGCGTGTTTTTCGAATTAATTCTCATCGCATTTAGCGTGCAATGTGCGATTATTCCACGTCTTTCACACTCGTCTGACTGCTTTGATGTCGTGTGTTGATAGATATTTGCAATTTGGGAGATTGGCGCGACGCCTGAGATTATAGGTTAATCGTTATATAAATACAAAAGTCAGTTATAGAATATAAAAATACTAAGGTTCATCTGTATATCCTTGGTAGGAAAAGTTTATTGCCAAGCACACTTTCGAACATTACGACCTATGCATAGAATAAGGTTTCATATGACTATAACACCAAAGTACTTTTATGTCTATAATAGAGTTAAACTTGGTTATATATTGCACTAGTGAAGTAATAATAATCATAAATTTTGTTGTTGTTTGAAGGACAAAAAAAATACTGAAAACTTTGTGCCCAATTAAGTTTAAATCGCTGAGAAAGAAGAGTTGTGCAAAAGCACATTATAACTTTATTTTGCGCATAGGTCGATTATACTAGATCCGGGAAATAAATCAAACGATATCTCACGCCGAATCAACCGCGGGTCCATAGGGTAGCTTTTTCAAGATCCATAATCACCATAATTAAGAAATTCTTAAGAACTTCTTAGGTGTGTGGTCCGCAATCCCGCACTAGGCCAGCATGATAGACTTAGACTTAAACTATCTCGATGTAGGCTCGTGCCCAGCAGTGCGACGTATATGGACTTATTATGAATCACTATTGGATAAGGGAATACTTTTACAACGAGGTATGGTTATATTTATCCGTCGAAGCTATTGATTGTTGACTATTAATATTCGCTCTGAATTGAAGAGTTACGTGAACGGTTGCCGCACGTTCAAGAGTGTATTAAACTCTTCATTTATATCTATACTAATATTATAAAGCTGAAGAGTTTGTTTGTTTGTTTGTTTGTTTGTTTGTTTGTTTGTTTGTTTGTTTGAACGTTAGGATCTCAGGAACTACTGGTCCGATTTGAAAAATTATTTCACTGTTAGATAGCACATTTATCGAGGAAGGTTATAGGCTATATATCATCACGCTATAACCAATAGGAGCGGAGCAGCAATAAAGAATGTTTCAAAATCGGGGATTTTTTTCCTTTTTGTGAGCTTCCGCTGCGTACGCTGCAGAAACGGTTAAAGTTTCGCTAAAATAATGTATGACAGAATTGTTCCCCTTTAAAAATTCTAAAAAAAAGTCCGCGACAGCATATGTCTATCTTTTAAGGTTGGCTCACTATAACGTTTTTTGTTCTAACCAAATATATTTTAAATAAAGCATTATTTGTGAAGGTGTTTTTACTAACATGATATTAATCCTCATCCAAATAAATACGTTATTCATTACAAATATTTAATACAAAATAAATTTGTCCTTTACATCATTTGATTTCAATGAGTATCTTAGAAGATATCGCAGTTTCAAAATAATGATCAAGCGCGCAATAATGATACTCAAGGCGTCGACCGGCGCGTTACGGTTTCACGTTGAAACAATTTGACCGATTTGTATGATTTTTGTATATTTAAGTAAATGGGGCTCTGCGGAGCAAAATACTACAACTTATTTTCTTTCTGAACCCAACCCTGTAGTCCACGCAGACGGAGTTGCGGGCAAAATCATACATAAAATAATACGCAGTCAGTGCTGTATTACGCGAAGGATCAGGCAAAGGTGCATTTTGAAACTCACATTTTGCCTATTGTATTTTAGCCTGTAACCTACTAATTTCCAGACAGCAATAGTTATTGCGAATTCCTATATATAAAAAATATCACACAGTGCCCGATTCAAGAACCGAACCCAAGACATTAGCACTTATGCCACAAGAGGCAGTCAGTAGGTAAAAATTTAAAAAACCTTCAAGTTATTGCGTGACACTATGCATCAAAAATTTAGTCATCACTTCATATTTCTTTATATACGAGTGAAAGTCACAATCGATCGGCATAGAGCGCTACCGGTACCGCTGACGATTTGCGGTCAACCCCAATTTGGTAATTGCAAACGCTTGGTAGATAATAAATCATTCTTTCTAACGAGGCGCTTCAAAAGTAGGTCTAATATATTTATTTGGCTTCGGAATTTTGCGCCTGTAATTTGCCCCTGATGATGGCACGCCTTCTTTTACGTAGGAGTGATTTATACTTTGAAAATTTGGGTGCAGACTTGAGGTTAGGTATGTATGTAAGCAAGCAGTAATGAGGCAACTTTCACCGTATCTTTGAAAAAGATACCTTTAAGGTTTTTATAACGGGCATTTTCAATGGTAAAAATCTAATAACAGAAGGCCTCATAATGCAGTTAGTTAGACAGCAGTCTGTGTTATGAAAAGCTAAGGGTTTGATTGTGTGTTGTTAGTGTAATCCACAAATGTATATATTTTTTTACCATTACATGATCGTCTATGTAAATACACATACTTTCAAAACTGATACAGGCTTAATCAAACCAGCGACCTCCAAAAATATCTCAAAATCCTCAAAACTACCTCGCAGGTCACGTAAAACTAACAAAATAAATAAATAATGTTCCGTTGAATTTATCTCACATCCAAAACCTTTTATTCCATACACCTTTGAAATTCTTTGTACCCAAATAAATCAAATGTGAAAGAATAATGGACAAAAACTAGACTATTTTTTTGACTTACATATGTAGGTTTCGCCTGTGATGTCAGCATCCCGCGAGAGTACTGGGAAAATACCAACTTTCAGTCGCGAAGTCTGTATCACCTGAGTTATTGTCTTTAACTATCAACACAGTTGGGTCTATTGTGTCTTCGGAAATTTAGTTAGAAGAGAATGTATAGATACTTGGTTTTGGGTTACTACGGTCGCGGGTTCATACCCCAGGCATACATCTCTTTTTGTTTTAAGTAGCCGTCTTCGCGCCAAGTAGGGCGACCACGGTACGTAGGCAAGGAACGCCCACAATGGTTCCGCAGTCGCCCAGTGCGCCTCCGAGACGAGAGCGTCTCGGCCTCCTCAGGTTTGAGGAGGTGCAGTTACCCCCCAACTAACCGGCGCCCGGAACAAGACCCGGCGCCTCCTTCTTCGACGCCTTTGGCGGGCGGGATCGTTCCGTTTACGATCCCTCTCCGCACTCTCCTTCTGCGACATGACATGCTCGCAGAAGGAGAGCATCGCTCGCCACGACCTCTGACTCGCGACCATCGACATGACGACGGCCGGGAGTGAGAGGTCTCCACCTACTACAGCGCGGAGAGCGCTGCGCTAGGCATACATCTCTGACATTTTGTAGCTATGTGGGTATTCATATTTTAATTATAAAATAACGGAGAAGGAAAACGTCGAAAGGAATTCTAATATTTTTAGGGAAAAAAGCAACCTGATGTTAAATGCACAACACCTACCATAAAACCTACAGTGCCAGAGGAATCATCAGTCCATTGCCTGCCTTCAAAGAAAATGTATACGAATGTATGTTTTACGAAGCTATTTTTAACCACCTTTAATTACACCCTATGGTGCTATAAAGGAAATCGGCATTGTTGGATATTTCTTTCAAATAGTTCCAAATTTGGTTCCGTTTCTGACAGTGTTGAGAATATTTTAATAAGAATTTCTCAGTATCGGCTGAAAGCCTAGAAATATGCCTTACAAAAGCAATAAGTCTCCCTCATATTTCATTGGTTCCACACAACTATTTACGAAACGAAGGATGCACACAAGACGGTATGTATGATAACAATTAAATTGTTGCAATATCTGAATTGTGATATCTTCAGTAATTGCTTTGTTTGCTATTGTTATTGATCTTCACAAAGGACGTACCAATCCCAAGAACGTTTTGTCATAAGCCCATCTGTGTATCTAGGGCATTCTCGAATCATTGATTCGCAGAAATAGAAGGTAGAATTGGGTCACAAAGACTATGGATATCTATCAATATAGAATCTGAAAAATGAACCTATAGAGATTTGGATCCTATTAGGCTTCTATTATCGAATTTTCGCTTCACAATTGATTTAGGCATAAGGATGCAACTATTCTAGTCTATTAATATCGATAGTTCGATGTTTTTTAGGAGAGCTATTTCTATGTGATATCTTTATTGGTATGACGGTACTAGTTACAACTATAACCCAAGTTTATGCTAAACTGTAGAGTTAAAAATGTGTGTCTCCATTTTTGCTACATTTTGCACCTGAATGTGATTTATGTATGTTCTTTAATAAATCGACCTATGCATCGAATAAAGTTATACGTGCTTTTGCACAACTTCTCTTTCTCAGCGATTTAAACTTAATTGGGCACAAAATTATCAGTAAATTTTTATGTTCTTCAAACAACAACAAAATTTATGATCATTATTACTTTACTAGTGCAATATATAAACAATTTTAACTCTATTATAGACATAAAAAGTACTTTAGTGTTATAGTCATAAGTAACTTTATTCGATGCATAGGTCGAAATAACTTGTAGTCTTCCTCAATAAATTGGGTAACTAACACTGAAAGATTGTCTCAAATCGGGTTGGTAGTTACCTAGGAAAGCGTTTTAAGGCACACAAATTCGTTAATTTTTAAGACTTTGTCCACTACGCTACGTCCATGCGTGTCAATAACTCCGCTCGCCGAATGGCTCTCTTCATTTTTATAAAAAGGTGACAGGATTCTTTAGTCTGCGACGGTGTAATATACCCATCAAACAATGGACTAATACGTTAAAAAATTAAACTGCTGCAAAACATTCTCACTTACCGTAATAGCTTCACTACCCACCAATACCCTCAGAAGATTGTCATTTGCATGTCAATGTTCGTCATAATCTCGTGTTTTTGTAGAATTCCAAACAGGTTGTGGTGTGCCTATGGCGTGCGGTCTGTAATTATAACTTTGTCATGGTTCTTACTTGTTGTCAAGTGTCGAAACACGATGGTCGGGTTCCGCGGCCGTTTGTATGTAGTAACTATTTTAATCTTACATACACTTATGCATTTACTCCCGAAGAAAGGCTGCAAATTCCGCGGCTATATTTAGGTAGTAACTGCTTTATTCTCACATATACTTTACTCCCGAAGAAAGGCAGAGGACCATATTATATACATCCAGTTTTCATTAGGTGTTTTTTAAGTTGATAGTCCCGTGGCACAGTTGGCTAGACACCAGATAGCTAGCTGTTTGTGTGATCCACTAATATTTGTTTCATAGGGTATGATACCCACGATAAGGGTCTTATAACCTAGTGTGGGGTCGGGGCTATGTATGTGACTGTTTGGTGCATTTATTATTTATTTATTATATGCTCATGCTTTTACTCTTGAAGAAAGGTTAAGTATCATTTATTTATTCACATTTTGTTAGATGTGATTTTAGTCTTATAGATGACGAGATAATTGCCGCTTTTCTTGGGCACATTGAGAATCTGTTCTTTTACCAACTCCGGAATCAGAGATGTGCAAAGAGTTAATGAAAATAAACATTATCTTCATTAGTACATGACATGAAGGCTATTCGAAATTAAGCTTGATGGTAGAAAAGCTATAGGCATTATAGTAATCTATTCAAAAAAATAATATTTTGATAATAACAAAAAAATGACTTTGAGTGACATATAAAAAAACATTTTTATAACATAAATAAATAGAAAATCTGATACACAAAAGGCTGATATGGACACATTGTTACTGAATTCTCATAAAAACGGCTCTTGTACGTGATAACCATTGAAATATTTACTAGAAAACGAAATGTTTGGTAATTTCATATTTTCGACAACAATGCTTTCATGGGAAATCTATGTCAATTATCAACGATAGCATATTTTGATACAATGGCATAAATAAGGTATTTTCCATATAGGTGATTAAGTAACGAAATCAAAATCACATGATATTGTAATGATAGGATTTTGAAATTTACTATTAATCTTTTTGGCACCCAATAATCGTGTTAGCTTGGCTTCCCAAGATCCTAGGGTCCTAGGGTAGACTCCAAAAGGAATATTATATATCTTTTACCTTCTTAAAACTATATGATGGTAAAAATTATACCACTATTAACTAAGAAAGATATTAGAGTACCAAGCTATATTTTATATCAAACAGATTGCTAACCCATTTCGAAGAACAACATATTTTATTTAGTCTCAAGATTTTGAGCTGCGTGTTTCGTTAATTGACAATTTCTTCTAACAAATTTGTGTTACTCAAATAAGTATTTTATTTAGTTCAATGTACTAAACTTATTTTTATTACCTTAATTCCTATAAATAACTTACTACTTCGACTATCAGATATTATTCTTCATTCCACATTTCAAGCTCAAATTTTCCAATATTTACTGTCTGGTAAATTCCAAGTAACGTATATTTTTATATAGCGCGGTACAGGCAGCTCATTTGCGGTACCTATTGACACAGACGATCAACGAGCTCAGGTTTTATTTATCTTTGGCTTCTTTGATGTGTCATCCTGATTAAAAGGTATCGGGAATTGACGCCGGGAAAAAGTGAAACGTATTTTTGCTGTGCAAAGTGAGCAAATTTCTTTGGCTTTTGCGGTAAGCTTGTGGCGTGATTTGTCGATTTTCGTCTGTTTTTTGCTCTTTGTTATCAACACCTTTCGTTTTCTGCGCACTGTTATTTTTAATTACGAGGGATTTGGTTCTGGTGGTGTGACATTGAATAGAATAGTAGTTGACACTATCTTTTATAGCCAAAATCATCATCATTATCATCACCATCAACAGCCTTTGCCACGTTTACTGCTGAAAATAGGACTCATCTCTGGGTGGCGACCCAAATTGGCACGTATAGCCCATTTATGAATTCGTTAATTTCGTGCTCTCTTTTATACCCATTTTAAGGATTGCATGAAGAAGTATCTCAAGAGTATGATTGTAGTAAGTGGTTTTCTTTGTCCGTCATCTATTTGTCCATACTTCAACACTCGTACTCATTATTTTTTACCTGCATATGCTTTATCCCTTCTCATAACATGCCTATACCACGACAGACGGTTCCCTTTCAGCTTGCACCAGCTACCACATAATATTTTATAATATTAAATATGACAACTCTGATACTTTACTAGTATTTTCAAACCCTAACTCCAAGGGGAAGTCTCATGCCCAATACAATAAAAACACAGATAACTCACTAAAACTTATCCTCGGGAACCCCTTTTGTATGTAAACGCGTTGGCATCGTCGCGTGGGGGGCTTTGAGCACCACTTGTCTGGTCTGAAGTTCACAATCCTTGTCTATTCACACGGATTCAGTACTGTATATAGAGTTTTAATTGTCTTTTAATAATGGAGTTTGTCGCGACGGAATTTTATTTATTTATACAATAATTGTGAAGGACTTAGTAAGGCATTTTCTGCCAGTCGAATGCAGATAATTTTCTGGAAAGTTTGGTTCTTTTTGTGTTATACGTTACGTACTTACCCTCACCTGTTTTAAAAGGGTAGGCACATAATTATGTGTCGCCAGCTTTCGTTCATTTTTCGGCACGATTGCATACTCCAGACTACTACTGAGAATTTTCTAATGGCAAATTCCAATAGGTCTTTTCCTGGCTCTGGAAATGAAGCTGAAATCACACAGCACAATTTCTCGTAACTATTAAAAAATAAGGAAATAAATGTGAGTTTTGTGCAAATACTTCAGACATCTATTCTCCACATTCCCATACAAAGCAATTGTGTTTGAACAAACACATTACCAGTGAAGTAAAGTGCAAAGCAAACGCTTTTTATTGAAAATATAACAGCCGACATGCATATTGCATATTTCTAATTAACAAATGTTAGAGTTGTGTTTTCCATAACCCTCTATTTCCCCACACGCTATCTAATATTCGCTCATTAAGCTCCTCAAGCACGGAATCCACTGCAAAACGTGTACACCAAGTTAAACGCACTGAACAAAACTGGTAGCAGTGACGGGTTGGTACATCACAATACATCGCAAACTACGCTTAATTATACCACGCGAAAATCAACTTTATTACACTAAGAATACTGAGTCAATTCGCCAGCAGACACACAACATGTTTCGTCGTTAGGACATTGAGACAAACCGTTGACAGCCACGCGAGTAATTTTAGCGGCCTAAAGCGCAATTTTGCGTCTCATTTCATTGCGATAAGTGCCAATTTCTGTTGAAAGGGAAGCGGCATAGGATCTTTTACGTAAGGCCGGGCCACGCGTAATGTACTCGCATGGAACTCGTTTTCGTTTTGTCTTCGGAAAAAGATATTTTCTTTTTTATTTTCTGCCAATGAACGATGGAATAAAGGTGTTTTTATATCATACTCCGCTCTGATATTGTATGGGCATTGAGAAAAGATGAAATGTTGCTTTTGCTGTGTGGAATAAATATTCACACTTGTGTTCTTTTTTTAAAAATGAAAAAGGTCGGCTGCCGCCTCTGTGAAGGTATCGTGATTTTCGTAAAGCCATTTTTAAATAAGCCTTCATTTTTATGAATGCATGTATGAGTCTTTTATTTATTTTTTTCAGTGAGAGGTGAGCGAGTAAAAATCATAAAATATTATGATTACTAACGGCTTATTTTTTTCTGGTCTCATTTCGACGAAACAGCGTGTAGCTGATAATTGAGAGTTCTGTGGTATTGCCAGGTATTTTGAAAAATAATAAACAAGGTTCCCACGGTGGTCTATAGAATAACACGCGGTCTCTGTCAAAATATCAACTAGACCAATTACGAATGTTAGGAACACAACTAATACTTTTTCCAGCCTACATTAATAAAAAATGAATGTATTGCAATATATATTTTTATATTGTATAAACAAACATTCTTATTATATTTGAGGCCAAAAGGGTCTCATAGCTTCTTTCACGACTCAAGATTCGTATATTAGGGAGGTCAGAAATATGGTGACTTTCGGGATATTTTTTTAATGACAGTCAAGTTTCTGATATAAGACTTAAACCTTAAATGGGGTTAAAACCAGTGGCGGTACTTCAATAAAAGCCCAAAAGCGTTACATTTTAATAGAATAATATCTAGTTTATAACTGTTTATTATGGGGAAATTCATTAGTCAAATTACTTTTCTTAAATAAAGGCTACAAAATATTACAATTTTGTATAGCAAACTAGCCTAGCTTCCACAGAACCGCCACTGGTCAGGCCCAGGTATTTATTTACCAGTACAAAGATATTCCCATAGTATTTCTCAAGACCGCTACCACGGTCGTAAAGCTGAGAGAAGGCGACAGGTGCGAACGCCGGATGTTCGACCGGTCGGAGCCTGTTTCTTGGACCGAGCCACAACGCAATAACCACAGAAGGCTCAATCTGATTACTAACTTAAATTACTTAGCCTATCGCCGTCCACTGCTGAACGTAGGCCTCCCCAAGATAGCGCCAACCATCTCACTCTGATCACTATACGTTTATTTATCACAATTATTACATTGCACTGTGGTCTTCATATGTTGCGTTTTATGCAGCTGCAATAATTAAAAGTAGACCGTAATGGGTATTGAATGTATTTGTAAAGATAAGGAAGAGGCTTTTAAGTTTGCAACAAAATCATTAATATGTATCCGAGATTAAATATTACGAGATAAAAATGATACAAATTATGTAACTGTATCAATGTGGATATAAGGAATTAAACTTTGCTATATTTTCGTAATCGTAAGCTTTGAATTTTATGAAATTATTAAGGTCCATAGCGGTTTCAGATAAGCGAATTAGTTTGGTTCTAATAACTTTTCACCTATTTTCATTATTACGATTGGTTACTATTTACTATTATTATGAAACAAATATCAACCGGACCACCCAAGACCACATTGTCCATTCTCAAGTTTGTCACAAAACACTACAGTTTATCTTAAAGATATACTAATAAAGGGTTATAAATGCTCAAGCATTTTAACCGAAGCACATAAATATAATTTTATGCGCGCATAAAAATAACCCTTCTGTACTTTATGTGCTGTGTGCCGTCAATTTTAAAATGGCCTCCGAGCTGACATATCGGCTTTCTAATTAAATTACTATCTGAATATTCATTAAAAATGCAATTTAAAAAAATTGAAACGATTTTTTCCAAGTTAATTTCAAAGTGGATTTGCGCTCAATCTATATTAAACACGTCGAATAAGCCGCTTGCCGTCGATTGATTGTAATTGCTTCGTATTTTATTTAGTAGTAGATTTTACGAATCTTCATTTCGAAAGCGATCGTCAATTTTCCATATTAAAGTTAAAGCATGGGATATTTTAAAGAAGAAACATATCTAACAGATAGTCTTTTTCCGTCATTGTAGATTCTTTATTTATTTACATTTTATACAAAGTTTGTACAGGTTGACTTAATGCTTAAGGCATTTTTAATTTTTTTCAGTGTACAACAAAGCTTAAATAAATAACTTTAAATAATTGAAAACAATTTTTTTTCTGTTTTAAGACTATGATGGCAATATAAATTTCAATATAAATAAAAAAAATGGCAACAAAACGAATCAGCAATGGAATGAGTATTTTCAATTTATTTTAATGAAACACCCATGTACATTATCGTTATTATAAACCTTAAGTTTTCATTTTCATTATACGGACGGACAAAAACAGATATTGTCTGTCTCTTTCGCACATCGAGAGGGCTCCCGGGAGAAACGACCCTATTTATTTTTTTATAACCATTGCGTGATATTATCTTTTTATTTATTGCGTATTGGATTTGTTGTGCTTTTAGACGATAATATTATAGGAACCTTATTCTTATACGTTTCTTGTTGGTCCCGTGGTACTAGTGTGTGTTATTTAGAAGTGGCGTAGTGAAGGATATTGGGTTTTTCCATTACGTAATTATTAGACGTATTAGAGCATTTCGACCTATGCGCAGAATAAAGTTATATGTGCTTTTAAACAACTTCTCTTTCTCAGCGATTTAAACTTAATTGGGCACAAAATTATCAGTAAATTTTTATGTTCTTCAAACAACAATAAAATTTATGATCATTATTAATTCACTAGTGCATTATATGTATAAACAATTTTAACTCTATTTTAGATATAAAAAGTACTTGGCGTTTTAGTCATAAGTAACCTCATTCTATGCATAGGTCGATTTATGTAACAGAAATGTAACTCTGCTTACTTCTTAGGGAAGGTGAGATTTTGTGTACGTTTTTTGAATTATGATATGAGAGAAATTACATGGAAATCTTAGTTAGACGCAAAGTTTATAAATAAGTAATGTAGTTATAAAAAGAAATGCTCAACGAATTTAAATAAAATCTAGAGCACAAATAGTTGAACTAAATTTAGCAACTAATATTTTATTTTCTTTTTCAGGTTTATCAATCAGTGTTTGACACATTTTTCTTGGCATGCCTCTGGTGCCTATATAGGTTTCATATTCCCAATCTTACGCCTAACATACGAAACATTTATTAGGTAATAAACATCCACAAGCAGTTATGGCCTCGAGGTTTGGGCGCGCGGTCGTGAATCTCGGCGGTCGCGGGTTCGAACCCCAGGCACACACCTCTGACTTTTCGAAGTTATGTGTGTATTCACATTGAATTATCACTTGCTTTAACGGTGAAGGAAAACATCGTGATGAAACCTGCACACCTAAAAGTTCTTAGGAATTTCTTAGGTGTGTAGTCCGCCAACCCGCACTAGGCCAGCGTGGTGGACTATGGCCTAAACACTCTCAATGGTAGAGGAGACCCGTGCTCAGCAGTGGGCGTATATGGGTTGATGAAGAAGAAGAAGAAGAAACATCCACGAACAAACGCAAATACAAAAGATGTTTTGATGATAGAAGTTTCCAAAGACTCAAATTAACTAAAAGCCTCATTCGTCACAAGGAAACATTAATTAAGCATTGATATATTAAACTCGTCGAGCCAATTACTTCTGAGGCATATAATTAAAAAGTCCATACATAATATATATAGAACAAACCAAACTCTCGATTAACGCGATCTAATTAATAATTCCGATAAGGGTACATATAAAGATCATTAACTAGTAAAACCTGTGCGGTGTCCTTCGTTTGATATACTTATAATTACGTATTCTGAGAGACCGTTTACTATTCGGGTATTATGACAGACCGAAATTTTAAAATGGCCAGTGTTTTTTATTGCAAAGGTTTTTAATGCTTGCTATTTTTTTACTCCAAAATATTTTTTTCTTAATGAACATTTTATATTTTTAATACAATGTTGCCAGTTTGAATGAGGATTTTAAAGCCAATTAATAAATGTTAAACCATTTCTCAATTTAAAATATCTCTGGGGGTTCTTGTTTTAATTTTAACAGGATATTTAAAAGAGGTTTTATGTCTTCATTCTTTTATGTACCTACTACCTTGCGGTGGGTCTCGCTTTATGGGATTTTTCGTTTGCATGACAACTTTGTAATATTCATATCGAGTAATGTAGTACTATCGTCTGACATAAAACTAAATTAGATATTTTTAAAACACAAAGGGATTGCCTCGCAGTGCCGAAAGAACATGTGCCCAGCGATTTAAAGGGCTCAAGTTCTATACCCAGATCGTTCAATGTCATTGTTTTTTTTTAAATTCACATTTAATACCCCCAATTACGTAAAATTAGAAAAACATCTTTGTCTACCCTCTCAGATAATACAAGCTTAAGTTCGCATGTAATATACACAACTTCAAAAACTAGCCGGAGATTTGAACCTACAACCACCAAGATGATCTTCAAGCTTCTCACACCTAACCCATTAAGCCACAACAGTTTTTAATCAACGTAAAATCGATTCTAAAATCCGGTAGCGACCATTGACCCGGCCTTTCCGTTACAGCCTGCTTAGCCTTGTTTCGGTGTAAATCGCTCTTTTATTGATTCAGATGAGTGTACCAAAACGATTTTGGTGCTTTAACACGCGTTTTAACACTTGCTGGTTTTATGAGGTCAATATTTTTACATAATTGACCTAAAAATGCTTTTTTCGTAGATGGTAATGCCACTTGAAGTAAGAAGTACAGTATAAATTACAATGTATTATTAATATCCTACTACTATTATAAAGGCGAACGTTTGTAAGTATGGATGTTTGTTACTCTTTCACGTAAAAACTACTGAATGGATTTGAATTAAACTTTACCACAATATAGCTTATACATCAGAATAACACATAGGATACTTTTTATCCCGGAAATTGTAGTATTCCCGTGGGAATGAGTATTTCTGGATCTACTAAAGCGATTTGAATGAAATTTGGTATAGAGAGAGGTAGAGCTCACAGAATTAATATGGGATAGTTTTTATCCCGGAAAATTAAGTATTCCCGTGGGAATGGGTATTTTGTGATCTACCAAAGCGATTTGAATGATTTTTAGTATAGAGGTAGGTAGGCTCACAGAATTAACATGGGACAATTTTATCCTGGAATATGTAATCCCGTGGGATAAACATATTATAAATGCAAAAATCTCTCTGCACTTAGCCCTAGAGTCTACGCGGACGGAGTCGCGGGCAAAAGCTAGTTAAAAAATAAAAAGGTAGGCAGAGGTGCATTTGACACAACTACGTTCTGCCAGATGAGTTTGAAATAAGATTCTTTTTAATACAAGGCGAACCATTTTAAGACGTATTTTAACACTTCTTGCTGCTTCTGTGAATTTTCAAATGATAAATTGAATACCATCACCCAAATAAAAAATTTTGCCCGAAACCTCACTGACTGCGTGGTAAACCAACGGCGCTTCTTAAATAAACGATTTTGTCAATTTTATTATAAATAAATCATTTTTCAGGCACATTTATTTGCATACTAGTTGATGCTACCAATATTTTTCCATTATATTTACAAGAAAAACGTTGGTAGAGTTATTACTCTACTAAGATTTCTCGTCCTAGAAATCGAACCTTGAACTCTCAATATCACAATTAATACATACACCACGTAGACCAGTCAGACTTCTCAAATTAACATCAAAATATAATTTATTGTACACATCAATATTCCCAAACAAATCCACGGGTATTTCTCATGTTTTTTACTAAAGTAATTACAGTTGCTTAATTAGCATATTAATTGAAATGTATCGATGGCCTGCTGGCAAACGGTCATAACATGGCCTCTATTGGTCCATGGCCTTATTGGCTTCTCGGTATTTGTATCATGAGAATTATATAATTAATGCCCCAGATAATTGCTACCATCATCATTATAATCAACCTATATACGTCAACGTAGTGTAGGACGCCCTCTGGCTAGGTGGGGTGAAGATATCCGCAAGGTGGCTGGCAGCGGTTGGATGAGGAGAGCCGAAGATCGAGAATCACGAAATGAAGGCTGATGATGAAGACGTTCCATTGCTGAGCATGGGCCTCCTCTACAACTGAGAGGGTTAGGCCTTAGGCCAGCACGCTGCTGTTTTACTGTCTGCTGAAAATAATAGTTTTGTAATTAACAAAGATCTGGATGAGCCGTGGTATAATCAGAAAGGAATTTGGTACGATCAGTTTGGGGATTATTCCATTGTCAAATATTCTTTACTGCTCCTATACCAGTTATTGAAAGTAAAAATGCCTACATATAGCCAAATAAATAAAATAGAAAAAAAAACTTTAGAACAAGTAAACTATTATTTTGATACAATTCATTTTAGTTTTTTTGTACCAAACGTTTTATTTATAATGCAAACTAGTAATTAAATACACGTCAACATTTAGTTTTCAATAACCTATAATTAAAATGTATGAATACCTTGTTTAGCCGTTGTAAATTTGATCGAAAATTTTCCATACTTTCCTAATAGAAATATTGTCGAAGTTATTTTAATCTTCCATTCAAATGTATTAGTAAGGTTTGCAAATGCAAAAATGAGCTGATAAATATTACTTAAAGGGATAAATAAGGACCTTTTAATGTTTAGATGTATGTGATTTCGAAGGTTTTTAAGGTTCAAATTTGCGGAACTAGTTCAATCACTAATATATAAGGTGTATTAGGTAAGCAGATTTATATATAGAAATGTTAAATCTACCATCTCTGCCGTGGTGGGCTAAGCCCTAAACCCTATCAGTTGTAAATGAGATCCGTACTAGCAGTAGGACAAATATGGGTTAATGATGATGAAATCTACCAAAAACACTTTTGTTTAATCGACTTCCATTGGATGTAGTAAATCGATTAGAATAATAATCGGGATCTGCAAGATTGGCTGTTCAAAAGTCGATCTTTTGGTCTCGTTAAGTTCTATTGTTTGGGCAGCCAATAAAGTTGGTTGGGACACATTTTGCATTCATAACGTATAGGATTTTGATTTTATGATGTTTCATATCGATTTGTTGGACTGAAAAATGTTTTTTTTTTGGTAAAAATGTTTCATCCAGACATTCGAATATGGTATCTATGGACTTATGTGGGCCATGGGTAAAGAATACTTTCTTACCAAACCTTAGTCTACGGACTAAATAAGTAAATAAATACACCCAACAGTCTCATACTTAGCTCTGACCCCACGCTAGGTTACGAGTCCAGTATCCTCGGTCTCGGAAGCTACGACACTCACACACAGAAACCTATACTCGAAACAAATATTAGTGGATCACACAAACAATTGTCTCGGTGCGGGGATCGAACCCGTGGCCTCTAGTTTTGCAAGTTGGTGTCTAGCCAACTGCGCCACAGGGCTAGTCTAGGTTATGAAAGCGGCAACAATTAGCGGTAAACAGAAAATATCGACAATTCTAGACTTAGATAAATTGTCGATATTTTCTGTATCCACCCGCTGCAAATCGTCTCTAGGGAAACCACATGTGGTCGAAGTAATTGCTCATAAGTTAATTTTATAATACCGATACTCGGCTGTAAGACGATTAACCTTTAGACATTAAAGTTTGTTGCTTTTTGTTATTGAAAATGTTGCGGGAACATTACATTACATATTTGCGCCCCGTGGCGCAGTTGGCTAGACACCAGCTTGCGAAACGAGAGGCCCCGGGTTCGATCCCCGCACCGAGACAAATGTTTGTGTGATCCACAAATATTTGTTTCGGGTCTGGGTGTTTGTGAGACCGAAAAGTCTCTCGTAGTTTCTGATACCCACGACACAAGACTAGTATCTTAGTGTGGGGTCAGGACTATGTATGTGACTGTTGGGTGTATTTATTTATTTTAAAAATCATTCAATGTATGTCACGCCGTGTCCTTAAAGGGGTAAAAAGAACTGTATTTTTAAGATCACTTTAGCTAGCCTAATGCCGTTATCCTGTAACTAAACATTTTCTAAGAGAAAAAACAATTTCAAATTCATATACCTACAATTTCGCTCACACTTATATTTAGCAACAAATATTTGTTTGAACCACGAATATTTGTTCCGGGTCTTGGTTCCTTATTCCCACGACACAAGACATGTATCTTAGTATAGGATGTATTAATTTATTTTTAATTAAAAATGCTTTTTTCAAACATATAACGCATATACACTCGCGTCAATAGATGAAGAGATATTCAAAGCTATTTTTTCCTTAAAAAAAAAATAATAACCCAACCCAGGCAAGGAACCAAGGACTTCTCAATAGTACGTCACAAAAATAACCATACATAAATTTCACATTAAGAATATTACCTCTCAAGAAATATGCTAGAAAGCTTTAAATTCAAAGCCGTTGGTGTTATTCATGAAAATCTCTTCGAATGAGGTTATTATGAAGCATTGAATAGTGTATGGAAATGTCATAACGTTGAATTTATGAGCTCCTAACACATGTATTTCTGGTATTCATAGTGAATAAAATATTAATAGTGATGGCCTCGAGGTTTGGGTGCGCGGTCGAGAATCTCGGCGGTCGCGGGTTCGAACACTTGCTTTAACGGTGAAGGAAAACATCGTGATGAAACCTGCACACCTAAGAGTTCTTAGGAATTTCTTAGGTGTGTAGCCTAAAAACCCTCCCAATGGTAGAAGAGACCCGTGCTCAGCAGTGGGCGTATATGGGTTGATGAATGAAAATATTAGCTTTTTGACCGCAGCTTCGTTGATTCATTAAAATATATAGGAGAGCCCAGCATTTTGTTAAGGTATAAAGGGAACCCTATTACTAAGACTTCGTTGTCCGTCTGTCCGTTTGTAAAAATCAAAATAAATAAATATTTAAGAAAGTCTCGCATGCCACTCATGATTTTTTGCCGTTTTTATAAATAATTGTACGAAATTCTTTGGGAATGAGCCCTACTCGCCCTTGATTTGTTTGTTTCTTCATGAGAGAGTTTTCAACCAAAAAATATCATAAGCAAAAAAAATTAAATAAAGGTAAATTGTGTTCTGCGATCTAGCGATGTTTTACTTTACCATTAAAATATATAAATATACCCCAAACTGATCCCACACTGACATACAAGTCTTGTGTCGTGTTTATCAGAATTTACTAGTCTTTTCGATTTCACAAATACGCAGAACCAACACAAATATTTGTCACAAAAACATTTGTCTCGGAGCAGAGATCGAACCCGCGGCCTTTCGTTTCGCAAGCAGTCTAGCCAACTGCGCCACGGGGCTGTCAATACACCAGATATCTCGACAAGCGCCCCCAATGATAAGTAACACGAATATCTGTCCTAAAAACCGAGTTGCGTGAAAGAAAATCAAATACCGGAAGATTCGGCTCAGTCCAATATGGCCGTCCTGTCACTGTCAATCTGTCAAATTAGACAGGCGCTGTCACGTCTCGTCACACACGAGCGAAACGTTCCGACGACGAAGCGTTGGACATAGCAAATCGAGCGTGTAGGCTGTTGGTATTTTATGCTTAACTGAAATAGTGGGAAAAAGTGTTCAGTTTGTTTAATGAAATGTTTTGTTTTCCATTAATTGTTTAAGGGTTGTCTCGCTCAGTTGAAAATTTTGACGTTACGATCGTCGCGATTATTCGAACTCTGATCTCTGACTTTTCGAACTTATGTAAACTTAAAATAATTCATCACCTACTTTCACGGTGAAGGAAAACATATTAGGGAAACCTGCCATTTAAAAGTTACTACGAATTGCTTAGTAACTATAAATAAAAAGACCGAAAACACAAAAATATACCTATTGCATAATAAACAATCATAGACAACTTATCAATGACACGTTTAATTAAAATTCGTTTACATTAATTTCTGACTGAGACATATATAATATTTACTCATATGTAAAGCAGCAATAAGGTAATAAAATTAAAAAGTATATCTGATTCGAGTTTTGGTACAGCCGGCAAGCCATTAACTAGTTCGGCGGACAGTCTCCCGCTAAAGTACCGATATCATCTCGTTAAAACTTCGCTCGAAATTCAACTCTATTCCCGAAGGTGTGAAGTTCGAAATGCAATGTCGTAATTAGCAGACGATGGCCAGTTGTTATTCGATGGTACGATTAAACGGATGCTTCGTACATCCGTTCCCAGAAGGATTGAGAGCGGCAAAAAAATAAAAGAGTAGTGACACACAGCCAGTTCGGTTGACGAGCAAAATGTAGGCTTCCCGTTAGCTTTTGCTTGTAATTATAGAGCTTTATTTAGACACCTAGGCATTATGATTTAATTTATAGTTAGTCTTTTTTGTTTTGTTTGAATTTGGATTATAGGACGGATGTTTGGTGTGATTAAAATTATACAACAGTGTTAATTTTTTATTTTTGTTTATGATGAGCTCTTTTTTGTATATAAAATTTCACAGCAGACTTGGTCGAAGTGGTCCGAACGTTTCGAGATCTATATTTTGGAATACAGTTCGCTCGCGTAGCTAAAGTAGTAATCAGCTCACGTTAGAATACAAAATAAAAAATAATAATTTGACAGCACCGTGGCGCAGTTGGCTAGACACCAGCTTGCGAAACGAGCAGCCGCGGATTCGATCCCCGCACCGAGACAAATGTTTGTGTGATCCACAAATATTTGTTTTGGGTCTGGGTGTTTGTGAGACCGAAAAGTCTCTCGTAGATTCTGATACCCACGACACAAGACTCGTATCTTAGTGTGGGGTCAGGACTATGTATGTGACTGTTGGGTGTGTATTTATTTATTTATAATTCAACACCATCAAGGAGTAATGGTTAAGTTTCACATAATCTCAAGTAATACATTTTGAATACTAAAATTTAAATTGGCTTCCCGTAATTCATTAATTAAGTTCATGTAAACAGATATGTAAGTAGAAAGGAGTATTTGAGGCCATGAGTATCGCCAACTTTTGACATACTGCATCTTTTTTTAAAGATAAATAAAAAAAAACAGCCGAGCAAGATCGCCAACAAGTCAGGCAAGCCCCAACCCACTGAACCACAAACCAAACACGAAACGTCGAAAAGCAATGTTTGCGTTTTACCATAATAAGATGATTGTTTGAACAATGAATTTTAAAATTTGAAATAATTACATGAAATCGTTGGCCGATCATATTGTACAGGGCTGGCAGACAGTAATTACGTGTAATGATATGCTTGGAAAAGGCTTTGATGTAGGGCTGTCGAGGTTTTATGACGGTAGCTTAATTAATTTTGTAAGTACATGGAGTACCTCATTATATCTCAATTGTATCAACATTGCGGGTACTAGAATAGATCTTGACATGATTGGAGTACGTGGGTGTTTGTGGGTGTATTTTGACCTTTTGATCCTATTTAATTATTATATCTATTCATCGAGACAAATAAAAATCCTTTTATTGTTTAAAACAATCTTTTTTGAGTCACATAAAAATCTCTATCTGATAGGAGATAGGTATATTATGTTCGAGGTTTTCAATCATTTTTGTGAGATTCACAAATATTGTTTTATGTCTGGGTGTTTCATACAAAAAAGTCTCTCGTAGTTTCTGATACCCACCTTATTACACTAAGACTCCTATCTTAGTTTGGGATCAAAATATCTTACTTGTTCGGTGTATTTATTTGTTTTCTCGAAATTTCTCGTTAAATCAGAGGCACACGCTCTTCTAGCATTTTATAATTTATT
This sequence comes from Cephonodes hylas, assembly GCA_030295005.1. NCBI lineage: Eukaryota > Metazoa > Arthropoda > Insecta > Lepidoptera > Sphingidae > Cephonodes > Cephonodes hylas. The sequence goes on along the minus strand of AP025386.1, from coordinate 3,783,051 downwards.
TATTTCTATACAAAAACTAGTTACAGTGACTCACGTCGAAAATGAATATGCTATACGAAGACCAGTTGCAAATAAATTAACGAGAGTTTAACAATACACTCGAATTCAGTTTGTAGAATGCATTCCGTTTCCGGGGCAGACATGTCGCCAGTTATAAATAGAAGTTTTTTCGAACGAGAGACCGATCCGAGATATTTTGAGATGCATGGAATTGTTATACGGTGAATATGCAATGATTGTGGGGTATCGGATTTATTTTTTTAGTAAATGTATGAGGTTAGTGGGGGGTCTTTTGGAGGTATACCAGTACGCATAGTCTTAATTTAAAAACACGTCTTGGGCTATTAGAATTTGAATCAATAGTGATTGATATAGTTGGTCTAACAAAAAAAATTGTTATTAGGTTTTTTATTAGGAAATTCTCAGTTTCAAGGACTCTGTAAATGCCCCCAAAAGCAACATTACACCTTTCTCCTATTAAATATCTAAAACAGCTGATGAAACACGTGTTACTAGATACAAGTCTCCTTACTCTATCTACTATAAAGCCGTGTGTTTGAATTATTTATATATATAATCATCAGCCCATATACGTCCCACTGCACGGGCTTCTTTCACAATTGAGAAGATTTAGGCCTTCGTCTACAAGGCCTAGTGCGGGTAAGAAATTCCTGAGAACTTTTAGGAGTGTAGGTTTCATCACGATATTCTCCTACAGCGCTAAAGAAAGTAATGACATACATACATACATAAACTCACGCCTGTCTCCCGTTAGGGTAGGCAGAGACTATAGAGCGCCAAATGCCACGGTCCAAACACACCTCTTTCGCTTCCTCCACTGACATTATCCTCTTCATGCATGCACGTCGGTTTCGAGGACTCTTTATATTACCCTTTCTGAATAAATTACCTATGTGGTCTTTATAGGTGCACCTGGGCCGTCCTCGACCGACTTCACCACTCATTCCCGCGCAGTAAATCTCTTTCGTAACTCTGGAACCATTCATCCTTTCAATGTGGCCAAACCATTTAAGCATCCCCTTTTCAATTTTGGTCACTACGTCGACTTTCAATCCACATTTTTCCCTTATCACACTATTCCTCACTCTATCTACCAATTTCACTCCACACATGCTTCTTAGCGCTCTCATCTCAACTGCATTAATTTTACTTTCGTGCTTCTTCTGCCATACCCAAGACTCACTTCCATACATTAGTGTTGGCACCAGGACTCCTTGGTGTATCGCTAATTTAGCGCGGTCCGATATGTTTTTGCTTGCCGCGATGGAGTACAAGGCACCATTAACACTGTTGCCCAACTTTACCCTTCTTTCAATATCTCCTTCACACTTACCATCCCTTGTAATCACAGAACCCAGATATACAAATTCATCCACTTGCTCCAGTTTTTCATCCCCTATCATTATGCTGCATTCGGTTCTGGGTTCACTCCTTTCTAAAATCATTACTTTCGTTTTTCCTACATTCACTTTCATACCTTTCCTTGTAAATGCCGCATTCATAATATTCACCATTTGTTGTAACTCATACTCCGATGAAGCAAGAAGGACTTGATCATCAGCGTATAAGAGACATTTAAACAGTGACTCATTCATCCTAAGACCATAATTCGCTGCTTTCAAGTCAGTCAGACAACTATCCATGAAGAGGTTAAACAACCACGGTGACGCCACACAGCCCTGTCTGACACCACGTTTGATGTCAAACCAGCTCGTGCAGGCACCATTTAGTCTAACACAGGCACTTGATTCCGTATAAAACGACCTCAATGCCCGTATCAGACTGTCGTTCACCCCATACACAGACAGTGTTGACCACAGTTCATCCCTCACCACACGATCATAAGCCTTTTCTAAGTCGATAAAGGCGCAGAAGACCTTCTGATGTTTTGCTAAGGCCTTCTCTGCTATGCACCGTAAAGAAAAGACTTGATCCACGCATCCTCTTCCCTTTCGGAAACCACCTTGCACATCCCAAATCTTATCTTCTGTCACCCGAATAACTCTTTCAATCAAAATTCTCGCATACAATTTTCCTACCACGCTAAGGAGGCTGATACCACGATAGTTCTTGCACTGCTGCGGTGATCCCTTCCCTTTAAATATTGGTACGATAACAGCCTTGCACCAATCACTTGGCACTTGGCCATACCGCCAACATTTATCGAAGAGAAGACACAGCAGTCTGACTATAGTATCACCACCTCCCTTCAGCATTTCTGCCGATATCCTATCCAATCCCGCTGCCTTTCCAGCTTTCGCGCACTTGATCACACTTTTTATCTCACTCATCCATGTATCCATACTAATATCACTTTCACTTTCATCATTCATGTTCATTCTTTCATCGATCGTGTACTCGTTCACGACACATGCAATTTCCTCCCCATCCTTAAATAAACTTTCGAAATACTTCTTCCATTCATTCAATATTTCCTTCTGATCTCTTATCACCTTACCATTCTCATCTCTTATAACTTCCACAACCGATTCTCCTGCTTTACCTCGAACTTTTCGGACCATGTTCCAAAATAGCTTTACATTCGTCCGAAAGTTAGCAGAGAATCTTCTATCATACTTCTCCTTGCATACATTTTTCTTTCTTTCCACAACTTCTTTCACAATCTTCTTGCAGGAATAATACTTATTTTTAGCCATGCGTTCAGTATCATCCATACAACCTCGCATTCTACTTTTAGCCTTTGCAGCTAATAAGTCCACCCATGCTTTACGTTTTTCATCTACCACACGTTTCACTTCCTCATCCCACCATTCATTTCTTGGGTTCTTAGCATTCTTCTTTCTATTAACCCCGCATACCTGTTCAGCACATTCAATAATACCATTCTTAAACTCCTTCCATACTTCTTCTATCTCTCCTGGCTGACTTTCTAAAAGGTCTCGGAACCTATTACGCAGCTTATTTGTGTATTGGACTCACATCAACAGAAAGTAATGATTCATTGTGAATACACATTGTTTATATATCAGTAATTAAATCAAATGATTTAAAAATACTTATATAAATTACCAACGTCCAACAGCTGTTTTTGTCTCAGGAATCCATGTTATTAGACTTTCGTAGCTTCTAAAGTAACCGTTCTATTTCCAAATGAAATTTTAACTATGGCTTAATGAACGGCGCGATGCGATGGTTTAGCTGAACGGCCGAAGATTTGTACAACAGCTAAAATTGATACAAATTGTACAAATATTTGTATAGGGCTGTTTGATTAAGCTCTACATCGATTTGTGATAATATTAATACAAATAAAATTTGTACTTGTTAATACCTTGATATTCTCCAGGAATAAGAGTTTTGTTCGATCGAGGGATATTGGGTTCGATGCCCAGGCTGGTAGTTTTATCATAAGAAATTTAGGGAAAAGTCAAGATTGAACACCTCCGACTTTTCGAAGTTATGTGTGTATTCACATTGAATTATCACTTGCTTTAACGGTGGAGGAAAACATCGTGATAAAACCTGCACACCTAAGAGTTCTTAGGAATTTCTTAGGTGTGTAGTCCGCCAACCCGCACTAGGCCAGCGTGGCGGACTATGGCCTAAACCCTCTCAATGGTAGAGGAGACCCGTGCTCAGCAGTGGGCGTATATGGGTTGATGAAGATAACACTATTGAGTTTTTAATCATTCGTTATTAATCCTAATTTAATTTATGTAAACATAATCAAAATTAGTTGTATATTTAATGCGATTAACATTGAATTATGTAGTAGTCCGTGTTTTTGAATATTTGATGTGTTAATTTACATTAGGCTCTAAGAAAAATTATAGTCATCCATTAATTCATGTTGAATAGCAAATTGCCTGATAAAAACTGTTTTGGATATTTTTTATACCAATTGGCTCTATCTCCCAGACTACTAATTAAGTATATGAATCAATTTTAAATATATTGGCACTAATACCACCAGTCAATGGTCGAGAACTTCTAAGTTCGATTCTCAGGTTGAGAAAGCCGTTAAATAAAAGTTTAAAGCTTAAAGATTATTATTTGGTATTTTCTAAGACAAGCTTTTTTTTTGGGGCTTCTATAGAAAATCCTCTAAACCTTTCTATAAAACAGGAGATTGTTTAATAAAGGCTTTATTTATTTATTTATTTACAGAAAAACCTCCACTGAAATAGAAGTTTATACTCCATATACGGGTACAAACTTTATAAGGAGCAAAGTCCACTACAAAATACCAATCGAATATTTAACCCTAAACTAAGATTAGACGGATGGTACAAACGACCGGAGTGAGTCACCGTCGAGACAACTTACGAGGGGGTAGGTTAAAAATACCCTACATAGACGAAAATTCATTCGAAGTCAGTCGCGTTCGCGGACCGCGCCCGTTCTGTTGAGGTCGAATCGACCGAGTGTTACCATTTTAGTGTTAATATCGGGTGAGTTTTATCAATTATTTTTTTATTGAGAAACACTTAAAGTTGTTTTAAGTTCGAGGCAGTGTCTGTACTTCCATTGAACCGAATGAATGAATTTAAAGCGTTACACGTCAATTGTATATTGTCTAGTTTTTAATTATTAATTGTCAGGCCAGTTTATTCTTATTTATATATCAAATTGCTTTTGTTAAAGATATAAAGCTTAACGATTTGCAAGCGGAATTCCGTAAGGCAAACTGGGGTTTTGGAAGTCCGCCACTAGTTTGAGGATGTGACGAATCCACCGAGATTATTCATAGTCGCGGGTTCAAATTTCAGGCACGTAATTTCTAAAAACAGGCCTATTAATTTATTTCCTACGGATGAAACAGTGACAAGAAAACTTAAACAATTTGACACAGTGCTTTTTGTTATTTTTATCCTATCGCTTAAGAAATCTATGATCATCTGTTCCAAACCACAGCACTTAACATAAGCTATTAATTAATTAAAACCTCATTAAAATCTGTTTAATATTCTAAAGTAGCGTCACGGATCTTACAATCAATATAATTATCTTTACAAAACTCTTTAATTTTCTTATCTATAGAGATAGAGCGGAACATTGGCTGTGGCCTATTTAATGTTTCCTATAGTTGCCTGATACCATACCATATACCATACATATATGCATGTTCTAATGCTGGGCAAAAGTCTCAAAAACTGAAAGGTTTAGGTCTTAGTAAATATTAGCGATAAAATATTGTCTTTCCAGTTTATACAATTTTATTTTTATAATATACTTTATTGGACATCACAAGAACAGGAATAAAATAAAACTAAAGTACATATATGCTAGTAATTAATACTAAACTATAAAATTATGATTTTGTAACTAGAATTCGATAGACATGTCACGGTATGAAATCCCTTATAAAAATCACTATGGCGGCTTTTACATAATTAAGACTGATCGATATATATGTAGACGACAATATTTTCTAAATATAGTGATACAATGATTAAAACAAACCTTTGCGCTAGTGACATTAATATCCTTTGATAGAAATTTAACTTTAGTTGCAAACATTAACAAAGTTTACTCAGTAATCAATAAATAAATCTAAAACAAAAAATACAAAACAAACGTCTCTCATTATTAATTCTACTCAAGTTGCTTATTATCTCCAACTCTACAAAGTTTAACAATCACTATCGCCAGTTCAACACATGAATAACTAATTAGTGTTTATTATCAGCTATTAATTTATATTAAACGGTTTATAACGGATGGTACTCTGTTTGTTTATAACGTTTATATACGTCACATCCTTTTTCCCACGATAAAATCGAGACCGGTAGATATAATGTATAACATTTTATAAAATAAGCGATTACATTTTTACTCCGAGGTTTAAGGTTAGATACTAATCCAATTTGATTTGTAATATAAATGTAATCTTTTTTGAAATTAGCATTGTCTAAAAGTATTAAGGTTAGCAAATAAGTAATTGCGAATATTCGGTAGGTGAACTATCAAATAACAAAATGTGTTTTGCACTTGTACTACGCCAGCAAACCTAAAAATACAACTGAAGCCATCTATGAGTAAAATCCGCAAGTACTTAGTTGCCAACCTAATAATTTAAACTATCATTTAGTTCTGCGGTATGATTTGGACTTCACGATTAATAGAAGTCAAATAATATTCTCATGTTTGCTATACAAATACATCTACTCTATAGGAGAATAAAAATACTTCTCTCTACCCTTAAGACATGGATACTTATGATGTAAAATATATAATTCAATTTATTTTGTTGAGAACCCACAAGCAAAATACAACAAGATATATTTTAAAATACTACAGGTATTTTATAATAATTTACAGCATAGTAAAAACTACAATAAATCACAGTATTTATTAAAGAACCTAATAGATATTTTTAAATTAATTTCACACGTTAACCGGACGTATTATGATAATAAAATCATGATTTATTCTCTCAAAACTTGCTTAAGTTTTATGTCATTATTATTACACAGTCGTGATGGCTTTGGGATTTCTGTTTTTGGAATCAAATATCATCGGCTGCAGGTTCAAACCCTAGACATACTGCTTTGTCTTTTCGAAGATAAGTGTTTATTTACAATTATTTTTCACGTAATTAATGAAGGAAAACATCGTGAGGAATCCTGCAAACCTAAAATTTCTTAGATGTATAGTCCGCCGAACCCCACTAGGCCTACGAGGTGGACTACAGGGCTGCCAGCAAATAAATCGCAGCTATACGGTTTACTATCTCCAATTATACAAAATTAGATCGCATTATACATAACCATTCTATTCAGCTCTTGTTTTTTTTTTGGAATAATCTTGGGCAATAGATGATTTAAAAGTGGACACTCCAGAATAGCTCTTGTTTCTTTTAGGATGATAGGTAGACAAATTATTGATAAAATGCGAACTTATGTTCCATCCCCTATGCCTTTGTATCGTATTATACAATCTAGCAGCCCTGGTGGACTAAGACATAAACCCTTTCAGTTCTGAGACGTATGTATATAGCCTATATGATGATGATGATAATTGGGCACATACAAATAAAACTATACATCGTCACACCTAAAAATATAGTAACGATACAAACCTTATACATATTGGATGAAAATGTAGTAATTTTTCGAAACACGATAAAAAGGTGAAAAAACGGGTGATTCTGCAGCTGGGATGAAGACGAGGTGGCACGTGCGGGAGTGAAACACGGTTTTTTTTATATCCCTTTTTATATACGTGTTTGTACGGTTTGATTGGGGTGAAAAGAGAATTTTACTCAAGGTACTTTCTTACAAAGGTTAATGGAGGGTGAAAGAAAATTTTTTTCTTCTTCTTCTCTTCATCATATTCGCCCACTGCTGAGCACGGGGCTCCTCTACCATTGAGAGGGTTTAGGCCATAGTCCACCACGCTGGCCTAGTGCGGGTTGGCGGACTACACACCTAAGAAATTTCTAAGAACTCTTAGGTGTGTAGGTTTCATCACGATGTTTTCCTTCACCGTTAAAGCAAGTGATAATTCAATGTGAATACACACATAACTTCGAAAAGTCAGAGGTGTGTGCCTGGGGTACGAACCCGCGACCGTCGAGATTCTCGACCGCGCGCCCAAACCTCGAGGCCATCACTGCTTACATTTATTATGTCAATTATAGCCTAAGTAAGGATACAGACAAAGGCCTAAACCCTGTCAGTGGTATTCGTGTATGTATGTATTTTGAAAGAGATGGAGTCCCAAATTCAATCTTCCATATCTTCTCCATAGAAGAGTTAAATAAGACTACAAAGGAAAAATGAGCATTCCGAGCGTGCCAAAACTATGATTACACTATCATATTATGTTCGACACGGCCGCTTCTTAGTAATCAGGTACCATGTTTTAAAGGCTTTTATATATATTTGAACCAGTAACAGCCCTTCATTGTTATTTTATCATTGATTGTGTGATAGTAGTCAAATGTAATGGGTAATTTCTGAGTTAAAATTGCTTATTATGGGCTCAGGATATGTCAAACTGCTTTTTTTAATACAATTGTAAAACTTAAAGAACACAAAATTATAAAAAATAAACTGGACTTTTAGGCTTCTATAAAAGTACTGTCACTAATGTATGAATAATAGGCTCACTTTCTGAAACGTATATGTGTAAATGTAAGAATTCATCTCTACCTACCTCTTCAAGTGTACTAGCGAAAGAGGATGTTGTTCTCCACACTAACCACCAATCGACAAAACACAGTAATTACATTAAAACCAATGGTGTAATTTCATAACATTGTATTCCATACCCTATGTCTCTTAACTGCCGTCTTAATTGCGTAGAACACTGTTACGACCAAGGCTTAATCATCAGGCCATAATGAGGCCTAATGATTGGTCCCAGTCTTTGAATAATGCATGAATTATCCTAATGTTGTTAATAATCCGGGATATTCTCGTCGAATAGTGTTTCTTACGGCTACACCCATTATGGTAGTGTTGGGATGAGAGAGAAGTTTTAAGATTTTAACTTACAATGTAAGAAAATATAGCTCGTTAGGCTGATCTTATTAATTTGTTTGGTTTTTAAACGCAATACAAACTTTATTAATTGTCATAAATTAAAATTAAAAGTTTGTTTTGAGACTCTTTGTTTGTTTAAGGTATTTCAAACCTACTATAAGGTTTAATCCAGTGGCGGTACTTCCATAGAAGCCCGAAAGCCCGACTTGCCTTACATAGTTCCGAATAACGAACTTAACGATTGTTTATTTATAAAATAACGCTATAAACGTGAATGTGAGTACTAACCGGTAGGTATTTATTAGTCCTACGTACCAAAAAAAATATGCTGCTACTAAATAAACATTTGGGCTTGCCTTAGTTTGACACCCTAGGCACGCCACTGGTTTAATCGTCTTACTGCGGGATCAGAACTATGAATGGACTTTTGTAAATCCAATATACTTATGTAGATAATTAAATATTATTGTATTTCTTTTATTACAAAACTGGCCTGTATAATACAAGGTGTAAATAGACCCTGGTCGAAGACTAAGACAGGGAATATTTACGGTGATTACCAACACATTGCCTTTAAAAAATCACGTTTAAATGTTCGAATATTTTTCTAATTACCATCACGAAAATCTGTCCTAATTAATATCGAACATAGTCTGTTAACTGTATTTAAAAATCTCGGGCATAATTTTCATCCTAAGCCCATCCCTAAGATCTTCTAATAGTGGCCATCGATAAACGATTGGGTCATTACGTCCGTTTGTAAGTTTACAACTACAGTTTAATGACTTCGCTTCGTTGTTAGACACATTTAGTAGCGTGATTTCCGATCAGTCGACCCTTAATATGCTAATGTTTAGTTTGGATATAATTTTTTAAATTTTTGAGACTAAATTTAAGTATTTAAAGTAGGTGTGTTCTGTGTATTTTTAATTATGTTGGTTGATTGATTACAATGGCCAATCAATTTACCTTTTAATTAGTAAAAAGTTATGGAAAAATAATCTGTTTTACAAGTGCATAAAAATCTTAAATATTATCTTCTTTTATCTTAGTAGAAGCTTTATAAGTAACGAACCAGGAAAATGTTTTGAAAAGAGTCCGTGTCGAAAATCTCTAGGAAATGTTTTAGAGCTTTTAGAAGAAAAATCAATCAATTTCATGAAACTCACCTAAAAAAATATATGACTAGTTAAAATTATAAAAAAATAAAATAAAAGCAAAAAGGGAATCCACTTTTGATGCGCACTTCGTTATTTTTTACCGATGTTTCATCAACTGACTATATTTCCATCACTAATTTTCAGTTGTGCGGTCCACGCGGGACTACTTTAAATAAAAACGAAATTAAATCGAACGCTACCCATACTACGGACCTACTCTCACAGACGTAGTAAAATGCAAAGCAGTTTTTTTAAAATCAGATAACTTGTCGCGTAAATTGAACAGTTTTATTTTAAGTTTTTTTTTCTTGCTAGTTACAAAAAATATTACGACTTCCCAACTCCGTTCCGAAGCTACAACTTGTTACGTTAAATACGACCGAGTCTCGGAAGGAATTTTATTTAATATTCTCAGAAAGGAAGCCTTTGTGTTAAAAGTTTTCTTTGGATCTTGCATATTTTTTTTCTTGTAAAATATCTCTTGTGAATGTTTTTTGTTGAGAAATATTAAAACTTGTATGATTGTATGAACTTTCTCCATTGATTACGAGCTTTTTCCTTCACATCGACTTTCTTTCACAAACTCCCTTAACAAATGTATTTCTGTTCGCTTTTTTAACACCGGCTTTTTTGTTTCAGGTCGACAATCGTCGTCAGCAACTAAAAGAACTCGAACATAAATCATTCAACTAAAAAGCTGGCTATAAATAAAAAATGGCGCTTAAATTCAACGGATCTATTTCAAAAATAGAATACGCCAGCTCTTACAGCAGGGGAAGCTGAGCGTTAGTTTAAAATGTGAACATTTAAATTTAGAACGCCGGATATCCTTGTTATGGTAACGGACGTCGGAAGTGTGTAGTTTTGTCGAAATGTTTAACTATAAGTGTAGAATGAAGACAACTAGTAGGGGTGTGAATCCTTTGTTCCTCTTGTTACGGACCCATGGTGTTTTAGTTTTTAGTTTGTGTATAGTGTTTGGTGTCGATGTGTGCGGTGGTTTTCAAGAGCAGAAGTTTGCCATGGAGCCACAAGATCAGGTAATTACTATGTGTTATTTTCGATCCCCTGTAGTCATGGTATTAGTAAGTGCCGTACGATTTAGATCTGGGTTCGATTCCTAGGCCGGGCGAGGTAAAATTTCAGTAGCAATACGAAGTCTGGAATTGTGTTTGAAAATCGACATTACACTCGCCCCTTAAAACGTGGGACTGAAAGATATCTGGCAAAATTTAAGTGAAGAAATGCACCACTTCAAGGAATATAGACATCTGGTTATGTAGGGTCATGCATGTATTAATATACATTCCATTTATAACAGACTGCAGTGGTGGGATCCAGGGTGACTCTTCCCTGTCGAGTGGAGAACAAGGCGGGACAGCTGCAGTGGACTAAGGACGACTTTGGCCTTGGTCTACACCGAGACCTGAGCGGCTACGATCGATACAAGATGATTGGGAGTGATGAAGAAGGTAGGTCCTGATTTTCTATTTGTTTTATTTATTCTATCTATAAGGCCAATGTGGTGGACTAAGGCATAACCCCTCTTAATAGTCGGGTGGATTGAATAAATTATATACAGCACCCAACAATGGTGTGCACAGTTAGACCCCATGGAAGCAGCGCGAGACTTTTTGGTCTCATAAACATTCAACATATAACAAATTTGTCTCGGTGCGAGAATCGAACCCGTGGCCTAACGATTCACAAGTTGGTGTCTAATTAACTGCACCATGGAGTTGTAATATGTACATAATATTGCATAAACTCCTGCTACAGCTTAATTGTATCCATTTGATTGATTTGTTCTGAAAGCGAATATATTTTTCTTTTTGGTTGTTGGTTATTTTTTGAATTTTATTCATTATTTCTTCTTTGTCAACAGGAGATTACTCGCTGGACATCAGAGATGTAACTCTGGAAGATGACGCCAAATACCAATGCCAAGTCAGCACGGGACCTAAAGGTGGGTTTTTGAATAGTTTTCTTTAATTTGGTCTTAATTTTGAAAGAATATTCAGTTTCGACTATGAATGAATGTTAAAAACTATGTTGGATCTTTATACTTAATATTTGTTTCCAGTATGGGTGTTTGTGATATCGAAAAGTCTCTCATAGTTTCTGATACCCATCAATGTCAGTAGGCCAGCGTCGGGTCAGTACTATGCGTGTATTTGTTGGGTGCATTTATTTATTTATTTATGTATACCAACATACATTTAATGCTTCAACACTCTAAACGCTTAAACAATTAAAAATAATGTTTATTCCCTATAAGTTTTAACAAAAATGTATGGAAATACCTGCAATCAGTTTTCGCTATCAGAAGCTCCATAAACAACAGCTGTCCCAGACTTATGACTCACGGTTACGAGTCATGGGTTTTTCACTTTTATTCTTACAAGTCTGTTGTACGATTGGCTGGATTAACTATTTCCTTCCTCGATATTTCATGAAAGGAAAAGGATTTTTTCTTTTCACTGCTGGGCATGGCTCTCCTCTAAGACATAGATAATTTAGGCTCAAGACCACCTCGCTAGCCTAGTGCGAGTTGGCGGACCATAAATCAAAAATATTCCTAAGAACTTATAGTCGGCAGGTTTCATCACGATGTTTTCCTCCACCGTTAAGTATATGATAGTTTATAGGCAATATAAACATAAATTCAAAAAGTCAAAGGTGTGTGCCTAGACTTCTGAATACTTATAAAGTTAATGTTAGTGAAGATTACTAAAATAATTTGTAAGCACGAACAAAATCCAACAAAGGCACCTTATAAATGTCTATCAAAACACGCTAATTAAATTTCGATGTACCGACCAAATCTGCTAATTACGAGAATCCATAAAACCGAGGTAAAAGACCTCTGATTTCCAATCATAAAGATTATGAACATAGGTGTCCAAATAAAATGGTCGAAATACCAATAACCAGAAATTATTACCCCAATATTGACCCGTAATGGCTGAAATAAATTGAGCTCAGCAAACCTAATTTGAACGTTTTAAAGTATCGATATCGGCACTCCACGTCGATACTCGATATACCGACGTGTAATTTGAAACAATAAATCAGATCTCGACGCGAAATATTACCAAAAAAGCCGCGCAAACACTCCAGTTTGCATTATTGGGTGTATTAAAAATTAAGTTTGGCTGGATTCATTAAATTATTGTGTTACTGTTTGGGTTAAATCATACGTTGTAAGCAGTAATGCGTCACGAGGAGTTCACAAAAATGTATGTGTATAAATACTCAGCCTATGCTGAACGTAGTATGCCAGTATATCTATCAGTACCAAGGGTCTTAGGGCGCAATAATTGCAAACAGGGTTGCTATTGCCAGTCCGCCAAAACGATATTGGGTTTAAAGAATTGTTAGTAGCAGCACGGAGTTTGAAAATAAGCCCGAAAAACTGCAATAGAGTCGCCCCCTATTACGAGTACCTGGTACTGACATATATTATGCTGCCCTAATCGAGGGTTTTAAGTACACCCTTTTATTCATGTATTTATCAATTTTAAGATTTCTTTATTTGTTTTTGGAGTATTTAAAAAAAAACAAGTCCCATAAGGTTTTTTCTAGGAAACAAATCCTTAAATAAAACAGAAAACCCTAAAAAAATCTAAACATGGCGTATATCTTGTAAATTAGGCCACGCAACGTCATATATCTAAGGCAACTATTTCTTTTGTTTGAGTCGGTACTCGCGGAATTGTGTTTGTTTAATAAATTGAAAATTTTTTCGCCGAGCGTTTTTCTTTCTGTGTTTTCCTTATGCATTCCTTTTTCCCGATTGTAATTCAAATCTCGTTGCGTAATTTTCTTTTAATTTCATCCCCTACCTTTTGGCGTTTTCATTTGTGTATTTTTATTTTTCATGACTCCCAATTTCCATTTGTGGCCTCTAAATGGTTTAATCGGTTTTTGCTTCGTGTTTTGTTGTAATGGGTTCGGATGTTTAATCTCAGTATTTTGCGGTTAAGTTTTTTCGGCTGGAAATATAAATTCGTTCTTCCTTTTTGAACTTTGTTTTTTGGTTCCATAATTGAATAGATTATTTTAATGGTAAAAGGTTTTGGATTAATGAGATCGTATGTGAATACTTTTTCTTTAGCTTTACGGCATAAACTGTGTTGTTCAATCGTGTGAGCTTAGATTCGATTCCGGAACCAGCAAATTATTGAATCATTCTATCGGAAAATTCTTAAGGATAAATCGAGTTTAATTTTAGTTACTCTAATAACCAAATACATTAAATACTTACGATAATTAGGAAAACTTTTTGTTCCCATTTTTTAATATTTGTCATCTTAACTATTACACATAACCAAGTATTTTCTTCTTCTTCATCAACCCATATACGCCCACTGTTGAGCACGGTCTCCTCTACCATTGAGAGGGTTTATGCCATAGTCTACCACGCGGGCCTAGTGCGGGTTGGCGGACTACACACCTAAGAAATTCCTAAGAACTTTTAGGTGTGCAGGTTTCATCACGATGTTTTCCTTCACCGTTTAAGCAAGTGATAATTTAATTTGAATACACACATAACTTCGAAAAGTCAGAGGTGTGTGCCTGGGGTTCGTACCCGCGACCGCCGAGATTCTCGACCGCGCGCCTAAACCTCGAGGCCATCACTGCTTCGACCAACCAAGTAACCAAGTATAATTACTCGTATATTAATTACGTCATAACTGCACCATTTACGAATCTCTATCAACATTTAGGTACATTTATATCTAATCATTGGAAGCGATAAAGAAATCCAATATAAATTCGATTACCTTTATCCTCTTCTTTCATAGAGATTGTTAGGGTGCATGGATCTATTTACATCCTCACTAGGGGTGAAACAGACGTAAATTCCGATTAAGATCACCCCATCTGTACGTTGGACGTGCTACGCGCAATATTGGAAGCGATTATTCCTGTCAGATAAGGGATGAAGGCGCGCCATATAGAATCTATTTTAGTAGGAAAATAAGCGTTGAGTTTGTTTAGTAGTGACTTGATGATTGTAAACTAGATTGACATGAATGTTTGGTTTCCTTCTATCATAATTCCATTTGTGTTAAGAGCACGGCCTTTCTCCAACTGAGGGCTTAAGCCTCATTTCACCACGTTGGCGTACTGTGGAACAGCGAATTACACACCTAAAAAATGTAGGTGCGTAAGCCACGTCACAATATCATGCTCCATCGTTAAAGTATTTTGCAGTTTTCCTATATGCCTTTAGCATTCGCTTCATTGTTGAAAATGAATATATAATATTTCTATGGAATACTCAATTTATAAATAGTGTAGGTACAGTGCTTGCGTAAACATATAAGAATGATAATATTTCTAGAGTCGAGCCAACAGTCTTCAAACAATTCCATTCAAAACATTGAACAATACGAATTCATCAGAAGTTTCATAGCAATAATCCGTTCAACAATATTCTACAGAGCACATTGGTAATCCCATCTTTATTACGGTTGAACTGCACGCGTCAGTTTTGAAACACCTACTCAGAGTTTACGAAACCCATTACCTTCGCCTAATCTGTTGAAGTTTGTACAACTTCCTTCCCATCAAAAGGGTCTTTGGCAACTTCATACAATTTATCAAATTTAATACCAGCATCATACACTCATAAGCCGTATTTCTCGAGTGGTTTAATGCTCCGACTGCCTTTCAAATGCAAAAAGGTATACGAAATTAATTTGCATATCTCTTGATGGATGTTGCCTTTTGAATCAACGTTCTTATCTGCAAGGGTACACCTTTTCTCTTTGTTTGTTAAATACTCGTATTTGCGTCGAGTTTAGTGTTAATCTCTTTGAATTTGATCTGTTTACTTTGTGTCACCTTCGTTGGTTAAACGTTTGCGTTTGTGAGAATTAAGATATTAAACGATATATTTCATTGGGTTTACTGTGATATATTTCTAAAATCTGCTGTGCAATTTTGAAATACTGAATAACACAAAACAATTGAGATAGTCACCTATTTATTAGCATACATTAAAAGCATATTTTACTTTTTTATGTTGGTTGCTACAACATCATAAACATTAGTCAAATAAAGCCAAAATAGACCATCTGTGATATTTTAGATGCACTATTATATAAAGCCAACGAAACACAAATTAATTTTACTATATTTTAAAAAAATTAAGCGCACATATTCAGTCTTAAACGTAAACAAAATACCTACACCAAGACTATAACAATAGCCAATCGATCGACAAACATAAATGCATTATCACAACAAGTCTCCGAAACTTCCACTTCACCAACCATTAAAGTCTTGGCAACTCACAACTCCAATTGAATGAAATAGATCACGTCTGCGATATTACCATAATTCAATAAATCTCGAAAAGTTGCTCTCAAATTTGCGGTCTCACTAACTAACTTACGATACCCGAGATCACAATTTAGCACAAGAACGGGGAAATAAAGAGATGGGACAGACCACAGCCAACTTCGGAGTTTTCAGCGGGAATAGTGCGAAGTACGATTTCGCTTTGAGCCAGTTCGTTCATTGTGCTCTGGCGTTGATAAAAAATAAAATTGCCGCCATTAGTTTTATGTAAATCGTCCGTTTTTATAACCGGGTCGCTTGCGCCCGCTGTTACGAGACGTGTCTTTTGAACGAAAATATTTGTGTTTAAAGTTTTTAGTTGTTCGGATGGTTTATTATTTTATCTCGCGAGGTTTATTGCTGCAGCTTTGTTGCTTGTTCTTTTGCTGTTTGTTGAAGAGGTTGTTCATTTTGGGTCGTTTTTATTATGAACGGAACTATTTGATGATTAGTTTCCATCTGAGGATCAATTGATCATGGAGCATCGAATAATAGTTGACACGCTCACAAATTATATATTTCGATGTTTTTAGTTTTATTTTCATGATGAAATTGCACTTTATTATTCGTTGGGAAGAAATCTCAAAATAATAAAGAAAATTATAATTTTGGAGTTTTCCAAGAGAAATTTATAAGATATGCGAAATCAGCTGACCAATAAATTGACTCCAAGAATAGAAATGCCAAGATACATAAATTACCGATACCTTTAGCTCCATGTTTTATATTCTATTATGATTGATGACTTACAGCAACAAATTACTCTATCAAAACTAAATAGTTCTCTAAAACAATAGTTCCAATTGAAATTCAACGTTGAGACTTCACAACGTCGTTTTCTATTCCCATAAGATCTTCAAGATATTCCTAACTTAATAAAAGACTAAACTTTATTACCTACACTAAATTATCTTAACATTTTCAATCTCAGAAACTTCACAAAACATCGCGAGGTTCGGAACTCGTTCTAATTTAATTGCTCATAACATTAAAACATAATTTAACTTTTGATTCAGTCAAAGGCTTAGTACAGAGTTTATTAAATTCCCATTTCCAAGTACACAGAGCTAAAAAGGTTGTGCCAATTGGAATTAATATGGAATTAGTAAATGTAAGAAAGCTGTGTTTCCGTTACTCCGGTTTGTTCTTTGAAATGTTTAGTAAATTTAGATTAGCTATTGTTTGTGAATAGTTTATTCGGAATTAGTTTCTAAATTCCGTAATATATTTTCGTTGATCCCTCGGTTATTCCTTTTTTATGACTACATAAATTTAAATTTTTGTTAATTCTGTGTTCAATTATTACATCTCTATTTTAAGAAAGGCGATTTAGCCTGTCGATAATTGTATCACTTTTTCCGGATCCGGGTTTCAAACATAAAACATCCATCATTTTGTTATCAACAAAACAGTCGATGATATTAAAAATTAATTCTCTACTAAACAAATTTTATAGAACTCCGATTTTAATTTTACAGAAACATCTATTACCTAAAACATATACAGCCAAAAGAAGCTCAGACGAACTTATTGAGCTGAGCCGAAATTAGCCCCACTGAGGCCTTTGAAAAACCTGTGACATTCAGCCAGCAGATGACCTAGTTAGATGAGACCTATGTAACGTCTGAGACTTGAGGTCGTCTCAATTCAGAGAAACGTTTGACTTTCGCCGTTTGAGCTGTGGCCATAGCAATTCCCAGAAATAATCTGTTGTTATTGTAATGTAACAATTTATGAGTTTTATACATATAGGGCGTATGCAGACCGTGACCGAAAATTTAAGTAGTAGCTACCGTGATAATAAATCTGTTGGCGTTAAAAAAAATCCCAACAAAAAAATCCTAACAACCTTCAGTAGTAACCTATGATTGTTAGGAAAAAAAAATAGTTTTAATTTTCGATCGCGGTATAAATACACCTGTATAAGATATATTAATTTAACGTCATCTCCACTAAATTGGTCATACCACGTATCAAGACAAAATGTTTATGCTATAGGCCAGTTAACATTCGAAGGAGTTATCGTTCTTTCGAAGAATAATGGTGAAATACACCACTAAGTAGTCTGTCAGTCTAAAATGACGTCACCTTGCCAATTATTCCGCAGCTCAGCCGAGCCCTACTTACATAATTACTAACACGCGCAAATTTGCATGAACCCCATACATATATTCATAACTAAAACGTGCCCAAAGCAAACTTAGAAACGGCCAACTCCAAATCAAATGACGCCGATTGTTATTCGAATGCTGAACAAACAGATGGACTGTCCGATTGTTTATACAATTCCAAACTTTAGTAAAACAAATTAAAACCTTTGTTGCAGGTGAGCCGGCTATTCGGTCGAGGTACGCTCGTCTCACTGTGTTGGTACCTCCAGAGCCTCCTAAAATACTGCAAGGGAATTTCTACTCCACCACTGAAGACAGAAAGATCAAGTTGGAATGCGTGTCTGTGGGAGGGAAGCCACCGGCTGAGGTAAGAATTGATTTCCTGGCCATTACAATGCGTTTCGATGTGGGTGTTGGGATTGTCAGCTCTGTTGACGGCATCTTTATTGTTCCAGGGTTAAGGGTTACACATTGCTAATAGGGATTTCGGTTTGAATTTTCAGAAGGCTTGATAAAGGGGAAATTAGATCGGAAGCAATTTAAAAGTTTGAGTAGTAAAAACATTTTTTTAGAAGCTGTACTTTTTTCATTGATTGCTTTGTATGATGGTTAATATGCATACTATTGTTTCTGTACATTTGAAATATTGTGGATAGATTTGAAATGGTACTTAGGAGCTTGAATCTGGATAATGTTTTCAATGAAATTCGTTTGTGTGTCTTTAACTACATAAAACAAATAATATTGTCTTTGACTGAGAATTTTAGGTTGCAGAAGGTATCTATATTTTTCCCCCATTTGTTTGTAACAATAACATGTCTGACAACCCGCACTAGACCAGCATGGTGGACTAAGGCCTTAACTCTCTTAGTAGCAGAAGAGGCCCGTTCACAGCAGTGAGATGTATATTGGCTGATAATGATGATAAAATATTACTTCTTTGACTTGAAGAATAAAATTAATGACAATTTTTTAGCCTCAAAAGTGTCTTTTAAATGAGGTAGAAAATTCAATACGACGATGAATAAATATTTTGCCGAGCATTTTTTCAGTGTCATCCCTTTTAAAAGCACTGATAATGCTAATTAATCAACGTCACAGCTTAATGGAAATTCGCCTGTTAGCCGTATTACTGGTTCTTTTCATGCATATTTTTCCTAATTCAAGGCCTAATTTCTTCATGACTGGGTGAATTTTATAAAATTTGACTAAGTGCTTCCATTTGATCGCGGTTTGTGTCGTGTTTTCGTGTAGGTCTTGTTTTTTAGGTCAACGATGTTATTGTAGCATATTTTTTTAACGCTTAGTGATGGCATCGAAGTTTAGGCACGTGGTTATTTGAAGTGTCCGCGATCAAATCAACGGCACTGAATTCTAACTTTTCAAAATTACATGTCATTGTTACATGTCAATTAATTATCACGTACTTAAACGGAAAAGTGACGAAAGCTTCCCCGATAAATATACTCAGCCTATCGTCCACTGCACTAGTGAGGTAATAACTAGTGAGGTAATAACTTTTGTTGTTGTTTGCAAAAAAAAAGTTACAGATAATTTTGTGCCCAATTCAGTTTAAATCGCTGAGAAGGAGAAGTTGAGATTTTGCAAATATAACCTTACTAGCTTTTGCCCGCGACTCCGTCCGCGTAGACTCTAGGGTTAAGTGCAGAGAGATTTTTGCATCTATAACATATTTATCCCACGGGATTACATTTTTCAGGATAAAATTATCCCATGTTAATTCTGTGAGCCCTACCTACCTCTATACCAAAAATCATTCAAATCGATTTGGTAGATCCAGAAATACCCATTCCCACGGGAATACTACATTTTTTGGGATAAAAAGTATCCTATGTGTTATTCTGATGTATAAGCTATATTGTGGTAAAGTTTCATTCAAATCCATTCAGTAGTTTTTACGTGAAAGAGTAACAAACATCCATACATACAAACTTTCGTCTTTATAATAATAGTAGGATTCTATGCATAGGTCAAAATATTCGCAATCATAGAGAAGTTTCATACACAGCAGTGGATCGTAATATAAAAAAAATTGTATATTTATGACAAACTGAAATTCCACGTTTACTTAAAAATATATTCTATACTTAAAACGTAATTGAAGATCTTAATTAAAGCTACGAGGAACACAGAATTGATAAAAAGTCTTTGAATTCTTAATGTAATTTTCGTAATTATATCAAACGATACAGAAACCGTCCAATCTAATCCCGCATTAAACAAATTAATAGCGATTAACGTAATCAATTAAGCCACTCTGAATCAATTAATTTTTAATGCCAACACAATTTGGGGATTTCATGTGAATATGTCAAATGTAGATTTTAATTATTTATCAGTTGAATTTAGATATGCCATCTAGGTACGCAGTTGGCTAGACACCAGCTTGCAAAACGACAGGCCACGGCTTCGAGACAAATGTTTGGTGTGATCTACAAATATTTGTCTCGGTTAAAGGGAGTGTTCGTCAGGTCTGGACTTAGGCCGAACCCCTCTGTCTCGCAGTGGGACGTATGTATAAGGACTGATGATGATGATGATATTAATGATAATGATTATGAATGTTCGTGAGACCAAAAGTATCTTCGTATTTTTGATGCCCATGACACAGGAATTAAATTCTAGCATATATTCAAAACTATATGTGTGACTGTTGGGTATTTTGTCCATAACAATGACAACCAGAAATGGAACTCAAAATTTCTAGTTCATTTATCCAAAGACCAACGAAGTATTCTTCTAAATACGTCCCAATCAATTGTGTCACAATCCAGATATTGAATCTGGGATAATCTCGTTCGCAACAAAACGTTCCCTGGTCTAATTGGACCGTCGCTCGAGATCTGTTCCCAATTATCCAGGCCATTATTCGGGACACAAGGATGTGACGTGGTAAAGTTGGTAGACATGGTGACGTTCTGATTATTGTTTTAGACTACATTCTAGGAAATCTATTTGTAGCAGTAGCATTCCATGGGAGACCAAAAGCGTTGTATGTTGAATTGTAATATCAGATAGATTTTTATGAGGTCAGGATCGTCAATCACAGTTGTATGTTAAATTTCTTTTCTCAAATCACATTTTAAAGCTTATATATTTCGGGATTTTGCAAGTCAATTTGGGTTTTGAGAGTATAAAGAAGTACCGCCTCTGATTTGTAGACATATTATGAAGCCTCTTAGATCTCTGAAGGTTTATTGACAACCACCTATTTACGATTCATTGTAAGTCCCATGGCCTCGGACTACTCGTTAATTTTGCTTTCTATATTTTTGTCTTGCACGTGATTCATCGAGGCATCAGTATACGAATTCTCTTCTTAAGCATTAGATTAAGCCACACCACTAACAAACAACCATTCTCCGTTAATTTATACTGCAACACAATATATCTTAAAGGAAGCAAACAATTCAACGAAATTAATTACAAAATGCTTCTAAAGTCGGGTTTTTGGCACACGAGCCCTCAGAGATTCCTCCCATACAATAAAGCCAGTTGTCAATTTGTTTGCGGTGGCGTTTCATTTAAACCGTAGGTAGGAGGCTCCCGGGACCGAACACAATTAGGGGCTAAATTGAAAATGATGCTGCGACGAACTTGTAACGTCCCCCGAGATGCATTCGGGTGAGGAATGCCTGCATCTGACAATTGGCAGGGTAATAGCCCCGTGATTTTTAAATTTGGTTTTTAAATGTGATGTTTTCATTGTACGGGTTTTTAGTGGGCCTACGGGTGTTTGAATTACGTAGTTGCTTTTTTAAAAGTAAATTATTGAAAAAAAATGCATAGTTAAAAGTTCTTCGGATTTTTTTGGGTATAGTCCGCCCGGTCTAGGCCGATGTGGTTGACCTTCACAACGGTGGAGGAGTCCCGTGCTCAGCAGCGTGATGTATATGCGCTGATGATGACAAGGATCACGATGAAATAAGAAAATGCGATAACCCTTTCTTGCTTATCGAGAAAAAAGGCATACATCATTTCAATCTCACGAATTAATGCTTTTTTTTTCTTTCTAGATCACGTGGGTGGATAGCAACGCTGGAGTCTTAACTCAAGGCGTAACGTACACCGTTGAACCTTTATCAGATGGACAGAGATTCACAGCGAGGTGAGCAAAAAATACATAAATATAAAAAAGTGCATGCTCATTCGGCAGATATGTAGGTATAAGTCCCACGTAATAGGGAACCATCCTATTACAGTTTTTCGAATCACGTTTCCTGACTCCGCGCTACCTCTCATAATTTCTTAAATCAAATTTCTATACTCCGTGTATTGCTACTGAGAAATTCCTGGAAAAACCTAATAAAACTTTTCTTGCTCTGGACCCGAACTCTGTTCCTCTAGATCGCAAGGTACATACTCGATCCGCAACACCACGAGGTAGTCTGAAACAAATGAATTCTTAAACAGATGATGCAAATAGATTGCTATTTGAATCAAATTGAAGCAAATGAAATCTTTAGTAGCGAATGTAATGATATAGTAACACAAAATGTGGTTAAGATGAATACTCGTATAACGTCGGAACACGAACGGTATTAAGTTAGTCTGATAATTAATGAATCTCGCAGAGCTGTACTAATTGATTAAATCTTAAATAAAACTAGCGCGCATTGGAGCAGAGGTTACTGCTTTATTTGCGAATTAATTTGTGTTTCTCTCCCTCTAATATACATGAGCACCGGTATATTAGATTAATTATCGATAATACATAGTTCTGACCCCAGAGGAAGATACAAGCCCTGTGTTGTACGTATCAGAAACTACGAGAGACATTTAGGTTTGACAAACACCAGACCCAAAACAAATATTTTTTGATCTCACAAACATTTGTCTCGACGCGGGGATCGAACCCGCGGCCGCTCGTTTCGCAAGCTGGTGTATAGCCAAATACATATACAAAGCTTGTAAATCTGTAATCAGGATTGTACTTTTATGTACAGTTTTACACCTGTTTTTCTCGAAAGGGAATTCAAATATGTATTTCTGCACCCACATTTCGCCAATTGTGATTAGTATTTATATATACTTATAAGTATATACAGGGTGTATTTAGACCGTGATCGAAAACTGAGGCAAGTAATAGAGATAGTGATTACAAACCCCCTGACATTAAAGAAAATCCCGACAAAAAATAAAAATTTTGAGGTTTTCCATACAAACCACATACTTTTAACACCAATGGTTGTAGGGAAAACGTGAAAATTTTTATTTTTTGTCGGGATTTTTAATATCACTACTGGGTTTGTGATCACCCTCGTTATTACCTGCCTCAGTTTTCGATCACGGTCTAAATACACCCTGTATAACACTCCAACACTCCAACCACTGCGGTCACCAACCCGCCTGCCAAGCGTGGTGACTACGGCATAATCCCCCAAATGGCAGCAACTGTAAATGTAGTATTTATATCGCAAACCAGGTGAGGTTATTGCTGTTTTTAAAAGCTTTTGTTCCATCTCTATATCACTCGGCACATACATACGACTACAAGGCAGTAAATTCAATCAGTGTTGTATGTCATTAAAGACAGACCACGTAACAGCAAGCGTAGCGTTTGCGTCCATCAACAAAGTGACACACCAACTCATGAATATTGAACGGCCGCTTAATGCAAGCAATTTGAACAGGTCATTCTCAAAGTTTTTGGTATAGAAATAAATTGATTCATAAACCAGGTCAGAAACAAAGATTGCGTTTGATTTGTAGATCGACAATTCGCAAATGAAGTATGATAGCGTCGAGGTTAAGGAATCTCGATAGTCGCAGGTTCACACCCTTGAGATATACTTTTGACTTTTCGAAGTTGTGTGTATTCACAATGAACTATCACTTACTTTAACGATGAATGAATACATCGTGGTGAAGCCTGCACATCTAAATTATTAGTTTTGTAGTCCTCCAACCCGAAATAGGCCAGTGTAATAGACTAAGACCTAAACCCTCTCAACGGTAGAGGAAGCCCGTGCCCAACAGTGGAACGTGTGCGGGCTATAAGAGTATGAATCCATTCTCAGTATAAACATCATTTCTAGTATTTCTTAGCTCCCCTCAATACTGTTCACACGAATAATATCCGCGCCATATAAAATCATATTCCCAACTCGACCAGCCATATGTCCTTTAGTTGACCTATTTCATGCCCCATACGTTTGTGTATTTACGTGGCCGGTTGTTACCCGACTCGAAGGACCATAAAATATACGACCTAACGTTTGTAACACTGAATTGTGTATGTGAGTTCTTGTAACGGATAAAATACTAGATTTAGTTGGGGTTATTTTAAGATTGTTACGCGCAGGCAGCATTTCTATAGATATGTCACTTGTTGGAGATTTGTTCTTCATCCTTGTCTTGTCTTTATAAAAGTGGTATCTGTCTAATTACGATTGTATTTCGGAAGGCTAAGAGAGTTGTCTATTTCTACATCCACGGTGTAACCAAGTCACACCATCATTAAATAGTCGTTTTACTCAAATTCTACGTCTAATACTAGTTTTAACAAATTTTAACAGCTTTAAAAACATATTGGAAAGTTTTACGAATTTTAATGTTTTGGTAATGATAAATTTAGACTTACAATAAAGCATCTGTTGTCCGAAATAAACGCTAGAATATTCAGTAAAGTCTAGATGGGGCGTTTAAGAACTAGATCTCAGTGTTCGACACACAAGCCTAGAATCTGGAGCGTGACACACTTCGCCTCGTTCACACCTTCTGTTCGGATTCTATTCGTGTCCCCACACTTCGACGTCATTAGTTATACTTGACAGGTAAACTTAATTATAATTGATTAGGCTTGATAATTAATTAATGATCTGTTCAAATACGTTGCTTGAAATTTGACGCTGAGTGTTATTAGGCATAGCGTATGTCGTCTTTGTAAATCGATTAGTAAGACCTGGGTGATTAGGAATTTATTTTAGAAAACAATTTGCCGACTTAAGGGTCGAAGATTCTAATGTAGGTATTGTACGTTAGTTTGTGCATTAAAACAGGTGCTATGAGACTGTAAAGTCTCTCATAGTTTCCGATACGCACGACACAAAACCTATATCCTAGTGTGGGGTTAGAACTACATAAATCTTAATAAAAATATTAAAATGTGAATTTTTCCAAATCTGTTCATCTACGATTTTAATGCCATACTTTGTTAATTTATTAGTTTGAAGAATTCTTTAATATTTTCCACTGTAAATAAAGAAATATTTTTCTAAATACAGTTTAGTTTATTCAATTCTCATGGTCATATATTCTTCAGGTCCATAATCAACATGACGCCGAAGAAGGAACACCACAATCAGACCTTCACGTGTCAAGCACAGAACACAGCTGATCGGGCATACAGATCCGCAAGCATACAAATTGAGGTAAGACCTTTTCATATATCCATCAAAGACATAAAACAAATTGAAGAAAATGACTTGCATGCAAATTAAGCTAAGCCTTTTTAAGATTTCTATCAATGACTTACGAAAAATTTACGAAATTCACTTGCTTCTAAATTGGGGAAAGAGACTAATATTTGTATCAAAGACATACGAAAAATTGCTGGAATTGATTTTTATTGTCTACTAACAAGCATTGATAGTTATTAGCCGCATTTCACGGGATAACAATAAACGGACATGTGCCTCATCAAAACAATGAATATTGTAATGAATTAGCAAAATCTCCATACAATGTTATCTGACACGGCTTTAGTAAAAAAAACTAAAGATGTATGATCGGGCGACAAAATATAACACATTAATCTGTTTCGCACTTATCTTACGATGGGGATATTTACAGCAATCAAATTAGAAGAGGAAGAAATCATTTCATTTTCTATGTTATTTAATCTGAAATTCTATAACCTTTTCTTACCTCCTCCTCCTAGTTTTTAAAGTTCTTTGTTCCTCCACAATTATAATACTATGGATTACACCCCACCCTTTGATAACACAGATATTCTCTAATCCAAAAACATTGACGTTTCACCTCCAAACGTCCTATCGATCCGTTCCCCAAAAACCCACCAAAAACAAAAGTTTAGCAGATTTCTTTACCTAATTAGGGAACTCCGGCAACCGCGTTCTCAATTTACTATTGTTTGCCGGCTTCTTATTTATTCGTATCTCGTTCCCTTTTTTCTTCCAAGCTCCTTTTTACGTCGCACTCCAAGGTGCCACGAGCTGCGAATTTTTAGAGTAAACAAAAAAGGGAGTGAACATATCGAGTCGGCTTTATTTATGGACTCTGAAGTAAATATTGTTCGTAGCGCAGATGTTTTGAAAAAAGTTTTGTAACGTGTGTTGTGTCGTGGCTGTTGCTTTGCGGTTGGTTTGGGGGCGCTTTGTTTTCCTCTTTTATTTTTTACGGCTGATGATATTTTGGAGTCTGTAGAAAGTTTAATCCACAAAACCTTCATCATATATTAAAATTATTTCTTCTGGGTAGTTATTTTGTCCTGGCTTAGAAAATAGGCATTTGATTTTAAGTGTTGTATACCCGTAGTTTCACAATAAATGAAAGGTATCTGTCTTATATTATACTCTTGTATACATGTCCAATCTAAATTGCTTCAAACTTATTCGTATCTAATCACCATCATTTTTTATTCCTTCATAATTGTTGTTATTACTCTATTACCAAAATATCATAAATACTCATTATACGTAAGAAATATTACATCTATAAACATTTTCATTTTTCATCTTCAAATTCGTTTAAACCTACCCATCAGCAAATACCAAAAGACATAACAAAACCACCATCGAATATAAATCAATACAAACAGTAGATTCAAACTCGATAAATCCAAGCTATCCAAAGGGTTTTGTTTACTCTAAACCCGTTGCTACTTCAACGGCAACCAATAGAGGGCATACGACTGCGCAAATAAAATATTGAGATGTAATTCCAGCTTCCCCATTGGAGTATCACTATCCCACTGTTAATATCATGTGTTTTGTTCCTTTATGCTATACTTTTGTTGATTTGACGAGTTTTGTAGTTATGGGTTAAGGTGTCTTTGTAGAATATGATTCTCGTGAATTCTCTTTTGTTTTGCTTTTTTTTTTATTGCAACAGGCTCATTAGATCGTGGCACGGTATGCGTTGTGCAGTCTAGAGCTTCCGGGTTCAATTTTCTAATTGAGCACTGTGTTCTTGGGCTTTTCAATGTGTCCTAAAAACGGTAATAACCTTGGTATATGGTACTGATACATGGCTGGCGAAGTGTGGGTGGTACATGTATTTAAAAGAAAATAATGTGTTTTAGTTACTATAAATGGGTGGTTATAAAAAGCAATCGATGCAACTAACGCTTCCTAGCTAAATGTTTAGGCCTCTACCACTATTTAAAATTGTAACTTTTATTCTACCCTCTTCCCTCTTTTTTACTACAAGTCAATTACTTTATCACAAAGCAACTAGGTCTATGGTAATACAAGGCAAAGTAGGACCGCTGATATCACACCCATTAGCGGGTTGATATCTTTTCCCACAGACTTCCATTACACCTGTGTTCTTTATCAGTCAATCGGTTTTATTACGCTTTTTATGCCTGCATTAAAGATTTAGGAGATATCCCATACGTTAAGATACCACGATTGTTGGTTTGATTATTTTTATCGTTGTAAATTTGTATGTTAGTAAAATGATGATAAAATTTATATGGTGGTGGACGTTTTAAAATATCTTTGTGTTATCAATTTAGATTTGTTCTTTTAAAGTTAAATGTAATAATGGTGATATAAAAAATTGGATTTTATTTGTATTAACTTATTCTATATCTTAGAATGTAGGGTACCATCACCATTTATATATACTTAGCCTATCGCCGTCCACTGCTGAACATAGGCCTCCCCAAGAAAGCGTCTACTATCACGGTCAGCTATCCTCATCCATCCGTTACCCGCTACCTTTCTCACCATAAGCATTTATTCAGACTTTATGTTGTAAAATAGAGCCTAGTCGTCTTAGTGCTACAAACTTTCAGAACGAT
Source organism: Cephonodes hylas (assembly GCA_030295005.1). Lineage (NCBI taxonomy): Eukaryota > Metazoa > Arthropoda > Insecta > Lepidoptera > Sphingidae > Cephonodes > Cephonodes hylas. The sequence goes on along the minus strand of AP025386.1, from coordinate 3,754,946 downwards.
TTTGTCATATAAGTTTTTTTTTTTGCTGAAAATCAACTTACCCAAGCCATGAACTAAACCAGTAAATCCAATCTGTATAAACTGTTCTACTATTGTATCCCAGGATAACATCCTAACATTTCCACGGTATACTTAATTCACAGTTAATAAATGGGTCAATCAACTTTTATCTGTCCTATCAGTACTATGTAAATTTGTCCCCCAGTAGGTTAGTACAATGAAACATTAATTTTTCCAAAAAAAATATATATGGCAATCCATTACAATGAAACATAATTATTAATTACAATATCTACTATGATGCTAGTAAATAGATTTTGTTTGCTTTAAAACCTTAACGACCTTTTTGCATGTTTATTTTAGTCCCTATTATATTTTATTATTCTGACTTCCACCGGACAACGGTAAAAAAGTTCCAAAATCCAAACATTTATGGCGTGACTACTGCCTGGAACTCAAGTCGATTTATTTCGTGACAACATTCATCCAGCCCCGATTTTGATTTCATCTTTTCCGCGGCGCCAGTCGACCGAGTGTATTTTGAAAAAGAGCGTGGCTTTATTGTGTGTCCACTGGACAACCAGCACAAAAACTTTTGTATTTTATATATTGTAGTAAATTAAAGTGGAATATATTCAATTTAATGTATATTTTTTACTGTGCGTAAGACCTAATTCAAAATATTATTATTTATTACCAGGGAGCGGAAAGACTAATAAATATCACCACCAGTCCCTTGGACATCCAAGATCGTTGTCTGAATTATTCAATATTTTCTCTTCTAATACTGATAATTATTTTCAAATAGTTGTTTTTTTATTACATAAAAGAAGAAATACATGCGATTTTCATCATAGAGTCCCCTTTGGACACCCGAGTATTTCCTATGGACAAACGTCTATGTCCACTGGACAACCACTTTTTTCTTATCTCCTAAAGACACAATATCGTCATTTTTACTTTAAAAGAACAGTAAGGTTTTTCAAATATGATTCTAATATTTAAAAGTAAATTAACAATTTGACTGAATTTTTAAATGTCCAAGGGACTATCTTAACTACAGTCATGTGAATTTTTGAGTAAAATTTACCATAAATTGTTCTGCTCTATTTGAATTCCTTAAATATAAATAATTATCAACAACAAATACGTATAAAATATACAAATTTAAGAAAAAAAAATTGATATATAAAATCTATCATTGATGGTACATTTAAAAGTTGATTGACCCAAATACACCCAACAGACACATACATAGTTTTAACTCCAAACTAAAATAAAGTATTGTGCCATAGTATCAGAAACGACGAGACTTTTTGGTCTCACAAACACGCAGACACAAAACAAGTATTTATGCATCAATGGGATCAAACGCGAGACCTTTCTCTTCACAAACAAATAACAAACCAACTGCGTTATAAGACTGTCATATTACTACCATTACTTACCCAAAACTGTATCAAAGCAAAACAAGCATAACATTAAACCGCATTAAAGAAATATACGATTCAAATAATCTCATTTCAAAACAACCATTGTAAATAATATACAACCTTTTATGCCGTTTAGGTGAATTTACTACCAAAATACGATAGAGATCGTATTCAAATAATTCAAGCGCCAAATGCGACTAGAAATATAGACGATAAATAAGTTACGAAATGAAAATAAGCAAAGCGAACAAATGTAGATAAACATGCTCCGCGCGCCGTTACAAAAATTATTGTCCTCACTGAAATGGAATTACTATTCCGATCAGAGCCTGGATGCGGCATTAATATTGATATTACGTTTATTATTTGTGTTGCTTTATTGTATTCCGTTATAACTTCTGGTTATTGGAAGTTGGGTGAAATATTGAGAGACCTGGACGTGCTCGAAAATTTTCGGTTTTGTTTAGGTGGTTGGGTATTTTGGTTTCTGTGTTTATATTTTTATTTGATTTTGATTTCGACAATATAATAAGTACTATGTATATTCAATCCACGCGATGAAAGACTTTGCTTAATCCTTTAGGCCAGTCAAACTCAAACTTTTAATAACGCAAGGAACATCTCAAAAGATTTAACATGCAGGCTGAAATAATGCATCTCTCCTTAGCAATGACTGGGTAAGGAAAAAATGTTATCAATCAATTAATATAGAGTTAGACAGAGCCTTGCTTAGAACACAAAAAATAATACTTTACGTACATCTACTAAAATCAAAAAAGACTAAACAATTTTCTAGTTCCACTTGAACATAGTCACCATTGGCTAAACTTATCAAGCCCACCTGAGGAATTCCTTAAGAACTGCCACAGGAATGTTTTTCACGATGTTTTCCCTCATCGTCAACCGCATCCAGTCCTCCCTAATCCCACCCTGTTATGACGAGTGAGGTCGGCATGTTTATCATATATTCTCCGTCCATAAAATGAAACCACTTTTACGGCCAACCCAATTACGTTTTACGAGCAGATGGGTCGGAATAGTCTTGATACAGAGCTCGTGTGTGCATTGTTGGCAGTAGTATCGATATTTTATTTACGCCTCGTAGTGTAAGGTACAAATGCCGAAATAGAGGATCAGGTTAGATTCCCGAGTCGGGTAAAGTGTTACTGAAATTTGGTGCTTGGAAATTCTTAGTAGCACGGAGTTTGGAAATAGGTCTGAAAATTGGTAATAAGGTCGGCTCATTGTATTACGTGAGACGAAAATATAATGCCCGAAATGGATGAAGACATGAATTTACGAGGTTCTGTACAGACATACATATGTATTATATTATTTTATTAAGGTATTTTAAAAGAAAAAATTGACGACGTTGTACTAAAACTGTTTAGTAGTCAGCGCATAGTCGTCTAATAAGAGAAATGACCATTTTTTTTTACGGCAGTTATCTTAAAAATACAGCGGCACTCTCAACGTGTTTTGTTCGGTCAGCGAAATTGCGGCAGACATGTCATCCCTTTCGCGACCTCCATCCATCTAGGACAATTGTCGACGCTCGGAAATTTACTTGCAACCCGCTATATTTTTGTGTATTTCGATCCAGAACCATCATAAAAATCGTCATCAGCGTCTTTCTATAGGCTGGATATAGGCTTGTCTTAATTTCTTAAGCCTCCATCCACTTGTTAATTTCTAGCCAAATAACCTACTTTATCATTATCATCATCAGCCCATATAGGTTTTACTGCTGGGCATGAGCCTCCTCCACAACTAAGAGGGGTTAGGATTTAGGCCACCACGCTGGCCTGATGAATACAATGCCTGTCAAATGTCTAATTAAATTTTCAAGTTCGTGTCGAAAATGACTTAGTGCGACTTGTTGTAAGTTTCTTCTTCTTCTTCATCAACCCATATATGCCCACTACTGAGCACGGATCTCCTCTACCATTGAGAGGGTTTAGGCCATAGTCCACCACCCTGGCCTAGTGCGGGTTGGCGGACTACACACCTAAGAAATTCCTAAGAACTTTTGGGTGTGCAGGTTTCATCACGATGTTTTCCTTCACCGTTAAAGCAAGTGATAATTCAATGTGAATACACACATAACTTCGAAAAGTCAGAGGTGTGTGCCTGGGGTTCGAACCCGCGACCGCCGTAATTCACGACCGCGCGCCCTTACCTCGAGGCCATCACTGCTTACTGATTACTTCGACTAAAATAGGGTTGAGATTTCGAGCTATGGACATTTTTGTGTTTAGAAGGAAGGAAACTAAACATTTCATCGAGGTTCGAATTAACGAGATTTTACAAACCCAACCTCTCACTTCGAACCGGTAAATTGGTCCATAGATTACGCTGCAGGCCATTAAAAATACACTACCAAAAACTGTCTCTCAACCATTATTCCCAAAGTTTACAACCGCACCCCGCTTTCTGAGTTTATTTATTGCATTTTTTTTTATTTTACGCCGCTGGCAATGCATTCTCTTTATAGTCTAACTTGTTTTGTGCTGTTATTAAAACTGCCGTAGATAGAACTCATTACTTCCGCTCTTTTGGCCTAGAATGAGGATCGTTAATTTTTTTATTAAGTTGCGTTCGGGGTCTGAGTTTTGTACGATTTTTTTAAAAGGGTTTTTAATGACGTCGGTAAAGAAACTATAGCAGACTATTTTTGTTTTACACTTTAGGGTTTCTAGTTGAATTGATATTAGTTTTATTTGTATTTTAGGCAGTAAAATTTGAATGACCTAATCCCCTCAATACTTTTAATATTGCCGTTTGAATAAAGTTAAAAAAAATACTATGACACAAATCATTATATCTGTTCATTCATTATTTTTCCTACACACGATTCATAATAATTATCATATTCGCTTATCGATAGGCGATTAATTGCAAATTTATTACATTAAATTTATTTAATGCAAATGTTAGATGAAATATCAGGTCGCTAAGATAGTACTTTCTTACAAATCTTGAAAAATATTATTTAAATCTTGCCTCAATGTTTTGACGTTAATACGAAACCTTACTAATTTTAAGTAACGTTGCCAGAAGCAAAGCATCTATCAAAAGAACACATACGTCATTTTGTAATTGGATTAGTCGATTGGACATTTAGTAAATCATGAGTTATAGGGACATTACTACTGCCTTGTTGATCACCGAGGGGCATATAAGAGTAGCCGTATAAGACTTTTTTTCTTTGGAAGGAGTGTGGAGAAAAAAATGTATAATTGTAAATAAATTTTAATCACCCTTGAAGTTGAACACACCCTGTATAAGCGCGAATGCAGATCATTTCGATGTATATTATTTTAAATTAGCTATAAATATATATTTTTGTCAACTTCAAGAATAGACAAACGCACGAGATATACTTGCATTTGATATCCTCTGTTGTCTTTATATTAGCTTGTGAAACGAGTCCCCAAGGCTTACAGATGAATGTATCAACACGAACAACAGGCCAGCAGTCATTCGTATAATTTGAAATAGTTATAATCCCTACTTGATAATAAATCCAGGATATATTTAATCGAAATCCAATCATTTTACGATAACAAAACATGGTAATGCCAAATAATCGAATTTTCCTTGTCAACAGGTGAAGTACGCGCCTAAAGTGAAGATTTATATAAAATCCCGATTGAACGGGAAAATTCCCGAAGGAGAAGACGTTACTATAGGTAAGTATTTGCATATTTTAATCCTTTTCGGTGAAGACGTTTCCTTTTGCAAATATAAATGAGGTTTGGAAGGTTTATGTCAATCTTTTTCGACGTTGCCAATCTTCAATGTTTTTGTCATATTGGAATTTATTTTTATTAAATGTCACTGTTTTGGTAAGTTGAGATTCGTCATTCTTGACGTCTTTGGATTTTGGAAATATTCTGGTTATGAAGGAAGAAAAGGTTCAGAAAAGGCCGTCATTTCACATAATCTGCTTTTTAGTGTGTGTAAAATTCATAAGTATTATACGTCTTATGATTTAAAATTTACTTTATGCAATAAAGTGTAAAATAAATATATAAAAAAGGAATCATTTTTCAGCATTTACATTCAAATCTTATACTTTGAATTGCCGAAGTAATTTCTTAGGTATCTTTGCTATAACCCTAATGAAAAAAAAAAAAGAATAAATTCTGCTGGGCTACAATTAACAATGACCTAGGATCACATCGGATATTTCCAGCACCTATGATACCACTCAATACAATTGCCATTAATGACCTAATTAATATTAACACGATGTAAAAACATAGCATTTAAATTTTAAAAATTCTCACCACAATCCACGCTGATCGTAATGAATGTGAAATTTTGTATTAATTTCTACAGCCGCAATGTTCAGACCTCATTTTGTTGTATGTATATTTAATTTAATTACTGGTTTGTTTGCACAGCCTGTCGGGCGGAGGCGAACCCGTCCAATCTTACTTACAAGTGGTCCATCAATGATGAAATCATCAACGGGAATACTACAGAGTTGGTGAGTTTTGTAATTTTTTACATACTTTGATAATTTTTGTGAGTTTTTTACTTTGTTTTTCCCACTCGAGATCCCAGAGATCCTTTGTTTTGCTGATGGTAGGTACCATGGAGTTTTTACTCGATAGAAGTTCGGAGTCCGAAGGCTTAATAACTTGACCGATTTAGTTTTAGCATTAAAGAATATTATATGAACCGCAAACATTTTTTCTTGATTGCTAAATTCGTGATAGCTTTAACCTCATTATTATCTTCTTCATCAAAAACTATTAACTTTTGGCCTCTCTAAGTCCTATGACACGCCACTGGGCTAGATCTTCGGCTCTTCAACCTAATCTATCTTATGTTCAACGTTATTGTTGAAATGACTGTTTTCAAACTTTTAAAGTAATTTAACCATTCTTTAACGTTTCAAAAAGTGAATAATAAGAATAAGTGAACAAGAACGGATAAATAACCAATTATTTCTTTCACAGAAAATATACAACATAACAAGGAAATACCATGATGCTGTAGTAAAGTGTGTCGTCTACAACGAAGTTGGCAAAACTGAGGAGGAAGAAACATTGGAAATTACTTGTAAGTTAGCACACAACTTGTTCTCATTTAACTTGCATCAACTGTAGCAGAGTTGAAATGTAAAGGAGTCTATTCTTCTTTCTTCTTCATCAACCCATATACGCTCACTGCTGAGCACGGGTCTCCTCTACCATTGAGAGGGTTTAGGCCATAGTCCACCACGCTGGCCTAGTGCGGGTTGGCGGACTATACACCTAAGAAATTCCTAAGAACTTTTAGGTGTGCAGGTTTCATCACGATGTTTTCCTTCACCGTTAAAGCAAGTGATAATTCAATTTGAATACACACGTAACTTCGAAAAGTCAGAGGTGTGTGCCTAGGGTTCGAACCCGCGACCGCCGAGATTCTCGACCGCGCGCCTAAACCTCGAGGCCATAACTGCAAAGGGGTCTATAGCTGTCTTATATACTATTTCATATTCATAAAACTACTGATCATGGAACCTTTATGTTTTTAATGGTTAGGATCGTTCCTTATAATGTTTAGTTGGATTGGTAGAATTTTAAAAGGTATTTTTACTTTATATATGTATTCCTGTGTTCCTTCTGGGAATAAAACCTGTTAGATTACACTACTGGAGAATAGAGACGAGCTAGCTTTCAACGTTCAGTCATGATGACTTAGGCTAGGAGTCCCTCCTAAGTAGCGAAGGTTAACGTAACATAGACCTCAGTCCATTATAGACAGTTTGGTAGAATTAAGAAATCATCATCATTATATCACCCCATCATACGTTCCATCGTTGGCCCGGGCCTCCTCTACCATTAAGAGGGTTTATTAAGGAATTAGGAAAAGAAAGAATCCTCAAGATAAAACCTGACCGCATTGTTATTGAAAGGTCGTATTTAGCTAAACGAGTCAAAATATTTGGCGATGTTCAATAGTTCTAAAATCAACATTTACGTTTAAATTATTATGTTCCAATGAATTTCTGATGTTACCATTTGATTTTATAAATTCGAATTATTTATCAGATTTCATTTAGTATTTACGTCAATATAAATTGATCTCTAACATTTGCAGAATTATTATTAGAATCATGCACTGCCAAATATCGTGTCTACAATCAAATAAACAAACGTTTTCAAAATGAAGCGCATACATTGGAGTGATATTATAGTCAAATTATTTGCGATTATTATAATGATCACCAGCCCATATAATTGCCACTGCTGGCCACGGGCCTCCTCCACAACAGTGCCTTAGTCCAACACGCTAGTGGAGTGGGTATAGTGTTTTCGAACTAAGAAATTCTTAAGAATTTTTAGTGAGCAGGTACTCACTACGTTTTCCTTCTCGTTAAAGTTCGTGATTATTCATTCACAAAATACAAATGCCTTCAAAAATTGAGAGGTGTGTCCCAAAGGTTTGAACTCGCGACAGCCGAGATATTTGTCTTACCTGCGCGCTTAAGCCTTGAGGCTATATAACTATTTTATTACATACATATACCTATTCGTACTTTAAATATCTAACCCGCATAAAAAACTATAAGAAAGAAGCGAAGAAATCTGAACGGTATAATTTTGCAGACCAGCATAAAATATTTGTAATCTCAGTTCTTCAGTCAGCACTCAATTTAAAGTGCTTTGAAAGACGCAAATTATATTCGGTTTAAATTTATTAAAATTTAAATCTATAATCATTTGATAACTGTAACGAAAAAGATCCAAGTAACTTATGTAAAGGAACTTAGGTAAAAGATTAGTATGTATAATGTATTCAGACTCATAGTGTATTTTTCATAAGTTAGAGAATGCCCAAGGTATTAAGTTCACGTTTTAATATGGAGGGTAAATAAATAAAATACCTTTTTAATTCAGATTTTGAACTGTTGTCGAATAATTAACTACGGTCTTTCCTGTTCCTAATAAATGATCTTTTTTAGATGCACCAACGTTCAGGAACCATCCGAAAGATGTTGAAGCTGAAGTTGGAACGACAATCACACTAAGCTGTGACGTAGATGGCTACCCCGCTCCTGAGATCAGATGGCTGCATCATGAAGAAGACCAGACTATAGTAAGTAATTTAGATTTATAAAACTTGTTAGAGAGAAAAAGATGTTGAAAAAGATTACTTACCATAATATTAATTTAGCATTATTATTGACAATCCGTGGCGCAATTGACTCAATAATCAACTTGCGAAACGAACGGGAGCCGGTTCTACTCTCGCACCGAGACAGAGCTTGAAAAAGACGTTAAAAAGATAATTTACCGAAATATTAATTAGGCATTATAATCGATAACCGGCAGTTGGCTAAGTACAAGCTTGCGAAACCAGAAGCAGTGCGCTTAATACCCGAGACAAATATTTGTTTCGCGTCTGGGTGTTTGCGAGACCTAATACTCGTAGTTTCTAATATCCACATGACAGGAATTGTTCCCTAGTGTGGGGTCAGAAATATGTATATGAATTTTAGATGATTGTTGGTTGTCCTCTGCCCACCTATGTGCTCATGAAATACTAGGAGATAAGAATTATCTATACTTCTTCTTGTCCATCTAATGGTTGTCTCTAAAAAATCGCCTTGCGCGATAAGACGGCCAATTGTACTTCTTTCTCTTTGTTTATTTGATTTGTATATTATTTCTTTGTGTGCAATAAAGAGTTTATAAATAAATAAATAAATTATGTCACAAAACATTACAAAATTTAATTGTTACAAGAATGTTTATGTTTTTTGAATCCATGTGTTTACGTATGAATTACTAAAGGCTTAGCTATTTCATTCTTTTTCTACCAAATTGAGAGAACTACTTTTCATCCGTTACTTACAGAATAGAACGTTTCCGTACAGAATCCGTTGCCAGCATCATGACAACTAGTTACAAAATATCTTGCATGTCATAACTTTGAAATCGTTAAATTTTCACGAACGAATTCCCAATTCTACTTTAGAACTCTTTTCAAACACACTATGCTACAGCATCAAACACTCGATTTAACCCTCACACAACTATTTTTGAACGAAAATATTTTAAAAGATCAAACAGCCACAACAAAACAGAAACTCACGTATTCCTAAACAGTCTGGCATTATGTACAGTATTGTTTACAATTTAATGAATTGCTCGGCGAATAATGGTGAATTGGAAATAGCTTCGCCCACACCCGTAGTATCGATTCGTACATCCACAACTTTCGATGGCATGACTACTATTTGAATTACATTAGCTCTATTGGTTTGAATTTAATGTGTTTGGATTCTAATGTTGTATTTTTAACTGCCATAATATTGATGGAATTAAATTTACGACAGAGAACTCTATTTAAAGGATTAGGTTTTTAAACTTCTATCATTGTTAAGCTTATGGTTATTACCTAACTGAAAAAGATTTTGCCGACTAACATGTTTAATCATTACTCTGCTTATCTTGAGTATATTTTGAGTACAACGAAAGAACATACTGGTAGACATAATTAATGACGTACGAAACAGTAACTTTCACTTTTTGAATCTCTGTTTAGATTTCCGCATTAGGATTTTTTACTAGGACACCTAATCCAGCACTGATTTTCACATCACACGGTATGAAATATGCATACTAGCAAACACTATTAAAGCAGATATTCCATGTAAATTCAACGAAAACTTCAATAACTGCTCCAGCTCAGTAGTATTTGATATGAATAACTTCGTTGTCAATGAGATTCTTTCGAGTGGAGAATATGCAAAAACTCATACATTTCTCTGCATATTCCTATTTCAAAGTCGACAACTTTTCAAAGAGCATACATGTATTTCGTACGAACTTTAACATTTCCGTCTTGTGCCATGCATACCGTATAATATGCTCTTGATAAAATTATCTCCGGAGCAGTTATATGCAGTTTAATTCCTTGCACGAGTTTCGGAATTGCAATCAGAATAGCGTGCACTGATGTAAAAATTTGGATACATTTTGCAATGAATTCAGGATTCGTTTTTAATGCTATTACATCTTTTTATTATTACACGTAAAGAACCTTTGAATTTGTAAATTATTTCACAACTTTATGGTATAATAAATATAAACCACCGTGCAAAACAAAAGACCCCGCAACGAGACAAATGTTTGTGTGATCCACAACTATTTGATTCGGGTCTTGGAGTTTGCAAGGCCGAAATAGTCTCGCGTAGTCTCTGATACTTATGACACAGGACTTGTATTCTAGTGTGCGGTCAGATCTATGAATGCTATTGTTATGTGTATTTATATAAAATTCAGAATTTTTAAGCTATGAAAGCCAACTTATTGTCACCAAAAGAAGATATTATGAGGTTCAAAAGGCCTAGAATCTTCATAATATAAATTGCGAGGGAAAATGGCCTATAGTAACAGCACTTTGCTAATCACCCTTGTATCATTCACAAAGTGAATAGCCAATAGTTGAAAACCATTTAACGTATCGTGGAAAGGTTTTCGCGTTTTAGTGTCGCTTTGTACAGCCATTAAATAGACAGTACAGAAGTGAATAGGAACTTAATTTTATTTCAAATATAAAGGATATAAATTGTCAGATCGAAATCAAAAACATATGTGGTCCAAAAGTTTGCCTAAAATTTCAACCATGTGCCAGAATAGTTTTTGTTCCCAATTTTGGTCAAGCCAATATTAATCTTGTAAACTTTCTATATAGATACTTAATTTTTACAAATAAGTCCCATTGCTGGCACGCGTCTCCTCTACAACTGAGAGGGTTAAGACTATAATCTGCCAGCCTAGTGCGCGTTGGTCTTTAGGAGTGAATTCTGAATGTTTTTTTTTAAATATGTACTTTATAAACTATTTACGATATTTCAACACAATCCGTTCATTGATGTCAAGTGTCTACCACCTCTACATCCACCTTTTATATCCAAATACAAAAAAATCTACTAAAATAGTACAAAAATGCTCAATTAATTTTTTATTTCAGCGAGTAGGAAGGACGCCTAATCTAACCCTTACTCTCGACACACACACTTCAGGCCGGTATCTATGCAAAGCGAGTGTTGATGGATACCCAGAAATAGAAGCTGAGGCCTCAGTTTACATCAAAGGTAAGATTCGATTCTACTTATGTTGTGATTACCTCGCGTAATTGATAATATGACATTTGCCTTATTGTTTGTAAGTGGATTGATGGTATGTATTTTCTTGAATGAGGATCTTGATAAATAATTAAAGTATTTTCACTAAAAATCAAATTGAATAATTTGACGGTTTAATTAGTGCTGGATGCAGGTCACTTCTGATAGTATACTGTGGAAGTCTTTGGAGAAGGCCAACGTCGAGTGGGCGTCTTTGACTGATAATTATGATCGATATCAAGTTTATTGTATTATAAGTCATGAATTATTTTTAGACTTACAAAATAGTATTATTGTAAAGGTAAGAGTATTTTTAACCGTAAGATTGTTGAGATTAAGTAAGACCCATTGAAAAGTGGTAGAAATCGTTAGCCTTATCGTTAAAAACGACTTCTAGGCAATCCAATAAAAATAAAAACAGAAAATTACTATTAATGAAAGTGCTATGGTTTTTAATAAAATACTAGATTCAAAATATTGAACTGCACTAATATGTCGCATTCGTCGAACCATTTTATACATGCGGTAACAAAATTGCCGAATAATCGTTAACTTCTATTGGTTGAACACGTAATCGATTTACCGATATAGAAAAAAATAGAACAATTGCGAAAGTACTCGCCAATTCTACTTCGAATTTTCTATAAATCGCTGCAGTCTAATAAATATGTGAATTGAATTCAAAAACCTATTGCGAATATTATTACTGTAATTGTCTCCACGATTCTAACTAAACGCGACGTTCGTTCGTAGAATATTGTACGGCAACGTCGAATACAAAACTTTTTGCTTATTTAATCATATTTTTCGGAAAAATCTTTGTATTTTAGCTAGGTTTTCTCAGATTTTGTCAGGTTAGTAACGTATATTGTACAAATATACGTATTTCTGTGCCTTTAAATGGGTAGAGGTAAACGTTTTAGAGATTTATATCCCTATTTTGCAGTCTGTTTTGCAGTATTTGAGTCATAAGCTACTATTCGCGAAATCCGTTTCATTCTTAGAATAAAAGTAACACATATACATGAGATAAAAACCCACAGATTGATCTGCTAATTGGACCCTTGATCAGTCTATTTTTAGAAAAACCCATATATAAACAAATAGTAAATAAATTGCAAATTTTCTTCTCACAACCAAGTTTAAACTGCAACAACCCCAGAAGAAGCCCTAATTGCGATTTAGCTAAATTATTAATTTGAAACTGAAATTCTTGGAATAAACGTACTTTACGTACCAAGCAAACCCATTCAAAGCATAGCGATGAAGGATTCCAACCTACATGAATCAACTATTAACCAGGTAATTTAGTTAAAATTCCACCGACAGCCGTATGTAGGTCGGTTCGTTGTAAACGCCACGCTGTGGGGTTTTTCATGAATTAGAAATGAAGCGAATCCTCCAGTTGTTCTTTGAAGTAGAAATAAAAGGGACCTTGTTTCTAATTATTTAATTGCTTCAGTACGCTTGCTTTTTAAAAGTTTGTTACGGGGAGCCGGAATCGGGATGTAGGTTTTTAGTTGTGGTTGGTGGTTGGTTTTACAATATAATACAATTCACAATTGACAGGCACTATGCTAGATTTTACACCACTATTATAAGCCCCACCACCCACACTTATTCTCAACTGTTACTTCTGTGCTCCAGAATCAACAACACGTACAGTATTGACGCCGAGCACTGAAACCCAGCTTATCTAAGGGAACTAAATTTGGTCATAGTCTCCCAAGTAAATAATCATCATCATCCCCCTGCCCTGGTCCCAATTTAATCCTTGGGGTCGGCGCAGTATGTTTTCTCCTTCCACATATCCCTGTCAGCCGTCATGTCTTCATTCACACGCACTCCATCCATCTCTTCTTTGGCCTTCCTCGGCCCGCCCATCCATCCACTTTCATATTCATCACCTTTTTTCCTACATATGATTCATCCCTTCTCATAATGTGCCCATACCACGACAGACGGTTTCCTTTCATCTTTTCTATCACAGGAGCTACTTTCAGACTTCCCCTAACGTATTCATTCCTCACTCTGTCACTCCCAAGTAAATAATCACAAAAATGAAAGATGAGTTGGAAACAAAGAGCTGTCCACTCCAAGTTTTACATCATCGTCAGATCGCTATCCGAGTCAAAACTTATTTCGTCCCTCCAGCAAAACCTATCATAGTATACAGGATGCATTTGGATCGGTTCCAAAAATAAGCCGAAGTGGTTCTGATTAATACAGACAGGTTACTATTTGTATCACAAAATAAAAGCAAAAAGTTTGCAGCATCGCTACATGGATACATGGATACGCGTTTCCGTGCATTTGAATGTAAAGCAAAATTTTTATTTACGTGAAATATTGCCTCGTGTGCGTTAAAAAAGGGTTGTAAATATTTATTTTCATCTTCCATCGATTCGTAATTAACATTTATGTTACAAATATCCATTAGGGAAATATGACGGTATTTTTTGTTATTTTTTTTGGAAGTGTAGGCTTCAAATTTATTTTATCCTTGCTTTAATAACTGATGCATAGAATTCTCTAAATACTAGAAGGTAAAACTAAACTATATGGAATGAATTGATTATAAGTGTGAAATTTAGAATTAATGGCAAGCAATTAATAATTCTTATGATTTTTAAAAACGACCAGATATGACGTACATATTAATATGTGATTATTAAAAAAGACGTTTTCCACTTATTTATTTCTCAATAACCGAGTTTAAAGAAACCAATAATTAACTTCTGCTTAAGAACTTTCTCATTGTATTCTGGAAGGCGCCTAAATGTTTTCAGTTGCTACCATTTTGAATACGAAAGTTCAACGTAAATTTTTGTTTCAGGTCCTCCGAAAATTATCTCAAATCAAACCCAGTTCGGATCTCAGGGCGATACTGTCAATATAGAATGCGCTGCCTTCGCTGTACCAAGGATTGATAATATTATATGGACATTTGATGGCAGAGAAATCGATGCTATACATGACCAAGTAAGTAGACGTGATCGACCTCTTAGGCTATTGTCAGTAAACTACGTGTTAGGAAGACCATCACTGCTCGGAAATTGTCGATACCAGTAGTTCAAATAAATATGTTTTGTCTAGTCTTAGCATAGCATTCTTGGGTCAGTCTTGGTTTAAAACTATATTTTTCAGGCAATTTTTTTAAATATCTCATGCCAGTTATTTTTGTTCTCCTAAATTCTTTTATTGTATTTAGCAACTTCCATAACTCATCAACTTATCTTCCTTTTCTTATCTACCGTAAAAAAAATTAAATCAATCGTCACAAAACCGAAAAAAGCCTATATTTATTTTTCGTCACAGGATTACGCCTTCCTCGAAGATCTTCAGCCAGGTGGAGTAGTTAATTCCACCCTCATCATCAGAGAAAGCCAGTCCAAGCACTTTGGAGTTTATCGATGCAACGTTTCTAATGACTACGGCAGTGATATCTTGGAGATCACGTTAAAGCCTACAAGTAAGTTTTTATAGTAGATTATACACTTATATACACCTATATACATATACGTAAGACTTAGGCGAGGACCATTTTTTGAAGACATTTTTCGAAAACCGTATTTAAAGTTCTTCGTGAACGTATTATGCTACAGAGCTAATGCTATTTAAAGGGTAGATGTTTATTTATTTATTTATGTTGCTATTGAGAATAAAATACTAAAAACCTAATAAATTTGCTCTACCTGATAATACAATCCAAAGCCCTTCAATCAGTCACTTTTCCGTCAAGATCAAAAATATAATGACAAAATAGGACATCCTAAAAGTATCATTACTGCCAAAAGTTGTAAGTTGGGTAAACTTAGTTCATGATATACAAAAATAATATTTCCGGGAATAATACAGGAGTCCATCGCATTCCCTTATGATCTGGATTTTGGGATAAAAGATGATGAGCGGCGTCATTATACAGTGCCACCGTCTTTTATTAAGCATTTTATGGCCTCAAGTTTACGATGGAGTTTGTGACATTTCTTTTTGAGTTGTAAGGGAATTGGTGCTTGATTTGATGGGTTTTGCTTTTTTATTTTAGCTCGAAATTATTACTTCCTTGTATGTTTGATGTTTGTAAGGATGTATGTCAAAGCTGTTTTATATGATGGGTGTTTTGAAAGATGAGATTTTATTAATTTATTATGACTGTCTCTTGGGCTCTTGGCACAAGTATGTGCCGTGCAATCTAGAGGTTCTGGGTTCAAATCCCGGGTTAGGCAGTGTTTTTAGGTTTCTCCATTAGTAAGAAATTATCATAAAACATCGTGATGCAACCTGCACACCTAAAAGTTCTTAGGAATTTCTTAGGTGTGTAGTCCGCCAACCCGCACTAGGCCAGCGTGGCGGACTATGGCCTAAACCCTCTCAATGGTAGAGGAGACCCATGCTCAACAGTGGGCGTATATGGGTTGATGAAGAAGAAATTATCAGTAGTTAATAAATCAAAACAGTAATAAAATAAATATATAAAGATTATAACGAGAATTAAAAACGCTAATGGTGGTCGATTCTTTGGTTAAAAAAAAATACACTGGGACATTTTTTTCGAGAAATTCTTACAATAACTCCTGTATGAATTTTACTATATTAAAATGCCATTTCTTCATTCTATGCTCTTTGCATTCGAAAATTCGACTGCCAATACTAGAAAAATGTGTCACTTACCCCCGTGGTATTTAAAACACGTGAAACGCCCCCACAAAACGATCGTCGGCTCCCGCTGACCTAAAAACTCCGATATAATAATGAAATAAATTATAATCACAAAAGAGCAACCCTCGAAATGCTCTATAAAAGTTACAATTGTTGCCGTCAATCTTTGGGGGAGAGGGAAAATTTTCATATGAAATATATTTTGAAAGGTAATTACTTTGAATTCATGTGTTTAGTATTGATGGCTTCGAGGTTTAGGCGGCCAACCTGCACTAGTCCAGCGTGGTGGACTAAGGCGTAAACCCTCTCAGTAATGACAACTTTGGCCTAGTGTGGGTTAGTGGACTACACACCTAAAAAATAACAAAGAACTTTTAGGTGTGCAAGTTTCATCATGATGTGTGCCTGGGGTTTGAACCCACGACCGTCGAGATTCTCGACCGCCTAAACCTCGAGGCCATTCACTATGAATCTAATAATAACTCTAATTTCATCGATTCAATGTTGTAACTATTAATCTTTATACATGTATATACACTGTTTTGCCCCGTACACATAAAGGCTGAAGGCCTTAAACATTGAAATACCCTATTCAGTCGCCCCCATACTTATATAAAGGGGAGCTTAATCACCCTCTCTAAGAAAAGGTCGCATCATGTCAGGCCTATGTTTATAAATAGAGACTGTGCTATATTTAACATAGAAAGGTGCAAATATGCATTTTCACACTTATAATTATTGGTACGTCCCGAAAAATACAGAAAATTGGCATAAATATGCAGTCATCAGATTTTAGAAGTAATAAATGGAAATCGGTGAAATGGAGCAAATATCCAATTGCATGCAATCTGCACTCTATATTTTAATATTTAGTACTAGAAAATATTTGCTTCCCTGTTTTTTGCCGGATTATGAATTTTTACAGGGTTTTTTCATAATTTTACTAAAATCACGAGGTCTATGAATGTGGTCATAATTGCATCAATATTTGGATGTGGATAAAAATCTTTATCTATCCTTTCAAAGATCCGGGCGTTGGTATATATGTATGTATATATCAGTGTAAAGTTTAATCAACTTGTGACCAAACGCTTTTCAATAAAGATAAAAAAAGTTCAATCAACGTAAACAAATAAATGTTTCATATATTTATTATTTAAGCTTTTCCGGTTTGATATTTATGGCTCTACATAAAATTGACAATTTCACCTCCCACCCGCTCGATATAGAACGAACTAATCCAATTTGTAAATCAAGTTAAGTCGACCACAAACATTTGACCCAACATAAACTTTCGCAGCCGCACAAAGAGCTTTCGAAGCTTTATAGTTAATAAAATTGTGTACTTTTACAAATCTCGTCGCATTGTCTTTTGAAATATTTTTTGACACCCACTTTGTATATGAGGAATAGAGGGCACGTAACTAGGGCTGTCAAAACCAACCGCTTTTGATTTCTTATCCCTAGATTAATCGGACTAAAAGCCCTTAAACACACCAATAATATATATTTACAAACAATGTATAAAAATTTGGAAATTAATTCGCCAAAAAATTGTAATAAATCTGACTAAAATTTATTCCAAGTGAAATTGCTACGTAATTTTTTTCGCCATAGTATTTTCAACTCTGACAACCCTAAATGGGCCATGGGCTATTAGGGCCCAACGGCCACACATTATCGTAAATGTATCGCCATTTTAACTTTATGGGCCACACATAAGTATGGGCCATCTATCACGCGGGTTTATAATACCGCTCTGTGGTAGAGTCGATATTTTAGCCACAGTTAAGCTTGTTTTCACTTGTATTTGGTGTGCTTAAAATTGAAATATTAAGTGAGTTTGTGTATTTACTGAGTTTATTTTGTGTCTAAAGCTTTACCCATTCACCCATATTACCCATTCACGGGGTCGATAATTAAGTTAGGGTACTTTGAAGGATGCAGGCTATTGTAGAGTTCGTAATTATTTATTATGTAAAGTCGTATTTTTTATAATAAAACTGATCTTAGCCTAAAACCGTCACAAAGAATATTTTATATATTTGCTTTCCCAATAGTTGTATACAATAATTTCTGACAGATTATGTAGGTACATATTACAAAAAAAAAATAAGCTAATTTAACAACTTTTTCAAGGCAAAACCGGCATGTACGAAACAACATCAAAAACATTATATAAATTTAGTAACTTACTTTAAGAAATAAATAATAATGGACAACTAACAGTATTCAAAATAACAATTATAACAACAATATTTATTTAAATAATAACACTTTTCACCAAAAGTTAACAAATAGTACCAAAAAAATACATATACTTTTTTGTTCCTAGAAACTCTACCTCTCCTTCTGATCCTATTCGGCGTGACCTCTGGCACTATCATGGTGGCTGCTGTCATCATGGTAGTGATCCTATGCCAGAGGAAGCAGAGGAAGAGCAAACAAGCCCAGGTGACAGAGAAGCCTGATGTGACTGTTACTGCGGAAGAACTGTTCAAGGAGAATGACAGGAACTCCAATATTAGCGACCTGAAACTAGAGTTGAGGCAGGCTAATGGAAGCTGCGAGATTGTAAGTATATGAGACTATATTATTAAGTATATGAGAGTATTAGCAAGTGGAATTTGATAGAAATTTGTCGAGGATACTTTGGAATTTATAATAATATGAGATTTCAGAGTATAAAATTGATTTGATTGGATGAAGACTACATTGAATGATATCCTGTATGCAAAATAATTTTCATAGTATGATAGAAATGTGTGAAATCCCGTAATAATTACAACGCACATTGTCAAAGATAGAAATAATTAAAATCATGTAGCTTGAGGGTGTATTTCTTGACCTTGCCAGCTACAGTCAAATGAAATATCCTGAAAATGTAAAATGTGATCATATATCCCTCAATCCTCGTTCGTCTATTGTAAAAAAAATCACAAAGATTCTTAAACCTTCATCAGTCTATTTATAAAGAAGGAGAAACCAAACACTTTCACATCAATCCTAAATTCAAGGTCTTTTGCAGGATTACTCAAACACTGGTTCAGACAGCACGCTGTGTTCCAACGCCAAGCTGGGTAGTGGAATACCATTGGCTGGGTCAGTGCCACTGGCTACCATGAACCAGAACAACTACCCGCCGTATCGCTACAGCAATGATTATACAGATCCTGCTTATGCTGACTGCTATAAGGTAAGTGGCTCTGCAGGTGTTTGGTAAATAGTGAAGGAAAACATCGTGGGGAAATCTGCATACTAAAAAGGTTTTAGGAATTTCTTATGTGTGTAACCAACCAATTCATACTAGGGCAGCGTGGTGGACTAAGGCCTAAACCCTTGTAGTTGTACGTTTAAGATCTGAAAAATTGTGATTTATTAAGAAAATGTCATTTACAAGTAACTGTTATGAGTAAATAAGTTTTATGCTTTCACTGAATAAATTTTTTAATCCATTTTTTCTTAAGTATCTGAATGAATCTGAATATTCGTTAATATTAAGAATACAATATGTAAAAACATCATAAGAATTAGGATGCAGAGGCAACTGATCGCACGGTAAACGACCTGAAAACTAAACCAATATATTTTGTCATAGGTGAACGGTTTTAACAATGGCTACCAAACGTACGTGCATTATGGACACGATTATACTCCAGGATCTCTGAGGGTCCAGTCTCCAACTCTTGGAAGTGACAAGCTGACTCCTAACAGGTAATTTTTTTGTTTAAGCTATGTAAAATGAAACGAATAGATGAGGGCTGCTCAAGACGGAGTGGTTGGCGCTTTCTTGGGAAGGCCTACGTTCAGCAGTGTACGGCGAAAGGCTGAGTATATAATTTACATATATATGAGTATATATGTTAATTATTAATGATAGAGTCATAAGTGACTAAGCAAGAGGATAAGTTTATAAGCCTGTTATATTATAAACCGAAAAAGAAGAAGATGATTATGTATCTTTATACAAGGAAACTCTTTAGTTTCCTTCAAGAGAATAGATCCAAGTGTATTTAATTATTTGCCTATTCTACAAAACACTTGGACTGCGTAAAATGTTTCAAACAAATCTTCAATTTAAATCGAAGAATTTTCAAGGAGTTTAATATATACTAATTTAGAAGTAATACGATTATAATAACCAAAGATATGTATAAACGAAATCGACGTCGATTCAAATAATCGGCGTCGCCGAATATTCTGAAGATAATTATGGGGAGTGTGGTGTAATTTTATAACAGGCCACCATCAATGTCATTTGTCGTCCCTTCGACATTAGTTGAGGTCAAACCCATGGTCGAGGTCAGTAAAATTTCGTCGTGAAATATTACGATAATGAGAGGTCAGAATTTCTTATCGCCCTCTGGTTTTGTTTTACTTAAATGTACTTTTTGGCATATATTTTCTTTTTGCGTAAAAGTAAGCTAGTCTGCAAACATCCTGGTTATGTGGATAATATTAGCTTAAAGATTATATGTCTGAGACCACCATGACAGTTTAAATCGGCATACAAATATAGCTGTTGTTAGTTTAAATTTAATTTTACAATCAAGCCGGACATATAATAGAAAGATATAGTATATTTAAAGTGACATAATTAAGGTGTTAGGCACGGGTTCTCCATATCAGAGAAGTATTTAAAAGAAATAAATGTAATGACGTAAAACGCCAACCATTAAACTCGATAGTCTCACTAACATTGCAAAACAGGATATATTGGCATTGACGAAAGCCTTCATCCAATAGTCATCTTGTGACTAATAACTGCACAGATATTATGCTAAAACCGTTGGTGTGTAAACTAGAATGGAATAGTTATCTCAGATTCACCGCATTGTGATTAATGCATACCTACACAGTGTATTTAGACTGCGATCGGAAACTAATCAGGGTAATATCTAAAGTCTTTACAAACCCCATGGTGTAAAAGGAATTTAAAAAATTAGGTTTTCCTAACAACCGCATACATTTTATACCTATGGTTGTTAGGAAAAGTCAAAAAGTTTATTTTTTGCCAGGATTTTCTTTTATCACTATGGCCTCTGGGTTCAGACGCGTGGTCGATAATCTCGGTGTTAGTTATAAAATAAGTTATTTCTTAGGTGTGTATTCCACCAACCCGAAGTAGGCCAGCGTGGTGGACTAAGGCCTAAACCCTCTCAATTTTAAAGGAGGCCTGTGCCCAGCACATACGTACATGGACCGATGAGACTCTAACTATTACCTGTCTTAATTTCTTGACAAAGGCCTCCCCCAGAGTCTTCTAAAGTAGTGTATCCAAAGCCGCTTGCATCCAGCGAAATTTCCACGGTCTAAATACACCCGGTATAATACAAGTTTTGTTCCAGGTCAATAAACGGCAGTTTGCCGAGGAGTGTAGATACTCCTTCAACGGTTCAATACAACCCTGGAAACGGGTCACAGAACAATTCTCTACAGCGGTCAGCTAAAAGACAAGACAGCAGTAATGCATTGAATAATCTGGGACTGCCGAATCCTGAAGGTATGTTTATAAATCATTTGAAATTTCCTTGTGATTCTTGAGTATTATCATTATTTTTATCATAAAATTAGGTCAATTTTTATTTATACCTTTTTTTTTAATTGCCATCACCATCATCAAAATCATTATATTTTAATTCCAGTCTTTACAGCACTTCCATTCAGGGTATCATATTCCAAAAATTATACATGTTTTACATCGAATTTCATGATATGTTTGATCAACATATATTTGTTTGTAGTTTAAGTAACGTAGAAGTTGTTTTTTTATGTCTTCAGCGTAAAAAAAAATTCAACATATTTTTTTTTCTTATTAAACGCCAATTCCCCGTAACAAGTGTTGATCTACTAGATCGTGCTAATCACGCTACGCTATGTTTTACCCTTTCTACCAAATTATCTAAGTTGTTATTCATATACATAAATGTATTAATTAATGGACTAAAGTCCATCTATATTTATAAGTTGCAGTGGACATTTTTTCTATTATAGATCCAGGTATGCTGAAATAGTTTTACGATAAAAGTTCCATTACCATTGCCAACTGAAGCCCACACATAATACTTGTTAAGGGCAGACACATAAATTCTCTAAAAGCCTTCTTAAATCCGCTAGAAAATTCCGTCCTCAGCACAACGAGGTAAAAAAAGCAAATTAGATTATTATAACCAAGTTTCTGGTCCCGTGAAACACAAAAGCAATGTTAGGCTTGTTAAAATGTGGCTTTCGTTATTCCTTTATGCTCCAGATATTGATACTTTTATACTGGTGCGATAGACCTAGGGCATATTAAGTGTTGTTCGTATACTGTCAACTATTGTATAATAATAATCACTATTTGAAACAATTGTAATGTCGAACATTTATACATGTACAATGTACATAATACGAGGATCTAGGTGTAAAAAGACCGTGATCGAAAACACAGACAGGTGTGTTTGTAACACATCCGTGATTTTCTGTAATTTTAGTTTTTTTGCTACGGTAATTGTGTTTGTAATCATAGTAATGTATTACCAGTGTAAGTTATTGATCACAGTCTGTGTACGCCCTGTATGTTTTAAACTTAAAATATTTTTATTTTATTTATTAAGCACACCAACAAAGTACTTCACATATGAAAGAAAGAAGAAAGAAAGAAAAATACTTTATTGTTGGCCAGTGCGAAAAAAAAACAAAAATGGAAAAACAATAATATAAAAAAAAAACATAAAAATGATAAAAAAGCAAACAATTAATTAATGACTATAAAACACACAGCCAACAACGGTCCCCTCACTCAGCTACATGCTGCAATTCCGTTTACACGGAGATATATAGAAAAAAATAGTTAAGGGAATTCTTAAATATATAGTATGTATCAATATAAAGTTGATACTTATATTGATACATACTATATTTACATTAATATGTAATCACTTCAAATTATAGGCATGCATGAATTTTGGATTGTCATGTGACAAAAAATGCAAAAAGAAAACATAACGTAACATATATCTGGTCCTTTAGTAATTTACGAAGACGGATTTTACAGCATTTATGACACTTCTTTTTTTAAGACGTACAAACGTTGTCATTTCTTGATAGCCGATATTTTGAAACGAATCACGCTCATCCACCGAATAGGATTTATATATATATAGGATTTTTAAAGACCTATAAAATAAACTTCGTTGCTTCTATTTCCTTTATTTTTCATTAAAACAAGAATTTCTCTCACATAAAAATGTGTCAAAGAAGTCCGTAATAAATTTGCGAGAAAATATTTATTCATTTTCGACATTCACGTAGAAATTTTTAATAATATTTTCCTTGAATTATTACTTGCTATATTTCTCTTATCCGTTTTCTTCTTATTTGTAAACTTCCCGTAAATACGAAAAATACAGTATTACCTAGTAATAAATATTACTAGGTAATATTATCAACAAATATTTCTTTGAATATCGTCTCTGTATTTCTATTGTACGAGTAATTTGTAAAATATATTTGAAGGTAAAAATTAATGAGCATGAAAATTGAATTATAGACAAGCAGAATAACTGAAGAGAAAATATGGATGGAGTGCATATTTAGAGGCATTATTAAGTCTCCCAACTCTGAAATCATCTTCATCATCAGCCTATATACATAATACATAAACCACACTCTGGGGCAAAGACCCACTTTACAATTCTTCTTCTTCTTCATCATCAACCCATATACGCCCACTGCTGAGCACGGGTCTCCTCTACCATTGAGAGGGTTTAGGCCATAGTCCACCACGCTGGCCTAGTGCGGGTTGGCGGACTACACACCTAAGAAATTCCTAAGAACTTTTTAGGTGTGCAGGTTTCATCACGATGTTTTCCTTCACCGTTAAAGCAAGTGATAATTCAATTGGATACACACATAACTTCGAAAAGTCAGGGGTGTGTGCCTGGGGTTCGAACCCGCGACCGCCGAGATTCTAGACCGCGTGCCTAAACCTCGAGGCCATCACTGCTTTTTTTACTTTACAATTGATATGGATTTTTAGACTTTATTTCACCTCGCTTGCCTAGTGCTGGTTGGCGAACTACACACTTAAGGAATTCATGAGAACCTTTAGGTGTGCAGGTTACCTTACGATGTTTTCTATCATATATTCTTTTGTCATGTGACATGTCATTGTTCTATACCTAACTCCATCGAATTTGTACGTGGTGCATAAACAATTATAATGATTGTTAAAATATAAAGGGAGTATTCAAACCGTGATCGGAAATTTTTCTAACAACCGCATACATTTTACATCTATAGTTGTAAGGAAATTGTCAAACTTTATATTTTTTGTCTGAATTTTCTTTTACGCCGGGGGGTTTGTAATCACTTTTGCTGCTACCTAATAGCTTTTGCTATTGCTAGAAAGGTATTGTTTGGAAAGTTTCCGATCACGGTCTGAATACAACTTGTATATTTTACAACAAAAAATGAAAGGTCCTTAAATTAAGTATTTCGTTTTGTCAACAGCAAACAGGGTGCCAAATGGTGGCATACACGGCGTGGACATTAGATACGCTGCGACCTACGGCAACCCTCATTTGAGAACGGGAGGAGGTTTGGGATTTGCTAACACCGTGAACACAGCAAAACCTGCGTCTACTCCCGCACCTCCCCCGTACTCTTCCGTCAGGAGCTCTGTTATATTGCCTTCAGGTAATTGAGATTCAATGTTTTTTTTGTTATTTAAAATGGACCTGATGAATGAAATAAAGTTTTGATTAGCAAAAATTGACAACGAATATTTCTGTCATATTTTTGCCTTATATGAGAATAACAGAAGACTCCATGGCGTATTTGGCTGGATATCAGTTTGTAAATCGAGTGGCCGCGGGTTCGATCCTCACACTGAGACAAATGTTGGTGTGACCCATAAATAGTTGTTTTACGTCTGAATATTTGTGAGATTGAATAGTCTCTCTCAAGGTTACCTATACTACGACCCAGGCCTTCCTAGTGTCACAACTCCAAATGTGACTGTTGAGTGTAATTATTTATCTTACATATATCTTTTGGTCTTTTGGGTCAAATCAAAACCGATGTTTCGTTTCCCAGGCAACTCATCACATTCAATAACATCACCGACTAGCGTGGCATCACCGCAGTGTACCACTAGTCCCATCACCACTTCCACCATGTCTACTGATAGCACACAGCCTGCGGTAAGTGATGTCTTCTTTTTCTATAGTAGAGAGAAATAAAAATTTTGTCCATTTGACGGACAATCGGTCGCAAATCGATCAAGATTTCCCGGATTTTACTACAGAGTTAAAACAAAATTGTGGATTGAAATTCGCAAGCCTTAGAAATGTGACAGGCTTATTAGTAAAAAAATATTTTAAATAGATCTAAGTCTTCAATATTCAAGAGCTTCTTAGATACTGACATAAGATTTTATGTATAATGTCTATACGCGAGATGATTTCAATAAAAAAGGAAAAATGATAACTTTCAAATTAACAAACAAGTTTCGAAGCGGCAATAGTTTGGTTACAAATGGACGATTTTAAGTACTTGTCTTCTACTAGCGTAAAGATAATTCCACTTTGATTTTGATTTCGTCGAACTTCAAAAACCAACATCCCCCCCTTAATTTCTACCCTAGACAAAAAACTAACACGTACTAACGTCCACAGACCGGTGTAGCGACCTCGTCAGCCACGCCTCAGTCGCCGAGCGCGCACTACATCCTCGCGCCGTCAAACAGGACGATTAGTAACGCTACCGTCACTAAAAAGGGTAAGTAGGCTTTGTAGATGGTTAATTTGTGGTTTTGTTTTCATTGTGTAAGGAATATCTAGAATGGCATCATATTTTATGTAGTGTTAATAGACTTTCCAAGTAATAAATTAAAGGACAAATAATTTAGATTTTCGTAATGTTCAACTTTTTAAGCAGTTATTATATATTTTGTAAAATAATTTATAATAATGAGTTCACATTAATTATAAATGAATTTGCTTGTTCAATCATGATTTTACTGAAATTTTAATAGGTATCATAATTTTAACTAATATAGCTATTAATAGGCTTGTTTGACTACACCTTGAATACTACATGTTCTATTTTTCATTACTTACTTACTTAAGTGAAACCTGCAGTGGATTTATTATCATGAGTTAAATTCATTAAGCATACTTTTCTCAACGAAACAAAAACTTAATAAAAACCTAACTTATTTGTGGTAGCACATCATATATAACTAGCCTATCCAATTGTAGAGCCATTAAAATGCTCTAGGTAGAGACAAAACCAGTTTTACCTCCGGAAAAGCTGTAAAAGGAAGAGACATTCCATTTTTTCTACCATTGGAAAATGTCTTTACCTAATGATGGACATAAATCTCTACATAAATAGAACATTAATTTATACAAGTTTATTTTTTACAGGTAACGGCCTACAATCGCCCTTAGCGACTCACGTTTAACCTAAAATACGAAGTTTTATAAAGACTATGTAGAGCTAACGAAGCATATGATTAAGTGTGATGTTTGTAAAAATTGACGTCAATTTAAACTTTAAATTGTTATCATAGTTATACTCTATCTGTACGTCTTCGTCTTGTATAGTTTAATTTTTTTTATCTCATACCTCATATGTCATGCATATTTTTATCGAATGCGTTTATCGAATGTTTCTAGTTAAATTCTTGTGTAAATATGACTTGTACGCAGGTTGAAATTTATTAAAACGATTTTAAACGAATAATTCACAAAAGTGGAATCATTAGAGAATCGTAGACTTTCCTTGAAATAAATATATGGTCTATATACTTATTGAATATTCTTTTAGCGTTCTTTATTCAAAAAATATATTTATTGACACCAACTGCCAGTGTCACCTGTCAAATTACTACTTGTTTTTAAAAAACTCATTCCCTTAATTGATAATCTGTCAAAGTGACAATTCCGAATGACAGTTACGAACTTTTCGTGAGCAAGCAAAGGAAACTCGCCTATACAGCCCCAAAAAATGTTATTTTAATTATTAAAATGACGGAGTAGTTAGGAAATTGCTTTTGTTAATTAAACCGGGTCTTTGTAATGCAAAGAACTAGAATGTACTGAGCTTGTAAACTGTGGCGTGTTAGTGTTCAAAGCTGGTTAATAAGTAAAAAAATCACAATAAAATGTTTCCCTCGTCAATTTAGGTCGAGTTAGAGCGGACTTAGGAATTTTTACGTGGTAAAGATCCCCGAAATTAAAAATCCAGATAAAACTAATATTCTGTTGTTATATAACAAAGCGCACATACAGACAGTCTAAATACACTTTGAATTAGCCTGTAATTGTGTATAATATATTTCCGTTTGCAAGGATTTTGAGAAGGAATAAAGTTTTAAAAAAAATCGTTAAAATTAGATCTAGAAGTAAAAACAATTCCTTAAAAAAAGCAACTATGCATATCGAAACAAATACATAATTCTGAAATATTAGTACAAAAAAGTATGCAAATGATTAAAATTCCCCCGCCCAACCCCAAGTAAGTCTCTGCAAGGCTTGTCTATGATTGATCGTTCACTTTCTCAAGCCTTGAGGTGTTTCAGTACCGATAAATACGCCTCGACACCATTCATAAGTAATGAGATGCTTAAATATTCCACGGCTTTGTTTTTTAATGACTTTTTTATAAAATATATCGAAATTTATTTTTCTAGTACGTGTGACACAACTAGTATGAGTTGACGAAGAATTTTGGTTGACATCATTGTGTTGTTTAAAAGGTGTAAAACTTAAATGGTATTATGGATTTTAGGGTGCCTAAGTTGATCACGGTATTAATAAATAGTATTGTCAAATTTGATTTTTTCAAAATCAAGTCAATTTTAAAATTAATTTCTTTATATCGTTAAAGTTAATACGAGTTGGCGGACTACACACCTAAGAAAATCCTAAGAACTTTTAGGGAATTTTTAAGAAATTTCTCTATCTCGCACCAGAACAACAGCGTGGTGGACTAAAGTCTCTCAATTGTAGAGACCCGTGCACCGTCAATGGGACGTACACGGGCTTAGGATGAAAACTATTTTCTTATATTTGATGTTCTATTTGTGAAACATGCTCATGAATATTTATACGTTAATTTTAACCTACGAAAAGGTATTAAAACGAAGGCAAAGCTTCAAGAATTAAAACAAGTACGTGGAATATATAACGTCAAATATAAAGACGGTTGGAATCTCTTCACGTAATCAAGTGGCAGACCATCAGACCATAAAATTAAAAAGTTTAAATGCTGCCAAAGGAATTTTAAATCTTGTTTCAAAGATAAAAAGTGTTTTAGCCTTTTTTATAGCCTTGATGTCTTTGAGCGTTGGGAAGAAAATAATAGTTATGAAAATATACAGCTGTTCAGGTCAAGAGGTGTACCTTTCTTAATGATGAGTTGTGTTATTTATAATCGATTGTTAGCATCGAAATTATAGTTATTTTGTAAAAGAGAACTCCACAGATAGAAATTACTATGCCTCTATTAAATAGTAAAATATAGTGTTCGCTATATAATCGATACCCCTAAGTGGCACTAATTTTATAACCAGATATTAATTTACTGTATCATTAAAAAAGTTAATAAGATTTTAATGATATAAAAGCAAACCAGCTAATTATCAGAAAAAAAAAGATATTAAAACGTCTTGAAGTACGTACTTTAATTAACGTTGCGCAGAAAATTGTTTAATAGGGAAAAATAAAAACATTTATTTTGACATTATGAAACATTTTAAATAAATTTTAGAAAATTTAACGACTATATAAAACAATTGACATAAATCATTTATTTTACAATGCTCAAACTAAAACATCGTAACTGCTGTAAATACTCCTTTTCAACTGTCAAAGCAGTTGTCACTTTGACATTGACAGATCGTTCCGCCGCGACATTTCGAAACAATTTGACAGCCCAGAAGTTTCATTTCATAGATCTCCCAAGTCAATTTTCTTTCAATTTTCTATGGTACTAATAAATTAAGGTTTAATATAAATACGCTCCTAATGTTTTTATACGATTTATATAAAGGAATACATAGATATAAATTTAGATTAAATTGATAGAGTGTTTATTTTAACTCATAGTTTATGCCGCAGAGAGTCTGTGAAATTAGCTATTCTGTGAAATGTCTACGTGATTCATTAAAATGTAGGTTGAATTATTATTATATTGATATAACAGTCAGACTTATCGTTTTAATCTATTTACACTAAGTATTGTACACGTTAAACGAAAAGAAATACTACACACAGTTTTTTTTTTTTTTGCACCCAACATTATTTACCACACCCATTTTATTATTACCCACAGAAATTATTTATGTTCACATCTGAGCTTACGTAAATTGTATACATTCTATCTATATATGTATATAGCAAAACTCCTTCGCAATAGCAATCAATATGAAAGTCCAAATGGTTAAAGAAAACGATCTTTCACAGAACAGCTAACTCTACCTGGCGGCAACATATACAAAAAAAAACATTATTTTGAATAATTCTGTCCCATCGGAAGAGTTACTACGTTTCTATAGTATAGTAAGCTTTAATTTAGTAACTTTGTGCCATTAACTCTCATACATATCTTGCGAATATATCATAAGCACTTCCATTGACGTGATTCTTAGGGGAGAGAGGGGAGCAAACATATTTTACACAAAAAACCTAGTACTTTACTTTTAAAAAATCTTGTCATAACCTTTATTTTCTCTGGCCATTTTGAATACCCTACTATAAAATTTGATTCATCATCACCATCATCACTCTATATACGTTCTACTGGTCTCCTTCACAAAAGAGGGTTCAAACCTCTCAATATTTCGTCGTAGCATAAAAAAATGTCTGCTTTGCTGACTGCTGTCTATAATCTACTGTGGGTTTTCTTAGTCAGGGTTGACCATTTAACATCAGGTGGCTCACTTGCTCGTTTGTCTTCTTTTGTATAAATGAATATATTCTCTATTAAGTAACATTCACTGTCGTTCGTGCAAATATTTCGATAAAAAAAACAGTCTTCTAATTCAGTTTAATTCTAATGATTCTAGTTTGTGTGGTAAAATGTTGAAATAGGGCAGTTATTCTCCAGATCTAAGCTCCGACATCCCCTCTCTCCCCTTCATATACGTCACAAAGCACTTCTTCCATTCGTTTCATACGTCAATTCCTAAATAATTTCAAGTAAAACATATTTTTAGTCGATTTGTATAGTAAGGTAATATTAACTGCGTATTTAAAGAAAGAGTCTCAGGCTTACGAAGAGTCACAAAATTTCCCCTAAATTAATTAATTCTTAAATGAATTTTGTCTTCTACATATCTATATTAAATATATGAACATATCTAATAAGACATTAGGAATGTATTTGAAATTTAATTTAAAAATCCTACATATAGAATGAAGTCAATTTCATAAAAGTCACATACGCCATCGCCAAAAAAGAAATTCAAGGCTAAATCTATCCTTGGTGCATTAAAAGGAAGATTATCGTTATTACAATGTAGATATCTATAACTTGGCTTTTATGGAAGTACCGCCACTGATTCTTAGGCTATGGTAATGGTTGCGTCAATTCTATAAAACAATTAGCTAAAACTGACAAGTTGACAAAGCTGACAGGTAATACTGACAAATCTTAATCTACGTCATTATTCAGTTAACAGTGACGTCATATCTTCGAAGCCAATCTTGACTCTTTCTTTAATTACGGGTTGTACAGCTTATGCTCAATCTATAGATGAGAAAAAAATAATTTCGGTTTGAAAATTTCGATCTAAGACTGATTAGACTAACCCATACATAATTATCGTTTGACCTTTTTCTTTAATGCTTAGAATCGTTATCAATTTTCTTGGCATGATCTAGAAATTTCTGGTGAAAAGTTTAGGGTTAGTGAGTGTCATCGTAACCAATATAATTTGCTTACTGTTTATTACCAATGAATATATTTGTCGTAATCTTGATACAATAGCGATAGAAATAACGTCAAATTAAAACCAACAAAAATCCAAAAAATCTCCAAAAAATCCCTTATATTAAATAAATTTATATAAAAAAATACAAACCCTTCAGTCCTTTTCAATCAAAAACATTTTGATCGATTGTAATGATAACAGTTTTACAAAATCACATTTCAATTTGAAATAATAAATTGCCCGTAACCGATCTTGGGGAGGCTGGCTAATGTCTGCTATTTGTCGGCCATTGAACACTTGCCAATGTCGAATAACATTTCAGAGTGTTCGAGACAGTCTATCCATCCATTGGAATAAATAACAAATGTTTAAATCGGAGTAAAATAAATTAACCCCTGTATTTCAAATTAAATTACAATTTACGCGTGTATTTTAATTCACTCGCGGTGTTAGGAAATAAATTAATTGTTTTATGTTATTTCGAATGGTTATTTGATTAAACAAATTGTGTTATGAAACAATGAATTTATTGTTAAAAAGCATGCATTTTCTCATTACAAGCTGAAAATGTTGATCACGATTCTAAACATAAATCTAAACTTTAAATTGTCTAAACTTCGTTTTGGCCTGAAGTTTTTCTTTATGAAAAATGTAAAAATGCTTAAAATCATCTCATCCGTCTTATTGTTGATAGTATAAGTCTTTTAGCGAATAGTAAGAGAAGCAGCGTTTAAACGCCGCGTTTTTTCGCTACGTTTTTTTAACCTTCATATGTTTATTACGTGTGATTATGTAAAATGTTTTATTATTTAAGCACAAATTATTTGTGAGTTACTGATGTATTTTATAGTTTACGATATTCATTTTCTTTGTGTATTTTCATTAAGAGAGTTTATTTTAAAAATAGAAATTGAAGTAATGTATTTCTTAGCATCGTTGTAAAGATTTCAAAAGTCAAATCCAGATTTAAATTTAGATTTTTATATTCTTATGTACTATTTTTGGTTGAATACTGACTTAGAAAAATTCTTAAAATTCTGGACTTGACTTTTGTAAGCACTTAACATTACGGTCCCCTAGCTTAGACTTTTTTGTAAGCCGTTATGTGTAAATTATCTGGATATTTCCTCTTAAAACACTATTATTATGCTAGATATATAATTATTTTTTTCTGTGATACATAGATTAAAACATGTTTTTGTAAATAAATGCTATACGAGTGGAGTTGTTAAGAAAATGTATTAGGTAAAGCACGGAGTCTTCGGATAGGTTAAGCGCGGACAAACGCCGAGTCTTAGTTTCTTGACTCGAAATTTGTAAGCGCTTAGCCCGCCCGTTTCGTGTATATAATGTAAAGCTTTCAAACTTTGTGAACTATTTAGTATATAGCTGGATTGTAACTTTTCGTGGAGTGAGATATAATGTAGCTAAAGGTACGTTCGGAAGTTATAAAATTTGCAAGTTGTAAATCTAGTAAAATTGTACAAAATACTTTTCTAAATAAAACGAAACTTTGGCCTATGTACTTTTGATTTTTTTTTTAACACCAAACCTTTTAAAAATAAGTTTTGCAGGTGGAAATTATCACGAGAATAGTTAAAGATGACTCAGCGCTTTTCAACCAAGGTGCCTTTCCGAAGGGCGAATTTATTTAGAAAGGTTAGGAATGAAATATTACTTTGGTAATTTGCAGTACATTTACAAATTGGTGTTTCGTCTTTGTGTGAAACAATCATATATTTGAGACAATGTCGTCGGGTTTTTTTAGCTATTATTTAAAAAGATTGCCGTAATTATGTTGATATGATTTATCGTCTATATGGCAGACTAAATGAAATTTGAAAAGGTTAAATATACAGTTCTTTCTTGCCCAATTCGTTTCCATATTAAAACCCGGTGTAAATTTGTATAAAGAGCCAATAATCTCTTAAGTTGAAACGTAAAAAAGTCACATAATTTCTTTTTAAGCTCTAAGAGCATGTGTATGTGGTTGTAGAAGCGTTCTTAGCGGTTCTTAAAAAATACCTCAACCCTCCTATATGATATGATATTATTAAAAAAAGGGATACAGAAAATTTGTTGCATAGAAATTAATGAAAATGGAAGCTGAGCTTCATTGCTCGGCGTCAATTCTGTGTGTGCTGTTGATCCTGGAGTACAGCAGTTGCAGTGGCGGGTGTGGTAAGATAGGGCCACAAGTTTTTCGAGAAACAGCACGCTATTTCAAGCTAGTGCGTGGGCCCACTAGAGGACTTGGAAGATAAGGAGCTGTGAGACCAGGTAAGTGCATATTACCATCAAACAATATAAACTTCAATTTCCTAATACAAACAGGCCTTCCTTGCCAACACAAATTATAAACAAAAAAACCTAGGAAAACAAAATTTGGACTAAAAATTTCTAAGGTTTTTGAAGTTTACTGTTAGGTGGCGTTTGCTAGACGGACAGACATTATTATTACTGTTACAGACCAATAGAAAAAACCAACTGGCATTCATCGTCTTTCTAAGCCTTGAAAGAAGTTATAGCATACTACGCTATAGCATATATGAATTTACCGGCCTAAATTATAAAAGCCTCTAAAATTTTTTCATAGCATTTATAAATTACATAGGTATACATATTCATATACATACATTGCATATGCACATATATTGTAATTCTTTAATTTAAAAACAGCCGTCTCATTCCAAGTGCTTCTTAATTTATTCATTTGGGGGAAAAGTTCTTGCTGCATCACTTCCATGTCATAAAGCTTTGTTTCCGGGTCACGTGGTCACATTGGCTCCTACTGAAGCGGAAATACGCAATTAGCCAGGCCGGCATAATGACTACATTTGTCGAATTCGTACTGTTCTAGTGTAGGAGGTTCTAGTGTTTTGAGGTATAGCTGCTTGTCAGTGGCGGTACTCCCATAGAAGCCCAAAAGACAACCTTGTCGTTCAATATACCTGAGAATAAACTTGGAGCTTTTAATCTTTATTGAACAAACAACTGTATATGTAAATGAGAATATCCTGATCCACCAATAAACTAAACATTACATAAATAACCTGTAACGCTATAAAACTTCTGTAAAAGAATATATACAAATTGATTTGTCTATACAAAGATATTCGCATCTTTTACCTACAACCTTCATAATTACTGATCTAATATGTTATGAGACGTAATAGCTTTCCTCAATAATATTTTGTCAGTTGAAATATCACGCCACTGAACTGCAGTTAGAGCGACCCTGTATGCATCTTTTTAGAAAATTTAATTTTGGAGTAGACGATTTCTAATGGAAACTATATCATATTTACTTCTTCTTTATCAACCCATATACGCCCACTGCTGAGTACGGGTCTCCTCTACCATTGAGAGGGTTTTAGGCCATAGTCCACCACGCTGGCCTAGTGCGGGTTGGCGAACTACACACCTAAGAAATTCTTAAGAGCTTTTAGGTGTGCAGGTTTTATCACGATGTTTTCCTTCACCGTTAAAGCAAGTGATAATTCAATGTGAATACACACATAACTTCGAAAAGTCATAGGTGTGTGCCTGGGGTTCGAACCCGCGACCGCCGAGATTCTCGACCGCGGGCCTAAACCTCGAGGCCATTACTGCTATCATATTTAGCATAAAGAAAAACACAATAACTTAGATGATCCTAAAATCAATCCAAGGACTAATCAGTTTGACAGCCCCCGTCGCGCAGTTGGCTATACACCAACTTGCGAAGCGAGAGGCCGCGGGTTCGATTCCCGCACCGAGACAAATGTTTGTGTGAACCACAAATATTTGTTTCGGGTCTGGGTGTTCGTGAGACCGAAAAAGGCTCTCTGAGGTATCTGATACCCACAACACAGGTCTTGTAACCTAGTGTGGGGTCAGAGCAATGTATGTGACTGTTGGGTGTATTTTATTTAGTTAAACGTCGTATAATAGTGCCGCAAAACCAGGAGGCAATTAAATGATCGAATTAGATATAAAGCACATTTTACCATAATTTCAAAGCACCAAAACCCACCGCAAAACACTGTTGTGTATAAATCAAAACTCGAGCAGAATTACAAGTCTTTTAAAACAAGCCAAAGTCGTGCTGTCGTGAAGTTAAATTATTTCGAATACGCGTGAGGAATTTTTAGAGCGGCGCGGATATTATAAGGCATATTCATCCGCCACGCGGACATGGGCGTAAAATGTTTATCGCTCTTGTTGTGGTGGGGCCAGCGGAGCAGCGGTTTGGCGAATATTTTTCTGAAAGGGCTTGCGTTTTGGAATATCTTTCTATATCTGTGTATCAAGAGGTCTGGTTTATTTACCTGTTAAAGGATACGGATTTGATTAATCCTCAGAATTACCTAGAGTAAATCTCGATTTTCTGTGTCGGGAGTCGGAATTGGGGCCAATAATACAATTCTTTTTTAAATGGCTTTAGCGTTGCTTCTGCATCGTAAATTACGATTCAGGGACATATGCCTCAATTCGCGGATTTTGAAAGTAAGAAACAATGTGTGTCGTGTTAAAACTATTTCAAAAATAATAAATTGAAAATTATATAATTGTTAATATTTTAAGTTATTAATTAATTACTTATTTTTCCCTATCTCATTGGCACAAAATTGAATGTCGGTAGCATTTAGTTAAGTTTTGCACCCCTTTGATCCACCTAGGAATTACTATCGCTATTAGAATAAACCAGTCTTTCCCAAAGTGGGCGATAACGCCCCCTTGTGGGCGCTGCAGGTCTCAAGGGGGGCGGTAAGAAACCCAGAAAGAAAATGGGGGCGTTGTGTAGAGGCCTGGGGGGTGATTTGTAATTTTATTTAGCTAGGAGCGACAAAAATTGGTAGATACGCGCCCAAAATCGGTACTAGATCGCAATATACATGACCATTCTATGCAGTTCTTGTTTTTTTTTTTTTAGAAGAATCTTGGGTAATAGTGGTGAAAAGTGGCCACTACTGTCCTGAGTGGCTCTTGTTTTTTTTAGGATGACGGTTGAATAAATAATGGTCTACGTAAGCATTCCTATATAAACATTGTAATATTTATTTTATTTTCATTTGTGGTTTCGCACGTTTTAATGGGGGCGCTAAAAAAAATTTTTATTCTCAAAGTGGGCAGTAGACAAAATAAGTTTGGGTACCACTGGAATAAACCATCATAAAAATATTTCCTATCAATAAAATTTGTGAACCAATTTAACAGCAAAAACCTTGCGTGAATCATCACTCGCTAAACCGTCTACCCAAAAAAAGCTGTTTTCGTACCCGCAACCTTATAAAAGGGGATCAGAACAAACGGAAGGTATGAGGTAGTTGGTACGAACACTGCCTCGGTTATTGGCTATTGTGCGCGGAAAAATTGTAACGCCAAACCTTCTGAGTTATAGTCGCGCTGTGTCGTTGAGAAATGTTGTATAGTTCTTGAGAATGGCAAATAGTTGTTTTGTGTCATAAATCTGGTGTGTTATGGGGATGCTTCGAATGTTTGGGGCGATTGGGATGATTCAGATATGGCGAGCTTTTTTCGAGCGTTTGCAAGGTGGAATAGTTTGTAGAGAAGTTTAATAATGAGTTAATTGGTGTTGTAAATGGGAAATTTATTATGTATCAAAAAGAGATGAAATATTTATTATTGGTAAAGATAGCTAATTTTCATATGATGCTATATTTGTTTTAAGTTTTATTATTAAGGTTTTGTCATTTTAGTTGTCAGTTTAGAACACACCTGCGTTCACAACATAATAGATAATTTGATGACTCATAAAATTTCATGGAAACTTAAGCAAGGTTAATATATTATTATAGGTATTAGGTCTGAATTCGAAATTTGAACTATGGGCTAAATCTGTATAATCATAGAAGGCCTTTCCGTAGCAGTAAGACGACTAGCAGCAAGACTACGAATTTCAAAAGCTTCCCGACATCAACCTAAACCATATCGCCCACAAATAAATCACCATCCACAATGTTTGATCCTGGTTTAAATAAGAAAATTCCCAACCAGCTCATCAGCGTAACTTGGTAAAGCCAGTGACAATACCAACACTACTCGCTCACGAGCTAACCGTATTGCAGAATCAATGCTTATCGAATTACTGGAACCAGCTTCACGGTAACTCCACATAGATAACGATGCAATTAGCTTCATGACACTATCGATTTGCTTGGCAAGTGGCGTGAGCTAGTGCTGTGTTTTTCTAGGTTGATGAGTTTTTGGCCCTTAGTGGTCCGATTGATATTAATTAAGGATTAATGTCAGGAATCCAAACTAGGTTGGTCGGTGGTATTATTTTCTATTTTTTACAATTAAACAACTGCAATGGTAGCAATTAAATATTTTATTTCAAAAAGTGGCTTAAAACATTTAAATAACTATTCGATATAATTGAACCAGACTTATTTTCAGACTTGAGTTGACAGATTGACAGATGAGGTAATAGATTTGATTCTAGAGCTGGACAAAGTGTAATTGGGTTCTTCCATTAGAAAATTGTCAGCTCGGAGTCAGGAAATGTGCCGTATTAGAGAGTTAGCTACTTCATGGAATTTTAATCGCAACAGCGGAATGTGGTTATACATACAAATGAATCTCAAAAGAAAATCTACCAGACTACTTTGCCCGATCCAGAAATCGATCCAGAACCTCTCATTCTCACGTGCCAATTGTATCAAACCAACAAGGCAGTCTTTTACTGCACCATTCAGACAAAAGACTATAATCGTATTCCTTAAGTACTAGAGATACGTGCTACGTCAAACTTAAACCAGACTTTGTAGTTCTATGTGCAACTTTGTCAGTTAGTTCCATCGCAGACTGACCGGCAGTAAATCCATTTACCCACCATAAAGGAGTATTATATGCATGATCACCGTTTCATTTACGACCCCGGGGACTAAAGCTTTTGGGGTTAAATCGAGTGTTTAAAACATTTTTTTTGCGACGTTCATAACAAGAATTTAGTGGGTTGTAAAACTTGGTTATCGTGCATAATGAGGGATTATTTTTCAGTGCGTACCGTTTATGTTTTTGTGACAAAGTCTTCGTATTTATGTTCTTTATACGGCCTGAACGCTTCGTTGGTTTAGTGATGACTACAGGAAATTTCAAGGAGAACTCGAGGTGTTTTTTTTTTACTGTCATCGCTTAAATGGCAATTGTTGTCAAATCTAGAATAGTTCAAGTATACCAGAAAGAACTGCATGTTGGGTACGCGCTGGAAGTAATTGCGATTAATCTTGACTATTCAACACATTTCTGTCGTAGTGATTCAAACCATAGTCATTAGTGATTGACTTGAGGTTTAGGGGAATGACAGAAAATCCTGGCGGTCGCGGATTCAAACCATAGGCACAGGCACAAATCTCTAATTTACAAAATTATGTGTGCATTCACAATTAATCATTACGATGAAGGCAAACATTGTGAGGAAACCTGCACACCTATTAGTTCTTAGAAATTCATTTGGTGGGTTGTCGGGACAGGAACAGTGAGATGTACATGGGCTGATGATGATGAAATACAGGCGAATCCAGGAATCGACACATTTTCATGGACTTTAAACACAAACCTTTAAAGTGTGTGTCTGAGATTCGAATCCACGTCGCCAAGATGATGTCTCGGTAGACCAGAATACCACGCGCCTTAAACTTCGATAATGCATCACAAGATAATTTAGAGTTAAGTTTAACAGTCACTTACATCACTACTAGTAATTATGAATATCCTAATTGATTGATTGTAATTGATAGCACGCATAACTCAATGCTATCAGAACATGAAGAGACAAGAACTTAGTAGAAGGTCGAATTTGATACTGTTAAAAAGGAATGTATTTTTTTAGGTGTGTAGGCCACTAATATACTCTGGGCCAGTATTTTTTTTCGCGCTGGACTAACTTCTAACCCATTTTGAATGTTGAGGTGGCTTGTACACAAAAACAGAAAGTAATCGGCCCATATATGTACGTTCCACTACTGATCATGGGCGTCCTCTACAATTTAGAAGGTTTAGTCTTTAATAGTACACCACGCTTGCCTAGTGTGGTTGATAATGAAGGAGACGAATTTGGGTCTGTGTTTAATATCAATAAAGTTAAAAAATAACACTAAAAATTGTAATCGATTCAGCCTAATATAGCCAAAACCCTGTACCTGAAATACCAAAGCTATCATCCAAATCCAATATAAAAACTAAAATCCAATACAGAGAACTGTTTTTTCACAAACCCAACAACGAAAATAGCTAACAATGACACAATTACAATTTATCTATATTTTTACACGTGCAAAGCTACCTTGTTATCCAGGTAACCTCGTTAACAATTTGAATAGTTTTGTGCTATTTGACATACATTTTTACGAGCTTACAAAAGGCGTTAGTACGGTAGGAATTCTATTTTCATACAATTCTATCCAAACTCTTTTCCCGTCACACCTACGCTATATTTGAAGACATCCAAAGTAATGATCTGAATCTACGGTCGGCCTACTTAGTGGCGTAAGGGACGGATCACATTCAAAGCGAAAAATAGTGTTTTATTTTATTAATACTTAATTGTGTACCATATTTAAATAAAGTAAATATATTAGTAACAGCTCTATTATTAAAACAAATAGCGGCCTTATTGCTGTTGGCTATTTCTCCCAGGCAATCGTTAGATGGGTTGGAGAGATGAGAGAGCGTGGATAAAATTAATTATATAAAAATTATTACTTAGTATGCATTTCCAATGAATTATCATGTACTTTAAAGAAAGAAGTTATCGTGAGGAAACCTGCACACATTGAAGTTCCTAGACATTTCTTAGGTAAGTAATCCATCAACCAGTACTAGGCCAGCGTAGTAAGATAGGCCACAAAAAAAATACTATAACCTCATTCTCTAGCATCCAAATTTATTTTTTAAAAAATTATTCGAAGTAGTAATACCAATAGTAGTAGTACAGTATAAGTCTAATGTTCTACTATATTATAGCACAATGAAAAGTCAAAGTGAAATCATCTTTATTTAAGTAGACTTTTACTGGTACTTTTGAATCGTCACTATTATTTTTTTAAACTAATGTCGCTTCAAAACGTAAAAACATAAATACCACATTATTATCACGGTGTATTTATTCGTTTTTTTTTACATTTATCATAGCTTAAAAACACATTTAAAGTTTTACCATCCAAACTAAATTCCTCTACATGTGACTCGTACCTAACGTTTCAAAGGTCCCACTTCCATCCATTGTTTTGTAAACTGCCTTTGACAGTTTCTTCTATATCCTCGACCGGCATTTTGCATAATGTTAAGGCTTCCAGATTGTTTAGCCTTTGTACACGGTACGTCTACAAGTCGGGACATGAATTTATATGGGACGTGTGGCCAGACCTTTTCGGGTCTGAGGCGAACCTCTTTAGATTCCGACTTTTAGATTTCCTAAAAAAGGTCTATGGATTCTTTTAGGGCTGCTCAGTGACATTTAGGTCGTAATGGAATTGGATAGGTTTTGAATTTTGGCTTTGAATAAATATTTGGAATAAAATTTACGCGGTGTAAAGAATTAAATAAACTTATTTTTTTTTCCTCTTTTGAGTCTTTTATAAAAACCCGCGGCAGGTTTTAAGTTCTATATTAATTATATTATATAAATCTAAATAGACGTTTAAGGAAATAATCTGTTTCTTCATGTTACATTTATAAAAATAGCACATAACATAAATGTTTACTGGTAAAACTATGTAAACAGTACTTCAGAATTGATAACAAGCCTTTACCATCTTTACCCTTTACATTTGTTTTCTTGCTTAAATTGTACTAAAAAGTTTAACTTAAACGGCTTTAACAATAGTACGTACATAAACCGATTATCTAGTACATTATATCTTTAGGTTACCTCGCAATTTATGCTCTCGAAAAATTCCCAATACGCAAACCTGAAACAAAGAATTCACGGCCGATTCACCCCATATATCGTTATTACAGTAAAATATTACCCACACAAAAAATAAATCATCAACAACACATGAGGGATGCGTTTCGACTTTTATCTTCTGGTGCTAGACCGTAAACTTTATGTGGAAACGCTTCGCCCCATAAACAAAAGACGTGACGGATTTGACAAACATACACTTGATTTAGGTTTGAAAAGTTCGTTAGCTAATGCTTGTGGGATGGTTGTGTCCGCATATTTGATTTCATTGCCATGGCCGCGAGGTTTAAGGATGTGGTAGAGTATTTGTAAAGAGTTATTATTTTAACGGTGAAAGAAAATATCATGAGGAATCTTACAGACATTAAAAAGCTATATTACGTTCATGCTAAATCGTATAATTGATATGTAATAATTTTTTAATCAAAACTTACCTTTCTTCACTGATTCTATCCCCATCAAAAATACACAAAGTTAGATTTCATTAATTTTCAATTCGCATAGATTGACTTCAAATATTTTCGTGCCTACGAAAATCTAATTTCTGCCGTCACAGGTCTAAAACATTTTTATTCATCAAATAAATCTAAAAGCGATCCGAAGCTCACAGGCACGAGCCATTCAAAAAAATATCGCTACCTAGCACAGCATTTTACAGCAGTTTTAAAACTCTATTTAAATTTTACGAGTTACCAGTTTTTATTGATATTATCCAATCGTGGCGTACGCGAGAGCGTTTTTTGTTTTATGTATTCAAAAGTTTTGATCTGTGAGTAAAGTTGCGTATTTCGTTCAAGTGCTCGTGAAAGTTATATTGGGAGAATGATCAAAATTTTATTGCGGAAAATAAGAAAGGATCTAAGTGATCAGTAACTCATCGCTAGCTTTTATTATTGGGTTCTTAAACTAAATAAGTATATTTGTAAGTCAGTTTGAGAATATCGATTGACAAGGAACTTAAGTCTATTGAGACATGCTTGCCATTATTTATTTATTTATTTATTTATTTACGCTTCTTACAAATTCTTTGTAAAGGTGGACTTAATGCCCTTGGCATTCTCTTCCAGTCAAACCTTCAGGTGGTGCAGAGATAAAAAGCGTAGGTGTAAAATTAATTATATATACTACACACGATATTAACATACATATAATAATTATTTTAAGTAAATATATAATGATCGCTTACATAGTACAAAATTAATATATAATACATAAATAAATACATATAGTTACAAAATACGATAAATAATAATAAATATATATAAACTATTGTTGTGAAGAATCTGCCATTCTGGTGGTCAACAACTTTCGGACTTTCATCTTAAAGGCGTAACGACTCGTGCTCGTCCTGATTTCTAAGGGAAGTGCGTTCCAGAGGAGTATAGACTGCACAGGAAATGAAGAATGAATGAAATTGGAGGTGTGGGATGGGCAAAGAAGATTACCATTACGTATGGTACAGTTGCTATGTCGCATCGCTATAATAAACACAGGTCTTAGATATCAAAGATCCTTAAATAAGTGATTTAAATAGACGAAAAAAAACTGAATATAAAATAATTGGGGGTAGGAGTCAATAAATTCAATGTTCGAGCGATCTGATGACACTAAAGAAACATTTACTATGAAACATATTTTCTCGTTGAGTTCTATCCCCATCTATCGCACCAATATATTGCAAGATTAATTCTACATATCTATCTGTTAAATCAGTTTAACAGATAGATATGTAGAATTAATCTTGCAATATATTATACGATATTGATATACACGATATATCGACCTATGCGCAGAATAAAGTTATATGTGCTTTTGCACAACTACCCTTTCTCAGCGATATAAACTTAATTGGGCACAAATTTATCAGTAAATTTTTATGTTCTTCAAACAACAACAAAATTTATGATCATTATTACTCCATTAGTGCAATATATAACAGTTTTAACTCTATTTTAGACATAAAAAGTACTTTGGTGTTAGAGTCATAAGTAACCTTATTCTATGCATAGGTCGATATATACGATTTTTGGTTATTAAATCTGAATTTAATAACCAAAAATCGTATTAAGATAAACATAGTTACTGACATCACTCAAATCCACGCTGATGTTGCTGACAGAAAAGTGAACTCCATAAACAATAAAATGTAGATAGCAACAGCTAGTGATCTCTTTAATTACCACTATGAAAGGCCGCAATAAGAATAAAAGGAGGCCGAAGGATAATGAAACGTCTTTATCTCGGAGATAACTCGAATGGGAGTTGAAATAGCGGATTAGGTGGAGACTATGCTAAAAGCGGGTGATACAAAAACTGAATAGGCTGTTTAGATTTGGAACTTATTGTTATTTTATTCTTTGACTTTTTTATTAAAAAGAGGGGCCATAGACAAGGGGGAGAGAATAAATTAGTCTTTAAAGGTTTTAGTCGGTTGTATTAAATAGTACTCCTTTAATTTTGAAGAAAAAACGTCTATTTTCTTATTTTAAGAATCAATTTTAACCTAAGGTGGATGTAAAATTACTGCTTTGTTTATTTATCGAAAAGCAAAAACAGTGCCAAAAACAGACCACTGTTCATTATATAAAGCATTGTAATGGCAATTCAAATACTATATGTAGGGTAAGCATTGTTTATGATAAGACTTAATAAACACTATATTAGGTTAATTTAGCCTAAGGATAAAATAATTCAATTACTAAAACCCAAAATACATCACATCATATGCAAATATAACCAGTCTGTATTTCACCCTGACCACAATCTTAATGGAGCAGAGGCTACAAAGTAATTTAAATTTGTTATCCGAAGGACGCCATCTGCTAAATGCACTTCATTAAAACGTGCTAA
The DNA here is from genome assembly GCA_030295005.1 of Cephonodes hylas. Classification (NCBI taxonomy): domain Eukaryota; kingdom Metazoa; phylum Arthropoda; class Insecta; order Lepidoptera; family Sphingidae; genus Cephonodes; species Cephonodes hylas. The sequence goes on along the minus strand of AP025386.1, from coordinate 3,711,036 downwards.
CCGAGGCACAGCCAAGCGGCGACTGACGAATTCGAATTTCAAATTGCACCGCTCTTTTTCAAATTTGGAATTTACCTCAGAATTCTTGGCGCGGATGGAAGAAAACGGAAATGGTTTGCAAAATAGGAACACTCATTATGGATCTCTTTGGTAGAAATCGCCTTTGAGATTTGCTACTGGCTGGTGGCAGGTGCATTTGGGGCTATTTTTTATTCCTTTTAATAAAACTTTGAACGAATATTGGCGAAATTCTTGATTTAAAAATTGTAGACTAGTCTGCGCTGTTGTCTTAAGTCTTAAGCTTGTAGACATAAAATGCATTCAAACTGGCTAGTAATTGAATTTACTATTCGTATTTCGAATATTACTGCAAAATATACACAATTAATATGTATTACTGGTTGTAAGAAAGAGTATTCATACAACTGGCTGTATGTAAAGCAAGTTTTGTCAAATAAAAAAATGTAAACATTTAATTCAATATTCATAAAATAATAACAAAAATTGGAATAAAGCAAAATATTCAAGACTTTTGTTTAAATTGCCTTATATTTAATACTTTAAATGAAAGAAAAACATCAGCGGTTTTAAGAATTAAGTTTCAAAAAATTCATAAAATCTCGAAGAATTCGTCCAATTGTTAATTAAGCTTGATTTTCTCTAAGTTTTTTATATATAGATGTGTGTACAGCATTAAATTTTTAATTTGAATATATACCATATTTATTACGTACTACTGTTGTGCAGAAATTACTAAATTAATCCTTGGAATACGTACAGATTCAGCGGTGGGGTGGGATGGTGTTTCCCCTAAAATATTAAAAACATGTTGTGAGAAACTAGCACCCGTTATAACTTACATATGCAATACTTCTATTTCAACTGGTTGCTTCCCCTCTGCTTTTAAGAAAGCTATTGTTCATCCCATCTATAAAAGTGGTGAAAAGGATAAAGTAACCAACTATAGACCCATATCAGTTCTAACAGCAATGTCAAAAATCCTAGAAAAAGTATTGAATTGTCGCTTGGTTAAATACCTTGAGAGAAATAATATCTTGTCACCTAACCAATTTGGCTTTAGAAAGGGAAAATGTACGGAGATGGCCGTTAGTTCATTAGTTGACCATATTACCGACAAACTTGACTCGCAAGAAAAATGTCTCGGCATATTTCTCGACCTCTCCAAGGCTTTTGACACAGTGTCGATCCCGCTTTTGCTGTTAAAACTGGAGAAAATAGGTGTCCGGGGACTATCACTGAACATCTTTAGGGACTATTTAACTGATCGAACTCAATGCGTGAAAATAGACTCAAACATTAGTAACACTTGCACTGTCACATATGGCGTTCCACAGGGCTCTATATTGGGTCCCACGCTTTTTCTAATATATATTAATTCTTTATGCACTCTATCCATTCCGAACTGCTCTATTTTCACCTACGCAGATGACACTGCTTTGATAATTCATGGGAAAGATTGGGCTGAGGCTTTTTCACGGTCTGAACTTGCATTACGGCAAGTGATGGAATGGCTCTCTCACAACTTGCTTACATTAAATTTAAATAAAACAATTTACCTTACTTTCTCCCTCAAATCAGTAAATCAAACGATTTTAGATAACCTGACTCTCAAGGCTCACTACTGTGAACCTGATACCCCAAATTCTCCTTGCAATTGCCCTACTGTAACAAGGTCATCTACAGTTAAATATCTTGGAGTATTAATAGATAATTTACTCAACTGGAGAGAAAATGTATTATCCCTAACGGGACGGGTTAGAAAACTTATTTATATTTTCAAAAAACTACGTGTCGCTGCGGATCCTGATATACTCCGTACCGTATACTACGCTTTAGGTCAGAGTATAATGTCTTACTGTATCTCAGTGTGGGGAGGTGCTCATAAGACTATTCTTCTGCCATTAGAACGTGCACAACGGGCAGTGCTTAAAGTTATTACGTTTAGGCCTTATAAATTCCCGACAAGTCTATTATACAGAGATTGCCAAGTCCTTACTGTGAGACAATTATATATTTTACACATTGTATTAAGAAAACACTCATCATTACCTTTTGACCCCAATGTTTTGGAGAAGCGCCGTGCATATGCAGTTTGTCCTACTAAATCATATAATACATCCCTAGCTAAACGTGGCTTCAATATCGGGGGTAATCATATTTACAATTATATAAACAAACAGTGTAATATGTATTCACTAAATAGTTTTGAATGTAAGCGTAAGGTCAAACAACTACTTCTGAGTAAAAACTACATTGAAACGGAGAACATTATAACTTTCTAATTATGTACATTTACCTCTGTAGCAATATTGCCAAATATGTACCTTACACATTGTCTCTTCAAACACTTGCTTAAATGATAATTTTATATTAATTAATATTTTGTTTGTGTTATTTTTATTTTAGTTTTTAACTTCTATTTCTTATATAGTTTTCTTTGATTCATTGTAATTCACTGGTGCCCAATACACAAGTTAAATCTTTATTTGGGCACCAGATTTTCTCTAAATACTTAAGTTTTGTTACAATAAATAATAAGATATCTCTTCTATGTAAACTAGCCTTAAGTGTTATCTATGTCATAGTTTAATCTTCAATAAATATTTTTTATTTATTTATTTTTTTTTATAGTTTTTATCACGATGTTTTCCTTCACCGCCAAAGCAAATTATAATTCAGTGATAATTTTTTTTATTAATTTCCACCTTCTGTTATTATTTATAAACATAGATCTAAAGATGACGCAGACGACATCGCGGGTAGAAGCGAGTGTTCCATATAACAAGGCGCAGAGCAAATTTACTTAGTGTTGCAATATGCGCGAATTTCGTCTCGCTGCTCATTTATGTAGAGTTCAGTGGGGGAATAATAAAACCCTTCTTCATACTTGGATACTTAGACCTAAGCTAAGGGAGAAGGAAAAATAATGAAGTTTAGTTTCTTTGGTCCAATGACATAAATTTGCAGTAATATGCAATCTACAGGATTTAAGGATAGTGTTAAAGGATTTTCTATAATGACTATCGCTAAAGAGTTAAGCAAGGTTTATTTCTACCTATAGGTATATACGATTCAATTTACTGAGCAGGGTAAGTATAGCCGTACTTGCAAAATAAATGTTCAAAAAGTCGTGACAATTATTTGTCGGAAAAATTTACTTGGTTTTAATGATCTTGCCGTAAAACCTGAGAACACCTAAAATAACGTCGCATATTATTTATCTTGCTGTACCAAATAACACTTTATATTTACATATATATATACTCATTTTATTTATTACGTGGGACTGATACATACCCCAGGAAAAGTGTATGCAGATATACCTCTCTGACTACCACTTCGGGTAATACGGGCGTAAAGTTATGTAAGTGGATACATAAATTCATTGCTATTTACCTTCTTCTTCTTCTTCTTCTTCATCAACCCATATACGCCCACTGCCGAGCACGGGTCTCCTCTACCATTGAGAGGGTTTTAGGCCATAGTCCGCCACGCTGGCCTAGTGCGGGTTGGCGGACTACACACCTAAGAAATTCCTAAGAACTTTTAGGTGTGCAGGTTTCATCACGATGTTTTCCTTCACCGTTAAAGCAAGTGATAATTCAATTTGAATACACACATAACTTCGAAAAGTCAGAGGTGTGTGCCTGGGGTTCGAACCCGCGACCGCCGAGATTCTCGGCCGCGCGCCTAAACCTCGAGGCCATCACTGCTTTACCTAAAGTACTTGAAGTCTACGTTAATAAACTGCATATATTTCACGATCTGCGTATATCCTTGTAGCACTAATTTCCTTTGCAAGACAGTAAATAAGGATTCCAGTTGTTTAACAGTGAAATAGTATAAAGAGCTAGTTAATTCATTGCCGACGCTAATTAAAGCTTCTTTGAAGATAATTACTATGCTGTGGTCGCCTTTACGGTACTCTCAAGTATTTTTTCGCAAAGACAAAATAATTTTCTTATTTATGGTATGTTTTTAGCTTTGGTCCATAAATTAATTTGAGGCCAGGAGGAGTTAGAATGATAGTGAAGAAGTATTAGAAATTTATTTATTTATAAACGAAGACAGTAACATTATTGATATATTTAACATTAATGAGGTATTTAGTGTAACATAAACCACGATAGGTTTGCCTGTATACAAATGAAAATAGAAATCTTGCAGTAGTTGAATATAATTTAAAGATATTGATTGCGTGACGAAAAATTTACGCCTTTGAGGATACTGAGTGTATTTAAATATAAAAAAAATGTCTACAAAATAAAGCTATGTTTTAGTACTAAAAAATACTACCTGAATTGATAACAAAAGTATTTTAATAATATTTTGTATCAAATAAACTTTGTCCCGATGCGAGGATGAAAGCATAGCCTCTATTAACTCTCATACCACTACCTAGTGTTTAGCTTACTGAATGGTATAGGCAGTCCAACATAAAACTGACTTAATATATGAGGCCTATAAAATCAAAGGCAGCTAAATCCAAGTGAGTCAAATATTCAGTAATCTACAAAAATCGATAACTTTGTTTAGGTGGCTATGATATTTTATATTTTAAAAGAGATTTATAAAGAATGTGAATACCACTAAAAATCAGAATTTTAAATTATAAATATACCACAATATTTGAGTACAGACTGAATAAATTTGTATTTAACTGTCTTTGATTCCAACTGGCGTTTAGCTGGTTTTGATTTTATAGGCCTCATATGAAAGTCACACAATATCACCTCCAACAATTTAAATATAAATTGAAAACATACAGAACCTCCTCGAATCCATTCAGCCAACTCGAAAAAAAAATTACCATTTTCTTTCACAAATTTCAACTCGTTAGATATTCCACCCATTCGTATCTGTCCCGTTTGTCTTCTGCAAAGAAAATATTTGATTTCTCTTTGCATTTTATGCTAATGCTAAGTGTGACTTTAAATCGGCTTATGCTATTTCTTGATCCATTGTGTTTCAATCGTTAGGGCGGTCTTTGGATTATTCTTTCATTTAAAATTTATCGGCGTCTATTTACCTTCGTCTTTCGCTTTGGAAATTGTTTTTTTTTATATCATGAGAATAGCCCTCCTTTATTAAGAAATTAGGCCTTAGCCTACCACTTTATCCTGGTGGATTTTGGCGGCCCAGACACCTAAAAAAAGTATAGAATAGAATGTAACAAGAACTCTATTTTTTATTGACTGCTAAAATTTATTTTTTGCTATTTCAAACAAACTAAACCAACTAGAACTACGCAGTGATGGCCTCGAGGTTTGGGCGCGCGGTCGAGAATCTCGGCGGTCGCGAGTTCGAACCCCAAGCACACACCTCTAACTTTTCCAAGTTATGTGTGTATTCACATTGAATTATTATCACTTGCTTTAACGGTGAAGGAAAACATCGTGATAAAACCTGCACACCTAAGAGTTCTTAGGAATTTCTTAGGTGTGTAGTCCGCCAACCCGCACTAGGCCAGCGTGGTGGACTATGGCCTAAACCCTCTCAATGGTAGAGGAGACCCGTGCTCAGCAGTGGGCGTATCTGGGTTGATAAAAAAACCAACTAGAGGCTAAAACTTCTATGTTTATTTTAAATAAACCTTTTAGATTCTCTATATACCACACATACGTACATACTAAATACAAAATGGTCCTAAAACATTCATCAATTTTAATTGAAGTAAAGTAGTAAGTATTGATAGAAGGTTGCAGGGTTCAATTTCCGAGTTGAGCAACATGTTACTGGATTTTGGATCAAGTGCATAAAACAGGAAAGTTATTTAAGATCATCAAAGGCTATTGGTTCCAATACAATTATTGTAGAATTTTGTCACATCTGGGCTTGCTAATACTTTACCGTAGTCCACAATGACCTAGTGCCGCTCAGGTGCATTTCAAGTCCAATCAAAGCTACGTAGTAAAAGTTAATCAGTTCTCATGTCAGTTTCGTAACGCGGCCAGTTTGAAAGGAAGCCGTTTGGGTAACTTGTAAGTAATTTGTTTTAATTAAAAATAATTTAATATTGATTACACACGCTTTATGTTCTAGTTATGCCACTTACGTAGATCGGTTTCTTTATATGATCTAGATGATTGATTTTTCGTATTCGAAGTTTATCAGGTGGCTGTTTGGGTTCAAGGATTGTTCTATTTTATATAAAAGTGCTTTTTATTTATTATCCCCTATTCTGTTGAAGAAACTAAAGAAATTTAATAAAAATAATTTTAGGATTGTGTATTTTATTTTTTACCTAATATTTTTGACTTTAATAGTTTTGTCTTTTACATAAGACCACCGTTTATGGCATAGTTAACAGATAGTTTAATTTTAGTATAGAATTTAGTTAAATTTTATTTTTGATCTCGTGTACAATGAGCCACAATAAACAAATAATGATGAAATTCACCCAAATCACCCAACATTACAAAACGGCAAAGACGAAAAACCCGATTACTTCAACAAGACATACACACCGCGCTCCAACAATCCAAAAGTACTAGACGTTGGAAACCAATTTACAACTAAAAGTTGCATCCAAACCAGACGCTATATTCCATCTCAAAACACGTGAAGACGAACGCAAACTCCAATCAGAAACAAACAATAAGTCGACAATCGAAACTTCACCAAGAGATTTATTGAATCGCAGCCAGAATTCCCGCAGTACCGAGCTGGAACATTTAAGAGCTTTTGAGCGATTGCTAAGTCAACCACTCCAGTTCACTTCGTTATAGCTAGGAAATTGAAACTCGGTAATTGATTTTTAATTGCTGCAACTTTTGCGGATTATTTTTCAACGGCTTCCGTTCTTCTTGCGTTTTAATGGAGCGGTGGAATGGAGTGGGGATTGTTGAGGAGTTTGTTCATAAATAGCTTGAGGTAGCTGAATTTTTAGTGGTCAAAAAGCGTGTGGAAATTTGTATGTGTCTTATTTCAGGATACGTTTTGCAATCGAGATATTTACAATGGAAAGTACTATAGTACAAATTTGACCGGGAATCGAACCCATGATCTCTAAACCGTACGGCACGTATACTTGAAAAATATACACGAGGTTCTTATGAGTAAACATAATTATATGAGTGGCGGTACTTCCACAGAAGCACAAGAGCGTTGCAATTTAATTGTGTAATATCTAGTTCATGATTGTTTTGTCAGAATATTCTCTTTTATATTTTAAATTGTTTTTTATAGACAAAAATTCAACGCTTAAAAAAATATTATTCGGAATCGGCAAACTAGGCTTTTAGATAACGAAGTAAACATTTAAAAAAATATGAATAAAGAAAATACGTTCTCGTGACAACTGCATACATTTAGTACTAAAAGTTTTTAAGATAACGTCAAAATTTTTATTTTTTTGTCGTTTATTTTTTTTAACACCAATGGCTTTGCCTTAGTTTCCGATTTAAGTCTGAATACACCTATTATATTATCAAATGTATGTTAGCAAGCACAATATGACTCATGTTGCCAGCAGTATTACATTTACCTAATGTAAACAGATTCGCAGTTCGATAACCGATGCGGTGGTGGCGCAATGAGGAGTTGGACTGGGATGTGAAAGGTCGCACGGGCGTGGCTGGTGAATCCTATGTGTGTGCCGTTTGTAACATCGTGGGAACATCAAGGATGGAAGGACTATATTTGTACTATATATTGGGAATAAATAACTGAAGATGTGATGGCATTGAGGTTTAAGTACGCGGTTAAGAATCTCGACGGCCGCGGGCTCTATTTCGTAGCATACACTATTGATCTGATCAATATAATATTGGTTTTTTATCTAATATATAGTCTGCCTATAGCCGTCGTTTGCTGAACGTAGACCTCCCCAAGAAACCTCCCCGTCAACCAACTCGGTCCTTAAAATCCTCATCTATCCGTTTCCCGCCACCTTTCTCAAGTCTTCAGATTATCGTGTTTGTAAGAGGTCCCATACTACTGCCCAAGCGTGGTCTCCACTCCAACACATTTCTGAAGACAGAAGCAGACAAGAAATCCAAATATCGATCGAGTTATTCCTAATTGGAACGATACATATTCATTCACTTAATCCATTCAAGAGGTTGTGTCTCACGTTTCCGATGCTGTATGGGCACAATTGCGTGATCTCAGTTGAACTTTAGATGTTGCAATTGAAGAAGCCAAACCCTGTCGGTGCAAATGTCGGGCAATTGCGAAAAGTAGGTTAGGTGTGTCGTGTACTACTGTGCTTATGGAAACAATCTTTTGGAGCGGTCACTGACTTAACGACCAGTGGACTTTTGGACGCCAATTATTGACTATTGATCTGTTTGCACTTTTGTTTATTTATAAAAAAAGATAGGACTCGGCGGTAGCAGATTTGACCCCAGGCATAACCGCTTGCCTTTTCCAAGTTATGTGTGTATTTGCAATTACAAGTGTCACGTGCTTTGGTGTAGGAAATTAATGTGAGATAACCTCCAAACTAAAAAGTTTTTAGAAATATCTTAGGTCTACCAACCCGCACAAAGCCAGTGTAGTGGACTAAGGACTTAAAACCCTCTCAGTTGTAGAGGGGAATACAAAAAGGCAATTTTATAATCACAAAACAGATGCCTGTCGCAATATACAATGTCATAATAGATTATAATTATATAAATAAAGGTCTGGATGTCCTTTTTGGTAAAAGACAATCAGTGGGGACATCGTCGCGGAAGTTGCGACTTTGCTTAATTATACCTCTAACTTGTCCTCTAACTACCTCTGATCTTCAAAATGATTCGAATAAAATAATAATAAATATAAAATAATGATTTCTTAACTGATAATGAAGAACAAATAGGGAATCCGCATGCTTTTCAAAGCAAAATAGCGTTAGTTTGTCGTTCCGCAATTGGTTTTAATGGTCTAAGGCATACCTTTCACTTGTGTAGGAGACCTTTGTCCAATAGAATTGAATGAGCTCTTATAAATGCATCAATGTAAATTTTATGGTTTGTAATTCTCGAATAAGCATGGAGGATAAAATTTCGCATTCGATCAGGTCGATGATAATCATTTAAAATCTAATAACGACTTATTTTTTGATTTGTATTTTTTTTAAGTTGAGTATTTTTATTTTTCTAAACATCTCTGTCAGCCGTCATGACCTTATTAATTCTTTAGGAAGATAGGCGTGATTAAATATCATCACCGTCATCATCATCATCAGCCCATATACTTCATACAACTCGGCACGGGCCGCTTGTACCTTGAAAATTCCTAAGAACTTTTCCCTTAGTCGTTATAGCAAGTGCAAGAGATATGTGTCTGGTGTTCATCCCGCGACCGTAGAGATTCTCGCTTAACCTCGTGGCCATATAAATATATTCTTCCATATTTCGGAAACGCCAGGCTACTTTAAATTTGTACCATTCCACAAAACAAGGTATTACAGTTTCGCCATGACTCATCACGAATGGAAGCTATTAAATATACAATTCAAGAGGCTGGTTTCGTCCAGTTATTACCAACCGCTTTTAGCAACATCGCTGGCTCAGCCGCCCGTTCCTTTCACATTTGCGAAATCAGGCAATTGACCATCCTGTCGTTATGTTTACTATTTGTTTTGATTATTATGTTCCTTATATATCGAAATGAAGGTTAGAGATTTCTATCGAATTTGTTGGATGCTGGTCACTTCTTAGTAGTGATTTAAAAGTATATAGAGACTGGACATGTTTGTGTAATCTACAAATATTTGTTTCGGGTCTGGATGTTTGTGAGACCGAAAAGTCTATCGTAGTTTTTGATAGCCACGGCACAGGATTTGTGTCCTAGTGTGGGGTCAGTCAGGAGTGTTTATGTGACCTCATTCAAAGATGAGTATTTGACTGACCAAGGAACGAGAGATTTTCGGTATAACAAGTGTACAGACCTGAAAAAATACTTATAGATTAAATAAATAATATGTATCTGTACGAAATCTAATTTCTATCTCTCGTATCCCAATCCTCGATAAATGCATCACGGAAGTAGTAACCAAATAATTATTTCCTTGGACCGATTGATTTTGACTATAAACTCTTGTAATTCCCAACCATCGAAGACAGACCTATTACGTATCTAAAAGCGACTACCATACACAAAATTGACAATCGAAAAATTCATTACACTGGCCAACTGGGAACGGTACCTCATAGAAATTCAGCGAATAAATGAACTATTTTTGATATGTTCAACCAGCGTAACATGAGCCCTAACACCTTCTCTAATCGTATGAATGTGGAATTTCGTATTGAATCCAGCGGGTCAGCTTTATTTTGGCATGGCTTGCACCGTTTCAAGTGTTCCCCGCTCGATTTCCGATAGAAATTCTATAGTGCGGTTTGGTAGGAATTTGGCTATGCTAGCTCGGTTTCATTGTTTATACGGTATCTTGAATTCTGATTCGCTGTTTGCTTTTGGCAGTTTTATAGCTGGCGTCCTGTCGCAGGTTGCGGCGATTTGATACCTCTGTTATGACTTTTTAAATTAACGTTTGTCGATAATTAATCATCTGTTTATGCGAAGTAGATTAGTTTTTGTTGTTTATTTCCATAAATATACAGTGGCCGGATAATAAAAAATGTAGTTTCTAGAACTCATTCTTTTTTACATAATTCCGAGTTATGTGATTTGGTTTTGAAACGATGGATCTCTATGTCTTGATGTGAAATTTTAAGGCATTGACATTTGACATCTTTAACAAGTGTAACCACAATTCAGAATAATGAAATCATAAGTAATTTACTCTCAGGCCTAAATAAAACGGATTTATCAATCTCCTAGCAAATAATTACTAAAAATATTTGTTACTGAAACATTTAGCTTTTTATACCCCAACAAACACCACAAAGGCTTAAAAAAATCATTACTGAACGCCTAAAAATTCACGAATATCTTTCAAATGTTAAACGATTTCTTATCAATACATTGTAGCGAGCAAAAAGGTCTCCAAATACGTTTTATTTCGGTAAAACTCACATCTGTTTTTAGTCTATCATTGTTCGACGCAAAACGGTACTTTTAAATTAAAAATTAGCTTTGTCAAACGCCCATCTACGAGTATCATGTCTTTGTTTGATTTTTTGCTAAAATAATTTATAATGAATTTAACTTTAAATTTTTATAACATTATCCGATTACTGGATAAGTTTTTATGTTCATTTTTATAGTAATAAAATTAAGACTCGGTCACGCTACCTTTTGTGGTTTCTTATAAGTAATGTCTTAAATAGTAGAATAGAAATTGAATGATTCAAATACAAAATAGTATGTTGGCAGCGGTGGGATTCGAACCCACGCCTCCGAAGAGACTGGTGCCTTAAACCAGCGCCTTAGACCGCTCGGCCACGCTACCATATATATTAAACGTTATAATAAAAGTCTATAACTTCAAATGGTATGAAAAATATATTTTGAGGCAGAAAATTGGGATACCGCGCCCAACAATGGATTGTAATGAAATTTCAAATATTACTGAAGATTATATTGCAATTTGCAACGACATTTATAATGTGAATTTGAAATTATATTCATTATACATTATTTATAATGTACATGTTGCTATTTTATACCAAAAAATATGTACAATTTCGTGTTGCCGTTTCTTCTTTAAAGCGATAGCACGTTTCAAAGCAGCAATAGTTTAAATTGACGATTCAAAAGAACTTCTAAAAGTCTATTTAAATACAAATCATTTTGAGTTTGACTTTGACATAGCATTGAGCATTATAGTAATATTCTGACGTCTCTGACACATAGTTCTATGTGAATCGATGTATTTATTTGATCCAACCGCAAGTCTAATGACGCCATCTTAATTCAATTGTGGATGCGTCGCGCGTAATAACTCTGTCTTTACGCCCCGGAGTATGGCTGGGAGAAAGTCAAAGGGAAAATGAGGTGTGAAACCCATCAAAGTTTTTTTGCGAGGTTGCGTTTATGGATCAGATTATATCAGATAGAAAAAAATATATAAATGATAGTTTTTTTTTTTAATTTATATTCTTGGTTATAAAGTAGAGAAGTTTTGTTTGCTGTTAAACTATACTAAGTTTATTATTGATAATGTGAGAAAACTGTGTTATAACAATATATCTCTTTAAATCATTATCATTTGAAGTTAGCCTTTATAAAATGTAAAACAAAATAATTTATATACCTAATAGTTACATATATATTACATAGGTTTGATCTCAAACAAAAGAACAAGTCCTTTGTAAAACCCAAACTCGAAACAAATATTTCTGGAGCACTCAAAAACTTGTCTTAGTGCGGGGAATAAAAAGTGTTTAGAATTCAATAATCGCTTGCGATCTCTATGAGATCGCTATTCCACCTTCTGTATGCACATCCAAAGAAAAATACCTTCTACTTCATCAGGTATAAATTGTTGGTGATTGCAGAGCCCCTAGTTCCATAGTATAATGTCGAAATTATCTACCAAGCCATGAAATAATAAAGGGACGATACTTTCTCGCCACCATGCCGGGACATAAAAAAGCCACATGGCTACCGCATCAAATAGGTAATAGCTTATGTAATTAGTTTAGCGGTGATGGAAGTTTTTTCCAAACATTGAACCTAGAAGGGACAGCGGCAAGCGATCATTTTTGTATTTATTCTTTGAGTAACATGAATGATGGTTGTAAGTAGACCGAACAGAGCAAAAATCGCAAAATGTTAGGTGATGGATTTTTTTGTAGACTTATTTTAAAACATCTTCGTGTTCCTCATAAAATATTTTTTTCAAACAATGAAAGGCTGCTTTTGGGTGTCAGACATTTATAAAATTCTTGATATTACATGTTGTACCAAGAAGCACCTGTGTCAAATATATAATTCCAGTGTGAAGTTCGGTACGCTCGGCATGCTGATTTTTCCTTTTCTGTCTTATTAAACTGTACGATGGTTTAGCCATATTAAGAAGAAGACTAAAGAGACCTTAGTGATTGATCTTGATCAAAGTAATGGAAATCGACTAACGAATATAAAACAAACATGAAAGATAGTACAAAAGTAAGGTCTTTCTTCATTTATTAAGCTCTTTCACCCAAAGGGACACTAGCAACTCGATACGATCTCACAACTGACTTGTTTATTCCACACCCTGACCCTAAATCAATCACTCTTGCCATCAATAAAAAACGGACTAATTAAAGAGTTGTTCAGCGAAATCTTTGGGGAAATTCGTTTAACGTCGTCACACATCGCCTGAGCTATAAATCAGGGTTAAACTAACTGGCCGGGCGCCAGATATTGTCAACTTTTACCATCAGCTGACCCTTTGTGATCACTGGAAGTCTGACTGCAATCTACGGCTAAGCGCGGCAGCTAACTAATAAATTATTGTTTTCATTTTGGAGTTGTTTTCAATTTTGGATTATAATTTGCGATTTGGTAGATTCGTGTCTGCTGAATATTGTACTGAATGTTCTTTATACTAACCTACGAAAAATATACAGATCTATGATAAAAACTCGTAGTAAGAATTGCGCTGTATACATTCAGTATATTATTCAGGCATAATTGTGACAATGCAAAAAAAGAACATTACTACCTGTATTGGGCCGAAATGATAGAAATGACTTCATATCTCAGAATGGTCAAGAATGTAAGAGTCTAACAGTTACGTGTTTAATTACCGGGACAAGAAAAGTACCTATTGTTGAGCTTTTAAAACATTCTTGACAGCAATGAAGAGTCTAGAAATTATCTTAAAATTAAAAAATGCTTGCCTCTTATTACGTGTTTAGTAAATATCAAAATAAACATGGGTATATAAATACATCTCTACCCATTTAAAAAAAAACATATACCAATGTTCACAAAAATGTCTACGCAACAGAACCGATCGATGTTGCCATCGCGAAAACAATACACTCGACTGGGGAAAATAATTTATTATTGGCACACCGTGGTGCTATCTCGGAGAGGGTTAATCTAACGCAGGCACTGCTGGCGGCCATTCAAGACTTTTTTCCCAAATTTTGGCACCGGCGCAAAATAAAAGCCCGTACGATAATTGCTGTGACCCGAATTGGTGCATTGCTTTGCATCGACGTTCCGCTAATTAAAAAACCAAAGGATTAATGGACGATTTTTATAGGAAAGCTAATTAGTTATGCTGATTGGTTGCAGTTTTGATAGTTTTAAATGATTACCTTGGAGGTTTGTGAAATAAGTGAGATACTAAATAAAAATTTGTTAGTCTAGCAGACACTGTTAAGAAAAGAAGCCGTGGGTAGATTTTTCCCTAATTAACATATGCCTGTGAGATTCAGTAATATTTTTCTTAGCTCGGGGCGTTTATGGTGGTCCTCGTGGTCTCGTGGCACAAGTAACTGCCGCGCGATCTAGTGGTCCTGGGTTCGATTCCTGAGTCGAGCAGTGTTATTAGGTATTTCCATTAGGAATTTCTCAGTAGCAGCTCGGAGTATGGAAATAGGCCCGAAAATGGTAATTGTCTCGCCCCTAAATTGCACCAGTTATAAAAGCAAAATCCATCACCAAAATGTTGGTGACATCTGCCACAATAGCCGCAGTATCAATAATACACGCACCAACACATCAAAGCGGAAATCTTTACAATTCGTATATTTTTTCGAAGGCAGCCGATGATTTCTCCAGGGACCCCGGTAACTGCGATTTGACCGCAACATACGTTAAATTCTTGATAACGATGGAAAAATCCCCTAGATTTTTTGTTGTGGTTGTATAAACGTAATTTCGTTGATGGCTTAAAGGTTGATGCGTCATTGAGTATTTTCAGAGGGTAACTTCTTACTGGTACTTTGGAATTCCCAGTGAATCTAGGGTTCCTTTTGCCTTAATGCCATTTTTTTATTTGTTTTTGGTCCTTCCAAACATTCTTATCAGCCGTCATGTCTTCAGTCACCCATTTTTCTTTCATATCTTCTCTCACGCACTCCATACATCTTTTCTTTGACCTTCCTCTGATTGTCCATCCTTCGATTTTCATAATCATTACTTTTTTATCAATATATATTTCATCCCTTTTCTTAATAAGACCATACACGACAGACGGTTACCTTTCAACTTGTCTATCACAGGAGCCACTTTTAAATTTTCTCTAATATATTATATTCTTAGATCAAGCAGTGTTGCAACCTTTTCTTTTAGGATATTCTCAGTAGCAACAGGGACTCTAGAAGAATGAACTCAAAAACGACATTAGGCAAATTATGTTCTACACTTTCGAAGAAACGATGAGGATATTGTACAAATTCTCTTTCAAACAATACAAAGGCATAAAATGCATCACGTTATGGCCGCACAAACTCCAATTGGCTGAGTTATAAAATTCAAACGCAATGTCTCGGATACAAATACCCTTGTGGGCAGTTTACAAGTTGACTTACTCGGTTCTATTGGTGTGGAATAAGTCACGAGAATTTCTGTAAGACGGGAGGTGTGAGAAAGATCTTCATTATACAAGACATATATCTGGGAACCCGCACTAGGCGAATATGGTAAGCTTAGGTCCACATCCTCTCAATTGGAAAGGAGGTGCCTTGCAATAAAAAGGATTTAGGCCGACGATGATGATTTATTTTTTTTTTCACACCAGATTGCTGAGCCCGTCAATCGAATTTTAGTAAGATGATTAAAAAGCGATTGACGGCCAAATTGGTGTTACTGGATAATTTGCCAGCAGTTTCAAGTTTAGCAGCCACTGTAGTCTTCAAGGTAACTGGACGATAAAAAAAATGTACAAAAATATACCATTAAAATAGGACAGGACAGTATCTCGACTGGATTTGAAAGATGGATTTGAATTTAAAAGTTATGGATGATATGATAAAATATGTTTATTATAATATTATTATAACCCAGACTCTACCTTCTACATCTTGAACCACAACCGGCGCCAGATCTCATAACAGGAATACTAAGTAGTTAACATAAACATAGGTGGGTAGCGAGTTAATAAGCGGACTCGGTACATCTCCAAGTTTGTCACATCTACGACGAATGGCACTGTAAACTAATTATCTCCATATGAAACGGGCAAAGCTGTCAGGAATTGTACAATATTGTCCAAGCTGATGATGTAAAACCTGTATTGTTTTTAGACAACTGAATAGAAGTATGTTAATATAAATATTTAAATGTAAATTACAATGTAAATAGTTGATGTTTTTGCTATTTTTTTTAACGATTTCGAGCAAAAATCATGGCAGCGGTGGGATTCGAACCCACGCCTCCGAAGAGACTGGTGCCTTAAACCAGCGCCTTAGACCGCTCGGCCACGCTACCTTGTTGGCTCTCTTCGTAATTTGCAATAGGTTATACGAAATTTTAGTAAGCTACCAAAATAGTATCAGGAATTAAGTACAAAAAGTACAATATTGGCAGCGGTGGGATTCGAACCCACGCCTCCGAAGAGACTGGTGCCTTAAACCAGCGCCTTAGACCGCTCGGCCACGCTACCTTGTAAGCACTGTTTGAAATAAGCAATGGGTTAGAGCAAATTTTATTAAGGTACGAAAACAGTATCAGGAATTTCGCTAAGTGATAGGGGGAGCACCTATCGCCGTATTAGGGGCACACTTCAAGAATATGTGCTGTGACTGAGAATTTCCTCAAGGTAGAATCCAAAAACACTTTGTCTGACTCGAGAAACGAATCCAGGACACCTTTATCGAGCGACACACACTTATATGATCATAAAGCAATCAATAGATCGTACCGTGGAAATTCCTAAAATTTTATTAAACTTATTTTCAACGTTTAATTAACACACTGCACATTAAACTTAACGTGAATTTCTATTTTACAACAGAACGCTCAAAAGCATGATTCGATTCACAAAATCAGAATTAAACTATTCCACGGTAAGCTATTTAGCGGGACAATTACACATAATACTATTGGAACACAATTGAAGTATTTAACTGGTTCGGATAAGGCGGATCACGAGTTGTAAGCAATATTGGGCTCCATTTCGCATTCGCAAGACAGACGGGAGTCACAGAGGATACACTTTACGGGAATTACCTTGCTTTGCAATTGCCTCAAGTACATGCTGCTATTATTTTTATTGGAGGTGACATTTTAATGTACGGTGAATGTAAAAAATGTTTGAAAGGAAAGTGGTAAAATTACAAATAGTCGTGCTAAATTACATTGGCTTTTATAAATATAAATAAAATACACCCAACAGTCACACACATAGTCCTGACCCCACACTAGGACTCGTAGTCTTGTGTCGTGGGTATCGGAAACTACGAGAGACTTTTTGGTCTCACAAACACGCAGACCCGAAACAAATATTTGTGGATCACACAAACATTTGTCTCGGTGCCCGCGGCCGCTCGTTTCGCAAGCCTGGTGTCTCGCCAACTGCGCCACGGGGCTGTATATATCTGCTATATCCTTGAAGGTAAGAAATCATAATGTTAATGGTGATGATGATGAGTTAATCGTTAAGAGTACTGTTTTCGGAACCCGTGCTGCTATTTATATGCTTTTTTGAGGATATATTCATAAACGGTTTGTTTCTACAGGGAATCTAGCCGAAGTCTCCTCGATCGCATGCCACATACTTGTCGCGCGAAAGAGGCACTAAGTAGTTAGGAATACCGGTTTAAAATCTATACACTTGAATGCCTAGTAGATATTAGAGGTATAAGAACGAAGGTAGCGTGGCCGAGCGGTCTAAGGCGCTGGTTTAAGGCACCAGTCTCTTCGGAGGCGTGGGTTCGAATCCCACCGCTGCCAATACTGTATTTGTCATTGGCAAGCAAACATATTTTTTACGAATATTTAGGAATTACCGTTTTATAGCTATATTTGAATCACAGAATGTAAGGTAGCGTGGCCGAGCGGTCTAAGGCGCTAGTTTTAGGCACCAGTCTCTTCGGAGTCGTGGGTTCGAATCCCACCGCTACCAATATTTTATGGTGTTAACAATAATAATTATATAACGTGTAATGTCAAATTTAAATATTACATTTAATAGTGTTTATTAATCGAAATATAAGTTCTCGGTGACTTCGTGGTAGAATTGACACCTTGTGTGAAATAGTTATTTTTTAAATACTGTGATTGCTTTGAAAAAAACTCCAGTTAAATCCCAGAGCAGTTACATTTAGTTTACATTATTTTGATATCGAATAGTCTAGATCTAGTTATCTCATTCAACAGATGAAGATATATATCAACAGCATTTCATCTTTAAATTATACTGACACCTGATTGAACACTAGCTTACAGAACAAAAGGTCATAGGTTCGATTACCACATGACAAAGGTAATTCACAAAACTGTATTCCAACCGAAAAATCTTCATAGTTTTAGATGCCGTCATTACAAACGTGTATTGTAGTGTTGGACCAGAACTGTATGTATCACAGTTGTTGAATGTATTCATTTAAATTAAACATACCTCCTCCAAAGCCTCTGTTTATTTAAACTCCTGTGCACAGCTCGCTTCTCTTACCTTTGTGCATTATTGTTTCACAGCTAAATCTACTCGTTTCTTTGTGTTTCGTCTTATTTAAGCCCATGTTGCTCGTCCCATGCACAGCTTATATTGAAATGCATTTTTAATGAAAAACTACCTGAGTTTAAACGTACAAAAGATATAAAAGGTAAGGAGTTGTATAAGCTGAAAGAAAATGCATTTTCTTTGTCGGAGCACCCTTTTTAAGAATTATAATTTAATTATTATAAGAGCTGGCGACGTTCAGACACACAAAGGAGTTTTGATTAGGCTGGATAATTGTGTTTACTGTAGGGATATTCTTTACCGTTTTTAAGCTCTACATAAACTCCAATGCGCTTAAACTAAGGCAACAATTCTCAACAATGTTCTTCTTTAGAAGTATAGAAATCAAAAAAGTATGAATTGATAAACATTTAGGGGTAACACAAATTTTGTTTTGTAAACAAACTTGTTTCAAAAATAAACTTGTTTCAGAAATTTCTGAGCTCACTGGAATGCCCTATCGGAAGGCATACTTTTGTCCTAGCACTTTGACTTTACCGGATTTCGTTATGTACGTAATATTATGTATTCTGAAATTTAAACATTGAAAATATTTGCATTTTCTATTTATTTAAGTCAAATTTCAGGATGTTTTTAGTATTAAACGTTGATCCGTCTGTTACTCCAAGGGTGTAAATATACATATGCTTTAGAAGGACCTATTTTATATTTGGAAGACAAAACATTTCGCTAGCAAATGAAATTCTAACTTGAAGAATAACTTTACAGTCAACAAACTCTGCTTACCTTTCTATACAATCATAATACTTAGATATACCCTTGCAGTGATGGCCTCGAGGTTTAGGCGCGCGGTCGAGAATCTCGGCGGTCGCGGGTTCGAAGTTATGTGTGTATTCAAATTGAATTATCACTTGCTTTAACGGTGAAGGAAAACATCGTGATTAGGGTTTGCAATCCCGCATTCCGCATTTCCGCATTCCCGCGGGATCCCGCATATTTTTAAGTCCTGCGGAATTCCCGCAATTATGCGGGAATTCCGCGCGGAAATTTTATGACTCGGCAAGGTAATTCAGCTATCACTGACGGCCTACTAGCTCCATCCCAACAGAGCGGGCGCATCGGACAGTATCGATCAATCGATCGAACGAAATAAAAGATTGAAATGTGCGGCGGTTTGTTTATTCTGTTAGAAAAAAAGTAAGAGTTTCCAATTAAAGTGACACTTAACAAGAGACTACTAAAAGTGTTGTCTTCTTGTATATTCGTTTATTGATTGCACAATGTAATTAGCAAAAATCGATGCAGAAATTATCGATAAAGTAAATAACTCAACAATAGGTAACAATTAACCGGGTAACGGATGGATAAGAGTCCCTCAAGACCAGTATGGTTGACACTTTTTTTTTAAAGGCCTATGTTCAGCAGTAGACGGCGATAGGTTTGGCGAGGTTGTCATGGCAAAAAAAGAGGCTACAGAGAGGGATCGTGAAAAAGCCGATCCCACTCGAAGACGAAGAGGCCGACAAATTAGCGCTGTAACCTCTAATCGGTTTCGAGCAAGTGAAGACTTAAGAGAATGGTTTTTTAGAAATGTATATGTGAAGACCATATAAGCAAACCGCAAGAAGGATTACCGATATGTGTCTTTCTTGAGATCCCGGTGTCCTTTGCACGTGGTAACCAAGAACCATGAGGTTTTTAGTTCGTAAAAATCCGACATATCCTGCTTGTTAGTAGTAGTTTTCCCTAGACAAAAAAAAGACGGCGATAGGCTTAGTATAGATAACTATACTAAGCCTAGTATAAATAACTGAATGGTAGTAACAATTATTTAGGTAAGGTTCTTCATCATCATCAGCCCATAAACATTCCACGCCAAGGCACAGGTCGCCTTTACCATCGAGAATGTAGGTCTTAAACACCACGATGGTTTGTGAAATAGTTTGGTTTAGTTTTAGTTTGATTTTGTACAGGTTTCCGCACGATGTTTTCTTTTACCGTTAAATTGTGAATACACACACAGGTAACTTGGAAAAGTCAGTCGTGTGTGCTTGGGGTTTGGACCTGCAATCGCCCAGATTCTCGACCGCGCCTGTACCTCGAGGGTTTAATTGTTGTTTAGGTTACTATTTACTATTTAGGAATGTAGGAACGGGAAATACGGGATTGCAAACCTTCTACCTTACCTCATAAGAACTATGAAAAAGTAATTTTTCTAATAGATAAATTTATGAATGTCTCTATTATTATTTTTTAACTCATATTCTCTGTCTACTTTACAATATCTTGTTCCTTCCTACTTCTCCGCGCTATTTAAAAGAACGATTCTCATTTCTGAATACCTCTGGTTCACTGTCATTAAGGTCATCGGAAAATTTGACACTTAAGACTCCAGTGCATGGTAGTACGTTTTACGACTGCTCCTTCACTGTTGAAGCGGTTCGTCTGTGGAACGCGCTGCCGGTGTCTGTTAGAAAAGCTCCTTCACCTCACTCTTTCAGACAAAAAGTTAAGGAGTTTTATTGGTCTACTGTTAGTGTATAATTACTTTATTAAGTATAACATGTGTGTGTGTGTGTGTTTGTGTGTGTGGCTGTGTGTGGATGTGTGTGGCTGTGTGTGTGTGTGTGTGTTTGTGTATGTGTGTCTGTGTGTGCGTGTGTGTCCATGTATATGTATGTTTATAAAAATGTATATTATTTTCTTTTGTATTCTTATGTTTACCCCTATGTACTTACTTCATTTCTTTTACTCCATCCAAAGGTTGCCTGGTAGAAATCGCTTTCAGCGATAAGGCCGCCTTTTGCTCCACTCTGTCTTTAATTCTACGTCTTTTATTGTAACATAATTTTTAAGTGGGTATCAATAAAGCGTTATCTATCTATCTATCTATCTAAATATAGTATAACTAATGTACAGGTAATATAGAATTACTATATGCATATTTTACATTTTTGAATTTTTGCGGGAATTCCCGCGGGATCCCGCGGGAAAAGCAAGTTTCCCGCAAATTTCCCGCGGGAAAAAAAAAGGTGCGGGATTGCAAACCCTAATCGTGATGAAACCTGCACACCTAAAAGTTCTTAGGAATTTTTTAGGTGTGTAGTCCACCAACCTGCACTAGGCCAGCGTGGTGGACTATGGCCTAAACCCTCTCAATGGTAGAGGAGACCCGTGCTCAGCAGTGGGCGTATATGGGTTGATGATGAAGAAGAATAAGATATACCCATTTTAACATTCCGTCCAATTCAACCACGCAAGCAATAACATTAGAATTAATAGATTCTACAATTGTCTCAGAACACAATTCATTTTAATCCCCTATAAAACTTTATTAACGTCCAGCAAACAGCATAATGTGTATAAATATGGGGGATTAGATTCGTATTGACCTCTCTGTGCTGCATTAAAATACGTGACCGCGCTCAGGTGGACCTCTGCACCTAATGAATCTTTGGTATAGGGTGTTCACTGTTATGATATATTTATGATAAAAAATTATAATTAAAAATAAGTGATGAGAAATATAAATTGTTTAGTAATAGTAACAGGTAAACAGCGTATATTACCTATATTATACCGTTAAATATATACTTTTAAAATATTTAATATTTAAACTTAAAATCCGATATCGTGACGATATCCGCAAGGTGGCTGGCAGCGGTTGGATAAGGAGAGCCGAAGATCGAGCCCAGTGGCGTGCCATAAGAGAGGCCTATGTCCAGCATAGGACGAATTAAGGGCTGTTGATGATGATGATAAAACTTAAAATCTACACATCTTCGTTCATGGACATATGTACATATATTATGTACATTAAGGAATTTAATAGTACCTGAGGCCTGTATCATAAAAAAATATATGTTTAGTTGGATTTTTTATAGATATTCTCTACCATAACCAGAAACTCTAGTAAAATAAAAAACAATACTCTGAAATCTGAATTTTAGAAGTTTTAAGCTTTTGTATTAAAAGAACACTTACATTTTTTACGTGTACACCAAAAATTTATTGGCAGCGGTGGGATTCGAACCCACGCCTCCGAAGAGACTGGTGCCTTAAACCAGCGCCTTAGACCGCTCGGCCACGCTACCTTCAGTGCTTTATGTCTTAAATACCAATAGCAACATACCTAATATAATATGATGGTGTATTTTATCTAATTTATTTTAATCGAATCACTGCTAAGGGCCTTATGAGGTATGTCTATATATTATCCTATCAAAATATTGGTTGAAAATTTCAAGGTCATATGGACTTATACCACGAAAATGAATAATTATTTACTTTTAGTGATTATTACAATAATTAAACTTTAAAACGTGTGTGTAGTAAAAAAGGAAAAATCAAAAGATAATTGATGGAACCAAATATATAAAAAGCATAATAATATTCACTTGCTATGAAAAGCTGAATATCTCGTGGTTTCGTTGGTTTAGCAAAGTGTTAATGAGTTTTCCTTTTAAGAAATGTAGACATTTTTTGTCCCCCTTCACATTTATACATATCTAGCAATATGTGGGTTTAAAAATGAAACAATACCTAGCACATAATACTAACGTGATGTTTGTACTATAAAAAATCTCATTTTTTTGAACAGCCTGTACGTAGTAGAAAGCTCAGTAAGTAATCGTATATCATTATTACGTGTTATATATGTATCTATTAGAACCAGGAGCCATGGGAACTGCGCTTCCGTGTCATCATCAATCTGGCCTGCGATAGGGTGGACAGAATACTTAAATATGTCATAAATAATACCTAGTATTTATTTGTGAGGTATCACATAGTATAAAACAAAGTCGCTTTCTCTGTCCCTATGTCCCTTTGTATGCTTAAATCTTTGAAACTACGCAACGGATTTTGATGCGGTTTTTTTTAATAGATAGAGTGATTCAAGAGGAAGGTTTATATGTATGATAACATCCATTAAATATCAGCATTGCACCTGTGCGAAGCCGGGGCGGGTCGCTAGTAAGGTATAATCGTTGTATGTATGTCGATCGCAATGGTTGAGTGTATTTTTTTTTCCAAATGGATTATTACCTACATACTTGTTAAAATTAAGCAATGCGAGGTAATGTCTATGATTGTTAAAATTATTCATCGTAGGTCGTAATGGGTTTCTCAAAACTTAGGGAGTGAGGCCTTAATCTACCACGCTTTACCACGCGACCTTTTTTGGGTATGTATTTTGGTAGGTTTCTTATCGAAGTTTTTCTTCACCGTTACAGTACCTGAATATTCGTTATGAAAACACAATTAAAAGTATTACTAAATATTATGAAATTATGCTATTAACTAACTACTGTAGACTATTATTGCCAATTCAAATAAATAAAATGGTAATAAAATATTATTTTATTTTATTTTATTTTTTATTTTATTATTTTTGGGAAACACACAACACTATAAATCCCACATTCAAGCTTTACAACAAATACACATGTTACAAACAGTTTCCACTTAAATAAAAAACTAAGACAACGATAAGACTAATAAAATATTACAATATTACAATCAAACACTTACACCAACATACAATATACAACAATCAAATAAAAAAAAACTATCAAATAAAAAGATTACAATTTAACAAATGGTTAACAAATTAAAAACATTTATAATGAAAAATAAATAATAAAAATTAATAACGGACATACATTTTTGTTTTGTTTTACAATTATAATGAGTTTCTGAGTTTTTTCCTGAAAGTATCATATTTTTCGTTAAAAATATCTAAGCTTTGAAAAGCCTCATTATATTTGCGACATGAACGATACAAAAATGTGTTGCTACAATACTTGGACTTGGAAATAGGTATATGAAAGAGGGTTTGTTTTCGTGAACTTAACCGAGGACATTTATATCGTATATTATTAATAAGGAAATTACTATCTACACAATTATTCAAAATCTTATAAAGAAACACTTGATCTCTCTCAAGTCGGCGGGCGACCAAAGATGACACATTTAAATTGTTTACGCCAGAATCACCGAACCTATAGCGCAAATGCTTCAAAAACTTATTCTGGACATTTTCAATGTTATTGATGTAAATATTGTATTGGGGATTCCAGATAATAGACCCATACTCAAGAATGGAGCGTACAAATGAGTTAAAGAGGAGAACGAGACTAGAACTCTGCCTAAATTCTTTTCCAATCCTTAAAACAAAGCCAAGCATCCTGTATGCCTTAGAGATCATCTGGTCGAAATGATGACAAAACGTTAACTTAGGGTCAAGGAATACACCCAAATCTCTGACTATGTAAACTTCCTTCAAAACGGAACCTTTCAAACAATAGTTAAAACGTAGTGGCTTTCTCTTTCTTGTGAATGAAATACAATTACATTTATCAATATTTAATAAGAGACGTTCCTTATCACAATATTTACAAAAATTGTCAAGGTCCGCTTGAAGTAAGGCACAATCCTGGGGTTCGTTTATAGGTCTAAAAATTTTTAAATCGTCCGCATATAGAAGGAATCTACTATTGTTAAAATTATTTACTATGTCGTTAATATAAATATTAAACAGCAAGGGACCGAGATGTGAACCTTGCGGAACACCTGAGGTAACAGGGACAAAAGATGAACAGAACCCTTTAATTGTGACGGCTTGACTACGATCTCTGAGATATGACTCTAGCCACCGCAAGAGGTCGCCATGTATACCTACTCTTTGTAATTTATGCAGTAAATTACTATGGCAAATTTTGTCAAATGTCTTAGAAAAGTCGGTATACACGACGTCCACCTGACCGCCGTCATCCAGATCTAACATTAATTGGTGAGTAAATTCGCAGAGATTCGTTTCTGTTGACTTACCTCTAATGAATCCGTGCTGTTGGTCAATTATGATAGGTTTTATAACTGGGTAAAGCGCATCATTAACGATTTTTTCAAACAGCTTAGGAATGACATTTAACTTGGATATAGGCCTATAATTGCGAATAATTTGTCTATCACCTGACTTATGGATGGGAACAACAAAGCTTTGTTTCCAAACAGAAGGCAATAAACCAGTACCAAGAGACAACTGGAACAATATAAATAAAGGGAAAGCTAATGTTTTATGGCATGATTTCAAGAATAAGGGAGGAATTCCATCAGGCCCACTACCTTTAGAGACATCCAAATTTTTGAGATATTTCTGAATATTATCAATATTAAGATCAATACTACTTATTGAAATAGCGTGATTATAAGAGTGTTCATCAATTGCATCCTTGTTTATATTGCTCTGTGGCGCAGGTTCGAAGGCGGATTTAAAGTAATCGTTAAATAACGCACAGATTTCAGGACCATCTGACGAGCTATAATTGTCAAAATGCATTGTGTCGGGAAGATCAGCCGAGGATTTTTTTGATTTAACAAAGTTCCAGAAGTACTTACTATTTTTTTTTATTCTCTCTTCGGCACTGTAAATGAAACTATCATAACATTCCCTTTGCACACGCTTTTGACGTTCTCGTAACAATTTAAATGTTTCATGATCACTAATTCTTCCATACGTTTTCCACTTTTTGTGAAATTTTTGTTTTTCATTTATAATTTTTATCAGTGCACTGGAAAACCACAGAGGATATTTTCGACTATTGATCTTTTTAGTGGGGACATATTTAAAAATAACATCATTAATTTATTTTTATTTATTTTATTTTTATTTATTTGCTGTTACATATAAAGCTGTTACATATAAATCATATACTGGCGGTTTCTGCACTAGGCTCTAGGCCTGTATCGCAGAAACCAAATACAATTATTTAAAAACATTACAATACAATATGGTGACCATCGGTTCGACTTAAGAGTTAAACAAAATGATAATAATTCTAATAAAAAAAATAAAAAATTATAGCTTACTTAGAAATATTTTTAAACACTTATTAAATCAATAACTATATCTAACTTTATTTATTAACACTTAAAAATTTTTAAATAAACAGAAAACAGTAAAAAATAAAATGCTTATATTAGCTATACCTATTGAGATCTTTTCGTGACTAAGTAATATGCAGTAATCCGTAATAAATATATATTATTGTGTGTATGTTCTTATATAAGTATATGCATGTATGTAGGTATGTTGGCGCACCCGCGCCCTGTGTGTGTGTGTGTGTGTGTGTGTGTGTGTGTGTTTGTGTGTGTGTTTGTGTGTGTGTGTGTCTGTGTGTCTGTGTGTGTAAGTGTATGAATTTTTCGTCAAACAAAGCCTTTTAGTATTTCTTCTGATTCGCTGTAATTTTGTGTTTTTAGCCATTTCTCCAAAGTGTTTTTTACTTTTGTAGGACACAGAAGCTTTATGTTAAGTTTTCGACATATTTTATTATAAACAAAAGTGTGCATGTAGATTGGTAACCGTCTAGCGAAGTTCGAATTTATAGTTTGAATTGGGATTTTATAAATGCGTTGTGAAATCAGTGTTGAGTAGTGTTCCGAGGTAAGGGTGCGTTTATGAATGAGTATGGTTACTTTTGCGATGTATAATTGGCGTACAGTTAAAACATTAGCGTCTTTATATAGGTCTGTTGTATGATATCTGAAAGGTTTGTGTAACATTACTTTTATTACGGCACGCTGAGCTCTTTCCAGTTCAAGAAGGGTAGATGCGGCAGCCCCGCCCCAGGCCGATATACAGTAGGATAGATTTGATTGGCATATAGCTTTGTAAACTAGGAGCAGAGTCGGTTTAGTAGCAGAGTTTCGCAGAGATTTCATGAAGTAAATAAACTTTCTGATTTTGGAAGACAAAGTGGATACATGTTTTTTAAAAGAGAGATTTTCATCTAATGTAATACCTAGATATTTAATGCAGTTGGTGTGTTCGATGGACTTGCAGTCACATGGGGATGGGGTCACGCGTGTGTCGTTAGTAAAGTTAGAACAAGAGTGAAGAGTAAGTTTGTGAGAAAATAGTGGCCTTGAAGCTCGTGTTTTATGAAAAGTAATGTATTTGGTTTTTCTAATGTTAAGTGTTAATAAGCTTTCACTTAAGCGACGCGCCAAGGTGTTTAACCCAGCTTCAGCTGTGTTAAAAACTTTTTTCCATGAAGTATCTTGGAAAAGGACGACTGTGTCGTCGGCATAGCAAATAATATCAGCATTCTGCAGTGAAATGTTTAAAAAATCGTTCATGTAAATTAAGAATAATGTTGGCCCAAGAATGCTACCTTGAGGAACCCCGTAACATATTGGAAGTTGGTCGCTAAGGGTTTGCCCTATTTTTGTGCACTGACTTCGGTTCGTGAGATAGCTTAAAAACCAGTCATAAGCGATGCCCCTGACACCGATATTTATTAATTTACGAAGTAGGATTGGGACTGAAACTGTGTCAAATGCTTTTTTAAGATCTAAAAAGACTCCAATGCAACATTTATTTTGATCGAGGCTAGATGTGACTGTATTTAACAGTGAGAGAATTGCATCTTCAGTTGATTTGTTTCTTCTGAAACCAAATTGATTGGGAGAAATTAAAGTATGCTCCTCTAGGAAGCTTACAAGGCGTTTGTTTATAATTTTTTCAAGTAACTTGGATAATATGCTGAGAAGAGTTATAGGCCTATAGTTACTTATGTCTGTTCTGTTCCCTTCTTTATGAATTGGTGACACTACTCCAATTTTCCAGATTTCTGGAAATATGCCTGTTTCAATACTTAGATTAAAGATATGTGTAAGAGGCTCTACTAACGAAGTTTTGGCTGATTTTATAAGAGAAGGAGTACATTGGTCCATACCAGGGGCACTTTCACTCTTGAGGTTATCTATGTAATGGCTAACCTCTTCGACGGAGGTTGGGTAAAAGTAAAGTGAGTTTTTTGGACCATTGTTAGTTGTGAAGTTTGAGGCTAAGTTTTTTTCCGATGTATTTAATTTAACCAAAGTTTCTGCTGCTAATTTCTCACCTATTTGCGCAAAATATTTGTTGCAGGAGTTAAGGGAGCTGAGGGAGTCATCGCTGTGTGTTATTAGTTCAATGGAATCATTCTTAGGTTTAGAAATATTGCAGATTCCCTTTATGGTTTGCCACAGTTTTTTTGGGTTATTAGAATTTTCTGATAATTGTTTACTTTCGTAATCAGACTTAATCCTGTGAAGAAGATTTCTTAGAAAATTTCTATAGCGTTTATATGAGGTTTGGACTGTTTCATTTGATGGGTTTATTTTTGCTTGAAGATGAAGAAAGTCGCGGTGTTTTTGACATCTTATGATACCTGGTGTAACCCAGGGTTTAATAATAAATTGGGCACGTGGTATTACGATTTCTTTCGTGTTGTCTGAAATAGCTTTATGCAAAATATTTGTAAAGAATATTGATGCTGCATCGGGGTTATCGATTTTGTAAATATGGGACCAATCAGTAGACTCGAGAGTTTTTGTGACTTCAGAATAATTAATTTTTGTTTTAACGCGTTTGTGTACCGATTTTTGCAGATTACCTATATTTGGGAGTAAAAATATGCAGATATCATGATCAGTAACATCGGTACGTGCGATAATACCGGTCCCGTGTCTACCGTTTTTTACAAAAATATGATCTAAGCAGGCGTTCTCTCTAGTTGGCTCAGTAATGGCAGGTAAAAGTTGATGTTCAGTCAGGAGGGACAAGTATTCAGCACATTGACTGGTGAGCGGATTGTTAGAGATATCTAGGTTTATGTCGCCAGCTATGATAATGTGATGTTTCTTGGTTAACGCACTTATAGTTTGATCCAGGCTATTTAGAAAATTGTCAACAGAGCTAAAGGAAGGCGAACGATATATACCAAGAACAGTTAAGTAGGGACTCATGTGAACTTCTAAGCAATTACAATCTACCATACCGGGTTCTACCACAGTGGCGTTCCAAGAATTCCAAATATAAGCTATTACACCCCCATTCTTGTTAATGTAATTATTAGTTCTATAATTATTATACCCATTGATTTGTGGAACGAGCGTGTTAGCATTAAGCCAACATTCAGTCAGAATAATAATATCAAAGTGTACCTCCAGTCTTCCCAAAACAACTGAGAATTCATCAAAGTTCTTCGAGATACTTCTTATGTTAAAGGTAAGAATTTTAAAGTTGCATTTAGTGTCTATCAGAGACTTCCTACAGTTTTCCAAACTATCAAGTGTGTTGCAATTGATTTTCAGTAAGTGATCTGCCTCAATTAAATAATCCACTTAAACGTAATTTTATTTTTGTATAGAGGTATAAATAATAACAAAAAGGTTTCACTTGAAAGTTTGGAAGTTATGTGTGGTACTTCGAAAGCTAAAAATCTTTTAGTTAAGGTTATGTACGAAATGACTAAGTTTGAATTGTATTGATAATAGTAGGAGCATTGTGATTTAGTGTATGTGTGTGTGTAGATGTGTCGGTGTTTTCTTGTGATATACTGAAAGTGTGTATAATATATAAAATACATAAGAGTAAAATTATATTTAGAATAAAGTGAGTTCAAAACACGAGTGCGGTATATGATGAGTATCAAATTACAATTGACCTTGAGTGATATGACCAATCTTGTCATCCAGGTCACTTGCTGCTGTAATTCGTATCCCCGGCTTGTTGTCGTTTTCACGAACGTAGATGCAGCCGTTGCGGACCCAGCAGTACCGGAACTTGTGCATTGATGCGCGCAGACGGGCGTCTCGAAATAATAGCCGGTTAGTTTTCGTAAGCCGTTCATTGATGTATATTTTCTGGGGTGATCCCTCCACGATGTCTTCCGATGTGAGGTTACGTCTCGCTTTTGCGGCTCTAATAATTTCGTCTTTTTTTGTCTTCTTATAAACTTGATAATAATAGGTCGCGGCTTGTTTGTGTCCGTGGATTTGTTGTGGGAGGGTCTTTTTTGACCAATGCGAGAAACGTGTTCAAGATCTAATTCAGTTAAAGGAACACCGATTTTTTGCGACATGACCATGGCCATGTGGCAGAGATTTTCGTGGCTTTGTTCGGGAACTCCTATGACCTCCAGTTCGTTCAGCATTGTCAACTGTTCTTGTATATTCAGCTGGTCTTCAAGTCTTGATACAGTGGATTTTAAATCAGCGATCTCATGTTCAGATGCTTCACTTTTGCTCATGCGAGTTTCGGATAATGTGATAGTTAGGTTGGATAGTTGTTCCTTGAGTTCAATGACCTCCTGTTTCAGTAAACCCATTTCTAAATTTTGTTGTTTCATTTCACTCAGCTCTTGTCGTAACTTCCGAATTTCCGCTAGTAACAGCGACATGTCGATATGTTGATGGTCCTTATTTGAATAAACATTTGATTTACTTTCGCGTTCTGTGTTGGCTTTAGAAATTTCTGTACCAGCATCTTTTAGGAGAATGGATGGGCGTATAGGAGTTTGGGTGTTATCACCCTTTGGGAGGAGACATGTGCACGTCGGACACCACCAGCTATTTTTTGAAGCCTCGGTTAATTTGTTAAAGTGGTCTTGTGGTATGTTTAAGCAAGATAAGTCGTAAACACAGTCGCATTTTGTGCACTTTAGGTATGTGGAATCGTATATGTCGCCGGAACAGGCCGCACATTTGGATGACATGTTGTTGTTAATAAAGAATAAAATAGTCATGCACTAAATTTCAACACAAATACGGCGCAAGCGTCGAAAAGCAAAAGCATGCAGTGTTGGGGGCGTTACCGTTTCGCTGCGTGCGTGCGTCACCGAAACGAAGCGACGCTAAAAAATACGTTGGCGCGCGGTTAGCGAGTTTTAAATTTGGTTAACAGTTTTTGTTATAATTCACTAGTTACTCAAGCTTTTTAAGTTCTGTTTTCACTAGAATATTATTCCGCACTTTTTTACTAAAACTATACTTGTAATGGGCACTTATTTAACGCTTTTACTAAATAATTCGATTTTTAAACCGGGAGCAAAACAAATTCATGTGCGTCGAACCGCGGTCGCCGCGTCACTCAATTAATTCGTAAAATCTATTTGTGGCGATATCAATATTAGTCGTATTTAACTGCACAATCCAATCAATCAGATTGATTTCTCTATTTATGATATCAAAGTCGGCTGCTTGAAAATTGCGTACAGTCCGTGAAGGAGAACGTAATGAGGGACAAGAAGCCACGCGCGTTTCTATGCACAAAGCCGGGTGATGACAGTCCTCCACTACCAATGGAGCCAAGCACCGACGGACCACACAATCAGTTCCACTTAAGACAAGATCGAGCTGTCTGTTATTTGAATTAGGTACTAAATTAAACTGTTTAAAGTTGGTGAAATTAAGAAAACTATACATCGATAATGTAAGTGAATTGTTTTCAATTACTTCCATATTACTATTCCCATTGTTGGAGTCTGACCATTTTGCAGCAGTTAAATTGAAATCACCTATGATTAAATAATCATCCTCTGGGTTTACAGTATGGGCACTAGAGATGGAATCAAAAAAATAATTTAAATTATTCAAATGTGTACGACAATGTGGGAAGTAGCAACATAAGAGGTGGAATCTACTCCGATTGTAAGTTTTATTAAAGTTAATGATTACCTCTAATGCATCAGCTGATGCATCAGTAAACACGATCGGCGCAGATGATAAGTATGAGAACTCCCGTCGCATAGCTATGAGAACCCCTCCTCCCATAGTAGCTCCCTTCATGGCGTAATCGCGATCACTCCGGAATACGCTATAGCGATGATCAAAAAGCTCTGCATTATAAATTCCTGGAAGTAACCATGTTTCACTTAAACAAATTATGTCGTAATCAGCTGTCAATAAATTTTTGAAAAATGTGTCTGTCTTTGTGCGCAGGCCACGGACATTTTGATAATATATTGATAAATTAGTCATTGATAAATTGAATTATTTTATCACAAAAACAATACATATAAACTATAATTTCATAATTAAAATAAATTACAAACACACGAATAAAAGTAATAATAAAATACGCAAAACAATGGCACAAATGACAGAGAGAGAAAAGATCAAGTAATTTGTCCTCGGTAAATTCAGCAAACATAGACAAATTAAATACATAATATAAACTGTCGCAACACAACCTTAATATAATTAGAAAATTAGCAGCAACATGTATCAATAAAAATTTAGCAGCAACATATATCAATAAAAATCTAGAAACAACATTTAAAAGTAAATTTAAAAATATATAACAGCTCAATATAACAATTAAGGAACCCCTTACTTTATTTTGTTTAAATCGTTGAAGTTAGTAATGTGCAAAATAGGACTGGTATCCGAACGACGTACCATAATACAACAGTTCTTAACCCATGTATACAAATAATTATTTTCTTTAGCTTTAGCCTTGACTTGTTGTAAAAGAATTTTGTTGTTTCTGGTTAAATGGTCGTTAAAATGTATAATGGAATTAGAGTTCGGATACCCCAAGTCAGACGCTTTTATAGTAATTCTTCTAACTTTACTTAGAAAGTCGTCTTTTTTATAGCGTGCCAAAAATCTAACAACTAATGGTTTTGTCATTTTTTTGGCATTGTCACTTTTGGGGGCGACACGGGTTACAAAATCTATATCAGTGTCGGGGTTCAAGGGAAAGTCAATCCGTTCCGCTATTGATTTTAAGAGTAATATTAGATTTTCACCCTTTTTCTCAGGAATTCCGTAGATTTCTATGTTCGAACGTCTCGACCATTGTTCTTGTAAGTTATTTTGATCCTCCAGCTTGTTTATCAAAATGTTGAGTTCACCAATGTCCTTCTTGACTGATGTAATGGTCTTAACCTCATTTTCAATCCGGTCAATCCGCTTGTTCATGTTTTCGTATTGATTATTAATAAATTCAAGACTTTCTTTTAAGCTAGCGATCTCATCTTTTAGAGGTTTGAGCTCAGCAGATATGGTGGAGGCGATTGTTGGCATAATATTAAGCCAAAGTTTCTCAAACTCGGTGGCAACAATGTCACGCATTCTTTTGTACGAAAGAGGTGAATGGTCGGTTAAGGGCGAGGACGCACAAGAGGTACCTCCTCTCCGAATCGTGACATTATCGGGGCTACCGCCGGTGAATTGTGAATTGCTTCGTACTGGAGTGTTGTCATTAATATGTCTTCTTTGACTTGACGAACATTGGGGACAAATCCAATTTTTTTTATTAGATGTCGGTGTTTGATATTCTTTTTCGGTTGGATATAAACATGCAATGTGGAAGGAGCATTTGCATTTAGAGCACGCTAATACGCCACTAGTACCATCTGTTGTGGATTTACAACAAGCGTACTTCATCGTAATTTTTAAACACCAGATTTGAATGAAAAATTCTTATAAAACAAAACTTTTTGTATTTTAGTTAATGTAGTGGATTTGAACTCGGTGTCTCGGAGTGTACGCTGCGTTCACTTGGTATCAGTCCACGCACGCACTCTGTCGAGATGGCGAAATAGTGTAACTGTATCCAGTTTACTGCGTCGTTGAAGGAACTCGCAACAGCCAATCAGGAAACGTTATTTTGACACTTTCAAATTTAACCGTTTAACGAGAAGTGAACTTGAAATTTTGCACTTTTATTTAACGACTAGCTGTTGCCCGCGACTTCGTCCGCGTAGACTACAGGGTTGAGTTCAGAAAGAAAATAAGTTATAGTCTATTTTACTCCTTAAAGTCCTATTTATGCCCATACCAAAAATCATACAAATCAGTAAAATTATTTAAACGTGAAACCGTAACGCGCCGGTCGGCGCCTTGTGTACATAATTATTGCCCGCTTGATGATTATTTTGAAACTGCGATATCTTCTAAGATACTCTTCGAAATTAAATGATGTAAAGGGCAAATTTCTTTTAAATTAAATACTTATACTGAATAACGCATTTATTTGGATAAGGATTAATATAATCTTTATAAAAATACCTTCACAAACAATGCTTTATTTTATAACAAATTTAGTTAGCATAAAAGAGGTTATAGTGAATCAACCTTAAAAGTTAGACATATGCTACCGCTGACTTTTTTGTAGATATTATTAAGCTCTACAACTTTTCTCTAGGACTCAACTATATATCTCCCATGGGTAAGGCAGCGTTTGCAAAAAACGGTTTCGTTCGCCCGTTTTTTCTCCGACTTACTTCGCAAATCCTGCTACAACAAAAAAGTCTTATCATTTTTCGGACTAATATATAGCCTATGACACTCACAAAGAACGTAGCTTTCTATTGGTAAAAGAATTTTCAAAATCGGTTCAGTAGATCCCGAGTTTACTTTCTACAACGTCACAAACATACAAACATACAAACTTACAAACATACAAACTCACAAACCTTACCTCTTTATAATATTAGTATAGATAATCACATATGATCTTTTAATTTATGTGCCACATGAAGCCGATGATTGAAGACACTGTTTTAGCTTGAATTTCACTTGACAATCCCACTTTTTGAGCAGTAATGCGGCCAAGTCTTTTGGTACACTACTCGCACCTTGTA
This sequence comes from Cephonodes hylas, assembly GCA_030295005.1. Lineage (NCBI taxonomy): Eukaryota > Metazoa > Arthropoda > Insecta > Lepidoptera > Sphingidae > Cephonodes > Cephonodes hylas. The sequence goes on along the minus strand of AP025386.1, from coordinate 3,676,137 downwards.
CACCGGAGATCTTTACTGCAGAGCGTCACAAACGATAGATGAGGCGAATTTAATGTTTTGCTTTTGAAAAAACATCACTTTTCAGCACAATGACATGAATTAAGATTTTTACGTACACTTAATTGCGGACCTAGTGTTTACCGTGTCAACTGTCAACTGTCGATATATATATTATATATTAATTAACACATTAAAGAAAATAATACATGTTATTCCCTGTATTTTTATAACATAAATATTTATGTCTATTACCCATTTCAAGTACGGATAAGATATTAGTAGAAATTGTTTAGTGATTTAATTTAATTAGGGGCATCCGTATCGAGTGCCGCGTAGGAAGCATTAAAGATGTTGATAATTATTGTAAAGCATTTTTATTCGTCACGCTATCTGTAAAGGCCTTTTACAATTGCCGAGAAAAACGCGCGGTTTAAAAAACGTCAAAGTTAAACTTAACGTCAAAGCCAAATTCATTTTTATTCAAATAGACCTTCACAAGTACTTTTAAATCATCAATCTTAAACTATTTTTTTTAAACTAATAGAATTATATTGTAAGGTAGTTGCGAAGATTTCGACATAAACAAGTGACGTAACGCAGCTAGTTTTTTATGTTTAGTTCTTATTTAGATTTGTCAAATATCTATTAATAAATAAAAATAAAGTACGATTAAGGCTGATACTTGATAAATTGTGGGATTATTTTTATTTCTCTTTGCTAAATAAAAGTAGTATTAAAAGTAAGGTTATTAACGAAAGTGAAGAACGTATTAGTCAGCTGAGACTATTAATAACTAGGATAGCAGTACTGTCTTCTAAAATAACTATTTTGTATGTTGAGTGAAATTTCTCAAAGCTAAATAGTAAATCATCTTATATTAAATAAAGTAATTAAAAAAAGTCCGCTCATTCGGATTTATTAAAACGCTGCGTTTTTGCAGCTAATGGAAAAACACTTTCACTACACAACGGCCGATTCATTAGTGACTGATAACACATATCAGTGTGATGAATGAAGATGTTCATATAATTAATAAGTGGCGTGGCTCCTTGTATCAAAGTTTATTGATAAAATAGTGACGTTTGTTCCGTTTCATACTCTTTACGACACTTGTAATCGGCTTGTCAATATTTATTTGTGTAGCTTTTTTGGTATAATAATTTTATATTATACTGCTCAAAGCGGGCTCTTACCGTTGAGATAGATAAGGCCAGATTTACTAATTTATTACGGTTTGGTAGACTTTACAATGTAAAAAAAAAATATTTTTGGCTATGTCTGCACGTTTGCTGTCATTGGGTGATTGTTTCAAGGCCTTTTTAATGCATGCTTGTCCTAGCTCGTCATTATGACTTAAAATATAATATATTAATTTTACAACGAAATTGACTGTTGGGTTTATTTGCTGTTTATTAAGTCAAGATCAAATTGATGATTTAATTATTATAAATATATAAGTACAGTAACAGTCACATACAGAATTCTGAACCCACATTGGGATGCAAATTTTGTGTCAGTATCAGAATCTACAGGACTATCCGGTCTTACAAACACAAATACTTGTGAATCACATAAGACTTGGGCCACGGGGCTATCATACTTCAACCTCGGTAATCGAACCTACTACTAAAAGAGACCTTACCCTCTCATTCCACTACAAATTGTATATGCCAATTGTATCACCACATTCGATACATCAAAGCATTCGCGACAAAGAGAAAGCTTCTGAAGAACTGACATAAAGGAAAGTTGGTAATTTTATTTGCAGAAACACTTTGTGAAACTTAGCACTCAGGAATTCGGGCGTTTGTTAGCGAAAGTGCTGCGTTACTGCGTGCCGAGTTGACAATTTGTTATTGAGCATTATAGTGGCTTCGTTAACTTTACTGGAACTATCGCGAGTTTTGGAGGTAAGAAAGCTTTGGACGAAAAAGGTAACATGAAAAGATTTTTTTACAAATATGTGCTCGAAATACAGCAATAGATTTGCTGTTGATGGGACTGTTAAATACTTGACGAAATGTGCGTGCAGAACCTCTGCCTACTGAGACCAAAAAGTATTTTGTATTTTTTTTTTAAGAATGATTGCTATATCCTAATGCTGAGTCAATGTTTGTGTACATTTAATACTGAGTAAAATTCTAAAAATAGAGCCTATATCTCATTCACGATAAGTTGATTCTTTTGGCATATCGACTAATGATGGGAAACAGAAAATATCGAGTAGTTAAAAAACATTGCGTTTTAAAATACTGCATTATGTCATATGTGTGAAATTCTTTATTGGTTTCGACGTGTAAAACATTATTTAGATAAGCGATGGTGGGTCATAATAAGTACCTTTTTAATATAACAGGGTTATTTTTAGACCTCCCGCCAAATTAAAATAGGTGTTTTAGACCACAAAAGTAAACAACTTCCCCAAAGAAACACGGTTCGAAAAGTGAAAAAAAAATTCAGCCCTTCTACACGAAATCGACCACGTGAGCAGTTTTCTATGGGAGGGTCGAATTATTTATCACGTTTCGACCCATGTTTCTTTGGAAAAGTTGTTTAGTTTCATGGTCTGAACCACTTATTTAAATTTTGCGGGAGGTCCAAAAATAGCCCTGTAAGTAAAAATTAAAATTGAGAAATAAAATAGTTTTATATTTAAAACAATTTTTATTAAGAAAAAGGAGCACAGCCATGATCATCATAGTGTTCAGTAAAATTATCGACGTGGACATCGATATGAACGGTGTTACGTCCCTTTCCGTCCGACCGATGTAACATTGTACAAGCGTCTATTATTTTCAGTGTTCCTATTTTAATTTTACTTTGAAGCAATAAAGTCTCAAAATTTTCGGATAATTAACGGATGTCCCTAAAGATATAGGGACATTTGTGTTGTATGTATTTTTTATATTTATCAAATCATTAAAATAATACGTTTTATTATTTCAAAGTCATGTCTCAGAAAAATTGACATCTGCCAAAAGAATCAACTTATCGTGAATGAGGTATAGTGGCGTCTTATAAGGGAGGTCTATGTCCATTAGGATTCGTGAAAGTGTTGATGATGATATTATCATACTGTACTATGAGCTCAAATAATAATATTTTACTTCCCATTACAAAAGCAACTAAAAATATAAAGTCAAACGCAAAAAAACCAACACGTGAATGATTCAACGTCATTGACGAAATATGTTTATGTTCAAAAGCTTTCTCTGATCTACTCATTTCGATTTACTAAATAACTTCGTGATGATTTTGTTTACTTAAGTGACTAATTCTTAATGGAATTGAATAATGATATTTATCCATCATGTTATTTCTTTGTGATTCATTCATGGAATGTTGTTCTTTTAAAATATTACAAGCTTTTATTTAACTTCACTTTTGTATGTATGTTTGTATGTTTACAAATCTTGCAATGAAGATTTGAACCACTTCCAATAGACCGATTGTGCTGAAACTTGGTATACCTACGTAACTTGGATGACAATACAATAATATGGTACCATGGAGCTGGTCTGATGATGAGGTTGGAAGATCACCATAGAAATATCGGTTCATGTGGACCGATTGAGCTGAAATTTGGCATGTCTTTGTAACTTCGACAACAATACACAAATATGGTATCATGGTGCTGATCTGACGAAGAGTTGGAAAATGCCCATAGGAACTTCGATTTCTGTGGTCCAATTGAGCTGAAATTTGGTATGTCTTCGTAGCTTCGGTAACAATACAAAAATATGATATTATGGAGCTGATCTGATGAGTAGTTGGAAGATGCTCATAAGAACTCCGATTCCTATGGTCCAATTGAGCTGAAATTTTGTATCTATACGTAACTTCGATAACAATACAAAAATATGGTATCATGGAGCTGATCTGATGAGGAGTTGGAGGATGCTCATAAGAACTCCGATTCCTTTGGACCGATTGAGCTGAAATTCGGTATACCTATGTGATTTCGGTGACAATATAATAACAAGGTATCATGAAGCTGATCTGATGAGGAGTTGGAAGAAGCCCATAGGAACTCCGATTCCTGTGGACCAATTAAGCTAAAATTTGGTTTGCCTTTGTATTTTCAGTGACAACATAATAACAAGGTATCGTTGATCTGGTGTCATGAGAAGTTGGAAGGTGCCCATAGGAACACTAGTTTCCATGGACCGATTGAGTTGAATTTCGGTATGACTACGAAATGGATAGACTTAGAAATGTTTCCAACTAAAAAGTTAAAAATAAATTAACGGTAAAAAACATATTTTAAAATCAAGCTTTTATTATGCACGAAAAATTAAAAATAAACTAAGAAAACATTCATAAAATTCGTAGTTTTTTAAATTTTATAAGTAACAATTTACAAAAGTGTTGGGTTTATCAGTAGAAGTATGATACATACATATATTATCTATAACTAGTAAATTAATATTCTTAAGTGATCTAAAAACTCGTCGCAGCGGAAGTCTTTGCATTAACGAAATTGCGCGACAAGCTTTTAGATCACTTAAGAATATTAATTTACTAGTTATAGATAATATATGTTTATGTATCATACTTCTACTGATAAACCAAACACTTTTGTAAATTGTTACTTGTAAAGTTTAAAAAACTACGAATTTTATGAATGTTTTCTTAGTTTATTTTTTTAATTTTTCGTGCATAATCTTCATCAACCCATATACGCCCACTGCTGAGCACGGGTCTCCTCTACCATTGAGAGGGTTTTAGGCCATAGTCCACCACGCTGGCCTAGTGCGGGTTGGCGGACTACACACCTAAGAAATTCCTAAGAACTCTTAGGTGTGCAGGTTTCATCACGATGTTTTCCTTCACCGTTAAAGCAAGTGATAATTCAATGTGAATACACACATAACTTCGAAAAGTCATAGGTGTGTGCCTGGGGTTCGAACCCGCGACCGGCGAGATTCTCGACCGCGTGCCCAAACCTCGAGGCCATCACTGCTTTTATGCACACTTTTTTTCACTGCATAATAAAAGCTTGATTTTAAAATATGTTTTTTACCGTTATTATAAATTTTAGTACATTGGTGTCAATAGACAAAAGATACCTAACATACCTACATATCTGTATTTCTCATGTATATTGGAAGAGATGCATTTTTACACACAGATTTCACGCGGTATGTATCAGTTCCACGTCATAGGCCCATTACCAATTTTTGGGCACAAAACCATACTATGTGCTACTTCTGGGTATTTCCGAGTGGAAAACCCCTTAATGACATTTAACCAGACACGAGAATCGAACCCAAGACCTCTAAATCGTACAGCACATACTTGTAGTGCGAGAGGATTTAGGCATTAGTCCACCACGCTGGCTTAGTGTGGGTTGGCGGACGGGGTACCTAAGAACTCTTAAGTATGCAGGTTCACGATGTTTTACCTTTAAAATAAGTGACAGTTCATTGTACATATACACATAACTTTGAAAAGCTAACATGAATCATAGGATCAAACTGGGTGTTATCTAAGAATGTTAAAACTCTAAAACAAATAGTTGTTATGAACACCGTAAATAATCGTAACAGTGAAGCAACGGTTGAATCATCGGTCAGAAATTCTAATAGGTGTTGAAATTTTTACTTTGTTCACGCTTTTTGTTATAAATATTACGTTTGTTTGAAGTTTGGGTGCGTCATGCATTTTTAAAACCATTTGTATTTACGGTAAAAGAGTGAGTTAAAAGTATTATGGTATACTATCCGCCAACATGCACTAGGCCAGTGTGGTGCTCAAAATGGCATTAGAGGCAGCAATCGTAAGTACATAGGCTGATGATGATGATGATGAATGTTAGTTGTCAATTGTCACCATTGGCGTTTTGTTATCGCTTATAGTTACAAATAATATTTTATTTTATTTTATTTTTATTAATTTTTTATCTGCACGTTTTATTGTTATTTAAAGTTTCTTTGTTTTTGTGCACTATATAATTTTAACCTGGACCTGCACAGTTATAGTTTTAGTTATTCTTATTTAAGCTTTTTTAATATTACTCATTTTGTTTCATTGCTTGTGAAAGTAACTTTGTTGCGTTTTATTGACACAACCGGCGAACGGAATTAGTATACTTTTGCTACAGATTATATATTATATTTTTTTTTGTTAACTTTTACTACCTAGTATTAGTTTTTGATATTAATAAATATTTTTGTTTTCTTTGATTTATAATTTATTATTATAATTTTTTTTATTATTCGCAATGTTATGTAGTGAATATGATTCTGATGAGTTTTATTCAGTATGTAGTGATGATTCCAGTTTTATTAGCATGCCGTCGCTTAGTGACTCACTTTCTTCGCAATTCTCTAATTTTTCTAAAAATTTTAATGCTGTGCATATAAACGCCCAGAGTATTCCGGCTCATTTCCCCGATATGCTAGCTTCCTTTGACTGTATGAATCTTCATGCTATCCTTATATCTGAATCGTGGCTCAAGCCTTGCCTTTCATCTACCTCTTACTCTTTACCTGGTTTTCAACTCTTCAGGAACGATCGCGTCACCGGAAATGGCGGTGGGGTCGCTATTTACTTGCGACACGGAATTCGTTGCTCAATTGTGCATGCTTCACAGCAGCCTCCACCCCCTAATGGTGGCGAGCATCTGTTCCTGGAGGTTGAACTCCATCATTCTAAAATTCTGCTAGGCGTCTATTACTGTCCTTCACTTCGCATCGATTACTTTTCTTCTCTTGAAACTGTCCTCATTAATCTTACTCCTTCATACAGTCACACCATAATCATGGGCGACTTTAACACATGCCTTCTCAAAAAGGATTATCGTTCTTCCTCGCTATATAACGTCACTAATTCCTGTAACCTATCTATTCTTCCTCTCAACGCCACTCACCACTTCCCACATTCTGCTCCTTCCCTTTTGGATCTTATTTTTGTTTCTTCTCCTCATCTGGTCGATTGTCATGGGCAGCTCTCGGCCGACGCATTTTCTTGTCATGACCTTATCTATCTTTCCTATAAAGTTCGCCCCCCAAAAATGAGAGGAAAGTTTGTAATGCAGCGTTGTTTTCGGGGAATAAATTCTGAAAGACTTCTTGAGGATGCCGGCAAAATTGACTGGGAACCTTTGCTTGCATCGACTTCAATTGACGAGAAGGTTCATTATTTTACTTCCAATATTATAAAACTGTATGATGAGCATGCGCCGATAAGACCAGTTAAAATGAAGCACCTTCCGTCGCCCTGGCTCACTGAGGAGATTGTGGAGTCAGTATAACATCGTCGGTATTGTCATCGAACCTAATCTAGGTCAGATTTTAATATACATAAATATGAATAAAGATTACTGCACACAATGAGTCACGCAGAGTTACCCATTAGCACGCACCAAGACCAGTCGTTTTATTTACCTCGCTGCTACCTCATCATACCTCACACGTGTACCATAGCTGCACCAGCATCGGTACACAACGTGACGCTGTCCACTTACATTGGTGACCCCGAAGACCGCAAGCAACCTTCCAGACAAGATAACCCGACGATTGAAAGCAACCTACCAGAGAAGAAAAACCGACGTACTAGAGCAACTCTCATGATGAAGATTACCCGACGTCCGAAGCCCAGCGTGGTCAACGAAATGGTGACACCAAAGAAAAAGGAAAAAGCTCCACAAAATAGTGACTCCAAGAAAACAAACAACATTTAAGAAGCCATCCGAAGAAAACAAATACTGCCCGTCTGCCCAGAAAATTCTCCAACATCCAATTCAAGAAAAATCCAGTACATCATCGTCGTTTTACTAGAAATCCAAGTCAATAATTCAGCAAGCAAAATTCAAAACACGCGGTAACGCCTAGAAGAGGAATAATTTACAAAGATAACGCATACAAAATACACGCTGCAAACGAAACGTCAATACAAACATATGGTATCAAAACGCTGACTCTGAATTAGAATATGACACGACCGTGCAGACAGGTGCATGGAATTTCATTGTTGCTGACATTACGCAACCAATTCAAGCCGCCTATTTATTTTTAATAGAAAAACATAATACTTCGCTGGACCTTCTATCCAAACTGTTACAAGATGGCAAGACTCGACTTCAGGAAAATGCAAAATTTATGAAGTCAAGCACGCCCACGCCCAGGACGGTCAAATCAATCGGAAACTATGAAGAAATTCCGATACCTCTCGACGCTTTAGTCCTGCCGAAATACGACGTTCACTACACGTCACTGCAAAGGAAGCGACTTTCAATTATGCGGCAATCAGAGAAACCTAAATGGAATCACGGTACCCAAACAACGTACAACAAGCAGCGAAACATCAAGCAGCGACACATCAGCTGGTTCTCCTCAGAAAAACGACAAACTGTAATCCAATGAACTCTCGAAGCACTAGAAGAATTCGATCAATGTGAAGCAAGTCTAAACGACGCCCTTACATTGACGTCATCAACAACACACTCCCCGCTGTCGCGCATGACACATGCGCCCCACACATGCGCTGGCGCTGTTCTTCAACAGTATGAAAATTTCACGTGGATAAAGGACCTTACAAACCAAACCCCAGCACAAATAGAGATCCGACCAGCATAATTCTGGAGCAAATATCCGTTTATCTGGAATGTAAATCGAGCCGAAAAAGCAAAATACATCACCAGAAATATTTACACGGATTCTACAAAGGACAATGGCCAATCAAAGCCCGTAGTAACACGCATTATTGGTCGAAGTTCGAATAATCAAAAATGCGACTTTCGGAAACATGTGCAACTGGGACGGAAAAGGCGAACGAACCTTTAACACAATTACAAGACAGCAGCAGCAGCGACGTCAACAACCGCAAGAGTGCTGAGCTCGCAGACAGCAAGTCCACGCTGACGACAACGCGATCGGGCCGCGTCATACGCCCGCTAATACGTTTCGCAATAGAACGGAGCAAATCAAGAAAATATTTTTTGAATGTTATTATGTATACAATATTTAATTATGTATTTATTTATTTATTTTTCTAAAAAAGGGGGAACTAATGTGGAGTCAGTATAACATCGTCGGTATTGTCATCGAACCTAATCTAGGTCAGATTTTAATATACATAAATATGAATAAAGATTACTGCACACAATGAGTCACGCAGAGTTACCCATTAGCACGCACCAAGACCAGTCGTTTTATTTACCTCGCTGCTACCTCATCATACCTCACACGTGTACCATAGCTGCACCAGCATCGGTACACAACGTGACGCTGTCCACTTACAAGATAAAAGAGATTATCCTCAGGAAAGCTAAAGCTAAGACCAAATTTAAAATTAATCCAACCCAGGATAATTGGGACAGATATGTAAGTATCCGTAATCACAGCAACAAGATGTGTAGGAACGCACAACGCCGTCATGTCCACAACTCAGTAGAAAATAGTAATCCTGCCAAAGTATGGAAATTTCTAAGATCCATGGGTGTTGGGAAAACTCAAACTGATTCCCGTCCAAACAATTTAAATATCGACTTACTTAACTCTCATTTCACTGAAGTGCCCCCTTTTGACGGGGCAATTAAAAACAAAACTTTACAAAATCTTTCATCAATTCCAACACCTAACTATCCTCCATTTGTATTTAGCCAATTATCCGATTGTGATGTTAAGAAGAGTATTCTGTCTATTTCCTCTAACGCAGTTGGGATTGATTGCATCAGCCGCAGTATGTTATTACCTGTCCTAGACGTAATCCTCCCTATTCTTCGTCACATCCTCAATTTTTCCTTATCCAATTCCTCATTTCCTTCACTCTGGAGAGATGCAGAGGTCATCCCTCTTCCTAAACGTCCCAACCCAGCCTCTTTTTCCGAATATAGGCCTATCTCCATTGTACCTTTCCTCTCTTAAGTATTAGAAAATCTCATTTATAACCAGCTTAACTCTTTCCTTAACAACAATAATCTTTTAAATCCCTTCCAGTCCGGATTTCGTCCGGGACATAGTACCACTACTGCGCTGGTGCATATCACGGATGACATACGAGCTGCTATGGAAAACGGAAAATTGACAGTACTAGCCCTGTTAGACTTTAGCAACGCGTTCAACACCGTGGACTATGATGTCTTGCTTAGTACTCTGTGCTCTATTAACATATCTCCAACGGTGATTGGCTGGTTTCGAAGTTACCTGATGGGACGGCGGCAACGAATACGTGTTGAAAATGACTCCTCGTCGTGGTCTAATGTAACTGCCGGCGTCCCTCAGGGCGGCGTTTTATCTCCTTTACTCTTCGCGGTATTCATAAATACGATTTCCCGTCACCTTATTTCTTCCTACCATCTGTATGCTGATGATTTACAAATCTATTACCATGCTCCAGTGGACAGGGTGGCGGAAGCTGTAAGTTCTATCAACAAAGATCTTTCATCTATAAAAGAATGGAGCATTAATCACGGCCTTAAAGTGAATCCTACCAAAAGTCAAGTGATTATTGTCGGCAGCCCCAGAATGGTTTCCAGAATAGATACCCAGTTATTACCTCAAGTTATCTTTGATGGGTGCGTTATACCATTTAGTGACATAGTCAAGAACCTGGGTATCTATTTTGACAAAACCTTATCCTGGGGCCCCCAACTGCAAGAACTCAGTAGGAAATTGTTCGCTGCTGCGGGGTCCTTAAGAAGACTACGGAATTTTCTGCCTATTCCCACGAAGATTGCGCTCGTACAAACTCTTCTACTTCCTCTTCTTGATTATGGTGACGCTAGCTATCTTGATCTCACCGAAGCCCAGTTTGAAAGACTTGAGAGACTTCAGAATTTCTGCATAAGGTTTATATTTGGCTTTCGCAAATATGACCACGTTTCCGAATTTCGAACTCAACTCAAGTGGCTCTCTGTCCGCCATCGCCGGAATACTCGTATTCTTTCCCTCCTCTATTCTGTCCTCTTCGTTCCTTCTACTCCCCGTTACCTTAAGGATCGGTTTAGATTCCTAAGCGATACGCATGCAAGACCTTTAAGATCCATGGAAAATTTAACACTAGATATTCCTAGACATAGCACTTCTTACTTAAATCATTCTTTTACGATCCATGCAGCTCGCCTGTGGAATGAATTACCACTGCATATACGACAAGCTAAGTCGCTTCCTACTTTTGAGAGACTCATCAGATTATTTTATTTGCAAAAATAATTGATTAGGTATTAATTTAAATATTTCTTTTGTTTTTATTATTTTTTTTTCTATTTTTACTTGTTTTTTTTTTCTCGTCTTGTTTGTTTTTTTTTTTATTTTTTTGTTTTGTTTGTGTACATCATTTTTTTTTTTCTTTTTTCTGTTGATGAATTACCCGTACCCTTTCTTTTTTTATATTCCCATTGTAAAATAGGTTGTCTGGAAGAGATCACATTTAGTGATAAGACCGCCTATTGTTCACCTAATTTTTTTTTTATTATTGATACTATTATTATTTTTTTTTCTTTCTTTGTATTCTTGGTGTACAATAAAGCATATATAAATAAAATAAATAAAAAAAATGATGAGTCCTTTCCGACGAATGAGGTAGCCAAATAATTTTTCAAATCAGAGCAATAAGTACTACTTTTTAATATTAGTGCGTTCATGCAAAACTTTGATCAAATAATAAAAAATAACTCTTGAAATTTATAATATTTCTATTGGTTATACAGAAATAAAAATAATAAATTTTCACTGTTATTAAAATGTTGAAAACTTCACTGCGCTAACTTAAGCCACAAATTCACGAGTCTAAATTTATACTAAAAGTATATACTAAAGTTTAAAATACTATTACATTACCGTCATTCGAAGTCCATTTTAAACAACTTAAATTTTTTATACAAAGTTCAAAGCACGTTTAATTGTTGACAAAAATAAACGATTTTGATTAGGCGCAGTTGACGATGCACCGATCACCCTGTCGAATTGGTTACCTGTCTTTGTCTAACTTGTGTTAAAAGTATATGTCTGTCTCTTTCACCTTAGTATCTTCTCCACAGTATACCAATAATTTCACCATAAACTTCGATTAATATTTGTAATAGACAGCAATGTATTTTACGATGTGATAAAATTGTCTTTTTATGTTATAAAGTAGGTGTTTATAGGTCTTATTCGTGATTATAAATGTAGTTTTAATTCGATGGCTGTTTGAGAATCTATCATAGTTTTAAATGTGTATTAAATTTAATATGCTTGTTTTTTATTTAATTTTGTTTGGTATAATTTGTAATTTAGTATTGATTTTCATTTCAATTATTTGTATTTGTATTATTAGGTACATTTATTATGATGAGAGACTTCACGCCGTGAATTTTTATTGAAAAGAGATATTTCAGTTCAATAGTCGGTTGGTTGGAGTCGGAATATTTAATTTATTTTAAATTAGGCATCAATATTACTTTTATAAAAACAATAAACATTAAAATTGCCTCGCTGTCGACTGTTCGTGGATGTAAATAATGGTTTGAAATGTTAAATGTATTAGAATCACTTCGAATGCGGAAAAATGCATCGACTACATACAGGGTGTATTCAGACCGTGATCGAAAACTGAGGTAGGTAATAGCGATAGTGATTACAAACCCCCTGGCATTAAAGAAAATCCCGACAAACAATAAAATTTTTGAGGTTTTCCACACAAACCACATACTTTTAGCACCGATGGTTGTATGGAAAACGTCAAAATTTTTATTTTTGGTCGCAATTTTTAATATGGCCACTGGGTTTGTGATCACCCTCGCTATTACCTACCTCAGTTTTCGATCACGGTCTAAATACACCCTGTATAATTTTGGATTGAAGCGCACAAAACGAACTAAAAAATTCACAATGTAAAAAAACTCTAGTCAATTTTATTTTCAACTTAGCTATATACTACACAAATCCTAATGCATTCTAAATCAAACTATGACCAAAGAGTCATAGTGTAACAATATTTTTTGTTCACTTGTTTCAAGACGGTTTTTACCAGCATTTTTGTTCTGTACACGGTCCGCTTAGCAACACGACAATGGGCTGCGGTTTCTCTTGAACTGCATCAATGAAATGTGTAATTAAACGTCTGGTGTTCAGCATAAAATTTATGGATTCAATAAATATATTTTTTCATTTCATTTCATTTCATTTCATTTCAAAATATTTTTTATTGGTTCAATTTCATCGCGGCTTTTGCTTAACGTAGATGCTATGAAGTGGCTTTTGAATAAAGATAATTGGGTCATAATATTTTAGTGCATCTAAATATCGGGGTAAAAGTCATCAAGATGCAAAGAGTCCTTGCTAGCAAATTGATGTCTTAAATTTAGATTTTATTGAACAAATTAAAATAAAAAAACACAAAATCTGACTTTTTTTAAGGATACGTCAAAAAATATAATGAATTTTAACACTCACGTTGCGCCCATAGATTTGAATTGCCACTTCAAAGGAAGACTATTATTATGAATTGCAAATGTACAAATTCTTTGCTTCTGAGAATTTCTTACAATCAGGCCCGGAAAAAGTTTTTGATTATATTGATGGGCTGACATGTTTTGAAAAATGCTGCGATCTCTATTTATTTAATTAATACTTTTTTTAACTACTTATATCTTCTTATGATCATATGATCCATCCAAAGAATGTATTCGTATTTTGCAAGAATTTATTCTGTATTTCACATTTAATACATCATTCAATTAATATTTTTTCATTACAATACAATTCCCGTCCAGTACGTCACATACATTCTGTTATTTATTCATTTACAACTATTATACGGGCCGGCATTGTAATAAATAACATTTCCAGCGCAACAGCCTCGAGTTTCTTTTGATGTAAAACATACAAAACCCGCCATTGTCCAAAATGCAGTTTTTGCTTCACAAATAAATGTGCTTAAATAATATCACGCAGTGTTTTTTGTTGTTTAAACGTTTCTTTTCAATGTTTGCGTTTTCTGATTATTTTACGACACAGCTAAATATGGAGCGAAATAAAGAAAATCTTAGTAAGAAGTTTTAGCTAGTCATACGTGACTTAATTTATTTTGGTCTATTCTAGTTTAATAATGGTTTGTTGGTCTTGGTATCCACACTAGGCTTTTTTTAAAAACTCAAATATACATAAATAAACTCATTCTTGTATTCCCCGAAGAGATAGCCAAAGGTGCATTTCTCCACGCAGATTTCGCAACAAATAATCACGTAATCGACCTCTATTAATAGGATCATCTGCCCTTATTCCAGATTTTTTGGTCATATTTTCAAACTTCGTGCTGCTACCGAGAATTTTCTTCCTAGTAACACATTACCGCACTTAAACATCTCATCCAGAATCACTAGGTTGCACGCCACGTTCTTGCTCCATGAGGACCACAAGGTAATTTCTAAGTAGGTATCTAAAAATAAGAAAATCTTGTATTAAAATTTCCTTACATTAAAACCTTAGAATGGAAAGAAGAAATACAAGATTTGTAATTAATTATTCCATTTTCGAGCAATCATTTTATTATCAGCCATTCGTAGAATTGAGATTCCTGAGGCGGTTTAATTAATAGTAAATTGTGTTTCATTAATTTACTCTTGTGTTTTAATATGTAAAGACATTCTGGATAATTAATTCTATATTTAATTATGGTTGCTCCTTTAACCCCGTTTTGTATATCTGCGATGTCTAAACGTGTCTGAATTCGATTCAAGGTCATTCATAGTGATATTATAAAAAGCTCATATATGTCCCACTGCTGGGCACGGGCCTCCTCTACCATTGAGAGGGTTTAGGGTTTTGTCCACCACGGTCACCTAATGCGGGTTGGTGGACTACATACCTAAGAAATTCCTTAGAACTTTAAGATGTGCAGGTTTCAAAGAGTCAAAGACAAAAATAATAAGACGCCTGTACAAAAAATATTTTTCTCAAAAATTAAAATCGTGTGACACAGTTGGTTAGACACTAGGTGGTGAAATGAGAGACTGCATTAGATGATGATGATAACGATATGTCTAATATCAAAGAAATTTTGCCCAAATCTAATACGAAGAAAATACGGAAAGAAACCCACAAAGTCAATTCACTAATATCAACAAAGAATCTGTGCGTAATAAGATTATCTGTACAATAATGATGTGATTCGGAGCCTTGTCGTATAGACGAGGGCTCCCGAACAGGGATTTAAAGGAAGAATTCTCTTTTACATTTGTTGAATGAATGGCAACTGTCACAGCGACGCCAGTCAATTTTGAAAGCTTATTGTGGATTTAACAACCATTTCTTAGTTACTTTGATGTGGTATTTTTGTGGTACCGTATTTTTTTTGTTAGAATCTTTAGCTTCGTCATTTTTTTGGGATACCTTCTAAATGGTTAAAGGTAGAAGGATGAAACTTTGTATGGATATGGGTTGTTACCATAATAACAAAGTGTGAAAATATAATCACTAAAAATATGCTTTTTATGTACCTCCATTTTAGGTAAAGTGGGAACGATTTTATTCCCACGTCTAGCTGATAGTGTAAGGTATTATTAGATAAGTCTTTTAAAAACATTCAATGGTAGCTTCGAAGATTTTTGATTTAATTATCCGTTTGGAGATATTTAATATTAAAGCACATTTTTTTCTAAAATAAGGGTGGGACACCCTTCTAAAATTAAAACAATGGAAAAATCTGAAAAATATTATATAGTTATTTATGTGATAAACTTTAAAGGAAAACTATAACTGCTTAGATAACTTTGTTGGTTCAAGAGTTATAGAGGCTTAACTTGTAAAATGTCCTTAGTTAGAAAACTTCGTACATTATAAGTTAAAATTTTATTTTCTAAATGATGTTACCTAATCTACAAATACCCCATGCATTGCAATTGAAGTATTTTTAAAGTAATTTTTCTTTGAATTATCTTCCTCATTCGTCCTGTATAAGAATGTTATGTCATTTTGAGGTCATGGGTTTAGTTCTGGTGTTGAGGAAAGTGTGGTTTCATCTGATCTCCTCTCATTCTTGATGCCATTACGTATTGAATTTTTTCAATCTAGTAGCATACAGAAGATAAAGTAATTAGAATACTTAGAATACTCTTTTATTTTATTTAAAACCGTTATTTTTTAAATCTGAATTTAATATATTAATGTGAATATCCTGACCCCACAATAAACAATTAGAAACTAGACATTAAAAATTAACGTGTTATGCTTTTGGCCATCTTTGGTAGTAGTACTGCCACTGATTTAGACCACAGTAAAAATTGAGCTCAAAAATAAAAAAATCTTGCTCAAATTCTTGCTAATTATAGTCAACAACTCGTATCTTATCAAATTGGTTGAATAAAACTGAGTATTATCCAACAAAACCTTAAGAATAAATTTACAATTAATTTAAATCGCTCGTAATCCCGCTCTCCGCTCCCGCTTGCGCTCATTTGCATGTACACAGCGGCGATCTCAACTCTACTGCGGTTTGTTAATCTTTTAATGAAATTAACCCGCACCCCACGATGTCACTAGCAAAATAGCGGATACATAGACTTAAGTTCGAATCTGGAAGAAATTTTTTGGATACTTAAAATCTTGCCAATAAGAATTTGTTATGGGAATTCTGCGTTTTTTCCTAAAAATTGAACTCAGATCCTTCCAATAGCTTGGCACCTACATTTTTTTGGAAAACGAATAGACACTATTTACGATATCACCTATAGTAAAAGTTTATGACGGACATATGGCGCGTTAAAAGAGGTGTTTTTACTTTAATAATATGCAATTATTCGCAATAAAAAATGGTCTGTTTAAAGCTTGAATACTGTCGAAACTAGACTCTTGGTTCCATGTAAGTAAAGAATAAAAGCCTTTTATAAAAGTTTACCAAAAACAAACTTCGCCTATTTCTCTGGTCGAAAAAATTTCAAACTTCCAGACTACGTCCACTACCCAAAACTACGTCCGAAAAGTCAATCAGTCGACCTCATCTATTTGACCGAACTCCGTATTCTCCTAGATTGCTTCGTTCCTGCATAATTACTTAGCTTTTGTTGCTTAATTATCGTAGGAAATGGTTTTTAGCACAATGAGATAAACAGTGTGTTGATTTACGTTCGCCGACTTACACAACTTACTTTATGTTCTTTATATATTTATGTAATCTTATTTATATCTATTCTTGAATTTTCTTTTCTGTTTTTTTTTTTTGTTTTTACAATTCTGCTGATAACTACCAGAACTACAACCATTCATTCCAGTCGCGTAGATTGTCTGGAAGAGATTGCAGCTAGCGATAAGACCGCCTATTGTGCCTATATTATCTTAGTCTTTTACTTCATTACTTTTCAATTATATTTATGTATAGTGTACAAAAAAGGATATAAATTAACTTCGAAATGTAAGGAAACGTTAAAATTATTACAAAAGATCCAGATCATGCCGTTTCATGCACCTATGCATACCTATGCATAGAATAAGGTTACTTATGACTTTAACACCAAAGTACTTTTCATGTCTATAATAGAGTTAAACTTGTTTATGTATTGCACTAGTGAAGTAATAATGATCATAAATTTTGTTGTTGTTTGAAGAACATAAAAAGTAACTGATAATTTTGTGCCTAATTAAGTTTAAATCGCTGAGAAAGAGTTGTGCAAAAGCACATATAACTTTATTCTGCGCATAGATCGACTTATAATATACGTCCCACATGTCTCAGTGATGTGATGGCCTCGAGGTTTGGGCGCGCGGTGGAGAATCTCGGCGGTCGCGGGTTCGAACCCCAGGCACACACCTCTGACTTTTCGAAGTTATGTGTGTATTCACATGATGAAACCTGCACAACTAAGAGTTCTTTGGAATTTCTTAGGTGTGTAGTCCGCCAACCCGCACTAGGCCAGCGTGGTGGACTATGGCCTAAACCCTCTCAATGGTAGAGGAGACCCGTGCTCAGCAGTGAGCGTATATGGGTTGATGAAGAAGATGTCTCCTCTACCATTGAGAGGGTTTAGGCCTTAGTCCACTAAGCTGGCCTAGTACGGGTTGGCGTGTTACACATACAAGAAATTTTAAAAACATTCAGGTGTGCTGGTTTCCTCACGATGTTTTCTATCACTGCTTATGTACGTGATTGTTCATGGTAAAAACATATGTATATAACTTAGAAGAGTAAGAGTTAAGTAACTGGAGTTTTAACTTACGATGTACTTTAACAGTGTAGGTCATCGTGAGAAAACTGGAAGACCTAAAAATTCTTAGCAACTCAGCTGTAGTATAACAGCAGGGAAAATATGTTATGAGGAATAAAAAATTCAACGAAAATATAATGATAAAAAGAAGATATGATATAAATTTACAATAAATCGTCACCTTGCACTAAAACTTATAATTGCCAAGCAGAAAGTCGTAAAGAAGTTTTATATTTTTTCACAAAGGGTCCAAATGAAAAAGTTGAGGGGCGATCCACGCGACCCGACTAATTAAGGGGAATTTGTAACAGAACCCTTCGGATAGCCACGTGGAGCCATTTATTCATCCGCCGGTCAAAGTACCATGCAATTTAGATATTTATATGACTCGTTTTGATGAGGGTGACGAATGGGAGCTGCTGAGATTTTTTTATTTGTATATTTGAGGGATATTAACGGGGGACAGTTGAAGTGATTTCTAATACTAACAAGCTTTATCGAATTGCAGGGTAGTCAGTAGATCGTGAATTAATGTGGATGATGAGGGATAATCTTTGTTTTTATTGGTTCTGTATACACAAGAGCATAATAAAAAACAGTCCTTCGTCTTTGTTTTTATCATTGGTCTTGTAATCTTAGTACAATAAATAAGCGACACTTACCCCATACAAAATATTTGTTATTCCCGACTATTCCGATGTTTTGTGGCTATATTTTATGTAATGCATAGGTTAGCTGATGGCTTCGAGGTTTAGGCGCGCGGTCGAGAATCTCGGCGGTCACGGGTTCGAAACCGAACGAAGTTACGTGTGTATTCAAATTGAATTATCACTTGCTTTAACGGTGAAGGAAAACATCGTGATAAAACCCGCACACCTAAAAAGTTCTTAGGAATTTCTTAGGTGTGTAGTCCGCCAACCCGCACTTGGCCAGCGTGGTGGACTAAGGCTTAAAACCACCTCAGGTATAAATGTGGCCCGTTCCGAGTAGTGGGATATAACACGGGCTGATGATAATGATGTTGATGATGACTTAAGAGAAGAAAAACGAGTCTTATTTTTCATGATCTCGCAACTAAGTGGATAAAAAAAGACATAACGAAGTAGTCTGAAAACAAAGATTTGTCAACATTGCTGCTCTTTTTGAAAAGAATCTCGTTTACCATCAGAATGTTGTCACTTTGCTGTCCAGAATAAAAAAAGCGGTGTTATAAAGACCGAAAAGTAACCTAACCTCGTTTGACCGCCTCGTATATCCACAAAAAGCGATGTACTGGCGTAATAAAACAATATTCTACACTGTAGTACATTTTTTTGAAAAATCGCATAATTGCTAACCCGACGCCCTCGAATACACCTATAACGCTGCAATGAACACAAAATGAACTCTACAACCCTATGCATAAGTTTTAAATTCGCATACCGCCAATAAAATTATTGTTCACGCAAGATAACAAAGGATGAATTTGCATAGAAATAAACAACAGAGATGCTGTCGCTTGTGATGTAAAGGCTTTTTGCGAAAGGTCTAGTAACTTTATTAGGGTATTCATACAGTATGTTTATTGAGTCATATTTGAGATGAAATAAATAAATACACCCAACAATGATTTATATAGTTCTAAGCCCGCACTAAGATACAAGTCTCGTGTCGTGGATATCGGAAAGAACGAGAAACTTTTGAGCCTCACAAACACCCAGACCCAACATTTATGGGTCATACAAACATTTGTCTCGGTGCGGGGATCGACCCAGGGCCTCCAGTTTTGCATGTTGGTGTCTAGCCACGGGGCTGACAAATGTGACGATGCTATCATGAATAAGTTTAGTGTTGAGTTCCAGAACTCAGGCATTTGATTTCGAAACTCTGATTGTCGCTGTTTTTTATGTTTTAAACTCTCATTTTCGTGAACATAAGATGTACAGCCCTTAATTGAAAAATTACAAGTGTTTAGCATTGCGACTTGCATAATTGTTTTGACTTTATAAGGAATTTATTAGATTCATCATCAGTCTATATATGGCTGGTACGGGCCTCGTCTACTGCTGAGAAGGTTTAAAACTTACTGTTGTTGGTTTGTTGGATTAATGAGAGATAATCTGATTTTTTTGCTAGTGATTGCCTACTTGGACCGCACCATCCGTCACTTAACTCATAGTAACAATTATTCAATGCTGTAAAAAAAATACTGACAAAAATCCAGACATTTTACAAAAAGCCCAACCGCCAAAAACTGCGGCGACACGGATCATTTCTGACAATTTATGGCGCACCGTTTGGAATAGGCTTTGTTTTGATCAAACTAACTAATGACCGTTGTTGCGTCCGGCGTGACCGCGGGTTTACCACTGCCGTCACGCGGGACCAAACGTCACGCGGGTTTAAACCCGGGTTTAAACCCGGGTTTAAACCCCTCTGCAACACGGATAAATATATAATGTAATTTATCACGTCACTAATTGCAGTACGGGTTGTTTGATTCCCCTTTGATTTACACGTGAGAAAATCCTTCTGTGGCTTTTGGAATTTAGTACGTTTGTAGGATTGAGATTGTAACCACTGCAAGCTTATTGTGTGGTCAAGTTATGAATTATATACATCTGTACCTCTGAATGGGTGGGCAGAGTTATATTTCTGCATTGCAGTTTTCATAAAAGTGTCATGTAACAGACCTCACGCTAAATTAGTATTTGGGTACACTTCCAGACACCGTTCAGTTGTTGAGAACCTCCAATTGAAAAAAAGAACTTAATAAATTCAACCCACCTGGGAATTTAGCAATAGAACTTAGATCGG
The DNA here is from genome assembly GCA_030295005.1 of Cephonodes hylas. Classification (NCBI taxonomy): domain Eukaryota; kingdom Metazoa; phylum Arthropoda; class Insecta; order Lepidoptera; family Sphingidae; genus Cephonodes; species Cephonodes hylas. Next base: position 3,655,217 of record AP025386.1, on the reverse strand, counting down.
CTGAAACATTACTGTGACGCAGGATTGTTGCATCTGGTTATAAAGTTCTAACAAAATTATGCAAATTGTCCAAATTGTATTCTTCAAATCATTTCTCGATTGTTACTTACAACTTGTTGCATATTAAAACATCTCAGGATTTGAATCTGTGGCCTCTAGCCAATCCTTTCCAACTGAGCCTTACCTTAATCCTATTAAAGTAAACTTTGCTACCCAGTTAAGCGAAATTTTAGGACTGAGTGCTTTGTTCAGTCAATTTAACATGCGTATTTGGGATTTATTCGAATAGAATATTCTAGTTGTTTGGGCTACGTAGGGATGTGGCTCGGTCGAGGTTGAAGATTTAAATTACCAAAGCCAGTAAAATTGCGGCAGCCTCTAAGAAGTTTGGTCTTTTTGCCTTTCTGGCTTTTAAAGCTATAAAATTCTAAAATAAAAGATTTAAATTGTCAAGAAGTTGATTTTTCTATTGTACAAACTGAAAACTTTAACGGAGGACTAAGGCCTAAACGGTCTCATTTGTATAGACACGTGGCCAGCAGTGGGAGTTCCATATGCTGATGATCGACTTATGAAAGTAGTTTTTACTACATAAACTGTATTATTGGTCCCTCATTAGAATGTACTGTGTAAATTATCATTTTTCACACAACATATTTAATCCGTTTACGATTTCTGTAAACAGCAATAATAGTATTTTTAACTCAAACAATTTAGAATTGATGTTCAATAATTCACTCCCATTCCTATTTACATAAACTGACGCCTGTATCCTTCGGAGGGTTAGGCAAAGAAATATTTCTGCATCCATATTTTTAAAGATATGTAAAAATATGTAAATATTTAATCGTTTTTCAGGCATATTTCCAAATTCCTTGCTATAATAATTTCTTAATCAAAAAACCACATACTTAAGCCAAAACACCACGAGGCATATTGTTCAGAAACGTCAGTCAAATGTTCGCAAAACAAAAGCCGATGTTTCGCGAACTAGCCTTCACTAACAATTAATTAACATGCAGGTAAGGTAAAGCACAGTGTTATTACAAAAGAATTATTTTCCGCCCGCGAAAGGCAGAACACAAAAGCTGTGTAAATTCATACATAGTTGAAAGTGTTTGTGTATTTCAAAGGTTCTTGAACAAAGGCCGTTTGTCTAGCTTGTGCGATTCAATTTTGTGTTTTTCTTATTTATTTTGCACTCCGACTGTGGAAAAAAAAGTGAAGTGACGTCAGAGAATGACTGCCAAGAAAGGATTAAGTTAATCACTCAAGTATAGAATGCGTTTGTTTCTTCTTTCGTTCACAGCGATAGTAATTCAAACCCCTGGTGGACTATGGCCTAATCCCTCTCAGTGGTAGAGACCCGTGCTCAGCAGTGGGCGTATATGGGTTGATGAAGAAGAAGAAGAAGAAACCATGTTCTTAGGAATTTCTTAGGTGTGTTAAACTATTATATATTTGTTGTGGAAGTGGTAGGCAGAAACAAAGTTCTATACTTACATGTCGTTAACGATATTTGGTGCACGCTTACAAACTACGTGCGGCTACTGAGAATATCTTACAGGATTATTACACTGCCTAGTCCGAAAATAAAATTCGGAACTTAAGAAAAATGCCCTTTCGAAAAACTTCAAATGAATTTTTACTAATATCAATTCCAAAATAAGTTTGTTTGTCACCCCCTCATTCCTAAACAGCTGAGTTAAATTCGATTAATTTTTGGCTCAATAGCTCAATTCTATTAAATCTATTAAGTCTCATATTAAAGTAAAATTTTCTCACAACCTTTGAATAACCTCTAACAAAAAACACATTTCCTTACAAAACCACGTTATCAGATTATCAATCGAATATACTCGCGTAGATATTATCACACAGCTCGGTGGCATCACAATCTCGACGATGCTCAATATGATAATGTCATCTGAATTCGTATCTGCATCCATTTACATAGATCTCTGTCATATCTACCTGATACAGGGTGTATTCAGACCGTGACCAAAAACTGAGGCAGGCAATACTAAAGGCGATTACAAACCCAGTGGCGTTGAAAAAAACGTCAGAAAATATTTAATTTTACGTTTTCCTAACAACCACGAGTGTTAACTCTATGTATCAGAGAATGGAAAAAAATATATATTTTTGTCGTTTTTTTTTAATGTCACAGGTATTTGCAAATCCGTGGTTATTGGCTGTCTTGGTTTTCGATCACGGTCTGAATACACCCTGTAGAGTGGTACTACGAACTGACGTACTGCTGCACGCCCAAATCGGCTATAACAGGATTTGGTCAATAATCACGTAATTATTAGAATTACCAGGATGTAAGTGAGTTTGTCAGTTTGCATCGCAACCTACACACCTAAAGATTTGTCACATCGAGTGATTCCAGATTTGATTTTTGGGATATTTTTATTCCAACTTTTTATATCTACCTTTTTGCGACGTTATCAAACTCATTCTTACTAGTAATGGACGAGAGCAATACAATTTTGCCCAAACCTCAAATGTATATAACCTTTCAATCACAGTATATTTAAACATCATTACCTACGTCAAACTTTATTTTTCAATGTATTTTTTTATTTATCTGTTATGCCAACAGTTTGCAAAATAACTCTTTACATAGTAATTGGGTACATATTAAAAAAAAAAGTAAAAGCAACAACTATTTAAAGTGGCGATACTTTTAATATATTTTCTCAGCCGAAGTCAAAGGCGATTATATGTATTCCTACATGTCTTAATTAACGCTACCTCAAGCGATAGATAAAATCGCTCCACCTCTTATCGTGTGTAATGATGCTTAATAGTTTCGTTGCGCCGTAATTTTATTGTGAAAGTCGAGCCACCTATACTTATGTTTATGAGTCTCTAATATCTATGACTTGGATTTTTATGTTGTCTTTGGTTTGTCAATTGAGAGTTGTTTTAGAATTGGTTGATTCGGGAAATGTAATCTTTATATCAATATTATTATAACCAAATAACAATTGTAATTCTTGTAAGATTAATTAATAAAAAAAAAACATTTCGTGTTGCTGAGGGAATTTCTTGCTGTTTTTTTCTCCCTTCTCCTCTAGTGATGACTGCCTTCTAAACTACGCAGTAAATTTTTCAATATGAATGAATTTATGTTGACATCTTACAGATTTAATAAATATTTTGTTCATGTCTGTTTCATTTCTTTGAATCGATAATTTTTATCATGGATCACTTATATCTAGAAGTTCGATTTAAATTACTCGATATTAAAATAGAAGTTGTTACAATAGAACGAGCAATATTAGGCGTCTAGAATCCATGTTAAAAATTACTGAATAGAGAAAGCCAGTAACAATAACCTCAATCAAGAATTCATCTCCAGATCGCAATGCAAAAAAAAACAATAAAATCCATAAAATTCGTTTTCAATCATCTCTGTAGAGTGCATCGTACTTATCGCCAGGTATCGTTCCATTACTCCATCGAAAAACATCGTCTGATTAATAACTCCTTAATTCCCATCAATATAAAACGTCCAATCAGTCTTTTCATTATTCGACACATCAAAAGAGCACTCGCAACGCATTAACAATAATGGATTTCTGTATAAATGAAAATATACAAAACGTTTACTGAAAAGACAAATTTGAGCCGGCGACAATAGCCCTTCGCGGGTCCGATGGAAAAAAACATCGTCAGCTGAAAGCTTTATTCCATTATTCGGACAATTTGTATTAAGTAGGTTTTTATTGCTTTCTTTGGATTTTTTATAAATATTTTATAAAGCATTATCAATTATCAAACGGCAGTACGTCTAGCTACAAGACAATTCCTACAGTCGAGATTAGGACTTAGTCTACTACCCTGGTCTATTGCAGGATAGCGGAAGACACGCTTAAGAAATACCCAAGAACTTTTAGATTGCATGTTTCATAACGATGTTTTCCTTCACTATTTAACCAAGGGATAATTCATCGTGAAATTAACTTCGAAAAGTCTGTCTGTGCCTGGGGCTTAAACACACGACCACTGAAATTCTCGACGCCATCACTGTTTCAAGTTTGTAGAAATACATATTTCACACTGGATTTACTGAGTAAATTCCTCTTTTTAATCCCAAGATTAATGTATGTATTAAACCTACGTCGGCGTGTTTAAAGCCTACTCATGAACTGATGTAAGCTGCGAAGCGTCTCCCTGTTGGCTGTCATTCCGACCACGACGCCTGTAATTTGGCGAACGGAAATGTTATCAAACTACGCTTCCTGCGGTGCCTGTTCCAATTGGGCTGCCGGGAGAATATTTTTTGATATTTCATCTTGATGGAAGGATGGAAATGTGTTCGGAATACGGCAAATAGAGCCCCTTTTTAAGTGGAATTCGTGCTGGTGAAATGTAGGTGCAAAAACACATTCTTGTTTGAAATTAATATTCTTTATAATCACATTGTGATTACATCTTTTCCTTTCTTCTTTCCTTCTTTTGGGGATTATCGACGCGATGAAAATATAAATTCTAAAACGAAATGGTACGATTTAGATTTTTCCCAAACAATTTTTGAGTATAATTTCATGAGACTGAATAGTTTTACGTGATTTCTGTTCTACATAAAATTAGTATTTTAGTATATTGTAGTTAATTGTTGTATCTAAATTCACACGCTTTAAATTCGTACTAAGTCACCCTGGTAGACTAATGTCTAATCCCCTTCCTACTGTAGAGGATGCCCATACTCTGCAATGAGACTAATATAGTCTCTCTTAGAATGGAAGCATCCAAGTAAATTCCCGTAAAACAAATCCCCAGTCCCTCATTCTGAACGGGTCACGATCTTGCTGATCTGCATTCATCGCGCGAAGGACGCTGACTCGGCAAAAATGCGTCAACCCGTGCGGCTGTACCGCGCACCTCAGTACGGCGACCCTCGGCTCCAAGAGGTGACGTCATATGGAAAATAACCAGAATGTTCGCTGTAATTGAGGGTGCAAGTCTTGTATGGGAGGGCTTGGATGTTTATGTTCGATTTTTTCATTTTTTGATACTAAGATTTGAGATGTGTTGCATTCTTGAAACGATGTGTGAGACGGACTGCTTATATTAGTTCATAATCATCCGAAGGTCGCGGGTTCGAACCCCAGGCACACACCTCTGACTTTTCGAAGTCATGTGTGTATTCACATTGAATTATCACTTGCTTTAACGATGAAGGAAAACATCGTGATGAAACCTGCACACCTAAAAGTTCTTAGGAATTTCTTAGGTGTGTAGTCCGCCAACCCGCACTAGGCCAGCGTGGCGGACTATGGCCTAAACCCTCTCAATAGTAGAGGAGACCCGTGCTCAGCAGTGGGCGCATATGGGTTGATAAAGAAGAAGAAGAAGAAGAATCATCCGAAGTTAAGCTGGTAGATAAAGTCATAGGTACTAAGTCCGCCTTTATATTTTGTTAATTTATATTTTGAAAATTGAAAACGTCAATAGACGTGACTCCTTGTATTATATGTGTGTTAACAAGGGGTGAAAGGCGAAAGTAGAACAACGACTCTGCTACCTCTTGTGATTACATGGGTCAATGTATGTATTATTTTTACTTCTTTTATTATGACATAATAAATGACAAGATCGGTAATAATAATACCGGCTAAACCATTTTTAAATACAAGATACTTAGACAGAAATGTATCATTTACGATCTCAAACAAAATAACGTAAAAAACGTTCATAAGAAACAGAAACCTCAATTTACATCGCAAAATCCATTTCGGCATTTCAAACGGTTCAGCATACAAACATATTCATTGAAAGACTACTACCGCCATCTATCGACTGTCATAGCCAACATTTACAATAGACTATAGAGATAGTTAATATATCTAGTTTGACATAATTTGACTGATGCTTCCTTATGTGTTGACCGATAGCGGCGTACAATTACACGGCTCGATGGATAACTAATTACTGTGCACAACAGTCAATGGAACATGTAATATAATTATAGACATGGCTACGTCCCATCGAAAAGATCATATTATGGTGACGAAGGGGTCATCATCATCTTTATTAGCCAATTCTGGTCCACTGCTGGACACAGGCCTCCCCCAATGACTTCCACCGGGAAACCAAAGGGTTAGATAGAGGTATTATCTACTATTCGATATCTGTCTTTTAAACATAAATAAATAAAAGTTACACAGTCAATCGCAGTTTTTATACATATCAAGTTTCCAGAGCTGCTTTTGAGAATTTTCTAAAGAAAAAACTAAACGCTTTGAACGCCTGCGAATCGAACTAAGACCGAATTAGAGAATTGTAATTGGCAACTCAAAGAATGTGATCAACACCATTATCAGCAACCTAAAGACATAGACATAGAACTTTTCCTAAAAGACTTCCAAAGTGTTCTATCAGAAGCGGTCTGTAAAGCAGATTCAGCAGTGGACGTCTTTTGGCTGATAATAATGATGATGATAAATTAAGGATGGGTGCGAATGTAGCATACGCACCAAAATTTATCAAACATTTCAGTTCTTCAAGCTTGTAACATATCAACAATCATACATCGTAACATACGTTCGATTTAGACATCCACCCTGTCAAACGAAAACCAATCGAACCCCAACAAAAATAGGGCACCAAATCCAACATTCGAAGTCGGCCGAAATTCCTTGTTTCGGATTGACACCGCGAACAATCGCCCTACGTTGCTTTAATCTGGCCAATAAATTTCTTTTATCTCACGCCTCGAGCTCCTTGGAGGAAAGGGAATTTCTTTTTTACCTCGTGTTGCGATTAACTCGGTGCGTCTGGCGATGTAATGAAAAACTGCTAGTGGGACACGGTTGTTGCGAATATTTAGATGGAACTCCGCTTAAGACGTTCAATTGTTTGTGATAATTCTAGTAAAAAAGGAAGTCTGGAGTTTTAGGGGTTAACGTATGTGGTGAGAACGAATTAATGGATGAATGGATCGATACTCAATATTGTAGTGACATTTTTGTGGAAAATTGTGGAGAGTCAAATTAAATGACAGTAACAACACATTGGTATAATGAAGTATTTTTTTGTTGTTGTGACTTACATTTCTCTAGAACTAATACTTCTGATTTACTGAGATAAAATTATTCACTTAGATACAAGTCTTGTGTAGTGGGTATTAGAATATATACACTAGTGTTTTTCAGTTTCACAAACACGCAGACGCGAAACGAATATTTGTATGTCCCTTTTTTCTCGGTGCGGGGTTCGAACCCGCGCTCTCTGCTTTCACAAGCTAGCTGACTGCGCCACGGGGCCGCCCCTCAATAATACTAAAATATGTTATTTTACCTAAAAAAAGGAAACACTATAGTTTCGGTAAAACGGGGTCGTGTTTTTTGGATTAAGCGATTCGGGCGAGCGCCGATTAATATTCCTTTGAGAATAAACATTTTTTTCTCATTACCTGTCTTGTTATTGGGCCTAATTACGTGAGAATATATATAGAGAATATATATAAAAAGGTGAGATCTTGTTCTTCGAGCTAACTAGGACAAGTTAGGTGGGAATAATTACACTAATCTCAGGCTAATGTCTGTTATTACAGGTTGGTAAGATTATAAGAGCAAGTATATAATTGATCGATGGAGGAAGTATAAAATATTAATATTTCTTTTTGAAGTTAATCTCAAGTAAATATTTTCAGGGACCATAGGATTTAGCGCCTATCATTCTACATAAACACAAATCATAAAATTCACATATTTCATATTTTTGTTTTTCTTACTATGTTCACATCTTAGTTTATGACAAATAACTTTTTGATTCAATAACTTGAAAGTGTAATAAGAATATAGGTATAAAGTAAAACACTATATTAAAATTACAACTCACGTAATATTTTTGTGCATAAAATAAGAAATAAAATGTAAATCGTTCAGAAAAAAAAGCAATTTTAAATATTTTAATGTTTTTATATAAACAAAATGGGTGCTACGAGTACGCGACCTCGGCCCCCGAGCTGCTGCAGTCACTACCAACCTTCCCTTCCGTGACTGCAGTATCCACTCCTACAGGCCACATTTTCCTCTCCCATAACTTCCTCTCTCTCTCACTATTTCCTTCACCCCCGCTTGATGACGGGCAGCAGCGTCATCAATGCGATTCCCCTACTGCGCTCGCCAACCCGCCTGCCAAGCGTGGCGAGTATCGGCAATATCCCCCTCATGATCGAGACTAGGACCAGGCCCCCAGTCCCCGGCAGCCCCACTATTCCTGGCTACGGTAGCGGCCATGGTAACGGTGGGGCGGGGGGTGCTAAGAATCCCCGGGTTGGCCCCGGCTACCACCCCCGACGACGACTGGCCCTGGTAACACACAACGTACGCACTTTGAGGACGGACGAGAAGATTGTCGAACTGGAAGAAGAATTGAGCGGGTTACACTGGGACATTCTGGGGTTGTCGGAAGTCCGCAGGATTGGGGAGGACACGATAACCCTGAAGTCCGGTAACCTGCTCTTCTACCGGGGGGACGACCAACAGTCCAGAGGAGGTGTCGGATTTCTCGTCCACAGGTCTCTCATTAACAACATCGTATCCATCGAAAGTGTGTCGAGCAGGGTAGTGTACCTTATACTCAGAATATCCAAAAGGTATTCGTTGAAGGTCATACAGGTATACGCGCCGACCTCGACACACCCAGATGAAGAAGTAGAGGAGATGTATGAGGACATAAGTCGGGCCATACATACTTCCAAAACCTACTTCAATGTTGTTATGGGAGACTTTAACGCAAAGTTGGGCATGAGGAGCGATGCGGAGTTGAAAGTGGGGCAATTTGGACATGGGCAACGGAACCCCAGGGGTCAGAGGCTGGCCGAATTTCTGGAGAAAGAGGGACTCTTTGCGATGAACTCTTTCTTCCAGAAGCCGCCTCACAGGAAATGGACCTGGCTGAGCCCTGATGGTTCCACGAGAAATGAGATAGATTTCATCTTGACGACGAAACGACGGATATTCAGTGATGTCTCTGTGATCAACAGGGTGAAAACCGGTAGCGATCACCGAATGGTTAGAGGCTCATTGAATATCAACGTCCAATTAGAAAGGCGTCGCTTGATGAAGTCTACGCTCCGACCTACTCGCGCTCATATTCAAAACCCCGAAGGCTTTCAACTCGAGCTGAAAAATCGCTTCGAGTGCCTGGAAGAAAACCTTGCCGTGGACGAGTTAAACAGCGGTTTGGTAGAAGCTGTCCATGCGGTGGGATCTAAGCATTTTAGACCTCGCCGCAGAGATAGACCTCAAAAACTCTCGGTCCACACTCTTGACCTCATGGCCGAACGTCGATCTATGGCGCTGCAGTCTTCCGAGGACGCCGAAGCATATCGTCAGCTCAATAGACGGATCTGGAAGTCCTTGCGACACGATGTCCGTGCTCACAACACTGTGAGCATTAAAGAGATAATAGAGCGGAACGGAGGCTCCAAAGTGTTTGCAAGAGACTTGTCTATTGGGCAAAGACAGTTGTCTAGGCTGAAGACGGAGGGCGGCCGCGTAGTGTCGACGAAGGCAGAGGTTTTAAGGGAGATCGAGAGGTTCTACGGGCAGCTTTACACCTCGGTTGCCAAGCCCGCTGTTCGCTCGGCCGAAGACCCGAGAGCCGAGTTGATCCGCCACTTCAGTGATGATATCCCGGACATCAGCCTGTGTGAGATTGAGATGGCCCTGAAACAACTTAAGAACAACAAGGCGCCGGGTGAGGACGGAATCACTTCAGAGCTTCTGAAAGCGGGCGGAACGCCGGTACTTAAAGTCCTTCAGAGGCTCTTCAATTCCGTTCTCCTCGAGGGCTCAACGCCAGAGGCATGGAGCAGGAGCGTGGTGGTACTGTTCTTCAAAAAAGGTGACAACACCTTGCTGAAGAATTACAGGCCCATCTCGCTCCTGAGCCATGTCTATAAGTTGTTTTCGAGGGTCATCACAAATCGTCTCGAACGCAGGTTTGATGACTTCCAGCCGCCCGAACAAGCTGGTTTCCGAAAAGGCTTTAGCACCATAGACCACATCCATACGCTTCGGCAAGTTATCCAGAAAACCGAGGAATACAACTTGCCGCTTTGTTTAGCGTTTGTGGACTATGAGAAAGCCTTTGATTCGATCGAGACGTGGGCGGTGCTAGAGTCTCTCCAGCGGTGCCACATTGACTGTCGGTACATCGAGGTGTTGAAAAGTATATACAACAACGCCACCATGTCGATCCGAGTACAAGATCAGAGCACGAAGGCTATTCCACTACAGAGAGGCGTGAGACAGGGAGATGTTATATCTCCGAAACTGTTCACTGCCGCGCTGGAAAACGCCTTCAAGCTCTTGGAGTGGAAAGGATTCGGCATCAACATCAACGGCGAGTATATCACACACCTTCGGTTTGCCGACGATATTGTAGTCATGGCAGAATCGCTGGAGGACCTTAGCACTATGCTCGAAGACCTCAATCGAGTCTCCCAACAGGTGGGTCTTAAAATGAACATGGACAAGACGAAAATCATGTCGAATGTCCATGTTGTGCCCACCCCAATCGCAGTTGGGGGCTCGACTCTCGAAGTTGTAGACGAATATGTCTATTTGGGACAAGTGGTCCGGTTAGGCAGGTCCAACTTCGAGAGAGAGGTCAATCGTCGAATCCAACTCGGTTGGGCAGCGTTCGGAAAGTTAGGAGACGTCTTCTCGTCCAATATACCTCAGTGCCTGAAGACGAAAGTCTTCAATAGTTGTGTGTTACCAGTGATGACATATGGCACTGAGACGTGGCCTCTCACTAAAGGCGTCATGGGTCGGCTCAGGGTCACTCAACGAGCTATGGAGAGGGCTATGCTCGGGGTTTCCCTACGTGATCGAATCAGAAATGAGGAGATCCGTAGGAGAACTAAAGTAACCGACATAGCCCAACGGATTAGCTCGTTGAAGTGGCAATGGGCCGGCCACATGGCGCGGAGAACTGATGGCCGATGGGGGCAAAAAGTTCTCCAGTGGAGGCCACGAACGGGAAAGCGCAGCGTGGGACGTCCCCCAACAAGGTGGTCCGATGACCTTTTCAAGGTCGCGGGACGTCGCTGGCTGCAGGAGGCTTCCGACCGTTCCCGGTGGAAGTCATTGGGGGAGGCCTATGTCCAGCAGTGGACAACAATTGGCTGCTAATGATGATGATGATGATGATATAAACAAAAAATATATGCTAGTAGAAAAACATTTTCCTTAAAGAAATATGATGTCGTCTGATTCTTACTGGATAAAAACTCTGCCCCGCAAAAACTTATGTTACTAAACACCCTATTTGAGATAAAAAGTGCCTATAAACCACACATGATAAAAAGGGATTAGTAAATCGTTCCCTAGGGCTATATTTCCCGTCAAAATCACTTAAATTAGAACCTCGGCCACTATTTCACGTCTTATCATAAGACCTGTGTGAAGTTCTGTCGTAAAGGCCGTTTTTTAAGAAAGCTCGCTGCAGAGAAATAGAGACTCTACCTGGTAGAGTCATGGTTGGATTTCGATTGATGTATATTTGAATATGTCGCCCCAAGTTTCCGTCCTCTGCCTGCTAACACGTACAGAGAATTGATTTATAGGTAAACGTACTGTAGGGTTTCAGTAGTTCATAATAATTGTATTTTCGTCGGAGATATGAAAGTTTTGTTTTGAGAGAGTTGTAATCGTGTTCCATTGTCGTTTCTGAGGGTTTTTACTTCTTTAGAGAAATTGAATTGTGGAGATTCTTATAATAAATGTATTGATTATTGTGAGAGAAAGAGAAATTGATAGTATAAACTTTAGGTAGAAAAGTTAGAAAGCAGTGGAGTTTATTTTTTCAATTAATTAAGGATAACATTTTATTAAAGAAAAAACATTTGAATAAAACAAAACTATACATTTAGTAGACACACTCTATAAGTCTTAATTCCAAACCAGTCACTTACCATTACACCTAAACTATTTAATTTCTTGTGAGTTTATTAAAAATATTTTGATACTTGACAGATATACTAAGGCTGGTTTGTGAGGTAGTGAATGCAAAGAACAAATTAGAGTTTTTATCAGAAAACCTTACAAATACGTGGGCTGGTGGATATATAACCTAGTTTGTAATCATTGTCCGGACGAAGCAAATATTCTACCAAAAACTAATTGAGCGATTGATCTATTTAAAATTGAAGAACCCGAAAATCAAAATACCAGTTTCCGTTAAAACCCATCGCACAATAAAAATTGCTTTTAAAACAACAGAAATCCAATTTGAATGTAAATTATTTTCGTATGCATAAAAATCGACAATTGTTGGACTGAGAATACTCAAATTTTTGTCCTGTATTTTTGTTTGAACCTATTGTTTTATTGGGATTGTTCTAAATATTTTATATTCTATACCAATTGGTTGTGTTAGAATATCCATGCATGTATAAATGAAATGATAAAATATCTTAATTATAAATATAGGTATAGTCATAAATAAATAGTACCTAAGTGGTATAAGAAAGTGATTAAGCTGGTGCAAATAGATTTTCTTCATTTCATGTTTTGTTCTGTCTTTCTCCGGTATATCGCAAGGATATTAACACTCACAATTTCTACCAAGTTAAGTCTTCATTATAATAATATAAACCCACTAGCGACCCGCCCCGGCTTCGCACCAACCGAAGACAACCGAAAAAATTCTTAAGAATTTTTAGGTAACAGGTTTTCCCTCTTTTTTTCCTCACCGCTAAAGTACATAACATTTCACTGTGAATATATAACTTCAAAAAGTCACAAACCTGAGTTTCAAACCAGCGTCTGCCAAGATTCTTGTCTCAACCGCGCATAAACCTCAAAGCCATCACTGCCTAGTTAAGTGTTCCCCATCAAAAATCGTCAAGAGAATCTAATCTTTGGGAATGTTGCCACCTGTAGAGCGCAAGGGAGACCGGGATATGTCCGGGATCCACCTGGATTACGGGACACAGAGCCCAATCCGGACACGCATTCATCCCGGTAAAGTTTCGCTGGCGCGGATTTATGAATCTTTTTTTATATCTGTTATGAGATCGCGGCACAGATTCTTTTCAACCGTAGTGGGGGATTAAGAGTATTCCCATGCATATGCACGCCTGTATGCAAGGGAATTTTTTGCATCTACGATTTGCCAGATGTGATTTAAGGTTGAATATAAAATGGAGATGCTATTTGAGCTTTCGAAACTAATTGATAAAAATTTAATTGTGTTTCTATCACCATATCCTGATACCTAATTGATGGTGTCTATTTAAGATCTACTGAATAATTTTGTATATCTCAAAGGACATAAATCACGAATCGAAAACCAAATTCTAGTTTCTAATAAATGAATTTCAAAGTGCTATTCATTCATAATTACCAGGAAATCGTCAAATAAACCGAAGCTATCAATGACATTGAAGCGATTTCACAAAATCCGAATCAACAATCCAAACAGTCTCCAATGGAATTTGTAAATGCGACAAACATCAAAATTGTCATATAGCAAAGGAGACGCGACCATTTCCAATTTCCATAATAGCTCCTTCCACTTCATTAGGCCGCGGTGTAAGACGGTGACTGACAGCGGCACCTTAATTAATACTGATTGTTCAGATTGACTATGCTAGATTATAAGTTAGTTCTCGGTTTACCTCACTGTCATCATCATCATTATTATCACCATTATCAGCCCCTATACGTCCTTCTACTGGATACGGGTCCCCTTTACAATTGAGAGGCTTTAGGCCTTAGTCCAACACGCCTAGTGCGATTTAGCGGGCTACCTGTGAAACTCTTAATTATTTTTAGGCGTGCAGGTTTCCTCACAATGTTTTCCTTCACAGCTAAAGTAGGTTATAATATTTTTTAACTACACACATTATTTCAAAAAGTCAGAAGCATGCCTGGTGTTTGAACCAGCGACCGCCGAGATTCTCGATCGCGTTAAACCTCGAGGACATCACTCTAATTAGGATTACTTTTTCATAAGTATACATGATGATCATTACCAAAAATAGCCTTTATTTTGTCCACTGTTCATCCACATAGGCCTCTCCTATGACAAGCCACTGGGCCTCATCTTCGGCTCTCATCCAAACTCATAAGTAAGTATAAGTATATCTTCTTCTTCTTCATCATCAACCCATATACGTCCCACTTCTGGGCACGGGTCTCCTCTACCTTTGAGAGGGTTTTTAGGCCATAGTCCACCACGCTGGCCTAGTGCGGGTTGGCGGACACACACCTAAGAAATTCCTAAGAACTTTTAGGTGTGCAGGTTTTATCACGATGTTTTCTTTCACCGTTAAAGCAAGTGATAATTCAATCAGAATACACACATAACTTCGAAAAGTCAGAGGTGTGTGCCTGGGGTTTGAACCCGCGACCGCCGAGATTCTCGACCGCGTGTCTAAACCTCGAGGCCATCACTGCTTTTTGTAAGTATATACAGCTCATTAATTCTTATTCTGTTACTACAAACATTCCTAATTGCTAGTCCATCTTTCGTAACTTACCCCATACTATTACTCTTATTTGTGAGAGTGGGGCACCCCGTAAGATAACATCAAAGGATTTTTCCCTACACATTTGTTACTGACGGATGTTTTGTGTACATTCCGTATGTTGAAGACGGTATCATAGTCAATCCACGTGTATGGTATTATATTAAGTCAAATTGTTGGAAACAGTTTTGAAATCATTTGGTTTTGTTTTTTATGTAGAGTTATAATATAATGTGTCAAAAGATTGTGATCGGAAACTTAGGTGGTCAATGGCAACGGTAATCGTAAAAAAAATCACTCAAAACGATCGATCGATTAAATCAAAATCAACGATTCGATCAAAACTAAAAAAAAATAGCTTAATTAATGAGGTAAAATTAAACAAAAATTCACTGTTTCGTTAAACGTCCATTATTTCATAGTCAAGAGCATTATGATGATATCAATCGTTTGTTATGAAATACCTTAAACAGCACATTTATATTCTCCTAAAATTACCAAATTCAACCATTCATGAATTCAAATTCAATTTTTGACAGCCCCTTAACGCAGTTGGCTAGATACCAGATGCGAACCAAGACGCTGCTTGTTCGGACCCCGCACCGAGATAAATAAGACTGAAAAGTCTCTGATAACTAGTAGTTTAGATATTAGTCGTTTCTGATACCCACGACACAAGACTCGTATCTGTATTGATAGACCGCGAAACAATATTCCCGAGAAGTCTTCCTATGTTTATTTGCTTGGGGATTAAATTGACGCTTCACCGTATGGGTTAAGACTTAAGTTATTCATCTCCGTGCTTAGTTGATGAATTTATAAAAGTGGGTATAGTTGTATATTTTTGTTAATAATATTTTTTTTATGAAAATATGAATTTTTTATTATAATTAAATCGCTTGGTTTGTTGAAACAAAACCTTAATAATATTTCACTCGAAATGTAAGCATATCTTTGATTTTTAAGTTATGTGTGTATTAACAATTAATTTTGTGCACTTCAACGGTGAAGAAAATCACGGTGAGATAATTTGAACTCACAAAAGTATACTAGCTGTTAATTAGATTATATTTCCAACCCAGACGAAGCTTAGGCCATGATTTAGACTAAGGCTTAACCAGAAGACCCTGAGAAATTCGATAACAAGCTTCGCTTAAATAAAAATACACAAATATGTCCCCAAGCAGATATTTATTTTATTCTCAAACACACAATTGTATGATTGCGTTTCGTACGATTTTCCCTCGTATTTGACAGAATAAAATGGCAACTTATTCTTTTGTCTATCTTTAGTATTTCGTCCTCGAATTTCTTGAACGATAAATCAGTTTAGCCGACGTCTGCGTTCCGACTGAGTGTGCAAAATCAAATACGTGCAGAAGGTTCAATTAGAAATGGTTTATCAAAATGTAGGGGTGTTTAGAATTCGTCACCTTAAGCTTCTGTAGTTAAATAAAATATAGTCGACGGTAAATTGAAAACTTTTGAAAAAATATGTAGGTACATAAAGTAATGACACTTCTTTGGAGAAATAAATGCATTTGTACAGCCAGATTCGGTAGCCATATTTTAAGTATAGTCTATTTCGTCAAATTTACACCAGTTATGCTTGTACTTATAAGAATATATCGCAAACTTTTAAGTGAAGGAAAACATCATCAGGAAACCTGCACACCTAAAAGTTCTTAGTTAACGAATTATTTAGTTGCGTAGTCCACCAACCAGTAGCGTGGTATACTAATACCTTACCCCTTTCAGTGATAGAGGAAACCCGTGTCCAGCATTGCAACATATACCAATACCAATCGTCTTCACTATTCCGATACCAGATTTTAATCACCCAAACCAAACAGTCGTCAGTATTTCTCAATACATTCAACCATTCTGTACCCACTATCTTGTGCAGTCGCAGCGACAGAATTTGTTACCGGCAGCCATTTCGGTCGTGATTTCTCGCCAATCAGGCTCATTAGAGTATACCTATCGGTGTCTAGTTGTTTAGCGAGCCATTCCAGTTGTTGACTACTGGTTTATATGCTGAGTTTTGTAATTAGTGCACTGATATCAAAGCTACGCCAGATTTTATTTATATTTTAAATGTTTAGTTTGGATAGTATACATTTTAGCTGGAATGCGTTTTGGTTCATGTTATTTGTGGGTGTTTGAGTAATAAATGCAAATATATCCAACAGTCTTATACAGAGTTCTGACTCCACGCTAGGATGCAAGTCCTGTGTCGTTGGTTTTAGAAACTACGAGAGACTTTTCGGTCTCGCAAACACGCAGACCTTAAACAAATATTTGTGGATGATACAAACAGTTATCTTTGTGCGTAGTTATTGGCGTTCTATGGTCTCTGCCTACTCCAACGCGAGACAGACATGAGTTTATTAAAGTCAGAACCATTAAAAATATAGCTGCCAACTATTCTTTTGTTACATGCTACGCCAAAGTAACGATTTTGTGAAAATTTTAGTTCAAACCAAGGTAGTAGATACCATGATTTTAATATCGACTTATTTCTTGTAAAACATAGACAAGAGAACTAAATACACTTCTTGGCTATTGTCGTCCCAAAAATTAAATAATTGTAAAGAATTATTATCTTCTACTTTAGTTCGCAAGTCCTTTATTTCCCCGGTCGAAGCTAGCCCAAAATTTTGTAACCACCAAGATGATTTACAATTACAGTCCCACGTCCTTAGACAAAGGGTCTCAACATAATTCATACGTTTCGCTGTATCATCCAAAGTTGGCCGCATCTCAAAAAGCTTCGTTCCCTATAGGGGAATATCATCTTGAAACATAAAGGTTCTGAGCGCCCTTAGGGACTCGGCCTAGCATGTCGCAAAGGCAGGAGACACATTAGTTTTGGGCCCGTGCCCTTTTTAAGGGCTGTTTGTGAAGTTCAACTATCCTCTTTTGACGCGGACGAAGTTGCAAATTTAATTTTTGAGATGTCTCTCCTTGGCGTCTCTGAGGATGTTCTGACATCGGAATTGAAAATGTTACAGGTGAATTTTTGGACTGTGTGGAAAACAATCTATATATTATTTGTATATGCTTCATTGGTAATGTTTCCAGGTCATACTAAAATAATTTATTGTCGTTTCAAGGGTACTTTTACAGAGCGGTCAATTAAAACTTCATCATCATCATCAGCCCCTCCCAGTCCCATTGTTGGGCTCGGATCTCCTCTACCATTAAGAGGATATAAAATAAATTAAAGGTGCCCACCTAAAAGTTCATAGGGACTCCCTAGGTTTTTAGTCCGCCTAGTAAACCAGGCCAACGTGGTGGACTAAGGCCAGAACCCTCCCAATAAAAAGTTTGTTACGACAAATCTCAAGAACACTACCCAAACTAATAAAATCAAACACACTTAAGCAGCAAAACAAAATATTTGTAATAAAGATTAATTAAAGTTTAATTTTTAGCAACAAGCGCCTTTTAAAAAGTTCATATAATTTGTCTTACCAATAAAAGTGCTATAAAACCGGTCCGCCCATTTCGTATTTCTTCATTACACGCGTTCAAAATTGTGTTTGTTACAAATATTACGGGATGGAATATCAACCATTTTGTTTCATAAAATTATGTACCTTTCTAAGTTTCAGCGTAAGATGTTTTTATACAAAATATGTGTGGTGTGTGTGGTGCATGCTGTGAGAGACCAGAGATTTGTTCAATGAGCGACTTTAATTTATTTCGTTTATAGAGTTAGCAGATTCGCAGATTTTTTCTTTTTTTTTTGTTTATTTCGAAAGATTGTTTTAACTTTTAGATGTCTTTGTTATTCAGATGTGTCTTCCAAACGGCTTGATATATGGAAAAATGTTTATTTGATACATGAGGGCCTTCCATCATTCCATATTATGTTTATTGTTTTTTTTATTTCTTTTCCAAAAAACATAATATACAAATAAATAAATTTATCAAATTAATATTTTTACTATGAAAATCAACTTAAAACTGACTTGAATTATACCTAATTTTCGGTAAAACTACTTTCTCGGTAATTTTTGTAAAACAAAAAGGTCGTGAAAGCCTCTATGTTTAGTCGATCGATCGAGAATCTCGGCGGTCTCAGTTAAAATCCTACCACTAACTTTAACTGTGCATGAAACGTCGGAAGACAATCTGTAGGTATAACTCAAAGTTCTTAGGAATTTCCTCCCCCCTTCACTAGGTCAGCCTGGTTGACATATTCCTCAACCCGTCGCCTGTAAAAGTGGCAATGTGACGTATAAAGGCTGATGATTTTAAATAAAAATTAATCATAATAATTATTTATTACTGCAAAACAAATGAAAGAGTATTAAAATATGTCCCCAGTGCTATATTTCTCGCGCGTCGCTCGTGCCTTGCGCCGTCGCGACGCTCTCCCGGGGCGCCCGTTTGTCACTGTCGCCGTATCTCCCCGTTATGATTTGAACAATTCCCGAATAGAGAGTTATCCTTGTGAGAATCTGCGCCACACTCGCTGCCGTACAGTTTGTTTGTTCGTGTTTTGTACGAGATTTTCCGCTTAAAGCGATTTATGGACAAATTTGAAGGTGAACTTTTTGGGTTAAATTTTGTTAATATTGATCTGTATTATGTAAGGTTGTGTTATATGTATTAAGCAACTAGACATATAAATAAGAATATCCGGACACTGCAATAAACAAATATATACAAGACAATACTTTGTGTAAGTATTCGACACTACAAGACACTTCTCAGTATCACACACACCCCGACCCAAAACAAATACTAATTGTGGATCGCTCAAGCATTTGTCTCGGTGCGGGGATCGAACCCGCTTTTCGTTTAATGTGATGTCAAGGCTGATAATATCAATAAAAACTGGCAACTGGTAAAATTGAAGCGAAAAGAAAAATAATTTGAAAATAAAACACCAGCACCCGTTAAATCAAGCGAAAAGGAATCGAGAATAGTCCCCCATCTATTACTTAAATTATTCGATTACTATCGATGTCGAGCACTCATAGTATCGCTCCAAGGGTCCAACCGCACTCAGTTTTATCGCCGAATAGATTTTCCGTACGATTTCAGCAAACAAACGCCACGCGATTTATCGGCTAATGCGGCGGCGACGGCAATTTATCGCTCATTTACTCCATTCCAAATGTATATTGTGATTTAGTTCAATTGTGAGAAAAGGGACCGTGGTAGTCATACATTGATGCCATTTTTCCGTTGTAAGGGTGCTATTATCGATGTTATTTGGTTTGATAAAATTGAATTTAAAAATGGAAGCTGTTGGTATTTTTGAAATTGGAATCTATTTTTTTAATTTAGTGTAGGTTAGGCGAACGATGTGATAACATAATGCCTACATGTGATCATGAAAAATGCTTTTTTAATTATTATTTAAAAAAAAACACAGAATGTACAAAGTAAAAATAATCATCATCATCAGTCCACATACGTCCCACTGCTGGCCACGGGCCTCTTCTACTACAGAGATGACCTTATAGTCCACCAAGGTCGGCATTTATGAAACCCCCATACAATTTGAGGTCATAATTATACTAAGCTAGTTCATGCCACATAAGTAAACATTGCTTTGCCAGTAAATTATAAATTTCTTGTCACTCGACACAATTTTGCCGACCGGCTAAAATATTCCTACTAAAGCCATATTCTAGTTCTGAGCAAACAATTCATTCCATTTTAAACACAGGTTGATGAATTAAATCGCAAATTAACTGAGTGAATTTATTTAGTGCTCCAATGAGAATTCCTGAGTTAAAATGGTTTTGTTTAAACACCGTTATTTACTATGGCTATAATGGTTGGCCGTGTTTTTATTACTCATAATTTACAGAAAAAGTACTGCTATCTATAAAGAGGACTTTGACCAGCAGTGGTTCTAGTAATACACAAGACCAAAGATATCCCAAACGTATGTATGGCTTGTGGTTTAGGCGCGCGGTCGAGAATCTAGGCCATCGCGGGTTCAAACCCCAAGCACTCATCTCCGATTTCTTTAAGTTATATGTATATTCATTATGAATTATCACCTACCTACTTTATCGGTGAAATACATTGTAAGGAATCCTGTACATTTAAAAATGTTCGTAAGAAAAAACAAAATACCACTAATTTATATATAGAATACCATTTTATCATGCATATTCAAAGATAGACAAATACTTTGTCTGAGTCGAGAATCGAACCCGGGAACTCTAGATGTTCCGATCCCACGAGGTAATCGTACTAGTGTCTTATTATAAACCTATAATATTAACTTAAGTCAGCTGTATCAAGGATTCAATTGCAAAGCAGGTAGACATATCGTCGATAAATCTCGAATAATCGATTACAATAACGAATCGAGATGTATCGATAAATCGGTAGTAAATCGATTACAACGTTGACACCTAATAAAATGTTAAAGGATACAGATTGTCAGATATGATTTTTGTTTGTTTAATGATATCGTGTTACAGTTTAAGGGTGGTCAGGAAGTAATATATATATTTTTTTGGGTCACGATTTAGGGATAGATGCTTGAGAGTTAAAATTTTGGAATGACTTTGTCAATAAAATATTATCATCATCAGCCCATATGGTGATTGATGTATGGCCCACAGGCCTCATCTACTTCTAAGAGAGTTTAGGCCTTAGTCCACCACGCTGGCCTAATGCGGGTTGGCAACAGTTAATACAATACAAATTAAGATATGTAAAAAATATGACTAAAAGCGAATCTAAGGCTAGTACTATACTGCCAATTGGGCTTTTAGGCAAATCTGCAATATGAAATAGCTACAAAGAATATAATATTAAATATTTAAATACGATTTTTTAGGAAAGTACGCTTTACGTATGCGTGAAAAAAATTTATCAACGTTTTCATGGTAAATAAAACGAATCATACCTCATAATTAATATGATTTAATAAACATGAATTTTAATTCATCGGACATTAAGTCTCGACTCCAAAACCAACCCATTGGAGTTGAAATTAACTGTATAAATATAAAAATAAACAACATTATATTTGTAATAACAATTATGTATTTTTAGTATTTAATTTCTTCACACGGTGTCAACGTAAAGCTCATTCAAACGATCAGATAAAATTCACACCTCCGATATCTCGTTACATAATTTATAATCATTTTTTATTTGACAGTTGATAACATCTGGGATAGAGCGTGAAAAATTACGGATCGATTTCATTATTTGTGTTGTTTAACACATGGTTAGTATGTGTAAAATCATGATTGTCTATGAGAAGTATGGAAGACAGATTTCACGATTAAATACACACAATAAACGAGCACCAGTCGTTACGCCTTTAAGATGAAAGTCCGAAAGTTGTTGACCACCAGAATAGCAGATTCTTCACAACAATAGTTTATATATATTTATTATTATTTATCGTATTTTGTAACTATATGTATTTATTTATGTAACATATATTAATTTTGTACTATGTAAGCGATCATTATATATTTACTTATAATGATTATTATATGTATGTATGTTAATATCGTGTGTAGTATATATAATTAATTTTACACCTACGCTTTTTATCTCTGCACCACCTAAATGTTCGACTGGAAGAGAATGCCAAGGGCATTAAGTCCACCTTTACAGAGACTTTGTAAGAAGTGTAAATAAATAAATAAATAAACATTAGTAGAAATATAACATAATATACAGGGTGTATCCAGACCGTGATCAGAAATTAAGGCAGGTAATAGCTACGATGATCAGAAACCCATTGGCGTTAAAAAAATCCCAACAAAAAATAAAAATTTGGAGGTTTTCCATACAACCATCGGCAGGTATTAAAATGTACGTATGTGTGTGGTTTGTATGGAATACGTCAAAATTTTTATTGCGTCGGGATTTCTTTAAGGCTAACGGTTTTGTGACCATCGTAGCTATTGCCTGCCTTAATTATCGATCACGGTTTGAATACAAACTGCTGACTTTAATAAAACTTTACGATTTCTAGTTGTCGATTTTTTCACAACGCTGGTCTAGTGCGGTTTGAAGCAAGCGATAATTCATTGTTTATACACACAGCCATTTTATACAATGTATAATTTAACCCGCACTAGGCCAGCGTGGTGTACTATGGCCCAAACCCTCTCAATGATAGAGGAGACCCGTGCTCAGCAGTGGGCGTATATGGGTTGATGAAGAAGAAGAAGATAATTTAAATATCCACAAAATCAAACTCACCAAGATACAAAACGCAAAACGCAAAGAAAATAAATCATTTAAAAGATAAAAGGAGCGAATACAGAAACTTTGCCAACAGGCTAATCTAAAAAATAAATTCCCTTTTAGCTAAACAAAACGTCTTGTTTAAGGTAAAAAATACGGCTTTGATTTCCGCTTAAAGTTAGAAGACATCTTTACTAGATGAGGGTTGCAGAATAAATCAAAATTAACAATTAAATTGAAATGAAATGATATATTGTTTCCTGGATCTATAAAATGTCAAATCCATCACTTAGATGAAGCCATTACAAAATTCATTATGTTCGGAAGGTATCATAAGAGAAGAACAGGCTAGAAACTCTGTTGCTCTTTCTCTAGTGTTGCTCTTTTAAATCAAGATTTTTTACAATATTGACTCCAAGATCACATTTCATTGGAGAGTTTTTTGATTCAAATTTTTATTGTATTCTTCCACGGTGAAGTGAAAAGTTTCATTATCCATATTTCGTGATCTGTATTTTTGTCGAAGAGCAGTCGAGCTACTTGCATATATTCACTGATGATGAGTTGAAAAAAGTATAACGCCCTGACCGAACCAGGGATCGAACCCGATCGACTTTTGGAAATCGAAACCAACACCAATCGGAACGTTAAATAATTGCATCGCTTCAGTTTTCTATGTAATGAAATGAAATGAAATAATATTTATTGAATCTACAAAATGTCAAATACATCACTTAGATTCAGTCATTTCAAATTTTACCACCCTGTTCGGAATGCAGTCATCACTAGAGAAGAACGGGCAAGAAACTCTAGTGTTGCTCTTTTCCAATCAAGAGATAGCTTACAATATTGTTACAAAGATGAGATAATTATATTCTCGTTCAATTAAAATAAAACATTAAAGTAAAACTCTGTCATATCTATTTAATTAGATATCAAGGCATTATCAAGCACACAATTCCAAGTAACTGAACAACTCAAAATTTTGTTATTAACAGTTGAGGTATTTTAAATTGTATCGTAAAATAGTCTGGGACCGCAAAGCCAAAGTTTCACTTTAATTATTTCAATAAACAAACAATGAATCGATGCTAAAAGTAAAGTTACAGAGTCAACGGTAGAAACTTTGAGAGTGCCCACTTTTGGGGCGTAAGTCAGGAGAGACACTCGTTCTGAAAAGATCTGTTTGGTGAACATGGCGAATTTAAATTAGCTTTTTATAAATAAACTAAGAGTAAAGTTCAGTCAAACTATTTTTTATTTCCAAATAGTAAATTTAGATACACTACCGAAATTTCAGAACGTGTTATCGGTGTGAAGAAGTAACGGTAATAATCTTCCTAAAAGTCAACTAACATGCCCAATTTCTCTCAAAATAATCTCAACCTACTCAGTGTTAAAATCTACACTAAAATAGCTTTCTTGGTTATCACAAAGCCTTTTTTTTTTTTCTCGAGGGGAAAGCTGCTTATGGCTCTACCTCCCGCCAGCCCTCGGAGAGGGGGGCAGGAGGCGTATGTCGGGGTCACCGGCCATCCAGCCCGGCAGATGTTAGTGCCGGGCTGGGTCCCTATCCTACCCCACCTGCACCGGCATACCGACCAAAACCCCCCGGTGGCCATCTTCGCGCTAGGTAGGGCGACCACGGTCCGCGGGCGAATGACGCCCACAATGGTTCCGCAGCCGCCCTGGTTATCACAAAGCCTAGGTGATTACAAAGTAATGATTTGATTATTTTGTTTCACTCGCCTACAGTTTTAAAAGTAACATAGTTTATAGAATAGCGTGCAAGCAAGTACACGGCTTTAATTTTTAAGTTTAGATAAGTATGCTCTGTCTTGTTTTGTCTTACGTCCACAGGTCAATCAATAGAGCAGGATCAAGCTAGTTTCAGTAATAGTTAAATAACAAACAATACTATATTCTCTCAAACTTACCACTACGGCTATATCATCACCATCATCATCAGCCCAAATACGTCCCACGACAGGGTACAGGCCTTCTCTACAACTGGGTTATATAACATATTCTAATTAAAACATAAACTCATTTCTACATGTAGCCTCAGAAATTTCTTACGAAACGCCGCGAAATGTCGTGCAAGAAAAAAGTTCTCAACTCAAGCCACACACTAAAAACTAGGTCAAGTTGGCTGAAAAGGTTTAAGCGTAGATTTAGCCTTGGCAAAGTCTAGGAAATGGAAGCAAAGTGCTTGGGGAAGAATATTCCGCATTTAACAGGCGGTGTGTGAAACGCCAAATTTCGATTCGAAATGTCAAACGAAGCATTTGTGTTTACTGAAGACTAGCAACTCATTTGGTAAAATGACAGTTCATATTGTATGTGGTCTTTTGGGCTTGAGAATTTAGCAGGCTGTCGGTCTTGGCAGTCGTGGGTTCAATATAAAATACCCTATGACTTTTAGAAGTTGCGTCTTGTACAATGAAGTATCAAGTATTTTAATGGTGAAGGAAAACATCGCGTGTAGTTTTCCAACCCGTGCTAGGCTTGTCCTAAACCCTCTAATTGTTCAGGAAAAAAAGTAGTTCCAAGAGACGATTTTGAATATCGCCAGTAGTTAAAATTATGACTTTGAGTTCAATTTCAGTTCCATACTGAGAGTGCAGAATCTTCTTTAAGCTCGTTGTTAATGTTTCACAAATTTCCGTTCTGAAGGCAGTTAATTATAGATTTTTTAAATTACCCATTAATAGCATGATTTAATGACAGCCTCAAGTTGGAATCCATAAATCGACGTTTAAGCCGATAATATCCTTTCATAAATATTATAAATAGCTTTTGCCCGCAACTCCGTCTGCGTGGACTACAGGGTTGGGTTCAGAAAGATAATAGGTTGTAGTATTTTACTCCGCAGAGCCCCATTTACTTAAATATACAAAAATCATACAAATCGGTCAAATTGTTTCAACGTGAAACCGTAACGCGCCGGTCGACGCCTTGAGTATCATTATTGCGCGCTTGATCATTATTTTGAAACTGCGATATCTTCTAAGATACTCATTGAAATCAAATGATGTAAAGGACAAATTTATTTTGTATTAAATACTTGTAATGAATAACGTATTTATTTGGATAAGGATTAATATCATGTTTGTAAAAACACCTTCACAAATAATGCTTTATTTAAAATAAATTTGGTTAGAATAAAAAACGTTATAGTGAGCCAACCTTAAAAGATAGACATATGCTGTCGCGGACTTTTTTTTAGAATTTTTAAAGGGAAACAATTCTGTCATACATTATTTTAGCGAAACTTTAACCGTTTCTGCAGCGTGCGCAGCGGAAGCTCACAAAAAGGAAAAAAGTCCCCGATTTTGAAACATTCTTTATTGCTACTCCGCTCCTATTGCTCATAGCATGATGATACATAGCCTATAACCTTCCTCGATAAATGTGCTATCTAACAGTGAAAGAATTTTTTAAATCGAACCAGTAGTTCCTGAGATCCTAGCGTTCAAACAAACAAACAAACAAACAAACAAACAAACAAACAAACAAACAAACTCTTCAGCTTTATAATATTAGTATAGATATGCTAGTGGCATCACTGAGTGGAAAGATGTTGAATTTTTAATAGACGGTTAATAAAAGCGAGTATTTAATTGAACTATTCTTGAGGCTGAGTAAAAACAAAAAGTGATAGGCCTCCTCTTATCGTTTCGGTGGACTTAAAATCATCATCATCAGTTCATATACGTCCCACTAGCTCGATATGGACCTTCCATACCACTGAGAGGCAATTCATTATAAATACGCACGTTGCTTTAAAAAGTCATAGGTGTATCCCTGGGATTTGAAGCCTTGGCCATCGAGATTTCTGATGCCATTATTTCTTTTTTGGACTTAAACAGTTTTCAAAACTTTGGTGCAGAAATGTATAATAGAGACAAAAGTAGATGTATAAACTCGTACCTTTACCAAACAAACTGGTCTATTTTATCTATGTTAACCACACTGAGATTTGATGTGTATGCAGTAAACCACATTAGAGTGTTTTCGATATCTGTTCACGTACACCCTGTATCAGCAAAGTTCTGCGACAGATTTCAGTGAGAAACTACCAACTATAACCCAACGAAATGGCTGTTTCTTCAAGCTTGGGAACCCACAAGAAAAATCAACAGTTATCTATTGAAAAAGATTTCCTTTCTCGGCCCCTACCATTCGGTGACTTTTCAGATTTGTGAGAAATTAGTATATTTTTCTGATTTGGCAAATCTTATAGAAAGATGGGGGTGAAACATATTTTATCCATTGCACATATATACTATGAGTATCACATAAATATTTTTTAGAAAGTATAGATGTACACTCAAGGCTTAATTTGTTCTCGAATCACATTGCTGTACTATTCCTCAACTTCACCGCACTAGGCCAGTGTAGTGGACTAAGGCCTAATAGTACTGGAGGCCGGTGAATAGCAGTGGCTATACAGACCGATGGTGATGATGATGACTTATAGACTTTATCAGCCCATAAAATCCCACTGCTAGAACAAGACCTTCCAAAGACAACTTCATGAGTTACAAGCTATGTTTTATTTTCGTTTATCTCATCTATTCGCCAACATGGTTGAATTTCCTAAAGCAATAATATTAGTATAAAATCATTGAAGGACTTTAGTAGTGGTCCTGTCATATAGCACGGAACTAAGACTTTCTTGCCGTTGCGAAGAGAAAAAGATAACTGGTGACAAGTGTCCGGACTTTGCGAGACTTTCAGTGAAGCTACGAACAAAGAAATATATTAAATTAATACGTTTATTTATTACTACGGTTCTGGAAAGATTGCAAATTCACCATTCATTTTCACCAATGACGTGAATTTTGATACTTTACGATCTATATTGATATTTTTTGTATTCTATAATGACGTCACCAGTTCACGATGGCTTATTGCCTGGTGAAGTTGCCTAGGCACCAACATTTCAAACGAGAGTCCGCGGGTTCGATCCCCGTAGAGTGACAAATGATCGTGGGATCCACCAATATTTTATTCAGGTCTGGGTGTTTATGAGACCGAAAATTCCCTCTTAGTTTTTGATGTCCAAGACTTGTATCTTAGTGTGTTACTCTTACAATTAAAAAACAACTCGAACCAACTCGTCATTGCCCAACACCAAACATGCAAACATTGCGTCAAATATTTGGCAAACAGCCGTGCTTATTGACATGTGCCGAGAGAGCGATTGCCGTTTGTCAATGTCGTTTGTCAAGTCCTTTCGCAGCCAATAACAAACATTTCAGCCAACACTGCTTGTTACGTGTCTCACAAGATTACTTGTGACATCTGTAAAGGTTTTTTATCATGAGTATTTTGACTATTGCTTTTGGTGTATGTATAGACCTGCCCTCGATTCTAGAGTAGAAGAAGAATGTAGGATTTAGTTGAAATAATTGCGACCCTTAGGATTTTTATTGTTGCTGGGACAATAACTTCTCATATAATAAGTAAGAATAATGTAAGTAAGAGTAATGGTCAGGGGATGCCTTTTCCATTGATCTAGCCAGTCATGGAACAGGGCTACGAGTACGCGACCTCGGCCCCCGTGAGCTGTTGCAGTCTCCTACTACTTTCTTATCCGGAACTGTAGCAACCTTACCATCTGGCCAAATATCCTTTCCCGCAATATCCTGTACCCAAAAACACGCTATCCCCACACCATTCCTTTTAAAACATAGAGATTCACAAGGAGGGTTGGCGTCAGGCAGGCGGCCGGCCGTAAAACATCTGCCAAAACTCTTATGCAGTATGTTTTGTCCTTCCACACAGGAAGGAAGGACAAAACATGCTGATGATGATGATGATAATAAGTAAGAATGTATAAAGGTTTTCATATAATAAATCTGTAACTGCTATAATACGTCTGCCTTCATATTGAGTTGAGGTTTTGAGTGTAGTGAGTATGTGTGATGACGAACAATAGCAGCCTTGCGTTTTTGTTTGTAATTTTATTATTAGTCGTATGATCTTAGTGGAATAAACACACAATAATGCGACATTCGTTCGTCGTTTTAATCTTTTGCAGCAGTTCTGTGGTTCTATTGAGACACGCATCGTACGAAAGTACTCACATGAAAAAAAGCTTATAATCCTTCCCAAGCCCTCATCTGAGTCCATACCAAAAGTCATCCAAATCGGTCTAGCAGTTTCAGAGTTATTGTTAAAACAAATCATACATTACAAAAATCTTTTTTCTTTACCATATCAGCTCATATTTTTATATATAAATAATAAAGTAGTATCCTTGACGGCGGAAAGACATTTTTTCCCCACAAGATATGTCATTAGTCGATTGTAGAGAGATCTTGTGTCAATTTGTCGGCGTTGACAGTTCGCCGGTGATGTGGGCAAGAATAGCGGTTTTTGCCCGAATATGGTTTATATAAATAATATTTTTTGTAGTTTCGTACATTCGCACCATTCTTCCCGAAGGGGTAGACAGATCAAAGTGAAAATACTCTTTGTTTAAGTAGACTTTTACAAGTTCTTTTGAATCATCATCATCATCATCATCATCAGCCCATATACGTCCCACTACTGCTCCTTGTCCTCTATTACTGAGAGGGGTTTTTAATCGTCAATTTTAAACTCTTTTAAAGTGTTCCATTTATGATCATGGTTTCGCCAGCTGTTTTAAATCCCAAGGGTTAACAAATTGTCTTTTTCCGCGCTTCTGGACTCTGTTATTTAAGCCTAACAGTTTTACTGTAGCTTATTTTAAAATTTTACTGCAACTTTAAGTATTTGCGTATATATCGACTTGATGTTTGTAAGAGCGAAAACCTTACATTGTTTTGAAAATCAAGAAAACGTTATATTCACACTTTAATGTGGGTTAAGAACTGTGCACTCTGATAATACATTCAATATAATGTTGTCCCATAAATAGTCTTGACACAACACCAAGAAAAAATGTCGTGGGTATTAAAATTCACTAGAGACTTTTCGATCCCACATTTTTTATATCACACACAATAATTGCATCGTGGCGCGAGCGAACCCATTGCTTCTTGATATCTGTTGTCCAGCCAACTGCCACGGATCCTTTAAAATCATTATTTATCAATGTATGTAACTACTAACTATAGTATCTTTTTGATTTACCCCAAAAATAATCATTCCACAAATGTAATTCCTCTCGACTAAAGAGGTTTTAATTCCCAAGTGCCTCCATATTCTATCGTCTCGTATCATCTGAAGGGGTAGTCTAGCTCAAATTCAACCCTCGAGAGACCTAGATATTCAGACCGGCTAGTCATAAGATATTAATGAACAGGACGGCTGAATGGATTCGTCGGTTTGCTTAGTGTAAGGCCATTTGGGACTATTGAATTATGAAGTATTTTGGCATTAAATCTTAGTTTGTTTTACATTGCTTGGGTGTGGGACTTAGGCAGTATATGGCCCTGGTTATTTTATTTTATTTGTTTTGAATAAATTGAGGTTAAACGCTATTGACTAATTTTCATGGAACAAAATGTATCTAAAGTTGAAAGTGTAAAAAGAAAAAGGAAAAAAGTAAAAATTAAATACAATTACAATAAACATATTAGCGGTATACGGTCCCGATTTTTTTACTTTATTTATTTTAAAGCAGATAAAATTTTACGAATTTCCATGATACAAAAAAAGGTGAAAAAGGGTAAGAATACAATGCTGCTTATATAAATAAAATCAAGCAGATTAACCAAGGACGTCACACTTAGCTAGGATTGTGTCGCAGTGTAATTTTGTTTACAGAAATCGATCGTAGTTGCGCTATAGGTAGATGCATTCCGTACCAACCAATAAATAGAGAAAAGAGAATAGAGTAGCGATGATAGGCTACAGATTTGAGGCGTTCCGTACAAACTAAATGTAAAAACTGTAAATAAAATACAGTAACGACAAAAAAGGGACAAGATAAAAAATGACAA
Source organism: Cephonodes hylas (assembly GCA_030295005.1). Taxonomy (NCBI): domain Eukaryota; kingdom Metazoa; phylum Arthropoda; class Insecta; order Lepidoptera; family Sphingidae; genus Cephonodes; species Cephonodes hylas. The sequence goes on along the minus strand of AP025386.1, from coordinate 3,624,578 downwards.
TCTGCTACTGATAATCATAGAAAATTCCCTTTAAAATTTTTCGAACGCCCATTAATAAGTGGGACTTAAAAAATTCTTAATTTTGGGTGCGAAATTTCACCTTTGTCTACGTGAAAACATGTAATCATCATCATCATCATCACCAACCTTTCACGTCCACTGCCAGACACAGGACGTATTCAATCCATCAAATTCCTAACCCACCTTTAGGTTACCTACTCGGCTTTACAAATTTGAAAATAGACTAAAATACCTCACCTAAATCCTCATTTCCATTGTTTAAACACAGCCTTATTAACCTTCAGTGGCGAACAATGCATGGCCTGTATTTGCACATGATGGAATATATTAGCCGACTGACCCACAGCCCTCTGGTCGATACTTTACGACACTAGTGCCGGAAAGGGTACGGCTCGAAACACACGACGTTCAATTCTGTTTCAGCTCTGCAAAAGAACGTCTGTCAATGCGATGGATTTAAGGTTATGTCAAGGTACAAAGTAAGATCTCTTGTGAATATCAATTGTCTTAAAAACAATATGAGTTCAGCAGTGGCGGTACTTCCATAGAATCCCGAAAGCCCGACTTGCCTTACATACTTCCGAATATCGAACTTAACGATTGTTTATTTATAAAATAACGTTATAAACGTGAATGTGAGTACTAACCGGTAGATATTTATTAGTCCTACGTACCAAAAAAAAATGCTGCTACTAAATAAACATTTGGGCTTGCCTTAGTTTGACACCCTACCCACTGGAGTTCAGTAAAAATCAATTTCTACCCCTTCCTATTTTCATTCCCATATTGGGATGTTTAAATTTTTTCGCGCGGAGGGACTCCACGCACTATTTTTTTTTATCAGTTTTGGTAAAATGAATGAGTAACTGACAAACGACCCTTATACCCATTAAAATACTACCTTTACCCCTTGTAATTTTCTTCTTTTTTGGAGTGAAACATATAAAGCTCAGTGCTCGTACCCTTGTCAAGCATTTTAACTACAATAGTGACAATTGATTTTTCTGCTTTCCCATTAATGTCTATGCTCTAACAAACTACTCCATAGTCAGTAGTCATAGTGACACAGATTTTTCCTTTTTGTCAAACTGACACAGTAAAATAAATTCTTGCAGCGTTTTCATACAGTATTTGCTCCCGTAACTCCTCCCTATGTAAATGAAGGGTCAAAACACAAACTTGTAATATTGACTAATTGTTTCCAAAAGGCGTGTCAACGTCCCCAACCCACCCTCTCACTCGCTTATTTAGCGATAAATAATTTAGTAGATGATAGATTATCCACCGTCTCCCCAAATATTTGGATGACTTCAATTAGATATGAAATGTTGGTTTAACAAAGACGAACGTTAAACAGAGTTTAATGTCATCGAAACTCAACTATAAATTCTGTAAACGATGAGTTTATATCTATATACTGAACCTGTAATATAGACTGCATGTATGAAAGACAATGACAGGCATTCATAGGGAAAATATCGTTGAATGGGCCCTTGGGTGACTGAGGAGATCACATTTTTATCACAATGACTTCTTCAAAGGGCATGTGCCGGAAAGTTTCATAGTATCTGATACCCACGACACAAGACTTGTATCTTAGTATGGGTTCAGAACTATGTATGTATGTGACTGACGGGTGTATTTATAATATATAAGGAGACAGAAGGATTTTTGTTTCTTGGCTTAATTCCGCATATAGGTACATTTTACCAACTGAGTAACCATTTACGAAATGAATAAAAAAATAAGTCGTTTTTCAGGCAAATTTCTACCTGTACGAGACTATGTACCGAGAATCAGAATACCACCAGACCAAAAGGTCAACAACAGTCACCCAAAGTCACAAACAATGAATAAGCAATTGTGAATTCCGAAGAAAATATCTCAACTTCCCAAAGTTAGAATGCTCGCTGTGGCTACACCCAACTTCGTTCCGATGTTTCCATAATTACCTTCAAGTAATTAGATTTGTTTCGTTTACTCACAACTCTGAATTTTGACTGAACAATTATGAACTGTGTACAAATGTTACGCTTTGTCGGAATGACCTTGATTTTGAAGTGTGGGGCTTAGAATTTCTTTTCTCTGTTTAGTTCGTGGTTTATGTATTGTTTGTATGTTCATTTTTGTACTCATAATCAGCCATATAGGTCCTACTGGGCACGGACCCCCTCTACTACTGGAGGGTTTAGACCTTAATACCTACGCTAATAAGTAATTCCTAAAAACTTTTAGGTGTGCAGGTATCCTTACTATGTCTTCCTTCACCGTTAAAGTAAGCGATAACACATTGTGAATACACACATAGCTTCTAAAAGTCAAAAGTATAAACCTAGAGTTTGAACTTGCGACCGTCGAGATTTACGACCGCACGCCTAAACCTTGAAGCCACTACATCAAATTGTAAAACTTCAAGCTTCCCGAACCCGGAAACAAACCCGTATCTAGATCGCACTCCTCACAATTTTAAGAACATGAGATACTTAAAATTATATCATCAATGCAAAATAATTCAAGCTGATCAAATGTTTCGTAGTTAAATTAGATAGTAAATTTCCCGCCAAATTAGTAATATTAAACGGCTGAATCTTTGCTTGGCATTCACTCATAAACTTGTTAATGGGGATGGAATAATTCCACTGGGTCGTGCAAAACCTGAATTTTATTTACAATCTCGACTCAGCAGAGCTTAGTTTTGAAGTGGAACACACGGGGGATAAATCGCGCCGGCAAATTGGTTTATTTACCTGTACTGAATTCTCCCTGTAGTGAATTTGTATGTAATAGTATTAGTAGTACTTTATATTTTTAATGTGTGTCATCATCATCATCATCATCATCATCATTGTCAACCCATATGGGACATAAATAAGATGGTTTAGGCCTTATTCTACTACGCTGGCTTAGTGCAGATTAATTTCCATTCAAAAGCAATTTCTTCGAGAAAAGAAATACATTTTCGTAGTTATTTATATTTTTTTTTCAAAACAACAGCAACAGGTTTGAAGCAAGTAATATTTTTTAGGATAGAACGGGCAATTTGGTCTTATGGTATTATCAACTTTTAGGTATTTACCCATACGTAAAATTGTTAAATGGGCAAGCGTTCTCTATTATTAAGAGCTATTAGGCTTCATTCTAACATGCTAGCTTTGTCAAGAGAGTATATACAAAGTATAACTGACAAATTCCTTTAAAAAAACTTTTGAAAGCATATTTTCCTCATGTTTGCCTACACCTCTCAAGAGCGTATGGTCTGTGGTGGACTAAGGCCTACACCCCTTCAATGGTAGAGGACACCTTTATCCAGTACTGGGACGTATATGAGCTGACGAAGTTTCAAGAGTGTATTTTAAGTTTTTATATTACTTTTACCTCGCTTGACTAATCATCCTACCGTACCCACCCATTCGCTCGGTTGTTCGTAGCGTTATAAAACTAAACTTACTGCCTTAATATGGCTTAAGTTTGACACGGAGTGTGCAAGAGTGCTGCGTCCGCGCGGATTTATTGCGCTAAGTACGTTTTCCCCTCGTAAATATTGTGTTGGTTATTGTTAATGACATATAAGAGGGATAGACTGAGAGGAAATAGAGCATCCACTCCTCAGGTAATACTGGAGAAGTTTGGGCTTTGTTTGGTTCAACGTTCCAGCTTTTGGTGCTCAAACGGTTCCAGTGTGTTTGCTTATTCTTATTCTGGATCTGTTAAAAGTACCATGAAGAAACTTCTTAGTAGCATGACAGATGCGTCGAGAAATGCATATCTCCGACTACTTGTTTCTCTATTCAGAGTCTTCAATCGCTTTGCTTTGCTAGTAAGAAAAATGTTTTGTGCTCTGCTTCAAGTCCTATGTGCTCAAATTTTCTTTCTTCTTTAACCTTCTTAGACGAAACCACGTATGTCCCGATCTTAGCCCGCACGTTTAACACAAGACCACTAGCATTTAAAATTTGAAAATTGTCGTTCTCCATCAGTTGTCATGTTATGTAGTATTCCTTATTTTTCAAAAAGTTCAAACCCTTCAGCCCTTCTGATCCCAACAACACTTCCATTTAATCCTGGTTGAAAGTGATTACCTCAAAAAGATGAGCCTTTAATCATAGCTTCGGTGGGTTTAATTTGTTAGCGATAACATCGTGCTATAGTCCAGTGTTCCCTTTTCGCCGTGGATCGATTGATTAGCCAATTATTCAATTTAATTAATCCCGCGTGATGCGGTTAACCGGATAATGGATTTAATTTGGATGTTATTTGGGATTTTGCCCGCCACTATTAAATGTTTGCACTGTAAATGTATACTTAAATAATTTGTTGCCAATAGAATTAAGCGTTCGACATGCCCTTATACAAATGTTTATGGAATTTCATAGTACGAAGTGTGGTGGCTAAATTCCGCTGTTCATTCTAAAAAAGCGATAATCGTACAATTGTCTTGTGCTTTATTTATTTAGTTAATGTTTTTTTGGAGTACCATTTTAATATTTGATTGACCAATCATGTTCTTGAAGACTTACATTTATCGTACCTCATTTAACCTTAGCGTCAACAAGGATCTCAGTATGACTATATCGAGTTACAACAGAATTTAGTCTTTTGACCCACGTTCTGTTTAGACTGATACAGATCTAATATAGTCACTTTCCTCTACCACCACCCATCCACAAATTCACCAGAAATCACAAAGACAGACACATCTCGGCAAAAATCTCAATTTGAACGTTGTACAGTCACGAGCATAAATATGTTCCTATGGGCAGGTTGGCAAAAATATCTAACCCATGATCGAGTTCAATAATATGTGCCTACACGTACGCAGCAAAAATATGTGACATTATCCGGCTGCGTAATGCAGTGCCGTCAAAATGATGTGATACACTCACGAAGCATAAATATGTGACACCACTAGGCGGCAATAATATCTGACATAATTTTATCTTCATTTTAAATTAATTTACAATTTATATGAAGTAATGAAAGAGATAAATTATATTTTACATTGTTTTAATAAGGCTGTAATTTTATACTATTCTAGCTATCCCGGCAAACTTCGTATCGCCCTACCCGCCAATGAATGTTTTGTTACTTATTAACAGAATTTAATTTTTAATTACTTAGGTATATTACCATCCCCCTGCCCTGGTCCCAGTTAATTACTTGGGGTCGGCGCAGTATCTCTTCTTCCACACATCCCTGTCAGCCGTCATGTCTTCATTCACCCCTTTCTCTTTCATATTTTCAGTCACGCACTCCATCCATCTCTTTTTTGGCCTTCCTCGACTCGCCCATCCATCCACTTTCATATTCATCACCTTTTTTCCTACATATGATTCATTCCTTCTTATAATGTGCCCATACCACGACAGACGGTTTCCTTTCATCTTTTCTATCACAGGAGCTAATTTCAGACTTACCCTAACGTATTCATTTCTCACTCTGTCACTCCGTGTTATAATACCACACATCCACCGCAATATTTGCATCATTGCTGCATGCAGTCGTCTTTCGTAAGTCTTCTTCGTTGACCATTTTTTTTCTTTTTCAGCACAGATGCTAACTCTCTTGACCTACCATTCATCGTACCTACATTCCAACTTGCATACCTCAATCTCATTTCCCGGCCTAGTGTCTTACTTTGCCCCCGCCTGGGCTGGTGTAACAAACCTTGCCCATTTCTCACAGGAACCAGGTGCTGCCCCTGCGCGTCGACTACGGGAGACGCCCTAGGCCCTGTCACCTTTCTTATTATAAATTCTGCATAAATGTTTTGGCAAATGTTTTGCAAATTTTTATGTCTGACACCAACTCTCCTTGGGACTTTCATTGTTTTGGTAATGGGGTAGAGATAGCGTGTGTTTGGGTACAGGATATTGCAGGTAAGGATATTTGGCCTGATGGTAAGGATGCTGCAGTCCCGGATAAGGAAGTAGTGGGAGACTCCAACAGCTCGGGGGGCCGAGGTCGCGTACTCGCAGCCCTGTTTCATGACTGGCTAGATCAATGGAAAAGGCAACCCCTGGCCATTTATCAATATTTCTTGAAGGAGATTTAGAGTATTTATAATATTCAAGCATAATAAAAATCTAAAAATTAGGCACTACCAAGGAGATTTGTTACACAAAATAAATTTCTGAAAGCACGCCTTAATATTTGACAGCCAAAAAATGTCAATCCATTGTCACGACAATTCTGCATTTTTAACATCTAAAATACGTAATTATTCGAATGTTATAGATGCATATTGTCGATTCAAAATGCTTATTTTAATACGTTCTTTTATTTGAGGGGGTCTCTAACTGCATCGACGGGATAAACATTAAATGTCAGGAAATTTTGTATGGTGTTAAAGTTCAAAATGACTTAAGTATCATTAATCATTACGATCCTTTTGTATGGGAATTTAGAAAAGTATTATTCTTAGACATTTTCAGGCAATTGTTAAAATGTATCTCTCCGTAAGAACAATCCTCGTACTTCAAGGAATATTATAAAAAAGAATTAGCGAAATTGGTTCTCGAGATTTGCGCTTAGAGACACATCGAGCAATTCATTTTTATAATATAGAACTCCTCCACTACGATTTAAACTTTATTGTATTGTATTAAAGTTCAAATTGACTTAATTATTAAAACGAAACTTTTGTATGGATAAAGAAAACAATGAAAAGTCCCACGGGAACGCTGTCGAACGGGATAAAAAGTATCCTATGTTTTATTCCCGGTTCTAAGCTACCTCCCCACCAATTTTCAGCCAAATCGCTTCAGCCGCTCTTGAGTTATAAGTGGTGTAACTAACACGACTTTCTTATATATATATATAGATTTATGTTTAGATATTATGGTCTAAATCACGACTAAATTTAAATATTATATTATTATATTTTTTTGTATTTTAATTAATCAAATCATCTTAATTAATAATTTTAATTCTTTTTTTATAAACATTATAAATTAAAATCTAGTATGCAAACGGGGGGTTTGCATTAATACCATCCTGTAGCCTCTCTGGCATGAATGAGATAATATTAGTGCACACTTGAGAGCCCCGGAGTGACTCCCAAATGTCGAAGGTGTGACAACGCAGGGAATTGTAAGTTCTAGCCTGATTTGTATCCCATTGTTGGACTATTAAACCCCACAGGTTCTCAATAGGATTAAAATCAGGGCTTTTAGGAGGGAAATCTATTAATTTTATCGTCTCTCTTTGCGTATTAAACCACTCACGAGTTATTCGTGAGTTGTGGATCGGGCTGTTGTCTTGCACCACATAAAGAGGTGCTAAATCAGGATAACTGATACGCCTTGTACGATAAAAAAGCAGTGATGGCCTCGAGGTTTAGGAGCGCGGTCGAGAATCTCGGCGGTCGCGGGTTCGAACCCCAGGCACACACCTCTGACTTTTCGAAGTTATGTGTGTATTCACATTGAATTATCACTTGCTTTAACGGTGAAGGAAAACATCGTGATGAAACCTGCACACCTAAAAAGTTCTTAGGAATTTCTTAGGTGTGTAGTCCGCCAATCCGCACTAGGCCAGCGTGGCGGACTATGGCCTAAACCCTCTCAATAGTAGAGGAGACCCGTGCTCAGCAGTGGGCGTATATGGGTTGATGATGATGATGATGATGATACGCCTTGTCGGTATCAAAATGTTTGAAAGAATTCCTGTATATTCAACGCTGTTAAGGCGACCAGTTATCTCGTATTACTTCGATAAATAAATTTAACTTCAAAACAATATTTCTTTAATTATTTCGTCTTCGTTTGATAAAATAGTAATTATGATCGTTAAATTGTTCATCACTAAACAATCTTACCAATATTGTTTTGGGGAATACACGATTGATTGTGAAGGTGTGTGTACACCTTCGATCAAATATACTAGATTGAAGATCGCAAACAAAATCACTTGTCTTAGTGGCACCGGTTGCATATATTTCATGATATATAAATACACATTTGTAATTCAGACTTCGATTTGTAAAGTATTAAATTAAAGACGACTCCTGGTTACAATTAACCTTAAATCTTTGCAATTGGATTTTATATAGCTTACAATAAAATTGAATTTAAGACGTTATGACATTAAAATACAGAAAATAAAAATGTCATTTTAAAATAATGTCTTTAATAAATGAGGACAAATATTTTAAAATAAACGTCACGCGCAAGTAATAAGATTGAAAATTATTTGTTCACATTTGGCATTCACGTTGTTTTGGTACTAAATATTTCTTAGTGCGTTCACTTCGAACAGTCATTATGTCATAAAGTGTCTGTTTTTTCATTCTATTTGGCCTTACTTCGTAAGTGTATACGAGTAATATTCGGTAGCAATAGCAAAAAACCTTATCATTCACGTCACAAGTTATGGTATTGAGAACTAATTATTAAAAAGAAAAATGCAATTGCGTTCAGAGTTAGATAGTCGTTAATACGTCGTTTGAACTATGTATAAGTTAAATCAACCATGTCTCTTAAATCTATTAATTTAAGAAACCATAGTTTTTCTTTTGCGCAAAAATCGGCTTTACAGTATTTACAATATTACTCACTAACAAGCCAGCAATTATTTGTGGAACTATATCTGAATTTGAATTATGGTCTACTTTTTCACCAAATTCAGTGGTATTCGTTTTAAATTTATCAAAACTCTGCTAGGGAATCTAAAAAATTAAATTAATTTAAGAAAAATCAATAAACTGTATAAATAATAAATTAATCGGAGCAATCGTGTTAAAATCCACTTCCGTTTAACACAACATAATAATTCCTTAATGTCACAGCAGCCGTAGGCAAAATATATCTACGTATTAAATGAATATTTGAATTTGGTCGTGATTTAGAATATATCTAGACAAAAATCTATACAAATAATTTAAAGAGGTAAAGCTTGTGACATTGTATAAAGTAATCTCTAGATCTACTTAACCGATTTTGAACATTCTTTTAGCAATAGAAAGCTACGTTATTTGTGAGTGTCATAGGGTAAATATTAATCAGAAAATTGATAATAATTTTTCATTGTAGCCGGTTTTACAAAGTAAACCGAAGAAAAAACTGTCGAACGAAAACGTTTTTTATGAACGCTGCTTTTTCACCCATGAGAGATATTTGCTTGAGTCCTAGAGAAAAGTTATAGAGCTTGATCACCATTATCACTATCAGCCCATATACGTGCCACTTCTGGGCACGAGTCTTCTCTATCATTGAGAGGGTTAAGACCTTAATCCACCACGCTGACCTAGTACGGGTTTACGGACTACAAACCTAAGAAATTTCTAAGAACTTCTAGGTGTGCAAGAGTCATCACGATGTTGTCCTTTACCGTTAATGCAAGTGATATGATAATTCATTGTTAATACAGATGGGCGAGATGGGGTGTACGCCCGCGACCGGAGAGATTCTCAACCGTGCGCGCAAACCTCGAGCCCAGCACTGTGAAGCTTGATAATGCTTATAAAAAGTCAGCGGCAGCATAATATGTCTAACTATAAAAATATAACTGTGAAAAAATGTTTTGTATATTGAAGAATAATTTAAATCATTACTTCATGTTAATTGATCAATATTATCAACAATTATGATTTTTTATTAAAATAAGTGAGTTTATAGATATACTCTCAAGCGTTTAAAACAAAATTTTTTTTTCTTTAACTGCATACAATTGGCACGAATGGTTAAAGAGATAATACTGACCTAGTTATGCAACCGCAACTGTGCCGTAATTTATTTAGTGATATTTTCATTAAAAATAGATAAATACAATATTTTTTCGCAATCAGGAAATAAATGATGGCATTCAGTATTACCCGAACTAAAATCACAATTTAATCGCAAGTAAAAATGTTTACCCCCCAACGAAGCGAGCGCGAGCCGGCTAGTATAGTATAAAAGTATAGCCATCTTGAAACAATGTAAAACAACATTTATTTCGTATAATTATTATATTAAATTGAAGATAAAATTATGTCACATATTATTGCCGCCTAGTGGTGTCACATATTTATGCTTCGTGAGTGTATCACATAATTTTGACGGCACTGCATTATGCAGCCGGATAATGTCACATATTTTTGCTGCGTACGTGTAGGCACATATTATTGAACTCAATCATGGGTCAGATATTTTTGGTAACCTTCGCATAGGAACATATTTATGCTCGTGACTGTACATAAATCATTTGTATAACGGAGGCTATTCGCTGTCCCACCCATGTCAGCCATATTGCGGACTCCTTAGATTAGAGAAGCGAATCGCTGCGCCTCGACGTTTTCATGACCATGATTTCTCTTGGGACGTTACTGCCTATTCTCGTCTTATTAAAATAGTGCGAATTTTGCTTTCGGTCTTTCGTGTTGAGGTTTAGCCTACGGCTTAACTTTCAAATACTGTAATCTCTAAAATTTAATAAGCTGTACTGAAATTTTGCCATAAAATTAAAAAAGCGAAAGATTAAAAAATCTTAAATTAATGAATCCCATAAGTATTTGCACCGATAGAATCCATTGCGTTTGGTTTCACAAGCTAGGTGCAAAATATTTTTTTTTTCAACTAACATATTTTTTCCGAGAATCTGTGTTTCATAGAACTCACGTAACAGTTTTAAAATTGGGAACGTATCCAAGACGACCTCTTATTTCAATATATTTCTTTTTAATCATCTTAAGACCTTTAAAAGTAGCAGTTAGAACTAAGCAGGTACGACATTGACCACTGACGACATTTATTACTTGTTATTCAGGAATAACCTCATTATCATTATTTGCGTTATAACCAGTTTACCGTTCCAAAAAATAACACAATTAATTAAATTAATCTATAAAATCTCGTGGAGCGTATAATAATTGAGCGAAACATTTTAGTCGTGGTTCATTTGTTTTTGCCGATTTTGGAATCAGTAAATCGTTTAGAGCTGTGTTTATTGGATTATGTTTGAACGTTGAAACATTTTAGAGGTAGCAATTTTATTGCGTATTAGCTGTTATTATCGCTTTTATTGACGATAATGTGGAAGTTGGGAAATTTGGACGTAAACGTTTGTTTATATTTAGACGTCCAATTTCTAAATTTCAACGGTTATTTACGTTTATACGAGTCCATGATATAGAGAGTAGTAATATTGTAATTTGCAGTACTCCGTTAGTAATAACTAACAAAGGTTCTTAGAAATTTCTTAGGTGTGTAGTCCGCCAACCCGCACTAGGCCAGCATGGTGGACTATGGCCTAAACCCTCTCAATGGTAGAGGAGACCCGTGCTCAGCAGTGGGCGTATATGGGTTGATGAAGAAGAAGAAGAAGAAGAAGAACAAAGGTAAATAAGCAAAAGTGCATTTCTGCATATTGTGCACCCACGTTGTCATCTGTCTTCCAAGTCTCACGTAATAAGAAGCGAGGATACAGCCGAATTAAAAAAAAGTACCGTTCGTTCCTAGAAATAATTTTGGGGCCGTTAGTTCTCTTCTTGCCATTTAAAATTATATAAACCCAAAAGTTGTAATTTAAAAGTGCGTTTCACAAACCTAACTTCGGTCTGACAAATATATAAGTGTAAATTAAGAAATTCCGATCGTAGTCAACTCACAAACAATTTAAGTTGATTCTGTTTAGGCATCCGTTCACAGGTAGTGTTTCCAACAAATTGGCAAGTTTTAATTGATTCCAGGCCGTACTTACAAATTACTTTTTAATTAAAATGTTTTGGATGAATAATAATAATAGTAGACTAGCGTATCTGAGGCAGTAGATAAATTCATCATCATCATCATCATCAGCCAATCGTAGATAAATTATACCCTATATTTTGATTCATAGTCGTACCGCAGTTGACAAGTTGATATCAGCAGCTGTAGAAATAATTTTAATATCATCATCAGTCTAAAGACGTCCACTGTTGCACAAAGGCCTCTCCTAAAGACTTCCAAAGTGCTCTTTCGGACTTTGTCTGCTTTCGGTCTTTCTCTTCATTCACCTTCTGCTTCGCTGACTGACACTTCAAGTTCTAGCATAAGCTACTGTACTGTATAAACATATAAATACAGCAAAAAATACGTGCGTATTTGGTTAAAACAAAAATTTGCCATAAATAAATTTAAACTTTCGATGTAGTCAACAAATGTCAGTAGCGACTTATCATAACTAAACATTAATAGCTAACTTCATCGTCAGCCCAAGAACATCCACTGCTGGATATAGGTCTCCACCAAAGACTTAGAAAGTTCTCTGTCAGAAGCGGCCTGCATCCTGCGATGTCCTGAGATTTTCGCGAAACTATCAGTCAAATCATTCACCTAACACAAATAAAATAGTGATCACGTATCAGAGTAAAATGAGAACAGCAATAAAACCACAAACAACCAATAGAAAGATTTATTATTCAACAGTGCAGACTTCACCTACTTGTATCTGAGGGGGCCTTTAGCCTAATCACGACGGTACTGAAAAAAAAACAAAGAATATTAAATTTCAGACCTTTTTCATTAGCTTTGACGCGCGAGCTTTATAGAATTAAGATTATTAAATTTGTATCAAGGCTATGCGTTTAATATTTCTTTTTTTCGCTCCGAGTATTTTTGATCAAATTCTTCCGAGGGATAGACATTACGGAATATAAATTATTGTCTATGGTATGTATATTGAATTAAGTGAGGACGCTTTATAAAGGGCCTAATTTGACATTAATTTGTAGTTAATATTCTTCAATATCAAAACTATAAGGCCAAAGTGAAATTGGTAGTTTTTTTTACATAGCAGCCTAAACGCCAAAATACAAATCTTCTTCTTCTTCATCAACCCATATACGCCCACTGCTGAGCACGGGTCTCCTCTACCATTGAGAGGGTTTAGGCCATAGTCCACCACGCTGGCCTAGAGCGGGTTGGCGGACTACACACCTAAGAAATTCCTAAGAACTTTTTAGGTGTGCAGGTTTCATCACGATGTTTTCCTTCACCGTTAAAGCAAGTGATAATTCAATTTGAATACACACATAACTTCGAAAAGTCAGAGGTGTGTGCCTGGGGTTCGAACCCGCGACCGCGAGATCAAAAAATACAAATATTTCTTGAAAATCAGGGTTTTTGTGGGACAAAATTGTAATGTTTTTGTTACTCCCGATACATCAGTAAATTGCAGTGTTCTCCGGACTATGTAGTTGATTTTCGTGTGTCATTTTGAGCCAGAGGTATCTTATTGATCATAGGAATAGACAAACTTGTGAGACTCGCAACCTACCTATTGATTCAATCATCATCAGTCTATATACGTTCCATTGCTGGGCACAGACCTCCTCTACAACTAAGGAGGTTTATGCCTTAGAGCACCACGTTGGTCTAGTGCCGGTTAGCGGACTACACACTTAAGAAATTCCCAAGAACTTTATGATCTTTTACACACATAACTACAAAAAGTGTGCCTGGCATTCGAAACTGCGACCATCAAGATTCTCGACCGCGTGCCTTAAAGACTTACTATTCACAACTGTTAATTAGGAAAGTGAATACCAATGACCTACCTCCTCTTTTATTTGTAGTAAGGTTTGTAGTACACCTTGTCTATTCTCCAAGTGGGGAATTTTCTTGGTCGCACAATCTTCACCTTCGGCAAGGTTTTTGCTCTGAAATAGTAATATTAAGGTCCTGGATTTAACATTTAAATCTTTAGTTTTGAATATTTTTTTAAAGTGGTTTGGGTATAATATTTGGAAAATGAGTTTAATTTCTCAAGGTTTCACGCCGACTTTTATGAAATTTAGCTCAGTGATTTAATACCAAATATTGAAGATACTACAGATAGTGATTTTCGAATTTATAATAATAAAATACAGAGGATAACAATTCATATTGTTTCTATTATTGATCCTCGTTCCTATTCGCTTAAGTGATTACTTTCTCAATTTCCTTAAATTAAAAAAGCATTTCAATCAGCATTGTAAATAAAGAACAAAATTATCAACATAAACGACGATAAAATTTAATTAAAAAGCCAGCAAATTCTTGTCAACAAATCTGCTTAATTCGCTTAACTCACCTTGGAAAAATAAAAACGGCATAAATGAGAAATCTTTGCTGAGACTTCGTCGGGGTTTCTTCTTTATCTTCGTTAATAGCTTTGATCTTTTTGGATAAACAAAACATACATACATACGTAAATACCTGCATACATTCATACACACAAATACATACAGGGTGTATTCAGACCGTGATCGAAAACGAAGGCAATTGACATATAAGGTCATTACAAACCCCGTGGCATTAAAGAAAATCCCGACAAAAAATAAAATTTTTGACGTTTTCCATACAAACAGCATATATTTATTACAAGGTTGTATGGAAAACGACAAAATTTTTATCTTTTATCGGGATTTTCTTCAACACCAGGGGTTTTGTAATCACCTTGGCTATTACCTACCTTAGTTTTCGATAACGGTCTGAATACATCCTGTATAAAAACAGTGGCAGTACTTTCATAGAAGTCAAAAGTTAATAATAAAATTTTTAGTATCCAGTTCATAATTGTTTTATGTAGGGTCAGGATATTCTCGTTTATATGCCAAATTACCTTTGATAAATTTATTATTTTATTTGCACACCTGCTGCGTGATATATCTGCATAACCCAGCGTTCGACTAGCGAAGAATTTCTTAGGCAATAAGTCCACAATTACCATGATTTTATGTAGTGTTAATAAACAAACGGCGATACGGACTTCTATAAAAGTACCACCACTGATAATTAAAACAAACGCATACACACAGATCTAAAAACACTCACACTTATGCATTTCTGCACCCACATTTCACCGATTTATTTCAGGGACAAGCCAATGCTATATTTTGGGATAAATTCCAGATTTCAGACTAAACTAAACTTACTTTAAATACCGTCAATACTATGAGAGTAGATACTGTTATACTTACTTAGTGTTGTAATATGTCTTCTCAACTTTTGGCGACATGAAACGCCTCGGCTTGGTAAATGAGCTGAATTTTTTCTTCCTGCAATATATTTTTTATCGGTCATATCAGGTTTATTTCTAAGCTTATTATAAAACGTTTTAAATAAAAATGTTTCCTCCAAAGAGGTCTATAGAAGACAATCGAAAGCATTTCTATACCTGTCTATCTATATCTACCTACTATAGGGTCATTCGTTTGTCTTGAAGATAGACAATAATTCAAGGAACAAATTGATTTTTGGAAAGATATATCCTGATAATTGATTCGGATAATAACAGCAAACCTAACCGTTTTTGGTTTTTAGTGAAGATTTATATATAGTAATTTGAATTTAATGAAGTAAGATAAAAATTGGCACAAACATTTGATCAAAAACTGGTTACACAATATTGGCCAACTATCACTACCAAGTGTACCAACCAATGTTATTTTATATCCAAAATTCCTGTGGCGGTACCGAAGTGTCGGTAATCCGCTTCTAATTAAGCTTTCCGAGTGGTTGAATTTGGGACGCGGGGTATCTAAATCCCGCGAGATTTTGTGGGATTTGCGAAACCCACCACTAACGGTAGCGCACCTGGAAACTTCGCTGTTCATCCTTTTACCAAAGTTTTGATATTTTTGCCGGCCGCAATTTAAAGTTTGGCAAATTCATCAGCTCTGTTGGATACGGAGCTCTTAGTATTAAGTTTGAAGCGGTTTTACGCCTTAATCGCTAAACTGATTTTTGTAACAATATAGATGAGAATTAATAAAAATTGTAATTTTTGCGTAAAACAAAATTCCAACGCTCAGTCGGCGATATGAATTAAATTGTGAACAGGTCACGTCATTTAGATGTTAAAAGCATTTTATTTACATGTTAAAAGTATTTTCCTACACTAATAGATTACGAACTTCAGCCCATATCCATCCCATTGCTACACGGACCTCATTTACAACTGAGAGAGCTTAGGCTTTGGTCCACTACTCTGGCCTATTCGTTGGCAGATTACACCCCTAAGAAATTCCTAAGAACTTTTAGGTGTGCAGTTTACCGTTTAAATGACAATTTATTGTGAATACACACATGACTTCGAAAAGTCAGAAGTGTGTGTCTAGGTTTCAATCTGCGACCACCGAGATTCTTAAGCACGTGCCTAAACCTCGAGGCCATCACTACAATTAATTACGTGCCCAGTGGGACGTATATGGGCTCTGCAGCTGATGATGATGATGATAATAATAATGCAGATCATGATGATTGTGATTATAAAGACGATGATGCCAATGATGATAGGATGATGATAATGATGATGAAACTCACTTCTGCGGATAGTGTATGGTGACTCCCTTCGGCGTTATCTTCTGCTTGCAAGGCGCGCTGTTTCCACACGGACATCCTCTAATTGGACGCACAATAGACTGGTACATAGGAATGGCTCTGAAATTTCATATATTTCACCCTCAAAATATACAGATTACTTGACAACCCCATGGCGCAGTTGGGTAGACACCAGCTTGCGAAAAAAAAGAAAAAAAGGCCGCGGGTTCGATCCCCGCACCGAGGCAAATGTTTGTGTGATCCACAAATTTGTTTCGGGTCTGGGTATTTGTTAGACCGAAAAGTCTCTCGTAGTTTCTAATACCCACGATAGAAGACTTGTGACAGTTAAGTGTATTTATTTTTTTATACCCACAAACATGCGCAAGGAAACAGTTTCTTTTCATACTGTATAAAGCCTAAAGAATATATGAATATGCAGGAGTAAATAGACTGTGATCGAAAATAAAGGACAGGGGACAGCTATTGTGATGAGTCAACGTCAAATGTTTAATTTTTTTGATAGGATTTTTTTAGCATCAATGTGTCTGTAATCACCGTTACTTTTACCTGTGTTAAATTATGATCATAGTCTGTCTCCACTCCTATAAATCCTGTTTATAAAGGTTTATTTCAACCGGGAATAGAACTCAAAATCAGAATGTTAGCTGCCATGTTACCAACAAGGCAATAAATATATTTTTACTATCACAGCAACTTGCTCGTAATAACATCTGATAAGTATCATCATCCAATATTGGTCCATTGCTTTACATAGGCCTCCCCCAATGACTTCCATCGGGATTGGTCGGAAGCCGCCTGCAGCCAGGTAAGTTTAATAGGTTCTAACTAACAGTTCACCGCCTAACATGATTACGAATATTTTTTCGTTAAAATTAAATTCTATTGGCATTGTCAACTAGATTTAAATTATTTAACGTTGAAACACGATTTAGAAAATAAATAAAATCACTTACTCCCGTTTTTTGAAAACTTTCCATTTAGGCTTCTCTGCAACTACATATCGCAAATTGGAGAGACTGAAACAGAGCAAAACAAATTAAATTTTTAGAAGCTATTTTCTTTTGAATAGAAAACTAATTAGAAATTCAATTATACTGATATTTAAAACATCACAAGAGATTTAAGTAAACTCTTGATAATACTAAAAGGTTGATTAATGATGAGTGAATCTGTTAGTTGTAGAGGAGACCCGTACCTAGCAGTGAGAATCTTATAGGCTGATGATTATGATGATGACGTGAAGCATTTTATTGCTTTTATATTTTTGACAGCACCGCGGCGAAGTTGGCTAAACACCAGCTTGCGAAATGAAAGGCCGCGGATTCGATCCCCGCACCGAGACAAATGGTTGTGTGATCCACAAATATATGTTCTGGGTCTGGGTGTTCTAATGTGAAAAGGTCTCTCGTAGCCTCTGATACCCACGACACAGGACATGTAACTTAGTGTGGAGTCGGATATATTGATATGACTGTTGGGCGTATTTATTTATTTACTTGGAGTACAAACTAATAATCATATTCGGCCCGTACGTACACAGTGCTGGGTATAGGCCTCCCCATTTTTCTCGGTCTTGGGCTACCCTCATCCATAGCATCAAACCAATAGAAAGTTATTAAATATACTGCAATATAAATGTCACAAAACATTTCAACTAGGTAGAGCTTGATTGCCTCGTGTGATGGCCAGTGATGGTCTCGAGGATTAGGCACGCTGTCGAGAATCTCGGCGGTCGCGGGTTCGAACCCCAGGCACACACCTCTGACTTTTCGAAGTTGTGTGTGTATTCAAATTGAATTATCACTTGCTTTAACGGTGAAGGAAAACATCGTGATGAAACCTGCACACCTAAAAGTTCTTAGGAATTTTTTAGGTGTGTAGTGCGCCAACCCGCACTAGGCCAGCGTGGCGGACTATGGCCTACACCCTCTCAATGGTAGAGGAGACCCGTGCTCAGCAGTGGGCGTATATGGGTTGATGAAGAAGAGCTTGATAGAGTTGCAAGTAATATAAATTTACCTGCTATTACTAGTTGCTTCATCAACTCTTTTCTTGGACATAAAATCTTTACTACTTATAATTCCCATTTCTGCTACCTTTTCTGACAGATCAAATTATGTAGGTCTTTAATACAAATTTTATTATTGTCCAGCATACGTTGAGTTTTCATGGGAGCCACCAAGATGCTAATAGTTTTGTTAATAATTACATTGCTTTATTTAGGATTTTCGTTTCATTTATCTATTAGTTTGGCATTTTCTGAATGATGTATTTGACTTTTGTGTGTTTTGATAGATTGTTATATTTTTAAAAAGCAAGAAGTTTGGTTAAGATTTTTGATAGTCATAAAATTTGGTGAAGCCCTCTCTGATTTAGGAGTTAAAAACACTGTCACCGCCAGCGAGTATTATAAATATAAAGCATTGTTATCATAATCATCAGCATTTATATACGTCACAATGCTAAGCAAGGATCTCCTTCACAACTGAGAGGATTTAAGTCTTAGTATGCATGGGCGTATTACACTTCTAAGCAATTTCTAAGAACTTTTAGGTGATCGGGTTTCCACGCAGTGTTTTGCTTCCCTCTTAAAGTATGTGCGTGATATTCCATATTGAATACACACTAGGTGATAATTCGAAAATCGTCTTAAGAAGCGGCAACAATATGAACTTTTCGAATGCAATATCGTTAAAAATCATAGAATGTATGTATGTAAATGTTTTATTTTTTATAACGCTTTCGTTGGCTTTAAAAGAAATTTACGTGTAATGAGGATTTTTTCTGCTTCGGGTCTTTATAACAAAATCTTAGACCACAAAGTTTAAAATACCTTTATAAATATTTTTTAATAAATATTTTTATTATCTGTAGATGAATTACCCGTACCATTTTAGTCTTTTTATATTCCTGTTGTAAAATAGGTTGTCTGGAAGAGATCACAAATAGTGATAAGGCCGCCTATTGTTCACCTAATGTTTTGCTTACTGTTGATTGATGTTTTCTTTGTATTTATTTTTGTGTACAATAAAGTGTATATAAATAAAAAAAAATAAAAATAAATACCACATCTACTAAGGATTTCTCAGTTAAACTATCCCAGAATATCTGCAGTGAGGAATGTTGTCTTGTTGAGACCACAAACAGCAAGAGATATCACTTCACTGCGTCACTGCAGGAGACGGGAAACATTATTGGACGTTTTTGGCAATGAAAACTAAATCGGGACGAAACCTCCAGAGATGTAGGGGTTGTAGAAAAATGTAAGAAAAATGGTACATTGCTAAAAAATCCTGATCGGATACTTGGGAAAGTAAAAGTTACTGAGATAACAAACACAGTGGCACTATAAAAAATCTCGACAAAATAGAAAAAAGATTCTCTATCAACCATAACTAAAAAAAAAAAACAAAAAAAAAAATCTCAGGTTTTTTAATGCCAATATGTCCGTAATTACCTGCGTTACTTTTTGATCACGATGTGAAAAGTCTGTATATCGTGGTCTCGCAACACATTTATATGCGGAAAATGTTTGACAGAATTTGAATACAAGACTTTTATAAAGGATAACCAACAACAAGCCTTTATTTTTATTTGCAATTTTTAACATTGGTCGTGTGATCGTAGTGGAATGAACAGGTTACAGACAAGTGACGTCACTTCTACAATTCACACTATTCCCACATAAAATACTGTTTATTTCCCTTCTAATGTTATTCAGCTGTGATAACAAATATCTAAAATCAACTACATAAAACATTTTACATTTTATGCAAGATTTTTTAAACGTAACACTCTTGAAGACGAGAAATTCAATTGCGACTTCTGAGAAACTGCAATGAGATCGCAATATAGAATTAAACTCATGCACTCTCGGAACGTGTGATATTTGCAAGTGTGTCACATTTTATTGTAATATACGTCTACGAGTAAATCTTACATGAATTTTATGAGCGTAGTTTTTCTAGTTAATTCTTGGATTAGGTATGAAACTGTACTATAAAAATACACTTAAAAGTCATATGATTTTATTCCCACCCTAAGATATTTAAGATAGCGATTTGACGTCCTCGCCAACACCGAAACAGAAAGAACTGTTTCGACACATTACAGGAATAAAACCTGAAACCTCTCAATCGCATCTAATCAATAAAATAAACAAATTGTAAAAAAAAAATATTACGAATTACTAATAAACACTATTTTTCTAATCCATTTCATCAATCTGTAATTAACCCTACTTTAATAATTTCGATAGTAACCCTTATTCAATCGTGATTATTCACCTAAACTACGCCCAACCGTATCCATGATTTAAACGGGGTAATGCCCCGTAATTTGTGTGACAAAGAGATAAGCCCGTCGACTGTCACCGGACCCGTAATCACCGCTTCAAGTAAGCATTGCTAATCGCAATTATTGTATCCATTATTGTAGCTGTAAATTAACTGTTAGGACATTGGGTTAAATTTATGTCCATTTATGTCTGTACATGTAAATGTTCTCTAGTAAATAATTAATCCCGAGATGTACGTAGAGTGTCCAATTAAAACTCCCCTAGTACTTAATTCCGCCAACCCGCACTGAGCCAGCGTGGTGGACTATGGCCTAAACCCTCTCAATGTTAGAGGAGACCCGGGCTCAGCAGTTGGCGTATATGGGTTGATAAAGAAGAAGAAGAAGTACTTAATTCACTATTTTAAGTAAATTAAATATAAAATAACTACACCCAACAGTCACATACATAGCTGTAACCCCACACTAGGATACGAGTCCTGTGTCCTGTGTAAATTTGTGTTACCACATTATCAAATAGATCTACATCTTAGACACCTTGGGCATAAGCGATAAAACGATTCAGCAATCGAATAGCTCTAATTGTCGAAGCATTTCTACCTTAGAGTGTTCGTACTGATTGCAATAGTATAAGTAGGGAAATAATTTGATCAAAATTCAATAGGAATTTTTAAGAGTAAATTTTCTTCTATCGCTTAAAAAAATATGTATAAACCGAAAAATATGTTCCGAAAAATACTTTATACATATTATTTAGGAGTATAGCTCCAGCCCTTTCGACCTGGCCCAAACAAACACAACTTCACAAACGCACAAACTTTAAAAGGCCAACGTGTTGTGGTTTGGCTGTTGTTAAAAACATTATCAGAGCTTAAAGGTCATTATTATACAGTAAAAGGTCTATCTATGTATATTAGGGTGATCATTATAGATGTCAGTTGCAGTAACGGTGAAGGTGAAGAATATAGTGATGAAACATCCAAATCTAAAAAAGTTCTTGGTAATTTATCCCGCCAACATGCACTAGGCCAGCATGGTGGAGTAAGGTCTAAACCCTCTCTATGCTGCAGAAGGCCCGCGCCCAGCAGCGTGACATATGTATGTATATGTGCTGATAATGACGATGAATGATGAATCAATTGAATTTACTTATAAGTTTAAATAATATGCGGTGTGTACTTGAGTTTTGAATAAAAAATCTGTGAATTATGTAGTTTCTATGACGAAATTATTGTAAAAATTTGATACTCTTCCTAAAACATCTTGGATTCTTGTTTGAAAAAACAGGAAAAAATAATCTTGACACCTCCATTATTATTTCTGCATATTAAAGTTTATTTCTAAGTCGTATTTTCATAAGCAACGTCACGAGAAACAGCTAGTTTTAAATAAAACCAGCGCAAACGAGGCCAGAGGTCATAAACCGCCATAAAGTATAAAATGAAGTTTAAAATTGTCCGACTAACGCAATTCCCTCCGAAATATTACTGAGGACAATTTACCAGCAAAACTATGTAAGCCTCTATAAGTTGATTCATGACTTCAGTAAATCCTATCTTCAACTTTATATTTTGTGGCAACGTTAACTTTTAAAATGTTTTTATGAAAGAAAATCGGTTTAAGACGTCCTACATTATTTTGACTTCGTCGCATGAACAATGCCAAGTATGCACCGTAGTAGAAGTCTTGGGATCGAATCTCGGGTTGACCAGTGCTGTTTTCATTAGCAATCTTACTAACAGGGGGAAATAAGAACAAATTTAAAGGTGAGACTCATCATCATCATCATCATCCTACTGCTGTCCACGCGTCTCCTCTTAAACGTAAAAGGTTTAGGCTTTAGTTAACTCTCTTAAGCAGTGATGGCCTCGAGGTTTGAGCGCGCGGTCGAGAATCTCGGCGGTCGCGGGTTCGAACCCCAGGCACACACCTCTGACTTTTCGAAGTTATGTGTATTCACATTGAATTATCACTAGCTTTAACGATGAAGGAAAACATCGTGATAAAACCTGCACACCTAAGAGAATTTCTTAGGTGTGTAGTCCGCCAACCCGCACTAGGCCAGCGTGGCGGACTATGGCCTAGACCCTCTCAATGGTAGAGGAGACCCGTGCTCAGCAGTGGGCGTATATGGGTTGATGAAGAAGAAGAAGAACCACTCTGGCCTAGTAAAAGTTGACGGCCTACACACCTAAAAAATCCCAACATCATGTCTTCCTTCACCGTTAATGCAAGTGATAAATTGGGAATACACGTAACTTCGAACCTCAACAATAAGTCATGCTAAAAATACTTGTAATCTAAAACAATGGTTTCATAACTCCCACGCATTGAGGAAATGAGGGCGAATTTAAAACCTGATAAATGTTGAGGAGACATTGACTGAGCAATATTCCCAATTGACAAGGCTGTGGGCCGGTATTGGTTCCTCGAAGACGTCACCTTTCAAGTATGATGGATGATTTCACCTACACAGCACCTGAGGTGACCCGTGGTATAGGGTATAGGATATAGCGGGTATATATTTTTTTATCGAGTGCATTGTAAATCCTTCAGATATTGTATTTACGATGGATAGATCTTTATTTATTTTTATTGGGACAACAAACAGTTAATCATTGTTAAACTAAATAGTACAGATTATATGTTATTTACTTCTCAGAATGTCCTCCCATATTAAGTGATGTCATTGTTGTTCTTGCATTACTGGGCTGTTTCCCCGTCAGTTGTGAAATTTCAAAACATGAGCCAGTCATAAGTAAAACCAACGATTGTGACGTCGACAATGCCGACCTCACAGATTTTTGAAACACTCCGTGGCCTCCCTGCTCCGACGTATTATACAATAATGAAAAATGTTCTACTCTGCACTGAGGTAAATTCTATATCCAGAATTGTAATTTTTATTGCCCCTATGCTTGGTGACGTCAATAGATGTCTACATCTTCAGGCACAATATGTTGCTATAGTTGTCCTGCTTTCGATTTTGTTCAAGATTAATGATGCTACATTAAAAAATATTCAAATCGCTACTTTCTCTTGAATTACACCTTATCATAAGTCTCTATTCTGGGATTATCTTTCTGCCATCATAGAGTAAGTACAAAAAGTTTATACGTCTGCGAAAACTTTCTAATTTTGACTTGTTTTATTTCATCATCATCAGACCATATACGTCTCACTACTGAGTATGGGTTCCTTCTACCATTGAGAGGGTCTAAGCGTCGGCCTTATATTATTTATCGCAATATATTTGAAACATATACAGGTTGTATTTAGACCGTGATCAAAAACTGAGGCATGTAATAGCGATAGTGATTACAAACCCACTAGCATTAAAGAAAATCCCGACAAAAAATAAAATTTTTGAGGTTTTCCATACAAACCACATACTTTTAACACCGATGGTTGTATGAAAAACGTCAAAATTTTTATTTTTTGTCGGGATTTTCTTTAATGCCAGGGGGTTTGTAATCACTATCGCTATTAACTGCCTCAGTTTTCGATCACGGTCTAAATACACCCTGTATAATACACAGTTTATCGTCTTTTAAGGTGTTAAACGATGTCTCCAGGTTTTTTGATTAACTAAGTAAGGTAACGTTTGAGTGATATCATGAAATGCGTATTGATAGTTAGTATTATTCATTTTATTTATAACGAGTCGGACTCAGGTTTGGACTACTTAGTTGGATCAAATTATATAAAAAATAGCTGTTTTTTCATAAGAAGGTCTATCAAGACCAAACCGTAGTTACTTGCACTTTAAAGATCAGTAACGCATAATTTCTTAGCCTATTAGGATAAGACCCATACTTAGAAAACGATATTCCCCAAAAGAATGAAGTTACCATAAAACTTATATCACTAAAAGCCATTTTTTTAACGATTTATGAAGAAGTATGAATCGAGCATATGATAGTATGTTAGAAAAATAATGTTGTCACAGAAAATGGGTAATGCGACCTAAATGTCGGACATTGTATAAAGCTTTTAGTAAATCGCCCACGCAAATACTAAAGGTCAAGCCTGACAATATAGAAGACCTTTTAGTTGATATTTAATGAGCTTAAACCTAACAAAATACTCCTTAAAACAATGGAAATTGAAGCTGTTATTGCTTAAATATCATTCAATAATTTTTTTGTAAGGATTCACTTCGTGGTTGGAGCTTAAAAACTAATAAGTTCTTACTGAGTTTTTTACTAAATTTTTTTCTTTAAAAAGAGTTCGTATTGAAGTTAATTAAAGTTTAAATATTTTTTCATACAATTAGAATGAGAAGGGCCAAAGACGGAGCCCAGTGGCTTGCCATAGCTATGAAAACAGATCATCATTATCATTTCGACCACTTAATCTATTTGCCTTAAAATCTCATATGCTATAATTTCATTATCTATACTAATATTATAAAGCTGAAGAGTTTGTTTGTTTGTTTGTTTGTTTGTTTGTTTGAACGCTAGGATCTCAGGAACTACTGGTCCGATTTGAAAAATTCTTTCACTGTTAGATAGCACATTTATCGAGGAAGGTTATAGGCTATATATCATCACGCTACGACCAATAGGAGCGGAGCAGCAATAAAGAATGTTTCAAAATCGGCGACTTTTTTCCTTTTTGTGAGCTTCCGCTGCGTACGCTGCAGAAACGGTTAAAGTGTCGCTAAAATAATGTATGACAGAATTGTTCCCCTTTAAAAATTCTAAAAAAAAGTCCGCGACAGCATATGTCTATCTTTTAAGGTTGGTTCACTATAACGTTTTTTATTCTAACCAAATTTATTTTTAACAAAGCATTATTTGTGAAGGAGTTTTTACAAACATGATATTAATCCTTATCCAAATAAATACGTTATTCATTACAAGTATTTAATACGAAATAAATTTGTCCTTTACATCATTTGATTTCAATGAGTATCTTAGAAGATATCGCAGTTTCAAAATAATGATCAAGCGCGCAATAATGATACTCAAGGCGTCGACCGGCGCGTTACGGTTTCACGTTGAAACAATTTGTATGACTTTTGTATATTTAAGTAAATGGGGCTCTGCGGAGTAAAATACTAAAACTTATTTTCTTTCTGAACCCAACCCTGTAGTCCACGCAGACGGAGTTGCGGGCAAAAGCTAGTTTTATATAAAAGAAGTATCCTATCTGTTTTTTACTCTATGGCAACAATATTATCAAGCGCTAATATCAGCTTGCTCAATCCATCATGCCGATGCGCAGTTATAATTTCTTCAGCATTATTAAACTTAAAGCGAATGTGTCACACGTCCGACTTACACGTGCTTTTTATAATGTTAATCGTTTCAATATGGGCTTACTAGCTATGCTCAACATGCGACTTTGCTGCCTGGCTCACAAGACCAATCTTGACTGATATCAAATAACCAAAAATATGACTTATTTAACCAATTAAATAAGTAATATTTTTGTCGTTTTTATCATGAATAATTCATACTAGGGACAATAAAATATTGGCATAAGTAATAATTATGGCACTACAGGCAACGCTCTCAAATGGCAGAGGAGGCCCGCACCCAGTAGCGGGATGTATAAAAGCTGACGATGATTATGATGATTTTTGAGACACTGTAACTGTTGTGCTACAACATCATTGTGCTCCCGAATCTAAGTACACCATATTTGTCATAATCTCTTAACGTAGTCAAAAAAAAACGAGGAATTGGAAATAGCAAAACATAAGCACAGTAAAGCGGATTTTATAATATGTAGACATTGCTTATAAAAACGCGCCCTGTAACTGAACCTAGGATTTTATTATCTAAAACAAAATGATCTCTCCATAAAAAGTTAATAGGTGAAGGCTTATAAATAGGTTTTAGGATCAACTTTTTTGAAAGAAGGTATGATAAAGTTTTGATATTGGATTGTTTTCAATCCGTATAAACACTTGGTTTAAAAGATTCTCGACCGCGCGCTTAAACCTGCAGGCCATATATTTGTCTAATCTCTACACCCTTACGACAAAAACGTCACTAGTTACATACTATCAAAACAAAACCCTACCGTCTCTAAAAAATCTCTACATTATAAAAACTACAAAAACTACCCTCATAGACATTATTTACCCTATTTATATCCTTTGAGGAAATAATTTCCAACATAGCACCACACAAAGGCGTAGTGTGCCGCAAAGTGGCCGTGGACGGCTCTTTGTGTTACCCTCTCTATGTAGCGTCGAAGGAAATTTTATTTTTAAAAGGCTATTGTCGTCTCTACCTTGGAGGTCTTTGTTTGAAGAAGTGATATGTGCTTAGGTCGGGTTGAAAGATTGCTGTATAGAGGGTTGGTGTGTAAAATGGTCAAAGATTATGAAATTTTTAGTTTACCTATGTGAAAATTGGTCAAAGATTACGATATGACGCTGTATCTAGAAGCGATTAATAGAGTCCAATTTTGACATCAATGTATCGTTAGCTGTTCTTCGTGAACTTATTGGGTAAACATAACTTCATTCTGTTATCTTTAGTAGCAAAGTAATCGCCATTATATGTAGGATAGGTGAAAATTATTAAAATATAATATTTTTGAATGCAAATGTTTTATGAACACAAAAGGAAGGAATGAAGGAAAAAACGTAAAAAATGCTTAGTCCATCACTTATTTAAAAAAATAAAACATCTTAATTTTTTTTAACATGATACCAACATAAAATTGAAGTGTGTTCTCAGTATTACATACATACTATAGATGGGTTGGCAGCGGTGCAATTCTGCATCCAAATTTCTTTAACATTTTGTCCTGGTGATACAAAAGAGACGATTGCCGTTTTCCAGACTCCGTGTTGCTACTAACAATTCCCTACTGAAAAAAAAAACAAATATTTATGTCTTTGTATTGTTTCACTTCTACTTCTAATCGCCATCTTTTCATTTTCTACAATCAGAACTACAACGAAAAGCGAAAACTAATTCTCCTTATAGACTCATAAGAATTATCCAACGTCTCACAAATATACAAGCCGCATAAATCACGCCTTAAGGTAACATTCCAAGTTACAATTGAAAGCCAAGCCACAAGTGAATAATAGCATGCGATTTACAACCAAATGCCATTCCTGTAACAATTGTTGCCAAGTTTTAAGATGGTTGAACGAATCTACGTATTTGTTACAAGTTATGATTGCATCCCATTTGTCATTTCAATGTTTTCTCGGATTATGGGCGAAGTTGTATTTCGGATCCTCTGTGGGGTTTTAATAATGAAATTTCACTTGGATACTAGTTGGAATAAAAAAATTGTGATAAAACCTGCACACCTAAAAGTTCTTAGGAATTTCTTAGGTATGTAGTCCGCCAACCCGCACTAGGCCAGCATGGCCAACTATGGCCTAAACCCTCTCAATGGTAGAGGAGACCCGTGCTCAGCAGTGGGTGTATATGGGTCGATGAAGAAGACTAACTAGTCTAATTTAAAATTTGCATTTATTGCGTTTTTATTTAGGAAATACTTAGTAGAAAGATGTCTTGAAATGTACCTGAAAAATGACAATAATCTTCTACTACTAAAATGAATGAAACGCTGATATAATAACAATCCCAGATCTTGGTTGTAGAAATAAACCTCTACCTCTTTGGGGATATAAACATGTTTCAAACACACATTACAATAACTGTAATAAAAACAACAAAATGATCGGAACCTCGAACATGACTCAGCTTAACATGTATGGCAGGAAATTAAAACGTACCCTAATATTACCGCTCACAACTTTGTACCCGATTTGTACGAGAAAAATGGAAAGGCCGGAAATTTTCTTCGCTCCTTCTTGTTTCACTGTTTTGATTATGGAATTATATATTTCGTGTTATTTATTGGAGTTTTATATATGGTAATGAAAAGATATAATAATTGACTATAAAAACAGTGCAGTATAAATTTATTTATCATGTTTGAATGGTAACGAAATTCTCGCTCGTGTGGCGTTCAGTCACAGGTTCCATTGCCGTATCAAGAATTTTCCATTTTGTCGATGTGCCTGAAAACAAAAATTGCAAAACATGCCCTTAGATTCTGTATTTTATTTATTTGTTTCATTTCAGTATCCATAAAATACGCCTACAAATGTTTTCGTAACGATAAAACTCAATTTCAGTCCACTGCTGAACTTAGGCCTCCCCAAGTAAGCGCCAACCATCGCGGTCTTGAGCAGCCCCTATCCATCAGTTACCTGCCACCTTTCTCAAGTCGTCGGACCATCGCACTATGGGCAAAATAGGTCATTCTCATATCAAAAATCTGTACTTTTTTTGTTTATAAAGATATCACTTTGAAATTTTGCATGATTATAGTCGAAGGTACAATCATTTAGGTATTCGCATGTAATTGTGATACTAATGTTCTAACCAGGTTTTGCTTGGGTTCAAAGTTAAAAATGTGAAAAAAACAACAAGATTTGTTTAACACTTTCGAAATAATTATCTAAACTATATTTAAATAAAAGGGACTACTTAAAAAAAATTTTTTTTGGGTTTTTTAAAGTTTAAATAACATAAAAATATATGTATTTTTTGTAGCATTATTTATTTCTATTTTTTATTGTACACCACAGTAAAATTAACTTTGTTATAGATACATAACATAGACTTACTAAGTAAGCAAATAAGTAAGTTTACTTACTTACTTGCTTACTTACTTCCTAAACTTACTTATAACATTTAACTTAAAGAAATAAAATTACAAATTATTCTTATTCTCATACACGTAATTAATTTATTATAATTGGTTTTGATATACAGATGCTAAATTCGACTGATGCAATAATAATTGAATATAACTTTAACATATTATGTAACTTATTCTGCTGGATCTACAATTAGTTTGTGAACCTTTAAAAGAACCAAAGTGT
Organism: Cephonodes hylas; assembly: GCA_030295005.1. NCBI lineage: Eukaryota > Metazoa > Arthropoda > Insecta > Lepidoptera > Sphingidae > Cephonodes > Cephonodes hylas. Next base: position 3,595,103 of record AP025386.1, on the reverse strand, counting down.
CTTCGTCAAGTTCTTTAATATTTTTTAAGTATTGCTTTCGAATACTAGAAATGTATGGATCAGACGTGTATAAAAGAGTATGAAAAACATCTTCATTCGTAGCAGATCTTGAACATTTTCTTGCATGATGCAGTCTAAATTTCTTATAGTCCTTATTCCTAGACTCTTGGGCATCTTCTGAAAGCTGTCCAATGGGCAACACTGAAAAATGATTTATTATACTCTCTCCATGTATTAATATTTTATGCACGGAGGATGGCATATAAAACCAGTTGTATTTGCTGACATAAAGTCTAGCAGTCTGCAAAGCATATTCACCAAACTTTTTTGCGTCAATCATTATACCTGACGATAATGCTTGCAAAATGATGTAAAACCTCCGAATTAAGGTTTCGTCAATGCCTGTTATCTCTGCAGAACAATCAGCATTATAAAAAAATCTTCGGGCAGTATTGCCATCATTGCTGTTCCCACTCACTTGTCTTGGCTTATCGATTATTAATCCTAATTCTTCACGAAAACGTCTTTGCACATAGGTTTTCTTTTCCTGTTTCAAACGCTTGTTGTTTTCATTAGTAGCCGACCATTTCATAAACGAAAGGTTGTAGGAAATGTGTAAAAACATTTCCATGCATCGAATCCAGGCATGTAACGTGGATAAACCATATTGATAACTGCTTGTGTCTTCTGGTCTGGCTGACACTTTATCAAGATCGTTCATTTGACGAGGAGTAGCACGACATATAGTGCAAGTCGAACTAGAAGGAGTTTCTGTGAGTACTTGTGCAACTTTTCCGTCTATCATAGTGAGAAATAGTTGGTGTTTTATCACCAAACCTTCACCCTCTTTATTTATTAGTGTTGGACTAATTGAATTTATTTGTAGTTTTATTTTGTCTACGACTTCTCTTGTCTTTTGAGGAGTTTCTTTTGAAAACTCGATTGATATAGGCCGACAAAACCTTACTGATGAAGGTACAGGATTCTGCCAAACAATTTCGCTAGTTTCTGAATTAATCAATTTAATTGGCACCAAAGAAGTTATGAACAAATTGGAATCGGATATAAGTTCTGATTCTTCTGGAAGTTTTTGCTTATATTCACTTTGACCAGATGAACCATCACATCCCCATTTACTGTATAATATCAATTGTCTTAAACCAGCTTTGTATACAGAATCTATCTTCAAAATTCTAGCTGTTGTATGATCCAACAAATCCTGTAAGGATAACACTTTGGCACTTACATTGGTTATTTCCATTGATGAAGAAGGTGGATAACAGGTCCTTTTGCATTTTTGTAGATGAGAATATGGGGGAAACAAAAAACAATTGTTCTCATTTCCAAGATTCCTTAAGTACAGGTATTGTGCTTTAGTAAGATCCAAGTCGACAAACACACTAAGTGCTTCCTCGTCAGATAATGTCCTGGCAGTCGGAGTACGATCAACTAAAAACTTAAAAAGGGACTCCATTGTTGTATTATCTGCTGACTTTATTGCTTCGATAAGATTTGCTTCAACTCCTTTGCCAGTAGATCTCAGTGCTTGTATTTATGCGTCCTGTATGTGCTCAATGCCATATTCTTTAATAAGCGTAGTATTTTTACGTTTTTTTGTGGATATGGAAGCAATTTCATAGGCGACACTGGGCCTTCCACGGTTTCCAGTAGAAGTGGAAGGCATTAAAGGCGGTACTTCGTCTACTGATGCCGGTAGCATGACTGTGTAATTCTGTTTCAGCCAAGTGCTGTTGTACTTTAAAAATAATTCCTTAGATCGTGATTTCTCAGCCCAACGTTTATTAAACTGATGTAAAAGAATTCGTTGAAAATCTTCAATTATAAAATTTATGTGGTCCTCGGAAACTTGCTTTTCCCGTAAAAAAAATTCCAAGCTGGAAACATTTTTGTGGTTGTTTATATAATATAATATTATTTCTTCCCTTAAACAAGTAAAACTAGCCATTTTTACAGTTATGATGTACAAATAATTGTGATGGAATAATCACACTCGACTGTGGTTTATATAGGAAAGCAAGGAGTGTAGAGTGCAATTAAACAATATATTTACCACATGTAACGAGTGCAAACTCTTATCAGTACCACTTCCTAACATTTACATTGTCAATAAGACCACAAAACAACACTATTTTATCTTAACCGCAAAGATAACGTTTTCATGAACGTGGGACTCGGTCAATATTTATCATCATAACTTCCACATAAGCACGTATAAGCAGTCAATTTTTTTATATGTCTTTTTTAAAGACCTAAGCTATTGATAAATATCAAATTTAAAACTTTGGGAAGCTTTGGTAATAAAGAAATCCTGTTTTGAAAATTGTAAACTGGGATTTATTATATATATTTATAAATTTAATCATTATATAAAATATATGCTACTTAAAGTTTATATTATTTTATCAAAATTATGAGAAAGAAACATTCTTCCCAAAAATATATAATTTATTGGATGTCTTTTAACAATTTCAATATGAAATTTAATACTGAATGTACGAAAGTTGTTTTGACAAATTTACTCAAAAGTAAATGTGTGTTATCTAAAGCTGTTTATCGAGTAAAACCATGATTCCAAAAGGTAAAAATTCTTTTTATTTCGATAATCAACATCTTAACTATAAAATAGAACCATCAAAATAGGTAATAAGTAACTTTTTAAAAAACCATTTTTGATATGGCCTTGTTCTAACGCGTTCCATAGTGCATCGTGCCGCAGGACGTCTCACACTACGTCTGCATAAGCGCGGTCTCCACTCCAACACTTATCTGCTCCATCGGCTGTCTATATAATTAATCATTGACCGTTACTTCAAGTATTTTTGTAAGAGGTCGCTCCTATAAATCCAACCGCTAATATGATGGATCAATCAAATCAAATAAAATTTTTAGATATGGTTATTTAGTAATACTGTAGGTATATTTTGTATATTTTTAACATTATTATTACTTGAGATACACAACTAATTGTATCTAACTTATGTACAAACCTACAAAACAATTGGATCAACACCGAATTACAACCTTCCATTTTCCATCCCTTTTCCACCCCCGCCATTCAGTACCGGTGGTTGAAATTCGCAAACACCCAATTACGTCTGACACCGTTGTGAATACGAAAACAATTTGCTAAAAACGCATCAAATATTCATTATTTTAATGAGAGGATTTCGCTTGATGGAACATAATTACTCGCCGGTCTTTCGGATCCTGTGGGATTAATGCAGTTGAAATGGGTACCGACGTTGTGCAGATGAAACCTGTGATAATTGGCCTTAGAGTACATATTAGTATTCCTGACGAATTGGGCAAAGGTATTAATCCCACGTTTAGAGTTAGTATTTTGATATGTTTGGAAATATTTACAGATTTCTTATAGCTATTAAAATTTTAAAGAAGCTCCTGTGATCGGAGAGGTTCAGAATTTCCTAATGAGAAACCTTAAAACACTTTTCACTGCCCTGGAATCAAACTCGGCATCTCTAGAGCGTTTAGTACATACTTGTGTCGCGAGACCACAAGATGGTATAAGTGAAATAAATGTTTGTCTTTAAAACTCAAAGTCACCTTCGCATTTATAAGTATCGATTTATAAAACAACAAAACTTGATCGCGAAAATCAAGCCAAAGTTTCCGATACCCCGCAACCTCGCGATAACAAACAAATCCCAACATAAAACGAAACGTGGCCCAAAGGGAAATGGAATAAACAATATTGGCCGAAAAGGGAAGACTTGCGACGAAAAAAAAACATAAAATATGCGAAAAAATCAAAGGGGACCTTTGTGAAACACGAAAGGGTCTCGTCAGAGCTTCATGATTTCATAAGAAAATGTATCAACCATCAACACGTATGGTTTAAGGGTTCATTTTGAGTGCCAGAGGGTGATTCTTAGTATGCCGATATAATCTTTAGTATAGTTTTAAACATTTGAAACTTGTTTTGTAAATAAACTGGTTGTTGTTTAAAAGAGACATAGGATGCTTGACAGTCGCATTGCGCAGTTGGCTAGTTTAGCTTGTGATACAAAAGAGGTTCGATCCCCGCACCGAGACAATGCGTAATACACAAATAATTTATTCGAGTCTGGGTACTTGACACTACGTGATTTAGAAATATTTTTATCAATGTTGTATTATTGTGGTGTACAATAAAGAATATAAATAAATATATAAATACTTGTGAGAGCGACGATAACGCCCTGTTTTAAAAATGAATAACACTTTAAATTGAATATCTTGCAACAGAATACCTTAAACATCTTAAAAATCATCTTAGGCCTATCTTTTATAAACCGTTCTTTTTGGAAATGAATTATGCACTCCTAAAAATTTTCAAAAATTTCTTACAACCCACACTATACAGCGTGATGGACTACGGCCTGTTGATCTAATTTTTCCCATAACCTGTCTTCATGCACTTAGCCCGAAAATAATAAACAAGACTTTTAAATCGCACACTGTCAATCAATAATGCAATTTCAGCTAAAAATATCGTATAATTTTCCAGACAAGTGTAATACCTACTCAGTTATTAAACATTAACTGCCATCGAATGTATGAAACGGGGATAACTGTCACATTTCGGGTCCGGGCAATTTGTTGTGCATTCGAGACACATGACGTCACGGATCAAAAATGGCCGTCGTTAAATACTACGTAATTGTTTTGACAGCTGAGCGCGTGTATGAAATAAATCATCCTAATGATTTTTTAACAATAAAAAGATTAGTAGGGTTATGTGATGAAAGGACGTGGTTAAAATTAATTACGACAGACTTGTTGTTTTATTTATACGGTCACCAGAAATTTTGATACTTGTCTTGCTACTTAGCTACTGTAATAAAATGAAATACTGATTAAATTAGATATATCTTAGATAGTCTTTGATCCAATGGCTTGAGAAAAATAATACCACGATATTAGGTAATGCTATTGTATTAAAAACAAACCGATAACGGAAGCTATATCACTATAAAATATATAACAAATATAACCAAAAGCAAATCTGCAGGTAAAATTATCAAATATTAATTTCCATTCCAAAATTTACACAGCATGAACTCCCGAAATCGAATCCTCACACACGAATATTGATACGAGCTTGCTCCAACTATTCTAATATCCGGAAACTACAATCCAAACACAAACAGAGCTCTAATCAAGGGTTGGGGGCAGGGCTGTCAGATCGTATCATTGGATACAAATTTATCCATGACCTTTTCTTATAATACCATACAAATTTTACGTATCATCCTAAAAAATAAACAAGAAGTACTATGGAGTGTCCACTTTTCGACTATTTACCCAAGATCCTTCTAAAAAACAAGAGCCACATAAAATAGTCCGATAAAATTTTGTATAATTGCAGTTACTAAATCATCAACCCATATACGCCCACTGCAGGGCACGGGTCTCCTCTACCATTGAGAGAGTTTAGGCCATAGTCCACCACGCTGGCCTAGTGCGGGTTGGCGGACTACACACCTAAGAAATTCCTAAGAACTTTTAGATGTGCAGGTTTTATCACGATGTTCTCCTTAACCGTTAAAGCAAGTGATAATTCAATGTGAATACACACATAACTTCGAAAAGACAGAGGTGTTTGCCTGGGGTTCGAATCCGCGACCGCCGAGATTATAGATCGCGCGCCTAAACCTCGAGGCCATCACTGCTTATCTATGACCTCTTCATATAAGATACAAAGAACTACTTTGGAGAGTCCACTTTTCGACCATTTACCCAAGATCCTTCTTAAAAAACGAGAGCCACATAAAATGGTTATGAAGTGCGATCAAATTTTGTATAATTGCTGATACTAAACCGTATAATCTTCTTCTTAGGTGTGTAGTCCGCCAACTCGCATAAGGCCAGCGTGGTGGACTATAACTTAAACCCTCTCAATGGTAGAGGTGACCCTTGCTCAGCAGTGGGCGTATACGGGTAGATAAAGAAGAAGAAGAAAAAGACACACATTACTTCGAAAAGTCAGAGGTGTGTGCCTGGGGTTCGAATCCACGACCGCCGAGATTCTCGACCGCGCGCCCAAACCTCGAAGCCAAACTAAACCGTATAGATGCGATTTATTTGCCGGCAGCCCTGGTTGGGGGACAACTGCGAACCCCAGGGCTATTTGTCTTGTCCTCAGCGTTGAAAACTCTACTCGGATTGAGAACTTAGTTCACGATCTAGGTAATGCAAATCGTTGTTTGAACACACCGCGGTTGTTCTGTTTTCGTCCCGCTTGACAAATGGATGTCAATGTGATTTGTTCATGGCTTTCGAAGCTTTGGTTTTACGTTTTAATACTTTTGTAATTCGAGTATCAAAATGTTGTACCTACATACAATTACGTGTATACTAAAGACTGTCAGTCGGAAATCAAGTATCAAATATGTTAAATACACTCATGAGTACTGAGACTGCATTAAATAAAGTTGTGATGAGGAGTCATTTTTATGATTTTGTACTGAAAGGCTAAAACAGAATCCTATTACCTACTAAGCTTTTGCTGTCCGTCTGTCACTAGACTGTATTTCATGTCCGTGACAGATAGAGACTTTTGACAGGTGATGTATTTTTGTTAGAATAGAGAATAAATAAATATTTAAGTGGGGCTCTAATAAAATATATCTACTTTATGCTTTTTGCCGGTTTAAAAAACTCCATACATTTTTTAATTTAAATGTCCAATTAATTGTTTTCTGTTACAAAAATATAACTTAAGACCATTAGATCAAAGATACATATTTAAATGACGGTTACTATGAAACATTATTTGGGAACAAACTTAATGCAATTTTATAATAAACTGACTCCAATATCCAAAAACATTTGAAACTTTCTAACATAAACAACCAAAATTAATAGAAGGTCGATCCTTCGACATAATACAGAAGAATGCATTCAACCCCTATTAAAGTATGGCAAACATTTGACCAAATCATTGGCCTGAACATTATTTCTGGACTGTTATTAATAAACATAATACGTCATTAGGATTTTGAAACAAAAGTTACTTTAAGATTGCAACCTCGTTTCATTAAAATAAAAAGTTTCGAAAGATTTCGTCGCGGTTTCCTTTTAATTTTAACTTCCTTAGGTTTTAATAACTTTACAGTCTTCATGGTGATTGGCAAAACAAGTATTGTATTAGCATGTAAAATTCTTGAATAAATATAATATTGTAGGACACGGGCAACTGTCCCCCCCCCCCATCAGCAGAGGACGTGACCTCTTAACTGTCGCGGATGTTCACGAAAGGCGAACGTCCAAATAGATTAAGTGGAGGGCATACCAAGCCCTCCCAGTTTGGAGGGGTCCATAATTGGATGGTGCGCTGGGCGGCAGCGGACCATTTAGGGCACTTCTAGCCCTGAGATGCCGCAAAACCGCCCTAAATGCGCGTGATGGTCACCGAGAGGTTTTAGTCGGTATGCTGGCGTAGCCAGTGACCCCGACATATCCCTAACGGCCTTCCCCGAGGTACCGAACAGGGGAGCTTAAGGCGCTTTCCTCTCGTGATAAAAAAAAACTGTCGCCCCATGTATAAATCAAAATATACTTCATCATCATCATCAGCCCAGATACATCCCACTGCTGGGCACGGGGCTCCTCTACAATCGAGAGGACCTAAGCCTTAGTCCATCACATTGGCTAGTGTAGGTTGATGGACTTAACTTCCTGGTGTACAAGTTATAAGTTATTTGATGAATACGCACCAAAAGACAGAGATGTGTGCCTGGGGTTCGAACCCGCGACCGCCGAAACCACCATTTCCAAGACTTTATGTACAGTCAATTTACTAACTCAAGTCTTCGAATTTATTTACCCACCACACACAAGAATCTAACTTTGCACATTTTATCACACTCTAAACATCAAAATCAACAGGTAAGGGAAAAAATCAAGACACCGGAACTCATCCGGTTATCCCGATATATCAACGTCAGTAATTACCGGAATAAAAAGCGGGTCTAAGCGACCATCCGGGTACTATCGATACCTTTAGTGATTCCAAGCGTGCAGTCTCTCGGACAGCGAAGGGTTAACCTCGATAGAGGAACTTACTTTACTGTAAAATTAAGTCGACTTAAACAGTCTTGTCTTTTTACTCCTCAAGGAAATAAAGGAATATTTTCTTTATTTGCCATCGGAAGCCCCGTGGCGAAGTTGGCTAGACAGCTTGCGAAACGAGAGGTCGTGGGTTCGATCCCCGCACCGAGACAAATGTTTCTGAAACCAGACTAATAATTTGACTCTATGTACATTCATTAAACATTAGATTTAATAAGTTTTCAAGCAAAAAAAAAGAAGTTAATGTAAATTTTGAATTATCATGAATAAACGTGAAACATTATCAGTCCATATTTGTCCCACACCTAGGCTTCTATAACCGCGAATTCTTTTCAGTATTTTTTAACATCCATACCTATCATCAATATTAACCGTTACCTGTCTTAGTTACCACATCTTTCTACTCCCTAAATAAACAGTAAAACCTTCCCTATACCACCCTCTTCTTCTTCTTCATCAACCCATATACGCCCACTGCTGAGCACGGGTCTCCTCTACCATTGAGAGGGTTTAGGCCATAGTCCGCCACGCTGGCCTAGTGCGGGTTGGCGGACTACACACCTAAGAAATTCCTATGAACTGTTAGGTGAGCAGGTTTCATCACGATGTTTTCCTTCACCGTTAAAGCAAGTGATAATTCAATGTGAATACACACATAACTTCGAAAAGTCAGAGGTGTGTGCCTGGGGTTCGTACCCGCGACTGCCGAGATTCTCGACCGCGCGCCTAACCTCGAGGCCATCACTGCTTACAACCCTCTTACATCACCATAACTTTAAATAAATTCCAGCATCTAAACTCCTACACCCGAAATTCCGTTCAACTATGACAGAACATAGAAAACAAGTTGAATTAGTGGTGTACTGAAGTTCACAAATGAGTCTCACTGAATTTATGCCGCTAATGGCTTCTGTTGCCTCGCTAGAATTATGTGCGAACATATAATTGAACAGTTGTAGTGCATTAGCCGACGCTGCGACGGCCACTGATTACCCCGCTGTGATATGCCCGACTGGATATGATGGTTATAAAGCATTGTTTGTTGTATTTTTGTTTATAATTTTATTATTTATAAAGGTTTTAATAAGCAATTTGTATATCAAAGTCAAATTCAAAATTGTCTTTAAACAAATAGACTATTACAAGTATTTTTAAATAGTCATTTAAAAAAAAGATTAATTGGAAAGGAACGACAGGAAACTCCTTCAGCAACGCGAAGTGTCAGCATTTAATTATAAAATAATATATTTACAACGACATAAATAAGTGGAGACTGTACTGTGGAGACACAACAACTCTTTACCTATTTCACAAATACAATAGATTAAACTTTACTGATTCTAATAATTTTTAATACAAACATACCTGGATTCTTAAGAAAGTATAATACGACTTATTTTGTTATAAAACTTGCTGTTCTCAACAAAGTGGGGCCCAGCCACTACCAATATTCACAGTTACATTCATAAATAAAAGAGCAATATCTACGCAAGGTACATTTAATTGCAGTCTACAATAAATTGTTGCGAATGTTTTAAAAAACAATATTATAAAAACACTATCAGGGGATATAAAAATACGAACGGTATTACTTTAATTTATTTCGCGTCGGTAATTTAAAACGCACCTGAGACCGTTGGATGTGCGATAATTCGAAACGGGAAGATAAAAATATATATTAAATTTGCGTAATTAACCTACATTTTTATTTTAAACATTTTATTCCGTTCAGTAGTTTTAATCGGCCTCGTTTTGAACTAGTGATTTAGCCTGGGTTTACTGGAACCAAGCGGAGAAAGAAACTTGGGCCTTTATTAATCTCTACATATCTATGTATGTAGAAAATATCTTAGTAAAGGCCTTAGATTTATATGTACAAAGGTTTATGCCAAATACAATGAAAATCAGTCCAGTAGTTTATAATTTCATTCACTATACACAAAGATAAATACTACTCTTCATTATATCATAGCAATGATGAGACGAACAAGTAAAATGCTAAATTTATTAAATTACTGTATTTTCATTTATCTTACAAATCATTCAAGCTAATTAAATAAACCAAAATTAAAATTGTATTAGCATTTAAATATAATCACAATCTCATTTCCACATTCAAAATTTTCGAAATTCAAATTCATTCTATCAAAAAATGCAATATACAATAAATTCGCTGATGAATAAATCAATATACAAATAAACTTAAATGCAATACAATCGGGGCAATAAGACTCAGTTATCGGCGAGAACACTATTCATGTTTACATTAGCCCCTTGGAATCCCGCCAACACTGAATTATAAGATATTCGGGAACTTAGCCGGTATGTCTCACTCGACGACTGCGCCAGGATTCCACACTTCAGTTTGGTTTTTGCTTTCAATAGTTTCAGTTTTTGTTCTACTTCAAGATTTTGTTTTCACAAGTTTTCGATGGGCGCGTTCTTTGTCGAAGCATGCTTCAGATTTTTTAAAGTAACTTTAACCCGGCGGGAGTGTGGTGCGGAAAAATTACATAGAGTATGTGGTGGGGTGTAACATACCCCACGGAATAAAACGCTTTCTATCTAAGTATTCCTCCAAAATAGTACAAAATTATTACAAAGTATTATGAATGAGAATCCCTGTAATAAAAAATTAAACAAATAAATACATTTTTTTAATACTTTTATTACTTACTTAGTAGTTGTACAATTTGGGAGCTTTTTGGTAACAAAAATTTACTTGCGCTATGAAAATATTCATAAAATCAACCATAATAATTAAAACAAAATAAAAACTTCTAAAATAACAAAAAATGAGATCTTCTTTCAATTAAAATTAAAAAACACTTATAGAATCAAATGGAATATGTTAGTAAGCGGCCTCGCCGTCAGCACAATTTTTGCAAAAAAATGTTGCATGTTCTAGGCACAGTGATTTTCTGCAGCTTACACAGACATGTTTTGTCTTCCAATCTTTTTTCCGAGGACAATCCGCACATCGAGCATATCGTCCGGAACTGTTTTCCACTGCTGGGCTCCCCCATCTGTGCAGAAATTCTTTGGCGAATGTTAGATGGAATATTTTTCTGTGTTTGTCGCCTCAAAATTTCTTCATTTGTATGTATCAATAAAATACTCATAAATTCGTCGGTAATAAATAATTTCCAACAATCTACTACAGTTTTAGCCTCTTTGGCAACTCCTTTGACTCCAGGTTTATCAGCTATTATATTCTCCGATCGAGTTCGGACATTGGTACGTGGAGGTTGTTGGTACGATTTTTGACCATCTTTAGATTTACGGTAACTTACATGGTCCTTCCCAGGGGACAGACGGGTTGTTTTGCAGCAAGGGGAATATTGTCATCCGAATCCCACTCGCTGCTGATCGCTTCAAGGTCATCACACACTGCTTGCGTGTCAGATTCAAGCTCATGCTCACTGCAATGATCAAATTCTTCGATAGAACTTGATTCATCTGAAGATTCGGCTAAAACTTTATCGATAATGCTTCTTAAACGTCGTTCATCTGCCTCCAGTGTCATTTTTATTCAAAAACTATAAAAAATAAAATTATACATAAAATTTTAAAAAAAATTAAAAATACGAAAACAATACGCGAACTATGTGGCGGGGTGTGACTTACCCCACGGACGTTTACGCACATGCACTCCAACCACCAGCCGGCGTAACACTAAGATCACGCCACTATCCCCTCCCGCAACCTCTTACCTCCAGCTACACAAAGCCACGAAATCTAGTTGTTACCAGTTAAAAAAATATACCTAGGTAAACTAGTGCTGGGGTATGCTACACCCCACCACACTCCCGCCGGGTTAAGCAACTTACTTTTGACCAAAAATATATTTACTCATTTTTTACACACAAATTCGGTATTTAAAAATAATTATTATGATCAAGATATTAGTAATTTCTTCGATTCAATAATATTGTAGTTGTCTTTGTCTTTCTTTATTGTTCATTCTTACAAAACCATGCATCGAATGTTAATTTAGTTCGTCAATTCGTAAAAAAATTGCTTCTAGAAAGTGTTTTCAGTAGATATCTAAACAAAAATCATAATGAAGGTAAGTTTGTATATTTGTGTCCTTGTATTGTTAAATCTTGGAACCCTACTCCACCAAACACCTGTCACTGCAACTCCTGTGCTCCAGGATCAACAGCATATAATGACGCCGAGCAATGAAGCTCAGCAAATGTAAAGAGACCTGAACTGTCATAATCTATCTCTTGGACCCAGCTTAGTAAAGATAACGGAACCCTCAACAAAATTCCCGGACATCCGAAGAGGCGAGAGATAAGTTGCGCACTTTATTGATCCCGTCCGATCAGGCGTGCACTTTAAACCTCCTGTGTCCTCGTTTAAACCCTTAATCCGCTTCATGGTGGAATATTCAATAAATTGCGTCCAAGCCAGACGGTCGCCATAGATCACTCTTTTTATTGTTTTCATATAAATTTACCGATTTTATTTTCGCAATCCTTTACCCCCGTTTTGCGTACCTGGTCGTGTGCTGTTGTTTGTTTTGCGTTGTTCTTGTGTTATTGGGGTTGTTTTCGTGGCGAATATGACTTCGAGGCTTAGAGATGCGATCGAAAATATGAACGGTGTGAAGTTTGAACCCGAAACACACATCTGACTTTTACCAGTTATGTGTGTAGCCATGAATTATCGTGAACTTTGACGGTGAAAGAAAACAACGTGAAGAAACCTGCATCGATATGCCACTCTTAAGTAGGAATTCTTGGGAAGGTTTATAGTAAGCCAACCCACACGAGACTAGTGTGGTGGACTAAGACCTAAACCCTCTTGGTTTTAAAGGAGGACGGAGTCCAGCATTAAATCGCATATCGGTTGATAATGATAATGATGATCTAGCTTGCCTGTATAAGCTTATACAGTATAGCGATTTTTGTCTGATTTCCAGTTGACTGTTAATTTTAAAATTACATATCAATCACCAAACCTTTAAGTCTAAATTATCAAATAAATTATCGCCTTCATTTATAAAGATAAAATACCTAAAACATTTCACCTAATTGAACAAAATTTTGTACTCTTATTTTGAATATTCCCTGTTTTTAACTACAAAACCCAAGGGTCTAACCTCTCAAGCGTTTTAAACAAGACATATCTTATTTTAAACCTTGATATAGCTATATCGTTAATACCAACATTATTATATAGTGAAGGGGAAATCACATGGAGCTCAACTAATGAATAATTCTGGTTAATCCGCCGTCCTAAGTACACACGACGAAATCAAACAAAAACGTTAGCCCACGTAGCTCGGTAGATGTCTCTGTTGTCGCCAATATAATAGACGAGGTACAGAAGGGTTGAAGGGAGAGCCTCGCTAGAGGTGCTGGGTATAATAATACCAGAATTGAGTAAAATATTACTGGGGTTTTTAAATTACTAGTCGAAGTAGGGCGTTTTAAAATATGCCGAAATTATTAGCAAGCTAAAGTGACGGGCGTTGGGGCAGAAATGTTCTGGAGTGGAGGCCACGTACAGATAAGGGCAGCGTCGGACGTCCACCCACAAGATGGATCGACGACAATGGGCAGGTTACATTTGTAGTAGATCAGATCATCGATGGTGGAAAAGAGTTCTGGAGTGGAGACCACGCCTCGGCATACGCAGTGTAGGACGTCCTTCGGTTTGGTGGGGTGACGATATCCTCAAGGTAGCTGGCAGCCGTTTGATGAGGACGAACGAAGATCGAGCCCAGTGGCGTGCCATAGGAGAGGCCTATGTCCAGCAGTTGATAAGAAAAGCTGTTGATTATGAAGCCAGGTTTGAAACCCCTTCTGTAACAGTCTTTGTCGACACAAAAGAGGTAATCTTGGGTAATAAGTACTAATAACCCTTTTGCATTACAAGGCGATTAAATGGTTTTGCATAGGTCGGGGGTGTTTTCAAGTTTGCTCTAAGCTTTGAAGGGCTTAACTTAGTTTTTCAACATGTTTGGTTTAATTTTGTGATGGTTTAAGCCGGGGTATTCGAGCAAGCAGAAAGATTCCATCATTTTATGATGTAGCCTTTATTTGTTCTTTGGAGCAGCGACTATCCAAATTAGAAAATAAACTAAAAGAGGATTTTTTGGAAAATCACCAGGTTGTAAGTTTTCGAATTCTATATCCTAAAGAAATAAACAAAATGTGACCAGGACATCAAATCCTTAACTAATAAGAACTGTTAGAGGGACGTAATATATACATTGGACAAAAGGACTAGAATCTAGCAGACTTTGTCAAACAAGACAAAAACTATAATAATACACCCAACAAGCTTATCTCTAAATTTCAACGCGTTAATCCCTTATCGCTATATACCGTTCTTGCAAGAACAAAACCCATAGTGTATAAAAACCTGCCGATACAAAGCCAGCAACACAATAGGACAAAGTCGACAACGTGCTCAAACTTTCCCTTGAACGTGAGCCGAACATGTTTTATCAGCTCTCCTAAAACTCCGCCGTGAAACACTGCGGTATCAAAATACATACAAATGCCTATAACTGGCTTGTGAATGTCGATGAAAGAAGCATTCGTGTGAAGTATTTAAAATCGACAATTTGTTGAATGAAAATCAATGAACCTAGAAAATGCCAAATATAATAGTCATAATCATATTGACAGCCCCGTGGCGCAGTTGGCTAGACACCTGCATGCGAAACGAGCGGCCGCGGGTTCGATCCCCGCACCAAGACAAATGTTTGTGTGATCCACAAATATTTGTTTCGGGTCTGGGTGTTTGTGTGACCGAAAAGTCTCTCGTAGTTTCTGATACCCACGACACAAGACTCGTATCTTAGTGTGGGGTCAGGACTATGTATGTGACTGTTGGGTGTATTTATTTATTTATTTCATAATCTTACGCTTCTCGGAAGGGGGAATAGAGGTGTAATTCTGCACCCAGATTTCACCCGGTCACGTAATATGTTATTAATAGGTACTTAATAATTAAATTTTAATTTTCTGTCCTTGTGAACTGTCGATATTGGTTTATGTACGGAGTATGAAAAAGTTTCCATAGAAACGGCAATCACAATCCATTAACCTCCAAAATATGATAATTTATAAAATAGCAATCTATCAAAATTCGCTGAAGCTCTTTACACATGAAAGCAAAAAAACTAATAATATAGTTAACGTTTTATTAAGAATCTATGAATATTATTTATAGCAGGGGTGACCAACAGGTCGATCGCGATCGACCGGTCGATCGCGGCTGTTAGTCCAGAAGATCGTGGCAAGGCAAAAAATATAATATACGTAGAAATAACTACCTAGTTACAAAAAATTAATTTCAATACTACATGATTGTGTACTGAACTATGCGGGTCATTTAAAATTTCAAAAAGTATGTAATTGGTAGATCGCACAGGGTTTCAATAGTAAACAGGAGATCTTGGGTCTAATCAAGTTGGCCACCCCTGATTTATAGCATTGCTGAAAACTGCAACTGATGTTATAAAATACTTAAGAAAAATACATTTAGTAAAAAAATCCATTAAATCTTTAACATAGTGTCTTATATTTCTATTGCCTATTCTTCCACCTATACTAGCTGTACTAGCTTCTGTATACGTAATCATCCTAAGCGATTTACCGTGTAAAAAAACGTAGAACCTTCCAGAACATTCATAGGTAATAATGAATGCACATAAATTTGTCCAGGGTTAGTCTATCGGCTAATGCTATGCATACACCGATTTTTAAACGCCCTATCCTAACGTATATTATAGGAAGGGTTGTATATAAATATCGGAATTTGTGTTTTCATTATTATATTTTTTTTTATTTTGGTGAATCGGGACTCATTATCTCGGCGGTCGCGGGTTCGAACCCTAGGCACACACCTCTGACTTTTCGAAGTTATGTGTGTATTCACGTTGAATTATCACTTGCTTTAACGGTGAAGGAAAACATCGTGATGAAACCTGCACACCTAAAAGTTCTTAGGAATTTCTTAGGTGTGTAGTCCGCCAACCCGCACTAGGCCAGCGTGGCGGACTATGGCCTAAACCCTCTCAATTGTAGAGGAGACCCGTGCTCAGCAGTGGGCGTATATGGGTTGATGAAGAAGAAGAAGAAGAAGAATCGGGACTCATAGGTGATTTCCTTTACTCTTTACTTTATTAATTTAAGTACTGTCTCGAAGTTTCGTAGCATAAGTATTTGTCGTACGATCTAGTGATATCGGGCTTTTCCATTAGGAAGTTGTTAATGGGAAAACGGAGTTTTCATTTGTGCTCGAAAAACGGCAACAGGCACCCCTATTACGTTTGCGAAATTCGGGTGTGGAATTGCACCTTTGCCTTCCCTTACGGGAAATTTGGGCGTGACTGTACTCACGTATATCTATACTATCTATACCAATATTATAAAGCTGAAGAGTTTGTTTGTTTGTTTGTTTGTTTGTTTGTTTGTTTGTTTGTTTGTTTGTTTGAACGCTTGTTACGTGCGACACACATACAAGGATTGCTGATGACCACAATGGCCCGGTTACCCAAAATCGCTGATGCTTCGTCGTTCCACATACGGATCAAGGCCGCGTAAACGCCGACTCCGCGACCTCAATTATTAGTTATAAGTTTACTATATATATATTGTTATTATTGTAGAAAGATAGAATTCTTGTATCTAACATCGATCAAGAAACTAGTATCTAGTTAATAAATTAGTATTATAAAATTTTTGGTTTTTTTTAAGTCCTTCGGCTGTGACTAACGTAATTGGCGCAGTCGGTAGGATTCTAGAGTCAGTGCGTGGCGGTCATAGGTATCAAAAATCGTTGCCTAGCTTGACTCCGCATAGTCGCTGGCGGGCCCTTAAGCCATCGTCTGGAATCCGAAACCTACGAGGGCACGGCCGGGGACGTACTCAAACATCAGTACAAAGAAAAACCAACTTATGTAAGTACTCTGAAATTTTATCCTAAGTGTTGCCTCCTGTCTCCAAAATTTTCCATCCAAGGAATAAAGGGGAGGAATCTGTCTCTTCAAGACAGATTCATAGGAACTTCGCTTTAGATAATAGTAGGAATTTAGATAGTAATAGAAATTTAGGAAGTGATAATAATTTAGATAAAATGACATTTGACCCGGACAATATCTATAAGGCCCTACGGCCGGTCCCTGAGTTTGATGGGAACCCAAATGTCCTAACTAGGTTTATACAAATCTGTGACCAAATAGTGGCACAATACATGAAAAACGAACCGTCATATCAATTAAGTAATCTGTGTCTCATAAACGGAATTTTAAATAAAATCACGGGTCCTGCCGCCAGAACAATAAATTCTAACGGCATTCCTACAAACTGGCTAGGTATTAAAAACGCCTTGATAAATAATTTCGCAGACCAAAGGGATGAAACCGCCCTTTATAACGATCTTTCTCTCGCAACTCAAGGCAATGATACACCTCAAGAATTCTACGACAAATGCCAGACCTTATTTAGTACAATTATGACATATGTGTCCTTACACGAATCAGTTACAACCACGATAGAGGCTAAACGCGATCTTTACCGTAACTTGGCTAAGCAAGCCTTCGTAAGAGGGTTAAAAGAACCCCTCGGGTCACGTATTCGATGTATGAGACCCGAGACAATTGAAAAGGCTCTGGAATTTGTCCAAGAAGAGATTAATATAATGTACCTACAGCAGCGAAATGATTCCGTACCTGAGCGACGTAACACTCCAGCACATCCGAGCACACCACATAAGGTACCATCCTTAGGTTTTAATATGAACATGCCTAAAATGTTTAGTGTACCTACCCCTAGTCCAGCGTGGCCGAAACCATCACCCGTATTTGCGCACCCTTATACATCGCAACAGGCACCCCAATGGCGTCCGAACGCCCAGATTTCTCATCCGCAGCAACGCATGCTTACATATCCCACGCGTACTCAGCAAATGTTCCGGGCGCCGCCGCCAAATTATAATCCGAATAACAGTTTTAGATTACCTCCTAAAAATGTACCAGTATATAATGCCGGGCCGAAACCCATGAGTGGTGTAAGCCATTACGTACCGAAGGTATTACCACCAACCTTAACGGGACGCGATTGGAGAGTTCACGGTAATCCTTCGCCATCAAACTATTTTAAAAGTAGGGAGATGAATTTTAACGAAATTGCAGATTACAACGATTATAACGATAGTTATTACGGCGAGTGTTATTATGAGCCATTTACATATCCTCCTTATTCGGAATATTACTGCGACATGAATCCGGAATATGAATACGCTATCGATCAGTCTCAATACGATCATACAAACGCGAATAATGTTACCGACGCGGAAGCGCAAAGCCCGGTTGATAATAAGCAGGATTTTTCCGAGGGCCGTTCCACGAAAGAACCAAGATAGAATTAAATCTACATTCCAAAAGGGAATTACGCTACGTACAAATAGCGGATCCCCCACTTAAGTTATTAGTTGATACCGGCGCGAATCAATCCTTTTTGAGCCCTGAAGCATGTGACAAATTTTTCCCCACTATTCCACGTGATTTTGATCCTTTCGAAGTTACTAATTCGCGAGGTACTAGCATACATGAACATTCAATTACCATCCCGCACTTTCAGGAATTTAATGAACAAAGATATGCGAAATTTTTCATATATAGATTCCATAATTATTTCGACGGACTTATAGGTTTGGACTTGTTAGAAAATTGTAACATAGATTTAAAGAATAATTTGTTAATTACGGAACATGCTTCAATACATCTCAAGTGCTATAAGTGTCGAAAATCGAACCCGTACGAAACGATCCCAGCCGGCTCATCCAAACTAATAAACGTACCGATATATGACTCGGAAGGTGACGTACATGTGCCCCAGCAAATAGTTTCTAATTGCATTATCCATGAGTGCGTTACTAAGGTCTCGGACAGAATAGGCACGATTGAAATCGAAAACCCCACCTGTGACGATATTACTATTAAATTTGAACAACAACCGCGCATACAGGTATTTAATATCGAATGCATAACGCCAGGGCCGGATTCGGAACGTGTTAAAAATGTTTTAAATCGTTTGCGAACTGATCACTTGAACGTAGAGGAGAAATGCAATTTGGAAGCTTTGTGCAGACGTTACGCAGACGTATTCTATCTCGATGGCGAACCCTTAACGTTTACGAATAAAATTAAGCATAGGATTAGGACAACGGACGAATTACCGGTATATAGTAAAAATTATAGGTATCCATTTATTCATCGTCAGGAAGTTAGGGAACAGATTACTAAGATGTTGGAACAAGGCATTATTCGGCCATCCGATTCCGCCTGGAGCTCACCTATATGGGTAGTCCCTAAGAAAGTTGACGCTTCAGGGAAGCAGAAGTGGAGAATAGTTGTTGGTTTTAGGAAGTTAAACGACAAGACCATAGACGATAGGTATCCGATTCCTAACATCACGGATGTTCTGGATAAACTAGGTAGATGCCAATACTTCACGACCCTGGACTTAGCATCAGGATTTTATCAGGTCGAGATGGACCCCGATGATATCCAAAAAACAGCTTTTAATGTCGAACATGGGCATTTCGAATTCTTACGAATGCCAATGGGCCTAAAAAATTCACCATCCACATTCCAACGAGTGATGGACAATGTGCTTAGAGGGTTACAAAATGAAATCTGTCTAGTTTACCTCGATGATATTATCGTCTTTAGTACATCCCTGCAAGAGCACATAGTAAATCTAAAAAAAGTGTTCGACAGGCTACGTGACTCCAATTTCAAAATCCAAATGGATAAATCTGAATTTCTGAAGTTGGAGACACCATATCTAGGCCATATAATTAGTCGAGAGGGTATAAGACCTAACCCTGATAAAATAGCGGCTATTCAAAAATATCCACTGCCTAAGAGTAGCAAAGAAATTAAACAATTTTTAGGACTGTTAGGTTACTACAGAAAATTTATTCCGGATTTCGCACGTATAACTAAACCGATGACTAAATGCCTCAAAAAGACCAATAAGATAACGTTTGACCCCGAGTATATCGATAGTTTTGAAAAATGTAAGAATTTATTAACAAACGATCCGATATTACAATACCCGGATTTTTCGAAAGAGTTTAATTTAACAACGGATGCCTCTAATGTAGCGATAGGTGCCATCCTTTCACAAGGACCGATAGGTTCAGATAAGCCCATATGTTATGCGTCCAGAACTTTAAACGATAGTGAACAAAAATATAGCACAATAGAAAAAGAATTGCTTGCCATAGTTTGGGCAACCAAATATTTTAGACCATATTTATTCGGTCGTAAATTCAAAATTCTAACGGATCATAGACCCCTTCAATGGATTATGAATCTAAAAGAGCCGAATTCCCGGTTAACTCGCTGGCGGCTCAAGTTAAGCGAATACGACTATACTATAGTCTATAAAAAAGGCAAATGTAACACAAATGCCGATGCTTTATCACGAGTCCAAATTAATAATGAGGAAACAGACTCGATGCTCGTAAACCCCTCCGAGAGACCACCTAGTCGCGCTGATTCGTCAACTGAGACAGCTCACACTAGTAATGAAAACCCGATTCTTGAAGTTCCCATTACCGATGAGCCGTTGAATAAGTTCCATAGACAGATTTGTTTTACAATAGTAGGTGATATTAAACGACGAACAACAGCCACAAAACCATTCGACACACACACCCGTACTCACATTCAAGTATCAGAATCCAATTTAGAGCAAGACGTAGTAAATGCCATAAAGGAATACGTTAATCCGAAAGTAAAAACTGCCCTTAAAATAACACCCCCATTAGGGATGTATT
Organism: Cephonodes hylas; assembly: GCA_030295005.1. Taxonomy (NCBI): domain Eukaryota; kingdom Metazoa; phylum Arthropoda; class Insecta; order Lepidoptera; family Sphingidae; genus Cephonodes; species Cephonodes hylas. The sequence goes on along the minus strand of AP025386.1, from coordinate 3,574,193 downwards.
CCATAATTCCGATCATACAAAATAATTTTAAAAGCTCTTCTATGAATTTAGTCTTAGCAAAGACTGAACTAGAAGACGTAAAAGAATATTTAAGACAGCAGGAAATAATTAAAAACTATCACGAGGGTAAGACTAATCATAGGGGAATAAACGAATGTTACTTATCACTTTCCCGGCGCTTTTATTGGCCGAAGATGAAAGAGGAGATAAGCAAATACATTAACGAATGCACAATTTGTGGACAGTCGAAGTATGATAGAAACCCTATCAGGCCACAATTTAACATCGTGCCCCCAGCCACCAAACCCTTTGAAATAGTACATATGGACTTATTTACCGCTCAAGCAGAAAAGTACCTAACGTTTGTCGATTCATTTTCTAAGTACGGGCAGGCTTATCATTTACGCGACGGAACTGCGATAAGTATTTTACAAGGATTATTAACATTTTGTACTCATCATGGGCTACCTTTAACTATAGTTACAGATAACGGTACAGAATTCACGAATCAATTATTTGCCGAATTTGTAAGATTACATAAAATTAACCACCATAAGACTTTGGCGAACTCACCTAATGATAACGGCATAATAGAAAGATTCCATTCCACTATAATAGAACATTTACGTATATTAAAGTTAAAGCAAAAAGATGAACCTGTCGTGAACCAAATGCCCTATGCGGTATTAGCGTATAACAGTTCAGTTCATAGTTTTACTAAGTGCAGGCCTCATGATATCATACGAGGTCATTTTGACCCCAGAGACCCCCTAGATATAGACCTGACAGCTCATCTTATGCAGCAGTATATTTTAAGCCACCGGGACCAGATGAAAGTAGTATATGATCTTATAAATAAATCCACCACGGTAGATCGCACTAACCTAATGAATAACCGTAATAAAAATAGGGAACCGGAAGAACAGTATCAACCCGACCAACAAGTATTTATAAGTAACCCGTTAGCGAGTAGGCAAAAATTAGCGCCACAATACACGCAAGACACTGTACTTGCAAACCTTCCGATTCACATATATACGTCTAAAAAGAAAGGACCCATTGCAAAGTCTAGACTTAAACGTACATGTAAGTCATCTCGATTGTTACAGGATTCGACTACTACTAATAGTCCAACTGAGTCTGGCGGCCGACATAAGACTTGAGAGTCTCGACGATGGACCGGGCCTCTTACCATTTAATCTCGAACCCACAAAACTTATTACTCATTATCATTCTTTCTTACAGTATATTGAATTATCCGATATAGAGGACAGAATTGATTCTGTTCAAAATCAACTTAATTATTTTAGAAATAAATTAGACAATCATACACTAGCCCTGTTTGAAATACAGATAAGTTATCTTAGCAATAAATTAATAAAATTGAAGTCGCAATTAAGAGGATTAGAACCTAACCGCGTCAAAAGAGGTCTAGTTGACGGACTAGGATCCTTAATAAAGAGTGTGACCGGTAACTTGGACCATTCCGATGCTGAACGGTACAATCATGCTATTAATGTCTTAGAAAATAATGAACATAAGTTGTTATCTGAGCTGGACGAACACATAAGTCTCAATAAAAATTGGATGACGCAATATTCAAGTTTAATCGCACATATCGTTGATAATCAGGAAAAAATTAACAACACGTTAGAAATTTTATTAAACAGAACCGTTTACGCAGATTACACATTGATTAAATTTGCCAAATTTGCACAGTTGCTAACTATTATAGGCGATAACGTGAACGATTTATCTTTAGAGTTAATTAAGTTAGAGAATACCTTAGCATTTATAAGTGCATCGAGCACTCATCATAGTATGTTAGAAATAGAAAATTTAGTTAATATAATAGGTAAGCTAAAATCCTTATACAACAAGGATCAAATATTGGACGCGGAGTTAAGAGAATATTATAATATAATTAAACCAGGATTCTATTACATAGATAAAAGAATAGTCATTATTTTTAAATTTCCCATAGTCTCCCCAGATAATTTCGAGTTGTATAGGCTTTCCATTGTTCCTAATAAACACCACCAGACCTTTATCCCTTCATATCCTTTTATGGCAACTAATGGGATAAGTTTCATGTACATGGAGGCTGAATGCCCGAAGTTCGATCGTCGACATCTTTGTGAGGAGAGCATCAATCATCAGCCCCGAGGCCATGCCGACTGTATCCAGAGTCTCATCGGAAACCAGCCCCTACATAAATCATGCCAGCCGACGGAAATCGTTCTCACCAGAGAAGCTATGGAGCAGCTAGATGATCAACACTATACAATCGTCATCCCTAAACCAACAAAGGCTGAACTGAAATGTAGACGCCAGGACTACGTAACGCTAAGCGGAAGCTACCTCGTCACGATTCCTCTGAAATGTTCGCTGCGCACCGACGAATTCACCCTTATTAACATCAATGGACAAATTAAAGGACAGCCGCTGAAAATAGCAAACATACCGAATGGCTACCTTACAAGAGATGATACCAGCATCCCTCATCTTGAACTAGCATCAATCAACTTGAAAGGACTACATGATATTGAAGATAAGATTCAAGCCCAGCATCCAGTAAATTTGGACCATGCTATATATCATACCACAATACCTCTCTACACTGTGGTACTAGTTATAACCGCAATAAGTATTGGAGTTACTGCACGCCGTTATCTCAAAAAGTCTAAAGGATACAAGCCCTCACTATCTGAAAAGGACACCCCATCCAGCGAGGATCAAATATATGCAACCCCTGAAACAAGAAAAATTCAGACATCCACCCCAGCAACATTTTCGCTCAACGTTCTCAAATAGTTGCTGATCTGAGGGGGGAGGTGTGACGTGCGACACACATACAAGGATTGCTGATGACCACAATGGCCCGGTTACCCAAAATCGCTGATGCTTCGTCGTTCCACATACGGATCAAGGCCGCGTAAACGCCGACTCCGCGACCTCAATTATTAGTTATAAGTTTACTATATATATATTGTTATTATTGTAGAAAGATAGAATTCTTGTATCTAACATCGATCAAGAAACTAGTATCTAGTTAATAAATTAGTATTATAAAATTTTTGGTTTTTTTTAAGTCCTTCGGCTGTGACTAACGTAATTCGCTAGGATCTCAGGAACTACTGGTCCGATTTGAAAAATTCTTTTACTGTTAGATAGCACATTTATCGAGGAAGGTTATAGGCTATATATCATCACGCTAAGACCAATAAGAGCGGAGCAGCAATAAAGAATGTTTCAAAATCGGGGACTTTTTTCCTTTTTGTGAGCTTCCGCTGTGTACGCTGCAGAAACGGTTAAAGTTTCGCTAAAATAATGTATGACAGAATTGTTCCCCTTTAAAAATTCTAAAAAAAAGTTCGCGATAGCATATGTCTATCTTCTAAGATTGGCTCACTATATCGATTTTTTATTCTAACCAAATTTATTTTAAATAAAGCATTATTTGTGAAGGTGTTTTTACAAACATGATATTAATCCTTATCCAAATAAATACGTTATTCATTACAAGCATTTAATACAAAATAAATTTGTCCTTTACATCATTTGATTTCAAGAGTATCTTAGAAGATATTGCAGTTTCAAAATAATGATCAAGCGCGCAATAATGATACTCAAGGCGTCGACCGGCGCGTTACGGTTTCACGTTGAAACAATTTGACCGATTGTTATTATGATTTTTGTATATTTAAGTAAATGGGGCTCTGCGGGGTAAAATACTACAACTTATTTTCTTTCTGAACCCAACCCTGTAGTCCACGCAGACGGAGTTGCGGGCAAAAGCTAGTAATATTATAAAGCTGAAGAGTTTGTTTGTTTGTTTGTTTGTTTGAACGCTAGGATCTCAGGAACTACTGATCCGATTTGAAAAATTCTTTCACTGTTAGATAGCACATTTATCGAGGAAGGTTATAGGCTATATAACATCACGCTACGACGAATAGGAGCGGAGCAGCAATAAAGAATGTTTCAAAATCGGGGACATTTTTTCCTTTTTGTGAGCTTCGGCTGCGTGCGCTGCGGAAACGGTTAAAGTTTCGCTAAAATAATGTATGAGAGAAATGTTCCTCTTTAAAAGTTCTAAAAAAAACGCGACGGCATATGTCTATTTTTTAAGGTTGGCTCACTATAACGTTTTTTATCTTAACCAAATTTATTTTTTAATTAAGTTTTATTTGTGAAGGTGTTTTTATAAATATGATATTAATCATTATCCAAATAAATACGTTATTCATTACAAGTAGTTAATTTTAAATAAAATTGCCCTTTACATCTTTTGATTTCACCGAGTATCTTAGAAGATATTGCAGTTTTAAAATATTGATCAAGCGCGCAATAATGATGCACAAGGCGCCGATCGACGCGTTACGGTTTCACGTTTGAATAATTAGACTGAATTGTATGATTTTTGGTATGAACATAAAAAGGACTCTGAGAAGTAAAATAGACTACAACTTATTTTCCTTCTGAACTCAACCCTGTAGTCTACGCGGACGGAGTCGCGAGCAAAAGCTAGTCATTTTATAATATTTTAATTTTATTTTAACCTTTAATTTGTAAGTAATTAAGAAAAATTTATCTACTTTTAATTCTGAAATCTCTATACATAAATGCAAACATTGTTCAAAAACTAGCAATTACCATTAATATAACCAGCTCACATCCTGATTTTAGTGTCCAGTGCGTTTCCACTCTGTAATTAAAGCGTCGAGTAATTGGACTAATATAATATCTTGCAAGTAATTTGTGTTGGCCGCTTAATGTGGAACAAACGAGCGATAATGTGACTTCTTGCAAATATTTGCAGATTCTTTGTTTGTCATCAGCCCACACGTCCCACTGCTGGACACAAACATTCTCTACAACAAAGAGAGTCTAGTCCTTAGTCTACCGCGCTGGAAGATATTGGTAAGAAATTCTAAATAACTTTTATGTGTGGGTTCCTCACGATGTTTTTCTTCACCATTAAAGCACGTAATAATTATTGAATACACACATAACTTCGAAAAGTCAGAGGTGTGTGCCTTGGGCTTGAACCGGCGACCGTCGAGATTCTCGACTACGTGTCTAAACGTCGAGGCCATCACGACCTTTATATTAACCAGCAAACTAGATTTAGTATCTGAAAACTTACAGCCATGTTAATTGGAAGCCCGCTGGCACCGAAAAGTAATTTAATATGTTTTATCAAAACATAATAGGGGTATTATTAAAGTTGGAGAGTATGTCTGCGTCCTTTGGGAGTTATCTTCGAATTGGTCGGTGTAAAGGGTCTTCATATAACTATTTTGGCACATGAAAATGTCGTTAGGTAAGCATATATATGTAAACTACATATGCTATAAAATGTGTATATGCTTGCTTGCTTGCTTCATCAACCCATTTTCGCCCACTGCTGAGCACGGGTCTCCTCTACCATTGAGAGGGTTTAGGCCATAGTCTACCACGCTGGCCTAGTGCGGGTTGGCGGACTACACACCTAAGAAATTCCTAAGAACTCTTAGGTGTGCAGGTTTCATCACGATGTTTTCCTTCACCGTTAAAGCAAGTGATGATTCAATGTGAATACACACATAACTTCGAAAAGTCAGAGGTGTGTGCCTGACTGGGGTTCGAACCCGCGACCGTCGAGATTCTCGACCGCGCGCCCAAACCTCGAGGCCATCACTGCCTTCAAATGTGCCAAATGTGTATATACATAAAAATAAATAAAATTGGCGTGTCTGATCGTAATATAATAACCGCTATTTACTAAATATGGATGTATTCGGTACATGTACGAATGTAACATTATTTATCTCTCTATTTGTTTCGGCTAATCTCTGAAACAAAGCTGGGTCTATTTTGAAGGGACGTTTAATAATGTTAGTTTGAATACGTTAGAAGATAATAAGGAATAAGGACTAGCAAGCTGAAGTGTTAATGGGCAGGGCACATAGCTCGTAGACGGCCGCTGGGGTAGAAAGGTTCTCGAGTGGAGACCACGTACCGGTAAGCGCAGTGTAGGACGTTTGATTTTCTGATAGAGCACTTTGGCTGATGAAAATGAAGGAGTAACATATGCCACTTTTATTTTATTCTTATCCTCCTCAGCCAAAGAACGTCCACTCCTGGAGATAGGCATCCCCAAAGACTTTCAAAGTGCCCTATCGGAAGCGGCCTGCATCCAGCGGCTTCCCGCGATTTTCACCAAATCGTCGGTCCACCTTGTGGGTTTTATTTCATAAATAATGAATTTTGTAATAGAAAACGCAGCGTTCCCCCGCCCGTCTGCCCACAGCTTGTAGTTAAATGTTTGAGTTATGCTCGTTATTAGTCCGTTTCCTAACCCCGATAGCTCTCGGGCCAGATTCCATCCCTTCATAGTTCATTGGCGAGATTGTGGCGAATGTAGCTTTATTACACTGCCCTTCAATACTGGTGTGGTTTACGATTGATTTCCTAGATATTTGTATATACATTGATTTTGCTATGGATAATTTAGGTTTTTGGAAAGATATGACTTTTTTTATGGTGTTCAAATGTACTGGAACGTTATAGAAATAATGATTTTATTAAAACTTATTCATTAGCGTCATAATTTAATTTACCACTTAATTAGAGAGGCATATTTTTATAACATACATCATCAACCCCTAATTATATATTTAACCCCGGGAAAAACTATAATATTATCTTCACATACCAGCTAAAAAATAATAAAAGGAACATTTAAAGTATATTTTCTTGGACAACTATCAACCCTGTCACTCAAATTTCATAGTTTCTCCCCCTTTCCGTAGTTTCCCAGTAGTACCGTCTCTTACGTCAACAGTCCAACTGAAGGGTTCACACAATGGATATTAACCGTATTCCGTACATAAAACGGGGGCCGTTTTGCTGCACGTTGCCCGATGACAAATGTTGACGGATGTACCACTCCGATGTTTACTGTTACGAGACGAACGATAAAGCAGATGCGGTATTATTTATAAGCAGTGATGTGAAAATCAGAAAAGATGTGAAAAACAGTCCGCACATCATGTCCTTTGGGAGTGCAATCTTTGGTTGGATGAGCGTAACAGTATGCTCAATAGTATGCACGTAACGTCTGGTGTAGTTTATTATACTGACCTCGTTGAATCTAGGAAGAATTTCCGTGCCTTTCAGCAATTTTGCCATGCCTATTAGAAGTCTGTATAATAGTTCGCACGTTAGGTCCAATTTAAGCAATAGTTATTAATCCGTGGTGCGTTAATTGCGCCTAATTTTGCTAATTATAATTTTTTTATCTGAGGCTAAACCTCATAGCTCATAGCTCATAATGTTTTGTCACCCGCTTTGCTGTGGAGGGAAGCGGACAACTCTTTGTTTTCCAACCCCTCCTTTACAATGCTTTTTCTGATTAACTTTGTTGCGGGATTATGATAATTTAGGTCCCCTTAGATGAGCTTCATTGCTCGGCGCCAATACTGTGCGTGCCGCTGTTGATCCTGGAGTTGCAGTGGCGGGTGTGTGTAGCTGAGATTTTTGACTAAGTTCTAGGGGTTTTGGTTTCATTTTAGATAAGTCTTTCATAGTTTCTCATACCCACGCCGCAAGATCTAAGTGTGGGGTCAGAAATACGTATGTTACTAGTTATTTTATTGGTTGTATTATTCATACAAGCTAACTCACAGAAATTAACCTCCCTGTCCATAGATTCGTGGCTCGCAGGCGCCACAGTCCCCACTTCAAATTCCCGCCGAGTAATAAAAGTAAACAACACAACATTGCTTTAATTTCCTCCCGAACATTACACACCGTACGTTATCTGAACGCTTACACATCGCTATGGGAAATACGGTACGGCAACATATTATTCATCACTCATCAGCTAATATTTGTCTCACTGCTGGCCACGAACCTCCTCTAGTTTTGAAAGAAAATTTATACCAGAATCTGGCTGTCTAATTGTTTTTTTTTTGCGTAAGAGATTTTTTTATTTATTTATTTCTTATCTACATAACCCTTACAGAACTAACGTCCTAATACAGATGTGTGACACTTTAAAAATAATTTAAAATTAGTTTTCATAGGAATTTCCTATGAAAACTAACTAACTATTCCTAAACATGGACAGTTGTCCATGCGGCTATTTTTTTGAACTCACTCAGATTGCAATGAAATAGGTCTACCGCTTCCGAGACCGTATTGAGAGTGCCCGCGTCAGAGGTGCCTCCCTCAATAAGGCAATAGCGGCTCAGAAACAGCAATTTAATAAGCATTGAGTAACAGACATAGGCTTGTATATTTATCAACTTATTTATTTAATTGTTTTTCATCTTCTACAAAGACTTTATAGTAGGACTTAATGCCCATGGAATTCTCTAACAGTCGAACTTAGAACGATGCAGAGATAAGGCAGGTATGTAAAATCTTAAAAAGAATACCATTAACAAAATACATACATATAATACACATTAATATATACATATATGCATATAAATATTTATATTTGTACATAAGAATTGCATACATTTGTATATATATTTATATTTTGGAAGAAATCGCAGCTAGCGATAAAAAAGTATAATAAAATAAGTGTCGTACTGTACACTCCATACGCAATAATTTCGAGTACAATAATTCGCAAAATGAAATTATCACCGCTGGCGCGCCGATGCTCGGGAATGGAACCCACGCTTCACCGTAATAAAGCCTTCGGTTATGTTTAGATATGAACGAAAGCCGTGATGGAACGTAATTAGTTAACCGGTACTAATGGTGATAGGGCAGGTATATCCACGCCTATAGGTAAAGGATTATTACCGGTATGTATTCTTTTTGAGATTCCGGTGTCATTTGCACGTGGGAACCGAGAACCATGGGGTTTTAGTCGGTAAAATTACGTCATACCCTGCTTTTTATAAATAAGAATTCAAGAGTATTTCACTCATGCCAAATAATAACGTCTAAAGGGGTAGGCATTGGTGAAAACAGGTTTTAAATGGACTGTGTTTGAAAACTAACGGAGGTAATAGCCTTCTTCGATAAATGGGTATACAATTTTTCAAATTGAACCACTAACTCCCGATATAAACGCGTAAAAACAAACTCTTCAGCTTAGATAAGTATCATTATCAGCCCATTTTTTATTTATTTATTTAACTTCAATGTACACGGGTTACACCACTTACATATATTGAAGAACTCTATAAAATCTACATTATATAAATTTAAAATAAAATAAAATATATCGTACAAAAACAAACAAAATAAACTAGAGTAAAACAGAAACAAACATAAAATCGTAAAAACCTAAGTAACACTTTCACAATATTTTAGACAAATGTATTTTATTTGTGGCCATGTATCCGCAAAAAGGTCACAGTCCGGGTTAGTCTCCATCAGAGCATTGAGAGAGCTTAGAACTCGCGGTATGGAGAAAAGGATCGAGCGGCGGTTCGACACATAGGTACGGACAATAACCTGTGTTTTCTGTTACGAACATAATTGTTTAGGGTGTAAAGTCGAACCAATACATATATCGTCGAAACCCATATACATACGTCCCAATCCTGGGCACTGGCTTCTGCAACTAAGACCTTGCACCCTCTAAGTCCACCATGCTGGCTTAGTCCGGGTTGGCGGACCACACACCTAAGAAATTTCACAAAACTTTTAGGCAAGTATGCAGGTTGCTCCACAATTTTTACTTTTTCCGTTTTAGTGTGATGATTAATTGTAAACAAGCTAACTGAATTAATAAGCACGCTAAGCTTCGAAAAGTCACAGGTGTGTGTCTGAGACTGAAATCCGCGACCGACGAGATTCTCGACCGCGTGCCTAAACCCTCAAGGCCATTACTACTTATCTTACTCACTTACTGCTCTTCAGCTTTATAATATTAGTATAGCTAAATACATTATTATTATGAACCAATCCTAGATAATAGAAAAAGCTAAGTCTAAGCCGCGTCTGGGTCACGTTACACAGCAAAATATTTTCCTAAGTCTAGACTTGATTATTAAAAGGGATCAGACGGATTCCAGAAAAATGTTCGTATATTTTTAGTGTATTAATAAGATTTGGTTCGAATTATGTTTCGCACACATTTTTTCGTTAGTTTATTTGAGACGCCCAGTGGCGGTACTTCCATAGAAGCCCGAAAGCCCGACTTGCCTTACATAGTTCCGAATAACGAACTTAACGATTATTTATAAAATAACGTTATAAACGTGAATGTGAGTACTAACCGGTAGATATTTATTAGTCCTACGTACCAAAAACAAATGCTGCTACTAAATAAACATTTGGGCTTGCCTTCGTTTGACACCCTAGGCACGCCACTGGAGACGCCTAGTGTGTTTTGTGGTACAAATATGTATTGCTATTTAGAGGTCTGGAGTTCTACAGGGGCAAAGTTTTTCTGTTTGTTTTGAGATTTTTTTATTCAGAAAATATCTTAAAAGTTATGCATTAATAAGAGTGGCAGCAAATCTTCGTCGCGCAGTAAGCCAGACAACAGCTTGTGAAACGGTTCGATCCCCGCTCTGAGACAAAAGTTTCTGTGATCGACAAATATTTGTTTCGAGTTTGGGTGTTTGTGAGACCGACAAGTATCTCGTAGTTTCTGATAGCCACGATAGTTCTGATAGGCTTGCATCTTAGAGCGAGTCAGAACTATATAGTATGTATTTTTTATTTACTTTTACCTATCAAATTTCTTTACAAAAACCACTTGACACATAAAAAACATGAAAACACATTTCAACTATTGTTGCAACATCCAATTTCCCTAAAGCTGGCAACTTGCCTCTTACCGTTCGCTAAAGTTGCAATAAATCTGTTAAAATCCATCACGGCGGCATTACGCTGGCAACACGTAGTTCTGGTGCATAAAGTACCACTCGCTTGGTGTGGCAACATTATTTATTCCCTTTCCACGCGTTGCGTTCGAATAAAAATGGAGTCGAGGTTCTGATTTGCTGAGACTGTTTTTAAATGTTTTCATAGTATGGATGTGGTATTTTTGTTTCGTTTTAAAGATGCATATTATAGGTAGCAGTATAAATAGTGATGGCCTCGAGGTTTAGGCGCGCGGTCGAGAATCTCAGCGGTCGCGGGTTCGAACCCCAGGCACACACCTATGAGTTTTCGTAGTTATGTGTGTATGAATAAATTATTACTTCCTTTAACGGTGAAGGAAAACATCGTGATGAAACATGCACAGCGCACACCCTAAAGCTCTTAGGCTTTTGAGTTTTTGGATTTCTATTAAAGAACAACCACTGTTATCAACCTTATTTGTGGACGTCCATCTAGGTCAATGTTTTTTTTTGCCTAAATTACCATTGCATAAGATGTATTGAGACAAGATAAGTTTGTAATATAACCTAAAACACCGTTCACCAATCAAGATACAAACCCCGACCTGCGCTGTCGCTGTCAATTTGTAACATCCATTCAAACAACAATGTTTATCATCAATACACTGGGGATTTTGTAAACATACGTGCATCGCGGAACTGGGGTGTTGCGGGAATAATGGAGTTCAGACAATTTTTATAATAACCCTCATAAAGATCAATAAAAACAGACATACGTAGTTCTGACCCCAAATATACAAATCATGTGACGTTGGTATCAGAAACTACGAGAGACTTTTCGATGTCATAAACACCCATATCTGAAAAGAATATTTGTGTATAAGCAGTGATGGCCTCGAGGTTTGGGCACGCGGTCGAGAATCTCGCCGGTCGCGGGTTCGAACCCCAGGCACACACCTCTGACTTTTCGAAGTTATGTGTGTATTCACATTGAATTATCACTTGCTTTAACGGTGAAGGAAAACATCGTGATGAAACCTGCACACCTAAGAGTTCTTAGGAATTTCTTAGGTGTGTAGTCCACCAACCCGCACTAGGCCAGCGTGGTGGACTATGGCCTAAAAACCCTCTCAATGTTAGAGGAGACCCGTGCTCAGCAGTGGGCGTATATGGGTTGATGAAGAAGACAAACAACGATCGAACCCATGTTCTCATGTTTCACAAAGTCGAAGTTCCTTGGAATTTCTAAGGTATGTAGTGGGCCAACTCAAACTAGAACAGTACAGGCGAGACGTTCAGTTGTGGAGGAGGCCCATCCCCAGCAATGGGAGCTATATGGGCTGATTATAATCATGTAATATATATGTAGGCAGTTATGTTTCCCCTATCTATAGCCCAAGTGCCCAGTTTGCCTTGCAAGATTCTTAATATAAATTAATATTTTTTTATAAAGAAATAATTACTTAAAATGTTCTCCGCGCGATGACACCCTTGGAAGTGGCAATAGTTTAAAAAAAAATCTTATCTTATAATGATGATTCAAAAGCACTTGTAAAATGTCTATTTGAATAAAGGTTTAAATAAAATAAAGGTGAAAATAAGATTTTGACTGACATTTCTTATAAAACCTTGCTCCTCACCCCAACAGTAACACATTCATAGCGTATAGTTTTGCCTTGTATGCATTGACATAGACATGCACTACTACTGGCGGTACAGTCGGGCGCGAAACACGATGCTATCCTACATTTAACGCGCCCATCTTTAGAAGAATTGCTTTCTAGAATTTCTCAGATATAGTGTATGGATAAATTGTTTGTTAAATGGCATTTATAAAATATATACATAGCCTTATGTTTGATTGACTGTTTGGGTAGGCAGAGGTTCATTTTTGCACACAAATTCAGTCACACACACAGCCGTACAGGGGGCGAACCTATTGCCGTTTTTCGGACATATCTTTAGACCCCGTGCTGCTTCTAAAAATTTAGATAGAAAATATACAGGGTGTATTTAGACCGTGATCGAAAACTGAGGCAGGTAATAGCGGGGCTGATCACAAACCCAGTGGCGATATTAAAAATCCCGATTAAAAATAAAAAAATTGTCGTTTTCCAGACAACCATCGGTGTTAAAAGTATGTGGTTTGTATGGAAAACCTCAAAAATTTTATTGTTTGTCGGGATTTTTTTTAATGCCAGGGGGTTTGTAATCACTATCGCTATTACCTGCCTCAGTTTTCGATCACGGTCTAAATACACCCTGTATAGGAAAACCTACTAGCCATTCAAGATGTTTTACTAACATAAATATTAAAATTTTCAATTCAAAATGCTTTTTACATTCATACATACACGTTTCTTTCGCAGGTTCAAACCCCAGGCACACACGTCTAACTTCTCGAAGTTATGTGAGTATTCACAATGAATTATCACTTGCTTTAACGGTGAAGGAAAACATCGTGATGAAACCTGCACACTTAAGAGTTCTTAGCAATTTCTTAGGTGTGTAGTCCACCAACCCGCACTAGGCCAGCGTGGTGGACTAAAGTCTAAGCCTAGTTGTAGAGGAGGTTCGTGCCCAGCAGTGAGATATATATAAGATATTAGTGCTAATGATGAAGAGACAAACCTTTTGCCATTTTCCGATGCTTTCCTTATATTTCCTTATACTGCAAGTTTGGGATACGAGACCACGAGACTAATTTAGCTCCTCAGTCGTCGTCAGTACCCGATGTTTGCAGCACAAACGTCGCGGGTTCCGCACAATAGTTCGCCGAGGGCTTTCACGAGCGGCCACCGTTTTCACACCAAAGAAACCCTTCGAATGAGATGGAAGGTTTTAATTCTAGGACGCTGCGCGTGTGGCTAATAGTCGTTTTCACTCGGGCGCTCAAAGCGAAGGAATTCTTATTGTGGGATGGAAAGCAATTTTATCTTACGTTCAATCATAGATGTATTTTGATGTGGGTGGAAAAGGTTGTATGCCAGTTTTTTGCTAGTGTCCAGATAAAAATTAAAGCCTAGTTTCAATTTTAAAATTGTAAATAATAATCTGTGACTTTTAATTAAATTATACCAATTGTCATCTATCTTCCCGATATTGAAAATTTACCAAAGACATTAGAAAAAATATCTTATCATGTCCTACAAGGCTCGACTCCTAATACGTGGGACTGATACATGCCTAGTCAAGTTTGGGTGTAAAAGTGCACCTCTGCCTACCACTTAAAATAATGTAGGCGTGCGGTCATGCATGTATTTTTATGAAGACATATTAAATGTTTTAATGTTACATATTAAGTATTCTTCCTCAGTGCCGCATTTAGTAAGAAATCTAAAGGATTCTTGACCCCCTCAGGCGAATTTATTCAAAAACACCTCAATATGCATGAATTAATTAATCATAAATATTCAAATTATTCGTACGAAAATGTGGAATTCTTAAAATTAACCGCCGAATTTAATATTTCACACATAACATACAGGTACAGCCGCGTGCTGATAAAGTGAAATTTGCATAGAAATAAGCATCATGTAACGTGACGTAAATCAAACAGGGACGTATTTAGGTGATTGGGGGTCGTGACCTCCCATATTTACGTATCGAGGGTCATTTTAAATTAATTTGACCTTTTTTTTGGGGAGGAAGTTTTAACCATGTCGATAAATAATTGATAAAATGTGTTACTTTTAATCATATTTAAAAACATCTTTCAATTCTTTAACTCAATAATTGTCTTACAAAAATGAATGACGTTACTTTTGTAGTGTTATTTTTTGATTTATTTAAAACCAAATAAACTCAATAGATGGAGTCTATATTCTGTTATTAGTTCATGTAATTTTTAGCAGACATTTCAGGAAATCTTAAGTTTTGACGATTGCAAAATTCATAATATTTCTGAACCACAAAACCATCTTTTGCGACTTATATGACAGTTGAGAGTAGCTATTTAGGTCAATACTGAATACATATCTGTACCGGATATTTATTACAGAATTGTAATATTAAGAGCTTTTTGTAACGCGCACAATAATTTTATTTTTTATTTTAAAATTTAATTTATTTCCTCTGAATGCGGTTCGTTTCGAAGCCTATTTTATTTCATGTTTCATACTTTGTTCGTATTTAGTATGTAAAATGGTTCTATTTTTATACGAATATTTTAATATATGAATGAAAATAAGCTTGAATAAGGACATGACAGCTCAAAGGTTTAGATAATGGATTATCCCTTACTTTAACGCTGAA
The DNA here is from genome assembly GCA_030295005.1 of Cephonodes hylas. Lineage (NCBI taxonomy): Eukaryota > Metazoa > Arthropoda > Insecta > Lepidoptera > Sphingidae > Cephonodes > Cephonodes hylas. The sequence goes on along the minus strand of AP025386.1, from coordinate 3,559,134 downwards.
GGAAGAAATCGTACCCACACAACTAAAGGTTTTAGTGTTTAGTCCCTCAACTAGGCCAGCGTGGTGGACTAAGGCTTTAACCCTCTCATTTGCAGAAGAAACCCATATCCACACATAATTTGGTCTGATGATGATTACCCATAGAGACATAATTCTATAAATCCTGTAAAATTTTATAAAAGTAATTTTAAGCAGAATTATGATCTAAAAAAGGAAATTCTTAGAGCTCATTAATTATACAACTTAAATGGCGTGCGAAGAGCTAATTACAGCGCTTGGAATTATAAAAAATCCAAAAATATGTTCCATAATTCCCTTTTATTTGGCAATAAGGCGGTACTTTTATCTTTCGCCAATTAATAATTCACGTTCGCACGAGATAACAAGCGGTTAATCCGGCTTGCCTTCTGAAATATTTCTGTTACGTTTTTCAGTTGATAATATTAAAAATGAATTTACACGCTCTTTTACTGCGAAAAAAAAAACAATGTCAGGTCACCTGAAATTTTTAGAAGTATTATAGATGTATAGTCCACCAGCCCGCACTAGGCCAGCGTGGTGGACTAACAGCAAAGCTGCGACAATTGTAAAATAATCTTGTATATCACGACACTGCGATGGTACCACAATTTTGCCGTTATTTCTTAGTAGACCTTAGTAGACCACCATGGTCTACTGATACCTGTTAAATAACAATTCGCTCACATAAAAAATCTTATATCTTCTAAGACTTGCTTATGAACATATCATAGGTCGTAGATAATAGGTCGTAGTAATTGGATAGATAGAAATACCGTATCGTTCATCATCATCATCATCACCACATTTTTCTTCCACTACTTGACATAAGCTTCTCTTTTACCACACCACTGGATATGGGTCATACATGGATGTTATTGGCTGTCATTAGTTTTTGAAAAATAGTTTAAGAGTGACGATTCAGAAGAACAAATGTAAGACTTTAATTTTCATGGAAAATTTCTCCCTTCTACTTTTTCGACGCAAGAGTGAGAGGTCCAAAATTAGCCTACCAAAGATTGCAGTCAAATATTTACACCGTATCGGGGGCACGGCAGACCATCCGTCACATATGACGTCATTTTGATTTATGATTGTTGTCTCTCTTGATTTGTTTGCTCCGGCATGATACAGATAAAATCCTCTTCAATTTTTATTCAAACGATCATTTGCACAGGCAGTTATTTCCATAGAGCCCAAAAGCTAAGAAATGTCTAGTTTATAATCGTTTGGTGGAGCCAGGATATTTTCGTTTATATGTCAAATTGATTTTGTTAAATAAATATTTAAAGCTTAAAGATTCGGAATTTTGTAAGTTAAGTTGGGATTTGGACTTTTATGGACTTACCGTCATTGGTCGGAATAGAGTGTTTTGCTACCAGTATTTCGTGTTTATTCTGTGTAAATCCAGTGTTTTTTCCTTTTATATCATCACGCACTAGGTCAGGGTGGTGGCCTAAGGCCTAAACCCTCTCAGTTATAGAGGACGCCCGTGCCCAGAACTGGCCCTTATAAATAAGCTGATGATAATGATATCGGATCATCACTAAAGAGTGATTCTATAATCATCCTTTATTTATTTATTATTTATTACACACTTTATTGTACACCACAACACATACAGAAACATGAATTAAGATTAAAGTTAAATATAAAAGAGTGAAGCAAATGGCGGTCTTATCGCTGAATGCGATTTCTTCCAGACAACCGTAGCATGGACTGGAAAGTATAAGAAAAACAGAGCGGGTGGGCACATAGTAAAAATACTTATATATAAAATAATACATGTGACGTACAATTAACAAAGGAATAAACTGAACACGAACTATAAACGAATAATAAAAAAGAGACAACAATAGAAATACATATTAGGTATTTATATACATCCTTTAGTTATTTGTTAAGATAAAACTATTTGTTTATTACCTAATTACATACTTATCGGATCGCACTTCACTTGTGTCTAGTTAACATTATGCCATGCCAGTATAGTAAAGTGGATTTTGGAAAACAGTAAACAATTTTAAACATTTAAATCTTCAATTGTACGATGTAGTGAGTCTGCATTCGATATTAGCTATAAAACAAGCAAAATCTCACTACGATATCTCCATTTTATTAAATTGTTACGGATAAATGGAGTCAAGAGCAGTTATTGCATATTTTAAACTGCAATAACAAGATACAAATGGCACACAGCCAAGATGCTGAATCGATACAAAAGCCACACTCGAAATTGAAAATTGAAAATAAATTATTGGACCAGTTTTTCAATGTTTTATTCGCGCTTGGGTTTCAACGGATTTAATTGTTGAAATTATTTTATTTGATATACAAATATATACATATAATAACTTTTGGGCTTCTAAGGAAACACCGTCATTGCTTGTAGCACAATTAGAACAAATTGCTATAAAGAGAGACAGCCAAATTAATATGTAGACATTTTTAAGCTATATTTAAATTCGTAAGTAAAACGTTTTATTTAAAAAATAGCTTTTGTACTTTAAGACATTTTGTTATATCTTGTTTTTCATTAAATCCAAAGGTCAACTTCGAAATTACTGGTTTAATAAACATTTTACGGAACACTTAAAGATTTTGCGTACAAAAGAAAAGTTTGTTAGATTTAACACAATAAAGATTTAGAAACAGGGCCGGGCGTAGTCAAATTAAATTTTAGTACTTCAAATAGAAGTATGTTTTCTAAAACTGTTCCAAAGCCATTGTTAAGTTTGAAGCGATGGAAACATTGAGTAGTGAACGACAATAAAATGGGTGGAAACATTTTGTTTACAGACTATTTGGAGTTACGGCAAGAGTTATAGATTGTTGTGTACTAGAGTAGGATCTTATCAAGTGGACCCTCTATTTTCTACATGATCATGAAAAACTTAGATCCATATATACATACATAGTTTAAGTAGTGACTATCAAAAATGAAACCGAAAAAAAGTAAAAAAAAATATATTTTAAATAACTTAATTTTATTATTAATAATTATGGTTGAGAATCTAGGCGGTTGCAGTTTTGAATCACGGTTGGGAATAAACAATAAAAATACATTACTTTAACGGTACAGAAAAACATCGTGAGGAAACCTGCATACCAAGTTCTTAGGCATTCTTTAGGCGTGCTCCGCCAATTCGAACTAGGCTAGCATGGTGAACTATGGCCTAAACCCTCTCACTTGTAGAGGTGGTACTTGTCTAGCAGTGGGAATAGTCCCACTGGTTCATAGGAACCGATTTCTATTTCACCAAATAATACATTGTTCTCTCATATTAATTCACCGAAAACCCTCAGCATTATCTTTCATATAATGGTAAATGAGCTATTAACCACGTGATGCACCCTAACTGCGAACAAACAAGTCGCATTAATCCCAAAGTTCCGCATTCAGTTCCCGGGACTTTTGAATAAAAAAAACGTGTAAAAAATTATGTTAATCCTCTGGAAGTAATTTTTTTTCATGGCGCAAATTTTATATGCGCTGCACGGAAGTTTTGCACTTGGGATTGCAAAAGGAGCTTAATTCTTTAGTTATGGTATATCGTCTTTGTTTTAAGACTGGCTGGTGCTGTTGTGAGACTGCATTTCAGATGCGAGCAATTTCTCATCCACGATTTATGATCACGTATTTTTGTGGTAAAGGAAATTATTTAAAAGAAAACTCCACTCAGCAGATCTCGTTAAATATAAATTTATTACGCTCTATTGTACACCACAATAATAGGGTAAAATCAAGTTAAAACTAAATTCTTACAAACTATGTGTATCAATGGCGGTCTTATCGGTGTTAGCGATTCCAGACAATCCTGAATTATCGATTAAAATTAAATGGGTTCTAAAATGAGTATAAAAAAATGAATTACCAAAATCAGTTCACCCAGTCAAATGTTCTGAGGAAATAAACTTAAAAAAAATACAGACGAATCTGCTTTTTTTTTAAAGTTCTTAAAAACCAATAAGAAGTAACAATACAATAAATCCAAACTTAAAATCGAAACTAGCCAAAAGCAATAAGATTTAAATCTAATATACTATTCATAGTCAAGACAATATAAAAGAAATCTTCATATCAGCAAATCATCTAAAAAATAATTTTTCTTTTTCTCCTTCATCAAACAAAACCCAAACAAAAGAATACAAGTAGTGTAGGAAACCCAATTATCAGTATTATCAGGGAACCGGTTACCGTTAATTGCTTCGCTTGAGCTTCGATTGCGTTAATTCCTTTCTTATCTACCTTAGCAGGGCGATGTAAGGTATCCATTGCGTGATCTACTGGATAGAACTGGCTTAGTTTACCTACAAGGACGTACGAATGCAGGGTACACAAACTGGATGTATTCAGATTGTGATCGAAAACTAAGGCAGAAAATAGCTACGGTAATTGACGTGATTGACGTGAGTGCTAATGTTGAACTCCTACTAATGTTCTAGCACTAAACGCTAAATAAATAAATACACCTAACAATCACACCCATAGCCCTGACCCCACACTAAGATACGAGTCTTGTGTCGTGGATATCAGAAACTACGAGGGACTTTTCGGTCTCACAAACACCCAGACCCGAAACAAATGTTTTTGTGGATCACACAAACATTTGTCTCGGTGCGGGGATCGAACCCGCGGCCGCTCGTTTCACAAGCTGGTGTCTAGCCAACAGCGCCACGGGGTTGTCAAATTACAAACGCATTGAGAAAAATCTCTACAAAAAAAAAAAAATTCTTACGTTTTTCTAACAACTACAAGTATTAAATGTTTGTGGTTGTCAGGTAAATGTAAAAAAAATATCCATACAAACATTCCTATCAGTTTTCATGTCTTCATTCACCCCGTGTCCTTTCATATCTTCTCTAACGCACTCCACTTATCTCTTCTTTGGCCTTCCTCTGCTTGTCCATCTTTTAACCTTTATAATCATCATAAGCATAAATACGTCTATTGCCAGCCAAAGACCTTCACAGTGTTCTGTCGCAAGCGGCCTGTATCCAGCTTCAACAACTTAATTTAAATAGTCTTTCATACTCTACATTTTTACCCACCATCTACTAATGTCAGTACATTATCATCATCACCAGCCTTTCAAGTCCACTTCTGGACTTCATGGCATGCCACTGGGCTCGATCTTCGGCGCTCCTCATCCAACCACTGCCAGCCACCTTGCGAATATCGTCACCCCACCTAGCCAGGATATAAAAATCCTCATGAATCTAAACAGTACTTTTCAAAGACACATCTACCCCATGAGAAACAAGGTAAGCAATTTCCCAACCAAAAGGTGAGTGGTGAAAAACAATGATATGTTAATCCATCAGGCATAATACAGGGTCGGGTTAAATTATTCATCACGCATTTCTGTAACAGGTCTGACAGCGTTGGATCGTGTGCGGAAGGGGTGCATACGAAATTACACTCGCGTGGATAGCTGTTTAAATTTTTATATCGCAATAGTTTTCTCTTACATCTGCCTAATTTTCTTTTATGTTTACAGATGCTTGTAGGTCTAAGGATTATGTTTCTCAATTTAGCAATGTTTATAAGCTGTTCTTTTTAAGAAAAAAATCATAATAACATTGCTCCACTCTGGAATCTCTAAATGGAGACCCTATGAGACCACATAGAGTCTAAGATAGAGACAGTATGATGACTTTAAACTTCTGTTTAAAAATATGTTATCGTGTCTTGTCAGTCAACACTCTATTTTGACTGGAACACACTTCCCAACATTTACTATCACGACACTTTGCTGTATACAAAAACCACAGCTCCTAGTCTGTAAATATTTAAAATATTAATACCCTAAGTGCTTTAATCTGATCGTGGAATGTGAAAAAACTTTAGAATGATTAATTCACTGCGCAACGCCATGTATTCATGCTGATGGGAGGTTAACTGAACCCACATCGGATTTATGGACCGGGAGTTCGACTTATTTGTTTAAATTTATTTGCATTTTTTTCAGTGCAATTAATTTTGTTTCTTCCCTTTTTTGCTTCTCAACGATTGCGGTTTAAACCCCTTTATCTGAAGTTACGAAGCTTTGTGTATTCACAATGAATAATTTAATCATTGTTACAAAAAAATGTCAGGAGGAAACCTGCACATCTAAAAATTACAAGGAATAACTTTACCGTGTAGTCCTCTAACCCGCACTAAGCCAGCGTGGTGGACTAAGGCCTAAACCCTCTGAATGATAGAGATTTCTACCCAACATTGGGACGTATTTGGGCTTATGAAGTAGTCCACCAACCCGCACTAAGCCAGCGTGTTTGACAAAAGCCTAATCCCTTACATTTGTAGAATAGACTCGTGAGTCGTGACCAGTGGTAGTAATATTTTGATTTTGGAAGCAGACAAATTGAGATCAAAACCCAACTTAATACACACCAACTCTCAACTTGTATCATTAATACACACACATTCGATTCCCAAAACGATAAATCATATTACACTAATGAACCATTAGAACACCCAGTTATTATAAACAAAACTGAATTGGACCAATTTGACAAAGCAATTAGGGTTATGGGGCAGGGCGTTTTTAATAAATATTAAATTCCGCTCGACCCGTGGCTTAATCTTGCGGTCCGTTTGTTTATATTTGATAAAGATATGTTCGGGTGAATCAATTATTCATTAATTTTGTAGTATCGCACGTTTACGTTGCGGAAGTATGGGTATATTCTTTGTGAGACTGCAGCTTTCTTTTGTTTTTATTAAAACCAATGAATATACCATATATAATAACTTTTCGCCTATCTTTATTCTTTATCATTCGTTTGCAATTTATAAAAAAAGCAACACGAAAAAACCTGCACACTTAAGTTCTTAAAAAAAAATTTGGTGTGATGTCCGCCGATCCGTACTAGGTCAGCGGGCTTCGATCTAATCTTTTTAAGTTGTAGGGGAAGCCCGTGCCTCATATTTGTGGTTAGATAAAGTGTAAGAACTAATTTATTTAAAGCCTTAATTACAACTAGCTATTCGAAACCAAAACAAAATGTTTTGACAATTATTTTGTTAAAACACAGTATAAACAACTCAACGGCTTTAGTGATTAGAATAGAATGGAAGCAAACCGCAAGATAGAAATAAAAACACTGTCTCAGGTCTTTAACAAACTGTAAAATCACAACATAAAATACACTTGAAATCCAAACTATCGCGTTTAAACCTTTTGTCATGCAGTGACGCCATTTTGATTGGGGTTGTGCCGAGGCCTAGCAGAAACCACCTGGGCGTCTTATCTCCAACCCTACTCAAATACCGACGAGATTAATATGACTAGCAACTAGAAATTTTGTATCTGTACTATTGTAACGTGGAGATAACTGTTATATTAGTAATGTACAGTGGTATATTAAGTCAGGATTTTATTAAATCATTACTCATATTTTAAAAATCTCTACATCATAGTATTAAACAAAGACGCTTTCTCAGCCCCTATGTATGCTTAAATCTTTAAAACTATGCAACGGATTTTGATGCGGTTTTTTTAATAGGTAGAGTGATTGAAGAGGAATGTTTATATGTATAATTATATGTATATTTTCTTTCTGAACACAAATCTGTAGACTAAGCGGACGAAGTAGCGGACAGAAGCTAGTATTACAATAAAATTAGAAACATTAAAATTCAGAATAAGCGTTGACGCTTGCTTCAGTAATATAACTGTGTCGCAGACATCAGACTCTCTTCCATAATAAATAATATCGAAAATAGCTCATCATCATCATCATCATCATCAACAGCCTTTCACGTCCACTGTTGGACATAGGCCTCTCTAATGGCACGCCTCACGAAAATAGCTCGCTAACCTTTCGGCACACCTTTTTTATGTTATTTCTGACGTCCTGCAGTATGATAGTCCTACGACTCAAGAAAGGCGGGCAGTGGATAGATACAAATATTGGTTTTGCGTCTGAATGTTGGTGAGACTAAAAAGACTTCCATAGTTTCCGATACCCACGACACAGGACTGGTATCCTAGTATGGAACCTGTATATGACTGTTGGGTGTATTAATATAATTCTAAAAGTCCACGTTCAGACAGAATCCCAAACAGAAACTAGTCTAACAATATATTATAAATACAAATGTCCGTTTGAATGACGTTATGGTTAGACGCTCAGGTGTGCTTAAGCTGCGGCAGTATCTAGGGGACATTCCTTGTCAAATAATGCTAAGGGATTTATTAAATAGACACCTAAGGGTTTGCGAGCCGGGCCCGTGGGAACCTTTGTTTATATAGGGATTGTCGCATTAGAAGAAGTGATGGCCTCGAGGCTTTGCCGCACGTAGAAAAACTGGCGGTCGCGAGTTCAAACCCTAGGCATACTTCTGACTTTTCATATTTACTCTTATATACAGTCTGTTTGACAAGAGCGTGTACGGCAAAACTCGGGAATGAATTAGGATAAAAAATAGAAAAAAAATACACTCATTATACATGATATAGACAATGATGCTTTATTATTAATAACTTGTCCAGTCGCCTCCATTATCAATAATTGACTGGAGTCTTCGAGGCATACTTTCTACTAATTTTATTGCATAATCCAGGGACAAAGACCTCCAAATAAGTCTAATTTCACGAACTAATCGTTTTAAAGTCCAGATTTTCTTTCCTCGAAGCTTCAACTTCATGAGTGCCCAAACATTTTCTATTGGATTTGCATCCGGCGACTGTGATGGCCAATCTAGTACTTCAACGTCATTCTCTTGTTTCCACGCTGTACAAAGACGACTCCGATGTTTCGGGTCATTGTCTTCTTGCAATAGCCAATATATGTTTTTCCTTTTAAGCCACTTTTGAGCAGATGGTAATAAAGCCATTTGATATATTTTGACCATTTTAGCTGCATTTAAATTACCTGTAAATATGTGCAAGGTACCAAATCCCTGTTTTGAAAAACAACCCCAAACGTGCACCTTCACCGGATGTTTAACGGTCCGCTGGATGAATTTATTGGCGTGGGTACACCAGGTATGAGTGATAGAAGAACGTGCCCAAAAAGAAGCTTCGTCCGAAAAAATTACATTGTCCCAATCCCGGTCCAAATGTTCCTGCGCCCAAGTGAGTCTCTTTTTAACATGATTTTCCGACAGTAGCGGTTTCTTTATTATGCTACGAAATTTTACATCATGAGCCAGTAAACGTCTTCTTATAGTATCACATGACACATTAAGGCCTTTTTTAAGCAAAACCGCTTGACCACCACGTAACGATAGGCGAGAATTCTTCTCGAATACCCGTAAAATCATTTTGTCCTCCTTTTTCGTTGTTTTTGCGTAGAGCCACGATTAGGCAGATCGTCGACATTTTTTACTTCAGAATAGCGTTTCACCCACTTACTGATAAATGTCTTTGACTTTTTCATGTATTTTGCAGCGGCTGCGTATGACATTTTGGGTCCTTTTGGATGCAAACACAAGTACACTGCTTCATAACGTGATGCGTACGTAGCACTCATGACGAAATGCGTCCTCCTCTGACAAAGATCGAACGACAACTGAAACTCTATACACAAAGCATCTGAGGGGAAGGGGCTAGCTACCTGCCAAATATACAACCAAGCTTCTAGCGGTACCTAAAAAAAAGTTTTGCCGTACACGCTCTTGTCAAACAGACTGTATGTAATGTGTATTCGAAATGAATCATCACTTACTTAAACGTTGAAGGAAAACATCGTACAGAAACCTGTACACCTAAAAGTTCTTAGAATTGTCTTAGGTGTGTAGTCCACCAACACGCACTAGGCCATTGTGGACTAAGGCCCAAACCCTCTTCGTTATAGAGGAAGTCCGTGCCTAGCAGTGGGACATATTATATATATATTTATAATATATAACACCCAACAGTGACATACATAGTCCTAACCCCACACTAAGATACGAGTCTTGTGTCGTGGGTATCAGAAACTACGAGAGATTTTTCGGTCTCAAAAACACCCAGCCCGAAACAAATATTTGTGGATCACACAAACATTTGTCTCGGTGTGGGGATTGAACCCGCGGCCGCTCGTTTCGCAGGCTGGTGTCTAGCCAACAGCGCCACGGGGCTGTCTATGGACGTATGATGATGTTATTATTATACATTTTAACATTTCGATTAGAGTGATTGTAGAATTTGACTATTTGCGGGTACAATACAAAATTGGAAATTTGGTAATAGCTACTACGGCTAGAACAGAACAGACACTCGATATTGAACAAACAATAACTGTCAAACAACAGTCAATCAATATATACATGATCGCTCAACGCAATGCGTCCATTAGAGCTGTTAACGTTGAACTACTAATGAAAAAGATTTATAGAGTAAGTAGGAGATTGTAGAGGTCATTGGGGGAGACCTATGTCCAGCAGCGGACGTTAATTGGCTGATGATGATGATGAAAAAGCAGTGATGGCCTAGAGGTTTGGGCGCGCGGTCGAGAATCTCGACGGTCGCGGGTTCGAATCCCAGGCACACACCTCTGACTTTTCGAAGTTATGTGTGTATTCACATTGAATTATCACTTGCTTTAACGGTGAAGGAAAACATCGTGATGAAACCTGCACACCTAAGAGTTCTTAGGAATTTCTTAGGGGTGTAGTCCGCCAACCCGCACTAGGCCAGCGTGGCGGACTATGGCCTAAACCCTCTCAATGGTAGAGGAGACCCGTGCTGCTGAGCAGTGGGCGTATATGGGTTGATGAAGAAGAAGAAGAAGTAGAAGAATGGAGGTATCACAGGTTCGAATGTGCATCGTCCTCTATCATCACTAACATACATACATAAACTCACGCCTGTCTCCCGTTAGGGTAGGCAGAGACTATAGAGCGCAAAATGCCGCGGTCCAAACACACCTCTTTCGCTTCCTCCACTGATATCTCTATATGTTACTCTTTTCAAATAAATTTTTCATGTGATTTTTATAGGCCATCTTGGACCGACTTCACCACTCACTTCCCTACATTAGGTAAATGTCTTTCGTAATTCTGGAAACATTCATCATTTCAAGTTGGCTAAACCATGTTAGCATCACTTTTTCGATTTTGCTCACTAGATCGATTTTCAATCCAAATTTTTCCTACTCTATCTACCAAATTCTAAAGCACAATTCCTTCTATCATCAATATCCTCATCGTCATCGTCACTATTACGTCCTACCACTGGGCGACCACCACGCTACCACGCTAGCCTAGTGCGGGTTGGCAGACTACACGCTTAAGAAATTCCTCAGAGCTTTTAGGTCCGCAGGTTTCCTCACGATGATTTTCTTCACCATTAAAATAAGTGATAATACATCGTTAATACACATTACTTCGATAAGTCAGAGGTGGTGTGCTTGGGGTTTGAGCCCGTGACCGCCGAGATTCTCGACCGCGCGTCTAAGCCTCTAGGCCATCAGGTCTCTCCACTACTTAAATATTGCTTTAAAAGCAATTTGTTTGTAAATTAATTTATGCGTTTACATCAATAGAACCCAAAATAAATAAGTATTAAATTCTATTTACAACACAATTGCTTACTCCAAAATCAATAGCGTTTATACCCGCAACCGATACGGTTCATTAATAATTGCTCAGTCGAGAGTGCCTTTAAAATAACCATCTCTGTTTGAATGACTAAAATATTAAGCATTCCAATTGCCGTGCTTATTAATACGAAATTATCTAAATATGTTTGTAATTTACCAACAATTGTACCGATACATGTATTTTGAAAGAGTTAAGATGATTTTCTATATATATTTTGGAACTGTAATTTAAACAAACATAGGAGTTTTCCTATATGTGGGAAAAAGGGTGCAATTCTGCACCTGAATTTTGCTATCAGTGTGGTAAGTTCATCATAATTAAAAGCAAAGCTATTGCCATTTTTTTTAAATACATTTCCAAACTTGGTACTGATAATTTTCGAACGACAACGTCTACTTAACCAAACCTTTGATTTGAACTAGGGACAACATATCGCAAGCAGAAAAATACATTAATCTCGATACTAAAATAAAATTTAAAGTCTCTTTTTATAAACTGTGTTATTGGCTATATGGAAGTATTAACAAAAATCAGTCAAATTCACAATTTCATAAATCAACAAATGTCGATACTTAAAATTTACTGTTGTATACTCGTAAAATATTAATTGCAGTGTATTGTTTATTGTACGTTCGGAATGTTTTATTACCGAACCGTATGTGAGAGGTTCGCATACTAAAAGTTGGCTATAAATCAAATTTATACGAAGAAAATCAATACACTCACATTTGTATTAATTAAGGATTTCAATAAATACACCCAACAGTCACACACATAGTCCTGATCCCACATTAAGATACGAGTCTTGTGTCGTGGGTATCAGAAACTATGAGAGACTTCTCGGTCTCACAAACACACGGAAACAAATATTTAGGGATCACACAAACATTTGTCTCGGTGCGGGGATCGAACCCGCGGCCACTCGTTGCGCAAGCTGGTGTCTAGCCAACTGCGCCATGCGCTGTCAATTTTATTATTAACGTTTGCAGGAATACTCAAATTGTTTTTTATCCCTAAAATACTTGTTTCATTATGAATACACGTACAGCGAAAATTGAATTACAATTAAACTACTGTTTGATAATTCCACAGTCCCACGTAACAAACACAGCTATTTATAATACAAGCGGATATTATTCTGAATACATTCATTGTCTGCAATTAAAATGACACAAGTTATGTAACACTTAAAAAGCAACGCTTTTTAGACCCGAAAGGTGGGGTGGCACTTATAGCGATGAACAAGGCAACTATTAGTTCATATACTTTGCACTATTGGGAACTGGCCTCTTCTACAACTGAGAGGGTGTAAGCATGAGTCCACCACGCGTGCCTTGTTAGTGTTGGCGGACTTGACACCTAAAAAAATCCTAAGATATTTTAGCTGTGCAAATTTTATTACGATGTTTTCCTTCATCGTTAAAGCCAGTGATTATTCATTGAGAATTCACAAAAAACTTCGAAAAGTAAGAGTTGTGTGCCTAGGATTAGAACCCGAGAACGCCGAGATTCTCACAAAAAATGCGTCAAAACCTTGAAGCCATTACTATGGATAAGCCATTACTATTTAAGGAGATACTTAAATTAACTGATCAAACTACAATCAAACCAATTTAAATTTTACTCTACAAATCCCAACGTCAAATACATACATCTATAGCGTATATAAATGTATGTGTAAGCATGTATAGTATTATGCTACATGCTTTGCTTATTCAAATCTTACCGCTGCAACTAACACAACACGCAATACCTCCCTTACAATAAATTAATTTTAGCTCCACGTTAATTGAGAGGGCAAGAGGAATTCCTGTGATCCTTCAGAGGACCACCTCATTATTTATTCTTATAACGCTAACCCGAGCGCCGAGTTAATTTCCCCGGGTCTTGTTACCGAAAATTCGTGAGATGAATTCACGAGGATGCTAACAGGTGTTTCATAAGATTTTTACATCGGTTTTTATGTTAATATTTTTTGAAGATGGCAATTCTAATATGAATGTTGTGGTGAAGATTTTTCGACTCGTTCTTCGCGTTTTTAGAAAAATGATGAAGTGTAAGAAGAACAGGAAATTTTAAGAGTGGTATACAAATTTTAAGTTTTTAAAATCATACTAAAAAAAACTTTCACATTTACAATAATATTCTCATTCTAAAAGCAAAATTACAGCTTGTATTGAGTAATTATTTAAACCACGTGTATCGTAAATATTACAACATTTATCATAACAAAGTATGGAAATTTCCATGCACGGTATAGTTTTCGAAATATACATCAATTTATCAACTCCAAATCAAACTACCTCTATATTATCATCGAATATATGCATTCAGTTCGTTTGATTCAATCCCCCTCCGACTGAGTCACGGACATCCAACAGCACCCACAGTCATACCGGCACAAAATATCGAACGCACCGTATCGCAGGACGCTGTGCATTCCAAGTTTCTAATCTGGAACGCCAGTTTCATTTGCAAAACGGATTTGTATACACCAAAGTGCAATATTCTCTAACTGAAAGTTATGTGTGTATTCACATTGGACCGTCACTTGCTTTAACGGTGAAGGAAAACATCGTGATGACACCTGCACACCTAAGAGTTCTTAGGAATTTCATAGGTGTGTAGTCCGCCAACCCGCACTAGACCAGCGTGGTGGACTAACGCCTAAGCCTAGAGCTAGAGGAGGCTGATGAGTGAGAGTAAGCGATGCATTTATTTGGAAAACAAAAGTGCAAGCAAAATAAAAGGCATCAGCTTGTTAACGTCTTACTGCTGAGCACAGGCCTCCTTCACCATTAAGAGTGTTTAGAGCTTGGTTCATCACTGGTCTAATGCGGTTTAGCGGACTTCATACTTAAAAAAATCCTGAGAACCTTTTTTAAGTGTATAGATTTCATCACGATGTTTGTCTTCACCATTAATGTGAGTAATTTCGAAAGGTTAGAAGTGTGTCATCATCAACCCATATAAGTCCCACTGCTGGGCACGGGTCTCCTATAGCGTTGAGAGGGTTTAGGCCATAGTCCACCACGCTGGCCTATTGCGGGTTGGCGGACTAGTTGGTTGGTTAGAAGTGCGTACCTTGGTGAAAAAAAGTACCTATATGTAAAAGTATTATAGCAATCAATTGTCTTATCTTTGATTTTGTTTTGCTTCCTCATCAAAGTGCTTACACTAGTCCGTCTCGGATACACCTAGGATTTGATCTAAGGACCGCATTACAATTTTCTACATCTTCAAATGTTACGCTTCGGTGCAAACGCTCCCAAGATACACGCAGTTACTCCCGCTTATGAGAATAAGATATCTAATCTTCTTAAATGGAGTCTTTATATTAAACTGTTGTTCAACTAGGCTTTGTGTTCCTTTATTCTGCAGTGGATTAAAACTAACTAAGGAGGATGACACTCCTTGATTGTACTTCCACAATAATAAGAGGTTTGAGATTATCTATGACCCTTTTATGTCTTGTGTATCCTTTCTTTTGTAACATAAAAAAACTCTTTTAATAATTGCTTTATGACTTATAAACACAACCTGCAATAGGCCAGCTTGGTGGACTAAGGCCTTAACCCTCTCAGTAGATGGGGCCCGTGCCTAGCAGACGGACTTATTTGAGCTGGAGATGATGATACCACCACCAATCGCCTGATATCGCAGATGTGTAGTCAAAGTAGTTTCTCCACTGTAGCAAGGACGAGCTTACTACTGTTGTTGAAAAGTGTTTTTCCAGTAGGAAATTCTCAGTAGCAGCACGAGGACTAGACATTTGCCCGAAGAACGGCGGTACGCTCGCCCTCTATTACGTGGGACTGGTACATACCTGTCGAAATGGAGTGCAGAAATGCGTTTTTGCCTACTTCATCATGGAATACAGGTGTAAGGTTATGTACATATGTATATATGAACGGTACATACATTCACACCACTGGTCGAAGCAGTCATAATCTATTTAGGCCTTAAGCACAATTAACAAACCATGGAGAGAGAAAGTCTCTCTGCAGCAAAATAGTAAAAAACCCCGGAAACATTGCAACAGTAGGCCGTATCCAATTAAACCCTCAAACTATTTCGCGATAATTTATTTTACATAAGCAACAATGTCGGGTTAAACGCAACAGTTAATTACAGTTCTCGAGTGCTGTATTACGGCTTGTTCAAGATGGATGGGGGTAATCAAAATGCCTTGTTACTAATTGCCGGGTTATTGTTTTCAAGGGGCCAGAAGCTCGAGCTTGAAATTCTAGCACAATCTTGACCTGCAGCAAAGAATGAGGGGAGATTGCAAGTATGTACTATGTAGTATAACATTGGTGGTTAGCGCAAGATTGTAAAATATTTTAAAATTGCTTATACCTTATAGGATTAGGTCAGCGTGGTGAACTAAGCCCTAACCACTCTTAGATGTAGAAGAATCCCCTGCCCAACAGTGGGACGTATGTATATTGAATTAAGGCTTGAAACCGCGATCTTATCATTCTCGACCGTGTACCTAAACCTCTATCTATGGGCATCACGTACACTTTATGAGGCCTTCAAAACCAAAAAATACTATTTCTAAACCCAAGCTTTCAACTCGGGAACCTTAAAAAAACATATTTTTTTTAAAGAATATCTGTAAAACCCCTGAATGAATACAAAATAAAACAAGGAGATAGAACAAACATACCGTTACGTCAATACACACGGAGAACCGATGTGTTGTGTAAAGTTTTTAATTTCCTGCCACTGCGTTAGGCACTGCTAGGTTTACCACGATAAAACTGTTTACAAATTGAGGGTAGCCAGATAAATTAGCTATTGACACACATGGTCTTATTAGAAGGACCTAGAAACTTTTGTTTAGCAGTAATAAAAATATCAAAGGTCTATAGAAAACTATACCTTGTTGTATTGGTTTGTCTAAAACTAAACTGTAATTATACAGATATTTTTACATCAATTTATGCTAGCTGATGACTAGCAGTGGGACCTATATGGGATACATCCCACGTCTAGACGCAGACGTCCTCTACCATTGAAAAGGTTTAGGACTTAGTCCACAACTTTGGCCTAGTACTTCATCAATCATCATCAATCAGCCTATTGCCGTCCACTGCTGAACGTAGGCCTCCCCAAGAAAGCGCCAACCATCCCGGTCTTGAGCAGCCCTCATTCATCCGTTTTGGCCTAGTACTTGCTTCAAACTAACCCTGTGTTAGATTTTCCATCGCCCTCTCCTACATCACATCCCAAAAACCGAACTTAACGAAGCAAGGAAACTGTCCCGAATCGCCAACTTTTTTGACGTCCATTGAAAATATTCCTAACCATACATGGTGCGCTATTTTCCCATACGCACGGCCACCCGAGTCGAGTATCGAACTATTGTTTTACTTTCCTATTGGATAACAAATACGAAAACTTTGTCCACGCCATATTGGAATGTTGATTTTTTCCATTGAGTGTATCTGTAGATGCTTTGTGAAGTCTGATTGGGACTCGTTTTGTTTTTTCTGTGTTTTAGATTCACTATTGCGAGGATATTTGGATAGTTAGTATCTCCTCTATATGTATACGGGTTGTATAAAGTATGTGATCGAAAATTTGACGTTAAAAACATCCCGATAAAAAATAAATATTTTGAAGTTTTACTCAAAGTCATTTAAGAGGTTATTAGGAAAACGTCAATATTTTAAAAAAGCCAGCTTGCCTTACAAAATCCCGAATAATAATAATCTTTATTTAACAAAAGCAATTGGACATATAAACGAGAATATCCCACAACAAAAATAAACAAACAACACATTACTCAATTTACGTTTTACGCTTTTGAGTTTCTATAGAAGTACCATGATTAATATATCACTAAGAGTATTTACTTTAATTAAACAGGCATACTAAAATCGGTTGAAAATAGGTAGCAAATTGCCTATAGAAATCTTAAGTAAATTCCCGTATTTAATAACACAAATAAGCTAGAAATCTATACCAAAGCGCGCTACTAAAAGCTACATAAGTACCTAACTGATTATGATATCCAATTAGATCAAAGCCAACTGCACTAGCATAAAAGTCAACGGGAATGCATTACCCCAATGAAAAACCAATACGTCTCATTTACAACGGCAATAAAGGAGAACGCAATTAGGTTTGCAACGCACCGACAGACAAATTCAGCTAATACGCCCGAATCGCGGGTAACGTACTATTATTGTACCAATAACAATAAAACAACCTGCCTCCCACAGGAGAGCATTCAGGGATCGTAATAGAGACAATTACTGTGAACAAATTTGTTAAAAAGCTAGGTGAAGTAGAGTTTTTGGATTGTGGCATTTGGCGTCCTATAATCTCTGTCTACCCTAATGGGAGAAAGTCGTAAATTTATATATATATATTTATTATGCGTTTCAATTTC
This sequence comes from Cephonodes hylas, assembly GCA_030295005.1. Taxonomy (NCBI): domain Eukaryota; kingdom Metazoa; phylum Arthropoda; class Insecta; order Lepidoptera; family Sphingidae; genus Cephonodes; species Cephonodes hylas. The sequence continues at coordinate 3,541,177 of AP025386.1, read as the reverse complement.
ATACTATTCTATTTCTACTACGATTTCGCAATTCTACGACCGTAGTCTAAGCCTCTCATTATCTGGTGAATGTACACTTGATATTTTTACAAAGATATTTTAAAAAAGCAGTGATGGCCTCGAGGTTTGGGCGCGCGGTCGAGAATCTCGGCGGTCGCTGGTTCGAACCCCAGGCACACATCTCTGACTTTTCGAAGTCATGTGTGTATTCACATTGAATTATCACTTGCTATAACGGTGAAGGAAAACATCGCGATGAAACCTGCACACCTAAGAGTTCTTAGGAATTTCTTAGGTGTGTGGTCCGCCAACCCGCACTAGGCCAGCGTGGTGGACTATGGCCTAAACCCTCTCAATGGTAGAGGAGACCCGTGCTCAGCAGTGGGCGTATATGGGTTGATGAAGAAGATGATTTAACCTCATCATCACTAACAGTATAAAGATCGTGTTAGAAAACTAAGAGAGAATAGCTATTGTAACTTCAAACACATTTTTGTCAAGAGACAAAAAAATACATTTTCCTAACAATCATATGTATGAAATGTCCTTATTTATAAAAAAAGTCATTTTTCCGGGATTATTTTTAACAGCAATGGATTCCTAATCACCGTAACTTTTGCCTGTCCTAATTTCCGATCACGGTCTGTATACACCTTGTATTCACTCATTATCGCACATTTATAATTTTTCACACCAGGATACATTTTCATTAATTGCCTAAATACGCCCCCGGTCTCGTATTTATGTTTGGAAATATATTTCGTGGCGCGCCGTTCGTTTTGGGCTATGATCGTGCCTACGGTATTGATGTAAAGGTTCACTTTTATACGTGAACATGTGAAACGGCTAATAAACTGAGAACGGACTTGAAAAAATACAAAAGAGTCTAGATTTTTCTGGAGGCTATGTGGAAATACGCCTGCATTTTTACCTAGGTATGACGTAGGTCTATTGCGAAATTCTTCCAAATTAGGTCAGGGAGCCTAAAAAATTCCTGAGAATTTTAGAAGTGCAGGTTCCCTCACGATATTATCCTACATCGTTAATTATGTGATCATTCATTTCGAATACACATAAATTCGCAAATTTAAAGATTTAAACCTGCGGCAAATCTGGATCCAGCTATCATGTAATATTGGAAAAGTTTTATACTTTCATTTTTTAAATAAATACATCTAACAATCACACACTTAGTCCTGACCCCAAATTACACAAGATATGAATCTTATGTGGTGGGTCAGAAACTACGAGAGACTTTTCGGTCTCACAAACACCGAAACCCGAAACAAATATTTATGGATCACACAAGACTCAGTGCGGGGATCGATCCCGCGGCGGCTTGTTTCCCAAGCTATTGTCTAACCGACTGCGCTGCTGTATTTTGTGTACATGACAAATTCGTTCTCAATATGCCCTTAGGGCCCCCAGGGCTGTATTATGAGCTGTGACTAAACAAAAGGGCTCGTCTGCTTATTCAGTGTGCCGCGACCAGCCATTTGTCAAAATGCTACGTGATCCGGTTTTTATATTCAATTTCGGGACACACTTTCGGTACGCTATGAAAGTAAACGGTAAAGTTTGCGAAAATAAAACGCAGTGTGGTGACCTAAACGTGTCAGTATAAAAAAGATGAAACAAATGTTTGTGTGATCCACAAATATTTGTTTCGGGTCTGGGTGTCTGAGACAAAAAGCCTCTCGTAGTTTCTGGTGCCTAGGACACAAGAATCATATCCTAATGTGTGGTCAGAACTATATATGTGACTGTTGGGTGTATTTATTCATTTACTATTATTTATCTTTCTGCCTACAGTGTTACAAGCGTGGCTATATAACGTGGTGTACGGTACTACTTTTAGACCATAATATATAAATGCCGTCCTTAATAACCTATTCCTCTCTGGAAGAAATCATTTTTGTCGATAAGACCGCCATTTAATGTTAACTTTTTTTTTTTCTCGAGGGGAAAACTGATAATGGTTCTACTTCCTGCCAGCTCCAGGAGAGGGGGGCAGGTAGCGTATGACGTTGTGTACGGATAGTGTGCTACGCCACACGTCACTTAACGTTGCATTACGTTGCGTGCGCGATAACGCCACAGTTTAACAAATTTCCCGCCGCATAAAAACCTTAGCATCGAATCTGATGAATGTCCGCTTATGTTTATGGGATATTGTTCTTTGAAGAAAATCACTACTGGATAGTGTATTGGATTATTATTTCTTCATCAACCCATCTACGCCCACTGCTGAGGACGGGTATCCTCTACCATTGAGAGGGTTTAGGCCATAGTCCACCACGCTAGCCTAGTGCGGGTTGGCGGACTACACACCTAAGAAATTCCTAAGAGCTCTTAGGTGTGCAGGTTTCATCACGATGTTTCCTTCACCGTTAAAGCAAGTGATAATTCAATGTGAATACACACATGACTTCGAAAAGTCAGAGGTGTGTGCCTGGGGTTCGAACCCGCGACCGCCGAGATTCTCGACCGCGCGCCCAAACCTCGAGGCCATCACTGCTTGTGCTCGAGGCCATCACTGCTTGTATTATTATTTGCTAAGCTTCAATGTTTCAGATAGAGTTCCTTATGACAAGGGCATAAAAAAGCGGACTAAGATGTATATATTCGGAGTTTCAAATGTAGTCTTAGATTTTATGCTGATATTGACCCTACGTTAGGTTTTTTTATCGGAATTACTCAACAACACCGACTTTAGATTGCTGTTGAAGCATTTACATCTAGTCGTTGCCTATTACAATTATACACAACACTATAGTTTTTTTCGGCGGTGGGTGTAAAAACGTATAGACGTATCCGTAAATCGACTGATTATAAATTCGCAATTTTTAATAAATTTACAGTTTACTTTTACTTCGCGACCTTATAAAAGTAAAGTGTATCACTTATATATGTGATTTAAACATAATTTATACACCACCTGCCGGCATATACACAATACACGGACGTAACGGACAAAACTTATAACAACAACTCTTACCGTAACCGTTATGGCTCAATTGGCTGATATTCAGGAGGCTCAGAGCAGGTTGGAGGACTGCTTTGCGACGAGGATGAGCGAACTAGAAGCTCAGCTCCACACTGGCGTACCTGCTAAGGACACCGTTGCACGCGTGGCCGAGGAGTTCAGAACATTCAGGGAACTGATGTTCAATATGCTGCGATTGCTTCGGCAACAAATCGCTGAATGTGCTCGGGTTCTCGACGTAATGGAGACCAGACACCGCCGCAAAACACTTCTTCTTCTGGGCCACCCCGAATCAGATAGGGCTGACAGTAGTGCGGATGTCTTAGAGATTTTGCACAAAAAGTTGGCGCTGACAAACATCTCATCGGCCCATATTACTAAATGTCATCGAATTGGGGCCCGGAACAGCGAACATCATCGGCCTTTGCTTGTGAAGTTTTCCGATTTCCAGCAAAGGTCAGCTGTCTGGAAGGCTAAATCCAAGCTGAAGGGTTCTTCCTTATCCCTGAAGGAGTTTTTGACGAAGCCTCGGCAGCAGATTTTCGCTAAAGCTCGTCAACATTTTGGTATGCGGGCTTGTTGGACGCAAGATGGTACCATTTTTGTAAAAATCGCAGATGACATTATAAAAATCACCACACTAGAGGAATACAACGCACTGACACAGAAGCACAAAAAGGCAACAAACACCACTTCGCCTACGACCAAACGCGGCACCGATCGCCCAGGGACGTCGAATTTAAACGCGAAACCGCGGAAAACTTAGCTGCATGCAAGAATACGAATCGCGTATATCCCAGTGCCGTTCACGTTGTTTACTGTTACTAGTTTTGTGTTTTTGTTTGTTTTTAATAATTTTGTTATTTTTTTTTCCGTCTACCCCATATGTCATCCATATATTATAGTGTTAATCTTCCGTTCAGAAACCTTGTTAAGTAATTACGTTTAGTGTTTTGTCTTTGTTGTTATTGTTATTATGTTTTTGGTTTTTCTTTTTATACCGTGTTCTTAAGTGTAATGGCTGGCGGGTGGTGCAGAGACAGAAGAAAGCAATACTTGGTACGTTTTATTATTATATATTTTATTGCTAACATTTTTTAATTTATATACTTATATTTTATATTATTTTTAATTATATATTATATATACTTGACATAATGATATCTGATAATGAGTCCTTTTATTCCGCTAGTAATTACGATCCTTCAAGCAATGATAACAGTTTTTGTTCTTTGACTGATACGCTGGGTGATTTGTTAAATCAAACTTTTAACAAACCCAACAGTAAACTCTTGAACATCTGTCACATTAATGCACAGAGCGTGGCGAGTCACTACAGCGAGCTGTTTGAGACTTTTGTAGATGTTAATGTGCATGCCATCCTGATCTCTGAATCCTGGCTCAAACCTCAACTACTCTCCACCTTTTACCCACTTCCAAACTTTTGCTTAATCCGCAACGATCGTGTCGGCAGAAGAGGAGGGGGTGTTGCTATCTATCTCCGCTGTGATTTAAACTATAAGATTATAGCGACCTCTTCCTCTGTCGATACGGTCACTGCGGAATATCTCTTCCTTGAGGTTTGTGTCAAGGGAGCTAGATTAGTTCTTGGTGTTGTTTACTGCCCTCCCTCTATAGACTACTTCTCCAGTCTCGAATCGATTCTGGAATCTTTAGGGTCTGAATATGCACATCATATCATCATGGGAGATTTTAATACCAATATCCTTGAGCCTCATTCCTCTCGTTCCCGTAAAATCCTTAATATCATCCAATCCTCCAGTCTACATGTTCTGCCATTGCAGCCGACACATCATAATTTTGATGGTGAGGACACGTGGCTGGATCTCATGCTGGTTTCTAATCCTTCCCTTGTGGCCAGTCATGGACAATTTTTCGCCCCTGGTTTCTCTCACCATGATCTCATCCATCTATCCTACTCCCTAAAACCTCCTAAACCGTCTCCTAAAGTTTTGCACATGCGTTGTTTTGGACGCATTGATCTGGAAAAGCTGTGCTCAGATGCTCAAAATCTTGAATGGGAACATCTGACCAAAGCTGTATCAATTGATGAAAAAGTTTGTATTTTTAATGACAGTATTATTAATCTTTTTAACATCCATGCTCCTATTGTAAAGGTTAAACTGAGACGTCCTCCTGCGCCTTGGATGACGAGTGAGGTTCAGATGGCGATGCGGCGGCGGGACCGGGCATACAGAAAATATAGAAGGAATCGCTCTGAAAATAGCTGGAACCTGTATAAAATTGCTAGGAATCGGTGTAATCAGATGGTACGTAACGCTAAACGCCACCACATTCTCAGTAATATTTCTTCCTCTACGCCTGCTGGCATCTGGAAATTCCTTGGATCTCTAGGTGTCGGTAGGAAAAAAAACACTGCCTTCGTGCAAACAGTTAGTTTGGACGATATGAATAATCACTTTGCTACTACCACGCCCATGGCAGGCCAAATAAAAAACCGTACCATGGCTTACTTAGCAGGGCTTTCTCGGCCTAATATTCCCCCATTTTCCTTTTCTCCAGTTGCCCCGCATGAGATCAAAAAGATAATCCTTTCTATTAAATCAAATGCCACCGGATGTGACAACATTAGTCGTCGCATGATTGTGGCAATCCTTAACCATATCCTCTCCCCTCTCACCCACATCGTAAATTCTTCCCTTAGCACTGGCATTTTTCCTTCTCAATGGAAAAATGCCATTGTCATTCCTCTTCCTAAAATCCCAAATCCGTCTAGCGCTAAACACTTTCGTCCCATTTCCATACTCCCGTTTATGTCCAAAGTGCTTGAAGCTTGTGTACACAAGCAACTGTCGCAGTTTGTTTATCAAAACAACCTTATAAGCTGCTATCAATCCGGCTTTAGACCTGGCCATAGCACAGTCTCCGCTCTCCTTAAAGTGACTGGCGATGTGAGGGCGGTCATGGAGGATACCAAAGTCACCGTTCTGGCTTTGGTTGACTTCTCGAACGCCTTCACTACCGTCAATCATGATATCCTTTTATCTATCCTCTCCTACTTTATGATCTCATCGGAAGCGCTGGAATGGTTCTCAACTTATCTTCGCGGACGTCAACAGTCAGTACGCCTCGATGATGCTTCATCGAAATGGAGTACACTTGACGCTGGCGTTCCGCAAGGTGGCATACTCTCTCCTTTATTGTTTTCAGTTTTTATTAATCTCATAACACAAGGTCTTCAGTGTTCGTATCATCTCTACGCCGATGACCTGCAATTGTATGCTCAGGCTAGGGTTGACTCCATTTCTGCTGCCATAGAAGAAGTTAACAAGGACCTCGATTTCATCAGCCGATGGTCAGAGAATTTTGGTCTATCTGTCAATCCTTCAAAGTGTCAAGCGATTATTGTAGGTAGTCAGCGGCAAGTGGGATGTTTGGATACTGCGATGATTCCTCCAATTATGTTCAATGGCTCAGTTATCCCTTTATGTTCAACCGTAAAGGACCTTGGTCTGACCATTGACAGCACTTTAAGCTGGCGACCGCAAGTCACCGACGTTTGCAAAAAAGTAACAGATATCCTCCGCTTTCTGTATCGCCTGAAGAACCTCCTCCCCTCCAGGACCAAGACAATGCTTGTGCAGACTTTAATCTTTCCCATAATTGACTATGGTGATGTGTGCTATTTTGACCTGAATGCAGACTTGCTCAATAAACTCGACCGACTTCTTAATAACTGCATTCGATTCGTGTTCAATCTTCGTAAATACGACCATGTATCTATCTTTCGATCTCAACTTAAGTGGTTAACTATTCGCCAACGTCGTAATTCGCGCGCGCTTACTACTCTTTTCTCTTTTCTCATGTCTTCCTCCCCACCTACTTACTTAACGCCTTATTTTCAATCTTTACACTCTAGCCACGAGAGATCTCTTCGCTCTTCAAATAATTCTCTTCTTCTTTGCCCTTCACACAAAACTAACTTTATAGATGCGTCATTCTATGTCCAATCAATACGCCTATGGAACTCGCTCCCTTTAGAGATCAGGATGTGCACTAATCGCTGTACATTTAAGCAAAAGGTTCGTCAGTCGCTGGCTCGTGAAACTGCGGAATGTTCACAACCATAACTTTCTGTTTATTTCTTCTTCTTTCTTCTTTACTGTTTAATATATATATAGGTATATATATATATATATGTTTTGTATTTATATGTATTTATATATGTATATATGTATGCGTATATGTAGTAATATATATTATATGTCTATATTTTGTCAATGGTATAGTTTTAATATTTTACACACCTGCCTCATCTCATCTCTGCATCACCCTAGGTTCGACTGGGAGAGAATGCCATGCTAGGCATTAAGTCCACCTATACACAATTTGTATAAAGTGTAAATAAATAAATAAATAAATAAATATAGCAGCTTAAGGGTATCAAAGCCTGGGTATTATTCGTTTATCAGCCCATATTCCTTTTACTGCTGGATACGGGCTTCCTCAACAACTGTCCTTACTATTTTCCTTCATTGTTAAAGTAAGTAATAATTAATTAATGGTAAGCTGTGATGGCCTGGAGGTTTAGGCGCGCGGTTGAGAATCTCGGCGGTCGCGGGTTCGAACCCCAGGCACACACCTCTGACTTTTCGAAGTTATGTGTGTATTCACGTTGAATTATCACTTGCTTTAAAGGTGAAGGAAAACATCGTGATGAAACCTGCACACCTAAGAGTTCTTAGGAATGTCTTAGGTGCGTAATCCGCCAACCCGCACTATGCCAGCGTGGCGGACTATGGCCTAAACCCTCTCAATGGTAGAGGAGACCCGTGTTCAGCAGTGGGCGTATATGGGTTGATGAAGAAGAAGAAGAATTAATGTTGAATACACACATCACTTCAAAGCAGAGGTGTGTGCCTGGGGTTAGATGCCATCAATGATCTTCTAGATTCTCGGATTCGCGACTAAGGCTCAGGCCATCACTATAATTAAGGTATAAGATATGGTATGAGTTATAGTTATGCGTATATAGGATATTAAGTCTATTTACATTTTTAAAATAAATGTTTTTGCGAACGGCTTCTAACCTCGTTAATAGCGCAGGAAATTAACTCTATTTATGTATCTACTGTTACATCCCTTATTTCGTTTTGATAAATTGTCTTTTTTCCTTTGTATAACTTTCTAAGCTAAGATTAATGGTAGTGTAACTGCTTGTAAACATGATTTTTTTTGCTAACCTCAATTGAGTTGTAGCTTAGCTAATAAGGCTGTGAAAAATCGCGAGTACCAATTTAAGACATTCACTTTTTGGCTTTAATAAATAAATAACGTCCTTAATTTTTAGCATATTTCTCTCCTTAGCGATAGATTTCGATAGACTCTTAGCGATAACACCGACACTTAATGTCACCTCATCACCATGTACGGCCGACTGCTAGACACATGTCTCTTCTAAGAGGGTTTATGCCTAAGTCAAGAAATTCCCAAGAATTTTAGGTGTGGCGGCTTCCATCGCGATGTTTTCCTTCACCTTTAAAGTAATTTCGAAAAGTCAGAGGTGGTTTTCAGCGTTTTGAATTATACTTTACCGTCTTAGATCTCAAACATGGAACTAATATACGTAAAAATCCCAAATCGAACGAGATCACGCACACCTCATTTCAATATGAGGCGAAAAGTCCATTACCAAATGTAATAAACTTCGTCTCACTATAATAGTTACATCATTCGAGTTCACCCGTTCGAGTTCTTTCGCTTTCGGAATCCAATTTGTACGCCATCAGCTCCAACCGACTAGAATCCTTCACGAATTTGCATATTAAAATGAGTTCCGACGCTTATAGACACTTAGTAGGGGATGTTGGGCGAAAATTGATTTTACTGTTACACCGAGGTGAAAACTAATCTTTGAGGAGTGTTACTTATGAAACGAACGGGTTAATTATGAAGTAATGATTTTTTATTATTTTTATTAGGGTTTTTCAAACACCTATCGTAGTACATTTTCTAATAACTAGACGGTGTTAATACAAAATATATGTTTCTAATTTTTAAAGCAAGCCTTAAAAAAATATCAAAAAGCATTGATGCTACGAAGATGAAAAGTCGTGATGGCCTCATGGTTACAGCGCGGTCGAGTCAATCTTTGCAGTCGCGGGTTCTAACCTCATCCACGTAACTTTTTCAACTTAACTGTGTATTCACAATGAATTATCTTGCACTTTAAGCTTGAAGGAAAACATCGAAAGGAAACCGGAATACCTAAAAAAAACCTTAGGAATTTTACAGTTTTAAAGTCAGCTAAACCGCTCTAGGCCAGCATGGTGAACTAAGTTGTAGAAGAAGCTGGTGCTTAGAATTAGCACGTACATAGCTTGATTGATTGATGATTACTTATATGATCATAATAATATGTATAACACAAAATTGCCATTAAATTTCAAATCCTCGCCCACGCCCACGCCGCGTGGGCTGAATAAATCATAACTTGTTGGCATTTTAATAACATTTCAGTAACGGAGAGTGAAACAAAACCGTCCGAAATGACTGTCATTAACGTACAATTATGAGAAATGAGTCGCGCTGTGAATTTATGAGGTGTACCGGCCATAAAAATGCGAACAAAAGAGCAAAAATCCCGACCATTACCAATCGTGGAGTGAAATTGTAAACAGGTGTTGTTTGCGTTGGGTTCTGTAGTCATCGAATTTTTAGGTGAGGTTCTAATGTAGCCTAATTTATTTTATGTATTTATTTATATCCTTTTTTGTACACTATACATAAATATAATTGAAAAGTAATGAAGTAAAAGACTAAGACAATATAGGCACAATAGGCGGTCTTATCGCTAGCTGCGACCTCTTCCAGACAACCTACGCGACTGGAATGAATGGTTGTAGTTCTGGTAGCTATCAGCAGAATTGTAAAAACAAAAAAAAAACAAAACAGAAAAGAAATATCAAGAATAGATATAAATAAAATTATAATATTAATATTTATTGGATATATGAAATTGCAGATTTTTATGTCTTTTTTTAATAAACACTTCCAACAGTCACACAAATAGTTGTAACCCCATAGTAAAATACAAGTCTTGTGTCGTAGGTATCAGAAACAGCGGAAGAATTTTCAAGATCTAACAAACAATTGCCCCGTTGCGGGGATCGACCCCGCAGGCTCTGGTTTTGCAAGTTAGTAGCTAACCAATTGCGCCACAGGGCTGCCAAATTTTGTTTTGGTTATTCATAAGAACGTAATTTTATAGGCGGGCGGGAAAGTCTAGCTGCATTATATAAATCATCATCATCATCATCATCATCAACCCATATACGCCCACTGCTGAGCACGGGTCTCCTCTACCATTGAGAGGGTTTAGGCCATAGTCCACCACGCTGGCCTAGTGCGGGTTGGCGGACTACACACCTAAGAAATTCCTAAGAACTTTTGGGTGTGCAGGTTTTATCACGATGTTTTCCTTCACCGTTAAAGCAAGTGATAATTCAATGTGAATACACACATAACTTCGAAAAGTCAGAGGTGTGTGCCTGGGGTTCGAACCCGCGACCGCCGAGATTCTCGACCGTGCGCCTAAACCTCAAGGCCATCACTGCTTATTATATAAATAATATTTCAAAAATTGTTTACCTAAAGTTGGATGCTAGTATTTTTCCTTGTGTATGTAAATATAAGGTAACATTTATTTATTAACATCCATATCATGATTTATACCAACACTGACTAATCACCACAGTTTTAAAAGTAGATTCTCAGCTTTCAAACGATGCATCACATTTTGATACACAAATTGTTTGAAACTCTGTCAATTCTATTTCTCAAACATGATAATTCTAAGGTCAAAAATACATTATTAGTCTAAATAAAAACAATTAATCTAAGCCAAGGTTCGCGATATTAGAACCACAAAACTGGACAAAGCCGACGAAGAAAAGGCGCCAGTAATTTCCACAAAAATACATCTTTTCAGACCTTTTTCAGAGGGCTTAATCAGAGGTCTGATGAATAAAGTTTTTAAGTACACGATATTAAAGGCTCCGTTTCATTCAAATGTTTTTATGTGAGATTTTTTATAAGTCAATGGCAGGCGTAGTTATTGATGTGATGGAACCTAGCTTGCTTGTAGTGATATGACCAAATTTTGTTTTATTTAAAGGAAACATTAATTAATGTTTGAGAGGCCTTTATCTAACATTGGACGTGTTTTGGCTGACGATTATGTTGATGAAATGATTAAAGTTTACATCATGACCAAAAACTCCGCGGTTTTTGAACTACCAACTCACCATATAGAAATATAGATGTAGCATTATAGGTAACTTTAGCAGCCACACTTCACCAGGGATGTATCAGGTATATCAGTCCCACATAATTGATGGAGGATTGGAGGCGAGTTTTCTGCAATTTTACGGGCACTTTTCCAGACTCCGTGCTGCTACCAAGAATTTCTTAATACCAATAACACAGCAAGTCAGCGAAGCCGTCAAACCAAAAAAAGACATTCTTCATAAAAACAAAACAAAAGCTCACTTCCGTTAATAATGATAAAAGCTGTAAAAAAGCTTTTAATGTCCTCCTGGGAGCTTTAACTGCGTAATGAAGGATTTCTGATAAAACCATTACAAGACCTCCGGTTTTAGTAATCATACTTTTATGTAAATTAATAGTTAAATGCGGCCAATCCTAACTGTTTTTGTAAAGTACTTAGATACTTACGCTTGAATTGCCTGAAGGGATAGGCATAGGTGCACTTCTGCACCCAAATTTTTTCAGATATGAATTAGAAGCATAATAGAGAGCGAGCGTATTACCATTTCCCAGGCACAATTTCCAGACTCCTAGCTGCTTCTGATAATGTCCCCATGGAAAAATCCGTTAACACAGCTCGATCCGAAAATAATATAAATCTGGCGAAATATTGGTGCAGAAATGCACCCACAGTGAGGTATGTATGGATGTGGATGGGTAATGTGACTGAATCTAAGCTATACATTTAACATTTTATAGGTTCAAGAAGTACAATTATTATAATTTCATCTCATTGTACTTTCATCTCAAAATACATAAGCCATTTTTTTATTAACCCCGGGTAAAGTTAAGCTTCAACGTTAGTCTTAATTAAACGCAAACCAAACCGCAAACAATAACGTTACATAAATAATAAATCAGAAACATTAAATAATCATCGACCGTCTGAAGAACGGAGGTCAAAAACCGACTAGAATTAAATTATTCTATTTATTTGAACATCTGTGAGCTTTTCCTGAAATACGTAATTGAGAGGGGCAAATTCTTACTTCTCAGATGGTGGAATTATATAGAGATGTTAGTATGGTTAATGCATTTAAAAATGTCGTTGATAATAACTGTTTTTTTGTAAGTTTTCTCTCGTGGTCTCGCGACAGAAGTATGTGGTCCAAGAAAGTGCAATTCAATTTTTCATTTTCAAAGGAAGTTTTCAGCAGCACGGAGTCTGGAAAACGGCAATAGGCTCGCCTTCTCTTGTGGAAATGTGTTTAATATTTTGGGCTTTATTTAATTCGGATGTAAAGTTATAAAAAAGGAGTCCACGTTACTTCGAAATTTTTCTTTTTCCATACTAAAAGTCATCGAAATCTTTTTATTTGTTAAAAACATATTTTTTTTTACAAACCTTACACCGTATGAGTATCACCTGCGCAAATACGTTCCTTTGCTAGGCACAGGCCTCCTCTAGAAACGAGAGGGTTAACCTTACTCCACCGCGCTGTCCAAACGCCGATCATAGATATTGATATAGACAAGATAAGACTTGGTATAAATACCACTATAAATATATTGTTTGTTGCGTGCGACCTAATTCACGAGGCGGGGTCCGACCCACGGTAACAAGGTTGGGACCTTCATTTGAAAGGCAATTCTTTCTCTTTTTAACATCCCACCGAAGTTTTGATGTCTTGTTTATGCCCTAAGTCAATCTGTTTCGTTTGTTTACAATGGAAATGTCAGGTATACGCTGGCTTTTGATCTGATGGCATTTTGGTAGGACTAAAGAATCATCTCGGTTTTGTCAAGATTTAAATGTCAAGTCTGTTTGTATATCATCATCAGACCATGTACGTCTAACTGCTGAGAACGAATCTCCTCTACAATCAAGGATTAAGGCCTTAGGCCACTACGTTGGCCTATGGCGAGTTGGTGATCTACACACCTAAGAAATTCCTAAGAACTTTTACGTGTGCAGGTTTCCTCAACATATTTTCCTCCGCTGTTAAAGTACGTGATAGTACATTGTGAATATACACGTAACTTTGGAAATAGAAGTGTATGTCTGAGGCTCGAACCCGGGATCGATGCTTCCCGACCGCATGCCTTAACCTCGAAGCAATTACTTGTATATCATCGAAGCAAAATATTTGTACCACGGTCTTTCACAAACACGGTCGTATCTGCGAAAAGCAACTTCTGAGAATTTTTAAATGGAAAACCCTATTAATACATTCCTCCACCAAGGAATTATACTCGAGAACACTAAACAGTAACACACTTAAAGCTGCAAGATCACGCGACAGCTTTTGTTTTGTATTGCTTTAAAATTCCTACACAGATTTTTTATTGAAGAAAATCGCCTCTTATAATAATTGCACATAATAACAATAATCCTATGCACAAAACCCTCGACAACAAAGTATAATTAAAGAAAGATTATATTTCAAAGAATTTCGTAACACATAACAGACGCCTGGCCGGCTAAGCTGTTAATTTCATAAACATTTTTAAAAATTCAGTCAAGAGCGACTTGTGTTGATATGGTTCTGTATATTTGTACGTTTTTTTTTAATCTTTGTTTGCATATATGTATAGACATAAATTATCATCATTATCAGCTCCTATACGATCTACTGCTGGGCATGGTCCTCCTCTATAACAGAGACGGTTTAGGCTTAAGTCCATCGCACTGGCCTAGTGCAGATAGATGAGCGGACGACACAAGTAAGAAGCGATTTCCTCACCATAGACCTAAAGAGAGATGAAATATTAAAATCAGTGTACCTGATTTTATTTAGAGTTCAAATGTCTTGTCTTAGTAGCCCAACAAAACTCTAGGTTGACATCTAACTATATATATACTCGTATATCCGTACCAAAATTAATTAAAGTCACATTCACATTAATAATTTCAAAAGGCTATTTGATTTTTTTATTAACTTATGACTCGGCAACTGCGACATATCGAAATTGTTTGAAGAAAAACATCTTCAGAAAACTAGTAAAATTTCCCAGTTATGTGAAGTTCAATTCCCAGCAATTCCACGTGGACTAAGACCAGACCCTTCTCAATGAGGCCAGAGCCCAGCTATAGGAACTATAGACCGCAACCACAGAACTCTGAGGGAAAATAAAAAAAAAATACCCTGAAAAAGATGGAGTGAGCTTTTAGCTAATTACATGTGCATATATTAATTTACGCTGTCCGGTTTCATTATATAGAGTAATTTTTATTAGTCAAGTGAGCAATATTTTAATTAAAAATTGCATTTATAACTACTGTGGTCGGGGCTTTAGTAGCGCTCATATTTTTTTACGCCCAACGACTCTACCACTATTACTATGATTTACGGACTAGTTCCTATTGCTGTAATAATAACAACTTTGTCGGTACCTGCTGTATTTTAGAGGTAAGCCTTAGTTCATCATAATGGCCTGAAGCGGATCGGCAGTAGTGATGACTTCGAGGCTTAGTCATGCGGTTGAGGACCTTAGCCGCCGCAAGTTCAAACCTCAGACACACATCTCTGACTTTTCGAAGTTATGTGTGTATTTTACGATGCGCACCTATTTTTTTTAGAAATATCGTAAGTCCGCTAACTCGCACTAGACCAGAGTAGTGAGCTAAGGCCTAGACTTTAATGGCAGACGACGCTCGTACCTTGCAATGGGAAGTTTTCCGGAGCCCACGGTACTTAAGAATTCGTCGTAAGGATATCTTCTCATACTGATGCAAGATAACTTATCACACTCATGTCTGCATCCCTGATGTAAGCAGAAATTCATTTCTTAACCAATTTTATAGATTTTTTTAATAGAGGTCGAGACAATAACCATTTTCAGGCCCATATCCACTACTGAAAACATCGTAATGGAAGACTTTAATAATAATTTTCCCCGAGTCACACGACCACACGCAGCACACTTGCCCGAGATTTTCATTCTCAAAAATACTGTAATTAATTTTCATTTTAATTTTTCCCGTCAAACCGAACTCTTGGTAATACACGGGCGTAATAAAAAATCCGACGCTCGGATTGGCAAAAAGGTTAAAACGTTACAAATACGGATGGCCGTAATGACCAGGGCTAACGACATTACCGCTGGCGTCACGGTTATTTAAAACATTGCCAGGTTAACTCATAGTATGGATTTTCCATTTATTTATTTATGGCAAGCACGATCAAACCCTAAGCAATCACCTAGAAATTTTTTTGGGTATTATCGCTTCAACGGTGAAGGAAAACGGTAAATGTAGTGTAGGTCACCCTCAGGCTAGGTGGGGTGACGATATTCGCACGGTGTCTGGCAGCGGTTGTATGAGGAGGGCCGATAATCCAGCCCAGTGTCTTGCCATAGAAGAGGCCTATGTCCAGAAGCGGATGAGAGCGGGTGGTGATGGTGAAAGAAAACATCGTGCAGAAACCAATATACACAATAGTTCTTTGGAATAAAAATTCCTATTTCCACGTACTGAGGCAAAAGATTTATGAACGGGAAGATTTCGGGTCTGGGTGTTTAGAAGAGCGATAAGGCTCTCGTAGTCTAAAATACCTAGACTTGTATCTTTATGACTATTAGTTGTATTTATTTGCTCCCTCTACTTCCATATAACCATAATAACATTAAAAGATATCATACCAAAAATACCTTAAAAAGATTAACAAACTACCCGTTATATACCGCTTGGACATTCCGCTCAAAAAGCTATCGGGTCGGAAAAAAGGTCCGCAACGAGCGTATTGTAGAGCGTAGACGTATCAAGCGACTGCGTAGTACGCCGCGTACGGGTACGCAGGATGGCTCAATTGTAATGGAGCCAGAGAAACGCGGCGATACGCTTCACTGGCTCGGACACATGGCACATTTGTGAGAGATTATAGTGGCTGTTTTTGGCACTTTATGGTGTAATTAAATAGTGTATAGTAAAAATGTCCGCAATAATTTTATTATAGAACGTAGACGTATCAAGCGACTGCGTAGTACGCCGCGTATGGGTACGCAGAAAGGCTCAATTGTAATGGAGCCAGAGAAACGCGGCGATACGCTTCACTGGCTCGGACACATGGCACATTTGTGAGAGAATATTATAGTCGCTCTTTTCGCCGCTTTAGGGTGTTATTAAATGGTGTATTGTTTTGTATATCACATTTATTTTAATAATTTTAATTAATTTGGATGAAGAGGGCCGAAGATGGGGCCCAGTGACGAGCTATAGGAGAGGCCTACGTCCAACAGTGGAAGTTTAAGGCTGGTGATGATGATGATGGTGATGATTTTTTTTTATAATTTTACACATGCCTCTGTGTAGGGGTAGGCAGAGGTTGATTTCAGTCAATTAGAAATTTATAAAATTGAAGAAAGAGACATATTTTCTTCTGCTGGGCGCTGGCTTTCTCTATAACTGAGAGCAATTTAGGCCTTAATTCACCATGCTGTTCTAGTGTGAGTTGGCGGACTACACAGTACACACCTAAGCAATGCCTAAAAACTTTTACGTTTGTTTCCTCATAATGTATTGCAATTAAAGTATATGATTTTTTTTTAACACACACTTAACTTTAAACAGTCAAAGATGTACGTCTGGGGTTTGCACCCGCGACGGCCAAGGCTCTCGACCACGTGCCTAAACCTCGAGGCCTTGAAAACATTTTTTAATTGATAATTCATCCCATAATGATAACTTCCAAAACACAGTACCTATAGGTTAGACTGATGATCCTAAATCGGACGCAAATCCAAGAATTACAAAGGGTATTTTGTGCACTAAATCGGAAACATTCTCCTAAGCATTAAGCATACCTGCAAACCCATGGTTTATACAAGCGCTATCGTTACCAACTTATAAGCTGGGATTCAGAGAGTTCAAACGAGTAAATCCGGCTTGGAGCACTAGTTAACCGCACTTGGGAATCTTGAAAACTATAATATTGTTCCTACTTAGTTATCTTTGGATCCTCCTCCTCCTCGCGTCGTGTTTTTTTTTTATGAGAAGGGAGGCAAACGAGCAAGTGAGCCACCTGATGTTAAGTGATCGACACTGCCTATTGACACCCACACTGTCAGAGGAACCATTCATTTCTGAAGGTCGGGATCCCTCGCACCAACAGTAGTCCTTCTTACGATATTGCGCCACCTGTGCCTATCTTTGGCATCGTGGAGCGCAGCATAGAGTTCCGAATTATTTGTCGAGCAGATTTGGTCCGTCCGACGTACGTAATTCCGAGCAATTATTATGTTTAAGATTGAAATCTTAAAAAAGAAGAGCAATTTGAGTTATAAATAAAAATATTCTAGCCCTACAAAAGGCAAAAATAAATTAGATGTAACAGAATTAGCGTTTAATGCTTTTGAGCTTCTATTGAAGTACTACCCCTGGTATAATTATAAATGTTATTTTATCAAGCATGTCGTAAATGATCGTGATGATGATGTAAAATATTTTTTAAATGAAGTGTAATTTGTAGTGTATTTCATTAATCATAACATGGTATGTTAAATATTTCTTGCTTAACAAAATATACGCGGAATGCATCGCGAAATTATCCATTTAATTATAACCGCAAATATAATATAGGCTTAATACAATTTTTGCCCCGTAATTGAGTAATTCTCGGCGTGTTGCGAATAACTCGAAACAATATACCCACATTACACCGGTTATTATTTTATAAAGCTTATAAATGCATGAGCTGTGAAATGCGAAAAGGAATATTTCATAACGCTTATACACACTCAAATAAATACATACACATTTTTTGACTTAAAGATAAATACACACATAGGTGTGTATTTTGCATTTTACCAAGCAACTGTTTATTTACTTATTAATGAGCACGATTTCACCAATTTATTACAAAGTACACAAAAAGACAAAACCCAGCCTAAAGAAAATAAAACTAACATTATATAAAATAATTAAAGTATCATCGACAAAAATCATCACAACCAATGTATAAAGTTAAATCAACTGACATTGACCTAAGTCTTTCAGTCTAAACACTTTGAAATAGATCGAATAGATATTAAGGACAAATGTCTAAATTTAGTCTCCAATCGATGTAATTGTCGATAATTATAGGAAATTGCTGCAATTTAGTAAAGGCTTGTTTGTCTCTAAACAGTAGTTTGATAAAGGGTTCGTTTTGGTAGTATAAAATATTTCATCGAAATCTAAGGCAGGCAGTAGTAATAATTAAACCAGTTTTCGTTAAATATTGCACATGCATTTCATTATTGTGTGTATTCACATTGAATTATCACTTGCTTTAACGGTGAAGGAAAACATCGTGATGAAACCTGCACACCTAAGAGTTCTTAGAAATTTCTTAGGTGTGTAGTCCGCCAACCCGCAATAGGCCAGCGTGGTGGACTATGGCCTAAACCCTCTCAATGGTAGAGGAGACCCGTGCTCAGCAGTGGGCGAATATGGGTTGATGAAGAAGAAGAAGAAGATTTCATTATTGAAATATACTTATCATTAGAAAAACGTACTTTTTTATCGATTTTTTAACGCCAATGGGTTCGTAATCACCGTATTTATTACCAGTCTTACTTTTCGATCAGAGCCTGCATACAACCTGTTTATAAAAATTCCTACTCTACAATCGATTCTAAAGTTGAAGTGAGGAAACAAGTTCATACAAAGAGCTTTAGTGATGTGAAAATTGCTCTACCCACGGCGTAAGAAGGAATTACACATTGATCCGCGCAGTGTTTTCAACAATGAATCTATTGGAGTGGGGTAGAGCTGATATTACAAGTTTTAGAGGTGAAATTAGATCGCAATGCATATTATATTATATTACCAAAGAGGTAGGTTAAGACGTGGTCCTATATCCATGTTACCCTATTTTTTTAGTCTCTACAAAGGGTTTAGCTTCACGTTAACATAGCTCGGGTTGCGAACTTTTTTTCAACGAGAGAAAAGGGCCTTAAGTCTCGTACCTCAGGGAAAACCAAAAAGAATTACTCATTATTTCATATAGTAAAGGAGGCAAAAAAAAGAAGTGTACTTTACATAGTACGCTTCGACAATATTTTTTTAGTCTTTTTACTTTTTAAGGCTTATTTCCAGACTCCAGAAACCGATAACGAATTTTCTTAAAAGAAAATCCTTATAATCTTCGATCTGAATCGCGAGTCTAAATTTAACCCCTTGATTGCGAAAGTAAAACCCTTTCAAAGGTAGAGGAAGCCTGTGCCCAGTAGTGGGACGTATATATATTAGCTGAAGATGATATAAATACAAGTAACATAGTAACAATAACTAGTGGTAGTGCGAGGCTCACGGTGAAATTTCCACGAGTTGTTGAAGGCTCGTTACGGCATTAGCGCGGGTGGCTCCTGCAAACGACCACATTAAAACTGAATTGTGTTAGGTCTGTGGCACAATCGGAACATTTTCCGTAACATTACGTTTTACAATTCATGCTGTACTTATGTATTATATACTCAGTCTATCGCCGTCCACTGCTGAACGTAGGCCTCCCCAAGAAAGCTCCAACCATCCCAATTATTATTAGTAGTTGGTAATGTCACGAAATAGGGGGAAAGGGGCGGTGTTGAGTTGTTGAAAATTTCTTAATGAAAGGACCCAATAACACTTTGCCAGACCCGAGAATCGAACCTGCGACCTCTAGCAATACATGCTTCCGGCGCGAAGTAGTTGTTGTTAGTTAACCTTATTTTTTAAAAATTGCCTGTAAACATTTAAGCTTCTTGAGCCTTCACCCATGAAACATCCTCAAAGCTGCACTGGTCCTTACTTTGTGTGATGAAGAGACAAAATGTAATTTATTTTTCCTAGCTACAGTATTAATTAAAGAAATATCCTCCATTAAATTTCTCTAAGCGATTTACATGTAGGTACATTTACCAAATTAGTTGATCCAAGTTATAAATTCATGAACTCACAGCCTTGAGCTAGCAATAACCTAGGCAAGTTAGTTTGTTTAACAGGTCTTTAATAACATAACAGTGGAATTTAAGCTTTTAATCTGTAATGCAAGGTCAAATATTAGGAGTTTAATCCATTATTTTGTGACACTCTACTAAGCAATACTAAAATCCTTACATATAAAATGCTAAAATACACTTTTAATTTACTACTGGAGCAATTTTAATGAAATTTGGTATTGAGCTACTAGAGATCTCGAGATCTTCCTTCACCGTCAAAGTACGTGATAATTCTTTTCAAATACACACATAACATAGAAAAGTCAGAGGTGTGTATCTGGAGTTTGAACCCGCGACCGTCGAAATTTTATGGTTCCTATAAAAATCCCGATTATTCCTCATTGTGACCCGAACTTTAGCGACCTCTTGGCTTCGTACAATTCGCAAATTGCAGCGCAAAGCTGTTTGTGGCCCTCTGGAGGCGCTAAGTAGTTATTCATTTCCAGAAACTGCCTGATTATTATCATACTATTGATATAATTATGGGTCTGCACTAGGGTATGCTGGAAGGCCTAACAATTTTTTGGTAGAAGAGGAGATAAGGTGTTTCATTGTGTTCATTGTATGGATGTGTGTGATAATAATCAATACTTAAAATAAACTTAATTGTTACCTAAACATTTCTTTTAATTAACATTCCTTAACTAAGGTTTGTGTCGTGGATATCAGAATTTAAACGGGGATTTTAAAAAGGGTAACATAAAGAGCCCTCGAAACCGACGTGCATGCATGAAGGGGCTAATGTCAGTGGAGGAAGCGAAAGAGGTGTGCTTGGACCGTGGCATTTGGCGCTCTATAGTCTCTGCCTAACCTAACAGGAGCCAGGCGTGAGTTTATATATGTATTTTCTGACTCAGAAGCATACAGATAAGGCAATAATATTATTTATTTTCTTCTCAATTCGCAGGCTCATTTATTTACATGAATTTCACTTACGTTAACGGTGAAGACAAATATCGTGACTCAGGATTCTTAACTCTGCATGGTGAACTTAACCATTTCAGTTGTAAAGGAGGCCCATGCCCAGCAGTGGGTGAAATATGGGCTGATGATGATGGTGATGATGATAATGCAGTGTAGATATAAAAATAATATGGAAGACGGACGAAAGACGACTGCATGCAGCAGAAATGCGAATGTTGCGATGGATGTGTGGGGTAACTCTGACTGATAGAGTGAAGAATGAATACGTTAGAGGAAGTTTGAAAGTAGCTCCTGTGATTGATAAGCTGAAAGGACACCGTCTGTCGTGGTGTGGGCATATTATGAGGAGGGACGAAACATATGTTGGTAAGAAAGTAATGAGCATGAAAGTTGAAGGATGGACAAGCCGAGGAAGGCCAAAGAAAACATGGATGGAGTGCGTGAAAAGAGATATGAAAGAGAAAGGCGTGACTGAAGACATGACGGCTGATAGGGATGTGTGGAAGGAGAAAACATGCTGCGCCGACCCCAAATAAAAATTGGGAGCAGGGCAAGAGAATGATGATATAAAAATAATATGGCAAGAAGAGAAACAGCTGGTATGTTGTACATAAATAAAACATAATAATTATCGTTTATAACCATCAAATACGGCCACCATATGATCTCAATGAGGGTCGAATGTACCCAAAAAAGCTTTGCTATTACATCCAGCAGGGTTACTTCCATAAGGTAATTAACTATTCCGGAAATTGCCAGATCGTTTCGACCCCCGAGGAAAAATAATAGCACGCTATAACATGACACGGTATCGCATTCACGGGTTAAGTATTAGCACCTTTGGTATTAACCCTTTTTGGGTATGTAAAGCACTTCTTTTAACACAAATTGACTCGAGTATGGCGAAAGTTAATCGTCTAATGAAAGGGTGATAAATCGTTGGTTGCTATTGTAATGTCAGAATTAGTTATTGATTTATTACTTTTTTTGTAACATTGACATGTTTTATAGGTTTTTGTGATTTCTTTCTTAAATTTATATGTCTTGTTTAGTTCCAAAACATCGTAAGCTATCATGACTTGAAGGGTCAAATTCAGCCTCCTGCACGGCTGTGTACAATGCGGTGTAGAGGTCTCGAATTCAGTTCCTAGGGCGGATGGTGTAAAAGGGTTTTGTTATTTTCAGTAGCAGAAAAAGGGTCCAAATATCCAAAAGCAATAATAGACAAAACAAAAAAAAATACCTCACGCCTATATTCCCCGAAGGGGTAGGCAGAGATGCATTTCTGCAGCCACATTTCGCCAGGTATGTATCAGTCCCACGTAATAGGGGGCGAGTCTATTGCGGTTTTTCGTGCACATTTCCAGACTCCGAGCTGCTACTTAGGGTTTCCTAATGGAAAAACCCAATAGCACTTTGCCCGACCCGGGAATCGAACTCAGGACCTCTAGATCGCACGGCACATGCTTGTACCGCGAGACCACGAGGCAGTAACAATAGACATAGGTTCCTCTTATTACGGCTTAAAAATTTCATAAATATAAGTGGAGAATTTTACCCCTGCCTACTCCTTCAGGTATACAGTGAATATATATGTTCAAAAGCCTTCCCTAACCTCAATGATGACCATTTTCGCAACAGATAGATGTTCAATCGCCATTACAAAAAAGCGCGAAAAAGTATGAAAAATATGCGGCTAGTTAAAGAGTTCACGCGAACAGTTTCATATAGCTTTGTGCTATGAAAAATTACAGACCGCACGCCGGGCATTTTTCATCTTTCATAGTAAGTTGGCTTGATTACGATGTTAAATGCTGGATGTGGTATATTCTTATAAAATGTATTGTTTTATGTTTTCCTAACAAGTAATACTCGCCTCGTGGGCTCGCGGTATAAGTATGTGCCAAGCGATCTAGAGGTCCTGGGTTCGATTTCCGGGTCGGGCAAAGTATAGGGTTTTACCATTGGGAAATTTTTTGTTGCGGAGTCTTGAAATGAGCTCGAAAAACGGGGCAATAAGCTCGCCTTATATTATGTGGGAATTTTATATATTATCGGAAATACAGGCGAAAAATTATATACAGGGTGTATTTAGACCGTAATCGAAAACTGAGGCAGGTAATAGCGAGGGTGATCACAAACCCAGTGGCGATATTAAAAATCCCGACAAAAAATAAAAATTTTGACGATTTTCATACAACCATCGGTGTTAAAAGTATGTGATTTGTATGAAAAACCTCAATTTTTTTATTTTATGTCGGGATTTTCTTTAATGCCAGGGGGTTTGTAATTACTTATGCTATTACCTGCCTCAGTTTTCGATCATGGTCTAAATACACCCTGTATGTATATTGTATGTCCTATACACATTTAATGCTCATAGTTATTTGGAAATATTTTTTTTTTATTTCTGTCGGGATTTTTTAACGCCTATGGTTTTGTAGTCACCGTGGCAATTGCCTGCCTTAGTTTTCGATCAATGTCTGAATCATCTTATCTCATCTTCTTTCACTGTTTCCAATTTTAATTTTTAGTCGGCGCAATATTTTTATCCTTCCACACATCCCTATCAGCCGTCATGTCCTCATTCACCGCTTTCTCTTTCATATCTTCAGTCAATCCATCCATCTCTTCTTTTGCCTTTGGCTCGCCCATCCATCCACTTTCATATTCATCGCCCTTTTCACGGTCTGAATACAGGGTGTATAAAGTACGCTCTTTCTACATCCATGTAACACCCCATGATTTATGGTACCCACCCCTAACATTTCAATTAGAAGTTTGACGAGTCTCTCAACACTGTATTGATTTATTTCCCGACACTTTCTTATTTGCCAAAGGAAATGGCGGTTCGTGTCCCGTTCCACAGAAATGAGTGTTTTTATTGCGTTGTAAAAATCTTTGTGGTTTTGCTCATTTATATTTGATTAAGTCTGTTTTGCCATTTTTACGCCCAGCTTGATGGTTTAATAAGTTTTTATTAGTTAATATTCGGATTAAATGTTGATTATCTGCGTTTATATATTTACTGAGAAATCATAAACGGATCTAAAAATATCTGTAAACATTCTAAACAGCATTATTTATGATAAATAAAACGCAAATTTAACTTTCTAATATCTTCTTCAAACAAAGAAAAATCTCGTCAAAATCAGTCCATATTTGTCCCAATGCTGGGCCTATAACTGAGATGTGCCTCATCAATTTATAGTAATATTTCATTAATATATTACATTTTCAGGTGTTTACTTAGAAAATGAAAAAAAAACTGCTAAGCTGGTATAAAAATGTGGTGGTGGTGTATTCAAATTGAATTATCACTTGCTTTAACGGTGAAGGAAAACATCGTGATGAAACCTGCACACCTAAAAGTTCTTAGGAAATTCTTAGGTGTGTAGTCCGCCAACCCGCACTAGGCCAGCGTGGTGGACTATGGCCTAAACCCTCTCAATGGTAGAGGAGACCCGTGCTCAGCAGTGGGCGTATATGGGTTGATGAGGAGGAGGTATAAAACAGTTGCCAAAGTTATAAGTAGGTCCTCTACGTATCTATCGACGTACATTATATGTACATATATATGTATGAAGATATAAACATACAAAATTCCCAAAGCAAGGAAAAGCTTTGTACCTTGCTACCAATTACAAATACATCCCTTAAAATTCTCTTAAAAAGACTAAAATACCCCATGACTAATAAATGAGAGACTTTACCTCACAATGATTCTTTTTCAAACATTTTTACACGTTAATTAAATAAAAAGTTGTAATTCAGAACGGGTAAATTTTTAATCACCCATTATAATTTTGATTAGAAGTTATAAAACAATTTTCGGCAATCATTTCACAATAGGTCAAACCTTGTTACCTTGATGAACCCTTTAAAAAAATATAAAAACCTAATTTCATAATTCGAATATTCTAAATTTCGTCGTAAAATTAATGTAGCTAAACCTTCACTGTATTTTAAGCTTTATTCTATTTAGATAAAGTTCGAAATGGCTTTGATAGTTTGTGCACTGAGCTTTACCTATTAAATGCGCTTACGGTAATTGTTCGGGAATATTCTGCGATTAAGTTTTAATATCAAGTGTCTGGAACAAGGTCTGTGTATTTACAGGCGCCCGGCCAAAGGGCATGGCTAATTTCCAGGGTTTCGACTCTTTATTAAGTCAACTTTGATATTTTATCAGACCAAATATTTCCCACTGCTGAGTACGGCCTCTTCTACGACTAAGAGGATTGGGGCCTTAGTCCACCACGCTGGCCCAGTGCCTTATTAACAATAACATATGCAGGTCTGAACAGATGTGAGGTTTTGATAAAAGTATGTTATTTTATACACAGGTTGTAGATAGTTGTGGTACTTCCATTGAAGTTCAAAAGCATGACTTGCTTTACGAGATTCCGAATAAGTCTTAATTTGGCAAAAACAACATGAAATAAAAATTATTCAATCCAGACTCTACCAGTGTGGAACGCAACAATTTTCTATTCGGCTTGAGAATGGGGCCTAGATCTCTATGACCTATACTAGTTCCACAACACCAAAATCATTAAGAAACAATATATTAGCTTGGAAAACTCATAAATACCTAAAGTCTAGATTCGCCAACCCTAGATATTGATCGGGAGCCGAGGAAACAAGCCCAGTCTTACACAGGAGTTAAATAATTAAATCGTTAGCTACTACACTATGCAACTAGCTATGCTTGAAACCATGATCTTTTCCAGAATGTGAGTGTAACATAGTGATACATGGTTACTTAATAATATTCTTCTTCTTCATCAACCCATATACGCCCACTGCTGAGCACGGGTCTCCTCTACCATTGAGAGGGTTTAGGCCATAGTCCACCACGCTGGCCTAGTGCGGGTTGGCGGACTACACGTCTAAGAAATTCCTAAGAACTTATAATATTATTTTGCATTAATATCTTCATCATCAGCTCCTACACGTCGCATTACTGTGCACGGGCTTCTTCTACAACTGAGAGGAGTAAGGCCTTAGCCCACCAAGAAATACCTGAAAAAACTATGATTTTTTTATTCCTTATTGCAGTGATGCCCGCATTATTTCAAAAAGTCTGAGATGTGTACCGCCGAGATTAAGAAATTTTATGAATGAAAAACAGTTACCGTAATGATTAAGATATCTTATTTGGGTCAAAACCCAGATACAAAAAGCAGTGTTATTAGACACGGCACGTATCGTGAGACGGTTTCAAACTCTTGGACCCTAACCACCGGTGGCTTGGGTCGTAGACCCCGCCATCTGCGGGTTTCATTTTTATATTTTTAAATGTATTTTTTTATAAAACTTTATATTTAAAAATGTAAAAAATAAAATAAACACATGAGGAATAAAAAGATATCTTTATTAGGCTTTATAGGATTTTTCAATAATCAATACTCAGTATTCTTCAAAGACTAACTACTCATATACATATGTACAACTCATATATTTACAACTAAATGGGGTTAAGTCTTCGGTCACTGTCTGAAGACTGACTGTCTTCAGACACTAAGTGCCAGTTTTCCAAAAATCTTCGATAAAGATAAAGATGTTTTATTTGTAAGAACATGAGGATACACACATAAGCATGCAAGGTGTTAAAAACAAAAAAGATAGTCATGTTTAGCCATAAAGGCGTACAAATATAAAATAGGAAATTAAAACAATAATGAATTAAGCAGTGATGGCCTCGAGGTTTGGGCGCGCGGTCGAGAATCTCGGCGGTCGCGGGTTCGAACCCCAGGCACACACCTCTGACTTTTCGAAGTTATGTGTGTATTCACATTGAATTATCACTTGCTTTAACGGTGAAGGAAAACATCGTGATAAAACTTGCACATCTAAGAGTTCTTAGGAATTTCTTAGGTGTGTAGTCCGCCAACCCGCACTAGGCCAGCGTGGTGGACTATGGCCTAAACCCTCTCAATGGTAGAGGAGACCCGTGCTCAGCAGTGGGCGTATATGGGTTGATGAAGAAGAAGAAAGAAAACAATAATTATACAATTAAAAGAGTAGTTACAATTAACAATAAAATCGATGATTAGTTATTCAATTTAAAACAACGAAAACATACTCTAGTCTATTTTACTCTTCAACCCTCAAATTTAAAGCGTCTTATCTCCCAAGACTTATTTACTGTAAACCACCGAAATTATGTCTAGCCCCGTCGTCGCTAAAATTATCTAGCTAATGACAACGTTGGGTAATTACATTAATCCTCTGAGCAATAACTCAAGAATCCCATTATATCAGACTAAGCCACTATATTCTGTTGCATAACAGCTTTCATCACACTCATATGAATAAGGTACACCATGGCTTTTGAAGATTTGGGGATTTCACGACAGAAGTTAAGTTTAAAATCCTCACTTATTTTTTATTTTTTTTCCGATATTAGCTTTGGCTCGGAGCTTTACTTATGTAGATTTTGTTGTTCAATTTTATAAGAAATACCCAAAAAGATTTAATCAAGGAAAAGTTGCCTTCAAACGTCACAGGAACACTATCTATAATGTCGTCTTAGGAATTCATTAAAATCAGTTCAATAGGTGTGAAAGCATAAGTGTTTTTTTTTTCTAGTTTAATAGTTTGAGGAAAATGCTGTTACTGAAAATTCCGCAACGATATGAATCAATAAAACTCAACCAAGTAATACCGTAACATAATATTTATCACAAGTACTTAATTTATATGATTTCTTACTTTTAAGGGCAGCCAATATCTCTCAGTTTCATTGCTCACTAGGCTGATATATTACAATTCATATAATTTTTCTATGTCCACAACAGCACATGAATAGAACAGCTAAATTATAAATCCCCAAACTTCCCCCCACATGGCCACCCGAACCCACGTATGCAGGTAATCCTAATTGCATAGATTTGAACCTGGAATGGTTCCAAGTGGCGTCGCCGCACCACTGTGCCTAAGAGATTAATTACCGCCGATTTATGATAGCCAACAATGGCAGCGCTTGGCACTGGCCAATAAGTGCCTTCAGGGGCTCATACGTTCATATTCTTCGGGATTTGCAGGCGACAGCTATTAGCCTGCTAAATGGAGGGGTCAAAGTCAAATTTGCGGCGTAAAATAGGCTTAGTTTTTAATTAATAGTTTAGTTTCCAGTGGTTTGGGATAATGGAAAATTTTGGAGTTTGACAGAGATTTTCCCGAAAGTATTTTATGGTATTTCTCAGCCTTCTGGGCCAGTATGGTGGACTAAGGCCTTAGTTAGACCAAAGACCAGTGCTCATTAGTGAGACTTTTGTGGATTGATATACAGGAAGAGAAAAAAAACTAAGGCAAATAACAAAATTACGACAAAGAAAGAGGTTTTCCTAACAACCACATAACAAAAACATATTTTTTTTATTTTTTGACTAGTTTTAGCTTATGATCATAGTCTGAATACACTCTGTATAAGACCGGGGTTCACCTTTAAGACCGGCAAAAAAGCAACTACTCATGTACAATCACAATCGTTTCCTCCCAGTTCTAGTATTATCATCTTCCTTTATTGTCAAAGAACCACTTCAAAAATCAGGTCGTAAACATCAAATATCTTCAAAGAATTATGTTCGCATAAAAGACTCGTGTAGTGTCATATATACTTTGAGATATATTGACAGCGTCTATAAGTAAGGCAGCGGGGTGGAAAAATAGTTATTAGATTATTTCGCGCTTCTATTCGGTTGTCGGGTGTTACGTGTCTACTTTCTGTTTTATAAAGCTTATGTATGTCGAAGGACGAGGAATTGTAAGACTTTTTGTGTTTGTGCCGAAATAAGTAAAAAAAAATATTGATTCGTTTTAAAAAGTTAAATAAAGAATCCTGAAAATGTGAAAACATGAAGAGGATAAAGTTAGTTGAGGAAGCGAAAGAAGTGTCTCT
Source organism: Cephonodes hylas (assembly GCA_030295005.1). Classification (NCBI taxonomy): domain Eukaryota; kingdom Metazoa; phylum Arthropoda; class Insecta; order Lepidoptera; family Sphingidae; genus Cephonodes; species Cephonodes hylas. The sequence continues at coordinate 3,512,153 of AP025386.1, read as the reverse complement.
GGACCTTAACATTTGACGCTCTCAATCTGTCTTCCCCAACAGGAGAAAGGTGTGAGTTTATGTCTTCTTCTTCTTCATCAACCCATATACGCCCACTGCTGAGCACGGGTCTCCTCTACCATTGAGAGGGTTTAGGCCATAGTCCGCCACGCTGGCCTAGTGCGGGTTGGCGGACTGCACACCTAAGAAATTCCTAAGAACTTTTAGGTGTGCAGGTTTCATCACGATGTTTTCCTTCACCGTTAAAGCAAGTGATAATTCAATTTGAATACACACATAACTTCGAAAAGTCAGAGGTGTGTGCCTGGGGTTCGAACCCGCGACCGCCGAGATTCTCGACCGCGCGCCTAAACCTCGAGGCCATCACTGCTTATGTTTTGAGTTTGAGTTTATGTATGTATGTAAAATCAAGTAATGATGGCCTCAAGGTTGTGATACACGGTGAAAAATTCTCAACCATCGCTTTAAACCATGAATTACCTTTAACGTTAAAGAAAAATTTCGTGATGAAACCTACATACCTAAAAATTTTTCGGAAATTCATAGGTGTGTAGTTTCCCAACCCGCACTTGGCCAGCGTGGTGGAATAAGGCCTTAACCATCTCAGCAGTAGAGAACAGCCATGCAGTGAGACGTATATTATGACCTAATGATGAATGATGATGAATTCCTAAACTGAGTAGGCAATATTAAGTAATAAAACTAAAGATGGTTTTTCTAACTTCGACTCGACTTTTGCCCTCCCTGGGAACCGGTTATATCTCCACATATCCTTCTCATGAGAAAGTCAAACAGAATTCAATAAAAACCGCGTTTTATAACAAACAAACAGACAATAACACGACACTCATAACTTAACGACCAGTAAAGCCGTCATAACAAGTGCTATAAAGCGGAGCAAGCAAATATGTACGCCCACAGTACTCATACAATAAATGTTGTAGTAAAATGTGATCGTAAAGTTGGCGTACTGAATTATTTTTCCTGTATATACCGGTATATATCGTAGGTACTGTATGAGAAATGGATGTGAGTGAAGGACAAGTCGACCTATGCGCAGAATAAAGTTATATGTGCAAAATCTCAACTTCTCTTTGTCAGCGATTAAAACTTCATTGGGCACAAAATTATCAGTAACTTTTTTGTTCTTCAAACAACAAAATTTTTAATTATTTTTAGTTTACTAGTGCAATACATAAACAAGTTTAACTCTATTATAGACAAAGTACTTTGGTGTTATAGTTATAAGTAGCCTTATTCTATGCATAGGTCGAAGGGTACATTGACGCCTATATCTTCAAAGACGTAACTTATCTTCTTCTTCATCAACCCATATGACGTCAAACTGTTGGGCACGGGTCTCCTATACCATTGAGAGGGTTGATAAGCAGTGATGGCCTCGAGGTTTAGGCGCGCGTTCGAGAATCTCAGCGGTCGCGGGTTCGAACCCCAGGCACACATCTCTGACTTTTCAAAGTTATGTGTATTTTCACAATGGATTTCACTTGCTTTAACCGTGAAAGAAAACAACGAGATGAAACCTGCACAACTAAAAGTTCTTGGGATTTTTTCTAAATAGTGAAAGAGGCCCATACCCAGCAGTGGGACGTATATATATACATATATGGGCCCATTTATATACATATATGGGCTGATTTTGCTGTTTATGTACCTACCTTATATCTCTGCATCATCCAAAAGTAGGACTGTAAGAGAATGCCTCAGATATTAAGTCCACCATTATAATGAAGTGTGTGTTAAGCATAAAATATATAAAAAATATTCGGTCTATTACTATATATCTACTGTAAGAACTAAAATTTCTTAATAATACTTTGTGAATATACAAAATAACTTTCAAAAGTTAGACGTGAATTTGAACCCGAGACTGCAGATACGATGTCTCAAACACACTTCTAAACCACAGCTCACTATTAAATAACTGTTAACAAACAATTGTTTTTAAATTTAAGTAGTATGTCACTGTCCAGCCATTGGCAAAATACTTTAAGGGGCCGAGAGTGGGCTTTCTAGTATTTAGCAAGGCGCATTGCACCTGGCACAGGGTCGTATTTAGGTTTTATTCTCGGGGAAGTAGCCCCCATGAATAAAACCTTTGTTATTGAATAGTAAAATGGTTGGCTATGCCCGGATGCAAGTTTTTTACGAATTCCTTAGTGTCTACGCTCTCTACCCAATATATCGTAATAAAAGATTAATCGTGAAAAACATAGCTAAAAGTTCCTAAAAGTTTGTAGGGTTTGTAGTTTGCCAACGCGCATTAGGCCACCGTGGTAGACTTACATAAGAATAAATTTCTATGCAACAATTTTTTATATGAAACATTTATAAGTCGCGAAAATAAAAGTTTTTTTTTTATTTAAACCTGAGTTTATACACAAATAGTTCTGACCTTACTTTAAGATACGAGTCTTGTGTCGTGGGTATCAGAGACTACGAGAGACTTTTCAGTCTCACAAACACCCAAATCCGAAACAAACATTTGTGCATCACACAAACATTCGTCTCGTACGGGAATCAAACCCGAGGCATCTCCTTCCGCAAGCTGGTATCTAGCCTACTGCGCCACGGGGCTATCATCATCATTAGCCAATCGAAATCCACCGCTGCGCATAAGCCTCCTCCAATGAATTCCACCAGGATCGGTCGGAAATTGCCTGCAGCCATCGACGTCCCGCGGGCTATCAAATGTGTTAATTTACTTTCAATTCACCCCCATTTGGTGGCTCCTAGCTCCCTCCCAGCACTAGACAAGGCGCATAGCCTCTTAGTCGTCCTCGGGGGAGACTCTCAGCCGGCCACGTTCCATTTGGCTTGTGTCGTAAGAAATTTACTGACCGCAAATTGTCGTGTTTATGACCTTTGACGTCAGCACCTTCTCGAAATTTCTAGAAAATTCCGATGGAAATTGAAGTGATGTGAATTTTTTAAACGAACGGACGGAGGTGTTAGGTATTTGGATACGGGTGTGGGGATGGCCTCGAGGTTTAGGCGCGCGGTCGAGAATATCGGCGATCGCGGGTTCGAACCCCAGGCACACACCTCTGACTTTTCGTAGTTATGTGTGTATTCACATTGAATTATCACTTGCTTTAACCTTGAAGGAAAACGTCGTGATAAAACCTGCACACCTAAAAGTTCTTAGGAATTTCTAAGGTATGTAGTCCGCCAACCCGCACTAGGCCAGCGTGGGGGATTATGGCCTAAACCCTCTCAATGGTAGAGGAGACCCGTGCTCAGCAGTGGGCGTATATGGGTTGATGATGAGGGGTTTATATGTCCCATTTGTTTGTATGTTTGTTAAGGTGTTTGTGTGAAGACACTTTGTCCCACAATGGACGTCCTTTGGCTGATGATTCACTCACAGGCTATATGCATAAAACATGCGTTTATATATGGGATTTATGATCAGTCCTTATACATTCCACTACTGCCCGACTAGAAATCAAATAAGCCTTAACCAGATCATGTATCGGGTCCTGATCAGGATAGAATGTGACATGCCCGATCCGGCAAGCCCGATCAGGACCAGATCGGGACCAGATAAGGATAGCCTTATGTTAAATGTTATCAAGTATTGGTATATTGGACCAGGACCAGATCGGGACCAGGTAAGGATAGCCTTATGTTAAATGTTCTCAAGTATAGGTACGGGCCTTCTCTACAACTGACGGTTTAAGCCTCATGCTACCTTGTCCTAGTAATGATTGGAATACTACACACCTAAGACCTTTTTTAAAAATTTTGTATCATATTTTGTTATGTAATCGTTGTAAAATGGGCCATAGTCCACCACGCAGGCCTATGGCGTGTTGGCAAAGACTAATAAATACAATTAGACTGTAGACTGTGTGAATATGGTGCGTAAGTTTGCGGTCGGTACAGCAATGTTGATAGACTGGTTTCTCAATACTTGCAGCAAAAAGCTGGCGTTATACGGTTCGAAACGGCAGGGGGATTGTGTTTCATAGTAATATTGTACACGAGTTGAGGTGATTTTTGATGATTTCATAATAAATTTACGCGTATTTTTCGATGGTTGAATAGTTTAAGTAGCCAAAATATACCAGCACCTACTTTTGGAAGGTTTGAAGGTTTTAGTACTCAAAACAGAAGAACAGCGGTTTTGGTAAGGTCATAGCTTACATTAACCCTTAGTTTATCTGGTGCCTAAATATACTCTAATTTACCTGGTGGAGTCCAAGGGACTCCACCAACAATATTTTTGTTTAAATAAAATAACATTTACAAATAATAACAAAATTAGGTATTTATTTCAGTATCAATTAATACACTATCAGAATTTCAAATCAGACTTTGATATTTATAATCATTTAAGTTTTAACCATGGAAACAAAATGACCTTCTAAATTTAACTTACAAAAATTAGTGCCAACTTCTGACTATCATAAAAAATATAAACTAAAGTAAATTTTAATTTTTCACTTTTGAATAACAATAACAATATAGTGAAATTTTAGAAATAAAAATAAAAAGGTAAGCGCTTTATATAAAAATAAAAAACGTGCAGCAGTTATTCTCTAGTTGTGGCAACACAATGGGTAAATTTTTTTCTAGTATAGCCTAAACATACTGGCTTCTTACAGTCATCATATAATTATTCACTCTTTCTGTTTTGATGTGAAGGAATTATGTGGCAATATTTTCTTTGGTTTCTAGGCAATTTCATCATCTTCTTGATGTTTGTTCACCCAAGGTAACTTTGCAATGTTAGATATCAACTCGCGCACCTGACGAGGAATTCTATTATTGTATAGAAGCGATTTCAAATTTGTTGCATATAGTTGCTTAGCCAAAATTTTCAGATAATTCAGATGTGTTATTTGACTCATACCAGCTTGATTTTTATAAATAACATAGCTATTCCATACACTCATATCCAATGTACGGAGAAACACTGCCATCTGCCAACGACATGTACGTTGACTGCATGAATATATGTATATTATACAGCACACAACACACCCGAAACCCTGACATCTTCATTATCGGAACCAGCTGAATACTCCGAATTTGTGTCGTGATCTGAAGGTATGCACCCATCTGTGGACTCGGAGAGCAATTCTGCAGACATATTTTGAGGCACTTGCGACGGTTCAGAGTCATCGTCAGACTCCAAATCTTCGTTAGTCTTAGTTAATCATCGTTTAGCTATCCCATTACAATAGATTCAGCATCTGGTTCATCTAAATTGACAATTTGCCTACTGGACATCATTTTGTAGCCTAAGAAGAAGAAATTGTATCATAAAACTACAAAAATACAAAGTTATGGAATTAGTGAAAAAGTTACACAAACACTCTGGTGGAGTCCCGTGGACTCCATGACCGTAATAACTTACCAATAAATGAGTGCACACGCATGTCCTTCCGCTCCCGCATGCCTCGCGCTGCTGGAGGAAGGTACTGAGACGCATGAACTTTTAAGTGAAATAATAAAACTTTTACAACGCTTTGAAAATCGTGTGGAGTCCCTGGGACCTAACAGATCAATTAAGGGTTAAAATCCCTAGAGGTTAAAATGCATGAAACTTTTATTTATTTTCGTCAAGTCGTCACGTCACGTCATTTTGACCGAGATGGGAATCGAACCCAGGCCCTTGTGATTGCACGGCACATACCTATACCGCGAGACATGGTACAATCACTTTTAAACACTCCTTACTATATAACAATCATAACGAACGAATCCTTACCCATTACCTAAAAAACACTTAACTAATCATTAACACAAACTATCACAACATATTCCGATGACATTTCTACCTACCCTCAAAGCCTGGACATTAACTTCTAACTTACGGTTTTTATTCTGTGATCTCGTGAAAAACAGCTAAATGAGATTTTGATGACCACGAGCTAAGCCCGCTGATCCGCCATTCCACAGGGATCAAACTAGCTGGACGGTACTATAGAATATTGTGATTTGTGTGGAACTATTGTAGATCGATTTTAAAATTGTAGAGGTTTTATTGAACAAAGTACTTAGGGATTAGAGAAAAATTGATGGAAAGGGTAGTAATTAGTCTATAGGTCGGATTGTAATCCTACATATTCTCTACTTTTGTGTGTCCTAATTATATTGAGTTGTGTTTGTAAGCTTCGTCTATGGTTATAAAATACATAACATATCCATGGTAATGAAATAAACATGTTTTCTTGCAAAATTAACTTTTATTCAAAACGGATTTAAAACCCTGGTGACTGAGATAGTGTCATGATCTAAAAGGGAGTAATTGTCATTTTAACCCCCAAATTTCTAGAGAAATTTTCATATTAAAAATACCTGTTAATCTTCGCCCCGCCTGGAATAAAACTATGGATCTTTCGACAAAATATCGCTTACATATCCCGCGTGTAAAGGACGTAAAGAGAAGAAAATATATAATTTAATAAAACACTACTTGGGACTTCCGAATGGACGGCGACCTGTAGGGCGGCCGAGGTATCGTTGGAAGGATCTAGTCGAGAAAGACTTGTGCGAACTTCGCGCGATCCCATGGCAAGAAGCAGCACAGGACAGGCCTAAATGGCGTCTCTTGGTGTCGGAGGCCAGGACTCATTTTGGGTCGTTGCGCCGTGATAAGTAAGTAAGTAAGTAATAAAACACACGTAATGATTTAATAAAATTTATTCCTGCGAACAGTATAACTGAAAATGACACAATATACGCATGCAAAATACAAAACACTGGTAACATGCAATATTTTTATCAATTTTCCATTAAATTTTTAAAACAACGTAAACTAAGTTTGCAATGCCCATATTTTAATTAATTAAATTAAATGAGGAAATTTGCATCAACTTTACTTAAAAAAAAATCATCTTTAAAACAAAATTCCTCGAAATAAAATGAAATATGACACTCTTTAACTAAAAAATAATTACATTATGCGTATTTTAATGATATAAAATCATTTTTTTTTACAAAATGCATCTATTCCCTTCCTCTATACAATTATCACAGTAATTATGTATCTATCGTATTGTTTTACTGACTCGGGCACGTGGTCGAAATAAGATTATTTTTTTATACATCATTTTATTTTACAATGAAAATATTTAAAAAAATAATTTTCCTTAAAAAGTGGCTTTATCATATTAGTTAAACTCATCTCTTAGATTTGATAATGGTGTTAGGTATTATGGTAAAAATTGGTCTATCGTAAAAGAATTTAACAAATTAACAGTCTAGAATAGCTTTATAGCGTTTATTGGTAATGTTACTTAATAAAAGATTAAATAGCAAATAACCTCTTTATACTTAGAAGATTTTTATTACCGAAGATTAATTTTCAAGGACAAAATCATGAGTATTTTTTTATTCTCCCAAATATCGACCAAGTGTCCGAGCCATGAAAGTTACTATCTAAGTTGCTAATCAAATGATTCAATATGTCAAACGGTTTCATTACATAAAACTAATTACCGCAATTTCCTTATAAATTTTATAAAATATCTCTCAGTCTGTATTACACTTATTCTAACAAAATTATATGGAATTGAACATTTTACGTTGAGCAACCTGATGTGAAACTTTATTTTCATAATGAAAATCATCATAAAACGGCAAAAGCGAAACGATGCAAAAGATTGCATCAAAATAAGCGAATATTTACATTTTTAATTGGAAAAATACACTTCGAGCGTTTTAATTAAATCGCAACACAATTTTAATTATTTCGCATCGTTCGAATGAAATTGTTTGAAATAAAAATTACTTATTTACACAATTTTATCATTCATTTGCGTTTATATTTTTTATGAAAACAATTTAAATTATAAATTGCTCGGCAACACAAATACCGAAATTACACAATCAAATTAAATGACAAAATGAAATTGCACAATTAATTTCATTTTATCATTCGTGTAACTAATAAATTAATTTTAACACTTTCATTTTGAAGAATCTTCAGACTTACTCTAAAAGTCGTTATGTACATTTTCAGTCGAATTTTATGTATAATTAGGAACATATATTACACAGATTACCTAAAGTATACAACGTGGAAAACCTGTTTAAATTATTATTAAAGAGAACATCATTAAATGTAATTTTTCTCTAATTTAACAACTCAGTATGGATACAAAGATCAGATATTTGTATCCAACTAACAAGCATTATGAAACTGTTTCTAACCTCCAGACAATTCTGTTGACTTTTCAGAAGTAGTTCTTTTATTTACTTTCATCCTTACTCATCTATAAAAAGTCATCACTTGGGGTTAAAGTGCCTATATATGTATAGGTTAAATTTTCAAATGATCTCTTCAACTTTACATAATTTTGTTATATCTTCCCTTCTCCATGCATGTATTTGTATACAAAATTAATAAAAATAATTCACGTTGTATACTTGAAGGTTGAAAATTATTTACTGTCCATATTATACAAGATATTCTGCTTAGATTACACGTGGGTAGCCTGCGCCTGTTGGTTGCCGTTACCTGTGAAAAATTACACTAATTAGCCTAAGTGATATTGTTAAAAAACACGTCTAGTCGGATGACGGTAAGGATTTATGGAGTAGATATTAAAATTTTCGGAGGACATAAACTTAATTTTTAATGTTTGACTTACCGACCCTCTGTTATTAAAGCGAAATGATAAAGCAGAATTTATGATGCGAGTAAGTATGGCTGGGATTTAATTATGGAATTTTTGGTGAATAATGTTTATGTTTGAAACTATTTTAGGGTATTTTTTCGTTTACAAAATTCTTAATTTTAAATCAACATTTGAGAATGAAAACATTAAAAATTATAAATTGCATTAATGATTAAAATATCTAAAAACATTATAAGCCTTAATAAATACGTTAGTTAATTACTAATTCAATAAGGTTTGTCTCGTTTTCATTAATGTTACATTACAATCGGTAGAACAAGTCAAAGTATCTTTAGGTAGTAGGTACAACTAATACACTCTATTGAGTTACTAAATTATATTTGTTACAAATCCCGACAAAACGATATCAATTTTTTTTTCCATAAATGTATGCCCAAAAAGGTTCAATTAATATCTGATTGCAAGAATTGCATTTTAAATTATAGTCTCAAGACTCTGTATAGAAAAATGCAAATGTCACTATTTAACCTATTTATTTTACCAAAAACTCTCCAATATTCCCCTATTACCCTCCAAAAATCCAAACAAAACCACACAAATCTCAATTGGAAACCTAAAAGTACCGACAATAAACTAAGTGGAGTTTTCCAAGTGTATAAATTATTCACCGCGGCGCGTTCGACAGATGCAATTAAATTTATGCGACTTGCCGAACTGTGCGATGGAACGTATTTCTAAGTAAACAAACACTCCGATCGAATTAAAGTGGCTACAATAGGTAATACTACTTGGCAGACTGTATTAATCACGGCTGTAACAAGCCTTCTGAAATTGTTTCTGAAAATGTTGTAGTTTTTCAGTAAAAAAGACTTTTTTTACTATAAAAACTGTTATAATGTGATCAAACGTAAAGGAATTAACATAACAAACTTTTGATCTAAGTCATGTACTGGCCAGTTTCCGCACTAGGCTCTAGGCCTGTATTGCAGAAACCAAAGTCAATTATTTAAATTAAAAAATACGACAGAAACATTTTTGTACATTAACTGTGAAGGAAAATGTCGTGAGGAAACCTGCATGCCTAGAAATTTTTAGGAATTTCTTAGCTCACGCCTGCAAACCGAAAACGTACATAGATAGAAGTATTTCCACACAGGCCTCTAGCCAGCTGATTAGATCCTAAGATCCTAGGTAATAGGGTGTGGCTTCCACTTTTAAGTCCTTAATAAGTAAACTCCAATCCCATACTAGACTTCTCAGTGGTATTCTATATTCAAATATCATGAGGACTCTGGAATAATAAGGTCCATTTTGATAATTGAATAGTTACCTGAAGGCATGACCACGGAGTTTCTGACGGCTGAGTATGGCGGCGGGGCAGGCGTCGCCGCTGGCTTAGCCGTGTGCACTTGGTTGCCGTAACCTGCATTCATAATTATTGTAAACTCATGTACTATAACGAAAAGTTATCCGAAACTTAGACGGATTAAAAATATGGGTAATAAAACTCGATATAAAACTTCAAGTATTAAGCGTTCGCCAAACTGGAGGGAAGTAGACAATTTGTTCTTAGAACATTAAGGTGCAAGTATCTTTTTGCGATTGTTTTGCCCGCATTGTTTTATACTTCAATACAATCACACATATTGTTTTATACATCTCATTGCCGTGGGCACATTCCCTGATTATGTGCAGCAAGGAGATTTTCCTAAGAGATAAACTTAGTCGTATCAGGAAATCGAAACCAACCATTTTATGAAGAATTGAAAACTGCTATTTAGAAGTATTATTGTACAATAAAAAAGCAGTGATGGCCTCGAGGTTTAGGCGCGCGGTCGAGAATCTCGGCGGTCGCGGGTTCGAACCCCAGGCACACACCTCTGACTTTTCGAAGTTATGTGTGTATTCAAACTGAATTATCACTTGCTTTAACGGTGAAGGAAAACATCGTGATGAAACCTGCACACCTAAAAGTTCTTAGGAATTTCTTAGGTGTGTAGTCCGCCAACCCGCACTAGGCCAGCGTGGTGGACTATGGCCTACAACCCTCTCAATGGTAGAGGAGACCCGTGCTCAGCAGTGGGCGTATATGGGTTGATGAAGAAAGAGAAATATGTGAGACTTACCAATGGTACTATTCCTTAAATATGGGTTGCCGTACGTAGCAGCATACCTCAAGTCCACGCCGTGCTGTATTTTAGCATTCGGCTGGGCGTATATAGGGGCTGGAGGGCCTACGAACAAATAAAAGTTACTGAATATAATTCTCACATTCCTTTACATTTCTATGTGTGGTTTGTGATAAATGATGATAGTTTTGATAGGATATTTTTTCAACCACCATCGAAATATTAGTGTTTTTGAAACATATAGTACAGTTACTCCAGTTAAAAAACTGCTTAATAAATATTTCTGCGGATGTTAGGGGTAGTTAAGTACTTAGGTAAGAAGAAAAATAAATGCCGACTGAACGAATGAAAGAATGAACGAATAGATTATCGAATGTTTGAATGAATGAATGAACAAATATTTGAATAAATGGAGGAACGAATGCTTAAAAGAAAAATGAATTAATTAATTAATGAACGATTAGACGAATGAATAAACAAAGCAATATCTCACCTTCGCCCACAGGCAGTCCCAGATTATTGATCGCGTCAGTCTCCTCAGGAGACTTCGTTCGTTGCAGCGTGTTGCTTTGTGACTCATTCCCGGCCGACAGCGGCAGGGTGGACGCTGTGTCTATACTGCGAGTCAGAGATCCTTGCAGGGACCTGGGAATTTGTGTGGGATTAGTTGGATACACTTATGGAGCTATCATTGAAGAGGTAGATAGAGGTTAGGGCTGCATTTACTGGTCGTAAGGTGTTTTAAGATCATGGCAATTGCGTTTTGTTTTCGCAGGCTCTATACTGCTACTTTGAACCTGATTTATTTTTATTTTTATTTTATTTTATTTGGGAAACGTATAATACAATTATAATTATACATTATACAAAGTTTTAAACACATACGTTAGAAACATATTCCTCTTAAAAAATCTGATGTTGCAAATTTCGGATAAAAGTTAACTCAGCGTAAAAATCGAACCCTGAATCTTGACATCAAATAGTACCTGCGATACAGCCAGCAAAATTCATATACCAAGTTCCTATATTCTGTAACTATACTAACAGCCAAATCAACATCCAAACAGCATAACGCAATTCGGATATTCCATCGCGAAACAATTGGCATTTTTCGTATTTCCCATAACAAATTGTGATTACCTGCTCGCCGGGTCTGGCGGGGGGGACTGTACCCGCAGGTGGGGAGGAGGCGCGTACCCGTGCGGGTAGTCGTACACGAACCCCGAGGGCGCCTGCGGATGAAACAATGGTGGTTATTACCTGTACATATATGGATTGATGGGGTTGAAGAATTGAAAGAGGATTTTTTTAAATAAATTCAAAAAAAATATATTCGTAGTTCTTACCCCTGATTATATAAGAAACTACAATAAACTTTCCACTCTCACCAATAGCAAGACTCGGAACAAATGTTTGTAAATCATAAAAATACTTGTCTCAGTGCTGTGATTGAACCCGCGGCCTCTCGTTTCACAACTAACTGCGCCACTGCGGGTATATCAATCGTCGTGTTATTTTTTGACAAAGAATGGTTTTAGTTTAATTGCAGCCTCGTGGCGCAGTTGTTTAGCCAGCAGCCTGCGAAGAGCTGGCCGCGAGTTCGTTCCCCGCATCTAGACAAATGCTTGTATGATCCACAAATATTTGTTTCCAATCAGGGTGTTAATGAGGCTAAAATATTCTGTCATAGTTTTTGAAACCCACGACACAGGACTTGTATCCTAGTGGCTCAAAACTATGTATGCAACTGTTTTTTTTCAATAATCTACCAGTCAAAGAAACTTACCTTATAATAAGGCTCATTATAAGCGGGGTCAGAATAATCGTTGCTATAGCTGAACTCGTCGTGTCTGATGGATGAGAGGGGAACTGGACCGGCCAGCGGCAGGCCAGCGGCCATCTTGCTGTCTGACCTATCGGAGCTCGTGTAGTCCTGGGGACAAGGGATAAGCAGCTCAAATACCTGGAGTAAAGGGTAAGGTTTTGATTGGCAGGAGATTTTGGGATAGAAAGAAATTATGGTCTAAGTAGTGAGCCCTTAACTAATAGTTGAGGTTATTATGACGTAAAAAAATCCGAATATAAATTTGTTGATCCCTCTCAATGATAGAGGAGACCCATGCCCAGCAGTGGGACGTATATGGGTTAGTGAGAAAATGCAAAATATTTGCGAGTATCGTAGAGGGTTTAGTACACTCACACTTTTATCGCAGATGACGTAAGTAAAAACGTGGCGATACTTCCATAGAAGCATAAAATTCCAGATCGCACTACAAGAGTCCCAAATAAAGAAACTCTTAGCTTCAATTCTCCATTTTATAAAAGCAATTTGTAAAATTGCAAAATTATCTTGACCTCACAATAAAAATGATTGTCTAGACTTTACAAAATTAATCTATAACACTTTTGGGCTTCACTGACACACACATAGTATAAAAAATAGTAAACGATTATTAGCAGAGATATGTATTATATAGATTGTAGATATGTATTATTATTATTGTATGTAAGATCTACCTACAAAAGTACTTCATCAGTTACTTATATTATAAAGAACCTCAGATGCCAAAAGGGTTCTAATGCTAATACAAGGAACAATAAGCCACAATTTGCTTAACAATTCTTTCAGCGACCCATGTAGTGTAATATTTAAGTCACATATCGTAACTAGGGACGTATATTGTTGAACGAAATGGCCGGCCAGCGGTTAAGGTCGAAATAAAACTTTTTATTGCCCAGTAACGTGGTAAAACTACAAAGTAATACATGACCTATATGCGCCTTTGGGGAAGGTTACAATTTGTTGAAGTGAACGAGGACTAAGGTTACGTAAGTTGACTTACAAATTTTTTGAGAGTTTGAGCCGAAATTAGAAATAAACACTTATGTGGGTACGAATATTTGTCTCAAGTGATATTCAGATTATTATTTATATTACTCATTACATTGTAACTATTATTACACGCCTAGTTAGCAGACACAAGAGAACTAAGCTACGAAAGAGATGAAAGACGATTGAATCGAGAAACTAAAATAAAGATTTCGGAATATCTAAATTGTCTTTGGGTTAATAAAACCAGCTTGCGAAACGAGCGGCCGCGGGTTCGATCCCCGCACCGAGACAAATGTTTGTGTGATTCACAAATATTTGTTTCGGGTCTGGGTGTTTGTGAGACCGAAAAGTCTCTCGTAGTTTCTGATACCCACGACACAAGACTTGTGTCTTAGTGTGGGGTCAGGACTATGTATGTGACTGTTGGGTGTATTTATTATTTATTAGGTTTAATTATTTTTCAAGGCTCCAAAATTCCAAAATCAAAGTCAACAATAACTAGACTCAATATACTTCTTTCTAAAGTTCTAAATTTCTTCGCCCAAGATAAACCACTTACCAACTCATAACTCCCATCGCTCTGGGGTAATTGCAGTTTCAAATCGCTGATGTTGGAGCTTCTATCGCTTTCCTTGTACTTGTCTCCGGTGGTGACAGTCACGTCTGGTTTCTCGTTCATGTGTTTACTCTTCTTCCTCCTTCTTCTGTGGCACACCACCAGTAGAATGATGAAGGCGGAGAAGATGATGATGCCGGATGTCACGCCGATGAGGATGATGAAGAGTGGTAGGGTTTCTAGGGAAGAAAAAATATTAAACACCTCAGATATTACGGAATGTCCAATTCTAACTTCATTATTATCTATCTTAAGTGTACAGGAGAATTCAAAAGCTTATTAAAATATAGGTTTAGATTAATTGGATCTGATGACGGTCTAAGTTAAAAACTGCGTCTCATTCTTATGTCATCTAACAGCAGGTGAATATTTTGTTTCGGGATTTCTAGTGTTTATAAATGTGTCAATATAGATCTTCCTAAAATAAAAAGTCTTGTCTTTTTTGAAGAAAAACAATAAATTGCCATTGATCATTATAATATTTTTTGCTAAGCAAAACTTGATTTAGATACTTACTCAGCGGTTTCAACAAGATGCCGGCATTCGCGTTGCCATACTCGTTGGTGACGCTGCAGTTGTACAGCCCGTAGTGTTTCGACTGGCTCGCTCGGATCACGAGGCTTGACTTGATCGTGCCGTCCGGTAATGCTTCTTCTAGTGTCGCGTAGTCCTAGAGGAGATTTGGATAAGTAAATTGGTTTTGGTAGCCTTTGGCTTGAAAGACTTATATTTTTTCACTTTACAGGCGTTGGCATGCTAAAAGGTAGAAGTAAATTTAAACTTTAATTTTAAATTTATGCGAGTAACTTCGGCTGCTAGAGAATGTTTAAGTTATAAAGTCTGTCTGTATACTTACTGTTACATAAAGCATTAATAAATAAGAAATGTTATGTGGTCCAAATAAAGAATCTAATGATTGTAACGAATTGATGATCTTTTGCTTCTAAAGTACCTAGAATCTGATGTAAATATGGATAAATTTTCTACTACCCATGCAAGTAAAGATAAGAATACTGTTAGAGTTACAGTTATAGAAATCGATACTAAAGCCTAAACAGCTAACTAAAACTTAATTTATATGCCAAATGATCAGTAGTTAATAAAATCTCAGCATAAATTGAGATGGTTTAAGTCAATCATGATATATTCAACTTACTGGATCCTGTATGACACTGATCTCCTTGCCTTCGAAGAACCATCGGATGTCATCAGGCTTCGGAACTGACAGTGCAGCACATTCTATTCTCACGCTTTCGCCTTCCGATCCAAATTGTGTTCTGTTTGATAATATTTTCGGAGCGCCTATGAACAAAATATTCATAATATATTAAAATACACAAAGTTTATGTCTGTTAGATTTTTAGATATTTTCTATCTTTAAAATATATTCTATATTTTAAAAAGCAATTTTAATATTTGAATTAATAAAAAATAGCATTAATACTTTGAATTTATGAAAATTTTATCAATAATATCTACAATCGAAATCGCTACCAGAAAAAATAATAAAAGTGAAAAAATTCTTCATGTGATTTTGCTAATCATAAAATAATAATTTCCAAACATTTTATATTATTATCATTATGAGTTTGCTGTTTCATCTAAGGTCTATATCTTTCAGAGTTCATAAAATTTGCGATAGTTTCCGTACCTTTGATAAATATCGTGGCTTCGCTCTCAATCTCAGGGTAACCTTCCACGGATGCCTTGCAGATGTACCGTCCAGCCGTCTCCCGGTCTACGTACACCTTCAAGTTAGGAGCTTTCCCCTTGACCTGCTGGAGGATATTACACGCTCACATAAGGCTGTCTATTAAATCGTTATCCGATGTTGGATTGTGCATCAACAAAGAAGAATGTTGAAACTTTGAAGAAAAACGGCATTGATAGTCGGGCAGCGTAACTTGGTGCGTTTTGTATTTTTCACTGAGTAATTTGGGCCTTGACTTATTGAAAGAATATACTATAGAAGTAATATACGAATAATCCCGGACTTAGCTAGCGCGGACTAAGGATCAAACCTCTCAGTAGCAAATAAAGCTCGCCTAGCAATAGTACGAATAAGTGCTGATGATGATGATGAGTAAATAAAAGTAAAATCTACCTACCGTATTTAGGAATACCTTTATTCAATCATGGTCTTAGTAAGGCGTTTACAGTGTTACCAAAACTAATTCGGAAACAATATGAACTGAAGCATATACCATTCGAACTACTATTTCAAAAGCAGCACAAAATCTTTAAGTACAAACGTCGAGCATCCAAGTACATAGGAGTAAAACGTTCAGGAAATGCACTTATGGAATCAGCTAATCCCGTATATTCCCAGCTTAATGGGACTTTAAATAACGTTCATACAACTTAATGGTTTACTCCGCTATGTCGGCTCCCGATTGCTTTTTAGTGGCTGTTTTATTTCTTGCTTTGTACGAATGGTCATTAACGAACACGTATTAGTTGTACGTTATATCCTGGACTCGGTTCTCGGTTCCGGCAAAGTGTGATTGGGATTTTTTTATTAGGAAATTTTGAGTAACAGTTGAGGATTAAACATTTGGTTGAAAAGTTATAACTGCCTAATGGATTTTACTTCAGGACCTCACCATTTGCGTCATATGCTTCTGCTATGAAAAATAATGAATTATAAAGGTGAAGGTGAAAACTTTGTTTTAAGTCATACAGAAAATATCTAGAATATATTTTTTTTTATTTAAACATAATAGAAGCAATAAACTGTGCCTAATCTCGTAGCTAGTAGCAAAAATGTTTAACGACGATATAAATCCTACGTTGTAGGCATCAGAACATACTAAAGTTTTCGCTCTCGCAAACACTCAGTCTCAAAATGAATGTCAATAATTTGCCCTTATGCGAGAACTGAACCCATAAAAGAAAGTGACTAGCTTCACTGTGGAAATCGAACCCAATGAAAAAAAACTGAGGGTTCTACAACATGGTAGCCACTTACCCCGATGCGTCCCGGTTCGTGGAACAGCCAGCGTATCTCCGGCTGGGGCTGGCCGTCCACGTCACAGCTTAGGGTCACACTGGACCCCAAGTCGGCTTCTATGTTCTGCGGTCGCGTTCTGAATGTAGGCGGATCTGTAGGGAATAAAAGATTATAAACTTGGACTTTAGAAGGTATATATGTTATTTGTGAAAACTGAGATATGTACCTTTGATGACGTAATTTCTTTTTGTTACTTTTGTTTGTTTTTTTTTACGTCAATGTATTTGTAATTACCATAAAAACAGAAATGAATAAGAATAGAATGGAAATGTCGGCATGCCGAGCGTGTCCAAGCTACGATTAGACTATCATACTCGTATATTTGACACGGCCGCTTCTTAATAGGTAAGGTGTAAAACTTGTAAAAAAACAAGACTCTAAACTCAGTCCTAATACCGTAAAAAGTTGTGAGATCCATGTGATACTAAGTCGATGCATTTATTCAGTCCCCATATAAAGAAACCTCCTGTACAAACATAATATTATAAACAAAACCTCACGCCTGTATTCCCCGGAGGCAGTGTTGGGCAAATTTTAATTAAACTAACAATTTAACAGCTTGCGAAACCAGAGGCCGCGGGTTCGATCCCCGCACCGAGACAAATGTTTGTGCGAACCACAATTATTTGTTTCGGGTCTGGGTGTTTGTGAGACCGAAAAAGTCTCTCGTAGTGTCTGATACCCACGACACAGGTCTTGTAACCTAGTGTGGGGTCAGAGCTATGTATGTGACTGTTAGGTGTATTTGTAATTAAAAATTAACAATTAATTTTTTTATCGAGTATTTTTACTAATACTTGAATATGTCAAGGGTATATGTATCCGGTTGTAGAACCGGACCACCCTTTTAAACAAAATTTGCAAAAAAGTTAATTTTTAGTTTTAATTATTTCATCAATCAATTAAAAAAATAATTGTAACACACAATTAAATGTTTATTTGCAATTGATTTAATTGCAATTAATTTTTTAGTCAATTGATTAGTTTAATTAAAAGTTAATTGATTAATGCCCAACACTGCCCGGAGGTGTAGGCAGTGATGCATTTAAAATCTTTTATGTTTCAAATAAAATAGCTTGACTTAATTTTACCGAAACATTCAGATACATTTTAGTATGGCGCCTATCTATTACTATGAGTCACCCTTCCTCCATGTTTTAAGATTCGCACTATTGTAAAGTCGATGATTGATCGCGTGTTCTTCGCGAAATACTCTTTGTTCTTTAGTTTGTGTGTTTATACGTATATCAATAGCGTCCGGTTGATTTATGCTGTGGTTTTTGTTTTAAGTGGAAAGTTCTGTTAGAGAAGCACGTGGGAGGCACATTTCCGTTGGATGATAATGAATACAGATTTGAGGGTAAAAATTTAGGTTATTCCGAAGGTTTAGGTCGAGGGTTCAAACCTCAGGCAGACACCTCCGACTTTCCGAAGTAATTACAATAAATTATTGCTTTCTTTAACGGTGTAGGAAATCATCATGGGGAAATCTCTACAAGTAAAAGTTCTTAGAAATTTCTTAGGCGTGTAATCCCCCAACCCGTAAAGGTGTTAGACCAGCGTGATGGACTAAAGCCTAAACTTCTTATTTGTAAAATCCCGTGCCCGTGCCGCTTGAACCCACGACCGCCGAGATTCTCAACCGACTCCTTAAACCTCAAGACCATAACTTGACACACTCACCAATACACAATTACTCTGTCCAGCTCTTTGCCAATATACCAACGGGTTTCAATTAAAATTCTGAATACTAGTCTATGATTGATTTATTGTTTTAATCTATAAATACGGGCTGCGTCTGATTTCAGCGGTGAGTCAATGTCGGCAGATTCCTATTGACGTCATTCGTTGTTGTGGGATCTTTAGTTCGAACATTTGGGGATGTGCGTTTAAATGTATCAGTCCATACAGTTTTCAAACTTTTGCTATATGATTTAGCTGCCTTTTGTAATAGAGTATTTTTTTATTTATTTATTCACACTTTATACACAAATTGTATAGGTGGACTTAATGCCTAGCATGGCATTCTCTAACAGTCGAACCTAGGGTGATGCAGAGATGAAATGAGGCAGGTGTGTTGAATGTTAAAACAACAATATTAAAGAAATATAAACATATAATACACATACTTATACGCATACATATATACATATATAAATACATATAGATATAAAATAGATACATATATAAAAAAACATAGAAAGAAAATTATAGTTGTGATTATTCCGCAGTTTCTCGAGCCAGCAATTGACGAACTTTGTTCTTAAATGTACAACGGTTTGAGCACATCCTGATCTCTAAAGGGAGAGCATTCCAAAGGCGTATTGATTGTACATAAAAGGACGCATCTATAAAGCTAGATTTGTGTGAAGGGCAAAGAAGAAGAGAATTATTTGAAGATCGAAGAGATCTCTCGTGGTTAGAATGTAAGGATTGAAAATAGGGCGTTAAGTAAGTAGGTGGGGAGGAAGACGTGAGAAAAGAGAAAAGAGTAGTAAGGGCACGCAAATTACGACGCTGGCGAATAGTTAACCACTTAAGTTGTGATCGAAAGTTAGTTACGTGGTCGTATTTACGAAGATTGAACACGAATCGAATGCAGTTATTAAGAAGTCGGTCGAGTTTATTGAGCAGATCTGCATTCAGGTCAAAATAGCACACATCACCATAGTCAATTATGGGAAAGATTAAAGTTTGCACAAGCATAGTTTTGGTCCTGGAGGGGAGGAAGTTCTTCAGGCGATACAGAAGGCGGAGGATATCAGTCACTTTTTGGCAAACGTAAGTGACTTGCGGTTGCCAGCTTAAGGTGCTGTCAATAGTCAGACCAAGGTCCCTAACAGTTGAACATAAAGGAATCACTGAGCCATTAAATACTATTGGAGGAACCGCCGCAGTATCCAAACGTAAGTAACTCGCAAGTTCTTTTCAATTTTAAACTATGACCGCTACGAAACGTGTTATCGTTGTAGAAAAAAAACGGCAAGAAACTCGCTCAGCAACACGAAATGTCATTTTCAAATCATAGATTCGACATTCAATTACAGTTTTTAAAATCGACATTATCCCTTTGTAGTTCCAGTACCAAACAAATATTTAATTCACTTACAAGTAACATCCAGGGTTACGGTAGCTTCACTCGTGCCGACCATGTTGCTAACTTCACACTTTACCACAGCCTTATGGTGTTTCCTCGTAACGTTGAAGATAATCTGCAACAATTACTTCGTTAAGTCACCACATTTTAAGAAAGTAAGTTAGGGAGTCTTACTATCACCATTATCATCATCAGGCTAAAACAGTCCACTGCTGTACATAGGACCCAAAGACTTCCAGAGTATTTTGGCGGAAGCGGCCTGCATCCAGCAGCTTCCCGCGATTTTTACCAAATGGTCGTTCCATCCTATGTTACTATCACTACATAGTATAAAACAAAGTCGCTTTCTTTGTCCCTATGTTCCTTTGTATGCTTAAATCTTTGAAACTACGCAACGGATTTCGATGCGTTTTTTTTTAATAGACAGAGTGATTGAAGAGGAAGGTTTATATGTATGATAACATCCATTAAATATCAGCATTGCACCCGTGCGAAGCCGGGACGGGTCGCTAGTAAATAAATTAAAATAAACACATCCAACAGTCACATACATGGTTCTGACCCCACACAAGGATACAAGTCCTGTCTCGCCATTATCAGAAACTACGATTCTATAGAAAATATGCATATGAATTTGAGAAAGAATTGTCTGTATAATTACACTCTACGTAACAAACGGTGGCTAATGGCATACCATCACATCACTAAGTAAACTTTATCTGCCTCATTCCCACAAGTTGGGAGACAAATGCAGTGTTTAAATGTTTGTGCCGACAGCCCAAAACCCATATTAATGTAGTTAATTAAGCAAGGTAAATGTAGATAGTGCGGATAGTTCCCGCCATGCATAACAGATGGAGCTCGTGAAAAATGCAGCCGGCAACGCGATGAAATTGCTTAATTTATTTTTATTATGCACTTATTTCCGCGGCGTGGTTTGACTGCGGGTGTGATACGGAACTTCTACAAAGCCAAAGCCTTAGGAAATGCCATCTTTTAGCTTTAAATCTTTGTTTAAGAAAAGCAATTGGACGTTCGAGAATATACTGAACCCGCGATAAACAATTAGACATTAGGAAATTAATTTGTATCGCTTTGGAGCTTCCATGGGAGTACTGCCACTGCGCTATGTATTCATCTTTATATTTAACTAGCTGTCCCGGCAAACTTCGTATCGCCCTACCAGTCAATGAATGCCTTGTTACCTATTAACAGAATTTAATTTTTAATTACTTAGGTATATTGTCTTCCCCCTGCCCTGGTCCCAATTAATTACCTGGGGTCGGCGCAGTATCTTTTCTTCTTCCACACATCTCTGTCAGCCGTCATGTGTCCATTCACCCCTTTCTTTTTCATATCTTCAATCACGCACTCCATCCATCTCTTTTTTGGCCTTCCTCGGCTCGCTCATCCATCCACTTTCATATTCATCATCTTTTTCCTACATATGATTCATCCTTTCTCATAATGTGCCCATACCACGACAGACGATTTCCTTTCATCTTTTCTATCACAGGAGCTACTTTCAGACTTACATCCACCGCAACATTTGTATCTTTGCTGCATGCAGTCGTCGTAAGTCTTCTTTGTTGACCATTTTTTTCTTTTTCAGTACAGCTGCTAGCACCCTTGACCTACCATTAATCGTACCTACATTCCAACTTACACACCTCAATCTCATTTCCCGGACTAAAATGGCTATTAAAAAATAAGGGTTGATCGTAGAAGGATGAAAATTAAGGATTGTATATATTTTTGTATGTTGTATCATAAAAAAATAGAAACAATTTTGTCTAAAAAATAAAAAATAAAAATTGGGGTGGACTACCCCTAACATTTTAATTAATTTAATTTATAAAATAACTTCTGGTAGCACATTTCACGTGCGTGACCCACGCTCTACAAAAATTACTTTGCAACACATAAAGTACGAATATTTCCGACTTGTAGATAAATCGTGTTTAATTTTCATTTATTTCCAACTTAACTTATATCGTCATTTAATACATACAAATTGCGGATAATACAGTATACAGTTATATTGTGACTGTTCAGTGTTTATTGCCGAATTTATATTCATAGTTTTTGCGGTTCTGATATTTATTATCGAAGAGTTTCAAATAGTGACGATTTTTGTAGACTTTTAAGTTGAATCCATTTCAAAATGAATATTTTGACAGCCCCGTGGCACAGTTGGCTAGACACCATTCTGTGAAACGAGAGGCCGCGGGTTCGATCCTTGCACCGAGACAAAACTTTGTGTGATCCACAAATATTCGTTTAAGGTCAACAACACACAAAAATGGTAACTTAGTGTGGAATCAGAATTATTTATGTGACTTTGGGGTGTATTAATTATTATTAATAATTATTTATTTATATGTAAATATGATTCATTAACCAATACTGTTTGTTTGGGCGCGTTAATCTCAAGAAGTAACGGTTCTAATTCAAAGATTCTTCATGTGTTAAATATTCCATTTATCAACGAAGGATTTATAATGTTTAAATATCATCACGCTACGACTAGACCAAACAAAAAAATGCGTTACAATGACTTAAAATATGCTTACCATCTCCTGAGTGTAGTCTCCTATGACAGGGTTGTTGTTGAGGTACCACCGGTAGACCTGGGGCGGTGGGTTCGAGTCCACGTCACATCGTATCCTCGATTCAGAACCTTCTGGAATCCTGCCGTTCACAACTCCAGTCTTGATAGTCACGTTCACTTTAGGCACGTATTTTACCTGAGGAAAGATTTATTTAATTAATTTTAGGTTACTACTTTTTTGTTTTCGTAAGGAATAATGCATTATTTTTGTATGGGATTTAGGTGTATGCTAGATGTGTAGGAATGGCTGATGTAGTTTCTGAGACATGCGATCAAAACTTGAATCACAGTTTGGTGTAACTACGTCATATTGTCAGGTGTATCCATTATTCAAGACCAAGATGTGTTTTTTTTTGTTAAAAAGTGTCTCTTTTTACAACTTAGCTAACGATACCATATTGTAGCTATTGAAATGTAGCTTTAAACTATAGAATAGTATAAAAATAAATTCATTTTCAAATCATTTAATATACAGAGAGACTAAATCTTATAAAGTCATATAAGACTTGTAGTTTTTGCTATCTAGAATAAAGCTACTTTTTAATAGCTCATGTTCTACTATATACAGGGTGTATTTAGACCGTGATCGAAAACTGAGGCAGGCAATGGCGATGGTGATTACAAACCCCCTGGCATTAAAGAAAATCCCGACAACATTTTTTTTTTTATGTTTTCCATACAAACCACATACTTTTAACACCGATGGTTGTATGGAAAACGTCAAAATTTTTATTTTTTGTCGGGATTTTTAACATCGCCACTGGGTTTGTGATCACCCTCGCTATTACCTGCCTCAGTTTTCAATCACGGTCTGAATACACCCTGTATAATATATAGTCCATCTATATCTTATATGACCATACATCCTCGTATAGACTTACGAGCAGATATTAGTTGTAAAACAAAACACTGCTTAGTTAATATCATTCAAAACGTCTTTACCTCTATATGAACGGTAGCCATTCTGTGCGCGCGGTCGGCTGTGTTTTGAGCCTGACAGGTTATCGACTGATTGTGATCTTCCTTCGTAGGGGTCAACCGCAGCATGGATCTGTGGTCAAATGCTATTGTCACAAGATTGGGTATACGGGCGTGTTTCATTCACTTAGACAAAGACTGAGCATTGGATAGGACAGATCTTAATAAATATAACTATATGTTTTCTATAGACTTATGTATTTCAGTGGTAGTGCTTTCGTAGAAGCTTAAAAACAACGTGTTAATTAAGTTATGTCTAGCTTATTATTGTTTTGTGTGGGGCAAACTTCAGTCAAATTTATTTGTATTAAAATAAAGTTTAAATTCGGAATTTTGAAAGGCAAACTGAGCTTTTGGGCTTTTATGGAAATTCTGCCACTGATAATTCTATATATATGTGGCTGTTGGCTATATTAAAGTAAAATAAAACACAAGGAAAAAAATAATATTACTACTAAAAATATATATTACGTTATCCAATTAAGTTTCCAATATTATTAACAAAATAGTTACGAAAAATTACCAACCTGGTTTTGAACCTTTGCCCGTCATCAAGCTGTTCGACTATGCTCTTCACATTTTTCTTGATCACAGCTTGGTTGCCATCTAACCATGTGATCTAAAACAAAACGTTAAGTGATTATTCATTTGAAACTTATATGAAAGTATCTTGGTCAACCACACTGGCCTAGTGCGGGTTAGCGGCCTACACACCTTAGCAAGTCCTACAAACTTTTAAATATGCAGGTGTCATCACGATGTTTTCTGAACCGTGAATACACACATAACTTCGAAAATTCAGAGGTGTGGGCCTGGGGTTTCAACCCGCAACAACCCAGACTTTCGACCGCGTGCCTAAACCTCGAGGGCATCACTGCTTTTAGGCCAAAGTGCATATTAAGTCATCATTTTTTATCATAATGTAGCCAAAATTTATTATACCTCTGCAGCAGGCTTCCCTCCAACCGACTGGCACTCAATTTCTACAGGCTGATCCTCCGTTGCGTCTATAAAGGCACCCTGTATAATTCTCGGGGGGTCAGGGGCCACCAAAACGGTCACTGTTGCGTATCTGGACCGAATGGCCGGCTCACCTGTGGGAAATACATAGGGTTAATTTAAAAACTTCGCGAAGGACATGTTATCTGTAACTTAAAATAGTTTATTTTTATTTATTTATTTCTTTAAACTTTATATACACATATGCATAAAGGCGGACTTAATGCCGTAGGCATTTTCTGCTTGTCAACCTTTGGGTAATGCAGTGATGAAATTCACTATTTCAGACAACTTCTGTTATTGGACTTCTGTTATAAGGGTTGGAAAAGAATTCCCGGGTAGAATGTACTTACGAAACATGACTTTCTACAAACTTATATACTTTAAATTATTTCTCGTGATAACGAGTTGTTAGTTTAATTTTATAACTTTTACATACATGTTTCGAGTTATAAATATTTATTATACAAATAATACGGTGTTTTATTAAATAAATAAAAATACCAAATTGGGTTAAAAAATAAATCCCCGTTTGTTAATATTCATCTTCAATAACTATTTCCGTGAACCAATCTTCACTTTGAAGATTATTTTATTTATCTTATGATATAAAATAAATAATATACGCACCATTCAACCCAGAGCTGACTTGGCACTGATATCTCCCATCGTCTTCTAAAGTCACATCCTTAATATCCAATGAGTAATCTCCTGAAACAAAATTTATATCTTAAATACTGAACTCGACACTTGTTTGAAGTTGTGACCGCAAACACACGCCTTGACCTCGAGGCCATCGTTACTTAATTCTAATATAACAAATAATTAAAATATTTACCGCTAAAAAAGTAAAATTCAGCTGCCTACAATAACCACAGTAACCTACTATACAGAAACAATTCCTAAAATTCATTCAAACCTCATTCTAAAATATCACAATACGCATCACTTTCACAGAACTGTAAGATATCAAATTTAAAAGAGCAAAACTAGTTGATATCCAAGAATTTCCAAGAAGCTCTCAGCCGTTCTAAAACGTTGCATATGAGGATTTCTAAAGAATTTACTTTTGTATCCATTTCATCTTTGTTTCGTACTTGTTACTGATTTTTCAAAAGACCGCTGTTTTATTTTAGAATTTTTATTCTAATCCGGTTTTATAACTACACTATTCTTCATCAACCCATATACGCCCACTGCTGAGCACGGGTCTCCTCTACCATTGAGAGGGTTTAGGCCATAGTCCACCACGCTGGCCTAGTGCGGGTTGGCGGACTACACACCTAAGAAATTCCTAAGAACTCTTAGGTGTGCAGGTTTTATCACGATGTTTTCCTTCACCGTTAAAGCAAGTGATAATTCAATGTGAATACACACATAACTTCGAAAAGTCAGAGGTGTGTGCCCCAGGCACACCCCAGGTTCGAACCCGCGACCGTCGAGATTCTCGACCGCGCGCCCAAACCTCGTGGCCATCACTGCTGTTAACTACACTATTAAGCAGTCTTAATGCAATTTTAATTCACAGTAGCAGCACGGAGTCTGGAAATATGCCCCTAATTCGCCAAATATGTTACAGTCCCAAGTAATAGGGGGTGTGCCTACTACCGTTTTTCGGGATCATTTCTAGGCTTTAATACTGCTCTCTACTTCTATTAAAAATTTCCTAATGTAGAAACCTAATAACACATTTCCTGACCCAATCGAACCTAGGCCCTTTAGATCGCATAGCAAAATTATTCCGCAAAACCACGAGGCAGTATTCATGGTCCAATAAATTCCTTCCATATTTTATTAAATAATAGTTTACGTAGCAACGTTTGAAAGTTAAAAATATACAACTCCGATAAGCGTTAAGACATTTAGCATAAAATTAATTGACACATACATTCGATGGAACGAACTCAGCATCCGTTAAGTTAAAAAAAACTTGACCTGAAAACCAGGCCAATACTTAATTAAGTAAATTAAGTTCGTCGAATGATTCCCCTGTGGTTGCAAAACGTACTTTAAGTTAGCGGGAGATAACTTATTAAAAAAAAATCCCTATGGAGAAGAATTAAGTGCTTTGAAGAATTGTTTTGCTGTTTAATGAGGTAATTTAATTGCCTCGTTGCATATGAAGTGGAAAGTGTTCGAGAGGTTTTGGGTTCGATTCCTAAGTCAAAAGTGTAATTGGTATTTTTTGTTAAAAATTAATGGTAAAAGCAGGGATTTTGGATATGTGTCCAAAAATTAAACATAATAAATATATACGCCTAAAAGTCGCTCACATAGTTCTGACCACACACTAAGATACAAGTCCTGTGTCTTTTGTATCAGAGATTACAATTACAAAAACATTTGATTTGGAGCGGGGATCAAACCCATGGCCTCATGTTTCGCAAGCTGATGTCTAGCCAACTCCGTCACGGGGCTGTCAGATGTATGGCTTTTTGTATGTATGGTTTTCTGTCTACCCCTCGTACACACAAGCGTGAGTGTGTAATAATAGGTACAAAAATAGTAACACTATAGAATCTTTAAAAATAATAATCTTGTACATTTATAGTTGCTTATATTAATACCTTTTAACATCTTTCATCAAATGCACATAAGTTTTTCAATGGGAATTTTTAAACGCACCTTTGTAAAAGCTTTTAGGCCGAGTATGTTTGGAACAGAACGGCGACTGTTGTTTTCTTTAAGGATGACCTTGAGTTTTTTTGGTAGGTTTAGGCAGTATAATAACTTTGAAGGTTTTAGTTCATCTGTTATCCCTTATGAAACATTATAACGTATTTTTCAAACTTTGAAATTTAAACTGTAACAATTTATTTTTTGAGTCATAAATTTTAATGCGTAACGAATAGATAAATAAAAAAATTCTCTTGAATCATAAATATATACAACAGGAAAATATGGCAGTAGTAAGGAAGTCTGTGTAAAAAAACAACTTTACAACACCATCACATTCATAAAGGTTTTACATCAGATATATCACTGCTTTACGAATTAACCAAAGCAATTATCATCAATTTACCATCATCTTGGTACACAAAATTACTTAAATATATTCCTATAATTGTTCATTTTTTACAAATATCAACTAGAGTAGTAATTACTGAAGACGACATCGTTATATTTTTAAATGTTCCTCAAGCAAAAATTTTGTAAATACTACAAGATCTATTTGTAAATTCAACTGTCATTAATGTAATTTTTTTCGACAGTTAAACTTGGCATACTGCACACTCACTACACTACTACAGTTGAACAATCGTAGTTCTATGCCAAATGTTCGGTCATTGACCCGTTGCGTAAAACATCTAATATTGAACTATGATGAAAACACAAATAAATATTTTGTAGATGAAAATGTTTGGATTCACTAATGCGGCGGCCTACGCTAGCCAATGACCTAGGAATTAGTGGATCTAGATTTAAATATGTACATTTCATTGCTGGGCAACATTCTTGACTAAAAATTATATTATCTGATAAAAAATTTACGCTCTGCGTCAATGGTAATACTTAGTCTTCATAGATGTATAAATATAAAAAACAAGTTGATGTTCCTGTATTGTCAAAAAGCGACAATATTTTACGCGTACAAAATTATTATCCCAATACAAAAAAATGTCTGTATGTTTATTAACACGTATAGTGGCGTTTCCAAGACCGTAGCTGAACTAATTTTAATACATTTTGGTTTAATTATATAACTCTTATTTTAAGTTGCCCATGTAGACTATGCCTATAGTATGTCAGTTATGGTTGAGTAAAGTCACAACAGCAGTGATGGCCTCGAGGTTTGGGCGCGCGGTCGAGAATCCGACGGTCGCGGGTTCGAACCCCAGGCACACACCTCTGACTTTTCGAAGTTATGTGTGTATTCACATTGAATTATCACTTGCTTTAACGGTGAAGGAAAACATCGTGATAAAACCTGCACACCTAAGAGTTCTTAGGAATTTCTTAGGTGTGTAGTCCGCCAACCCGCACTAGGCCAGCGTGGTGGATTATGGCCTAAACCCTCTCAATGGTAGAGGAGACCCGTGCTCAGCAGTGGGCGTATATGGGTTGATGAAGAAGAAGAAGAAAGTCACTTAAAATTCACAATACATCACGTAAACTGTAATGTTCAATATTCATTTCATTGAAAACATCAAAAATATACAGAGATGAAACCGAGAGGCCGCGGGTTGGATCCTCACACCAATACAAATGATTGTGTGATCCCCAAATACAGTTTTTCTGGTCTCAGTGGTCTGAGAAACCGAAAAGTGACAGGACTTGTATCCTATTGTGGGGTAAGAACAATGCATGTGACTTTTGGATGTTTTATTAAAAATAGCAACAATTGACATACCAACCACGACAGTTTTTAATCTCTTTAAATTCTTTCTAACCTATTCTCCAACACAGGGATTACCATCAGCTAAATTACCCAAACAAATTATAACCTAAATCATCTCAACATAGAGACGACTCTATCACACACTAAACTCTATCTTAATAGAACACGGCTCGATGAAAGATTCTACGCAGCCACTTAGCAAATAGCGCGACCCTGGGCCAATTTTCCTTTCGTAACAGGTGCCTAGCCGTATTTCCGTGGAAACTCTACCAAATAAAATATACACGGGCAGGCCGAAGCGTAATTTACCTAAATATTTTTATGTTGTGTTATTTCTTCCCCGCTCACACTGTGTGCCAAATAATCAACTTTTTCTCCACATTGTAGAGTGCGAGAGTTCGTTTGTACGTTGGTCTTTGAGCACTAAAAATGTAATTTCTTTAGAGGTTGGATTTTAAATGTGTTTTCATATTTAAATACGTACGTTGTTGCTGGTGTTAGTATATTCACATATTTGTGGTGTAAAGAAAAGTTTTCGTCTTTTATAAATGGTATTGAAATTGATACCAGCATATTAATGGGTACTAACAGTCATTTTACATAAATATGTTATCAATCAAAAATTTATATGCTCTTTTGGTAATTATTCTCAGTACTTATTAACTAAGATGCGTAAAAGCGGTATATTAAGTACTGCTTCATTGAATGTAAAGAAGAGTAGGGTAGAATTATTGTATTAACCAATTTCCACCACCATGATGAGGCATGAAAATTTCTCTACGAATGAAGTTTCAAGTAATTTTACTTCAATAGAAAATTAAACCCTGGGTCTCTTGATTGCATACGACCCAACGCTATAAAACCGTCTACTCCTCACATTTCTGCTAGTGTTTTCGGATTTTCAGCATCACTTTTCTTACTTTCTATTTATATTTTTTTTATTCCAAGGTATGGACAACTTCTTCTATGAGGGTTGTCGTAGCGTAACAAAGACAGCATGCTACTAAGATAAATTAATTCTCCTTTATACACACCGGCAATATCACCCACCCCAAAATTTTCCACCCAAAAACCGCTTAAAACCACGCATACCCACAGAAAAGTCCTAGCTAGACTCCATTCTAGATTTTCCGCTTTAAAATTGCTAACACACACGTAATATATCTACATGCCTGTCAAAAACATTGCAACCGTCCACGGGCAGCTAAATCGATGACCGTTCGCTTTTTTACCGAGAGGGGAGCAGTGATGCGTAATTCTATAATACAGGATGGCTGAATAGAATGGAAAAAAGCGACGAGTTTAGAATTGAAACTCGGAAATTCGAGATTGGTTTACATGAAACTGGAATTGCTGCGGAATTTGCAGTTTATTTCTGTTATGTACATGTATGATGAATACATTCGAGTTGCAAAACGTAAGACAGAGGGGTGGAACCCCGCTCCTAGGTAATTATGTAATCCACAAATATTTTTGAATATAAAATTCTATCATGCCTGGTTCCTAGAAGAGGTGGCTTTAAGCAATAAGACAGCAGATTGTTCATTGTATTTCAGTTTTTTTTACGTCGTTGTTTTTTTGTTTACATGGTTTTATCTATATGACCCAATAAACATGGCTGGTAGATCTGTCATGAGACTGACCCAGGATAGAGACGAATGGCATGCCAGAAGAGAGGCCTATGCTCAGCAGTGCGATGATAAAGGGCTGTAGATGATGATGATGATCTACAAAGTAATTGGAAAACGAATTTTTCTTTTTTACATTAGCTATTACCTGCCTTTTTTCGATGACGTTCTGAATACACTCTGTATACATTTAACCTCAAGGCCATCATAATTATTAAATAAGAAACCGAAGGTCATCAGAACGTACCTTCCTCGTCACTCCCGATCATGGAGTACCGTTCGAACCCACTCAGGTTTCTGTGCGTGCCCAAACCGAAGTCGTCTTTGGTCCACTGAAGAGCTCCAACTTTATTCTCCACACGACACGGCAGCGTCACTCGCGAGCCGATTATTGCACTCTGGAAAAGAATGAGGATTTAGTGAATGTAAAAATAAAGTTATTTTGCAATACAGTCCTTGTAGATTTAAACTTTTTAAAACTATTACATACAAATATATATAAAGTAGCGCTTGTACAAGAAATAGTAAGGGGCGCATTTCTGCACCCACATTTCATCACGTAGGTATATATTACCATCATCGTGACGACGCTGACCTAGTGCGGGTTGGCAAACTTAACACCTAAGAAATTAGGTAGAACTTTTAGGTATGCAGGGTTCGTCATGATGTTTTCTTTCAGCATTAAAGTACGTCATATTTTTTTGTGAATACACACATAGCTTCGAAAAGTCAGAGGTGTGTGCCTGGGGTTCGAATCCACGACCGTCGAGATCACGACTATTATGTTTATTAACGCAAACAAAAAAACATTTTTAAAATAACCACATTCAAACATCCCATTAAACTTACCTATATTTACTTTATTCCTCTGAAATTCAGATTGTAAAGATAAAACGGAATAGCGCATTACGAGCGAACTGAACGCCTATGCAAATTAGTTTAACAATTATACATTCAAACGTATATTGCCCGTGTAGCAAGTTACAGGAGGTTAGGGAATTAAATACACGAAACAATATAACGCTAACAAAGTTTAATCGAAATAAAATTACCCTTTATTTGTCTTTCGATGCTGGGATGATCATATCTGTATGAATAGTGACTAGTATTTGAGCTTATACATAACCTCACGCCTGTATTATCCGAAGGTTAGGCATGATTTCTGCACCCACATATCGCCAGATATGTATTAGTCCTACATAAAAACTAAGGTAGGTGATTCTTCTTCTTCTTCTTCATCAACCCATATTCGCCCACTGCTGAGCACGGGTCTCCTCTACCATTGAGAGGGTTTAGGCCATAGTCCACCACGCTGGCCTAGTGCGAGTTGGCGGACTACACACCTAAGAAATTCCTAAGAACTCTTAGGTGTGCAGGTTTCATCACGATGTTTTCCTTCACCGTTAAAGCAAGTGATAATTCAATGTGAATACACACATAACTTCGAAAAGTCAGAGGTGTGTGCCTGGGGTTCGAACCCGCGACCGTCGAGATTCTCGACCGCGCGCCCAAACCTCGAGGCCATCACTGCTGTAGGTGATTACGAACTCCTAACAAACAACAAAATGTATTCATCAAAATTTTTATTTTTGTCCGGATTTTTTAATGCTAAACGGTTTATTATTACTATTACTATTAACCGCCTTAGTTCCCGATTATGATCCCTAATACACTCTGTATTGTCATTGGGAAAGCTTATTGTCATTTTTCGTGAATTTCCTAATTAATTCTATAACACCAGTGTTGGGCAAATTTTACTTAAACTAACAATTAAAAATTAACAATTAATTAGTTGTTAATTGCAGTGACAGCAATTAACAACTAATTAATTATTAATCATGGTTTTAAACGATTAACAATTGATCAATTGTTAGTTATTTTACGACAAAAAAATTAAATGTTAACAATTAATTTTTTATCACGTATTTTTACTAACACTTGAATTAACAAGAGTATATGTATCTGGTTGTAGAACCGGACTACCATTCTGAACAAAATTTGCAAAAAAATTAATTGTTAGTTTTAATTATTTCATCAATCAATTAAAAAAAATAATTGTAACATGCAATTAAATGTTTAATTGCAATTGATTCAATTGCAATTAATTTAATTGCAATTAATTTTTTAGTCAATTGATTAGTTCAATTAAAAGTTAATTGATTAATGCCCAACACTGTATAACACTATGCTTGACCCGTGACTGAAACCCAGGATCTTAGATTCCACGACACATATTTGTGCCGTGAGACTTCGAAACATTATCATTATTCATAGTTTACCAAGCGATAGTCAAGAGCGATCAAAGTATTTTTAGATTTTTTTTTTTTTGTTATCAAGGGGAAAGCTGTTTATGGCTTTACTTCCCGCCAGCCCGGGGGCAGTGGGGGGCGGGAAGCGTATGTCGGGGTCACCGGTCTTCCAGCCCGGCGCGCGGCGACGTCATGTCCGCGCAGATGTTAGTGCCGGGCTGGGTCCCTAACGAAATCCCTAAACCGGCATACCGACCAAAACCCCCCGGTGGCCATCTCCGCGCCAAGTTGGGCGACCATGGTACGTGAGCGAGAGGCGCCCACCGTTAACCACAGCCGCCCGGTGCGCCTCCGAGACGTAATTGTCTCGGACGTCTCGGAATTAAAAGGGGGCGCAGTTACGCCCCCACTAGCTTTGTTTGGGCGCCCTGATTGTGGATGGGCGCCCGCGACGTACACAGGCCACAGTGCCGCCGCCCCGCTCGGGGTCACTTTCATTGAGGACGCGCCGCCCCCGCAGCGCGCTCAGCGACCCCAAGGGCCCCTTTGAGTCGCCTTTTACGACAGGCAGGGGATACCGTGGTGAGATTCTAACGCCCCCTTGCCACAGGGCAGAAAGTATTTTTAGATAATACAAACATTTAACTACCTTCAATTCGTAGTTTTTTATGAAAGAAATCATTGGGACACATTACTATGAACCGATAATGCGGTGAATGGATCAAATGGAAGTGAAACTCCTTTTAAAAATATTATTATATAATGACTGAATAAAATTAACAAATTCCAAACATCACTAACAAAAGCTTATAAATATTCATAAAAAACAAAAACTCGAATATTTAGGACGGCATTAACTATTAACATGATTACAATCAATAATCATTAATCATATTTACGAATCCGTCCTGATTTACTATTCAGATCATAATGGGTAGTAAAAATTAGCAATTCAAATTACAAACAGGTACTTCAGAAGGTATTAAATGTATTTACAACTGTTTTCGAGTAGTATACGGGTTTTAAGTGCCTCGTTAGTTTGTGCATGCGATCGAAAGGTCCTGGGTTTCATTTCCGCTGCGGAATTTTGTTTATAGTCATGTTAAGCCTTAGTGACCAGACCAGACCACTTAGACCAGCGGTGATGGCCTCGAGGCTTAGGCGCACGGTCGAGAATCTCGGCGGTCGCGGGTTCGAACCCCAAGCACACACCTCTGACTTTCCAAGTTATGTGTGTATTCACAATGAATTATTACTTGCTTCAACTGTGAAGGAAAAGATCGCTATGACAACTGTACATCTAAAAGTTCCTAGGAATTTCTTAAGTGTGTAGTCCGCCAACCCTCACTAGGCCAGCGTGGTGGACTAAGGCCTAACTACTCTGTTGCAGAGTAGGTTCATATCTAGTAGTGGGAGGTACCCATGCATAGGTATAAAATATAGACATAGGTATAAGTAACACAAATAAAAAGTTATTGACAAATGTCGTTAAATATCTCATAAAATTTATAACCTAGTTGAAATAGCATATAACTGGTAATTTATTTAACGTGTTTTGTCGCTACAGTTATAGCTATAACTGAAGTTATAACGCTCCAAGATATTACTACGGCGATAAAAGGATAATTTTTATGTTAGCGTATTGAAAGTTGTAGCGATATGACAGCCACGTGGCGCAGTTGGCTAGACACCAGCTTGCGAAACGTGAGGCCGCGGGTTCGATCCCCGCACCGAGACAAATGTTTGTGTGATCCACAAATATTTGTTTCGGGTCTGGGTGTTTGTGAGACCGAAAAAGTCTCTCGTAGTGTCTGATACCCACGATACAGGTCTTGTAACCTAGTGTGGGGTCAGAGCTATGTATGTGACAGTTAGGTGTATTTATTTATTTATTATTTATATTACGTACTAATAATAATGTATCTAAAAACATGTCGAACGTGAATTAACTTGATTAATTATGTTAAAATGTTTACCAAGTAAGTAAAAGCAGTGATGGTCTAAAATACAATAATGGCCTCGAGGCTTAGGCGCGATTCAAGTCAAACCCAGGCACACAGTGTGTACATACATAGATACATAACCTCACGCCTGTATTCCGCGAAGGGGTAGGCAGAGGTGTATTTCAGAACGCACATTTCGCCAGGTATGTATTAGTACCACGTAATAGGGGATGAGCCTATTGCCGTTTTTCGTGCTGCTGAGAATGTTCTCATGAAAAAACTCAATAAAACTTTGCCCGACTCGGGAATCGAACTCAGGACTTCTAGATCGCACGGCACATGCTTGTACAATAGCCTCGGGCATAGGGCCTAAATGACATAACATTAACATTGAAGCATCTCTACCCCCCATTCGTTAATACTGGCCTGAATTTAAGTACATAAAAAAAAGAAAAAAAAGCTTCATAAACTCCATACCTGATCCTGAGGCTCCATGGCGAACCTCTGCTCCTGGTAACCATGGCAACCGGCTACCAGTACAAACAGTAGTAACACATCCGGCCGCCCGCTCGGAATCCATTTCCGCTGTTTATTTACGTCAGCCCTGCGCGTGCACAGCCCTACCGAAGCTTGCCCTTTGTGTGTTGCCGCCATGTCAGATTTTGGGGCATATTGATTGCGCAGATTGTTTGGAGTTCATTTGTCTGGGTTCAGTACCATCTGGAACAAGGTGAATGAGATTTTTATTATTTTTATTTACTGTGGTTTCTATGTAGATGAAAATTACGCAAAATATTGGTTATTTATTATATATAGTATGTATTCAGACCGTGATGGAAAACTCAGGCAGGTAACATCTTGGATGATTATATAAACCGATTG
The DNA here is from genome assembly GCA_030295005.1 of Cephonodes hylas. Classification (NCBI taxonomy): domain Eukaryota; kingdom Metazoa; phylum Arthropoda; class Insecta; order Lepidoptera; family Sphingidae; genus Cephonodes; species Cephonodes hylas. Next base: position 3,476,227 of record AP025386.1, on the reverse strand, counting down.
GGGTTAAAAAATCTAGCAATAAAACAAAATCACGTTTTCCTAATAACCATAGGCATTAATTAAATGTATTTGTAAATGTATTTTGTTATTGTATTTTTAGTAACAAAGTCTAAAGTTACACTACCCATTGTTTTTTTTTTTTCTTGTACTTCTATTTTGGGCTATTTGGAAGACATCGCTAATAGCGCTGTGACCGCCTGTTGTGACACACTTTGTTTTAACTATAATATTATGTCATTTCTTGTGGTGTCCAAAAAATAAGTTTGCATCTTATAAAAACTTTACAAAACTTAAGTGTTTCACCACTAAAACATAGACATGCATACATCGCCACGTCACCCGGATATAAATATCCCCCGGGAACTGTAATGACATCCAAAGGAAGTTCTAAAATAGTGTTGAAAACGGAGGAAGTAACATTTCCTCATTCATATCCTTTTCCTTGTAGCTTTCGCCTACTCTTATATCCTAGACTGTGTATGTATGTTTTAAAGATGACGTGTGGGTTAAATACTAAAAAATATTGCTTAAGTGTATTGTTAATACTTTTTTAGAGATAAAGATAAGGCACAAATATACAAACATGCTATGTATAGATGTTCTAATTAGAGTTTTCACAACCCTTATCAGGACTATCAAAAAAGGTAATTAATAATTTTTTTTCTAGTTTTTTTTTTTGTCTTTTCCTTTATTACAAGTTTCGAACATTAGAAATAAATTAAGAATAATATGAAATGAAGATAATAAATCACTTAAAAAGGAGGTCTAATTTCCCAAAGGGATAAACAGAAATATTTCTACAACCATATTTCATTAGTCATATTATGACCCAGGACTCCGTGCTACTAAGATTTTATTTATTTATTTATTTATTTATGCTTATTATACAATGTGTATAAAGGCGGACATAATGCCTGAGGCATTCTCTAACTGTCAACCTTAGGGTGATGCAGAGATTAAAGGTAGGTGCATAAATAGCGTAATGAAAAAAACTCTATACAAAAACTAATAAACATACATTACACATATAATATAATATAAATACATACATATACTTACATAAAAATACATATACTTATATAAAATACATAAAATATAATATATACATATATAAAAGAGGGAAAAAGAACAGAAGACGTACAACACACATATTATCCAGTAATTTCTTTTGAAATAAGCTGCCGAACTTTTATTTTAAAAGCCAAGCGAGTTGTAGCCGACCTGATTTCGAGGGGGAGTGCATTCCATAGGAGAATGGCTTGGATGAAAAAGGAAGAATGAACAATATCAGAGGTGTGGGGGGGACACTTCAGGAGGAGATTGCTTGAGGAGCGAAGGTTTCTGGTATGGTTGGTACCCAGGTACTGGAAATGAGGAGTTAAGTAGGAGGGTGATGAAGGAGAAATAAGAATAGAAAATAGGGTGGTAAGTGCACGCAGAGAACGACGTTGACGGATAGGCAACCATTTTAATTGGGAGCGGAAAGAGGACACATGATCATATTTACGAAGGTTAAAAATGAATCGAATGCAGTTATTAAGAAGACGGTCGAGTTTATTGAGGTATTCTGCATTCAGATCGAAATAGCACACATCACCATAGTCGATTATAGGGAAAATCAAAGTCTGCACAAGCATTGCTTTGGTCTTTACAGGCAGAAAATTCTTCAAGCGGTATAAAGCGCGAAGAGAGTTCGTGACTTTTTGACATACCGTAGTGACCTGGACTCGCCAGCTCAAAGTTGGGTCGATATACAAGCCAAGATTCTTAACGGCTGAGCACCAGTCAATGACAGATCTGTTAAACACGACAGGTGGAAGAGAATTCGTGTCTAATCTAGTTACCAACCTTGGGCTGCCGACAATTATGACTTGACATTTGGAAGGGTTGACGGACAAGCCAAAATTGTCGGACCATTCCTTGATGCGAGCCAGATCACTATTAACCGCTTCAATAGCTGAAGACACACAGTCAGCACTTGCTTGGGAGTAAATTTGCAAGTCATCGGCGTACAGGTGATACGCACATTGAAGGTCTTGGGTAATAAGATTAATAAAAATAGAAAATAACAAGGGAGAGAGTATACCGCCTTGAGGAACGCCTGAAACTAGGTTGCGCCAATTAGACGATAAGTCATCAAGGCGCACCGATTGCTGACGTCCCTGAAGATAACTAGAGAACCATTCCAGAGCTTCAGGCGATATCATAAGCGAGGAAAGGATAGCTAGAAGGATGTCGTGACTGACGGTATTGAAGGCATTGGAAAAGTCGATTAAAGCCAAGACAGTAACCATTGACTTCTCCATGCCAGTCCTAATATCGCCAGTCACTTTGAGGAGAGCGGAAACAGTGCTGTGGCCAGGCCTGAATCCGGACTGCAACGGACTCAAAAAGTTGTTGAGGTAAATAAAATGGGACAGCTGCTTGTGAACACAGGCCTCGAGCACTTTGGATAGGAAAGGCAATATGGATATGGGACGGAAATGGTTAGGAGTTGATGGATTTGAGATTTTAGGGAGAGGTATGACATGAGCGTTCCGCCACAAGGACGGAAACATGCCGGAGTGAAGAGAGGCATTGATGATGTGGGAAATAGCGGGAAGGAGAAGATCAAGTATGGGAATTATCATGCGACGGCTGATTTTATCACAGCCCGTAGCATTGGATTTGATGGACAGGATAACCTTTTTGATATCGTCATCAGCTACTGGAGAAAAATGAAAAGGATTAATATTGGGGCGAGGTAGACTGTTTAAAAACTCGAGAGTACGGCGTTTGATTTGGTGATCAAGGGAAGTAGAACTAGTAAAATGAATATTGACATCATCCAAATCAATACACCTTGGAAATTCTAGATTTTTTGATTTGCCAATACCTAGGGTTCCAAGGAACTTCCAGGTATTAGCCGGGGAGGAATTAGAAATATTATCTAGGATATGTCGGCGTTTTGCATTACGAATCACCTGGTTACACCGATTTCTCGCGATTTTGAACTTACTCCAGTTAGCGTCTGACCGGTGCTTCTTGAATTTGCGGAAGGCGCCATCTCTGCGCTTCATTGCCTTTCTTACATCAACAGTCATCCAGGGAGCTGGGGGGCGCTTTATTTTAATATTTTTTACGGGTGCATGGACGTCGTGCAGAGCGAGCAGGCTAGTATTAAAAATTTCCACTTTATCATCAATTGACGGAGTTGCCCACAGTGCATCCCACATAATACTAGCAGCATCCCTGCGCAAGTTCTCCACATTCAAACGACCAAAACAACGCATGCGCAGAAACTTCGAGGGAATTTTGGTGGGTTTAAGGGCATAGGACAGGAAGATGAGGTCATGATGAGAAAAGCAAGGAGCCAAATACTGACCATGACTTGTGACAAGGGAAGGATTTGAGGTAAGGATAAGGTCTAGCCAGGTATCATTACCGTCAATGTTGTGATGTGTGGCTTGCAGAGGTAGAACATGTAGACTGGCTGACCTTAGGATTTCGAGAAGTTTACGGGACCGAGAGGACGTGGGGGAAAGGAGATCGGTGTTGAAATCTCCCATGATGATGTGATGTGCGTAATCCGATCCTAAAGATTCCAGTATCGATTCGACACTGGAGACATAATCAATAGAGGGAGGACAGTAAACCACTCCTAGCAAGGATTTGACTCCACTGACCCAAACCTCAAGAAAGAGATATTCTGCGGAAGGTGAAGAAGAAACGGAAGAAGAAGCAATAATCTTATGAGTGATGTTGCTACGCAAGTAGATTGCAACGCCACCACCTCTTTTTCCGACTCGATCATTTCGAAAAAGAATAAAGCCAGGAAGAGAGTAGGTAGCTGAAAGTAGATGAGGTTTGAGCCAGCTCTCCGAAATCAGGACGGCATGAACGTTGGCATCGGCAAAAGTGTCAAGCAAGTCTGTATAATGGCTTGGTATACTTTGTGCGTTTATATGACACACATTAAAGCTTTGAGAATACTTTGAATCAAAAGTTTGTCGCACCAAGTCACCAAGCACCTCCGTCGTAGAACTGAAACTGTCGTCACTGGAAAAAGAATTTGAAGAGTTGGCAGTATGAAATGAACTATTATTAGAAGACATATATATGTGATACGTATGAGTTTAAGTATATAGATAAAATACTACAAATAATAAATTACAATATATATCAGAATAATATAATTAAGTATTATCTAATAGGTATGACTATGGGTCACTGCAATTTAGTCTCTGCACCACCCGCCAGCAAACTACACTCTACAGTACACAAGGTATGAAACAAAACAATAACAAAAAGTAATTATAACAAAAATGACACAAATCACAAGTAGTAATAACAACAAAAATTAATAAAGTTAAAAATAATACTATCTAAATGGTTTATAATAAATGGTTTCCGAACGAAAGAATGGTGTGACGTTCGTGTGCTGTCAACGTCAAGTTGACATTAAATAAAAACAAAAACAAACACAATTAAGTATTGCGCTGACATTAGAATAGTGAAAGTATTATAACAATAATAACAACTCACACCAAGTAATTATAGTGGACAACACAAAAGGATAACCAAATAGATACAAGAAAACAAACAAATACAAGTTGATAGCACGCAAGTGTTAGTGACAAATTATGCGAAGAACTTATCTAGGCCTGCTTAGACATCCCGCTACTTTGTCGCTTTAGTCACCGAAGATGAACTTGAAGTCTTGGGAAATTTTGCTATTAAAGTGTTTAGTTCATCCAACGTCGTGAGCTTGACCCGGCTACCATCTGAGGTCTTGACTACTATTGTGCCATCTTGAGTCCAGCAAGACCTTATTCCAAAGTGAAGCCGAGCCTTGGAGAATACCAGCTGTCGGGATTTGGTCAGGAATTCCTTCACCGTTATGGAGGAACCTTTAAGCTTCGACTTGGACGTCCAGACTGAAGATCTGTGTTGAAGCCCAGTGAACCGCACAAGAATTGGCCGATGATGCTCCTTATTGTGGTTGCCAATTCTGTGACACTGTGTGATATGAGACAAACACAAATCCTTAACTGCCATTGTATTATTTATAATATTAAGAACAGTGCTGGAGCAATCTTCTTTGGTGTTCTCAGACACTCCAAAAAAGATAAGTGTCTTACGCCGATGTCTTGTCTCAATAGTGTCAACCATACGAGCACATTCACTTATCTGCTGTCTCAAAAGCTTGAGGATGTTAAACATCAGCTCTCTGAAGTCCCGGAACTCTTCGGCAACTCGCGCAACAGTATCCTTCGAAGAGCCTCCCAGCTGCAACTTTGCTTCGAGTTCGGCCATTCTTTTGGAAAAGCATTCCTCGAGCTGAGTTTGGGAGTCTTGGATGTCGCTGAGCTGCACCATTGTGGGGATTTTAGTGATTTGTTATTCACTTTTACTTGTCAAAGTAGTTGTGTAGGTGTAAACTGGCAGGTGGTGTATGTAGCTTTCTTATGCTACATAGAGTGCAGAAAACAATTGTAGTGCCTTATTAGACAGAATTACACAATATTCACTACTATTCAAGCGTCAAATATAAATATTGCACGAAATACTGAATATACGATTTTTGGACACGTCCGAATTTTATTTACACCTACCGCCGAAAAACGGCGTTGTTCATTTCATCCATATTTATACATACAACCATATTTCATTAGTCATATTATGACCCAGGACTCGGTGCTACTGAGAATTTCCTAACCAAAAATCCCTATAACACTTTTCTGATGCGAAAATCGACACCGAGGCTCCTCAGTCGAACGCCCCATTTGTCAAAAGACCGACGCGATAACGTAATTTATAATGAAACATAAACATTAAAATTATCTTACACTATGACAACTTACAAAACTAGTTATACAACTTGACAAATACTATAAGGGTATTATTAATTTTAATGTGTTAATGCGAACTTCTATATAAATGTTTTGTATATAATTAGATTGGAACAAGAATGTTGCTCTAATACATTTGTTAATTAATTCAATCGACATATTTTTTGCAGGTTTTATTCGCTCTTTAAACCTTTGATTGTATTAGTAAATTACATTAATTCCGTCGCTTATTTTTATAACGCGTTACTTCCATAGAACCCTAAAATTGTTACATGTTAATTATGACTAGTTTATAGTTGTGTGTTGAGTTGGATTTTGAAACTGAATGCACTGCAAGGTGATTTTTTTGCATACTCTTTGGTCTCGCGGTAACAAAGTATGACGTGTAATCTAGAGGTCCTGCCTTACTAGATAGGACAAAGAATGTTTTTTCCTAGCAACATAAAGCCTACAAATGTACCTTTAAAACAGCAATAGCCCTTACGTAGCACTGAAAAATCACAATTAGCGTTAATGTGAGTGCAGAAACATATCTCTCCCTATCCCTTTAGAAATATAGGAGTATCTATCGATAGCGATACTTCTATAGAACCCCAAAAGCGCCATTTGCCTAACAAAATTCCGAATAATAATCTTCAACATTTAAATCGATTGCAATTAAATTGAATCGAAGCAGTGATGGCCTCGAGGTTAGGGCGCGCGGTCGAGAATCTCGACGGTCGCGGGTTCGAACCCCAGGTACACACCTCTGACTTTTCGAAGTTATGTGTGTATTCACATTGAATCGTCACTTGTTTTAACGGTGAAGGAAAACATCGTGATGAATCCTGCACACCGAAGAGTTCTTAGGAATTTCTTGGGTGTGTAGTCCGCCAACCCGCACTAGGCCAGCGTGGTGGACTATGGCTTAAACCCTCTCAATGGTAGAGGAGACCCGTGCTCAGCAGTGGGCGTAAAAGGGGTTGATGAAGAATTTAAATCGATTTATCAAAAGCGATTTGACATATAAATGAGAATATCCTGACCCTAAACAATTATAAACTAGATAACACAATTAAAGTTATATCCTATTGGGTTTCTATGGAAGTACTTTTGATATTTATATCAGCATGTCTTATTCTCACATCACCCCCGCTGTTTATTATCGTTAAAAGATGATTAATCCACTTCATTGAGGAGCCATTTTTGTCAACGCCGAGTGAATGAAGTAGAATCGTGGTGTCGACAATGTGCGTCGCATGTGTGTGGCCATGTGTTCTGATATGTGATGTAGTGTTACTGGATAGAGTATTCGGGTGGTATGGAGTGAAAATAATAGTTATGGCCTCGAGGTTTGGGCGGTGGTAGGTTCAAACCCCAGGGAAATATGAATTTTTAAAGGTTTGTGAATAAAGGCAGAATAGTAACCTGAGACATTTTTAAGAAGTTTTAGGTGTGCAGGTTTGATTACGATGTTTTCCTTCATCGTTAAAGCAAACAATTCATGTTGAATACTCGCATAAGATAGAAAAGTCAGAAGTGTTGGCCTGGGGTTTGAACCCGCGACTGCCGAGATTCTCGACTGCGCACTTAAACCTCGAAGCCAAATGAACTTTAATACTAAAATATTAACAAATGTAAACAAAATTACGCGTATAATTACTCATTCCATTATATTTAGTACAATAAAAGGTTGATTCAAACCGAAAGTCAAAATAATGAGCGCCGAATCAAACAAATTAAATTGTTGTAAACATTCTGTTTTATCACGGAATACCCCTATTTCTTCCTACACGAATTAGACCAATTAAATTAATTTCCTCATTTAATTAATACGGGCATCCATAGCGCAATTAAACATTTTCATTAAATTAATACGAAGTCATTTACTTCGGAGAAATTGTTGTTACTCCTTTAGTTTTGTTTATAGAATTATTTATGACGATATCAAGCCTAAGGAGTTTTATACATACTTTATTTTACAATGAAAGGCAAATATTTCATTTTAAGTAAGTATAAGTCATAAATTTTTTGTAACTACAGTGTTTTCAAGTTCGATTCCCAATTAAATAATTTTACGAATGTAAAGTATGATGAATTCACATTAATTATCATTTCTATTCATATTATTACGATCATATCTGAACGGTTGAATAGAATTAGATCAAATTTGGCAAAATATAATTTTATTTTATAAATTCTGCCCCTGGGCCCGCCAGGTGGACTAAAGGCCAATTCAGTTGTAATGATGGCACGGGCCCAGCAGGAAGAAATATATAGGCTGATGATTATATGAAATAACTTCCACGGCACTAAAGCGAAACCGCGGGATGCAGTACATAAAAACGGGACAAAAACGCACCACGTTCGACGCTTCCATTATCTAAGCGGCCATGTGGCGTCCACAAATATTGTTTTAACGCCTATTTTTTACAATAAGTACTTTAGTTAATTATCGCCCGCTCCCAACATGTTATTATTTCGGCAACGGGAGTTTGTTTGTGGTACTAGGAAAAGGGCATGTTGTGATGTTAAAGATTTAATAAACAAACATTGATAGAAGATTAATCTTGTGAAGATAGTAAAAGAATTACGGGAGCTTTTATCAACACCAGTAATCCAGCCAAAATACGCTGAACTGCAAAGAGGCTGATAAAATCTTAATAGAAAGTTGACATAATATAGGTAATAATAAGTTAGTTAAAAAAGCAGTGGTCGCGGGTTCGAACCCCAGGCACACACCTCTGACTTTTCGAAGTTATGTGTGTATTCACATTGAATTGTCACTAGCTTAAACGGTGAAGGAAAACATCGTGATGAAACCTGCACACCTAAGAGTTCTTAGGAATTTCTTAAGTGTGTAGTCCACCAACCCGCACTAGGCCAGCGTGGTGGACTATGGCCTAAACCCTCGCAATGGTAGAGGAGACCCGTGCTCAGCAGTGGGCGTATATGGGTTGATGAAGAAGAAGAAGAATAAGTTAGTGGCAGAAGTTGAATATTTATCTAACAAAGGTAATTTTACATATAAATCAGAAAATCGTGACCCCAAAATAAGCAATTATGTCTAGTATAGACATCAAATCATTAACGTGTAACGCTTTTGGGCTTCTATGGAAGTACTTTTTCTATGGCAAATGACTAACTCATTACTCAAGTTGAGTTACTCAAGGGACCACTTGTATCAATTTTATAACTGCCGTTTATAAGAAAGGTAGTTAGGTAGATTTTTTTTGTAAAGATTATTTAAATGGAGCTTTGACCAAGGACCACACACACTATGCTACAATAAATCTACGTTATCTTAAACGTAGTTAGGTACTCTAGAATCTATGTGCCCAAATCTAGTGATATGCCATCCTGTCATTTTGGTATTCAAAACATGATATTTTACGATTTTAAAGCGAAATTTGAAATAAGCAGCGGATGTGTTCTAGTTTTTTTTACAGAACGTCTTCTAAGAAGGATTCATGTTTAGGGTTAAAATTGTTTAAACAAATAAAAGTATTGTGTTGCATCCCCATGTTTATGCTTCTGGTTAATCATTATGGTGTTTTTGACCATAATGCCTTATTTACTATCGCCGTAATTTTTTTCGCATTTCCCCGTTGACTTTTTTTTTAATAACCCATATCCTAGTGTGGGGTCCGAAATATGTGTTCGTTCCAAATAATTTAAATTGATTTAAAACCATATTGAGCATAGAAACAAACCCGTCAAAAACAATTTTACTAAAAGTCAAATATTTCTTATCAATAACTTTAGTATCTATAATTGCATTTTACATATAAATAGTCTTGTTATAATTATATTTTCTTAACTCTTTATGCTTATAATATGTCGTATAATGATCATATGATTTCGCTCACGATTCTGCGCCTGCGCATTGCATCATCGCAGCTGGCCAAACGATCTGGTTACACAGTTTATCTGAAATATTTGCTGTATAGGTCATATCATTTTGCTATGTATTGCTATATATTAGTCATGTGACAGCATTTTTTGTGATCTTCGTGCTTATAGAAACTATGCTCTTATCAGCTTTTCTACATCAGGGTATATACGTGGAATTGAACCTTCACTATAATGTATTTATGGCAGTTTATCTGTCATACCTAAAATCTCAGTCAATCTATTCATAAATTCGTAAACTCAATAAAATTGTGATATATCCTGAGATTTTAACTAATGACAACGACTTAAGTTATCTTTGTGTTTCACAAATACTTACTAAAAACAAATCTGGGACCTCCCATTTCACAGCCGGCCTCAACCATCTGTACCATAGATACTAAAGCCATAGATAAAAACAGCCACACGCAGATAACGACAAAAAGATACTCAAATATCTTTTATCTTAAGTGGGTCATTTTTTAATGTTTTTCGCAAAGCCCCTATTAAACTGTCAACTTACGATTCATCAAGGTGACAATTTTGACACTTAAGAAGGCACAAAACACGTTTTATATAATAAACGTTAATTTGTACGAAAAAGGTGTTTTTTTTAAAGGAAAGTATCAATTTTCGTTTATTTTTTGGAGTTGAAGAATTTGTGTTGAAAATAATTGTGGGGTTGGTAACTTAATTTCAGTGGAGTAAGAAATTTTTCAATATTTTGACACCATTTTGTCACTTATATGCAATATAGATAGCCATGCATATGCTCGTTTGTATACTTCAAGAGGTAGAAGGTAGTAGTTAAATCTTACAACCTATACGTGCTCTTTATTTACCATTTATATACTCTTGTGGGATAAATTTCCAGAGTACAGAGAATTCCTCCCAAAAAAAGCAAATAAAACTTTTCTGATCTAGAAACTTAACCCAAAACTGCCTATCAATTCCTGCAATTGCAGCTTAATTTCTTGTACAATAAATTCCAAATAACTGACTGAGATACAGTAAATTTTAGAGTAACTTTGACTGAAAATTTATAAAGGATTTCGGAACGAAAAATATCAGTATACCAAATATACAGCTGTCCTTTAAATCGGAAGAAATTTTTAACTAAAAGTGCTTGAGGGATCATATCATTCATCCCGTTGAAAGAGGGAGCAAAGAGGGACGATTGGCCAAGGGAGGGTATTTTTGTTGTGGATCTCTCGTTCTATTTCTGTCCAGCGACAGCTGAGAGACATTACTTGGAGATGTATTGTCTAGACAGAGTAAAGACCGGGGATTATATTTATAATTTTAAATATGAGTTAAATTATTTCTACGAAGAATTTTAAGTTCTTTATAATAAAGGGATAGTAGAGGTTTATGCAGACGATCTTGAACGGTGAACGCAAACAGCATCGTGAGGAAAGAAAACTTCAAATAAAAATTCTTAAATATTTTTACGCGTGTAGTCCGCCTCAAAAAGGACTAGACGACTATCAAACTAAGGTCTAGTTCCTGTTAGATGTTGGGCACTGGCCTCAGCATTGAGACGTATATAGGCTGACAATTTAGATTCAGGCCACATTTGTGTGGACGCCCTGACTATGTTTGAAGTGGCCCTGCGTTTATCAGTACACATTTTATAGCTCATAATGACAAGAATTATAATGATAACGATTAATATAAGTGTCGTAAGTCATTTAAAATGTATAGTTTTTAATTAATTGAGAAAATAAAGTGCATCTATTTTAACTTGTGTACGCAGTTTACAAAGACTAATTGTAAAATTTAATCGTAATCTAAATACTGCTAGTGTGCCTTATAATATAAATCAAATACAGCTGAACGTAGGCCTCCCCAAGTAAGCGCCAACCATCCCGGTCCTATCCTGTCCTACTATCCTACATAATTCATTTTAATATGAAGCATTTTTCATATTCAAAATAGCCTGAAGCTCGATATAAATTCCGATCACCGAGTATTCAGTCAACAAAGCAGCCTACTTAGTCTTTCTAAAGCCAAATAAATCGCCGCCAAATAACGCCGGACCAAGCTTATTGATGATATTCAAAGTAAATATAAGACTCCAATACATTAACGCCAGTTATTGGATACGTAAATAATTTCAGACATAAATTATGGAGAAACACAACCAATGCTCCAACTAATACAAACAAAAAGGTTGCTTCCACTGAATCCAATTTTGGACCAAATGTTTGCACATTACACAAACATTGCATTTGCATGGAGTCCCCCGATTCTGAACTAAACGGCAAATACCGGGAAAAACATTACATTCAATACAACTCCTAAAATACACGACAAACTTAAACAAAGAACTTTAGTATCTTGCATCTCACTCCCACTTATAAGAAAGTTGATGGTGTAGACAGAGATGGAATGCAAATTAGAACCGTCCCCAAGGTAAAATTTATTGATAGCAACTCTCTTGATGACAAGGAGACATCTGCCCAAATAAATTAGCGGATGGCTTCGAAACTGGAAACTATTTTAAATTTCCATTTGTTTCCGACTGCGGTCTGTAAAGCTTTGTTCGGGATGCTCAGAACGGAAGCAAGTGTAGTGAATGTATAACTCTCTTGCTCATTTCTAATAATAAATGTGAATATCTGAATGTAGTTGGTAAGACTCTTGCTATGTAGTGATGGCGTCGAAGCTTAGAGCCGGTCGAGGGTCTTGGGGATCACGGATTCGAACCCCAGATACTTACTGCATACACGAGTGAATTATTACTTACTTTATGGGTGAAAGAAAACATGGTAATGAAATCTGCACACCTAAACGTTCTTAGGAAATTCTTAGGCGTGTAATTCATCAACTTACAGTAGGTGGGTAGTTGGTAGAAGACGGTCGTCCCCATAAGTAGGGCATACATGGTGGGCAGATAATGATGATGATAATTCTTTATCAACCCATATACGCCCACTGCTGAGCACGGGTCTCCTCTACCATTGAGAGGGTTTTAGGCCTTAGTCCACCACGCTGGTCTAGTGAGGGTTGGCGGACTACACACCTAAGAAATTCCTAAGAACTTTTAAGTGTGCAGGTTTCATCACGATGTTTTCCTTCACCGTTAAAGCAAGTGATAATTCAATGTGAATACACACATGACTTCGAAAAGTCAGAGGTGTGTGCCTGGGGTTCGAACCCGCGACCGCCGAGATTCTCGACCGCGCGCCCAAACCTCGAAGCCATCACTGCTTCTTTGCATTTTTTGCTTGATGATAATTCTACGACTTGCAAAAGTTCTTCCGTATGAACCTGAATGTAATTTAATGATATCATTTACGATATAAAAGCATGATAGGGTAGCATAAAGACTTGATTACGTATATCTAATATTTAGTTTATATAACTAGATTGTGGCATTGTAGCTGTGTGGGCGTTTATGGAAGTACCCTCACTGAAAGATTTCTAAGATTTAGTTCTACATTTAGGCTCATACAATACCACTGCTTATACAGTAGACGTACCCTTACAAGACAAATTGTGCCCAGCCAGGCAAGGTTCAACGCACTTACCGATATAGACGAGAATGGGAAACAAAACTAAAACGGCCCAACTGAAATACCGTGCTAATGATATTCCTTCGTCTGCTCCCAACACCCTTTTAGTCTATATGCGGTACTTGCGGGGGATATTATTTTTTCTAAGGCTATAAATTTGATTGGAGTCTAAATAATATGAAGAAATGTCGCCTCAGTCACCAGTAGTAGTTGTACTTCTATAGAAGCCGAAAAGCCCTAAACATTATTCGTGTAATGTCTAGTTCCTAGTATTTTATTGTGGGGCCAGAATGTTCTCATTTGTATATCAAATTGCAATTGTAAATAAAGATTTATTGTTTATTTTGAATTTTGTAATGGTAGCTTAACTTTAAAAATTTAAGAAATTTAATCAGCCGTTTTTGAGTCCTCATAAAAAATTGTGTGTTCAAACAGGCACACACCACTTCGACTTTTCGTTATGTGTATATTCACAATAAATCATCACTTATATTAAAAATGAAGGAAAACATCGTGAGAAGACCTGCACATCTAAAACTTCTTAGTAATTTCTTAGATGTAGACCCTTTTAGTTTTAGAGGAGCCCCGTAGACAGCAGTGGAATGGGCATGAATATTTATAGGTTATTGACTGACTCCTAATACTTGAAGCCATAATATAATTAGATAGCTATACAAATAGGTCGATATGTAGCAACGTTTCGTACGACGAGTGAGATTACCGGTAGCGCTATTTATTATTAGTAATCGTCTGTTTGCAAACCGTACGGGAGTGTGAAAACTGCCTTTGCAACCCACCTAAGTGCATTACTGGGTCATACAGGGTGTAAAAAGAAATAGACGACAAATTAAAAACAAGTTGGCGTTTTTATAATCACTATTTCTATAATTTATCTTATTTTTCGATCACCAATTTTTTACACAGGTTGAAACACACATTTGTTTCTGCAGTAAAAAGTACCTACTTATATTTTAACTAGCAACCCGCCCCGGCTTCGCACGGGTGCAATGCTGATATTTAATGGATGTTTTCATAGATATAGACCTTCCTCTTCAATTACTCTATCTATTAAAAAAAACGCATCAAAATCCGTTGCGTAGTTTCAAAGATTTAAGCATACAAAGGGACATAAGTACAGAGAAAGCGACTTTGTTTTATACTATGTAGTAATGTTATAAATGAACATTTACTTATTAACTGTTGCTCATGTAAGGCCTTGAAGAAATACAACTGCCAGCAACCTTAAATATTCAACTTTAAAAACCCAAGAAAAGTCAAAAACTACATTCATAAATGGACAATTACAACAAAAATATAATTATGGAAACCTCAAGGTTCTTAAACCGTTCACTTTATCGCCCTTTCTACTTTTCCCTTGCCTTATAATGAAGCTACATCAAAGAATAATTAATAAAGATTAACTTATGAATAACCTTAGTATATCTATTTCGATTCCTTTTTCTATGGACATTAATTAAATTATAATTAATAAACTTTTCAATACATATCCAGGTCATTAAAATTTAGTTCAAAAGACGTCATAGAAGAAGTCATATCTTGACCACGTATATCTTGTCTTCAACAATTATTTTATCAGAAAGTAAAAAAAATGCAACCTTTTTAGGGAAATCGAGCCACTTTAAAAAATAAAAACAAAGCAGGATTTGTGTTTTTCACATCTTTTGAATTTTTCCGAGCATTACTACAATTAGACTAAATCCATTGTTTTTTTTTATCTAGAACTCAATGATTTATGAAACAGTTTTATCGCCTAACTCAAATTAACCGTAATCGTAAAAATGGCATTAAAAGTGATGATTAATAAATTCACACGCTGTCTCGCCCCGGGCATCAAACTCGGTACCTCGCACCAATTACAAACGTACACAATGCTCAATTACATCTAATTTAAATACCACTACATAGTTCCGGACAGTTTAATGTACGGTAATAAAAACTATTAAACCGATGTAAACATACTTGCTTATTAGTAAAACAATAAAAACAATAAAAACTCCTTTGTAAACATTAATAATTGTTTTGAAATACTGGCAGTAATTTCATACCTACTAACATACATACATATATAGCCTCACGCCGGTATTCAACGAAGGGGTAGACAGAGGTTAATTTCTGCACCCAAATTTCGCCAGTTTTACATAATAGGGGGCGAGTCTATTGCGGTTTTCCAGTCACATTTCTAGACTCAGTGCTGCTACTGAGAATTTTCTAATATAATACTTTCGAATTGGTAGATTGTTCGAAATTTAAAAACTTAAATTAAATTATAAATCGTTAATGTTTTAAATTTCGAAGAAACTTAGTAGTTGCATGGCGAAAATTAATTAAAATTGGAGTAGGTTACTCCGAGTAACATAAGAATTAAATATCCCGTGATTCATATGATGAAAGCATTACGAATCCTTGCTTTGCGTTGTGCAATATCTTGCAAAGATTTTTCAAGGCAAAAATTTCTATACTATTTCATTTAGTCACTTCCATTACACGATAAATCTGCGAAACACGGAACATATATAAAGAGATTGTTACGAAAAAATAATAGACGTCAATACGATGTCATAAACTGCAACGCGTTGTGACGAATAAAATTATTGAATACTCTTCAGGGTACTTTACATAATAATAAAGCATTCTTACTGAAGGCAAAATAGTTTGTGATGAAAACTTATGGTGTAAAATTGCGTACTTTTTTAAATGAAATATGTTATGGAGTTCCTGAATATATAGTTCATAAAAGTTGTCAAACCTCCCATATTAGTTAAGGCTAGTCGTTTTCGAGATTTACCCATTATTAAGTTACATGCAGACCAACAAAATTCTGTCGCCTAGTGAGGATTAAGCCGAAATTGCTGTGCTAGTATCAAAAAACTAAGATCTTTTTTAGACACGAATATAAATGTATTTTTAATATTTGACATATTTTTTCATACAGACGGCGCCATGAGAAAACTAGTACTGAGTAATTGTACAACGGATGTCTTAAAATATTCGGTATATGGAACGTTTAATTTTGTTTTCTCCCACGCTTGTAAATGTTTGTACTGGGATTATTTATTGAATATCTAACCAAACTTTTTGCTGAAAATACTTTTTAATCTGTATTTTTGTTATTAAATAAGTTGAAGCGAATTTAATATTAGATAACCGAGCTCTTGCCTAAAACTTATTTTCTTTAGTCGGCGTTTTAATAAAAGCGTTAATAAACTAAGATTAGACAATAATAAACTTAATTACTACGTTAAAAAATCTCGCAGAATTTGGCCTAAATTTATTACCTCTAAACAGGCCAGACACATAATTCTTTTACAACAACAAAAATATAACAACCTTCATTGTTTAAAAAAAAATAAAACTTACACGTTCCAAATTCAAAACCCATCCACAATCACAAATGTCACTCAAAATACACAATGGCGGCTATAACACACGGTATTTAAAATGTCGAAAATTCGAATTTTGGCGCGCGGGCGGCCTGCGTTCGGCGGACGAGACGTGACTAAGGCACGCACATCGGTGCGTTTATAATACTGTATTTTTAGATTACGCCCCCTTCTTGAAAATGCCCGTTGGAAATGTGGCAGGGTCTACACGTGGTCGGTATCCGGCCGAAAGGTTCAAGGAACTAGTCTTGGACACTTATGGCACTTGAATCACTTCGATTTTTAATGTTATCATCATCACCCTTTATACGTCCTACAGGGCGTGGGCTAACATTGAGAGGGTTTTAGGCCTTGGTCAATCATATTGAAAGTTGGTGGACTATACTCCTAAAATTTTTTAGGTGTGCAGGTTTCATCACGATAAATACGTTTACAAAATTAAAATATAATTGATTTTTACTATATAAAATCTGTTTTACAACACCACGCTGGCCTAGTGCGGGTTGGTGGACTACAAACATAGGAAATTCCTAAGAACTTTATAGGTGGGCTACTAGATTTTTCCTTCACCGTTAAAGCAAGTGATTCTCGACCGTGCGTCTAAACTTCGAGGCCATAACTGCTTCAAATAAAATAAATCAAAGAAGTGGTTTATATATTAAAGCTTTAGTAAAAATTCATACACCATACCTTCATAATAATACCGACTACTATTAAGACTTATGTTTGATAACAAATACAATAATATATTAATACCTTCAAGAGTAGAAGCCATTGTTATGAATTCTTCAATAGTCTAATCTTCCCACATAGAATAAAGACTGTTATGAGAAAGTTGTAGAGTTGAAGCTACAATAAATTAATTTCTTCAACAAATATTTTTTCAGAAGATGGAGCATTTCGAACTAAATACTAGAATATAATATGTATGAATTATAAGATTTTTTCTTGTATCTACATCACCATCAACCTTTATACGTCCCACTGCTGGGCACGGCTCTGCTCTACTACTAAGAGGCCTTAGGGCCACCACAACGACTTGCTGTGGTTTATGGGCTTACACACATAAGAGATTCATAAGAACTTTATTTTTTAAAGTGTGCAAGTTGCTTTTAAAATGCACCTCTGCCTACTTCTTCGGGTAATAATAGAAAGAAAGAAAGAAGAAAGAAAAATACTTTATTGTTGGCCAGTGCGAAAAAAAAAAAAGGAAAAACAATAATATAAAAAAAAAAACATAATAATGATAAAAAAAGCAAACAATTAATTAATGACTATAAAACACACAGCCAACAACGGTCCCCTCACTCAGCTACATGCTGCAATTCCGTTTACACGGAGTTGCGTTGCGTGAATAGCGTGAGGTTATGTATATATCTAAGATGAATATTGTATACCTTACTTTAAGGTGACATGTATGATAAATTAGGTGTATCTATCTATATTTAAGAATCATGTATTTATTTATCCAGCTGAATTTGTTCTCGATGCTTCGTTTAAAATAGTTCAAGCATTAAGAAGGGAACGTAGAAGTAAATGTTTCCAGATGTTTATGTTTTGAAGATCACATTGTTCGGTTCTCTATTAAACTAGACTAATTTTGTTTTTCAAAAATCTCATTAGAAGCCTATACAGGGTGTATTTAGACCGTGATCGAAAACTGAGGCAGGTAATAGCGATAGTGTTTACAAAGCCCCTGGCATTAAAGAAAATCCCGACAAAAAACAATTTTTTTGAGGTTTTCCATACAAACCACATACTTTTAACACCGATGGTTGTATGGAAAACGTCATTTTTTTTACTTTTTGTCGGGATTTTTAATATCGCCACTGGGTTTGTGATCACCCTTGCTATTACCTGCTTCAGTTTTAGTCACGGTCTAAATACACCCTGTATATGCAATAGACACGCATTATAATTATTTAGTAGTTAGTTAGTTAGTATTAGTAGCGCTAAAAACACAGTTTGGTAAGATAATAAAAACACTCAAAAGACACATACATAGTTCTGACCCCACATTAGGAAATGTGAATTCATTTGTCGGTATTACAACCCACATAATAGGGGATGAGCCTACTGCCGTTTGTCGGGCACATAGCCTCCGTGCTGCTACCGAAAATTTCTTAATAGAAAAACCCAAAAACACTTTTCCCGACCCGGGAATCGAACCGAGGACCTCTAGATCGGCACATGCTTTTACGAGGCAGTTATTTTATTAGTTCTATTTAACCCGTTGGCAATGCAGATACGTCTATAAACGTAAGAAAAACGCAATTAAAATAACCATTTGTTTTTAATTTTCTCGTCCATTACAGACGTAATGGAACGGGATTCGAACGTGTTCCCACGGTGACTCACACCACACATGGCGACACGGCGGAATAACTGAAAAATATCGTTATGATCTCATATTCAGTAACGGGTTTGAATATGAATTCAGCAGATGATATACAGAACCGAACATTTCGTCCATTGATTAAGGTTAGTTTTTCGTTGTTTTTTTTTTATAATTTTTGACTGCACAAAGGCCGGAAATATTTCTAGTGTCAATGAGAAATGAAATTCATCTAATATTAGTTAATCTGAGCAGACTATTTGAAGTTATTCAGAGACTTATTTGTATTAAGTAGTGCTGGCCTCGAGGTTTGGAGGCGCGGTCGAGAAACTCGTAGGTCGAGATTTTAACCCCAGGCACACACCTCTAACTTTTGAAACCTAAATGTATATTCACAAGAATTATTACGTACTTAAACGGTGAACTAAAATATCGTGATGAAACCTGCACACCTAAAAGTTCCTAGGAATTTCTTAGGTGTGTAGTCCGCCAACCCGCACTAGGCCAGCGTGGTGGACTATGGCCTAAACCCTCTCAATGGTAGAGGAGACCCGTGCTCAGCAGTGGGCGTATATGGGTTGATGAAGAAGAAGAAGAAAATATCGTAAAGAAAACTACACACCTACAAGTTCTAAGGATTTTTTTTTAGTGTCTTATCCACCAACCCGCACTAGCGCATATACGTTACAAAACAACTGAGATGATTAGGCCTTAGTCCACGACACTGGCCTCGTGCTAGATGCCATTACTACGTACGCTTTACTAAATCGATTTTGACGAATTTTGGACTTAAATTAACCCTCAAGATTTTTTTCATAATCTCGCCCGGGTACATAACGAGGCACATTTTCAGCACCACATAACCTGGTTGTTCGGTAGCCTTGCGTAATATCGTGTTAGTAAACGTGTTTCATCGCTTCATTATCTGGTGCACGCGTAGGTAGGGCGTAAAACTACGGTGGAGCTCGCGCACACTGACGACTGAACATCGACTTTTTGTGGATTTTTCTTGGGTATTTTGATCACAAATTTGAAATGTTGAAGGAAATGGTAGGGGAAAATGGCAATTTTTTACTGGTAATGTATGGAATGTAAAGCTCAAAAATCTGCATTAAGCCAACTTGGTGGACTAAGGTGGTCAGTCGTTAATAATGGAGACAAGTGCCTAGTTAGTAGGATGTAAATGGACTAATTTAGATTTTCACGTTTTGTCATTATGATCATACGAGAAATATTTACTATTGGGACGGAATGGAGGAGTTATGATGCAGCCCACTTCTGTATTTTCAAAAGGTATATATATATTATTGATGGACATGAATATTTAGAGGTTAGTCAAATTATTAATAAACTTTTAAATTTCGAAATATGAAAGCTTTGACTTTCAGATTCTAACCCCATTCCACCATCACGCATAGCGTGCACAAAGCAAAATACGCTGTCACGAAGAATATATTTATGGCATGGCAACAAAAAATCGCTGCGTGTGCGCAGTCCCTTCCGCACATCCAATCATTCCTTCTCTTTCTATCGTATAGCTCCGTCCCACTCTAGCGCATAATTCGTCCACATTACGTATCCAACCTATTTTATTTTACTATTTTAAATTTAGAACTTCCAATTGTTTCACGATTTTAGTTGGAAACATTTTAGACGTTGATTACCTTTCGAATAGGTTCGATTTAAAAAGAAACTTTCAACTTTATCTTTAAACATATAAAGTTCACATTACTTTGACACTAATGTGCATTTAATTGCCTTCCAGTAAATCGTTGGGTATTAGAAATCAGGTATTGTTTTGGTCTTGTTCTAATTGTTTGTGTAATTAAGAAGAAAGTAGTTAGGCTGTACTGATGAACTGAATTTTGACTGAAGTAAGTCGTTATGCCGTACAAAAACACTGGACTTTCATTACATAGTTCATGAGTGCAAAGACGCTTTATGCCTCAACATAAAAAAAAGCACTTTGAACATTTGAATAAATTTAACTTAATTTATATAATACAGTTATGTTTTTATACTACGATACATCCGTATTTATTTATGTGATCTACAAATATTTGTTTCGAGTCTGGGTGTTAAAACCAAAAAGTATCTCGTGGGTTCTAGTAACCACCTTAGTTAGCGTGGGTACAAAATAAAACTATATCTATCTCAGTAAACAAATCTATTAGTCGTAAACTCTAAGACTTTTGGTAAGATAATTATATCTATATCAATAAACTAATCTATTGCTTTTAATCTGTAACACTTTTAAGAACAAGATAATTTCCAACAGCCCGGCATAATTATATCAACTTCCATTAGTTTCCTAATTACAACTCAAAAACCAAGGCTGACACATCTATCTTAAAAAAAAATACAGTCAACATTTCAAAACAAAAAAGCGAAAGATACATCAAGTCTTAAATAAGACAGGAATAGCCTCACATGCCAGCATACATTCAAATCCTTTGGCAGCGCACGCCCGTGCCTAGACGAAAAACAAAAAGCGAGCGCGCGCAAAAAAAAACTTTTTCAAAAAACATTTATAAAACTCACGCAGAAAATATTCTACCTATTTTAATTCCTGATGCTCGGAAATTTACCTTGAAAAAGGGGTGCGAAAGACTGAACGGGCGCACTTTTTGCCCCCTCCCAGCAGTCTCTCGCTAAATTTGCCCGCAGTGCAACAGAAATTGTGTTTTTTTACACCTACCCGACAAATGCACGATGCTGTGCAAACGAAAACTCACTTTATAATCACGAAATTAAGTCACAATTTCAACTGAAATTTCCATCTGCAATCTATTTACAAACTTATTGCATTTGGGCTAGAGTTTAAATTGCGTTGGAGCGGTAAATAAGGATCGGAAATCCTAAAGCATGTGTTTTTAGTTATTCCTTTGGATTCGGTTAAGCGTTTAATTTTGTAAGTGGACTTTGTAGGAATTTGTCTGATGCTGTTGATGTTGAGTCGTGTTATTGCTGTTTCGAAATAAAACACCAATTATTGGAATTTTTGGCGCGCTTTTAAACTGTAAGGTAAGTTTATATATTATTCTATTTTAATGCCGGAAATAATGGTGTCTAATGAGTAATAAATCAGAGACTATTTAATCTTATTTAAATTAAATCTTCATTAGCCCAAATACGTCCCACTGCTGGACAAGGGCATCCTCTACAATCTCTATAATTGAGAGCGTTTAGGCCTTAGTCCATCACGCTGGCCTAGTGCGGATTGATAATAAGACTCCATGATTAACTTTAAATTGGTTACTGTTAAGCCTTTTTATAATTTCATCAGTACTATACCGTGTAATCTTTTTGGGATATAAATATTACGAACAACTTTTGTTATCAAATATTTTTTTATATTAATGCATTGTTGATCTTATACTCTAACCCAGGGCTTCCCAAACTGTGCGTCGCGACGCCCTGGGGCGTCGCGACAACATCCGAGGGCGTCGCGAGGCGATCGGCAAACATTCGCTGTCCGTATTTTTCTGATAACCTCATATTACGCTAACTACTGTTGTTTTTATTTCCAGTAAAGTAGGTAGTTTTGATGATGGGGGGGGGGGGGTGCGTCGCGAGAAAAATAATAATTCTGTAGGGCGTCATAGTGTAAATAAGTGTGGGAACCCCTGCTCTAACTCATGCTACTCATACTTAATACAGCTTGTGAAGAAAAAGACATATTATGATTTGAAATTAATACGCATATAGTTTACATTTTCCCTAATATTGTAAATGCAGAGTAAAGGTCAATGCGCTTTTAAATATTTGACAAACAAGTTTAATCGTCGCTTAGCTCGTCGATAGTAATAAACATGATTAATTTCCGGAAATTCCATATTTAAGACTTCTTATGATCGTTATTTTGGTTATAACCAAAATACGTTGCTATACCAAAGTATAATATTGTACGCGATTGTTATTCAAATGATTTGATTGTTCGTTTTATGACTGTTTGTGGAATAAGAAAACACCTGTCACAATTATACAGGGTGTATTTAGACCGTGATCGAAAACTGAGGCAGGTAATAGCGAGGGTGATCACATGGCGATATTAAAAATCGCGACAAAAAATAAAAATTTCGACGTTTTCCATACAACCATCGGTGCTAAAAGTATGTGGTTTGTATGGGAAACCTCAAAAATTTTATTGATTTTCGGGATTTTCTTTAATGCCAGGGGGTTTGTTATCATTATCGCTATTGCCTACCTCAGTTTTCGATCACGGTCTAAATACACCCTGTATAGAAACGTTTAATATCACCCAAGGTTGGACTGGCAGAGAATGCCATCGGCATTAAGTCCACCTTTACAACCATTTTAAAAAGTGTAAATGAATAAATAATACTTCATTACCTTTTTTTAAAGTTAGAACTCTTTGGTCACTTATTTTCTTTATGTAAAACGTTATTAGCCAACATTATTATTGTTTTTATGCATCAAAATCGTATCGGTACATCCATAACTGTTTAGACATGCTGATCTTCAAAAGTGACTAACGGGGGCCTCTATTCTACACCAAAACATTTGTAATAACATGTTAAGAGAAAGCACACTGGAAAAAATCGCAGATAGCGATAAGGCCGCCATTTGCGACACTACATTATTAAATTGTGGCCTGTTAAAATGATTTTTTCTATCCTTATGGTGTACAACAAAGCACAATAAATAAATAAAATACAAAGTCTTATGTTGCGGGTATCACAAGTTATTTGATTTGATATGCCTGTAAAACAGCAATAAGCTCGGACCCTATTACTTGAGACTTCAACATTACAAGTAATTAGCAAAATATAAATACTGAAATTCATCTCTACTTAGCCTAGATCGTTAAAGCACATAGGAATAATCAATTCCACTTCATTTCATTACTTATATCGGCTTATTCAAACTCTAAAACTTCTAGAAAGTTCGAGAAAATTCTCGCAATTATTCTGTTTATTTAAATGTATAAAAACTGCCGTAACTTGATGCCTTCCTAAAGCCGAGATTCTCGTCGACCGATAACAGAACAACGCTTCAACTGTAATTAAAACTAATTGGACCATGAACCAGTTATAAAATATATGATTTTTTTTCCATTCAAATTGGTTGGTGGTGATTTGGTAATAAGCGGAGAGAGGAGCGATTTTATAACCGGGATGATGAATATGGATCAGTATTTCAGTTCTATAGATGCCTTAAAGCTACTTTAATTTAGTAGGTAATGTTTAGTTAATAATTTTTCTATGATCTTCTCATTTATAAGACAAATAGCTTTTGTTAAGTAAAGATTTAAAGCTTAAAGATTTATTATTCGGGAAGTACCGCCACTGGAATCGATAAGAAGGTGAAGAAAATAAAAATTATGAGGTTTGTAAAAGGGTAAATTAAGATAAATGATATATATTCCGTCGGTTTTTAATATATGCGAAATGTAACGCATAAATATACGAATACTGGCAATTGAAATTTTAAGCTATGTGTGTGCAAGTGACGTTAATAGGCGAACCACAATTCAATATAATATTCTATAGTAATGAAGACCAATATAGGCGCGCGGTCGAGAATCCTGGAATCAAAATCGTGGGTTCAACCTCTGACTGTTCGTATGTATATATCCACAATAAATAATCACGTACTTTAGCAAAAAATCGTGAGGAAACCCACAGTCCTAAAAATTCTTAAACAGTCTTAGTTGTTGTGGAGGCCGTGTTCTTCACTAATTTCATCAGTAGGAATTGTATGGGCTGATGATGAAATATTTTATACAGGATGTATTAAGATAAGACGGTGATCGGAAACTAAGTCAGGTAATGCCTAACAAAACTCCTGACGTTTAAGAAAGTTCCGATTAGTTTCCGATAACGCTCTGAATACACCCTGTATATGATTATAGACTATTCTTCACTTATAAATAAACAAAATCCCGCTCCCGCTTAAGCTTATGAAACAAAATCCGCGCCTAAACAAGTCGTTATCAAAACCAACACCACGGCCCACTAATGGCATGTACTACGCATACTAAATTATCTGCTCTGTATTTTAGGATGTTTTTGACCTTCAAACCATGCTCGTAAAATATTTATTCATGATTAAGGTGTTCATAAGATAGTTTAATTATTGATTATATTTAACTAAAAGGTTTTAGAGGCGTACTTACCCGCTCTTAATTTAAAAGTCGTAACGTACAACTAGCGACATCTATGTTGTTGAAATGGAAATGAAATGTAAAATAGGGTGAAAAGAGACGGCGCTACTGTTTTTGTTACTTTCGTATTGATGAAACGATATAATCTATTGGGAAGTTTTTTGATTATTTTTTTACATAATGAACATGTATCGATTAAGAGTATTTTTGATAATACGCTTAGTCAGGATAATAAAAATCCAGTCATCATCAGGCAGAGAGTGTATTTAGGCCTAAGTCCACCACGCTGGCTTAGTGCGAGTTAGGGGATTACACTTTACTACTATTTTACTATGAACTTTTAAATATGCAGGTTTGATGTTTTCCTTCACCGTTTAAGTATGCGTTAATATTTTGTAAATATACACATAACTTAAAGATGTCAGTGGTGTGTGCCTGGGGTTAGAACCCACGTTCGAGATTTTCAAATATTGTCTACTCAGATCAACTAATAAATTTAGTTGAGATTCATCTTCAATCAGCACCAGACATATCCTCATCCTCCATACTGTTAAAAACCCCAAAAAATCTCCCGCTTGGAAATCGATCCCACTGCCTCTCAACCATCAACGTTACACTATCCCATTGTGAAACA
The DNA here is from genome assembly GCA_030295005.1 of Cephonodes hylas. Classification (NCBI taxonomy): domain Eukaryota; kingdom Metazoa; phylum Arthropoda; class Insecta; order Lepidoptera; family Sphingidae; genus Cephonodes; species Cephonodes hylas. The sequence goes on along the minus strand of AP025386.1, from coordinate 3,450,511 downwards.
CAATCCTATAGATATTTACAATAGCCGTCTAAACGACGAGTAACGTTCACACGAAATTTTCTATACACACGACATAGTAGAATTAGCGGGGCGCTAAATGCCCCCGTCTATTCGGTACTAAAAGCATGTACTCCAACCGTTTTAGTAATTGAGATGTATATACAAGCGTAAAAAGCAGTGATGGCCTCGAGGTTTAGGCGGTCGAGAATCTCGGCGGTCGCGGGTTCGAACCCCAGGCACACCCCTCTGACTTTTCGAAGTTATGTGTGTATTCAAAATGAATTATCACTTGCTTTAACGGTGAAGGAAAACATCGTGATGAAACCTGTATACCTAAAAAGTTCTTAGGAATTTCTTAGGTGTGTAGTCCGCCATCCCGCACTAGGCCAGCGTGGTGGACTATGGCTTAAAACCCTCTCAATGGTAGAGGAGACACGTGCTCAGCAGTGGGCGTGTATGGGTTGATGAAGACAAGCATAGATTTCTGGAGCAGAGCATTGGAGAAAGCATCTATAGAGAAAATTGGTTGACCAATTTACATTGAACTCTGCAATGCTACATTGGTTGTTCTTGTACCAAATGAGGTAGGCAGACAGGGTCCTATAACGCAAGTAATTTAATCGCTAAAAGCTCAAAAGAAGTAACTAAATAATATTATGTATTTCCAAAAAAAAAACGTTAAATATTAGTTGGATTTTTAAACAATTTTATATTTACTACAATATAGTAAAAAATATTTCATCAAATAATAAGTTTTATTTTCGTTTCGTTCCTCTTTTTCCACCACATAAAACAAACATTATTTATAGAAAAAATATATAAATACTTAACAAAAAAATTGACCCATACTACAAAATATTCCAATTAAAAATCCCAACAGAAACTATAAAACCACAAACATGGCGACATTATCAGACAGATCCAACTCGTAGATGTAAGATAAGTATTGTTTTATATCACCAGTGAATTTTTATTGGATAACTTAACTGCGTTTTAATGGTGCAAGCTGTTGTCGATTTTTTACCTTACAAAATCGTGAAGGAGCTAAATGTTTGCCCTATAAGTCGTGATAAAAGATTGTGCCATGAAATCTAGTTTTCCCCATTTCGATCTCAAATTTTTTAGCATAACGAAATGAGGAAATGTCCCCAAAAAGGGATATAGGCTTGATTATATTACTAAAATAATATCTTGGCCAGCGGATGGATAACCAACCATTGGTATAAATGAATGTAGTTGATAGGAAATAGTCATTTATTGGTCAGGATTTTTTTAATGCCCATGGCTTTGTTACCACAGTAACTATTACCCGCCTTAATTTTCGATCACGGTCTGTATATATTTGTTCATTGTTTTGCAAATAAGAATATTGACTTTCATGTACACAGTCATGAGTGAGTACATAAAATATCTGTATTTTCTACATAATAACAGTTTCACAACCCAACAGTTCTCTTCACAAAGACCTCGAACATGTCATAAGAAAAACGAGCAAGTCTCAAACGAGTATTCAATATACCGCAATTATGCATAATTTGCAAGCATATTATTATAATAACTGCCTTAATATGTTGCATGCAGTGTTGTGATTGCTCGATTTAATATACGGAAGCCAAAATGCCTCTTTGTAATTGCTTATAATTTTTGAAGGCGGGTAAAGCTGTCATGCTTTCATTTTTCACGGAAACATGATTGTTCTGACATATTTTTACAAAATGTTATATATTGTAAAATGTATACAGGGTGTATTTAGACCGTGATCGAAAACTGAGGCAGGTAATAGCGAGGGTGATCACAAACCCAGTGGCGATATTAAAAATCCCGATAAAAAATAAAATTTTTGACGTTTTCCATACAAACCACATACTTTTAACACCGATAGTTGTATGGAAAATGTCAAAAATTTTATTTTTTGTTGGGATTTTTAATATCGCCACAGGGTTTGTGATCACCCTCGCTATTACCTGCCTCAGTTTTCGATCACGGTCTAAATTCACCCTGTATAATTACGTACTGTAATAGTTAAGCAAAATCGCTTCGTCGCTACTATGTAAATTGGCTTCGTCTGCGTTAATAAAGATATTATTTATCATCAGCCCATATATGTACGTCCCACTGCTTGGCACGAGCCTCCTCTACCATTGAGAGGGTTAAGGCCTTAGTCCACCACGCTGGCCTAGTGCGGGTTGGCGGACTACACACCTAAGAAATTCCTAAGAACTTTTAGGTGTGCAGGTTTCATCACGATGTTTTCCTTCACCTTTAAAACGTAATAACTCATCATTCACACATAACTTCGATAAGTCGGAGTTCGAGCCCGCGACCGCCGAGATTCTCGTGCGCCTAAACCTCGAGACCATCACTGTTTATCATAAACTAGCGACCCGCGCCGGCTTCGCACGGGTGCAATGCTGATATTTAATGGATGTTATTATACATATAAACCTTCCTCTTGAACCACTCTATCTATTAAAAAAACCCGCATCAAAATCCGTTGCGTAGTTTCAAAGATTTAAGCATACAAAGGGACATAGGGATAGAGAAAGCGACTTTGTTTTATACTATGTAGTGATACACAGATTATATAGTAAGGGCGTTGCAACATTGTCCTCATTCAAGGCACCCTACTTAAAAGGTTTGCTAATCCCTCATCGGAATGTATACAAGAGGGTAGAATGTAATATTGATTATAGAAAGCCCACAACGCTGTCGGGCTTCATATAATGTGTCAATGGAAACTTGCATGCAATCTTTGTTTAGCCACGCGAATGCATACATACTCGTATAGTAGACGCTAACTCTTAATGCCCTGGGTTTGATACCCGGGTCGAGCAAAATTTTACTTAAAATTTACTAAATTCTGAAAGTCTGGTGACTGATAAATAAGCTTAATTTTTATATGTACAATAAAGTTTAAATAAGTAAACATTCTTTACTTGAAAAGCTTGCCAACTAATATACACCTCACAATCCCAGACTCCGTGCTGCTACTAAAAATTTCCTTTTTAAAAAACATTTTTTTCCATCGGGGAATCAAACCCAAGCCCTCGTGACTGCATACTCGCACCACGACTCCACAAAGCAATTAATCCAATCGTGAGAAATAGACGTGGTGCAAACAAACACATATTATTTGTCCCGAAAGCCTTGTTAGCTCGGGGATAAGTTATTTTATATTGTTTGTATGCAAAAACAAAATGGAAACGGCCAACGTTTGTAATGCAATTTGCATAGATACGGGCCACCGCCGCGGGTTTTCAAGAAAAACACGAAATATGTACATACAGGGATGAAATGTGCCCAACTTGTTGGAGGATTTATTTATTTATTTATTGTTTAAGTTACACTAACATTGTGTTTACACAATCATTTAAAACATATTTTACATTTTTCTTATTCTTGGTAGACAACAATTACAAGTGTCGACATCTCAATTACATAAAACAACTAATTAAGAATAAAAAAAAGACTTATAAACATATATATAAATATTAAAATGAGAAATAAGCAACAACGAATTAAAACAGTAACACTAAAACAAAAGTAATTAATAAAGGACAATGAAAAGATTAAAATTAAATTTGACGACTAAAGAATTGTTGGCTATACATAGTGTCGGTACTTCTATAGAAGCCGAAAAGCGTTACACTTCAATTGTGTAATTTCTAGTTCATAATTGTTTATTATGGGCCAGAATATTTTTATTTTTACGGGTTACCTTACAAAAAAATTCGAATTCTATAAGCTTTCTTTACTTGTATACAGGGTATATTTAGACTGTTATCGGAAACTAGGACAGGTAATAACTAAGGTGATTGCAAAACCCGTTAAAGATAATCCCGGCAAGAAATAAAAATGTCGATGTATTCTTAACAATCATAATACTTGTGGTTATTAGGAAAACCTATTTTTTTAAATATTTTTCATTTTGTCTTAGGTGAAATTCAGCTCGACTTTATACAAATCTGTATATTTGAAGGCGACTTCTTATTAGCTATACATATTCTTACACGGCGTGCAAAACTACATGTGTACAGATTACGCGCGAATATGTTTTACATAATTCAATTTATTTGTTTTAAATAACACTATTTATGTACTAGTATAACCTTCTCATCAGCCCATAAGTGTCTTACTGCTGGCACGGGTTCCTCTACCATTGAGAGGGTTTGAGCCTTAGTCTGCCACGCGGACTTAGTGCGAGTTAAAATTCCTAAGAACTTTTTAACTAAAAACCTACACAGGTTTTATCACGATGCTTCCATCACCGTTAAAGCAAGTGATAATTCATTGTGGATACAAACTTAGCTTTGCTTAGTATAAACGAGGTAAACTTTTCGAAATTGCGTAAATTCACAATAAATTAGGACAAATAGGACATCGTGAGTTTCGTGAGGTACCCAGCTAAGTTTACTTCGTTCGTAAAATTCGTTTGAAGAATTTCTTTCAAGCGTCACTAGGTCTTTCACACAAGGTCCACCACGCAAGACTAAAGCGGGCTGGCGGACTACATAGCTAAGAAATTCTTAAGAACTTTTAGGTGAGCTGATTTCCACACGATGTTTTCCTTTATCGTTAAAGAACATGGTAATTCAACTTGAATGTAGTAACTTCCCTGGGCGTTGAACCCGTGACCAAGATTCTATATAGCGCGTCTAAACCTCGAGGCCATCACAAATTTTTTAGGATTTTTTAGATTGTAGTCGTAAATATAGAATAATTAAAACATTTCTTATCAAACATCTTGAACACAAATCTCCATTCTAATTAATTATTTGGACGTTTATTATTTTATTTTTCACAGATCACGTTTCGTAATTGATGTTCAGATATAAAGATACATTAATTCACTTATATAATTTATCACCTTCTTGTAATGTATCAATTACTCGTATTTTGGTTTGGTATCCTAAGTAGGGATGACCTCGAGATTTAATCGTATGGTCAAAAACCTCAGCGGTCGCGGGTTCGAACCTGAGGCACACACCTCTGACTTTCCGGAGTAGTGTGTATTCACAATAAATTATCACTTGCTTTAACGGTGAAGGAAAACATCGTGATGAAACCTGCACACCTGAAAGTTCATAGGAATTTCTTAGGTGTGTAGTCCGCCAACCCGCACTGGGCCAGCGTGGTGGACTGTGGCCTAAACCCTCTCAATAGTAGAGGAGACCCGTGCTCAGCAGTGGGCGTATATGGGTTGATGAAGAAGAAGGGAAGGATTAGAATGATAACGTTCTTTTAAGAATCTTGTTCGTAGCTCAGTGTTGTTGGATATTTCTATCATAAAATTGAGTAGTACCACTGTGTCTAGAAATGAATTTGAACATTAAAATTTTAAAATATAATATAATAATAATTTTAAATAAAAAAAAAACTGTGATTAGATAAAAAAAATATCCAAAAAAAGTATACCAAAAATAAACCCAGGAAACATTTACCCTTTCTATATTTAATCAAAAATACTTTACCATGCAAATAACAAATATAGAACACAATAATCGAACTCCCACGCTGGGCCCTTGGGCAGAGAGTGTCCAAACCAGATCACCAGCTGCCCAAATGGTAACATTTAAAAACAATTTATTAGAAAAAGTTGTATCGGACGGGTTTTGAACCGGTACTTGTGACCCGGTCGGTATTAGCATTCTGTTGCCGATTGAGGTTTTATATGTTTATATAGAATAGCGTATGTACTATCAGTTGTATCGAGATTATCGCTTAGTTTAACGGTGAAGGAAAATGCGAGGAAACCTGCAAACCTAGAAAGTTATTAGAATTTACGTAGATTTATAGTTTTCGTAAGTACTAACTAAGGGCTTAAGCCTCTTGGTTGTAGAAGAGGCGTTGACGTATATAGGCTGATGATTGCAAACGTAAAAGAACATGAAAAAAAATGCCAAAAACAAAATATTATAATGCCAAAATTGTAATTAATTTTTTTTTAACAAAGAGCCATCTAGAGCGTTGCGTAAGAATGTATTTAATCGCCTACCATAGACAAAACCGTGAAGATAGTTCACGGTAGAATCGATTGATCGCACACGCTGGGAACGGGTATCTACTAATAGTAACCATAAACACGATAGGCCAATTATGTGTGTTTGAATTGCGTTGCGGATTTTTAAATATTTGAATTTGGAAATGTTTTTTTGTATTTTATTTTGTCGAAAGGTTGGCGGTATTGTTGTATTTGACAGCCCGGTGGTAAAGTTGGCTAGACACCAGCTTGCGAAACGAGTTGCCGCGGGTTCAATCCCCGCCCCAGGACAAATATTTGTGTCGGGTCTGAGTGTTTGTGAGATTGAAAGGTCTCTCGCAAATAAATGAGAAATAACGGATCAACCATTTTTGAGCAAAAATGACAACCTCAAGAAAAATATGGACTTTTAATAACATCCATATAAACTCGAGCAAAACAGGCTTTAGTTATGCATAATCGAATAATTAATTTTACAACATATAAAAAACAATAAACGACATGAGATAAAGCCAAAAGTTTCTCATTACGTCAAGCCACCAGTCCAATTATTCGATAATAACGACGCAAACAAAATGGCGGCGTTTTAATCAAAATTAATTGATAATACCGCGGAGCAGTCAGTATTTTGGCCTCGTGTAGTTTCGCACTGACGCGTGAAGACTCAGACACTACGCTCGTTATGCCAGGGATGGATTGAGGGTGGTGAATTTGACAGCTCTGGGAGTTGGACCCCTCATTGAGATTTATTTAGAAAGTGGTGTTTGGTAAATACTAATCTAAAATTTTGTTAAAGAAATCTATTATGCTATAAATATATTACTTTTTTCGATCAGTTACTAGACTCCATGCTGCTACGAAATTATTATGGAATAGCCAATAACAATTTACATGACCCGGAAATCGAATTATCTTTCAAACATGTCTAAAAATTATGCTAAGTTATATACACTTATAATAATTAATTTAATAGATAAAGTTCTGACCCCCTAGTATTTTATAATTAACTTTTCAGGCCCCGTAAAACCCTGAGTACACATCTGAACGATTTAAACATTTTCCATTTTCCAGTGAGGATTATAAAATAGAGCAGAAATAAAATAAAGAGCGCGACTGTCACACAAGACGGATTAAAAAAAGCTTTCGCGATGACGAAAGCATTGGCATTGGGAAAGCTTTTATGAGCTTTTAGTAAGCACACCGGAGCTGCGACTTTTGACGTCATAACTGTGTTATTTACTTATGCAAAATTTTCTTTCAAGTTATATACTCAGGATTTTATTTAGAAGGAGTGATAGATGTGTATTTCTGGATCAAAAATTACTAAATTTGTTTGCAGGATTATTTTAATATCGTTTTTTGATAATATGTCTTTGAAAAAGCCTTTTACAGATACAATAATTAAGATTCAGCATGTTTTAAGTTGTCAAGGCCTCTAGGTAGCGGTAGCGGGTTCGAACCCCAGGCACATCCCTCTGACTTTTCGAAGTTTTGTCTGAGTTCACAATTATAACAAGCCCTATAACAGTGAAGGAAATCATAGCGAAGAAACCATCAAATCTAAAATATTTTAGGACACTAGGCCAGCGTGGACTAAGGCCTAAACTCTGTCATTTGTAGAGTAGGCCCTGCCAGTAGCGGGACTTATGTGGGAAGATAAAGTTGTAACTTTATGTAAACTAAACCTTACAAGAATGCGTTCTCCGAACATAACGCGCTCTCCTAAATATTTAAACAAATGAAAAGCTAGAGTATTGTCCCCGCTTGTTAATAAGTTCCTACTATTGTGCTAAAAAACTGAACACGACTATAACTTGGTATGGGGGCATGCACCTTTGAAATATTGAGTTGGGGAAGCGGGTCAATGACTTTTAGTGTCATCTTGTTTTGGTTTAGATTGGTAGAGATTTTTGGGTATGAGTTTCAGATATTAATTTTTTAGGTTAGTAGGTGATTCATTTTAAATATTAAAAAAATAAAGATTGAAATTTAACTCACAAAAAAAACTAGACTATGCCCCAAATGTCGCAGTTGGCTAGACACCAACTAGCGAGACGAGAAGTCGCGGGTTCGATTCCCACCCCGAAACAAATATTCGTATGACAGAAAAGTCTCTCTTATTTCATTTTATCACAGGACACAGAATTTATCTCTTAGTGAGACATCAGAACTGTGTAAACTGGTGGGTATTTATTTATTTACACATAATATGTTTAGTAACAAAAAAAAGTCATGAAATTATATTCTCAAGATATAATCATAACAGTATATATCATTTAAGCCCAAATAAAAAAACTAAGAAATCCCACTCTCTACCCAACACATTTCTTGTAAACACTACCCAACCCGCACCAAACCTGTAGCCTCTAGATCGCACTTCTGACAAACCACTAGGCAGCAGTCATAAAACAAGTGTCATACAAAAATAATAAGCCCATCCGGTCCACGCCACGCTCTAAACAACGGAACATTGACTCACGACTCAAATTGTTTAGAGTCTGCATTTTAATTGCTGCATTCGTTGCTCCTGGGTTCGCTTCCTGGAAACGCCAATGAGGTCTTATTACGAATATTTAAACGTGACTTCATCGTACATTGGACAGATACGAAAAATTTTGCTAAGGTAGAAATATAAAATAGCTCAATATTAATTCACTGAAGTTACAAAGAATATTGCTAAGGTACAAATGTAATAAAGCCAAATATTAGTTAGTAGAGTAATGGGGTCAAAAGATTGTATTATAAAGTAAATATATATAATTACGTTATGTAATACCAACTTGAAGTCATGGTTTGAGAACAAAGCGATAGGTTGAGATAATATAATCACGAATTCGAATCCTAGGCATACTTTAACAATGAGAGAGTACCATCATGAAGAATAATACGTACTTAAATTATGAAAAAGAAATTCTTAGATGTGTAATCCGAGAACACGTACTATGGCATCGTGGTGGACTAAGACCAAACCATCTCAGTTGTAATTAAACTTACAGATTCTTTTTCGATTTTTCAAAGGCATTTTTAGGCTACTATGGAAGTAAGCGGTTTAATGCTAATATAAGTACACCACTTTAAAAGAGAAAACCGGATAGCCGAACGCGTTATTGACAGGATATTAAGATCTAGAACTTTCGATAGGAAGTGCGAATTGATCTAGATATTAAGCGACGTTAATGTATCCGTTCTTTTTGTTCTTTATTTCTTTGAGTGGTGTTAAAAAATTGTCGTCATCAGCCCATATACGACCCACTGCTTGGCACGGGCTTCCTCTACCATCAAGAGGGTTTTGGGTTGTTTACATCACCGTGATCTAAAACTTAGGGAGGTAATAGCTAAGGTGATCACAAACCCATTGGCGTGTAAAAAATTCATGACAAAAAAAAATACATTTTCCATACAAACCACATTATATGGAAAACGTGACTTTTTTAAATTTTGTCGGGATTTTTTTAACGCCAATGGCTTTGTGATCACCGTAACCATTACCTGCCTAAGTTATCGATCACGATCTGGATACACCCTGTATAAAGTACCTACATTTCAAACAACCCACACATATATTTTTATCCGGGATACTATTATCTCAGCTAAATATCTTTCGTCTCTTGTCTTATACAAAGGCATTTATACGTCAAACATTTTATTATAATAAGGTCACAGATTATCATTTCAAAACATTATACCAGACAATGTACTCCCACGTTTAAAGTTATTGTCCAGTATTATTTGGCCCCTAATTCAAACTATTTATAAAGAAAACGGGAGTCCCATAGATCGATTTGAGGATAAAATTGTTAAAAATATCTTAATATGACGTCATGTATAAGAAAGATCGAAATGCATATAAAAATGATAACTACAGATTTCTAAGTTGTGTTTTAATAATAAATAAATACACCCAACAGTCACACACATAGTCCTGACCCCACATTAAGATACGAGTCTTGTGTCGTGAGTATCAGAAACCACGAGAGACTTTTCGGTCTCACAAACACCCAGACCCAAAACAAATATTTGTGGATTACACAAACATTTGTCTCGGTGCGGGGATCGGACCCGCGGCCGCTCGTTTCGCAAGCTGGTGTCTAGCCAACTGCGCCACGGGGCTGTCATGTTTCATACGTCGTATACAGGGTGTATTCAGACCGTGACCGAAAATCAAGACGGTTAATAGCTACGGTGATCACAAACCCAATGGCGTTAAAAAAAACGACAAAATACAAACATTTCAAAGTTTTCTTAACAAAATCATAGGTATGACTGTGGTTGTTAGGAAAAAAAAATATGTTGGTTCGGGATTTTTATGTATAACCACCGTAGCTATTACTGGCCTTAGCTTCCAATCACGGTCCCGAGTTTGCTTCCCGGAATACGAAAATCTCTATTAGGTTTATTATTGGAAATTTCAATTTAAAGGGAGCAAACTAGTATAGTATGTTGTAAGTAGAGCCGGAGTTTCAGGAAAATTATTCATCTAGGGTAATTTTCCACATATCAAATTGCCAGAAATGGAAATCGATCCCTAAACCTCACAGTTCCGTAGTTATGATTTAACTAAATTGCCGTAATGTTAGTATGTGATGGTAGAAATTCAACGGTCCTTCGAGTTTAGTTATTCTGATCATCATTATCTATTGATAATGTGATAAGGTAGACAAATCTCATGTTCATAAATTATTAATATTAACAACATCAAGATGGTTTCCTCAAAATGATTTCCTTCACCATCAAAGTAAATGATAATTTATTGTGAATTTACACAACTGCATAACTCAGGTGTATGTATGTGTCTCGGGTTTGAACCTGCGACCGCCGAGATTCTCAACCGCTTGGCTAAAACCTGTAGCCATCACAGCTTAATTGGTATACAAACTATTTTGAAATAGTTAAAATCTAATACACGAATTAAGAAAAAAACATTCCATTTTCAAAACAACAGCGTTGCTCTACTTAGTAATAACAAATGTGCATCAGTTACAAACAAGATGATTCCGTAGAAATGCAGCGCTTACAACCGCAAACCCACTATAACAAATAAAAAGTTAATCCAAAAAGAGCGCACAGTGAACACCTGCCCTTATTACATATCAAACCTGTTTGGACTTCTGAAAAAAAACACAAACTCTTTTATACCCATCGAGTAATAAACCCCAGTCTTAATCCCATGGAATGAAGTTCAAAATTGCCTGGCAAAATGAATATTGGAAGCAAAATAAACATGGCTTCGACTCATCTCTGCATCTCACAGTATCTTTTTTCCGTACACCCAACTATAATGTGTTTTTTTTATTTAAATCGAACATCGAATCGCTATAAACAGATTACACGATGTTTTTAAACAAAACTCGAGTCTCTATATTAGGGTCGCATGAGTTAATTAAATCTGTTTAATTATGTGTTTTATTTTAAAGTTTATTGTATTATAGATATTAAAAAAATTAGCTTTTTTCAATGGTATAATTAAAGATTTGAAGAAATAGCTCTACAAAATAAGGTAATCTGATACTAAATTAATTACTTAATAATTAAATATCCATTTATTGCTTATTGTTATTAAAGATGTTCAAAGTAAAACATTATAATACATTAAAATATTTCATTTAAAAAAATGTTATCATTTTCTTAATTAATGACAAAATATACCGCACATTGATTGAACTCACTATAATTTTAATGGATGATAATATTATCTCAAACAACACCTGAAGAAAACTGCTTTTAAAAGTATAGTAATGCCATCTAGCGATGCTTTCAGTAAACTTGTATTTTGCCGCTCATAATATAAAATAATTATTTACGGTGATAAATTTAGTATTATATTGTAACGAACGCATTAGATAAAAAAAACTTATAATAACTTTTTTAAAACTATATTTTGTCTATTTTTTAAATGTCTATAATATTTAAACACAATCCGAACAGTATTTTGTATGTAATCAAGATATGTATTAAAATTATTTTAGACAATTTTTTATAGTTACATTGTCTCTTAAAAAAATATTAAAAAACTTTATCAAAATCACAATGAAAACTCTCTACTCACCCCATTAAAATCGAATTTCGAAACAAATCCAAGTGTCAAACACAACACTAATGTCAATCACGAGTCAATAACACTGGCCACTGAGAAATCACCATTAAAAAGATATTTTAAAAAGTAAGAAACCGCGCGAACGCCCCGCGGGACGAGCTGTCAAAACGTCAAAGATTATACACAGACGTCCGTTATGGCGTCTGGTTGACACCGAACTGTAGGCTTTAAAACCGCGCGCCCTTCTGTAACGCTTTGTAAATACTTCTAATGTGCCCAAGGTCGTGGTAGGCGCCTCGAGCGAATTGGAAACTGTATCGGTTATGATTTATGTGTAATCGGAATTGATAATCGATTTTTACTACGTGACTCTGAGATTTACTGTTAAAAAAACGGTTTGATCGAATTAATAAAAGATATTACTATAAAAAAATAGCCTTCACGGCTCAGTGGCGAAACTTATTGTGAAACCACAGTTAGTAGGTTTAGTTCCCACGTTGATAAAATTTTTGATCAACTAATTTTCGTGTTGTAAAACTAAGACGAACAAAAATTAAAAAGGGAGCGTATAAATGAGAGCGGCTTAACACCAGGATGGTTGGCGCCTACTTGCGGAGGCCTACATTCAATTTTTTCAAATTCCCAAGGAGGGTTGGCGTCAGGCAGGCGGCCGGCCGTAAAACATCTGCCAAAACTCTTATGCAGCATGTTTTGTCCTTCCACACAGGAAGGAAGGACAAAACATGCTGCGCCGACCCCAAACAAGAATTGGGATCAGGGCAGGAGAATGATGAGTAATTAACGCATTATATTATGGGCTTTACCCTTCTGACTGTAAAAATTGTCGCTAAAAATTTTAAATGGCTCTATAAAAAATAAGAAAATTGTTCTTATACCTCATATTGCGTAGTACTTATTGGCTTACACAAATATCATACTAACAATATAAACCTCCAGGAATTCCAATCAACGAAAGACACCAGAAAACTGTTTCTTCAAATTAGTTTTTTTGTAAACATCCCCGTCAAGGCGCCGTCCGGCTCTACCACACCACATTGTATTCACTTAAAATAAGTATTAATAGTATAAAAATCACACGAACCTTTATCAAAAAGGCAATAAGATGACATTTATGATATATCAATACATGTAAATTAAAAATAAATCTGGCATAAATATGTTTTCTTTTTATTAAAAGTATGAACGTGAATTTTATGTTTTATTTTGTCCACGAAGGTCCTATTATACATTAAATTATTTATTAGAGATGCACGATAGAATGCTTACATGACCTCTACTTACCTTATGTATACAGAGATGAGGTTATGAGTTTAATATTTATGCAATTATATTTCAGGAAAATACCGTAAATAATTCTTAAATGTACATAACACAAGAATTCTTCATAAGAAATTTCTTTGGTATTTGTAATCCGCCAACAACAAACAGCCAATGTGATGGACTAGGGCCTAACTCCTCTCAATTAAAAATAGTAGTATCTAGTAGCTTTCTCTATGGCATGTCTTAGTTTCTGTTTAAAGCTTAGAAAGTCATCATCATCAACCTATATACGTCCACTGCTGGGCACGGGTCTCCTCTACCATTGAGAGGGTATATAGTCGGGCCATAGGCCATAGTCTACCACGCTGGCCTAGTGCGTGTTGGCGGACTACACACCTTTTTTTTTTTTTTTTTTTTTTTTTTTTTTTTTTTTTTTTTTTTTTTTTTTTTACCTAAAAAATTCCTAAGAACTGTTAGGTGTGCAGGTTGCCTCACGATGTTTTCCTTCACCGTTAAAGCAAGTGGTAATTCAATGTGAATACACACATAACTTCGAAAAGTCTGAGGTTTGTGCCTGGGGTTCGAACCCGCGGCCGCCGAGATTCTCGACTCTCCCTGCTAGATAAAACACGCATTTGAAATAGAATTAGTAAAAATGACGTCAGCAAAATATTTAGGTCGAGATTTTTCTTCTATCACTGGCTTAAGCTTTCCAAACTGGATGGATCGCGTGATGTCACGACACTTGATTAACAAACATGCGATTTGCAAACAATTTTAATATATTCTGGAACACTTACGTCATTTTGTCCCGTGTGATAAGACGCCTATGACATCACAAACAATTCTTTAACTTAAATTCTTCTTTATTTTGTCTATTTAATGTTTTGATTAATTTTCATAATAATTTAAAAGTTCAGATTTGAATCATTTATTTTCTTAAGGCCTTAGTCCATCAGGCTGGCCTAGTGCGGTTGGCGGAATAACAAACTAATAATTTCCTAAGAGCTTTTAAGTTTACAGTTATCCTCACGATGTCTTCCTTCACCGTTAAAGCACCTGATAATTCATTGTGACTACACACATAACTTCAAAAAGTCATATGTAACACCTAAATTTTGAACCCGCATCTAAAATTTCGTCTCGGCCGCCTAAACTCCAAAGCTCAGAAAATAGCACACAGCTAAATATCTTGAAATCTAAATTCACTGGAGTATCAAAGCGAGCTGCAAGCTAACAAGTATCGGCAAACAATTAATTCCAGCGCGACTAACTTAAGCTTCGGAACACTAAGCCGAATGAATTGGCTGAAATTGATTGTGTTTCCAGCAACTGACCGTTGCAAGTTGGGAAATTTCAATTGGGAAGTGCGGAATAACTTTGGGAACGTGTGGTTGCTGTGTTGAGTTTGCAAATGGAATGCTAGGTTTACGTATTGATGTAAATTACTAGGTTTTAGCTAAGATTTTGTAAGTGGGAAAAATAAGGTAGTTACATAAATAACCTCACTCCTCCTTTATGTCTTACTTTCTGATTAACTTCATTGTGGAATCACTACATATTGGGTTCTTTTAGATTCGTGATGATACAGTGCGTTCCGCTGTTCGTCCTGGAGCATAGGAGTTACAGAGGTGGTGTGTTATGGGATAGGGCCATAAATAAATTAAAAAAAGTAAATATTTATATCTTTTATTTAATAATAATACAGTGACATACATAGTTCTGACCCTACACTAAAGTCAAGCCATGTATCGTGGGTACACAAACATTTGTGTCGACGCGAGTATCGAACCCACGGCGTCTCGGTCTAAAGCTGGTGTGAAAACAGCTACGATACCATCCCTGTTCAGTAGTTCCCTCCAAAAAATAAAGTTCTATTCAATCAAGTAAATATGACCCAATATCGAATAACATATCTGGAAATCAAATCTAGGGTACTAGTTCGCACACACTCATTTTTCGTAGAACTAACGAATATTTTTTTATATTACTATTTACTATACGTTATATGCATACGTTAAAACTTGAAGCTGACAAGTATTGGAGTGAAGACCACGCTTAGGCAGACGTAGAAGTTCTGCAGCACGATGGACCGACGACTTGAGAAAGGTGGCGGGTAATTGATGAACACTGCTCATGACCGGGATAATTGGCGCCTGCTCGAAGAGGCATACGTTCAGCAGTGGACGGCGATAGGCTGAGAATAAATACATTATAGTTAGCTTCAAATGCAGAGAAATTACATTATAGCAGCGAATTTATAGTAAATTATAGTTTAAATTATAGTATTTATACAAATTCCTGTATACAGGGACACGAGTCACGAAGAGGTGCATTTCTGCCCCCAAATAATGCCATAAATTCTCATCATCAATCATCAAAACAATGCCAATCAAATACATACTGTACCCATTACAAACATAGAGATACAAAAGCTAAACTTAGCAGAGTACAGCCACTGCTATGAATAATGTAGAGGGGAGGTTTTGACTAAAATACATAATACTACCAGACAGGGTAGGCAGAAATGTACACTAAATATATCGCTGTATGAAGAGGGGGCGAAACCATTGTTTTTAACGAATACTACATTTCGTGTTGGTTAGGGAGTTTATTGTCGTTTCTTCTCCACTACAACAACACTTTTCGAAGCGGCAATAGTTTTAAATTGACGGTTAAAAATATTATAAAAAGTCTATTTGAATTATATTAATTTGACTTTGACTTTCGATTTAAATTGAGAGTTCAGGAAAAATGCAATTTTTCGAGCAAAAATTATAATAAAACTACGCCATCTGTCATCGTTCTTGGAATCTCTCAGTTTAAAGCGAAAAATCGCAGAAGAAACGCGGAAATTTCAAACAAAAATGTCTGAAAATGTAATTCCACCATGTGACAAGTACATGAATAATTATGTAAAATTATCATTATATAGTGAAACAGAATCTATTTTTCTTTCTAATTCATTTTCTCTCAGCATCCCTTAAGCAAATGCAAAGAGTTTATACGTTTTATAAATCGTAATAAATATTTAAAAATTCCTCAGACAATAAGGCCGTACACAATACAGATTCGATAAATTTCATCACAACATCGCAAAATCGATCACAAGCAAAAATCTTTGGCTCGAATCGTTGCACTACAAGTTATTATAACTGGATTAACCGAACAAGTAAGGTTAGTTTGCGTCCCTTTCTCGCGCCACGCGACGGTATACCCATCCCTCTCGCACTTATGCTTTAAATATAGCTTTGTCCCACTCCAACGGCACGCTTATATAGCTGTCTTGCTCACTGGGTGAACGCTCGACACATCCGTTCGAACAGGTTGAGGTGACAGGTGTAAAAACGAGCCGAGAGAGAATTCCTTGGGCGACCAGTGGCGCACAGATGGCCGGCGAACACATTATGTACAACGCTTCTGTGGAAGATTCTGGAAGGATTTTTTATTGTAAACTTGACAAATAAGGCATATCTGATGAGGAACATGTCTATTTATGTCAACGATTGCGATCGAATTGGCTATCGGAGATCGAAGTTCGAATCTCATGGACTACCTAATGAAAGACGACGGAACGTTAAGATGAAACCTGCGTAATCAATTTGTTCTGATTTTATTAAGAAACGTTCGTTCCAATCTAAAACAACTTAATTCTAAAGCTAAAGGGGTAGGCAGATATATGTACCTTTCTCTAGCTAATGTTTTTTATAGCGTAAGCTGCAAATTCATTACTGTTTATATTTCCAGATTCCTTGCTACCTTTCACTCTGTTGCAAATAATATAAAATTTGCTTAAATTCAGGAATTCCATTTAATCAGATTTCGAATGCCTTTCAATACCCCAAAATTATTAATTAGTGCAAAATTGAATGCAATTTAAAAACAATACATTTATGAGTATGAAAGTATTCGCCACAGTAAATAATGCGCATGGTACGCATCAGTAATGCCTTCATAATCCAGGATTAAGCTGGATTCCGGAATAATTTCCATACGTTTGTTCATGTAGTATTTAGCGGCAGTAAGCCGTGCTACAGTGGTCTCGAATGCGTGGGGAATACTGGGGTGGAGGCACAATGGTGACGCGGTTACGTTTCGCTGCCATTGTAGACTACCCAGATTTTTACTGAGTACTGAAAAATTTATAGATCGGCTACATATCGGATACATAATAAAACTGTCGCCTGTCTCCAGTTTGGGTAGACAGACTATGGAACGCCAAATGCTAAGTTCTAAATATACTTCTTTCGCATCTTCAACTGACATTATCCTCTTCATGCATGCACGTCAGTTTTGACAACCCTTTATCGATAATGGCAGAGAAATGATTAAAAATATTTCCCTTCCTATATCTCCATCCTTAGTTTAGTTTTAGGCCCGGTGAGCCTACTGTCTTTTTTGAGGCGAATATTAGACTTAGTGTTGCATCTGAGATTTTCTAAGAGAACGGAAAAACTCGGTCACACTTACCAAGAGGATTTTAACCAAGAGCTCTACGTCATATAGCACACACTATTATCACAAAAGGCAGGTGGTTTTGTAAGTTTTTTTTACAAAAAACAATAACTTATATTACATGTGATATCTACCAAAAAGTCCTTATGTAAAGATGACTAAATAATAGTTAGGAGAAGTGCTCTCAATATTTATTTTTTTATTTATTCACACTTTATACACAAATTTTATAGGTGGACTTGATGCCTAGCATGGCATTCTCTAACAGTCGAACCTAGGGTGATGCAGAGATGAAATGAGGCAGGTGTGTGGAATGTTAAAACAACAATATTAAAGAAATATAAACATATAATACACATACATATACGCATACATATATACATATATAAATACATATAGATATAAAATAGATACATATATAAAAAACATAGAAAGAAAATTATAGTTGTGATTATTCCGCAGTTTCTCGAGCCAGCAATTGACGAACTTTGTTCTTAAATGTACAACGGTTTGAGCACATCCTGATCTCTAAAGGGAGAGCATTCCAAAGGCGTATGCCCCGCGTTTATTAATTTCGACTAATCCTATACATCTGAAGGTCTTAAATATATTTGCAGTAAACTTCAAATAAGACTTACCTACTAAAGGGACACTTATCGGTTTCCATATATAAAGGTTTTTGGTAACTATTGGGTTCTTGATTGAGAGCATCTTAAATAATTTTGTAATAACTTTTGAAGGTCATGTTTTATATCGACAGTCGCAGTTAGTTAGACTTTAGACTGTAAATTAGGAGCTGTGGTTAAATCCCAGAATCGAGATAAGGGTTTGTGTGATCCACAAATATTTGTTTCGGGTCTGGATGTTTGTGAGACCGCCTATGTATAGCACCTCATAGTTTTTAAACTCCACGACACAAGACATGTATCATAGGGTTTGTTGTTTGTATATTCACAATGAATTATCACGTATTTTAACGTTGAAGGAAAACATCGTGATGAAACCTGCAGACTTAAGATTTCTTAGTAATTTCTCAGGTGTGTAGTCTAACCTAAACCCTCTTAAATTGTTGAGGAAGCCCGTGCAACTTACATAGCCCTAGGAAGAAGAACATAGACCCCGAAACAGACTCCCAAAAAGCAGGATAAACGGGAAATAATACGGTATTCCATCAAAAAACATAAGAAAGGCGGGTAATTACTCCTCAAGTCACAGCCAAGCGGCGGTTCCCACGATCCCGAGACACCCCGTGTTACTTACACCGTCCATTGTTTTACTGGGGTGAATCGGTATTAGGTGTATTTTGATTAATGGCTGAAAGACTCTCATCTTATGGTGCGGTTATTGATTACGGAAATATGGTATTTTGTAAAGGATATCGTCATGCTTGTCTTTGTAAGGATGAGGAAATATACAGGTGTATTTAGACCGGTCAGGTTTTAGTACTTATAGTAAATAATTGTGACTTTCACAATATATATAAAATCGGTAAAGGATAAACTAAAAGGGACCGTTTTAACAAATCTCATCGATCAGGAATCAAATCTCAGACAGAATTAATAATATTCACACACTTTAAAAAAAAAGCAAGAAAATATTGGGAAAGAAAATATGTAGGCTTCTTAGTGGTATAGCTGTTCAATTCCTGTCAGAGGAACGTATATTGACTGATGTAGAGACATATACTCAACAATAAGATATGAGTCTTGTGCCGTGGGTATCAGACACTATGAGCGACTTTTTCGTAATATATAAGGATCACGAAAACATTTGTCCCGTTGCGGGGATAGAACCAGCGGCCTCTAGTTTCACAAACACATTACATAATCAACTTTTGGTACTGAAACAAATTCTGTAATTCCATTAACCTACTTTGAGCTAAATCATAAAAAGTTGGGGAACGCCTTTAAACTAACCAACATGTCAGAAATGTCATGTATGTAATCTTTTTATTTCACTCGTAAAAATATTAGTGAATAGTTCGTATTGATAATAA
This sequence comes from Cephonodes hylas, assembly GCA_030295005.1. Classification (NCBI taxonomy): domain Eukaryota; kingdom Metazoa; phylum Arthropoda; class Insecta; order Lepidoptera; family Sphingidae; genus Cephonodes; species Cephonodes hylas. Next base: position 3,430,765 of record AP025386.1, on the reverse strand, counting down.
AAGGCATTTTCAGTCCTATTGCGCAGTGTTAAGAGTGATATTCTATTTAAGGATTAACGTCATGGTCTCTTTAAGTAAGGTTCGGTCGGACTGATAACTGTTGCGTTAAATTGATAATAAAGTGTTAATTGAGTATTAATTTTAATAAAGAAAGTAGTGATAGCTTAGAGGTTTAGGCGTTTGGTCGAGAATTTCGGTGGTGGCGGGTTCAAATCCCAGGCTCATACGTCTAACTTTGTACTAAAAATGATTTATCACTTTACTGTGAAGAAAAACTTTGTGACAAAATCTGCACATCTAAAAATTTAGAGTAAAGAGATGTATATGGACTGATTATGATCAATTTGAACGCACTTTCTTTCTTAATGCATAAAAACGTGATATCTAACATAACCTAACAAAAGTAAGAGGTGTGTGCCCTGGATTTGAACCCTCCACCACCGAGATTCTCAACCGTGGACCTAAGCCTCGGTCATCACTACTCATCGCCAAAAGTATAATACTAGGTCTTAATCCATCTCACCAGATATGTTTTCATTCATCATCCCCGCTCTCCGCTGCAAGAATGACCGCACTTCGCCACAGGAAAAAGTTAATTTACTTAATCAGGCGTCGAGCTCGAAACTTTCCAACTATGCAGGTTATTAAAGTACATTGCGTGCTAATTAACCGCTTTTGGTAGTGTGATTCCATTTTTTAATACATTGCCTTATTTGTTCGACTCGTTTTGGCCCTGCGCTCGTAATTAGACGCAACGAACGGTGTAACAAGTACCTTACAATTAGTGAAATATATTTTCAATATTCTAAGTTTCCCACGCAACTTCTTTGTGAAGAAAAGTTGGTATTCAATAAACCAATTCCATATTCCCTATCCCATCACACACCCGCCACTGCAACTCCTGTGCTCCAGGATCAACAGCACGTACAGAAAGTCGCCGAGCAATGAAACTCAGCGAATCAAAGGGAACCTAATTTGTCATAATGCCACAACAAAGTTAAATAGACAGACAATATAAAGGAGTTCGAAAACAAGGAGTTGTCCACTTCACTCTTCACCAAATCTTCTGTATACCAGAATCTATCAATGACACGCACGGAAATGACACCTCATTCATCATTCATCAGCCCATATATGTCCCACTCTTGGGCACGGGCCTCCTCTACAACTGAGGGGGTTTAGCCCTTAGTCAACTATGCTGACCTAGCGCGGATGAGCGGACTACACGCCTAAGAATTTTTAGGTGTACAGATTTCCACAAGATAATTTCATTTACCGTTAAAATACGTGATGATTCAGTGCAGATACATAACATAGAAAAGACAGAGGTGAGTGCCTGGGGCTTGAAACGGTGATTGCATTGAATAAATATTGCCTAATCTTGCTAAATCTAAACCTAGAGGCCATTAAGTCTAATAATAATATTAAGTCTAAACAACCATAAAATCCATCAAGACTGAACAACCGGTATAAAATAATCCCTTGCTTTGATTCGTACACTAAAGTCGACAGTACAGTCCTCACCAAATCCCTCATAATAAATATTCCATTCACATGCTCTACTGTTTCCTAAATTTTCAGTTTATTATTTTCAAAACCCGGCACACAATACCGTCTAGTGATAAAGAAACTGAATTACTGCTACCAATTCCTAAACAATCTGATAGGAAAATGGTCTTAAATGCAGTGGCATAAAGGGTAGTTTCGCATGCAAATGACCCGTTATATATGAGAGGTGCATGTGGGCATAGAATAAGATGTACAGAAGGGTCATTTTGTTTTGTTTTCGATGCTAGATTGAGACTTGTTAGAGTTATATGTCATGTTAATTTAAGTATGAATTTGACAGCCCCGTGGCAAAGTTGGCTAGATACCAGCTTGCGAAAACCGCGGGTTCAATTCCTGGCACCGAGATAGATATTTGTTGTGATCTACAAATATTGATTCAGGTCTGGGTGTTTGTGATACCGAAAAGTCTTTCGTAGTTTCTGATATCAACGACATTACTACTTAGGGAAGAGGTCAGAATTACGTACATTCACGTATTTGACTTGTGATTTTGAAGCAAAAGAACCACTTTTACATGTGTGATATTAATTTCAATTATTAATACCCAATGTGCGTAATATTAATTAACACTCTATTCGTAGAAATTATCGTATATTTGCTTAATAATTCCAAACAGAATTGTATATCAAACATATACCAAGAATCACATAAGCGGTATAAATTCTATTTAAATGACATATTCAATTTCAAAGCAACAGAAATATTTCAGCTAATATATCCATTAGTTTCAAAACAAATCCATAGAAACCAGTGGCAGTATTTCGCGCTACACGTTCACTACATATGTAATTTCTAGTTTATTATTGTGGGGTCAGGATATTGTCATTTATATGTCAAATTGCTTGTTTAAATAAAAAATTAAGGCTTAGATATGATTACTCGGAATTTAATAAGGCAAAGTAAAAAACGGCCAAACTATTGTTTTTTGGAACCATTATCAAACTTGATGATACTACTAATAATTTCAAAATTGATATACTTTTTTGGACCAATTGTTTATGGGTTTTTAGCGTGAAATAAATTTAGAATATAACTTTTAAGGTAATGTAAACCCATTTCCAAACTTTATATTACTACCAAAAATTTACTTTTTTTAACGAATTTTTTTTCAAGCTAAAACGTGAAATAAAATTAAAATATTTTTTATTAAAGACATTACCTTCTGTAAAACTATGTTGTGGCAGTAGGCAGCTTGATCAATATCTTGTTAATGCAAGTTAAGGTTAAGCTGCACATTGCACGCTCGCCTTGTAAATCTTAGCCCACTTAGTGACGCCTCTGTTGTTTGAACGTGATTATAAATTTTACTATTATAAAAAATCTTGCTAATTTATTAGGTGTCCCCAAACCCGAATTAGGTAATCTTGGTGGACTGAGGCTTCTTTTTCGTCATCAACCCATATACGCCCACTGCTGAGCACGGGTCTCCTCTACCATTGAGAGGGTTTAGGCCATAGTCCACCACGCTGGCCTAGTGCGGGTTGGCGGACTACACACCTAAGAAATTCCTAAGAACTCTTAGGTGTGCAGGTTTCATCACGATGTTTTCCTTCACCGTTAAAGCAAGTGATGATTCAATGTGAATACACACATAACTTCGAAAAGTCAGAGGTGTGTACCCGGGGTTCGAACCCGCGACCGCCGAGATTCTCGACCGCGCGCCTAAACCTCGAGGCCATCACTGCTACACTAATTTATTAGGTGTCCCCAAACCCGAATTAGGTAATCTTGGTGGACTGAGGTTTAAGCCCTTTAGATTGTAGAGGTAGTCTATGCCCAGCAGTGAGACGTATATTATGATAAGAAAATAAAAAGAAACTGTTATTTAAAACTGCTGCATTTTTATTCAACATGTACTTTTTTGACTTAATGCCACGGCATGGAGTCTGAAATTATAACCTCAAAAACGAAAATAGACTCGCCCTCTATAACATAAAACACTATTGCCTGATGTAAAAATACACTTCTGCTTACTTCTTCTAAATTCATGGTGTATAAAGTGTACCACATATTATGTATATTTAATACTCGAGGTTGTCAGAAGAACGTGTTTTATTTAATTTTTATAGCGATTTTTTTAAATGCCACGGTGTTTGCTGTCACATCACCTTAGTTTTCAATCACGGTCTGAATTCACCTTGTATATGGTCTTATCCCTAAATAATTGCGTTATCCCGCCAGGTTTGAAGCCAGAGCTTCAGAAAGCCTTCGCTAATGTACCCTACGACCGCACTAATGGACTGCACGATGTATCGATATTCACCAATCCGGTTTATCGATAATTCGATTATCGTGAAACTCGGGCGATGTATCGATTCACTCATTGCCGTTTTATAACAAAGGCTGTGAAAGAGTGTATAATTGAATTATCCTATTAAGTGCATATAAATTGAAATTGATATAATGTGTATAAAAATAATTTTATCTTTTCATAATACTTAGCAAAGTGCTTTATATACAGCCATCGCAGTTGGCTAAATACCAGCATACAAATGTTTGTGTCATGCAGAAATGTTTGTTTTGGGTCTGTGTGTTTTTAAAACTGAAAATATCTCGTAGTTTCTGATACCCACGACACAGGACTTGTATCCTAGTGTGGGGTCAGAGATGTGACTGTTGAGTGTATTTATTATTACTACATATATATAATTAATTACTATATTTATTGTGATGTGGCAGTAAAAAAATAATAGCATATCTATTTATCGTAACATCTTATCTTATATATTATACAACATTGATCGAAACTGGAATCGAACTCATAATCTAAAGATCCCACAAAACAAATCCTTGCACACAAAGTATGATTCAGTATGTAGTATAAAACAATTACCGTTACCAAATTCACGTTAGTAATTTATTTTTTAATACATAGTTAACAGCGGTTTGCGAACGCACGTTGATGCAACACAACTTCCGATGTTGCAAATTACGTTGAGTTAGGGCGCGTCTGGGCCGCATAGACTTGCTATTAAAAGCGCACGACAAAAAATCGTATCCAATTTTTTAGATAGTCATATGGTAGCTGATAATTATAGTCAGAAAAATGGTAATGAAAATGGACTAAAGCATTACTTTATTTAGATCAGTAAATAGGTCGTTTCTAGGTTAACGTAGATGATTTGGACTGCTTTTTAGGGTAATGTTCAAAAAACACCGCAAAAATAATAAAAATAGTAAAAAATAATACAAAAAAATAGTAAAACTAAATTTAAATATATAAAAGTTGTTGTTTTTTCAAGTTGCATTTATATATTTCTATGCATTCCTGCGACATTATTACAATTATTATACACAGGTCTACACAATGTACAAAATGTACCTACAACAAGATGACAATATATATTTATTTATTGAACACTTTGTCAAACATTAAAATAAAAATATATAATACAGTTGACTATATCAGTACAAAAGGCGGTGTTATCCCACAGGGCGATCTCTTACAGGCAACCATCATTCAGCAAAGAAGAGAGAAAAAATATAAAGCGAAATGAAATGTTATTCTTCTTAGAATATTATCCGTCCGTGTGCACATTGGTAGGTATCAAAGTAATCTTAAGCAGCATCGACTGCTCTCGTCCCGTATAGTTTTGTCTGCAATTAAGGCACAGTGCAACATACTCAGTAAGTCTACTTACAATCTTACTGTGATGGACTTAACATTTCTGTTTATTGTAACAAATAATGGCAGTGGCGTGCCATAGGAGAGGCTGTACAACAGGGCTGCTGCTGATGATGATGATGATGATGATGTATCAAATGATCATTAGTTTTGTATCTTTCATGATAACCAGCTACGATATTAGGTTCTTTGACCTTCGTAGCGCAGTTGGCTAGACTTCAGCTACTGAAATGACTGGCCGTGGATTCGGTACCCTTCGGTACGCTAAGACTGATCCACAAATATATGTTTGGGGTCTGAGTGTTTGTGAGACCGAAATGTTTCTCGTTATTTCTGATACCCACGACACAAGATTTGTATTTTGCCACGGAGTGAGAACTACTAGTGACTATTAAGTATTTACTTAGATTAATTCAAAAAGTATATTTATTTTATTTCAATTACCATGGTTAGGCCGAGCCTCCTAGGCAATTTTAAAAGTAGGCTATGTCAATATGTATATCCTTTTCTATTGTCTAACTCCCATACCAAACACTTTCAAATTACACACCTCAGAAATTCCTAAGCACTTTTTTAGGTATGCAAGTTTCACGGTGTTTTCCTTCACCCTTAATGCAATAGATACACAAACTGAGTTACTGCCACAGCACTGCACAAAGCAGTTAGGTAAGTTAACGCCATTCTGTTTACGTTAGGTAATTACTCAGAGTTCCCCATTGTTACCTGTGCCGAGGCGCCTCTATTAATGCAACTTTGTACGGCTTCATTACACTATCGGCACTATTTACATTGAATTAGCCAGTAGGACTACCTATTCACTCGGCAAGCTGATAAATTGCTTGATAGAATAAAAAAAATGACAATTAATGTTGCTCTTGATTTCTCTTGACGTAGAGTTATTCTCATTAGTTAAAGATTTCTGTGGAATTTGTAACTGGCATTTCTTTTTGAGAAATATTTATTACTAGTTATACAAAATAAATTCAAGGTGTATTCAGGCCGCATACATTTAATACCGATGGTTGGATGAAAAACGTCAACTTTTTTATTTTTTGTCAGGATTTTCTTTCATGCCAATGGGTTTGTGATCATTGAAGCTGTAACCTGTCTTAGTTTCCGATCACGGTCTGAATACACCCAGCTTATCAAATTATATTATTATCTCAAACTGTTCTTCCAATATATTTATTTTCTAAGACACTATTTAATTAAAGCATCCGATGATGATGAAAGTCTGACTTTAGCATCCATTAAAAATCCATTACGAGTCACCTTCCGAAATAAAATGTGTTGTCAAAATAAAATCATAAAAATCCAACGCCATCAAATGTAAGGGCTTTTAAGTTAATCTAAAAGGACAAAAAGGGTCCTAAACTAAGATTATCTCGAGTTATAACCATCCCCCTTACAGGGGTTGTAAAAGCGAGCGCCACCCTCCCGCCACACGCAAAATTGAATTTATACTTCATTCCCCATAAAATGCCTATGCCAAATTTATTTTGGACCATTAGCATATTAAAACGGATCTTACCTTCGTACGGTTAGAAGAAATGTCAAAAATATTTATTTATTTATGCTTCATATACATAGTATAAAGGCGGACTTTGAATACCTTCGCTATGACGAGTAACAAATGACTGTTTGTGGTTCCAATTTTGACAATAAAAAAATGCATATCACAAGGCAGAACTTTTGTCTTGTGCCAAGCATTGAGACGTATAGAGTAATTCAATAAATTGTACTGACTATTGCTTTAACGGTAAAGGAAAACATCGTGATGAATCCTGCTGACATAACAAGTTCTTACTGTAGTCCGCCAACTCGCACTAGGCCAGCGTAGTGCAGTCCTAAACCCTCACATTTGTAGAGGACTGAGACGGTTCAGACTTTAGTTCCTTACACTGGTTCTTCAATGAAGAGAATTAAATCCGAAGGTATGCATGAATATTATGCACATAGTTTATTCTAATCATGTCTCGTTGAGACCTTATTGATGTATTTGATTTTCGTTCTTTTTTATTTCTGTATTTTAAATTCTGAACTTACTATATAACTACTTCATCATCATCATCACCATCATCATCACCATCATCATCATCATCATCATTGTCAGCCAATTCTGACTTCCACCGGAATCGGTCGGAAGCCGCCTGGATATTTACTTAAAATCACAAAATACAATTCAGGTAATATGTAACGCCATTCATTGACTGTTAGACGATACGAGGATTGCCGGATCAGCTAATAATAAATAAAGAGGCACCTAAATAATAATACCAAGTAATTATTTTGCACTTCGTACTTCCATCAATACCATCCTTGAAAATATGACTACATTGGAGAAATAAAAGTTCCCGATATCTTTGTGAGAGTCGATCTACGATTGAGACGTAAAGCGGCAACTTTTACTCTGAATTAGCTATCAAGTAAAAGGTAATTTTGATTCACTTCCTCTTAATAAGGTGAATTGATAATTCTGGGTAACATTGGCAGTAGATACTTCTATAGAAGCCTAAAAGCCCAGATTGCCTTACATAATTCCGAGTAGTTCTTTAAGCTTTAACAATAGTAATTCAACCTGCAATGAGAATTTACAGATACAACCATACCAAGTCAATTATTTTAGAACTATATGCAGAATAGGAATAACAGTTTTTTTTCACCTTGGCGTAATTAACGAAAACTACATAATGGTCCCAATCCAATCAGTTACAGATCTTCGTTTTTCTCCTAAATTACAGCACAATTTCCTAAAACAAAAACATAAGCCCGTAAGCCAAACAATTTAGCGACAAAACTCTAGCCACGACTGCATTAACTTGCAAAAACTATAAAGTAGAGTGGGGTGAATTTTTCGCTATTTATTGTAAACAGAGGCGGCACAAAGGCTCCAAAGTTCGCGTCTGCAACGAACACAGCACGACGTGTGAATGCTTCTTCACGCTGTTCCGTCATAGAGTATTTGGCAGAGCCGACAGTCGGTAGGTAGGGTTGAACTTGGTTTGATGATTCTTGTTAACTGTTTGAATTTGTGGTGGTCTTTGGTAATTGAGTGCGCGGGCTTTCAAATTCCATTCAAACACATCCGTGGTTTGTAAATCCAAAAAATGAAAATACATTGTTATAAATTCACACTTCGTCACGAATCTTGTATCGTAAATATTAGATATTATCAGTGCGGGGATCGAACCTGTGGCCTCTCCTTTTACAATCTAGTGTGTAGCCTATTCCACCTCGAGGTTGTAAATGTAATTTTATTATTTTATTTTGTACACACTTATTATATATATACGCTAAAACAGTGAAAGTGTTATTGAGCTAAAAATTTTTCGCCAAGTACTCTTACCGAAATATATTTTAAGAAGTAGTATGCCAATTATGAAGCATTATGCAAGCCAGCCTGGTGGATTATGACCTCTTCTCCCAAGTATATAGAAGGCCTACACACTTAAGAATGCATTTATATCAACAAAGCTAAATTAAATCAGCGTTTTTTACTTTTTTTTCCCTTAAGGGTCTTATATCAAAAGTTTGTAAAAGAAAAGAAATTTGAACAAAGAAATGTACAGGCATTAATACCCCACGCACTCAAGTGTTGAAATAAAGCAATAAAGGTTTCTTAAGTATGATCCCTAATTAGTCTTGGCTAATTGTGTGCCTACCGCGCAAATTGTTTTAAGTAGATACACTTAACTTTGCCGAGACCAATCCAATTAACTTAAAGTGATTAAGTGTTTTATAATTTCTATTGCTTCTTTCACAATAAGAATGTCTTCAGAGCCAAATTCGGCTTTTACATACGGATATTATTTTGGAAAATAAATATTAAAGTAATCAAATATATAAAGAATAGTGCCATTATCATTATCAAAACGTCAATGTTGGAGATAAGGTTCCCTAAAAATTTAGTATAGTAGTATAAGCAGTGATGGCCTCGAGGTTTGGACACGCGGTCGAGAATCTCGGCGTTCGTGGGTTCAAACCTCAGGCATACACCTATAACGTTTCAAAGTTGTGGGTATATTCAAAATGAATCACTCTCTTTAAAGTTAAAGAAAAACATCGTGATGAAGCCTGCACACTTAAAAAGTTCCTAGGAATTTCTTAGGTGTGTAGTCCGTCAACCAGCACTAGGCCAGCGTGGTGGACTAAGGCCTAATTCCTCTCATTGGGAGAAGAGATCGGTGCCTAACAGTGAGTCGTATAAGGGCTGATGATGATGATGATAAAGACTCATGCGGCGGAACCACGAAACAGCCAATGTAAGGAAATACATTTAAATGACAGGTCTGTCTATTAACAATAGATTCAAACTTAGTCTATGGCGCGGCAACTGTGTTCAACGCGCAGTTAAGTCTCGTTTGTTAACAAAAGTCTTTTGTGAAACCGTTTGGTTTAACGCTTCTTCTGCACAAATACGTTTTTACTATGTAATCGCTTTGTTAACCTTCAATCTACTTATTTTTGTTATGTAATAGTTTCCATACTTTAGAGTATAGATTCATAGAATTCACCATATCTATGTATAATAATGTATCTGAAATTATGAAAAATATCATGTCCTTTGGATTGGTGAGTACGTAGGTATTTTTTTGTATACAAGAAGCTTCATATCAGGACTACAGGATGACGATAATGATGAGTAATTGAAATCCAATCCGCGTAATTTTGCCAGATTAAATTGTACCTATTTAGACTTAAACTATAACATACATAAACAAACATAATCTCACGCCTGTATTACCCCAAAAAGTAAGTAAAGGAGCATTTCTAGGCCCGAACTGTTAAAATTCCTAATGAAAAAACACAATGACACTTTGCCTGACCCGAGAATCGAACTTCTAGATCGCACGGCACGTACTGGTGCCGCGAGACCACGAGGCAGTCTACATAAAACTTAAACTTTTACATGCTTAGTAATCTTAAAAATACAGAAGTAAAACTATTCGACTCATATTTTGCCTAGATAAAAAGCAAAAAATATGATACAGATACCAATTAAATTAGTTCCCCTTTCTGACTTTTCCGCAGTCGTAGCCACGAGCAAAAGTTAGTTTCCGATACATTATTAACCATCATTAGGCTTGAGTAAACCCAGCTCGTTATTCCAAGGAAAATATTTTTAAAAATAATCTTAAAGCCCCACCGCCATTAACCAAAGCTCTCCAATACGTCTAGTTAGGTGACAAGCTTTTACTCGCGAGCTTTACAGAATTTTCGAGAACGTTGTTAACATTGTACTCTACGTAGAGCTGACTCTACTTTTTATTGAAATAAACATGGGCTGTAGTGATAGAGCAATTTTTGTGTTTGATGATTTTATGAAAAAATTGTCAGGATTAGACGGGTTACGAAATTAAGTGGTAATAGATTTCTATTGGTATATATCTAGTGGTATATTGGCCTATATTCCCCGAATGAGTAAGTAGAGTTGCAATTTCGGCAGGTATTGATCTACGTAATAGGGAGCGAATCTTTTGCCGTTTTTAGGGCACATTTCCAGACTCCATGTTCTTACTGAAAATTTTCAAATAAAAAAACCCAGTTAGCCCGGAACCTCTAGATCACACAAGACATACATATTTGTGTCCCCTCACAAAGAGTAAGTATGTAATCATGATTTAGTTTTAAATATAAAGATTTAGACTTCAAAGTTTAACTGACGATAATCGAATACCAACCGTATGTAATCTTAATCCCCAGCACAAAGGTTTTAAAGGTCAATATCGCGTAAGTAAATATGTATGTTTAGTTTCACGACACGCGAAAATAATAGCCCCGCCGCCCTTGTAATTTAACCCTAAGGTTTTTTCACTTAAGAAGGGTCGGACAGTAAATTAATCTAACTGGAAGTTACAAGGTTTCCTAACCAGCCTAGATTGTTGTTATTTATTGCCCAATAATGGTATATTGGTTTATTGGGTATTGTTATGCTTGACAACTAAAAAGAGTAGGTAGATCACAGACTTGAATATTGAATAACCTCCTGAAATCCAAAATACAATTTTTCCGAATTTCCTTCTGTTTTTTGGCTAAGTACTATTAGGTATGATAAACAATTAAGAAAAGCACACTTACATGGGAACGTTTCGTTTGCAGAATGAAAAATGAAATGATGAAATGCGGAAAAAAATGGATTGATCTGCGAATATCTGTCACAGATTTTTTTTAGATGTTCTAAATTAAGGACATAAAAACTCAGGAGGATAAAACTAAGTCTAGAAAATTGAGATATCTAGTTATGATGAAGTAATTTTTTCAGGGTTTTTTAACGTCAATTTATATGTAATTATCATAACCCTAGAAAGTTAAATACGACTAGAAAGGAATTGTCAATATGCCGAGCATGCTGAACCTACGATTAATTAGTAATTACATTGATAAATGTGTGGCAAATGATAGCAGCCTTGCAAGTGCCAGCAAGTGACAAACACAAAACCGCCCTAAATGCGTGTGATGGTCACCGAGAGGTTTTAGCCGGTATGCTGGCGTAGCCAGTGACCCCGACATACCCCTTACGGCCTCCCCCGAGGTACCGAACAGGGGAGCTTAAGGCGCTTTCCTCTCGTGATAAAAAAAAAGCAAGTGACAGACAAACGGCGACATTCTATCATGATGAAACCTGCACATCTCACATCTTAGGAATTTTGTAGATATGTTCGCCAACCCGCTTTGGGCTAGAATGGTGGACTAAGGCCTAAACCATCTCAGTGTTAGAAGATGCCCGTGCAGTGGGACATATGTATATGGGCTGATGATTATGATTAAACAGCAATAATAAAAACCCGTTCCGTGACATAATAGGAAGTGTGTTTATCCTCTGTCTACCCCTCCGGGAACGCTGTCGTGTGTGCTAAGCGATACGATGAAGGTAACAGCACACCGTGCAGTAATTACCAGCGGTGGTAACTCGAGGTAAGTGATTTACGGGCCCGAAGCGACTTGAGTTAAACTTAACCACGGGTAAAATGTAAAAATATCGTGTATAATAGTTGGGTTTTTTTATAGGTTCGAGAATGTTGCAGCTTTATTGTTCCTGATAAAGATTTAAAATAAATGTATTATTTGCTTTAGTGGTAAATTAATTTTTGAATATTTATCAAACGTTTTTAATAATAATAATGAAGTTAATTCACGTTTGTGGTATTTTAACATAATTGTATTATTAATGTTAAATTATACCCTTTATTTCTTATGTTATTCCAATGTTTTATGCAGTTGCAATTATTAGCCCATAGAAGCCCAAAATCGTAACAAATTAATTGGTTAATGTCTAGATCAAAATTGACTATTGTGGGTTCGGGATATTCTCATGTGTATGTCCAATTGATTTTATTAAATAAATGTTTAAAGGTTAGATATTATTATTCCTAATTTTGTAAGGCTACGGTCGCGGGTTCGAACCCCAGGCACACACCTCTGACTTTTTGAAGTTATGTGTGTATTCACATTGAATTATCACTTGCTTTAACGGTGAAGGAAAACATCGTGATAAAACCTGCACACCTAAGAGTTCTTAGGAATTTCTTAGGTGTGTAGTCCGCCAACCCGCACTAGGCCAGCGTGGTGGACTATGGCCTAAACCCTCTCAATGGTAGAGGAGACCCGTGCTCAGCAGTGGGCGTATATGGGTTGATGAAGAAGATGAAGAGATGCCCAAACATAGAACCCAAAAGCCCAGTTTGCCTACAAAATACCGAAACATAATCTTCTTTTAAAAATAATTTGACATGTAAATAAAAACATCCTGGCTACAACAAACAATAATAAACTAGATATTACAGAATTAACGTGTAACACACCACTGGCAGGATATACAGGGTGTATTTAGACCGTGATCAAAAACTGAGGCAGGTAATAGCGAGGGTGATCACAAACCCAGTGACGATATTAAAAATCCCGACAATAAATATAAATTTTGACGTTTTCCATACAACCATCGGTGTTAAAAGTATGTGGTTTGTATGGAAAACCTCAAAAATTTTATTGTTTGTCGGGATTTTCTTTAATGCCAGGGGGTTTGTAATCACTATCGCTATTACCTGCCTCAGTTTTCGATCACGGTCTAAATACACCGTGTATTTAAGGATATCCTGTCACTAAATATACTCAAGAACATTCTGAAAGGAACATGCCGGGAATACCGCGGTATTTCCTATTGAAAACGTTCAATAACTTAACTAAAGTTCAGATTGAGGACACATTTCCAACTGCATGTAACTTTCCCTGCAGATGCCATAGGAAATTCAACTCATTTCATGATACTGACGTGAAATGAGGAGTTTTTGGATGTGGCATTTTTATTTTTCGAGCACTATTTCGCTAATCCGTAATTTTATAAAAATGAAGCCTAAGTTACATTCTAAGGCCTTATTTTCATCGATACCATTAGAAAAACAGCAAAGTACTAATGTTTGTTGTTTGGGAACCCTACTTAAACATTTTTATATTCTGTTTTTTTTTTGTGTTAATTGTTTAAGCGACTGTTAAAATTTTAAACTGGCTATTTGTCACTATTCATGAGATACCTACATCCTGAATATATACTGACATAAGGTTTTAACACTTAAGTAAGCGGAGCAAGCAGAGTAAAGACTCTGCTTGTTCTAGATAGTGAGCAAATTTTCACGCAATTTTTCCATCTCACAAATACTTAAACCTGAAAACTTCAATCTCTAGTTGCACAAGCTACTATTCCATCTACACTATAGAGCCAGTAAAATTAAAAACTAAATCCCTTACGAAAATTCATCCACAATATTGCCTCCACCGCTATTTTCGCACATCCAGCCCCGCATTTTCTATTACGGGCAAAAATATGACTGGTATTTAGAAGCCTGGCCGCCTCGGAAGTCTGATAAATTACCTTTGTAGCCCAGACCACGGTATGTCGTATTAAAAACTGATAGCGTCAAGCATGGAGCTCGCTTTATGAGGACATATTGCGTGCACTTTATTGTGGGAATTTCAGCGATACGGCCTAAAGGAAAGGACTATAAAAGTAGGGGAACTTTACTGGAGAATTTGCTTAGTTTTATACTTGCGTAGCGGCAGATGTAGATGATCTAGAGATACAAAACAATTGACAGTGTTAATTATGACAAAAAGGCTTACTCAATAAATTGAACTTAAAAGACAATTTGCGGAGGGTGAAAAATGAATCAACAGATATTGGCGTTTTTTGCCCTTAAGGAAGCAATGTGTACTTATCTCATCATCATCAGCCCATCCTGCTGCTGGGCATGGAGTTCCTCTACAACAGCATATAGGCCCTAGTACGGGTTGGGGACTGCAAATTTCCGCATTCGACACTATTTTACCAGCCGATAACCGACGGAAATGGAATACTTTATTTCCATAACATATATTTTAGTTGCTCGATAAAATAACCCCAAATAAAACAGTTAACAGAATTTACTTATGAAAGTCAAAAGCTTGAAAGCTCCAAATGATCCTAAGCTCTAGTATTTACACGGTGAAAGCTCAAACGAGGTCACTGCATACGTGCTTCTTGGTCAGTTTAAAAGGATTTCAGCGCTGGAATCAATTATTCTGCTCCGGACTGTGTTTTTTACCTAACCAACTGCGGTTGTCGTTTACAAATGAACGGTAAATAAGTTAAAGAAAACCGATATGTGGTTTGAGAATTGAAAAAGATACTGGTTATTCCTTGAAGGATGGTCAGGTGTATATTTTGTTTCCAAATTTTGGCAGTTGTTTTGAAAAAGGTGGTAAGGCTATCTTAGCGTGGGATAAGAACTATACAAGCCGTAACAATACCTGTCTCAGTTTTTGACCGTGATCAAAAACTAAGGCAGGTAATTATTACGGTAATAAGAAACCCATTGGCGTTAAAAAATCCTCATAAAAAATGTTTTTTTTTTTAATAGCGACATATGTACATTGTAGATTTAATACTAATCCTTGTTAGGGAATTGTCAATTTTTTATATTTTTGTCATTTTTTTTTACGTTATTGTGTTTGTAATCACTGCTATTGCCTGCTTTAGTCTTCGATGTAGGGTTTTTTACACCCTCGATATGAGACAGTTGGGTGTTGTTTTATTTATTTTTTTTTTTTATGTGAAAGGAGGCAAACGAGCTAGTGAGCCACCTGATGTTAAGTGGTCAACACCGCCCATGAACACCCACAATACCCTAGGGATCATCGGTGCGTTGCCGGCCTTTGAGGAAAGTATAGGCTCTCTTCTTGAAGGTCCCTATATCGTATCCATTTGGAAATACCGCCTAGGAAAGCTGATTCCACAAAGATGTTGTCCGGGGAAAAAAACCCCGTTTGAACCGCACTGTTGAAGAACGCCATTCATCCAGATGGTAGGGATGGAACGTGTGTTTGCATTTAATGCAATTACTGTGTACTTATATATATATAGTGTATAACCAACCGCATGTTCATAACTGGCTAGGTGTACTGACAAGCATGTGGCATTAATACCGACAAATTGACTATTGTGTACACTTGTGGACAAAAACATCGGACGCTTCTTTGAAACTATATTATATAGAATGAATGACGAGATAGTGGGGACACTGGCTGAAATTATTTATCTTATTTGAGATCATAACAATCAGATTCAGCTGATATTTATAACAGGGAAATCCTGTGCTACCAACCAAATTAGATTCCCTTAGACATTTCTAAGGGAGTCTAATTTATCATGATCCCACAATGAAAAAAATCAGATAAATAATATAAAGGAGGAATTAGAAATCAAGTGCATTTATAAAACAGCGTTAGAAAACCTGCCAAAGAATTCTCAACAATTACTTAGGCCTCTACACATAGACCAAATCCCTCAAAGCGAATAAGAAGTTAATTGATTTTTAGAAAAATAATTATTCGGTCAGAGCGCGTAACAAAAAAAAACATTTTTCTAAATATTTCTATTGATGAGGAATTTTGTTAGTTACCTGAAGACACGCGTAGACATCCGGGCAAAGCTTCAGCAATGTACGACGGCCAATGAGTAAAGGACCGAGTGATGAAACAAACAATACATTATCAAATATTATGTGGTTGTCCGATATTTGTGGCCAAGCCTACATCCCCACAACAATGCATTTATAGCTACAGTTCATAGATCTAACGTACCATGCGTCCCGCACCGTCGATCATTATCACTATTACCTGACTTCGACGGACATTGTGAGCGAATTTAGCGTGTGGCAGTAAATTAGATGATTTTCTGTGATATTTCAGAAATAATTGCGGATTTTTGTGAAAGAAGTGAAACTGCGATAACATTATGTTTTGAGAATATTGAGAGGACTTCAAAGGATTTCCTGTGTCTAATGGTTTTATTCGCATCATCATCATCAGCCCATAAAATATTATTTGAGTTTCGAGTAGTGAACACGATGCTGTTGTGAATGCCAAGCGTGGTTCTGTTATGAAAAGGAGAAGAAAAAATTTGATTAAACAATTAATCAGTTAAAGCAAGCTGTGTAAGAACTGTTTCTAGGCTAAGAATGTTCATAGTTGTAACTTATTTGTAGTATAGTAACTTGGAAATATGCGTAGATAAATGCACGCTACAACCTATATTAATAAAATGAAATGAAATTTATTAGACAAAAAACAGTTACAAAGCAAATGGTACAAATATCTGGGCTATACAGTTTTATAACAAAAAATAGAGTATTTGTTTGCCGAACTAGGTATAAATCTGTATTTCAGCACACAACGCCTCCCCCCTTTATTTTTAGATGATAGCCGCCTAATTAACAGAGTTTAGTGTAATTTTATTTTATGCTATGTTCCTCTCTGTGTATTTAGTGAGTGTGTGTATGTATGTGAGAGGGTGGGTAATTCGACTAGAGTTAGTAAATAATGATGGAAGGAAACAAAACCATATAATTTTAAAGAAAAATAAATGAATACAAAATTATTATTAAATATTATTATTTCATACACAGTATTTTATCTAAAGCGGTAAGCAGAGAATGAAATTTAAACTTATGTTTTTTTGTGATCAATATAATAACTTTATTTCATCAAATGAACGCCAAAACTCCATTACAAGTAACGGAATCTTTGATGATGTGATATAAAATTAATTTATTCCATCAAAATTTGTTGTAAATTATGTTAACGCTAAATTTATTGATTTATAGACGTCTTTTCTTAACGGTATTAGCATAATGACCCTAAGTTTTCTAACAAAATGTATTAATATACTGGAGATAAAAAATAAATAGAAATAAAAACGATAAGTAGTCGAGGTTTAGGCGCCTGGTCGTCCCTCCCAGTATAAATACTGGACACAACAAAGACGTCGATTTTCTGATTACTCAATACGAGAACTGAACACAATACATCGCTACTCTTGCCAGATTTCAAGTCTTTTTCAAAGAATTAACTCCTCGTTCCTACATTAAATATTTAAGTGTCCATTTTTACAGCAATTGAGAGAATAGCACTTGAAGTTATCATAAACGACCACGGATCTCTGGTTGCTAAGATTAACTTAGCAACTTAACACCGCTTATGGACTTAGAAACAATAACTTAACTTTTATTATCGTGATTAAAGATTGGAGTTAAATGGAAAAATTTCAAACTATCTCGGATTTTAAGATGGTGCAAAAATGGTTTAAGTTTTGAAAATGAATATTTAACGGTGTTTTAACTAACTTAAACCCTCTCAATGATAGAGGACGCCCGTGCCCAGCAGTGGGACGAATATGGGAAGATGATGGGTTGATGAAGGCGCGCAGTAGTGATGAAATGTTAGCGGTCGTGGGTTCAAAATTCAAATCTCAAATGTGAACATATGTACGATTAATACCTTTGGCTGTTAGGAAAATTTGTATATTTTTTCGTGATTTTTTAAACGCTAATGGTCTTGTAATCATCATAGCTATAGCTTATCTTACTTTTCGATCACGGTCAAATCTTGAATATGAAAATAATATCGATAGATAAAATCTATACCCGAACATGCTAATCCCGCTATTTAATGGGCCCCTGATATTCTAACCATGAGAAAACACTGGGACCTCCTAACAAAACGTAGGCAGTAATGACATGCCATTCCAATTGTCAATAATCACAGACGTATCGAGCCAACATATACTTAAATAACAGACTTAATGTAAAGCATTGAGTGGGTTTGGTCCAAGGTACAGGCGAACTCAGAATAAATACATATATACCGTCACGCCTGTAGTCCTTGAAAGGGTGGGCAAAGGTGCACTTCTGCACCCACATTTCGGCTATTGTGTTTAAGTCCTACTTATCAGGAGGAGGAGGGAGGGGGGCTATTGCAGATTTTTATTATTACTTCCTGGAACGTGACGGCTTATTTTTACTGCTGCCCGTTCTGACTAAAATAGACAACATATCTAACGCCACAATCACGTCTAGATATACCTTTTTTGATTATGTTGTAAAAAAATAATTATTTTAATTCTTCTCCATGGGGTACCTAGAGCACTTATTCATTTGGTAAGGGTCTCTACAATACCGCCGCAGTAATTCATTGCTACTTACGACCAATTTCAACAAAAAATCGAAAATCAAAGTCTAAAAAAAATATCTAAATTCAGTTCATGGACATAAATAATGTGGAAGCGTAATTTACACACACACACACATACCTCACGCCTATATTCCCCGAAGGGGTAGGCAGAGATGCATTTCTGCACCATTGCGTAGTTTACAAGATACTTGCAATAGTACCGCATAAGGGTAAGTCAATGTCTAAATAAATTTTATTCAAATAGATTTTTCGGAATGTGTTATAGTTGTAGAAATGAAACGACAAGAATATAATGTTTTTTTTAAGTAAAGCCAAAATTATACCGCTCTTAAAACATGACTTGTACCACAAACCAACCTGATTACACAAAGTATAAGGTATAATGAAAATAGATTCAATATAAATCCGTCCACTATTGATTTATGGCAATCGGACCGCAATAATACCACTACCTATCGTATTTATAATGTAATAACAACGGCAAGTTATCGTAGTGAGACTAGAACTTATGTTTTGGATTGGAAGATATTTTCCGACAGCCCTGTGGTGCAGTTGGCTTGCGAAACGAGAGGCTATGGGTTTGGTGCCTACGCCGAGACTAATGTTTGTATGATTCAGAAATATTTGTTTCGGGTCTCGGTGTTCGTGGGTAAAAGTCTCTCGTAGTCTCTGATACTCACGACCTAGGACTTACCTTAGTGTGGGATCAGGACTATGTATATGACTGTTAGGTATATTTATTTATCTTTATTTATTTACTACGATAACACGTTTCGTAACGGCCATAGCTCAAAACGGACAATTTAAAAGTAAATGTCGTTTTTTGTTTTACTTTTCCTTCTTTGTATTTAATTAAATTGTGTCATTTTTAACTAACTTAAATGCCACTAGCACTCATAACCTTTAAAACTAATCGTAACAGCTCGCAATTAACTGAAAAGCGAAAACATTAAGAGTAGTTTGAAGGCGGGATGACATAAAAAGCGGCGTGGTTTGAAACGCGTTACGCCGCGGGAACATTGTGGGAAGGTAAGGGCTCCTATTGTACCGACACGCTGGAACACGACGCAACCATCAAAATATAAGAACGTATGGTGCACAGAAAAAATAGGTTTTTTCTGATTGAATGATGAAATTTAAGAAACTGTAAATAATAAAATTCGGGCACATTGCTATAAATATTTCATTGCTATAGCCTACTGCCTGTATTCCCCGAAGGAGTAGGAGAAATGCATTTCAGCACCCACATTTCGCCAAGTATGTATCTTCTTCTTCCAGTAACCCATATACGCCCACTGCTGAGCACGAGTCTCCTCTACCATTGAGAGGGTATAGGCCATAGTCCACCACGCTGGCCTAGTGCGGGTTGGCGGACTACACACCTAAGAAATTCCTAAGAACTCTTAGGTGTGCAGGTTATATCACGATGTTTTTCCTTCACCCACATAACTTCGAAAAGTCAGAGGTGTGTGCCTGGGGTTCGAACCCGCGACCGTCGAGATTCTCGACCGCGCGCCCAAACCTCGAGGCCATCACTGCTCTGCAAGTATGTATCAGTCCCATGTAATAGAGGCGAGTCTCTTGCCGTTTTGCGGGCACATTTACAGACTTCGTGCTGCTACTGAGAGTTTCCTAATGAAACAATCTAATAACACTTAGCCCGACCCGGGAATCGAACCCAGGATCGCACGGCACGTAATTGTACCGCGAGGCAGCTATAAATCAATACTTATAAACAGGGTGTAAACAGATCTTGATCGGAAGCTAAGATAGGTAATAGTTACGGATAAAAGCCAACGGATAAAAACACAAAAATAAAATATTGCGAGGAATTCTTTACCTCTAAAAGTTCTTAGGAATTTCTTTGGTGTATAGTCCGCCAATTTGCACTAGGCAGGTCGGTGGACTAAGGCCTAAACCCTCTTAGTTATAGAGAAGCCCCAAGCCCAGCAGTGTGATGAATATGGACTGATGATGATTACATTTCCAAAATTTTTTTTTTGTTACAAAATTAGCACAAAGATTTTTCCATGCGGACCGTACGCACAGTAATATAGAATAAAAAACTAGTGCAAGGAAGAAAAGTGGGAGCTTTTCCTGTATTTTCTGCAAGAAGTTGCTTGAGAGTTTAATCATGCGCCAGATAAGCAGGTCGGTTGCAGGGTTGCCAACTTAATACTTCTTATAATTTTCCCACAAATGGCTCAAAATATACAGTTCCATCCTTTGATTGGGTAAGAAAAAGGTAGGTGTTTCTCCTTCCGTCGGTTTGTGTATTTATGTATGTATATATATGTATTCCGTATATTATATAAGTATTAGTATGTAATAATATTTAGTCATTTGTCTGTGTATTTTTATTTATTTATTTATTTAGGTTAGCCAACAATTGTTTACATTTATAACTTACAATAAAAAATAAAACATAAATAAAAAAAAAACTTAATGTAACAATCAATACTAGGCAAACACCGCGTGCACCACTAATTCAGTTATAGTGCCTATTAACTAAAAAATTTAAAAAAAAAAGTGTATATATTTTTCTATATAGTTTTGGTTATTTATAGTAGTTTTTTTTTATAATTTAAGCTAGTTTTTATTTATGCACCTACCTTTAATCTCTGCATCACCCTAAGGTTGACAGTAAGAGAATGCCTCTGGCATTATGTCCGCCTTTATACAATTTGTGTAAAAAGCATAAATAATAATAAATAAAAAGGGAACATATTTATCGGTTCTGCGATAAGAGAGGCCTATGTCCAGCAGTGGACGAATTAAGGGCTGTTGATGATGATGATGATGATGAACATATTTAACATATGTAATGAAAATAATATAGGTACTTTATTTATTATTATATTTTGTGACACTTGTAACATAATTGGCTAAAAGTAACTACAGCATATCTCTGCCTTCCCCTTAAAGAATGTCGATATCAGGTTGTATAAGTATAAAAGATCCACGTAGATGAAGTATGCCTAAAATGATGAGTACGACTGCATAGAATAAGGTTACTTATGACTATAACACCAAAGTACTTTTTATGTCTATAATAGAGTTAAAATTGTTTATATATTGCACTAGTGAAGTAATAATGATCATAAATTTTGTTGTTGTTGGAAGAACATAAAAATTTACTGATAATATTGTGCCCAATTAAGTTTAAATCGCTGAGAAAGGGAAGTTGTGCAAAAGCACATATAACTTTATTCTGCGCATAGGTCGAATAATTGTAAGGTTATGGGAAACTAACAAATCCCTTGTAGTTACTAGAAACAAGACTTGTATCTTATTGTACTTATAGTATAGGTATGTACGTTATGTCACGCCTATGTTCGTCGAAAATGTTCTGCGTTCACTTTCATCATCATCATCATCATCAGCCTTTATTCGTCCACTGTTGGACATAGGCCTCTCCTATGGCACGCCACTGGGCTCGATCTTCGGCCCTTCTCATCCAACCGCTGCCAGCCACCTTGCGGATATCGTCACCCCACCTAGCCAGTGGGCGTCCTACACTACGTTTGCCGAGCCAGATTTTATCCTTGCAATTTTATATGGCTAGTATATCTAAGTGACTTTCAATACAAAAACTTATTCCAAGTGTCAACCCTGCTATTTTTCGGTCGCAACCCATCCAAGCCTTTTGTGTTCCGCGGCAATTCAATTTAGTGATAAGGGATAAGTGAAGGTCTTTTATCGATAAATACATAGACAAATAGAGTAGCCAACCGTAGATAAACGGGTTGATACAATTGAAAATATCGACTACGCCTCGATACTGCTGATAGGGGTGCTCAAAATCACAAAGATAGGGTGGTATTGAACTTAATAGGGTGTTTTTGAGATTGTTTTCGGATCGAAAGACAGTAATGATAAGGGTTGAAAGGAGTAGACATATTAATTAAGAGTAGTTTTGTTCTGTTTATTTTGTATAGGAATTTTTATAGTGTGTATTTTGTTTGGGGTTATTTACTTTATATAAGACTAGATTTGGCTTGCATATAACCTTGTATATGGAGATGATAGTTAAATAAAATTATGTCTTAGAAATTTCAAGTCTCTGAAAGGAATTCATGTCCTTTCAGCAGGTTAGTAATTGGAGCCTAACAAACTAAGTTTTTGTCACATTTATAACATTAGCAATGACAGCACATTCAAAAGAACACAATAATGGGTGCAGAAACATACCTTTGCTCACCCCACAGCAAAATACACGCGTGAGGTCATGTACTTCAAAATATATCCATATCATAAACATCGAAAACATTAGAAATCCTAATCCAAACTGAAAACGCCAATGATAACAGTTAAACAGCATATGCTTCTAATAAGCTTCGATAATTCATCCACACAATACTACAAAACGGCATTAATCTACCGTCCCGACACAAAACATCCGATGTTACCAAGCCATCGACTAATCGTTGAATAATCGATTATCGAACGTACAAATGACCTATTATATCGATAAAACTACATCACTACGCTCCGCTATCGAATTTGACGATTAATATTTCCTATCAATTGAGTTTAGGGTTGTCTGTTTAAATACTAGTATTTTCCTTTTATAGGAGTGATGATCGTAACATTTCGCCATATATATATGACGACTGATTTGGATTACTTTCGGTACAGACACACTTATGGTCCATTTATACCTCTTATATTAATTTAGGAATATCTAAGGTGTGTAGGCCGCCAACCCATACTAGGCCAGTATGGTAGACTAAGACCTAAACCCTATCAGTTGTAGTAAATCCCTCACTTTTCGAAGTTAATTCTCAATGAATACTTATTTTAACAATGAAGGAAAACATCGTGAGAAACCTGTAAACCTAAAAAGTTCTTAGGAATTTCTTACCTGTATCGTCTACCAACACTCACTGGGCTGATGATGGCTGAGTTCAACATTGAGAATTGAGATCGAACTCGCAATATCTCGTTTAAATTCTGTCACCTAACCAACTGCGCTTCTAATATAATGTTGAAAATCTCAACCAGGAAATTACCAAAATTCCTAATTAATCCTTTGAATAATCTGTCAACCCTAATATCGGTAACTGGCGAGGCCGCCAGCGTTTTAGTTTACTGAAGCGGGAATAATGGGATTTTTGTCCACCGCTCACCGCACAGATTATATTTTGTTGAACTTAAACACTTCATCACGATTACAGATAAAAAACACGTACTAAGTGGCATACTACCATCGAAGCCAGGTAGCGTTACAGGTTAATTGTGAAATGTTTAGTTTATAATCGTTTGAGGTTAGGATATTCTCATTTATTAGAGATTTGCTTTTGTCAAATAAAGATTAAACATTATTATTCGTAAATTTGAAAGACTAGCTGCCCGTCGAGCCCATGCATAGAAGACCAAAAACCCAGTTTGGCTTCAAATTTCCGATATATAACCTTTAAGCTCGAATTAAACAAAAAACAATTCGACAAATCAATGAGAATATCCTGACCCACACAATTATAAACTAAACATTACACAATTAACATGCAACGCTGGAAGTGCCGCCATTGCTATCTGATATGACGTGATACAGAGACTCAGATTTAATATAGCCCCGTGGCGCAGTTGGCTAGACACCAGCTTGCGAAACGAGCGGCCGCGGGTTCGATTCCTGCACCGAGACAAATGTTTGTGTGATTCACAAATATTTGTTTCGGTTCTGGGTGTTTGTGAGACCGAAAAAGTCTCTCGTAGTTTCTGATACCCACGACACAAGATCTTAGTGTGAGGTCAGGACCTATGTATGTGACTGTTGGGTGTTGGGTGTATTTACTTTCCTGCACAATTTTAGAAATGTCACGTAACTTAAATTTAAAGCGTTTGAAAGCATAATCAAAACAAAGCGATTCGCCGTCACTAGGGTGTCCCAAAAAAATCAAAGTCTTTTTTTGTCAACGCATACCCTCTAATTATTTTCGAATGGTGTTAAAACACTTATAAATAAAATTTCATGAACTTAGGACCACTGCAACCCGTGCCGACTTGCATTCATGTATTTCAGTACTTACATACTTTGTATGAACTTCGGCGCGTCGCAATATTCGCATGGAAGTTTCGTGGTTGCTTGTTTATTGTATTGGTAAACGCCTCTTTTTGTTTAATCAATATGTCAGATTAAGATTTCAAAGGCAAATTTTAATAGGGGGGTGCAAAACATTAAAATAACGGCTTAAAACTTCTCTGTACAGAACAAATATTGGCAGTTCTGTTTAATAAAATTCATGTAGTAAAATTGAATTTTGTAAATCGCA
The DNA here is from genome assembly GCA_030295005.1 of Cephonodes hylas. Taxonomy (NCBI): domain Eukaryota; kingdom Metazoa; phylum Arthropoda; class Insecta; order Lepidoptera; family Sphingidae; genus Cephonodes; species Cephonodes hylas. The sequence goes on along the minus strand of AP025386.1, from coordinate 3,405,799 downwards.
AATCTAACTATTCGAGATTAATTATTTTTTGTTAAAGGGCTTATATGCCTATTTAAGCTTTAATAAACTAAATTTAAGAAATAAGTTGCCTTATACCGACTCTGAAGAGATCAACAAATAATGCGGAAAAATCGCAAGATGTGTTCGTACAGTGTCATCAAGAGTTTGTTACAAGCTTGGACTACTTTTTGTATATTGCACACGCCAATGCCCTTTAATTGATAAAAATAAATCTAGATAATAGATATAGTTATATAAATAGATATACATTGTTTTACCGGACAGAATTAGGAAGGAAATTTAAGGGTTGGCTATCAAGAATTAAAAGTTATAGCTATAATCATATTCTTTGGTGGTGATACAGAAAGAAAATTGACTATTCGATCTCCAAGTTCTATGTACCAGACACCATGATGGCCGAAGCAATTAATTGATTAAAAATGTCGTAACTTATTTTTTAATTGTAAATTACTAATAAAAAGTCGCACTATTCGACATCTAGATTTGCATCGCTATATACCATGTTAAGGCTTGGATGCATTGTATATTATCAGTGACGGCACCTTACCACGACTTATGTTTACTTAATACTTTGAAACCCTGGGAAACTGTCAATAAAATTAACTCAGAAATGACTATAGAGAATATTTTTCAGCATTTTTGGTCTTTGGTTCATGAAGTAGCTGTCTTGTCTCTATATCACTATGATGGAGACCAGGAACCAAAAATGATAATATTTTAAAGCTTAACTAAAGAGGATCCATCAATTCATATATCCCCTGGAAAGATATCTGCGTGATTTACTTTTTTAGAAAGATATAAACGACTTTATTTCGATCAAAAACTAGTCTTGCTTTTCTTCAATCGTTTTAAAAATTTTGACACTTTCTCAATGAGTTGCTTACTTCACAGACTAGTTATACTTCTTTTCAAGCAGTTAAGAAATAAATAATGACACTAAAAGTCGCTAGTGATACTGCAAATTGCAGTTATACTGATACAACATTTGCGTGAAAAAGTCACCTTTAAAGGGAAACTAAAGCAATTTTTCCTGTGATTTATCCTAACAGTAAAATGAAAACTTTTAAATTAAAATATCACAAATATTCCTGTTTTAATAATAAATATATAATACCGGTGAAATAGGATATAATTTTGAAAATAAAAATTGAGTTTTTATATGTGCTCTACAATTACCATACAATTTTTTTCTTAAAACTTTGCCATCAAGTCGGCACGGGTTACCGCTATCCAATTTCGATAATATTTCGTATTTGAGTTATTAGGGTCAATTAGAAAAAATATAGAGGGTATGCGTATCTAAATTCGAGAAAAAAAAAATCGCCCTACTAAGCTGGGACACCCTAGCCGTCACATTGTATAGAAACACAAATATCTTATTTAAATATGGTGAGACAGATGCATTGTTTTTTTGTTCGACCTAACACGGCCGTAATTGCCGGACGTAGCGCCGAATTTTGTCTTTAGATGAAAGAGATCGTGCTGCCATTGTGTGGAAGAGAACTCATAAAATGTTGTCTAAGAATATATACTGTCGCATAAATCGTGGAAGGGGTAAAGTGTGTTATCAGTGATGGTTTATAGAAGTCCAAAAGTGGTACACGTTAATAGGGTAATCTGGTTTATAATGGTTTTGTTGTGGTGTCAGGATATTGTCATTTAAACGTCAAATTGCCTTTGTTAAATATGTGAAGCTTAAAGATTTTTATTTGGCACTTTACCACAACCTTTGCAATAAGACTAGCGGTAGTTGCACAAGATGTTCTAAATAAATGTATGTGTGAGAGTGTGTCTCTCGTAGTTTCTGATACAAATCTCGTATCTTAGTGTGGGATCAGAACTATCTGTATTAATTTATTTTATAAAAAGAAATTTACTTACACTTTCGCACCAATAAATACCAAGGCTCTACATTAAAAAGCCTTCTCTATAAAATAAAATAAACTACAGTAAAAAAAGCAGTTGAAAACACACAAGAGAACCACTTGAAACGAAAGCTGTGGCTGATGATATCCGGTAGTTATGGTACAATTACATGTCAAATTGAGGGTTCCGTGCGCCCCACACTGGTGTAACTGTCATAATTGTATTTATTACGCGAAAAAAATACGTAGGCTCATGTTTGTATGTTATTGTGGAACCTTACCCGCTCGAGAATTGAAGTAACGAGCAAGGAAATTATTTTGAATGTTCTTTTAAGGTACCTTGTCGATCCTGCGTTTATAAAAGTGCTATAGCAAGACGAATACCCTTTTTTCTAAGCCTGAGTAGGCAGTGTTCGATATCAGGCCATTAAGAATATTAGGTAGCACGGAGTCTGGAAATCATCATCAGCTTTTATATCTACTATTCTACTTCTACTCTTTGTTAGATAGGACTTAAGATACAACAGTCGAGGATACAGGCGTAAGTGTATATAAACACGCCTCAATTCTGTTTTTGAAGCCACTAATGCTAAAGATACTTACGCGAAAAACGCTAGTTCTGAAGATATAACTTGGCTCGTTGGAGCTATCATCACATCACACACATCATCAGCCAAAGGACGTCCACTGTTAGACACAGGCCTCCCCCAGAGACTTCCAAAGTGTTCTATTGGAAGCGGCCTGCATCCAGCGGCTTCCCGCTAGCTAGGATGCTTCTCCAAGAATGGGCTTTATTATATAGAAGCCTCACTTTCGAATCTCTGGTTAGCCAGTGTCATTAGGTATTTCAAAAAGTAACACTGCAAAGGACTATACAGAAGGGCAGGTTTCGTCGGTCTGCCACTTACATCTAACTCACGAAACATTAAAAGAAAAGATAATAAATTGAAAAAAAAGTGTTTTTTAGATATATTTAGATTTTTTTCTAAATTTGGCAAGCGGATTACTCTAAAGAAAAATAAAAAAACTCCTTTGGTGTTTTCGAAACGGTTCGATTTATTTTAGAACAGCTTTATATGTGTATGTTTATAACTATATCCACGATAAATACATAATGTTGAATTAATACTCATTATCATGTTTTGATATAAACTAATTAAAATACATTGTTATAATAATTAGCAATGATTTTATCAGTCACACAATTTTTTTCTGTTAGCAACGCACGTCTGTTCGACAAAAAAATATATATATTTAACAATGAAGTGTAATTGAAACTACGAAAAAATAACAGTGTTTTTCAAAAACGTCCAAGTGATAAATAAGTAAAATTAAAAAGACGATATAGTAAATAGCGGAAAAGAAAATAAAGAAGATAAAATGGATTTAAATGAAACAACGGATATTGTAAACTTAACGGACTGGACTAATTTGACAACATTTTTAAATGAATCAGACTATGAAAATTACGATTTTGATAGGCATATTGGTATAGACAGCAAAGTACGCTACATAGGTCTAGAAATAAACAGACCTGATCGAGATTTTTTTGAGACGTTTGTAAAATTAGCAATAGTTGGAATAATCTTCGTGATTCTTATGATATATGTGTATAAAAACAAAGAGAAATCGAAGGAGATAAAAAATTATCTGGCGTTACAGCATATCATAACCAGTCTTACACGTGAAACTTGCATATTTTTGTACAAATTCGAATTGTCTTGCTGGGAAAAGGAATTTACGGAGATGACATTCTCTTGTTTGGATCTAGCTATTACAATTTTCACCTTATGCTTATCAGGAATCGTGTTTCTGAAATTGTTCTTCTTCAGCAACGGAGAACCACTGTACAACAAGAAAGAAGTAGGAGTATTTTGTGCAGTTTCAATATTTCTGATGGAAACTTATGAAGATCTCCTAAATTTAATGTCAGTGAGAATGTCTAACACTGATTTACCAGCTGCTTTAAGATTAACATCAGTTTTGTTGATAATGTCTGTGCCAATTGTTATATTTTGTTTGATATTTATAACTCTATTTTTGAAATCGTCGGAAGTACCAAAATCTCAAGCTGTGTTCTATTTGTTTTACCTTTTTGTGTTCATGGCAAGTGACTTTATATTGTTAATGAGTAATTTTAGTGTCGAAAGTGGTATTTTTATGAATTTGTTTGGAATCTTGATATACGTCCGTTTAGCTGTTGAGATGTTTTGGTATATGCATTCGAATATTTATTTCTCAAATTACATGGAATTGTAAAAATTGTTTTAAATATTTGTTTATGTATAGGTTTGATCTTCTTTTACCTTTTCGCTGTTTATGCTCTTATCTTTTATCTCTACATGAACCAAAGGTTGACTGTTAGAAAATTCCTAAGACATAAAACACGCTTTATACTTAGCGTATAAGAAGCATAAATAAATAAAAACACTTTGACGTGATACTAATTATTCTTTAATACACACTCATACCTGCTTCAAATTTACAGAGGCTATTGTCATTTTCAAGATTTATTCCAATTTTGTTCTTGCTACGGAGAACTTTCTAATCGCAAAACCCAAATTTACTTTCTCAATTTGTCGAAAAGAGAGCCTTTAGACTGGCACTTGTTGCAAAATCAATAAAGAACTCAGTAATACTTCCAATTAAGGCAGAATGAAACTCACACCTTCCACAACAGATCGTCAATAGCAAATAAGAGTCAGCGTCGTGGGTTTCCAGTAATCAATTATTTCGAAGCACACATTCAGACGATATTAATTAAACGTCCATTTTTTAATTCATTAATATAAAAATCTCTTGCATTTTTATTAATCCAACTATCGTCGTTGGTCGAAAGTCGGTCACGGGGTGAAACCCCAGACGCACACCACAATTTTTTTAAAGTTACATGTGGATTCACAATTAATCATCACTTACTTTTACAGTGAAGAAAAACATCGTAAGAACATTTGCACACCTAAAAGTTCTTAAGAATATCTTGTATGTATAATTCACAAAGCTGCACTAGGCATGGTAGACGAAAGGTTAGATCCTCTCAGTTGTTAAGGAGGCTCGTGACATCATCACGAATAAAACTTAGTACAACTAACGTCAAATTCTTCATTTACACAGAATCCTATTTGTACTACGCGAGTTAAAAATACTATATTAATTAACACTCTTGAATCGATTATTATTCAAGTGTCCTCGTATATTTGGGCGTAAAAACATTACATTTCAGTCCACAATCCCTCGAACTAATTATGGATCCAACATGTTTATTCGCAGGTCGACAAATGATTATAATTTGCATTTCTCCGACATTGATTTATTTTTTGAATCGCTAAAAAATTACAAAAAATTACTTTTCTCCAATGTTCCTAAGTTTAGGTAATATTATAAAACATCTTGTTATTATTTGTACTTTTTTTTTGTTTTTGTATAATATTTATTTTCGTATAATTTATTTCGTTATTTTCTTGCTTGTTCACTTGCTTCTGTTTTATGATATAACTATAAGTGGAAATTGTTTATGGATTGTGTGTTATATTTTTGTTATATATTTTAAATTGTAATTGTTCTGTTGATTTCCCTAACAAAATAAAATAAAAATCTTAGGAATTAACTTGTAATTTCAAGTAAAAACAGTTACACCACACACAAATCAAATGAAGAGGTTTGCTTTGTTAATTGTTTACAACTCTATAATTGTTGGGCTGTTGCATGTAACACAAACCGGTTTCCCTTCGAGTGTCTGACCTTTTTTGGTGACACCTACGCAAATACTGACGGGGTTCGGGTGGTTAGTCGAAGTGTGGACATGCTTGTATTGATATTTGAGATCTGGGTACAATAATGACTGTGTAAAATATTTAAGACTCGCTGTAATTGACTTGAAATTGCAGCTTTATAGGTCAGACTGAGATAAGATTTTTTTTATTAAGATGTTTATGTTTATCATCTATTATTGTTGGCAATTAGGTGATTATATTAAAATGGGTATATACCACGTGTAATAACTAGAGAATAAATTAAATAGCTCCAAGAACATAGACTAACTTACTTTGTAGCCAATTATTTTTGACGTTATTCAAGACTTGCCCACCATATACGCCCCACTGCTAGGCACGAGTCTCCTCTACGACTGAGAGGGTTCAGTCCTCAGAAAATCACACTGGTCTAGTTCAGATTGACGGAGTACACATCTAAAATTCCTAAGAACTTTCAGAGAAATTTTAGGTGTCACGTTGTTTTCCTCCATCATAATATATTATAATTAATTGTAAATACTTACAAAACATCTAGAAGAAGATTATGTGCCTAGGGTTTGAACCCGCGACCGGCGATATTCTCCACCGCGTGCATAAACCTCAAGGCCATCACAACTTATTCAAGGCTCAAGTTACAAGGCATTCAAATGTAAATAACCACGTTAGGAATGTCCACACGAGACGAGCGCGGGCAGCTGCGCAGGCGCCGACGAGTCGCGGCGGTCGCGAACGCACCGTTAATCGCTCTCACACTGCCGGCATTAGTCTCGTTTCAAACGAAGGAAGCGGAATAACCGCAGTTTTTCTAACTTATATTTGCATGGTAAAGCTTGGATTGAAGAATAAGTATCCGCTTAGGCGATAGGACAGAAGAAATACATGCACTCAACAGTCGCATTCATAGTTTTGACCCCACACTAAGATATACCTAGTCTTGGTTTCTGGGTATCAGAATACACAAGTAGGCACATAAGTACCAAAAACTACGAACAGCTTTTCAGTCCACAAACATCCAGGCCCGAAATAAGCTTTTGAGGATCATACAAACATTTTTTATTGGCATATTGACATCTGATAGCAAAAATATTTTACTTACACGTGAACCAAACTAAAAGTTTCTCCATCGCAAGATACACAATTATGTCACACAACTGAGGCAGTCTTATAAACAATATATGATTTTTGTCTCTTTTTGTAATACAGCTTAAGATTAATTCTCTCATCACAATAGTCCATTTTTAGTGCGCATGCGACGACGGAAAGGGAAACGATTTGTGCGCTGCGTGTGGTAACTACGGCATTCTGAGAAATACCATACCAGTTTACATATCTATGTATTTTTTGCTTTAGTGGTTATATTCAATTGTCTTATTTTGTAAATAACGGCTTAAGTTTGAATAATTAATTCTATATCCATATTGAAATACAGGTTAAGTCCTCAATGTTTAGGCGAACGGATTTTTTATTTGAAAATCAATTTGATCTGTAGCAGATTTTCGAGGATATAAAAGTATTTAAATAAATTTACACCTAGCAGTTACATACATAGTTCGGACCCCATACTTAGTGAGTATCAGAAATTACGAGAGACTACTACTAACCAATAACATTTTTTTTTTGATCACACAATTCTCTGGATGGAGATCGAAACTGCGACCTCTCGTTTCTCAAGCTGTGCTCCAGCCAACCGAACACTCCAAACCAAAGAACGCAAATAAAAATTGAATCTTCGAAATAGAATTTAAAAACTTATTTACTGTAGAAGTCGGTCAACTGTTTTTTAATCAATCTGTTGAGAGCTTAACTAAGTTCTGAAATGTTTTCTACAAAGTAACCGAAGTGAATTTGACTTGGTAAAACTTCAGAACGTTCAGGAATAGTGATGAGTGGTAATTTGTAGTTCTGCTATAGTTTTTACTACAAATTACTTAAAATAAATATAGATTTGGAAATGATAACTTACTGAGGGAAGATATTTTGTTGAAGTAAAAAAGTTCAGCTTTAAAACAATCTATGAATAGTGTAGGTATTATTATAAAATAGTATTAAAAATATACATTTAATTCTGACTATTTCAAATTAGTATTGATATAAATATACCACATGGATCTTGAAGATATCAAGGACTTTTGTCATTTAAATCTATGGCTTCGTCTACCAATCTTTAAAATAAAAAAGTAATACTAAAAACATTTTTTTTTTCAGACACTTTAATATTATGGAACAAAATAATCCTCGCCTTCGCATATCTTGCCTATTACAAGATATTTTTCTTATACAAATTCAATGTTTACAATATCTCCCTAAATTGCTATCAAAAATGTAACCTTAACATTACCTGCTTAAAGTTGTATTTGCATTAACGAATAATGTTTTTCGTGGCCCTTTTTATCCTAGCTGTTTACGTGTAACAGGTTATTTAATCAATCATTACCATAATAACCTCTATTTTTATACAATTAAGACTCATTTTGCGTTCGCAAGGTAAAGCTTGAATGGTTGAAAATTTAAGTTTCATTCATTACGTTCCGTGTCACGATGGGTGAAAAATGATCGAGAACCTAAATTGTGAAAAGGAACGCTTCATGCAATAATTGCAAGCAGTATTAAAAGTTATAGGTTTGACAGCCCCGTGGCGCAGTTGGCTAGACACCAGCTTGCGAAACGAACGGCCGCGGGTTCGATACCCGCAACGAGACAAATGTTTTGTGATCCACAAATATTTGTTACGGATCCAGGTGATTGCGAGACCGAAAAAGTCTCTCGTTGTCTCTGATACTTACGACACAGGTATTGTAACCTAGTGGGGGGTCAAAGCTATGTATTGATTTATTTATTAATACTGGCTAGGTTGGGTGACGATATCCGCAAGGTGGCCGGCAGCGGTTGGATGAGCAGGGCCGAAGATCGAGCCCAGTGGCGCGACATAGAAGCGACCTATGTCCAACAGTGGAAAAATTAAAGGCTGTTGATGATGATTAAAGTTATTACGACGTGTTGATCTTATATGGGCTAGCACAACAGTTTTACACTATTTGATCAAATGATCGGCAATTTCGTTCCCTTTTCTTTGACGTTTATTTATGATGATATAATCTCGATTACCGGTAAATAAAGTAATATTAGACATATACAGCAGGTCTCGGGAGTCTATAAATATGCCAATAGTCTCTCTTTTTATTAAGTGAGACTGAAAACATAATAGACTAACGTTGATGTAGAAATTCACCCCTGCCTACTCTTTCAGTTTTACAGGCTTGAGCCTAAGAGTAATACTTTCCTCCCCAATCCTTTATCCTTTCTAAAAACCCACTATTTTTCCCCCACCGTTCTTGTATGAAACCGTCCAATCCCTCTGACGTAAAACACGATTAAACTTCCCTAATATGAAGTGTGATCGTGATCACGTCACACCATTTTTCAAACATCAGAAACGCCAATAATGTAACTAGGTCAGTATAGCTAGCTCCTGTTTTCTCATGATGTCCTGGTACTAGCACGTATCACTTATATTCATTCATTAGTCCAGGGCTTCCCAAACTGTGCGTCGCGACGCCCTGGGGCGTCGCGGCAACATCCGAGGGGCGTCGCGAGGCGATCGGCAAACATTCGCTGTCCGTATTTTTCTGATAACCTCATATTTCGTTAACTACTGCTGTTTTCATTTCCAGTAAAGTAGGTAGTTTTCATGATTGGGGGGGGGGGGGGTGCGTCGCAAGAAAAATAATAATTCTGTAGGGCGTCATAGTGTAAATAAGTTTGGGAATCCCTGCATTAGTCTATATACGGCATGCACCTCTTCTACCATTGAGAGGATTTAGACCTTAGTCCACGACGCTGGTTTAGTGCGGGTTGGCGGAGAAATCCTTAGAACTTTTAGGTGTGCAGATTTCCTCGCGATGTTTCCCTTCACCGTTAAAAGAAGTAATAATTTATTTTGTATACACATAACTTTGAAAAGTCAGCGGTGTGCCTGAGGTTTGAAAACGCGACCGCCAAGAGTAATCTAATTGTAAATGCATAAAAATTTTAATAACAAAGTTTTTTAATAAGTGACTTCCTCTTTGGAACACTTGGCGTGTATGACCAAGAAGATTATATTCCTGTTATGGGAAAATTAAATCTAGCGTCGTGAATAAAAAATACGTCACTACTTACCACATAGAAGATAACAGCATGAATCATTTGCCTTAGACCTTTTTTTTGTTATCGAGAGGAAAGCTGTTTTTGCCTTTGACCTAGAATCTAATAAAGCTATTCTATACAAAATTGAATTTACATTCAAATACAAAACCTGTCAACTACCCAGAATATTATCCGTGAAGATAAATCTAACAATGTTGACAGAAAATAGTTTATTTACACATTCCTACTTCTTAGTAATGGCGGGGTGTTTACTATTTCACTGAACTGACGAACGCTGGCGACTTTGCCTGCCTTAAAATTTTATATTTAAACTCTCCTTTATTTTCAGAAGAGTGGTGGATGGACGTGTATGTTTCTCCAGTTATGTGTTTCCACTAGGCGGCACGACCATCTAGAATTCCTGTCTAAATCTTTTAGTTCTAAAGAGATCCTCGATATGATCTCAGGTTTAGCCTGCATCGAAATGTGCTTCAATTTAGGCAATACACATATTTTTTTATCGAAGGGCCTTAAACTACCCCTTTTTACGACAGACAGAGGATCGCCATCATCATTTTTAGTCCACTGTTCGGCACGGGCTTCCTCTACAACTGAGTGGATTTAGGTGTTAGCCCATCACGCTGGTCTGTTATGGGCTGTTATAAAAACTTTGTAGTTCATAGTATCTTGTCTATTATCTTCTTTAATATAAATACTGAAAACGTAACACGGTTTTATGAGTGCGAAAGCGCTTGTGTCACCCCTTACAATTTCCGTGAACAGCGTGTAAGGGAAATTGTATCCTTGTATAATATTTTTAACAATAACACGTCATAAAACCTCGATAAAGAGAATGTATGAAATTCTTTTTATACAAAATTTAATGGAGAAAATGTATAAAATTTACGCCTGCGTTCTTTTGTGTCAATGATTTAAATTAAATTTTATCTTGATTCTTGAAAAAATCACAGATACCCAAAAACTAAACAGTCATGGGTGGTGGTGTTCCATCACTTGATCCAAAAGACAATATTTTTATTTTGTTACTAATAAAAAATACGGCCAACAGTTACCAGTGGCAGTACTCTTACAGAAGCCCAAATTCTAATTACTTTTAAGCTTTAATTTTTTTTTCTCGGTTTTAGGATCGAGCCCACTGCCTCTCGATCCATAAGCTAGTGCTTAAACAATTTCACCACAGGGCTGCAAATCCCTGTATACTTGACTGAAACCCACAAAAAATCACTAAAATTCGTGATAAACCCACAGACAGTCCTACATTTGAACATACACAGACATGTTTACACACAACGCACGGATTGTTTTGATAAAACAACAATATGACAAATATATATATTGAATTGTCTGATAACACTCGGACAGTATTCCCGGCGTTTTGTCGTGAAAGTACATGTTATGTGATATCGGAACACTGGACATATAAAATGTGAGTTATAGTTTATTCGTGGAAAATTGTAGATTCTTTTTTTTATATGCTGTTTTCCAGTTTAGTGTGTTCGAATTGTTGTTACTTAGAACTTGACCTTTGCCACGTCACAATCATAGAGGAGGCTCGGACACTAGTGAGGTGTACAGAGGCTGATGATGGTGATAATGATCCATTTGACGCTGACAAAAATTGTAGACGCTCAAGGCAAGGATAAGCGTACACATCTCAACATCGCTTTCTGTATAAAGTTCAGAAATCCCAGTATTCTTTTGTATTAACAGGAAGCGATGATGACCATAGAAATTATAATTATTAAACTATAAAAATCCTGGTTATTTTCATAAGATCGTCAACCAACGTATAAATATTGGAAACTCATTCAAATGTACATAAAACACTATGTGAACGAGTGAATGAAATTCTTGCATATATATTTTTAGTTAGTTACATTTAAATTTAGATCATAATTTCTACTTAGATTGTCTTTTATTTTCAGATGGAGAAAGTAGTACTAATATTTCTACTTACAATAGCGTCAACACAATCGGTTCCAGTAATGACGCGACAGAGTTTGCTGAAGCAGATGGACAGAGAGAACTTCTGCTCAAACCTGCTGAACTTCAACAACTTCTTCTACTCTCTAGAAGAACAGAAGAACGTCAGCGGTATACCAGCAGACATGAGCGTCCATTGGAAGACTGGGAATATCTTCTTTACCCTCATAAGTGAAGAGATGAAAATGAGTCTCCAAGTTCTACGACCGAGCGGAGAGTTTGAGACGATAAAGGTGGCTGGATTAGGTCAATCGACCACAGTTGATAACCTTAACGATGTTGTTTATTTGGCAACTGATAACGGAGTTTACAAATACAAGGAAGACTCTTCGATTGAACTTTACACCGCTTTGGGAGAAGATGTGATGTATGTAGCTGTTAGTAACGATGGTGGATCGATGTATATAGCAACCTGGCCTCAGAATAGAGTCCATAGGATAACCAACGAGGGGCAGAAACTAGAAATGTTTTCGGCTATACCAAATGGTCATGGATTGACGGTAGACACAAGAAATAACATATATTTCGTTGCTACAAAGACTTCCTATATCCTGAAGAATGGATACAGCATTCCTATAATGATTAAAGGATTGCCAAGTGATAGAATGACTGGTGTTTTTGTCAGTAGATCAGATGAAGTGTATGCTATGGATGAGAATAGCAATCTGTATGTAGTTGACTCCGAAAGTGCTTCTGCAAGACACGTAGGTTCATTCAGTGTTAGTGGAGTGAATTCATTTGCATTAGATTCTGCTGATAATGTCATTATCGGAATCAAAGGAGCCATTTTGAAGTTCAATGCATATGAGAGAAGCCCCTGTCCGGATTATACTAAGTAAATGTTTTTTTCTATCTGTGATTGACTTAGATTTGTGTGAATAAACAAAATTGATTAACATGTAAATTTGTTTCTTACTAATTAGTTTATAACTTCAAATTTGTCCACTAACCCATACTAGGTGACGTGGTGGACTAAAGCCTTAACCTTCTTAGTTGCAGAGCATATTGAAAATTATTTGATTAGAATAGTCGTGTGATTTGTATATTGGTTTACCTTTACATGAAAAGTATTATTAGTGATACTAAAAATGTGAAACTTTTATAATTTTAAAGAAAGTACATCAGTAGCCTCATCCTGTAAACTTTTTCGTTTACATACACTTAGCTGATAGCTTGATCTGCGTGTTTTTATTTTTTTTATAATAATTAACATTAGTTTTTAAATTTTAAGTAGACTATTGCTCTTATGTAATAAATGTAGAAAAACGAGTAGTTAGATCGAAGTTATATCTTTTAATTAATATAATATTGATATAATTGTTATAATTATTTCTTCGCCGTACAAAATGATTACTACCAACTTATACGAAAAACATCATAAATAAAAATTACAAAACTTTAATTTTAGGTTAAGCAAGAAAGGTAAAAGGCATAGCAGACGGCGTAAAAGCAAAAAACGAACCACAACCACGTCGACAACAGAAGCTAATGAAGAAGAAGAAGAATAAATTTAACTTAAAATGTGAAATAATGTTTTTAATGTTTTGTTTTGCCGCCATCTATACAATATTATTTGAACTTAATCAGTATGAACAACTACTGCCATCTAGGGGAAACTGTATTAAACAGTCTACCGCGCTACAAAAATCAGAAACCATGTATAAACTAAAGATGGCGTACAAACGAACAAGTTGCATATTGTTTAATTAACGAATACTCTTAGTTAAAAGCTTTTTATGTTAATTGACGTAAGAATAATCCACTACTGTAAAAACGATTAAATAATTTTAAGCTTAAATACTTTGTTTTAATATTGTGTTCACAGGAATGGTTTTGCTTTTGGAGTTACCACATTAATTAATATATTAAACATAAGTGGGGATTCTTTCCGAAGTTAATTTTAAATTAAACTTTCATAATAATAGCTGTACTAGGTTGAATGAATCTGATAAGGAAGTGAAATAAGTATAGCTTACATTCGTACCATTCGTTTTTAAAATTACTAGGTAACGTTTAAGATATGTAAGAATGACATTTTATGTTGTAAAGTTATGAAGTTTCTATTATTATTTACAAAATGACTATAATTAGAATTACCTTAGCAAGTGAAATTGCGCATATAATAACGAAATCTTTTAAATTTTGATGAACTGTAGGGTAAATTAGATAAATATGGCAACACCGATCTCTCCCGCAACTGCATTCCATTCTTTCCTGTCAGTTCATTCATTTGATTTGTCAAATTGTCAAACGCGTCGGCGATGTGTCAGTGGGTGATCGTTGCATAGTGATGTTATTTGTATCGTAAATGTCGTGTTGGTGTGTGATAATGAGAAAACACATGCTCCACTGCATAATTATAAAGTGATGAAAGTGTTTTGATTTAAATGTCGTGTTAAAAAAACGTTGTTTTCATTTGTATGTCATCGGAGTTCACAATATGGCGGCGGCTCGTCACAAATCACAACAGAAGAACATTAGTTCTATATTTTCAAAGTTGCACGATGCCGTGTGTCCAACAAAACTGGCGACGGACAAGCGCACGCTAGATAAGACTTGGAAACTAATGGACAAAGTGGTGAAATTGTGTCAGCATCACAAAATGAACTTGAAAAACAGTCCCCCTTTTATTCTCGATATTTTGCCGGATACATATCAGAGGTTACGTGTTATATATTCTAAATACGAGGACAATATGCAAGCGTTGAATAACAATGAACATTTTAACATATTTATAATTAATTTGATAAGGAAATGCAAACAGGCTATTAAGTTATTTAAGGAGGGAAAAGAGAAGATGTTCGATGAGAATTCGCATTTTAGGCGGAATTTGACCAAGTTGAGTTTGGTGTTTAGTCACATGCTGAGCGAGCTGAAGGCGATGTTCCCTAACGGCACGTTCGCTGGAGATCAGTTCCGCATCACCAAAAGCGATGCCGCCGAGTTTTGGCGGACCAACTTCGGTAACAGGTGAGTTTGAAGTATTTTTTATTAATGCAGCGGTTATTTTTAAATTTCCTCCTCGATGTCTTCTAAACATAGATAAGTGAACCGTAAACATGTTTGTTTTCGTGTTGTATTGTGTGGACAGATAAATTAGGTATTAAAAAAGTTTTCATCAAATTTGTTGGCATTTTTATAAGCTAGACACTGATTTATAAAAAAATCTGGATAAAGATAGCATTAGGTGCCACAAATATTGGTTCTTTAGTGTCAATGGTTATTTAGAAAGTTACAAGGAATGATATTTATCTTGAAAACAATAGTAGTACTGTACACAAAAGTTTTGCTTTGTCAAGGTCATACTAGTGTGTATTGACTTTTGTGAACTAATACTTAAAGTGTATTACCACCAATAAAATGTGTGGTAGACAATATTATTACTTAAGAATTTCAATTGAAATCCAGTTCAATTACATGGTACCTTAATAAGTTTCTTTTTATTATTCAGTAAGCTTGGTTCTGTCCCTTGAAGGGCTTAGTTTGTCATTCATTGTCAGTTTTGGGTCAAAGGCAATCCCACATGTCTTGAATACATAAAGATTACAAATGAGCTGTGCTAAACACACTCATAACTCACTGTTTATGATGGTTAAAGAGTAAGATGACAACTTTCTTTTCTCTGACAGGCTTCATTACTTGCTGAATTGTTTTTTATGACAATATTTTCTTTATATGTCATCTTTCAAACTATTTGAAATCAACCAAATATAGTTTTAAACATAAAAATAACAAAACCAAAACAAACATGATATCTTCATAAATAATAAATAAAAATTTAGTTTTTTGGTATTTTGTAACATAATACTACATAATATGGTTAATAAGTTATTGCTCCTAAAATAAATTTGGAGGTTACACAGAAAATGTAGGATAATAATAAGGGAAAAATGCCAAATAACATTTGTACAATATGAACATTTATAATCAATACTCATGAACTATGACAATTGTTGCTCCAGTTGATAACAAGCAATGTGACATGCAACGGATATTAATGGCATGAACTAATTTGCACTCTTGATATGTATGTATGTTTTACGTATATATGCAGTAAACTATGCGGTTCAAGGTCATTGTCATTTTTAATGGATGAAGTACATATATTGATATTTTTTTACATTTAGCAAACAATACTCATATGAATCATACATCCTTACGAATTATGATGAAAATCATGAGAAAGCTTTTGTACTTAGGAGTCTAAAAGAAAGTCAGACGTTTTGCAGCCATTTTAACTCCATAACTAAGTTTGGTGAGCTATATAAGCTACCTCAATGAAATGACATCAATAGACAACTTTGCAGTTCAAATTATGTTGACATTTTTATGCAAGCTCATTTTTTCCCACATATAAATAACATTACATATTTGTACACATGAATTATAGTTATTATTGGAAACAGGTGATATACAAAGGCTTTATGTTCCCTGCTCTTGATTGGGGGGACAACACTAATAATATTTATAATAGGCTAACACTTCCATTCTAATGTAACAAACTTGTTATAATATTTATTTATAACAAGTGATAATAATGATAAATATTTTCAAAACATGTTCAAAGAAAACATTATCTAGTTAGGATATTTCAGGAAAGGATAGTGTTTTTTGTAAGCAAACAAAAACATGATAATTTTGTTATGTTGATGTTCTAATGTAAATTGCCACTATGTAAACCATATTCACCTATCATTGTTGCTGAAACTTGAAATATCTCAAGTTGTTTTGTAAAATTCCCAACAAGTGTTCATCTGTAACAGCAATTTTGCAATATGCAGCCATTGTTAAAAGCATTTCCTTGTTAATTGTTACACACCATACAATTTAAAACAATGCCTGAGTTTGTTCGCAAATTGTTCTCATACATTGAAATGTGTGAACTGAATGGTACCTTTCACAAATGAACAGCTTAACATGTCTTAAAGTGCATTATATGATGAGTAAATGCCAAGAGACATTGATTGATTGGTCAATTTGTGTTTCACTTAATATGGATGTGCATGAGTCTTCATTTGTATTAGCAGTTACTGGAGATTTGGTTAAGCCATCTTTAAGATAGCAAATAAAATTGGGAATCTATGTTTCGCTGTTGCAAAATCTTCAAGATTTATACGGAAATTATTTTTCATCAAAAACTTAGTGAAGCTTTTTGCTCTCATCAACACTTCGATCAAACTTTTGAGGGTTCAAAAGTTTGTCTTGAAGATCGATTCCGCAACCTCTCGTTTCAAATACTGATTAACCCACTGCGCCACAAAACAAAGACATGTTCCATTTTATCACTAAATGACAGCTGATTCCAAAAAGCAATTAAGTCTGCATTACCTCTACTTGAGTGACATACTGCTCTCTTGACCTAAACTGGTTTATGCGAATAGCCACTCATTTCTTGTGGTGTGGTGGCCTGGGTCTTATAACTGTGGCCTAATAAATAGTTTTCCTCTTTGGAATAATGTAATAGGTCAACTATGGGTATAGGCTTGAGTAATAGAAAGTTGGCTATTATTTTACTTTTATAAAAGTATTACTTTTATAAAAGTTATTTTATGTGGGTTGCTTTGTGTACAAAGTGTTTTAATCTCTATGTCTTGATAAACATCTATAGATTGTATATGGATTGCCTTGGTAAATAACTACATTATGAGTATAATAAGTTTTTTATTTATAAAACTAAATAAAAAATATATTTATTTACATGCATTTATATAAATGCCTCATAAAAGACGGGCTTTTCAAAAATTAAATTAATTACGAATAATGATTTGAAAATTTGTGATATTTTTCGCCACTGTTATTAAAAACGGCTCAAAGCATGCTCCACCCATACTGAGCATATTTCATCCATCACTCCATGTATTAAACTGTTTTAACACAATTACTTTCCACTAATGACGGCGTACGAAGGAGCCACTCTTAAGAAAATTTGAAACGATGTACACTCATGCGATGCTATAAATGCGGTGTCGGATGTCGTTCATTAGCGCTGTGTGCTTTATAGTAACTTGAGGCTTTGCTTGTTCAGCTTGAAGGGCATTTCATGTTAATTTTTTATAGTGGCTTGCGGTTTAAAGTTAGTAAAGATATTTGAACGCTTCACTGGTGGCAGAATGTTGGCGTCCGTTGTACGTAAGGTTTAAAACTTGTAGTTCTTAGTAAAGTAAGCGTTCTGAGATCAGCTTATGTACTCGTTTATCCTGTGATGTATGTGTAATGCCCTTTATATATCTGTATATACCGGCATTTGCAACTCCTGTACACCAGGATTGACAGTGGCACTAACAGAATAGACACATTTTAGTGAAGCTTAATGAGTCTGAAGAAACTTAGTTTATCCTTATCTGGAGGATAATAAGACTAAGATATTTTATAAAAAAAAAAAAAAAACAAACAATGCTGGTCTTTTGTTTACCGGTACGATCCATTAAGAGTAAAAAAATACGAAGAAAAACAGACTGCGGATATACCCAGACAGTTGCGCCATACTCAAAACTGCTCACTTAAACAGTTCATGAATAATATGTTTGCGTCCGGACTATCTGTTTATGTAGCCATTTCACGGAAATTGAGATTTATTATCTTACATTTAGGGAAAATTTCAAATGAACACACATTCGTGGAAATTGTTTATGAAAATTTATAGCGAATTGTTCATTCATGTTTTCGGCGCGTCGATATTGAAGAGTTCGGATAATTTTATGAATGGACGCTGATAGTGCTTATCGGGTGATTTGAAGGTTTTTTTGTTGATGAATGAGTTGCGATTACTGTTAGAAATCTGTTGTTTTGTGATAGATCTAGTTGAGTTTCAAATCTTGATAGATTGAGGCAATTTATGCTTAAGGTGTTTTTGTTGTGGCTTTCCTTCCGCAGCCAAGCCCGGAATCTTCAGAGCGAAACGTTGACAAAAGTAGCGTACAGATTTCTCCAAAATGTAATATTTGTCAAAAGCAAGATTCATCGAAATCGGTTCAGCGATTTAGGCGTGAAAATTTTACGGATAAACTCACTTTTTCATATTTATAATAATCTGTCGATATACGAACGTATGTCGATATAATTAGACCTATTTTCTATAGAAATTTTAATTGTAACAAAATAAGCACACGACCACCCACACGTTTGATTTGTCACAATTACGTTTCTCATCAGTTACTCTTAAAACCCTTATGTTTGAGCTCTGTAGGTGTTGCGTGGGTGTTTTTTTGCGTATTTATTATTGACGACTCCCTTTTATGAATCCTCTTTTTAAATCCGTAGTTCGTTTTGTAGGTGTTTTTGCGCGCTACTGAATATGATTGATATGAGAATATTTCAAGCGTGCAGGTTTGCAATTTCATGTTTTATCCTTTTTACTGTCTATTTTTTAATTCTAGACAGGCTCAAATATAAATCCCAAGCTTAATCATTTTCGAAATATGTAAATCGTAGAATTGATGATTTTTTTTTTTATTTGGATAATGGCTATATTATGTCGAGCAAAGAGGCAATATTATTTACTTATATACTCTTAGATTGGGATGATATTTTTAGGAAATATCTGTTATATCATCATCAAACAATATATAATAGTTCACTGTTTTTAACAATATACTACCTAAACTACGATTTTCGTGTTTCTAGATATTCTAGGTTACTAAAAATAGTACTTACATAATATAAATTACATAGCCTGAGTATTTAAATTAATTACCCATCTTCGGTCTCGTTTAGTTCCATCGAAAACGTAAATACGTTTAGGCCTCGTCAATTTCGTGTTGTAATTATCAAGGCAAAGTGATTATTTATGTATATTAACTTAGGCTACGTTAGCTCAGCTAGATTAATTGCGTTAACTTGCTATATATATCGAAAGTGTTGGGTGTGCAGATATAAATTGAAAATATTGTTTAGAAATTCACTCATCAAATACAGCCATCGGGCTAAAAAAATATCCATAGCATGTATCAACATTAGGTCCTAAATTTATCAATGCTGGACACAAGTTTTGGCGAAGGATAGAGGGAAATAGGCTTATTACTCATTATAATGGCCAAGAAAGGGTACTCAAACCTATACAACTATTTATTACCTGCAGCAAACATAAAATCACTCGAAGAGTAATATGTTTTCTCTAATCAACTTATTTCGTAAGTATCAAAACGAAGACAGATTGATACATAAAAATATCAAAACGATGAAACATAATATTACTTAGACATTTTTGTTATAGTCATAATGTCGAAAAATAACGGTGACATGATATTGGTGTTATCAGTATCACGTCCTTAGTTCTTCGCATTTTATCAGGCATTAGAATTGTAGTGAAGTGTGTTGTATATGCACGTACATACGCTTATAAAGTAATGGACACAATGAGTTTCGAGCAGGGAAATTGTTTTAGATTTCAAGTAGTTAAAATTTTGCATTCAACCTCTTTTGAGTGCAATTGCAAACTCTTTGCTGTTTGAAATATCCCCTTTATAAAAACGAATCGAATCTAAAATTTCTCTATTACACAGGGCACGCTTTTGCCACGAGATCTCGAGGAAGTAAAATACTGATATAAAAACATATTCATAGATTACCCTTCCGTTGATACACAGCGTGTAATCAATCAAAATCACAAACGTCCTTTAGATTAAAACGCGGCGTACTAACCGTCATTATGAACGAGGCCTGCGCTCGAGATAGCCGCCGGCCAGCCAGGCCCAATCGATCGGCATAATCATTTCCTGCGCAATCTTATCTAATGCAATAAACGATGTTTCCTTTGCGATGAGAATCTTTTTATTTTCAACACGGGATGTTGCTTATCTTATCGGTTTAATCGCGCTTCTGAATCATACGTCAAGCGATTCATTTGTTTTGTGCTGTTTGCTCACGAGTGTAGGGATGAGAGTCCTTTGGATATGGATATTTGAAGAGCTCTCAATAAGTCTTGATGCAATTTTTTCTTTGTATGCAATTTATTGACGTCTTGCAACTTGATGTATCCATGGAACACCAGGTATTGGATTGAGTGGAATCCTCAAGATTTCAACATTTTGAGCAGTTCATTTTTGAACTTCATGTAGGGTGGCAGAAGGGGCCAATGTAGGATGACTAACACCGTATGACATGTCGCTCTAGAATCGAGTGATATTTCAATATTTAGATATTTCAGTTGGTTTTCTGACGTAGGATTAGGTCAGGCATTCAATTCAGCCAAGATAAAAGTGTAAGCTGAATCGATCTTCTGTCCTTTCAATAGTAAATGAAACAATAACTGAATCTTATTGATGGTTTAAATTATTTCATTTAACAAAAACGTACGTAATTACCTGAAATGGTATCGCAGTTGCTCACCTGCCGAATCAGCCATTGTAACTAATATAAATTATTGCCTTTGTATTGGCATAGAACGGAAACACTTTGGAAAATATTGTTCGAATTCGTCCGACCGAATCGGCGTTTCCGATTCAATCATAAAGCATTCGCCAAATGTGGCTCTCATTTTGAAGTTCACATTTAGACTGATTGATGTAAATATAAAATACACATGGGTCTTTCCAAAAGATTTTGGTAGTGGTTGGTAGTGGCATCAATCCAACTAATTCTTTAGATTTTTAAGATGAAAGAGTTAAGATGAGAATACATACGTATACTAACTACTCATATGTGTATCCAACCCTCCCCACAAGTGTTTTTAATCACTGATAATGGGGCGAGAGTCTATTCTTTACCGGCATATTTCTAGATTACATGCTGTCACTGAGAAACTTCTAATGGAAAATCACTCCCTTCACATTGCACGCAGTTATACTGCTGGACAAACGAGGCACTTCTCGTGTTAGGAATTGTATTTTTTTAAATGGCTTTCATTAAAGGTGTTTAAATCATTATATGATTTTCACCACATAATGCCCGACTTTAAATACATCAAAAAGGCGCTTACATATTCCAAGTGTGACGAATTAAAAAAACCCTTTTTCCCGCAAACATCCTTTTCCATGAGCATTTCTTCATGAATATGGTGATTGTAACGGACTGAGTCGGCGACTGAGTCGATGTTAATTGCAAATTAGCACCGGCCTACCGGACGGCAGGTGTTGTCGATCCTTTTGTCCTTACCTGGCTCGATGAGTAAGTAAACATACCTCCTTGGTTAGAATGTAACGCGATTTTTTTTTTAATTAATGGAGATGAGCTGGCTGCATAAATCCGCGGAGGTATGTGGTGTTAGAAAGGAGTCCTTATGTGAATCTTTTGTTGATTGTTTTGGCGATACAAACCAAAAATCTGTTGGTTTTAGTCATCACTTTGAAATTTTGATTGGTTGTTCTGTTTAAATTTGTTTTTCTTTCAAGATGATAAAAGTTAAAGCATACACTAGAGCCCAGATTGGCCGGTATTACTGCCTCGATCGTCGACCAATTGTTACTCACTAATCAGTAACTCAAGTCGTCAAAATAATTTAACACCAACATGTTCCTACCATCCTATAAGTCGCACTGCGGTCACTTTATCGCGTCAAAAAAAAAATGTTTTCGTAAATTTCGCTCAAACTTCTCACATTCTCGGTATTCGCTTAATATGATGAGGGGATAAATCTTGAATAATGTTCGCCCAAATAATATTTACATATTTTTATTATTACCTTCCAGGAATTATTTCAAAGTATGTAAACAAAGTTACTTGGAGATACAATTGGAGAAAAATAATCATGTTGACCTTATTTTTCTTAGAAGATTAGTTATTTTGTCAATGACTATTTTTTCAATCTATTTCAGTTTGTATACGTCCTATTAATAGACCAGCTAAAAAAATTTAAGTAAATAGCCAATATTTTGTCAAGGGACCAATGTCGCCGCTTGTTTGTCATCTATTCAATGTACTCCGATCACATGGCCAGTGATAAAAATTTCAAAGACAAATGAAGGGCTGTTGATTGTCCCACATTTATAAAAGTCTTCTGTAACGCGCAATCCGAATTACTAATTGAGAAGCCGTGCCAAATATGATAGTATGATCATAGGTTCGGGACGCTCTGCATGCCGATATCACCTTTCTAGTCTTATTCAACAGATCTGTGGTCCCATTCTTAAACCTAAGCTACAACATCTATTAACAAGTCTTGAGTCTAAGTTCGCTTTGTTGGTCTAAAGTGGATGATTCTTGCGTTCTTGACTTAAAAATACCTAAGAAATGCTTTATTGAGAAGTCAATGATGCGGTTGTCCTCACTATGTTTTCCTTAACCGTTTCAGTGCGTAAATTGATAACCCATTTATTTATAGGTATAGTAAATGGTCTAGTTGTAGGTCCATAATAAATGAGAATTACTCGATTTTAGATTCTTTGCAGTGGATCGTAGGTTTAGTTTCGCTTAAAATGTTTCGTGTTGCTTCATCGTAATTAAGAAAGTTCTTGGTAGCTATTGATCAATGGCTGATAACAGAATAAAACACTTTTTTTTTTACAATTAGTATAATTAAAATATGTAAATGTATGCAATTTCGTAACTGTTGAAGGCTGTTGGTGTCATTTTGCGGTTTCAAAAGTGATAAATGCGTTTTTTAAATTAAGGATTGATATAAAAAGAGGTTAGCAAGATTGTATCTTTATTTTAAACGGTTAAAGTTTGATAAGCATCAAGTAATTTTATCATTATCTAAGTCGGATGTTACAAAATTTTTACAGACTTAGGTAAGTAAAATGCGATTAATTTGATATTGTATTTCCAAATTGAAATAGTACGCCCGATGTTTAATTTTTTCCTCTAAATTCTTCGTCTTTTGTAGGTACCATTAAAGGCATTAAACATATTAATACTTTAAAAAATAACATTTCAGTCATAAAAATCTACTACAAATAACACAAACGACAAACACAGTCATGAGCTACTTATAAATAAATTATCCGGTCTCAAAAGCCAATTCCAACTCGATACAAACTCGCGGAATATGTTCGTCTACCCGCAACGCGGTCAACAGTCGGGCTAACTTGGTCAGAAACGCCATAAGCGAGTTTGCAGTGAGTTTTTGCGCCAAGACCTGTAGTGTTGGTTGCTTATTATTCAATGTTGTATCATAAGAAGTCGCATGATTCGTGCTCGAAGCGAAATGGATAATTAAATCGTTCAATACACTTTGTAAGACGCGATTGTCCGTGAAGATAGAAATTCATTTATTGTAATTAACTTGGTATCAGAAAATTATAAGTCAGGGATTAGTTGCAATATCAGATTATCGTGACGGGTTATGGAGTCTCGTGATTTCGTGACTCAAATTTGTGCAGCGTAGTCTAGAGGTACTGGGTTTGATTGCGAGGTCTGGGAAAGTGTTTTTATTTTTTTTTTATTTGGGAATTCTCAGTAACAGCAAGGACTGATACACACCTGCCAAAATGTGAGTGCAAAATACACCTCTGCTTACCTTTTCAGGGAACACAGACGTAATGTTATGTATTTATGTTAGTCACTTAACCGGTTCAGAAACGTAATCCCTTTAAGATAGAGTCCATATATGAAAAAAAGTTATTTTTATTATGTACGATATACCATTTACGATTTAACATAATGTAACTGGTTAAAAAGTATTAACGTACCGAGATAAAGCTCCATATATGGAAACGGTAATGATAAGGCGAAATTGAATAAAGAATGCGAAGATATGATTGAAAGGACTCGGGTTGTTGATTTAATTTGCATCAAGTATTCTGACGTTGATAAATCTGATTTGAGAGAGATGAAAAGGGAATACCTTGGTATTTCTGTTGAAGTTATAAAAATCTTAAATTTTGAGCTGTGTTGAAGATATTATGAAATTAAAATGTAGACGAATGAACGCAGTATTTGGTCACATGAAAATCTTTCTCCTGCCTATAAAATGAAATAAATTAATTTATGTTTGTCAGATTTAAATAAAACTTTTTCATTTATTTGTTACAAAAGTACATACTTAAATTAAGTCTTTAAAAGACTATTCTTAATAGTATTACGGCATTTTTATATAGGTTATGTTGTAAAAGATCTTAAGGGAAGTTTTATTGAAAACAAATTCCATCTCGACGCATACGCTTACGTACATATTATAATCGAAGATCGAGCCCAGTAGTGTTCCATAGAATAGGCATATATCCAACAGTGAACTGAAAAGCTGACGATATACATAACATAATTTTCATTTTAAATCCACCCTACCGGCTAATGAGGCGAACTCGAATCCCTACTCCCCACCATAATACATAGATTGTTGGTCGCCTGACGTCACGGGCTGGGGACGCGACGCTAAACAACGCGGCTGAATGGGGTCGTTAAGTCTGCCGGATGTGTGTGCGGATGGTGACTCCCAGCTCGAGGCGATTAGTGTGGGCCGATGTATCGATGAGTGTGTAATCGATTGTGATATCGATATACGTTAAGTGAGAGGGGGTTAGGTGTAGGTAGAAGTGTGTTGGTTCGGGTCGTGGTGATTGTGTGAACAGGAAGTCTGTTGTGGTTTCTAATGCCTACGAGAAAAGACTGGTATCTGAGTGTAAAACTATAAAAAAATAATGTGACTGTTGGATGCACGAATAGATGGAATAGATATTCTAGTTACTGAAATGGTTTATGTAAGTTTACATACGAATATGACACGTAATTCGTATAATAAATTTTTCATTCATGTCATATTCCATATTAAACTGAAAAAATAAATATTGCAAAGCTCCTGATCTAAAAAAATGCGTGCTAAAAATTATAAGCGTTTAAATACCTCACAGGTCCGATAATAGAGCGCATGACACACCTCATATAGATGACATCGGACTTCCGGCTTAGGCCTTTAAATACATTAACAATATTATCAGTTTAAATACAACTTGATTCATATAACAGTCTGTAGTGCTTTGTTATGATTTTTATCTTCTAAAGTGGTAATTTCCAAAGCTGATTATTTGATACGTTGATATACGAAGTTGAATGGATGTCGCCATATAATAGATATTATTCTTATATTTGTGGTACTATTGTTAATTATTATCATCGTTGCTCCCGAATTCGATAATTAGGTTGAGAAGTCGAATTGTTGTTAAGAAATTATTAGCTGCAATATAAAATTCGTCAAACGACAGTCGAATTCTGCCCAATTAATGTAAGATTAATTAAACACAGCTGATAAATTTAAATTGATGTAGTTTTCCCGTCGAAAAAGGCGCGAGCCTATCATCATATTTCGACCGTATTTCAACAATCCAATAATAGTGTAAATTTTGACTTAGTAAACAGAACCAAGTCCATCTTGATAGCACGGTATACGCTTTCATAGAATTTCCAAAGAAAAATAAAATAGAAAAGAAACATCGATACTTAAAGCACCACATCACTACCCAACATTCCGCATTCGGATAGAATATTTTTAGATGTTTGTCGTATACATAATAACGGAACACCGAAGCCAAAGGTCAAGTTGGATGGACTCGACCCCGAGATGTATCTCCAACGGGTATCGAATGAAAGCGCTGAGGGTCATTTGAATTTTTAACTTAACTTGGTTGAATTGAGCTTCAAAATCTAGAAAAGAAAGACTGAAGTTGAAGTTGGAAAGGTCACAGCTTTAGGTGACGTTTGATAGTTCTCTATATTGTAGGTTAATACGCATGAAGGTTATATACAAGCTATAATTTCGTGGTAGTTGGTTCGAAACTCAAATGCTGTATAAGGTATGTAATATACACTGAAAACTCTATAAACTTCTGATTCGATATGTAAGGACTGTTGTAGGCTAGTAGGTTTATGGAGAAGCAACAAGTTCGGCCCTAACCCTGTGCCAAATGTTACCTTGATCCATGTTTGTTTGGTTAGGAAGTTCATATGCGTATTAACCCTTTATAGCCCCTGGTGACATTTCTGTAACAAACCCAAAAAGTCTCTATAAAATTTAAACTAAACGTTTAAGATTTGTCAAATCAATATCAATACATTCTTAAATAACACACCGAACATTTAAGCATCAAATATAAATCATAAGTAGTGTAACTTGCTCCCTTTTTGGCTTTGAATTTCGTGTTTTGATGAAAATGCCATGTTTGAACTTGCAAAAAGTTTAAAATTTATAAAAAAATACTAAAAGTATATAAAATTGTATAATTTTTGTTGATACCCGTAGGTAAGTAAATAATTTGGTTTATATATCGTTACCAATTCATACTTTTGATTTTTTATATGTAAAAAGTAACTTTTTATGTTTGTTACATTTCTGTTACATTGGGTGACAATGGCATAAAAAATACAACTAATGTATATCCATATATTGATGATTTTTTTCTCCTATTTTTTAAGATAGGGGTAGTACTTACACAAAAATTAGATCTATAATATAAGCCTTAAATAGGACTTCTAGTGGAGTTCTATTCGAGGTATACCTTTGTGTGGATGAATAGATTTGCTACACTAAGAGAAGAGACAATTTGAATAGATATATGCCTATAAAAAAAAACACAATTGGCGTTAAAAGTTTTATGTACTGAGCGTAGTTTCAAGTTTTGTCTATAATATTGAACCTGAAACAGGAACTGAAAGAGTTTTGCTCCTAGTAGAATAAAAAAGGAGCATCTTGAAACGTCGTATTTAGAATGACGCGGGCATACCCAGACATCAGAAATAACATATATATTTGGATAATAACTTTACTTCCGTGGTTTGAAACTTTACTGGAGTACGTAGCAGAAGTGGATATATCTTGGACTTGGGGAGTCCTGGGACCGTACGGAATAATCTCGTTCCAGATTGCAAACTACCCCCTGACGAGGATGTAATAAAAAGTAATGTAGATTTTCTGTTGATTACGTAGCAAATATGGACGCAATTGATGTGTCAAAATTTATATGAAAAGACAACAAACTTGTCACGCTTCTCTCAATTTTTGCTGGTGAGTGGTCGAAGGTCCAAGTCGTTACGATAAGGCCAATAGAAGTACATCAACATTGATCGGTCTCATATCGTCGAAGAATGTAGTGGGTATATTGGAGGTGTAGATTTTATTAACAGCATTATGGGTGCTTATAGTATTATGACACGAATTAAAAGACGCCAGGTTTGGATGTTTTACCAATTATTAGACCTGACCATGGCCAGTTCTTGGCTGATGTATGTGAGAGTAAGGCAGACTAAACTATGCAATGACAAACAAATGTCTTCAGCAGATTTTCAACTTGAAATTGGAGACTTTATGTAAGTTTTGCTTGAATCCTAATGTCCAACAGCGAAGATTAATTGAAAATAAAATACAAGCCAAAATCACAAGAGTCCGGCGCAACATGTCCCCCCATTGGCGGTGGGGCAGTATCAAATTGGCTACTGACCGAATTAGGTTAGAAAATCATTTGTCCCAAGTTTCTTCGGTGTCCTGATGTAGCACAAACAATTTTTAAAAAGTTCGGAATAGTAGTTGTTACAAAAAACAAAATAAATCTGTTAGATCCTTCCATACTACGTTAAAACATTTTCTTCCACTTTAACCCAATGTGACAGTAATGTCACAAACCCTAAAAGATCCAATACATACGGAATAAAAAAAAATTTTGAATTTCCACGAAACACGTGTTTTTTTATTTGTTAAAGCCTATCATATCTCTTTCAGTCACACTTTTTATTTATTGATTTTATAAATCAAACAAAGACGTATTTAGTGTAATTGGGGTTTATTTACAAAGAAAAAAAATATTTTGCCAAAATATCGCATAAGGCTTTCGTGGAATAAGGTGGTTAGTTTGCTAACCACCGTGACGGACGGCAGAAAAATAATGAAAACAAAAGACTATCAGAACTTACGTTAGAAATAAGTTATTTATGTATTTACGGTGCAAATATGTATATTTGTATGTTATGTATCGTATATGATATTTAGATTTAAATGTAACTTATTTCTTATAAAAATCTTTCCGGATACAAAGGGGGACTCAACAAGTCCTGCATTGCCAGTCAGTACGTTCTTGCCCCTTTTTGTGCTGCATTTAGCACATTTTCGTGAAGTAGATCGCTTTGGCAGATGTGTATTGCTTTCCATCCGCAACTTTATCGAAACTGTTGACCTATGAATGTAAGCAAAGGAGAAGACGAATCAGAGCCATTGAGAGAACGTCAAGAACTCAAGTTGCGTTTCTTTGCTTGAGCTGGTGCTAAGATTCTTTGAAACACACTTCTACGAAAGTCTTTCGTGTCTAATTGATCCTATTCTGGTGTGTTTTATTAAAATACTTACACAAAATTAATAAAACAAAACCTCCTATAGTCACGGTGGTCAGTAAACTAACCACCTTACTATTTACGTTTTTTATAAAAAAATATAAACGGCAAACTTTATTTTATATCATAAATGAACTCATTAAATATTAAATAACCGATAAATACTGAAATAATAATATAGTAAATATTCTTAAATTAATTGTGGAATTTTAAAATGTCCCATTCTAAAAACAGCACTGCACTCCTTTCTTAAAAATTCGAATAAAAATAACCACCGCGGTTTTGTGTCAAATAATGGTATCAAATGATAAACAACTATATAATAAACTATAAAAGTTCAGCACATCTCCGATAAATGTTGTGGAAATAATTTTTTATCAACTTCAAACAGGTGGTTTGAAAACTAACCACCAAGACTGAAAGAGATATACCAAAGTATTATAATTTTTTATGATCTTGGGCTACGAAGGGTTAATTTGCCATCACTCAATAAACACAAATGACAAAGGAAAAGTTAGTAAGCTTGTAAGTAACTTGTCATTTCGACACGCTTTAATTGACCATAATTTAAACTTTGATATGGCTGTAACTGACATATTTGAACAACTTTCGATTAATACCTTGAATTTTAACCATATTTTATCTAGAAAACTAATCGGACACCAGTGAATCCTCGAGGAAAAGATTATATATTATATAATCTGTGTCAGTTGGGTGTATTTAGTGCGCACTATAAAGTACTTTAATCAATGATAGACGATGAATACAATAGTCACCTTGACAACAAATCGAAACGATATCGTAATGTTTTACGATGATAATGACGATAGAGGCATCCGGATTTCCTCAAACGTTGTCTTATAACCATAAAAACCGATAAAACGCCAATATATTCGCTGAAACATTTGACGAATTAGTTTCGATAGATTATGGATTATCCGCTGGTGGGATTTCCGTATCCGGTTGGATACAGTCCGAATTAAGCCGATGAATATTCATATCACTACATAGTATAAAACAAAGTAGCTTTCTCTGTCCTTATGTCCCTTTGCATAAATCTTTGAAACTACGCAACGGATTTTGATGCGGTTTTTTTTTAATAGATGGAGTGATTGAAGAGGAAGGTTTATATGTAGAATAACATCCATTAAATATCAGCATTGCACCCGTGCGAAGCCGGGGCGGGTCGCTAGTTTGGTAATAATATATGTGAGACACGCTCTAGGAAATTTTGATGGATATAGTTCAACCCCGCATTCGACACACGAGTAAAGCAATTTTGCAATCTTACTAACAACCAGATATAACACTTATGGCTGTTAGGAAAAGGTTTTTGTCGGATTTATTTTAACGCTAATATAATAAGCAATAATAAGCAGTGATGGCCTCGAGGTTTGGGCGCGCGGTCGAGAATCTCGGCGGTCGCGGGTTCGAACCCCAGGCACACACCTCTGACTTTTCGAAGTTATGTGTGTATTCACATTGAATTATCACTTGCTTTAACGGTGAAGGAAAACATCGTGATAAAACCTGCACACCTAAGTGTTCTTAGAAATTTCTTAGGTGTGTAGTCCACCAACCCGCACTAGGCCAGCGTGGCGGACTATGGCCTAAACTCTCTCAATGGTAGAGGAGACCCGTGCTCAGCAGTGGGCGTATATGGGTTGATGATGATATGATGATGAATATCTTTTTAAACTCCGTAGCTATTACCTGCCTTAGTTTTCGTTCGCGGTCTTTAGACACCCCGTTTGTATGCGACATATTGTTGAAGCCTATTGAGTATTTATACTATATGTCGGATCAACCCTGCTTTGCGTTTGGTTAAACACAAATCCCCACGACTGTTTAGAAGTCATCTATCTGTTAGCGGATGTCAAATTGTATTCGGCTACATACAAATAACACAGGACCCCACACAAACGTTGAATCAATGGGAACAACCTTCAGCATTCCATTTATGAATTGGACTTATGATAACGATAACACAATCATATCGCTTGCTATCGATGACATTGAATCGATTGACGTACTGGCTGTATAGTTTTAACACACGATTCAAAGAAAACGATAATCATCGAAGTTCCTGTCACGTTCTTTTTTAAAAATATTAATGCAAAAGTAACAGTGGGAAAATTTAAATATTTTTTCAGATTAATAAAATGTCAAATATATCATTTAATATTATCCTATATCGTCATCATTATTTTACTCATTTTCTAATATTCATCAGAATGAATGAATATCTGGTCAGGGGATGCCTGTCCATTGATCTAGCCAGTCATGGAACAGGGCTACGAGTACGCGCGCTCGGCCCCCCGAGCTGTTACAGTCTCCTAATACTTCCTTATCCGGGACTGTAGCATCCTTACCACCAGGCCAAATATCCTTTCCCGCAATATCCTGTACCCAAACACACGCTATCCCTACACCATTCCCTTTAAACAAAGAAATTCCTGAGGAGGGTTGGCGTCAGGCAGGCGGCCGGCCGTAAAACATTTAGCCAAAACTTTTGTATGCAGTATGTATAAGAAGAAAGGCGACAGGGCTAGGGCGTCCCCCGTAGGCGACGCGCAGGGGCAGCACCCGGTCCCTGTGCGAAATGGGCAAGGGTTGTTGCACCAGCCCGGGCGGGGGCAACGTAAGACGCAAGCCCGGGAAATGAGATTGAGGTATGCAAGTTGGAATGTAGGTACGATGACTGGTAGGTCAAGGGAGCTAGCGGCTGTGTTGAAAAAGAGAAGAATAAATGTGGCTTGTGTGCAAGAGACAAAGTGGAGAGGCACGAAAGCTAGAGAGATTGGAGAAGGGTATAAGTTCTATTATTGTGGAAGTGATGGAAAAAAGAATGGGGTGGGTGTTGTTCTGGATGCGAATTTGAAAGACTGTGTGATAGATGTGAAAAGAATAAGTGATAGATTGATGGTTGTTAGGTTTATGGTAGAAAACTTGATGTTTAGTGTGGTGAGTGTGTATTGTCCTCAGGCAGGATGTGATGACTTGGAGAAAGAAAGATTTTGGGAGGACTTTGACTGCGCGATGATGGATGTAGATACGAATGAAGAGATTATCATAGGAGGTGATTTTAATGGACATGTTGGGAAAGTAAGACAGGAGTATGAAAGAGTACACGGAGGATGGGGATTTGGGAGCCGGAACAAGGATGGGGAAACCATACTCCAAGCGGCTTCGGCCTTGGACCTGGTGATTGCCAATACGTGGTTTCAAAAGAAAGACGAACATCTTATTACCTACAAAAGTGGCCACCATAACACCCAAATTGACTACTTCCTCCTTAGACGCAACAGCCTCAAGTGCGTGAAGGATTGTAAAGTGTGTCCTGGTGAGGAATTAGTGTCTCAGCATCGCCTGCTAGTATTGGACACCAAAATTGTGGTCAAAGTAGGTAAATCCCAGGCGCGACCCCCCTCCAAAATTAAATGGCATTTGTTGAAGAAGAATGATTGTGTAGAAGAATTTAAGAGACGCATGGAAGAAGATTTAATTACAATGGGCGATATACAGCCCAGAAGTGTGAATGATTGTTGGAAGGAAATGAGTAATTGCATAAGAAAGGTGGGAAGGGAAGTGTTAGGAGAGTCGAAAGGGAAATACATGAGAGAGAAGGATACATGGTGGTGGACGAATGATGTACAGAGTGTGCTTAAGGAGAAAAAACAAAAATTTAAGGAATGGCAGCGTGAAGAAGTGGGAAATGTTAGTGTGAAAGAGCGAAAGAAAATTGAGTATGATGAGTGTAAGAAAAAAGCTAAGAAAGCCGTGGCTGTCGCCAGGGCAAAGGCACAGGACATACTATATGAGTCACTGGAGAGCCCTGAGGGACAGAAACAAATTTACCGGCTGGCTAGAGCGAGGGAACGAAAGGCGAAGGACGTTACACATATAAAGTGTATAAGAGACGAAGTGGGAGGAATATTGACAGAAGATGAAAGAATCAAGAACAGATGGAAAACATATTTTGAGAGACTAATGAATGAAGAGAATGATTGGAATGGTTTGCTTGAGGACATACCGGTAAACATGGGATTAGTGAGAGAAATTAAGATGGATGAAGTTAAGAATGCTGTGAATGGAATGAAGAATGGAAAGGCGGTTGGACCAGATGGAATACCAGTTGAAGTATGGAAGGTCTTACAAGTGGTTGGGTGGAAGTGGCTGACTTTGTTCTTCAATAAGTTGTTGCAGGACGGCACGATACCCGATGAGTGGTGCGCCAGCTATTTGGTGCCTATTTTTAAAAATAAGGGGGACGTGCAAGATTGCAACAATTATCGAGGGATAAAGTTAATGTCACACACTATGAAAGTATGGGAAAGAATAATTGAGCGACGCCTGCGAGAGGAGTGTGAGGTTTCACGGAACCAGTTCGGTTTTATGCCTGGCCGTAGGACAATGGATGCCATTTTTGCAATTCGCCAGCTGTGCGAAAAATACAGAAGAGCACACAAAAACTTGCATATGGCATTCATTGACCTCGAAAAGGCTTACGACCGGGTTCCGCGTGAAGTTGTATGGTGGGCCCTTAAGAAGAAATGTGTGCCTGAGAAGTACCTGCAGTTGATTCGGGCCATGTACCGCAGATGCAGTACACAAGTCCGAACTGCGGTCGGTCTTACGGCCAGTTTCGATGTCGCTGTTGGTGTGCACCAAGGGTCGGCTCTTAGCCCTTACCTCTTCCTGTTGATTATAGATGCCGTTACGGCAGGTATACAGGAAGAGGCACCCTGGTGCATGCTATTTGCTGACGACATCGTGCTGGTGTCAGAAAGTGGCCACGAGGTGCAGAACAGACTGGAGGTGTGGCGGCATAGACTTGAAAATGTTGGCCTTAAAGTCAGCAAAACCAAAACACAATATATGTTTTGCGACTACGGCGGTCTTTCAAGTTCTGTGTCCGTCACACTGGGTGGAATACCGGTACCAGTCTGTTCCGAATTTCGCTACCTCGGGTCACTTTTGCAAAGCGACGGAGACATCGACCAGGACGTAAGGCAGATAATCAACTCAGGTTGGATGAAATGGCGGCAGGTCTCATCCACAATATGTGACCCCAGAATGCCCCTCAAATTGAAGGGCAGAATATATAAGTCCATTATAAGACCTGTCGTACTGTATGGATCAGAGTGTTGGGCAACGAAGAAGACGGATGAAAGACGACTGCATGCAGCAGAAATGCGAATGTTGCGATGGATGTGTGGTATAACACGGTGTGACAGAGTGAGGAATGAATACGTTAGGGGAAGTCTGAAAGTAGCTCCTGTGATAGAAAAGATGAAAGGAAACCGTCTGTCGTGGTATGGGCACATTATGAGAAGGAATGAATCATATGTAGGAAAAAAGGTGATGAATATGAAAGTGGATGGATGGGCGGGCCGAGGAAGGCCAAAGAAGAGATGGATGGAGTGCGTGGCTGAAGATATGAAAAAGAAAGGGGTGAATGAAGACATGACGGCTGACAGGGATGTGTGGAAGGAGAAAACATACTGCGCCGACCCCAAGGATTAAATTGGGACCAGGGCAGGGGGATGATGATGATGATTTCTAATATTCATCAGAGTGATAGTCAAAGTCGTTCTACATGAACCATAACAGAACAAACAGTAAACAAAACAAAGTCAGTTCGTTCTGAAAGTACACTAAGACACAAGTCTTGTGTTGCGTTTATTATTATCAAAAAGGTTTCTTATTTCTAGGTTCGCAGAAATAATAACAAATATGAAAATCATTGTTTATAATTTCTTAATAACTAAACTTATGGCACAATCCCCCTTACATAGACAATAAAATACATATAAATGACACAATCTGACAAAATACTAGTACCCGAAGTACCAACAATTAACTCTGTGTCTGAAAAATTCATTTGAAGCAATAAATGTTCCGTACTACAGGAAATTGGATTGCCAAGCTATAAAGTACAGCGTGCATTATTCATTGTATCGTCCATGTTTCAGTTATATAGATTTTACAACATAGACTGCCTTGTGATCATGCATGTGCCTTGTTATCTAGAAGTCCTGGCTTCGATTGCGCGCAGTGTTATTGGGTTCCCCAATAGGAAATTCTCAATAGCAACACGGAGTCATAAACCAGATTTTCTCCTTGGGTCACATTAATAATAAAAAAGAGTACAAAAAGATTCACTCAAACAGTTATGTTATTTATAACACAATTTCATTGACTGTTGAACGCGATTCTTATAATTTTCAACACGAATAAAATTACCCGAGTAGAAATCAAATAAGGCACAACCAGATCATGTATCGGGTCCTGATCAGGATAGAATAAGGCATGCCCGATCCGGCAAGCCCGATCAGGACCCGATCGGGACCTGATCAGGATAGCCTTATTTTAAATGTTTTCAAGTATTGTAAGGCAAGCCCGATCAGGACCAGATCGGGACCTGATCAGGATAGCCTTATTTTAAATGTTTTCAAGTATTGTAAGGCAAGCCCGATCAGGACCAGATCGGGACCTGATCAGGATAGCCTTATTTTAAATGTTTTCAAGTATTGTAAGGCAAGCCCGATCAGGACCAGATCGGGACCTGATCAGGATAGCCTTATTTTAAATGTTTTCAAGTTTTGTACGGCAAGCCCGATCAGGACCAGATCGGGACCTGATCAGGATAGCCTTATGTTAAATGTTATCAAATATTGTAAGGCATATTGGATCAGGACCAGATCGGGACCAGATCAGGATAGCCTTATTTAAAATGTTTTCAAGTATTGTACGGCAAGTCCGATCAGGACCAGATCGGGACCAGATTAGGATAGCCTTATGTTAAATGTTTTCAAGTATTGTAAGGCAAGCCCGATCAGGACCAGATCGGGACCTGATCAGGATAGCCTTATGTTAAATGTTATCAAATATTGTAAGGCAAGCCCGATCAGGACCAGATCGGGACCTGATCAGGATAGCCTTATGTTAAATGTTGTCAAGTATTGTACGACAAGCCCGATCAGGACCAGATCGGGACCTGATCAGGATAGCCTTATGTTAAATGTTTTCAAGTATTGTACGGCCAGCCCGACCAGGATCAGATCGGGACCAGATCAGGATAGCCTTATGTTAAATGTTTTCAAGTATTGTACGGCCAGCCCGATCAGGACCAGATCGGGACCTGATCAGGATAGCCTTATGTTAAATGTTTTCAAGTATTGTAAGGCAAGCCCGATCAGGATCTGATCAGGATAGCCTTATGTTAAATGTTATCAAATATTGTAAGGCAAGCCCGATCAGGACCAGATCGGGACCTGATCAGGATAGCCTTATGTTAAATGTTTTCAAGTATTGTAAGGCAAGCCCGATCAGGACCAGATCAGGATAGCCTTATGTTAAATGTTATCAAATATTGTAAGGTATATTGGATCAGGACCAGATCGGGACCAGATAAGGATAGCCTTATGTTAAATGTTATCAAGTATTGTAAGGTATATTGGATCAGGACCAGATCGGGACCAGATCAGGATAGCCTTATGTTAAATGTTTTCAAGTATTGTAAGGCATACTGCATTAGGCCAAGGTCTGGATCAAATAGGGCTAGCCTGGTATTAAAAAATATTCAGTATGATAAGACATGTAGTATCAAGCAGTGGCGGTACTTCCATAGAAGCCCGAAAGCCCGACTTGCCTTACATAGTTCCGAATAACGAACTTAACGATTGTTTATTTATAAAATAACGCTATTAACGATAATGTGAGTACTAACCGGTAGGTATTTATTAGTCCTACGTACCCCAAAAAATATGCTGCTACTAAATAAACATTTGGGCTTGCCTTAGTTTAACACCCTAGGCACGCCACTGGTATCAAGCCCAGATACCGTTATCCTAATTGTCAAAGCAAGAAAAGATGCTTTTAAACATATATTCCAGAAATACAATTCAAAACTTATTATTGTTTTGGACGTGAACGGTGAAACTCAACTCATGACGTGTATCATATCATGATTGCCATATTTATGTCACGGTGTAAATTTTATTTGCATCAGATCAGGTTATACTGGTAATTTATTTTACAAAAAACTTTTACCATAAATTTTGTTTGTCAATAACGAATTTCTACAACGTTACAAATTCACAAACATTATCTCTTTATAATATTAGTATAGATTTGATAACGCATGAAAAGTATTTTATTTGTTATGGCAACATTAGGTACTTGATAAACCGACAGGCGACAACAGGAAGTGTAGGAATTAGGTGCATAAATAGAAAGTTACTTATTATCGTATTTATTTTTTTCCAGAAAATGTTAGGTAAAATAATACGTGATAAAACCATTATAATTAAAAACAAGTATTGCGGATGTTACTAACTTGGTGCGCAACTTAAAATAATGCAATACCGCTTTTGGGCATTTCCCGCCTTTTACTACAAACGGCAATTCTACGTACAGTCTATAGAACACGGGAGTTAATTTTTATTTTATGTCAACAAGACGGTATCAGTGGATTGAATTGATTGAATATGCCGATTGGTATATTAATGTAAAGATTAAATAAGTTCATTACAAAAACTAAATCGCCTTAACAGTAGTTACAGAATAATTAATATATTGTGTGTTTACCAAAACAAAGTGTATCAAGGACTATAAACTTATATCTAGACATTTACTAAGTGTGTATTGTGTATAACATACTAAATTGTGGAGTAAACTACTTAAGTAGATAAAAATTTACATGTTGTGTGTAAAGTTTCGTTATTAAATTGAATTACCTAAGACATTCAAGGATAGTAAAAAAGTATTTAAAAATACATTACAATTCTTTGCTATTTTTCATTATAAATTTATATTTCAATAATCCGTATTTTTTTTCAGATGACATTATAGTTTTATTTGTAAATGATTTATCCAATGAAGTAATTGATATAGTATCAAGTTCTTGGTTAGATCATTACATAGAATATAGTGGTACTGGATGTAAATATTATATGCCTGCATCATTGTTAAAAAGTACTAAGTATTGTAAATTATTACGAACACTAGTGAAACATTGTGAAGAGCCTGATCCGACAAGACCAACATTTCATGTTCAAATATGTGGCACAGCAGGTAATTTATTGTTATTTGAATTATAGATTTATGAGAATTGATATCTTATTGTCAAAACAATAAAACAGTAATTAATTTATACAATTAATGTTATCAGAAACTATGAAAGAGGCAGAGGAAAAATTAATAAGATTGGAAAAATAACCCTATGCTTTCTCTACTGATAATGAGCAGTCCACTAAAACAAAAGCAGCTGCTGTTGAAAAAACTTTCAAAATAAAAGCATTATCAAAGAATCAATTAAAAATAGATAAAATATTCAGCCAAACAGCTTTGGAGTTAACCGATAAACCCACTGAAATTTGAGGTAATATCTCTTATTTAAAATGTAAATATTGTTGATTAATTTCTAATATTTTTTTACTAATGATTTTTTTTAACAAAGCATATTAACTGACATATTTTTATTATTGTTAATTTTGATACAAATAATTAAGTTATACTACTGTTGTTTTACTTCTAATAATAATAGTACATTATCAATAATTGCTGATAATCTATTTAGCATCTTTATAGTAATAAATCCAAAACAGAAACTGAAATGACTATATTAGCAGCTAGATCATCAACAAAAAATACTGTATCCAATGGTAAAAAACAAATTAATCATTACAATACCTATCTAATAATTATTAGTAACTAAGGTCATAATATGGATTCTATTCTGAAATTGTGGAGTGTTGGTAATTGTTATAATGTTTATATTTACATCAGTGTTGGAATTTTGATATTTTAATAAATGTATAATCAGTGTAAAAATTTATATTAATATATATTTTATTTTTAACAGATTCTTTGCTTGAATGTTTCAGGCATAATTATAACAGTCTATCAAAACAATTAGGGAATTTAAGAGATAAAATTGTAAGCATATCTGCTGTTGTTGCCCAAATCCTGTCTGAAATTAAAAAGAATAACAGTACTCAACTGTTAGATTCCAGTCGAATAGATACTGAAGGATCAACAGATGTGGCTCAAAAATTAGAATTTCCACTATCAACAATGGAAAACTTTGATAAATTCAATGAAAAGTTGAAAGACAATAAAAAAATGTGAGTTTCTAAAAAACTATACTCTTATATATAAATATATGAAAGAACTAATATTTGCTCTATCTGACCATATTATTGAAATTGTCATATTTAAAAAAATGCTCCTCATTATAAATAATAATAAATTTGCTTTTCCAGAATAAACTTATATACTTTTCCATTGATGGAAAACGCTATTACCCATAATATGGGCAATATTATTCGTTTTTTACATTTCAAGAGATATGGCCATGTCATATGTAGCTGCAACTCCAAAAAAGTTTTAAAAGATACAACTTTTTTCACTTTGGTAAAAAGTATGTTAATCATTATATAGTGCAGGATACTTTCATTGATACCAAATTAATTATTTCCTAATTGTATGTTATTACTTTATAAATATTAATATTTTTTATTATTATTACTTATTAAATTACAACATAATTGAATCAAATTTTGTATTTCAGCTGCAATGAGACAGAAATTTCTAAATAAGCAAGATATTCCTGACAGTAAATTACAGCAAGCATTGTCGTCAATATTAAATAAAGCTAACGATTGGGATGGTTACTGCTTAAAAAGCCTTTTTAAGAAGGTCAATAAAAGACACTAACAGCTTTTATTTAAATTCCTTGTATTTTTTTTTATTGTTTAAGTATGTTTTACCATACAAAAAATAAATAAATTCATTAATATTGAGTTGTTAATTATTATTATTTATTATAATATTCAATATTTATAAAATCATTGATAATTAAATAAATAACGAATTGATAAAAAATAAATAATAAAATGTTAAGTAACATATTTATAATAACAATTCATATTTTTTTAACAAACAATTTTTTCATGACTATAATATTATATTCATGTTTTTTAAAAGGACCGGACTGGGCATACTCAATTTGGATCAGGCAAGGTATTACATGATACAGATGATTGATTGGGACCCGATCAGGCATTCCTAGTTTGGACCCGATCAGGCATTCCTAGTCTGGACCCGATCAGCCATTCCTAGTCTGGACCCGATCAGGCATGCCCGATCTGGACCCGATCAGGCATTCCTGATCGGGTCCAGACCAATGTTCTGCGTTACATGCCCGATCTGGACCCGATCAGGCATGCCCGATCTGGACCCGATCAGGCTTGCCCGATCTGGACCCGATCAAGCATGCCCGATCTGGACCCGATCAGGCATGCCCGATCTGGACCCGATCAGGCTTGCCCGATCTGGACCCGATCAGGCATGCCCGATCTGGACCCGATCAGGCATGCCCGACCTGGACCCGATCAGGCTTGCCCGATCTGGACCCGATCAGGCATGCCCGATCTGGACCCGATCAGGCATGCCTGATCGGGTCCAGACCAATGTTCTGCGTTACATGCCTTATCTGGACCCGATCAGGCATTCCTGATCGGGTCCAGATCAGGAACACGAAAAAATTTCTACTCGGGTGGGTGCGGACAAATTTTTGTGTACTTCAAAAATACTTGTTATGGGTCTGAGCTTTTGTAACACCAAAAAGTCTCGTAGTTTCTGATATTCACAACACAAGACTTGATCTTAATGTGCGGGTCATAAGTGATTTTGTATATATGTCCGAAAAAATTGCAACATAGCTGGCAACGTGTTAAACGCTGGCAAAACGCATATCTACCACCATACAGACCTGATTGTGTATCCACGTAATAAACACAGATCTGACCTCGCCACTATGACACATTTACCGTCGAACTCACTACACATATAAAATACTCGACCTACAAATTAAATACTTTGAATGTATGCTAACGAAACCCTTTTAAATGACACTCGTGCTGTACTCGACACAGTTCACTCCCAACTGCTATATATCTCGTTACCGACTCCATTTTTAGATACACCTCACTATGTTTTCATTAGAAAATGTTTTCCTCAAAACCTAAAGTCAGAAATCTGCACGTAGTTGAGGTTTTAATTAATACCACAGAGATTTTCTCGCTGCATGTCGTTCGCTTTTGTTTTTTAGCAAAGCAATGATATGATGCGTAGAGTTGTTTCAGTATGTTACATTGCTCTGAAGACAATATGCTAAGTGGATTCGAAAACCGTTTTTTCTCGCCCAAATTCAACGCGTAAGTTATTTAACTTTCCACGATGCCAATCGAAATGAAATAAAATTATTGTGTTTGTATCATGTAGACAATAGTATAGCACTTTAGACATGTCAATACATGTTTTAAAAAAATAAACTTTTCCAATATAACTGGCGTGTTATACGCTATTATATGTTGCATTTTTATTGAAACTATGCATAACTACAATAATATTAATAACATCTTGTTACTTCGTAGCACTAGCATACTTGAGGCCTATAAAATCAAAATTTAAATACAAATTAAAAGACAGTTAAATACAAATTTATTCAGTCTGTACTCAAATATTGTGGTATTTTTATAATTTAAAATTCTGATTTTTAGTGGTATTCACATTCTTTATAAATCTCTTTTAAAATATAAAATATCATAGCCACCTAAACAAAGTTATCGATTTTTGTAGATTACTGAATATTTGACTCACTTGGATTTAGCTGCCTTTGATTTTATAGGCCTCACTTATCGAAAAGTTTATAATAGGGAAAAATTGTCGGGAAGAAGGTATATAGTAGTAAATAAAAATATGTCTGCGACTACCCCTTCAGCATACAGGAAAATATCAGTACATTTTTCGCAAGTCAGTACTCCATTTAGTTCACCACTCACTATTATGGTCACTTACTCGTATAAAAAAGAAAAGGCGCTCCTTTAAAAATAACGCTTGCTTTCATACAATTTAATCTACCGTACCTCAATAGGGGTTAGTCTCAAGGGCTCACAAAACGCAACGTTTTGTCCCCGAGAAAATTATTTGCTTGGTCGACAAACGAAATAGATGTCTAAACAACACCACTGAGACGTGGTTTAAATTTTCTCATATTCATCACTAAGGGATGTGCTGATTTTTACTAGAAAACGATATATTTTGAAATTTTATAGCATAGGAATCGATTTTAGTACATCTTTTCATGTGTACTCGGGTAAAATAGAA
This sequence comes from Cephonodes hylas, assembly GCA_030295005.1. Classification (NCBI taxonomy): domain Eukaryota; kingdom Metazoa; phylum Arthropoda; class Insecta; order Lepidoptera; family Sphingidae; genus Cephonodes; species Cephonodes hylas. The sequence goes on along the minus strand of AP025386.1, from coordinate 3,363,669 downwards.
GGAAAAAATGTTTTACTGTCTCATTTGTTAATTTTTTAATAGCACTCAGAATAGAAACAACATAATTACAAGCTTTTATTTAACTTCACTTTTGTATGTATGTATGTATGTATGTATGTATGTATGTATGTATGTTTGTATGTTTACAAATCTTGCAATGAAGATTTGAACCACTTCCAATAGACCGATTGTGCTGAAACTTGGTATACCTACGTAACTTGGATGACAATACAATAATATGGTACCATGGAGCTGGTCTGATGATGAGGTTGGAAGATGACCATAGAAACATCGGTTCTTGTGGACCGATTGAGCTGAAATTTGATATGTCTTTGTAACTTCGACAACAATACACAAATACTGTACCATGGTGCTGATCTGACGAAGAGTTGGAAGATGCCCATAGGAACTTCGATTTCTGTGGTCCAATTGAGCTGAAATTTGGTATGTCTTCGTAGCTTTGGTAACAATACAAAAATATGATATTATGGAGCTGATCTGATGAGGAATTGGAGGATTGCCATAGGAACTCCGATTCCTATGGTCAAATTGAGCTGAAATTTTGTATCTCTTCGTAACTTCGGTAACAATACAAAAATATGGTATCATGGAGCTGATCTGATGAGGAGTTGAAGGATGCCCATAACAACTCCGATTCCTATGGTCCAATTGAGCTAAAATTTTGTATCTCTTCATAATTTCGGTAACAATACAAAAAATGGTATCATAGAGCTAATCTATTGAGGAGTTGGAAGAAGCCCACAGGAACTCCGATTCCTTTGGACCGATTGAGCTGAAGTTTGGTATACCTATGTAATTTCGGTGACAATATAATAACAAGGTATCATAGAGCTGATCTGACGAAGAGTTGGAAGATGCCCATAGGATCTCCGATTCTTGTGGTCCAATTGAACTGAAATTTGATGTGTCTTCGTAACTTCGGTAACAATACAAAAATATGGTATCATGAAGCTGATCTGATGAGGAGTTGGAAGAAGCCCATAGGAACTCCGATTCCTGTGGACCAATTAAGCTAAAATTTGGTATGCCTTTGTATTTTCAGTGACAACATAATAACAAGGTATCGTTGATCTGGTGTCATGAGAAGTTGGAAGGTGCCCATAGGAACACTAGTTTCCATGGACCGATTGAGTTGAATTTCGGTATGACTACGAAATGGATAGACTTAGAAATATTTCCAACTAAAAAGTTAAAAATAAATTAACGGTGAAAAACATATTTTAAAATCAAGCTTTTATTATGCACGAAAAATTATAAAAATAAACTAAGAAATCATTCATAAAATTCGTAGTTTTTTAAACTTTACAAGTAACAATTTACAAAAGTGTTCGGTTTATCAGTAGAAGTATGATACATAAACATACATTATCTATAACTAGTATATTAATATTCTTAAGTGATTTAAAAGCTTGTCGCGCAATTTCGTTAATGCAAAGACCTCGGCCGCGACGAGCTTTTAGATCACTTAAGAATATTAATATACTAGTTATAGATAATGTATGTTTATGTATCATACTTCTACTGATAAACCGAACACTTTTGTAAATTGTTACTTGTAAAGTTTAAAAAACTACGAATTTTATGAATGATTTCTTAGTTTATTTTTATAATTTTTCGTGCATAATAAAAGCTTGATTTTAAAATATGTTTTTCACCGTTAATTATAACCCTTGCATCAATAAATAGTGTCATAAATTTTAAAAAGAAACATTTTGTTTGTTCATTTTCTTTCTCGTCCATTAAAGTGGTCCGGAACTTCGTCTAAGATCTCTGAAATAATGCTATTCATGAATGGTCGCGATCCTTTGTCATAGATTTTCTTTTGTCTGCATTTCCACGAATTGAGTTCATAGTGAAATTTAAAAATGTGTAAGTAAGGGGAAAACAGTGAAAATACCTGTTCATTCTTAATTATTTACGCAGGTCGTAACATATTAGACATAAACAAGCCTATAATCTATCAGTTGGCAAAAAGTAGGTGTAGAAATGCACCTCCGCCCGCCAACTTGGGAATTGAGATGTGTGTTACCTGTGTAGTTCAATCCACCCCAATACCAAAATCATTAAATCTAGGAATATTTATAGGTAAAAGCATAACAAGTCATTCAAATTTAATATTCATAGTATTTCTTTTATTCGGGCAGTTATTATTTATTGCCAGACCTTAGTGACATCATACCTGAAAATAAGTCGAAATAGACTCCTGACTAGCAATATCAAACCATGTTTTTCCACCATTAGACCTAGTCTAAGTATCATAAACCCTATTTTGTTGACTATATTTGTCGACTTAGCACTATTCCAACACTAGCTCACAGGGTGTCGTCCCCGGGCTAATAAGGGCCGGGCGTCGTAGATTAGTTGGGTTGACCCACTTACACGCAACCACGGCTAAGATATGCGCAATTTTACACCACTGCCTTCCAAGATACTGTGTGCTGTGTCATTTCATGAAATAGGATGCTAGGTTATAAGTATGCTTCCTTTGTTTTCTGCTTTCAATGTTTTTTATTGTGACCCAGTGATATTTAATACGAAATTAATTGGAGTGCTTTTCCCAAATTGAAGGTTTTTTTCTAGAGTTTTACAATCCAAATCTGGAAACAAAATGTTTGATACTATATTAAAATGATCGACTAAAGCTTAAACTCTCTGAGTTGTAGAGGACGACCGTACCCAGAATCGAAACTTATGTGGGCTGACATAATGAAAGATGGTAGAAATTGACGTTAAAAATCTGGTTTCTCCATGGTTTTAAATTTGCCGCCAGAGCCTACTTCAATCATCTTTTACTACACATAGTTTTAAAAAGTTACAATTATGTATCAGAACCAGAGACCAGGACGATTTAGCATCCCGTTTCCCTCCACACAAGAAAATAATCTCCTTGTAATAATTCCACAAACATTAAAATACCCAAGATGTTCGTTTACCATGCACTATTCAGTAATGACATCCGAAGAAAAGAGCTGTATTCTCGCGTGAAATCCCTCAAAAGACTCCCGGAGATAGTCAATAGCACGAAGTAGGTCGCGGCTCTAGCTCCGCAGGGTGCGCTTTCTTATAAATTAAATGGGGGTAGGTAAGGAATACCGGATTCTATGACAATGGATGTTATGCGATAGACGCTACCGACGCTGTGGAAGAAACTTATTCATACTATTGTACAAGACAGAGCCTTAGTAATGGTCGTCTAAAACAATCTGTGATGAAAGATGTGTGGAAGATGATGTGAGGAATATGCTACACTAAGACTTTGTGACAAGAAAAATGTCTTCAAAATGCTGGTCAATGATTTATTACACTCGAGACTGCTACTTTGCGAGGCTAGCAAATAAATGCTTGAGAATTCAACCAATTTTGGACATGATAATTGTCTCTAAAGACAGACATGTATAACTGGGACCCTATACGTACTGTCTTTGCATTAGAAACATATCAGACTCTCTTAATTACTGTTACTCTAGAAATTCGAAGCAAAGCAAAATACTCTACTTCCACTTGGCTTCTCGCTCACTCTGCCATTAAAATCACCAACAAAGAATATCCTCAACAAAACAGCAAACGAAAACAGACCACAGAATATTTTCAACCAAAATAATGTGCATTTCCTAACAAGACGTCGCACAGGCGCACCACTCGCCCCGACTCCTTATTATGTAAATTCGAAGCCTAGATCCGCAGCTCTAGTCTTACCCGCTTCCCTTTTCACGATGCATTATGCGGCGCATTTCTTGGCAATTTGTTATTCCCATTCAGTTTTGTATGATGACGAATGTTTGTTATATCTGTGGGTTATATCTTGTATTCCTTTTGTTGTGTTTCTTGGTTTGTATGCAAAAAATCGAGTTTAATTTAAGCAGCAAGACAATACTATAGTTAGATTTATATAGTATGAATCATCCAGATTAACGGGCAGAGTTTGAAAGAACAACTTAGCATTTGCGTCTTATGTGATGAATGGAAATTTTTGGTGAACCGTTAAAAATTATTTTCCATTCGGTGCAGTATTGAAGTTTAGTATGTGTTAGCAGAAATGGTAGTCATTTTATACAGTTTGAGCAATTAAGGTTATATAAATTTTCTCGAAATTTCTTCCTCCTCCTTCAAGTTAGTGCTTAGTAATTAATTGAGCAACATTTTCTTAATGAACTCTTGACGTAGTTTCTCCCTTTATATAATAGCTAAGTGTTAAAATATCTTCGCAAACTTGAAAAAATGCGATAAAAATGTTTCTAAACAATGAAACTGCACCACAACAAACACTTCGTAGAAAATCAATACGCATTATACGCTAAAAACACGTAAATTCTCATTGAAGGTGATGTAAGGCGGTCGTTGATATTGTTTTTCCATTAATATAAAAGCAGCAACAACCAATACACTTACTGGCTTAGTGGTCTGATGGCGTGTAACACAACAATAAAATTTCTTCCTACCCTCCACGCGATACCATCGGTGTTTCACAGAAATCTAACGCAACGCGCCTGTCTGGCTTATATTGTCTGGGAGTGATTCATGATGATAAGTTCTTCATTTAGATTTTAGAACGTAGCTATTGAGTCGTTACAAGACTTAATTAAACTAGAAACTAGAAAAGAGAGTGTAAAGAAAATTTACCGCAAAGCTGCAGCCTTCGAATGTCGTCGTATTCTCTAAACAATAAACTGAATGTACTTTAAAAGATAAAGATTTAACGACTACTTGAGCTCTGCCTGTGTCGATCATTGATTGAAACAAGGAAGCAATTGCTATTTAAGCTAGATATAGGCTATAAAGCCACTTCAGTAATGAAACCAGGTTGAGTTGTTCAGAGATCGAACACAAAATCGGAAATTAGAGACGGCTTCTCTCCTATAGTCTATTCAACCACAAAAGTAAACCTTGTACACGTCAACGGTTTCAACGTGCCATTCATCCAACTTGAACATGCAATTATACAGATCTTGTACGACCGATCGTTTGTTTCCCTATACAGAGTTGAGTTTATCGATATCTCGCCGATCGCGATTGTGTATTGTGTCGATAGCTGCCAGGGTTACCAGATCGGAAGACAATAATTTACGGAGTTTATTTCCTTTGCTGTTTCATGCAAGAGGTTTTAGTTATATTTGTGAAGTCATGATTAAAAATTAGGTTGACCTTTTAAAAACAATACAGTGAATCTTCTGGAATGAATTTCTTTATAGTTCCTGTCTGAAAAACTGCTTCTGAATTTTCTTCTGCTTATAAATACAAGCTATATTCATCAATCGTCTGGGACATAAATACCTCATACATGTCTCTATGCTACGTTTATCTTTATACTGAAATATTAATTGTTAGTTGGGAATGGATAGCAAATTTTACATTTGAGACATTGATCAGGGTTTAATTGTTTAAATGAACCCACTCTGTTTCCTCACCCTAAATCCTCAAGCACCGAAACGGTCTGCAACCCAGCACCGCATATATGGGCCGTAGATACCATTGTGCGAATACTAAACGACTGTAAGGCGAAACGCGACATAGATCCATTGGCGTGACTCACTGCTGATGTATTCGATTTCGAAAGACCCAAGGTGGATGATTGTGTGTGCTTGGTGGGCGGATTTGGGCAATGGAATGCGTATTCGTACTGTGGGATTATTATATATTTGCTGATCGTCTCTATGGTACAGTTGAATAGAGGAAAGCCTGTAAAATGAGTTCTATCTTCGAACCTTGTTCAATGTTTGCCGAAAACTCAGAGTTTGGCTTTTATATACTCGGGGTACAATATGCTTGGTTTCATAGTTTACAGTCAGGGCTATGCGTGTCACTGTTAGATTGTGAAGGAACCCACTAAGAGGAGCAGAACAGGATATTTCCGCATCTTGTGGATAGTTCAGCTTTTTAATACTAGCATAATGATTTTTATGCTAGTATTCGTGTATTTCAAACTATTTATGTGCCATTGCCTGAAACAGTCTTATGTTAAATTTGAAGAGCAGGCTTTAGCCTACCATAATCTGTAGATTTGGTTGATTTTGTACAAGAAAAAATATTTTTAAAATCTGTTGTTTTCCTTCACCGAAAATACCGTTCTGTTACAGACAATTTCCATTGAATAATACAATAGCACTTAGCACGACACTTCAATTGAACCTATCGAACGCTAATGACGTAAACAGAAATTCTGTAAGTTTATCGTAATTGACAATCGAAGTGTCCTGGACGTAGAAAGCCACGTGTTAGATCCTAGAAGCGATAAAAGCGACTTGCGTAGGTGCTTTAACGTTCAATATCAATACTTAGATAAACGGGGTGCCATTTCAAAAGGCAAGAATGCAAGCGGAGATCACGGGCGAGGCATCATTTTCTAGCGTTTGACGACGCTGCTATTCACTTTATTATGAAATTTGAATGAATGTAGTCGAAATACATTACTTTATTAATCACAGTCAAGTCGGATAACTGATGCTAGGCTTGAGTGGTGGACTGAGGCCTAAACCCTCTCAGTTGTAGAGGAGGCCCGTGTTTAGAAGTGAAATAAATATAGGCTGATGATGATGATGGTGATTGTGATTATCATGCCATTGCTTATTATAATAATTATTATCAAAGCGGTATTGATTTGACAACTATTCCATGGATTTAGAATTTTTGGAATGGAATGGATTTTTATAAAATTGGAGGTAGTTAACATTCTGGACTAGCGGTTAAGTTTAACGGATTTAGTTTTTATCCCGGGAATATGTCTTTTCGTGGGTTGAACACGGAATTCAAAATTGCTTCTGGGATGACCTAGGCCCCTCTCCGTTGTTAAACATAAACTGAAAGAGTGTAAACTTTGCGTAATTAAAACTTCATGAAACTCTGAACAGCAAACAACAAAGGCTTTTTTTTATTTCGATGAAGTTACTGTAACAAAACATTTGATATTTCCTTGTCTATGTAATGTCGATATTTCTGAAAGCCTTATTAAGAAAACGATATTTATTTTACAACTATTACCGCATTAAAGTCGCAATAAATTAAGAAGAGATCGCCTTGTGTGATAAGGCCTTTTGTACTTATCTTACTTTTATTATTATGTGTACAAAAAAGTTTGACTGCCTCGTAGTCTCGCGGTACAAGTATGTGCCGTGCGATCTACAGGTCCTGGGTCCGATTCCCGGGTCGGGCAAAGTGTTAATGGATTTTTCCATTAGGACATTCTCAGTAGCAGCACAGAGTCTGGAAATGTGCCCGAAAACGGCAATAGGCTTGTCCTCTACTACGTGGAACTGATACATACTAGCGAAATGTGGGTGTAGAAATGCATCTCTGCCTACCCCATTAGGGAATATAGGCGTGAGTTTATGTATGTGTACAAAAAAGTTTTAAATAAATTTTAATGAAAATTCTACGTCCTAAATAGTGTTCAAAATGTGTCGATAACCGCAGTTCATGGTGTGCTGTGTCAGCGTTCGCTAACTTTGCAGCGCTCGTCCGAATCGATACCTCGCCCCGCTTACATTCTATATTTCGTGCTAAAACATCCGCAAATGTACAACTACGCCGCTTTGAAACATCACTGAATATTCGGTCAATAGACTCCTTAGTTGGTCATGCAGTGTTATTTATACAGAATGGACGTTGGGAAATGTTTCTTGGTTTTACATCTATTAAAGGTACTTTTCGTGCCTTTGAAATTTTATGATAAATCCGCATAGAAATTGGTTGAGAGATGTGTAGTAAATACATTTGTTTTCATGCATTCTCATATTCTCTTAAAAAAACTGTCAGTAGGCAGTGTAAGAATAACCAGCTTAAGAATAACTTGAGAAGCAGTGTGTACTTCACGCTCCTCCGAAATTCCCAGTTTGATTTCGATATGCATAAATTGAATTAGAAAGAAGTACGTGTGGAAAAAGAAATAATTTTAGTAATGTAAATAACAGTGTAATGTTGAAAAAAGCTGGTTTTTCCCTTCCAAATATTGAGTCTAATAACGTCGTCAAAGTTTCCGTTAACGACTGAGCATACTTTGTTCAGACAGCCCCTACTATCAGACTTTATCACCATGCAGTGCCAATCCAAAAAGGTAACATTACCTATTGATAATAATAATCAGCCAGTACGCACACTAATGAGGCGCCCCGTGGCATTGTGTCTGCGCGCTGCCGGTGACAACCGCTCAGCCCCATTGAATATAGGCAATTAATACGGATAATTGGTGCACACACGCACTCGCACGCCGCGTTGCCGACGAACAGCGAGGAATAATAAAAAAATCTACATAGGCCTGTGAACATGATTTATATAATTGATGTTTTGATTAGCATATTTTTTTTTAAGAAGTTGTTATAAAGAATTTTGTAGTTGAATGGTGAAAGAAAACTTCGTGAGAAAACCTGTACCCCTAAAAGTTTTTAAGATTTACTTTCATGGGTATTCCGCCAACCCTAAGACTAATGGTAGAATAAGGCATAAACCCTGTCTGTTATAGAAGAGGACCGCGGCCAGAAGTAGGACGTATATGGTCTGATGGTGATGACAATGTGTGGATACATTAAGCAGTTTTAACAGACAGACAAAGTTACTTTTATAACTTTAGTACACATGTGATCGCCATTTGTATCTTTGCAAAAGAGTTATAAATAAATGTTTTTTGACTACAGCATGCTAAAAACCAGCCTGCAAAACTTCTATATCATTATTATTTTTTTTAGACTACCCATACCTCTAAATATTCGGCTACCCTACATGTATTCTCCTCATTAATTAACAACCAAGATGGCCCACAGTTACTTGAGCGTACACAGCGGCACACGCGTCTAATTAACATTTTACGACATCGTCTCGCCCGTCATATTGGCACGTTCCAACTTATCGATTGGGAAATATGCCTGGACACGAACATTCAAATGTTTGGTCAAACGCACCCAATGTTGGTACGACTTACTCGCTTGTTTTTGTATGTGATCGCTAAATGCTTTTCATTAATCAGTCTGATATTGGGAAGATGTTACTGAGGTGATTTTGGTTTTCTTAACTTATTTGGTTTCAGTTTTTTTCGATGCATTAATTTAAAACACTTTAATATTATACATTATTAAACGATTGTCATGGTCGAAGATGATTTGTGACGATACAGTACTCAAAACACAACTGAAGTTAGCATCTATGCAACGATGGGCTGCGAAGACTTTTTTCGTAACTGACATTAACGGAACATAAAGTTTCTCACAATGTTTAGGCAACACTATATGTATCATATGCTGCTATACTTCAATAATGTGTGCTTCCAGCTTAAACTTTGAAACTATATATGTAACCTAGGAATTGACTAGATTCATATGTTATCGCCAAGCGTTCTATTTGAGATCCCGATATACTCTATGGTAATCGAGAACCATAAGGTTTTTAGTCGATAAAATTCCAACATACCTTACTTACTACATACACGCAATATTGTATTAACCGACCTACTAACAGGTTTTAAACATTATCAAAATTCCCGCAATATTTGTCTTGGATGTATATTAACCCTCCCTAATATTCTTAATTCCAGTACCCTGGTGCCTTGGAAGATATTCCGCGAGGAGTTGAACAACGTGCACCCGATCTCCTCCGGGCTGGAGACGATGGCGTTGAAGACCACCATAGACCTCACCTGCAACGACTTCATCTCCAACTTCGAGTTCGATGTTTTCACGAGGTGAGAAGCTTTTTTCTTTCTCTTTTGTATGGGTAGAAGGCAAATAAGGTTGTGAGCCACCTAATGAGCGGAGAAATTATCAGACTTATAATCTTCTGTTTGACTTCAAAGTTAGAACCACTTTCTAGAAGGTTTGTATGGTCTCAGATGTCTTGTTTTCACGTGTTTATTAGACCATAAAGATTTCGTTACTAAGTAATTTAATTCGCTACATTAGGAAGGGGTCAACACAAACTTTGGTTAAAATAAACTTTGTTAGATTAATGTCGAGTGCAGATAGAATAGATCAGTGGTTTTCTTGACGTGGATGTACGACAAGGTAAATACATTGAGAAGACGTAAGGAAGATGCATAAGTATATCATGATCATAGCTTTTAGTACAGGACACATTTTTCTAACGAGAGAGATAATTTAAAGCTCTCATTTCGGTACTCTTTACTGGTATAATGTCAATAAATGCAATTTAAGCGTGAACTTGTATAGTAATACGATATTTTTCCGATTATTTCTAGATTGTTCCAACCATGGAGTACCCTACTCCGAAACTGGCAGTTACTGGCGGTCACACATCCAGGATACGTGGCGTTTCTAACATACGACGAAGTTAAGGCGAGGCTCCAGAAGTACATACACAAAGCCGGCAGTTATGTGTTCAGGTATTATTGGCAAATTATCTCTTGTAATATTGTTGTTGGCTTGGGAAGATTCAATTGAGCAGTACGGCTGCACTTATTATTCATCTATCAGCCACAAGAGATCCACTGCTGAACATAAATTATAAATTAGCCTCTCCCAATGGCTTCCACTGGGACTTGCACTTTTTAATTAGGTAGTTAATGAAAATTCTAGAAAAATTGTTTGTTTCTTGTTTGTATAAGCTAAGCTTTAAATTGAGACTAGTTGTAAAAAGTAGAAATTATACCTCAATGCGTAAAGTATTACCACTACATAACTTCGAAAACTTCCAAAAAGATGTGTATATGTGCTTGGGGTTTGATCCTATCACTGCCGAGATTCTGGTCCGCCCGCCAAATCCTCGAGGCCACCTCTGCTTATTCAATTATTTGGACATCTAGTACTCGTAATATCAACCTAAATGAATTTGGAGATACAAGCTTCAGTATAAATTTGAATATTTTTTTTGCAGGTTATCATGTACGCGGCTAGGGCAATGGGCGATAGGTTACGTGACGGTAGACGGAGAAATTCTGCAAACGATACCGCAGAACAAGAGTTTGGTGCAGGCGTTACTCGACGGCTATAGAGAAGGATTGTAAGTATAGATATGAGGATTTTTAAATATCTCTCACATTAACTATTGGCTAAATAAGTAAATAAATAAATGCCTAACAGTCACATACTTAATTCTGACCTCACAGTACAAGTCCTGCTTCGTGGGCATCAGAAACTAGGAGAGACTTTTCAGTCTATTTTAGTCCTTTCTTTATTTTGTTCACTCTCTCTTTCATACACATGCCTACTCTATTCTAATTTATCGAATTCCAAAAAACACAGCAAATATCTACTGAAATTTATACTAATTTTAATCCCATTTTTTATACTTTGTATGGATGTATTAAAAGAATAAATGACCAAAATACCAATATCTATCGCATCATCAAGCATAGCAATCGATTCGAGCTTCTTCAATTTTTTCCACACAAATTTACAATTTGTCTATGACTTCATTAAGCATACAAATTAATTCAATCCACTTCGATATTTTTTCGCAGCTACTTGTACCCAGACGGTCGGGATGTGAACCCGGACCTGAGCAGCGCGATCATATCGCCGGCGGAGGACCACATCACCGTCACACAGGAACAGTACGAGTTGTACTGCGAAATGGGTACGTTTTGCAATACTATATACAGTGTAATCTCTCTAATCCGGCACTATAAAAAACCGGATTATTGAAAGCAGTGATGGCCTCGAGGTTCGGGCACACGGTCGAGAATCTCGACGTTCGGGGGTTTGAACCCCAGGCACACACATCTGTCTTTTCAAAGTTATATGTGTATTCACATTGAATTATCACTTGCTTTAACGCCAAAGGAAAAGATCGTAAGGAAACCGGCACACCTAAAAAGCCCTTAGGAATTTCTTAGGTGTGTAGTCCGCCAACCCGCACTAGGCCAGCGTGGTGGACTATGGCCTAAACCCTCTCAATGGTAGAGGAGACCCGTGCTCAGCAGTGAGATGTATATGGGTTGATGATGATACATTTATAAATTCTGCTATAGAGTTCCTCGTTTTTTTTGTTAAAAGTTTTATACTAATTAAAAATATATTTTTGAATATTGCAGGCAGCACATTCCAGTTATGCAAGATATGTGCGGAGAACGACAAGGACATTCGGATAGAGCCGTGCGGACACCTGCTGTGTACACCGTGCCTCACTGCCTGGCAGATTGTGAGTACATAGCCTTATCACCATTTCAAAATTGATACGTTCCCTAATCGCCAAATATATTTGATCCTTGTAACCTTTACTATGACCTATTAAATTATTTGATGGAAATGTAAGACAGGCTGTGGTTACACTCATTACAAACAATGAGATTTAAAAAAAACGACAAATAATTAAAAAATACGTTTTTCTCACAACGCAGGGCATTAAATATTCAGGGTGGATGCGCACGAGAGGCATTAAATTACATTACGTGTACTATACGTCCTTAGTGTTAATTCGACACAATAAAAAAATGTATAATACCCAAAAATGAGATTTAGTTTGTTTCAAACAAACTAAATAGCTTTAAAATAAAATTAAAGCGCAACCATCCTTTATAGATAAATTTCACTGACCTTTAAAGTGGCATCAACGCGCGAGGCGAGTGCAATCGTCTGTCTCTTTTACGCGCGGCATATTTTGTTATGATAGAAAGAGACAAATAGCACGTAGTGCGTTTGAAATATTTAGGGATAGGTACGGTATCGATTACAATGTATCGATACTTTACTTATGAATGGTATTGACAAAAAATATCGTACTCATACATATATCAAAACATAATATTGCTACTTCAAGGTAAGAGTACTTTTGTTAGTACTTTATACTTTTACTTATCTTTAGTACCTTTTTAGTGCATTATTCTAAAAATAAAGAAGAATAATGAAAGACAGGTATAACTTCAAAACAAAAATAAACAAAATAAAATTATTGAGTACTTTCGGCATATGAATCAAAGTTCCCATTCCTGCATACAACAATATAAAAATAAAAGTTTATTTAGCTATTTTGAAGATAAGCGGTTTCGGATTTTCGTGATTGTATTTCTTGCTTTATTACTACTCGATATCACAAAATATCGATAATTCCTTCGTGACCCTAGATAAAGTGATTGACCTATGCGTTCGACGTAATCAGCTGTTAGGAAAGATACATCGTGTTCATATTGGACAAAAACTTAAAAAAATATTTATGACTAAACTACAGCTCCAATTTGATTGATTTTAAGTACAGAGCTTGAAAATGGTACCTAGTATATGCAGTTTAAAAAAAAGCTTCTCGTGCGGACCCATCCTGTATATGTATGTAGTTGTAAAGAAAACGTATTTTTTTATTTTTTTTTCGGGTTTTTTAATGTCATGGTGTTTGCAATCAATGAAGCGTTTACCTGTCTTATTTTCCGATCACGGTCTGAATACGCCTGTATATACAGAGACATTAAGTCTGCTCATGGCCTCGCGGCACTAGTATGTTTCGTGCGATCCCAGGTCCTGGTTTCGATTCCCAGCTGAGATACATACCTGGCGAAATGTTGTCGTAGAAATGCACCTCTGCTTTCCCCTTCGGGGAATGCAGGCGTGTTGTGTATAATTTTTGTGTTTCTTCGCATATTGGCCAATAAAAAAGCTTTTTTTTTTCGTATTTGTTTGGATGTGTTGTGTTATTGTCCCAGGACTCGGAAGGTCAAGGTTGTCCGTTCTGTCGCGCGGAGATCAAGGGCACGGAGCAAGTGGTGGTGGACGCGTTCGTGCCGCCGCGCCCGCACCTAGCTCACAACGAACACAAGTATGCAGCATTATGTAGTAGAAATTGTGTTTTTTTTGTACGTTTGGTTTGGAAAAACAGTCGAAAATTGATGTGACATGTGATATCGAAGGGACTGTAATTTGGACATCGTGTCCAATAAGGCCCCCATTTGTGATATTACCTTAATAAGGACCGATACTTATGTTGTTTTTATTATATGGTGTACAAAAAAGCATAATAAAGTAATGTAAATTGAAAAAAAAAATACACCTAACAGTCACATATATAGTTCTAATTCCACAATGGGATTCAAGTCCTGTGTTGTGGGTATCAAACACTATGATTGACTTTTATTGGTTTTGGCTGTCAAAATGTTTCTAAATAAATGATTTTACTTTCAGAAACACAAAAACAACAGTGAAAGCTGTCTCGTCGAATTCGTCCGGGTCGTCTGGCTCGTCCGGGTGTAACGGCTCAAGTGAGTATGTTTAATATAGTAACTTGCAATAATATTTACACATCTCATCTTTACATCATTCTAGGTTCGATTGAAAGAGTGCTCTGATTTTAATTCTATGCAAACTTATATAATTTATACTTATGGTTGCTAAAAAAAGTCATTTTTTTATTTTTTGTCGGGATTTTTTTAACGTCAAAGGATTTTTGTAGTTTACTTGCCTTCGTTTTTATCATATACACCCTGTATAACTCTACTATATTGATTTCAGGTGTGGACGTGACGATCTCAAGCAACGCAAACGGTTGGGCGTCCAGAAATACGACGTTCAACGGACTCACGGACGATATAGACGACGCAGAGGTAAATACATTGGGTCTTATGTCATGTTCCGACTAAAACGTATAATGTACTCTATTTGTGTGGAAATAACGTTCAATTTCCCTTGTTGATTGGCATGTTTTGATTGATTGTGAAGTGAGGCAAAAGTGAATCGAGGAAAATCTTAGCCGTGAATTCAAAAAGAACTGAAATGTTGAATTAGTTTTTCTTAGTGACAAGGGAATCACTTATTTATTTAAATGGGATTTGGAGAGATTAAAGTATTTGGCGATCGCGTGTTTTAAATCCCAGTCACACACACCTCTGAATTTCAAGAGTTATGTGGGTAATCACGGTGAATTAAAACATCGTGAGGATAGCTGCACATCTAAAAGTTGTTAGGAAGTGTGTAGTCCACGTACTCGCACTAGGCCAGCGTGGTGGACTAAGTCCTAAACCCTCTCAATGTTAGAGGAGGCCTGTGCGCAGTCGTGGTACGTATATGGACTGATGATAATGATCTTTATATTTTTCCTAGACAATATGAGTTAAAATGAAAGAGAAAAGTGCTTCCATCAATTTATTTTATATAGCAATTTTTTTTTTTGTGTTAAATTGAACAAAATTGTGTGTATTGTACGTTTTAGTATGAACTGTATACTGGTTATCATACAATCATCAATATACATGGTGTTTCGATGTGTGTTGTCCATGCTTATAGCATGTTTTGTTGAGCATGATGTTTTTTGTCGGCGCCACACCAGTAACTGTTAAAGCTTGGACTGTTAGATGTATTTTTTCTTTTTGTTTGTTTGTTTTTTTTTTCTTTTTTTTTCATCTGGCTGATTTTATGTGTGCATTGGTTTTGATAGTTTAAATTTTATGAAAAAATAATTGTGACTTATTCGTTGGTTGACAATCGGCTACGAGAATCAATGGTTTCATTCACTATGATATTTGTTCATTTTGTGGCAATTTTTTTTTATTTCAAATATCTGGTGTGTCATATTCAAGCTAATATCCTTTATTACATGTTATTAATATGATAAACTAGTAATAACTAATAAAAATCTTTGATATTTTAAATAATAAACAAATCTAACAATCGTATATGAATTTCAAGGCTACGAAAAAAGTCTTATGGCACTACTATCGTAAGATAGGAGACACTTATCACATTCTAGAAAAGCACAAACTTATTTTCCAGTTCAAATAACTTCATGAGGATATTCAGATCAATAGAGTTAGCTTATCCTTAGATCAAAGGTTCATCATTAAAAAAAAAACATTTTTTGTAACAAATGTTAAAGAAAATCTTTCCGAATGCACATATAAAACCAACCAATAGTTATGCATGTCCGTACATGTTAAATCGTGTCATTGTTTATTTGCAGAGACATCAGCGAAAATCACCGCATGCTTAGTATTGCACGTGCGTAGTAACATTGTGCTATTGTGACGACCCGGTCTGCGTACACAAACATTATCGATAACGGTCCATCCCTAGCGAATTTATATCGATATCGATGTAGAATAATCGAGAAATTGTTGTATTATGAAGCGGGTAGTTGTGCCTTTGTGCGAAGGAAATTCGTAGAGCTCGTGTTGTGATTTCAAAGTGTCGATTTTTTTTTCGATAGTTTGTTTTTTGATTAGTGGAGATTAAATCATTTTTTGTGCGGCTGAAGTGATTTACTTAGAAGGATCACGAAATAAACAGTTTTTTAAATCATATTTTTGATTATTCATTATTTTTGTCTTTATTTTTTTTTTGTAACAAGACTCACAATTCAAGCCTATATACACTATTTGTATTTGGTATAGAAAAGATCTTCCGATCTTCAAAAAACTAATTTATATTTGCCTATTAATTGTGTGCTAGAAAGAGACAGAAGTATTTTAATCAATAACACCACAATGCGAGCTCAATGCACTTAATGTGTATTTCGTGTATAAAAACGTTGTAAAATAGTATTTTTGAAAGTATTTCCTTTGCGAAAATAATTTATGGATTCATTATTTCTAGTGTTACAATTAAGTACGCATTATGTTTAAGATTATTCACTTATCGTCATAACTTATTTCATGAAAGTGACTCCAATAGACAATAGATTTTAATGTAGGGACAACAAAAAAATAACCGATAAATTATACAGCCTGATATTTAATCGTGTAGGATGAAAAAATAGTATATCTTATTATCTCGGGTTATATAGACTTCCAGAATATACAATCCTCTTATCATGAGGTGTATTTTTAGAACTGAGCTGTTTTGGTATTAGTTGTCTTTAAAAGTATCAATTAAAACGGACTTTACGCGTTTTTGATACTTTTATTTTACTTCATAGAAATGCCACAAATGTTTTACTTAAATGTTATGTGCAAGCTTTATTTTTTACCCAGTAATAGATTTTCTTCGCTTCGTCATATTATATTTACATTTTGACAGCCTTCTTGGTGCCTTAGGTTCGATTCTATGTATATCGTAGTTGTCAGAAACTCACAAGCATTTATGCAGTTTACAATACACTATATCAATTCAAGTGTTTAACTACCCACTCCAACGCCAATATCAACAATTGATTAATATAGAACTTTCCTGATTAACTACCAATTTTATGGTAATAATCTATACTAATATTATAAAGAGGTAAGGTTTGTGAGTTTGTATGTTTGTATGTTTGTAAGTTTGTATGTTTGTATGTTTGTATGTTTGTGACGTTGTAGAAAGTAAACTCGCGATCTACTGAACCGATTTTGAAAATTCTTTTACCAATAGAAAGCTACGTTCTTTGTGAGTGTCATAGGCTATATATCAGTCCGAAAAATGATAAGACTTTACGTTTGTAGCAGGATTTGCTAAGTAAGTCGGAGAAAAAACGGGCGAACGTAACCGTTTTTTGCAAACGCTGCCTTACCCATGGGAGATATATAGTTGAGTCCTAAAGAAAAGTTGTAGAGCTTGATAATATCTACAAAAAAGTCAGCGGTAGCATATGTCTAACTTTTAGGGTTGGTTCACTATAACCTCTTTTATGCTAACTAAATTTGTTATAAAATAAAGCATTGTTTGTGGAGGTATTTTTAATAACGATTATATTAATCCTTATCCAAATAAATGCGTTATTCAGTATAAGTATTTAATTTAAAAGAAATTTGCCCTTTACATCATTTGATTTCGATGAGTACCTTAGAAGATATCGCAGTTTCAAAATAATTATCAAGCGCGCAATAATTATGTACAAGGCGCCGACCGGCGCGTTACGGTTTCACGTTTAAATAATTTTACCAATTTGTATGATTTTTGTTATGGGCATAAATAGGACTTTAAGGAGTAAAATAGACTATAAGTTATTTTCTTTCTGAACTCAACCCTGTAGTCTACGCGGACGAAGTCGCGGGCAACAGCTAGTATTACATAAATATAAGACTGTATAATTTATCTGCAAAGGGCATTTATAAAAGCTTGGATTTTTAATTTATTATCGAATATTTTGTTTTTCAGTTCGTAAGTCGCTTTTTAGTGCTCTTTTTCAGTTTGCAAAGAACTGGTAGTGAAATTTTAGCTTACCATCTTTGATTGTCCTGATTTACATTTTTTTGTTTCAAACAGAATCATGACAATATTATTTACTTAAAATATTGTTTAATCTGTTATCAAGATAAATTCAGTGTCTCCTGTAATGAGAGCAAAATTTATATTTTCTACTTTTTTTCGTAAAACCGAAGAAAAAGATGATGATACTGTCCTTATTTTCTATCAATCATATAGTCAAATTTATTCTTATTCACTGGCAATATTTTATATTGTCAAAAATACTTTAATATTTAATTTTCTATCATTAAATCGAATAATGAAACGTTAGATTTATTTCGTATTATTTAAACGAACTTTTTCGCTGCCACTACAATCAATGAAAAGAAAAAAGTTTATTTATTAGTCTATCATATGGAATGATTTGAAGTCTTTAAGGGGGTAGATGCACTCAGAAGCGTAAAAAAAGGCCTATTTAAAAAAATTTTTTTTTTACAGTAATTAAGTTTATTTTACAAAATAAATTATACAGAGTTTTTATACAATGCTTTAACTTAACATTTATGAAAAAAAAAAAAAAAAATACATATTATTTATTAAAATATCGCCATATCGGTTGGATCCTCTCCCGCGAGTAGTACTTCGCGGTGACCATCACAACAGCCTTCTGGATCATCTGAATTCGAAAAACCAAGGTGAAACCTTTAGTTTAATAATAAATCCAGTCTTTAATCGAAGCTTTTTTTTTTTTTTTGAAAATTTACAAAATGGTGGCATTCGAAACTTTGGACTCTGATTTTCGATAAAATGTTAAAAGTTAATTGTTTAAAAAATATAGTAATTGTTAACAAAAATCAATATCCTTCGATTAAAGACTAGTTCTTAATGCCAAAAAGATAATATTAAAATTTCATCAATATCCACCCAATGGTTTTCGAGTTAAATTGGGCACCGAATGGAAAAACACAGTTTTGATAAAAACGCGTTTAAAGTTTTTTAAAAGTAGATCTTGTTTAATTTTGGTGTTAAGTATCTAATTAAATAGAAAAAGTTAAATTTTGCGTAATTTTATCTGTAAAATCCGAATATCACATTTTTTTGCTGATAATTTGAACATTTAATTGTTTATAGCTAATTGTTTAAATAATTTCTTTGAAAAATTTCATTTTTTTAAATTGATTTTTTATTTTCGTATGTTTTAAGAATTTTTGAAGCGAAAGTATTCTTTACAAAATTTGGTTAAATTCAATATTCATCGAGTTATTAAACTTTGAAAAATTTTTGCTAGAAAAATTTAGTCCGACTAGCTTACACTCGTTTATCACATAAAATTTGTAGCCTAATAGAATTATTTAGATATTAATATTGAATCATCAATACCTGGACCATATAATAGAGCTTCTGCAGATTTTGAAACTTCTAAAACATCTAGCTGGTGTTGTCTTCGACGCATTCTGCCCTCGCGGGTATTTTCGTTTGCCCGCCTGTTCGCTAAATCTATTCGTTCTGAATCTCTTTTTTCCGTGTAACGGTGAGAATTGGGTCCGCAATCAATCCCAAGTGAATTCATAATCAGTAATAATGAATGTGAACCCTCATTGAACAAACATGCAGCGACATATGCAGCAATTTCTACTATAGTGCTACTACTCCACAATGTTTTGGGACTTATTTTCCACACGAGCTGGTTGAAACTTTCATTATTATTTTGATTGAAACCACCAATACATCTCAAAAGTAAATTATCATTACTTAAATCTTTATAAACAGGTTTAATAGCATCTAAAACAACTGGAGGTAAGGGCTTATAATCGTGCTTGTAAGAATCAAGTTCTGCTTTAGCTTCAGCTCGTTGATATGAGCACCAAGAGTCTTCACCTTTTGGACACTTCTCGTGTTGTGGTTTTTCATCCGTTGAGCTGTAATGATAAAATGTTGCCCATATCGCATTTTTCATGTTCTCTAGCGAATCACAATGCCGACGTATGGCTAAACCATAGTAAACAGTTAATTTGTCAATCATTTTCCCTGTCAGTTTACCTTTTCCTCCAAGACCGGCTTCCTTGCTCTTCAATGAGCGCAATCGAGTTCCCATACGTTTCTGTACGTGACCTATACACTCTTTCTTATTTATTACAGTATCCTTGTAAGGAGTGGCTTTCAAAACTCCAGAATACGTTTTTGAATCACCATCTCCAATGTAATTTATATATTTAACTCCATACTTTGATTCTGACTGGGTGAAAATCTCGACAATTGAGTCGACTTCCATTTTGCCTGATGATCCTTCGTGATTCGCAGAACAGACTTCTTTATGATTCTCGCTCCACTCTTCATACTCAACAGTATTTATTTTAGGTTTCATGTATTCACACAGCTTACAATAACGACTCTTGATATTTAAATCCAGAACTTTTCCCGTAAAATAACCAATAATCGTAGAAACCCCAAACGAAGAAGTAAAGCCACGTTTTTGCCATGTTCCATCTCCAGAAACAGTCAATTCATTAGTTTCTTTATTTTCAGCATTTGATGTTTTTCGTTTTTCTTCATCTACAGCTTTTTTTAATAATGATTCAGCGACACTTTTACTACTATCTAGTATTTGCTTCAATAACATTTGGAAGGTACGTTTATCTAAAAATTGTGGCATGTCCATCAGACCACAAAATTTTCGCATGGCTTCATATCCCAATCCTAGGACTCTACTTACAAATATGAATCGTCTATTTATTTCATAGGAACGTCCTATAAAAGAACATGAGGGAATATTTTCGTGAACGCAATTATTACAAGCCACTACAATTTTAAATCCCAAGCCACGTGTACTAGCTGTCTGAAATTTCACATCTCCATCACACTCCTTACACTTGACAATACTTGCAATAGCAGTAAAAACAGATATAAAGTTTATTATTCTGTATTCAACACCATTATCTTCAGGCGCACTGTCTTCGAGGTCACGTTTTAATTTTTTAGCTGACGAACTAAGAACACTTTGATCACGTTCCGCTGTCTTTGGATTGAATACATTTTTTCTTTTGACAGTACGCGATTTACGAACACCATTAGACTTTCGAAGTTCTCTTGAACCTTTCGCACGATCCATGATAAAATTTTCAAAACAATTTTCACAAATCAAAAAACACGTGTATCGACTACTCACTTCCAATGTCGAGTGTAAAATGAAATTTAACCAAAAATTTTCCAACTTATACTTGAAATTATTCTATTCATACAAAATAATAGGCGTGACAAAACCGGGCGCTTGCAGCTGCCGTCCGCTACCTGCTCTATTCACAACCGAGAGGTTGAATGTTGCTTCAGTAATTACTAAATATCTTGAAAACTATTCATCGGATTGACTTGAAATTTTCAGACAATATTCTTGAAACATCATACTTTAAGAAAATGAAAAAAAAAAAAATCGATTTTTCAAAAATTCTAAGTGCATCTACCCCCTTAAGTTATATTTTTAAGTATAGGAGTAAAAACATTGGTCCAAATAATTGAACCAATATTTGATCCAATGGACTTTTTTTTGTTTTCGTGCAAGTAAACTCGATGCGTATAATGCAATGTTTTTTTTAATTATATTAATTAATTTATGATTATTGAATATCGATTTGTTATGCGCGTTTTTATGGATAGGTGCGTAAATTTTTCGAGACACCAAAAAAAATCGTAAAATCACTAAAACCGGGAAAAATTTAAACAAATATTACCTTTTTTTATAACAGCTTAAATCCTCTTAGTTACAGAGAAGACCCGTGCCCAATAGTTGAACGTATTTGGGCTGATAATGTTTTTTTTTTTTTCGAAATAAAAAAGGACATGTTTTTATTCTGCCATAGGTGCTATCCAATCCATAGTAACGCGCATAGTGTATTGTTTACGCTTAGACCGTATCACACGTACAACTCGTGCAATTAAAGACTGAAATTCAAAATGGCGGCAGTTCTGTCAACAAAAAAAAATTTTTTCACGATCAAGGCATAGACTTAATTTGTTGTCGATACATGTATGCCTATTGAAGTAGCGTTTGAAAAAAAAGTTTTTTTTAGTTTAATTTGCTTTTTTGCATACCGTACTTTTAGTGTGACCAGCTTTGAATGTGCGGGTTGTACGTGTAACGTTGGCGGGTGCCTATTTTATTTATTTTCTAAGTTTTTAACGTTGACAATACAATGCTTGGTGAAATGTGCATCGTGTTTTTTTTAAGCCTTTCTCTTTTGCATGTTTGTGGTTTGTTTTGTCATTTGGGATGCATATCATTTGTTTTGTTTGTGGGGGGTTTTTGAAGTTAAATTGGTTGGGAATTGTATGAGGGATAATATATAAAAGGGGTTTTTGGTTGAGTCAGATATTTCAATTAAAGCGAATGTAATTCTGAATTGAGAGAAAATTAATTTGCTGTTTTTAATGACAACAACTTTTGTGTGATTTTTAAAAATAAAGTAACTGACATAGGTACTTTACAAAAAGGCGATTGGAAAGGTAAGCAAACTACATAATTTGAATAAATTTTATTTTCTCATATTTTCATAAGTGAGAGACCAATACTGACTTATAGAATTTCAACAAGCAACTAACTATCCTTGAATTGTGAAAAATATTTGGCATTTTATAGGTTTCATAAACTAGAGAATTTCATAGATATTTAGCCCTTAACCTGTAATGCCCATTGTAGTATCAATGTTCATATAGAATCGTTGCCTATTAATTTGCTTTTTTGTCTGGTTATTTTTGTGCTTTTACGTACTTAATTAATTGTAAATGTCTTTTTTTAGGCGTGAGTAAAACCTCATTGAAATACTTTATCTCCCCCTTTGTTATACAGTGAAGACGACAAGTAATTGTTTTCGAACTCCTTTATTTTATTTCTAATAAATTTCGTTTTGGGATCACATCAAATTAGCTTTCCTTAGATTCGCTGGGCTTCACTGCTCGGCGTCAATACTGTGCGTGCTGTTGATCCTGAAGCACAATATTTGCAGTGTGGTGGGATAAGGTCAAAAAGCGTCCTCGTAGTGCGGTTGGCTAAACACCAGCTTGCCAAACGAGAGACTACAGGTTCGATCTCCGTACCGAGACAAATTTTAGTGATATTCACAAATATTTCTTTCTGGGTGTTTCTAAAACCGAACAGTCTCCTATTTTGGGGTGAGAGTAATGTATATGACTGTCAGGGTATCCTAAAACTCTACCAATACCCTCAACAGGACTGGGCCGAATTCAACGCGGCGACGTCCACAATAGCGGCGCTGCGCCCCTCCGTCCGTTCCCCGCTCGCGTCCCCGCGCCACTCCCCCCGCGCCCCGCGCCGCGCCCCCGTCTCCTCCGAGAACGCGTACGGCGAGTTGCGCGCGCCCCCACTGCCCCCCCGGAAGAGCCTCTCCCCCGCTGAACCGGCCATGGCCTCAGCCTGCAGCGTGCAGGACATCGCCGCCGCTGCTGTGCATGGTGAGTTAATATTTTTTTGTTTGAAATTATCACGGTAAGGTCTGATTGTAAAAAGAAATAAACATACGTATAAACCTCTATAAACGGTGTATTCAGACCGAAATTTGAAACTAAGGCATGCAATAGCTGGTGATTCCAAACTCCCTAGCGTTAAAAAAAAATTCTGACAAAAAATTTTTTTTTTTTTTTTTTCATTTTTCGTACGAACCATATATATTTTATACCAATGGTTGTATGAATATCGTCAAAATTTTTGTTTTTTGTCAGGATTTTCTTTAATGCCAGGCGGTTTGTAATCACCTTAACTATTACATGCCTTCGTTTCTGATTCTTCTTCTTTTGTGCAGGTTTTATCACGATGTTTTTCCTTTACCGTTAAAGCAAGTGATAATTCAATTTGAATACACACATACATTCGAAAAGTCAGAGGTGTGTGCCTGGGGTTCGAACCCGCGACCGCCGAGATTCTCGACCGCGCGCCTAAACCTCGAGGCCATCACTGCTTACAGTTTCTGATTACAGTCTGAATATACCTGTACAAAATTCTAATACTCTCAGTTGCAGTCTCTTCGCAAAGTTTTTCATTTCAGTACATTCAAGAACCAGAAACTAAATGGCACAAAAATGACCACTGATAGGTTTGCCCGAAAAAAGTACTATTGCAATATTTTACCAGTCGGAACAATTATGTCCTTTCGAAACTGGATACACACAAGCTAAGACTTGCATCTGACACACGTGATCCTCATATATGAAAGGTTGTAGGTGGCAACAAACCCGGACGCCGCTATTCGACCGGATACTATTGTAATCGATACAGACAACAACCTCGATAAAATGTTAACTACTGGAGAAGTAATCTTGAGTTTTAATTTTCCAGAACCCAGACGAAGATCGTCACTAGAACCGGAGCCTGATTCTCGACATCGATTAACTTCAGTAATCACTGGCTCCACGGAAACCATCACTGGCATTATAGATACTCGACATGAGGTATGGAAAACACATATCTAGTAAATAATCATTATTATCATCATCATTATCGTTTTCATCATCAGTCCACATTCGTCAAAAATATATATTTTCAAGTAATCATCATAACGTCACATACGTCCGACAGCTGGACACTGGCCTTCTCTATTATTGGAAGCATTTAGGGCTTAGTCGGCCACACTGCCCTAGTGCGGGTTGGTACACTATTTTCTAAATCCAGTACAGTTAAATTATTTAAAACCTGTATTTGTCTAATGAATAACCAAGACTTATTCATATACCGTAAAACTTACCATAATTTATATTATAACTACCATAAATACAGACAAGAATAAACACTCAAATTCAAACACTAGCAGCACTTCACTCAAATAAAACCTAAAACCGTTCCAGGTACCGCCAGACCCTAGAGCATTTGAAAAACCGCGCCGGGCCTGCACTCCACAATCGAATAGTAGACCGCTCCCCGCCCCGCCCGCCGAAAGACCGCTGGAAGACCGCCCCACTCCCACCGAGCCTAAACACGTCAACATCGAAAGACCGGAAAGACACACAGACACTCGGCAAGAAAGACCAGCCATTGAAAGACAGGAAAGACCAGTCATCGAAAGACAGGAAAGACCGATTCCAAGTGATAACAGACATATACCAGAATCACGACACATCCCTAATTTAGGGGAGAGACATGTTATCATCCCAGAAAGGCAAGATCGTATCGCTAACATAGATAGGAATATAGAAAGACATCCTTATCCAGAAAGTACTAGACATATACCCTACCCAGAAAGACATGACAGACATATTGACAGGCACGTAATCGATAATCGACATTTAGAGAGGAACCATGTTATTGATACTCGGCAAGATCGATTGTCGAATATAGATCGATTGCCTGATAAGCCAGATAGGTTAGCCGATTCGAGAACTTTCGACAGAGAGAGTAGGGCACCTCCTAGGCAGAGATCTTTGCCATCATCGACTAGTGGTAATATGGAACAGCCAACAAAGTCGACTACTATGCCGAAATTCCCCTCAGAAGACGTGAAAGACCCGCCTTATGAAAATGTGGGCGTTGAGAAGAGCGAGATAGCTATAGCACGTAAGTTTCGTTTGAGAATATTATCAACTACTTTCCTAAAGATACATCTATGCTTGTGTCTTCAATGGGTAGGAAATGGTAGATTCATATACGTCTCTGTTGCGTAGTATATTCGATATATTACTTAGAGCATTCCACTTTACTACTGCCTAATGATAACACTGCAAGACTGGAAATTATACCGGGTACGTAATTGGCCTGTACTTTTATCCCTAAAGAGCAACAAGACAATATGCTCTGAATTGAAATGATATCGATATATCTTTGTAATGAATTTATAGGACTTTTCTTTTAGTGAATTATTTATTGATAGACAGATAACTCTTTATTGATACCCACATTTATGAAAATTTACAAAAAAGGAAATATCAGTAAAAAAGTGGAACCAAAGGCGGTCTTATTGCTAAAAGTGATCTCTTCCAGACCACCTTTACTTCTGTTACCTTTATCGCTATGAAAAATTACAAAAATAAAAATATACTTTATCCATTTATTTTCCCTTTTCAGCGAAGAAAATCAACCCTCTAACGCACGACAAACACGGCAGAAAGTACGGCGACAACGTGTCATATGAAAACATCAATTTGGACTACATCGCGCGATTGGTTGGGGAGGGTTACCCCAAAGACATCGTGGTCCGGGCCTTAGGCATCACCAGAAACGACCTGGAAATGGCCTGCGACATCCTCCACGAATTCGGGTCTAAAGTACCCAACAAGTGTTAGAAGGGTTAAAAACAATTATAGTGTGGTCTAAAATACCCTAGTACGGGTTAAAAAGATGGAATAAAAAATGAAAATATTTAGCTAAATTATTTAGTTTTAGAACCGGTTGACGGTTGAGAAACTACGGGTTTGGTCAAAAGTACCATACGGTACGAGATCTAGGAAAATTTAAAATGAATAACCGAATGAGTGACTAAGAAACTTATTAACGGATGCTTAAAATGCCCTATAAATACTATTGTCACTGTAAAGTGAGTATATATTACAAATAGCTACGAATACAATATTGAAAAATGACTTATAAAAAATACGATAGCTTAATACGACTCAATTTATCTATGAAGAAAAACATCTTATCTTCTATCTGATCTTACAAAATCCATAACTAAAACCTACAAAATTGTATAATTGTCCATAAGTTTCAAAAAATTCTCATTGAATAAATATGTACCTTAACGTAATTATAAGTCTGACGCACGTGTATATTAACACTTTATTTTTGAAAAAAAAATTGATCGATATAAAATCGATTAATAAATTAATCGATTCAAAACATTTGATCGATATTGGTATTGCCAGATACATTCGTTCAAATTGCACTTTTAATAGTGAATTCCATTTTCAAATATACAAAAATGTATTGCAGTGAATAACAAATAAGATGCCATCAAAGTATAACAACCGACTAAAGATTAAAAATCCGGCATAAGTATGTTTTAAAAATAACAGAAGAAATATGAATAATATTATTTAATAAACTCCAAAAGGTTTCTAAAAATATTTATTTAATTCATGGTTCTATACAACTTCACCGAAATTCAAATATGAAATAATTCCCAAGTTGCAGTACAAAAAAGATGCATAATGAACGTCACTACCTTTAAGTGTATGCGTGCGAGAGAGACAGCTATATGTACCCTATACGATTTTTAAAATAATTGCCATAATTTCTACTCATTGCTACTATTAAAGTACCTCTTATAAGATGCACGAAATATAAAAAATTAAATTTTCGACTTTTATCGTATTATGACCTTAAAAACCACTAAATCAAAGCCTATGTTCCAATTTCATACTGAAATTGGTGTCCAAATGAGAATATTGTGGTATTATCACTATCATTATGACCTCGTGAAAGATATTAAATTTTCATGATGGAATGAAACTTGCAAATATACTTCAAACGAATAATAAGAACATACGGGTGATGTATCGAGATGAATTAAAATCGATTATTAAATTAATTTTCAACCTAAACGTCATCTGCTGTGCAATTATCCATAACTAATTAAAATTTTAGAATCGATCTTTAAAAAATCATATTACCTCCAACTATAAATGCTAAAAGGAGAAAACATCTATCCCAACGTAAAATACAGACACATAATGAGCAAAAATAATCACATTTTCGACAACGATAAAAATAATGGTGCATTTACACTTTCGTATAATTCGCGATTCCCTTTCTGTTTTGACGGATTTTAACGACCTTCATTTTACATTTGACATGTCATTTTGTATCAACGAAATGACGAAAATCTGCCATTAATGACCTTGAAAGGATTCTGACATGCATAAAGTAAATCGCATAACCCGCCGGGTTTAAACGAACGTGTGATAGTATTATAGATTAAATATAAACTTTAAACTAATTAATATAAGGCACATTTTTCTATAACGTATTTATTTCACGTAATGTTATTCCAAGTTCTTTCTTTATCAGTATTCACACGATATTTTGTATAATTATAATAGCTTTTTGTAAATAGTTGTATTATAAATACTTATATTTTCATATAAATTAGCTTCCTCATACATAGTTTGGATAGACATATATTTTTTCATTATGCGCGGGGGACTTTGACACTTACTTATGACATTTGCAATATTTAATATAGTATAATCAACAATGTTAATGTATATATAGAACTATTATTTCTACGTACTTCTAACGACTGTGTTTAAATTATAAAATTAATCAAAATTGTGTAATTCGTTTAATGAGCTTAAAAACAGTACTAAATTCTACAAATATTTGGTAATCTTCTAAATAATAATTACGTTCGCTAATTTCGTATGCGTCTACACTATCGCAAAACCGGATCATGTTTTTTTTTTTTTATTTTTGTATAAAATGCTTTAATTAATTATACATAAGGTTATTTAAATTAGTTTCTAGCTTGGTAATTATTTTGCAACTGTATTCTGTATTCTGTATTCTTGAGTGTTTAACGTGCTTTACTAAATGACCTGACTGATTTTTAGGTTTATAATATATCTAGTCCTAATGATTTGCTGAATTCAGATGTAATTCTAATGCATAGAGCGTGTAGCCACGATGCGTTTGCGCAACTGAGACATATCCACCTGAGTCCCGAAATTCTAAAATTGTAAATGGTTATATAATCTTAGCACCTAGATTCAGATTTTTACTAATATTCAGGAATCACAGGCTTCATAAAGTGGCAAAATTAATAATATTACATGCATTAAAATTGTGCAATAAACGAGGCTTCCATGGCATAATGGATTATGAAATAATTGATCGTGTGTGTCAATGTGTACATAAAAATAACCTCAAATATTTTTGGCATAAGTGTATAATGTATACAAAAGTTTGGTTATAATTTAGATTGTCTTTGGACTACACGCACGTCGCTTTTTAATCTTAGTTATATTAAAATAAAATGTTAAACGTAGTAATTATTTATATTTAGTGCAATTGTTTATAATCTCACCGAGGATATTTTGTGGATGAAAAAAATGCAAGAGGCGAATAAAAATAAAATACATGCCAATCTATGTTTAAATGTTTCGATAAAATTCAGTTTATAATATCATTATATCATTGTTTTTAGTTTTTAAAAAACACATCGAGTAATATCTTGATGTGGAGTCAATACTATGTAGAAAGATTGTGAACACTAACATATTTGGTTTCAAATAACTAAAGGCACAGATAGGCATTGTTTACGAAAAGTTCGCCTTTTTCGAATGGAGTTGAGAGAGAAAAGTTTAGCTGAATTTCATATCAACTGACAATATTCTTTGCGGCCTGTAATGGCTGAGGCTTGCGCAAGTAATTGCACCTTGTTATTTATAAAATTGTAATTTAATTAACTTGTGCAAATGACTACAAGTTCTTTTACAAAAGTTAGTTGTTACTGGCAATTGTTTTTGGAGTAATGTATGATGTGGCAGTTTGGTTTTATTATCAAGGTGTTTATGGACTATTTCTGACGATATAATCTGTATTCTCTATATGAGTTCTCATACTTTTCACAAGCCCGCAATGAAAAGCGAAATTGACTGTCATTGACAGCTTATCATTTTTATTTGAATTACATTGCGTTATCTAAATTTTAATCGTGATATATTCATAGCTTTGTTTTGTATCTGGGTCACATTGTTTTATTTTCAGGAACAGTCCAAAAACTCTTCATTATCCTTGGCATTACTTAAGCTATCGGAGGGTAATAGTTACATAAAACAATAAATTAGGAACACTGTTGAGATTATTTTCTATGCCAATGCCTAGGAGAACTGACAATTGAACGCCATTCATTATAATTTCATAGAATATTTATTTCACCATGTTTTTCTATGATCTGTACCAAGGGAGTATATATTTCTATACATTTAAAAAAACATAACTCTTGTTACATCACCTAAGTGAATGTGCTATATGAATAAAAACTATTTAGTGCCTCATTCTTTTAATGTTAAATGTTTTCTAATTGTATAAGAGAAAGAAGGTATCTGAAGTAAAAAAATATTGAGGAGACTATCTGTCAATATCCTGATATGGGATAATGGAAAGGTTTATTAAGAAAAATAAAGACACTTTTATCAAGTAATTACCAAGTCATTTAATTGAGATCTATTTGAAGTGATTTAAATATTGTTTGGAAAAATATTTTTTATTATCCAAGACTCATTTTTCCCTCAATAGTACATAATAATGGCGTTCAATAAATTTTATTTTCATTTAAGACACACACAAAGCCTAATATGGCTAGTAATATTACTGTAATAATAATTCGGTTATATTTAAATGCAATTTTTCGTGATTTACGAGTATGTACTATTCAGTAACACTATGAAACCATCGAATAAGTTCGTCGGAGTTGGGGAGGTTAGGTCTTGTTTTACGCTTTAGCAAAATACGTTGCAAATATATTTAAGTATAATACCTGTTTGTTTTTTTATACCCTCGTTTGTCTTAATTATGACTGCTTCCTAAATCCCGCACCAGATTATTTAGAAAATCTCAATATAATCTTACTAGCTGGTAAATTTAATATACTAATATGTTTTGTGTTCGAACCAGTAATTCCTGAGATAAGCACGTTCAATCAAATAAGCAAATTCTGCTTTATATGATTTGTGCTTCGATGCACAAGAATAGTAAGGATTATATTAGAGTAGCCCTTCCAATTTAATTATCATTCTCTCAACTTAACCAGTCCGGTGGAGTTGGTCACCAGCTTGCAAAACGATATATGTGATTTCGATCCCGTAACAAAGGTTTGTTTGTTTCTCAAATATTTGTTTCAGGTTTGTGTGACTTAAAAGTCTCTCTTAGTTTCCGATACACAGGACTCAAGACTTGTATCTAAAAAATAGCGCCCCGTTATTCTTTATTGGATGTTTGAGCTGAATGAGTGATACAGAGCGCTTAATATAGTAAAAGCGACGTGTCACGAGGACGTCAGAAAATAATAAAATAGATTTTTATGACCGACATACCACATAAAAGTAGACATTAAACAAGCAAAATGATTAAAGTTGAAAGTAAAAACCAATAAAAAATCTAATTAAAAATCTACACGGAATTTCAAAGTAATCAGAAAGTCAACTTCTAGAAATGATTGATGTAAATCTTTTGACCGTGTTATTATTTTTACTTTTGTTTAAAGTAAGTTTTTTCTACAATTAAAATGTAGTAGCATATATTGTTAATATATCATAGCGTCGAAAATTAACTTACCAGTACTTAATACTGTAGAATTACAACTGTAAAAGCACGCAGCACTCAAAGGCTGCTCTAAATAAAACCTGCTTTAGAAACTTCCTTACTACTACAAACCACATTTGATTCTGTGGATTTTGCTCTTTCTCTGTTGCTCTCAATGAATTCCAACGTACTTTTATCGTGAAGAAAAACATTAGGAAAGCACTCCTTAAAATTCTTAGTGATTTTTTAGATTTCCGTCAACCCGCATTGTGCTGGATTAAGGCCTGGCTCCCATCAATTTTGACAAGAAACATAATGAAAAGAAATGGATGGGGATAATAGATATTGGAAAACCCTCGTCTACCTAATTTTACTTTGGTTTTCTCTATCAAAATAAATAATCGCTTTTATTTTTAGTTACAAACAACAAATGCCCAGTTTCCACCGCACATGGACATGAATAAACTCGGCGAAATTGTTTTAAACGGTCAAAAATACAATTTGTTAAAACCAACTAAACATGTAGTCACTGATTACTTCAAAAGTTTCATGCTTGGCGAAGTGAGACGGAATCCTAACGAAAAAGTTTACATCGACGACAACGGTTTAAGACATCATTGGAGCAATCTGGAGTACAAGAAATCCAGAAAACATTATATCAAGCAGGAAAATGACCCTTTTAATAAAATACGTCTTGATAGTAAGGTAAATAAACCAAAAGAAGTGAATGCAACAAGAAAAAAGCCTAGAAGGAAGAAAAAGGTTATAGAGGAGGAGGTTGAAGCAGAACCTTCAAAGGAAGCAGAAAACGGATTAAGAGCAGGGTCTAGAACTATAGCTACTACTTCATTCTTTTGCCCGTACTTTGGAGTCATTACCATGTCGTCTTTCCTCGACTAGCTTGAAGATCGGACCTAGTTTTTAAAAGTCTCCTAATATGCCAAGAAAAATACCTAAGATAGACCTATTTATAGTAAAGTGAACCATCGATTTTCTAAAAAATTTAGATCTCGCAGAACGTTTGTGTGTTAAGATGAATAAGACGATATATTTCTTAATTACGTATTTCAGTTCTGCTTTTTTTGAAAAAAATCTTATATTATTACCAAAAATTTCCTGTTAAACGAAAATAATATCACCGTTTAACGGTTTAAGATGTTACAAAAGGTCAAGTTAATATTCAAATGATTAAATAAACAAAACAACAATTAAACCAGTTTATTCTTCTCAATCTTTCTTATCTCTTTCTTTAGAATCAAAATTAAGTCTCCTATTGAACCTCCTTGTCATATATGGATCGCCGTCAACCTTATACTTGTCAAATGTACCTAGGAAAGAGTCCATTGCTGTTTTAAAAGCGCGTCTGTAGCTGGTAACAGGCATTTTCTCCTTCAACATAACAACTGGCTCGAAAGGTATCACCATGCCTGCAGCAGAAGCTATCAAAGGTATGAAAGGAGCGGGAAAATAGTACGAAACAATTTCCATTGCTCCATTTACAATGCAAGTACCAATATTCCTCAAAACAGAAACGACTTTAGGTGCTGAAATGATTTTTACGATTGGAGCGCTCACAACGTGGTACAGTCTTGCAGTGAAACTTATTTGGGGTAAAGCGTTTCTTCGCAATGTTGTGTTGGTTGCATTAGTTTCAATTTCATTGTCTTCTTCTTTTTTGGTGACATTGTTTGTTACAGTAGGTACTGGGTTTTCGAATTGATCATTTATTTCGGGTTGCTGTGGCTGGGAATTTTAAGACATTTTTAAATAATTTTATTTGTGACAATAATAAACGGCCAAATAATGTAGTTGAAGTATAATCAAGATGCAAATATATGTAGTGAAGAATAACAATCAATATTCTAAATAGTACTAATGGATACAATTTTTAAAATGTCGCTAATCTAGTTACTTATTTGAGGAAAACAGCTGTTAAAACTGGGGTTTTCCGTGAGATTATTATTACTTCTGACTATAAATAAGTACTTAATGAAATTGTCTTATTCTTTTGTAATATGGCATTAAAAATCAAAAGAAAGTCTGTTAGATTGGTATACTGATATGAATTACGAGACGTGATAATTAAAGAACACTCACTGCAGTCTCGATGGAATAAATAAGCAAAAGTCCAGCAATCACATTTACCAATAATGTCATTTTAAAACATTTCTCTCGGGTGAAACAAGATTTCATCAGCCGAATATCGTAACAACATATTGTAATAAAATAACGAACATATTTTATGATTATGATAAACAATTCATGATTGCCTCGTGGTCACTTAGTGCTCCGTGCAATATAGAGGTCTTGGGTTCGATTCCTAGTGTAATTGAGTTTTCTATTAAGAAACTCAGTAGCAACACGGAGCTTAAAAATGTGCCCAAAGAATGGATATAGCCTGTCTTCTACTGCTTAACCAATGTTGGTGCAGAAATGCATCGTAAATTCCTTTTATTGTTCCTAATTTTAATTTGGGGCCGGCGCAGTATTTTTTATTCTTCCACACATTGCTATCAGCCGTCATGTCTTCAGTCACTCCTTCTTTCATATCTTCTCTCACGCACGCCACCAGTCTTTTCTCTGGCCTTGCCTCCCTTGTCCATTCTTCGACTTTCTTTGTTGGCGCGGAAATGCATTCCTGCCCAATACAGAGGTGAGACTAAAAGTAGAAAATCAATTGCATTTGTTGAAAGAGAAGTTTCTACATATAAATAAATGTTATTAAACATCGAACGCACCATTTTCCTTTTCAGCCAGTAAAAGTTTTCAGACACATCTAAATCACACGTTGAATGATATTCACACGAGTCTCAACGCCGCTGATATTAACATCTGCGTGAAAAATTGGACGTGGAACTAGGTCGCTCTCAATATTAACGTCTCCTGGAAATATCCTACGTAATTTGAAATATTTTTATCGAGATTTTTACTAAACATTTTGTAGACTTGTCTTCGTATCTCGGGGATATTACCAGCCCACATTATATGTCCCACTATTGGGCACAGGTCTCCTCTACTGAGAGGGTTTAGGCCTTTGTCCACATTCTTGATTGAGGGACACCAAAAAAAAACAATGTTTTAGGGTTTTTCTACTTCTCAGATTTTTCAATGAGTGCTACACGGAATGAGCACGAAATTCATAATTGGTAAATTAAAATGGGAATACTAAGCCTCGTAGCCTCCTCTACTTACTTACTCACCTTAGTCTTCAACTTCTAACACCTACATAATTTTAGAAGATATTCAGATTTTCGGGCGATGTTTTGCATTCATTGAGAAGAGTGTTTCAGGTCTTCGATGTTTAAGTAAAATGTAGTTCATAAAACGTTTGAAGCAATATCTCTGTATTATTATACAGATTAAACCCTCTCAATGGCAGAGGAAGCCCAACAATGGGGCGTATGTGGGGTGATGATGATAATGAAATGTTACACCGACTTATTTTACGCGTAAATTGATTAATAAGTATCTATCCTCAAATTAAAAAAGCAATTTCATCACCAAATGAATCCTGCTGAGTACCACTACTATTAACTTTATAAAGTTTTGACGATATTTCTAAAGCAGACGATTGCAGAAGATGTTGATGATAACTACAAGAAGCTACAACCTTGACCTTAATATTATGTCTCATCTCATCAACCCATATATGTTCCACTGCTGGGGATGGGCCTCATCTACCATTAAGAGCGTTTAAGCTTTAGTCCACCACGCTGGCTTTGTGTGGGTTGGCGAACTACACACCTAAGAAATTCGTAAGAATTGTACATATTGTGATGTTGGGCTTGCCAACCTTCCGACAGGTAGGGTCGTCGAGTGGTAGACGTGTCAATAAAACACAGAACTACATCTTCAGGTATGGTTAAGGTAACCAGTACCTAATACAAAGTGCCTCTTTATTCAAAGTAACAATACTATTTATATTTAAAGCTACGTGCTTCTCTTAATACATCTATACTTAGACTACGTGATACAGTTCTAATACGTGATTATCTTAACATTATCTATACTTAATACTACGTGATATTATTCATGGTCACAGATCACACTACAATATTTTCTTTCACCGTTAAAGCAAGTGATAATTCATTATGAATACACATATACATTCGAAAAGTCAGAGGTGTGTGCCTGGGGTTCGAGCACGCGACCGTCGAGATTCTCGGCCGTGCGCCCAAACCTCGAGGCCATCACTGCTAATATTATGTACCTATTCATGTAACGAAGATGAAGAATTTTCTCGGCTGTATTATAAATGTTTAACTTGCAGATTACATAAAAAATCTCTTTTGATACTATCTTGCGGTTATGTGAAGGATTGTCATTCAGTGTTTATGATGTTTTTATTGCGGACTGTAGCCACATTTTACATTACCCACTTTTATTTTTTTATGCGGCTCTCAAAATGTCTGATACTCTGGGAGGTATTTTAAATGAAACCGAAAACATTCTTTATGTCTTAAACAAGGACACAAAACACAAGTTGTAATGATTTTGTTTAAATTTAGACAACAGATATATATTTTTTGTTTTTAAGTACGCTAAAATCATGCGAAGGTTGTAATTATGAAGTAGAAAGTACGTCAACATATCGAAATCTCTTGAATTTCCTGAATAATCTATTCTAATATCATGAAGCTGATGAGTTTACTTGTTTGCTTGAACGCGTTAATGTCAGGAACTACCTGTCTGATTTGAAAAAATCTTTTACTGTTAGATAGCTCATTTATTGAGTAAGCCTATAGGCAATCATCAAGCGATGACTAAGTCAATAGTTTCATATTTGGATAACTATTTCATAACTAAGTTTTATCATGCCGATTAACTTTCTTTTAATGGATTTAAAACAAGACCTAGACGGTCTTTATTTAATTATTTAGGCCCAACTATGATAGAAAATAAAAAATAAACTTTTTTATTTATCATAAACAAAATGTTATTCCATAATAACTTTTCTCTATAATTCCTTGTCTACCAAAAGTGTTACCTACCCGCAACCTTCAAATTACATTTGAGATTACAACGTACTCTGAGTAAAATTATTTTCTTTTATACATAAATCCTGCTTTTTACGACTTGAACAGAGTTTATGACATTCGTGTTATTTCACGTCTAACGTCGATTGTGGCAATGGTTAACTACAGTTATAAAGTACACGTAGTAGGGGCAGACTAGATTGAAATACTTAAAAGCCGTCAAGATACAGTAAGAAAGTTAGTTATACAAGATGCATCCTTTTTTAGTGTTTACTTTTCTGTTCTTAGCAATAATTGTGAATGCTGTACCACAGGTAAAATTATTGTTTTATATATATTTTTGTCTTTGTTTGAATTTAAAGCACTTTTTAATTTAAGAATGAATCGGTAATAGAATCATTTTAAATCGCCCCGTGGTGCAGTTGGCTAGCTTGTGAAACGCTAGGTTGCGGGTTCGGTCTCCGTACTGGGATGAAAAATTGTGTGGTCTACAAATAGTCATTTTAAAAACATTTATGTGCACGTGGTTTACTAAGGTTATAATGGTTTAGATTGTATTACCTTTATACATCATCATCAGTGAAATGCGTCCTACGGCTTGGCACCAGTCTCTTCTAAAACTGTCAGTCGTCAAGTCTTCGCTCACCCCTTTCTTTTTCATACCTTCAGTCACGCTCCATCCATCTCTTCTTTGGCCTTCATCGGCTCGTTCATCCATCCACTTTCATATTTATCACCTATTTTCCTACATATGATGCATCCCTTCGCATAATGTGCCCATACCATGACAGACAGTTTCCTTTTATCTTTTCTATCACAGGAGCTAATTTCAGACTTCGCCTAACATATTCATTCCTCGCTCTATCACTCCCTGTACATACTGAACGAGGCAAATAGTTTTAGGGACATGTTCAAAATCTAGTAATAAAGATTAAGAAGTAAAATTCCCTATTGTGTAGGAGTCAAGACAGATGACGAAACATGGGTTTAAATATGTACTTCACACATCCATCGCAACATTCACATCTCAATGCGAGAAGTTTTGCCTAATATATATTTTTTTCAGGTACCCTACGACTACATTCCGATAGGTAGAGGGGCTCGCCGCGACGTTCCCTATTCACCCCATCCATCAGACGTAAACCTCAACTACGAGAAACTATTCCCATCTAGACGTAAATGGGTTGACTAAAAATAAAAGTGATCTCATTAATTTGTGTTTTATTGTAATTTTTACGCGTGTATTCACAGTGATTTGTCACGTAGTTTAACGGTAAAGGAAAAGATTTTAGTAAACCTACATAAACCTAATAGTTCTTCAGAATTTTTAGGTGTCTAGTCCGCCAACCCGACCTAGGCCAGCGTGGGGGACTAAGGGCTAAACCGTCGCAGTTGTAGAGAAGGGTCGTGGTGAGCAATGGGACCTATATGGCTGATAATTATGATAAAGAGGATTATTAGTCTTATTTCTGAGAGTAATAAAAAAAATCATAATGCCTTCGAGGATTCAACTCAAGACCCAATTCCAAACATTTAAAACATTCTGAAGTTACCCTGAAAATCTGAAAATCACAGAAAGAAATATGTTAGATATATGTGCCCTTATCGATACGAGTGTGGGTGAAAAAATTCTCATTAAAAGCAACAATTACTTTAGGAAAAAAACACAAATGGACAAAAACGCACTTCACTTTAATAAATCAAACGAAAATTAAAAATCACTTTACAAATACATAGAAACTTCGTAAAATTTCGACCGAAAGTCATTTAGTGGGCTGTAGCACATTTTAAATCAAAAATTACATGTAAACTGTTGGCCAAAACATTTGGACGCGTTGTGGTTTACGTGCGGCCCGCTTCCGACAATCTGGCGACCAAGTCGTTGATGTTGACGTGTTCGGGAACAGGGGACGCTAGCTCGGCGTACCGGCTCGTGTAGTCCACTTGCTCTGCTACGTCTACACTCTGAAGCAAAGGGTTTGATTAGCATTTTCGTTTATCTGAAATATATTGGCTACATTGTGACTTCACGGAAAATACGGGTCCAGGGGAGAGGTATTTTTATCTAGGCTATAGGGTTGTTCAGTTAGGAAATTCTCAGTTCAGAGTCTTTATTCCTGGCGAAATATGGTTGCAGAAATGAAGAGTATGGTCCATCCATTTACTGTTTTGGTTATTGAAAGTACACAACCTTTTCTCGTATTCCTACATAGTTTCCACGCGTCTTTACTCTTAACAGACTTCGAAAGGTAACCTGAACACCTAAAAGTTACCCTAAGTCATATCTAAGGCTTGTAAGTCAGTCAGCTTACCTGCACTGGGTCAGTGTGGCAGACTAGACTAACTCCTCTTAATAGAAAAGTAAGCCCGTGTCCATGTTTCGTGTATAGATATAGAAACTAAAGTGAAAATAAATAACTAAAGTACTTTACTAATCTAACCTCTCAGCGTGTCATGAAACGGGCTATGCTTGGAGTTTCTCTGGTGGATAGAATTTGTGAGGCAGTCATTTGCCAGAGAATCGAAGTCATTGACATTGCTTGCATTGGAAGTTTTTGCCGACGGTTAGACGGCCGGTGGAGCAGACAAGTGTTGGAGTGGAGACCGCGCTTAGGCAAACGTAATGTAGGATATTCTGGAGCACGATGGACCGACGACTTGAGAAAGGTGGCGGGAAACGGATGGATGAGGGCTGCTAATGACCGGGATTGTTGGCGCTTACTTAAAGAAGCCTGCATTCAGCAGTGAGTGGCGATAGGTAGAGTAATTAATCTAATAAATAAATGTTTTTTTAACTCACCAGACCCAAGTAGACGAGGGCTAGAAGAACGCACAACAATAGTACAAACTGCATGGTTCCGTTGCTACCGGCGACTTAGCAATGAGTCTAAGTATTTTCATTTATATATAGCGTTTTGTTGACATCCATAACGAGAGATTTAATTAAATTCTATATGTTTATGTGGGTGACCGATTGATTTGGCCAGAAATGTGATAAAACATAACGTTATTAGATTGGCCTTTCTAGTTGGCTTGTAAATTCAGGGTATTTATAAAAGTGATGATTATGTGTTTCTCAACTGAGGAATATGTTATCTTGCCTATGAGGTAAAAAAAAGAAAGCTCTGACTCAAGTAAAAACTCGAAATAATATGCCGCGTGCAAACAACACGTTATGAATTCCATTCCCGCGTTGGATAAAGGATTTATTTAACAAGTAATCACCAGCAGACAAGATTCATAAAAAGATTATATCAAGGGGCATTAAGACTAAAACAATCTTCAAAATCTTAGAATAATTGCATGTCTCATTTAAGGCAGATGTAACCCTTGTTCGCATAAAAAATTGACATAAAAAATTCAAACAATTTTTTATTCTCAACTCTCCGCATAGCTCTCCACGAAATATAGAACAATTTCGACAACGGCCGACAAAACGAGGACGACGCAGGCGGCGACCCGACTGTAACGCTTTACTTGTTCCGCCAAGCTCGTGGTGCTGGGCGTCAGGTCGGCAAAGCGACGCTGTCTCGCGACAGGCATCACTGCACGCCACGGCTCATCCTGAAGCATTAAAATATCAAAGATCCCTTTTAACTTTAGAAGAAAACTTTAAAATAATTTCCCTCGACGGTGGCCCTGCTCAGTCCAAAGAGACCACAGAAAGCCACCATTATAGCCCCGTGGCGCAGTTGGTTAGACACTAACTTGCGAAAGGACAGGCCGCGGGTTCAATCCCCGCACTGAGACAAATGTTTGTGTGATCCACAAATATTTGTTTCTGGTCTCGGTGTTTGTGAGACCGAAAAAGTCACTCGTAGTCTCTGATATCCACGACACATGTCTTGTAACCTAGTGTGTGGTCAGAGCTATGTATGAGACTGTCGGGTGTATTTATTTATTTTTTTAATCTAAGGAAACCTAATTACAATATTAAAAGTTTTTGTATCCTACTTTTCCCGGTACGAAGGCCGGATTCAGTTCTTGAGGCATCAGGGCTGACTGCATATCGGCATCTTGGAGTGGTCTCTGTTGAAATCATACAAACAAAAATATGAAGTTTTAGTAGTAAAAAATAGTAATTTCCTCTTTGGTTACGGCATA
Organism: Cephonodes hylas; assembly: GCA_030295005.1. Classification (NCBI taxonomy): domain Eukaryota; kingdom Metazoa; phylum Arthropoda; class Insecta; order Lepidoptera; family Sphingidae; genus Cephonodes; species Cephonodes hylas. The sequence goes on along the minus strand of AP025386.1, from coordinate 3,323,374 downwards.
AGTTTATCACGTACGATCAAGTTACTTTGAGTCTGTGTGTAATGGGAACTTTTTATTAAAAATATTGAACACAGCACGAATTATGTCAATAATCTGGTGTTATTTTTAAATGCACTTAAATTCGTCATAATCATCAGCATATAAGTTCCATTGCTGGTCACGAGTCCCCTCTACCGTAGAGAGAGAGTAATACGGTTTGGCGGACTAAACATCTAAGCAGTGATGGCCTCGAGGTTTGGGCGCGCGGTCGAGAATTTCGACGGTCGCGGGTTCGAACCCCAGGCACACACCTCTGACTTTTCGAAGCTATGTGTGTATTCACATTGAATTATCATTTGCTTTAACGGTGATGGAAAACATCGTGATAAAACCTGCACACCTAAGAGTTCTTAGGAATTTCTTAGGTGTGTAGTCCGCCAACCCGCACTAGGCCAGCGTGGTGGACTATGGCCTAAACCCTCTCAATGGTAGAGGAGACCCGTGCTCAGCAGTGGGCGTATATGGGTTGATGAAGTTTGATGAAGGACTAAATATCTAAGAATTTCCTAAGAACTTTTAGTTGTGCAGGTTTCAACACCATGTTTTTCTTCATCGGTAAACTTGTAAATACACACATTACTTAAAGTATTGGTGTATAAATGCAACTACCCCTTAGACTAGAAAAGCAAAATTAGCTATCGCACAAAACACTTTACACAAACATATGTCGACCTATGCATAGAATAAGGTTACTTATGACAATAACACCAAAGTACTTTTTATGTCTATAATAGGGTTAAAATTGTTTATATATTGCACTAGTGAAGTATTAATGATCATAAATTTTGTTGTTGTTTGAAGAACATAAAAAGTAACTGATAATTTTGTGCCCAATTAAGTTTAAATCGCTGAGAAAGAGAAGTTGTGCAAAAGCACATATAACTTTATTCTGCGCATAGGTCGATGTATTTGGAATCGATCCCGCAGTCACTTATTTCAATGTCCGTGTAGTACATAACCATGTAAGCTGTGACAACATTGGATATTATTGGAGCTAATTAATTGGTTATGCGGTTAGCCCCGAAATTGCTGCGGGTAATGCTTTGGCAAAATATTTGGACAAATATTTGTTTTGATCATTATTATACACAACGGAATCAAAATTGTTGTTTCAATCCTCTACAAATAGAACAGTTGTTAGAACAATAATATTTTAATAATGGGGTAATATTGAGTTTTAATGTTTTTCTTTATGCTCAAATTGTTAGACCAATTTTTATGAAAATTGGTATGGAGGTAGTTTGATAAACTATATTAAAACTGAGGCTTACTTTAGTTTTGAAAAATGCAATGTAATGAGCAAAGAAACCATACATCTATGTAGCAGGAAAATATAATGAAGAGAGTGCGAATTTATAGGACTTTTAATGTTCGTGAAAATTTGTCTTTTTGATTTAAAAAATAGAATAATATGTAGGTCTTCTAGGTGGAGTGACGGTAATCGAAAGGTGGCTGGCAGGGGTTGGATGAGGTGGGCCGAAGATCGAGCCCAGTGGCGTGCCAAAGGAGAGGCCTATGTTCAAAGGCTGTCTAAGGCTAAGGCTTTTGGTGATGATGATGATATCACTATCATTCCTACTCTAAATAAACTTGAGTTTTTTTTAAGAAAATACATTTTGAAACCACTCATTAAAGTACCAAAATGCTTCAACCATATTCTAATCATTCCCCTCGAAAACGAAACGTAAAATGAAAACCCCTGGAGAATCCATCAAAGCATATGATTGTTCCAATTACTGTGAATTATTCCGAGGTCGCCGCGAGCGCTGTGTCAGTCGCCAACTAGATTTGTTTTATGAATAGCCATCAATCGATACCGCTGCGTCGATACATGCATAAACATTAACCTGTATACGGTATTCTAGCAATTTATGAGTGCCTGGTACAATTGCGTCATGTGGTTTTAAATCTGCGGCGATTGTTAGGGTTTCTTCATCACCATCATTGTCACCAGCCTCTTGTCTAATGCTAGACATAGGTCTCTCCTAGGAGCACTAACGCTACAAAATGCTGTAAGTGTCAAAAACTTGTAAAACACTCGACTGCTATTACGTGGAAGCTTATAACGGTACTTCCATAGGAGACCATATAATCAAATAGCCTCAGGAAATTTCGAAATCTTTATTTAACAAAAGAAATTTGACATATACTTGGGAATATACTGACCCCGCAATAATCAATTATTAACGTGTAATGCTTTTGGACTTTTGCCTACCCTTTTGTGGCTCTTGAGTCTTGACTACAGCATGTGCGGTGGTAACACCTTCCAAAGTAAGATAATTAATTTTGGAGTTTATATGCTTATCTTTAACAAGGTAGTCTATTCATGACGACGTTAAATCTAAAATTCATACTTGCATAAACGAGGTCTTAATAAGGAATTTTTTAGACATGTAATCTACCAGGTCACTCTTTACCATACTAGACATAAGAGGTTAATTTTTCGGCAGATTATCTAAGAAATACTTACATTACTATGGCTTTCTACCGCCGCCAAGAGAAGTGCGAAAATCACCAGCATTTTGTTATATTCACACTGGCGTAAAAACTTTCCTATGTCTCCAAATAAGAAATAACATAGTTTATTGTATTTGATAAAGTAGAAATAACTTTTTACGATAATCACATGAGGAAAGCGTTGAATTGTAGCAAAAAATGCTTCGCACACAATATGAAAATGCATATATTGTTTATTTTATTCTGTTTAGGCTGTGTTTTAAATGTGAGTATGTGGATTCACTTGAAGATATTCTTGATTCTTCTTCAAGTATCCAAGTAATTCAGTATAGAAGTTTTTTTAATTTCAAGCGATTTTCTTAATAGACTTCAATCTTTTAACAAGTATTATCTTATTACGAGTGTAAAATGTTATTCTTGAAATTATTGACTATAGTCTAGTCTTTCGTATTAATCTACAACTTAATAAAGCTTTTTTATGAAAATGAAATGAGTAACGGATGGATGAGGGCTGCACAAAATAGGGAAGGTTGGCGCTTTCTTGGGGAGGCCTTCGTTCAGCAGTGGACGGCGATAGGCTGAGTATGTATTATTTTTTAGGAGGCATCCAGTTCTTACTCAAGAATCAAAAGGGAGACGTCAGGAGCGCTCCACATACTTACAAACCATGTTCAGCCTATCCACGCAGATGTCAAACAGGATGCGACTGGCGATACTACTGAAAAGGTAATTTAGTCACTGTTGAGATCATTGAGGATTACTGTGGATGGATGGGCGAGCCCAGGAAGGCCAAAGAATAGATGGAAGGAGTACGTGTCTGAAGATATGAAAAAGAAAGGGGTGAATGACATGACGGCTGACAGGGATATCTGGAAGGATAAGACATACTGCGCCGACCACAAGTAATAAATTGGGACCGGGGCAAGAGGATGATGATGATGATGTGGAGATCATTGAGAGAGGCCTATGTTCTAGGACTCCTCATGAGTGATGGATAATAAGTACGGTGTTGTCAGAATAGGATTTGGCACGACTTTTAGGCTATTATTATTGACAGGCCCTTAGCTTAGAGGCGGCGCGGCGGTTTGAATACCCGGGATAAATGTTTGTGAGATTTACTAACATTTGTTTTGGGTCTGGGTGTTCGAGAGACCTTAAAAACTCTTTGGGGTTTAAACGTCCTTTTTTAACTAAAATCAAACGACATAAAAATAAATGACAAAAAACAAGACAAATTTCAAACGGGAAACCCAGATTTGCAGTGTTATAATTCTATCATTCTAAAAAATAGTGTAATTCAATTGATTGTGCCAACCGTCCTTCAAAGCATAGTTAAATTGATACTTTCAGCAGTGCAATAATAAACACCAGCCTTCTTCAATAGAATCTGGAGTTGTTTTTCAGGTAATGACATTAGAAATTAATATAAAAACCAATAACATAAAAAATGGTAGAATTTAATTTCAGGTCTAAAAGGAGAATAAAATTATTGATAGCCATATAGCAATTGCAAATGCTATTATAACTTTTAATTTTTATAGCATCGGCCAGTGCCCAGTGAAGTGGCCAGTGCCAAGGAAGTGATGATATAATATTTCTATAGATACTAACGTGTGGGGATTAACTAGAAGAAAAACGAAGGACATGCACTTTAGGGTAGAAAAATTACACCCAATAATATCTACCTACCTGAAGGTAAAAAAAAAAAATCTGTTTAATCGTCATTTTTTCTCAGGTGTTGCCGCCAAATAACGCTGATTATGAGTTGAAATCTCTCAGAAAGTCATCGCCTCTTACGAATAAGCTGGATTTGATTCGAAGTATTAGTAGAGTGGGAACACTGGCTGTGCTACTCGTTTCTGCCATCCTAGAGTTTTATCCGATGTTGCAACATTTGTACTACACCGTATATAGTTTTATGTATTTGAAATAAAGAAAATCTAAAATACTGTAACACGGCCTTTTTGTTTTTGAATGCAATAAATTCTGTAACTCCAAGGTTAAATGTTTAAATAAAAAATCGAACAATATTTTCGAAATTTCAAGTTTAAGAATTAGAATTTGCGACCACCAAGTTAATATCTCATTACACTACGCATCAATCCTCGAGGCCATAATGTACTGATTTTAATGACGTCATACCAACCAGTACGTGGAAATTCACCAAAGACAAACATCGTTCCATTTAAAATCGATTGCCGAAAATTTAAAAACATCGGATAAGAATGTTTTTAACTCTATTAGTTCTGTGTGGTACGAAGCAGAAACAAGTCATGGTGGTGTAACAGTTGATGGGAAACATGGAATTTCAGGGAATTATATTATACTTACTGCTATTACTAAAGGATTACTCGTTAGGTGATAATGTAAGTATTTATTTTTGTACATTGCTTATATCGTAAAATTAGGGTAAGTTTTTTTCATCAGCTTTAAGCTTATACATATATTGTGTGAATTGCCTTTCACTTAACTTGTTCACTTATGAATTGAGACTTATTACAACTATTTAATTAAAAAATATCATTATAACGATTTCTATAGTATCAACTCGGCAAATTTATCAAATATAATTTGTTGAGAAACCATTAATATATTTATAGAAAATTCACTAAATATTTATTTCAGGTTGAAACATTAACTATTAAGAGTAACCAAAGACCGGATTTAATACTAAATCAGTTAATTCCCCAACACGTTTATACCATACCAAATGTACCGAATATTCGGAGGACGAATCCTGTCTTAAACCTCAGACTTGGCAGTGAACTTAACAATGTTCCTAAAATAATAGTAACACAACAGAAAAGTCCCACCATCACCACCACCACATCGATTCCTCAACCATCTGCTCCGATCCAACCTAAGAAACTGGACTCAGAAATCGTACCTAATAAAAATGCACCTAAGGAAGAGAAAGCAAAAGAAAAAATACAAGAAATAAAAAACGATAAAGATAAGATTAACTCTACTTACTCCATTAAAGTTGTTGCTAAAGACGATTTGAAGATAGATCGTCCTCAAAAGAATGAAACAAAAATAGTAGTTAAGCAACATGTTGATACACAGAAAAAAGACGCTACAAACGATACAAAAAGCAAACCAACAACTGGTAACCAAAAACCTTCTAAACAAGAAAAACCGAAATCAAAACCACCGCACACAAATAAAGATGAAAAACCTGAACCTCCAAAAGAAATCCTTGAAATTCCGTCAAACAAAAAGGCATCTGTTGAAAAAGATAGTAAACAAAAAAATTCTGTGGGAGAAAATAATGAGTGTACTAGTGAAAAAACAAGTACAGTCGATAATAATCAAGATAAACCTAGTGCAGTCAAGAATGAAGATTCACCTACTATAGCAATTTACAAATTAGGCGATGAATATTTAAATCCTCCTAATAGAGATAGAGAAACTATCACTTACACCTTTGAGAATAAGTACTTAAATAATCGTAAGTATAAAAAATGACAGCCAGAAAATGGGGGCCAGAAAGTTCTCCAGTGGAGGCCACGAACGGGAAAGCGCAGCGTGGGACGTCCCCCAACAAGGTGGTCCGATGACCTTGTCAAGGTCGCGGGACGTCGCTGGCTGCAGGAGGCTTCCGACCGTTCCCGGTGGAAGTCATTGGGGGAGGCCTATGTCCAGCAGTGGAATATTGGCTGCTGATGATGATGATGATGATAAAAAAATGTTGATCAATGTTTGCTGTCATATGATAAAAAAGTAAAAATTTGTTGGTTAATTTTCAGGGCACGTCTATGTGCCTTGCGATATAGAGGTCCTGGGTTCGATTCCCGATTTAGACAGTATTATAGGGTTGTTCTATTAATTCTTAGTAGCAGATTGGAATCTTGATATGAGTTTTTAAAACGGCAATAGGCTCGCCCCCTATTACGTGAACAACAAGCGAATTAGCGAAATGTGGGTTCAGAAACGGACCTTTTCCTACCCTCTCAGGAAAAACATGCGTAATTATATAGTTTATTTTTGTTGGGTTAAAAATGACGCAATAGTTAAAGTACGATATGTTAAAAGCAGTGGACTAAGGTTTGGATTTCAGCCAAACCACTGTCTGGAATCAACCCAACTATGTAATGTGATAAATTAACAAATGTATTCAACTTTATATTATTTGAGTTATTTGTATATGTATTTTTAAAGGTCGTGATCCATGGCACTCTATAAAGGACATCCAGTTGGATAGTTTACTTTATATTTCGAATCCGTTTAGGGTAATTTGAGTTGTCCGTTTGAGCTGTCATGCTTTGAAAATACTTAGACTATGATATCGTGAAGGTGGTCTCCATGTTGTTACAGTAAATTAGTCAATAATGTCTATTAATACTTTCTTGATTTATCAATCTATTCTTAAATCTTTTCAGCTGAGAACTATTTTAATTAAACTTACCTTTCTATTGGCGTAGTCAATACAATCTTTGTAATGTACTTTGATAAAAGTAAATTATTTTTGTAGGATTATTTTGCGACTGAAAGAATTTCGAGTACCACGTTGAAGTTACAACTAGAAAGTTTGAAAGTAGATCCTGTAATAGATAAGCTGAAAGGAAACCGTCTGTTCTGGTATAGTCATATTATGAGGAGGGATGAAACGTATGTTGGTAAAAAAGTAATGCGTATGAATGTCGAAGAATGAACTAGCCGAGGAAGGCCAAAGAAAAGATGAATAGAGTGCGTGAGAGTGGATATGAAAGAAAAATGGGTGACTGAAGACATGACGGCTGATAGGGATGTTTGGAAGGTAAAAACATACTGCGCCGACCCCAAATAGAATTGTAAAAAAAGGAAGGGGATGATGACGGTACCATAATTATGTAGATCATTTATTACAACCGCATTATTTTTTTTTTTATTTCAGCTCCACCAAGCATGTCCGTTATTAAGAACCAAACCATCGAAGAATTTTGTGAAAGGACTCATCCTAACTACTACCCACCAAGGAACCCGTTTGAACAATACATTTTCTCATTCAACTTTTATGAACCATATCCTTATCCAGACTCATACATTCAAAACAATTTTCTACCTTCAAATTACGAGATACTTCCTTACTACCCGTATCAGAATATTGAACCCCGTACTCCAATGGAAAATATTAAAGATAGAGTTAAGAGGATTTGGAGGAATACAGAAATTTATACTTCGCAAAATGATCCGAGTAAAAATTGTTTTAATAATGTATATTCTGACGGAAATAATGGATTCATCACGCCTTTTATAAATGGTTACGATTATGGAAATCAAAACGTACCGTTACCCTATCAATATTATTCATGCCCTACGTATAAAAATACATATGTTCTTGGCACGGATAATGATTGATGTTTAATTAAAATTGTTTTTAATCTATGTTTCTTTTAATTCAACGCCCTAAATTATTTATCAAAGGCATATTACAGAATTTCAGTTTTCTTTGCAAATGATAAGCCCTGGGAGTAAGTACATTGACGATAAATTAATTCATTTATTTTTTCTAAAAAAAAAAAAATGGAAATTTCGTGATGCCGAGAGAATTATTTGCCGTTATTTTTCCACAGCGATGACATGTTTGAAAACGGCTATAGTTAAAAATCGACGATTCAAAACAACTTGTCAAAATCTATTTCTTTTATTTTAACTTTGCTTTTACTAGCGAAAAGACCCAGCTCAGTCCGTTCGCAGTTTTGAATCCCGTGCTGTTCCCACACTTGATACAAAAGACTGATTTAAATTTTCTAATCTACAATACATATACGTTTCATAAATGTGTTTCATATATTAACAATGCTAATTAGGCCCCTTGACTTGGATCAAACTTCGTGATTTCCATAACATACATAATTTCTGACCTTTTTATTCCCAGTAATAAAGAAATACATTACAACAACGAAGTACAGTTACTTTTATAATCATTAAAAGCCTTCCATGCATATGCCTTGTCATACAAACTCATCCATAATTTGCAATATATTCCTCTATGGTATACGTTTAACGACTTTATTACTAGAGTAATAAGGTGTGTATTGCATTGTATGGTATGTGCTAATTCCACATAATCAACCCTCGTTCTGGTTAACTGCTGACTTTGATGGGGGACGGTATGTTGTGCAAAGCGTATCTTGGAAATGAGTGGAGAGTTTTTTTTTTTAATTGCATATAAAAACTGTTCATCAAGACTACGCAAGTGATAATTAAGGTTCCGTATTTGAAATCTTTTCCCAAATTTATGCCAGTGTAGAAAAGATAATGTACAAGTTATCGGGCTGATAATGATGATGCCTATATAGCGATAAGAATAAGCCCAAAAATTTACAAGAATAATGGCAAAACCGTGTATTCGAAGTAATTTTTTTAAAGACAGGTCTACGAAAGTTCCTGATCACTCATGAATAAATGGATATTAAAGTCATAGGTATTATAGAAATGAATTTTCCAAAAGCCTACACGAAAATCAGTTCCATTGTCGAGCATACTCTTATTAAAATTATATACGAATCAAAATGAATTGTTAAAGAACAAGTAGTGCATTTACGATTAAAGTATTATACATTTAGGTTTCAGAAGTTAATTATTTAAGAAAATACAACATGTTTTTGAAACACAAAAGGTATAACTAAATGAAGTTATTAATACGAATGTACATAAAGTTTATTAATAAGAAAAAACTAATCATGAAATACTTAGACAGGCCTAGAATAGAGACGAATGGCATGTCAGTAGAAGAGCCTATGCCCAGCAGTGGGATTAAAAAGGTCTGTAGACGATGACTTATCTCATCTCATCTCATGATGATGTAGATGTCTGTATATGATGACTATCAACACATAATTTAGATTAAATCCAAATACTAGCAAATACATCTAAATACTAGCAATTCTATTTAAAGTTCACTTACGTTACAAATTCAAGTGAGTCAACACATCACAAAAACTAACGATCGACTGAACTCTATCAATGGTTATGCAGGTATTTCTCCATTTTTATTAAAAAATAGGGGGTAGATCCTAAATATATCGGTTGTTATGGATTATTGTATAAAGATCAAAGCGACCCTTGATGATGTCATTAAGTAAGTCATCATCAGCACATATGGCGGGCCTTCTCTACCATTGACAGGGTTTAGGTCTTAGTCCACCAGGCAGGCCTAGTACAGGTTATTAAGTAATTCCTAAAAACTTTTAGGTCTGCAGTTTCCTCACGATGTTGTTCTTCACCGTTAAAGTAAATGAGTCGAAACTAAACTTCGACAAACTTCGAAATTTAGACGTACCTGTGGTTTGAAACCCGCGACCGCCAATATTCTCGACCGCGCGCCTAAACCTCGAGACATCACCACTATTTATCCCAGAAACTTATTACGTTTCTGATAGTTTCTCAATCGGCAAAAATGGTTTTCCACTACTATTGATTTCTTTATGAACACAATTCTGAAATGAACCACTTAGTTCAAAGAGTGAACCTCAAATATCGCCCCACTCAATTCGCAGATACGTTGGGTACCGCTGTATCACGGGGGCCGGCTAACGGGCGTCCGTTACCGCCGTCATTTCGCCCCTATTGTTTGTAACAGTTTATGTTGGCTGATTCCAACATGTGATTTCACGTAGCCATATATCACAATATTAAGTTCCAATGTACTTGGCCAACCCGCTCTAGACCAGCGTAGTGGACTAAGGCCTATACCCTCTCAATGGTAGAGGAGACCCGTGCCCAGCAGTGGGATGTATATGGGCCGATGATGGATGTACTTGGAGCAGCCTGACTGATTTCGGGTTGGCTAGACATTGCCCGAAAAACGGCTTTAGGCTCGCCCCCTATTACGTGGGACTGATACATACCTGGCGAAATGTGGGTGCAGAAATGCACCTCTGCCTACGCCGTCGGGGAATATAGGCGTGAGTTTATGTATGTCTGTATATATCACATTATTAAGTCCCAATGTATTTGGAGCGGCCTGACTTTTTTCGGGATTCAATTGCCTAGACACCAGCTATTGAAAGACAGTGTATCAAGGCCATTTTTTTGTTTGAACTAAAAATATTTCGGCTTTTCTTTTGCGAGACGGAAAAGTATCTCGTAGTTTCTGATACGACATTTTATATTAGTGTAGGATTAGGATTTTTTATAATACGAGTATAATTTATACATTATTTAATATGTTTGTTTATTTTTTTACTTACTTTAAGATTCTGTTACAATTCAAGCAAATGAAACTCCGTATGCACTTTATTGAGTTAACAAACATTTGACGTGCATTTTAAATGTATCAATCTAACTTCTTCGTCAACTAAACAACTCTCGTGAACTGCTTTTTATGCTGCCACTATAAAATAAAACTTTACACCTTTACTTAATTGGACAATAACAAAGATAATAAACTTACACCGGTTGGTTTTTGAGAATATTCAGTTTAATTTTGTGAAAACGGTTATAAAGATGTCTGTTGGTATAAACCAATGTGATAAATTGTCGACTGACCAGAAACAATTGCGATCATTCCTCAGTAGTCTGCTAAATTTCTGTTATAATTCCTGACGGTAATAGCCGAAGAATACTTAGAGATAGGCTGCTCTGAAACTCTATGGGGTAGACCCAATGGAAATTATGCTCCAAAATCCAGATCCATACTGATACCGGAGTTCGTCTATGATTCATGTCTTTAGGGGTTGAATATTATGAATTTTAATACTTGGGTTTCCGAATTTTGATTTAGTTTTTTTTAATATGCATAATTGGGTGGTATAAGAGAAATTTGGGTTCGTCATTGGAGTATTTTGGAATCTAAATAAAACACATTTTTGGTACAGGCGATTATTAAATGTATTTAATTTAATATAAATTCTAAAATTATTCAGCAAAATGTACAGGAAAAATTCAGCAGAAAATTGCGTGGTAATATTTCAATGATATTTGTTTGACAAACCATATGTGTAGAATAATCCATAGAGAATCTGCATTGAACATAGATTAAATATAAATTAAGCTTCTTGTTTATGGCCACTAATCTACAATAATCATCTTAACGCTACGTTTAATCTAAAATAAATTCTTACATATTCAACAAACATTGAAAGAAGAAATGGAATGCTGATAAATTAAGTATGAGAAGTGACTCAGTGGGACTTTTATTCCGCCATCTTGTTTTAAATGACATTAGCTCTTAATTTTTAAAATTTGAAGCATTCGTAACTTGTTGCCAGTATTTTCTTTAAATAAAAAATAGTATAGAAAAAGAAAAAAAATAAAATGAGATTTTAAATATAGAATTATTTTAAACAATTCCCCACTGAGCGACTGTATATGAGTTACACGAAATATTGTGACCAATTTTAAATAGAAAACGGGATAAATATTATTTAATATTTCATATCAGTTACTCTACTATGTATTCATGAGTTACGTCAATCCGATGCTATACAACTTGCTTGATGGAATTGACTGACATTTTTTCAGTAAAGAATTGACATATTCACGATTACATTTTTAACTATACGACTTCGCTGACTTCATGTGCAATAGATATTCATTTTTTACTAATTGAAATGACTAGTACGAAAAATTTAATAATGTAACAAGTAAAACTTAAATAACATTGATGTAACATAGTGAAATAATTTTAAAAATAATTTTGAGGTTCTGTAAAGATAAAATGAACACATGCAACTTTGCTGCCAAAGTAATTGAAAATGTAGCCATAAATGATAATAATTAATTAAATATACATTATTCCAATCCCACACGACACAGTCAGTAGTCACACAAAATCTTTTTTTTTTCGTATGATTGTAATATTCACCTGTAACACTTTTCTTTCTGTATTTCTTATTCCGCATGTAAAATATTCAACTTAAATTAAAAAATAACATATAAAGTACTATAGAGGTTGTATAAAGACCGTGATCGACAACCAAGGCAAGTAATGGCAACGGTCATTACAAAGCCATTGACGAAAAAAAAATCCAACAAAAAACAAAAAACGACGTTCCCCTAACAACCATAAGCATTAAATAGTCTATGATTATTAGAAAAACGCCAAAATCTTTTTTTTTTTCTTTTTTTTTATCGCCGATGGGTATTATCACCGTGCCTATTGCCTGCTTTAGTTTCCCATCACGGTCTTTTCACACCCTACCTTACAAAAACTCAGCAGAAATATACATCTATCCCAGTTATAATACAAAGTCAACAAAAAAATGATTTAAAAATCATTTTACAATTATTCCAGTTAAAATACAAAGTGAACTTAAAATATAAATGATTTAAAATACAATTCCACATGAAGTCAGATATACTCAAACGCCACCTTAGTTGGTTACGTCCTTGCGAACTTTGTGTCCACGGAACGAAGCCTGGATCTTCGTTGCGGCCTTGTTCAGCTCTGGGTCGGTCAAGTCTATCTTCTCGATGTCCTCCTGTGGATGAAAAGGGTTTTATTTTCGTCTTTCTTTGCAGTCATAGTTGAAAATGTAATGAGGTGTGAAGAACACATAAAAAACAGCGATGGTGAATTTATTACGTATAGATAATAATTTTGCCTTGTTGACCTCATGATAGAAGGGGAATCCTTAATTGCGTTGGAAGAGACCCGGGTTGAATTCGCGGGTTGGACAAAGTGTTAATACGTTTTATTAAACATACTATCAATGCCTTTAGAAGAATGTGAATATAAACGCTCTTTTGTTTATCAGAGACTTCAAAATATTTCGCAAAACATGGATGTAAAAATACAGCTTTTTCTAAAAGCAACAGGAATGCAGCCATAAACATATTTACGTAACAATGTCTTTCCTATATGAGGTGGTTAATATCAAGTAATAGAAGCCTCAATCAGACAAAACAATCGCATTTATATATAAATTCGCCATCACCACCCCACTAATTAGGTTATTTGGCCTTAGGCAAAATGACGTCACCTTATCCTGCTGCTCCTTGTCTTTCTGGGCCTGTGCGTCCTTGCGGGCCTGGTGCCCTCGGAACGAAGCCTGGATCTTGGTAGCGGCGTTGCAAAGCTCTGGAAATAACAAAGTCCTGTTATATAACTTCTAAACACAGTGATGATGCACTGATGGCTTTGAGGTTTAGGCGTGCGGTCAAGAATTTCGGCGATCGTGGGTTCAAACCACTTATCACACACAGCACACATGTCTGACTTTAACTGGTTTTAACGGCAAAGGAAAACACCGTGATGAAAGCTGCATACCTCGACCTATGTGCAGAATAAAGTTATATGTGCTTTTGCACAACTTCTCTTTCTCAGCGATTTAGACTTAATTGGGCACAAAATTATCAGTAAATTTTTATGTTCTTCAAACAATAACAGAAGCAGTGATGGCCTCGAGGTTTAGGCGCGCGGTCGAGAATCTCGGCGGTCGCGGGTTCGAACCCCAGGCACACACCTCTGACTTTTCGAAGTTATGTGTGTATTCAAATTGAATTATCACTTGCTTTAACGGTGAAGGAAAACATCGTGATGAAACCTGCACACCTAAGAGTTCTTAGGAATTTCTTAAGTGTGTAGTCCGCCAACCCGCACTAGGCCAGCGTGGCGGACTATGGCCTAAACCCTCTCAATGGTAGAAGAGACCCGTGCTCAGCAGTGGGCGTATATGGGTTGATGAAGAAGAAGAAACAATAAAAAATGTATGATCATTATTACTTCACTAGTGCAATATATAAACAATTTTAACTCTATTATAGACATAAAAAGTACTTTGGTGTTATAGTCATAAGTAACCTTATTCTATGCATAGGTCGACCTAAAAGTTCTTAAGAATTTCTTAGAAGGTCTGTGCTCTGTAGAGGGACGCAAATGGGCTGATGATGATATATTTATAAGACATGCAAATGATTGTACAATAAACAATTATAAACTTCTTCGCATTGCACTTCTCTTATCATAAGAACTTATTCCTGCTATACAGGGTGTATTTAGACCGTGATCGAAAACTGAGGCAGGTAATAGCGATAGTGATTACAAACCCCCTGGCATTAAAGAAAATTCCGACAAACAATAAAATTTTTGAGGTTTTTCATACAAACCACATACTTTTAACACCGATGGTTGTATGGAAAACGTCAATTTTTTTATTTTTTGTCGCGATTTTTAATATCGCCACTGGGTTTGTGATCACCCTCGCTATTACCTGCCTCAGTTTTCGATCACGGTCTAAATACTACTACGGTCTAAATAATGTATAAAGATTATCAAGAACAAAATCTGAAGCTATCTCCAATCTTTTACCCTCATCTTTATCTTATATAGGGTTTTCACCCCTTTCCATTAGCCGTAACAATTTGGAAGTCTTATACCGTTGAGCGCATTCCCGTAATAGCTTTTATCATAATAACATCTTGATTCGTTCGTTTAAACGAAGGTATGTAAGGAAAATTTGGAAGAGAGAATTTCTGTATGTTCAAATGGATTGTTGGTACCTAAAATGTGGTCTTTAGGTCTTGGGTTCTTTACCTGGTTTGGGGAAAATTAAAATAAAAGCACAAAGTTTGTATATATTCTAATGTATCTTTGATAATAAATATTGTTAGTTTAGTATTCTTAATCTAATGGGTAATTTAAAAATGGATTTTATAAGCAGTGGGTATAGTTGAAATTTATTCAAGATTAAATTTTGTAATAAATATGCTAGTGTTTGCTAGCATTTTAATTTCAAACTTTTATTAGGTTTGTTTGAAAACTAATTGTATTTAATATGGTAAATAATTATATTTCCAGTCTGTACAATGCACATAGCATAATAGTAAAGCAGTGATGGCTTCGAGGTTTAGGCGCATGCTCGAGAATCTCGACGGTTGCAGATTCGAAACCCAGGCATACACCTTTGACTTCTCTAAGTTATATGAGCACCGTCAACCCACACAAGGCAAGCGTGGTGGACTAAAGCCTAAATTCCCATTGAGAATAGCAGAAATAGATTTTGGCTATGTTAACACAGTGGACTTCGTTAAAGTAGGGTCGTTTCGGGAAATTTTTACACCATGTTTCTATCCATACTAGTATTATGAAACTGAAGACTATGTTTGGTTGAACGGGCTAGTCTCAAGAATCACTGAAAAAAAATTATTATCTGTTTAAGTCAAAAAACGTTTCAGTAAATGGTTGATGCATCTAGGAAGACTACACTAAATAAATAAATACACCCAACAGTCACACATATAGTTCTGACCCCACATTAAATATACCACACATACGAATCTTGTGTGGGTATCAGAAACCACAAGAGACTTCGTTTTACGTTGACTTTATCAACTTTCTATTGATTATGAGAATAAACTGTTTATAACCCTAATATTTTTCTGATTTTCTTGTTCTTTTCACTTTTATAAAAAATATTATCTCAACAAAAATGAGAATGTTTAAGAGAACTTTTTATACAACCAAGTAGCTATCCCCAAACTCTTGTTGACCGCTCGTTTCAAATGATAAATGGCTTCCCTTGACCGCGAGTAATCCTACTTGCCAGAATTCGCCAACCGAATTTTATTTTGTAAGAAATAATTTTATATTTTCTTTTCGGAAATATTATCGTTGCATAACGAGTCTTATGTATAAAATGAAAGGAGTTATTTTTGGTTGTTACGACACTGGCTAATACTTTTTATGTTAGAACAAAATGTCTTGCTTTGGTCCAAACTGAAGATTTTTGTTTCTTAGTCAATATTTAATCAGATTCTTGTTGACTTTAATCAACTTTAATATGATCCTAACAATCTACGTATAGGTAGGTATCAAAATATAGTTGTGTGGACTAAATCCTAAGCCTTCAATTGTAGATGACCGTGTCCAGCAGTAGATCGTATATGGACTGATGATAATGACACTAAAATGTACTTTACATCAAAATTCTTTCTAATAATCAAATTTACATCACTTAAGTACATACACAAGGCATTAGTGAAAAATTTGTTCACAAAGTTTCCGGGTCCCAAAGTAAATTAGCGATTGTCTACACGGCTTAAACGAGCGGTAATTGCCAAACTTATGGCCCATCTGTGGAGAGGAATTTTAATATGAAATTCAGTGTAGTATATTTATATATCGCTGTCAAAGACCGTTTAGGAAGCCACGAAGACAAAGGCGAAATAATTTTTATTGAAATAGTCATTTACAAGCTCTTTTGAATCGTCAATTTTAAACTATTGACGCTTTGGTACGCGTACGTGTAATCTCTGTGGAGAAGAAACGGCAAGAAACTCCCTCAGCAACGTGAAATGTCATATTTTTAATAATAAATTGAAAATATTATTAAATACATTTTTTAATTGTCATGATTTAAATTATCCTCGTATAAATGTCATAGCAATACAGACTATAGTAACTTAACAAGAGTCTACTCAAGTATTGTACTTCTATTTTGTATCACATAGAATTCAAAGCTGTTACATATTCCCATTGTTTCACATGGTATATTTAGTCAGGCTAATTTTATTAAGTCATTATATTACAAGGAAAAAATAGGTGCACGAAATGAGGCCACGAAGGCCTGTCGGTTCGTAAAAACAGTATTCCTGTTAAGAAATAAAATATATAAACAACGCTTGCTGATGAATTACAAATAAGTTTATTATTTTTTTCATATTATGTAACCTTTTTTTTTGGATTTAAATTTTAAAGTTTTTAAAGAAACTGCGTAATAAAACTAAAATTCGTGCCGAAATATACCATTTGAAGCAATTGAATATACAAATTGGTTCCATAAATTCAATTGTAGTTTTACGAGGGGTCCGCGCGGCCTAAGGTTGTCTGGAAGGCATTTTCTATCTGTATGTATTTCTAAAGCAATATTTTCGTACAAATTTTCTACACACACGCCTAAAACCCTTACTAGGCTACCGTGATGGACTAAGGCCTAAACCGTCTCTGTTATAGAGGAGGCCTGTTCCCACCAGTTGGACGTATATGGGCTGCTGATGACATCTGTAAAACTTATAGGAAAGCAAAGAAGTATTTCTAAAGCACATTCATGCGAAGTGTATAACTCTCGCGAATTAGCAGCGAATTATTTTACGTGTAACTGGCACTAGTTTCTATTCCTTACTTCGGCTGAGAAATCACATTTGAGTTAGTCATATAAAATACTTAAACATTTTGTATTCAATTAAAAAACATTGGTATTAAAAGTTGGTCGTATGATCATAAAGAATTAAATTATTTGTTCGCTTCTTTTTCTTTTCGTTTTAAGAAGACTTCGTTTAGCGCCGGGACTACCATGGAAAGCCAAAAGGGACTATGTATCTTTTTATAATTGTTGCGAGTCAGGATATTTTCATTTATATGTCAAATTGGTTTTGTTAAACAAAGCTTTTACGCTTAAAGATTTAAATCGGAATTTCGTAAGGCCCTTAGCCTTCTATAGAAGTACCGCCACTTTCTTCTTCTTCATCAATCCATATACGCCCACTGCTGAGCATGGGTCTCCTCTACCATTGAGAGGGTTTAGGCCATAGTCCACCACGCTGGCCTAGTGCGGGTTGGCGGACTACACACCTAAGAAATTCCTAAGAACTAACTTTCAAAACGATGTATTTCTTCACAATCACACCACAATCTAATCACTACTTTCTAACGCAATTACCCAAGTGTTGATGGTAAATATAATCTCATACATTTGTTTCAATCGATCAACGTCAACTGATATTTGGGCCGAACTATAAAACTCTTGAAAAGTCGTGATTTGTATCGCGTGCTGGAATATTTACATCCTCGTAAAATGGATTTCCAACGTCTGTTATATTGAAAGTTAAATAATAGTGTACAGTCATTGGGGTAGGAAGGTCGTCTCTTGACATTGTGTTTCTGTAAATTATTGCTGGGATTTTCAAGGCCTGGAGTTGGTTTATCGCTCTTTTTTAACGAGAGGTTAAACTATTCTTTTAGTATCTTGGGTAATAAATAGGTATATTGAAGTCGCTGGCCTACCAACTTGGTGGGTGAACTTTACGCTTAGCTGAGTTACGTCTATTATTATAATTAACTAGCTTTTGCCCGCAACTCCGTCTGCGTGGACTACAGGGTTGGGTTCAGAAAGAAAATAAGTTGTAGTATTTTACTCCGCAGAGCCCCATTTACTTAAATATACAAAAATCATACAAATCGGTCAAATTGTTTCACAGTGAAACTGTAACGCGCCGGTCGACGCCTTGAGTATCGTTACTGCGCGCTTGATCATTATTTTGAAACTGCGATATCTTCTAAGATACTCATTGAAATCAAATGATGTAAAGGACAAATTTATTTTGTATTAAATACTTGTAATGAATAACGTATTTATTTGGATAAGGATTAATATCATGTTTGTAAAAACACCTTCACAAATAATGCTTTATTTAAAATAAATTTGGTTAGAATAAAAAACGTTATAGTGAGCCAACCTTAAAAGATAGACATATGTTGTCGAAGACTTTCTTTTAGAATTTTTAAAGGGGAACAATTCTGTCATACATTATTTTAGCGAAACTTTAACCGTTTCTGCAGCGTACGCAGCGGAAGCTCACAAAAAGGAAAAATATCCCCGAATTTGAAACATTCTTTATTGCTGCTCCGCTCCTATTGGTCGTAGCGTGATGATAACCTTCCTCAATAAATGTGCTATCTAACAGTGAAAGACTTTTTCAAATCGGACCAGTAGTTCCTGAGATCCTAGCGTTCAAACAAACGAACGAACGAACGAACGAACGAACGAACGAACGAACGAACGAACAAACAAACAAACAAACTCTTCAGCTTTATAATATTAGTATAGATATAACTTAAATATTGGATGTTTTTTTTTTACAAAAATACTATTAAGTTATTGTGGCTAATTAAAATAGTTATATATTGACATGAAATTATATTAATGTAAAAATAAATGAATATTATTATAAAAGAAAATTATTGACCCTTTGGTCCCGTGGTATAAATAAGATGTATTGGGTACCTACTTGATGTTTTTGGATTGTCGGATTTTTCTATTAGAAATATTTTTTCATCATCATGCAGTTTGGCTTAGCAGTGATGGCCTCGAGGTTTGGGCGCGCGGTCGAGAATCTCGGCGGTCGCGGGTTCGAACCCCAGGCACACAACTCTGACTTTACGAAGTTATTTGTGTATTCACATTGAATTATCACTTGCTTTAACGGTGAAGGAAAACATCGTGATGAAACCTGCACACCTAAAAGTTCTTAGGAATTTCTTAGGTATGTAGTCCGCCAACCCGCACTAGGCCATCGTGGTGGACTATGGGCTAAACCTTCTCAATGGTAGAAGAGACCCGTGCTCAGCAGTGGGCGTATATGGGTTGATGAAGAAGAATGCAGTTTGGATATGTGACCAAGTTATCAGAGCCTCATTGCATAAACACAGCTAGAAAACAGTTTTATAAATACATATATACCTATTCAATTTATAAGCATGAGGATGTGTACCCTAAGTCTAGACTTGTCAAATCCTAGCAACAATCCACATATTCTATTTCCACATCCAAACGTGTACTAACTAGAAGTTTTTAACAAGCAGGTTCCTGTTTCGGCGTAACTACAACCACAGTTTGATTGAACGGTAAACTTTGTATGGGCTTGTTTAACTAACGTGAGTTGCTAAAGGTCACTTGGTAACAGCTTGATACTTATGGGAAATGTAGGGAACGAGCTAAATATTGAATAGCTTCAAACTGAATTAGACTGCCTCGTGATTTCGTAAAAGTGCTGAGCGATCTTGAGATCCTGGATTCGAACTCGGGATAAGGTAATGTTTTCTTGTTTTTTCCAATAGGAAATTCTCTGTAATAAATGTAAGTACAGTAATACACCTCAATTACGTAAATTATATAAAAGACTATATAAAAAATATGATTTATTTTATTTGTTCGAAGAATCGTGACCACACTCAGTAATATCAAGTTTATAGATGGATCTATAAATCACCTACAGACTTTCCGTATCCACTAAATCCATATCGTCACAAGGCCGAAGCTATTTTAAAACACAATTTGAACGGTCAACGCCCCCCGAATATTCACGTCAGGTTCGCTACGTCAGCGCCCCCCGGCGACAAACTGTTGGGCGGGGGCCAACATATTCATAAAGTAATAAATCAAGCGACGCACTCTTGAGCTCAGATTCAAGATTGCCAAGAAATTGGTGGAACGGGGTTTTGGGAGATGCATTTATAATTAAAGAAAATATTATGCTTATATCCTCTAATGGGCAGATTGGTGTTTCTATGTCAATTTCAGACCCAAATTATAAGGGGCCAAATTTCGTATTTCAGATTCCTTGGTATTGAGAAAAACCAGAGGTACAAATTACAAGAAATTGTATTCAGACTGTGATTAAAAACTATGGCAGGTGATTAAAAACTCATTGGAGCTAAAATAAAATCGAACAAAAAATAATTGCCGTTTGCCTAACAAGCATAGGTAGGTATTAAAATTATGTATGTGGTTGTAAGAAAAACGTCAACATGTTTATTTTTTGTCCGATATTTTTAACGCCAATGGGGTTGTTATCACCTTGGCTATTACCGGCCTTAGTTTTCGATCATGGACTGATTACACCTGTAGGCTCATTTAAAAATATGGTTCTCCTCTACCATTGAGAGGGTTTAAGCCTTAGTCCACTACGCTGACAGACTATACACCGTGTCCAGCAGTAGGTATATGGGCTGATGATGATATAAGATATAAGCAGTGATGGCCTCGAGGTTTGGGCGCGCGGTCGAGAATCTCGGCGGTCGCGGGTTCGAACCCCAGGCACACACCTCTGACTTTTCGAAGTTATTTGTGTATTTAAAATTGAATTATCACTTGTTTTAACGGTGAAGGAAAACATCGTGATGAAACCTGCACACCTAAAAGTTCTTAGGAATTTCTTAGGTGTGTAGTCCGCCAACCCGCACTAGGCCAGCGTGGTGGACTATGGCCTAAACCCTCTCAATGGTAGAGGAGACCCGTGCTCAGCAGTGGGCGTATATGGGTTGATGAAGAAGAAGAATGAAGAAGATGATATAAATACAAATATCACAAACAGACCAACAAAATTCTTCAATTCAGATGCTATATTTTTCCCTAATCACCCCAATTTTCCACTTAAGCCCGAGGATTAGCAATACGGTGGGTGTTCCCGAATGGCAATGAATCATCGATTACACGAAGCGTCATGATTTACGACGTTTGCCTCACAGCATTACTGATGTAATAAATATATATTGGCTCGTTAATAACGGTCTGTAGTAGCATGTCAGTAGTAATGGGTTAGAAGTTTAAACGAATGGTTAAGAATCTCGGCTGTTGCGGTTTCAAATCCCAGACTTTTCGAAGTTACTTGTGTATTCGCGATTAATTATCACATAAATCGACGGTGAAGAAAACATTGCGAAAAAACCTGCACAGCAAAATTTTTTTAGGCGTGTAGTCCGCCAACTAGGACTTAGCCAGTGTGGTGGACTAAGGCCTAAACCCATTCAGTTTAAGAAGAGGCCCATGTCCAGCAGTGGGGCGTATATGGGCTGATGAAGATGATGATAATGATTTCGCTAGGTGTGATATTTTCGTAGCTTATGATCAAAATAATTGCAATTTTTTGAGTTTATTTTCAGGATAAAAGCCTGAGAGGAGATATGAAAGAAAGACAAGACAGCAGATAAGGATGTGTGGAGGGATAAAACATACTGCGCCGCCTCCAAATAGAATTGGGAATTGGGCAAGTGAATGATGATATTCAGGACAAAAGCCGTGGAATAGATGAAAATCCACTACTACCTGCCTCTTCAAGAATATAAGCGTGAATATAGGAAGCATACAAATCGATTGCATCTAAGCTTGGAGATACTATTGTGTGCTGTTGAAGTTAGGATTATATGGACAATACAGTGCGCAGATTATATCGCTGTATTGCAGAACGCAGAATTGTTGTAGAGCAGTGATGGCCTCGAGGTTTAGGCGCGCGGTCGAGAATCTCGACGGTCGCGGGTTCAAACCCCAGGCACACACCTCTGACTTTTCGAAAGTTATGTGTGTATTCAAATTGAATTATCACTTGCTTTAACGGTGAAGGAAAACATCGTGATAAAACCTGCACACCTAAAAGTTCTTAGGAATTTCTTAGGTGTGTTATCCGCCAACCCGCACTAGGCCAGCGTGGTGGACTATGGCCTAAAACCCTCTCAATGGTAGAGGAGACCCGTGCTCAGCAGTGGGCGTATATGGGTTGATGAAGAAGAAGAAGAAGAAGGTACACAAAACTTCTTAAAGTCAGAAGTGTGTCTGGTGTTTTAATCAACGACCGCCGAGAATCCCGACCGCTAAACCTTGACGCCATCACTACAAATAATGGTACCTACTTCACCGTTAAACCTTTGTCTACTTAAAGTATAGATCTACATCGGTGCGAATACAATCTAAAATATACAAAAAACCACTTCACTTGAACGACCTCAACAAAGGTCAAAGTCACTTTTCGACCAACAAAACCCCATAAAGCGTTGACTCGACAATTCATTTTCGCCCAAACCACCTGACATTAAAAGGGCGGGGTCCAAATTGAATTTCGGCAAGCCTTGACCCGCGCTTAGTAATGGATGAGTTTCCATTCCGTCACAATACCCGTTTCTTTTGTTAAGTTTCCAGGTATAACGGGTAACTTGTGTAGTTTAGTCAATTCCTTGGGTATTACTGTTGTGTATTGAGGGAGGTATTTTCTTTATCTTATGCTTTGTATACCAACCCGCACTAGGCCAGCTTGGTGGACTATGGCCTAAACCCTCTCAATGGTAGAGGAGGCCCGTGCCCAGAATGATGATGATGATGATTATATACTAAATTAACAGACACAAGATAATTTTTAGATTTTTTTTTATTTTGTAATAAGGAAGTGTTAATAAATAAATAAAAAAAGATAGGTTAGAACTTTAATGTGCGCAGGTTCCATCACGATGTTTTCCATGACCGTTAAACTCCATGATAATTGATATGTGAATGCACACGTAACTTTGAAAAGTCAAAGGTATTTCCTAAAGTTTGAATCCGTGGCCGTCGAGGTTCTCGATCGTGTCCCTAATCCTTGAGGCCATCACGATATTCAAAAAATGTGTATTGAAAATTACGATGTAAATATATAAAAGAGTTAATGATTTAGTTAAAAAAGGGAAACTTTAGTTTTAAGGAAATGGTTAAATCAAATTGAACAATTAAAATCGGCAATTAAGATTTTAATCATTCACCCCTCCAACCCTTGTCACGCCCTTTTATTTAATTAACGTTTATCACAAAACAAACCTTGAATAAATAAACCCGGGGTATTTTTAGTACACTCTCAAATAGTTTTGTATTCCACAAAATTTAAAGTTACCGTATTTTATCGACTCACTAAGAGTGTCGGACTAAGGTTGTACTGAAGAAAACAAGTTTTGATAAAATGGTAAAATTGGATTTAAACCTAAGGCTCTTTAAATTTTAATTAGATTTTTTCCTGATGTCATGTCTTAGAATTTAAAATTAGGTCGAAAATATTCCAGTCCAAATTATTTGAAGCTGGCATCACAAAGTGACTACTTTGTACATTTATTCGGTCGAACTGAGTATTACCTGAGAACAGTCGCAAAAATAGCTCTAAATAATATCGCACTAGTATTACAATAGTGTTGTAACTCAAAAAAGACGATTTTTCAGAATCAACGAAAAACTAATTTGTCACTTTCTGTAATAGGTACGAATATAATGAATGTTTTATGTGTTTTTGGAATGAAATTGAAGGCATTACCTTTTTAATTTTTTTAAAAAATAATAATAATAGGGAAATTATTAACGAATTTTGAGTTAAGACAGTATTTTTCCAAGCACAATGTTCAAAATAAAATATTATTTTTAATTACGTCATTATTGTTGAAATATTTTGTGTTACGACAGTTTGAATAAGTCATTTTCTTTACGTTTTAAACTCACTTTTTGGCATTACAACAATAAATCGAAAACGAATTCCGAGTAAATGGTAGTAAAATATACCATTTTATACGATCTCTTTATTTTTTTGGTTAGGATATTATTAAATAAAACCAGATTATTCTTTTTAGCTGTGATAATTGAAATATAGTGTACTAAAACTAATGCTTGTCTACCTATACCTTTTAAAAAACAAGTTGAAACATTTTGTAAAATAACATAAACCTTTCAAGACAAAAACAGTCTTACCTAATCTTGATAAACTACACTATTTATAATTAAAATTTTGTTTTTAATCAATTTTTAGCAAACAAAATCTTGTCTTGATGTCTCGTTTATTTTTACACAACAATTTAACCTGCATTTTCCAGGTCTCGCAATATGTATCCTCTCCATCTCTTCCTGCCCCAGGTATTATTGTTTTGCTATTCCGATGAAATATTTGATTCAGTAGTCAGCCCACTGGTTCCAGCAACGGGACTCACATTATTCACAACTCTATCATCCATGCCGCTTGAAGAAGAGCTTCCAGAAAAAGAGCTACCTGGACATTTTGTTGTTTGACCTCTTAGCAATCTACCCTAGATTCCTTTCTTGGTGAATTAGGAACGAAATGTGGATCATGATGGGAATCAACATCGTCGCTCTGGTCTTAGTGGAGGGGTGAAATGTAATATTTCTTTTGATTACAATCATACTCGGGGAACTGTTTACGTCGATTTGTTGAAGTACTGAATGAACTGTAGATGATGACGGTGTCGAAAGTGTCGATTGCACTTTCGTAGTATCAATGTCTTCTACCTGGATAGCAGTTTGATCGTTTTTATTCACCTGTGACAATAATGACGGTGATGAATTCACACCAAGTTCGTCATTTGCCTTCTACTGGTGGCCCTCGATGGATAGGTACTAAACCTGCAAATTAAATAAATATTTATTTTGTTAAATACATTCCTACCCACCTCCCAACCTGATGCTTGTCACAAAGAGTGAAGTAACTCTAATTTTTTAAATAAAAAAGTTTATAAGCTTTATTTGCATTAAACTGCTACACATTCGATCGAATTGTAAGTAATACTGCAACTTAAAGTAAATATTATTATTAATAAATATATAGACCATGCAAAAAATCGATTTGAAGTTATAATTCAACAAAACTGTATTATGTCAAAAATTACTAACTTAGTCAATTATAGTGTCTTAAGTAGAAATATTATTTTTATTAAAGCTTGTGTAAATCAGTAATAGTGTATTAACTAAAAATAAGAACAAAACCATGTCAAGTGTAAATCAACAATACTGTATTAATTCAAAATAAAACTATGAATTTTACATACCTGATCCAGTAATAACGTTGGAACTCGAAATAATGCAACAAGCGGCATGCACTTTTTCGATCACTGTTGGTCGCAACTAAAGATGACACAATATTGGGATGGAGGGTTAGACTACCGGTCAGTCATGGATAATGTCTTAACACGTCATAATTTATTCATTTTCTGCATTATTCCAATGACAGTTTTAATGACTTGTGAGGAATTAAATTTTACGTTTAATTATAGTGTTATGTCAATTTCGATGTATTTTGAGTTACAACACTATTGTAATACTAGTGCGATATGTGAGACTACGAAAGCCTCTACGATCTCAAACACCCAGACCCGAAATAAATATTTGTGTGTCATACAAACATTGATCTCGATCTGATGCTAGCTACTGTAGTATCCAAAAGAATTTTAAGACATTTTCTACATTTTTACTTCTCTATTTATACAAGAAATTGTTTCAATTTATAGTTACCAATAGGATATTTCCGAAGCATATAATTCAGTACCCAAGGCTCGGATAAACTACAGTTAGCATAAACAGGCTTACACTCGCTTCGGAATACTAATCCATTCGATACAAAAGTGGATAAGTTGGAATTACTAACATTCAAACTAGCTCTATCGTTTAGCATTTATTGAAGATATACGGATAGCAGAAAAACGCTTCATAAATACCTTGCTAAATAAATATATCAGCTGAAATAAGTCTGCATGATACTAGTATCATAGTGTTTGTGGCCTTAGTCCTAGCCAGACTATTTAGTGAACCCCTAGGCTGATGGTAAGCGCAGTGTAAGATTGCAATAAGATCCCTTTTTTTTAAAGGTTTTCTGTTTTTCAGGCTTATATTCATATATTATAAGCAAATAAGGAAATAAGAAGCAAGCTTATTGCAGTTTTATGTATTTGGTTTTCTTTTTTTTACATTACCGCCCTTAGTAGCAAAATAATTTATAAGGTTACTTTCTAGTTTTACTTCTACATGTGTGGTGCACAAAAAAGCATATTAAATAATTTAATAGAAACTTCGACTACATCAAATACTTATCCCACCTACATAAAGAATCATTAAACGCAAATATTATTGAAATTTCAATTATCTTGCCGACGGTACATTTGTAAGTCTACCCGGGTAAGGCCTGTGGCCCGGGGCCGAACTAATGAACCCGCCTGCAGTTGTGACTAATAAATTCAGCTTCGACAAGCTCCACATTCAAATAAACCCGAGGTATTGCTGAGTTCCCTTGCAAATTGCTTAATTGATGCATAAATTATTTATGTGGAAACAGTTTTTACAGTTATTTTTGGATGGGATAAAAGGCCCTCTCAATGGTGGAGGAGACCCGTGCCTAACAGTGGGACGTATATGGATTGATGATCACGATGATGATGAATAGGCCGGTTGGATTGGTGAAGACTGTTTGGTAAAAAAACTGAAGGTGCAACGTGTGTGTTTCAGATGGACTGTAATTGATGAAAAACTAGGTGTTTGTCCTGTGTTAATGGTTTTTTTTTATTCCTAATATACAGGACTTATGTATTCAGACTGTGATTGGAAACTAAGGCATGTAATAGACACGGCGATTACAAACCACCTGGCGCTAGAGAAAATCGCGACAAAACATATTTATTTTTACGTTTTTGATACAACCGTCGGCATTAAATGTATGTGGTTTGAATACGCCCTGTATACATAGTTACGCCTCTATACTTTAAGAAAAGTTTTAGGCAGACGTGTAATGAATAAGTAGTGAGGCTTTTTTCCGCCACATTTCCAGACGACAGTAAACCTCTCAACAACAGAAAGGCTGAATAAGATTAGAAGGGAAATAGACAGTAATTTGTATGGGGACGAATGTCGCCACTTGTTTGTTCTCTATTTATTCTACTATGATCGACCAATGAAAAAAATTCAAAGAAAAATGAAAAGTTGCTATTAGTTGATATAAATTTACAAAAGTTTTAATATGATTATCTTCACATTTCAAATTACTAAGAAACGGCCATGCTAACCATATGATAGTGTAATCGTAGGTTCGGCACGCTCGGCATGCTGACAAATCCTGTCTTATTCAACTGTGCGTGGCTCCTAATAGAAAACGCAATATCAGTTTTTGCGCTCTGGGAATCTGGAAATCTTAACCAGAACCTTTTTACGCGGACCCAAGAATAGATCTTTTATATTTCTACAAATTTTGAATCTTTATTAGTTCTGTTTTAATTTGCTTCATTTAAAAAATAGTGGCATATGTGTCACCAATCACCATACGTTCAAAGAGTAATCAAACTGTATAATAAAGCTTGGTAAAATACGTTGTTTAATTTAGACTTAATTAAAGTAGGACCTAGATCTAGGCCTGTGTTGCTAATTAGTTACGCAACACGCAAAAATTCCCGAGTCTAGACTTTAGCTTAATGGAATGATCTAGTCTATTGCCCGAAATAATTCTCTACTTATATTCTGAGTTTTACACTTTTTTATTTAATTAAGTCTAAACACTGGCTTATTGATTTAGTCCTTCTTCATCAACCCATATACGCCCACTGCTGAGCACGAGTCTCCTCTACCATTGAGAGGTTTAGGCTATAGTCCATCACGCTGGCCTAGTGCGGGTTGGTGGACTACACACCTAAGAAATTCCTAAGAACTCTTAGGTGTGCAGGTTTCAGGATGTTTACCTTCACCGTTAAAGCAAGTGATAATTCAATGTGAATACACACACACATTAAGTCCTAGTAAGGAATAATAATGCGAAAATCTTATCGTTTCATCATCATCACCAGCATATTACCCCCTTCTGGGCACGGGCCTCCTCTACCATTGAGAGGGTTTAGGCCTAAGTCCACCACGCTAGTAATATCTAATGTGATAACCCCGTGGCGTTTAAGAAAATCCGGACAAAATATAAAAATTTGGACATTTTCCATACAAAGCACATACATTTAATAACGATGGTTTTATGGAAAACGTCATTTTTTTTTTTATCAGTTTTTTTTAACGCTAATAGGTTTGTGATCACCGTACCTATTACCCGCCTTACTTTCCAACCACGGTCTAAATACACCTGTATAGGATAGCTTAAGCTAAGGTAGGTACTATCCAGTCGATTTAAATAACAAAGAAAGTAAACCACACAATTCCTCGCTACCGACTTCTCAATTTGTCAACATCACCCTTATTTAAGCTAATCAAAGGCGTTTTGAAAGATATACGCATGAAATACACACAAGTGTGTATACTCTACGCAATTTGTCAGCGTACAAATAGAACCGAATGACAATGAAAATCGTCTCAGTAATTGAAGCGAAATCTCTTAAGGGCCCTATACACGGTACGATTCGTCTGTACGATCTGTCGCATCAAACCGATCGCAACGAAGAATCGATGGTGTGTGTCGTGTTCGTTATCGATTTAATTAATCGAAGACGATGTCGCAAATCGCAACAAAAATCCATGCAATCATGAATATCGTAACGATGAATTGACAGCTTCAAGCAAGTAAATGATAAATCGTTACGATCAGTCGTTTCGTGTACGGGCAACATTTTTGATGCGATCAATCGTCTTGATTTTCATCAGATCGATAGTACAGACGAATCGTACCGAGTATGGGGCCCTTTACGCCGAGTGATATCCATCCTGCATTCTGAATTAGATTTGTTAGAGACATACGCAAACATCTTGTTTGCGTATTCGCGCAATCGATTGACGATTGGCGATTTTTAATCGATGTCATTTTGGATTTCAGTTCCTTTTTTAAACGTTGTGTAAGGATGTGATAATTTTGATTAGTAATGCGGGATTATCTTCCGCACTGCTATTATAAAAAGTAAATAATGCATCCTTTTTTATGAAAAAGGAAGGTGATTTTAGACAACATATAAAAATAGATGGTATCTTTGCGACTTTTTAAATTATTCGGTTTACAAAATAAAAAGACTCTAATCCAATCTCTTATTTTGAAAAAAAAAACAGTTTGATAAACAATTATAGGTATATTAAAGGATTAGCAGATAAAATATTTTCTACATCAATCCTTTTTAACCCAGTAAAAATAAAGTAATGCGATATTTTATGCAACATTATATTCCATTTTACTCAGAAATACGTGTTTAAAATTCGTGTTATTAAAATGCAAACATTTTTTGTTAAAATGCATCGTTTAAAATTAAAGAGCGGTTTATGACGACACGCGAAGCGTCGGCTTTTCAAAATTACTTTCATATTTTTTTCATGAAGATTTATGCGAGGAGTTATTACTTGAAACAACATAATTAATGTATATAAACTGGGCAGAAATTATTATAGATATTCTTTTATACTCGCACAAGAATATGACAAGAATGTTAGTAAACACGATGCTGTTTACTAAAATGACATGATCATCATTTTCATCCCATATACGTCCTACAGCTGGGTACAGATGTCCTCTACAATTGACAGGTTTTGGCCTTAGTCCACCACGCTGACCTAGTACGTGTTGGCATTCTACACACCTAAAAATCTCCTAAGAACTTTAAGGCGTGATATCATCACGATGTTTACCTTCACCGTTACAGCAAGTGATAATTCATAGTGAATACACATAACTTCGAAAAGTCTAGAGCTATATGCCTGGGGTTTGAGCCGGCGACCTAAATAACAAATTTTTACTAAAAAAAAATCGAATTATTCACATCACTAATAAGATCGTGTAACATTATCTATCAATTGTCAGTTTCCTTCACGCAATCTGTCTTCCTATCCTCGTTTCCATCGACAAGGATGTCCATTGTCCGGTAAAATGTCATTCGTGACACTTTCAGTTGTAAAAGGGACCAGAGGCTTAAACAAAGCGACGTTTTATTGCGGAGATCCTGGTTAATAAATTATAATTTTCTATGTCGACCAACATTCGTTTTTTTATTTAAAAATTGAATAAATAAAATCACTAACAATGTCTAAGGTAAATAAATAATAATTGAAAGTTTTTAATCTTTGGGGATTTTAAGAGATGTTTAACTTACAGAATAGTTTAATTTATGAATCATATGTGATTATCGTAAATATTTCATGTTGTCCTTAATAGTTTTGATGTTTCTCAATACAAATACTAAACTGGATCAATTAGTTTTAAGACCGTGACCGAAAACTAAGACAGGTAAAAATTACGCTGATTACAAACATATTGACATTAAAAAAAATCGACATATAAAAATACGCTTACCTAACAACCACAATTTTTAAGTATAGTAATTGATGGTGGAAAAACGTCAAATTAAATTGTTTCTCGGGCTTTTTAATGTCAATGTGTTTACAGTTTAGTAACTAATGCCAGTCTTAGTTTCCGATCACGGTCTTTCACTCTGTATACACTAGTCCCTTTTTAAACCTAATCAAAGATAGCTCATAGACAATTTAACGCTCGGAATCACTAGTAACATGGCAACTGAACTGAATCAGAGAATCTATTTTTACGCACATTAACTGGGGAGGTGTGCAGGGCGTAAACTCGACCTCGGTCGATCTAACGAGCCCTATAAATATTCCAAGCTTAATAAGGGTAAAGGTAAACACATCTTTTTTTTCTATTCTCGATCATTGAATCTACAAATTCATAGGTTTTTATGACAAACGTAATGTCTAGGTTAGGTTGTTTATTGTGGGATTTTTTTATTTATGCAGGATGTGTTCAGACCGTGATCAGAAATTAAGGCAGGTAATAGCTAAGGTGATTACTAACCCCTGACACTAAAGAAAATCCCAACAAAGATAAAAAAATACTTTTTATTTGTAATCACCTTATTACATGCCTTAATTTCCGATCACGGTCTGAATACACTCCGTATATCAAATTACTTATCAGTTTTGCTTTTGTGTCTTTTCTGGATTTATTTAACGTAAATCACCATTACTATTACCAGTCTTAGTATCTAAGCGCGGTCTTAAAACCCTGCATAAAGTAACATAAACTTAGTAAAAAAAGTAAAATAAGAGTCCCAACATTTCCATTCTAAATTGGTGTTATTTTTTAAATTATCGTGTCGTTCATTCGTTGAATTGCTCTCGAGTACATTTGAATGGGCCGGGGGGACCACTAAATTGTTCCCCAACTCGGGAGAGTCGTAAACGAATTTTCATGTTTTAAATTGCTTTCGTGTACTGGAAAATGTGGATTTTAAACTCCCGTATTAGTTTTGTTAGTTAATTTGAATATTGTGTGGTTAAGGATTTTTGTTCTGAACGCTGTTTTTCGCATGGTAAAATTATTTTTCAATGCAGTAAAACATAGTGTGGAGTCAGTATAACATTGTCAGCATTGTCATCGAACCTAATCTAGGTCAGATTTTAATATAAATATGAATAAAGATTACTGCACACAAAGAGTCACGCAGAGTTACCCATTAGCACGCACCAAGACCAGTCGTTTTATTTACCTCGTCGCTACCTCATAACATAACCTCACACGTGTACCATAGCTGCACCAGTATCGGTACACAACGTGACGCTGTCCACTTACATTGGTGACCCCGACGTGATCATTTACATTGGTGACCCCGACGATTGAAAGCAGCCTTCGCAGAGAAAATTACCCGACGATTGAAAGCAGCCTTCGCAGAGAAAATTACCCGACGGAAAAGAATACCCGACGTCGGAAAGCAACCTTCGCAAGAAGAAAAACACCCTGAAGTCCGTTAGCAAACCGACGTACGAAAGCAACTCTCACGATGAATATTACCCGACGTCCGAAGCCCAGCGTGGTCAACAAAATGGTGACACCTAAGAGAAAGAAAAAAACTCCACAAAATGGTGACTCCAAGAAATCAAACAACATTTAAGAAGCCATCCGAAGAAAAGAAATACTGCCCGTCTGCCCAGAAAATTCTCCAACATCCACTTTAAGAAATAATCCAGTACTTCACCGTCGTTTTACAACAAATCCAAGTCAATAATTCAGCAAGCAAGATTCAAAACACGTGGCAACGCCTAGAAGAGGAATAATTTACAAAGATAAGGCACACAAAATACACGCTGCAAACGAAACGTCAATACAAACACATGGTGTAAAAACGCTGACTCTGAATTAGAATATGACACGACCGTGCAGACAGGTGCATGGAATTTCATCGTTGCTGACATTACGCAACCAATTCAAGCCGCCGATTTATTTTTAATAAAAAAACATAATACTTCGCTGGACCTTCTATCCAAACTGTTACAAGATGGCAAGACTCGACTTCAGGAAAATGCAAAATTTATGAAGTCAAGCACGCCCACGCTCAGGACGATCAAATCAATCGGAAACTATGAAGAAAATCCGATACCTCTCGACGCTTTAGTCCTGCCGAAATACGACGTTCACTACACGTCACTGCAAAGGAAGCGACTTTCGATTATGCGGCAATCAGAGAAACCTAAGTGGAATCACGGTACCCAAACAACGTACAACAAGCAGCAACCCATCAAGCAGCGACATATCAAACTTAAACAAATAGCTGGTTCACCTCAGAAAAACGACAAACTGAAAAGTGAAATCTAATGGACTCCCGAAGCACTAGAAGAATTCGATCAATGTGAAGCAAGTCTAAACGACGCCCTTACATTGACGTCATCAACAACACACTTCCCGCTGTCGCGCATGACACACGCGCCCCAGACATGCGCTGACGCTGTTCTTCAACAGTATGAAAGTTTCATGTGGATAAAGGACCTTACAATCCAAACCCCAGCACAAATAGAGATCCGACCAGCATAAATCTGGAGCAAATATCCGTTTATCTGGAATGTAAATCGAGCCGAAAAAGCAAAATACATCACCAGAAATATTTACACGGATTCTACAAAAGACAATGGCCAATCAAAGCCCGTAGTATCACGCATTATTGGTCGAAGTTCTAATAATAAAAAATGCGACTTTCGGAAACATGTGCAACTGGGACGGAAAAGGCGAACGAACCTTTAACACAATTACAAGACAGCAGCAGCAGCGACGTCAACAACCGCAAGAGTGCTGAGTTCGCAGACAGCAAGTCCACGCTGACGACAACGCGATCGGGCCGCGTCATACGCCCGCTAGTACGTTTCGCAATAGAACGGAGCAAATCAAGAAAATATTTTTTTGAATGTTATTATGTATACGATATTTAATTATTTATTTATTTATTTTTCAAAAAAAAGGGGTAACTAATGTGGAGTCAGTATAACATTGTCAGCATTGTCATCGAACCTAATCTAGGTCAGATTTTAATATAAATATGAATAAAGATTACTGCACACAAAGAGTCACGCAGAGTTACCCATTAGCACGCACCAAGACCAGTCGTTTTATTTACCTCGTCGCTACCTCATAACATAACCTCACACGTGTACCATAGCTGCACCAGTATCGGTACACAACGTGACGCTGTCCACTTACATTGGTGACCCCGACGTGATCATTTACAATAGTCTTTTTCATAGCAACCGTAAGTATAAAAGCATGCGGTGATTAAGAAAAAGTCATTTTTTATTTCAAATAATATCGACGGCGGAAAGCGAAAACGTAGTAAACCACAAAAATGGAAATGTTCACCAGAGTCAAAAAACTTTTACATATTTTTTCAAAAAATCATTACTCGCGTGTTTTTTAACTTAGACTCATGATTTTTGGACACTAGACATGTTATTTTTTTCTAAATATAATTCTAACTCTCAAATCTCATTCTAACAATTATTTGCCAAAAATTTGTTGACTACGACATTTTGAAATATTTTTACAGAATGCTAAAATGCTGTAAATGCACATCGAGTTGTATAGAGATGGGTCAAATACATTTTTTAGGGTAAGCGAAAACGTGGTAAGCAGTTATACTTGAACTAGGGCTGCTCAACTGAACGTTGTAAACGTGGTTATTTAATGAAACCCATCTCTTAGATATGGTGTAAACTACAATAATTACTGACTTGGGGTAATTAACTTGGGGTAACCGTACCAAATGTAGTAATAGGTTCGGTTCTTTATACCACTACTCGCTAAAACGTCCTTAATGCAAGATACATAAAAACACGAGCGACGAAAACGTAGTAAACGCAGCACTACTGACCGCATCATCAACATGTACCTTTTTTTTACTGAAAGCGAAAATGTTGTAATCAACATAGTATAACTTATTACTATTTTTTCTGTAGCTTACAGCGTTTTTGAATGCAGGCATTTACGTGAAAACCTGTTTTTTTTTAATGTTAATTTCTAATCTATTCATCCTAGATTTATGGGACCGGGACCATTCGAAGCAGTTTTTTTTTCTGATTCGAACAGTGCAATAAAAAAAAATCACATTTTGTGGACTACGACGTTTTTGCTTTCCGCCGTCGATATGATTGTGTCAGTATAATATGTTGGATGTTCGTATTTCGATCGCACTGCACTTAACACCAAATCGAAAGTTATTACTTTAACGTACCAGTATATAAAAATAGATAAAACCCACGCTTATGTTAATGAGGAGTAAATCAGACTGCTTTGAATTCAAATTTGGAATGTCGCCATTTTTTTATTTCTGCTTACACAAGGCCGTTAATTTCAAACTAGAACCGTTGAGATAGGTTATCGTTGAAATGCTGTATGGCTGTATATTTATACAGCCATGGCGTCACCGATTTGAAAGAAAGAAATGAAAGAAAATTCTTAAGTCATTCTAGATTTTTATTTACTATTTAAAACAAAAGATGTTTTCAAACTGCAATCGTTAATATATTAATAGTCGATCCATATCGGTAGCTCCATGATTTAATATATTTTTAAACACTTCTAATTTTTTTTTATTTACTGCTTAAAACAAAAGATGTGAAAGGCCAGGAAATAACCTAAATACAGAGTCGTCGACATCTCAGTATTTCTTTCCCTCGGAAACGTAAACTGAGAAAATGCGAGCGAATACAGCGAGCTGAGTGCTTTTTGCCGCTGTGTTTTTACTAGCTGACATCGCTAACCTATTTGTCTTAGTTTTGGACGCGTGGAAAAATTGCGATAAACAACTTTATAAAACACGGGGAGTTTATTTCAGTGATATTCTGAAAACGAGTTTTTTAATTAAAAGTTAACATAGGCTTGCTTTTCGGAGTTGTGTGTGCATTCGCAATGAATTCATTTTAACGGTAAAGTAAAACATCGTGAGATAACCTGCACATCTAAAATTTGTTAGGTAGTCCAGGTTGCATTAGGCCAGTGTCGTGGACTAAGGCCTAAACCCTCTCAGCTGTAGAAGAGACTCTTGCCTGCAACGATGGACTGATGATGATTAACGATTGTCTTCGAAAAGTGATCACCCAGACACAAATTATAAGTACATTTGTTCGAAAAAACTGCTTGCTAAAAAGTTACGCCTATCTTTTCAAGCATTTTTCAAGTCTATCACGACGAATTAGCATGAAACGGGAAAATTCAGCGCTTTCCTTTGCAGTATTTCTAGCTCTGTCATTGCACGAGGTAGTTATCTTACTTTTGTTCGAAAGTAGAGCTAATGGCGGAGGATTTGAGATTGGAACTCTTGGTATGTAGGTCACACGATGTTTATATACATCGGGATATGTTATCGGGGTTGTTTGTCCGCTTCGGGAAGTTTGAGTAACGGAATTGTTATGTTTTGGCGATAACAAGGTTAATGGCTTGTTTGCTTGTCTATGGAATAGAGTTGGGTCCGAATATTATTATAATATTGGGGAAAAAACGGCGTTTTAAAGCCTCTTTGTTTATAATTTAATAGTGGAAAATAAATATTACTGACTATATTCAGACTTAGGTAGGCTATTAAGTTTTTATTAAATCTCAATATGTGTAAAATTCTTTAAGAACCCACCAAGGAAAGTAAACGTTACAAAAATAAATATAGATAATAAAATAGACACCAGCCGCCTCTACAACTGAAAGGGATTCCTAAGAACTTTTAGGTGTGCAGGTTTTATTACGATATTTTCCTTCACCTTTGAAGTAAGTACGTAATAATTCATTGTAAATAAAAAGTTAAAGAGAATTTCAATAGTAAAAGAAAGTTTCATACAAAACACTTTGTAACTTCATTCCCCACTTATAACTTCCGGAATTCCATTTCACGCAAAACTTTCAAAACTAACGTGACATGTCAAAATAAAGCCAAAACACAGTAGTTTGGGAATTATGCCGCCTCACTAAACCAAACAGGGACGAAACGACGAGGAAGTTGAAATGTTGCCAGCGAAGAGAAATATTTGACAATACATCCCGTTTTATTTGTGTGGCGTCGCCGTGTCTGGCGGGAAACACGAAGCCCGCCATTTTTCATTGGAGTTTGTATTTGGAACACAATTTGGTGATCGATAAAATGAAGGTGTACGTGTCTTGCTTTTTAATTTATGTCTAAGAAAACGTGATACATACAGCCGTAATTGTCAAATAAAATTTGTCAAAAATACTTATTATAATTATTATGTAATTTATTAATGTTAGTGATATCTACGACTTCAGATTTCATTCAATCAGAGGTATTATATTTATGTGGTAGATTTTAATAACTTTAAAATTACGAAAATAAATGTTTGAAAATACAACCTAGTTTATTTGTGTGGCGTCGCCATGTCTGGCGAAAACCTCGATCGAATGCTGCTATTTTTGATTTGAGTTTGTATTTGGAACGTAATTTTAATGATGAGTAAAATGAAGGTGTACGAGTTTTTTTTGGCTTAGGAAAAGTGGTACATACGGCCATATTTGTCAAATTCTTCATCAACCCATATACGCCCACTGCTGAGCACGGGTCTCCTCTACCATTGAGAGGGTTTAGGCCATAGTCCACCACGCTGGCCTAGTGCGGGTTGGCGGACTACACACCTAAGAAATTCTTAAGAACTCTTAGATGTGCAGGTTTTATCACGATGTTTTCCTTCACCGTTAAAGCAAGTGATAATTCAACGTGAATACACACATAACTTCGAAAAGTCAGAGGTGTGTGCCTGGGGTTCGAACCCGCGACCGCCGAGATTCTCGACCGCGCGCCCATACCTCGAGGCCATCACTGCTATTATATATATTTGTCAAATGATTTTGACAAAATCAATTATTATGTAATTTATTAATGCTACATATTATATTTATAACTACAGATTTTTAATTCAATTAGACATTATATTATTTTGGGAGATTTCAACACCTATTATAATTCAAAACAAATAAAGTTCAAAACACTATCGAAAATATTTCAACTTTGAAATGGCAGTACGCTGAACATTTTTGTGTCCATAAAATATATTTTTGGTCTTTGTGCATCAAATTTCAAAGTGAGATCCGTCAAAGACAAACTATTGGGTAACGATCTGTCGTTGGAATACGTACCGTATACCATCTGTATAGGGTTTATTTTTACACTTTGTATATTTATCGATACCCCGAAGGACTGTTTTTATTCACGCAGTTTGTTTTTATAGACAATTGTTTTGAAACTCAACGCTTTTAAAAATGCTATGCAAATCTATTCTTTTCAAGAGTTTCTTTATTTTATTTCTATATACCAATATATTTTACAAGATTTTTATTTGTTTCAATTTTGTTTAAAGTGTATTTTAATATTATGCTTTCTTTTCTTATTGCCTGTCATAATATATAACGTTTAAGGCATGCCTATAAAGTTTAGGTACTAAATGAACATTTAAAAAAAAAAAAAAAATTTGGTTGTGTAAATTGTTTTATGCCTTAAATACATTAATAACGTAAGCTGTATATTATTTTTCCAATGCCGTTTATTTTAGTTTAAGCAAAGAAATGCTAGTTTGGACTGAGATACAATTAGTTTACAGCAATAAGCTTAAAATAGATAGCGTAAAGGGGTAGAAAAGTTTACAATTCAAGTATATTATAAAATTTCAACCCATTAGTATTTGACCTAACTCGGAAACTGATCCCGGAACCTCGAACATCAAATCGCACGCTCTTTGACTCGCTAGACAAGGCAGTCAATATTAAAATATTAATCAAGCTAAAAAAGCAAATGTCCCTGTCAAAAAGGGCAATTTCATTCCTTTAAAAGTGTTGTAATATTTTACGAAGACTACAAAGGGACGAACAAAGCCCTTAAATACGCCGCGTCAGAATACATCACGACCCTGAGCCCTTTTAGACGGACATTACACACGGCTGCTAAGAAACAAGGAAAGAATAGAATAGTTATAGCAAAAGAAATCCATTATTTTGTATGAAATTGAAGGCTTTAATTATCAAACTTTTATACACTTTAAC
The DNA here is from genome assembly GCA_030295005.1 of Cephonodes hylas. Lineage (NCBI taxonomy): Eukaryota > Metazoa > Arthropoda > Insecta > Lepidoptera > Sphingidae > Cephonodes > Cephonodes hylas. The sequence goes on along the minus strand of AP025386.1, from coordinate 3,284,395 downwards.
TTAATACGACATAAATGGCATACAACTTTGTGGGGGCATAATAATATATAGGATGAATTCAGACCATGATTGAAAACTGAGGCAGGTAATAGCTAAAGTTATTACGGTGACACATACATAGTTCTGATCCCACACTAAGACACTACTTCTGTCAGGCTTTTCAAGAAAAATAATTGTATGTATTTATGTTTGTATGTATGTATGTATGTATGTATATATGTATGTATGTATGGATGTATTGTATGTATGTATGTAAGTATGTACCTAATATATTTATTTTTATTGTACACACTTCTACCCTCCCATCTATCACTTCTTCTTATCCATCTAATGGTTGTCTCTAAAAAATTGCCTAGTGCGATAAGACCGCCAATTGTACTTCTTTCTCTTTGTTTATTTGATTTGTATATTATTTCTTTGTGTGCAATAAAGAGTTTATAAATAAATAAATAAATAAATCTTGTATCGTGGGTATCAGTGGCTTTGCCGAAACAAATATTTGTGGATCACAAAAACTTTTCTTTTTGTGGGTTGATGGGTGTGGCCTGTGACTGTTGGTAGGATTGTTTTATTCACTTATACATGCACTATTGTACAACCTCAGTAAATGGCAGGGTGTGGATCTAGGTACACTGATTATTACATTTTATTGAGGATACATCCTCAACGCAGGCATTCTAAGAAAATGTATTTATTCATACAAAAATGTCCGTTTGATCTGTAAGTGTGTCGCGCAACCACAAAAATTCCACGACTGCCTAACCTCGCTCTAACGAGGGTCTAATACTTGAGTACAAAGGTACTGGAACTTTCAAGATGGCGTATCACTAACCCTGATTTAGTTACAAGTTTGCGACCTCGAAAACAAAGCGAGCCGTTTGGGAATTCTTGTTCTGGTTAACTAGATATATCTATGGTTTGTGGTTATATACTATGCTTACTATACAGAGTGTATTCAGACCGTGATCGGAAAATAAAGCAGGTAATAGGTACGGTGATCACAAACCAATTGGCGTTGAGAAAATGCCGACATTTTTTTTAATAATGTCCTAACAACTGCATAAGTTTAATCCCTATGGTTGAAATATGTACCTACACATCGCCTGTATCAAAGAAAAGATCATCATAATCTCTAGGCCATTTACATATCACAGTGATAATTGATAATTCATTGTGTTTGAACTCGCGACAATTAAGATTCTCGACCGCATGCCTACAAATAAAAATACATCATTTCACTTTGCCCGGTCCGAGAATTGATCTCGGGGTCTCTCTATCAAATTATTCTTCCATACGACATACAGCACTCACTTTAATAATATAGCATTAATGACGGTTTACTCAAGTCTAATCGTACATACAGGGTGTATTTAGACCGTGATCGAAAACTGAGGCAGGTAATAGCGGGGGTGATCACAAACCCAGTGGGGATATTAAAAATCGCAACAAAAAACAAAAATTTTGACGTATTCCATACAACCATCGGCGTTAAAAGTATGTGGTTTGTATGGAAAACCTCAAAATTTTTATTGTTTGTCGGGATTTTCGACGGACTATCGCTATTACCTGCCTCAGTTTTCGATCACGGTCTAAATACACCCTGTATAAACCAAAAGAAAAGCTGGATGAAAGATGAATAGTATTTAATGAAAATTGTCAAGATTATAGACCTACAAGAAGGTTAAATTACTTTCAGTCTTAGTACTTACGTAAAAAAGTATTATGTCATAAGGGATTTTCTGAAAATTATTTCATGGCTTATGATGTAGTTATCTCGAGATATCAAGATTTTTGGGATGAATTCTTAATTATGAGATGAATGATTGTAATTAAGACATGTTTGTAATAACAGTTTTAAAAAAGTAAAAAATCTAATGAAAATATTAACTAGGCACTCGAATAAATAATTTATTCCTTATATAATACAAAAGTCGTGTTTTTTTAATTCTAAAATTTATTTTTTTATCGTATAACATTCATGACGAACTTATTAATGTTTGATTTAGCACGGAATTAATTTTTTACAGTTATTGCACATATAGCAAAAAAACACCGATTATGCAACCAGCGTCATTTTTTAAATTACAATTCAATAAAAATCGCGCTGATTTGTTACAAAATTTAAACAGAAACCTACGTATATTGATCAAAAAAATATTAATGCAATTACCTACTACTACCTTCATCTCTACACCACCCAAAGTTTGACTATTAAAAGTACTTTAGGCATTAAGTCCGCCTATGTACTTATATTTATAAGAAGGGTAAATGGTTAAAAATTATAATAAAAAGCTACCCAAACATCGTAAATTACCCTTCGTCACAAATATGCCGGCCTGCGGTTAATCTTGCTTCAACATTCATCCCTTTAGTCGTAATTTAAGAGTTTAAGTACGTAAAATTATGATATTTTGCATATAAATATGTTATATCTAGTAGACGTTTTGCGGTCACATAATCCGCTTTGCGAAGATCAAAGCATAATTGTAATCAGCTTAGCCGCGCTGGCCAGGTAACTTTTAACGTCGTACGTGAAACATCATATTTATTTAATTTTTATGTTTGACGTCAAAAATTTCAGGAAATACTGACAAAATCAAAGTCAAAATCTGCTTTATTCAAACAGCCTTTAACAAGTTCTTTTGAATCGTCCCTCTTTAATTATTTTTTAAACTATTCTTTTGTTATTTTGTTGGTCGTCAAAATCTGAGGAAATATTGGCTGGATTTGGTGGAAAAAACTTGTTATACTTTGACTATTTTTGAGTGAATAAAAAGGTTGAACTACCCATAACAGTATTTGTATAAAAGCCTAAAATTAGAAAACATTATTTATGAAATGTCTAGTTCTTAATTGCTTATTGTCAGGTTTATATTCCCATTTAACATCAAATCGCTTTTCTTACATGAAGATTTCAAGATTATTATTCGAAATTTTAAAAGGTAAGATGAGGTTTTAGGCTTCTTTCTATTGAAGTACCAATGCTTTATATTCGTATGATAATAATAATTGATCATTGGTGTACTTAATGACGAAAAAATAACACGAGATTTGAAACCGTTTCAAATAACCTCACGACAATTTTTTTTTCAGTTTTGTGTTTACGCAATGTCTACTACTTTCTCCATTATATTTGATCTTATATAAAAAGTAAAAATGTTGCCCGAAATTGGTTTTACTTTTGTTAAAGTGGTTGGTTGATTTGAATAAAAGATTGATGTATATAACGTAGATTTATTTTAGGAGCACATTTTCACAAGGGCGTTTTGCAAGAACAGGAAGTGGAAGGAAGGAACAATCACAGATTATAAAATATTGACATTTACGCGTGAGGCTTCTCAATAAGTACTAGATGGCGCTAGTTGTATCATTTGAACATTAATAAGATTATTAAATTTACCATATTACAACAACTTTCATAATCCATGACACAAAATTTGGCAGTGTCATCCTTCAGACGGTATAAAGATCTATTACTTTCTGTATTGTTTGGGACAGTACATATATTATTCAGGTCAGACTCACTAGTTAATGGTTCAAATAAAATAATTATTGAAATAAATCAATTTGATATATAAATGAGAATATCCTGTCCCCATAATAAACAATCATTCAGGACATTACACAGTTAACGTGTAACTCTTTTGTAATTCTTTGAAAGTACCGCCATTAAGTTAACTTAAATGTCTCAAAAACAAAAAATAATCTTGGAAGCAATAATACATAAGACGATAGTGTATTTGGAGCAGAGGATTTGTGCCAACACTTGGAAATAATCTATTGCCTGTCTACGGAGATTAAGAGTTCAATACGGAGAGAGTTGTATATGTTCATCTATTGGTCTCGACATGAGATATGTTACCAATAATATTTCCTAGAGAAATTGATGAAGCTGTCAAATTGAAATCAAAAAAATATTTAAAGCATTCATGTAAAAAACGAAGTGTCTACAAAAATGGGGAGAATGTGGAAACAAATAATTTAATTTGAAAACTAAAAACCACTACATAGGCCCATTTTAGAAGATCAACCAATGGCGTGCAGCAGGTGGATGGACATTTGGCGCCAGTAGGCTATTCAAATTTTCCGCCCCTACAGACTAAAAAATCCTTGTTTTTTTTTTTAACAATTCCGCAAGCGCCCCTTTGTTCCCTCGCGCCCCTAGGCATGTGCCTAGTTTGCCTTTAGGATAGTCTACCTCTGGCTATAAGACAAGCCTATGTCCAGTAGTGGACATTAACGTTTCTATGATCTAACATATTTTATCAAAGTCGGTCTGTAATACAGGCTACATAACACCAGGCCTTGCTAATAGAATTTATCCAAGGTGCAGCAAAACCCAAGAAATTCTCCGCATCAATAATAAATGCTCGTGAAATATTAAAACATCCCGAAACGGGAGCTTATTTCAAATATTTACCCTACTTTTTTATTCTTAGGTCTGCAGATGAAGTAGATGGAATATTGTTCTGACGGAAACTTAGACTGGGAATAATTTACAAAAAAGTGTGGGTAGGAACATAAAATAGTGGAATTCTAGTAAGGAGAAATGAAATTTAGCTTATGCAGCAGTGTACGTAGAACGGTTAAATAAGATTAGAAGAGAAATAGCTTTTGTATGGGGAGTGTTGCTGCTTGTCCGTCATATGTTCATTCTATTAAGATCACACGACCTATGATAAAAATTTGAAACAAAAATGAAGGGTCGTTATTGGTTGTCAAACATTAATTATAAAAGTCTTGTCAACCTTTTTTCATTCATATTTTGGATCCTTGTGTTGACCTCTTAAGGGTTAATTTTGAAAAAACCTTTCTTAACGGATAGGACTTTGCCCAGTAGGATAAGCCTTATAAAACAAGAGCCATATTTCCCAGACAAAACTTGGTGCCTAATTAGCGAAAAGTACGGCATGTTATGTTTGTAGTAGACTTGAACACAGTAGCTAGTTAAGGTAGCCGGCCAATTTTCGGACACTTAAGTTACGTCAAAGTGTAGCACGCTTTTATAACATTGTGTGTACCGATTTTTGTGAATGTTTTACTTAACACTAGAACTACCGACGATTGACGTATACCTACTTCTACCGGAGGGGTCAAAATGACTTGTTTCTTATATTACTAAGAGACATAAGAAAAGACAGTAATTTTTACGTTTTTTATATATTTTGTAATTTTATGAACAATACTTGAATATTATCTGATTAATTACAGTAATAATGAATAGCAGTAATTTTTTAAATAATTATGTATAAAAGTAAAAAAATACTGCCTCGTGAAATTTTTCTGATTGTTTCGAAGTAATTCTATGGGTTCAAATATTCCTGCAGTTTGCATAATGACATACTTCTAAAACTTTACATATATTTTCCGATACAGTTAGAATGAGGTTCAATGGTCAGGGGATGCCTTTTCCATTGATCTAGCCAGTCATGGAACAGGGCTGCGAGTACGTGACCTCGGCCCCCCGAGCTGTGGCAGTCTCCTGCTACTTCCTTATCCGGGACTGTAGCATCCTTACCATCAGGCCAAATATCCTTTCCTGTAATATCCTGTACCCAAACACACGCTATCCCTACCCCATTCCTAAAACAATGAAAGTCCCAAGGAGGGTTGGCGTCAGGCAGGCGGCCGGCCGTAGAAAATCTGACAAAACTCTTATGCAGCATGATTTGTCCTTCCTTCCTGTGTGGAAGGACAAAACATGCTGCGCCGACCCCAAATAAGAATTGGGAGCAGGGCAGGAGAATGATGATAGTTAGAATGAGGTTACAGCGAATATAGTTGTACTGAGAGTTGTGTTTCAATGTTTCTGATAGACGACTGAGTTGTATATGGCAGTGTTTCTGATCGACTGAGGCTAAGCGCACGGTCATCGATTTCGATCGTACGGAAAAACATTGTACGATCGAAATCGATGAGTGTATGCTTAGCCTGACAGTTATTTGAGTAAACTTAGCTGAAATAAATACCGTAATAAGGAATATGCGCAAACAGTGCAGGATCAGATCTTTCAGAACAGATTTTTGAGTTTGAAAATATTTTATTTTACGACTAGATGATAAATTGCTACGCTAATGAGTACCCAGGTTTATTGGGTGCGTCACGAAATAAAATTATAAACTTTCGATTTTCTAGAGGTATTATGACAAAATAACGGTTTCTCTGTGTATATTTCAGGCTATGTGCCACAAATAGTTTCCACGATACAATAGAACAGCACCGAAAACCTTATTCCGTGGGGGGGTCAAAATGACTCATCTCGGTACATGTAGGTATACTGCATACAATTTTACAACAAAATAATAAAAAAAAAGAAAAACTGTTTTACAGAATTAATTATTTGAATGTTTTAGAAAAAGTCGTACAAAATTTTCAGAAACAAAATGTACCTGAAATGAGTTATAATTATAACAAATGTCAAACAAGTCATTTTGACCCCCTTGGTAGTTCTAGTGTTAATACAATTTCTAAATTAATTTCAACGCTCACACATAGATTACACATACTGATAGTTGTATGGAAAACGTCAACATTTACAGCCCAGTGGCGCAGTTGGCCAGACACCAGCTTGCGAAACGAGAGGCCGCGGGTTCGATCCCCGCACCGAGACAAATGTTTGTGTGATCCACAAATATGTGTTTCGGGTCTGGGTGTTTGTAAGACCGGAACGTCTCTCGTAGTTTCTGATGCCCACGACACAAGACTCGTATCTTAGTGTGGGGTCAGGACTATGTATGTGACTGTTGGGTGTATTTATTATTTTTCATCGGAATTCTTTTACCAATGGGCTTGAAATCACCGTAGGCATTACCTGTCTTAGTTTCCGATCACGGTCTGAATACACCCTGTATACGAGTGTAAGTACATTAACAATCAAGGTAAGGTGCTCAATTAAGTCGAACCACTCAATCGTGACAAATAATATATGCCCTTTGAGCCGTTGTAAATAATAACACGCTAATGGATACTCCGCTTAATGTACATAAGTGAGTGCATGCTCTGCTTACAGTTAATTTACCGACAGTAGTTTAATTACTAAATTATGAAGGCCTTTTGGTTTCGTGCTGTGTTATTTAGAAGTTCTGATTTTGGATTCCGCGATGGGTTAAAATGCTAGTTTTTTTATTTAAGAAATAATTTAACGTAGCTAGTGCATTCCTGATTCAGCCAAGGATAATATTTGTAAACTAATTATTATTTTGTAAGACTCTTAAATAAACTAAAATACGATAATTTGAACCTGTTTGTCGAGATAGTGTCTAAACAGTAGAGGTCAGACAAAGTCAATTTTTAAAACAGTATTCGTATATACCTATATAACAAGAAACGTATGAATGAACTTTAACGTAAGTAAAAGCCGCAAAGTCAGTAAATTTGTCCAACTTCTTGTATTTTAGATTACTTTAGAGTCGTTTCAATAGACTGAATTGCGAAGATAACGATTGTCACATTGTCTACGTTCCAGACATGATTATATCGTAACTATTATGAAAGTTTACAATATATTTTCGTACAGTTTAACCTACTGTTTCCCTACAACTGTGGTAATGTGCGACGGACACAGTCATTTTCACGTCAATACGAAGAATTACCACAATCAATTTCATGTTCATATCACTCTGACACGCTCAATGATTTGTGAATATGGATTGGTTAAATAAATAGATATTTATAACTCTTATTTACTTCTTTCATGCGTAATGTGTTGTATTTAGTATTTGTGTGGTAGAAAAGTTGTCAGTTTCACTTGCGGTACTTCCATAGAAGCTTGCTTTACAAAATTCCGAATAATATTTAAGCTTTAAATATTTATTTTCCAAAAGAAATTTGGTATACACGTGGGCCTATATTGACCTTATAATATAAATATGATACGATCTAGGGACCTTCAAAAAAAGATCCTATATTTTCCTCAAAGGCCGGCAACACATCGATGTAAGCAATGATGGCCTCGACGTTTGGGACGCGGTCGAGAATCTCGCCGGTCGCGGGTTCGAACCCCAGGCACACACCTCTGACTTTTCGAAGTTATGTGTGTATTCACATTGAATTATCACTTGCTTTAACGGTGAAGGAAAACATCGTGATGAAACCTGCACACCTAAGAGTTCTTAGGAATTTCTTAGGTGTGTAGTCCGCCAACCCGCACTAGGCCAGCGTGGCGGACTATGGCCTAAAACCCTCTCAATGGTAGAGGAGACCCGTGCTCAGTAATGGGCGTATATGGGTTGACACCGATGATTCCTCAGGTATTGTGGGAGTTCATGGGCGGTGTTGACCACTTAACATCAGGTGGCTCACTGGCTCGTTTGCCTCCTTTTCCATAAAAAAAATTAAAATAAACAAGTATAAACTAGACTATAACGCAGTGATGGCCTCGAGGTTTAGGCGCACGGTCGAGAATCTCGGCGGTCGCGGGTTCGAACCCCAGGCACACACCTCTGACTTTTCGAAGTTATGTGTGTATTCAAAATTGAAATATCACTTGCTTTCACGGTGAAGGAAAACATCGTGATGAAACCTGCACACCTAAAAGTTAAAACCCTCTCATTTTAGGCCATAGTCCGCCACGCTGGCCTAGTGCGGGTTGGCGGACTACACACCTAAGAAATTCCTAAGAACTTTTCGGTGTGCAGGTTTCATCACGATGTTTTGTAGAGGAGACCCGTGCTCAGCAGTGGGCGTATATGGGTTGATGAAGATGATGAAGAAATATACCATAAAATATGCATGCATGAATATTAATTCGAATAAGGAGATTAACTAGTATTTTACGAATATATTTTAGAGCTCATATTTTCCTCCAGCCAAAAAGTGCCTGAACAAAATATTACCAGCCTAACTTGAAAAGAACTTAAATATTCATACTCAAAGTCGTGTTACTTTAATTAAACTTGATGCGGCCGAAGTTTTTTCGTTACAATAATTTACAAGAATACGCGCCACTGGCTTGGGACGGCGCTGTTTTTCGTCTGAATATCTTAACATGGTAATTTATTGATCATGTTTTCAGGCTCTGAAAATGTGGCGTTTATAGACTTAAGTTTCGTGGAGTGATAGTATAGGCTATGGTTAAGGAAGAGACTAGAAAGATAGATAGAATCAGTAGCGTTACTTTCAAAGAAGCCCAAAAGTGTGTCATACAACATATATGTACAAAATTTCAGGATATTCTTATTTATATATTAATTTACTTAACGTATATGCACTCACTTATTTTATCAGATACTAGCGACCCGCCCCGGCTTCGCACGGGTGCAATGCTGATATTTAATGGATGTTATCATACATATAAACCTTCCTCTTCAATCACTCTATCTATAAAAAAAACCGCATCAAAATCCGTTGCGTAGTTTCAAAGATTTAAGCATACAAAGGGACATAGGGCAGAGAAAGTGACTTTGTTTTATACTATGTAGTGAAGCATACAAGTAGCACTTTTTTCGAATTAAACTTAGATAAATGTCTGAATACGTCTCCAATAATTCTAAGCGTCAGTAGTAGTTATTATCTGCCCCAGTTTTCGATAACGGGTCTGAATACACCTGTACATGTAAAAGAGCCCTAAGGTAGACGTACCTTTATCGTCAGCTCGGAACTCTGCCTCGAGCTCAGCCTTGCTGGGTTCAGGCTCTGGTTTCTTGGAGGCCGCCTTCATGCTCATTGATTTCCTCGTCCGGTGCCCGCGGAACGCTGCCTGGATCTTGGTCGCCGCCTGCTCTTCTGAAGCCTGGTCTTCTTCTTTCTGCTTCTCTTCTGGAAAATAAGATTTAGGTTAATTAACGATATCGACTCATACTAGGCGTGATGGACTAGGACGAGCGAGCACTAGGACGTATATCGGTTGGTGATGGCCGTAATGATGATCTTGATGATTCAAATATTGGTGTTTTGGCGGTCGTAGGTCCATACCCAAGGGTCACACCTCTGACCTTTCAGAGTAATGTGTTCACAATTAACTTTCATCACTTATTTTTAAGGTGAAGCAAAACATCATGATAAAACTTGCACAGTGCACACACTTAAAGTTTTTATAATTTCGTAGATATTTAGTCCACCAACTTGAACTAGTCTAGCGTGATGAAGTAAATCTAAATCCTCTCAGTTTTAGAGGAGACCCGTGCCTATCTGTGTGACGTATAGGGTTGATGATGATGATTTAGATGATTTAATTGATTTCTTGAGGATTGACAAATCACAATGGTTTTTTTATCTATTAATGACTTCCTATAATAATTATGAACATGTATATTCTATAAATGTGTGCATAACTTCAAAACGCTTTAAATTAATTAAGGAAACGTTTGAGCATTCAGATAGTCTCGCTTATAGTATTTTGTTTAACAAAAGTATGGCTTACTCGTTAGTAAAGATAATAAGAAATTATGCGACGTAATTTCCAAACATACAACTTTTGTAATTGCCTAACTTTGGCAGCAATTCCGCGGGGACTTTACGATAATCACCAAGGATTTTTAGGGTACCCAGTGAAATATATACTGAAAGAAATCGTAGTAAATTTTGCTGTTTTTTCTGTGTCTGTATAGTTGTAGTAGCCTGTTTTAGTAACGGTATTCAAGGTAGTTTTGACATATGACTTGGTATTAACGGAGTTGATAAAAATTTAAAATTTTTGTGGAGAGCATCGACTCTTAAATGTAGGTGTGAGGTGTCATCATCGTCAGCCCTTACAGGTCCCACTGCTGGCTCAAGCCTCCTCTACAACGGAGAGAGAGGGCTTTGGCCTTTATTCAGGTGAAGTTAAAACGACTTTACTTAAACTCTAAGCAAAGTAAAAATAATCTTGTATTCAGACCGTGATCGAAAACTGAGGCAGGTAATAGCGATAGTGATTACAAACCCCCTGGCATTAAAGAAAATCCCGACAAACAATAAAATTTTTGAGATTTTCCATACAAACCACATACTTTTAACACCGATTGTTGTATGGAAAACGTCAAAATTTTTATTTTTTGTCGGGATTTTTAATATCGCCACTGGTTTTGTGAATGCCCTCGCTATTACCTGCCTCAGTTTTCGATCACAGTCTAAATACACCCTGTATAAGAAGGAGTAAATAGAAATTAAGAGTGATCGTTATATTAACTCGTTCAGGAATCGAATACATGGCCTTTTGTTTTGCTTTGTAAAATTAACCCTAAATCTCATATAAATAAGACCTAAAATTTTATTGCAGTGACATAACTCGGTGTCTAAACCCTGCAGATATCCCTTAGGCATACATTTATAACCTGGATATAAACAAAGAGATATAAAAAGTATTTTATAGAAACAATGAAAACCTAACTTCAACATTTATTCTCGACCGTATTCCCAAAGGAATAAGGAATGTTTTACCCAAGTAACTAAGCTAAGTTTTTAAGTCCCACGTAATGGAAATGAGCATATTACCAGCTAAGTCTATTAAGGCTAGACCATCCTGATCATGATATATTTAATTGGAACACTGTTAACACGTTAACGAATTTTTCTAGATAGCAACTATTTTTGACGTAGAGATTTTTTAGTCAGTAAAAATGCCCTAAAAACAGCCTAGATGCATATATTCTACTGGGCACGGGCCTCCTCTGCAACGGAGATGGTTATGGTCTTAGTCCACCACGCTGGCCTAGTCCGGGTTGGCGGACTACAACTATTAGCTGTGACTGCCACCATATTAATTCCCACAATAATGTTGTCCATTATTCCTAAAAGTATCCCGAAGTAAATAAACCACCAAAGTTGTAATTGGCGCCTGTAATTTGTTTTTTGTTAATCAGCTAATTTTCGAGCACATTGATCTTAGCCAAAAGGCAGTTATAAAAAACTGATCCCTATGGCGAGTTCGAAGACCAGAGACCTCTACAAACTTCTTTCAGTCTCCCCAGAAGTACCAAAAAGGGGAGCTAAAGGCACTTTTCTCCCCTTAAAAAATGCTGATTTTTGTACTGCATTGCAACGTCCTAGTGCGGTCATTTAAAAAAAAATGCAGCAACCAAAGAGTTTTCAATCAGAATATTTTATTATAAAGCCTTTCATTCCGAAAGTGCATTGCTTTTCATAAAAGAAAATGTTTTTCACTTACATCGGCATTTTCCAAGCCATTACCTACCGGTACGGGTAGTGACTGTGAAATAGCTTTTCTTTTCTACACTTATTTGAATGCTTTGACTTAATGGTTCAGTGGAGTAAGAGGTTTTAATTTGAATATTGGGTGGTTTATTCCCGGTTAATGTTGTAGTACATAGAACGCGCGCCGTGACGAAAAACGGCATGACATTTTATACCATCACCTCTTTTCATGAACAAACTTCTTATGATGAGAAAATATTACTCTATTCTAAACGTACAACATATATAATGTTTGTTTATTTATTTATCTATTTAAATAAATAAATAAACAAACATTATATATGTTGTACGTTTAGAATAGAGTAATATTTTCTCATCATCCCATATACGTATATATTTGCTTTCGTATTCTTATGTTTACCCCTATGTACATACTTCCATTTCGTTTATTCCATCCAAAGGTTGTCTGGTAGAAATCGCTTTCAGCGATAAGGCCGCCTATGGCTCCACGTTGCCTTTTATTTTAAGTTTTTCTTATAGTAATTTATTTTTTAAGTGGGTACCAATAAAGTGTTGTCTATCTATCTATCTACGTCCCACTGCTGGGCCCGGGCCTCCTCTAACATTGAGATGGTTTACGCCTTATTCGTGTAAATTGTAAATGATTTAAAGCAATTTACTTTAATTTTTTTACATTTCTAAATATCTTGTCAACTTACAAGGATATGTTTCTCAGCATTTTAGATCAATGCCTCTCAATTTTAACAAAATCATTTGTCAATCCATTAAAACCTCTCATATAATTTTTCTAAGAATAAAAGTAGAATGCAATATAAACCTTTTAACCACAAACCGATAAAATCAATCAGAGGTTTGGTCGTAACAAACAAAAACCTTTGGCATTTACAAAACCGCTTCTCATTTTTATTTGAATAAAATACATTCCGTTTCCAATTCATTCACAACAAAAAATTACGTTGAGAAACAAAAATATCACTCAAATCAGACGAACATTCGTCACGGAGGAATTTTGAAAGCGATACGCTTCGGATCCTATGAATGATTCACGTTTTCACTCGAGTCTCCTTTGAAAAATGATATTTATTGACGTCCTTCCTTTCTATTTGTCTTGGTGTCCAGATAAATTGATGGATTTTTATTTAGTGGATTAGAAGCAGTGATGGCCTCGAGGTTTGGGCGCGCGGTCGAGAATATCGGCGGTCGCGGGTTCGAACCCCAGGCACACACCTCTGACTTTTCGAAGTTATGTGTGTATTCACATTGAATTATCACTTGCTTTAACGGTGAAGGAAAAGATCGTGATGAAACCTGCACACCTAAGAGTGCTTAGGAATTTCTTAGGTGTGTAGTCCGCCAACCCGCACTAGGCCAGCGTGATGGACTATGGCCTAAACCCTCTCAAGTGTAGAGGAGACCCGTGCTCAGCAGTGGGCGTACATGGGTTGATGAAGAAGAAGAAGAGAAAGAAGGATTTTCTTTAAGGGCAATGTTATAATGATGTATTATTTCTTGTTCCAGAATCAATTTGTTCAACTTCGGTGACAATCATAATTATTATCGTCACCAGCTTAAAGACGTTCACTGTGTTCATAGGCCTCCCTCAAAGACTTCCGATGTGTTCTAAGCGGCCTGCATCCAGCGGCTTCCCGCGATTTTCGACAATTCATAGGTACACCTTGTGGGTGGACGTCTAAAGCTGCGCTTGCCGGTTACAATCAATCCAACATAATTATGTGGACTTATTTATCTAACACCTATCATCAGTTCAAAGATTTCCCTATAAAGTATACCTTCGATATATAAATAAATAAATAAATAAATACACCCAACAGTCACATACATAGCTCTGACCCCACACTAGGTTCAAAGACCTGTGTCGTGGGTATCAGACACTACGAGAGACTTTTTCGGTCTCACAAATACCCAGACCCGAAACAAATATTTGTGAATCACACAAACATTTGTCTCGGTGCGGGGTTCGAACCCGCGGCCTCTCGTTTCGCAAGCTGGTGTCTAGCCAACTGCGCCACGGGGGCTGTCAAGACCGATTTAGTGGGGATTAGAGCCCAGCAGTGAGACGTGTATGGGGATATAGAGGGTGTATTCAGACCGTGATCGGAAACTAATACAGGCAGTAGCTACGGTGTTCACAAACACCGTGACAAGATCAGCATATCCCAGAAAAATATTGTATAAAAATTCTCAGTCTAAGAACCGAATTCACGGTCTGTGGTCTAACAACTTGAACTTGGTGACAACGGTTTGGTCTTGCTTAAAACTTAGTCTTATATAAGTTTATTGTGAAAAAGTAAATTGAGTGGCAATTACTATGAGTATTTGGAATTAGGGTTGTAAAAAGAATATTTCAATATTTATTACTAGATGGCTTCGAATGGTACAAATTGTTAACTTGCTTTTTTGGCCTTACCCTTACACACCCACAGTATTGACGTCGAGTAATGAAGCTCAGCAAGCTCACACTAAAATAAGACAATTAAAAATAGTCAAGTTAGACGCACCACGGGTAAATAACTATTTATTTTATTTTTATTTATTACACTTTATTGTACACCATATAAAAATAAAAGAAACAATATAAATAGTCACAAACTCTAAACACAGTGTCACAAGTGGCGGCCTTATCGCTATCGGCGATTTCTTCCAGGCAACCGTTATATGGACTGGAGAGATCAGAAACATAGAGTGGGTGGTCATAATCAGAGTAAATTTAAAATAACTATATGAGATTTATTGAATAAATTTTAAAAAAATCTAAAAAGAACGATTCTTTCTAAATAAATTCTAAACCGGCAACCCTAAAGCCAAAATGCTACCGTTATTACGGTTCTCACAGTAAATTGGTTGGGGGGGTGTTACGATATTTTCGTATTATGCTTTCACACGCCATCGTTCGTTCCTTGGCGGGAAGCAGGATAATTGTTTTTTTTTTTGTAACAGTCTTTTCAGGCAGCATTTTATAGTTGGCTGTGAATGAAAACATAGTCTTTATAAAACCTTTTTGCTGTATCAGACTTTTTTGGTAGTATTATAGGCAAAGGAACGAAAAGAACCATGCCATTCATGATTGATGGCCTCGAAGTTTAACGAGCGGTCGAGCATCTCAACCTCTGTCTTTTCGAAATCATCTAAAATTATTATTATTATCTTAAACGGTCAAAGGAAACATCGTGATGAAACCTTCACACCTAAAAGTTCGAAGGAATTTCTTGACCTAAGCCCTCTCAATTGTA
Source organism: Cephonodes hylas (assembly GCA_030295005.1). Taxonomy (NCBI): domain Eukaryota; kingdom Metazoa; phylum Arthropoda; class Insecta; order Lepidoptera; family Sphingidae; genus Cephonodes; species Cephonodes hylas. Next base: position 3,269,051 of record AP025386.1, on the reverse strand, counting down.
GAGAAGGCGAGTATATGGGCTGGTGATGATTTCCCAAACATATGACAATTTATAGTTTAATATTTGATGCGAATATCTCAGTATAAGTACAAATTTCAAATTCAAATTTAAACATAAAATAAACCATGATCTTTAAGCTGAGAGTAGTAAGCTAGCCGCTAGTATTCAAAAGTAAACTTAGCTAGCCAACTTACTCGACTTGAACGCTAAGTTAAAGCCTTTGAGAGTTGCAAAGTTCAATACTATTAATAAGCTGTTAAATTATTTGCTTCATTGATCTAAGTGTATTGTTAAGTACTAAAGTTGGAATCGTTTGGTTATAAGTCCGGTCATAAGCAATAGTTTTTGATTAAGTAGCTTAGTTTGTAAGTTAAAATATAATGAAATGTTTATAATTCATTTTAAGAATTTTGAGTTATTGTTCTCAAAATTATACCTATATACATATTATAAAAAAGTAAAGTTAGTGACGTTTAGGATAATTTAAGAATGAATGTACATACGTATGACAGCAGATGCAAGGAAAGATCAAGTTTTTACGAGTGTAATTTTTTTCTATAAGGTTCTAAGTGGCACCAGGAATTCTAAGAACCATGCATCTAAAACAGCAGAAGATATTTCCCTAACAAGCAAAACCTACATTTTACTATATTGCTATGACTACACTTTCATCAATTTTATAGTTACTATTAGATACACAATTATTTCCATTATTAGCCGTTTTATTTCATACCCCATGCGACGCATATTTAAACGTTCCTTATATAAACCGGTCTCCTAATTAAGCCGTTTATAAACATGTTTTGGGCTGTCCCAAACTATTTGGTAAACTCGCTTTACAGTGTGGGAACGCCCATGTGTCCCCATTTTCATATTTCCTTCGACTATTCGGCGAAATTAGAAAGATAACGTTTATAGCACTGTAAAAACCTAAGTACTTTTTGTAGGTTGAATAAAATGCCTCTTTGGTAGAAGTTGGGTTTTTTTTAAATTTCTTTTTACCAGGTAAATTTTAAATATAACATTTATTATGTAAAATTGGCGTAATGATAATTGAAAAAATGTAAATAAATTATATTGATGATTTGTTAACAAAATAACACTTCGAGAGAGTTTCATGCAATAATAACACGCTTTGAGGCTATACTTTAAAATGGATTTAAAATGACGATTCAAAACAACCTGTAGAAGTTTATTATAATAAAGATTATTTTTACTTTGAATTTAGATATGTCACGATTTTTTTCCTTTGTCTTATACTTCGATTTTGAATTGAGCCATAAGCCACAATTTCGGTACCTTGCAGGAGGTCGACAGAAAAATAGAACTGTGTATAACACATTACCTACAACCGCCATTCTAAACATCCAAAGCCATCTTCTAAGTTTTAGTAAAATAAAGCTGAAAATCCAGACGTTTTACAACATAGACAGTTTCCAGAGCATTCTGAATTTCTGTGGCATGTGACACGGTACAGTGGGCGAAGGAAATTGTGCGCCAATTTCGGTGAAAGTCGTGCTTTGTTCCTTAGCGTAACGAGTTCGCGTGTCAATGTGTTTTACACTCGTGTGCTGTGTCTGCGTTGAGGAATTTGGTGGACTTGCCCAGCTCTTTAAAAGGGAGATGGTGGTTTTTATGGTAAATATTATTGTGTAATAGAAATTTTAGCAAATCGTTAGCGGATTTCAAAATATTAGCAACCTCCTTAAAATTTCGGCAAAGTATTAACGACGTTCCATAAATTTCCAGCATCAGTTCGTCCAAAACCTTACTCTCTAGGTCGAAGCAGTTAATTCAAATTATTATGAATACAACATTAATTAAACACAACATTAAGGTTGATATCGATTTGCTCAAGTATCGAAGAAATATGTGGAGAGTACCCGATATAGTGAAACTAGGAACCAATAAAGTAATCACTCATCAATCAGAATTCGGACTTATTTTTAAAAGATTATAATATCGTCATATCATCATTAACCATAAATAATTAACATCGGAATTCCTTTTCTGGGTTCTATTTTTGTTTAAATCGACTCACAAGCTTTTCTTTTCTTTTAATGTTATAATGAATCTAACTCTTTTATCATACCTTTTACCTCTTCTAATTCTTTTTCAACTAAATATCATCCTCCATTCTTCTACATCTATTCCTAAGTCTCATTATACTTCTCAGAAGAATACCAGCCCATAGAATATACCTCATATTTGTCCCACATTCTCTCCTAAGTGTGTTTACCCCAACCTCGCTTTAGGTGGCTTTCTTATACTTTTATTTCCACGTTGGAACAATGTGAAGTGTGGTATTGTTGGACCCTTTTGTATTTGCTATAATAACTGGAATATTTACGAATAATAGCTGAAACAATAGACGACCTATTTGTGGCGAAACCGCATAATTACTACACTAAACTTGGTAACTAAATGGGTTTGTATGGGCGTGATAAATTAGTCTAGGTGTAGGTCGTAACGCATCAAAGTTTAGAGTAAAGATATACCTTCATGGGGTTATTTATATGACTATCAAATAACTAACTTGAATAATAATTAAGATCGTGATCGAAAATTAAGGCACGGAAAAGCCAAATTTATTACAAACTTCCTGGAGTTAAAGAAATTCAAGAAATAAAGAAAACTTTGGCATTTTCCTAACAACCGTAGGCATAAACTGTACGTGGTTGTTAGTAAAACTTTAATTATTTTTTTAAAGCCAATGCGTTTGTAAATATTACCTGCCTTAGTTTTGGATCACGGCCGAAATATATTCTGTATGTATATGTACATACACGTGCATAATGCATATACCTCTAAAATCTATATGATTACAACAATAATTGATATTTATAGCTGAAAAAAAAAATTGTTAGGCAAAGAAGGCTTTTAGTCTTCCATGAAAGTGTGGAGTCAGTATAACATTGTCAGTATTGTCATCGAACCTAATCTAGGTCAGATTTTAATATAAATATCAATAAAGATTATTGCACACAAGGAGTCACGCAGAGTCACCCATTAGCACGGACCAAGACCAGTCGTTTTATTTACCTGGTCGCTACCTCATCACATACCCTCACACGTGTACCATAGCTGCACCAGCATCGGTACACAACGTGACGCTGTCCACTTACATTGGTGACCCCGACGTGATCACTTATAAAAGTAATATACCGCCATTTTCTATAAAAAACTAATAAAATCCTTATTACTCAACACCAACATTATACTTGCAAGCTAGAAAATGTAAATTAATTACGATCTTAAATTGTGGACTGGGCATATTTTTTCCTCAAGCAAGTCGTCGAGTGACGCTATAAGACTTGCTGACAAAGCTAGTACTCTTGTATGAAGGGCCCTTGGTGGAGACTGAGGGAGGTGCAGATAGTACGGAAATGTGAGAAAATATAACGTCGAAGTCTGATATGATGATTATATTATATTAATGGATATTTATTTATTATTTATTTATTTATAAACTCTTTATTGCACACAAAGAAATAATATACAAATCAAATAAACAAAGAGAAAGAAGTACAATTGGCGGTCTTATCGCACAAGGCAATTTTTTAGAGACAACCATTAGATGGATAAGAAGAAGTGATAGATGGGAGGGTAGAAGTGTGTACAATAAAAATAAATATATTAGGTACATACTTACATACATACATACAATACATCCATACATACATACATACATATATACATACATACATACATAGATACAAACATAAACATGGATATATTAATTTGTAGGGACGGAGAATTGTTTTATAGGTGGATTTGGATGTGTTTCTATAATATTGTAATTGTACTAAAATTACTAATTAATTATTTTTGATGTCTTTTAATTTAACCTGAACTCTTGGACTACCTTTCATTTTTTATGCCTGCAAGAGATCGCTTTGAGCGATAAGGCCGCCTTTTATACTTTTCTAGTTGACTTTACTCCTCAGTTTTAATGTTGTGTGTACGATGAAGTTTAAAATTAATTAATAAAATTCTTTTGGGCATTGTCATTTGTATCTAAAACTTTTGGGACTTATGGGATTAGACCTATAGGTACAATAAACTAGAATTAATTCTTCATTGTCATTAATTCGATGATATGAATAAACTAGTATTGATTGTTTGTACGAAAAATACAGAAGGTAAAAAGATGTCACTATTCAGACATGACTTATTTTGAAATGATACTACCATAGTCTTTCAAGGTTACATAACATAAATTATATTAGTTCATTTCTTTTGGAATAAATTTCAAATCTTAATTTCTGTATTCAGATTTATCACAGCATATTCAGACCATATGAACACTTGAAATCGCATTTACCAACAAGACAGTTACACTGCAGATGTATTTCTAAACAAATGAAAAGAATAGAGTCATAATCTCTATCCCCGGGTCTTACACTGACACCATGTAAAGCAAACACTCGTACGAACAAATGTTTGAGAAAACGAACAATGCACGCGTGAAATATGTATGTTACGTGCTGAAGGAAGACAGCTTTCGGTCCGAGACGATGAAACAAGGGCTGTAACTGGGTCACAGTAACACGTCGCCAATTTCACACGTATGGGAAGGAATATCGATTATACACACATATTTTGATCGATAGTATGTATATAAAGATGTAGATTAACGCTCTAATTCCAAAATGAGTATGAAAACTTATATTTTATCATGAATATTAGTCCATATACTTTAGACCATCACGCTGGCCTAGTACGGGTTGGTGGACTACACACCTAAGAAATTCCAAAGAACTTTTAAGTGTGAAAGTTTGATCACGATGTTTACTGTCACTGTTAAAGCAAAGGATTCATTGTGGATACTCAGATAACTTCGAAAAGTGCCTGTGTGCCTGGGGTTTGAACCAATGTCCGCCGATATTCTCGGTCGTGCGCCTAAACCTCGAGGCCATCACTGCTTTTTAATAGCGATACATATACTCAGGAAGCAGTGATGGCCTCGAGGTTTGGGCGCACGGTCGAGAATCTCGACGGTCGCGGGTTCGAACCCCAGGCACACACCTCTGACTTTTCGAAGTTATGTGTGTATTCATATTGAATTATCACTTGCTTTAACGGTGAAGGAAAACATCGTGATGAAACCTGCACACCTAAGAGTTTTTAGGAATTTCTTAGGTGTGTAGTCCGCCAACCCGCACTAGGCCAGCGTGGTGGACTATGGCCTAAACCCTCTCAATGGTAGAGGAGACCCGTGCTCAGCAGTGGGCGTATATGGGTTGATGAAGAGTGAAGAGAACATATACTCAATATGCAAAACCGAAATATTCAAAGTACATACTTTTTGTGTTAGGTATAAAGTATATAGCCAAAGCAACCTTCTTTCTACTACCCATCCAAAGGTTGTCTGTACGAAATTACCTAGAGCTATAAAAACGCCACTAGTTTACATAAAGTCTAGTTTCTACACTCACTCATTTGTTAGGTACAAATGTAAAAGTGTGGTTAAGTAATTACCTACAAAAAATAGCAATAAGTAGTCACGAATATATTTAAAATAATTTTATACAGTACAAAATCGAAGACCCATTCGAGTGTGACCATTGTGGACCATTGGGTAGTGTTAGTATGTATCATCCTATGTATACTCGCTCACTTGGTCGAACGGCCAATGTCAGTTCATTGACCTTGATATACCCGTCGCTGAGAAGATTTCGGGACTAATTACACGAAAGAAAGATTCGTACGAAAGATTAACTCGATTCGACACGCACACTTTTAGAATCAGTTCGGGATTTAGGGATTAATCTAAGTTTCTTCGCTTAGGCATTTTTCTTATAAAATTATTCGATAGTAACAAAAATATTGACGACCATCACACAGCCCCGTGGCGCAGTTGGCTCGACACCAGTTTGCGAAACGAGCGGCCGCGGATTTGATCCTCGCACCAAGACAAATGTTTGTGTGATCCACAAATATATTTTGTTTCGGGTCTGGGTGTTTGTGAGACCGAAAAGTCTCGTAGTTTCTGATACCCACAACACAAGACCTAATGTAGAATCAGGACTATGTGTGTGTCTGATTAGTTTATTTATTTATCATATTTTTAACTCCACACTAACATACACGACATTTCGCATTCACATATACACATACCCGAAACACATAATGTTCGTACAAGAATTCATTTCACTGGAATCGAACTGCGATCGACATCTCATTTCACGCGATGTGTATCCGACTGCGCCACGTAGGTTATCCACCCAACCGCCTACAGCAATCTTCTTCCTTATATTCTAGGTTATTTTAATGGCCTGTGCATGTTTACGTCGCTAAATGGTATTTGCTGGTAATTTTATTGTTGTTTTTTTTTTTTAAATTAAGTATTAATATTTGTATTAATCTGGACTTTCGTATCCCACACATCCATAGCGAAACAAAGACAGTATCAAAAGCCTACATATATGATCTTAAGAAGAAGATAATTCGTATTAGGTACACTAATAACCAGTGGCGTGCCTAGGGTGTCAAACTAAGGCAAGCCCAAATGTTTATTTAGTAGCAGCATATTTTTTTTGGTACGTAGGACTAATAAATACCTACCTGTTAGTACTCACATTCACGTTTATAGCGTTATTTTATAAATAAACAATCGTTAAGTTCGTTATTCGGAACTATGTAAGGCAAGTCGGTCTTTCGGGCTTCTATGGAAGTACCGCCACTGCTAATAACTAAAGCTAGGGGAAGACTAAAGTTCTGTTCGTCCTCTTTAACTGTCTCTGTTATAGAAGAGGCCCGTACCAGGCAATTTTCTTATGTAGACTTAGAAGTTTAGTTTCATGAATTTATTGTTACTCGATTTCCCAAGATATTGTCTAGTTCGAGAACCTCTGACAAATCCTAATTAAGAAAGAAGGTTATGTACAAAATTTTTAAGGCACACAAAAATATTTTATACAAAAATGTCAAGGGCAAAATATTTTATGTATACTTATTCTATTTTTATGGTTTCTCTGAATAATTTCGTTGAAGTATAAAAAAGAAGAAATTAGGTTCCTCCAAATTTACTAAGCTTAATTACTCGGCGTCAAATTACTTACTGTTGATCCTGAATATATAGTACAGTGATATAGTATATAAGACAGTGGCGTAGATCATATGATATAGTACAGTGGCGGGTGTGTAGTGGACTAAGGCCAAAATACTAAAATATGAAGTAAATCTCTGTCTACTAGACCATAAATTATTTAATAATTCATCACCTACCCCATACAGAATAATTAAGCGACCCTCGACGTATGGAACAAAAACAGCATGTATTTTTTAATGTTCATTACGCTCTTGATGGAATCCAATAATGTACTGTGTTTTTACGTGGAATTATATATGAGCTTCGTATAATTGTACTCTGCAGCTGGTGATAATGTATTTTTAAATATACCTACATAACCTCACGCCTATATTCCCTGAAGGGGTAGGCAGAGGTGCATTACTACGGCTACATTTCACCAGACATCAGACGTACGTAATAGAAAGCATTTTCCAATTTTTCGTGGACATTTTCAGACTGCTACTACAGAGAATTTCCATGGCCATTACACAAATTAATCGTTATGTATTTTATTATACGAGGCAAATAAATCAAGCCCAAAAGGCCATTTTGCCTTTCAAAATCCCGAATATTCTTTAAGCTTTAAATAATTATTTAACAAAATAAATTTGACATATAGATGACAAAATCCTAATCCCACAACAAACAATTATAAACTAGATAATTAACATTTTTTTGGGCTTCTATGAAAGTACAGACACTACATCAAAATCCTAATCACTATCCTAATCACATAGTATAAAACAAAGTCGCTTTCTCTGTCCCTATGTCCCTTTGTATGCTTAAATCTTTGAAACTACGCAACGGATTTTGATGCGTTTTTTTTTAATAGATAGAGTAATTGAAGAGGAAGGTTTATATGTATGATAACATCCATTAAATATCAGCATTGCACCCGTGCGAAGCCGGGGCGGGTCGCTAGTCCCTAATTAGATACATCAACGAAACCAAATTTACACAAACTAAATACTAATATTGCATACTACTACCGATAGTTAAAGGCATCTAACAGAGGTAAAACGGTATGTTCCGCCGCAAAAAGCCCCCTTCGCGGATATCCGCCACGGGCCGACGTCGCTCAAACAAATTGAAGACCTTATTTGCATTTTCTTTTGCTGTTGCTATGCGGTTTTGTATTAACTAATGTATAGAAACAAATACGGAGTTGTATGTCTTAAGAGATAGGCAGTAGTGTAGTTTTGTCTGACATCTAGACTTTTTGTCAATAATAAATAATTTCTAAATAGAAGGACTCAAGTTTTGCCCGTTCTGATAATAGAATCTAAGAGGTCGAGATTGGACGCTGCATTCGGACTCCAATGCTATAGATAACGATAAATGAGTGAGTGTGAATGAAAGTGTGATATTCTTTACCGCTCTCGAAAAAAATGGTAATATCACTTTCTCCGAATAAGAACAGCTTTGTTATAAAGCCGAATGGAACAGTAAAATAGAAAGTAATTTTCTCAATAAAATTAAACTGTTAATTTTTTTTTGAAATGATACCACAAAATCATATTATTTTATGCATAGCCAGTACTTTTCAATTCTCCATTGTTACGTTTTGAAATATAACGTCATTTCGCGCGCTTTACAAGCGAAAACAAAATGGCGGCCCGTCTCAGCCAACCGACGATTTATAGCTATCTTTGTGTTTTGAAATTTGGATGTTTAGCTGTATCATAATTTGAATAAATGTATTTTATCTTAACGACCTTTAAGGTACACGGAAATGTAGAGATATGGTCTCAGCAGTCAGATTTACATTTCTGCCACATAATTGGGACATTCAAGTTTTAGTATTTTTAAATGTAACTAACTCACTGATCCTTCAACCGACTACAGTCATGGCAACCACTTCTATTAAGATTTCCATATTTAATAGATTTTAATAGTGAAGGACATCAAACAAAAACTTCTTAGGAATTTTAAAGTTGTGTAGTCCGCCAACCCGCATTAGGCCAGCGTGATGGACTAAACCCAAACCCTCTTTACTGCCGAGAAAACCGGTATTTAGCAGTGGATCATATATTTTTAAATTTTATAAAAACAATTTTTCAAAAATGTCCTCTAAGGCTTTGCCCCGATAATATTACACAAACGTACATTTGTATTTATACCCCACGTTCTGAATTGCTCGTTGTCCCCTTCGAAGGGACTCGACTGGCCCTTACGACTCTCAAGGGGTATCAATGACCTTTCCACAAATGCTAAGAATGTAAATAAGGTCTCGTTCTTAGAAAACCGTAGAGTAGCTATATAGTCTCATTATTTATTTTATTACTCGATTAAAGTGGCCTATGTTGAATCCACGGTTGTAGCAGTGGCGTGCCTAGGGTGTCAAACTAAGGCAAGCCCAAATGTTTATTTAGTAGCAGCATTTTTTTTTGGTACGTAGGACTAATAAATACCTACCGGTTAGTACTCACATTCACGTTTATAGCGTTATTTTATAAATAAACAATCGTTAAGTTCGTTATTCGGAACTATGTAAGGCAAGTCGGGCTTTCGGGCTTCTATGGAAGTACCGCCACTGGGTTGTAGATGTATCAAGTTTAAAAATTGTGGAACCGTTTGAATATGAGAAAGTAATGGACATACAGACTTTTACTAATCACCAACTCGATTTTATAACATTAGTTTATAGTGATTGTGTGGAATGAGTAGCCGCGAGTTCGATCTCTGTACCGAGACAAATTTTTCTGTGATCCTCAAATATTCGTTTCTGATACCCACGATACTATACTCGTATCTTAGCGTGGGGTCAGAACTATGTATGTGACTTTTGGTTGTATTTATTTATTATGTGATAACATTCAAATCTAGATTTAAAAAATCATATATTTTACACCACTCTGATTTGCAATTTCGCTTTTAGAATGTTACTTCCACTCTTCGTACTATTCGCTCACTTTGAAGCATTAAAACGCATACGTGAGCCCCATATGCATAGCACAGGCCATTTTAAAATCCCTCTGTGTGCCAAAGGAAGGCTTTTTCGGGAGATCGCACTACCGAGAATATAGGATTAATAATTCAGTTCAATATCCGTTAGCGAGTGTTTTAGCAAACGAAAGACACATACATACATACATACTTATGTAGGTACTCCCATAGAAGCCCAAAAGCCCAGTGTGCCTTTCTCAATTTCGAATAAAAAAAATTAAACTCTAAATTCTTATTTAAATAAACTCTTTTTAAATTGAAATAAGAATGTTCTCATCTCATAAACAATTACGAAGTACTTTCGTAATCAACATCAGACCATATACGTCCAACTGTCTGACGCCGTCTCTTTACAATTAACAGGATTTAGGACTAAGGCCTAAACTAGATGGGCTAAGGTCCACTTCGCTGGCTTAAGAAATTTGTAAGAACTTTTAGGTGTGCGGTATTCACAAGATGTTTTCCTTCAGCGTTAAAGGTCGTGATAATTCATTGTGAATACATACCTTCGAAAAGTCAAATGAATCTGCCAAAGGTTTGAACATATTAACAACATCGTCGTAGCCGAAGGTTTGTTATATCCAAGTCCCCAAGATATCATCGAATATTTTTCTCCTAAAATAATCTAGATACAGCCTATTCTAAAGTAAAGGCCTAAAAATAGCGTATAATACATTAAAAAGCCCATATGAACCCCGCCAAGCGAGACGGCAGATTACGGGAACAAATTGCCATTTTTTATTCCTGATTCGGTTCGGGTCAAATGTTCCACGCTGATAAATGGGCTTATTTTTTGCCGTATTTTTTGAAGGTCGTTAATAAATACCGGTTTCGCGGCAAATCCGTTATGAATTGAGGGTATTTTGTGAAATAATTGAATCGAAGATTAAATTTGTTTGGTGGAGGCCGGGTATTGCGTATTACGGATTTGTTTGTGTCGATATACATTTCTGGAATCAATGTGATAGAAAATTTGTGTCAGCAAGCCTGGTGACTTAGAGATCCTAGATTCGCTTTCCATGTAGGGCAAAATTTTATTGGGTTTTTCTATTTAAAAATTCTCAATAGCGCACAAAGTCTTGGATCGTTTCGATAGGAGATTTGATTGCCCATCCCTATCATCATCCTTTTTGTTGCCACGTTATACAAACCTGGTTAAATACATCTTTAATTCTATCTACTATTTGAGAAAACAAGCATGACTGTACTATTTCAGCTTCACAATGAATAAATCAAACTAAAATAGGTCATACATAAAATCCTGGAAGTCTAACTTAGTTAGTATTCCGTGTAAAATACTGTGGACACGTTAATCTCATCTAGAAACCTGTCGATTTCGGTAACGCGCTCCTACCGCCGCAGCCCGAAGCGTAATCCCATAGGACCGCGGCAAAATTCAAAATTCTACGTGACTGTCATGTCAACGCGAAAATTGGAAGGTTTTGTTCCGTAATTTATTCGTTTTATATGATATTTTTGGATCACAACGATGAGGAGTTCCGATTGGGCTCCCCGAAGTCAGAATATTATTTTACATTAAAAGGTAGGTGTTTATTCTCAAGGTGACGTATATCTAAATACCAAATATCAGAGATTTTTTCCAATAACTTAGAGAGGCTGTGGCGGATATATTTTATATGATAAAAAAATCTACAAGTTACTTGAAAAATGATATGCAACGTTTTATAATTAAGCTAAAAAAATAAATACGAAAAAAAAACTTAAAACAGAACAGTAAAACAATCTTTGTTTGATTAAAAACATTTACGCATCAAAAAAGCAAAAAGCTAAAGTTATACGTAGCAGATTAAATTTTAAACCCATATATTATTCAAATCGAAAAAAGTACGCTGAGTGAAACAAACACAATTACTTTCCAGTTTCATGAATAAGCGCCATCTCTTATTCACGAAACAAAACAGAAACTTAACCTTAAAATGTCACAATGTAAAAATGCGCACTACGGAAATATCACTTGACCCGTATAGTTATTCCCTTAAAAAACACGGCGTACAAAGTAAACACAGTACTTGTGTGGAAGTCAAGCCATCTGCATTCACCAAAGTTCACTTTTATTCAAATTGTAGTGAAAAAAAAACCGCGAACGAACGTTCCATTCGGTCTTTACGTTCGGACAGATGTTTAAGCACCCGACAGAACTTGAAATTAAGTCGTGCGGATAAAAAAAAGTATTTTACAGTGAAAAAGCTTGTATCCGCTTGGTTGGGCCAATTTAGCCTATTCATAGGGGAATGCGTCGTAATGTTTTAGCTACTCAACTTTTATACTCACTCAAATTTCGTAATTAAAGAGATTTAGAAGCGAATCTGCGTTTCTGTAAAGTCTCTATTAAAATACTTTTATGTAACTTCTTTTTCTGATATCCGTCCGTGATGAAACCTTAAACTTCTGACCCAATTCTCATATAGTTTTGGTGCATTCATTTAATTTGTAACTAAGTAGTGATGACTTATGGTTTTAGGCACGCGAAAGAATCCCACTAGTTGTGACTTTTCACTTTTCGAATGTGTGTATTCACAAATATCCACATTTAATACCTATGTTTATTAGGAGAACGTCATTATTTTTCCAGGATTTGTTTAATACCAAAAGGTTTATTATTACCTCCCTTAGTGTTCGATAACGGTCTGAAAACATGTTTTTTTGAAATTGTCATTATTAAAATTTTCATCATCATCATCATTCACCGCCCTTTTTCATCCCACTGCTGGGCATAGGCCTCTCTTCTGGCATGCTATTCATCTCTGTCCTGTCTGTGATAGGTATATGAATAAAATTTAATTTGTTGACAAAAGATCAACAGACCATCAAAACAAATTAGCGACGTAATCTTATTGACATAGAATCCGAGAGTCAACAAAGGCTAGACAAATGCCTATACAAATAGGTGTCTCGGGGCGGAAATAAGGCCTCCCTCTACTTATAAAAGAGGCGACACGAAACACTCGTAATATTCAGTTTGGCGGAAATTGTTTATGTCGTGTTGTGACGGTTTTAGCTTTGAATATAAATCGCTAGTATTAAATCTATGGTGCTTATGGTTGTATTTTTGTTCTTTAACATGTAATTTACTTAAAAATAATTTGTTTTCGAAATACACTATGCAAGACTTGTGTTATAATTAGTGAGTGTTAGGTATTTAAAAGTTTTCTAATATAAATATTACTTAGCTTAGCTTTGGATTTTTAGTTGAGGTTGTCTAGCGTTGAAAAATATATTAAAATAATAAGCCAAACGTCCAATCTACTGTAGTCTGTACTATATAAGGCTGTATTCTGCTCTAAGCCAACGGCCGTTTTGTATTTAACTGACATTAAAAAGTAAATAGGTGGCAATTCAAATAAGTTTCCGTCGAGCAAAATAAGTACGAAATTGATCATCAGTCAGTACCATATGTGATGCAAATAGTTTATGAATTTTATCATAAAAAATAAATATTGACCAGTATAAACTTAATACATGTTAAAAAAAAATAAACTTATGTTTTACACCAATTAAATTTCAATTACCTTTTCTTTTAGTATTGATAAGTCATAAGTGCCGTATGCCCAAGATGATACACAAACGACTTCATATCTTTTATGACCTGGCCTCTTCTCACAAAAACTTCCCAACTAAGAGGCTTTGTAGTTTATTTATAAAATATACACCTGCCGCCTGCGCCCTTGGCACAATTTCACTTTTTACACCAACGCATTAAGCACGCGTCTCTGCATAATGACGTTGGTATTTTTGGACGCCCAGAGTGGAACTTTGCATAGGTTACATAACAATATGCTAATTAGGAGTTTTACATGTTATGTAACCTGTAAGGGGATATTGTGTAAGGAAAGAATATATTTAGGAGGCTCTTTTGTTATGATTTTAAAGTTATTAAATAGAAATAAAAATTTAGAATTTTCAAAAATTGTTTTATTATTTACTTACTTCGTAATTATGGGCTGATCATTAGGTACCCATTGCTGGGCAAGAAATAGAGGAGTATTAATCCACCACATGGGCCTAGTGCGGGTTCGCAAACTACACACGTAAGAAATTCCCAAGTTTCTGTAGTTGAGCAGATTTTCTCACGATGCTTTCCTTCACCGTTGAAGAAAGTAATAATTCATTATGAATACACATATGGCTTTATAAGGCTTACTGTGTATACCTTAACTTCAAAACGTGTGTGAATATGACACCTGCGACTGCCGCGATATATCTTACAGAAGCTTAAACGATAGAATAATAATATTAAAAAAATGCTTAGGTTACAAATTATAATAACTTTAAATATAATTCCCCATTTAAAAATCCTTTAACAAGAAGTGCCAAGTACAAGACTTGATTTATACAATACGCAAAAACAACAAACCTAAAAATTCTAACACTTATTTTCCAAATGGAACCTAAACACTTAAAACCCGGCTGTACCTCCATCGCATCTAAAATTTCACACCGGTACGTCAGGGATCTAAAACCGGAACGCGGAAAGGCGTGACGTCACAGATAAAACTCCGGGATAATGCGACCGGCCATTGTTCCCGTGCCAACACTTCGCAGGTATTTTGTTTGTTGGCCGTGAATTGTTTCGGCTTTTTAGATGTTTCCAAAAGGCCTTTTGTTCGGCTTTTCCGTTGATTTATACTTTCCATAATGGCTTGTATAGAGGCTTGTGTGTATTCTTTGATGGATATAAAATATGGAACACGATGTATATGTTCATTTAAAATATGGACGAAAAGAGTTGGAATGCGAAGAAAATAAAGCATATGTCGATTTTTATGCATTTTTGTAGGTACACATTTCTGATATTACTTTCTGTGTTTTGTTCATTATTACGCCAATGCGACAAACAATAAATGAAAATGGAGTGTCGACTAGTAATAGTCAGTATTCATTTAATTTCATCATCATCCGCACGCCATATATGTACGTCCCACTGCTGGACTAAGGCTTCCGCTACCACTGAGATGGTTCAGGCTTAAGTCCACTTAGGCCATACCCCAGTATGGGTTGTCGGACTACACACTTAATAATTCCGAAAAGCTTTTAGATATACAAGTTTCCATAATGGATCCTTTTACCAATAAAGAGTGTTTAATGGTACCATCTCTTTAATGGTAGCAAATTGCGCGTAAAAAGATTTAAAAGATAATCCTCCGACTAACTTGACAAGCTTACTTTTCCACCGCTTACAAGGCAAAACTTTTGTGCGGGTCAAGATGTCGTGATAACAAACGTCGGATTAAAATTTAAACTTCCATTGAGGCATAGTCTCTGAGCGATGTTTTAATTAGCCGAAGTGAAGGAGCAATGTACTCGCAAAGCCAACTTGCGGTCGCTTTTGTTGAACACAATTAATCTTAACACAAAAGCGTTGAGAATTACAGCAGGAATTTAGTGCGAAGGCGGTTTCGGAGCGTTGCGATAACACTGCAAATTATAAACTGAGCTACAGTGTGCTAGAACCTACTTTATAAGCTAATTTGCTGTAATCTCTTATCAATAACGTTTAAATTGCTAAAATATTGCATAGAATTAAAATATTTTAGTCAGTTTTAATAGTAAGTGAAATCGAGAAGTCGTAGGTTCCGTTCTCGGGTCGAGTAATTGTACTGCGTTTTTATAAAAGACATTCTTAATTAGTAGATAGTAGCACGGAATTATATTGAAGAAACACAGGTCTCAGCTCAAATTTTAAAGACTTTCTACAGATAGATTTTGTTATTATAAAAAAATACTTAAAAACCATACCTCTCACCAGGTCAGTATATAACATACTAATAAATTACTATTGAAACGTTAAAATAGACGACAACAAAATGGACTCATACATTACCAGCAATGAACGTAAAAAACTTCGTATAACAAAACGTTTAACTTTACAAAGGAAAATAATCATTATTAATCACTCAAAAACCTCGTAAAATAAATAAATCTTTAATACGTTAAAGCAGTAAAGTAGTCAACACCTCACATTTTACTATGGCTCATAAACCCAATACAATTAACCTCTCAACCCACTTTCAAAAGGAAATTAATGTCTATCAATAAAGATTCAATCTTTTGAGGGGTAAATTTCCAACATTTTCACAACTGGCAATATTCGGAAGTGGGCAATTTTGCGGTAATTTTAAAGTGCTGGCAACCCTTGCGTTATGGCGCTTTACATTTCGTGTATTTATTTTACGGCCGTATTTTACATACATTGTTTAAAGAACAGGTAATAAAGTTTATCAACGTACGATTCGGCTGTGTTAAATATACAAGCATATAATTTTATATCGTTCAACATAAATAAATAATCTTTATGATTTCGAAATTAACGTTAAATTTTTCTTAGTTTTGGAGTAAAGTATTGACGACTTTTGTAACCTGCTTAGAGTTTTCTTATTTTTATTATGAACTACATTTGCCCCGCGGTTTAATACACATAAAAATATTTTTTAAGAATAAAATTATCCAGAACTAGCGACCCGCTCCGGCTTCGCACGGTTGCAATGCTGATATTTAATAGATGTTATCATACATATAAACCTTCCTCTTCAATCACTCTATCTATTAAAAAAAAACCGCATCAAAATCCGTTGCGTAGTTTCAAAGATTTAAGCATACAAAGGGACATAGGGACAGAGAAAGCGACTTTGTTTTATACTATGTACTATGTAGTGATATAAATATATTATGTTCATGTGGCAATTTCTATGCAAATCTGTAGATTACAGCGCGACCAAGAACAAACATTATTTTTCATTAGTACTATCAAGATTATGTCATATCGGAATCCTTTTTCCCCTTTATCGCCCATTTTAAATACATAACTACCCTTCAATTTTATTTTAAATTATAACAACCATGAATACCTTTGCCTATACCCCTAGTAGTGTATATTTCGTGTTTAAATTTATTTTCTTTAATCCTTCTTTTTTATATGTTATTGTAGCTTTTTTATTGCTTTACATGGTAAATGCTATTATAGTAGATATATAACTACCCTGAACCCTATAAATATATTTATACTTAAGTATGAATTAATACCTTTACCAATATCTAGTAAATGTAGTTATTTAATTGATTTTCTCTACTTTGTCTTTTTTATTCTTATGTTGGAGCTTTATCATTGCCTCGCATAATAAACGCTATTATAGTAGGAATTTAGTGATTAAACATGGCAACACTGCGACTGTAGATTAAACCGCGGCAACGTTCGGCCGCCATTTTGTGCCGGCGAAGATAATTTGCCAAAATGGCCGATGACTGGCAACACGCTTTGATTTATGAAGTATTTACCCGAAGCGGTGTTTGGAGTAATTTAGACGATCAACAATACTGCTTTGTATCTTTGTGGGGCGTTAGAATAATTTGTTACGGTTAGTTGAGTGAGATTAGGTGGTTGATATAATAGTTTTTGTTGATCCAACGAAGTAGGTAGTTTGGCGATAAGTTATTGTGATTAAAATTATTTAGGAAACAAATTTTGTTGTAATTTAACTTTCTTGTGGTCTCACGGTACAGGTATGTTCCGTGTGACTTAAATGTTCCGAGTTAGATTCCAAATTAGGAAAAGCCATATCGGATTTTTCTTTTCCAGAGGCACAGTCTCGAGTGGTGTCCAAAAATGACAATAGGCACTCACTCTTTGCGTAAAACGAAAACACTATTTTACCGAAATAAAAGTTAAGTACTATGCATTTGACAGTTTTATTTTTTTTATTAAAACTATTAAACTTTAAGAACTACACATGAAACAAGTTTAGCCAAGTATACTAAACCAACCAAGATTGCAAGCACATGGGATTTTACCAGCGGCTGAAGTAGGTTAGGCATGTGTTCCCGCGGCCCGGTATCCCGGTTAGAGGCCGTTGTCCCGGGATCGACAGGAGATCCGACAAGCCCGCCCCCCCCCCTCCCACACACACACTACACACAGGGATTGTGGATTGTTTCTTTTGTGCTAAGATGTCTTGGGTTTGTAGTGACGTTTTAGGAGGTAGGGAGGGGTAGGGTAGACGGGTTGTTATGGTGGTTTAGTGAACATTATTTTTACGAGATTTTTGGGATCAATGCATTTGCTATCGCCGTAATTATTACCTGTCATAGTTTAAGATAAAGCTTTGTTTATGACGGATGAAGCAATGTAATTCGTTTGACTTGTAAAGATTTCCCATTCCCTATAATGGCCATATATCACATTTAATCACTCTAAATTCAAATTTGGATACAACAGACATAAATAAATGACATAATATTTTTCATTTGGATAAAAATCTATTTAATACCGATTTTTTAAGTATATAAATACTAAAAACCACTTTTGCCCGCAAGAAACTTACTATTTTCTGTTTATGAACCCGCAAACAAAATACTTAGCAACACAAGTAGAGTCTAGTACTGAGAACTTTTTCAATCTTAACTCCAGAAAGCTTTTGCGTCGAGTGGTGCGGTTTCAACAGCACGTGCCTTGTACACCACAAGTTTCTTTATAAAAAGATACTTAAGACAATATGCAGAAAAAGACATAGAGAGTAAACCTATTTTTTATAAGTCTGGTTGTAATTTTGAATGCTCATAACACGGGAATTTAATATTATTGGGATAAAAAGAAGCTTATACTATTACTAAAAGTCCCGTCTATATCCATACTAATATTATTAAAATACATAATAGTTTTTAAGTTTAACCGTAACACACAAAAATCTAGTCTTTCTATTGCTAATTTTACTATAGATACTAACCAACTTTTTTTTTTTTTTTTTTTTTTTTTTCGAGGGGAAAGCCTCCTTATGGCTCTACCTCCCGCCCCCCTCTGGAGAGAGAAGCAGGAAGCGTATGTCGGGGTCACCGGTCCAGCCCGGCGCGCGGTGAGGCCCGCGCAGATGTTATTGCCGGGCTGTGTCCCTAACCTTTCCCTAACCATCACCGGCATACCGACTAAAACCCCCCGTGGCCTCCTTCGCGCCAAGGAGGGTGACCACGGTCTGTGGGCGAGAAATTCCCCATCATTAAACCGCAGCCACCCAGTGCGCTTCCGAGACGAAAAGCGTCCCGGCCGTCTCGGTGAGATAGGGGGCGCAGTTGCACCCCCACAAGCTTTGTATGGGTGCCTTGTTTACGACTGGGCGCCCGCGACAGACAGAGGCCACCGTGCTGCCGCCCGTCTTAGGGTCACTTCCATTAAGCGACCCCAAGGGTCCCTATTAGTCGCCTCTTACGACAGGCAGGGAAGACCGTGGTGGGATTCTTACGCCCCCTTGCCACAGGGCAGGGCGCCGGGTCTAATTGTCTCTGTCGACCCGGCGCCTCCTTCTCTGACTTCTTTGGCGGGCGGGATCGCTTCTTTCGCGATCCCGATCCGCGCTCTCCTTCTGCGACATGACATCTTCGCAGAAGGAAAGCATAGCACGCCACGACCTCGGACTCCCGACCATCGAAGAGACGACGGCCGGGAGCGAGAGGTCTCCACCGACAATAGCGCGGAGAGCGCTGCGTTGCACTTCCCAGGCTGGACACTCTTCTAATGTGTGCTGGGCTGTGTCGTCCAGACAGTTGTCACAATGATGACACACGGTCGACTCCTCCTTCTGTGCCACCCGACACAGGAAGTGGCCGAAGCACCCGTGCCCCGACAACACCTGCGTCAGGCGGAACGTCGCCGCACCGTGGCGCCTGTCCGATACTAACCAACTTGGGGTTTTATATAAATTAAGCATAGAGTTAAATTTGGTCTGCTGAGAAATATCTATTTGCAAATCTTCGTGATCGACGAGTGAAATACAAATCGGCTCTTAAGTCCAAACTATAGTGGCTACAATTCAATAAAACTAAATAAGAAATGTCGGTATTCCGAGCGTGTCGAATCTATGATTGGACTGTCACATGTTTGACACGGCCACTTCTTAGTAATTCGGGTTGAGTCTAATGTTATTTATAAATGTATGACAACCAATAATATCCCTTAATTTTTGTTCGAATTTTTTATCATTGGGCGTGACAGAATGTAAAGGTGACAGACAAGCGGCGATATTCGTCCCGATAAAAAAATGTCTATTTCCCTTCTTACCGTATTCAGCTGTTCATTGATGACAGTCTATTCGTTACATACATATACACAGGTCTATATACGCGACGTACTCATATAGATGAAATGAAATAATGTGTATTGAATATATAAAGTGTTAAATACATCACTTCATCATCATCATCATCAGCCCTAACATCAGCCCATATACGTCCCACTGCTAGGCACGGGCCTCCTCTACCATTGAAAGGGTTTGGGCCTTAGTCCACTACGCTGGAGTATTGCGACAAATTGATGTTCCTAAAATATAGCTACATGAGCGAATCCTCTAGACCAACAGGCTAGCGAGTCAATAGAATTTCACCAACAAAACAAACCAGAAAAACATGTCTACTAAATCCAATGAACTTCAAAACTTTTCTGTTTTCACAACGCCGATGTTTGTTTCGGATCCAGGCTTCCAACTTTTGCGTCGAAATAATTCTCCAAACGTGAAGCCGGGATTAGAATCGGTGGGAATATATTTTTACTAGTTTTTTTTCACGACAAACCCAGATTTGAAATAGGACTAAGGCAAGGAGTAATAAAAAAAAGCAGTGATGGCCTCGAGGTTTAGGCGCGCGGTCGAGAACCTCGGCGGTCGCGGGTTCGAACCCCAGGCACACACCTCTGACTTTTCGAAGTTATGTGTGTATTCAAATTGAATTATCACTTGCTTTAACGGTGAAGGAAAACATCGTGATGAAACCTGCACACCGAAAAGTTCTTAGGAATTTCTTAGATGTGTAGTCCGCCAACCCGCACTAGGCCAGCGTGGTGGACTATGGCCTAAACCCTCTCAATGGTTGAGGAGACCTTGCTCAGCAGTGGGCGTATATGGGTTGATGAAGGAAGGAGTGATAAATGTCGAACTGGGAACTATTGTTATCACTTAGATGTATTGGCTAGAAATAAATGACGTAGTTATCAATGCAAAATCATTATTAGTCCTGTTTTATTTAAGCGCAACTTAACATCATCATCATCATGTCAGCCCTGTGTTGGTCCACTGCTGGACATAGGCCTCCCCCAATGACTTCTTCATCATCATGGGGGTTTCTGCCGATACTCGCCACGCTTGGCAAGCGGGTTGGCGAGCGCAGTAGGGGAATCGCATTGATGACGCTGCTGCCCGTCATCAAGCGGGGTGAAGGGAATAGTGAATGAGAGAGGAGGCTATGGGAGAGGAAAGTGTGGTCTGTAGGAGTGGATACTGCAGTCACGGAGGGGAAAGTTGATAGTGACTGCAGCAGCTCGGGGGCCGAGGTCGCGTACTCGTAGCACCTATTCTAGGGCAGACCATGACCACTAGATAGGTGCATCCCTGACCTATCTATCTCTTTATGTCAATCAATTATTATGTCCCACTGCTATCCCCTTTCCTTTTCTATCTATAATCATAATACTATCAACAAAAACCTGTGTTTTATACTTGTTTAAATATTTATTGATTTATTTACACTTCATACATTAAGTATAGGTGGACTTAATGCCAATGGCATTCTCTTACAGTCGAACCTAGGGTGATGCAGAGATGAAGTTAGGCAGGTGTGTCAATATAATTACGGTGTCACTACATACAAAATACACTTACATATAATACAATAAATACCTCATTGATATACAAACATAAATACATACAAAATACATAAATAATTAAATATACATGTCGACGCTCATTATGTTTTTAGAATGGCAATCCTGCTACAGCCTGCCACTCTGACACAACACCGGCAACTGGTACGAAAAAGTGTCAAGGAACGACGGCAAGAGATTTTTGGAAATCCGTCGTGATCAAAAGATTGTACCAAGTATTCGGTGGAGTGTCGCGCTAAATTCAATTATTATAATATTACGGACTCACTAGCGATATTATTTCGATTATACGTTGATTATGTTAACTGCATTTTATTCTCTTCGCCCTAATACTCACGCCTGACGTTTGTTTGCCTTAAAACGATGAAGCCGGCCTGTAAAAATACCCTAGTTCCTTTATACATATAAATATAAATATATATTAAAAATACGGTAATTTACTGTATTAATGTAAGATATTAATGTAAATACATTGTATGTTTTTGCTTTAATGCCATTACATAGCTTAACAATAGCATTTTTACACACCTACACTTTTTATCCCACCACCCGGTTCGACTGGCAAAGAATACCTCAAGAATAATCCAGCTTTACTATTTATATACGAAGCATGAATAAATAAACGACAGCCCCACCATATTCCCAAAAACAGTCAATCTAAAAACCAATTTCAGATTGAATCCATTTCGAGCTAATTTCCCAAGAAAATCATTTGGTATAGACAGTTACACTCAATTGGGGCTCTGAAGGTCAATAAAACCGGGAGCCGCTGCGTAGGGTCCAAGGAATTGGTAGTTTGTGATATACGAGCACCGTATTGGGGTATAAATTTTGTTACGAAGTATTATGGAATATTTAAGATGCATCGAGATGATTGGATGTCTGAAGCTCCGGTGTAAAATTGGAGTTGGTTGATGTTATGACTTTGGATGTATTGGGGTTAAAATCTTGGTATAATTTCGTTTATCTTAGTTTAAAGATTGGGATAGTTAAGTTCACTGTTTTTAAGTGAAAGGTCCTATTATTTGCAGTACAGTTTAAATAGTAGATATTGCAGAAGAATTAAAAATCGGTCACTAGTAGAGTAAATCATGGTAATTTCCATACGGCTCCTTTTTGTTTAACGTTTTCTCTATTTTTTTTCGTTATTTCATTTCAACATTAATCAAAATAATGATTTCTACGTGTTATATTACAAGTAATTAAAATTTTAGAACATAAGAATCAAATTACTTCATCATGTATGTTTGCCAAAGAGGATAAGAAAGTTTTTGCGCCCAATACACTTAGTCCTCGTGTAACAACTCTTTACAAACCATATCAAAAAGACCAAATAAAGAAACAAACATCAAAAACTTATAAACAAATACCAACAATCGATAAAATACTGGAAATTCCCTTTAACTATCGTGTACCGAACGGATATAGGGTTAATGCTCCTTCAGCGAAAAGGGTAAATGTATTCCTAAGATAAGAGGGTTAGGCCTCTTGAGTTCTGCGAACGGAATCAGGGAAATTGACACGTTTAGAAACACAGTACTTCAGAATGTTTGGGGGTAGTTGAGTACTGTTGACTTAATAAATAGTAACGTTTATAAATAGTGTAAGCATAAGAAAGCCTGGGATTTCCTTTTCTTTTATGTAGAAATGGCAAAGTTATCGAAACCATAACATTAAACTATAAGTTTCAAGTATCACGTAAGCACTGAACGGGTAAGTACCATATACGTCTCACAGTTTACTGTTGGGCACGGGCCCCCTCTACAAATGAGAGGGCGTAGTCCATCAGACTGGTCTAGTGCGGGTTGGCGGAATACACACCTAAGAAATTCCTAACAATTTTTAGATGTGCAGGTTGTTTTCTCGTGATGTTTTCTTCGACGTTAAAGTACCGACAGGGTAAAAGAACATCAAAAAAGAATCCGTAGATTTCATGAAAGATTTCAACATTAATGTGAATACCAATGAAGAAATCATTATCCATAATGGAATACAAAGACATGACAATGACCCAAACCGAAATTAGAAACGACCAATTAAACATCATCCATATTCTTTCATATATCCAAAACAAAGAAACCACCACAAAATTACAACAATAACTAATAATAATTAAACTTTCTAACCCGAAACAGAATTCCAACACCCAACAAAATAGCTTCAAGCAATTAAACAGAAAGCTATCGATCCCCATATAGTTGTTAAAAGAGCAAGTCGCCGCGACCTCGGCCCGGTAATCAGCTAACTTGATGACGCAGATTAAAACCATTGACATGAATACACTTTGTAACGGCCCGCTGGCTACATCGTTAACTTTAAACCGATAGTCTGTGTAGGGTTGGTGGGAGAATAAATACTTTTTTTATTTATGGTAGAAAAAGCAGTGTCCCTGCAAAGAGTATTTTAGCTGTGTCGCAGGTAGAAGTGATAGGCCTTGAGGATTAGGCGTCAATTTGAGCTCAAACCCCAGCTCTGACTTTTCATAATGAATTAAATAAATCACTCAACAGTCACATACATAGTTATGACCCCATGCTACGATACAAGTCCTGTATCGTGGGTATTTCAGACTTCTCGGTTTCATAAACACCCAGACCCGAAACAAATATTTGTGGATCATACAAACATTTGTCTCGGTGCGGGGATCGAACCCGCGGCTTCTTGTTTTACAAGCTGGTGTCTTGTGCTTCTGGCCATCCACGTTTTGCAAATTGGGTTTTAAGTTCTACGTAATAAGGATGAGCTTTGTGTGCTATTTGTATTGAGTATTTTCCCTTCTACCGAAAGTACAGATTACTCTAGATGTAAGTTCTCTAATACCATATTTTCCACTCGCCAACTAGATGTATTTTTTATTAAATTTTCATAAAAAAAAAACACGATGAAAAATATCTTTCAAAACTCTAGCAACCCTATCATCGACACGGGTCATCCGCCATAACATTCTATAGCAACTATTCCTACGAACATAGCTTCGCAAACAATTTGTTAAAGTTGACTAGTGCTATGTGATGCGCTATTCTTTTCCCTTACTTATGTAGTACTGTTGAGATGTAAACGTCTAGTAATGATTATGGCATTCAAAAAACTTGTTAAAGAATATTTATCTTCTAAAGTGCACACCAATCCACTGATTCTATTATTTCCATCCTATAGTTGTCTCTTAAATATCGCTTTGACCGATACGACTGCCTGTTCTACTATTTTTTCCTCTGTTTTTGTTCTGTGCATCATCTGTATGTGTACAATATAGTCATCATCATCAGCCCATATACGATCCACCGCTGGGCACGGACCTTCTCTACTACTGACAGAGTTCAGACCTTAGTACAATAAAGTATTAATAAATAAATACCATCATATAATGTTTGACAGAATAATATTACGACATAAAGGCAAAGAAATAATTACCAATTCTAATCCACCACAGCACTCGTGTTCTAAAATTAGCTAAACTGTAACACAATATGAAACAGAAGCCACACAACCAACAAGATTGATTACATTTTCATTTTAATGAAGGCGTTGTTCCGTTTTGAATGCCGTTTGCCGAATATTTGGAAGTCGTCCATCAAGCCATCATGGAATTACAAACTTTTGTATTTAAATATATTGTGTTTTGAATTTATAAGAGGAGTTGCGAATAAATGTTCTGGTGGTAGGAATTTAATGAGCTGTAATGAATGTAATGTAAATTCAATATAAGAAGCTGCTACCCTACGTAAAAGAGGGTCTTAGTCCATCACGCTTATAGTTAAGATCCAATGAATTAGATCCTTTCATTAAATCCGCTTCTCCGGCCTAGTTATAAACGTCATAACTATGGATAACTCACACCTTTTTTAATGGTTATAGCTCGTGATAATACATCGTGAATACATACATTCAAAAACCTAGGAAGGGAAGGTTACGGGAAGTCTGAAAGTAGCTTCTATGATAAAAAAGATGAAAAGAAACCATCTGTCGTGGTAGGAGCATATTATGAGAAATGATGAATCATATGTGAGAAATAATGTGATTAATATGGAAATGGATGGAGCCAAGGAAAGCCAAAGAAAAGATGGATGGAGTGCGTAACTGAAGAATAGAAAGAGAAAAGGATGAATGAAGACATTACGGCTGATAGGGATGTGTGGAAGGATAAAACATACTACACCGACCCCAAATAAGAATTGGGAACAGGGGAGGAAGATGATAGTGATATATTCAAAATCCCAGAAGTATGTAAAGTCTCTATACGGAACACAGATATAAACCATAAAACCATCACGCCTCCAGCAGTAATACTGCTCCATTTTAAAAACTAAACCGTAATAAATAAAACCGAAGCCTCGGAACCTGTCTCAACTGCCAAACCATTAAATATTACAACTCCAAGTCGTATTTAACGGCCAGACTTAAAACTTGGAAACTTATGAAACAAAAATAAGCGAAGCCTCACCGTTGAAATTTACTTACAGCTTTTGTTTCGGTAGAAGTTTTTGACGAAAAATTTGGAGGTATCCGAGTGGTTAGGTGTCAGATGTTTGATAGACGGGCGGAATTTGGCAAGCATATTGAAGAGGAGCTGCTTGGTAACTTGCCAAGAGTTCAATGAACTTAAAGAGGGGAGTGAACTCGAAGTGGAATTACTTAATTGGCCATACATATGTATGTATATTCAGGCTTGAGAGCTATAAAAGGGTTATACAAGTTTTATAAAGTTTTGCCAATTAAATTCCTAGTAATAAAGAACTACCTTAAGATTCCATGCTATTTGTCCTATTTTTCAAAGTGAAAGACCTAAATCTATTGTTTCGTGAATTCATTATCCAACCCGTCACCTCTTAATATGTCACACATGTGGGATCCGAGATTAACTAAACAGTCAGCAAATGTAACTAAGTTTTTCGTGAGATGGAAAAGTTTGTTAGATTTGCTGATGCAAGAAAATTAAAAGACATTTTGCTATATGTATCATGACTAGGCCACACCTACTAGGCCAGCGTGGTGGATAAAGGCCTAAACTTTTTCAATGGTAGAGAAGATCCGTGTCCACCAGTGAGACGCATATTGGCCAAAGATAATGATGATACATGTAATATCATAATGTGAATGAAGCTCTCCAAATGAATAACAGTATGTGAGTACTTCAAGAGATTATTTCCGGTCCTGGGTTCAATTCCAAAGTCTTATAGAAATTCTAAATAGTATCGAAAGAATTCTTAATAGCAGCATTGCCACTCTAAATATTCCCGAAAAACGAATATAGTTGCATTACCCTTTCGGTACAGTCGTGAGTATGTTCAAGCGGCATAATGCTAATAATATTCTCCATATAAATAAAAGGATCTTGGAATTATTTTCTCTCCTCGACGTGTTTATTTGAAGCGCGAAGTGCTTGGTACATAGTGTGTACACACCCAATTTGGCTAATACAACGGCAAAGGTTCTCAAACAGTAGCATTTCATCACTCCTTGTCTTTTTTTTGTTGAATTATGTTCTGTCTTGTCTGCTACGAACTCAATGTGGTAAACTTCATACATACATAAACCTAAGTCTGTCTTCTGTTAAAGTAAGCAGAACCCATACGGCACTTCTTTCACTTCCTTAAACAACATGATCCTCTTCATAAATACAGGTTTGTTTCGAGGATCATTTATTAAATAAAATTATATGTTTTCTTTTGTTTCATTATTTTATTAATATACTTACAAAATTACGAGCAGAAAGAATTGCCTTATGCATTTTTGAGAATCATTCTTTTTTGTAGCATTGTAAACATTTTTGTTCATAAAGTACCGAAATACATTTCTTCTTTTATTTGGTTAACGAGCAAACCTCTTCAACATTTCGGGGGCTTTGAAACGGCACAACAAGCGTTTGTTTTCGTCAGGGTCAAAATATTCAAGCAACATAGAGGTATGTAGTATTTTAACCTACATACAAGAGATGGCGTTTACGTAAAAATTATTTAAAATATATTGAAGGACCTACATATAGTACAAAATATGGCGGTTGCATATATTAGGTTGGTTGGCATTGAAATTATGGGATATTTTGAGATTTTTTCACTACATATGACTACTATTGACAGCCCCGTGGCGCAGTTGGCTAGACACCAGCTTGCGAAACGAGCGGCCGCGGGTTCGATCCCCGCACCGAGACAAATGTTTGTGTGATCCATAAATATTTGTTCCGGGTCTGGGTGTTTGTGAGACCAAAAAAGTCTCTCGTAGTTTCTGATACCCACGACACAAGACTCGTATCTTAGTGTGGGGTCAGGACTATGTATGGTGTATTTATTTATTTATTTACTATGACTCCTACATTTCAAACACAGTTGTGCGTCTATTTCAGACACGTTTCGCTGACTAATTAAAAGATTCTAGTTTCAAAATCAGACCTGAGATAATCTATTTAAAATATTCCTTGGAAAAGAAAATGCTTTATTAAATCAATTAATATAAGGAGCAATATATCTGTTATTAATATTAGTGTGTAGGGCTATTCCCCCCACTTTGAGAAGCGCTGTCCGTTTTTATTGATTGACGTAGGGGTAATATTAGATTACGTATCCCACGCAGCGCAACGGAAGCTGTACAGCAATTTGTGTAATAAATTGCTATTTTTTTTCCTCAATATGTATATAGGAAAATATTATATTGAAGAGATTTATTATAAGTGTGTAGTATAGATGAGTATAAGGCTCTAGATCTGAAGGTATTCTGCCATTAAAACTTTGCCATTCAGACGTTTAGCATTAATGTTTGTATTTATGATGAATTATCGGGAAATTTAACAATAAAAAAGTCCTAAGAAAACCTGCACATGGCAGCTTTCTTAACAAGGACTTTGTCAGAGGTGTTAAGTCCACAAATGCAAAATACGCCCAATTGGTGGCCTCAGTTCTAAACTTCTTGACTTTAACTGTTGGGTGTATGTATTTATTTATTATTTAGTAACACTGCCTCGTGGTCTCGCGGTACAACGGTCCTGGGTTCGATTCCCGGGTCGGACAAAGTGTTATTGGGTTTTTCCATTAAGAAATTCTCAGTAGTACCACGGGGTCTAGAAATGTGTCCGAAAAACGACAATAGGCTCGCCCCCTATTACGTGGGACTGATACATACCTGGCGAAATGTGGGTGCAGAAATGCATCTCTGCTTACCCCTTCGGGGAATATAGGCGTGAGGTATGTTTTTTTTTATTTAGTAAAGTAAATTATTCTTTTCGCTTACTATAGAAGTAGCGCCATAGATACACGCACACACACCGACACACAGACAACGCAACATTTCTCGGACGCCACAACAAATGCCATGTATTCGCGGACACAGGCGGTAATTGAACGACAAACATTCCACCCAGTTTCAATGTACTGTGACATAGTGTCGGGAAGAACGGACAGTACTGATGCGGGTACATATATTCTAGTAGATAGATGGGCAAAAAAGTAGTGATGGCTTAGAAATGTGATCGAGAATTTTTTGCGTCGTGTATATCAGAAAGTAGTAGAGACTTTTCGGTCACATATCGTCCCTTGGCCTAACAACATCGCGTAAGTCAATTTTGCCAACATTACAGAAACGAAAAAATCTGTGCGGTGTTTAGAGACCAACCGACGTGCGCGCTGCCACTACTTTTCGAATTACGGCTTCTGCTAGACTGAAGCCTATATTTTGTGAGCTATGGTTCGACGCGCAATGAGTAGCTCTATTCAATGAGATTAAAATGTAAAAACCACCAATTTTCGACTTGATCTATTTTGTTGGCTAAGGGACGATTTGGAAACAGGGTTTTTAAGGATCACACAAACATGTCTTTGTTTGGTTATCGACTTGCGCCACGGGTCTATCATTTCGACCTATGCATCGATTAAAGTTATATGTGCTTTTCCACAACTTCTCTTTCTCAGCGATTTAAACTTAATTGGGCACAAAATTATCAGTAAATTTTTATGTTCTTCAAACAACAACAAAATTTATGATCATTATTACTTTACTAGTGCAATATATAAACAATTTTAACTCTATTATAGACATGAAAAGTACTTTGGTGTTATAGTCATAAGTAACCTTATTCGATGCATAGGTCGATTTGTTCCTCTTATTCACTATCGGTACAAATACAAATTTTCTACTTTATATGTAAAAACAAAAGACGAACGGCTAAAGAGATCATTGTGACACGAAGAGCTTATTAGCATAATCGCTTAATCTCTAGGATTATTATAAAGTCGACGTTAAACATTGTTTTGGCCGCAGATTTGTAACCGAATATCGACGAAAACCTCATATGTCTTAAGCGTATATTTTTACATCCCACTGCTAGGTATGGGCTTCCTCTAAAACTTAGAGGGGTTAATCTTAAGTCTACTACGCTGAAAAGTGGATTGGTGGACTACATATTAAAAAATTCCTAGAGAAAACTTTAGTGTGTTACCTCACGATGTTTACCTTCAGCTTTAAAGTACTTGATAATTTATATTATACATGATTGTACTTTTAAATACACACACTTATCGTACTATATGTCTAAAAACAAAAATAGATATATTTCTACACCCTCATGTTGTTATCCCTTTTTTAATCATAAACAACAACTGTTATTCCAAACTACAAAATCATTTCTGTTTTCCACACTCCGTGTCGCTAGAAACAATTCTCCAATGTAAAAACAGTATAAAATAGAACAAATAAACAGTGCTGATTGCTAATAGAATACAAAGACGGTGTGTCAGCTACCCCGTCTGTTGTTTGGCGAGCGAAATTGCACGGCGCCTACACTAAATGGATAAACATTAATTTCAATTCACAGGGAGCTGGCATTGTTCAACGCAAAATTCACTGCTTTATGATTTATTGAGATAGCTTTTGCGAGGTGTAAGGGTTTGCAAAAAATAATGCATTAATATCCAAAACAGGCCTATATTTTGACAGCCCTGTGATGCGGTTGGTTGACACCAGCTTGCGAAAAGAGTTGTTGCAGGTTCGATCCCCGAAACGAGAGAAATGTTTGTTTCGGATCTGGATGTTTGTGAGACCGAAAAAGCCTCTTTTAATTTCTGGTATCCACGACAAAGAACTTTTATCATAGTGTAGAGTCAGAGATGTCAGTCCACGATGCCAAAGATAGGAACAGGTGGCGCAGCATAGTAAGGAGGACTACTGTTGGTGCAGGGGATCACGACCCTCAGCAATGAGGAGAACGACGCGAGGAGGAGGAGAGTCAGAAGTCAGAACTATGTACCTATTTAAGATACGAGTCTTGTGTCGTAAGCAAAAGGACCTACGAAAGACATACTATTTGAAGTCAAAAACTAGAAATAAATATTTTTAAGGATAGGTGTAATTTTATATTAAGTCCGATATAATAAGGGGTGTCAAAGAAACCAAACTATAACTATTATTTAAACTCAAATCTCATATTAATACTACGAATTTTCTAACAGAAAACCCAATAAACCTATGCCTGATCCCAATCGAACTAGGGACCCAATTGCCTATGACAAATTATACAAAACCAACAAGATTTTCAAGCAAAACAAGTCTAAATAAAGACATATTACAACCTACAATTGTATTCTTGCGTCATAGCACAGCGAGAACCCATAAAAAATATCAATAATGCAACTTTGTAGACAAACGTTAAGTACTGTAATTGTAGCAATAAGGAAATCTCGTTAAAGTAATGACTACGATTTAAAAGAACATTTATTTCTTTTGTAACACTTCCATTTACTTTTCAGAACCCATTTTAATATAGTTATACATCTTTATCAACATGACTATAGCTCGCATAAAATGCAATTAGTGAAATTTGGTGTATAGTCTGCCTACAGACAGCAGTGATGGCCTCGAGGTTTGGGCACGCGGTCGAGAATCTGCGGTCGCGGGTCCGAACCCCAGGCACACACCTCTGACTTTTCGAAGTTATGTGTGTATTCACATTGAATTATCACTTGCTTTACGGTGAAGGAAAAC
Organism: Cephonodes hylas; assembly: GCA_030295005.1. Taxonomy (NCBI): domain Eukaryota; kingdom Metazoa; phylum Arthropoda; class Insecta; order Lepidoptera; family Sphingidae; genus Cephonodes; species Cephonodes hylas. The sequence continues at coordinate 3,237,408 of AP025386.1, read as the reverse complement.
ATCGTGATGAAACCTGCACACCTAAGAGTTCTTAGGAATTTCTTAGGTGTGTAGTCCGCCAACCCGCACTAGGCCAGCGTGGTGGACTATGGCCTAAACCCTCTCAATGGTAGAGGAGACCCGTGCTCAGCAGTAGGCGTATATATGGGTTGATGAAGAAGAAGAAGAAGAAGTCTGCCCACCCTTATTAGGCTACCGCGGTGGACTAAGGCCTAAACCGTCTCAAGTATAGAGGACGCCCGTGCCCAGTATCAAAGAAAACGACAGTTGCACATTAAGAACCGAACATTATTTCTTAGAATCAGATTTCTTAAGCCCGATTGTATTATTTTAATTACTACAAGTAATTTGATTGCTACTTTTATTTTATTGCGGTTGATAAAAAAATTGGACAAGGAATTATACATAAGAATACCATTATGATATATAAAAATATATATATGAATGAAATTTTGTATTGCTGAGCGAGTTTCTCGACATAACACCTGAAGCCGTACTAGCATAAACTGACGACTCAAAAGGCCTTATAGAAAACTACATTAGTAAATATTATTGCTTTGATTTTTTAAAATGTAGATATTAAAAAAATCCCATCTGAAGGGATATTAGAATAACTGTCGATTTTTTATAAAGCTTTATAATAAACTACATGTACACAAAATTGTATTTTAATATTCTAAATATTCCATCAAAAATTTGTTTATACTAATTCTAAGTAACAAGACAAATTCGAATATTGTGAGAACTTATTCACATCACGACCCCGTCGTAAATTAAATAAGTAAATTGAGCGCAATTTGGATATGGTAGGTTTGTCTCGCGTGTTTAAAATATTAAAGAAGTTCGTTTTGAAACACTAGAACCAAAATATACGAAGTATAAAAAGACCGTGATCGAAAACTAAGACAGGCATTAGTTATGGTGATTACAAACAGAAGTTTAAAAAACCAGCTTGTAAGCAGCGATTTATCAAAGAACATAGGAACATACATACCTAGCCAGTCAAAATCGTAACCCTTCTATTGCTTTGATGCAGTTGGATGAAAAATATCTTTTCAAATAAAAGGTAAATGTATGTTTTCAAATGACAGGGTAAACATGATATTTCTGTCTCTTTCCTAAACGCCACGTCAGCTGTGTTGACGTCATGAGGATTATTTTCTTACTCACTTGAAATTGTGTAACACACTCACAATTTTACAAAAGGAATATTCATTCAATTCTATATTCTTTTCCGCACCGAGACAAAAGTTTGTGTGATCCATAAATGTATATTTGTGAAACCGATGTCTCTCGTAGTTTTTGACACCCACGACACAGGATTTGTCTGTGTGGGGTCCGAACTATGTAAGTGACTGTTGGGTGTACAATATAGGTACATACGTTTTTTAAATATCGATTATACTTTTTTCATATAAAATATAATATAGTAATTTCACTGGACAAGCGGTCAGAAGCAAGTCGAGATAAGCACAGAGTTATTCAAATAGAATGAGTTTTTGCTGTATAAAAGTGACTTTATCATATTATCTTATTGTTATTACGCAGCTGTCCAACGAGACTGTTATCTCTTGTCACATACTAGCCTGCTAAATGTCAGACGGTTAAAAAGGGTAACAACTAATATTTTGTTTTTTTTACACCAATCACGATTCATCTCTCCACCACCGTAAGGTACACTGTTAGAGAATGCCACCGGCATTAAGTCCGCCTTATATACAGTTTTGTGTATAAAGATAAATAAATAAATAATAAATACTTCCAGCAGTCACATACGTACTTCCAACGTAGCGTTTAGATACAAATATTTTGTCATGTGTAACATTCGGCTCCAAAATACCCACATTTGCCACAAACTTTATCTTAACACAAAGATCGAATACGCGACCTTTCGTTCATCAGCTAACTCGCCAATCAAAAAAATACCAGCATATAATTACCCCCATACCAGTTTTAATGTTGCCTAGTTATTTTAGGATACAGACAATGAAATTACAAGTTAACAATAACAGAATTACTCGCCCTACCGTGTCAGTGAGACAGTGTAGTCGTCGACTGATTCGGGTCAAACCTATTTGCATTTTGCTCCGAGAATAATTTAATTTTAAATTTTCTGACCTAACGCCCTTACAGTTCATTTGTCTCATTTTACGGTAAAGGATAGAGGATGTAGAATAATATTGTCTGATAAACGTTTTTTTTAATATCATACGTCCCGCTGCTGGATACGGGCCACGTCTACTATTGAGAGGGTTTAGGACATAGTCCACCACGCTGGGCCAGTGTGGGTTTTGTTTTTTAATACACCACACATAAACAAAATAACGACAAAGCTACATTCTTGACAAAATGTAATATTTCTTTCATTTTATATTCTTTTTCGCATCGAGACAAATGTTTGTGTGATTCACAAATAGTTCTCGTAGTGTCTGAAACCTACGACACACGACTTATATCATAGTGTGTTGCATTTTTATCTATAGATTTTAATCAGAAGCTTAATAAACCGAGAACACATCCTCAAGACAAATTTCCTCATACAAGCTAGTCCAAATGTACCTCAAGAGGCCGTTGTAAAATATATAAAATTACAATTGCCGTGCCAGGAAAGCAAAGACATTCGTTCACATTAAGGGGCGTTGTGACTTCACAGGAACACATTAAAAAATCATTAACCAGCTCCGAAATAACCTACTTTTTGTTGGAGAGCTGAGAACGTAACATGGTTTGCTGTTGGCTTATTTAATGCTTGAATTAGTGTTTCAAGCACGCGCCTACATAACGAGTACAACTAACTACGATTGCACTAACAGAAAGAATACTTTTTTATGGAAAAAAGAAGGCAAATGAACAAGTGAGCAAGTGTTAAGTCAGCAGCACATGAACACCCACAATACCAGCGGAATCATCGGTGTGTTGCCGGCCTTTGAACAAAATATAGGCTCTCTTCTTGAAGGTCCCAAAGTCTTATCTTTTTCGAAATACCGCTAAAGCAAGGTGGAATACTTTCGTAAAAAAAAAGGTAAATTTTATTGAAACTAAAAATACTACAACAAAGAGGATCTAGGCTTCAAATCACCAGGAAGGACTAGTGCGGGTTGGTGGAAAATACTTCTAAGAAATTACTAAGAACTTAAAGGTGTGCAGGTTTTCTCACGATGTTTCCCTTTACCGTCAAAGTACGTGATAATAATTCAATATGGATACACACATCCGTTAAGTCAGTGTCACAAACTCCCAGACCCGTAACAACTATTTGTGTATCATACAAACATTTATCTCGGTGCGGGGATCGAACCCGGGGCCTCTCGTTTCGCAACCTGGTGTCTAGCCAACTGCGCCACAGGGCTGCCAACGCAACAAGATGTGTCAAAATGTGGATTTATATCTCTACCTACCCTTTCTAGGTTATAGAGGCAAATTCGCACTCCCTTCTCTAACTAAAGAGGGTTTTCCTCAAAGAAACATGCATCGGTTATTAAACGCTGGCTTTGCCATCAAACGAGACGCAGTATTGAATTTCCAATGGTATACGGTAGCTGTATTGGTAGCTAGTATTGTGTAGATCCAAAATTTGTAGTGTAAAGGGTAAAGGCGTATGGAATATATTGGAAGCTATCTATTTCCAATATTACTTATTTGAATCGGATGATGAATGTTATGTTGTAGACATTACATGCTTATTCTTTATTTGAATTAGATGTCTATATTTTAACTTTAGTAATGACGGCTTCGAGGTTTAGGAGAATCACAGCGGGCGCAGGTTCTCACTTTTCAAAGTTATATGTGTCTTCACAATAAATAAACGTATTTTGACGGTAAATGATAACTCTGAAGAAAACATTCCAAAAATTTCTTAAGAATTTTTAGGTATGTAGTCTTCCCGCACTAAGCCAGCGTGATGGATGGCCTTAACCCAATGGTAGAGGAAGCCCGTGTCCAGCAATGGGACGCATATGATCATTTAAAAAGTCATAGTTTTATGTAGATCAATTCGCAATATGAATATGACAAACCTACCTATACAATCGATGGATTTTAAACATTCATAGTTGATGCCATGCACCCGTTTCTTCTCATATTAATAATGCATTATGAGAAGGGGAAATATTGAGCAGTACGCAGTATGTACGCTTCCTATCATTATCTTGATTATGTGACGTTTACTTTACTGTGGCGTAAATAATACTAGATTTTTCAATGTGGTGTCCTCGTAGGGAATTTTTTAGCGGACAATAAATAAATATATAGCCACAAACATAGTTCTGACAGCTAGGATATAAGTCCTATGTAAGACAGCTAGGGTATAAGACTTTTCAGCCTCATGTGCACCCAGACCCTAAACAAACATTTGTAGATCACATACACATTAGTCTCAATGCGGAGATTGAACCCGAGGCCTCTCGTTTCGAAAGTAATCTAAACTGCGCTACAGGGCTATCAATCTGATACTATTAAGTCCGTCAAATCTTAAAGTCAATTGACTATTATTTTTTGGTCACTTAGTCTTTTTCATTATCAGCTCATATACTTCCGACTTTTGAATATTATACAAGTATTGTTAAAAATGATCCTTATTGTAATATCTAATTAAGGTATCAATAAAAACTGAGATAAATATTGCATTGCTTTTTTTTATTAAATATCTATAATATTGCCAAATTATGAACTAGGACTAAATGCTTATCTTTATACGATTAAAACTAACCAGCCTTTACCTCACAATACTATAATATGAAAGTATATTCTGTAAAATAAAATGTAGGAAATAGAAAACTAAATTCCTTGTAAAAATAGAGGATAACGTCGAAATGGATAGCGTTTTACTATCGGAGCTACGATAGCGATAGGAGCGACAGTTGCCACGATCCTTTTTTGTTTCTTTTACTTTAGTAAAGTATGGTTGTTTTTCTCGCCAATTTATTAGCATAAAAGCGGGTTTTATCTGAGTGATAAAAGTTTTGGCAGTATCTTAAATAAATAAATAGTGTAAATAGTTCCATAGAAGCTGAACAGCGTTACACGTTAATCGTGTAAAGTATAATTTATAATTGTTTATCGTGAGGTTAGGATATTCTCATTCGCATATCAAAATGCTATTGTTATAAGCAGTGATGGCCTCGAAGTTTAGGCGCGCGGTCGAGAATCTCGGCGGTCGCGGGTTCGAACCCCAGGCACACACCTCCGACTTTTCGAAGTTATGTGTGTATTCAAATTGAATTATCACTTGCTTTAACGGTGAAGGAAAACATCGTGATGAAACCTGCACACCTAAAAGTTCTTAGGAATTTCTTAGGTGTGTAGTCCGCCAACCCGCACTAGGCCAGCGTGGGGGACTATGGCCTAAACCCTCTCAATGGTAGAGGAGACCCGTGCTCAGCAGTGGGCGTCAAGGGGTTGATGAAGAAGAAGATTGTTATAATTATTCGGAATTTTTGTTACTTTCATAGAAGTGTGTTAATCGAGAGACCGGTGGACAAGAGACAGTAAATTAAATACTGACACAAATTCTGCACTAATGTAAGATATTACCTAAATTGAAGTCCAAAAGCGTTACACTTTAATTGTGTAATGTCTAGCTTATAATTATTTATTGTGGGCTCAGGATATTCACATTTTTATGCCATTTTTTTATTAAATATTTGAAAGATAAAGATTGCTATGAGGACTTTTTAAAGCTTTTGGGCTTGTATGGAAGTATCGCCACTAAGTTTTAATAACCTCAAATTTGGTGTGGCACAGGTGTGTTTGCCAGGTTATATATGTATATATATGTATCCAGGTCTGGTAATGTAGGTAAGTTTGTTACTTGGAATTCCTCAGCACCACAGAATCTGAAAAAGTCCTCAAAAATGGCTATAGGCTCGCCCCGAATTACTGACTGATAGAATCCATACAAAGTGTGAATACAGAAAGGCACCTTTAACTATCCCTTCGAGAAATACAAGCATGAGGATAGCCTCATACATACATACACATAGGTATGTATGTTCGAAAGTAACTTTGTTGTTTTTGCTCGTTAATCGTAAGTATGTAAGTATCTAAAGTTTGCTTGTGTTATCCCAAGTGCTTGAAATTTGCGAACATTTTGCGAGAAGAAGCTTTCAAATTCAGGGTAATACACAAAACTGTTTGTTTTTAGTTAAAAGTAGGGTTCGAACGCCGGAAAAGACCATTGTTAAAAAAAAAGCTATTTAAATAGCATTTCATTCGGCACCCATAAAACGCAATGCGGTCATTCTTTTTAGATCGTAAATAAAATAGAACTATCCCAACAATTGTTACTTCCATGTCCCCACTCTACATACACTCAAGCTTGTACCCCTGAAAGGGTAGACTAAAACTCTGTCTAGAAGAGAACAGTTAATGATAAGACCGCCTATGTACCTAATGTTTTGGTTACTGTTATTATTATTAATTTTTTTTTGGTGTACAATAAAGAATATATGTATAAAAAAATTAATAAATATATCTGAGCCTACGATTCGCATATTTTTATCTACGCTCAACTATTGCCGCATTCCTCGCTCTGTCCTACGATTAAGATGAAATAATGAAAAAAAAACTCCAGAATAATGTCCCTTTCCCAATTGATTACTTATTACTTTGTAGGTAAATGTTTATATAATTATTAAAGACATGTAAATTATTATCTTAATTTGATATACTACATATGAGCACCTTAAATTCAAGCCTCAAAAATGAATAATAACATACATATGAAAAAAAATATGTTATCAATAAAACCCATAAGTCTATAGATATATCGTTGAATGTAAAAGAGTGGCCGCGGATTCGATCCCTGTACTGACACAAATTTTGTTTGACCTATATTTAAAAGATGACATTCATTGATTTGAGCGTTATTAGAGTTATTTTCAGTCTTTGTATAAAAAAAAGCTTAAGAACCAAATATTAATCTTCTATTTCGAGAATTTGTCGCACAAAAAGTCTCTGGTGATTTCTTACGCTCGGAACAAATGTAATATTTGAATATTTGCGTATATGTCAGGCGTATATGTGTGACTTTATGGTAAAACCTTTGCATATTATTCCCAAAATGAATACAATTAAATACATATTTATTTCAACATACAAAGAAAACACAATTACCAAATTAGGCCATTGACGATCTTTCAGCAAACAATTCATCACTTCCACAAGTCGAAAGGCCTTGCATACTGAAGTGCCTTTTCAACGAATACAATGACGAAAACACATTTATAACGTTTTTGAATATTTCTTATTTGCGCTTTGTGTCCAATAAAATAGTTTCTTATCGGAAGAAAAATACTAAATTTATTCATACTCCTTTGAACAGTTGCTAAAATCATGTTCTAATAAATCCATTACGGATTGGAAATTCCTATGATCTATTTATACATTTTATAATATTACAGTTAGAAGTTTATTTCACAGTTTCACAAACACACATTAAGAAAACACAATATTACTTAGTAACGAATATAAAAACCTATTGATAACAAAAAAGCCCACTTACTTTTAATAACACAAAGTTTCGTCATGACGCACGCAGAAAAGGACGAATTTACGACGAAATTTATTCAAGAAATTTCACTGAGCCAAAGCGAATTCCTTCGCAAACAGGGCTCGCACAAAACGGCCCCAAGTATTCTAATAAATATAACACAGTGTCAACGTTGTCCGCAAGAATTGCAACCCCTGCCGTCGCTGTATAAATATAAACAGTGAAACCCTCACTAATTAGTTCTAACCCAATTAGCCCGCCCTTCTTGACGACCTTTAAGATCACGATAGATTAAAAAACAAATCTAAGACCGTATGATACGGATTCCTTTGCCAAAAAAAAAAAAATTAAAATACTCACCGGAACGCTGCGCTGTCAAATTTGAATTTCTTTCTTCGAGTTCACCAATGAGGTTGGTTTATTTTTTAAGAATTGTTTTTAGTGATGGACTGCCGATTTTTTTTAATTTGGTGGGTTTAGACCGCGGCGTGCGCCCCCTACGGCTCTCGGAGCAACTGTGAAGCGCGGTTGCGCGGCGAAGGCCGATTGTTTGCCCGCCGTAGGTAACTTTAATAGGTGTGATTTTTTTTTTAAATGCCAGGTAAACAGGTAAAGGCAAGCATTTTTAAGTGCCAGTTATTTAGTTCTTTTTTTGAAAAAAACTGTGTTTTTGTGGTTTTAAAAAGATACGAGAACTATAAAGAATTTTTTGAAGAATAATTTTAATTACCCACTAAAATATCCTTAGTGTATTAGTGTTTATAAAGCAACGGAATTTTTAAAAAATACTGCAGTTATAACAAAATTCGTTGCCTTTTCTCAACAAAAGATGGCGTTACTGTCACCAGGTCAGGAGCTAATTAAAATTTCATTGTAAATGAATAATAAAAGTAGACTTTGCCGGTTCCACGAGCTCGAGGAATGTTGTTTTTATCCCGCAGGAACTTCCAGATTAATAATAAGCGGAATTAACTGTAGTATTTATGTATTCAACGAAACGCTGTTTTTAATAGCTAGAGTCTTTATCGAGAATATTTCTTGGATTTGTTAACTTTTAACCCCGTTGTAGTATAGTCTGTAGCCAATGAGCAAACTAATATAAACTTCATGCTGCTGGGGAAAAAATTCTAGCTTAAAAACCCATTTTTTGCCTTAGACCTCAAAATGAGGTGTAACCAACAAAACAATTGCAACTTAAAACTTTTAACATAACCTCATGCTTATATTCCTAAAAAGGGTAAGCAGAGGAGCATTTCTGCACCCACATTACACCAAGTTTCTATCAGTATTATGTAATAAGGGGCGATCGTATTACCGTTTCATAGACACTTTTCAAGACTCCGTCCTGCTGCTGAGGATTTCCAAAGCTGTCTCAATTCTATTAACAAAACCTAGTGAACTATACTGAAACATCTAGTACTATTTTGCAACACATTTGTCAGGAGATATTCTCAGTAATTGTGCGCATGACAAATGTGCTGAAAATACCCGGTTATTCAGCTTTACAGCCGGTATTTAATCATCGGAATGCGTTTCATGGGACACAGAGATTAGCGATTGCCGTTAAATTCTGAATTACTGCTTATGTGATTATGTTATCATAGGCATATAGACTTCACTGCTGGACCCTTTACGTATATTAAGAATAGTTTATATTTAAGAAATGTTAGGCCTTACTTTAAAATAGTAATATGAGTTTTAAGAGTTCGTTGGAAATATGTGTTGGGTAAAATGATTTGACAGACCGCGCTTTGTACCTATATAATTCTTTATTCGCGCGCTACATTTTTCATTACAGAAATTCTCAGTAGTACTTTTCGTCTCCATATAATTCGTTCGGACATAACGTTATTGAGTTTTCCATTAGGTAATTCAGCTATCATTACCAATTAATTAAAGTATAATAATATGCTACAGCGGCACTTTGCAGACGCCTATATGACCTAAAAGCGTACCTTTTTCATTTTTGGTATAAATGATACAACTAAATACTTAATATACAATCACATAATATTTGCCAAGTTTTTTCACGACTCAGAATTAAACATAATATGCCTCTCAAAATCCTTAATATATATGTTGGCAAGTTTCTCTAGGAGTGATAAAGGCTTCCATATATATAATAAATTTATTAAACATTTCGTAATATAGACTAAGGCCGTAATATTACTAAACTTGGCTGGCTATACTAGATTCTTCTTGTGGAAGATTCCATTATACAAAAAGGACCTTGTTAGCGCTGTGATATCGTTTCTATATTTAGAATCGATTTTTATGTACGACATTCCTTGGAAATAAAATACTTGGACCTTCTTGGAAATAAATAAATCCTTGTATTTAATTTGAAACATTAATTTTAGGCCACAACCGAACCTGAGGCTTCTCATTATACTAATTAGCTTATAAACAACAATAGAGATTTAATAATTCAGAAAAAATATTTTTCTACCCTCGGTAAAACTTTAAAAAATCTTCTTCAAGCTATCTCTAAGATATGAAGACTCTTAAGATATTAACGAATTGGATTCGCTTAAGCAGAACTTCAGACTTAACAAAGTTAACCCCTTTCTTAATAAACTTAACTCGACTAGTAATTAATAAAGATTACGTTAAGAACTCGAGAGTCTACGAACCGCCGTAGCTCGTAGCTCCGTAGCTCCGTAGCACCGTAGCGCTACGAGACAATTTCTTACTAATCCATCCGGTATAATAAAGCGAGTATAACTCTTGTTTATTCATGAATTGTATGTATTATCTAGGCTAGGGTTTATGTTGAGGTCTAGATAATTCTAGGCTATTGCGATCGTCAAGGATAGCGATTAATTACGTCTTATAATAAACAATAGCTTAGTGCAGGGTAGGCGAACCTTTATGCATCAACGTGCCATTTTTTCTAAAAAAATGTTTAATGGGGTCATTGGCGTGCCATCAAATAATTTTGACTTTCTGATTATTTGGAGAATAACAATAATAAATACTATCAAAACTCTTTATGAAATAAAGTAAACAAAAGAGGTACATTTTGGAATGTTTTTATTACACGCATAAATTAAATTATTGTAAAATTAGTGTGACTTCTGTGTGATCGGCGACGTGCCCAAAATATTGTGTCGCGTGCCATCAATGGCACGCGTGCCATTGGTTCGCCTACCCTGGCTTAGTGGATATGAAATGGTAACATATTTTGATAAGAGCAATTTTATAAGTACTTCATTTTAATTGGACCAAAAAATGGGAAAGAAAATAAATTCGTATATATTTACTAAAGACGAAGTCCTCGACATCGGCGACGGCCAATCGTCAGAAGAACTAAGAAAGAATATCGAACAATATAGAAGAAATATCACTTCTAAAAAATTGTATTGAGACGAGTAATGTATTTTGTAATCTTATAGCAGATCAATACAGTTAGCCGCGCGATGTTTTTGATTAAACTTGTTTCATGTCTAAAAAGAATCTCGTTTATGTTGCAGACAGATGTTACTTTAAGTATTTTTTCACTTTGTTCTCATATTTTATACACCTTAAGTAATCATATTTATATGTCGCTTGGTTTTAATTCTATTTCACTCTTTGTAAAACTGTATTACTAATACTCGTATATTTTTCCTCCTTTATTTATTTTACTTATTTATTCATTTGAAATATAAAATGAATTTGCGCCGTAAATTCACCCAAAAATCACAAGACATTTTTGCACATGAGATATTTCTCTTTTACTGCGATCTAAAAGCATTCGATTGCTTAGCATTAGATAAACAGGTCGTATATTATTAGAACGTGAGTTTTCAAACGATACACGCTTAGCGGATCGTTGACATCTCAATAGGATTAGTGCAGGGCGCCGCGCCGTCTGTGCGTCCTACGCTAGTCTCTCAAGGCTTTCAGATATGGAGCAAAACCTTTGAATCATATCAAACTGAGAAGAAAAATGTTGTAGGTATATGTTATAATGTCGAGTTTTGGAAATGAAAGGAGTTAAATATATAGGACTATTCAAACCGTGATCGAAAAATAAGACAGTTATTAGCTACGGTGCTTACGATCTTATTGGCGTCAAAAAAGTCCCGAAAAAATGACGTTTTCTAACAGCCACATATATACATTTGTACACAAAATTGAGTTCACCTGTACTTAGTTCATTAAAGAAGAACGAAAAAGGATCAGATTAAACATAAATTTCGCGAGTACTCAAAAGGTGCTTTAGTATTCTATGTTCTAGGTTCATAGACACCCAACCTAGTTATCGATCAGTTTTATGTGAAACCTGGAAGGATGTTTTCTTCGATATTGTCCTTTAAATGTGTGGCGCAGATTACTTCGAAAAGTTTGACGTCATTGCCATACATATCTATACTAAATAACCATTTACTTTAATTGTTTTTCTTCTATGATAAAGCCAATTTTGTTATAATGAACTCATATCAAATATACCCAGCAATTGTGAATATATTTGCCTACATCTCCCTATTTCTTGGGAATGTGTACGTAACAAAAATTTATATGTAGCAAAATACACCTTATTATTCACGATAACACTCAAATCTAGAAATTACACGAAATAACCACGATAAAACACGCCCACAACACAGAAAAACATCGCCAAAGTTACTCAGCTGGGAAAAGAAGCAATACAAACTGATAATAACGAAATTATTTAAAGACACTCCGCAAGAACTCGGGGACTGCGAGCCCATATAAATCGAAGAATTATTCAGCTGTGCGTAATTTATGTGAGTTGTAAATGTGCGCGGGCCACGCGAGTATGGCTGCTGTTTTGGAAGCCTATTTCTACTTGTGTGATAAATATTTTTTCTTATTTCCCTTGACCTGTAAAGAAGGAAGGATAACCAGAGTGTTTTTCGCAATTTATGTGTCAAGTATTTGTAGTCTACCAGCCTTGACTATAGGTAGGTATAACCTCTCAGTTGTAAAAGAGACCCATGCTCAGAAGTAGGACGTATGGCAAACTTCGACTAATCAAGTAACATATCATCTATACTAATATTATAAAGCTGAAGAGTTTGTTTGTTTGTTTGTTTGTTTGTTTGAACGCTAGGATCTCAGGAACTACTGGTCCGATTAGAAAAATTCTTTCACTGTTAGATAGCACATTTATCGAGGAAGGCTATAGGCTATATAACATCACGCTACGACGAATAGGAGCGGAGCAGCAATAAAAAATGTTTCAAAATCGGGGACATTTTTTCCTTTTTGTGAGCTTCCGCTGCGTGCGCTGCGAAAACGGTTAAAGTTTCGCTAAAATAATGTTTGAGAGAAATGTTCCCCTTTAAAAGTTCTAAAAAAAAGTCCGCGACAGCATATGTCTATTTTTTAAGGTTGACTCACTATAACATTTTTTATTCTAACCAAATTTATTTATACTAATATTATAAAGCTGAAGAGTTTGTTTGTTTGTTTGTTTGTTTGTTTGTTTGTTTGTTTGTTTGTTTGTTTGAACGCTAGGATCTCAGGAACTACTGGTCCGATTTGAAAAATTCTTTCACTGTTAGATAGCACATTTATCGAGGAAGGTTATAGGCTATATAACATCACGCTACGACGAATAGGAGCGGAGCAGCAATAAAGAATGTTTCAAAATCGGGGACATTTTTTCCTTTTTGTGAGCTTCCGCTGCGTGCGCTGCGAAAACGGTTAAAGTCTCGCTAAAATAATGTTTGAGAGAAATATTCCTCTTTAAAAGTTCTAAAAAAAAGTCCGCGACAGCATATGTCTATTTTTTAAGTTTGACTCACTATAACGTTTTTTATCCTAATCAAATTTATTTTAAAATAAAGTTTTATTTGTGAAGGTGTTTTTATAAATATGATATTAATCCTTATCCAAATAAATACGTTATTCATTACAAGTATTCAATTTTAAATAAAATTGCCCTTTTCATCATTTGATTTCACTGAGTATCTTAGAAGATATTGCAGTTTTAAAATATTGATCAAGCGCGCAGTAATGATGCACAAGGCGCCGATCGACGCGTTACGGTTTCACGTTTGAACAATTTGACCGAATTGTATGATTTTTGGTATAGACATAAATAGGACTGAGCAGTAAAATAGACTACTACTTATTTTCCTTCTGAACTCAACCCTGTAGTCTACGCGGACGGAGTCGCGAGCAAAAGCTATCATTTATATAATCAAAACTAAATATTGTCTTCATAAATACGCACATCTTCGTAAAAAATGTATATGTTCATAGAATAAGTGAGAAACAAAACAGTTTTACATGAAATCAAAATAAAGGAAGGTAAAGTCGTATAAAGGAACAGTAAACAAACATAAAATCCATAACTCCCACCCCTGTTTTACTACCGCCATCTATATTTGAGAGTAGAAAACATTTACTCCCAACGCTGTGTAACACAATGTTACAACCTCTCAACTCGTATTTCTAAACTGTCCGACAGATGGCGCTTTTCAACAAACAATGTATTGAACGACGTTCACTAGCGACACCTAGTAAAACAAGTGAACATTACGTTGTAAGGTTACTGCATTAAATTAATTATTATTAAATAGAAACGACTTTAGTGTATTATATTGATAGCTTGGAACAAGCGCCTCTTAAACAGAACAACGATTTAATCTTTACTCTACCAAGCAAAACCTTGTTTGTAATCTACACATCAAAGAAATCCTATGAAAAACTTTAAAAAGTACTGGTTTCTCAACAATATTTAACTTTAAATTCCTGACAATTGGGAACATTAATGGATTATGGAAATAAACACCAGGGACACAGCTCTCATGTTTCGATCAATTATCACTTATATTACCTGTGCATTTTCCTTCACAGCTAAGGAAAGCAAAAATTGATTGAAAAATGAGAGGCGTGTTCCTGGAGCTTTTTATCATAATCCATTCATAATCCCAATGGGCACGGGCCCAGCAGTGGGACGTATTAGGGCTGATGATAATGATGATGAACACGTGTTATTTTCTACGAAGCCTATTCTCTCAATAACAAACGAAGCACGCGTCCAGTAGTGCAACGTACAAAGTACGTTAAAAGACGAAATGGAAATGATGAAACACATATCGAATTAAATATGAATTGATTTGCGATTTTAGTCACTAACCTGTGGCATTATTGGCGTTATTTTCCTGCGTCTGTTCCTTCTCGTCTTTCGTCTTGTCGGTCTTGGCTTCTGAGCTCGTGTTGCACCCCATTATGTTAGAAAATACTAAACTACACTACTTAGTCTGAACGCGGTGATAGGTCAACTACTGTCGGACCTAATATGACTATAACATAGTTGGTCGACTTCGCAGTTCTTGTGACGAAATCTGGAACAAAAAATATATTATTAATGTAATTTTAATAGCAGATCCCTTGTTATTTTAGATCATATAAAATTGACTCAAACTAAAATTTACTTAATTAACGTAATTCTTGGTATGTATGTATCTATATGTAGGACTTTGTAGATTTGCAGATTTATGTCCTACTAGCGAAACTTGAGTGCAAAAATAAATTTCTTTCCCGTCCATATTTTATTGATAGACATTTTAAATTAATCAGAGATAATAATTTATTTCTCATCTCAGAGAAAATTTTAAAACACATTTGTATATTTATTCGTAATATTTGGCACGAGCATCTGCAATACTTTGTAATAAAAAAATATGTTTACAAAACAAGATTATTAACAGAACGAATCATACACATGACTCAATATCTGGAAATTTTTAAACAGACATAAAGTAATTCCGGTTACATCATTTTACGAAATCGAAATGGGAACGACTGAATTCTTGGTTTTACATCAGCTCATAATTATACCTCACTACCTGAGCCTAGGCCTCTTGTGCACCTGAGAGAGTTTGGGTCGTAGTCTACCACGCTGGCCTAGTGCGGGTTGGTGAACTACACACCTAAGACATTCCTAAGAGCTTTTGGGTATGTAGTTTTCATCACGATGTATTTCGTCACCGTTACAATAGATGATAATTGAAATAAGATTTTCAACCACGTGCTTAAAACTTTAGACCATTGCAACGTAGGTAGAGGCTACGCATCATTCAATCGCGCTGGACTAATAAATACGATCAAATTCGAATACGATAAAAACAGATCCTAACCTTTTATTTTATAGCAAACCAATCTAGACGCAATGTAGAAAAATCAATAAAAATCCTGTATAAGCTGAATGAAATTTAACAAGCTCTCTATTATATTACGGGCACTGTTTGCGTGGAGCACACTCCTGCCATATGTACATAACTGGAACTAGCGGAAATACGCTCCCAGGGACGTAGACGTTAGATTCTCATGTTAGTAACAAGTTCTATGATGATCTACGTACATGTCCGTAATTATATATGCAAAGCAGAGGTGGCGGGTAGCGAATGGATGAGGGCTCCTCAAGACCAGGATGGTTGGCGCTTTCTTGGGGAGGGCTACGTTCAATTCTATTAAGATCTACTTACATATACATACTTATATATGCAGGATGCAGCAATAGCTACGGTGATTTCGAACATATTTACGTTAAAAATCCCGACAAAGAATAAAAATTTTGCCGTTTTTCTAAGACACCATAAGTATTAAATATATGTGGCCTTTGTCAAGTAAAGATTAAAGCTTAAAGATTATTATTTGGAATTTTAAGGCAAATTGGTATTTTATAGAAGTACCATTAAACTGGATAAAATAGGACATAAAAATATCAACAATTGTCAAATTATATGCACAAAATAATATTAAAAAAACATTAAATACCTTTGTAAAAACATTAAACAGATTATTACCATCCTTATTTCGCAGTACCTACTCGAAGCCTTAAATACCACTTGCCAAAAATCAGGAGTATTCTAAACTGCGAACGTTTCCTTGGATTACGTGAAGGGTGAAACAAAGGGTTGTCGGGCACTAATGAACACCATTGATAGATAGGGGAACTTAAGTAAGGGTTGCTTCAAACAGGGGTTGAAAATTTGTTTCAGACTTTAGAGTTTAATTTCATGTTTTGCACTTTTGCGGTGATTAAAAGGGCCTTTTTAAGGACTTTAACAGTGTAAAAGTGGCATTATTGTAACGTGGAATGTGTATTTATCCAATTTACAGTCTGTTTGACAAGAGCGTGTACGGCAAAACTTTTTTTTAGGTACCGCTAGAAGCTTGGTTGTAAATTTGGCAGGTAGCTAGCCCCTTCCCCTCAGATGCTTTGTGTATAGAGTTTCAGTTGTCGTTCGATCTTTGTCAGAGGAGGACGCATTTCGTCATGAGTGCTACGTACGCATCACGTTATGAAGCAGTGTTCTTGTGTTTGCATCCAAAAGGACCCAAAATGTCATACGCAGCCGCTGCAAAATACATGAAAAAGTCAAAGACATTTGTTAGTAAGTGGGTGAAACGCTATTCTGAAGTAAAAAATGTCGACGATCTGCCTAATCGTGGCTCTACGCAAAAAACAACGAAAAAGGAGGACAAAATGATTTTACGGGTATTCGAGAAGAATTCTCGCCTATCGTTACGTGGTGGTCAACCGGTTTTGCTTAAAAAAGGCCTTAATGTGTCATGTGATACTATAAGAAGACGTTTACTGGCTCATGATGTAAAATTTCGTAGCATAATAAAGAAACCGCTACTGTCGGAAAATCATGTTAAAAAGAGACTCACTTGGGCGCAGGAACATTTGGACCGGGATTGCGACAATGTAATTTTTTCGGACGAAGCTTCTTTTTGGGCACGTTCTTCTATCACTCATACCTGGTGTACCCACGCCAATAAATTCATCCAGCGGACCGTTAAACATCCGGTGAAGGTGCACGTTTGGGGTTGTTTTTCAAAACAGGGATTTGGTACCTTGCACATATTTACAGGTAATTTAAATGCAGCTAAAATGGTCAAAATATATCAAATGGCTTTATTACCATCTGCTCAAAAATGGTTTAAAAGGAAAAACATATATTGGCTATTGCAAGAAGACAATGACCCGAAACATCGGAGTCGTCTTTGTACAGCGTGGAAACAAGAGAATGACGTTGAAGTACTAGATTGGCCATCACAGTCGCTGGATGCAAATCCAATAGAAAATGTTTGGGCACTCATGAAGTTGAAGCTTCGAGGAAAGAAAATCTGGACTTTAAAACGATTAGTTCGTGAAATTAGACTTATTTGGAGGTCTTTGTCCCTGGATTATGCAATAAAATTAGTAGAAAGTATGCCTCGAAGACTCCAGTCAATTATTGATAATGGAGGCGACTGGACAAGTTATTAATAATAAAGCATCATTGTCTATATCATGTATAATGAGTGTATTTTTTTTCTATTTTTTATCCCAATTCATTCCCGAGTTTTGCCGTACACGCTCTTGTCAAACAGACTGTATATGAGGCTGCCAACATTGTGTCGACTGATGGACAATTAATTAGGACGGCACTGATATATATGATATATGCAGGACGTCGCTGACTGCAGGCGGCCTTCGATCCCGGTGGAGGTCAATGGGGGAGGCCTATGTCCAGCTGTGGACTAAGATCGGCTGATGATGATGACTGATATAATTGTATTTCTATCAATTTCTATCTCCTTTATATAAAAAAAGGCGCATAAAAATAATACATGTGTATCATATCTTTCGATTTCCCGGCACGTAATGCCATCAATACACGGTGTCGCGGCAAACGAGATTCACGTCATTTCACTCGCAATCGAATGAATGACTCGCGTCGGGAATCGATTGATTATAATAGTATAGGCTTTCGGAATAATATGAAGCGTTATAATATATGTACTAATATTATAAAGGTTAAATAGAATAAGAAATAGTTGAATAAGACTAGTAAGGTAAGCATGTTAAGCGTATCGAACTTATGATTAGACTATTATAATTATGTTTTTTTGTAATTTGGGTAGCAGGAACTATTAAGACATTTATAAATGTGTAACGACCAATAGCAGCCATTCATGTTAAAAAAATTGTCATTGGGCGCGTGATCGTAGCAGAATGAATAGGTGACAGACAAGCGGCGACACTCGTCCCCATACAAAATACTTTCAATTTCCATTCTATTATTCAACTGTTCTGTGGGTTACAGATTTGTATTTTTATCATCATCAGCCCATATACGTCCTGTTTTCGTCCCCTCTGCCGCTGAGACGGTTTAGGCCTTAGTCCACCACGCTTGCTTAGTGCAGCTAGGCAGTACACCTAAGAATTTCCTTAGACCTTATAGGTGTGCAGGCATCCTCACCATGTTTTCCTTCACCGTTAAATAAAGTGATAACTCTTTGTAAATATACTCTTATAATTCCTCAACTGAAATATACACTAAACACCATTACGCATAAATATCGTCAACATAAAGATTCATAAGAAATGTATTACACCTACAGAATCTTTAACGAACTTGACCGAGATTTTCTAAATGAGCCACTATAAGATGAAACGCGGTTATAACACAAAATAGATTTTATTTATAATTAATTGCTTAGTTACGTTTATTACCTATACAAAGACGTGACGTCATACTATTAAATACACATACACAGATGTCTCTATACCGCAGTAGTTAGAGACTAGTCCAGGAAATGAGAACGGATTCGATCCTCACTCTGAGACAAATCACTACATAGTATAAAACAAAGTCGCTTTCTCTGTCCCTATGTCCCTTTGTATGCTTAAATCTTTGAAACTACGCAACAGATTTTGATGCAGTTTTTTTTAATAGATAGAGTAATTGAAGAGAAAGGTTTATATGTATAATAACATCCATTAAATATCAGCATTGCACCCGTGCGAAGCCGGGGCGGGTCGCTAGTATAATCTATATTGGTTTCAGGTCTGGGTGTATGTGAGACGTAAAAGTCTCTCGTAGTTTCTGATGCCCACAATAAAGGACTTGCAGCTTAGTGTGGGTTTACAACTTTGTGTATATAGAATTTACGTATGTGTGTATGTGTTTTAGTAAAATATCAGAAACAAACAAACCCCCACACCCGGAACAAATATTTGTGGAAACACAAACATTTATTTGATGCGTGGATTAAAAAGGCGGTGTCTCGTTTCGTAAATTGTTTTCACTGGCGCAGTATGTACAAATATATCTTCATTACAAAACGATCCACAAATATTTGTTTGGTGGCTGAGTGTCTTTGAGACACACAGGACAGAGGTCTTGTAACCTAGTGTGGGGTCAGAACTATGTGACTGTTAGGTATACTTTTTATAAAACCCTTTCGCAAAAAACAGTTCCAGCCCGGAATGAAACACAATGCGCATTTGTACCATTTAGGTATACGTTTGTTTAAAATTGCTTTCAAAGGACTGGCCCCCGTCAAAGGGTCCGTCTGATCCCCATGGAGGGACAACAATGCTAATCCTCCGAATGATTACAATTTTATACGCTTGTAACCAGTTTAAAATGACATCTTTTGTGTATTGAAATGTCTGGTATTGAGGGGTCTTGCTCAATTCTACATACTTACGTCTACCTTAATCAGTCGCTACGTTTTGTTTAGTTATTAGTAGTGCATCGTGGTATCGGGGCGGTATACGTCGTATGAACTAGAAGTGCCAAGTTTGATTCCCGAGGCGGGATTTAAAAACAGCAATATACTCGCCTCTTTTTACGTGGGACTTAAAACATTACTATGAATGTATGTGTATCTTAGCTTTTTCTCCGTTAATTTCTCGGACCACAGGATTGAAATAAAATAAGTTGTAGTCTATTTTACTTTACAAAGTCTCTACCAAAAATCATTAAAATTCAAATGGTTTAGGTATGAAAGCGTAAAAGACATACAGGTATAATTTATCTCGCACTTATAACTATACCCATTCCTATGGGAATATTACTGTTTTCGAGATAAAAAGTATCATGTATCCTTTCTTATACCTCAAAGATTATATGTGCCAAATTTCATGATAATCGGTTAAGTAGTTTTGGTGTGAAAGCATAACAAACGAAGTAACATTAACCCTTCTTCTTCTTCATCAACCCATATACGCCCACTGCTGAGCACGGGTCTCCTCTACCATTGAGAGGGTTTCAGGCCATAGTCCACCACGCTGGCCTAGTGCGGGATGGCGGACTACACACCTAAGTAATTACATTAACATTAACCCTAATTGTGTAATATTAGTAAAGATATATTGCAGGATTATACAGTATTATAAAAGGTTAAGGCAAGTAATAGTTACAATGATAAGAAACACATCAATACAGTTTTCTGTTACTATTGTTTCTACAGGATAATTTCTGCCCATTCCTATGTAGGTATATCCCATTGAGGGGCGAAACAGACGGCAAAGGATGGCGGCTCGTATATCTTAATTTGTAAGGGTTGGTGAGGGGGGTGCGCCACGTTTTATGAATTTAATATTTATGAGCTGGTTTACGTGGACAACGGGCCTACATAGGGCGGGAGGGAAATTCATCTTTACACATTGAAGTCCGCAAATTACATTAATTACTGAGAAAACAATGGTAATGGTGTAATTGAGAAAGTATTTTTTGTGTTATGTTGTTTTTAAAGCAGTGATGGCCTCGAGATGTTTGCGATCGAGAATCACACCGGGTTCAAACCCTAGACACACACCACTGATTATTTGAATGTATGTATTTTCATAATGACTGATCACTTGCTTCAACGGTGAAGAAAAACATTGTAATAAAAAGTTGCACACCTAAAAGTTCTTAGGAATTTCTTAGGTGTGTAATCCGCTAACCAGCACTAGGCCAGCGTGGTGGACCAAGGCCCTCAGGTAACAGGGGACGAGTCTATTGCCGTTTTTCAGATTCCTATTACTTTTTCTAATTTAAAATAATTATAACTCGTCGCCCAACTTGGGGATCGAACCCGGCACCTCCAAATCGCATATACTTGAGCCGTGAGACGATAAGACACTTTAAATTGATCTCTGGAGAACACCGCGCGTAAAACTGGTACACTGATTTAATTGCTCATGCATTTTTAATGATACTCTAGGCACCGTTTTGAAGTGAAACAAAATCTCGGGCAAGTTGTAGTTAAAAATGCAATAAAAATATTCTTTATGTCTACTATTTCAGACTACAATCGTAGTTTTTATCGCCAAAACAAAGCTTAAAATCCTGTGGGCGAAATTGCAACGGGTCACGAACAAAACCCGTGTTCCGTAATAATTGATAATTCACATTATTTGCCAGCAGCTTCAGTTAAATTATGTTTTTTAGCCATCTCTCCATCTAATAGAGCTAAAATGTTGTACGACTTGGCTTCTTTGGGTTCTTGCAGACAAATAAAGACTCAAATAAAAAAAAAATATGGTAGGGCTGTAATGTTTATAATAGGCAAAATTCTCAGAGTAAAATAATGAAAAAATATTCATTTTTTTAATTGCATAGATCGTAAAAAGTGTTGAGGAATTTCTTATGTGTGCAGTCCGGTTTAAAGCCTCTCAGTTGCAAAAGAGGCCCATATAAGGTTACGGTGTTCTTCTTCAACTGCTGCAGGCAGCGGGACGTAAAATGCCAATGATGATTTTGATAAATAAACATAATATAATAAACACGACGCGATTTACTTTTGTCCCTTGATCATCGAGACATTCTCTCAATAAGTCCTAATGATACTTTTCCCAACAAAAATCTACACCTAAGTCTAGAAAATCACAATTTATAATCTCGTTTAACTAATTGAACATAAATTAGCATATTAATATCAATTTTAATCCTCTAATTGGGTATCCCCGTCAATCATGTTCATGGGCAGGGCGGCGCGCCCGTTTCATTCGCTTTTACTGCTCTTTGTCATGACATCTAAAATTGTTTCACACGATTCTATCGGCCTTATAGAACGTGGACTCAATTTAGAATCACGGTAGGAATTGTCTGCTCTTCAGCCCATATACGTTATTGCACGAGCCTTCTCTAAAACTGAGGGGCTTTGGGCATATTCTTTTATGTAGCACGGGTTGGCGAACAATAATCTACGAAAATTTAGAGAGTTTTAAGTAATCGTAAATTTTTTGCGATATTTTCCTTCAATGTTAAAGTACGTAATAAGGAAAAAATACAGAAAATACACCCAATAATGGCATACTTAGTTCTAACGTCATTCTAATAAGTCTTGTGGAGTATCAGAAACTACGACAGAGTTTTCGTTCTCAAAAACACCCAGACCCAAAACTAATATTTGTATATCAGTTAACATTTGTTTAGGTGCGGTTATCGTACTCTCAAGCTCTCGTTTCAACGGGGCTGTCAAGGTGACTACGAAAATTCTGTGGGATGTACCTGGAATTAATCAAAAAACATCACAATACTTCTAAAGATGATACAGGACAAAGTAATGAACATAGAAATTAAACCACATTACCCAAATGTTTACAAAAGTAAGTATAGTAGAACTGTAGATTAACTGTACCAGAAATTTCGATTACCAGTTCTCAAACTTGCTATCTCAATCTCGTAACTCTCAACTCAACATTGAAATGTGTCAGTCTTCACGAACTAACATACCCGACAGTAGAAGCGAGCCATAACGGAACACACGAAGCGTCCACGTCATAACTTGTATGAGGAAGTTAGTTACGCTCCTATGTTTATGCTGCCTTGGTACTTCTGTTTTTGTTTGGGAGTAAATAAGTCAGATTTAGTCAATATTTTTGTTGTATTTACAATAACTAACTAACTATATATATTTTTACGGTAAAGGAAAAAATCGTGAACCATACATAAGTAACCATGAAACTTTAAGTTCTTGGAAATTTCTCAGTTGGAGATGAGGCCCATTTCCAACAGTGAGACGTATGGGTTACTGAGAATCAGGTATGAACTAAAGAAATAAGTATATTGTGTAAATGTAAAATTTGAAATAAATAAGAACCCCATAAATAGTTCTAAACCCATCAATCAATCAATCAAACAGCCTATCGCCGTCCACTGCTGAACGTAGGCCTCTTAAGCGCCAACCATCCCGGCGTTGAGCAGCCCTCATCCACCCTTTACCCGCCACCTTTCTAACCCCATACTAAGACACAATTCCTGTGTCGGTATCAGAAACTACGACAACTAATCTTGAAGATCACACAAACATTTATCCCGCTGGCTGATGAACCCACGGCTTCTAGTTTCGCAAGCTGGTGTCTAGCCAACTGCGCCACACATAGAAAACCTGATTCAATTGTAAACGTCAATGCATCGAGTCGTTTCTTTTATTGAATGGGGAATAAAGGGTGATCCGGGAGCGTTATTGTTCTGGGACTGTGGATGTCACGGCTGTCTGTAAGCATGTGTTCATGTTGAAAACTGATGCCCCGGCTTTGTGTAGGGTAAATAGTTTATGTTGGATCAGTAGCTCTGTAATGGTGAAAAAAATAGACTTGGATGTGTACTTTGTAACCTCGAAGGGAGTGGTAGCGTCGTCATCAACCCATATACGTCCCACTGCTGGGCACGGGTCTCCTCTACTATTGAGAGGGTTTAGGCCATAGTCCACCACGCTGTTCTAGTGCGGGTTGGCGGAGTGGTAGAGTACTACATACTTATGGAATTCATTTCCGGAACTAGGCAAATGTTTGTGTGTTCCACGAATAATTTGTTTCGGATCTGGGTGTGTGTGGGACCGAAAAATCTCTCGTAGTTTCTGATACGTCGCAAGACTTGTATCTTAGTGGGATTACCATTATCTACATATGTATAAACGTGGATTTTAGGTATTATATATGACCAAATAAATTTAAAAATATCAGGATTACTGGCACAGACTGCATTAGTAAAAAAAATATAACAGATTTTTTCTCGCCTTGTCGACAAATATATTTTTTACACAATTCCAAAGAATTTACAATTATTTTACTCCTGGCAACACTGACACCACATTACCCGGTATTCGTATTACAGTTTCTTTGTCTCTAAGCCTACGCATATAAATTGCTTGTTTTACATTCGTCAGCTCTTTGCAACGTTGGGCGGTAGAAAAAGTTTCATTTCAACTACGTTTTGTATACATCTCATGTTTCTAATGTTGTGGGTTAACAGTTTTGTTGAGTAAAAGACGGTTGGAAAAGCATTGGCTTAATAAACGTAGTTTTCGATTAATTTAAATAGATGCGTAAGATAATGTTAGAACACAAATCTAGTAATTTTTTTATGTAAAGTAATCCTTCGATCAATGTATACATAATATTAAAACAAAATTAATAGCAAAAAAATATTATTCCATATGCACATTTATCTAACTGCTTAGCATGAGCCTCCTCTACAACTGAGAGGGCTGAGGCCTTTGTCCATAATTCTGGCCTAGTAACAGTTGATAGGACATTTTTAAGAATTTTTAGATGTGCAGGTTTCCTCGCGATGTTTGCTTGCATCGTAAATCACACATGACTTACAAAACTTAGATATGTGTATTTGGAATTTGAATCTGAGAATAATATAGTCTCATCCTTTTGTCGGGATTTTTGTTATACACCCAACAGTCACATACATAGCTCTGACCCCACACTAGGTTACAAGACCTGTGTCGTGGGTATCAGACACTACGAGAGACTATTTCGCTCTCACAAACACCCAGACCCAAAACAAATATTTGTGGTTCACACAAACATTTGTCTCGGTGTGGGGATCGAACTCGCGGCCTCTCGTTTCGCAAGCTGGTGTCTAGCCAACTGCGCCACGGGGGCTGTCAAACTGCTGCTGTCAAACGGCTGTTAACGAAAACGATCCCCAATCACCGCCTGAATGCACCCTGTATTGTAAAATATCGATTCTTCTTTCTTGAAGTCAGTTAAAAAAAATCGTAGGTTTATATTCTCCTACTTTAACTAGAGATATTTTTTTAAACCTAAGATTTGTACGACCATGCTCTATTCTTACTAGTATAGACAATTTTGGTAACCTAATTACATAGAGTTGGTAGAGCTAGGCGTGTCTATGTAGAGATTGCGTGATGGCTTCCATTGCGTTTCATTCGACGTAATTTAATGTCCCGAGGTTAGGTTAATGGATGACTCACTGCATAGGTGCAAGGTCTCGGCTTCAATTCCGATTCAATTTACTGAGTGATGAAGATTTGTTTTGCTCTTTTGTTTTTCGTTCGTTCGTTTCGTATATGATATACCTTCATCAACCCATATACGCCCACTGCTGAGCACGGGTCTCCTCTACCATTGAGAGGGTTTAGGCCATAGTCCACCACGCTGGCCTAGTGCGGGTTGGCGGACTACACACCTAAGAAATTCCTAAGAACTTATAGATGTGCAGGTTTTATCACGATGTTTTCCTTCACCGTTAAAGCAAGTGATAATTCAATGTGAATACACACAACTTCGAAAAGTCAGAGGTGTGTGCCTGGGGTTCGAACCCGCGACCGCCGAGATTCTCGACCGCGCGCCCATACCTCGAAGCCATCACTGCTTTTATGATATACCTAGTCCAGCCATAACAGAACTTATGTTCTGTTCCAAACTCAAAATACTTAAAAAGTAAAAAAAATGAAAGGTTTTTATGTATCAGTATCTATGCCCACATTATGAAAATTTATTTTTCCTGAAGATTATTCTTATTAGATTTATACAGTGATACCAATATGTACCAAGGAGGTCGCGAAAGATGTAAGGGATATAGAGATACATTCCCATTTTTTCCTTTTTCGGACAAATTTCAAGACTCCGTACAACTAAGAATTTCCATATTAGATTACCTAGAACTAAATAAGTACGTCAACTTACAGTGTAAAAAACATAAGACAATCTAATTTCGAATATTATAACTTTTGTAACAAAAGCCAACAGTCCATATACGTCCCACGGTTGGGGACGGGCCTCCACAACTCAAAGGTTTTAGGCCACAAAAGCCGCATAAAATATTTAATTTAAAACAACTGGAATACATGCCATGAAGGATTTATTCAGTGAAAACTGTGTGCTGCTCTCCCTTTTTAATTACGTACGGTTAACCAATGGTAATCAATAATTCAATTTGTTCCGTTTAAATTCGGGTTTGTGCAATATGTAGAGGCAAATTGTTCCGGACGAATAAAATTATATTACATACACGTTAAATCCTTTATTCTCGAAGGGATAGGCAGATATGCATATAATGGAGGGACTATCATAGCTCAAAAACGTTACACGCTAAATTTAATATGTAGTTTATTACGATTTATTTATGTTTTTTTACAATTCCTCCAGTATATTATCAGACCATATATTATGTATGTATGTATGTCTGAATGCTTTGTATAGGCCTTCTACAACTGAGAGGGTTGAGGCTTTAGTCCACCACGCTGGCCTAGTGCGGGTTGGCGGACTACACACCTAAGAAATTCCTAAGAACTGTTAGGTGAGCAGGTTTCATCACGATGTTTTCCTTCATTATTAATGTACGTGATAATCGTTTGTGAATACACACATAACTTTGAAGAGTCACTATAAGACATGTCAACAATAACTAAAAAAAAAATAACCAGACAATGTGAAATTCAAACAACATTTTCTGTAATATAAAATTATATGAGTAACATTTAATAAAATTCATTTTCCTCACAAAGAGACGCTCAACAAAGGAGCTAACTTTTCACAATTTATTCCCGCGCCCGACATTGTAAACACGAAAAAATAACTAATTCCCTATTCGGAGCACGCGAAACTTAACGCTCTCTAAAGAATAACCGATGGGGGATTAAATTTAATTCTGTTTTGGTTCTGTACCTTAAATTATGAAAACACACATAAAAGTCATCCAAGCCTATATACATCTCAGTCCTGGACACAGGCCAACAGTAATGGTAGCAGTAGTCTACCATTGAGAGGGTTGAGGCCTGTGTCCACCACGCTGGCCTAGTGCAGGTTGGCGGACTATACAAGCAAGAAAGTCATTCTTTTTTAGGTGTGCAGGTTTTCATCACAACTTTTTCTGTAAGGTTGCGGTAATAATTTGTGCAGGGATTACTATCTAAATAAAACGTAAATTGAGAAAACAACAGCTATAAACAAAGAATTTACTATGGTCCTGAGAATCAATTAGCTGTGATTTTATAAGTTCGTTATGTGTTAGGCCAAACCTCTCTCAGTTACCGAAAAGCGAAAAATCTCTTTCCTAAAAATCTCTCAGCTAAAAGAGACCCGTGCCTAGCAGTAAGACGTATTAAGCTGATGATAAATATCTTTTTTATGTCTATAAAATATGTGAAAACTTTAGACTCCTATTAGACATCATTTGAAAGTACATAATAAAATCCCTTCTCATAATAGTCCAGACTTTAATCTCTTAGCAGAATTAACTGACGGATCTCTGAAGCGAGTTCGTTGGCTTTAGTGAATTAAAACCGGTTTCTAAACGCGGGTTGGAGCAATGAAAAATTCATTATACTTGCACACGTTAAAACTCTTTGTGTTAAAACTGTGTTTGAATTTTCTTTGCTTCGGTTACGTGTGTATAAAAGTACCATATATGTTTGTCTGTCTTTATTATTTCTGCTGGCGACACGCTTAAAGTTATGGTTATTAAATATAATCTTTTGTAATGGCAAACATGTTTTTGTGTGCAATTAATTATCAAGTATAACTGTGTAGGTAAACATTGTGAGGAAACCTGCACACCTAATAGTTTTTAGGAATTTATTAGTTGTATAGTTCGCCAGTCTATACTAAGCCAACATGGTGGATTAAGATCTAAACCCTCTCAATTTTAAAGAAGGCCCATGCCCAGCCATATAAAGGGTCTAGGGCTTAGTCCAATTTTTTATTGTTTATTGATAGATAAACACTTTATTGTACACTATTTAATTTAATTGTTAATTGTCATTTGTTTATGTCAAATCGCTTCGTTAAATAAAGATTAAAGATTATTATTCGAAATTTTGTAAGGAAGGCTAGACTTCTATAGACCCTCCACTGTAATTACCCTACATATATACTATGTATATCACTCGCTTTCTCAATACTAATCCAATCAGGGTAAAAGTCATAACACCGTTGTGTTTATCAACAGGCGGTCGTAAACATGATGAAGGGCGCATAAAACGTGATTCCATTGCAGACAAGGTAGGTAAGGAAATCGA
Organism: Cephonodes hylas; assembly: GCA_030295005.1. Lineage (NCBI taxonomy): Eukaryota > Metazoa > Arthropoda > Insecta > Lepidoptera > Sphingidae > Cephonodes > Cephonodes hylas. The sequence continues at coordinate 3,208,907 of AP025386.1, read as the reverse complement.
TGGGTTCATAAGAAATAGTAGTGTGTAGCATACTATGAAATGCTTTAGTTTGTATGTGAATTATAGAAACTGATTTGAAGATAGTGTTCTTTATTTATCTCACTTTTTTACACAACTTATAAATTAACGAAAATAGGATTTAAAAAGACTAAAATAGGGTGCCATATACGGTGGTCTCTATCGCTTTTCGTAATTTCTACCACACAACCTTTAGATGGATTAATGACGGTTTAAAATGCTTTAAAAAGATAACATAGAGTATTTGCAAACAAGAGTATAGTTATAGCATATAGAAAAAGAGTATAGTTTTGAACTCGATAGTAAATTCTGATATGATATTAGTATAAATGACGTATTTTATAGATGACCCATCCTCTGCCGAGAGATGAAGATTCATAATCAGCTTTATACTAAATAGTACAGTATTGCTAGGTATTTTAAAATGTTATAACAGGCAAGCCTTTTGTCAAGCACATCACTATACTATTCGATGTTACTACTAAGAAATCCTATACAACATAACAAATTGCTGTTAACCGAACTTAGGAATCGAATCTGCGACCCCTTATGTCGCACACATATCGCTGGCTCACTATTACAAGGTTCGATGTTACAATTTTAGCACTTAGCATTTTAGCACTTATATTCATAACTAAATAAGAGCTAAAATTGTAACATAGATAGTTTAATAGTGAGCCAGCGATATCTCACTCAGTGATTTTTGTATTAAGCAAACAATTAATGTAAGTAAAAATACACTAGGCAAATCTAATTACTTATTGCCAGTGGGATATCCATACATCCTGTAAGATAATGTAATATGAAAATGATGTTTGAGCATGATAACATGCTCGATAATAGATAACACATACCTAATTTATGTATAATCCACAAAATCATTAGAAAAGAACGAAATGTATGGGGAAAAATGATATGCAAATTCGCAAGAAATATCTGTATGACGAATCACGCAAGAGTTTAAACCTGTGGACAGAATGAGGTCCAAAAACTAACAAAGTTAGTACACCTCAACTACCTTTCATTTCTCTTCCTGCAAATCCATGCCTGTATGGTTGCCTGTAAGAGATCGCCTTGCGTGATAAGGCCGCCCATTGTACTCTGCTCATCTTCTGTACTCCTTAGTTTAAGTGTTGTGTGTACAATAAAGTTTAAATAAATAAATAAAAGTTTTCCTAACAACCTTAAATATTGCTTCTTTCAGTTTCCGATCACAATCTGTTAAAATCCTGCCAAAATGTCAACGAAATCGTGTCAATATTAATATTATACAGTAACTATATGGATATGCTGAACTTTTCCAAAAAGAAACTTGAAAATACAGAGCCAAAAAAAATCAAGAATCAACGCTTTCTTGCCAAAATTTAAACCTGAACCCCAATTCCCGTAACAAGAAAACACATTCCGACAAAAGGGACCTTAATTCCACACAAAGGAGCTGAAACGAATTTACACGAATTTTAGGGTAAACTACCCAGCCTAGCTGAAACTTAGGTATTTGAGTTACCTGTTAAGTCGTTTAGACCCTAGGACCCTAGAATGCGCGTTAGGCACCAAATAAACTTTCACTACGGTAATGGAGTAAGTTCTTTAACCCTAAAAGAACCTCTGTTAAGTATTCTCCGTGTTTTTTTTGGTACGACTCTATCATACAGTCCGGAAGTCTAGTCCGGAACTAAGCGCCTACAAAAATGGTTTCCTTCACCGTAAAACGATGTTATGATTCATTTTGAATACACACATTACTTCGAAAAGTCGTAGGTGTGCGCCTGGGGTTTCGACCACGCGTCTGAACCTCCAGGCCATCATTACTTTTATTTATCTGATTAGTTTTCATTAACATCATAAAATTGTGTAAAACCTTCTACGTCCCTCTTTGGTAAAAACTATAAAATTGTGCAACTACCTTACAAATCTAAAGTATGGAACTGACGCCACAAATAATGACGTAATCCCGTGCTAATCAGTCAGTGGAATACTACGTCTGTCTGCATGCCGCCGCCAAGGCCTCAGCTGTTTGTTCAATATCCAAACTAGTTCGACCCAGTTAGACGTATCAAACGAGTTTTGGTACAAATCATTCGGTTCCCAGGTACTGTGGCCTGGTAGCTTTGAGGTTAGGCGTTGGTTGAGACCAATCTCAATGGTGTGTTCAAGTACCAGGCGCACACATCTTTCTTAAAATATGTATTCGCGATGAATTACTACGTACCTACACTAACGGTGAATAAAAACATCGTGAGGAAATATGAACATCATTGTCCTTGGGATTTTCTGAGATGTGTAATCCGACTTTGAATTATCACTTGCTTTAACGGTGAAGGAAAACATCGTGATGAAACCTGCACACCTAAGAGTTCTTAGGAATTTCTTAGGTGTGTAGTCCGCCAACCCGCACTAGGCCAGCGTGGTGGACTATGGCCTAAACCCACTCAATGGTAGAGGAGATCCGTGCTCAGCAGTGGGCGTATATGGGTTGATGAAGAGATGAAGTAATCCGACAATCTTTCTGGTGTATTAGAGGGCCGTGCTCAACAGCGGGACGTATGTATATGGACTGATGATGATGATGATGATGACAACCCTGTATTGTTTCATGCCTGTATTTTTCCATTACGGATTAAATTTTATAATGCAAACTGTAAACAGACTAATAGTTTCTATTCCTTGGTGCCGGCATTTTGCCTATTTGAATTCTTAATCAACTTTTTGTACCCATATCTATGAAAATTATTTTCGACACTTGTCGACTTCGATCCACCGTACAACCGTTAGATGATAAAGCAAAATCTATACAGGGTGTATTCAGACCGTGATCGAAAACTGAGGCAGGTAATAGCGATAGTGATTACAAACCCTCTGGCATTAAAGAAAATCCCGACAAAAAATAAATTTTTTGAGGTTTTCCATACAAACCACATACTTTTAACACCGATGGTTGTATGGAAAACGTCAAAATTTTTATTTCTAATCGGGATTTTTATCACCACTGGATTTGTGATCACCCTCGCTATTACCTACCTCAGTTTTCGTTCACGGTCTAAATACACCCTGTATAGATTGAATAAAACTCTGTCTCTACTTCTTACAGCCCTATGGCTCATTACATTAGACAGCAGCTTGTGAAACAAAACAGCGAGTTACATGCGGGTACTTGGAGACATTTCCAATTTTCATTTTGTTAAAAAATCCTTATTGAAAACACACACAATAGCACTTTTCCGAATTAGAATCGAACTTATAAACATACATAAATACTCAAATGTCAATCTTGAATCAATATAAAACTTTTTCTGCACAACTTTAGAATCAAAGCCACACGTGTGTGTGGCTTGTTATGTGTGTACATCTTCTTCATCAACCCATATACGCCCACTGCTGAGCACGGGTCTCCTCTACCATTGAGAGGGTTTAGGCCATAGTCCACCACGCTGGACTATTGCGGGTTGGCGGACTACACATCTAAGAAATTCCTATGAACTCTTAGATGTGCAGGTTTTATCACGATGTTTTCCTTCACCGTTAAAGCAAGTGAGAATTCAATGTGAATACACACATAACTTCGAACAGTCAGAGGTGTGTGCCTGGGGTTCGAACCCGCGACCGCCGAGATTCTCAACCGCGCGCCCATACCTCGAGGCCATCACTGCATGTAGATACAAGAAGAAATTTATCCTCAAATATTAATTCTTATCAACATAACACTTTTCTGCACAACATTTCATTACAGTCCATTACACTAAGCATTACATCAAAGTGGGAATGAATGAGCGCACTTCGCGTTAAATATTGATGAATTGAATGACCGAGGGGTGTGTATCAGCGCTTTTTATCTTTGACTCAGCCCTCCCTCAGGTACTCATTGATGTCCCTCAATCATTTGAGGTTTCCTTAATAGCATTCCATAATTTGAAAAAGGTATGAGTTTTTCGTCAGTTGAAAATTTTCTGTGATGATTATAGTGTAAAAGCTGTGGTGCAAATTGAGTGTTTAATTTTGTGATAAAATTTGTTCAATTGTGGTTTAAGAACTTTATTTCTGTAATAAAATTTAAAATATGAATTAATTTCTTCATTTTAGTTACCTTTATGTTAACCTCATATTCCATACAATATTTTGCGATTGAATCAACGGACTGCGGAATAGAGTGAGGTTAGTATTAGTAAGACATAGAAATCCCCCAACAACTTCCACCGGTAATATTGGGGGAGGCCTATGTGGACCAATATTGGCTGATGATGATGATGATGATGATGAGTAATAATAGATAGGTTTTTAGACCGAATTAAAATTTATTCGACCTATAAATCTATCCCGGTACTCGACTATTGCAAGCGCCAATTAATTTCACTTATTTACTCATGACCGCACCCGTGGTGCAGTTGGCTGAACACCAGCTTGTATAATAGACCACAGGTTCGATCCCCGGTACTAGAATATTTAAACAAATTTGTTTCGGGTCTGGGTGTTTGTGAGACGAAGAAGTCTTATAATTTCTAATACCCACGAAACGATCTTAGCATGGGGTTAGTTAGTTTACCTACTCATAGTCAAAAAACCACTATCTTATTTACAATTTGCGTCACAAGTTAATTGCGTAATATCTAGCTTATAATATTTTATGTCACGTCAGGATATTCTCATTTATATGTCAAATTACTTTTGTTAAATAAGGATAATTTTAATTGGAATATTCTGAGGTAAGTTTGGCTTTTGGGCGTCTGAAAATTAGCTTAAAAAAGCTTAGTAAGTACTTTTGTCCTCAAACTGATAACAAAAAATACGACTGTTGTATATACGTATGTATTTGTATATGTACGTAATAAACGGACTTATTATTACATATGTATGTTTATAAATATGCTAGCGTAATAAAAACATACAGAAAACACACAGCCCCGTGACGCAGTTGGCTAGACACCAGCTTGCGAAACGAGCGGCCGCGGGTTCGATCCTCGCACCGAGACAAATGTTTGTGTGATCCACAAATATTTGTTTCGGGTCTGGGTGTTTGTGAGACCGAAAAGTCTCTCGTAGTTTCTGACACCCACGACACAAGACTCGTATCTTAATGTGGGGTCAGGACTGTGTGTGACTGTTGGGTGTATTTATTATTATTATTAGAAAATAATACACATTGAATTCCTGGGAATAATACACACATACGATATCAAAGGTACTCTACATCGCAAAGCTTCGTGGAACCGTATGCAATAGTATAAACGCAAATAGCCTTTCCGGGAAACATCACAACGGGATTCAGTTAATAAATTCTACGAATGATCCGCAAAGGGAAAACTGGACTAGTAGTTTCGTAGAATATATTTCACTAGCAAATACAGCAAAATAACAAAAAGCTTTGATGGTATATTCTATTGAAAAATCGGAGTTTGGGAATTACTTTATGAAATTCTGAAAATATAACATCGGAAAAAAATATTTGTGTGATACACAAATATTTGTTTCGGGTCTGGGTGTTTGTAAGAGCGAAAATTCTCTTGTGTGAATTGTATCTTACTATGGGGTAGAAACTATGTGAAAGAGGTGCATTACTTCACCCACATCTCGCCAGATATGTATCAATCCCACCTAAAACGGACGTATATGGGCTGATGATGAAGATGATGATACATGATTAACCTACCTTCTAACCTTCAGCATAACATCAGCCAAGCAGCAATTCATTGTGAACACGCCCATAACTTGGAAAAGTCAAACATGTTTACCTGGGGTTTGAACCCGCGACCGCCGAGATTCTCGACCTCGCGCCTAAATCATCACCATCACCATTCATTATTATCAAAGTTAAATCAAAAATTCTTCTAATTTGACCACGGACGACTATGTGACTACCTCATGGCACCAAATTCGTATCCGCTCTTGAATATAGCACAGCAAAATATCACCAAACTTCTCTACAGCCTCGCGAGCCAATTATTTCTCGCAAGCGCCTAGTATCGCGTTTAATATAATTACTAAAATTTTAGGCAATCTAACTTTACAGCTTCCGTTGCGACTTCGCCTATAGGGCTTCTATACAATTAACTGGAATAGGCAAGCTCTGCGCTGTAGGCAAAATTAATTAATGATTTTGCAAACCTCTAGAATTTATTCAAAATACTAATGTAATATTTAAATTCGGTAAAGATCGGAAGCCGCTGGATGTAGGCCGCTACCAAATCTCTTCTAATATTCTAGAGATCTTTTGAGAATGCCTATGTCCAGCAATGACGTCTTAAGGCTGATGATAATGACTAATTTTCCAATATAAATCTTACTTCTGTACTAGATTAATGATTTGTGTTTTCGTTTATCATACTATAGGTCATAATAGGTAAACAGGTTTGTATGTTAGCAACTCATCAAGCTCAAACGGCTAGGCCAATATATAAAATTGATATGACGGCAGCTGATATATACACATAGGATAAAACATATCCCAGTAACATCTATTACATGGTAAATAGCGATGGGACCGCCCTTTGTTCCGCAATCGCTGTATATGTGAAGTGTTTTTGTCCGCAATAGGAACTCATTGACTATTTTTGGACACATTTCCTGCTTTCTACTGCGAATTTCCTAATGTAAAAACCCAAACCGGTGATCGAACCCGGATTAAAAGTCAAAGTGAAATCTTCTTTATTCAAATAGACTTTTAAAAATGCTTTTCATAAGTACTGGTATCTTTGAATCGTAATTTTTTAACACTTTTTTATGCTATTTTTGAAACTAGTGCCGCTTCGAAACGTGTTATCGCTTTGGAGAAGAAACGGCAAGAAACTCCCTCAGCAACACGAAATGTCATTTTCTTTTTTAATAAAATAGAATTATTTTGTGTTTACAATTAATATGTTCCATGGATACAAATTTTAGCAACATACTAGATCGCACGGCACATACTTGACCGATAAGAATGATTTATGGTAACAACATTTAAAAAAATGCAACTGAACAAAGCTGGATCCCAAACTAACATATTATCCCTCCCTTAATCTTTAAGATGTCCCTCCCTTATAATAAATTACTATAGGGGTTGATTTATAAGGGGATGTAGATCATTAATAATTTTGATGCACCACTAATGGTTTTTATAATGATTGCGACATACCGACAACAATACTCGGATATTCGCCTTATAATCTCCCTGTTCCCATATCCCTTACCCCTCTATTCCTTCTTTGATGGAGACAGGTTCGATTCCAGAAGAGTGACTGTCCATAATCTAATGGAAGAACTCTATAACACTTTACGCGATCTGGGAAATAATAACATTGAGAACTTTTTTGTTTTTGTCTTCATTTTGAATCGTCTTAACTGGTTAACTTACTGGTTTTGTAAAGAGTAAAACTAGAGTTGATTGCTTGTTTTTTGTTGTAAATGAAGTAGTGAACGACAAATAAAATGAAGCAGAAAGATAAATTAGATTTTACCCAAAGAATACCCTAACATTCCTATAAAACCGTTTTCATATACTCAAAGATAATAAAGGATAGTAATGTTCAAACGAAACTACATAACATAAAGTTATTTGAGAGCATTAATAACAAGACACGATATTAAATTCTTCCCGCGTTTCCTGTTTATGAAGCCAGGTCGCACTGGGCTCCGAGTTGATTGGAAAACTTCGTTCAAAGCGCTCCTAAATGATATTGCATTAGTGTTCATAAACCGTCGCTTTTTACCGCACTATTTTGCATTTTTCTCTTCAATTTTGTACTTTTGAATGCCTTTTTGATTGGTCGAGCAAAGTGGTAATGAGTTTTGGGTTAGGAAATTCTCTGTAGCGGTACAGAGTCTTGAAACGTGGCGGAAAAGCTGCAATAATCTCGCCTCTTATCTTAGATTTAACACACGTTGCGAAACGCAAGAATATTTGTCGATGATACACCTGTCGATGGTTGGATAGCAGCTTGCGAAACGAGTGGCCGTGGGTTCGATCCCCACACCGAGACAAATGTTTGTGTGATCCATAAATTTAAGTTTTGGTTCTGGGTAATTGTCATCTCACACTCAATCATAAACACTCGTGAACCCTCTATAACGCGATAAAAAGTTATTATAAAGGAAATTTTATCTTTCGCAATATTTACTATATGCTTTCATATTTTTAAAACGTAAAGACTTCGTAACCAGCCATACAACAACACTCATTATATTTTTAAAGCATGCTTTATATGTAGTGTTAATCGACTAGCTACAGAATTAAGTATCCTTTTAATGTATGTATAGTTTAATATTATATTTCCTACCTCCAAAATTCACTGTTCTTATTGATCTTTCATTCTCTTAAACCCTCTGTTAATAATTCACTCAATAAGGAAGAAATGCGTAAAGCTAAACGAACCGAAACGGCAATAACTGTTAGCCGAAATTAATTTTTGAAGTGCGGCCCGCGTTTACGGAAGAAAATAAACGAAATCTGATTAACCGGGGCGATGGACTTAATAATGGGCCCTGGAAAGCTATGAATTATCTTTTAGTTTATATATTAGCTAAAATCAGTGATATATACAGGGTGTATTCAGACCGTGATCGGAAACTAAGGTAGTTAAAACCACGGTGATTACAAACCTACCGTTATAGAAAATCACTTTTCCTGACAGCTGTCTGTAGATATTAAATAGATATGGTTGTTAGGAAAGTATTTGTTTTATCGGTTTTTTTCATCACAATATTACCAATCATGCTAGCCATTACCTGCCATACTTTCCGATCACGGTCTCAACACATTTATACTTAATGCAAAACCGAGAGTGAAAAAGTTAAATACAGAACAAAACTTCCACCCGTCCCTTGGTAACTAGTTAAATGGAAATAAAGGGCGTCAGATAGTACGGGCCCGAAACTTTGAAGGTTGCACATGGGCTTACATGTTCTTGGGTTACTATTCCGAGGGGAAGGGCGCAAGAAGGTAGGGTAACGAATGTAGTAACAATTGACGTAGGTAGTCGTTAGAATCTCGGTGGTCGCAGGTTCAAACCCCAGGTACCTCTGACTTTTCCAAGTTATGTGTATATTCACAAGGAATTGTCACTTGCTTTAACGGTGAAGGAAAACATCGAGATGAAACCTGCACACCTAAAAGTTCTTAGGAATTTCTTAGGTGTGTAGTCCGCCAACCCGCACTAGGCCAGCGAGGTGGACTAAGGCCTAAACTCTGTCAATGGTAGAGAAGGCCCGTGCCCAGCAGTGGGTCGTATATGGGCTGATGATGAATATGATAGCCCCGTGGCGCAGTTGACTAGACACCAGCTTGCGAAACTAGACGTCGCGGATTCGATCCCCATACCAAGACAATTTTTTGTGTGGTACACAAATATTTGTTTCGAGTGTGGGTGTTGAGATCGAGAAGTATCTCGTAGTTTGTAATACCCATGACACAAGACTCGTAATGTGGGGTCAGGGCTATGTGCGTGACTGTTGAGTGCATTTATTTAATTATTTTTTTGTACCTTTTATTTACAGACGGAGTGACTACAACGTGGTTAATACTTATGATTACGGTCATAAAAGTCTAAATGTCCAAAGAACGATGCGTTTTCACGAGAAAGGTATTATGTTTTTTAATTTTTCCTCTAATCAATTCTCAGAGGCAGCACGAAAACTTAAAATATTGCCGACATACAGCAATAGCATCGACAATAGGATCCAGAAACACACCTCTATCTGTCCGTCTTTAGAAAACGTAGTGAAGAATGTGTGTATGTTGTTGAGATCATAGTTTTAGCCTCCCAGACATTCTAATAAATAAGTTACCCCTTCAAAACTCAACTTACAAAATAGTACTAACAATTAATCTTCATCTTCATCAACCCATATACGCCCACTGCTGAGCACGGGTCTCCTCTACCATTGAGAGGTTTTAGACCGTAGTCCACCACGCTGGCCTAGTGCGGGTTGGCGGACTACACACCTAAGAAATTCCTAAGAACTTTTAGATGTGCAGGTTTCATCACGATGTTTTCCTTCACCGTTAAAGCAAGTGATCATTCAATTTGAATACACACATAACTTCAAAAAGTCAGAGGTGTGTGCCTAGGGTTCGAACCCGCGACCGCCGAGATTCTCGACCGCTCGGCTAAACCTCGAGGCCATCACTGCTAACAATTAATACCAAGGTTATTAAACCTACAGCACGCTCGCCCCGGTAACTCTCGTGTTAAACCGCCATTAAAAATATAACAAATATTTTACTGTTGCAGACACGGTTTCGCTACTACAAGTCCTGTTTCTGTTGAAATAATTTGCGAATTCTGCACGACCATGAGAAGATTGTCATTTATCACATCTGGAAACATTTTAGGGTTGAGTTATTCTAAGAACTACCTAAGTAGTTAATCTGTCCTAAATAAGATTAGAAAGGAAATAGACAGTATTTTGTATGGGGACGAGTGTCGCCGCTTGACTGTCATCTGTTAATTCCATGAATGCACCAATGATAAAAATTTCAAACAAAAATGAAGGATTGCTATTGTTTGGTCCAAATTTACATTATTGTTGATATAACACGAAACTTGAATTCCTAAGAGGTCGTGTCAAACATATGACAATCTAATCCTAAGTTCAGCACGCTCGGCATGCTATCATTTCCTTTCTAGTGTTATTCAACTGTTTTGTGTAGGCATAAAAAAAGTTCCCTATCATTTAGCGCTTAAAATAAAATTATTAAAATCGATAGTATAAATTTACCTTTATGACGTCAGAAAGGTCCCATAAGGCTCGGTCAAGCAACAGGAGGCTATTAATTAATTCGTTGAAAGGTAAGTTAAAAAACGCTTGTATTACAAGGTAATTTTAACGAACTTGTAGTTTAAATATCAAACTTTGTATTACCACAGTAGGAGCTATACAGGGTGTATTTAGACCGTGATCGAATACTGAGGCAAGTAATAGCGAGGGTGATCACAAGCCCAGTGGCGATATTAAAAATCCAGACAAAAAATAAAAATTTTGACGCTTTCCATACAACCATCGGTTTTAAAAGTATGTGGTTTGTATGGAAAACCTCAAAAATTTTATTTTTTGTCGGGATTTTCTTTAATGCCAGGGGGTTTATAATCACTATCACTATTACCTGCCCCAGTTTTCGATCACGGTCTAAATACACCCTGTATAGTTTTAAGCCCACTTAGATTAAACCACGTAACGCCAACTGTGATCTAGATTCAAATCCAGACTTATTTAGCAGTATTCATTTTGGAGCTGGAATTAACAACATTGGTATAAAAATGTTTCTTTCTTTACTAAGGTACGAAATAATGACCATACTGAAACATGGTGGTGAGTGCAGAAATATTGTTTTTATACGAATATCAGACGAGCAAGTGACCCACCTGATGTTAAGTGGTCAAACCGCCCATGAACACCCACAATAGCAGAGGAATCATCAGTGTGTTGCGGGCCTTTGAGGAAAATAATAATACTTTGAAGAATACTCTTTCCTTCAATGAGGCAACAATTGCAATCATCTTTCAATTGACATTATTATGCCGGTCTAATCCTAACCAAATAAGACTAGTATCTTAACTCGGCAGCGGCATAAAGTTTAACCAAGGTTGTTTCCTCGAGTCAAACCAAAATTTACAACAATGAATAATTTTTTAGGTTTACAATTAAAACACAATCAAATCTCACCGCCTTTAATTAGTATAGACTAATTAATCACCATATTTCTTTTAAGACACATATTGATTGAATTCATGACCGAGGCTCGCTTAATTAGCCGTAGAAGTAACAGACAGATTTCTTTCGTAATCATATCATTAGTTTGAACTAGGACAAACGTCTACAAACAAAAGAAAATCAATACCAACCATACGTAATAAAGCTTTTATCCTTAATGGCGCAGTTGGCTAGGTACCAGCTTGCGGACAAGACGCCGCGGGTTCGATGCCCGCACCGAGACAAATGATTGTGCGATTGATAAATATTTATTTCAGCTGGATGTTTGAGATGGAAAAATTTCTTGTATTTTCTGATTCCCACGCCACAGGACTTGTATCTTAGAGTGGAGTCAGAATTATGTATATTATCATTTACCTACTTTAACAGAGAAGAAAAACATCGTGATGAAACCTGAAGCTAAAAACTCTTCCGAAGTCTTTAGGTGTGTAGTCTGCCAACTCGCACTAGGCCAGTGTGGTGGACTAAGGCCTAAACCCTGTCAACGGTAGGAGGACGCAAACAGGACTTATATACATATATACTAGCGACCCGCTCCGGCTTCGCACGGGTGCAATGCTGATATTTAATGGATGTTATCATACATATAAACCTTCCTCTTCAATCACTCTATCTATTAAAAAAACGCATCAAAATCCGTTGCGTAGTTTCAAAGATTCAAGCATACAAAGGGACATAGGGACAGAGAAAGCGACTTTGTTTTATACTATGTAGTGATGGGCTGATGATGATTCCAGTTAATTAAATATTGTATTCTAACAAAGCAAATTCCCATTATTTATGTACATCGTAATCCTTATTGATTCGCTGATTTCGGGTAATTAACACCCACTAGCTCATAATGGAAATTTATTTTAAACCCTCACACCAAATTACAATTAATTAACACAAATAAATAAATAAATACACCCAACAGTCACACACATAGTCCTGACCCCACTCTAAGACTCGTAGTCTTGTGTCGTGAGTATCAGAAACTACGAGAGACTTTTCAGTCTCACAAACACCCAGACTCGAAACAAATATTTGTGGATCACACAAACATTTGTCTCGGTGCGGGGATCGAACCCGCGGCCACTCGTTTCGCAAGCAGGTGTCTAGCCAACTGTGCCACGGGGCTGTCAAGACGAAATGTTTGTGTTGGTTAATGAAAATACATAGGACTCACGCCTATATTCCCTGATGGGGTAGGCAGCTATCTGCCAGTCCCGCGTAATAGGGGGCGAGCCTATTTTCGTTTTTCGGCCACATTCCCAAACTCTGTACTGCTACTGAGAATTCCCTAATCATCATCATCGTCCTCATCATCAGCCTTTATTCGTCCACTGTTGAATATAGACCTCTCCTATGGCACGCCACTAATTAATATATTAATAATTCCTATAATTCCCTAATATAACACACTTAATATATTCCTAAGAACTTTTAGGTGTGCAGGTTTCACGATGTTTTCCTTCACCATTATTTAATAATTCATTGTGAATACACAAATAACTTCGAAAATTTAGGAGTGTGTGGAATTTGAACCTGCGATCGTCGAGATTCTCGACAACACACCCAAATCGCCATCACTGCTATAAATAAAATGTAGGCGATAAAATTGTCTACGAGAGTTATGATACCTATGCTCCATGGAAAATTCCTTCAATATGTAAATGTCCAATAGGTTTAAGCGTGAGGCGCCGATAACCGTTTATTCCCAGATGAGAACAGCTTGAGAGATAATTGGCAGGTAAATTGAACCTTAAATGGACGGGCAATAGAATTTCCACATTGATTGACCCTGTATAATATTAAGGTAAGCAGTGATGGCCTCGAGGTTTAGGGGCGCGGTCGAGAATCTCGGCGGTCGCGGGTTCAAACCCCAGGCACACACCTCTGACTTTTCGAAAGTTATGTGTGTATTCGAATTGAATTATCACTTGCTTTAACGGTGAAGGAAAACATCGTGATAAAACCTGCACACCTAAAAAGTTCTTAGGAATTTCTTAGGTGTGTAGTCCGCCAACCCGCACTAGGCCAGCGTGGTGGACTATGGCCTAAACCCTCTCAATGGTAGAGGAGACCCGTGCTCAGCAGTGGGCGTATATGGGTTGATGAAGAATATTGATCCTAGATCTTGTGTCGATGACCTAGATATAATGATGATGTGTTATATATCTCACAGGCCCGTGGCACTAAACACTAGCTTACAAAACGAAAGGCCTCAGTTTCGATCTACGCACCGAGACAAATATTTGTGTGGTCACAAATTTTCGGGTCTAAATGTATATAAAAAATATATCGTAGCTCTGATACCCAATACACGACTATCCTTCTCTGGGGCCAGAACTGTGTAAGTGACTGTTGGTTGTATTTATTATTATTTATTAAGTCAAAATAAACTTTATTCAATTAAACTTTTACAAAACCTTTTCGAATTTATGTGTCTATTCACAGTGAACTAATCTCTGCTTTAACGGTAAAGGAAAACATCGTGATGAAACCTGCATACCTAAAAATTCAGACATTAGTTCGCCAACCTGCAGTAGGCCAACGTGGTGGAAGGCCTACACCCTCTCAATGTTAGAGGAGATCCGTGCTCAGTAGTGGGACGTATATTCCTAAGTCCTTTTAAATCGTCATATTATATAAGCTATTCAGCCGTCATTATGAAAGTCTACCAGGACAGCATAAAAATACAGTACTACTCCGATTACTATTTGACTGTTGGGTGTATAAATTTACACCTCACTCCTTCACACCCTCCTGGTATTAAAAAAGACCCCGCAAATTTGTACCCACACGGTACATCCATAAAAACGTCGTAAACTGCTAACCGTACTCCTATCGCGATGCTTTACGGATCAATAAGAAAAAACAGACATTTATTACTACAACCTCATTCCACATTTTCCATCTTCAAACCTTCATGGAATCGTGAATTTTAAGAATAAAAAATATTGGACCTTTGTCAACCAAGCTGACAAATCGAACATGAAAACAAACCTTCATGAATTTAAACCTCCTTAGAATTTGTTAGTCTTTTTGGTGCTGGCAATACGAAGCGACCACACGCACAGCTTATGTTAAGTACAGTGCGATAGAAGTACTATCAGTTTGTGAGAAATGAAATCGATTGTCACCCACATGTATCTAAAGATTCATATTATTTATCATCATTATCAGCCCATATACGGCCCACTGCTAAGCACAAACCCCCTCTGGACTAGCTAGCCTAGTGTGGACTGGAGGACTATATACATTAGAAATTCCAAAAAAAATTAGTCGGTGTGTATTTCATTCATCATATCAAAAGTAAATAAATACACCCAGCAATCATATACATAGTCCTGACCCCACAATAAGATACAAGTCTCGCGTCGTGAATATCAGAAACGACGTCACTTTTAAAACTCACATACACCCAGCCCCGAGACAAATATTTGTGGATCAAACAAAAATCATTTATCATATGAAAAAAAAACATTTCTAACAGTATTATCGATGAAGGATGTATGCCATGAAACGCAATACGGTTTCAGGTGTATGGCGGAACTATCTTATACACGATAATCGCTGTTAGGGATAAGCACGATGGGTATTGAAGCGGATATATGTATCCTCAAGTCGGATACGACTGAACAGCCATTGGTTAACGCTAGTATTATATTTCAGGGATTCTATACCAGTTGATATTCTTATATTTTCATATTTTTAATTCTATGATATGAAAACAGTCCCACATGAAATCAGGACTAAAATTATTATTATTAAAGTTTTTTAACCTATTCTACAATATTAACTTCTGAATACTATTCGCACTAGTACCTTAAAGATACAATAAAAAAATCTTAATTACATATTTAAACCGATTTTTCAAATTTCGAAGAACATGGTCTATAAAACCTTAAAACAAAACTATATTTCAAAGAGGTTTCATTTAAAATGTTTAAAAGCAAAGGTATTCCTCAAAAAGCCTTAAATCAATGAGCAGGTGCGGCAACACTGAAATGACTAATCATCTATGATCTATAGACAAAGATTCAAGCCGTTCCCGACATGCGGTTTGACGCCGGCTGTATCCAATGAATCCCTTGCTCCTTCATCGTAAAATATTATCTATTATTACAATCTGCTTCCATTTTCATGGCCTTAGGAAAATATAGACGTAAGGCTACATTTAATAATGTATGCAAAACTATTTCATGCAAAAATCAAGGCTGTATACCCCAATGTCAATGCCAAGTGCAGGCAAAAAAAAACACGCTCACATGGACGGCATAAAAACCGCCATTCCTAAATCGAAAAATAAATTCAAAATTCAATTATCATGAATGAAACACACGTTAAAAATGCGATAAATAACTTACTAGGCTGTACGCTGTAACACCAATGCCAGTACAATCCAAAAAAAGTCACACACACAGTAATGGCGGGTGTTAAACTGCAAAAAACACGCACAGATTATATGTATTTTTTGTGTCTGGAACGCGCGGCGGCGGGAGCGAGCGCGTGCGGCCTCACCGACGGCAGACAGGCGACTGAGATGAACAAGGATGGGGTGCAATCCTTGTGTCTAGCTATATTTTAAATTTCGAATGTCTGACTATGACCAAGTCAATAATAGCCGAGTGATGGCCAGACGGTTTTTTTTATCTGTCCATAGATAAATGTGATAGAATAGTTCGTTTTATAAAGTTTGTATATCTTCTATGAATTGATTCTTTTAGAGGTATTCCTTTAATAAAATCTACGAATACGTATTTATTGATTCATATCAGTGAATTTTACACATCATTATGTCATGTAAGGCAGTTATAAATAAAGTCCTTTAAAGTAGACACAGATTACTCATTATGCTAATTATTACAAAAGAATTAAGACTTGAGCAGCCGTTATCTACGTAGTATTAATAATTATGCTATGCTGTATAGAATTCTACAAGTTTCAGAAAACATACATATACCCACCCGTATTACTGTACATTCACCATTCAAATTATAAATGAATGAAATGTGAATTTAAATTAATCAGGTTCGGTCCCTAAATCTTAGCGTATATTGATATTATTTCTTTAGGAGACAATACACAACAACTAACTGTACATTAAGTGTACATAAAAACGCAAAAGCGTATTTCCACACTCAAATTTTATAATAAGAGTCACGTATAATAATATTAAGAGAGCATATCACCTTTTAAGCGGAAAGACGTACCGGAAAAGCTCAATACCATTTTCCGCCCCGGAGTCGAACACGGGTCCTCCTCGTCGGAATTATTTACGCCAGGTATAAATTATAAGTCTTTAAAAATAATTTTAGTATATCTTTAGCATGCCAGAAGAGTGGCCTATGCCCAGCAGTGGGTTGAAAAAGGGCTATAGATGATGATGATGATAATAATAAAATGGGGCTATATTTGTCCACTCAAAATCCGCCATCTTGAATTGCGTTCACAATATGGCGGTAAAGTAACATATTTTTACGTTAAATCTTTTGATGGCAAACGACAGCTTCGCGTACGTGATTTCAATTCGAGATCTAACATTTTCCCTCGGTAGATACATATTTTCTCTCTTTAACGGGAATGTGTCAGTAGAAAAGTGAATTTTTTGAATTAATTTTCGTCATTTTTGCTCACTTAGAAATGTGGTTACATTTTCCCACACATTTTTATGACAATAACTTATAGTAAGTATTTAATTTTTTGGTTTATTATTATTCCAATTTAGAAATGGTAATAATTGTTATCAACTGAGCGGGAAATAATATAATTTTTAATAATTTTTTTCATAAAATCATTCATTGGATCGTCATCATTATTTGGTATGCCTTTGAAATAAAGCTAGCTTGTTTAAACGAACCAAAGATTTTCTGAGCTCTGCACAGCTTGCATCGAAGAGATAGTCATAAATAGATAGGCTTGTGTATGTTTATAAAATAATTTATTTGAACACCTGTTGTGTATCATCTCTACATCGTCCTAGCTTCAAATGCCTTAACGAATATGTCTACCTTTACTACTATTGAAATTTATAAAGTGTAAATAAATAAATTTATCTAACCGTATACACCATGCTTTATGTTGTGAAACAAAGAAAGAGGAAAAATATATGAGAATTCATCGGATTTTCGCTATTGAGACATAACAATTCTGATAGGTATCTATTTTTAATGACGGCTGTGGGTGTAGGGCAAAGGAGTCGACGCAAGGAGCCATAAATTTAAAAGTGGATTCGGATTTTGGCATTATGAAATATTTACCACCTTGACCATAGGTTGAGAAATTCACCTCTATTTTTGTAGAAATTTTAGTCTATTTTTACTCATAGTCAGAATAAAAGTCTGAAAGGAGGTGGAATTAGGTTCTTCAGAAATTAAATAAAGTCCTACTTCGACCACCTAATATCTGAAAATTGGCCCTTCGACCAAGTTAGCGAGTATGCATACTGTGGTAGTATACTAACACTACCCAATGGTCCACATTTCGTCACTCAGAAAATAGGTGACGTCTGGCGGCTCTGGGATTTTGGACTATTGTGGGATCTAGTACATAATCCTATTTACAATTCTATGTAGGTATATACAAATGGCTGTATTACCAAGAAGCCAAATACGTTAAAATTTAAGTATTTAATGTCTACTTTATAATCGTTTATTATGACCTCGGAATGTTCTCATTTCTATATCAAATTGCTTTTGTTAAATATACATTTAAAGCTTAAAGATAATTTAGAATTTGTATGCCCAAATGCCCATCTGGGCATCTATGGAAGTACCACCACACATAGGTATACAATATACATATACATTATACATAGATCACTACTTAACTCATCGTCGACATAAAATAATATAAGTCTTAAAAGCAATTTACTAACAACAAGACTTATTACAATTAATCCTACAATTTACTTAAATGCTACGAAAAACACTCATAATATTGCGCTTAGAACGACGAAGCTATTATCAAATATGAAATAAATGGCAGAAGCACGCCACTGAGTCTTCGTTACAAAGAAAGGATCCTTTGCACCGTAAAAGATGAAAATGAAGGATAAAAACTTGCATTAACCGCATTTGACATTACTGAGGATATCACAATACTCAGCACTAAGGTAACAAAACGAGGTTTTTTACATTAAGGAATAACTTTTACTACTAGCTTAATATAAATCATCATCATCATCATCATCAACAGCCCTTAATTCGTCCACTGCTGGGCATAGGCCTCTCTTATGGCCTCTCTCTCCCTCTCTCTTATCTTATCTCTCTTAATATAAATACGATTATAAAACAAATAAATAAAAAGCCTATTATTTAAAAAAAAATTACATTTCTTAAAACCTATGTACCTATGTGTTGCTTTAATTTATTTATCTCTTACTTAACATAATGTTATGTATATGTTATGTATTTTATAATAGTATTTTTTATTAAATCTGCCGGAATTAATCCAAATAATACGAATTAATACAATAAAAAATGTGCCTATATCTAGCATCTTACGTCGTTTATAAAAACAGTTTGAATTCAATTCAGTCTGAATGTAAGTGCAATGCAATATTCATATTTATATTGAGTTCATATTTGGTTGAAGAATATTGGTTTTCACTCTAAACAGGCATACATAAAATTACTGTTATCTGATCGTTGATTTTAAACAGCCTCGTGGCGCAGTTGGCTAGATACCAGCTTGCGAATCGAGAGGCAAGGATTCGATCTTCAAGAAAAATGTGTGATCTGCAAATATTTCTTTCAAGTATGGATGTTTGCGAGACCGAACAGTCTAGTGTAGTTTCTAATACCCACGACACAAGACTTGTATCTGAGTGTGGGTTACTAAGCATGTGACTGTTGGGTGTATTTATTTATTTATCCACTAGTATTTGCGTTTTTCGATAACCCACTCTATTAGGAAAACCTAACATAGGATGCCTATAATAGAATCCAAATACTGTACATTCAGTATCTGTAACAAGATGGCTGTTATGTGGGATGTAAATATCAAGATGTTGGTGTAGAAACATACCTCTGCATATTACAAAAAGATTTGCGTGAAAAAGTATAATCTTCAGCCCATATACGTCCCACTGCTGGGCAGAAACTTACTCCACAACTGAGATAGGCCTTAGTCCACCAAGCTGGCCAAGTGCTGGTTGGCAGACTACACACCTAAAAAATTCCTAATCTTTTTAAGGTAAAATGTATGTATAAATATAATAGAAATATACCTTGTTATTGTCTGCAAAATAACAAAGTTTCAATATAATCCCCATCTATTTTTATATCCCAGCTGTTTTTTCACAGAAACTTGTTTGTTGTCGATTTGAGATTTAACACAACTGCAGACGGCTCGCCCACTGTCCAGAGCTTCTCAAATATATCTTGCCAATGCCCCTTTTTATAATAAAATAACAATCTGAAATGTAATCTTTAAATGTATACAGGGCGTATTCAGACCGTGATCGGAAACAAAGGCGGGAAATAGTCAGGGTGATCACAAACACATTGGAGAGAAAAAATCCACTTTAACAATACAGGGTGTATTATAGATACTACTGTGACTCATAAATGCAGAATTAGTCTATATTACTCGAATACGAGTTGGAAACACTATTCCCAATAATAATTTTTACGCATTAAATCTTTAGCAAAACTAATTTGACATATAAATGACAATATCCTGACGCCACAATAAATAATTACAAACACACATTAGACATTACACAATTCGTAACGCTTTTGGACTTTTGTAGAAGTACCGACACTGGATGGAATATAGCGTGCTAACAATTATTTTTTTTTTACTATTTTTTTTTATGGGAAAGGAGGCAAACGAGCCAGTGAACCACCTGATGTTAAGTGGTCAACACCGCCCATGAACACCCACAATACCGGAGGAATCATCGGTGCGTTGCCGGCCTTTGAGGAAGATAAAGGCTCTTTTTTTGAAGGTAAAATTATGGCAGTGGACGATATGTAATCAAAATCTTTTTCGTTATTAGACAAGGAGCTTATGTTTCTTAATCGAAAAGAGAAAATTTAAATGTCAATTCTTCCAACATGTCATTAAAGAAGAATTAGGTTCAGCGTCATGATAATTGGTAGGACCGATTACACTACTTAAATTTTATTTGCAATAGCTCTTTTTTTTTATTTAACCCCCTCTAAAATTCAATAACATCCATAAAGGGGCCTGGTCATCTACTTTGGAAAAGGCTGGTTTGTTTTAAATAGATATTTCAAAGTACTCTTAAGAACTACCCACCTTTTTATTCTTCTTATAGACTTCTTTGAAAAAGTAGATAAAAATATTTTGTATATTTCTACACTAGCGTAGTAGCCTGGCTTTGTCTGGCGATATTTATTTTTTCCAAGGGTATTACCTAGCTTTATACCAAAAAACATCAGAATTAGTCCAATGGTTTGGTTATGTAAAAGCATAACAAATATTTAGATTTTTTTAAAGAAATGAAAAATTCACCGAGCAACCTGTCACATTACTGCCCGGTTATCGAATCTTTGAAATCTATATTATTACACACGTAGTGAAATAAAGGCTTACATACTCTTTAGTATCCATAAGAATAATTTTAAGGAGTTTCCGCTAATTCTTCTCTACACCGATACCATCCGAAGAAATCAAATACGTCTGAAAAATTAATTAAATAAAGACTACTTGGATATTGATTTTAACTTTAATAATAACCAGAAATTAAAAATATTCAATCATTTAATCATTCGATTCTTCAATCATTCGTTCATACATTCACGAGTAATCAGTTAAGTATCTATAACGTTATACGCTCTAAACAAACCTCACACGTCACACAAAACGTACTCTAAGTATGGTTCCCTTATCTCCAAGGGCCCTTAAATTTTGTGGGTCAACTATAGAACGTTGTGATGAGGGTACAAGGTACTTAAGGGCAGTTCATTATCATCGCTTTTATTGTGAACCCTTCGAGCGTCATTTTAGGGCACTGCTTGTGGGCACTGGCTTTGTGTACAGGGTGTGTTCAGACCATGATCGAAAACTAAGGCAGGTAATAGGTATGGTGATTTCAAATCTATTGGCGTTAAAAAAATCCTAAGAAAAATCAAAATTTTGACAATTTGATTTTTTACTAAGAACTACATATCACATTCAATCTTTATTACCTATATCTCATTCACGATAACTTGATTCTTTTGGCATATCGACTAGTGATGGGAAACAGAAAATATCTAGTAGTTCAAAAATAATGCGTTTTAAAATACTGCATTATGTGTGAAATTCTTTATTAGTTTCGACATGTAAAACATTATGTAGATAAGCGATGGTGGGTCAAAGTTCATAATAAGTACCTATTTAATATAACAGGGTTATTTATTTTTAGATTTAAATGGGTGATCTGAAGACCACGAAAATAAACAACTTCCCCAAAGAAACACGGATCGAAAAGTGAAAAAAAACTTCAGACATTCTACACGAAATCGACCACGTGTGCAGTTTTCTATGGGAGGGTCGAAGTATTTATTCCGTTTCGACCCATCTTTCTTTGGAAAAGTTGTTTAGTTTCATGGTCTAAACCACCTATTTTAAGTTGACGGGAGGTCCAAAAATAACGCAGTATGTAAAAATTAAGGTTGAAAAATAAAATAGTTTTATATTTAAAAAAAAATTATTAAGAAAAAGGGGCACAGCCATGATCATCATAGTGTTCAGTAAAATTATGACGTGGACATCGATATGAACGATGTTACGTCCCTTTCCGTCCGACCGATGTAACATTGTACAAGCGTCTATTATTTTCAGTGTTCCTATTTTAATTTTACTTTGAAGCAATAAAGTCTCAAAATTTTCGCATAACGCTTATATCCTTAGGGACTTTTGTCTTGTATGTATTTTTTATATATTTATCAAATCATTAAAATAATAAAATAATACAATTTTTATTTCAAAGTCACGTCTCAGAAAAATTGACATCTACCAAAAGAATCAAGTTATCGTGAATGAGGTATAAGTGTCTATTTACCCCTTTTACTAAGGACTTCCAAATGAAAAAACAAGAAAACAATTTTCCTGACTGGGTATCGAATACGTGACCTCTAGGTCGCAAAGCATGTGGCTGTAACATTTTATATTTATACATTCATTCGAACCCCAGGCACACACCTCTGACTTTTCGAAGTTATGTGTGTATTCACATTGAATTATCACTTGAACAAGCAATGAAAGAATACCTCTAAGTCGAAGAAATGTGACCGGGCTATTTCCTATCCGGACTAATATTTAATTGGCTCTATTGTCAAAGCTCGGTCAATATATATTATCTCTGACCTCTTTGTTCGAAATATGATAAAGCGTATATTACTTATTAGTAATGATGGGTTCAAATATAATCTCGGACTCTAGATAATATTATACCATTAGGACTTTAATTTTTTATATATCTCCCTCCTGTTATACAGGATGTATTCAGTCCGTGATCGGAAAATGAGGCATATAATATCTAATGTAATTAAAAACCCCCTGGCATTTAAGAAAATTCGAGAAAAGATAAAAAAGTTTGACGTTTTCCATACAAAGAACGTACTTTTAAATCCGATGGTTGTTTATTATTATATTCTTTTTTTTGTCAAGGTTTTCTTTAAGGCCAATAATTTTGTGATCACCGTAGCTTACCTACCTTAGTTTCCGATAACGGTCTGAATACACTCTGTATCTCTCTCCTGTTATATAGTACTAAAAATGATTTCATACTTAATAAAAATATAATAAAACTATAAAAAAAAACTTTACTCATAATTTAGTCACAAACTCCGATGACTCAGCATACAAATTATATTAGTACCGTGAAAAGGGGAAATTATGACTCATACTGAATGAGCCAGCTACGTGCTTCGTAGCAACCGCCTACGAGTTTCGTAGCGGGTACCGATCCTCTACGAATGCTACGGTATTTTAAAATAATTTTAGTTTAAGAATGGGGTGGATAGAGATATCTTACAAGTTTACAATATAATTTGAATATATCTTTTAACTATAGGCACGAGTGTTTATGTATGACAGTAATGGGTGTTACATATAAATGCTACTTTATAAATCACAACCATCATTTAATCCACCTGCATTTATTAATAAAATATTTTCATAAAGTAAACCTGCATTAAATACTTTTTGGTAGGAAATTAATGGTATTGTCTCTGGTACATCGCACCGTCCATCGCAGATATATCTTCCGAGCGAAAATACTGAAATTCAGGAGATTAACTCGCGCTCATCCGATAATATTTCCACAAAATACTTTTGTGTTGCGAACGTGTGTCGGCCATATTGAAATATCGCATCGACTTTTTGGAATGGGATTTTTAATATCGTATTTTCAGTTTAATATGAGGGGAAAATTACATATTATTATTGAATTGTTTCTGTATTATAATACTTATACTCAAGCTTGTATCCCAGAAGTGGTGGGCAGAGTTCTATTTTTATAACTCGGTATGACAAAATGTTTTAAGTCCTAGATAATAGACATATTTCATTCTTCATATTAATACTAAGAGTATTGTATTTTTTAGTTAAAATATTTATCAACCCGAGATTCGAACCCGAACCTCTCAATCGCAACGTGTATAGTTATTCACATACAAAATATTAATAAAATTAATAAAATTCCAATAATAAATAAATTATTAAGAAAAATAAAAATAAATTCTTAAGAATTCAAAACACTTTTATTGACGTCATCATTCAAAAACCCACGTTAAGAGATAAAAATACCCTCGACACGTGCTTCATAACCTCTAAAAGAAAGAGACGTATAAAGAATATCTCTATCCATTTCACCTTCAACTAAACTTGGCACCTTAATGCCCCATACAAGACTAGCAATGTACCAAAAGTCGACAGACAGTCTCCAAAAGATCGAACTCAAGAGTAGAACAAAAATAAATAATCCAAACCATTAACTCTGAAAAACTGTTCGTATTACTTCGCTGTACATACCCAGCAATGTACCACAGACGTTTAGAGAAGTAGTACTTAACGATCGATAGTTGGCGAACATTTTTTTCTGTGTAAATATCGTTAATGAGATATCGTGGTAAGGGGCTGCCCGGGCGGTGTATTCACGCATTGGCGACGTCATGTCTGCCGAATATCCAGAGTAGTTTGCGATGAACATACACTTTAATTCAAATTAGTAGAATATTTTTGTAAGTGGCGCAGTTGACTAAGCACTTGCTTGCGAAACGAGAAGCTGCGGGCTCGATCCCCGCAGAGACAAATGTTGGTGTGATCAATAAAATATTTGTTTTAGAATTGGGTGTTTGCGAAACTGAAAAGAGTCTCGTAGTTTCTAATACCTACAACAAAGGACTTGTATCTTTATGTGGGGTCAGAGCTATGTATGTGACTGTTGGGTGTATTAAACACAAATTGCACAGTCATGCAAACGTCGCATAAATTGACTTTATTATATGAGTCAATAAATTATAATATTAAATATTATTCAATGCTAATTCAATTGAATGCGAGAATCGATATACAAACCAGATGCGTATTGTCTTTATAGAAAAAATCTATAATATATAGGTACTTCTTTTTTGTATGTGCATATGTAGGAGTAATGGCCGCGAAGTTTAGGCCAAGAATCTCGGTGTTCACGGGCTCAAGCCGCAAGAACACACCTAAATGTTCTTAGAAATTTCTTAGCTATATAGCCCGCAAACCCTCACAAGGCTAGCGTGGTGGACTAAAGCTTAAACCTCTCAGTTGTAAAGGAGGCTCGTGCCCAGTACTTGGACATATGTATATCGGCTAATAATGAAGATCCTTTTATTATTTATTTATTAAATGATGATCCTTTTACAACAATAATAGGCTTTAGTAGCATATGTTTTAGGAAAATCTCTGTATGTAAGGTTACTCTGTAGCGATTGCCGGGAGACGGTTGCTAGGCAACCGCCGATCGTTCCCCCGACGCGACCTCACGCTCCGATTTCGCGCTGCGTTCCTATTTTGAATTTTTAAATAATCGTACATGTTGCCAGTATTTATTTTATTATTTATTTGCTTAACATCTGGCTCTTTGGTCTTTTGCATTAAGATGTGGCACCTCTTTTTGTTAAACTTTTTTATTATAAAATTTGTCTACTGCACTATTACTATCTTTCTTAATTTAATTTGTATTTCAATAATTTACGATGTTTACTCGCTAAGATAAAAATCGTTAGGTTAATAATTGATAATAAGTAAAAGATAATTTCTTCAAGTGGGTGTTTAAGCCTTCTCAAATATAGAATAGGCCCGTTTAGACCACTTATAAGCTACAAGTACATAAACCTATTTTTAGTACGAAAAAAATTATCAGAATCTTAGACAGATAGTATGATATACAATAATTCTTTATTAATTATTTTTGTTTGTTCAATCGATACACGGTCACATACTACCTTCTGATGGACGCTAATTTCGTCTAGAATTGAGAATAGTTAGTTCTTAATCTACCACGCTTCTCTAATGCAAATTAGAGAACTATATAACTAAGAAATTTCTCTGTAAAACCTTTTTTAATGAACAGGATTCATCACGATATTGAGCTACAATAGCTCGTAAATTACAGCAACATTTTTTTTCCAATCACTTCAACTAACAAACCTCCTTAGACCAAACCAACAAAGCAGTGTTACCAGAACAAAATACTTTTCAGCAAGGCAAAGGTTTTCAATCATTCATCCCGTACAATACGCAGGCTACGTCCGACGCAGGTATCGATCCGTGGTCAATTTGTTAGTGCACCGCGATACTGGATACTCGGCCCGACGGGTATTCAGGTACAATGGGTAAATTGGGTAATTCGCTTAGACTTAATAGGCGCCTTTGAAAACCTAGCGCTTTGAAATTGCTATTTTATGTGTACAATATTTAAATCTAAGTATTTTCAAATATATGTTTGTATTCACATAGTTTTAAGAAGGAAAACACTGTTAGGAAACTTGTAAGCCTTAAAAACTTCTTAGGGCGCGTTAGAATCTCACCACGGTATCCCCTGCCTGTCGTAAGAGGCGACTCAAAGGGGCCCTTGGGGTCGCTGGGCGCGCTGCGGGGGCGGCGCGTCCTCACTGAAAGTGACCCCGAGCGGGGCGGTGGCTCTGTGGCCCGTGTACGTCGCGGGCGCCCATTCACAACCAGGGCGCCCAAATCAAGATAGTGAGGGTGCAACTGCGCCCCCTTCAAATTCGTGAAGGCCGGGACGTTTACGTTCCGGAGGTGGGCCGGGCGACTGCGGTATAACGGTGGGCGCTTCTCGCTCACGTTCCGTGGTCGCCCCACTCGGCGCGGTGATGGCCACCGGGGGGTCTTGGTCGGTATGCCGGTTTAGGGATTTTGTTAGGGACCCAGCCCGGCACTAACACCTGCGCGCACCTGACGTCGCCGCGCGCCGGGCTGGAAGACCGGTGACCCCGACATACGCTTCCCGCCCCCCACCGCCCCCGGGCTGGCGGGAAGTAGAGCCATAAACAGCTTTCCCCTCGATAACAAAAAAAAAAGAAAAAGGTGTAGCCTGCCAACCCGCACTAGGCCAGCGTAGTGGACTAAGGCCTAACCCCTCTCAGTTGTAGAGGAAGTCCGTGCCCTGCAATGGATGTATGGAAAATAATTAATTAAAAGGAATTTCGAAAAAAAAAACTATTTTTATCATAAAAATATATTCCAATTATAAAAATATAATATTCTAATTATAAAATATTTTTTAACCTTCGTAAATTTTTCCAGCCATTATGTCTTCAAAACGCTAATAAGCCATTTAATAAAATACATGGAAATCATCAATAACCAATTAGGCTTGCATGAAATTCACATGTTACGTGTGTGTTAAATTAATGAAAACAAATTAAAAATGTTTAAGGCTCTGAAAATTTTGTGTAAAGTCGATATGATGGTGTTTTAGGTTTAGATATAATCTAGGCGGTCGCGGGTTTGAATCCCAAGCATATACCTGACTTTTAAAAATTTTATTACGATGATTGAATAAATGAATTATTTTATGAATTTCTCAAATAGGATGCATATATTGTATACGGAAATAATTCCTTGATTTTTAATATTTAAATTTTTTTATAAGTTTTGTTTATTCCGATTCTATTTAACTGCGATCACAAGATCACAGATTTAATTTCCGCAACGGTTTTGTCCGTTAAAAAAATCAGAAACCATTCTAAGTTTCAAATAATGTTATAGACTCGCGCACTATACACATCTACCCTTTCATTTCTAGCTACGAATGTATCTATAACTAAAGTAATAAAACCTTCTTTGTTTCTACTGATATGTTGATTAAATTGCCGCTTATCAAGAACATAGATAGCGAGAAAGAGAAAGCGTTATACAGTCTACGCAAGAGATGTGAGATAGCAAATTGTTTCAAGTCACATAGCTCTAACCCCACACTAGGATATAAGTCCTGAGTCGTGGGTATCCGAGACTACGAGAGACTTTTTCTGTCGAAATATCAAATTATCTTTGGGTTTTGTTAGAAAATATTTTATTCATAATGGTATCTATCACTAGCGAAAAGTCAACACGTAAAAATTATAAAATGCGAATTTGTACCGTCATAAATGTTAAGTGAAAAAAAAAACTTTATATTGGCAAACACAGTGACGATGTAGGTTACTATTCTCGTTTAGTGAATAAATAAAATAGTTCTAATTTATATAAGTAA
Source organism: Cephonodes hylas (assembly GCA_030295005.1). Lineage (NCBI taxonomy): Eukaryota > Metazoa > Arthropoda > Insecta > Lepidoptera > Sphingidae > Cephonodes > Cephonodes hylas. The sequence continues at coordinate 3,180,511 of AP025386.1, read as the reverse complement.
ACCTGTTTGCAATTAAAAAAAAGGGTTACCGAACAGCAATAACAGAGAACAAAAAAATACATATAAATAACAATAGTTCTAGCCACTTAACCAGCAAATCACACCCGAAATAATTCAATCAGAAAATAATCGCCTGTTTGTGTTTTTAATTTCATCGGTAATCGAATTTCACACCGGCTGAATATACAACATATCGATTAAAATCGATTATGCATGGCTGTATGTATATAAGACCTTGGACTATGTTTCATCGTCGTCAAAATTCAAAATGAAGACCATTGTAGCGCTTTGTTTGTGCTTATCTGTGGTATACGTCGCGGGAGCGGTGAGTCATATCGTATACAGGATGTATTCAGACCTAGGTCGAAAACTAAGGCAGGTAATAGCTACGGTGATCTCAAAACCAGAAAAAATCCCGACAAAAAATAAAAAAAATACGTATTCCATAAAAATCACATACATTTAATACTGACGAAATGGATGGAAAACATCAAAATTTTAAATTTTTTGACACTTTTTTTATCGTCAATGGGTTTTTGACCTACCTGCCTAGTTTTCGATCCGGGTAACAAATAGAAGTGGAGCACCGATAAAGAATGTTTTAAAATCGGGGATTTTTTCTTTAAGAGTTTCCGAGGAAACGGTTAAAGTTTGAGTAAACACAAAAATACATGCATATATCTCGGAAAAGATAAATAAAAATCCCGAAATTATCGGGCCAAGTACCCCATTAGCTGTATTGGACGTCCGTTGCGTCTAAGCATCCAACATAGAAGTATTTGATTCTTCAACTTTCCGAAACATACTTATCATTGGGATAGTGTCTTAGATAACTTGACCCCCAAAATTTTTTCTATAAAATGATTATATTTATACATTTGAATAACAAAATCTTTTATTATTATAGCCGAAACAACAACAACAACAGGTAGGCGTTGTACTGTTTACTTTTAAAAGTTGCTCACTTTACCAAAGACTTTCGTAATAACGTTCAATTGTTAACAGGACGATGCCCGACGCCGTCTGCAGAGGCTAAGTCTTCAAGTAAGTATTCTTTTCTTTTTGAACCCCCCACGCAAAAAGAAGAGGAATTTCTAACTTTGACGTCAATGTCTGTCTTACTATTTATCGGTTTATGGCATCGTCAACATCTTTGGGGAATCAACTTTCATCGGCAGTATTTCCAAATGGATACGATCTAGGGACCTTCAAAAAAAGAGCCTATATTTTCTTCAAAGGCCGGCAACGCACCGATAATTCCTCTGGTATTGTGGGTGTTCATGGGCGGTGTTGACCACTTAACATCAGGTAGCTCACTGGCTCGTTTGCCTCCGTTCCCATAAAAAAAATCGTTGTAGGTAAAAAATAGTTCATCAAAAAAGGGACGATAGATACAACCACGTATCCTGTATACTATCAATAGAAGAGGAGCAATTATGAAAGATATTGCAACAACAAATTCCTTTTTGAAGTGAAAAACTTTGCATACTGAGTATTCAGACCGTGATCAAAAACCAGAGCAGGTAATAACTACGGCGATCACTAAACCATTGGCGTTAAAAATATCTTGACAAATAATGAAATTTGTGATGTATTCCATAAAACCACGTTTATACCAGTGGCGTGCCTAGGGTGTCAAACTAAGGCAAGCCCAAATGTTTATTTAGTAGCAGCATATTTTTTTGGTACGTAGGACTAATAAATACCTACCGGTTAGTACTCACATTCACGTTTATAGCGTTATTTTATAAATAAACAATCGTTAAGTTCGTTATTCGGAACTATGTAAGGCAAGTCGGGCTTTCGGGCTTCTATGGAAGTACCGCTACTGGTTTATACCGACCGATGGTCTTATGGAAAATGTCGAAATTTTTATTGTTTGTCGAGATTATTTTTAACGGAATAAGTTCGTGATCACTATATCTATTACTTTCCATAGTTTCCGATCACGGTCTGAATACTCAGTAAGCAAAGATTTTCACTTCAAAAAGGAATTTGTTGTTGCATTATTTTTCATAATTGCTCCTCTCCTATTGGTCGTAGCGTGATGATATAAAGCCTTTAGTTATCCTCGATAATTAGACTACTTAAGACTAAGTAATTTTTCAAATCGGCCATTAGTTCCTGAGATTAACGCGTTAAACCGAACAACCTCTTTAACGGTAAATTAATTAGTACAAGCTAAAGGCCCCTTCTAGCACCAGGATGAAATGTTTTCATTTCTTTATTATTTTAATTCCACCCCTCTTTTCATTAATTAAATAAAAATCTTATAAATCAATGACATTACTGTTAATTATGGTAACAAAATGAGTTAATTATTTCGCTATTCCCTTTTTTATAGTTACTAATTCTCTTCTAGAAATCATAGAGTGATGTTAAGTATAAGCCAATAAATTCATACTACTTCTAATATGAATTATCACGCACTTTAACGGTGAAGGAAAACATTTTAATGCAACCTAAATGGAATTTCTTACGTAAGTCCGCCAACTCTTCATGTTGCTGAAAATTCCCTGAAGGAAAAATCCAATAACCTTTAACTCGCCCGAACTTCAAACCTCTACAACGCAAAGCACACACTTGTATCAAAAAAAATTTAAAATGATACAAAAACCCGCATAAAAATCCCCTCACGATGTTTTCACATCTAAATAAAAATTCTCACACAACACAAGCTTTAATGTATCAAAAAACAAAAAGTTGTATAAATTATGAAGCAAAAATTCCTATAGTACCGACTCGCACGCTTTGGTCCTAAAGCGTTGAATCAAAGCATATTTTAATGAGGTTATTAAAACTTGCAAATTATTTTCGATTATACGAGCACGAGACTCAATTTATCTCGTTATTATTGCATAAGTTTATCTGTGGCCTAGATATTCCACAAATAATTATTACTCCAACTTTATGTATTTCATCATCATCATCAACCCATATACGCCCACTGCTGAGCACGGGTCTCCTCTACCATTGAGAGGATTTAGGCCATAGTCCACCGCGCTGGCCTAGTGCGGGTTGGCGGACTACACACCTAAGAAATTCCTAAGAACTCTTAGGTATGCAGGTTTCATCACGATGCTGTCCTTCACCGTTAAAGCAAGTGATAATTCAATTTGAATACACACATAACTTCGAAAAGTCAGAGGTGTGTGCCTGGGGTTCGAACCCGCGACCGTCGAGATTCTCGACCGCGCGCCCAAACCTCGAGGCCATCACTGCTTACTTTTTGTATAATTCAAAAGTCATGATGGCCTCGAGATTTGAGCTTGCGGTCGAGAATTCGACGGTCACTGGTTCGAATTCCAGGCACACACCTCTGCCTTTTTGTTATGTGTATACTATCACGTAATTTAATGGTAAATGAAAAGATCGTGAAGAAACCTATACAGGGTGTATTTAGAACGTGATCGAAAACTGAGGCAGGTAATAGCGAGGGTGATCACAAATCCAGTGGCGATATTAAAAATCCCGACAAAAAATAAAAATTTTGACTCTTTCCATACAACCATCGGTGTTAAAAGTATGCGGTTTGTATGAAAAACCTCAAAAAAAATATTTTTTGTCGGGACTTTCTTTAATGCCAGGGGGTTTGTAATCACTATCTCTATTGCCTGCCTCAGTTTTCGATCACGGTCTAAATAGTAAATACACCCTGTATATTTAAAAAGTTCTTAGGAATTTCTTTGGTGTGTTCCGCCTTTAAAATATCTCAATAGTAACTTTGAGTTTGAAATAAGTTTGAGTAATTTAATTAAAATATTTTTCATTCTGATGTAGATCGTCGACGATGGAGGTGATAGTGACGTAAGTGTTAACAATTAAATTAAATCAGTGTTACATGGTTTTAATAAAATAAAACTTAGAATCAACTTCATACATGGCATAAAATTCGTTACCCAAAAAGAAGATTCGTCACAAACAAAAAATCTTTTAAATGAAAAAATCTCATAATTACTTTTACTTACCATTACAAATTATTTATGAAAGAATTAATTCATACAATAGCATGCATATACAGTGATGGCCTCGAGGTTCAGGCACGCGGTCGAGAATCTCGGCGGTCGCGGGTTCAAACCCCCATCTCTGACTTTTCGAAGTTATGATGATAAAATAATAAAATTCAAAGCAAAACATTTTTAGAACTTGCACAGAGTAAAACTAAACAAAATAAGACACGAAACACGAGACCGAGACGATAAATTAGAATCAGCCGAACGGCTTGACGATGACCAAGACGAGGCGCAAGAACGATACGACCCGAAACAGGAGGAACGAAGCAATAAACGAGACGAAAGACATGACAAACACGAACAGCTGCAGAGATATGAAAGCCTTAACAGACTTGTACAGCAAGGGAAACTTGACCACGTAAGTGTAACTGAATGACTGAATCATTTGACAGCCCCGTGGTGCAATTGGCTAGACACCAGCTAGCGAAACGAGAGGCCGCGGGTCCGATCCCCGCACCGAGACAAATGTTTGTGTGATCCACAAATATTTGTTTCGGGTCTGGGTGTTTGTGAGACCAAAAAGTCTCTCGTAGTTTCTGATACCCACGACACAAGACTCGTATCTTAGTGTGGGGTCTGTTGGGTGTATTTATTTATTATTATTTATTGTGTCTTCTCTTTTTATGATACCCTGGTACTTATTATTAAGAGGCACATCTATTACGGCCTGAAAAGGTTTTTGCGTATTAAAACCTACTTGATTAATTGTTTTGAATGTTTAAGCGTTTAAATATACAGTAATGTTATTACAGAATAAATAAATAAATATTCTTAACCGCTGCATCGATTTCGTCCTACTCATTGAATAAAACCTAAAAAATGGTTCGTATACTGACTTACTTGAAAAAACAATGGTTGACAAAATGGCGGCGTTTTTAAAAAGTCTAATTAACAAAAAATTTTGACCGACCGACAGATACTGACGAAGCAAAATGATCGACATACATTCTATTTCCCAGCTTAAGAGACGAGAGATTTTAGATCCCCGCTCCGAAACAAATGCTTGTATGATGCACAAATATTTGTTTCGGGTCTAGTTGTGAGACTGAAAAGTCTCTCGTAGTTTCTGATACCGACGACACAAGACTTTGTGGCTTAGTGTGTAGTCAGAAGTACTATATGACCGTTGGGTGTATATATATTTTTTTTGTCAGAGGCATTACGAAGATCACCAACGTGACCGAGAATTCAATCTAAGAGTAAGCAAAAACATATAAAATATATACACTCAATCATCATCATCATCATCATCATCATCATTATCATCATCATCATCACTCAAGCTCGTCTTCGAAAATTAACCCATTAGGTACCAACTTTTTTCTGTATTGTTTGACATATTTTTCAAAGAGTATATATAATAAGGAGCACATAAAAAATATATAAAAAAAATAACAAAATAAATTTTTAGTCCATCAGTCCAATGTTCCCATTTGGGAACATATTTAAATAAAGAAATTCAATAAGTACTGCCATCCATTGAATCAAATTACTAGTTACAAGCTATTATTTAGATACTATTTGATATTATTTTACAATAATTATAAAGTACTTACATCGAATTACAGAATAATCAAAATGGAAACAATTGAAAATTACGAAACTCGTAAAAAGTACGTTCTTTGATCAACAACACATAAATGACAATAATTTCAAGTGAATAATTGGCTTGATATTTAGCACCACACAGTGTAGAAACTAATGACATGAATAATTATTAAAACATTGCAGGTAGTTATGAATGAATCGACAAAAAGTGAGATGTCCCAAATGGGAACATTGGTACCTAATGGGTTAAGACATATCCGCACCCACATATCGGTATGTGTTATATCACCCACTTTTTAGAGCCTATTACAATCTTTCGTGCACATATCCAGGCTACTAAGAACTTTTTAATAAAATCACACTGTGCCCGACCCGGGAATCAAATGCAAGATCACACAACTTGAGAGGCCATAGTCCACCACGCTGGCCTAGTACGGTTTATCAAAATACAAATATGTATCTAGGACGGCACACACAGCCTACGTTTCGTCCACTGTTAGACATAGGCCTCTCCTATGGCACGCCACAATTGTAGCACACTTTTACAGCAGTTTAGAATGAGCTAATCATTCAAATACCTTTGCAGTTATTCAATATTTATTTAAAAAGGTTATTTCATCATATTAAATTGTATTCAAACTTTTTTTACTAATATATTTGTATTTTTGCAGACCGGTTTACATGTGGTGAGATCATTTTATTTAAGTACTTTATCATCATCATCACCAGACTAAGGCCTGATCCCGCAGTTGTACTGAAGGCTTGTGCCCAACAGTGAAACGCATATGGGGTGATGATGATAATGATTAATAGTTAAATCGTATAAACATTAGATTAAAATTGCTTTTTAGCCTTTTGTCGCTTAAAAAAACAATTCTGTACTGAAAATATTTACTCAACAAACAAAACGTTATTTAATAAATTTCACTGCGACCCAATTTCAACTAATCATATGAAAGTACTCGTAAATGCCGTATTATGTGGAAATGCATCAAAGGTAATTAATTGAAATCCTCAAGAGGCTTATACTGGTCATGTTTTTACTATGTACTTAATTTGCTATACGGCTGCTTAATTAATATAATCCTTGTACATCCAACCAATACCTTAATTAATTATTTTTTTTATAAATTACAATATCATAATCACCTTTCACGTCCACTGCTGGACATAAGCCTCTCCTATGGCACGCCACTGGGCTCGATCTTCGGCTCTCCTCATCCAACCGCTGCCAGCCACCTTGCGGATATCGTCACCCCACCTAGCCAGAGAAACTAAACTTTATGGAAAGTTATAACAGGCGTTTACGATTGACGCTCTTCATACCATTTAACGTCAGATGTCTTACTAGCAGTGATGGCCTCGAGGTTTAGGCGCACGGTCGAGAATCTCGACGGTCGCGGGTTCGAACCCCAGGCACACACCTCTGACTTTTCGAAATTATGTGTGTATTCACATCGAATTATCACTTGGTTTAACGGTGTGCCTGGGTTTGAACCCGCAACCGCGAAGATTGTCGACCGCGCGCCTAAATTTCAAGGTCAAATAGTTAAATTGATTTTATCCGACAGTATTCCCCTGCTTATGATCAAAACCGGGCCTACGGCTATAATTATGGTCAAGTAAGTCAATTATTTTCATTCGTCTTTTGTTTTGGATGCAATAGAATATGAGGCCCAATTATGCATGTAGCCTTTTAAAAGTAACAATACATTTCTGACACCTCTGACACAAGACTCGCATTTTAATGTGCGATCAGAACTATTTTTTGACTGTTGAATGCATTTATTTATTTATTCTGTATTAAAATATATATAATTTCAGTACAAATCCAATCGCGTAAGTGACATAGAATTTTAATATCTTTGTTTTATTTCATTTCTTTATTTCATTCTATAATTATATAATACAACATATCAAATAAAATAAGTGGAACATTATTATTAAAATTAAAAAAGAAACATTTAATCGACGCTATTTTGTTGATACAGCTAAATGATGACCTTAACAATGACGGGTCCTACGGATACAATCACCATGTAAGTTATTTAATTCTTTTATTTTTAAATTATAAGAAATTGCTAAAATCGACTCTGTGAAAATGGATATGACGCTTATGCCGTCATGCTTTCTCTAAACCACTTCCAATTAAATAGTCTTAATTTATATATTTTACACATGATTATTACTACCGTCTAATTTGAGCACGAAAGTAAACAGTATATTTCAAAATACACTGTTACCTACTTACTCCATTTTAGATCGAGGAAAGGTCACTCGAATAGTTCTAACAGCGTAGTAGCCACTTGACAAAGTCTAAGGCACTCAACGTTGAATAAAAGCGCAAACAACGAGCTTAAGAGAACTCTTAGCAGAATAGCTTAAGGCATTTTACACTGGGCAGAATAGAAAAATACCTTAGACTTTACTAGTATAAAAGTAAAGGTCAGTTTTAGTGTCTTGTACTCGGTTTAAAGGGCAAAAAATACATATATAACCTCACGCCCATAATCCCCGAAGGGGTAGGCGTTTCTGCATCCGCAAGGACAAAAATTGAAAATGTAAAAACAAAATCGATTTTACATTACGATTTTAATAAGTTTATACAACTTTAATTCAGTTTTCTTAAGAAACGACAGGCGGGTTTAATCACCTACCGAGACAAATTTTTATGTGATCTGCAAATATTTGTTACCTATCTGAATGTTTGTCGATAGCGAAAAGTCTCTCGTAGTCTCTGATACTTACTACAAAAGACTGACATCTTAGTGTAGGGTCGGAACTGCATATATTCGCCTGTTCTGTGTATTTATTTATTTGTATATCTTTATTAATTTCATTTTAGTACCACAAATCCAAGGCAGTAAGTGAAATAGCATTTTACTATCCTTATTTCTGTTCTTATAATTCTATTCTATAAAGATAGAATACAAAACTTCTTCTTCTTCTTGCCCTGTGCTCAGTTTATTTGTGGTGGACGCAGTATGTTTTATACTTCCATACATCCCTTTGGTCAGGGGATGCCTTTTCCATTGATCTATTATCAGTCATGGGACAGGACTACGAGTACGCGACCTCGGCCCCCCGAGCTGTTACAGTCTCCTAATACTTCCTTATCCGGGACTGTAGCATCCTTACCATCAGGCCAAATATCCTTTCCCGCAATATCCTGTACCCAAACACACACTATCCCCACACCATTCCCTTTAAGACATAGAAATTCCCAAGGAGGGTTGGCGTCAGGCAGGCGGCCGGCCGTAAAACATCTGCCAAAACTCTTATGCAGCATGTTTTGTCCTTCCACACAGGAAAGAAGGACAAAACATGCTGCGCCGACCCCAAACAAAAATTGGGATAAGGGCAGGAGAATGATGATGACATCCCTATCAGCCGTCATGTCTTCAGTCACGCCCTCCATCCACCTTTTTTGTATGCAACCTGCACCTGTATACAGTACGAAAAATAGAATACAAGATATCAAATAAAATAAATCCTACATTATACATATAATCCCTTAGTTAACAACATCGCTCACGTCGAAAATTGGTGGTTTCTACATTTTAATCTCATTGGATAGAGCTACTCATTGCGCGTCGAACCATAGCTCACAAGATATAGATTTTAGCCTAGCAGAAGCCGTAATTCGAAAAGTAGTGGCAGCGACGTCGGGTTGGTCTCTCAACACCGCAGGTTTTTTCGTCTCCTGTAAAGTTGGCTTCTAAAGATGGCTTAAATTGACTTACGCGATGTTGATAGCTAAGGGACGATATGTAAATCGGAAAATATCATTAATTAATGGGCACCATATTGATTTTACAGCAAAATGACGATCTTCGCAATGAGTGGTCTTATGGTTATAAGCATGTAAGTATTATTTTTACCTTTCATTGTGTATTCCTAAAAAAAAAGAGCCCTAGAACGGTTTAAAATATATCGTTGAATATCAATAAAAAAATAATATACCAGAAAATATATATCTAAATTAAAGTAAATCGCTTTAATGACTTATGTGCCGTGACGAAAGTCAGTATGACGCTTAAGCTGTCATGCTTTCTCTACTCCACCTCCAATTAAACAGGCTTTCTTTCGATACTTTTTGAACTTTTCTTCATTATTATTATTTCACCTATCCCTAAACCTCATTAAGTCGAAGTGTCTAATTTAAGGACGAAAGTGAAAAATATTTCAAACCTACTTACTCGATTTAAGATCGTAAAAATTTTACTTGAATAGTTCTAATGTACTCTAGCCTTTTGACAATGTACTACAAATCTAAATCAGTGAAACAGCATTTTAACATCTTTATTTTTTTTCATTAGATATAGAATACAACATATCAATTAAAATAAATGCGACTTTATTTGTAAAACAAAAAAAAAATAATGACGCCCTATTGTTTTTACAGCACACCGACGAAATTCACGATGACGATTCCTTCACCTACAATCATGTAAGTATTTTTTACATTCATTGCGTAACAGTATACTATTAATAGAACTGGTTTTATACAGGGTGTATTTAGACCGTGATCGAAAACGGACGCAGGTAATAGCGATAGTGATTACAAACCCCCTGACATTAAAGAAAATCCCGACAAAAAATATTTTTTTTGAGGTTTTCCATACAAACCACATACTTTTAACACCGATGGTTGTATGGAAAACGTCAAAATTTTGATTTTTTTTGTCGGGATTTTTAATATCGCCACTGGGTTTGTGATCACCCTCGCTATTACCTGCCTCAGTTTTCGATCACGGTCTAAATACACCCTGTATAAAGATATAAATAAGTTTATACAACTTCGATTGAGTTGCTAACGACAGACAGCAGGTTTGGTCTGTAGACCAAGACAAATGTTTATTTGATCCGCAAAATTAAGTTATATGTGCTTTTGCACAACTTCTCTTTCTCAACGATTTAAACTTAATTGGGCACAAAATTATCAGTTACTTTTTATGTTCTTCAAACAACAACAAAATTTATGATCATTGTTACTTCACTAATGCAATATATAAACAATTTAAACTCTATTATAAACATAAAAAGTACTTTGGTATTATAGTCAAAAGTAACCTTATTCTATCATCATCATCATCCAAAACTGTCCTTATGTGTTTGAGAGAGCGATAAGTCAGTCAGTGTTAGAAAGAGATAACTGCTGACCACTGAATTGATCTGTCTCGCTTACATGATTGTAATAATTACACAAATGCTTTGTGTATGTGTAAATATTGCTAGAACAATATCAAACTCAGAAAAAGAGAGAAACTTGTTTTTTGAAAAGCAGATGAAGATTCGCGCGTGCATTCAGTTCTAAAAGTAGATATCTTAGAAATACCTATATCCTGGTTTCTCGGTACAAGCATGTGCTTTGTGAATTTGATCAGGTTCAATCCCCCTAATCAGGCAGTGTTTTTGGTTCGAAAACGTGTCCGAAAATCTAACCTCTTCGAGAAATACAGTAATATTATTGTATGGTCATCAAGCCACTTATAAAATCGTTTTTGATGATAAAAAATACTTACAGGATGTATCAGACAGATTGTACAAGGTATTGTTATATTAAATTTATATATATTGCAGGCTATTCATAAGTTAACTTGCAAAAGAATATATCTCATATCTTACAAATAATCTTGAAGATATTTTACACGAAAGTCTCTCCTAGGTACCAAGAAGCGAAAAGACGTATGTTCAATCCCCGCTCCGAGACAAATGTTTGTGTGACTCACAAATGTTTTTTCTCTTAGTTTAGAGTCAGAACTATGATAGTGGTAACCTAAAAACTGTTACTTAAAAATCATCCCTTCATTGCATTGTAGAGCTATGGATATCCTAGAAGCCATGGTGATTATAATCACAAATATTATGACCGAGTAAGTAGCTATTAAGTCATTGATTGCAATTTAATAAAAGAAATTATAATAAAACTCTATGGGCTTCCTATTCGTCTTCGCCGAAATACTCAATTTCTCTCTCTTCTTTATCGTGTTCTTTTCTTTCCTTCTTCTCTTCTTTCAAGAAACGATCACTAGAGAACTTGATGCTTGAAATTCCGAAGCGTAGTTTCTTCTTCTGTTCACTTGTGGGAAAACTTCTTTGTCCATAAGGCTTGCTTGCCTTAATCGTGGTGTGTCTTTAAGAGTCGTCTCCAAACATACTTCTCCAAATCATTTTTATTCATGTTATAAAAATATAATTGTGTATTTAGTTTTTTCTTAGTTCTTCTTTTTTTGATTGTTTTTGTTATTTTTTTTATTTCATTTTTTTTTTCATCATTGTTTTTTTATTTACTTGGAAGAGTTCGCTAATAGCGATAAGGCCGTTTTGGAAAACTTTTAAACTGTTGTAGCACCATTTCAAAAGCATTATTTCTTAATTAATTCCTCTATCTGTGGTGTACAAAAAGCATAATAAATAATTTCATGCTCAAAATTATTATTATTTTTATTTTCAGCACCAGAAATTGGTCAGTTGAAAATATTACACATATTTTTTATTTAAATATGGTTATGAATGCTATTATCGTATTACTATAGTGTAAAATTACTTTGAAACTACCCTTATCGTTATCATCAGTTAATAGAATACAAATTGCCAGACAATGGCCATAGAAATTATATTATTTTCTTAGTAGTAGTAAAGTACTGGTAGAGTGTTATCACTTTGTAATGCCAGTATTTATAAAAAAAACTGTCCCAATTTTTAAAAACCGTCTAAACAAAGTAGAAGTCAAATCATCTTCATTCACGTAGATTTTTCAAGTTTTTTAAATCGTCATTTTAAAACTATTTTTTTTTTTCAATTGCCGCTTCGCAACGTGTTATCGCTGTGGAGAAGAAAGGGCAAGAAGCTCCCATAGCACCCGAAGTCTATCCGCAACCTTACCCTTACAGCAGGGAACTTCCCAGAACACCCGAATGGGTAAGTTAGCATCACAACTCACAAGTGTCATTTATAGAAAATCCAACAAAACAAATTAGTATAAATTTTATTGAAAGGATATATACTGGTCAAAACAAAATAAGGGCCACGTGTATGTTTTTAAGTTACTACTAAATTATTGCCTATTGTTTTTGCACAAGTTCTAGATTCTATTGTGATATGTTAGTTTAAGGGTCTGACAACACATTTTTATCACATTCACTTGCATAAGTGTTTAAGTGGGTAGTTTTTATGTTTTTTTTTGCAACCACTTAATTTTGCCCTATTTAACCTGAACGAAAGTTCATTTTTAATCTCATTTAAATTTTTATATATGTGACTAAAATAATTATAACTATTGAAACCATGGAAATTATAATAATTAAGTGTTATAATTAAATTAAATAAGGAAATATAATTAAGTCGTGATCGCCTCGAGGTTAACACGTTCGAGAATCTCAGCGATCGCAGGTTCAAACTCCAGGCACAAACCTTTGACTTTTGGAAGTTATGTGTGTATTTTCAATATTATAGCGTACTTTAATGGTAAGGTTAAACAATTAAAGAAACCTGCACCGTATTTTCTTAGGAATTTCTTAGGTGTGTAGTCCGCCAACCTGCACTAGGCCAGCGTGGTGGACTAAGGCCTAAACCCACTCAGTTACAAAGGAGCCCCGTGCCCAGCGGTGAAACCTATATGAACACATCGCACGCTTAAAAATATAGTGACCTAATTCGAAATGTTGTATTTTCTCCTTCATTCACTTTGTGGTTAAATATAGTCGAATTAAATAATAAAATTGTAATGTATTTAATGTTATTATTTAGTATATATATTTTTTAAATATAATTATTTTTTTAATATTTTCTACAAAATGTATTTGACGAAGTAACATTTTTTTCCCATTTACTTACCTTGGACTCGGCTTTTTGAATTAGGTCACTATATTATTAAGCGTGCGATAAGAATCACATAAATACAAACATATACAATATCGGGGAAGAGGTAGCCAGACGTGTATTCAAAAATTTTGTCATCATCATCAGCCCATTTCTAGGCGTGCAGGTTTCGTGGTGTATAATATGATAATTATGTTATCTGATGAGGAATTTATCTTTCAGCATAATTCAAACAATGATTACCGTGGATACGGATCGGTGAGTTAATAAACACTTAACCAACCAACTTAAGTAACCAACCCGCACTAGGCCAGCGTGGTGGACTACGGCCTAAACCCTCTCAACGGTAGAGGAGACCCATGCCCAGCAGTGGGACGTATATGGGTTGATGATGACGAGCACATTCGTTAATGCTTGATGAAACTTTTTTATGATAATCCATTTGTTCTAATAAAAACGCCTTTTGACAGCACCACTCGCAACACCTTATCGGGAATAACGAAGAGGGGATAGAGAGCAGCCATGTGAGTACTAATTTCCTTAAATTTTAGGAAGAAATAGTGGTGGCCTCGAGGTGGTGGACTAAGGCCTAAACCCTCTCAATAGTAGAGGACACCCGTGCCCAGCAGTGGGACTCATATCGGTTGATAATGACGGCCTCGAGGTTTAGACGCGAGATTGAGTATTCTGTATAGTAGTCATCTGACTTTTCGAAGTTATATGTGTATTCATAATTATTACTAGCTTTAATTATGAAGGAATCTGGATGAATGGCGCTCTTCGACAGTGCGGTTCAAACGGTGTTTCATTCCATGTATAACATCTTTGTGGAATCAGCTTCCGTCGACAGTATTTCCAAATGGATACGATCTAGGGACCTTCAAAAAAAGAGCCTTTATCTTCCTCAAAGGCCGGCAACGCACCGATGATCCCTAGGGTATTGTGGGTGTTCATGGGCGGTGCTGACCACTTACCATCAGGTGGCTCACTGGCTCGTTTGCCTCCTTTCCCATAAAAAAAAAAGGAAACCATCATGAGGAAACCTGCACACCTAAAAGTTCTTAGGAATTTGTTAGGCTAACCCGCACTAGGCCAGTGTGGTGAACTAAAACCTAAACCCTCTTAGTTGTAGAGGAGGCTCAAGTAGTGTATTGACTGTTATTTTTAAGACATACACTTTTCTTAACTCTTATTAACGAAAACTATTGATTTATTTTAGCATCACAAACGCGGAGTAAGCATTTTATTGAAATTTTTAACGATTCAGTATTAAAATATGCCAGTGTTGTAGTCTCCCTCTCATTGCTTCCTTTTCTAATTGCTCCTATTAATAGTGATCTCTTCATGCACACGTCATTCTTGTCGTATCTCACACAATCCATCTATTCCTCTTGGGATTTGTTTACTCTTCCATCCATATTCTAATTTCTCATTCATATAACACTTCTATACTCGCTATGGCAAACGATGCGCTCTCAACTTTTATATCTTTTTTCACGTCTTTTTCTTTTTCAGAGATCACTCTCAAACTTTGTCTGTTTTCTTTGTACCTTAATAAAAACTCTTCAAGATGGAAACATCTGTCAACAACTAAGTCAAGGAGCAGGGCTACCACAACAGTCAATTCATGACGCATATAACCAGGTAAACGTCAAAAGTTTGAGACCAAGAACAACATTTAAGAAATACGAATTTGAATGTGACAGACAGACAATTGTAGAGGAGGCCTGTACCCAACAATGTGACTTCGGTAGTCATGATAAATGTAAATCTGTCTGTCATGCCTAAGCTACTGCAGATTTAGGTAATTTTTGGCTTAAAGACAAATGGGACCTTGCAAAAAACATAGGTTACTTGATAACATAAAATTCCCCCCGGACGATATGAGCCAAGTTTTATTAATGATTTTAATTTTTACGTGCAATTTTGCAGTACTACCCACACAGCGCAGAAAGTTACTACCGCTATAACAAAGTATAAACTTTATTATTTTACAAGTAATTTTCAGTAGAGAAATAACAAGTCTTAACTTCTCACTATCAATACATTGAGAATTCTTCAGAATGAAAGGCCGCGGGTTCGACCCCCGCAGTGAGTCAAATGTTCAAAATCATGACAACTTATTGTGAAATTCTGCTAGTAGCAAATTCTTTTCCTTCCTTGCAAATGTCAACGAACTCTTATGTAGGCTGTTGCGTAAATGAAATATCATATGAGGATGCCAAATGGGCGCCGCTTGGCCCGTGCCGTCGCATGCTTCCCATATTTTAATCTAGCACAATGCCCTCGTTATCTTCAAGATTTTATAATCGATACTTTTATTCACTTCTACCCGTTGAATATTCCGAAGACTTTGAAGTTTAAGATTTCCAAATCGGATCCAAAAGAATGGGGAAGAAAATTGTCGTATTTTAAATGATGTTGGTATCTAATATATTTGGTATTTGAGCTAAGCTAGCAAATCGTGTAAGGCCGAGAAACTTTTTTAAAATTAACTTTATTAATTTTATACTTGAGGATAATGATAGAACAGCTGAATAAAATTTGAAGGGAAATAGACAGTATTTTGCATCGGAACGTTTATCGCCGATTGTCATCTGTTTATTCTCTTACGACTGGTATTGGTTGTCACACATTTATAAAAGTCATATTACACGCAACCCGAAGTCGAGTCATGGTATTAGTGAGAGCGAAAAGTCTTTCATAGTTTCCAATACCTAAGACAAAAGACTTTTATTTTACTGTGGAGTCAGAACTATGTAGGTACCTACTGTTGGGTGTATTCACTATTTACTATCTTCAACCCAACAAGATTTGATGATAAAATTATCTATGTGTATCGTTTATCGGAATTTGGGCCATTATTGTATATATGTTAAACAGAACTAAATTGACGCATATCATATGAAAAACATATACTATTAGCACATTTTTTGCTTTTTCAGTACCAGCCGCAAGGAAATGCCTACGGCCTTAGTAACAGCCGTAGCCTGTATCCAGATGTAAGTATAATAACATATAGAAATAATAATCCACAAACTTAATATCAATAATCAAAAATATCTTAAATCCCTTTATTTTTAGAAGGCGCAATATTCTGTAAGTACAACCTTTTCCATTCAAAATAAATTACAATAGATATTATTTAAGTAAGGTCAGGGGATGCGTTTTCCATTGATCTAGCCAGTCATGGAACAGGGCGACGAGTACGCGAGCTCGGCCCCCCGAGCTGTTACAGTCTCCTAATACTTCCTTATCCGGGACTGTAGCATCCTTACCATCAGGCCAAATATCCTTACCTGCAATATCCTGTACCCAAACACACGCTATCTCTACCCCATTCCTAAAACAATGAAAGTCCCAAAGAGGGTTGGCGTCAGGCAGGCGGGCGGCCGTAAAACATCTGCCAAAACTCTTACGCAGCATGTTTTGTCCTTTCTTCTTATGTGGAAGGACAAAACATGCTGCGCCGACCCCGAATTAAAAATTGGGAGCAGGGCAGGAGAATAATGAATGATGATGATTTATTTCAGTACCAGCAACAAGCAAATTCCTACGGCCTTAGTAACAGCCGTAGCCTGTATCCAGATGTAAGTATAATAACATATAGAAATAATACTCCACAAATTTAATATCAATAATCAAAAATATCTTAAATTCCTTTATTTAGAAGGCGCAATCTTCTGTAAGTACAACCTTTTCCATTCAAAATAAATATAGCTTCACATAATTACAATAGATATTTATTTCAGTACCAGCAGCAAGCAAATGCCTACGGCCTTGGTAACAGTCGTAGCCTGTATTCAGATGTAAGTATAATAACATAATATAGAAATAATAATTATACACAAACTTAATATAATAACCAAATATATCTTAAATTCCTTTGTTTAGAAGGCGCAATATTCTGAAAATACAACTTTTTCCATTCAAAATAAATATAGCTTCACATAATTACAATAGATATTTATTTCAGTACCAGCAGCAAGCAAATGCCTACGGCCTTGGTAACAGCCGTAACCTAAATTCTGATGTAAGTATCTATACTAATCTATACTAATATTATAAAGCTGAAGAGTTTGTTTGTTTGTTTGTTTGAACGCTAGGATCTCAGGAACTACTGGTCCGATATGAAAAATTATTTCACTGTTAGATAGCACATTTATCGAGGAAGGCTATAGGCTATATATCATCACGCTACGACCAATAGGAGCGGAGCAGCAATAAAGAATGTTTTAAAATCGGGGACTTTTTTCCTTTTTGTGAGCTTCCGCTGCGTACGCTGCAGAAACGGTTAAAGTTTCGCTAAAATAATGTATGACAGAATTGTTCCCCTTTAAAAATTCTAAAAAAAAGTCGGCGACAGCATATATCTATCTTTTAAGGTTGGCTCACTATAACATTTTTTATTCTAACCAAATTTATTTTAAATAAAGCATTATTTGTGAAGGTGTTTTTACAAACATGATATTAATCCTTATCCAAATAAATACGTTATTCATTACAAGTATTTAATACAAAATAAATTTGTACTTCACATCATTTGATTTCAATGTGTATCTTAGAAGATATCGCAGTTTCAAAATAGTGATCAAGCGCGCAATAATGATGCACAAGGCGACGACCGGCAGGTTACGGTGTCACGTTTAAACGATTTGACCGATTTGTATGATTTTCGGTATGGACATAAATAGGACTTTGAGGAGTTAAAGAAACTACAATTTATTTTCTTTCTGAACTCAAACCTGAAGTCTGCGCGGACGGGCTTCTTACGGTTTCACGTTTAAACGATTTGACCGATTTGTATTGACATAAATAGGGCTCTGAGGAGTAAAATAGACTACAACTTATTTTCATTCTGAACTCAACCCTGTAGTCTACGCGGACGAAGTCGCGGGCAAAAGCTATAATAACATATAGAAATAATAATAATCCACAAACTTTATATCAATAACCATATATATCTTAAATTCCTTTGTTTAGAAGGCGCAATATTCTGAAAATACAATCTTTTCCATTCAAAATAAATATAGCTTCACATAATTACAATAGATATT
Source organism: Cephonodes hylas (assembly GCA_030295005.1). Lineage (NCBI taxonomy): Eukaryota > Metazoa > Arthropoda > Insecta > Lepidoptera > Sphingidae > Cephonodes > Cephonodes hylas. The sequence goes on along the minus strand of AP025386.1, from coordinate 3,162,069 downwards.
TATTTCAGTACCAGCAGCAAGCAAACGCCTACAGCCTTAGTAACAGTCGTAACCTGAATTCAGATGTAAGTATAATAACATAATATAGAAATAATAATAATCAACAAACTTAATATTAATAACCAAATATATCTTAAATTCCTTTGTTTAGAAGGCGCAATATTCTGAAAATACAACCTTTTCCATTCAAAATAAATATAGCTTCACATAATTACAAAAGATATTTATTTCAGTACCAGCAGCAAGCAAATGCCTACGGCCTTAGTAACAGCCGTAACCTGAATTCAGATGTAAGTATAATAACATATAGAAATAATAATAATCCACAAACTTAATATCAATAATCAAAGCAGCCCCGTGGCGCAGTTGGCTAGACACCAGCTTGTGAAACGAGCGGCCGCGGGTTCGATCCCCGCACCGAGACAAATGTTTGTGTGATCCACAAATATTTGTTTCGGGTCTGGGTGTTAGTGAGACCGAAAAATCTCTCGTAGTTTCTGATACCCACGACACAAGACTCGTATCTTAGTGTGGGGTCAGGACTATGTATGTCTGCCCTGTGGCAAGGGGGCGTTAGAATCCCACCACGGTATCCCCTGCCTGTCGTAAAAGGCGACTCAAAGGGGCCCTTGGGGTCGTTGGGCGTGCTGTGCGGGGCAGCACGCTCTCACCGAAAGTGACCCCGAGAGGGGCGGCGACACTGTGGCCTGTGTACGTCGCGGGCGCCCATCCACAATCGGGGCGCCCAACCCAAGCTAGTGGGGGCGTAATTGCGCCCCCTTTTAACTCGAGACGTCCGAGACAATTACGTCTCGGAGGCGCACCGGGCGGCTGTGGTTAACGGTGGGCGCCTCTCGCTCACGTACCATGGTCGCCCAACTTGGCGCGGAGATGGCCACCGGGGGGTTTTGGTCGGTATACCGGTTTAGGGATTTTGTAAGGGACCCAGCCCGGCACTAACACCTGCGCGGATATGACGTCGCCGCGCGCCGGGCTGGAAGACCGGTGACCCCCACATACGCTTCCCGCCCCCCACTGCCAGGCGGGAAGTAGAGCCATAAACAGCTTTCCCCTCGATAACAAAAAAAAGAAAAAGGACTATGTATGTGACTGTTAGGTGTATTTATTTTTTTCTTTATAAATATGTCTTAAATTCCTTCGTTTAGAAGGCGCAATATTCTATAAGTACAATTTCTTCCATTCAAAATAAATATAGCTTCACATAATTACAATAGATATTTATTTCAGTACCAGCAGCAAGCAAATGCCTACGGCCTTGGTAACAGCCGTAACCTGAATTCAGATGTAAGTATAATAACATATAGAAATAATAATAATCCGCAAACTTAATATCAATAATCAAAGCAGCCCCGTGGCGCAGTTGGCTAGACACCAGCTTGTGAAACGAGCGGCCGCGGGTTCGATCCCCGCACCGAGACAAATGTTTGTGTGATCCACAAATATTTGTTTCGGGTCTGGGTGTTTGTGAGACCGAAAAGTTTTCGTAGTTTCTGATACCCACGACACAAGACTCGTATCTTAGTGTGGGGTCAGGACTATGTATGTGACTGTTGGGTGTATTTATTTATTTATAAATATATCGTAAATTCCTTTGTTTAGAAGGCGCAATATTCTATAAGTACAACTTTTTCCATTCAAAATAAATATAGCTTCACATAATCACAATAGATATTTATTTCAGTACCAGCAGCAAGCAAATGCCTACGGCCTTAGTAACAGCCGTAGCCTGTATTCAGATGTAAGTATAATCTATACTAATATTATAAAGCTGAAGAGTTTGTTTGTTTGTTTGAACGCTAGGATCTCAGGAACTACTGGTCCGATTTGAAAAATTATTTCACTCTTAGATAGCACATTTATCGAGGAAGGCTATAGGCTATATAACATCACGCTACGACGAATAGGAGCGGAGCAGCAATAAAGAATGTTTTGAAATCGGGGACATTTTTTCCTTTTTGTGAGCTTCCGCGGCGTGCGCTGCGAAAACGGTTAAAGTTTCGCTGATATAATGTTTGAGAGAAATGTTCCTCTTTAAAAGTTCTAAAAAAAACTCCGCGACAGCATATATCTATTTTTTAAGCTTGGCTCACTATAACGTTTTTTATCCTAACCAAATTTATTTTAAAATAAAGTTTTATTTGTGAAGGTGTTTTTATAAATATGATATTAATCCTTATCCAAATAAATACGTTATTCATTACAAGTATTTAATTTTAAATAAAATTGCCCTATACACCATCTGATTTCACTGAGTATCTTAGAAGATATTTCAGTTTTAAAATATTGATCAAGCGCGCAGTAATGATGCACAAGGCGCCGATCGACGCGTTACGGTTTCACGTTTGAACAATTTGACAGAATTGTATGAATTTTGGTATGGACATAAATAGGACTCTGAGAAGTAAAATAGACTACAACTTATTTTCCTTCTGATCTCAACCCTGTAGTCTACGCGGACGGAGTCGCGAGCAAAATAACATATAGAAATAATAATAATCCACAAACTTAATATTAATAACCAAATATATCTTAAATTCCTTTGTTTAGAAGGCGCAATATTCTGAAAATACAAACTTTTCCATTCAAAATAAATATAGCTTCACATAATTACAATAGATATTTATTTCAGTACCAGCAGCAAGCAAATGCCTACGGCCTTGGTAACAGCCGTAACCTGAATTCAGATGTAAGTATAACTAATATTATAAAGCTGAAGAGTTTGTTTGTTTGTTTGAACGCTAGGATCTCAGGAACTTCTGGTCCAATTTGAAAAATTCTTTCAGTGTTAGTTAGCATATTTATCGAGGAAGGCTTATAGGCTATATATCATCACGCTACAATCAATAGGAACCGAGCAGCAATAAAGAATGTTTCAAAATCGGGGATATTTTTTTCCTTTTGAAAGATTCCGCCGCGTGCGCTGCGGAAACGGTTTAAGTTACACTGAAATACTGTAACACAAAATTGTTCACCTTTAAAAGTTCTAAAAAAAGTCTGCGACAGCATATATCTATCTTTTAGGATTACTTCACTATAACCTCTTTTATGCTAACCAAATTTGTTCTAAAACAAAGTATTGTTTGTGAACGTGTTTTTAATAAAGATTATATTATTAATCTTTAGCCAAATAAATGCGTTATTCATTATAAGTATTTAATTTAGACGAAATTAGCCCTTTACATCATTTGATTTCGCTGAGTATCTTAGAAGATATCGCAGTTTTAAAATAATGATCCAGCGCGCAATAGTGATGCACAAGGCGACGACCGGCAGGTTACGGTGTCACGTTTAAACAATTTGACCGATTTGTATGATTTTCGGTATGGACATAAATAGGACTTTGAGGAGTTAAAGAAACTACAATTTATTTTCTTTCTGAACTCAAACCTGAAGTCTACGCGGACGGGCGTCTTACGGTTTCACGTTTAAACGATTTGACCGATTTGTAGTGACATAAATAGGGCTCTGAGGAGTAAAATAGACTACAACTTATTTTCATTCTGAACTCAACCCTGTAGTCTACGCGGACGGATTCGCGGGCAAAAGCTATAATAACATATAGAAATAATAATAATCCACAAACTTTATATCAATAACCAAATATATCTTAAATTTCTTTGTTTAGAAGGCGCAATATTCTATAAGTACAACTTCTTCCATTCAAAATAAATATAGCTTCACATAATTACAATAGATATTTATTTCAGTACCAGCAGCAAGCAAATGCCTACGGCCTTAGTAACAGCCGTAACCTAAATTCAGATGTAAGTATAATAACATAATATAGAAATAATAATAATTAACAAACTTAATATTAATAACCAAATATATCTTAAATTCCTTTGTTTAGAAGGCGCAATATTCTGAAAATACAACCTTTTCCATTCAAAATAAATATAGCTTCGCATAATAACAATACATATTTATTTCAGTACCAGCAGCAAGCAAATGCCTACGGCCTTAGTAACAGCCGTAACCTAAATTCAGATGTAAGTATAATAACATAATATAGAAATAATAATAATCAACAAACTTAATATTAATAACCAAATATATCTTAAATTCCTTTGTTTAGAAGGCGCAATATTCTGTAAATACAACTTTTTCCATTCAAAATAAATATAGCTTCAAATAATTACAATAGATATTTATTTCAGTACCAGCAGCAAGCAAATGCCTATGGCCTTAGTAACAGCCGTAGTCTGAATTCAGATGTAAGTATAATAACATATAGAAATAATATTAATCCACAAACTTAATATCAATAATCAAATATATCTTAAATTCCTTTGTTTAGCAGGCGCAATATTCTGTAAGTACAACCTTTTCCATTCAAAATAAATATAGCTTCACATAATTACAATAGATATTTATTTCCTTTTCATAATTATGATAACAAGAAAAAGTTGTTCTATATAATAACGATGATTTTTATTTAACCTACTACAGAGAAATTCATAATCTATAATGAATTAGTGTAAGAAAAAAATATCCAAAGAGTAATAAACCAATTATACTAGTATTCTTAATTACTTTAAACTAGAGTTTGAGCAACGCTTACATTTAAATATACTTAAAATTGCAATGTATTTAAACGATTTGAATTATATCGATAATCGTTATAATCGGACCATTATTTGATCGATTACATTCGATACAATTTGTACTTAATACGCAAATAATACAACAATAAAATTAAAAAGATATTGTAAGATTAACAATTCTGTTATATTTATAGAGACAACTGGATAATCAGCAATAGTCAGGGTTCAGCGCAACGTATGAACGCTATCATCTCCTCGACAAACGACGACATCCGCCATACACCCGGAACGACCGAGAATAATTTCATAGATAATTAAGAATATATGCAGAATTGAAAAAATGTTTTATTTAACCAACTTTAATACCAAATAGTTTTCTAACAGAAAACCCCAATAGTACTTTGCCCAACTCGAATATCAAACTCAGACCCCCAAGACGACTTAAACGTATGTATTATTGTCATGAGACCACGAGGCAGGCAAAAAATATCGATTTTAATAAATCATAACAACCTTTAGAACTTCAAATGGAAAATGTCTAAAAAGTTTTTTTAATATAATGCAAAACTCAACTAAGGTATTACAGATATTTTATTTATTTTATTACTCCATTGCTCAGCGTCATTGTCATTAGTTTCTCTTAATATATCTTTAATATAGCAATCAAAGCCAAAAATCAGAAAGAAATTCGGAAAAAATGTCCTTTGGAACTCAGGTTACTAACAAATCAAATTACGTATTATTTTATTCCTTCATTACCCTACTTTTTTGTATTATAATATTATAAGATATAGGTAATATTGCATTATTAGTAAAACACTAATTACTGTAGTGGTTAGTGGTATTGATTCAACTAGCAAAATAAAGTTTTTTGTTCCTTCCTACAGACGTTCGTAAATATTAAGTCAGTGACGCTCAAAGTATCAGTAACTGCAACAAGGGCTTGGAACATTCATTGAAAACGTCAACTTGTAATCAAAAGTCAAAAGCGTGTTTGGTTATTTGTGTATCTCAAACACGATTAATAAATATTAATTATTCACTATGACTACAGCAATAAATCAAAAGGCTTACTTGCAAAAATACCTTAGTGGACCTTCAGCCGATAAAAAGAAGAAAAAAAAGAAAACTATAAAGGGCAAAGGGTACGTACAAAAATTTACTCTTTTTGTATCCCAAAAAGAGACAATTTCCTATTATTCTAACTTATCTCATAGATAAAATTATTTTGACACATAATTTCACTTATTTCGTGTGTTAGAATAATTTATTAGTGTTTTAGCCTGTGATTCCCGACTATTATTGTTTTTTATAGTATAGAACATTGATGTTTGTTTTAATCTTGTAATCTGCCTGGATATCGCATTTATATCAACTTTAATTGTGTATGCAATATAATACTCATGAAATTATATGGTAAACTCACCATAACTAACTAAATCCTGTGTAAGAATAAGCTTTCCTTGGGTGTTTTAATCAGTAAGAAATATTAATACTTAACCTAAAAACCTGGTTAATACTCGTCTTTTTTGTTTTGTCTGTACCTATCTCTATTAAACAAATATATTTAGGTAGTTTAGACTATTTTTTTACTGGGCTAATATGATTTGCTTACATTTTCAACTAGCATTAGTCTTAGGTGCATTCCTTAGAAATGAGCACAGAAAATAAAATGGGAGCTCTCCAGTTAATTTTAAATTTTAAATTAATGGTATCATTTTTTTTATAATGTATTTTAAATGTATCAAGAAAAGGGTTGACTTTTTGATCTACTGTTATAGGGAAGAAATATCTATCATTACTTCATCAAAATGTTGTTCTACAGGCAATATTCAGAAACAAATGTCATAATATCCTAATTAAATTATTTAAATTTTTCAGGTTCAAAATTATTGATGATGATCTTGACCTGACTAAACTCCAGCAACTAGAAGGAGATGAGTTGGATATTCTGGATGGAGGTGAAGATGCTCCACAAATTGCTGGCATTATTGATGATAGGCCTGAGGAGCTTAAGAAACAAGAACAGTTTAACACCAGCTCAAAGTGGAGGGTTATAAGTCAGGTAAATATGTTAAAATTAGCTGCTGTAAGAAAAATCATATTATAATACAATTTATTTGGTTAAAAACCTGATTGGACACTCAATCATATTACTGATCCCACTATGTAAAAAGTAATGTTGGCTTTTCTGCTGTGCATATTTGAAGTAAATATTAAAAGACTTTCCTTCATGTCATGAGATATTGATGAATGAAATACCTCATTAGGTAGTTTAAGAATTCAATTAATTCATAGCTTTAAATAAAATCACAGGTCCACCAAACTAAATCAATTTTATACCTACTGTTGTCAGTTATTTATTCAGACTTCAACATATTCTGTTTCAGTATGACGGGTTCAATAGCAAGTTGAAGGTGGAAGAAATTAAAATTGACAATAAAACTAAAAACAAAGAAAATGAGATTATATTTGGGAAAATGTACAGTGATTCTGAGGATGAGAAGAATGATTCTGACGCATCCCCACCCAGAAAATCGTCTAATAATAAAGACAAAGGGAGGAGTGAGCCAAAGTCATCCAAGAAGCATAACAGTGATAGTGACTTCAGCCCTCCTAGGAGAAAAGAGGACAAAGACTCTCAGAAAGAGAAGAAATATGATTCAGATGCTTCACCACCAAGAACTAAAGCCAAAGTCACAGAACGGGCAAGAAAGCCCAGCCGTTGGGGTGACGCAGACACTTCAAGACAAAGATCAGAGGAAAATTCACATCAATCTAAAAGAAGGTCGTCTAATTCAGATGTATCACCATCAAGGAAATCCCAAAAAGCCAAATATGACTCTGATACTTCACCTCCTAGAAAATCCCGGAAACAAAATTATGATTCTGATGCATCACCGCCCAGAAAATCCCAGAAACAAAATTATGATTCTGATGCGTCACCACCCAGAAAATCCCAGAAACAAAATGATGACTCCGATGCATCACCTCCCAGGAAATCTAGGAAAGAATCATCAAGAAATAGACAAGAATACAGTAACTCTTCTCAAAGATCACCTGATAGATCAAAACACAACAGAAATGATGACAGAAGAAAGTATGACTCAAGAAAAAGAAGAAAATCTGACGACTCAGATGTTTCTCCTCCTAGGAAAACAAATCAACGCCAGAAATCTCCGTCACGTCAGAGATCTAGAAAACATTCCCCAGAGAATAAGAGGAAATACGATAGCGATTCTGATGCGTCACCTCCTAGAAGAGAGAAAGACAAAAAGAAAGAAGATAAAGATAAAAGATATCAAAAGAGAAGTAGTGATAGTCCTCCCCCGTCTAATAAAAAGATGGCGAAAACTTTGGAAGGGAAGACAGCTGGGTTGCAGGATGCAAGGCAATTGAGAGAAGAAAATGAGTCATTCAGAAAAAGAGAAGAGGATGCTTACAATAAAATGACGGATGAGGTGTCTGGAAGGAATGCTCAAGCTGTTTCCAGAAAGGGTGAGTAAAAGAAACATTGTGACTATTTAAAAACAGCAAGGATAATTGGATAGATATGTTATAACTCTAGTTTAATCTCAATAGATAATTTGAAACAAGAGGCCTCTGGCTAGATCCCTGCACCTCTTGGTATATGTGATCCATGTTTGTGAAACAGCATAAAACTTAGCTGTAGTCTGGACTTTGATTGGCATTAGGGGTGTGATTTATTTATGAACATTTTCTCATAAATTCTGTAGTAATGAAATTACGTTTACTCTTTTTAATAAAATTACATCTTTTTAATAAAAAAAGAAACAAATATATTGGTCATGTGGATAATTCTTTCAGGCAAAAGAGAAACCTCGGAAGATAGACAAAAACAAAGAGAAAAAGCTGAGAGACAGAAAGAAATAGATGAGAAATACAAGAAATGGAGTAAAGGGTAAGTCTGCTTCAAAATGTAAATTTAAACTTCGCTAGATAATTATTGCCTTCAAGTCCTAGTATACGGATAAATTTTAAGGAGAAACTTGATCACCTCATTTTCTTTTCCAGAATAAAACAATTAGAAGATCAAGAGGCTCGCGTGCAAGAGTACATGCATGAAGCCTCCAAGCCTCTAGCCCGACATAAAGATGACAGGGATTTGGAACACAATCTCAAGCAGATAGAGAGGGACGGAGACCCCATGCTAAAATATATTAGGGAGAGGAGACGGGAGAGAGGGGAATTGGCTCCGGGTAAGCTTTTGTGATATTTTAGCTGTTGCCCCTAAGTCCTAGTAATAAACTTTAGACTTTTAAGAAAAATATTTTTTTGACAGTTTTATTTTAAAGTCTTCATTGTTACTACGGTCGGTCTTATTGGGCATAGCATGATGATAAAAAAACGTTTTTTCTAATTTTTTTATAGTTACTCCGGCCTTATTAAAAAAAAAGAGTTTTCCATTCTTCATTGTTACTCTGTTCTTTATGGCCGTTTAAAAAAAACATTCTCATAAAAATTACTCTTTAGTTTTTTATATTTAAAAAAGTGGTTTCAAAATGCTCTCATTGAAAAATTGGGTATAGTGAGTGATAAACTTATTGATGTCTAAATTTTTTGTTGCAGAAAAACCAAGGTATAAAGGTAACTTCCCACCAAACCGGTTCAATATAAGACCAGGGTATAGATGGGATGGAGTGGATCGCTCCAACGGCTACGAACAGAAATACTTCTCGCAACAGAGTAAGAAGAAAGCACAAGAAGAAGAAGCTTATAAATGGAGCACAGAGGATTTGTAATAAAAAGAATACTAATTTCGGGGTCAAATGGCTCAAAAATCCAGCCATATTGATATTAAGAATGTTTCGAATGAGTTATGAAGAATGTTTAACTGTCCAGGATATGAGTGCATTGAGTAGTGTTGTCTATGTAATTATACAATTTTGTTTTTCATTACAATTGTATTAAGTTCCATTTATATGACATATTTGTAAATAAATAAAAGTATTTTAGTATTCCCGACTTTTATTACATAATTTTTTTCCATAGTAAGCTTAGTCTAGTTTGTGTCAGAAAATCGACATGAAATCTTCCTATCAGGAAGCACACAATACCAAATTATTTTAAAAGCGAAACACCGAAACCGTGATTTGCTTACTTATAAACTAGGGTAGTTTAATAAAAAATATTGTGGGTACGAGGGTAGTTATGAAATAACGACAAGCAGGTAGGCACGGTTTATGGGCATAGACAACAGATATACAAATAAAACACAATTATTATTCAATCATTTATTAAATAGTAGGAAAACATTACGGCATCATAGACAATTAACACTATGCTAAGATATTGCTGATGGGAAGTCTTAAGCGATTCGTTTTCCAATTTTTAACATTAGTCAACAAATTGTTACTACAAACAGCTTAAATTTCTCTCGTAATTTCATATTCATTCAGGTTATAATAATGAGGAAAATAAAACGTCGTTTATATTGCAATTCCTGTTGTCTAATAACTTTGTTAAAAAATAATATATGTAATAGAATATTCTAGAACCAGATTTATGTAAATTTAACATAAAAATAACCTAAACAGGTATCATTAATAAACTGTTTTGCCTATATTATTAATATAGTGCACAAAAAATCTTTCTCCAATATTTAGTACATATAAATGCCATTAATTCATGTAAAACAAAATAATCAACAACACATTGCAATATAATCGACTTGGTGTTTTAAAAAAATGTTGCAAGTTAATACATTTTCTACTATTGTCTAAGGATTTGGCTGTAAAAATAATTTAAAATTCTAATCAAATAAATACAAGAGACTCATTAATTAGTTTTGTTTAATTTCAGTCAAAATTCATATTAATAGCTAATTGTGGGAAATTTGAGCGTACAATAGGGACCATGGTTGAAAATTATTATTACTTAATTAAATTACAAATTGTATATTTAATTAAAATATATTTATACTAGACAAAAGTAAGGATATATGTATATGCATAAGCATAAATAAGGATTAATATAACAGTAGAACAAGGGTATAAAAGACAACTAAGCTACACTATAGTTACTTTCATTAACAATACCACATACACAGTGATGGGTCACACATGCCTGTATTCTTTAAGGCTGTACCAAAATATATTTCTACAACCATTTTGCAGATTTAAGTCTCATATCAGGGCTAACCTACAAAGAATTTCCGAATAGAACATGAAAATCCTACCACCATGACATGTGAATGTGTCTTATCAACAACTGTGGCAATGTCATTGAAAGTACTCCTATAATTGGCAGGATTATAAAGAATCAAACTGCAATGACTATTGCACGGATATAAACATCTCTCATAGAATCAAGATTGTATCAATTATTATAATAATGAGAGCATATAGGAAAACAAGATAGAGGAATAATGAGACAAAGATAATTAACACAAGTTATGCTTTAATTTCAACAATTTACTTGTAGCGAAACTAGTATGTGGTGTATTTTTATATATTTTTCATTATTCAGTTTAAAGGAGTAAACTTAATAGCCATTATCTTTGAATTTACTAACAATAATAATTTTAAATTGTGTTTATTACAGAGAAAAATAATTTATGTAGTTTAACAGATGATAATAACATGATTTACCAGACAGCTGTTTAACTAAATTTCAAAGGCAAAATCAATCAATACTTTTAAAAGGTAGAACTATTTTCCTATAATAAACCTCACTTTCTTTGCTATATGATGGATACAATATATTCATTGGCTTGTGTTCATCATCACATTTGCTCATATAAAACACATTTGAATTATATTGTACAATGCTACATGAAATACCTAGCAGCTTTTTTTATGAAAGTTTATTTTATTTTATTATGAAGCCTGAGTAACAATATTGAGACTCCAAATTGAAACAATATATATTTTATGAAGTTTTTCTTTAATTGTTTTTAAGTATAAATTGTATTATTATTTTTTATCAACTTAACAGATTAGAATAGTTTTTTTAATATTCTTTAAAAGAGCTAATGTTAATATTATTAATTTATGGTAATTCCTACATCATGTATGGTATGTATAATTCAAATTTCCGATCCTTATATAATATTTATATATGCCACTAAAATTTGGATTTCTGTAATAGTATCTGAGATAATAAAAGAAATTTCATTAATATTTATGATCAGGGGAAAAAAACACTATTTACTTATATGTTTCAGCAACTAATGCTGTATTTTTTTTTGGAATTAATAAGATCATAACCGAAATAGTGAAAATTCTGATAAAAACGTGTTTCATTCAATCCCAAGATTTATTTTATTGGACAAAACTGCACTGAACAACACAGTTTCTTTTTCAATCCCTTTTCCCAAAAATACCTTATTAGACTTGCAATCAAATCCCAGTGACATATACAAACAGATATATCACATCTAACCCTCTCACTATATGATCTGTTATTATGAGTGCATAAATTACTAGGATACAACTTACATTTATAAATACATATCATTTTTAGACAGTTTTTATAGCTGTGTTTAACCGATGGTGGTGATCTGGACAGTTTCAGATCATTTTGGTACAAAAGATTTTTAAAATAAAAATCTATACTTTTTATTCTTCTTTACTATACAATACATGAATAGTGGTATAACAAGTCAATTAGATAAATATTAATTTAACAGTTATGTAGGTATTAATAAATTTCATTCTATCCTCATTTATAGGAGCATAAAACAATTCAAATCTTTATCTGCGGATAAATTTTCATATTACATCAACCAATTTTGCTAACAAGGCCACAAATTACTTATTTTATTGGTTTATTTTTCGACCTACACAACAGATTTCAATAACATAATTCATTCCATAGCAAAATTAACCCCCTTCCTAAACTAATCCCCCCCAATTCTACCATTCAGATCACCACCATAAAAACACAGCTATAAGACTACCAACAAAAGGATCTTACAGTAGTATGGTGCAACCATGGCCGCATGCCCACTTGGCCCACGCTTGGGGTATCAACGCCGTCCGCGGTACCCGCCGCGCCCACGCCTGTCCCGGTCGTCATGCTCGTTGTGGTACCCCCTACCTTGGTAGTCTCCTTGCTGTTGGTAGCCCTGCTGGTAATTTTTGTTGTAACCACCGCCACCACCACCTACACATGTTTTGATAAAAAAAAATTGGTTGAAATTGTATTTTCATAGGACTGTTTACGGTAATTTTCGTTAGCTTAGTTAATTATTGATACGTCAAAAAATACTTGGTATCATTCATATTTAGGTCCAAAAAAAAAACGGAAGCAAAATCTGTATATTAAAATTGACCATTGAAATTAACACAACACTAATCAATCAATTAAACGCATGGAATCAAATTAATTGGGAACAGTATTGCTTTATAAAAGCTTAAAAACACACACATGTAAATAGACTGTGACTGAAAACTAAGACAGGTTATAGTTACGATAATTTTGAACATTGATGATAAATAAGTGTGTGGTATAACACGGAGTGACAGAGTGAGGAATGAATACGTTAGGGGAAGTCTGAAAGTAGCTCCTGTGATAGAAAAGATGAAAGGAAACCGTCTGTCGTGGTATGGGCACATTATGAGAAGGGATGAATCATATGTAGGAAAAAAGGTGATGAATATGAAAGTGGATGGATGGGCGGGCCGAGGAAGGCCAAAGAAGAGATGGATGGAGTGCGTGGCTGAAGATATGAAAAAGAAAGGGGTGAATGAAGACATGACGGCTGACAGGGACGTGTGGAAGGAGAAAACATACTGCGCCGACCCCAAGGATTAAATTGGGACCAGGGCAGGGGGATGATGATGATAAATAAGTCACCTCCACTTTTACCTGTCTTAGTTTTCGATCACGATCTGTTTACACCAGTATAAAGCAAACTAACCTTGATTATACCCCTGATTGTAGCTACCCATGCTATCATAATTATTCTGATAGCCGCCTTGGTTTTGGTTATTGTAGCCGCCTCTACTGTGCCCGTAGCCGCCTCGGTTCTGGTCGTAGCCACCTCGGTTTTCGTAGCCACCCCGGTTTTGCTCGTAGCCGCCCCGGTTCTGATCATATCCGCCTCGATTCTGATCATATCCGCCACGGTTCTGATCATATCCGCCACGGTTCTGGTCGTAGCCGCCACGGTTCTGATCGTATCCGCCAGGCGGCACTTCATACGTTTGATAGTTTCGTTGATTTTGATTGAAATTCGCCGGACTCGTTTGCGGTCTGAAATTAATTTGTATTGTATTAAACCACCAAAAAAATATTTTGGTTTAGAGACAGAGAACTCTTTACTGATACCCACATATATACAAATTTACATATAATGAAATATGAAAAAGAAAAGTGGAACAATAGGCGATCTTATCGCTAAGAACTAATGGGGCACGACGAAACAATATTTTAATACATAAAAAATACCTTCTTTACATTATCTCAAGCTACGGAATTCCTCGGTAATGTATCAAGTGAATATCAAATGAATCATAAGCTATTATTGAATCCACTTATCTTTTGAAACGTTAATAAGTAAAGGTAGCAACTTTTTATCATTGAATTAATAGGTGTAGGTTAACTCGTGACTCAAGTTAAAATTCAATCAGAATAATTTCGTTATTTCTATGTTTTCGTCATCATAAATTAATATCGCTATTTCTATATATCTAAAAATGTGGTATTGTCATTCTTTAGTTTTGTTTTAACGACCGAAACGTAACATAACATAGGCATTATCCATAACTGGCGATAAGATAAGTTAAATTGTATGTAACTACATATTCAAAAACAATCGAACTAAATTGTAGTGATGTGTAACGGTCGAATACATTGAATCGATTGTAAAATAAATGCGTAATTAATACACTACAGTATTAACACTGCTATTTCGTGGTCAGTGATAAAAATTAAGAAGAGCACATTTACTGGTTCCATAATGTAGTATTGTTTTAATGTAAAATAATAGAATATAAAAAATCGGTTATCGTTTCTTGATTCACTAGTCCCGTGCCAAATAAAAGTACCTAATTTATATAATATACAATTTATAGGTACGTGTGTCCACAACGTTATGTCAAAATTAGAATCAGAAGTGTCATTATTGGTAGTATTTTACCCAATTAAAAGAAAGAATAATTATTGTGGTATAATGCTTGACCAGAAAAGCTGCGCCAGACATTGGGAATTGGGATACATAGAGGATAATTAAACGAATCTTAAAATAGTAATTATAATTTCTAATTTCTTAAACCATACATTCTCTTTTAGGTTCTTTGACCCCTAGAATCAGCTGATGTACATAATTGACTCACTAAATTATTGAGTTGGAAATTTAAGGGAATTTCTTATAGAAGTGCGATTTTTTTATATTTCTGTGTACATTTTGGAAAGTATTACATTAGGTGAAGGACATTGTGAAGGTGCCTTTTTATAACACAAGAAAAATTGGTTTGGTGTACATAATAAAGTTATTAGCCACAAGAATAAAAAAGATTCAGAATTTCATATTTTTTAGTATGGTTTAGTATCTTAAAATATAATGTTATATATCAAAAACACAACCGATGATCGTTTCATACAAAATAAAAATAAAAAACAGAAGAAAAATTATGCATAAATACATTACCAGAGCAAGCATAAGTTGGAAAAATAAAAAAAAAACTACTTAAAGTATTATAAACATGTAATTAAATATAAAAACACAAGACATATTTATTGGATACTAGACTAATTAGTTATACTAATATTACATAACATGCAGTAACACACTATTATTAACAATTGTGAAAAAACTTTATAAGAATATGTTTTAACACATTTCTCACTATGTTGAACAACAACTGACAATAAATTATATCACACATATTTTCTTCTCCATTCTTCCATGGAAAAGTCTTATTAATTTACTTCAGTTATGTTTACATAGCATATTTAAATTTACATTCCTCTGCTATTGATAAATTCTTTGAGTCACATATTAAATAAAAAATATTATTTATTTCTTATTATATTGATATTGTTTAAATCTTTATTTTTTACTTCCTTTTCTTGTATAATTAAATTTCTTGTGTAATTGGAGGATAATGATTTTCTTGTAAAATCCAAATATTTTTATTTTATTAGTCTTTCACTTCTTCTTAAAATGTGTACTTCATACATTTTACTCTCAACCATTAATTACTGTCAACCATTTTTCTCTGTACACTATTTCTCAACCAAACATACTTTACTATCATAACCCCTCACTCCCCTCACAAACAACTCTTAATCATCACTACCATCCACAACCACACTACCCCTCCCCAACCTCCCCCCACTACCCCTACTCACCTGCCCTGATCCCCGCCGCTCTGCGCGTACCCCCCCTGTACCCGGCCGCCGCCCCTACCTCCTCCCCGCCCCCCGCGGCCGCCCTCGACCCCTCCCCTCCCGCCGCGTCCCCCTTCTCCTCCTCTACCACCACGGCCGACCTCGCCCCCTCCCCGGCCCCCGCCGCGCCCCCCGCCACCGCCGCCCTGGGGGGATAAATAGGGGGTAAAGATTAATAAGCCCGCCAACCCGCACTAGGCCAGCGTGATGGAGTAAGTATAAAGCCATCTCAATGGTAGTGGAGGCTCAATGGCAGTAGTATATATATTCATATTCTGGTACATTTCATACATTTAATAACTGTATAGCATAGGCTCCCATATGCATTTTATCTGCAGATTATATGGGTTGACGATAAAGATTAATGTAGAGTAAGTCTGTAATATTTTAACGGCGAAGGAAAGCGTTTTTGATGAAACCTAAATGAAATTTTTTGGGTGTGTAGTGCACTAACAGGGACTAACCTAGCGTGGTGGACTAAGGCCAATACCCTCAAGGTTTTAGAGGAGGCCTGTGTCCAGCAATTGGACGTATATGGGTTGATGATTATAGCCAACTAGCAGAAAATATATATAAGCTTTTTTCGTTGTGTAGAAAAGCCAAGAGTAATGAAAGTATTGCTATTGACTTCAAATACTGATGGCATACATTAAAATAATAGAATAATTATGTACCATATTTTCTCCAGAGGAAAGCTGAGAAGTGTAATACATCTTTCAATCTCAAATATACATACATTAACTTCATACATTAAATTTGGTATGTATGTACCATTTTTTTCTTGAGAGAAAAGCCGAGAAGTATAAATAAATAAATAATAATACTAGGTATAAATAAGTATATTACATACCTGTCCCCCAGGTCCTCGTTGTTGCCACGACGGCATTTCTGGCGGTGGAGGCTGTTGTTCGTTGGGACGACCGCCTCTGTCTGGGACCTGGACGTACAAAAATGAAAGTGGCATTTAGACCCAAAAAAGTTTATCTTAATATCTTCTCATCAGTACATAGTATAAAACAAAGTCGCTTTCTCTGTCCCTTTGTATGCTTAAATCTTTGAAACTACGCAACGGATTTTGATGCGGTTTTTTTTAATAGATAGAGTGATTGAAGAGGAAGGTTTATATGTATGATAACATCCATAAAATATCAGCATTGCACCCGTGCGAAGCCGGGGCGGGTCGCTAGTATTATATATAGTCACACACAATATTAAACATTACAAAAATAATGGCAAAGGAAACTATAATATAATACATTTATTTGCAAAGACTATCATTTACATAATCACAACTAGTAGTTTGAAGTGGTAAAAGTGTTATGGAATTGTAAAAAACTAACAATATAATTCAACTTAGACTACTTTAACTCGAATTTGATAACTTTACTACTTTTATGACTACTTTCACTCAACTTTGACACGTCTTTAACTTTGACCTAACCTTGTCACTTATTTAACTACTTTAACTCAACTTAGCCACTTCTCTACCAACTTTGACTCAACTTTACCACTTTGACTGGACTTTACCATACCTGTCCAATGATGACTTTATTAACGTCACTCTGGGTATTCTTCCTGAGGCTGGCGCTGGAAGTTTTCTCAACTAGAAGTAGCGCCGTACGCGCCGCCAAGAAATCTGACAGGCGGACATCCGGTTTCACTTTCAACTGCTCGCGTTTCGGTCTGTATGTCGATTGGATCGCGTCCTTCTTCGCTTTTAGACGGTCTGACCACTGGAATAATAGAAATTGTATTTTTTTATTAATATATTTCTATATTTGCCTGATGGTGTCTCTGGTTTAAAGTGAGTAGACTGGGGGGAAATTCGCGCGTTGGTTACACAGATTTGCTTGGAAATTTTAATGACACAAGTGTAGACCATCAGAATCTAGGTAAATAAATACAGCTGAAAGTCATATCCATAGCTCTGAACCCAGTTAGTATACAAGTCCTGTGTCATAGGTACGAGAGACTACAAGAGACATTTTTGGTCAGAATCATTTGTCTCCGTGCGGGCATCGAACCCGAGGACTCTCCTGTCGCAAACTGGTATCTAGCCACCTGCGGCACGGGCTGTCAAAGTAGATTGAAGGTAATTATGTATTACATTTTCCTAAACCGGAGATGTCCCCATATTTTTATATTATTTAGAGATTTTTTCAAAAACTCACCTCAAAACTTTGTATAGTGCATTCCAATCTAGTTATGAGTGTTTCCCGTCTCAGTCTGTACTCTTCAAACAACTCATTGAAGGCAGTTTCTAGTGCTTTCCAGTCTTTTTCCGAGAGAGCTTTGTTGTACAATGGCTTGCCCACTAAATCCTGGCCTGAAATTATTGTTGATCAAATTTATATTTTGACTTAATGATTTTTTGTACGTTTGATGTGTACATTAATATTCAAATGCAGTTTCTAATTGTAACATTTACCCTCATTTTGAATGCAAATTTATTAATTGCATTATTCCAATTATGCGAGCCTACTTTGTGGACTAAGGCCAACACCCTCTCAGTTGCAGTGCAATAAGACAGTAAATACAGTGAGTATGAAGGAGCTAATGCCTTAGGCAATCACTTATAGTCAAACTTGGGGTGATGCAGAAATTTAAAAAATAAGCACATAAATAATATTATAGTGGAAATACAATAGATGGGCTGATTAACCTACCTTCCTTCTGTATTGTGTCCTTGAGTTTAGACTCTAGTTTTGAGAAGAGCATCTCAGGAGTAATGTTGGGCGGCGGTTTGTTGAACTTCAGAGATATCAGAATGTCCTTCAGGTCTTTGGCTGTTGGTGACTCTTGCTGAAACATAGTCAAGTTTATAATGACTTGGTCATATATTTTTTTATTCGAGGTAGAGTAGGAATTGGTAGCAGGTCATGAGAATTGTTTCTCTAAACTGAGGTCCAGCAACAATGTCATAACAATTCCTACGCCAGTATACCAACCTCTTCATCAACCCATATACGCCCACTGCTGAGCATGGGTCTCCTCTACCATTGAGAGGGTTTAGGCCATAGTCCACCACACTGGCCTAGTGCGGGTTGGCGGACTACACACCTAAGAAATTCCTAAGAACTCTTAGGTGTGCAGGTTTTATCACGATGTTTTCCTTCACCGTTAAAGCAAGTGATAATTCAATGTGAACACACACATAACTTCGAAAAGTCAGAGGTGTGTGCCTGGGGTTCGAACCCGCGACCATCGAGATTCTCGACCGCGCGCCCAAACCTCGAGGCCATCACCGCTTCACTATCACCTCAAAATGCACTATTTACCATCCCTAAAAATCATCTATCAATTTATAATAGAGACACAACCCACTGCTGGGCACAGACCTCCTCAAACAATAAACTCGAAGTCAAAGTACTCTTTATGAAAGTATATTTTAACAAGTTATATTGAATCATCTATTTCCACTATATATCTATAGCTAATACCACTTAGAAATGTGTTATTGCTGTGAAGAAGAAACGCCAAGAAACTTCCTCAGCAACATGTAATGTCCCGATTTTTTCACTGAGTGAAGGTAATGTAAGTTATCTGACATACCTGAGAAAAGTATTAAACTATACTCACCACAACAATTTCCATGCCAGGCTGTTTTTCTTTGGGACAATCAACTTTGACCATCCTAGCCGCCATCAGCTCTGAGACCAAGTAGTCTAGGAGCAGCAGACGGTCCTCCTTTGACTGCAGACGGGAAGACATGTGACCTGAAGGAACAAATAATCTGATGATGAGATGTAGTAATGATGCTTCTATTTCTGTCTGTGTTGAAATGTAGAGGGCCAATAAAATTTAACAAAAAGGCTATCAAATTATGAGTTAAAATAAAGATGAACCAAGTTGGCAATATAAACTTTATTCTAAGTAACTTCTAAAATATATATAAATAAATATACTTCTAATCTAGTATAAATGTTTTATTGTGTTAGTATACCTGTCACAAGTTTCTTATAAGGACATCCCAATTCCTTCAGAAAGGAACTTAGCTCCAGAAGAAAGGAGCTAGACTCGTCAGGATCATTCATCATGCTAACTGCTTCTTCCAGACCGCACAGGGTCCTCAGCTCATCAGCTAGAATGTGGACCAGTTTGGTGTATTCCAAACTTTTAGGTCCACCTTCCAGCGCCTTGGAGAAGGAAGTTTCATCTGATAGTGGGCCTTCATAGCTGGAAAAAAGTTGTAATAAAAATTACCTTTTTAGTTTGTTTTCAAAAGTGAGTTATGTGTGATCTAGAGTTCTAAGTTCAGTTTTTAGGAAGAGTAAAATTTATGGAAATTCACTTCTGGCTTTGAGATATATTACCCCTTAATATAATTAGCATGATGATTAAATATGTTTGTTAAACTTGAATAATGGGTTTGTTAAGCTTCAATAATGGACTTAAAATATGTAAAATGTTGCTTTATTTCAACAGAACAACAACCTGTAATGCATCTTTTCACAGGTGATATTTTGAGAATAATATTGGAGCATAAACTTATTGGTACAAATGTGACATCTCTAACTTATTATATGCAATCAGTAAAACATGTTATAGGACAAATTCACCCAAAACAATGTATCCTTGATAAGTAGTAGAAAAATCGCATAAAGGATAAGATTTTGATTTTAACTAACAGCAACAATTGGGAATATTATTATTGTTTAATGTGGGTTCTAAATTTTAAAATATTTAAATAATAAAACTGAGATAATTGAAAATTTGTACTGAGACATATAAATTCCATAGTGATGACATCATCATTACACCATATTTTGTGTAGGAAGTGTGCCAATAAGGATGAACAAAATCCCGATAGTAGATAAATGCCATTTGCAATTAGGTAAGTTATTTTTGGGCAAAACAAAAATAGTTTCTTTTAAATATGCATACATTTTACACATATGAAAATTATTTTTTATTTTCTAATATTTAAATACACAAAAATTAAGAAAGAAACTCCTTACTTTTAAATAAATAAATTATAGAAAAATAGTGGTACGAATAAATTCGATATGTGATACGATTTAAAATCCATGAATTTTTGGTAAATAAAATGTTTATTGCACATAAAAATGAACACAACATATGGCATTGTGAAAATTATTAGTTGAATTTGAAATTTTATTGCAATATCGGGGCTGCTTCTTTAATTTACAAAAAAATAGAGATCTTTCAAGAAGATAACCTTTTGACACATATTATTACGGAAAATACTCACCCCAAATCGTTAAGCGAATCTAAAATGTCGTTTTCCATATTTTCTTTTCAGATGCACATAAATAAAAATAAACTTTAATAAATAAAGATAATTGCAACCGGCTATTCTTAATGTAAAAAACTCGCACAGCTTTTTAGCTAGTGGCAGATGCCAGCATTAAGGATGTGATGTGAATTCAAATTTAGTCAACTATATTAGACGATTATCATTAATTTAATAGATTCAAAAATACAACAAGTAGAAAAACAAAATGCAATCTACTTTAAAAGTCAACAGATTTTTTTCGATGTATAATTAATAACTATATAATAAAAAAATCACAATGTAACAAAAGAAAACAATGTAGTATCAATTATCATACAAGCACGTAGATTATCGATTGTCGTAATACTAGAAATAAACGATCTGTCGATGACAGATATACATTTTCCATTTTATGAGTTAATAATTTTGGATTAATTCATTTTGTAATATATTGTAAATTAGACTTGGAGACAAAAAAACCTAATACAATAATTATTACAAATTCTACGCTGTACACAAAAACAGCTGTTTGGTTTAGTTTAAATGCTTATTTACATGATACTCCAATAGATGTCGCTAGAATTCATTTCTGGTTTAAAAGTATTATGTTTATGTAACAAAAGAGGCCGCTACTAACCTCATAAAATTGCGCTTAAAGTTGCAAGTAGCTTGTATTTGCTTGCGATGTTAATGCATAGTTCATGTTATTCAAAATGCACGTAAAGTGATGTCACACGACCACAACGTTACTGCGTAGCATTAAAGCAATAACTCACGTGTTTACTATGCATTCGAATTACCAACGCACAGTCTTGCTTGATGATAAAAACAATAACGTTTTTTTGCATATTTATGTTAAACTAGCCAACATACCGGCTTCTACTGATGTGAATATTACCTAATTAATAAATCTTTTATGGTATAGCGTTTTAATTTACAGCTCAACTCTACTCCGCACTGACATTTGCTGGTCGTTAAAATGACCATAAAATGAGGTTTCTCTCGTACCTACACTAAGATATGAATCTTCCAGTCATTTTCTTCACAAGATGGCGGATTTATGCATCTTGCCTAGTTATGGAAAATAAAATCTTAACGTATTAAAGTGGCTTACGAGGTTTTCCTAGTCATTGTTTTTCAAATTTATTACTACATTCTTAATTGTGATATATTCTATAGAATGCTTGTGCAAGCGGGTTTTTTTTGGTTTCATAAAAATAACTTAGTGGTCTCAGTAGGACACACGGACTGAGGAGACCAAATCACTCTCACTCAGGTTCAACTCCAAAGCCGGTTAGGGGGAAGTGGGGCAGATTGATACACAAAAATTTAAAGTCGAATAACAAGTGAATAAACCATATAGTTTTAATCAATTTCCCCAATATTATTAACGATGTATATAAATTTTATAATGTCAAGGAAAAAAATGGATTAGGATTTGAAGAAAAGCAAATAGTACATGTTTTGTAAAAAATGACTTTTGTATCATTCTGCCCCACCAATGGGGCACTTTGATACACCATGTGGGGCACTTTAATACAGAATGTAAATCGTATGAATTTCAATTAAGTTATACACATTTTAATGATAATTAGAATTTTTATTATAAGGAGATCATAATCAGTTTACAATGAAACTACAATATAAGACCTTGCATTTTTATTGAGGTATAACACTTCACAATCAGTCAAATTATATTCTGAAATTACTTTGGCCACATAATGAACTACAGATGTTTTCTTTTTAAATATAATAAGAAGAAAATCGCCAATATTTATATTTTCAGGACTTGGAATTTCTAACTTCCTCCGTCTACGTCTGATTTTCCATCATCGTTGTCATTGCTTAAATTGAACAACTCATTCG
Organism: Cephonodes hylas; assembly: GCA_030295005.1. Lineage (NCBI taxonomy): Eukaryota > Metazoa > Arthropoda > Insecta > Lepidoptera > Sphingidae > Cephonodes > Cephonodes hylas. Next base: position 3,139,044 of record AP025386.1, on the reverse strand, counting down.
AATTAGAATTTGATATAAACAATAAACGAGGGCAGGCTTTTTCTTTCAAGGCTTTTTTAATTTCTGTCAGTCTCAATTAATTTCTTGCTGTTTTTAATTCCTTTGCTTTCTGATTCATTAAATTAACTTCTTGTTTTCTATCTTTTTTATCGTCTATCATCGGTAGCCGATTTTTTTTAAGGGGTGTCAATGTAAACTCTCGACTTCCCTTTTTCTTTTCCTTTTTTAGACTTATTTTCTGTAAAAGCCTTTTTTGGACATGGTCGTAAAGTTCCTGGAGGTATTATGTTAGTATTAGTCTGATAATACGAACGAATTAGTCGAACCCCAGGCACACACCTCTGACTTTTCGAAGTTATGTGTGTATTCACATTGAATTATCACTTGCTTTAACGGTGAAGGAAAACATCGTGATGAAACCTGCACACCTAAGAGTTCTTAGGAATTTCTTAGGTGTATAGTCCGCCAACCCGCACTAGGCCAGCGTGGTGGACTATGGCCTAAAACCCTCTCAATGGTAGGGGAGACCCGTGCTCAGCAGTGGGCGTATATGGGTTGATGAAGTTATGAGAAGGTGTTAACAAAATCTACTTCTGGTCTATCTATTTCTTGATTATTTTCTTTGTATTCTCCTTGGGGAAATCCACTAAAAATATCTATAGGTAGGTAAAATCATCGTCGTTAAAACCAAGTCTATTAAGTGGCCACATTACAGTTACGGGGCACCTCGATGCGTATCATTGTGCCCCGCACTTTGCTGTATCAAACTACCCCAAAAGTTATTTTTCAAAATTCAAGTTATATAAATAAAACTAACTTATTTATTGAAAAAAATGCACCTAATTCTTATTATTTAATAACTCAACTTATCTTTGATTTATATAAATCTGGTCTAGATGGTGTACAAGATGTTAGAAACACATTTACTTTTTACGTATTTTTTTACTCATCACCACGCAAAACACATTACGACCTGTCCAACGGCACTAGCTGACTGGCTGAGCGTGGCATCACAATGGATGAGTTCTAACGTTTATAGGAACGTTTTAAAGAAGTCACCACTCGAAAACATTTAAAAGTTTTTGAAATAATGCCTGTGTATCTATGTGCCCCTTGCATCAATCTGCCCCACTTCCCCCTACCTAATGTTACTATGCAGGTTACCTAATGTTGTTTTCTTTCATCGTTAACGAACGAAAATATTCACACATCTCGTACATTGTGTAAATTCCAAGTTACAGTAATGTGCCTTGAACTTGCGACTGCTAAAATGTTGTCCCGACAGCGCGCCAAACCACTAGGTCATTGGTACTTCAAACCATAATATAAGTACATTCTCCGTATTGTTATTTACTGCTAATTTTCCGAATGAAAAGCTAAATCATGCATTCTCCTACGACAGAATAGAATTACGAGCAAAAAATTTTATGCTACGCAGTTAATTTGAAAAATGAGTTACCTATATAAGTAATTATAATTCGCGCGCTATGCAGTAATTCCTCGGGAAAATTGAGTAAATTTTGTTAGTACACATATCGCACTAGTATTACAATAGTGTTGTAACTCAAAATACATCGAAATGGACATAACACTATAATTAAACGTAAAATTTAATTCCTCACAAGTCATTAAAACTGTCATTGGAATAATGCAGAAAATGAATAAGTTATGACGTGTTAAGACATTATCCATGACTGACCGGTAGTCTAACCCTCCATCCCAATATTGTGTCATCTTTAGTTGCGACCAACAGTGATCGAAAAAGTGCATGCCGCTTGTTGCATTATTTCGAGTTCCAACGTTATTACTGGATCAGGTATGTAAAATTCATAGTTTTATTTTGAATTAATACAGTATTGTTGATTTACACTTGACATGGTTTTGTTCTTATTTTTAGTTAATACACTATTACTGATTTACACAAGCTTTAATAAAAATAATATTTCTACTTAAGACACTGTAATTGACTAAGTTAGTAATTTTTGACATAATACAGTTTTGTTGAATTATAACTTTAAATCGATTTTTTGCATGGTCTATATATTTATTAATAATAATATTTACTTTAAGTTACAGTATTACTTACAATTCGATCGAATGTGTAGCAGTTTAATGCAAATAAAGCTTATAAACTTTTTTATTAAAAAAATTAGAGTTACTTCACTCTTTGTGACAAGCATCAGGTTGGGTGGTGGGTAGGAATGTATTTAACAAAATAAATATTTATTTAATTTGCAGGTTTAGTACCTATCCATCGAGGGCCACCAGTAGAAGGCAAATGACGAACTTGGTGTGAATTCATCACCGTCATTATTGTCACAGGTGAATAAAAACGATCAAACTGCTATCCAGGTAGAAGACATTGATACTACGAAAGTGCAATCGACACTTTCGACACCGTCATCATCTACAGTTCATTCAGTACTTCAACAAATCGACGTAAACAGTTCCCCGAGTATGATTGTAATCAAAAGAAATATTACATTTCACCCATCCACTAAGACCAGAGCGACGATGTTGATTCCCATCATGATCCACATTTCGTTCCTAATTCACCAAGAAAGGAATCTAGGGTAGATTGCTAAGAGGTCAAACAACAAAATGTCCAGGTAGCTCTTTTTCTGGAAGCTCTTCTTCAAGCGGCATGGATGATAGAGTTGTGAATAATGTGAGTCCCGTTGCTGGAACCAGTGGGCTGACTACTGAATCAAATATTTCATCGGAATAGCAAAACAATAATACCTGGGGCAGGAAGAGATGGAGAGGATACATATTGCGAGACCTGGAAAATGCAGGTTAAATTGTTGTGTAAAAATAAACGAGACATCAAGACAAGATTTTGTTTGCTAAAAATTGATTAAAAACAAAATTTTAATTATAAATAGTGTAGTTTATCAAGATTAGGTAAGAATGTTTTTGTCTTGAAAGGTTTATGTTATTTTACAAAATGTTTCAACTTGTTTTTAAGTAGGTATGGGTAGACAAGCATTAGTTTTAGTACACTATATTTCAATTATCACAGCTAAAAAGAATAATCTGGTTTTATTTAATAATATCCTAACCAAAAAAATAAAGAGATCGTATTAAATGGTATATTTTACTACCATTTACTCGGAATTCGTTTTCGATTTATTGTTGTAATGCCAAAAAGTGAGTTTAAAACGTAAAGAAAATGACTTATTCAAACTGTCGTAACACAAAATATTTCAACAATAATGACGTAATTAAAAATAATATTTTATTTTGAACATTGTGCTTGGAAAAATACTGTCTTAACTCAAAATTCGTTAATAATTTCCCTATTATTATTATTTTTTTAAAAAATTAAAAAGGTAATGCCTTCAATTTCATTCCAAAAACACATAAAACATTCATTATATTTGTACCTATTACAGAAAGTGACAAATTAGTTTTTCGTTGATTCTGAAAAATCGTCTTTTTTGAGTTACAACACTATTGTAATACTAGTGCGATATGACAGTCATGCCTTTATAATTATGTAAATGAGGAAAGATAGCAAAATAAAAATATAATTGTTTTCATCATTTTTAATTTTTTTATCATGACATTATTCAATGCTCTTTTTATTTTACAAACGGATAGTTAACATTTTTATAACTGAGAGGTAGTAGATCAGACGGTTATTTTCCAATGTCTATTATATCATCATCAACCTATTTACTTCATACAGCTAGGCACGGGCCCTTCTTCCAAGGGTTTAGGCCTTAGTCCAACACGCTGGCCTAGTACCTGTTCATTGTCTTCACACAAGAGCAAAAGGTCATCTGAATCCCTTAAAAACTGAAAAATACGCAATAGGTAGGTACTGGTCTGTTTTAATGATTCGATAGTCGCCATCTTGAAGTTTAAAAGATGTCAATTGCTTGTTTACTACGTTTCAAGGTAAGGCTAGTTGTTTCGCTATAAACTGTGTTTTACGCAGCCGCGGAAACATCACGTTCCATTTAGGTATATAGTTTTATATTTATGTAGGCAACGGCGTATTTTATAAAACGAAGGCTGTTTTGTTGGACTTCACACGATTAATGAGTACCTGAATATAATCTGACCAGGCCATTTTGCTATATAAATTTGCATTTATAGTTTAGTTATAGTATAGTCTATACCTTCCTCTATACTGTATAGAGGAATGCTTTAGGTGGCTCTGGTAATAGAAAAGATGAAAGGAAACCCTCTGTCGTGGTACGGGCATGTAATGAGAAGGGCTGAATCATATGTAGGAAAAAAGGTGATGAATATGAAAGTGGATGGATGGAAGAGCCGAGGAAGGTCAAAGAAAAGATGGATGGAGAGCGTTAGGGAAGATATTAAGAGAAAGGGATGAATGAACACATGACGGCTGAAAGGGATGTGTAAAGAAAGGCTTTTTATTTATTAATATTTTGCGACCTTATTTATTAACGTTATTTTTGTACCCGTCGCGACAATATTCTGGATATTTCTACAGATACTTATATTTATGCAAAATTCTAAATCACAGCTATCAAGTGTGAAACTGAAGTCCCGGGTTCGATTGCCGCAACTAGGCAAATGTTTGCATGATCACAAATATTTGTTTCGGGTCTGAGTGTTTGTGAGACTTAAAAGTCTTGTAGTTTGTGTTGTATCCACAATTCTAGTGCGGGTACGGAACTATGTGTGAGTGTCAGGTACATGTACGGTTACGATTTTTATGGTAATTTGTTTAACAAGTGCGGCTAATTGTTGTTGATTCCGAACCCTGCTTTGAAAACATTCGTGCCTATGTCAAACTGTGAATAATTTTTATCTAATTGTGAATAATTTTTATCCAAGGGTAACGGGTAACGGATGGATGAGGGCTGCAGAAGACCGGGGTGGTTGGCGCTTTCTTGGGGAGACCTACGTTCAGCAGTGGACGGCGATAGGCTGAGTATAACACCAAGGCTGGAATTAACTTTATAATTATAATCAAAAAAGAGGCCATAACTTTCAAACAACGGATAATTTTGTAAGTTTTTTGAAGTTTGTTATTATTCGCATATTTAAAAAAAAATCAAATTAAAAAAAATGGAAAACAAAAAAATCAAATTAAAAACAAAACAAACATTCTTAAGTACTTAAACTATATTTTTTTTATGTAAAAAGGAACCGCCTTCAAAAAACCAACTGAAAAGAAAAAAATAATTTTTATTATGAACACCTGTATTTCAATTTTGCATAAGCAAAATCATGTATATAATCAATCAATCAACAAATAAGAATATAAATTAATAATTAACGGTTATATGTAAGTATTACTTCTACTTTTTGAAATCGGTGCCAAACAAATTTTCATGACAAAGAAGAACGCTGGTTTATTATTATTAATGGCTCCGCCCGGGTGGAGTACCCCCCCCCCACCAGCATATGTCATACTTACCTATAAATATTTTGGTTTTGTTGGTTTGGCACCGACTTCAAAAAGTAGAAGTAATACTTACATACATATAAACGTTAATTATTAATTTATATTCTTATTTGTTGATTGATTGATTATATACATGATTTTGCTTATGCAAAATTGAAATACAGGTGTTCATAATAAAAATTATTTTTTTCTTTTCAGTTGGTTTTTTGAAGGCGGTTCCTTTTTACATAAAAAAAATATAGTTTAAGTACTTAAGAATGTTTGTTTTGTTTTTAATTTGATTTTTTTGTTTTCCATTTTTTTTAATTTGATTTTTTTGTATTTCATTTTTTATTTCATACTTTTTAGTGATTTAAGTTCTTTTAGTTGGAATAGGAATTTACTTTAAGTTTTTTTAGTGAATAGTGATATACTATGTAGTGATACACAATTTTTAGTAACCTTTCCTTGTTTTGATATTTAATGATATATTGTTTGTTTTATATTAATTATAATTAAACTAGCGACCCGCCCCGGCTTTGCACGGGTGCAATGCTGATATTTAATTAATGGATGTTATTATACATAGCTTTTGCCCGCAACTCCGTCTGCGTGGACTACAGGTTTGTGTTCAGATAGAACATACATAAGTTGTAGTATTTTACTCCACAGAGTCCCATTTACTTAAATATACAAAAATCATACAAATCGGTCAAATTGTTTAAACGTGAAACCATAACACGCCGGTCGGCGCCTTGTGCATCATTATTGCGCGCTTGATAATTATTTTAAAACTGCGATATCTTCTAAGATACTAATTGAAATCAAATGATGTAAAGGGCAAATTTCTTTTAAATCAAATACTTATAATGAATAACGCATTTGTTTGGTTAAGGATTAATATAATCTTTATAAAAACAACTTCATAAACAATGCTTTATTTTAGGACAAATTTGGTTAGCATAAAAGAGGTTACAGTGAACCAATCTTAAAAGATAGGCATATGCTGTCGCGGACTTCTTTTTAGAACACTTAAAGGAGAACAATTCTGTCATACATTATTTTAGCGTAACTTTAACCGTTTCGGCAGCGCACGCGGCGGAAGCTTTCAAAAGGAAAAAAATATCCCCGATTTTGAAACATTCTTATTGCTGCTCCGCTCCTATTGGTCGTAGCGTGATGTTATATAGCCTATAACCTTCCTATTGAATCACTCTATCTATTAAAAAAAACCGCATCCAAATAGCTTTAGCCAAACACGAGATAATCACGGACAAACATACATACATACATACAAAACAATCGAACTGAGAACCTCCTTTTTGAAGTCGGTTAATAAAATGTTGCTAATTATCCGTTCGAAAAAAAAAAAGTTATTCTCAAGGTGAGCTGCATAGGAAATTCTGAGAATTGTTTTAAAAAAACAACTTTATATCACTATTGTGAGTGGGATAGGTATCTATCTATTGACCAGTTCTAAGAATTCATTCATTCATCATTATTATTTTATTTGGAAATGTTGCCTGATGAATAATTAGGCATCTTTAGAGGGGGAAAGCGTAAACTATGTTTCACAGAAAATTGACGTGAAGAAGCCTTTTTTTGTCGTGCAACTTAGAGTTATTTTGATTATTTAGGATCATCGCTATACCTACGACATCTACTTCCTATACTCATGATATCGTCATCATCCTTTTATATAATTTGTATTTTTTCTTTCAAATCAGGGCTGATAAAATGCCACTACGTTGTCACAAAGGATACACATGGGCTGCTTATGAATTCCTTAGCTTCACAACTTGGCAGACACGAATTCTCTAACTTACACATGACGACAAAACCCGTGTCAATGTACGAGTTACTATAGAAATGTTCACGTGTTTTTGATTGTTATCAACACGCAGTACACACAATAAACAGACACACATCATAGGTTATAAAAGTCGCTGCATACATAAACACTGTAAACTGATCAGGCTGATATAAAATGGCGTTTGAATTTTTAACTGAATAGGCAGATGTGAATTTCTTAAGCCTCATTTGGTACTCATACTTCGACTTTGTGCTCCTTTTGAGAATTCATCAGTCAAAAATTACTTATGTAAGTATCATCATCATCATCATCATCATCAACCCATATACGCCCACTGCTGAGCACGGGTCTCCTCTATCATTGAGAGGGTTTAGGCCATAGTCCACCACGCTGGCCTAGTGCGGGTTGACGGACTACACACCTAAGAAATTCCTAAGAACTCTTAGGTGTGCAGGTTTCATCACGATGTTTTCCTTCACCGTTAAAGCAAGTGATAATTCAATGTGAATACACACATAACTTCGAAAAGTCAGAGGTGTGTGCCTGGGGTTCGAACCCGCGACCGCCGAGATTCTCGACCGCGCGCCCAAACCTCGAGGCCATCACTGCAAACACTGCAACTGTAAGTATCACTTTTATCATTTTTTTATTTATTTATTAACACTTCATTGTTACAAAATAAAAGAAAAACTAAATATAAAAATAACAAGAAACAAGAGGCGGTCTTATCGCTCTAGGCAATATCTTACAGACAACCTTTGGATGGATAATAGATCAGGAAAAGAAATCATAGGTATTTTCATGGCTTAAGAAAGGATTTTATAATTCAGATTGTGCTTTTGATCAGTTAAAATACTTTGATTCGAATTCAAATAAAAGATATCAACACCTGCTTAACTCACAGAACACGTAAGCCATTAATTTCAATAGCTGTCGAACAGACCAAGTTAAGCCAACCCGTGTAATAATTTACATGAATAGTGCTTAATCATGCGAAAAGAAGAGGCAGTGTTACGTAGCTCAAAAATGTTTAATAGACAATATTTACACGTGAATATTTATTAAAAACAGTTGTGAACGTCCAACAGTCAACCCGGGATTGTCCAAACACGTTTTTCACATACGTTCTCTGTCCCACAATCACAGCCTTTCCAGCGACGAAGCGCGCGCGCCCGCCCGCCACAGTCCACCGCGCACGCCGACGCGGCGCACGTCTCTTGCTGTTCGCGCCATTTTTACTTTCAAACAAACGCATTCCGGATTTGACTACAAATTTTAGGAATGTGATATGTGATCGACGTACGTTCCAAGTGCCATAAATTAGTGATGGAATAAAAGAATACAAAATAAAAAATGGGTGTTTATATGAAATTATTGTTTTTTGTGACCGTTCTTGTGCCGTGTGTTTTTGGTCAAGAGACGGCTTGTTATGGTGCTGGCAGTGTTGCTGGTGCGGCTATCGGTGCTTTCTTGGCTGCACTGTTGTTGGTCGCAGCCGCTTATTATTTGAGGAAACTTTATTGGAAATCGCGCAAAGGTAAGTCGCATACAGCCATGTAAATACTTCTTATTTATTTGATGTTTCTTAAATGGTCTATTATACCTCATTCACGATAAGTTGATTCTTTTGGCATATCGACTAATGATGGGAAACAGAAAATATCGAGAAGTTCAAAAATATTGCGTTTTAAAATACTGCATTATGTGTGAAATTCTTTATTACTTTCGACATATAAAACATTATTTAGATAAGCGGTGGTGGGTCATAATAAGTACCTATTTAATATTTAAACAGGATTATTTTTAGACCTCCCGCCAAATTTAAATAGGTGTTTTAGACCACGGAAGTAAACAACTTCCCCAAAGAAACACGGGTCGAAAAGTAAAAAAAAAAATTCAGACCTTCTACACGAAATCGACCACGTGAGCAGTTTTCTATGGGAGGGTCGAATTATTTATCACGTTTCGACCCATGTTTCTTTGGAAAAGTTGTTTAGTTTCATGGTCTAAACAACCTATTTTAAGTTGACAGGAGGTCCAAAAATAACGCAGTATGTAAAAACTAAGGTTGAAAAATTAAATAGTTTTATCTTTAAAACAGTTTTTATTAAGAAACTGGAGCACAGCCATGATCATCATAGCGTTCAATAAAATTATCGACGTGGCAATCGATATGAACGATGTTACGTCCCTTTCCGTCCGAACGATGTAACATTATACAAACGTCAATTAGTTTCAGTATTCCTATTTTAATTTTACTTTGAAGCAATAAAGTCTCAAAATTTTTGGATAACGCTTATATCTTTAGGGACTTTTGTATTGTATTTATTTCTTTTTATTTATCAAATCATTAAAATAATAAAATAATACGTTTTTTATTTCAAAGTCATGTCTCAGAAAAATTGACATCTGCCAAAAGAATCAACTTATCGTGAATGAGGTATAAGTTACTAAATTTGCGATAGAATGTTTTAAATTTATATTTAATTACAATTAACAGTCATTACGTAATCAAGACAATATCATTTTAATTGCCGTTAAATTCGAAACTTGCTAGTAATATTCAGTCTTTTCACTTTTCAAGTTTATAACTGCTAGGTTCTTGTAAATTACCGAGGTTTAAATACTTTTTAATATTCAACACTTGTTTTATGATTTTCCTGTTATGTTGGCATCTTGGCTTATTCTCAGAATTATTTTTAAAATATTCACGTTATCAATCAACGCCGAGTGATGCCGTGAATTAACAAAATGGTGTTTGTAAACATCCAAAAAGGTTTACATGTATGTTGTTGCTTAAAGTCGACTCAGGTTACATAAAAACAGTTAATAAATACTTAAGTGTTTCTTTAATGTTTTTTATTTAAGTCATAAGATTAGGTATAACGTATCGTTTCATTATAATTAAAATTATTAGCATTTCGGTGTGCAATTCGAAATATAAACTAGACATAAATAACAATAGAAACCAAAGACCTCCTTTTCATCGTAAAATGCATAATAATATTCCACAGCATCATTTACAGCATGCCATGGAGTCTGCAAAGCAACGCGTGCGCAGCGCTTTTGATAAAAACGTGACAAGAACTACATCGGTAAATGGATAATTTACACTCTGTGGCTATAGTTTTTCCATTATGTGTTTAATAAAGCAAAGGAAAAACGAGTGTTCTTTTTTTCGAACGATGATTTAAATTGCCTTGTTGTTATATCGTTTTAATATGACATGACCAGTGAGGAAAATAGCTTAAAGTTAAAATAGTCTTAAACTTGTATTTACTTATTATGTGAAAAATAATTTGGCGTATCTAATTCGTTTATGGTAAATTAATTAATATTTTATTCACGCCTCATCTGGGAATAATAAGAATACTACTAGAATGTATAACATGAACATTTGCAAATCCTTTAGGAAAAGCAACAAAAGGTACATAAAAAGTTGGCGAGACATCAAGTATTTACGAAAAGGCTTCGTGACTTTGAAGTTAAGAAAATTTCACCTTTACTTACTATCTTTCCTTCAATATCGCGAGATGATAGTAGTTTTCTTAGTGATTGGGTGCGGTTTGATAAAAGGGTAATGGATTAAAGTCACGGTGAATGCCCGGTTGAAAGTAAAGCATCCTTTCGATAAGTTTAAAAAGATAAATATCTACTTCAGTACGTATACGGCCCTTTGCAATGTCTAATATAAAAAGGCTTATATTTTTATACTGAAAACTGTACCATACAACAAAAAAATATTGATAATAACTCTATAAGTAACCATAGGGATCGATCGAAGATCAGACAATCCGTAAACAAAAAAGTATGTAACGTTAAAAATCTTTTTAAAGAAAAGAAGAGAGAAGAAAAAAAGAACTTTAGGTCTATGGGTCCGCGGTTTTCGACTCGGAAGACAAGCAGTAAACATGGGATACTGCAGTAATATTTCAGCTTGCATTCTCAACTGTATCACAGATCACATTGTAAGATTTAAACAGTTAGCAAAACGAGGTCCTCGCGACAGACTTTCACTGACAAACCGGGTTATGTGCACTTGCTTTATTTATATACTGAATTCCCACGTCAAGTGTTTGTTAATAAATATATTTAGCGTAAGTCTAGGAAAGCTGTTGTTTTATTGTTTAGTTGGCAAGCCTTGCTGTTGGTATTCGTATATATTCCGTATTAATATATAATTTAAAGTAATAATATGAAATTAGAAAGATGGACAAGCAGGTGAAGACCAAAGAAGAGATGGATGGAGTGCATGAGGAAGATATGAAAGAAAAAGGAGTTTTCAAGACGGTTGATAGAAAAACAGTCATTCAAAGGAACTTTTGACATTTATAATACTCTTTAAGATTTATACGCCAATGCCGTTAGCCTTTTGGGACAGGTTAACATTATAAAAAGGGCGAAAAATTGGGGCAACAGCATGGTCGGTAGAAAATTACATCCGGGGGGTACGATGCCCCAAATCTTTTTCAAATGAGGTAGGAAAGAGTTCTACCCTATGTATAGAAAGGATCAAAGACACAAACTAACATAGTAGCGAAGCAAATTCACGTATGGTTCACGATCTAGATCACAAAAATCCATTTCTGGCACAACAAATAAAATCAATTTCCTATATTTCAAGCCAGCTAAGCTCCTATAAGCCAATACAAAATCTTTGTTATACAACCTCTTTAAAAATAATCAATTAAAAAAGTCAGCCAGCAATATTATTTAAAAAATAGGTTGGTACATACAATGGCTGTTTGACTCGGAGCTATTAAAATTCCTTGAGATAAGGCGAGAAGCGACCCTCCGGTACTAACGTAATCTAGTGTGCATACAGATTATGCCATAATCCACCTCTTTGTTTTAAACTTATTTTAGAGGTCGCGAACATACTTGCTATAATCGTTGGAACTTGGAAGATGTGTGGATTTTCGTATTTTTTCAGTTTGGTGAAAGGAATCATTTTGGTAATGGTAATTTCCGAAAATTATGATACTGAATCCTATGAATCTGCTTCAACTGTTTAAAGTTTCATTGGCCTATGTTTGAAGGACGTAAGCCGTAGTCTATCATGATGTACATAAATTATGAGCAGACTTTTCTTTTCTTTACCTTTTCCTGACGATATCTATTAAACTTCAGTTGTAATTAAAAGATTCACTTCCTTTTACTGAATCTAATAGACTTCGACCTTTTATACATCTAATAAAAAGTATTGTTAGAATTTCTTGTATTTTTAGTTTTAAGTTACACATTATTTAGTATATAATGGTGCTGACATACCGTAGTATACAAGCCTCTAAGTAAACTTAGAATAAAAAGGTTGCAAATAAGACCAAGGAATATTTTTATACAGCCGTGTACGCTGGCGTATGTTCTAAGAAATATGTTGGTTTCATCCGAGACCGGTTTGACGGGCTGAGATAATGATTACTAGCTGAGTAACGTGTGTTCCCTTGCAACATTCTTGCGCGTAGATAAGTGTGGAGATGGATATGGTACCGAAAGGAAGCGAAAAGATGTAGAAATTGATTTAATTTATCATTATCAGCCGCTCTATGAATATTTTAAACTCATTTGGGGAAATGTGAGGGTAGAAATAACAACTCTGTTTTCAGGCGCAAAGGCGTGAAGGAGACCTTATTTCTATATTATCACCTATAATTTATCATCATCCCATATTTGTCCCAATGTTAAGCACGGGTCTTCTCTACAATTAAAGGGTCGTCCATCTCGCTAGCTTAGTAAAAGTAGTCGGATTTTTGTTTTTCAATCCATGCTAAATGTTAATGACAGATACAAAACCAAAAACAAAAGTTGTCTATATTTCATTCTTCAATTGAAAATGTAGCCTAAGCATAATAAATTATATTATATCGTAGCTAATTTAAAACCTAATAGATATTAATAATAATATTAATTAACTGCTAATTTCTTGCCTCATTGATTACGTGGCACATGTACACTATAACGTAAATTCTTTGACTGCAGTTGATGGCAAAACAATAAATAGACCAATTAGGGACGATCTGTCTGCTTTTATGGTTTTAAACGTTTTTAATAGAGAGCACCTTTATTGCCACACTACTTCATACCCGATGAAACGGCAAAGATGCTATTTTTAAACTCTTATTACTCTGATATGCCTATAACAATAAAGCTTTGAATGTCACCTTCTTTGAACTCAATAACCGATTCTCGTTGTATGTAAAAGATGAAAAAAAAATCACGAGTCACTAAAGAGGTTTTATGATAGAAGTTTTTCTATTCAGCCAGGTACATTTTTGATATGATAAATTTATTTTTTATCTGTGGCACAAAATGATCTGTCATACTAAGGTCTCTTGCAGCATGTCATAGTGTCCAATTGTTCTATCAATAAGGAGTATCGGCCACATTGTCTCTAAAACAATTAACAGCCATTTGTTTTGCTGGCGTGACGTCAATGTGTTAGAATTTTAATTACTTGACTTTTAAGTGGTGTGAAGGATGTTTCTTGTTGATCCCTTCTTTTTTATGCCGAACTTAGCATGTAACTGTTATAAATTAAAAAAAAAACATGGAAACAAAAACAGTTGAATTTGGAACTAGTAATATAATGTGAATTGAAATCCATCTGATGTAAAAAATGTAACCAAGAAGGTTTTATTTACCAAGGAGGTGTAATCTCACGAATCAGTCAAGTTGGCATTTGTATTTTGAAAAACTTTAATCCCCTTTCATTTACCAAGGAGGTCTGAAAGAGTCATTCAATATTTAGTATATAGTTCCTGTTCAAAAGTTGTTGTGGTTTTTATTCACGTATTGGTGAAGGGAAATCCCGGGCGTTGAAAAAACCACTGACTCAAGACGATGAGTAAAAAATTAATAATAGGTATTCGTTGATTGGAATTTATTATCTGTATATCTGAACTCATAACTAAAGTTGTGACTAGTATAAGCTATAATTTGTGATGAGTTTGATCATACTTTGTTTTAATTCATTTCACATCTGTAGATGGTTTTAATTATTAATTTACTTCTTCTTCTTCATTAACCCATATACGCCCACTGCTGAGCACGGGTCTCCTCTACCATTAATTTACTACTCTCGTAAAAAAAAATACTATAGTTGCCTAGGTTGCTTTTAAGTTATTGGTAAAATTTACTGTACTTTTCATTAATAAGACTGCCTCGTGGATTGGCCGCACATTTGCAAGTATTTACCGTGCGATCTGAAGGTCTTGGTTTCAAATGCCAAGTCAAGCAATGTTATTGGAATTTTTTATTATGACATTTCTAGTAACAACATGGAGTCTGGGATAGTACCCGAAAAACGGTAGAAGTCTCGACTCTTTTCACTTGTAACTTGTAAAGTGTGGATGCAAGAATGCACCTCTGTCTACCCCTGCGAGGAATACGGACGTTAGGTTATGTAAGTGACATTAATGAGGTCACTTGAGATCCGATGATCATAATCAGGGTCCTCTTTTTGTCTTTTCCTTTCCAAAAACACAATATCAATCTGGTTAAGTAAAAGTAAAGTCCTATACAAACTTATTTAAAAAATGACGGGAATCAAAACTAGAACTCCCCTTTGTAATGACGTCATAATGAAACCGAAATACCGATCATTCAAGTGCACATATCGATACTATTAACGTTTGTATCACTTGAACGCAATAATAATTTATCTTGATAACAAGCGTGATAACGTTTTAATATGTATCAAAGAATGTTCTTTGTGGAGGAGTGATATGGGTTTATCTAAGTACTTTGAGAGTTCTGTATAAATATTTTATTCTTAGAATAAATTCTCTTTTTTGCATTAATAGAATAAAGTAATGGGGTGTCTGTAAAATTCAATGCTACCTTCAGAAATTTATTTATTATGCTTTTTTTGTATACCATGTAAAAAGAAGCGACATTGCTATTAGTAACAACTCTACAACGCAGTGTCTCAAGTGGCGGCCTTATCGCTATCGGCGATTTTTTTCAGGAAACTTTAGATAGATTTATGTATAAAACATGCATAACCTAACGCCTGTTTTCGCCCTAAGGGGTAGACAAGGATGCATTTCAGCACCCAAAAATTTGCCAAGTATGTATCAGTCTAAATCTAACTTAATGATGCAAGTCTATTGCTTTTCTTTAAAATACTAGTAGCATCAATTGTAGTCACTGCAATGAGTATAAAAAATTCTTTAACATTCCCATCCGCATCTGCAAAAACTTCGAAATAACTTCCTTCGCAAATGCATTGACAGTTCTTTCTCTAATTACGAAATGAAAGAGTTTATGTAAGCGGTTGCGTAAAGCTTTCACTGGACATTCTAAATTCCATGTTCACATTACCGGACTGCAAATCATCGTTGACATGTGTTTTCTATTCATAGACCAACAATAACGACGTATTTGGCTTGAAATAGTCATAAACATATGACTTTTTACCACTGGAATTTCTAAGGTTATTAAAATAAGGTTTGTAAAGGTTTGCGTGATGCAAATTACTTGAGTAATCTTGCTATGGGCTTATAAAATTTTAAATAAAATTGCTTAACATTGATCAATAGCACTTAATTTATTAATTGACACATACCTTAATTATTTAATGGTAATAAATCGTGGTTTTTAATTGAGGTCGTATTAAAGATATGAATTGCGTTTAGGCTGTATGTTGCATAAACCTTTGCTCTACTAACAGTAATAAAAACATACAAAAATTAAATGGCTTCTATGAAGCTGCTAAAAATGACATGAAAATATATAAAATATCTGTTGCCTGCATCGTGTGTGAAAGCTAATTAAGTTACTTTCCCTTCGAAGGTTGCGCCACTAGTAAATACAAACTTGTATGTTGTAAACTTACGGGATACATTCGAGAAAGTTCTCTGTCAAAATGTATGAAATATATCTATCAAAGATGTGGTTATGTATAATTGACTATGATAATTTTTAAAATGAAATTGAATTTAATAAAAATAATTGTTGCTTTTCTTAATGGTCGATTCTAAACAAATCCAATTATTATAATAAGCTTAATTTAAAATTTATTTTGATTGATGATTTTGTGGTCATAGGCCCTATTATCTAAGGAATCAACATTCCAATAGTGTCCAATAATTTATCAATGATTAAAAAAATCCATAAAGTCTAATGAATCGTTAGAGTAAATGTAAACTAGGTTGCAGTACGCGTCCATTGAAATGGATTCATTCATTAATAATTAATAGTTTATGTGCTGTGCGAATTAATTAACTGTTTAATTATTCAGAGCACTTGCCGATATTGTCCGATTCTATATTAAATAAACTAGTGTAACAGGTCTTTGGGGACGGGCACGCAAGAAAAGAGGCATATAATAAAATTTCGTTGTAAAAGAACACTTAAGAGTTCGTTACTATGACATTTAAAATATTTTTAGTTTTGAAATGGATTCATATTTTTTCTGACACAATTTATGGGTAACACGTTGGCTTTATGATATTATTCTTTTGCTATTAAAATAAAAAAACTACTCAAATTCAAAAATATCAATTCTAAAAGACGTAGGAAACAGAAAACCTTTATATCCTCTACGCACTGGCATAAAGTCAAATGTCATTCTCAAACAATATTGGCCAGCTAGAGCAAAACAAGTTTTTTATCTGTTTTCCTAAAAAAAGAAACTCTTAAGTTGTACCTGCCAAGTTACCGTGTAGGGAGAGGTTCTATTTCGCGTGGCGATCCGGTCGGCGGCTGTACAGTTAGGTGGCCATAGCATTTGCAAAACGCCGCAGTGACGAATAAAAACAATCCTTTTTATTACGCCTTCGCGCCTTTTTCAGGGAATCTCTATTCGGTGATTTTACGCGATCATTCGATTTGAGTTTGTTGACCTTTGAATTTGTTTTGTTTGATTTTTGCTAATTTGCATGTTACAGAAATATATTACTTATAGCACTCATAGGTTATTTGTGAAAGGTTGTTTATACGAAATCAGAAGTGCAATGCTAAAAAATAACACGTGGCTTTTGCCAAACTAGAATATACATTAAGTTGACTTAATGACTAATAAACTACTTGGTAGAGCTTTCTTGCAATCCTTATTACTCGGTGACATTTGCTCGCTAAAAACAATATTGGTGAACCAATTTCGATAATGTTTTGTATAGAGGTAGAGGAGGCCCTTGAGAAGGTCCCAGATTACTTTGTACTCGCATACTTGAAGTCTGAGGTAAGCCTAACTTGTGACATTTTGGTTCAAAGACGGATGGATCAAAGATATTTCGAGATATGAATTCGAGCTGTATTAGGATATCTATAACAAAAAGGTTTTTTAAAAAAGCAACAGGTAAAATAAAAAATATACCAATAAGCCAATTCTTCGAACGCATCATAAATTATAATAAACATACATTGTTTAACAACACTACAAAATCGGCCTCAAAAAAAATCTAATTCAGAAACACCTGATAGCGTTATCTGATAACATGTGAATAGATAAGAGGATAACGTGGGAACATGCCAGTTAATGCCAGTGGCGGACCGAACAAACATTGCCAAGTGCCATTGTGATATTGCCATGATATAAATGTGTTAAAAGTGCCAGACTGTGATGTTGCCATTCTGTAATTTTCGAATTAAGAAACGTGAGTGTTTTACGTAATATCGTTTTTTTTCCAATGACTTTGCTGTCTTTATTGGATTGTCTAAGAAGGTCGTCTCATTATAATAATCTTTTTTTGTGTGATGTACTACTTAGAAATTAGCGGCGCAATTGGTTTGCAATAGATTTTTAGGCTCGAAAGTATGTTCTTAATCTCCTGTGAATATATATTTGAGCGCATAGATTATCTGTGGCTTAAGGTGTTTGGACTTGTGAAATTAGAGTTTTTTAAGATAAAGAAATAAGGATAATTATGATAGTTACAATTTTGTAATACCGTTTTTTATGGCTAAAATAATAACACGTGTATCTCGTCTGATAAAAGAAGTTATTATAACAGTTATTTAGTTTGAACTTTTGAAGGTAGTAAGTGTTTGTGTTGGAATTTTGACTCTGAAATTATAGTTGTCCATTACTTAGTGAATGTTGCAACGATTGCAATGAAATTGAAGTTCAAGACACATAAATTTCGCGACATATCAGACTGATAAGTGTCGAGACATGTTATCCGTTGTTGATTGATGTAGTGACAATCGTTTTATAATAAATCTGGTAGTCTTACGCAGTTAATCTCTTGAAAGTAAGTATTGTCCATGACTGAAACGTAAAATATTACACAAATTGGCTATTTCGTTCTCTTACAAACCGCAGCAACAAAGTTCGCTTCGGTTGTATAAGTCATTTTCCCATGCCATTATAAAAAAAGGAAAAAAACAAAAACCACCGAACGCGTGTAAAGGTCGTCGTTTAAAAAAAGAACACGAGAATTTTTAAACACGTCAAAAATTCCATTCGAAAAACAAAAACAAAATTGTGTAATTGTTTTGGGAACGGGAGCGTTGGGGGCGAAAAGGCATTCGAAGGGTAGTGACGTCACAGCTCAGGTACTGCCGCGTTTCTTTGCAGAGAATTGGCGTTTGATGTTTTATTTAAACAGATGTTCGAAATTTGAGGGGACGAAGTTTGTTGTCTATGGTGAACTGTAGTTTGAAACAGGTTTTAAAGTTATTATTTTATTACGAGACTGCTTTAAAAGAATGAAGCTATTTAAGCACGGTGGACTGGTGCTTGGCTAAGAAAATGACTATTATACATATAAAATTGTTATTAATATTTGCCTCGCCATTGCTAAATATCTGAGTACTATTTTATTCTTTCTTTTTATACATCAAAGTGGCAAAAGACCATTTTTTTCAAGTTCTTGAATAAATTTACGATCGTCTAACGTCAAATTTTCCTTACATGAGGTAGAAAACTTGTCATACACAAATTTAGAGATACAGAAATGGCTATGGCATATACCTCACCTTCCAAGTATCAGTGAAAACGTGAACAATCATATATTTTAACCCAAGGCCGAGTAAGTACATTGTAGGACAAACATTAGCGTAATTTACATTACTAGATAGCTCATATCTCCAGTTTTTTTAAGACTTAACATTTTCTTTTTACGTTTGCATAACGGTTTCGTCACACTAGTATATTTCATATGTAGAAGCAATGTATCTATGAAAATTGTATAGTATAGCTTCAAAAGTTGCTTTAAAATGTCTGATAAATTACTTTACTGACCAGCCTCGTGGTCGCGATTCATAAGAATGTGCTGTGTGATCTGGTAGTCCGGGGATGGGTAGTCCAGGACGGGTGAAGTGTTATTGAGTTTTTCCATTAGAAAATTCTCATTAGCACCGCTGAGCCTGGAAATGTGACCCAAAAACGGCATAGTCATTTCCCCTATTACGAAGGTTTGATATATACATACTTGGGGAAATATGGGTGCAGAAATGTACCTCTATCTACGATTTGGAAGACTCAGGAGTTTATGTATGTACTCGCAAAAATTTAATCATCACTGACAGATATATTTTAAATATTATTATCATAGCGTCTATCAGTAATCTATAGTTGGCTATGGCAGTTTCAATACCAGTTCGTAACATTTTTATACTTGTCACATTACGTCTTCAATAAATATAAGTAAAGATAGTGAACACGATGTTTTGTTTGTTCAGCATGTATGCAGTGTAACTGCGTCAATATACATATAATTATAAATATGATAAATTCTTTACTGACGAGGCAAAAGTAATATTTGTATCTCAAGTATTTCAACTGGATTTGAAGTAAGATTTTTTTACTATAATTAATAAGCAAGGCAAGTTCTTAAAATTTATTCATATTTTTTGTCTACGTTGTTTCTATCAAAAAACTCGTTTGCGTGCAATCAATTTTCCGAAACAGAGTTGTTTTGATGACCAACGAATTACAATTGAAATTTAAAACGCCTTTTAATGATTTGTTTTCGATTTCGTTTTCAGTTGCAATTGTCTATGGTTCTAATGGAAGAATGACTTGGCACCGTCTATATATATTCCTTTAACATTCGACATTGCGTTAAAAAATGGCTGTATCGGTTGATAACACAGCATCTTAAAAAAAGTTGGGATTTATTTCAATAAATGACCTTCGATCTAAAATATTTGGCTGTATCGGATGATACCTCAGAATCTTAAAAAAAGTTCGGACTTATTCCAAGACCTTCGACCTTTGGCTGTATCGGTTGACACCACAGCATCTTTAAAAAAGTTGGGTTGACAGTTGGCATGATCAATAACGGGCGCTTCACACCGGCCAGTTCGCCGCGGTGTTACTGGAATCGAGTTATGTGGGTCACCCGAGGAATGCCACCGGGCCGGCCGCTCCCACCTGTGCGCCGCACACCGGCACATGCGTGTGTGCGTAATCCGAGATGAGCACTGCTATAAAAACTTTTTCGTGTATGATACTCCGTGACTCCATTGAGCGTTGTTTTTTCAAATTTAGAATAGGTTTGATTTGTAGTTGTAGTTAAAAATATAACAATACCATAGAGTAAGTTTTTAATGTTGATGTGTTTATGCTGGTTTTTAAATTTCGAATTTATTTATTTTAATTTAAATACATTTGCACTTACATGTTTCTTTACTTTAAAATAGAGTAAATTAACCTTCGTAAACATAGAGTTGTTAAAAATACGCTTTACGTACATTGGAACGACAACACAGCCTCTATCCCACATTTATGGCGCAATAAAGATAAGTTTGCGTAAAAGATAATGCAGCATTCGCGTATCTAGGCAAAGGCAATACAATATGTAAATATGAATTTAAATGTCTAATGTAATACACAGACATTGCGTCAGGTAATTCAGACGTCTTCGAGTCTGCATACATTTGCTAATTTTAACACCACATTATTGAACATATGAGAAAAATACAAATTTGTAAGGGATAAAGTGTTTGGATATTTTTGTATAAATAATTTTTTTTTGAAATTGTGTGAATCTTGGGCTTATCGAAAGTGCAACTTTAGACCAAGTAAATCATTTGTCTTCCTGTATTACCTAACTGTTACCGAATTTATTTGCAATCGCAAAAGTGTTAGCGAGTTTTTTGCATAGGAATGTTCTCATTAGCAACACAGAGTCCAAAAATGGCAGTAGACTCACCCCCTATTACATGGCACCAAAAACACAATAACAAAACGTGGTTGTAGAAATTTACCTCTATTAACCCCTTACACAGCAAAGTTTCGCCTTAATATAACGTGATTATTATTGGAATTTCAGTGCGTTTTTCTAACATTATACCTAGGCGTAATGGCGTCGGAGCCGCATCTTGTTTCTGTATCTCGTCTCATTAACATCCGAGAACTCGTCTAGGCCGCTTCAAGTTTTTATCACCATGCCTTCCAATCTACGGGGTAGACTCGCAAAAAATATTGACTGCATCCTTATCTTTTATATTGTGTACGGAGTAAGAAATGTATTGATAGCCCCGTGGTGTAGTTGGCTAGGGTAGTTTGTGAAAGAGGTCGCGGTTTCGATCCCCGTAGACGACAGACTCGTATCTTTAAAGAAACGAATAGGAGTATAGGAATAAAGTTGACAAATCAGCTGCTTACTTAATAATTGTAACCTTTATCATTGTTTTTCATTATTTATTATTATAATTAACACAATGTGACATTATAGTAATTTCATTACCGAAAAAATTATAGCTTGGCAATGACTAGCAGTCAACAAATACAAGAAATAATACAAAAGCGGATTTATTTTTAAATATTTCCACACACAATATTCGTGCCATTTGTAGTGTTTAAGCACGTAAAAATGTACGCAAAAACAATGTATTGTTTGCTTTATGACGATATGCATATATTGTCTGTTTGCTAGCGTTATCTGATAAGCACTTGGGGCGCTCAGACCTGTTCTCTGATTCATACCGATTTAATTTTATGTTATTTTGAAGATCATGTTTATTAATATGTAAGCCACACTTTCAATAATGAGAACACAAACTTGTTTTATTCCTTTATCCAATCTCTTTATACTCTTTTAAACAAATATATAACAAACTTCAGCTGTGTACAATTCCATCGTTCGATCAAGAATGAATCAATCTGTCAGTGTCGCCAGTATTTATACATTTTTAAAACATAATTTACCCACATTTTATTAATATTTTTGTAAAATAATAGACTTCCAAAACAGAGGCTTACAAATACATACTCTTGTGAAACTGCATCCTCGATGAGATAGGCAGAGATGGGCTAAGACTAATATTTCCGGATCTTTACTACTGAACATTTTCTATTTGCAAAGATGTAGATAGTCGGGAAATGCGTGCCATAAATGGCAAAAAGATCTCCCCTATTACGTGGGAAAAAAAATATCCCTGGAGGCATGCACCTATACCTTCCCTTTTAGGGAATTCAGGCGTGAGGCTATGTATGTATGAACCGGACAATTTTCATTACTCAAAAATTAGACCTAAGGTCAGCTTCGTTAAAAAATCAATCAGATTGTCGTTTTTATAAGAAAGGAGGCAGACGAGATACAATAATGTAAAATTGTCAACACCGCCCATGAAACCCACAATACTAGAAGAAGCATCGATTACTTGCGTTTGAGGAAAATATAGGCACTTTTCTTAAAGGTCCCTAAGTCGTATTCATTTGGAAGAGATTATTAATCATATTGTACCTATCAATTATGAACTGCACAATCGATATAGTAGTTGGTGTTTGCAAACTTCCTGTGATTTTTATTGGTTATATTGTCTTAAGTAAAAAAACAAGACGTAGGCCTAATAAATTCACAAGCGTCAACGTTGGTGGCCTCAAATGGTCTCGCAAATTCGGCGGTCACGCGCGCCATGCAATCAATTTGATTTTGTTGGCTTTCTCTTATTTTATAACGTGCGCTGTGGAATTTTGCAACTTGAGTATACCGATACAGTGTAACTATCCACCACACCCACACACGAAACGTTACCTAGAAAAATGATCAGTGTATGGACTTTTGATGAGTTAGCTACATACCTTATAGTATTAGCTAGCCAATATTTATAAATAATGCTTATAATATGACTTATTATTAAAAAATCGTTGTTTTTATGAAAAATCTTTTTCAATAGCGCGACTTCCCCGATACGTTTTAATATGGTCACGAACGCGGTGCAGTGGATAGATACCTTAAATGCATTCTTCGAAAACACCAGGTTATATAAAATGACTTAATCTAGATTTTTCGGATATTCGATAATCGGCATAGAAATGCAAGGCATGTTTGTAATGCTAACATTTTAATAACCCATGTAATAAACTTTTGATAGCGTAATGTATACTTAAATTTGTAGGTTAGTAGAAAGATAAATGTGTATATACAGCAAAGACCTTTGACTCTTTATAAGTGGGTAATTCATTATCCTACAGTTTAATGACCATGTATAAAACTTAAGGAAATTTGCGCAGATCAAGATTGTCTTAATGACCATCGCAGTAAGACTAGAAGGAAAATCTGTAGGAACAAGTATACATTCACTGAGATTCTGAAATAATGTACTTATTCTCATTCGCAACAGAATATATGTAGCAATTATCCTCTAGAAATCATTTTTGCGGCTCATCTAGTCTTCTGTAATCGTATGCCAATGGAAATTTCAAAGAAAAATGACAAAAATCAATCCTATAATCGCTTCTACGGATACATGGTAATATTAGAAACACAGTTGACTTTTTGTTTTGGATATATAGATAGAGGTGAAGAATTCCAGCCTTAAGCCACTGCCATATCAATTTAAGTAAATAAACCACTTTTTATCGTTTCCTAAACTAAAACAAAATTACGTAATTGCCGGTATTTCAGCCATGCATCGTAATCTCGTTTGGCAAGAGTCGAAACAATACGTTTAGAATTCCAATGAACGCACAACCTTTTGCAGTGACTTTATATTCGTTTCGCATGTTCGCGACGTGTGTTGATACGAGATGTTGGGTCAAGGTGACTTGTAAACCGTGTGGAAATACCTTTATTTATCAAATACTACTTATTGACAACCTGTACTCCCCGAAGGTGTAGAGAGTCCGCAAACCCGCATCAGGCCAGCGTGATGGATTAGGACCTAAACCCTCTTAATGGTAGTGGAGGCCCATGCCCAGTGGGACGTATATGGCCTAATCTTGGTGGTAGGCAGAGGTGCATTTCTGCACACACATTTCGCCAAAATGTTTAAGTAACAGTCCTACGTAATAAAGGAAAAGCCTGCTGTCGTTTTTAGGATACATGTTGCTTGTAAGGTGATTTAATGTAATTAGACTTTTTTCTTCCCCATGGCGCTATCTTCATGTAGGTAATTTTTTTTTGTATCAATGTAGTGATTAAGATGTAAAAATAAACAGACAACGTAATTCTTGGTATTTCATAAAATAAAAGTACATTGATTTTATAAATGACTATATTTTTCTGTTATTAAAAGGCGTTAAGTGAGAAGGCGTAACAGACATATTCTTGTATGTAATATTAGTAAGGCTTGTCATTATTATGTACAATTGAACAGCTGTAACTTGTTATTGTTTTTACAACTTTTTGTTAGAGCCTCTTTTTTCTCGTTACTAAATTTACTCGGAATAAAATAAGCCGTTTAACTCACACCGCAGTCATTTCTTAGTATAGAATTTTAAATCGATTACTCAGAATCGATTATAAAGTACCCCGTATCGATCAGGCATTGCTCATTTAAAAGCTAATCCCGTACAAGCCTGTTTGGAATAAATGGAAGTTTCTCGAACCCTACACATGCATTAACAGGTGCACTTGCAGTGATTCTTGGTTCGGGGACGACGCATGTCCGATGTACTTAGTGTCCATTACTGGCTCTGTTAGTGATTTAAAACTTTGCTATTGTTAACGATGAAGGTGAGAGGATGTTTGAGTGAAAATGTATGTTTATGTAGGAAAATGGAGGTTGTCGATGTACCTAGAAATATGTTGTAATGGCTGGCAAGATATATGCATTAAAAATAAATGCAATGAGTGCACATAAGAGCTGTTTTCATAGGATGAACAGATATCTCTAATTCCTTTTCTTAATTTACATGTTTGATAGCATTGCACTAGTGAGAAAACGTTTTAATAAACAATAACAAAGTTTGCTGTTAATAACAATGGATATATAGAGAATCGAATTTATATGATCAAAAATCATTAGATATTTTTTCATAATTTTCTTCCAAAGTTAAATCTCTGATTTTAGTGATGCCAACTGACATGTTTAAAAAGTTCTAAATATAAAATTTAAATCTATCGTTGAAGTCCGGTAAAAAAACTCAAATAAGGTCGAACACTAAACAGTATTTCCTTGTAGTAATCGTTAGCCTTGGTAGCTTGGCAAAAACCTATGATGATCGAATGTTTTGTTGTCATACTTGCGTATTTCTCACGATTTTTTATAGCCTGGCATAGTTTTTATAGAGCTAAGTTTAACTGTTAGGTATATTTTAGAAAACTATGACAGTGTTGAGAAAAACAGTTTTAAACAAATGTCGATGTTGCAGTTGTCCCGCAAATAAAAAGGTAAATTTGTGAAGAAATTTTGAAATTCTGCGATTATAATTCCTATGAATTACCATTGCCACAATTGGCAATCGTAATTGAATAATACGAATTACTACAATAATAAAATAGTTATCTTAAAATTAAAAAGTAATAATCATCATCAGCTCATATAAGTTCTACTGCAAGGCACGGTCAACTTTTGACAGAACTTAGGCCTTGGTTCACTACCTTTGCCTATAACGATTTGGCTGACTACACACCTAAGAAATTGTAACATATTTTCCGTATGGAGGTTTCCTTACAAAGTTTTTCACTATTAAATTACATGATAATTCATTCTAAACAGACACATATCTCGGAAAACTCATATTCATACGCCAGTACGTATAAAATACCTTTCTATTTACCTATATGGTTAGAACGCACGCATAATATGTTGCATAATGTCAATGACTTCACATAACAGATGTGATTTCAATCAGAAGAATGCGCGAGGAGACGCAACCTTGCTTTCAAAATGACTTAGATGCTAATGCATTTACACATTGGACGGACGTTGAAAAACATCATCTGAATACAATGTACTTATCGTGTGAATCTTTGTGTGCTTAAATCATTTGTTTGAGCTCTGTGTTCACGTGGTTTGGTGTTTATCTTGTTTTGTGACGGTATAAATAAATTTGATGTTTGTTCGAATGTTTCTTTGGTTTATTAAGTTATTGATATAGCCTAAAGGATTAGAAATGACCGCTGGGGGAAACTGTTTCTGGAGCGGAAACCACGGCTCGGCAAACGTAGTGTAGGACACCCTCTGGCTGGGTGGGGTGACGATATCCGCAAGGTGGCTGGTAGCGGTTGGATGAGAAAGGCCGAAGATCGAGACCATTGGCGTGTTATAGGAAAGGACTATGTGTAGTTTCTAGAGACTAGAAATGTATCACTTCAATGTAAGATAAGTATGTCAATCCGCTTGAGGTAGGGAAGACTAAAGCCTTACTCCTCTCAGCTTTAAAGAAAGCCTGTGCCCAGCAGCGGGACATACATTGGCTAATATTAATATCTTCTTCATCAACCCATATACGCCCACTGCTGAGCACGGGTCTCCTCTACCATTGAGAGGGTTATTAATATAATAATTAACAAATGAATCGCTTGCTTTATTGACGTAACCTACGACCGAATCTAAATACTAATTTATACTGATTGCGTGAAAAGAATTCAATTTGAAATTTAGATTATTTAACTAATAAATCTGCGTGACCTTTTCATTCGCGCTTTGTCAAAAATGGATTCAATCATCAAGTGAATTAATATGCAAATCCGTTGACATCTGTATTTGACAAGTTTAACCGCATTCCTAACGTGACTGTATTTTTATGCAAGGACAGATACGAAAGAATATATACAGATGATTTCTAAAAACTATTTTTAGCTTTATTTACTTATCGATCACAATTTTAATATTTACACATAACATTCGATTATGTGCGCCGTACGCTTAGAAGTTAAACAATACCGAGATTTTATCATCCCCGCTATTCGTCATGTTTTTTCACAATTTGCCGTGGAAAACGACATCTTCGCAGGTACTAGGAAAAAATATAATAAATAATATAAGGTTGGTTGCAGAAATAATTCAGTTACAAAAAAAACGTGACCGTTCCATATGGAAAATAGATATAATTTTGAACTATTTATACAAAGGTCACGACCGCACATATAAATATGCAACAATTTAGACGAATTTAAATTACATTTAACAAATTGATTTGCACATGAATGAGGAAATTCGAGTTTAAGCATTCACGTATGTATTTATAGTTAATAATAAAAATGGCATGCATTGTATGGTTTACGAAGACAAGTTTATGAATTCCTTCTTATAAATTTACGACTGTTAATTATAAACAATTGCCGATTAAATTTTAATCATAGGTTGTAATGCGGAATCTTGAAGACAGTAATCGGGTGAATGGTTCATATGTTGCATTGCTTGACAGTTTCCTTTAATAATGAAAGGGGTTTATTATTGAAAGGCATTGTATGAAATCGCTTCGTTTTTTTTAATACTTAGTATATAGAGACGATACATATATATGCCATAAGTGAACAAAGTACGATGGGTTTTGTGTTTGTTTCATAGGTAGATAAAAAGAAAAAGAAGTAAAACCTTTGTAATCAATGGCGGTACTTCCATAGAAGCCCGAAAGCCCGACTTGCCTTACATAGTTCCGAATAACGAACTTAACGATTGTTTATTTATAAAATAACGCTATAAACGTGAATGTGAGTACTAACCGGTAGGTATTTATTAGTCCTACGTACCAAAAAAATATGCTGCTACTAAATAAACATTAGGGCTTGCCTTAGTTTGACACCCTAGGCACGTCACTGCCTTTGTTATACCATCTTTTATTATTTATAACTAAATTCGCGAGACGTAGTTGTAGAAATAACAACTCTTTCCATCCCGTGCGGGGCACAGGCGTTAAAGGAATGTTATTATTATTTATAAGCTATAATTAGGTATCATAATTATCATCCAATATAGTCCCCCTGCTGTGCACGGATCTAGTCTACGATTGAGAGGGAAAAACTCGTATTCCTCTCAGGTGGCCTATTACCTGTTGGCCACATACTCGTATATCTACTACTTATTTAGTGCATATTATGTGAACGGCCAAGTGATTAATACGGGCAGTATCCATAATGCCCGGGCAATGTGATAAATTGATTGGTCATAATCACATTGCCCGCTCCTATTGGGCATTCTTTATATTGCCCGGGCATTACGAATAATGCCCGATCAATCACTTGGCCCATAACACATACATTTTACGCATACTTTACCGGTCACGCGACCAATGTCCGCGATGTGACGGATAAGCCCTAGGAATGTCATTTGAGGTGATGTCACGTCTTTAGTAAACCACAACATAGCTCAGCTTTAGTATGGTATAAGGCTTTAGTCAATCATGCTTAATTTCAAATCCCAAAGAAATTCCACGTAGGAATTTCTAAGGACTTCCCAGGATGATGCCGTTACCATTAAAACATAAATATAATACTTCCCCGAATGTGGGGACCAAATTTCAGTCTCCGCTTTGCGAGAACCCGTAGTTTAAAACCACAACAATTTCAAAGTAATTTAAAATTACGATCGAATATTGTGAATAGCATCAACGTGTCGCATCGAATCACTGGATGGAATCCAGTTTGGAGTCGTGCATTGAATGCGTTAACGCGAACCAAGGTCGGCGCTCCAGCTCTTTGCCAATCTGTGAAAGGACAGATTAGACAGCGTAACGCCTTGGTATTATGTGCCTATATACTAAAAGTACTCAACAGTCACTTATTTCTTACCCCTGGATAAAACACAAGTCTTTTGAGGTGGGTAACAGAAATCATCCGAGTTTTGGTCTTGCACTTAAATCTGAAATCTAAAGCTCAGAAGTCCAGCTTAACTTGCAAGATTCCCAATAACAATATTAAAGCTTTAAATCTTTTTTTACTAAAATCAATCTGATATATCATCATCATCATTAGCCAATGACCTCCACCGGGATCGGTCGGAAGTTGCCTGCAGCCGTACAAATTAGAATATTCTCACCCCAAAATAACTATGTAACGCTTTTGAGCTTCTATAGTTGTACTGCTACTGATTGGTGGGTCATACGAGCGAGCGAAACTACGAACTGTCGATTTAAGAATGTCTAACCAATTATGCCCATGTTTGGTGACTTGTATGGGTGAAATGTTATGGTTATCTCTGCCTATACCTTAAAGTAATTTTCATTTTCGAATAACTATACAAAGCCTACTCCCCAATTACTTCTAGAATAAGCAAAATCAACAAATATGATACTCCCAACTAGAGTCTTCAACATCATGAGATCAACATCACCAAGGAGGTTTAAATGAATTGTCTTTGCCTTGTGGCTATAGACAAGACAAGTCTGTCAACAGTACGCGTGGCCATAAAGCTCGCACAATGCCGGCATAACAATGACATCGCCTCGAACGAACAACGCACAGGGACTGCAAACGACGCTGATTTTATAACTTTATTGCTGTATGTGATTTTAGTACCGTAGAGTCGAATAGGGATCATGGTAGCTTATTAAATGCAGCGTTCTTTTGGAAAGATATGGGTATTACTTAAGATATTGTTTATGACATAGTCTATTCGTGACATAGACAATATTATGTTTGTGTGATTATTTTTATCCACACCCGTTGTGTTCTGTCGTGATTAACTTCTTTTCCTTTTTTAAAATCTTAGAAGAAATGTTTAAGTTAATTTCGTAATACACATGATTTAATGTAATCATCAGCTCATATACGTCTCACTGCTAAGCCTAGGGCAATTCT
Organism: Cephonodes hylas; assembly: GCA_030295005.1. Classification (NCBI taxonomy): domain Eukaryota; kingdom Metazoa; phylum Arthropoda; class Insecta; order Lepidoptera; family Sphingidae; genus Cephonodes; species Cephonodes hylas. The sequence continues at coordinate 3,109,001 of AP025386.1, read as the reverse complement.
ACAACTGAGATACTTTAGGCTTTAAGTCCACCACGCTGGCCTAATACAAGTTGGCAAAGTAATTTATCTAACCTTACCAGATTTACCAAATATGTAAATTGGTTGAAAAGTGACGTAGATACTTGTGCATGTATCCCACTTTATGTCCTGTTTTTATGACCCACGTATCAGGGCAAGACCTTTACCGTTAAGCGGCATATTTCTCGACTCAGTTTTTACGTCATCTATAGGTCTAAAAAGTAAAAGACGATCCTTTAGTGAGACAAACTTATTTAATTTACTTACATTCATTACATTAAAAGACATCGAATGTTACCATTATGCAAATCAGATGCGGGCGTTGTACACCTGTGCTAACGTTACTGGCTGAGTGTAACAATGACCTTATAGTAATTCAATTTTCAATCGATTTGGCCGTGACTTGCTTAAATTTTAATACAGGTGGGTATTGGGACCTGATAGTTCAGTGGGGCTGGAGTTGGCCTGGTAGATGTGATAAGACTATCTCCCCATTGTAGTCTAAGGCCCGGCCATATTTTTTATACTGCTAAAGTGTTATTCTATGTCTATGCTCCTCTACAGCTGAGAGGGTTAAAGCTGTATTACTGAATACCTTAGAAATAATTGGAAAACATTTCAATGTGGAGGGTTCTTTGTAATTAATCCTTTACTGGGGAATTACGTGATAATCATAGTGTCTTAGTTTAAGATTCGAATTCGCAAGTACCAAAATTATGTCTTGATCGTGCTTTTAATCGTACAGGCTATCCTGACTTTGAATGACAACTCGATTTATTTATGCTTAAAGTCAATTAATAAGCTAATTAGCTATCTAATGTTAATTATTATATATGAGCCTTGTAACGTTTCTTAACTATATTAATTAGTATCAATATGTATTCGTTTCCCAATAGTCCAGTTAAAGGATATTTAGTAAGCGGAGTGCAAGTTTCCTGCCTTATTATTTACTATTGCCAAATGGGCGTAACGGAACCAGGATTACCTGTGTTCGATACATATTTTGTAATTGTTAAGAGTTTCGCAACTCCAGTGACTTTGTAACTTGTACGATATTTTAGTCCTATTATAGATATTTCTAGGGAGATAAGTATTGGGTAAAATTAGCTCATAATGAGGCGAATGCGGTAAAAGTGAGATTTAGGCCAAGGCTCGCTATAAAGAAGTTTGTGAATGATAATAATATTCGAACGGCCACACTACAGAGAAGTATTCTTCGAGTATGTTGGTTGGAATTCATACATATTACAGTATTTTCAAAACTACCTAGGCTAATCTAGGCTATGAGTTAAGGCCATTTAAATGTTGCTATTCTATTCGTCGTCAAAGTTTTACGGCCCACGAAATCCTTGGACCGTTACCGTTCAAAGATTTGATAATAGCTCTTTTCTTAGAATAGTTTCGAGACAAAGGCTTTAGTGAATATAATTTATGACTTCGGAAGAAGTGTCATTAAAAAATACTACTATAGTTCGTTAGTAATATTTTTCTCATGCGTCATCGTTGGCTGATCCGGGTGACGACATGGCTAGCATAATTGTAATCATCTATGAAACAATCCAATTTTTAATTTAATTAAAGCAAGGAAACCGAATCGCCTCACGAATTAGAGCGGATTTGAAGGAAATAAAATTATTGAGTGGTCCTTAATTGTCTGCTCTAATTGATTTATAAATTGCATTTATTAAAGCTTTTGAATAGTTATAATAAAATCTATAATAAGAAATGAAAATTATCCGTTGTGGGATTTAAAGTTAGTCATGAAGTTTTACGATTAAACAATGTCTTGCTTCAAGACCTGTGCTAAATGTCATCTTCAGTTTTCAACATAATATGATTACTATACATGAATTGCTTTTCTCTTGTATTGCGTATGAATTGTTGTCCAAAATGTACAGTAGAAAGAAAAAGCCATAGCCGCAAGTTTTTTTAAATTCTATCTATCTCGCTCGCACCTTTTAGCGTGTTTTAAATTTCCCGCCTTTACAGAATGAAATATATGTACTGTTTTATGTTGATTTACAAAACCATTTGTATGACATCAGGCGGAAACATTGATATATCGTGTGAAGACGAGTTAAAAGTAAAAACAAACAAAGACTCGTGTGGCAATTGTTTTTAATTAGCGCTTGACATTGACAAACCGCGCGCATTGGACGCCATTTTGCGTTCTCGTTGATTTTTGTAACACTTTTTTTTTGTCGAAGACTGTTGTTATTCTGGCGTAAATAATAAAAAATGATTCCTCGTTATTGTTGCTACAACTGACTGGGAAATTAAGAAAATCTACTTCGGGGTCGATGCTAGGAAACAGAATATTATATATGAAAGTTCGCTTCAGTCATAAAATTTTTACCTAATGTTAATTACAACGTTCAGAATTATTGAGATTTATATTTCCTCTGATATTCACAGGTAAAGACAACCTAGATTCCTATAAAGATTCGCTGTCAAATCTGGTGTGTACGAGTTGTGGTTCGTTTAACTCGTTTAGATGTAATCGCCTATATTATAAATTAATATCCATTTGAATAAACCATTACTGCGATAAATGATTAAACAGCAATTAACATCAATCTTATTGAAATTAAGAAACCCTCAAGGTTGTCAAGTACCTAGCGTGCTCGTCTCAATCAATCGACATTCCGAATGATCCAAAGGCCTTGTTTCTATCTGTAAAATTATTCGAAAGGTATTGCGATTTGCGAATGATCTTCGCGTTTTTTTTTATTTAAGAATGTCCACACACCCGCCACGGTAACTCCTGTACACCAGGATCAACAGCGGCACGCACAGTAATGACGCCGAATAATGAAGCTGATCGAATCTCAGGGAACCTAAATTGTCATAATCCCGCAACGAAGTTAATCAGAAAGACAACAAGGAATGGGGTAATGGAGGACATGTCTATGATTCTATTCTTTTTTTCTGTCTCTATTCTATTTTCCTTCACCGTTAAAGTACGAGACAATTTGTGCCTAGGGTTTGATCCTGCGGTCGTCACAATTTTGCTTACCATACGTCAATTATTTTATTTTATTATTCCACTTCCAAGCTCATAAATATAACAGTGAAACCGTTAACGATTGAAAGTAAGACCGGTTAAATATATTTCAAATTGGATTATTGTTTTGTGCGTATTAGTTCTGCCCGACTCCGATTAATTTGGCGTGAAGTTGATTGTGTCAAGGCTTTCAGAAGACCTTTGTAAACAATTAAATGTACATTTCCAATGGATTGCAATCAATTACGGCATTTTATTTGGATAACTTGTTAAAGTTATGTCATTTCAAAGTCTTGATTTAAGTGAGGTTAAGTTGCGTGATGTCATAGTATTAATGCGTTTTGTTTTTGCAAAAATATCTATTTTTATCGGGAAATTTGGCGTTCGGCCTGTTTTTGTTTTTATTTTTCAAAAAGGTTTTAGTCTTATACAAATTTTCTAAATATAATTATTACAGTTGAACTAAAGTAAATTCTTGCGATGCTAATTTTTTCTTATGCGGCTGGTTTTTAGATAACGAATATTAAAAATATATTACTCATTAAACACCGTAAAGTAATTCAAACTACGGCCTTATAAAAATTAAATGACATAGTAACAGAAACCGGTTTTTCCACTTGTCTTGTCACTTCCACATCGCAAGTCATAAACCGTACCAATATTATAGAAATATTTTAGAGATGAGTTTAAAGCCTCTATGAATGGCAATTCAATTCCATCCACCAAATACGACAAATACCTACTATTCAAATAATCCGAGTAACATTACTCAACTGTTACGTACTGTACGCCATTACGTGTCGGTTGGCTACAAGATGGCGGCCCGTCGCGCGCAGTACCGGTTGAATTAAAATGACCACAATGAATGTCGTGTTGCTAAACTAGCCTGATTCAATGGTTAGCTAATTATTATGGAAAACTGGTTGGCGAGATTGCAAATCAGTCTGTCACTGAGAAAGTAAATACCACGGTTTAGATAACGTTTATGCTGCGGTGTTTTCGATGGATATCATTTTTAAGAGTTTTTGAAATAAAATTAATTTAATTTAATTTTATTGTTCTTTTTTTTAAATATCGAAATCCAAAGGAGAATGAATAGCTTTGCTGGCCGGTAACGATTATTGCCGGTGACCTAATTCTGTTTCCTTTGCCCTACCTTCATTTCCTTTATCGTTTATTCAGAAATGTCAACAAATGACCTACAAGTTCAAGATTTGTCAATTTTATTAGGTCAAAACTATACAGTTCGCTTTCAATTTAAGAAAGACGAAGTATTTATTTTATACACGTTAGAAACACAGCCCTTATGATATAAACGCCTTTTACGTTCTGCTGCCCTGGTATTCAAATTCATTTTTTTCGTAAAATAATTTCTTTATTATGTAATTAGGTAATTATAATTCTCAGGTGACCTAAGTGTATCTTTGCTGTAATACCGTAGATTGTTTCCTATATGTAGCGTTTGTTTTCAAAACACACGATTGCTCACAGTTAAACAGTCGTAGGAATGTAAATAGCTTAGCTCTATGTTGGATTATTCATAGTAGTTTTTTTCTGCATAACCATTGAATAAAGGTGCCGGTATAAAAACGTCTAATTGCGCACTGGTTGGTTCCATGATTGTGATTTAAAAAATAAACATTTTCAAAGATCTTCTTTTATAAATTATAGAAGGTCAAAGATTTGAAATTTAGAAATAATTTACTACGGATCGTAGGAATTTATTTAATGTGTCGTGTATTCTGCATCATGCAAGTTCGGCAAATGCTTTATGTATTTCTAATTCAGTAAATAAAGTATTCACTCTTGATGCTCTTGATGCAAGCAGTGATGGCCTCGAGGTTTGGGCGCGCGGTCGAGAATCTCGCTGGTTGCGGGTTCGAACCCCAGGCACACACCTCTGACTTTTCGAAGTTATGTGTGTATTCACATTGAATTATCACTAGCTTTAACGGTGAAGGAAAACATCGTGATGAAACCTGCACACCTAAGAGTTCTTAGGAATTTCTTAGGTGTGTAGTCCGCCAACCCGCACTAGGCCAGCGTGGTGGACTATGGCCTAAAACCCTCTCAATGGTAGAGGAGACCCGTGCTCAGCAGTGGGCGTATATGGGTTGATGAAGAAGATGCTGAATAATTAATAATAATTCATCTCAAGTCTATTCGGCATTCAACTACAATTATGTAAGGTACATGCGCCTAATAAGGCCCATTTTTTGTAATTGTTAAATAATTGTAAAATGATTCTTTTTTTATGAAAACAAACTTTATCACAAAATTCTTTATTTATTTATGAATAAAATTAATGTACAAATCAACAAGTTTAATTAAATTTTTAAACAAAAACAATAGTTTTTAAAAACCTCTAAATTGGGCCTTTTTAGGAACATAGGTCCTTAACATAGCCCGATATCAATCAAGTAATTAATAAGTGCTATCAAAACAAACAACAAGCTTATACTGAAATATTACCCTAAATTACGATATTCTTAGCTAATCAGTTTCTCACAATAGATTTTTTGGTAAAAAATTGGGCTGTGGGCCATCTTAGGCTTAGGAAAACTTAATAAACGTATAAAACTAAAATCTGTAAATAAAATCAATAAACAACATTTTTCTGTTATTATTTTACCGATAATTAATATTATAAGCAACAATTTCTAAAACAATTGACAAAATATTTTTCTTTATAATTTCGGTGGGCCTTATTAAGAGTGTAAAAAAGTCTGTGAAATTTACTTATATTTTAGTACCATTCTGGGCATAAAAAGTTCTCTAAATAGTTCTTAGTTAGTCCGACACATTCTTCGTGGTATTAAAAAAAAATATTAAATCTAAAATTTGACCAAAAAAACTCATTTTCTTCAAAAAAATATGACATCCGTAGTAATAAGGCCCGGGCCATCTTAGGAACCCCTGTGATGGGCCTTTATAGGCACGTTACCCGGTAATAATATCAACTTCTTTTGAATTAAAATTAACAAATAATTAAAACAACACTTAGCTTCTTAGGAAGGCCCACAAATCAAAGTAACTTTATACATAAAAGAAATTACACAAATAATTAGTTTTTCAAATGAAAATTAAAAAATATTTTGAACATGAGCTTATAAACTGATAGCCGTTTGCAACGTGTTTAACAAACTGCCAAATACAACTAAGATGGCGACACCCTACCTTTCAAATACACTTGCAGTTTTGTCTAAGGCATTAATAGAACATGGGTGCAAAATTTAAACTAATTCTACTTAGTAACTTCTAAAATTTCGAAAGTGGGCTATCTTAGGAACCGGGCCATCTTAGGCGTAGGTACCTTATTTGTAACTACAACAAAAAGTAACTTTTTTGTCATTATAAGTCCGATATATGTAAATGAAAATCTTATACATACGTAAAATAGTTTCTATATTTTGCAATTTTTACAAATATCCGACGTTGGTATACGAGTTGACTCAATCAGTTCAATAGATGTATTAGAAATATGTAACTTTTTACATGAGCCGTGCATAAATGGTTTTCCTTGACCAAGATACCCTTGACGACCGCGTCAAGAGTAATGTATAAGTTATCCTATGTCGTACTATTTATTCTATTAATACTCAGAATCACAACCTCCTTATTGGGAAATTAAAAAAAACTGAAAATGTTCTATTTTTAATCTAGGATCCGTTCTTGCAGATACAATGTCGGATAATTCAACTTACTATTCAAATAAAAATATTCGGATTTTAGAATTGAAATTATAACTATTCCTTTATGAAGATTTCTTTGTAATGCTTATGCATTTTTGTATACATGTTGTAAACCTTTTATTTGCCTTTAATACTCAACACACGAATTTCAAATAATTTCTTTTTACTCTTCATTTTGTTCAAATCTACGTATAATGAAGCGTAATCGTCCTCAATTTGATAATAATCGTTTTGGGATTTCCTTGCGAATTACTTTTGATAATGACCTTTGCAATTTATCATTTCAGATGGTAAGACAGGTTTTGCAAACAGTGCATAAAATTTTTATTGAAATAGAGTTTTGTTAGGTTTCATTTATTAAGTTATAATATATATATTTATATATACATTTAAACATTTTTAAAATAAATGAAAAATTTAAAACTTATTTAATTATACCAAATACTTACTATATATTGAATAAGGCACACTATATTTTTTAAACATGGATTTAAAATAAATAATTTATATTCACATAGAGATAATTACAATATTTATTTATTATAACCTTTTTTCTCTTTAAAAAAAATATATAGGTACTAAAAATTGTTCTGCTAATAACAGCCATTGTAATTATGAAAATTTGAACGCTCCCGAAGATCTATTCCTTTTTCAAATCATCATCATCATTTACGACAATTTTAAAAAATACGAGAAAGGGACAGCTATATTCATTTCCCACAATACACTATAAGTGAGAGTGGGACAAAAAGATGTCTAGCAGTAGGTGCGACAATAGTGAAAGTGCGACCCGGCTAGGGCTGGGTCAATGTCGTGAGCCTCGGGCTGTAAATCATATGAATCGCTTTACGAGGTTGTAGATAATAAATGTCTTAACTATAGATCTGAGACGGGATAAGTGATAAGTAGCGATTTAGTGTCTGCAGGATTTATGTTTTACTGAAAAGTTTTTGTGGACTTTCGTGGTGTCGTCTTGAGCTTTCTTTTATAAGATTTTACTACTAAGATACATAATAAGTTAGTAATACTTTAAGCCTGTTTCGCGATCAATAGAAATTCACATAGAAAAAATAATCCATTTTAAAACTTAAACTCTTAAATTTAGCTGATCATTTCTTTTAAAATGTGCCTAACGAAATTAAAATGAAAAATGTTATAATTTATTTTCTAACTAAAAATTTTATGAAAGAAAAAGAAAATTGAGGTTTACTTTATCTTAAAATATGTTTTGATAAACCATCTGTCATTATTAAAATATACTGTGCTGTTATTTGTTCACCAGTAACGTGTCCCTCCTCTGTTAAAAATTGTTAATGTTATTCAACACAAAACCTTACACAATACTACAGCAATATCTTAAGCGCGATTAATATGCGTTAATGTTAAGCATACGCAAGAATGTGGGAACAGGAAAAACACTGTTCTGTCCATCACGCGATGGCAAGTCGTGATGGTTTTCGTAATGTACATCATGTCTCTTTTTTTCATCTATGTGTATCATCATCATCATCAGCCCACATACGTCCTACTGCTGGGCACGGGTCTCCTTTATAACTGGGAGGTTTTAGGCCTTAGTCCGAGACGCTACACACCTAAAAACTGTAATATAATTATTAGGCGTGCAAGCAAAAAAAAGCAATAATATAAAAGTACTGGCAATCTATGGCATTTTAAAAAAAGATTTTTGCCTATAATTATACCGTAATACAAAAAAAGTCAATACAAAATGTCCATGCCTGGGTGCGGCCGGTGTGCCACATCGCCACACGTCTGTATTGTACGCTCTGTACTCCCACGCACTGACAGCGATGACACTTGTCAAGCGGCGGTTATGAAATGAATGAATGAGTGAGCTGTATGGTTATGTCAGTTCTTTGAATCGGAAATTGAGGTTTAGCATTCTAAATCGGTAAATTATTATTATAAATACATCCAACCGTTGCAAAAACAATTGTGATCACAAACTATGAGAGACTTTTCGGTCTTACAGACATCCAGACATAAAAAAAATATTTAGGGATCACACAAACATTTGTCTTGATTGGGGGATCGAACAACCAGCTTTTCGGTTTGCTAGCTAGAGGCTCTCCGGTGTAAATTCGTAATTTTGTCTATAAAGGTCCCATTGTTAATTTCCAGCACGGTAACCATAACGTTATCTTTTTATATCAAGAGTTTTGAGTACGCTTCGTATTTTAATTTCCTACTCAGTCATTATGTTAATTATGAAATCATGAACTGTGCAAACGGCGGTTACAAAATATCCTATTGTTGTCTATACTCCTACGCAGATTTGACAGATGACACTTGTCAAAGACGCGATGTTGAAATTGCGAAAAAATGTCTTATTCTATGAGAAAGAAAGAAGCATTTTGGGGAGGCCTCTGTCCAGATGGTACTAGCGTTGAAGACCTCTATAGGTCTTTTGGCTGATGATGATGATGATAGTGATGATGAAAAAAAAACATCTTTATTGAGACTACAGAAGCTGGCAATTTTGAAAGGTTATGAAATAAAATTGGTGGTTCAAGTTAACATTCTTTAATTTAAAATTGAAAGTGTGATATAAGTGCGTACATTGACTCTGAATGAAAAGCTAATATTATTTCAAATTGGTATGCATTCTACTGAGACAAAAGCGAGGAAATACGATAGCCGAATCTACATACAATAGTCAGAACTCAAATGTCATAAGATATACTGTTAAATAGGTAAACGCATTAATTGAAACTTTGGTCATTATTGCAGCTGCCTAAAATCTCATGGCATTAATTTACTTACTTTTGCTAAAAGAGTTTATAGCAAAATAAAAATTTTGACACAATGTTCTACAACAATAAAGTTTTGTGCGTAAAATGTTTAAACCGCATTCCAATGATTCGCCAATCCTTATTTACTGAAACAAAATGATTATCATGGTCAATAAAACCATTAAACAAAAATCAACCAATTACTTTGCAACGATTCAAAACGAACTTATTAAAATTCGAAAAATAATTGGCGCCAATTTCAACACCCCGCCATTTTGCAAAATGGCGCGCTGTCAAAGTTTAAATTTGCCCCACGTACTCGCGTCTCCTAATATTAATATTTAACAGTGAATTATGAATATATGGGCGACGTATTCGTTTATGTGCAAATTAGGTGGTACACTTTCGAACGGACCCAGGCGTTGCGAAATACCTTTGTAGAGGCATAGAATTGTCTGTGGTAAGGTCATTGATACTTCTGATCCGACTGGACTTGAGCGTTACGTTGATCGAGTTCGTAATCGATTGGGCTCTCGATTTATTTATTAAACTTTTTGTACGGTAGCGCAGAGGTGGTCTTCTTTCTTTTTCGAATATATTTGCTGCGTCATTTCTTTCTTAGCTTTTTAGTACCTAAGTCGAAACAAACTTCAATTAAAAATGTTAAGTTTTTATATCTGCATACGGTCCGTAAATTCCATTCTTTTTCTTCTCCTTTGTTTATTAATATAATATTTTTCATAGATCAATTACGCTTTATTTTATGTTTAATTTAAGGTTTATCAACATCAAGTTGTGCTATGATACAATGGTTTTAATTTTTACTTATTAATCGTAATCGTAAGGGCCCCTCAGGACCGGGATGGTTGGCGCTTACTTGGGGAGGCCTACGTTCAGCAGTGGACGGCGATAGGCTGAGAGAAAAAAAAGAAAAAATCGTAAGATGTTTCACCAAAACAATAAAAATATTGTCGCTCTTTTACCGAGTCATGCAGATAAATATAACTGACTGTGATAGACTATAGATAGATATGCAATTAGAAAACGCGTTATTTTTGATCGGCTAATGCATTTATAGACAGAGGCCCTGAATATTCAATCAGTAACAGAAACAATAGCATCGTAATAAGCAAAAACGATACTATCTTAAAATTTCACATCATTTTTAATCTCATATTTACTACATTTGTAGTAGCAATCACAATCCTAATTATATTTATTAAACACAGTTTAACAAATGAAGTATAAGATTGCAGTGATAGACTCTTGCTTTCGTTATCGGAGCTGGTAGTGCGATTGTGACGAACTGGGTCGACACTTTCACAATGTTTTTGTCTCCGTCTGTTTGTACGTACGGTATTACTGTAATGGATTTATTATAACCGCGTCTAGTGGCACACATACTCATCATTATTAGCCTATATAGGTCTCACTGCTGGGTACGGACCTCCATTGAGACTGTTTAGGTCTTAGTCCACCACGCTGGCCTAGCGCAGGTTGGCGGACTACACGCCTAAGACATTCCTAAGAACTTCTAGGTAGCACACATGCTACTTCAACACAGGGTGTATCCATACCGTGATCGGATACTAAGGCAGGTGATAGCTAAGGTGTTTACAAAACCTCTGGCGTTAAAGAAAATCCCGACAATGAATAAAAAAATGACGTTTTCCATACAAACCACACACATCTAATACCGATGGTCGTGTAGAAAACTTCAAAATTATTATTACTATATTTTTACTCTAACTCTAAAATAATTAATTCTTATAGATGTTCTCAATAAAAAGTGTGATGCGTAGGTCGAACGGGTTGGGGCCTGATGAGGTTTCACTAATTAGTTTTATTCGTGTGAATCATATTAAACATAATACGGCTATCTGTGGCTTATTGTTTTATAATGCCACGGCAAGGTGACCGCAGTGATCAAAACTATTCATCTTCTTTTGAAGTCATTAGGGTCGAATATAACAATTGGAAGAGTGATTGCTTCCTATCCATATTAGCGTTCGTCAAATTATCTTGTGCCTTCATGATAATTTACTACACTCCATTTTAGTTGCATTATTTGTTACGTAACAACAAACTAACCTTTGGACGTTCTGGGTCGCACAGGGGGTATTATCATAGTCGCTCACGTAAAATGCACTTCAAAACCTCATACCTTTGCTGGCCATCAAAACCCTGGCTGAAGTTTGTTTAGCGTGCCGTACGCGTTGCGTGCGTATAATATATTCTGGCTACTCTCGTCCACTGTAGAACGTAGGGCTTCCCAAGCAAGCGCCAACCATCCCGGCCTTGAGCAGCCCTCATCCATCCGTCACCCGCCACCTTTCTCAAGTCATCGAACTATCGTGTCGCAGGTCGTCATTCACTACGTCTACCTACCATCTTTCTCAAGTCCTAAGCGCTTTGCCACTACAATTCCATGTTCTCTATGGCTAAAGATGTATGGCACATACCACGTCTCAGCTGTCTCGGCGACCTTGTTAGCTCGCGTGCTGCCTTTAATTACGATAGCGTCGCGCTCGCTTCACTGATTTCACTCAAACTGGGTCTCCAGTTACGTACGTTACTCGTTCGTGCTGTGATCCAATACTATTAGGATTTTCATCGAGTGTATAAGTGCATAGCGGGGTAAACATTCGTTTGGTCAGTTGAAGGTAGGATACCCGAAGAGTGTAGTAAAAAAGTATTTACTGAATGAATATTGACAGCCCCGTTGCGCAGTTGGCTAGGTATCAGATAGCGAAACGTGGGTTCAATCCCCACCCAGAATAGTCTTCGTGTAATGATTTACATTGTTGTTGATACAACAATTTATTATGCCGACCTTTTTAAAGACATTTCTATTAGCATTACAAGGCATAAAAACGTAGCGAAACACTGCCTTTAATCTTTTAAACCCATAACAGCGACGAATGCAATTATTTTGATTTCCAGCATTATTCTATCTATATGGTCTCTGACCAGTGCCATTAATTTGGCTGATGACGACACTCATAATAATTGACATAACAGCAACTAAATCCATCTCCTCTCCACAGGAAAGCACCTGGTGTTCTCAACCGATCCTGAGTCAGTGAAGGACGAGTTCGCGTTCGACAACCCAGGGTTCAGGCAGGAGGAGCGGCACGCGTGGCAGCATGAGGCGCCGACACTCCCCCTCGGAGGGAAGGCTTCGGCCCTCCACGCCGAGTTCACCAGGCCGGAGCAGAGCAAGGATGACTCACATTTACAGGTAAAAAGCCATATGTTCTTCTAAAGTCATTGAGGCATAAGCTTAAAAATATATAAATAATGACGATTCAAAAGTACCTACTTGTGAAAGACTAATTGAATAAAGATTATTTGACTTTGACTTTGAGAATACTTAAGTAAGCAAACGAACAGAGACAAACCCTGTCTGTTGATTCTCATCATCATCATAATTATACCTACGTTTCACTGCTAGGCACAGGCTTCCTCTACCATTGAAAGGATTTTGGCCTTAGTTCTCACCACTAGGTTTAACGGTGAAGGTAAAAAGTTCTTAGAAATTTCTCTGCTGTGTAGTCCGCCAACCCGCACTGGTGGAATATACTAGCGTGGTGGAATGAGTTCCAAATGCTCTCTGTTATAGAGGAAGCAGTTTTAGTATACGGGCTGAAGATGATGTTAATGTGAGATGTATTTATTTACCTAGTTTTGATCCCACTACGTTAAAAGTCATCTATCATTGGCATTAGAAATAACGAGACACAAAACTGCGAGAAATGAACCTCAACCTAGGTCATACAAACTTGAATGTCCGTGTCCATTCATATATTTTTTTTTAAACCACAAAGTACATTATGTAATATTCCACATAGCATTCGAGATGTTTGTCAAGCATTGAATAACGTTACATAATTGAATCATCCCCTACTACTTGTTGAATTCTATTGAAACAATAGTTTTATGAGTTTTACGATTTTAATTGCGGTGAAAAAATATGCGAAGTTATGATTCTTGTCTTTCGTTACCTTTAAAAAATAAATAATAGATACACCCACCAGCTATACAAATATGTAGTTTTGAAACAATACTAAGATCTTGTATTGTGGAAGTTAAAAAATACTTTTCGGTCTCACAGACACTCAGACCCGAAATAAATATTCGTAGATCACACAAACACATATCTGTATGCGGAGATTGACCTGTCATTTCGTTAGCTGGTCTTTAGCAAATTGCGCCAGAGAGTTGTTAAATTATCTATCTATCTTCAAACTGTTTTTATCTAGTACTTAAATATGGGCCAAGAAATGCAAGCGTAGTTAACTATATCGAATAAAGACCAGTAGTAAGGGATATAAACGTGTTATTGGATACTGCCGAGGCGATACCTCAGCGAATAGCAATGTGAAACCTTAGTATGTAAACAGGGCGCTCTCTTGGTTTAGTTAGTGACACGCTATTTTAAAGTCGGTGGTTCGAATCCTTGGCGATGCGATATAATACAACTCTCTTTATTTGTTGTTTTATTGAGTACAGATCATTTTTATTATTAGGAGGATTTTATTATTAGGATGAATGAGGACTGCACAACATCGGGATGGTTAGCGCTATCTTGGAGAGGCCTACGTTCAGCTGTAGACGGCTATAGTCTGTGTATATAAAAGACTGTGATCGAAATCTAAAACGGATTACAAACATATTGACGCTAAAATACTTTCTTACCTTATCACCATATAAATTTATTAGTTATGGAAGTTAGCAAAGGCATTATTTTGGTGGACTAAACTTAAAACGCTCTCAATGGTAGAGGATACCCGTGCTTAGCAGTGTGCGTATATGGGTTGATGTAGAAGAAGAAACCTAAACCCTTACACTTGTAGAAGAGATACATGGCAAAGAATCGGACGTATGGTCTGATGATTATATCCTTTTTACACAATCCCAGCTGGTAAATAAACCGCGAGCCAAGATCTTGGCGTGCTAATGCAATCCGGTCGACATTCCATCGCGCTTCGGAACAAATTGATTCGCTAACAATTTGCTCTGTGCATGTGAATGAACTCCGTGCATATTATGCGTTTTTATGCACTGCACAAGCTTGAAATTGTTTGTGTTGACGTTGGACGTCCGATGTGGATAAATGTGTGGTTGGACTATCACAATTTATAAGTCTAAGTTATAAAGTTTTTGTATATAGTTTCTTTTCTTCACTTTCCTTCTAAAGCTAAGGCTGTTAACGATAAAAAATATATATTGAATGTGGCAAGTGATAAAGAACCATATGGATGTAAGGATGGTTATGATTTTTTGGGCTTTTTTTACGCAACCACGATATGGGAGAGAAAATATGTGGGTCTTTAAAAAGTTTTATGTCGTCTATAAATTACGTGACTATAATTTGTATATTGAGTCAAGTAAATCTCTGAAAATTGACTGTGACAGTCAAACATTAACCCTTCATCGGTAATCATAGAATAGGACGTCCTCTGACTAAGTGGGGTGACGATATTCCAAGGTGGCTGGCAACGGTTGGATGAGGAGGACCTAAGAAGCCCAGCGGCGTGCGATAGAAGAGGTTATGTCCAACAGATGACGTGAAAAAGGCTATTTTTGAAGTTGATGATCATGATGATGATGATTGCGAACCTATTATCCACGTTCCCGGACTTAACCTGCAGCTTATTTTTAAAG
Organism: Cephonodes hylas; assembly: GCA_030295005.1. Taxonomy (NCBI): domain Eukaryota; kingdom Metazoa; phylum Arthropoda; class Insecta; order Lepidoptera; family Sphingidae; genus Cephonodes; species Cephonodes hylas. Next base: position 3,093,870 of record AP025386.1, on the reverse strand, counting down.
ATGACGCGCCCTAGCACATTGTCGAGCCTCAATAATCGTAATCTGTGGAATTTTCCTCAATATCTGATACACTGCGCACGATCGTCAACAAAACGCAGTTTAATACATTCGTAATTGCACACACTTCATTTAACGCGGTTTTTTGTTGGAAATGTACTTTAATTGCTCTGTCCATAACGTGTTCTGAATGACCGACTTCCATGAAGGCGTTAATTAAGATATATTTTTTTGTCTTTTTTTGAGACTGGTTTGTTGCTTTCGAGGTATAGGACGTGCGTTTCTGAGGTCAGGGGGTTTATATTTTTATACCATATTCGGGCCGAAGGTTATATTCGTCTTATAGTACCAGCAATGAGTTGTGAATGTAATAAACAATAGATAGATACTATTTTGTGGTTGAAATATGTTTGAGGAAAACTGGGTGCTTTAATATATCCTTTTCTTCTTCTTCTTCTTCATCAACCCATATACGCCCACTGCTGAGCACGGGTCTCCTCTACCATTGAGAGGGTTTAGGCCATAGTCCATCACGCTGGCCTAGTGCGGGTTGGCGGACTACACACCTAAAAATTCCTAAGAACTCTTAGGTGTGCAGGTTTTATCACGATGTTTTCCTTCACCGTTAAAGCAAGTGATAATTCAATGTGAATACACACATAACTTCGAAAAGTCAGAGGTATCCGGTATGAACCCGCTATCGTCGAGATTCTCGACCGCGCGCCCAAACCTCGAGGCCTATAATAATATATCCTTTTGCATTTAATAAAACTTTCGTGTGAAACGTGGTTGTAGCAACGTATCTCTGTGTTACCCTTTAGGGATATAATTGCAATTATGTATCAAATTACATTTTAGAGTTCTTAACTTACGAGTATTCTTCACTTATTTTTTCCAACTTTTATATTAACAAACACTAGTTAAAGAATCATATTGTACATGACTGAGCGCTAGTGTAATTTGGTTTTATCGAATTTCTATCATCATAAAGGGGTTTTGTTGCTACGCCCTTTCAACTTTTGTGGGGGTGTTAATTAAATAATTTTTGTTCCAAGTTCGAACCTGCACTAAAGACACTATTATTTCCGACTACAAATAGTCAAGTAAATTCAACGGAAGCCCAACCAAGTACTTCAAGACAAGTGCGAGATAAGATTATTCTCAGTTGAGTGCAGAATTAGAAATCTGAATTTTGCGATGGCATATCAGTTTTCAAGTGCTGTGGAATTATAACTGTGATTCAGAATTCTTATTCATGAATAAATGTGTGCACGGCTATGATACATCAGTCATAACTATATGACGTTTTCTCTGGTTTTCGTCATAAGCAAAGATGTGACTGCAAATAAACGGAATTAGTTATATGGTCATATATCCGGCATTATCGGGCTTTGCTACTAAGTTGATCTAATTAGCATGACAGAGGCTGAAAATATGCCCAGAAAACTGAAATAGGCTCGCCTCTTACATCGGACGAAATGAGGGTCTACGCATGCATTTCTGCCTGACCCTTCATAGGATACATGCTTCAGAAATCTAACTTCTACATATTTACATCTATACACTGTCAAACATAGTTTATTTATTAGGGCAGGTCATAAAATAATTTTAAAACCACAGTATGTACTTTGGTTCGTGACATATCAGTGACAAGTATAAGGACTGATGTTGATGAAATATAAATGGAAGAATCTTGACGACTCTAAATCTGTTTATAATCGTAAAACATTTATTTATTCTATTCATCCGAACCAAATATAGGTATTGTAAACTCTAGTTTTTTGTCGACTCGTCTAAGGAAGTACAAAAACCGATACAATAGCGCCAAAAGGAATTAGAATCTAGACAATTAACGACACAAAAGAAATGCAGAATGCATTTCAGTCGATGTCTTTTCAAGGCTTTGCACCTAGTTTTTTCGAGCACATTTATTCATACCAGAATAGCTAAGTTTTTTTGTCGATGAAGTTAGCAAGAAGTTTGGATGATGGTGCTATTAAGACCATTTACATCTATAATTTAGTGATAATACTTTTTTCATCTCTGCACCACTTATCTTTTCTTCTTCTTCATCAACCCATATACGCCCACTGCTGAGCACGGGTCTCCTCTACCATTGAGAGGGTTTTAGGCCATAGTCCACTTACGTTTTACTGGGACAGAATGCAACGAGCATTAATTCGACCTTTATGTACAAACTGTAAATAGATAAACATGTACGTCTCTCTGCTAGAAAGGACAGACTTTGCTTTAAATCAGACCTTTTGCTTATCGCTCCTTACTCTCTCACTATATTTTATACATACATACGAAATATTTTACGATTAACTCTTATAATACAGGTTTTCTTACCATGTTATTAAGTGAATGAAATAACAAATACAAAAAATGACCCTGTGTTTGTACTTAGCGATTCTCTATAATCGTTTTAACTGACAAGCGACCTTCAAAGCACCAACTTTGTAAATCAACAAATCATTTGGCAATCATTGATTAATTTATAATTATTAAGTACATACAATGATGGCTATAGAGGACCGTAAAGTATATTTCTACATCTATGTTACGCCTATTTCTTTTAAGTCACACCTTATAGGGTGACACTATTCCCGTTTTTCGGACTTATTTCCAAATTCTTTGTAATATGCCCCATTAAGATTTTAATATTTCTAATTGAAATAAGTTCTCCTGTTCTATAATTTATAATCATCATCATCAGCCCTTATACGTCCCACTACCACCCACGGGCCTCTACAACCGAGACTGTTGGGAGTTAAGACCTTAGTCCACCACGCTGGCCTAGTGAGGGTTGTCGGACTATCATACATACGTCTTGCCGAAGAAAGTACTTAGTAATATATTTATTCCTCCTGTTCACGTATTATACGATTTTCCAAACATTTTTTACATATAAACTTAGATGTGTTAGTGACATTACAAAATAAATATCAAAATATAATCCTTCCCATATTATTTACTACATATCACAGTACTACCAGACGAAGGACCATACCCAAGCCATGACGTCATGGCGCGTAAATCCGCTATTATCTCAGTTCACACGGTGTGCCAACCTTCAGGTATTAAGGAATGACAGGTGATGTCATTAAAGCATTACCATCGTAGATGAAATCATATAGGTAAGGTCGTTAAGGTTGTATATCACTGTGGTAGTATGCGTGATATCTGTATTGTGTGTTGTAAACAAACACATATTTTTAGTAAGAATTTGTCTATATCTATACTATATTTATTTTGCAGTTCTGTAAGTAAAAGGTGCGAGTTAGTTGTTGCGATTTTGATAAATCTATATTTTATTTTTTTATCTATATTCTATCTTTAATATATATTTTATCAATCGATGAGAGTGCTCTGGAAGTTAATCCACAAGCAATATCTAAATAGTTTTAATCTATTTAAAAAATGTCTTATCATTTGTATGTGTAAAATCAAAATATTAAGGCTTTTTCCGACAGTGTTTCTGTCTCCTTTCCGAAGTTTACGGCGTATAGCATAAAAATCTATTCAGGTCAAACCGAATCGGGTTGGTACTATATCAAACACAAGGAAAATATGCAAGTCATGTTTTTATCATATAAAATAAGGAAGGTTTTTTTATGCAAGACCTTGTAATTTAGGCCTCTGTTTTTATTTATCATGGGAATAAAGAATGCGTCATCAGCACAATAAGTCCTACTGCTGGACCTCCTCCATTAATGGGAGGGTCTTAGTCAAATAGGATAGTTGGTTTTAGTCCACTTATTCCATTCGTGAGACGGTTCATACAGATTCCATGGCAATTAGCACTATTCTTCGGTCGTATCTCCAGACTCCTTGCTGCTATTAAGAATTTGGGAATTCTAAAACTTAATAGCACTTCGATCGTCCAAGGAAATTTACACTTTACACTGCCATAACACATGACCATCACTAAAAAGTTTCTTATAGTTTAACTCGATAACATTCGTCGACCCGGCATCTCTATAACAAACAATATATGTGCCTATATACCGCTAGAACAAAAGTCCATCCACCAAAAGACCCAGAGTCCTTGAATAAACCCTATCAAATCACCCATTTAAACCACCAACAGCCCATCATCATAAAACCCATAATACTCTTCAACACATACCTTGTCAAATAGCCCATTTATCCCACCACCAGCCCATCAAAAGACCCAAAAATACCCCTGTAACCTTGCCCCATTGTTGCAGCGCGCAAGAGTTCGCCACGTGAAGCTGTGGGCGCGAGACTTCACCGGGCTGGGGCTGCGGTGCGGCGGCGGCGCGCGGGACGGCGTGCACGTACACTCTGTGCTGCGGAGCGGGCCGGCTGCAGCCGCCAGGCTTCAACCAGGTATGCCAGAAGACTAGTTTTAGAACAATCTATAAAGTAAAAAATGCCGAGTCGTGAATATATAATCTATTTAGCCTATCGCCGTCAACTGTTGAATATAGGTCTCCACAAGAAAGCATCGAGATTGCTTCAAAGGAGACTCTATTTGACTTTTCAAAATTATGTGTATTACCCTTTATTCCGCTTTCTACATCTCCATGCTTGGTTATCCGTAAGACTCCTTACTCCAACACCTCCTTAGTTTTAATTTTATCTCTACAACATTTTCTTCATTAAATAAATGTTCTGTACCTTCCAGGTGACAGAATAAAGAGCATCAAAATCGAGTTCGTGGGCACCCCGCTGGAGGACGCTGTCAGCATACTGTCCTTAGCCTCTCCCTACCCTGTGGAGCTGGAGATCATTGAGGGGGGGCGGGCGAGCGGCGCGGGGAGGGGAGTACACCACCCACTGCTGAAAAGGGCTGGCTCCACTGGAGATGTTAATACGGTATGTAACCTTTTGGTCTATCCCAAGACACTCGCCACTATAACTCCAATGCTCCATGCTCGTGTGCCTTATCAACATACATTATACGGGCTAATATTTTAAGTAATTCTTTGCGTTGATTTAATGCTTAATTTTTTACTATCTTGCTGAAATTGTATGGCAAAATATCTTCACGGTCTAAGAGTATAATTTTGAACCTCATTGGGGCTTAGTATTAGGTTATGCATGAGGTTGATATACTGTTTAATTACTCTTATATGCATATTACATAAATGTACTATTATTCTTGTAAGAGTAGGCATCGAAGTAGGTGTGTTGAAATCTCAATATAAAAAAGGCGTGTCCTTTTTTCTCATTGTCTTTCCGGGGAGTTTTTCCTGACTCCGTTCTTATAATATCCTAATGGCAAAACTCAATAAGTCTTTCGTCTTGATCGAAAGTCGAAACCCGCACATACAATGTCGAAGGAGGTAGCAAAATGTAATTATCATCATAATTTTATTGATACCTTTGCGTGGTAGTGGACCGGAAATTTGTATAATCAACTAGATCAGCGGCTCTCAATAATTTCGCTCAGAGTACTACTTTCATATTAATGTACATACACTACAAACTTGCGACCACTTATACATATAAAATTGTATTTTTTTGGAAGTTGAAATTAAGCCATTATTAGTAATAATTATTAAAAAGCGCGGATTACATTTAATGTTATCATGTTTCGCTTATTATGTGCCATAAATGCCCAGGAGTAGGACTTGAAAACATCGTGATGAAACCTGCACACCTAAAAAGTTCTTGGGAATTTCTTACGTGTGTAGTCCGCCAACCCGCACTAGGCCAGCGCGGTAGACTACGGCCTAAACCCTCTCAATGGTAGAGGAGACCCGTGCCTAAAAGTAAGACCTATATGGGTTGTCGATGAGGTAGCTTGTGTTGCATTTTAATAAATAACCAATGAGCCAACAATTCAAGAACCGCTGGAATCACACTACAGATGTGAATAAATCTAGGTTAAACAAAGAAGTACTAGAAATGTGCGCAGGGCACACGACAGATCGGGTGGAAAGCGCGCGAAAACTACATACATGTCGACTTTCTTTTAGTATTTCACTTTCTCACGTCACGCGTCGTGTCAACAACACTATTTGTTCTGTTATGCCGTTTTTGTATTTGTCTGTCACATCATGTTTGTGTGACATTCATTCAATGCATCAAGTAAAGCTTAGCCGGAAATCACGAAGCGATGTTATAAAAATCGCACTGTCCTAATGATAACCCAAAGGTCACTTTTTATGATGATTATTGAAGAAATAGTCCCTATGGATCACATTTCAAGTGATATTTCGCGATGAAATTAGTAAATTTCTGTACAACAAAACTCGTAATGTTTGGTTGCTAGAAGCATATTTTACATGAGCAAATCATGATGCTTTTTGAGATCTACAATCGTGATTCTCTTAATCTGTTCGAAATTTTATTTTGGATCGGCGACGTTTGTTTTATCTTTTTAAACATCTTATCAGCCGTCATGTCGTCATTCACCCCTTTTTCTTTCATATCTTCTCTCACACTCTTTTCTACTTCATCAACCAGCAATATTTTGCTTTAACAAGAGTTTTAATACCCTGGCAATCTTTCCGCAGTCTATACTCATCATAATTACACATGACTGGCATCTTCAAGATCTATCTATATTCCAAACATTATCCTCGTATTCTTACTATTGTTCAACCCCTGCAAGCATTCCACCACGTACCTCCATTGTATTCCAAACACGCCTCTATTACACCATAACATCGTAACACAACACTCGCGTTGATTGAAAAACTTCCTTATTATCTCATAAACAAAGTTCAATATTTACTGTTTGAGTAATGTGAGTTATAGCGTTTGCATCAACAGTGTTATGTCCAATAGTATTGATACCTGAGCCTTGGAAATTGTTTGAAAGGATAGGTCAATTGACGTGGTTTATATTGGCATTTTAAGATATTTGATAAATAATTGTTATGCTCAATGTAAGGGTGGAATGAACCTCATTGTATTCGATTCCTGAATGGTACGGTACTAATGAACTTGAGTCATCCACTTCCACATACCAAAAGGAACAAATTATGACTTCATAGAACTATTTACTACTAGCGGGTATCTGTTCGCTTGGGTGAGATTTTATAGTCTATATCTATTGTTTTCCAAAAAATTATAAATACTTTTTCATTTACTTTGATAATAAATGACATAGATTTTGTATTTCAAAGAATGCTATGAACAAGTCACTTCTTAAAATTTTACTGCGTTATTGGTCCTGTCATCCTGTGGTATTAGTGTGCGGCACAGGATGAAAGAGTTAAGGCTTAGTTTCAGTTTAAGAAAATAAAACAGACATACTCAATTTAATTCATCAATTCTTTTTTCAAGGTGGATTCCATTCATAAAATTGAGTTCATTCGTAACGAAGTCTGCATATCTTTAAATTTTACGCAACAATTACTCTAAACTTTTATTATTCGCGGAACCGGTTTATAAGACAATTAATTTAACTAATTTATGCGTTGAACAAAGTTATTACAGTGATAAGACTTGTGCTACAAATGCTTTCTTGTTTTACCGTTAAAAATACACTTTTTATAAAAACATACATCATATGGTATGTACTAATTTCATATTTTCTTTTATTTCAGCTCGAAAAAGAAGGGAAACTACTCCACCCACCAAGGTCACCAAATACATCAAACTCAAATAATTCCACCTTAGAAACAAAACACGGTAAAAGTGGCATTAAGAAAATCATATCTGAAAAGATAATAACGTCGACACTGGAGAGGAATAAGAAAGAGAAGAAAGATGGGCTTCCGACGACGCTAGAGAGAGAGAACGAAAAGAACAGTAAACTAGTTAAGACAAGACATTCTGACATTCCAGCAAACTTGAACAAACCTGAAAGGAACAAAAACAGACATTCCACTGGCAGTGACATACAAATCATTCAGCCAGAAAACGGCATAACTGCTATTGAACACGCAGAAACACAAAAGAAGGAATACGATCCGAAACGTGCTATGAAATTTGGAATACGAGTTCTCCCACCAAATGTACCTGATGATGGAGTTTTACGGCAGAAAAGTGTTGAAAATGGTACTGTGGCGGTTGATAAGAAATCTATTGATGAGATAGACAAACCTGTGCCTCAGAGGCCACCGCCGCCGACTATACTAAAACATGAGAGCGAGGCGGAAACCAAAAAACCGGTCGTGGCCAAAAGACGAGAGAAAATAGCACCACCAATACCAAGCGCTAGATCTAAGCCTAACGAAATGGAAGTTAATACTAGTTTGGACACATCAAAGACTTCTGATCTGTCTCAAACGAGCTTCACTAGAAACGATCTGAACTCAAGTGGCATTAAGAGGGACGAGAATGGCATACCTCAAGAATTACCTCAACACATGATGGATGCTGCCAAAGCCGCGCGAAGTAACAGAAAGAGTACTTCTGATATCATCCAAGAAAAGGAAAAAGTAGAGATTAAGAAGGAAGAAGCGCCAAAACCAGCAAAGAAATCTAAAGGCAAAGCGCCGTCTCCACCCGATTTGGAGAAGAATAAAACTGATGACAGCATATTAGAGCAGCTGAAACATGTCAACGATTTCTTGAGTAGTGAGAAACAACACTCAAGTATACTACACGATTCATCGTACATGTCCAGCAAATCAACAATATCACAAATAAACACATCAACACCAAAAGTGAACAAAATCAAAAGTACTTCTTCCTCGCGTATGGAAGAATCTATCAACTTTAGTCAAGACGACATTGACGATATAGTTTCAAAGCCTTTTAAAAGAGAAAGCGATTCATTAAACAACTTCTTCGAAGACTCCAAATCTAACTTGTCATCCAACCAAGATGGACACTCAGTTGTTTCATTAAACCAAAGCGATAAGAGTGAAAAAGGATCGACTACGATCGAACTAAACAATAGTGATATTACCATTCACAGTTCTCCCTTGAATGAAACCCTTCACTCCGCATCCGATGACACTTCGATCCTAGATGATAATGAAAGAAAAGCAGCATCTTTGGGTGATCTCTCAAGATTTGAACTCAGGGCACGGACGCATAAACCTTCAACTGGGACTTTAGAAAGAGCCCAAAGCTTGGATATTTCCGCAGATGACACAGAAATAGGCGAAAATACTATATCGCCTAAGAAACGTAAAGCAATGTCTGTAGTTGAAACAACCTTTTTTGAGCCCAATTCAGAAGACATACTACCCGATATGATTGACTCTGACAAAGGTGTCGTGATTAAACACAAAGAACCTAGGCTAAGTTTAAACATTGCGAAAACCTCAGCCATGGAAGGTTTGAACACATTCCAAAGAAATCGCCTAAAGAAAGCCTCTGAGTTTGGTAATTTAGAAGATGCCATCGTTAAGGGGTCTAGTAGTTCAGTTGAATCAGAAAAATACGATGAGACAGACAGCAAACATAAAGAGTTCGAAATGTACAAAGATGGAGATGAACATGAAACATCCGATCATTTAGCAAAGAGAATAATGGATGAAAACATGAAAGTTCACTTTAAACTTGTTTCCGAATTTGCTAAATCTACTTCTGATGGAAGCAATATGAGTTCGTTAGACAGTACTCAGGAAATGCAACCGAGCCCTCAAAAATCTGAGACACCAATAAAATACGAAGAGAAACTATCAATGACTTACGATACAAACATTCCAGATGACCTGAAAATGTCTCGAAATTCATACGTTAACAGTTTGGAAAGGCCGAAATCTGACATGATGAAGAAATTGCTGGCCAAGAATCCTATACTTAATGTCCACATCGATCAAACTACACAGAGAACTGAAGCAACAACCAGCAAAGACACACCAACACCTATGACAGACTCTTTGAAATCCGCAATGCATCAACCTGACATCGTAAATTTTAACCTTAAACAGACGGAAAAAACTAGAGATTATGACGATTTCGTTAGTAATATAAGAATCGGATCAAACACAAACAGCTTAAAATCGAACAAGCAAGCACTAGAAACAGTAACAACAGAATGGTCTGGACCTAAAGAGACACAAAGTACGAATGTGGTGACGATAACGAATATGGAGAAAAGTCAACCTATTGAGGAACAAAAGAGGAAGACATACACAAAGTCTATTGAAATTGGTGAACCAACGTTGAGGGTAATGCCTCCAGATGTGTTGGAGGGAATAAGAAGGCGGCATGATGAAAGAGAAAACAGAACATTGTATATGGAACCAGGTAATGTGTCTTTAACGATGACGCAAGAACCGGTACAGAAAACAGTCACGGTAAACGTAGCAGAGGATGAGTACGGCAATAAAGTCATCACACAGAACGTTGAAAAAATCTCAACGCAGTATGTTACAGCAAAATCAGAAGCGCCGTTGCAAGTAGAACAAATCAGCTTCGGAATCCTAAGAAATCCGGGTGAAATCGACGAATTGAAATTGGAGGAAGGTGACATCAAAGAAATCGACAAAAGATATTTGGAAGAAATAAAGAGACAGAATCCTAACTTGCATTTTACATCAGATGAACCAGCGTTTACCAGAACGGAGACTATCATACTGAACACTACTGATATGGACGAATCACAGGCGCAAGCGTTGATGGAAAAACTCAAAAACGATCCGAATTTCATGTCACAGAAAACTCCGGAAGAACTCTCAAAATTGGGAGTAAGAATTGTTCATGATCTAGAAGACGTTGAAACAGAAGGTAGAGATGCTGTAGAACTTACTAAAACAAGATATTCAATAAATCCATCGACGATAACTGATGTCCAAAAGCAATGCCAGATAGAAAGCACGCAGGAACCAATGGACCACGTGACAGAAATCCAAGTAGTGACTCCCCGCACAGAGAAGATATTACAACAAAAAACAGAAAGCAAAGACAAAATCTCAAGTCGGCAGAGAGCACCTTACGAGGAGCCGCCACTGTCCTACGAACTCGACATCGAATTACTGAATGATTTCATATCGAATGAACGATACCATTCGGCGAAACAACAGTCTGATGTCAACAAACGAACGAAAACGAATCAAAGCACAAACGAACCAAAGAAACGCCACTCGGACTACGATCTACCTAGGAACAGCCACATCAAGTTTAGGACCGCGACGTACGAATCTCCAAAAGGCACTATTGTCACGAGTACAGACCTCGAGAACCGCAGACTTTCGCAGCTGGACCAGATGCAGCTCCGGGCATCTGGGGAACAGTCGATGGGACAAAAACCGGTGATATCCGCCAAACCGAGCAACATACCGGTTAAAGCCGAGAAGCAGAAAGCTGTAGTCAACTACGGCTTTGGGGTGTCATCCAAAATACCAATATCCACATCACAAAAATCGCTTAGTCAAGAGAACTTGACCGATGTGAAGTTCTCACTACCTCGTTCCCCTCCGCCTCAGTTTAGTAGTTCGGGAAATATATCCATCACTTCCATTAAAAGTAGTTCTAGAAGCCCTAGTGGTGGTAAATTGTAAAAACCTCTTTTGACCAATAAACATAAAGCCAGTAAGTCATCGGTGTACATCAGACTATTAGAGCTTCCATTTAGCGTGTAACGATTAAAAATATTTTATCAACATATCGATACAATCGACTTAATTTAAATCGATTGTTTAAATTAATAACTTACAAAAATGTAAAAAATATAAGCAATATAATGGATATTGTATAATATCTGTGGGTATGTTAAGTGTAGACTTAAAAGTTATTATAAATGCATTAAGTGCCAGAAATAAAATTAAAAAATTAATAGAATATAAAATTGTTATCGTCTACTTAACATTTCAAATGAATGTAACGAGAGTGCCTTTCTAAGTGTAACGTAATAAAAATTTAAATATAATGTCATATAATTATATTATGTATAAATGACATAAGCGTTTATATTTCCGGGTTGTGAAAGTTGAATATAGTTTATCGCAATATTTGTCACAATTATGAAATATTTACAAAGAGTTTATGTAAAATAATACGTGACTTTTTGCAATAAATAAATTTAATATCACCGTTTGACATTCCGTCCCAAAAGTATTACCATTTCGTAGAATTATGTACTTAATCGGCTCGATTTACATTTTTCCATATATATTTTATTAATGGTATAGTATTTAGTATCTTATATACTTGACATACAAAACTTTATTTAGGTCAGTATATTATAAAATTATTTTAACATTGAAATAGTTTTATTACATATAAATGTGACATTTTAAACATCGACTTATTAAAACAAAATCGACTAAAATGTAAACTTGCTCTTTTTTCTTATTTAAAAATGTGAATCGAGTTGTATTTCAAGGTGTGCAGAAATATGTTTGTTTCTGAGCCATGTATTTAGGGTAGAATTTATTATAGTCATATATTTATTTAACAGTTAACATTGTTACATTTGAGATTTAACGGTTTAAACATCAATACGAGACGAATAACAAATAATCACAGTTATACATATTGTATTTTATTGATGTATTATAAAATAAATACAAATAAAATGTTTACAATGGTTTTATTTTATCAAATTTGAGGATATTTTTCAATTTTAGCTTTCTTACTACAAATCGACTATATTGTTGTAACTATCGTCTAATACTAATGTCCAATGGTAATAAGTTTTATTATTAATATATGAAACAAACTATGTATATTTAAAATACTGACTGGAGGAATTATTAATACTATACAGAGATCAAAAGATAATATATTATTAATGTACATTATAATATACCTTCGTGTTAAATAGTATCACAAAAAAAAACATTTTTTTTTTCAGAAACATTCGGTATATATATCAAATAACCTGTTTTTTAACTTAAACGAGATGACCATAACATAACATAATTTATGTCTTAGTAGTTCTAATTAATATTAGATATGAGATAGAAGGGCCTTCTGCCACAATTACGTACTATACATACATAAAATATGTTACCTGAGCTAGTAACTGACCTTTAATCTTAAATACTATATCCTTATATTGCCAACTTAACAATAAAAACGATAAACAAATTATTTGCCTCTGAACAATTATTTCAATAGAAAACTTTTGCAATATTCTTTAAACTAATAAATGACATAAAAAGTAATATAAGGTAATAGAATAAATAAAATATCAAGTCTATCAACACACAGAGATGTGTTGCATTGAAAATTACTTACAATTAAAAAAAGACTTGCAAGCCTTTTTACATTGTTTTTTAAACACCTTCTTAAATTTTTTCTCGCAAGCAACTTTCACGCAAGATTGTTTCACAACGTCCTTGCAAGCTTTTCGGCACATTTTAATTGCGCTTTTACGACATTCCTTCAGGCCGCAACGCAATATATCTTTTTCATCAATCGGTTGTTCTTCTGAACTGCCTTCGGAGTCTGAGCTGACTGAAGTGTCATATGTCATAGATGTTTCAAGAGATTCCGTTGAGATATCGTTGTCCTGTAATAAATTAATTGTGTTAATATTCCTAAACGATCATTTTTCAACTCAAAGTGAATGATGACACGACGGCTGATCCCTATCAGTCCTCCCATTTGTTGTCAATGTTAGTTTTTTAAGTTTTTAAATTTCCTATATTTTCTTATAAGGACTGCGACTCTTTCACCAATTTATTCACGTGTATAAACATTGTAATACCTTTAAGTTTAGTCCAGTTTTTCACATTTATTATTGTAAAATTTTTTGCTGTTCACTTTTATTTCTTCTTCTTCTTCATCAACCCATATAAGCCCACTGCTGAGCACGGGTCTCCTCTACCATTGAGAGGTCTACCTGTCACTTTTATTTACCACCATGTTTTCAATTTATTTTATTTATAAGAAACTCAATTGTACACCACCTGACTGGACTCACCACACACACACACAAACACCCTCACACACCACACGACCTTAACATATGATACACAAACTGGCAAGGAACAGGCTTTCGTATCCAATAGCGAGGCCTCGTTTCCACAATCACATATACCACGACACTGAACAGTGAGACATGCATAACCCCTACAGAGAAACACAGAAAAAAAAATCAGTCCTCCCAGACATCCCTATGTCTGGAAGGACAAAACATATTGCGCCGACCTCAAATGAAGATGGGCATATTCTTAAAGGAAATTTATTGAAAATTCTGAAGGCTTCTAATAAATATCGACTAAGCCGCCATAATTACTGGGCGGTACGGTTGGTCAGATCTAGCTCTAGAGATTAATATCTTTTGGAAGTCGTTTTTTTTTGTAAAGAAAAAGTCTGATCTAGTTTTTGTTGCTCATCAAGGCCTGCATCCCGAAGCGATTGCCCAAAAAACTACGCCTTTATATTTTGTTTTATTAAAATATTTGTTTCGTTTCCGGGTTTTTGTGAGACCGAAAAGTCTCTCGTAATTTTTATTACCCCCGGCACAAATAAAAAAAGAGTTTTATCTTAATGTGGGATCAGAACTAAGTATCTTACTTTTGGGTATATTTATTTATTCAATCAATCATTATAGAAAATTTTGCACTACCATTCTCAATGAATAATTGTGAAAATTTTCTCACCCTAAGAATAATTGTAAACGGACCATGATAATGATGAATTAAATGATTGACTCATTGATATAATGTTATTGCCTTGCGATTAAGAGGTCGCGGATTGGTTTCCCGGCGCTATAAATGAAAAAATCCGAAATAGCCACGACAAGACAAAGAGTTTGAGTGCACAAATAACTTGACAGCCCCGTGGCGCAGTTGGCTAGACACCAGCTTGCGAAATGTGACGCCGCGCCTTCGAACCTCGCACCGAGACAAATGTTTGTATGATTCACAAATAAAGTCTCTCGTAGTGTCTGATACCCACGATACAGGTCTTGTAACGTTGTGTGAGGTCAGAGCTACGTACGAGTGTGCCACTGTCAACACTTCAAGTGTTTCGGAGCACTTTATTTTATTTACACAAAATTTGATGTAAATCCTTTGATCCATATTTTTTGATAGCATGAAATCGCCGAGCACGCAAAACACATAACCTTTACGCCTCTCATAACTAAACGAAAAATGCTATACATTTGAAACTTGGCACAGATGTTAAAAAAAATGATAATCCAAAGTACGTTGCCCGCGAAATTTGAAAAGTCACCTTACTTTCTGAACACACCTCGTATGTGACAGTTGGGTGTGTTTATTTTCTTATTCAACTTACGACAATCACGATATAAGCCACTATTGGATTCAATTCTTCAGATAAACCGATTTGATCGCTAGTCCTGGACGCATTCAACTCAATATGCTGATTTTGCAGACTAGTCAACTTCTTCATTAGGTCAACACGTTGCTGATTTGTGTTGGCTGTCGAGTACAGCAGCTTGCTGAAGATCCCTCCTCCGGTGTCATCTCTGTATGTTTTTTCACCGCTTGCGTTCTGTAAAAATAAAGAATATCTTAAGAGGATGAAAAAAGAGGTCATAGGAGAGGCCTACGTCCTAAAGTGGACGTGAAATGATAGGATGGGAATGATGATGATCATGAGAGAATGAAACACGACTAAGAAGGATATTTGTAGAATAAACGCTAAAGGCAGGTTCGGAAAACAAAGCCTAAGAATGTGTCTTTACTTCTTTAGTATTCGTTTCTTTCGAAAATAATAAGCTAGTCTACTCTTTACTGAGATAGCAAGACAATTTGTATGAATGTTTATGGGGTATGTTAGGATTAACCTATGTTAGCGTCATATTGCGTAGATCATCATCATCTTATATCACATCTTCCTATATCATTGGAATTACGGCTTGGGTTTATTGTGACTGCGTTTACGACCGGTCAAGAAGCTTAGTTAAGTTTGTATAAAAATATTTTAGTTAGTTTTTAGTACTTATTTCTGGATATTTTAGAAAATGAATAAGGATTTTAATGAGGACTTTCAACTCTTTTTTTCACTTCGATCAATTGCGGGAGAGAATCTATTGAGCCAAATGAGGGCTTAACACGCCTGAATTTAAAAATACAGTAATTTTTATTACACTTTCCAAAATCATGACAATAACCCTGCCTTATTATGTACTACGATTAATACAGCTTATCGGGCGTGTGTTGAAACTTGGAACATGTCTTTCATTTTAGGCATTCGTTTTAGGCGAAGGAAATTATCCAGAGACGTGGTCTCGATAATATACCCACCGTTGTCATTAGATTTTACGTATAAAGCAAAAAGTTAAAAAATTCTCAATACTCACAACGCACACCAAAAATAAAACAAAAATGAAATTAAATTCGGACATGGCAGTAATCTTCACGAATACCTTTGTGGTATTAATTTCTCCACACAATTTAACTTCTTATTGCCGTGACGGTGGATTATGCAACTTCACAATTATTGTTCACCAAGATTTGTTTTCTGTTACCTAAATGTACTGTTATATTTCCTTATAGGTGAATGAGTGGTGCGTGAACTCTAAAATATATTTATATGGCTTTATTATAAAGGTTTACGCACATGAATTCATTTTAATACAACAGTCTGAGATTTTATTAATCAGCTGCTCTAATTCGGAATTATTTTTTGTATCTATATTGTAAACTAACTCTTGATTGGAAAAGAACAACACTAGAGGTCTTCTGTGATAACTGCCCTCCGAACAGGGTGGTACACTAAACGTTGAAATGACGAAATCCATGCAATTTTATAGCTCGAAAAACCAATTAGCATAAATAAAAAAAAATCATTTCATTTCAATTATACTTTAATCTGGCCAAATTAGCGTGGTTAATCTAGTGTCATCATTAGCTTATTTTGAACCTGTTTTTCGGCACGGTCTCCTCTACAACTGCTGGGGTTTAAACCTTATTACACCATGTATATTATTCTATATTCCTAGACATTTTTGTACACATAAATTATCCCTTTCCATGCATCACAATAATAGACATGCATATAATAAATATACCGCAAAACAGTTGAATAAAACTACTTAGACAGGAAATTTCAGCATATCAAGTGTGCTGAACTAACGATTATGTTTATGTTTATCACGACTGCTTTTTAGTAATGGAGAAGCGTTTATATCAAGACTTAAAAAAATAAATTTGTGCCTAATCTCAATGCTATTTGTTTAAGTAGGTATAGTAAAATAATTTATAATATACACTGAAATATGCACACAACCTTATATGCATCGGTTGAATTTAAAAAAAGGCTAATTGGGCATTTATCACAACACCGTAATACTTTGGTCGTAGGTTACATAACCCAATGCGTCATTATTAAGAAAATTAAGAATAATAAGTAGCATAAAAAGTATATGTACATATATATATATTTTTTATATTTATTATTTATTTTTTATATTTATTGGACTATTTACATACATATAAATACACGTTTTTTTAGAGAACCGTAGTCATTGACATTGTCTTCAAGATTAGCTAAGATGGAATTGGGCCGGCCATGTCTGCCGACGGTCGGACGGCCGGTGGAGCAGACAAGTGTTGGAGTGGAGACCGCGCTTAAGCAAACGTAGTGTGGGACGTCGATCGTCGATTGTGGGCTCGATCTTCGGCCCTCATCCAACCGCTGCCAGCCACCTTGCGGATATCGTCACCCCACCTAGCCAGAGGGCGTCCTACACTACGTTTGCCGAGGCGTGGTCTCCACTACAGAACACGTTTACCCCAACGGTTATCAGTTCTGCTACTTAAGTAATAAGAAAATTCGTCAGCACTTTGGTCAACCATGTATACGAAAAAGGAACGTTTCGATATTTTAATAACAAATAATCACAGTTATACATATTGTATTTTGTCGATGTAAGAATTATAAAAGAAATACAAATAAAATGCTTAAGATGGTTTTATTATTTATTTATTTAATATGCTTTATTGAACACAACATAAATATAAATAAATAATATAATAATTATAAAAATATTGTGTTATAAAGGGCGGCCTTATTGCTATTAGCGATCTCATCCCGGCAACCCAGAAAGAAATTGAATCCAAAAAAAGAGAGGTCTCCGTAGTTACATATAAAATAATTTAAAAAAAATACAGAAATAAAACAACTATTATGTATATCCAATTTGGCAATTCTTCATCTTCTTCATCAACCCATACACGCCCACTGCTGAGCACGGGTCTCCTCTACCATTGAGAGGGTTTTAAGCCATAGTCCACCACGCTAACCTAGTGCGGGTTGGCGGACAATTATTAAATCCATTTTTTTTATTTAGCTTTCATTATCACCAATCGACAATATTGTTTGTAACAATCGACTAAGAGAGGTGGTAATAAGTTTTACTACTAATATAATATGAAACAATACATATGTAAAATACAGTCTTCAGAACTTATAAATATATTTACTTTAAATTAATAATACTATATCGATTTAAAAATATTGGCCTCTGAAAAGTTATTTTAATAGAAAAACTGCAATATTTTTTTTAACTTATAAAGGTATTATACAGTAATAAAATAAAATAAAATAAAATAGCAGGTCTATCCTACAAGTGACGCATGTGTAGCATCAAATAAACGTGAAACGTGACCTGCAAACCGTTCTACAATGCCGTATAAAAATCCCCTTCATTCTTAATTGGCAAAATACTCTAGCGCAAGTTTGTTTGTAGGCTTCCGTGCAAGCTTTTTGGCACACTTTGGCTTTGCCCTTATCACATGCCTTTAAGGCTGTACGTCTTATCGCTTCCATATCAATCGGCAGTTTTTCGGAACTGCCTTCGGAATGTGAGTTTTTTTCTAAACTGCCTTCGGAGTATGATTTGACTGAAAAGTAAGATGGTGTTGTAGGTGTTTCAACAGATTCCGTTGAATGATCTGTGTCCTGTAATAAATTAATTGTCTTAATATTCCTAAACGTTTATTTTTCAACTCAAAAGTGAACGAAAACGTGACAGATGACATACTGCGCCGACCCAAAATGAAATTGGGAACAGCGCAAAGAGATGAAGTGGTAACTTAGGGACACTTAAAAATAAACATAATTAAATTACGCCCTTATATTTTGTTTTATTAAAATATTTTTTGGGGTCTGGGTGTTTGGGACACTGAAAAGTCTTTCGTAGTTGCTGATACCCACGACACAAGATGTATCTTGATATGGGGTCAGAACTACATATGTATGTAACTCTTGGGTGTATATATTTATTTAATCCAATCAATCATTATAGAAAACCTTGCACTACCATTTTCAGTTCTACATCCTTGTTTCGTTTTCGTGGACAAATTAAATAATTGTTTAAATGTGCTAACCCCAAAAAGAAACAGGGCAAGTAAATGATGAATTAAACGATTTCCTCATTGATAAAACTTATTGCCTTGCGATCGAGAGGTCGTGGATTGGATTGCCGGCGCCATAAATGAAAATAAAACTAGTATGGCCTCAACAAGAGACAAACTATACAGCTTAAGTGCAGGTATAACTTACGTCAGTCACGATATAAGTCACTATTGAATTAATTTCTTCACTAGAACTGTTCTGATCGCCAGCCATCAACGCATCCAACTCAACAGGCTGATCTTCCAAACTAGTCAAGTTCTTCATTATAGTAAAGCGTTGCTCATTTGTGTTGGCTATCGAGTACAGCAACTTGTTGAAGATGCCTTCTGCGGAATCATCGCTGGTTTGTTCCTCACCGCTTGCGTTCTGTACATAAATAACGAATTTATCTAAAGGATGGAAGACGACTTAGAAATTTTAGTTTTTAGTAGTTCCCCAAAAAGAATTGAGAACAGGGCAAGTGAATGATGAATTAAACGATTTCCTCATTGATAAAACTTATTGCCTTGCGATCTAGAGGTTGCGGATTGGATTGCCGGCGCCATAAATGAAAAAAACTAGTAAGGCCTCGACAAGACCCAAACATATACAGCTTGAGTGCACAGATAACTTACGTCAGTCACGATATAAGCCACTATTGGATTTATTTCTTCACTAGAACTATTCTGATCGCCATTCCTCAACGCATCCAAGTCAATAGGCCGATCTTGCCAAACAGTCAACTTCTTCATTATGGCCAAACGTTGCTCATTTGTTTTGGCTATAGTATCCAGCAACTTGCTGAAGACGCCTTGTGCGTAATCACCGTAGGTTTTTTCCTCACCGCTTGCGTTCTGTAGATAAATAACAAATTTGTCTAGAGGGTAAAAGACGACTTAGAAATTTTTGAACAAATGCTAAAGGCAGGCTTGGAAAATGCTTTGTGAAAAAAGGACGTAAAAATCCCACTACGGTATTCCCTGCCCGTCGTCAGAGGAGCCTAATGGGGCCCTTGGGGTCGCTGGTCGCACTGCAGTGCTCTCTGAAAGTGACTCCGAGAGTGGCGACGGTGGAGTAGGGTGCCCAAACAAAGCTAGTGGGGGTGTAACTGTGCTCCCCTATCGCTGCGAGAAGTGAAGAGGCCAAGACGCATTTCGTCTTGAGGCGCACTGATCGGCTGCGGAATAGTGGTGTGCGCTTCTTGCCAAAATATCGTAGTCGTCCTCCTTGGCGTGGTGATGGCCAATTGGGGGTTTTGGTCGGTATGCCGGTGTGGGTTAGGGATCTTAGCCTGGCTCTAACATTTGTGCGCCTAGCTGGAAGGCCGGTGATCCTAACATACGCTTCCTGCCCCCTCCTCTAAAGGCTGGTGTAAGGTAGAGCCGTAATAAGCTTTCCCCTCCATAAAAAAGCCTCGGAAAACGAGCCCTAAGATCAACAAGACAGGAACAAGAAAAAGAACAAAACACAGACATATACAGCTTGAGTGCACGTATAACTTACGTCAGTCACGATATAAGCCACGATTGGATTTATTTCTTCACTAGAACTGTTCTGATCGCCATTCCTCAACGCATCCAACTCAATAGGCCGATCTTGCAAAACAGTCAACTTCTTCATTATGGCAAATCGTTGCTCATTTGTGTTGGCTATAGTATCCAGCACCTTCTTGAAGATGCCCTCTGCGGAATCATCGTTGGTTTTTTCCTGACCGCTTGCGTTCTGTAGATAAATAACGAATTAATCTAAAGGATGGCAGACGACTCAAAATTTGTCGAACAAATGTGAAAGGGAGGCTTTTAAAACGCTTTGTGAAAAAAAGCCGTAACAATCCCACTACGGTATTCCCTGCCCGTCGTAAAAGGCGACTAACGGGGGCCCTTGGGGTCGTTGGGCGCGCTGTGGAGGCAGTGCGTCCTTACTTAAAGTGACCCCGAGAAGAGTGGCGGTACGGTGGTCTGTGTCTGTTATGGGTGCCTAAAAAGTTAAAGTAGCCTTACTAATAGCGAGACAATTTGTATAAATGTTCATGTGGTATATCTGAGTTAATGTATGTTTTTTTCCTGTGTTTCTCTGTTGGGGTCATGCATGTTTCTCTGTAGAGTGTGGTGATTTTCATGATTATGTGCTGGCAAGGAAACAAGGCCTCGCTATTGGATACGATAGCCTGTTCCTTGCCAGTTTCTGTGCCATACATTATGGTTGTGTGGTGTGTAAGGGTGTTTGTGTGTATGTGTGGTGAGTCCAGTCAGATGTGATGTACAAAAAGAGTTTCTTATTTATTAAAAGGTAATGTATGTTAGCATCATATCGCGTGGATCATCATATCTTCTTAATTTTTATATCCTGCCCTGGTAATTAGAAATGCATCTATTCATTTTAGGCAAAGGAAATTACAATACACATCCATGCGTAGCCTTCTCAAATTTAAAATAAAAAATACACACACTGTTGTCATAAGATTTAGCGAATTGAAAATCTTAAAAAAATCTTAATACTCACAACGTACACCAAACACAAAACAAAAAAAATGAAAGCTAATTTTTTCATGGCAGTGATATTTGCGAATGTGCGGTATTAATTTCTCCACACAATTTAACTTCTTATTGCCGTGACGGTGGATTATGCAACTTCACAATTATTGTTCACCAAGATTTGTTTTCTGTTACCTAAATGTACTGTTATATTTCCTTATGGCCTGAATGAATGGTGCGTGAACTCTTAAATATATTTATATGGCTTTATTATAAAGGTTTACGCACATGAACTCATTTTAAAACAATGCAACAGAACAATATCTCAAAAGACTTTATCAACGAGCTGCTTTAATTCGGTTTTAGTTTTTGTATCAATATTGTTTGCTTGCCACCTATTATATGGGACTTAGAGTTAGACCAATTAGCAAACCTTTATTTGGACTAAATCCATCTCATCTTAATCAGGCGTGAGTTGATGTACAAAATTGTATGTATGGTAACAAAAGTAATAGACTCGCCTCCTATTATAAGTTTCGAATCATCATCAATCCATTAACCCATACGTCCCACTGCTGGCCACGGGTCTCCTCTACCATTGAGAGGGTTTACGCCATAGTCTATCACGCTGGCCTAGTGCAGGTTGCTGGACTACACACCCAAGAAATGCCTAAGAACTTTTAGGCGTGACGGTTTTCTCACGATGTCTTTCTTCACCATTAAAGCAAGTGATAATTTAATGTGAATTCACACACCATTTTGAGAAGTCAGAGGTGTAGACTAAATTCTAAAATATAAAGTCTACTGCGACTGCGCGCCTAAATCTCGAGGCCATCACTGCTAACTTATTTGTAGAGACTAGAAATACAATTGTGAATTCTTTGGGATTACTGACGACTCTAAAATATTTAATATATCTACGCTGAATTGTGCACGCAACTTTATAGGCTTCGGTTCAATTATAAGCGTTAAGAAGGCGACCAGTAATCAAAGTAGAATGCTAATTAGACACTTATCACAATGCCGTAACGCATTTGCCATATGTGACGCAACTCAATATGTCATTCAAGAATAATAAAGAACCGTGACAATGCATTATGTCACACCTACTTTGAATACGGCCATAGTTAATTTAAAAATTGCCCGAAAAACGGCAATAGGCTCGCCCCCTATTACGTGGGACTGAATACATACTGACGAAATGTGGGTGTAGAAGTACACCTCTGCCCACCCCATCAGGGAATATAGGCGTGAGTTTATGTATGTGTGGACCTATGTTAATTTGACACAATATTAATAGAGGAAAATTTCATTTACCTACCTGCCTTTTTATATTTATTCGATGTTTATTAGTTTCTACCAGAGAACCGGAGTCATTCACATTGCCTGCAAGATTAGCTTAGGTAGAAGTGGGCTCGTGGTCTCGCGGTAAAACTATGTGCCGTGCGATCTAGAGGCCTTGGGTTCGATTCTCGGGTCGGGCTTCTGGGTTTTTCCATTAAGAAATTCTCAGTAGCAGCACTGAGTCTGGAAATGTAAACGAAAAACGGCAATAGGCTCGCCCCCTATTACGTGGGACTAATGCATGCCTGGCGAAAAGAGGGTGCAGAAATACATAATACATACCCCTTCGGGGAATATTGGCTTTTTTTTCCTTTCTTCGTCGCCTTCGTCATTCCCCCGTGGGACTACCGTTAGGCATTTCTTCACGGGGGAAGAATTTAGCTATTTAGCAGTTACTTCCACTTATTGTTTAGTTTATCTATCGGAGAGTATAGGCGTAAAGTTACGTATGTTTGTATGTTTTTGGAAGTGGTGTGGCCATGTCTGCCGACGGTTCGACGGCCAGTGGGGCAAACAAGTGTTGAAGTGGAGTTAGGCAAACGTAGTGTGGGACGTCCTGCAGCACGATGGTCCGACGACTTGAGAAAGGTGGTGGGTATCGGATGGATGAGGGCTGCTAAAATCCGGGATGGTTGGCGCTTTTTTCAAGAGGCCTACGTTCAGCAATGGACGGCGATAGGCTGAGTACAGATTTTTATCAAATGGTTCAAGAGATGCAAAAAATAGAGGCAAGCAAAGTACAAAAAAAGTGTCTTCAAAGAAGTAGCTGGTCCGCTATAGACCGTTCTAGCAAGAGACAGGAAATCTTTAGAGGAGGCCTTTGTAGACAGACAAACTGTTTGATACAAAAAAAAAAACATTTGCCGATTATTTAACTGCAAGCTAGAATTGAAGAAATGAAAAACGGTTTTTATACGGTACGAACGTATTAAGGAAGAAGGAAGATGGCTATTTTATTACATTTTATTATTTTTCTACTTAAAAATACTACATTATTTTTAACAATAGAAATACAAACAATACATTATTCAGAATAATAATCGCTATTACTTTTCGTATGAAATTCCTTTTTACAATTTATTCGACATTCTGTCTTGAATTTTCGTTTCACTCCCCTACTACAAGAATACGCAGAGCATACATTTTTAACGGACTTGATGCATGCTTTTCTGCATACTTTAGCAGCCTTCCTTGCACATGGACTCATCCAATTTCTTCTCAAATAATTTTTTGGATCGGTGTAGGGCGATCTTCGTCTGTCGTGTCTGTCGTGTCTGTACTGAAAATAAACTCCGTTATCAATAATTATCAGCCCATATACGTCCCACCGCTTGGCACGGGCCTCTTCTACCATCGAGAGGGTTTAAGCCTTAGTCCACCACGCTGGCCTAGTGCGGATTGGCGGACTACACAGCTAAGAAATTCCTAAGAACTTTTAGGTGTGCAGGTTTCATCACGATGTTTTCCTTCACCGTTAAATAAAATAAACTGCCTTTAGCATATCGTATGATGGACTCAATGAGTATTAAATCACAAAAAAACGTTTTTTTTCTTAATCAATATGTTCTATTTTTATTTAAATTTCCTATGGAAGCGTATTTTTCTTAATAATGATATCTTATTAAACCTTTTAATCGCAAATTGACGGTATTGTTACTTTACACCGATACCGCTTATCGTTACGCTAAAAATTAAGTGTGCGGAATCGTGCGTATTTTTGTTGTGACTAGTAAAAATGACGTGTCTGAGGCAGTTTATTCTATAGGAAGAAACAGGTAAAATTCAGTAAATCGTCACACGATTTCCACGAAATAATCTGTCTTCTTATTGAATTCTTACAAAAACGTTAAGTTTCAAATCTTCATTTAAAACAGCAATTTGACATACCAATTAAATAGTCTTGAATCCACAATAACCAATTATAATACTAGACATTACACAATTAACGAAGCAACGCTTCTGGGCTTTTATTGAAGTACCGCTACTGGTCCTTAGCCCACCACGTTAAGTAGTGCGAATATTTTCATCATCAGACACAAATAATAATTTCTATGATGATTAGGTATAACTATACTATAAGCAAGTAATGGCCTCGAGATTTAGGCACACGGTCGAGAATCTCGGCGGTCCCGGGTTCAAACCCCAGGTACACACCACTAATTTTTTGAAGTTATGTGTGTATTCACATTGAATCATCACTAGCTTTAACGGTGAAGGAAAACATCGTGATGAAACCTGCACACCTAAAAGTTCTTAGGAATTTCTTAGGTGTGTAGTCCGCCAACCCGCACTAGGCCTGCGTGGTGGACTATGGCCTAAAACCCTCTCAATGGTAGAGGAGACCCGTGCTCAGTGTCGTATATGGGCTGATGAAGAAGAAGAAGATACTGTCCTAGGATTTAAACCTCAATATGATGAAAATGCGGTGGGCCTTTGCATAGGTACGATATTCACGATTTACCGGATTTGCTTACGTAGGTACCTATTTGCGACTTCGTAAATACATAAATTATAAATTTTATTAATGTTATTTCGATAGATCACTCAACATATCTCAAATTTTGCATGTAGCAAAGGGAACGATGTTTTAACGACTTCAAAATTGTTCATTACCTTATTAAATATGTAATTAAAAATATTAAACTTTACCTACCTATTCTTTTGTTCTATTAATGTTTTATAGATATTTGTAGTTGATTACTACAGTGATAGGTAACTCTTTTTTGAGGTTACCTGAATCATCACCAGGCTTAATTTCATCAAAATTTTCTAATGTAATCTTCTAGTTTTAACTTACTCTGGGTACAAATGGTACTTCATCTTCTTCAAAATCATCTCTGTCGTCATCATAGCCGTTGAGCGTATAACTTTTACTAATAGAGTCTTGTAACTGAATATTCTCTTTCAGAACGCTCACTCGATTTTTATTCAACTCAACTATATCGTACAGTAGGGATAAGAAAGGGTTGCTATTTCGTCTGCTTCTCGAATAAATGCTATATGCATCTGAAAATACCTAAAAAGAACATATACATTTTAGTCTATTACTGTTATAGTAACTTGCAAATGGTGTACTTAGGCGGCAGCGTATATACGATAAATAAATAAATGACACTTAATAGTCACATACAAAGCTATGATCCCACACTATGAAACAAGTCCTGTTGTATCAGAAAATACGAGAGACTTTTCCATCCCACATACATTCGGTTGCCAAACAAAAATTTGTGGATCACACAAACATTTGTCTCGGTGCGGGAATCGAACCCGCGGCCTCCCGTTTCGCACGCTGGTATCTAACCAACTGCGCCACGGTCGATCGCTACGATCACTCGATGAAATAATTGCAATTATTTCTCATATATTGATGCTTACGTCACTAAGCCAAAGTTAACGCAAAAAGGTTGAGGAGATCTTGATATATCTTGACAGGCAAATTTAGTCTAGAGTGCACTAGGTACATATTAGGGTCTCGGTATTTTCAGGCTTAGGGCAGCAATGATTTGGGAGCCAATAGCGTTAATGGGGAATGTTGAAATTGGTAATTTCGAGAAAAAAATAAAAAGGCAAATCCAAGAACCGTATGGGATAACGCCAGATAGAAATATACCTATAGTACATAGAAATAAATTTTATTATTCAACAAAATAACAGCCAACGCAACGTATATATATTTTTAAAATATAACTACTATAAGCCAGTATTTCACTACGTATTAATAGTAAAAAAACAAATTGTGTAACATATATAGTATTGTATTCAAACCGTGATCGAAAGCTAAAGCAGGTTATAGCTGCAGTGATTATAAACATTAGCGTGAAAAAATCCTGATAAAACATACAGGGTGTATTTAGACCGTGATCGAAAACTGAGGCAGGTAATAGCGAGGGTGATCACAAACCCAGTGACGATATTAAAAATCGCGACAAAGACTAAAAATTTTGACGTTTTCCATACAATTTTTTTTAATGCCAGGAGGTTTGTAATCGCTATCGCTATTACCTGCCTCAGTTTTCGATCACGGTCTAAATACACCCTGTATAAAATTGGACTTTTTCGTAACATACATTTAATACCTATAGGTTTGTAATCATCGTAGCTATTACCTGCCATAGTTTCCGATCAATGTCTGAATACAGACTGTATGTATGTATAATATGTTAGTAGACTGTGTGTCAGAGCCCATACAACTATTTTTATTACAAGAATATCTTAGGCGAGGAAAGAAGTTAGAAAGAGTATTTTATCTAATTAAATTTACTTATTTTTTCTGTTATCAGTAAATTTAGCCTGCCAATCATATTTTAATTTACCAAAATAATTAAATATAATGCCTTATTATTATTAAACAAACAACATTAATAAATGACTAACAATCCATAAAAGTTAAACATTCATGTTTTTAAACATATTTTGTGCAAATGGTTAAATAATTAGTGAAACTTTTAACAAAACAAAGTCACTTTTTGTTGTCGCATTGAAAATGATCCTAAACATGAATGAATTACAGATTTACTATTATCTCTAAATATATTTTATAACAGTATTCTTACCAAATATGCGAGGCCAAATAAAACAAATGATTGAAGAATCATTTCCTTTACATTTTTAAGTCATGGTTTAATTTTTCTACCAGTATTATAAGAAACCGTTTTTATCTACATTTTTGGTTTCTGTTATCAGCTAATTTTGTGCATGAGTTAATTCAAATGTTGACTAAGGTTATTGAAATGAAATATGGCTATATGGATTGTACTTTTTTATTCGTTGTGAGTAGATGGTATGACATCTTAAGGCAATTTGCTTTACAGCATGTTTAATCAAAGGAATTGATTTTGATATTTTATTTTTAGATTATAAACTACACATGTAGTACCTAAGTATTCTCATTGATGGTTTAATAAGTCCTTATAATTTAGACTTACATAATACTTGATGAAGTTAGCTTTCTTTTTGATTATTTTTATCAGTAACTTACTGAATGTATAAAGACTATAATCGAAAACATTGGTAATAGTTATGATTTTGATCACAATCTTTTTGCACTCAGTACAATAGTAACAATAGAATAATTAGATTAATAGATAATTAACAACTATTTCTTGTTATTGAATCTATCATGTCCACAAAAATCTAAATTGTCTTCATTAAAAACAACAGAGTTAAATTGAACAAAATTCTAAATAAAAGTAAATTAACTCCTTAAATACTTTTAAGAATTTTTAGGTTCATCACTTATTTATAACAATAATAAAAAATCATCTATCAATAAAATCTAACTACCTTTTTATTCTATTTTAAAAATTAAATACTTCATCACATCAAACATTGTTAAACACCAAAAAATCATTCTATTCCATAACACTATTTGTAACCGTATAAAATATTCTGCATCATAATATATGAAACTGTAAAATTATACATTTTCCATCACAACACTATTTGAATCGTAAAATTCATTATTAAACCGGTAACAATTATTCTAACTACTCCCTACATATAAACTAAAGTAGTGACATTCTAAAGGTGTATTTACATTAATTGATTCCTTAATTCTATGTAAGGGTTTATACAAACAAGTCTATAACAGTCCACATATCTTAACACATATAATGCCTTGTCAGCCACATATGGCTGACATTTTCCAAACCAATTGGGCCGTGTCAGCCATATATGGCAGCCACCATTATTTATTTATTTATTTCACTATTACATTATGTAAAATGTAACGAAAATAGTGAATTAAGACATTCCTCACATTCCATGACCGTATTTTACAAAAAAAAAAATACAGTTAGTTCATTTGTTAGTACGGCATTATATGTGTTAAGATATTACAATTAAAAAATGGGTGTTTATAAAAATGAATAAATGAATGAATAACTAACTCTATTTATAAGATTAAAGGCAAGTTATACTTGTTTGTTTTAACCCACAAGTGCGTCATTAGAAGTGCTTGACCACATAAAAGCAGTCAGTAATCCGTTAGAATTACCTATCATTAAATTGACTATTTGAGTAGATTGGGAGTCCTTTTTGTCGTTTTCTTAATTCTATGTTCAATTACTGAACATTGCCTCCATAATAATCTTTTTTGTAAACCTACCCGTGATTTGGTGTATTATAAATGCTCATTCTTTCAACACTTTAAATGCATGTTTGTGAGCTTGGTGTAAACTGCAAAAACATCTTTTTGCTATATCTTTATTGTATATTCTTCATACAAAGAAGTTTAACTAATTTAAGAATGTATATTAACAGAATATCGGCATGACCTACTGTTCAAACGGATAGTCCTCTAAGACCAGATGCGGGACTTCCATAGAAGCCCTAAAGTGTAATATTATTGTGTCATTTCTAGTTTATAATTACTGGGGTAAGGAGGTATTTATTTAAAATTTGAATTTTCTTTCTTTCTATAAAAATTTAATTCTTAACAATTGTTACTCGGAATTGTGTAAGGCAAACTTGGCTTTGAGTTTCTACGGAAATGCCACCACTGTCTATGCTATAATTTAAGGAAAAGATATGTTAATAAAATACCTGTAGTTCTGGTGTAATAAGCAGTCTTACATAATTACATAAACAAAATCTATATTCTACAATATCACTGATACATTTACAACAAAGACTTGAGAGACGCTTAGATGGTAAAATTACTTCTAACGGTTGCATCTTCAACTTTTATAAATTAATGAAACATAGCTCTAACACAGTGTTAAGTAGAGCTTTGCCGATAATTCTTGGTGTCAAGTATTTTCTTTCCGCACATCGCACATATGCCCTTCTTGTATGCGCATGCTTGGCAGTAGTGTGAGCCGACTTGGTGCACTTTTGTTCTGCATATTCTGTAATTAAAATAATCAGTAAATAAATTTACATGACTAGCTGCTTAGATATCAAAGAACAATAATACCATTAGAAACATAAAAATATCTATAAATAAAGAATAAACTATTGAAATCATTCTACTAAGTATTTTAGTAATAATCCACATGTGTTAAATTCTAATCTGCAACTACAAATTTGGCAGACTTTTAGTAAAGTGGTAGTCCACACTTCAAGGTTTTGGTCAATTCAATTATAAACGCTATAGCATTACAAGATTGAAACACAAAAAACGAACAACATAAATTATATGCCTATTATAAAATAACATAACATAGTTCTCCATAAAATTTATTTCAATAAATTCAAGTTATATTTCTAACAATTATAAGTGCCAATACTATTAACCCTTCCATACCTGATTTTCGTAACTTAAAAAATAAACAGTGCAATCTCTTGTCATTTTACAAATATTTACCTAAATTTACATTAGGAAATCCACAAGCCATTAGCGGGAAGTCGCTACGCTTCCGAAAAAGTGCGTTGGAAATCTTTGGAGGGGCCTTTGTCCACAAGAAGACGTATTTTGGCTAATGATGAGGATCGAATTGAGCAAAATACACCTAACATTAGGGCCACTATTGTGGGCTAAGATACGATTTTTAGGAAAGAACTATACTTGCCTGCACTCCTGAAACTTCGATGTGTACGGATTGAATCGTCCCTTTTTTGCTGTCAATGCCTTGTTTTCGCCAACTTTACGCCCACCAGATTCAACAGTGTTTCTTGCGCCTGCCTTCCAAGGGTCCGGTGTTATCACACGCCCAAGCTTCTTTTCGCATTTCTCACAAACCATTCTTGTAAATTACTCCTTACTATATCTTTTGTATGTTAATATCTACTCTTTTCTGGCTTGATGAGTGATGAAAACATAGAACTAAGGGATAATTTTAATTTATGAAGCAGTTTGATTTGTAATAAGGCGTACTTCTAGGTTAATTTCACTAAAAATGCGCAACTTAAACATAACAAAATAAATATCGATTGATGAGATGAACAAATGACAGCTCAGCATGTTTGTTCTATTCTGACAGCTTATGCCATGGAAATTGAAATATACAGCCATAGTTTAATCTATTGACAAATACAAAAGAAAAAATAATACCTATGAAGTTATTAATAAATTACGATAACAAAACAAGAATTAAAAATATACTACGTACGGCTTAACTTTATGTTTTAAATTTCATTTAATTATAGGCTAACTAATGGTCTTTAAAAACACAATAGAGTGAGAAAAATCGTAGAGGGACACAAGTACTATTTTAAAATGTACCTGCACATTTTTGTTATGCAAAATATTTACATAAGTGAATATAATTAATGTTCACGCATTAATAATTAAATTAGTTATTCAATATTTTTCTTCAACAAAACTTAATTTAAACTTTTTATTAAAAGGGAAGGAATACCTTAAATTCTATTGTCAACTGAATGGGAAATTTGATGAATAAAACTCCTATACCATCTATGATTCTTTATTGAGCAATAAATTATCACTCTATCTATTATTTATTTCGTGATTTCTATGGTTTACCAATATGTATATGTATTAATAAAATATTTCTAACATCAAAAGCATATTCTAATTTTAAAAACATTAAAATATAAAAGCAAAAATTAACTAATATTGCACAACAAACAAACAAAAAAATTTAGTTACATCTAAGTTGGCTAACTTTGACTAGACAGTTGTTTTGGCGATTGTTTTTCAACTACGGTTTCGTCAATTTGCTTCTCTTCAGGTTGTGTGTGCTCATAATCTACATTTTTATTATCCTGAGGATACGTATCGTTCTGGGAATACTCTGGATTTACATAATTTGGATCGCCCTGGTAGTTTTC
Organism: Cephonodes hylas; assembly: GCA_030295005.1. Lineage (NCBI taxonomy): Eukaryota > Metazoa > Arthropoda > Insecta > Lepidoptera > Sphingidae > Cephonodes > Cephonodes hylas. The sequence goes on along the minus strand of AP025386.1, from coordinate 3,062,179 downwards.
GTCTGTTTGATAGTTGTATTGCTCTTCGTACTGTGCATTAGGATCAGTGTATTGTTGAGGATACTGTTCGTAATTCTCGTATTGTTCTTGATTATACTCTGGTTGTTCTGCGGTATAATCAGGTTGTTCTTTATAATCACCTTGTTCTTCGCTATAAACCGGCTGTTCATAATTCTGATTATATTGTTCGTGGTACTCAGGATCTTGCACATAATTTTGTTCGTAATTCTCTGCATTTGGCTGTTCTTGTTCTACTTCCATAGGCTTTTCGAGTTGATCGTAATGTTTTTCAATCTCTTTTTTGTCATTAACCGCCTCAGTTTCCTCATATTGTCCATTTACAAGCTCATTATGATCTTCATTAGAGTATTGTTCGACCTCGCTAACTTCTTTTGTTGGTGATTTGTCTTGTTGAACTATTCTGGAATCTTCTTTGCTTAGAGTTCTTTGTATTTGGCGGTCATCCCGCTGGTGTCCGACTTGTCCGAGGACGCTGTCCGGTCGGTCTGTATGTCCGGTGAGTGAGGGGTGTCCGGAGGAGACAGCTCCGGTATGGTCCCGTCCGGCATCGGACGGGATACTGTGTACATTTCTGTTGGTCGTGGAAGGGTGCGTGGTAGGTGCTGAAAAATATGGAAATTGAATTTTGGTCTATGCTTTCCTTGGCTGTTACTATTTGTTCAGGGTAAGTCGTCATTTTCAGACACTGATTATATAAATAAGAGAAAATAACAAGTAGAGTAAGAATTATGATTATCATCATCAGAATAAACACGTCCACTGCTGGACATAGACCTCCTCCAAAGTCTTCCAAAGTGTCCTGTCAAAAACGACTTGCATCCAGCGGCTATTATTATGATCTACAATTTTTAATTTCTAAAATATGACATGATTACAAAGTCATTGAAACAGTCATGAACAATTTTAAAAGTATTAATAAAAACATATTATTTTTAGTACGAAGTTCTCAACAAATTGCTTTAGAAAATATTGATGTGTCCTTTACATCCGCGAGGCATGCGTTAAGTAGTTATACCTAAAGGATAAAAAGCATATTTTTACAGCATTAGACGAAACATATCAAATTTACAAGTTAAATCGTATTATTGTAACAATAATTAAGAGATCTGTAATACCTGCTCTTAAGAAATTAGGTTATAAGTTAATAAATTATTAGATTCTGCTGGAAGGATAATTACAATTTAACTTTTTTCCTCAGCCTTGATCAGTAAATAATTATTGTTTTCAAAGACATTTTAAGAACTGTGGCAGAGTAAGTATAACCGTATGTCTGATCAAAGCATGATCGATGTTCTCTAGAATGTTATATAGAAGAGGATTAAATATGGAAATACATTGACATTACCTTGATAAGTGCTAGGTGTGGGTTGTGGCTGGTGGAGCGACCGGCCCAGCGTGTTTACTTGACGCTGCAGAGTGGCCAGTTCTTCCCTGCACACGCCAAACGTGAGAATACAAACACACACACATGCTTTGTGGACTTCATAAATCACCATCATATTTACAGCTTTATTATTATGTGTATTTACAGAATTAGTATCAATCGTTTTTGGTTAAATGTTTAATAGAAAATTACTAAAATTGGTGTCAAATTTAAGGTTACTACATTCTAAACTATAACTAGATATTCTAACTCATGCAACATGCATTCAAACTCAACAATCTATTCTACAAATTACATTCCTTTTACGACTTCTCTTACCTTCGTAGGATCATCATCAGAGTCTATTCTGTCAAGAGACAGTTCGCTAAGAGTTCTTGTCATGTTTCCGACATCATATCTATTCCTAAATCTATTTGCGTAAGGGGTTGAAGTATAGTATGTGCGATCTAGATCGTAGGAGGATCTGCTATGAGCATAACCGCTGAGTGGTGTGACAGATCGTGCAACAGTGGTTGTGCAATATTTTTTGTGGGTACTCCACAAATGTCTAAGTTTTCGCATGAGCTCAGCGTTCCTGCAAAGCAATTGTGTTTTCTCTGCTCTGAAATGGAAAATGTGGATGATTTTGTGACGTTCTAGGATGATGGTTTAGACTATCTACGAATGGACATGCTCAAATTCGTCTATTTTTGTATAAACATTTATTTGACACTGGAAAACTATCTAAGTTGGTTGCTGTATATGTTAAATGGTAGAAGATGAAAGTTATTGCGAAATTGGTATTATGCGCTATTTATTGATGCATTTCATCAATATTTTTCTAGATAGATTTGTAGATTTTATCAAATTCAGCATGTGTTGTTCATTAATTAATTAAGATAGGAGTCCATGTTAGCTAGGATACTCATACTACGTAGCAAATATAAAAAGAAAATTTAATGTTAAATACTTCCTAAATATCTAAAAGCTGAGAGTATGTTACAGCGTCCAATATTCCATAGATAGTCTAAATTTTGAAAAAACTAAATTAAATTTTTGACTACATTTATTGCACACGTACATATTTTATCATTACCCATTTAAAGCGTATTTAACAATAACAGCAATAATAAACTTAATTTTAAATAAACAATTAATAGGCTTTGAATTTTATGACAAATCATTGCACATCCATAAAAGGTCAAATCAATTTTAACAAATTGTCCAATAGTAAAATTATAACGATATTTTTTTCAATAAGAATCTCCAAAAGTCCTTTAAGAAAATCTGAGCTTAAAGATTTGTATGATATATAACAGATAACATTTTTTATAATATTATAAGACAATTTTAAAAACAAGTCAATTATAGAATACTAATTGCGAAATATGTAAATTTTTATAAGTGCCAATTAATATTATTAACCTAACTTTCGCTTGATCAGTGCCTATACTAAGCTGGAAAGCTTAGAGAAATACTATTTTCATTGATTTAGTTCGTCTTCCGGAGCCATTTTATCATCATCTTCACTATTATTTTGTACTTCGGGGATATTTGCATCTGAAAAATTTATTTCATTTTGTTTTGTATCGACTGAAACAGCATCAACGACATTCTCAGACATTTCCTTATTTTCTTGTTCTGTGCTCTTATTAGTAGGTACTTGTTCAGGTTCTTTGGGTATAGTCTCCTCTTCTGTTTGTATTTTATCATTAGTTATTTCAGGATCTGCAGCATTAATTTCATCTACTACTTTTGTACCATTTTCTGAAACGTCGCTAGGTATGTCCTCAACTTCTGGTGGTATAATTTCTACAGTTTCTTGCAGTACATGAATATCCCCATCCGAAACTTCCATACTAATGCTATTTTTAACACCTTCTACGGTTTCCTCTACGTGCTTCTTCTTCCTTTCTCTCTTCCGGGGTTTAGGCACTAATTTCACGCTAATATCAACTTTGATCGGCTCCTTTTTCTCCCGTAAAAAGGGCTGTTGAATCATCAGCGGGAGGTTGTATATCTTTTCGCCTTTCGCATCAGTGAGATCCTGGTTAGTCGTTAGCGGGCCGACAACGATCGGGTAGCTATTCGACAAATCGGACTCTCTTTCGCAGCGGTGCCTGGACCGGCGCGACCCTATCGGCCGCTCTCGGGATCTTGAACGGTCGCGCTGTGTTTTGATTGATTCGACTGCACGGCCGCGACTCTGCGCTCTGCCTGCCGCCAATGAAAACACAGCACGACGTTAGCAACGCATTTAAATGGGTAATGATAAACAGCAAAGGGTTGTGAGCTTTGTTATCATGCTATTAAAGTTGAATATCGTACTTGTGCCTACGGTTCGCGTCGTCGAGCTTGTCTGTGAGCAAACGACACTCGCCGGTCAGTTTCTCCATCAGACTGTTTTGTGATTGTATCATGGCCTCCAACTCAGCCACCGTTTTAGCTGTGGAACCAAATGTTCGTGCTTAAAACTATACCCTCGATAGAGGACTCTTGGATTTTTCGGTGACCACGTCTGAGAGGTTATCAATTTATTGGTACATTTTAAAATGCTTATAAAAAAGAAATACAATGAGTATTTAATTAGAGACTTAATCATTTAAACGAGACACCTAATTAAGGCATAGATTATGATCGAATTACTATATATTTTTTTATTTTAATAACTAAATCCCTACTAATCTTTTCACACGAATTGTCGCACGAGGTCATAATTGATGTTGACAGAATTATTCAATAAATATGAAACAATCTGATGAATAAACTATTGAAGGTTTAGAAAGAGAAGCCCTTTCATAAAACTATCGGCGGACATGCAAGCGCATACATGAAAGGGTAAAATATAAATGTTTTGAATCGGAAAGGGATATGGCTTTCAAACGAACGGTTTACAAAAGTTCCCTAAAATTATTTATTGTAACTCTGTGAGATTGAAATATTTTAATATCATCACACGTCATAACTTAAACATCAACTTCCTTAAATAAAAACTTAACTAACATCGTTAATTAGAAAGGCACAAAAGCGGTCTTATTAAAAGTATAATAAATTATATTTAGGAAACAGATACTGCCATAACCCTTCACAAATTTGTAATCATCTTTCAAAACATCAATAGTCTACCCATATGAGTTACCAAAAAGCTTTCAATGTAACCTATGTGCTGTTAACATTACTACGTACCGTGTTTGTTCTCTATGTTTTCCAACATCGACGACAATTCTTTTTCCTTCTTGTTCTTCTCGGGGGTCACCGGCGTCAAATTCTTCATGTTCAGCTGTGAATTTTTTACTACTTTAGATAGATTTTTAATTGAACCAATTCCTATTTTCATTATAAATGCTTTTGGAGGAGCAATAAATGTTTTGAAATCAACAGACATCACCGATATTCTATTAGGAATACAATCTATTGCCACATTGATACGAATATTATTGAGTTAATTTTTTTTTATTTGCTTGATTGCGCTAATTTAAGTAAGCTGTAGTCTGGACCTGTAGCCAGAACGATTTGAATAAATATTTTAGGGTTAGACTGATTTTTCGAGAAAGGCTAAGATGTATAATATGAAATCAGGTTAAATCAATAATTCATGATTTTCAATTTTCAATTTGTATTAGAATTATATGAATCGTTAACATTAATTGTTATAGCTTACTTAACTATACTTACCTCTTTCTCCAAATTGGCAATTTGCTCAGTGAGACGCAAGTTCTCGCGTCTAGAATGAACCAAGTCGGCGTCAGCTCGATCCAAACGTTGGCGAAGTGATTGAATCTGAAAAACAAAGAAGAATCCTAAGTTTATTATATCTCAAATCCACTTGGACTTGCTATGGTAAGGGCAATATAAAATGTCCTCGAAACCGACGTGTATGCATAAAAAAGGATAATGTCAGTGGAGGAAACGAAAGAGGTGTGTTTGGACCGTGGTTTTTTTTTTTTTTTTTTAAACGCCTTAGCAGGCAGACGAGCAGACGGCCCGCTTGATGGTAAGCGGTCGCCGCCGCTCATGGACTTTGCAATGCCAGGGGCACAGCCACGCCGCTGCCTACCGTGAAATTTGGAATTTGAATGGTATTTGGCGCTTTATAATCTTTGCCTACCCTGACGGGAGTCAGGCGTAAGTTTATGTGTGCATGTATTTAACAATATTTTAAAAGAGTTGCAATACTTCTGAATTGAGCCGGTTGGCCTCATGCTTGGCTTGGCGCTGTTGTCGCTCGATAGCTAGGCGAGCGCTGGCCAGCTCTTCCTCCAGGGACGCCTTCTCAGCATGAGCTTGGGCTAGATCAGCTTGAAGAGATGCTGTCAATGAGAAAGAACGAAAGTTAGTCTTCTTTTGATCTTCCTAGTTTTCTTTGAAGACAATGACGAACTTCGCAATTTGAGCAAGTAATGAGATCTTTCATTATCAGCTCATATACGTCTCATTTCTGAGCACGGGACTCTTCTACAATTGAGACGTACGGCTTAGTGCGTGTGACGGATAATGAGATCCACAGAAATTCGAGTGATCAAGACCTTCTTATTGGCACAAAGCAGCTTAATTTTCTTTAGACATAAATAATAATAAAAATTATTAATGAAATTACGCCAAAATTGTCTGCGTGATACAATACTTCCGATTCACTTAATATTTAAGTCATAGCTATTCTTTTTGATAACGTTAAAACGGTCTTATATAAAAATGAATACCTGTCTTGTTCTTGAGTTCCATTTTGAGCTCATCGATGGCAGAGTTCTTCATGGACAACTCGCGTTTCAGATCATTTTCTTCACGACGTTGACGCTCCAAATCCAGCTATATCGAGAGATATACAGTTATAAATATAAATAGTAGTTCGATTTGTTATCGTTAGATAATATGAAATATGAAAAAACCTTGATTGACAAATAAGACATATAACAGGTAACGGTAATTACCAACAGATTGCCGCTAAGCAATCAACTTATTGTTCGTGTACAGCACACATTTATATTAGCTAGGGATTAGTCGGGTCGTAGGGATTAGATCCGTAGTATTAGCCCAAATTCTCATAGGAACTTGCCACCATGACGTGTTAGTATTTGAAGTATACCTATCAACGTGTGTGTGTGTGGGTACCTGCAGCTTGGCGACGTTGTCGTACTGCGCGGCGAGGTCGTGCTGCAGTTCGTCGCAGTGCGCGGTGTACCGCTGCTCGGCCGCGCTGCGCTCCTGCAGCGCTCGCCGCGCGCCCTCGCCGGCCAGCTCGCGAACCTTACTGCGCTCCTTCGATAGATCGTCCTGACGAACAGTTATTTATAGTCTATTGACCAAATAAATTATGATCTTCTTCGGAATAGGTATATAGCATATTTTCCTTGATGGTTGAATTATTAATATTGTTCTATCGGCTTTTCTCTCAGTTTGTATAATGACCAAAACCCACTAAGAAATGGAAAGATCTGATGCTTGGCGTCGGGCTCCGCGTGTTATTCAGTCGAAAAAAATACAGTCTGTATATTTTCTTGTCGTTTGCTTTATGCTCAAAATTTAATTTACGCAAGAATCTCTACTTGGCTCAGTTAATTCCACGATTGTTAATCATCAGTCATTACTGACCCTACAGCTCTATTCTCGTTTGTTTCTTCTTTTTTCATTCTAGCTTTTTGACACCGGATTTTATACATAAAACTTCAGTAGTTACCTTAAGCCGTCGCACTTCAGCCTCCAAGTTGCTCCGTTCCTCCCTTAGCTGTTGTTCAATGGCGTCGGAGCGCTTGTATCTACCTCCATCGCTGTCTTGTTGCTCCAGACTTAGCTTTAGCTTGCTAATCTGCGCCTCTAGTGCTGATTTGTCTCTGAGGAAGTTACTTAACTTAGCAAAGTGTAGTAGTGTCTATGCCAATGTTTGGACTTTTCCAAAATAACATAAATCTTTTAGCAATTAAAAGTAAATTAGATTTAGAATCAGATAATTTACTCGACTTAAGTGCCCAATTAAAAAAAATAGCAAAAATTATAAGTAATTTTAGAGTAAACATGGATTTTGATTGGACAGCCCAGTGGCGCAGTTGGATAGACACTTGCGAAACAGGAGGCCGCGGATCCCAACACTGAGACAAATGTTTGTGATCCACAAATATGTGTTTCGGTATAAATATTTATAACGATACGTCTCATGTAGTTTCCGACACCCACGTGATAACAAGACTTGTATATTAGTGTAGGGTTGAAACTAGGCATGAATTTACAATGAACGTCGTGATACCTTTGTAAGTTGTCGATCTGTCGCTTGAAGCCATCAAGGCAGGTTGAATCAACGAGCCCAGAGGCCAACTTGCGCTTGTTCTCATTGTTCTCGTCCTGTAACATAGAAAAACAAACATTCCTATATAAACCGATGTGCTACATCAATATCTAACAGACCGAACACTTTTTGATCCTTCAAATCAGAACACAAAAACGTTCTATGACCATTTGTCTCCATAAAATCGAATCTGCAAGTCCTTCTTATCCAAACTGATGTCTAGCCAACTGAACTATTATCAACTTACATACTTCCGGCTGCTGGGCACGGGCCTTCTTTATAAATGAGAGGGTTTGAACCTCAGTCCCCCACGTTAGTATAGTGCGAGTTGGCTGTTGTCTATCCAATTGCATCATAGACTGCTATGGATAACGTTATTCAAGTATCTTTCACCCTGAATTCATAAAAATCATTTTAAATCGAAGTAGATTTTATTCTTATAGATGAGATTAGTTAAGTTCGATTTTTCGTTCTAAAAAGTACCTTACCTGTATTTTCTTAAGGTCGATCTTGGCTTGAGTGAGCTGCGCTTCTAGTTCAGCTATACGAGACTCGAAAACGATGTTGGGACCTTCCAACCTGGTTGAACGGGCCTTGGCACTCCTACGGGGCTTGGATGGAGACACCTAGAAATTTAGCTTTTGAAATACAAATATAAGTGTCGATGGATAAAAGATTTTTTTGTTACTTGGATACAAGAGGTGGTAATATTTTGGCTTTTTTTTCGTAAGTCCACAATTTAGAAAGAAAAAACCAAAAAAAATGTTGATTATACAAATGATATATCCTTTTTGGTCACTTTGGGGTATTCTATGGTAGATTCAGAGGCTTTCTAATTGTTTATATTATTGTTTATCCAATATACGTTTAACGCAGTAGTTCAATTAAAACATTAAGCCCAGATTTCCTTACAAAATTTTAAATAATCTAAGTTTTACAACTTTATTAAACAAAAACAATTTGACATAATACCAACCCAAATTCAACCCCACAATAAAACTTGACAACACACAATTAACTATGGAAGTACCGCCACCACATATTTCTGAAACTAGTTTATTTACCATTCTTTTAACCTCTTACCTTATTATCAGAATCAACGCCAGTGCTATCGGCGGCATCATCGAGCTCGTCCGTCTCCGAGCCCTGGTACGAGTGGAACATGCGAGATATCAGCTTGTTCTTCTGCGCTTCCTGGAGATGTTCGTTCTCCGATATCACCTCCTTTACCTTGCCCAGGAGGTTGTTCAACTCGTCCTGAAGGAAATTCATCATCAAATTTGGTTGATTTGGTTTTCTAAATCGTACACGATGGGCAAAAATTAAGGCATGTCGCGTTCATCATCACCTCATATACGTCTCACTGCTGGGTACTGGGCTCCTCTAGAACTGCGAGGATTTTAAAGGCTTAGTCCACCACATAGCCGCAGGTTCAAACCATAGGCCTGTCTTTTCACAGTTAGGTGTATTTATTATATTAACAAAGAATTATCACTTGTTTTAAAAAATAGCATAAAAAAGTCGGTATACGGGCGAAAGTTTTACGTGACAACGACTTTGAGTGGTAAAATAATTTTAATGTGAATATTCATTCGTATAGTAGGAAGAAGGATGAAATAATAGTAACAATTTAAAACATTTATTTATACAAAGAATTATATTTAAAACATTAATTTATACAAAGAATCTCGAAATTAAAATCAATAAATCTTTGTATAAACATTAATTTATACAAAGCGAAATAGAAGCGCAAGACATGAACCGGTGTGTATGCCTATCTCTCTCACTCTCTCTCTCTCACTCTCTCTCTCTCGCTCTGTCTCTCTCGCTCTTAGGCGGGCTAACCATGCCCGAGTGGAAGGGACGCGTGCCTCTCACTCGCTCTCATTGTGAGCGCATAACGTGAGCGGAGCGTAACGCAGTTTCTTGAAGTGTCACCCGGCAAACCAATTTATAAGACGTTGTCACGTCAAAAAATGACGATTCAAAAGAGCTTGTAAAAGTCTATTTGAATAAAGGAGATTTGACTTTGACTTTGACTTGCTTTAACGGTGAAGGAAAATATCGTGATGAAACTTGCACACCTAAAAGGCAATAGCAATGTTGGCAATTTCTTAGGTGTGTAGTCCGACAACCCGCACAAGGCCAGCGTGATGGACTAAGACTAACACTCTCATCGGTAGAGGAGGCCCGTGCCCAGTACTGAGACGTACATACATATATGGGCTGATGATGATGATATGAATACCAACCCTGCAATACTGGCTCTCTCGTTCCAACTGCTCAATATACTCCTCCTGCTTCTGTATGAAGTTGATGACGTCAGGGTTGGTGCCTCCTGTGCCGTCACCCGCCGGCGCTGACGGGGCTGGCGTCGACACTAAACGTGATCGTGAAATATATCTTTTTGAAGTAGGACCTTTCATTTTTTACTTTTAACTGTCTGTGACTACGATAATCTTAGATCAAAATAGTATTTTCTATTAAAAGCGCTTCGGTTTATACGAATAGACTAATGTCTATAAAGCCTATATTGTTCAGGTTGAAACGTGATTTTGGAAGTTTTCTAAAAGTTATGGTTTTACCCCGAACTAGCTAATTTTCTCTAAACTTGTTGCGATCCAATCTTCGCCTTTATGTCAAGTCGCATATTGGCTCACACCAGACTTAAAAAATTAAATAAACTGTTAGTTCACATGTTACAGCAGTTAAAGAAAGAAAATACTAGTGTCATAGTCCAGGGTCGATAATTTTTAAAACCAAAAAAAATCATAATAGGATGAAACCCATTAGAAAAGGAGGGAAATATGATAAAAATGAAAGGAAAAATAATTTACGGGCGATCTGAGGTTGGGAAGGGGATGGGGGTGAGGTTTTAAGGGTAAAAAACGGTTTTTCTCGATTTCCGGCAAAACTAAAAGTCCTATCGAAAAAAGTCAAATGGAAAAGTTGTAGATAATAAAAAGATCTAAAACTTTTGTATTTACACTTTTTCACATAACCTCAAAATTTATGTGAAAAATTCAAAAAACTAAGTTTTTGGTTTTTTATTTTTATCTTTTACAAAAATTTATTTTTTTTAACGAAATTTTTTGAAAACTTACCTTTTTATGTCCCAAATACGCTATAATTTATTTGATTAAAAATATTTATTTTTTCACCTTATTTTGAATTAATATCGAAAAAACACCCTAATTTTCAATCGAAAATTCACCCGTCAAAATATCAGCTTTTTTCAGAAAGTTGGTATGGTTTCTGTTCGTTGAAATCTCTACTTTCCGATGGTGAAAAAAAATATATATGTTACTATGGTAAATCTTCTCAGAAAACGCAAAAATTAATTTCAATCTTTAGGTTATGTTAAGTTAAGCATACTATTTTTTAAAGAAAATATTACGATTTTTATGGTTGAGTTGATTGATACAGATAAAAATAGAGATAGTATTTACCTTCCTATGCAGATTCGAAAAGTTTTATTGTTTTTTTAAGTAAACTTGTCACAATTATCTTCAAGAAACTCAGCGTGCACGTGTATTTTTATAAACGATGTTGTATACTTTACTGTATTTCGAATACTGGTTAGGCTAGCGGTTGTAACAGCTGCTACGAAATATATAGTATATAATAGTAGGTATGTATGTAGTAAGACCCAGACCGGCGGGTCTTAAAACTTTTCGAATCTGCATAGGAAGGTAAATACTATCTCTATTTTTATCTGTATCAATCAACTCAACCATAAAAATCGTAATATTTTCTTTAAAAAATAGTATGCTTAACTTAACATAACCTAAAGATTGAAATTAATTTTTGCGTTTTCTGAGAAGATTTACCATAGTAACATATATATTTTTTTTCACCATCGAAAAGTAGAGATTTCAACGAACAGAAACCATACCAACTATTTGAAAAAAGCTGATATTTTGACGGGTGAATTTTCGATTGAAAATTAGAGTGTTTTTTCGATATTAATTCAAAATAAGGTGAAAAAATAAATATTTTTAATCAAATAAATTATAGCGTATTTGGGACATAAAAAGGTAAGTTTTCACAAAATTTCGTTAAAAAAAAAAAATTTTTGTAAAAGATAAAAATAAAAAACCAAAAACTTAGTTTTTTGAATTTTTCACATAAATTTTGAGGTTATGTGAAAAAGTGTAAATACAAAAGTTTTAGATCTTTTTATTATCTACAACTTTTCCATTTGACTTTTTTCGATAGGACTTTTAGTTTTGCCGGAAATCGAGAAAAACCGTTTTTTTACCCTTAAAACCTCACCCCCATCCCCTTCCCAACCTCAGATCGCCCGTAAATTATTTTTCCTTTCATTTTTATCATATTTACCTCCTTTTCTAATGGGTTTCATTCTATTATAATTTTTTTTCACTTTTCATTATTTTTAAAGGCTTCTACCCTGGTCTATCACTATTTCTTATTCCCAAAGTCACCACTTCTCACCATTATTGATAGGCTCGGGCGCGTAATTCTTCAAGCTGTCGGCGTAGAGCGTGGAGTATTTCGCGGTGAGTCTCGGTCTCGGCTTGTACTCGGCGAGCGCGGTGTACGGCGAGTATTTCTTGTCGAGGTCTCCGTCGGACTCGTCCAGGTTCTTTATGGAAGCGGACCCGCCGTAGCTGCGTACCTGGTAGTTATTTTTTTGGATATTGAATGGATGAAATATTTTGTTTTTTGTTGAAATAAAATTCAATATGTTGTATGTATGTTGTTGGTATTTCAAAATTGTATCATAATTGTTTAATTTGATTATTTATTTTATATTAAATGAAAAATACATATATGTCGGAGAAGGATGATTTTCACTATCATCTTCATAAATGATTGCGTGTTTCGTGGGCGTCATGAGGGTCAAATGCGAGCACAAAACACAATGTTCATAGTTATTCACAATTTTATTACGTAATTACAAAATAATTGAACAGCAAGACCGAGCAGCGGGTTCAGGGCACCGATCTTGCATTTATTCTCCACAATCCAACTCAATTGATAAACATCACTCCAAAACAATGTGCAACACATCTGCCAGCCAGTCAAGATATGGCTGCCTAGAACGCCGCTCTAGAACGTGCTTCTACGCGTCCTCTGCTCTGATTGGTCATTCAAGCTTTTCAAATTTAGAATACAAAACTAAACAATTTAAGAAACATAATGAAAGTGACATCTAAAGAGGTTTGTACATTCTTCTTGCAATCAACTATGAACTCGACTCATGGCGTCCTCCGACATATATATGTTTAGTTTTAACTTTATAATAAATAGCTTTTGCTCGCGACTCCGTCCGTGTAGACTACAGGGTTGAGATCAGAAGGAAAATAAGTTGTAGTCTATTTTACTTCTTAGAGTCCTATTTATGTCTATACCAAAATTCATACAATTCGGTCAAATTGTTCAAACGTGAAACTGTAACGCGTCGATCGGCGCCTTGTGCATCATTAATGCGCGCTTGATCAATATTTTAAAACTGCAATATCTTCTAAGATACTCGGTGAAATCAAATGATGTAAAGGGCAATTTTATTTAAAATTAAATACTTGTAATTAATAACGTATTTATTTGGATAAGGATTAATATCATATTTATAAAAACACCTTCACGAATAAAACTTTATTTTAAAATAAATTTGGTTAGGATAAAAAACGTTATAGTGAGCCAACCTTAAAAAATAGACATATGCTGTCGCGGACTTTTTTTTAGAACTTTTAAAGAGGAACATATCTCTCATACATTATTTTAGCGAAACTTTAACCGTTTTCGCAGCGCACGCCGCGGAAGCTCACAAAAAGGAAAAAATGTCCCCGATTTCGAAACATTCTTTATTGCTGCTCCGCTCCTATTCGTCGTAGCGTGATGTTATATAGCCTATAGCCTTCCTCGATAAATGTGCTATCTAACAGTGAAAGAATTTTTCAAATCGGACCAGTAGTTCCTGAGATCCTAGCGTTCAAACAAACAAACAAACAAACAAACAAACAAACAAACTCTTCAGCTTTATAATATTAGTATAGATAAATAAATAAATAAATACACCCAACAGTCACACATATAGTTCTGACCCCACATTAAGATACGAGTCTTGTGTCGTGGGTATCAGACACTACGAGAGACTTTTCGGTCTCACAAACACCCAGACCCGAAACAAATATTTATGGTTCACACAAACATTTGTCTCGTGCGGGGATCGAACCCGCGGCCGCTCGTTTCGCAAGCTGGTTTCTAGCCAACTGCGCCACGGGGCTGTCAAACTTTAATGGAACTTTAACTTTAATGGAATAATGTCACGACACTAACAATTTTTAAGCAATTAAGTTTTTCATCTCTAAATTTTTAAACATAAACATCTAAATCACAATATTATTTTATTTTTTAAACATTTTATTTTATTTTCCTAAATATTTTTTATGCTTGCATGCATTTGGTTGCATTATAATAAAGTACTTACACTTGGTGCGTAGTTTCCAGATAAGAAATATCTCAGCTTAGACACCGCCTCTTTGTAAGCCAACTCAGTGTAATCAGGAACTCTCTTCAGCCCATAATCGTTCATCTTAGTCGGCCTCCTGTATTTACAATAACTATACATCTCAACTGAATCGATCACATTTTTAAATTCCGAACGAAAAATAAAAACAATTTAAATTTTGAAAATAGAACTAGTGCGACGCATTGTGGTGATGTTGGTGCAATGGGTTCGAAATTCGAACTGTATTGATTTCACAGCGCGCCGTTGCTATGGTAACGGATGTAAACAAACGCCTAACAACGGGTACTGTCGTGCAGAAATGCCGTTTGGTATTATATGGCATAGACGAATATATAAATATCTATTTATGGAATATGTAAAATATGCTCAGGTTATTCGAAGCATAAAGATTATTGAGGAAGTATTACCATCGGAACCAGTCGTTAATGCAAATTTTCTATTGTAATAAACAATAGCAAGACGGAATAGTAAATTTTATGGCTAGGCTGGTAACACGAAAAATAATAGAACTAGTTCTATTTACATAAACGAAATACACCCAAGATACGAGTCTTGTATCGTGAATATCGGTAAAATAAAGAGCCTTTTCGGTTTCACAAAACCCAAACAAAATACATAATATGTTTGTCTCGGTGCGGAGTTCGAACCCGCTGCCTCCCGTTACGCAAGCTACTGTCTAGGTAAATGCGTTACGGCGGTGTCGGAGTGGGCAAATATTACAAAGTTTTATCTATTAGGAAGTGATGGCCTCGAGGTTTAGGCGTCGAATGTCGACACCTCTAACATTTTGAAGTTATGTGCGTATTCACGATCACTTATCACTTTCTTTAACGGTGAAGGAAAACATCGTGCTGAAACCTGCACACCTACTGGTTCTTAGGAATTTCTTTGGTGTATAGTCCGCCAACCCGCACTAGGCCAGCGTGGTGGACTAAACGTAGTGGTAGAGGAGGCCGGTGCCCAGCAGTGGGACGTATATGAGCTGATAATATCTATTAGGAAGTACACAATCTTAGCTATATACTCGTATATAATACATACATACAATATGTATATTCATTTAGATACCTACAATTATTTTTGTAATTGCAGTATAAAAATTTAATGTAACTTAAGGAAATGCTTTTGGTTACCCCAAATGAGTATTTTTTAGTATTTCATGTCTAAATTATAACATACATTAAAATTTTCGAATTTTGTAATAATTATTTAATATTTATAGATTGAAAACTCCCAAATTAAGCGAATGAATTATAGACTATTTAAAATAGGTAAACAAAGACTATGGAAGAGTAAAGTAATCATTATTACAATCACATTGACGCCACAAAAAAGTTCTTATAAATCCTCCGAAAACTTAGGCAGAACTTTTTTTTATTTTTCTAATTATATTTTTGGGCATCAATATGTTTTTAATCAGCGTAACTATGTACCTTAGTTTTCGATCACATTCTCGTTACACCCAATCTCTTTCTCGGCAAAAACTTTTCAACACCGAAAATTACCACGTTACTTACAGTATCAGTACTTCCATAGAAGCCTTAAAGCGTTATACTTTAATTGCGGTTTGTCTGGTTTATTTATTTATAGTGGGCACTGCATATTCTCATTTTTATATATAAAATTATTTTTGTTAAACAAATTTAATGCCTAAATATTATTCGGAATTTTGTAGACAATCTGGGGTTTTATGGAAGTACTGCCACTATTTTCTTACCTTATTTTACTCCTCTTAAGCTTCCCGTTCATCTCCTTATCAGAGCCTGCACTGGACCCGCTCTTGGCTCTAAACCCGCTCGCCTTAGACTTAGTAGTAAAACTTGTGGATCCCATGGCAATCGGAACGAACCAAAACAAGCTATGTGTCGTGCATCGCCACAGAACCACCAACGAATGACTTTCTAATGAACATCTTTTTGTTATTTCCTATTTTTGTCCCTCTCACACTTATAGGGATGTGTATCTCTGTCTCGTATTTGTGAAAAAGTTTTCGTGAGGATGAATTAGCTAGGAGATCGACATTTGCGTGCCAACGTCATGGGTTTAATTAGTTCGTGCCTGGTGGTGGAGAGTCCACAGACATCTGACTTAAATTGCTGTTTGAAGACCCAGTTAACCCAGTTATAAAAGATTTTTTTTTTGAATCGGGTAAAAAGGGGTGGATATTTTTGTGAAAAGTTGATTTTATATATTTTTTAATTTACGAGTATTTTAGTTAATCGCTAGGAAGGCTAAAAGGTTTGTCCAATAGTTACTAATAGTCATTATATCGGACTATAATAATTTAAGTATTCCCATTAATGTGGCTTCTTTTAAACATACCCTTAAAATTTAATATAACTGTATATGACCCTACACACAATGCATACCTTTATAGAACTTCGAAAGCCCAGTTTGGCTTGTAATAATCCGAATAATAATCTTAAAACTCTTAATGTTTGTTTAACAAAAGCTATTTGACATATATGAGAATATTCTGACCCCATAATTAACAATTATAACCTCGACAAAATACAAACTTATTACGTTTTTGTCTTTTGTTCACTATAGAAGTACCGCTACTGATACAATACTACACAATGATACAATGCTCTCGCAGACGTCACATTGTCATTTTTATCATGAAGAAGAAGGCGTCGTGTCTGGCTCCGGGACTGCGAGCCAGGCAGTGTCTAGCGTGCCGAGACGTTTTCCGAGGGAGGATAACACGCGAACATCGACAAATCATAGCTCACTGAATCATACCCTTTGTGTCATTATCCATATCAGATTCGCTATTCTATAAATATTTTGCGATGTCTCATTTAAAGGTAATTTATAGTAAGCTTACTTCAATTTAGTCTGCGTATTTACCAAGAGGCTAAGTAGGAGTCTAGGGCGGCAGATTTACTCCCATTTTGTCATTATTTTCATAAGATATAGATTACTAAAAAAAACAAGGATTTTTTACTTTGAAAGGGCGGAAAATTTGAATATCCTACGGGTAGACAAATGTGTAAATCCACTACTGTCTCTACTTTAAAGTACCCAGCATCATTGGGGAATAGAAATGATTTTTATTTGGTATCAGCGAAGTACCTGTGTTTTATTAAAAACATCCCTATCAGCCGTCATGTCACCCCATTTTCTTTCATATCTTCTTTATCGCATCTTTGCTATCGTCTGGTCGCCCATCCCTCAAATTACATGCCTATATTATATTAATATACTTACGTGAAGTGAAATTAGATATTTATTCCAACTATTATTTTCTATTTCCTATTGACAACGTCCATGGGCGAGCTAAGCCTCAGCTTGCGAAACGAGAGGCCGTGGGTTCGAACTCGCACCGAGAAAAATATTTGGGATCTACACGTGTTTGCAAGACCGAAAAACAATTGTTTCATATTAAATATTTATTCTTCTGGTACTGTGGGTGCTCAAAGGCGGACTTGATCAATTAATAGGGGATTTATCATAAAATAACAGTAACTTTTGTGTTTCTAGTCATTTTCGCCAATCAAAATTCAAAGAAGCCTACTCCTCGATAGAAAATAGATTCAAAGCACTTACTAAAAGCAATCGGGGTAACTTTACCGTGTTGTCGGTTTAAAAAGGAATCAAACCACGAGAATTATCTTTTGAAACTCACAATAGGGGCATAAACAACGATGCATAGACAAAGTTTGACAAGACGGTGCCAGCCTGTATCGGGCCATCGCGTGACCATCGCTTGTTAAAACCTCCGTGGTAATGCTCCTTTATTTATGAAAGAAAATCTGCATAATTTTCTCTATTATTTTATTGTGTTCAAGCGATATTTTATGGTGTAGGTACATACGATTGTATTTGATAATTTTTTGATAATTGGTTTTTAATTGGGAGCCGTGATGGCCTCGAGGTTTAGGCACTCGGGCGGTGGCGGGTTCAAACCCTAGGCACACATCTCTGAATGTTAGAAGTTATGTGTTTATAGAAGAATTATCACGTACTTTAACGACTAAAGAAAACATCGAAAGGGAACCAATACGCCTAAAAGTTTTTAGGATTTTCATAGATGTGTAGTCTCTAGTGACAGGCGTGAATTTTTGAGTGTGTCTGTGTGAAAATATGTTTACTTCAGTCTCGAGACATTTTACTGAACTATGAGTAATAAAATACGGACTGAATGAATACTAATTATGAAGGAAATAAACAATTTGTACGAAAATAACGTAATCAAACACTCGTTAGGAATTTAATCGTTTTAATATCCAATATTGAAAAATATATTCGGTGACCACAGAACAGCTGAATAAGATTAGAAGGGAAATAGACAATATTTTGTGTGGGGACGAGTGTCGCCGCTTGTCTGTCACCTGATTATTCTACTACGATCAAACGGCCAATGATAAAAGTTCAAACAAAAATTAGGGGTTGCTTTTGGTTGTGAAACATTTATAGTCATTAACCCAAATTACTAAGAAAAAGTCTAACATACATAATATTATGTTTGTCTAATCGTACGTTCGGCACGCTTGCTGACATTTTCCTTCTAATCTTATTCAATTGTTCCGTGTCGGTGACCAACTATAGTTCATTCATTCATAATTTTAAGGTTGGTAAAATAACAAAAAGAAAATAAACAGCAAAATATTTCATAAATTTATTAGTAAAAAAATAATAATACTAAAACAATCTTCTCTGATTTTTTGGTGTTAGTAGCTACGAAACAAACTTAAACGCTAAAGAAAAGTAATAAATAAAATTTTTAAGTATTTCTGGCGATGAGTCGATCTAAACGAGATAATAATTTCGATAGTATATTTCGCGATGGCACTTCTAAACACATTGCAAAATAAGCATTCGAACGTATCTATATATACATGTATATTTTGTGTATACTCGTGTTTAACATACTGCCAAAATATAATTATAACCTTAATTCTACCATTTCTTTGCTCGACCAATGACGACAAAGATAAAAAAGGTTTTATTTTTTGCTTTAGTACCCTATGGAGTAATATGTGAATCATTAAAACATCTATCGACATTTAAATTATATAAAAGATGTCGAATTTGGGGCAAATTAATGTCACATTTTACCCCAAAGGCATCAATAGTTCGGCTATTGTTAATGACAAAGATAATGGTGGAATTAAGCGGATTGTCTATGGCACGACATAATCAAAGCTCATAGAGGTTTGATAAATGAAAATGAGATTATTTACAAATATTAACATTACGATTAAGAGCTAATTAACTACTTTATATGTAAATGTAATGCATTTAAAACACGCGAGTACAAAAACAGACGGAATCATATTTTGTTAGTGTTTATTAACGAGTCGAAAACAGAGTTTATATCTCAAAATTTTGATTTCATGAAAATGTCATTTGTGGTTTAAAGTAGTTGAACATAAACCGGTAAAGGATTTGTAGAGTACTTTTATTAAACTTAATATTTCATGTTCTAATACATCATACAACTAGTCTTAAAGTAAGGAAAATTAAGATCACGATTAACAGAAAGAAGTATTTTGCGGTCTCATTATATTGCCTTATCAGAAATTACAGTCATTTGCAGGCAAAACAATAAGGCTAAAATAGAATACTTTTAAAAGAAATGTCTATTTTCGACTCGTCAATATCTTACAAAACCGTTATAAATGCAGTCGTATCACTCGATGAAGCTCATTGGAATTTATTGACAACCTGTTTCACCCAGCTGCCTTTCAAGTCGACATTTTCGTCTAAATTTTGTTCTACACTGTTTCTGCTCGAAGGAATGTTTTTATCGCTAACTTGGCTTTTAGTCTCACCGGCCACATGACTGACACTTCTTTCGAAAGTCGCCATTTTGGTTGTGATTGATTTTGGCGCAATTTGGGGCTTTTTGACACCTTGGCTTTGACTTGTTTGACTTTTAGTTAATTGTTCTATCTCCATCCGCCTTTCTAGAACGGATTTTGATGTGATTTTCGATGTTTCCGTTGCTTTCTTTAAGTCTGTCGTTTTAATCTTCCGCGTCGCTGAATCTAAACTAGCTCTCTCAAAACTCAGTCTTTTCATTTGTATATTACTACTAGATTGCGTTTTAAATTTATTACTGCTTTCAGTGTCTTCTTCTTTTAACGTTTTTGAATCGTCTGCTTTAAACTTTTCTTCGTTGAGTTTCTGATCTCCTGGCGTAGATATAGATCTTTCTATACTCTGTTTGAAATTCGTGTTCCGCTTAATTGTTTTAGAGTTTATCGTTTCTGTAGACGATGTGCCTTCTAAACTTTTGACTAATAAGTTGTTTTTATTGACGATTCTATTTGTGAAGTTTGTTGTTGGTATTTGAGTAATTTTGGGTTTCACTGGTACTGGTGGCGCAACTTTCGCTTTAACAGCTGATAATTTTGATTCATTTTCTGTTACTTTCTCTGTTGTCTTCACTGTTGTTGTTGTAGTAACTATCGACTTTTGAAACTTAAACGACGATTTTCTTTTAACACTGGAGGTTCGTATAACTGTTTTGTTTAACGTTTTATCTTTACTAGTTTCAACTTTGCCCTCATCGTCTTCTTGATCGGAATAAACGGCAGAATCTCTAAATACATCTTCATCAGTCACTTGCTCAATCTTTTCAAACGATTTCTCATAATAACTTTCGTCTGAATTAGCTTGTGCTGATCCTAGCTTATCTTTATCAACTGTTGCTTGGGTAACCGCTGTTTTACTTTCCTGATACACTCCTTCACTAGATGTTGTAACGAATGAAGAGTTAGAGAACAAACTGTCTGGTCTTACAGCATTTTTATTGATAAGTACATTGACGCTTTTGAGTGCAGCTTTCTCACTAGAAAGAGTCATTGGATCAACATAGTCTGACTGGGCAATTCTTGCTCCTAGAAGTTTGCTGCCTTGCATGTAAATAGGTAATTTGTTGAGGCTTTGATAGGAACTATTGTTTGATTTCGAAGGCGACGCGAGGGAGCTCGATATACTTGTTACCATACTGATGCTCTTTTCGTAGGTTGGACGGAGTTTTTCGGTTTTCTTGTTTAGATTGTCGCAGCTGAGTGAAAGAGCCTCTAAATTATTCTTTTCGTTTTGGCTATCAGACATAGAAGTGTGCTCACAAACACTTTTGCTAAGCATGTCGCTATTAACCGAATAAACTATTGTAGATGTCGTTGGACTTGCATCTGTAGAAGTTATTACTACTTTTATAACGTTCTTCGTGGTTTGTTCACCCTCAGTTGTTTGACCTTTAGACGATTCTGTTTTATTTTGGTTATCGTCTGTGCTGTCGTCGCCAATGATACTCCTAAACCTTTGCAAAAGATTTTTAGAATAGCTCCTAGGATTTAATGCGGATCTCTTTTCATTTGTTGGACTTTTGATATCAGACTTTGTACTGTCTGGACTACTTTGATCATTAGCATTAATCTCTCCCTCATCGCTATTTTTATTTGGAGTTTTATTTTTAAAACGACTTAACACATTTTTAAGAGATAGCATATTGCTTGTAGGCTTGTAGATTTTATGCTCTGGGTGAATATTTTCGACCGTTTGTTTATCGTCAATTCGATCTGCTGTCAAAATTTCACACGAAGAAGTGGTAGAAGTGTTTAAATTTCCTTGTGATACGTTAATGCTTTCATTCTTATTTTTGTCCAAACTAATTTCTTCGAAGTTGTTCTTGTAACATCTATCTATTTCTTCTTCCAGTTCCAACGTCGACTGGCTTATGTTCTGTGTGTAGTCAGACTCGCTTGCTTTCGAATTTTTATTGAATTTCAGAATGTCCCCTTCACTCATGTAGTTCTCTACGTCATCATAACTAATTTCACTTTGGTCAGACGCGATCGTAAATGGTCTATCTATACTCATGACTTTACCGTCCCTATTCAGATAAGTTTTACTATTACCGTTAGGTTTACATTTAAACGTACTCAGGTTGTTTTCTTCTTGGCTACTTGTAACGACTTGGAAGCTCCGTGGTAGCGATCCAGATTTTCTGTCACGAGATACGTTGAAATGTTCCTTTTGTCGACTAAGCCATATTTCTGGTGTGTTTGGGCTTTGTTGATCTGAGTTCATAGGCAAATATTCACCAGTTAAAGTTGTTGCTACTTCTTTTTTTCTTTTGCATACTTCTAAAAGTGTGTCATAAATATTTTCGTCAGCGATTGGTTGACTTTGCTGTTCCATTGTGACGTAATAGTCGGCAGGAAGCCGATCGACTCTTTGAGGTGATTTTACAGGAACGTCGTATATCCCATCATCTTGAGATTTATTAAGTTGGTCAAATGTTAAGTACACGTAATCGGATTCAGGAGCTACTGTTCTATCAATATCTTGTGGAGGATTTGGTGGAGATGGCAGTCTTTTAGGCCTATTCAAATGTGAGCTATGTTGTATTAATTTACTTTTACTATTCAAACTGTGTAGATGCTCATTTACTCTATCGTCTATCCGTAATGTTTCGTATATATGATCATCATCGGAAGCGCATTTCTCTTCTTCGTCTTGCGGTGTTTCTATAGAATTAGTGTCGTCATTTTTAATCAGGTCAAGATTCTCAGAAGTTTGTCTAGTATGTTTCGGTTTTAATTTTGTCGAGTCTACATTCTTGGCTAAGACAACTGGGTCAGGTGTCGAATGAGACTTCATAAGCCTCTGGTGTCGTCGCTGTGCGCTGTTTCTCAGTTGCTGTTTCTTTATTAGTTTCTGGAACTCCCTATTTTGCATCAACAGTTGAGAAATTATTTGCTCTAACGGTTGCTCTGCTTCTTCCCCACTTTCCGCAACTTCTTCCATCTTGGTTTCAACTTCGCAAGTCTTGTCTTCAGCCTCCGAGCCTTCATTTATCACTTTCTGCTTATTTAAGTACTTCACCTTTTCCAATTCGTTCTTTTTGAACGAATCAGTTTTTTCTATGAGCTTTTTGTAAGTTTCCTCGTCGATGTCTTCGTCCTTACTTAGTTTTTCAGGTACTGAAGTATTCTCTACGTTATCTTTAGGTTTGTCAACATTTAGACTATCGTTAGATTCGGAGATGTGCAATATGTTTTCAGTAGAAACGTCAGTAGAAAAGTCAGCGTAGAACTTAGCGGTAGTGTCTGATCCTAGCCGTAGACCTTTAGCTCTATTCTTTTTTATCTTGGATATCTTCTTTGGTATGTTTTTAGTGTTGTACATTCTTATTTCTATATTAGGTTTCGGTGTGTTCGCTACCCTCTTCCTTCCTTCTAACTCAGGATCAGATATAATGATACCATCGCTCGATTTTGTTTTCCTAGTGATTTTATTCGACCCGCAATTTCGACATTCGAATTCTATTTTCTCGGTACCTTTAATTTCGACTTTTTCGCCGTCGCTTTCTTGGGATTTCTTTAGTAGATTCCCAGTCGAGTTTTGTTGTAAGCCTGGCTCAGATTTTCTCCTCCAAGTCCCTATTTTGGTTAATTTCGACCTTTGAGGGTCGTCTTTCGATTTTGACCTTAACATATCAGGCCTATGTTTCTCACTATCGTTACATCGCGATCGTCTCGGATGTAAAGTAGTGACTGAATCAACAACAATATTCTCTTTAATTTTCGCGCATTTCAAACAAGTTTTAGGTATATTTCTGACGTTTATTAGCGAATTGTTAGTTTCAGTTAGATCTTCTTTGCTTTTACAACTGTCGCTGTAGTGAACTATGTTGTCTGTCGAATGATATCCTCGAGTGTTTGTGAGTGACGGTCCAAACTCTTTACTGAAACTCTCTTGCGATGATTTGAAATCGGAGCATTTGCATTCTGTTGTTTTCCTTTCTAGATGCTCTGCGCTTCCAGCGTCGATATAATGAAGAGCTCTGTCGCATTCTGGACATTTCTCTCCATTTAATTCACTGTCTTCGTGTCTGCATGGACATTTCTCCGCCTTTTCTTTCAATTCCGTTTCACAATCGGAACATAGATCTATGTAACAACTCTCACACGTGTAATCGGTGCCCTTCTCAGCCGAAACTTGAATGCAATCGCAGTCCTGGTTTCTTTCTGATCTTGAATTAGGTATCGTGTATTTTCTATTGGCTTTCTTAAGGCGATTTCTGATGCCGTTTTCAAAGGACTTTCGCCTTTCCCTCTCTATCTTTCGTTTCTCGAGGTATTCTGGTGCTGATAGTTGCTTTCTCATTGAAGCTTGTGTGATTAGGTTGTGTGATTTCTCTGCTAGCATGTCATCTGAAATTGGATAGGAAATATTATTAAAATATTGAAATTCTTTTATTACCAAGTTTCTATAGAGGTTAGACATGTTAAAACAATGTTTTAGTTGTATCAATCATTTCAGCTTACTTTATTTTTGATTTAACTACATTTTATTAAGGTTATTTTCATCTTAATCAACTCTTAAAGTGATGAACAATTTGTACATACCATCCGTTTTGTTCTGGCCCAGCTCCATAACTAACTGCCGAGCGTGTGACGGTATGACCGCGTTGTAGTTCTCTAATATTACCTGAAAAAAATAATCGATTAGATTAAATTATTTGAGTTCTAAATTATGTATGAGTCGAAAACAATTGTTTTCACGTGTTCACGGGGTAAAGATTTTGCTATTTAGCAGCTACTTCCACTTAATACTTGGCTAATCTTCTTTTTAGCTCTTTCTCTTTCTTGGGCGCGCAAGACTTTGACCACTTCTGTTGCGTAAGCATTTGTAGCGTGTTCAGTGTGCGTGATAGTGTATTTTACTTGATGTGTCTATAGTTACCCAGTGTCTCACCCAATGACTACTAGATAGTGTCTCCTCACCCGTTTGAGCAGCAGCGTCCACTCCCGCTTGTGTCGGTGCGAGCGCGCCTGCAGCGTGAGCTGTGCGCGCGGCGCCTCCCACGGGATCACGTGGAACGACAGCGGCGCGCCCGAGATCGACTCCACCAGCATCATGTCGTTGCACTGCACCAACAACATTGCAGCATCATCATTGAAGGTAAACAAATCACGAACAAAAAAACGACGATTAATTATTCATTCCTTGAGCTTTGATACAGAGTTTAAGCAGAATTTGTAAAGCGAGGATGAGTGATGACGATGACGATGATGAAGTAGTGAATCGCAATTGAATTTATCAATCTACTCCCAATATGGATTTTACTGCCGAGGATGGTGATAACGACCTCCTAACAACAACGTACTGTGAAGAAAAGTTTATAATCAGTATGTTAAACATGGCCATAAGAGAGGCCTACATCCAGCAGGGAACGTAAAAGGCTGGTTATGATGATTACAATGACGATGATGGTGATGGTGGTGGTGGTGATGATAATGATGATGAGAGTGATGATAATGATGATGGTGGTGATGATAAATCATCACATGTTACAACGTACCATGATATGCGACTTGTAAGCCAGTATGCCGTCCTCCCTGTTCTTGGTGACGAGCAACATCTTGTCGAACAGAAACACGTGCCGCATCGCCTTCGCGCCGAATACTCTGCAAATACACAACCATATTGCATACAAATAATATCCAGAACTTCGCAACATGGAATTATGACAGCTAAATTATGTACCAAGAGTGGGCCGTGGTTAATTTTTGAATAAATAATCACATCTATTGTTCTGATCCCATACTAAGATATAAGTCTTTTGACGTGAGTATCAGTAAATACTAGAGTCCTTTAGGTTTTAAATGGACCTGAAGCAAATATACAGGGTGTATTTAGACCGTGATCGAAAATTGAGGCAGGTAATAGCGATTGTGATTACAAACCCCCTGGCATTAAAGAAAAACCCGACAAAAATATATTTTTTGAGGTTTTCCATTCAAACCACATACTTTTAACACCGATGGTTGTACTGTGTCCTACAATTTTTGAGATTAGGCCTTAATACAAAATTCTGGCCTAGATGGGTAAATGTGGGTTTTCTTAATAATTCCTGAAGATCACGAAGATTTTCTTACCTGAATGTCCCTTCGGCGCACAACTCTCCGTACGTGGTGAGGTCAGGCCCGTTCCAACCGTAGAGAAGCGATTGGATTTCCTGAAACACATGAGTAGGTTTTGTTAGAATTTGATAGGAATTGTGATTCAAACTGTGTAGGTACGCATACACCTAGACCCGAAACATTAAGTTGCAACTACACCTTTATCAAAATGGCTTAATTATTGTATAGACTTCCTTGTACACTACGCTACAGTTAAGACTACTCAACATCAAGAACAGCAAGCTTAAAAAGCCCACAGTTCTATACATCCATACTACCAGACTACCACAAGGTGCAGTAAAATGCCTTACTAAAAGACCAGGCTCTTCTAGAGGTGCAGTAAGATCCCTAAAGACCAAAGAACACTGGCCTTTTTATTGTATTTATTATATAAATACCGTTCCTCGTACCTGCACTCGGACGGCGTGTTCGTGTCTCCGCTTCATGTCGTCGATGTGCTGCGCGATGCCCGTCATCTTCAGCAGCGCGTACTCCGTCTCGCGGGACGCGCACTGTTTCACCACGTTCTGAACATACATTATAAACAGGGTTACGGACCGTGATCTAAATTTAGGTAGGTAATAGGAATAATAGTGACTACAAAGACAATGACGTAAAAATAATTAAAATCTAATAGTACTAGAAGGTATGGACAGAGGTCGATTATAGAATAGGCTACAAACACTGGAAAAACATATCTGTATAACAGATACAGGTTAGCATTATTCGCTGCAAAGATTTCAGGGTTTTTAACTGAGTTAAATCGCCATGTACTAGGCTAGCATAGCATTAAAACGTCATCCACCACCATAACAGTCACTTCCTCAAATCCTAACAAAGAGATCTATATCAAAAAGGTCACTGTCCCAAAAAACAACCTGCAACAACAGGTGATACTTTAGTATCCTCTGCACGGGTTTCAACAGATATGAGGCCAGGGGTAGTAGATGGCCCAGCTCGGTTTGTCGGTCTCTAAAAGCCTTTGCGCTCTGAGGGTTCGAGGCCAGGGCTGCCAGTCTCTCCATGGTGCGAGGGTACCCGGTGCAGTAGGACGTGTAGACGGCGAACCCAGCAGTGTTGTTGACAAAGCACCGGGCTATGCATGTGGCGTCCAGACGGCAGGAGTTCAACTCTTCGCATAGAGATCTGGAAGGAGGTGAGGATGAAGTAAATATAATGGTTTTAGTTATGGTTGCATCCGTATCAAGTATTTTAAAGGTGAAGGAAAACATTGTGAGGAAACCTGTAGATCTAAAAATGTATAAGGTGTTCACCAAGCCACATTGGGCCAACGTAGTGGACTAGGGCCTAAAACTTTTCAGTAACAACACAGAATATAGAAACGTAAAATTAAGAAACTTAGCAAATACTTGTGTATATTAGATCTGTCCATCGCAACGAAGGCATGGACGTTATACTCAAATCAAATTTACAACTATTAACTTCAACTATATAAATACTCAAATCATTATAACTATTAAACTTCACACTTTTACCATCTTTAACGAAGCTTCTATCTGGCAAAGGAAGTTTTACGACCGTAACTGAAATCTGCACAGAAAATTCAGCAAAGTCATTCCAAAAACTTGTACCATTATTTTTTCTCAACAATATTCTTTGTTGTTTAAAGACGTATTGTTGTTTTACGACGCAGTTCTGTACGTGACCGTTCGTGGACTACGCCTGTTTAGCTTCGTGTTCCTAGAAACCTGTTGCTTGTGAGTTAAAATTAGGATGATGGATGTAACAGATTTTTTTGTAGGATTTATTTACAATAACCTAACGTGTGTCGAGTATTATACATTCATTATCATTTATTTATAAAGCTACTTGAGTTATGTGTATAATTCGATTTATCATCATCATCATAATTCATATAGTATGAAAGCTTGTCTCGAGATTTACTCCTCTAGTTAAAGTTGCAAGTTAAATGGAAGCTTGGAAAAATTAACATGTATAACATCTGTCTATGCTCTTACTAACTAAGCGTGAAGCGAAATCCTCTCATTATATTATGTACGTTATCGTCCGCCTAATAAGGTATTTTACGACGGTGTTACAGTAAAACATAGAGTATAATGTTGTCAGGTCCATAAATATACCATAAATCATAAACAGTAATTAATGCCGCGACTACATTCTTGTTAAACGTTGCTTCATTTTACAGTTATGATAATTTGGGTAGATGCAATCTTAAAACTTTTATTCAACTTGTTTATGGTAAAATATAGGTATATAAATTTTTGACATTGGCATTATATTATACGACAGTTGCTGTAAAAAATAGAATAAAAAAATGTATTTACCATAGACTCGTATTTTAACGTCAAAACGCAAAATACTTTTTATACAAATTCATTCGTATTTTAAATCGCCACATCAATATTCTGATTTCAAATAAATGAGCTACAACAGTTTTTTATGGACTAATGCGAGTTTAAGGCTATGAAATTCCTTCCTTCCTCGCCGTTGGAATAAAAATATGCATAAATGCATTGCTTAGTTAAGAATATAATCTGTATAACATGTTAAACTCGAAAAGTAGCTTTAACGCCTCCATTAAACAGTTTTACGAGGCTACTCGGAGCTTCCATGTTTCCTTTATGATGTGATGCAAGCGTATTCGGGTCGGTATAATTCTCACATAATTGCTTGCACACCTATGTTCCGTTTGCTTCGTAAAATGGCTAGTATTATAGTAGAACATTATTAAAAAAAACCTTTCTACGTTTACGGTGAAATAATGCACAGTATAGTCAAAGTTAAATCTCCTTACTTCAAATAGACTTTTACAAGCACTTTTGAATTGAATTGAAAATTTGAATTTTTTTATGCTATTTTTTTAAAACTAATATGAAGTTAAGACTAAGTAATTTATAAATTTAAAAGAATAAGAGAGTGAAAGTTCGTTAACTTCTCTATTACAGCTACCCACGCCGAAAAAATTAAGATTTTTAAAACGTTTCGAACAACATCAAAAAATATTATCAATTTAAATTAAGGAATATTTAACGGAAATACATATTTTTATTTACATCAGTGACACGAAAAAAATCGAGATTTAATCAACGTCCAAATCTGTATTAAATAATTCGAGAACACAAAAATGCATCATTATAATATTGATCACAATTAATTCTAAACTCGCGATAAGCTCAAAAGACGCGATTCGTGATTCGTAAAAACAGAACATTTAAAAAATATATTTTCTTTTGCATTTTTAATCTATAATCATCTATTGTAAATGTAAATGTAAATGAATGCAGAGACAATACGATAGGAAACAGTAATTTGGAGTACAAAGCGGTTATTTTGTGAATAGAGCCGCTTTCTTCGCATTCTCCCCAGCCCTCGGGGTATTTGCTATTATTTCCACACCCCTATGCAACACAGAGGTGTATTTGGTGTATTTTATACCTATTTCACAAGCTATAACATAAAGCTAAGTAATTAGGAGGAAGGTTTTTCAGTATTTTCATTTATTCATTTTCTTTATTTACTATGAAGTTCCTGTAAGTTCGTGGAAACCCGAAATTTGTATCGCTGATTCAAGATCTCACACATATTTGGATGAATCTTTTAAATCGCTAGATCAAAACATGGTTTTATTTGACATCGCTAATTTAATTCGAAACAAAAATCAAAATGGCGACTATGTCGCGCCATTTTCTTACCCTTTTTTCAATTACATTAAGTCTCATCATTGACCCTTATATATTCTCACTTAATTAAGATAAACGCCACACACGTAACACTATTCGCGATTTCCAATAATCAATGTTCTAATCTATGTGATTACAGACCTGCCGACATTTTTATCATTCCATCAGTGACTTACGCGAAAGAATTTCTTGGGCTATCTTGCCACTTGCCTTTTAAGACTTGGCATCACATAACGGTGGGAAATTGATGCAATTGGAGTTTAATACTATTTATTAGCCCATTTAGTATCTATGACTGTTATTTGTATCTGCTTATTAATACATTATTTTATTATTGTACATACTTCATGTATCAGTGGCAGTAGTTCCATAGAAGCCCAAAGCGTTACGAGTTAATTGTGTAATGAATGTCTAGTTTATAATTATTTATTTGAGGGGTCAGGATAATCTCATTTTTTTGTCAAACTGGTTTTATTGAATAAAGATTTAAAGGTGAAAGATTAATATTAGGAATGTTGAAAGGCAATCTGGCTTTTAGTGTTCTATTGAGAACCGCCACTCTTAATATGTATGTGTAAAAACACTTATAGAAGTAACTGCCTAGTGGTCTCACGGTAAGCATGTTCTTTGCGATCTAAAGCTCCTAGATTCAAATCCCAGGTCGGGTAAAAGGGTATATTACGTCAGGAACTTTAATGCAATTAAAACCAACAATCGGCCCTTGTTACGTGGGATGTACAATTGACAATATGTGGGTGCAGAAATGCACCTCTGCATACATTAAATAATAATAACCCGACTTAAAACCTTTTTATTTTGCGCTGTTTTATTTAGCTTACTGAAAACGTATATTTCTCTAAATAACGTTTAAAGTTGCGCACATAATTCCCTCATTTCAAACCCAGATTAATTTCATATTTTCATAGTTGTCATCCATAATAAATTTTCAAACAAATCAAATCACTTTCGGGCCCAAATCCATGTCTGCGGTTAATATACATTGGCCCAGCCGAACTGTACGGAGGGCGTCCGATATCATATGTCGGGGCAAAACGCTCCTACATTACATGTCGCAATTGGAATTTTTATGTCGGGTTTATTTTTATACTGTTTAAGAATGCAGTGTTTAATTACAAGTATTGTAAGTATAAGCAGTGATGGCCTTGAGGTTTGGGCGCACGGTCGAGAGTCTCGACGGTCGCGGGTTCGAACCCCAGGCACACACCTTTGACTTTTCGAAGTTATGTGTGTATTCACATTGAATTATCACTTGCTTTAACGGCGAAGGAAAACATCGTGATAAAACCTGCACACTTAAGAGTTCTTAGAAATTTCTTAGGTGTGTAGTCCGCCAACCCGCACTAGGCCAGCGTGGTGGACTTTGTGGAGCTTTCAATGGTATAGGAGACCCGTGTTCAGCAGTGGCCGTTTATGGGTGGATGAAGAAGATTGTAAGTATAAATATATAAAAGTTTTAAAAGTATTAAATATGCTCTAAATCAAAGGACAGAATGAAGATTCAACATCATCAGACCTTTACAACTGAAAGGGTTTAGACCTTAGTCCACCGCGCTGGCCTGGTGCGTACAGACGGAATACCTAAGAAATTCCTAAGAACTTTTATGGGTGCAGGTTTCATCACGATATTTTTTTACTTTAGCGTTATAGCAAGTGAAAAATTAGAGGTGCCTGGGGTTTGAACCCAAGGCTGTAATATTAGCATCATGACCATCAGCCCTACCAACACCTACCTAGTGCAGGCTGGCGGACTATTAACATAAGTTGGGTAATTTTGATACTGACCTGTTAAAAGCGTAGATATCTTCAATGTTGTTGAAGAGTTCCGTTAGTTCTTCTTCAGAAAAGGTTGCGTCTCGTCGCCAGATGTGAAGGTAGCCCTGTGAAAAAATTGCAAAAATTTAAAGTAAACCATAGTCAGCTGACAAAGTTATATAAAGAAGTAAAGAAGAACTCCAATTTTTTAACCCGAAATTGGATTTCATCATCTGATTAAGATTAAAAAAATCCTGTTTCATTATTCCAAACAGAGAAAATGAAACGTCAATTCAAACATTGTAGTCATAAACAAACCCTGCAAGCTAGACTTTGCAACAATGGTCATTTCGACCCGGTCGCATTACATCGGCGGCGAACCGCAGGCGGGTTAGTGTTCTACAACAATGGGCCGCGGCGACCCGGCCTAATGAAATGGGAGACGGCTGAGAAATGTGCTTTAACGTGTGCCTAACGTGTATTTATGGATATTGGAATGCTTTGGAGGTTTAACTTCAAGAAGAGAGCCTATATATTCCTCAAAGGCCGGCAACACCGATGATTCCTTTGGTATTGTGAGTATATGGGCGGAGCTGACCACTTAACATCAGGTGCCTCATTTGCTCGTTTGCCTCCTTTTTCCATAAAAAAAGTATTTGGCTTAAAGTGAGACCGCGCTTAGGCAGACGTAGTGTGGGACGTCCTGCAGCACGATGGTCCGACTACTTGAGAAGGGTGGCCGGATACGGATGGATGAGGGCTGCACAAGACTAGTTGGTGCTTTCTTGTGGAGGTCTACGTTCAGCAGTGGACGGCGATAGCCTAAGAGGATTTGGCTCGAAAATGCCTGATGGTGGTACTTCTATAAAAGTAAAATCCCAGCTTGGCTTCTCGAAATTTTAAAGCTTTAAATCTTTGAGGAACAAAGGCATAATTGAAAATTTTGCAAAAATAGGTCGTTACCCTTCGGAGTCACTCTGGGTCTTCTGGTAAAAGTATGAAAGTACTTAAAAGATGGCCCTAACATTGTATTGGGTCTAGGTCTTTGTGAGACTGAAAAGTGGTAGTTTTCGATATCCACTAAACAACACTTGTTTCCTAATGTCAAATCAGAAAATTATATGTGACTATTGGATATATTAATATATTTATTATCTGCTGATACCAGGAGGACAGGACACGTCCGCCCCACTTGTAAAGCGGGGACTATCTCCGATCGCTGATAGCCGGTAGAAAGCGCTGATACCGTGATAACAGCCGCACGAACAACGCCTTATTTAGCGCTGGCCACGTATACAATAGGCAGGACGACCACCCAATCGTAATCATATTCAATAGTTTGTGATCTAAGGAGCTGGTTGGGCATTTTTTTGGAAAAATTATATATAATATATGATGTAAGCAGAATGTACAAAAAAGTGAAAAATATTTTTGTAGTTTGTACTTAGAGAGTAGTGATGGTCGCGAGGTTTGAGCATGCGATCGAGAATCTTGGCGGCCGCGGGTTCCATCCCAGGCACATACATAAAAAGCTATATGGGCTGATGATGATGTCGATGCATATTAAAATCGAGCTTAATGCTATACCGTAATCTATATACAAATGGGGGGCATACGGCCCTTGTGACCCACACTGGATTCAGACCTGTGCGAATCCATGACGTGCCGTCGACGTTATCAATACACTTTCGGCTCTCGAAAGTAAAAGTTGTTTATGAACTTTTTGAAGGAATCCATGAATATGTGCAGGAAGCTGTTTCTTACATAAAAACGCATAATGCCTTAAATATCTCATTCTTCTTCTTCATCAACCCATAAACGCCCACTGCTGAGCACGGGTCTCCTCTACCGTTGAGAGGGTTTAGGCCATAGTCCGCCACGCTGGCCTAGTGCGGGTTGGCGGACTACACACCTAAGAAATTCCTAAGAACTTTTTAGGTGTGCAGGTTTCATCACGATGTTTTCCTTCACCGTTAAAGCAAGTGAGAATTCAATTTGAATACACACATAACTTCGAAAAGTCAGAGGTGTGTGCCTGGGGTTCGAACCCGCGACCGCCGAGATTCTCGACCGCGCGCCCAAACCTCGAGGCCATCACTGCTTTTTTTAAAAATATCTCATTAGAGAGGGTAATATGACCAAACGTTAAATATGCTGTTAAGAGCGTTTATACATATTTCGGCAAAAACAGTACTTTTCGAAGCCCTAAATATTGATGAAAGACCCATCGTACAAATACCTTAATTACCAATTATTCTAGGGAATATTGTCATCTAAAAAGTTAGTTAAGAACATTTTAAGATTTTTGCGTAAATTTTAATAAATAACAAGATAACTGAGCTAAGATTGTCATAAATTCACTTTTAGAGTCATTTTCGACGCTCAAAATTCGAATTAATTCATAACATATTTAATCAAAATAAAATTTTATTGAATTGTGTATATCCCCAAGCAAATAGTTAGTTAAGAACATTTTAAGATTTAGATTGCATATTCAAGTAAAAAAAAAAAATTAAGGCATTCAAAATATTGGGAAATTACTGTTACTATAGCATTTTTTTTACCCCTGTACAATACTGAATTTAACAAAATAACAACTTTCCTTAATAAAAGAACGTGTACTTGAAAACGTACAATTTTTGTTTTGAAGCAATTTTATTTCTTTATTTTTTAATGAATATTTTAAAATGTGCTATAAAACGCCGAACCCAAGCCAGTGCAAATCACACCGCCGCAAGGCCTTCCAAGGAGAGGACGTATCGCTCTGCGCTACGCCATCGAAATTTGCGTCGTAAATGTTTTTGCTATTATCTCTGCTTTCCGAACATGTGATCAATTAAACTTTAAAAGAAATTAATGTAAGTGATGTATTTGACACTATACATATTCAATAATTATGATTTATTTTCATTTTATTTCATATTATGAGTAATAAGTAAGAACCGGCGCGCGCGCTCGTCGCTGTATCGATACTCGTCGCATTTACCTAAACTCGGCGAGCCGCGCGGTGTTTATACGCTCTTAACGTTAATTGATTAATTTACCATCAGCCCATATTCATACTAATGCTGGGCACGGGCCTCTACAATTGAGGGGGTTTAGGCCTTAGTCCACCACGCAGGCTAAGTGCGGGTTGGCGGACTACACACCTAAAAGTTACAAAAGTATAAATACCTAAAACTTTTTAAGTTTCCTGACAATGCTTCACCGTTAAAGTACTTCATAATTCGTTGCATTAATAATTTGGAAAAAGTCGATTTTTTTGTCCAGACTTGTTTAACGTCAATGTGTCTATAATCACCGTAAGTATTACCTGCCCGAATTTCCAATCACGGTTTGTATAAAAAGTCTTTTCAACAGAAATCTAAATCATGTAATCATAAATTACATATTAAGATTTCTGCGGTCGATCCTATCAAGATATTATACGTTAAGTTACATTAAAAGTTTATTATACGCAATTTTGTCTCGCAATCTAGCCTTCTGGGTTCTATTCCATTAAACCACCGCCCTACTACAAAATATCACATCCCCCCCCTTGTGTCTGGTCGTGTTCCATAACAATAGGCAGCTCGTGTGACCCGCGCCACCGGTTGTGCGACACGTCCACTGTCATTGTCACAGGGTCACTCGGTGGAACGCTGTCTAGTGCACTGTCAAGGATACGGAGTCTCACGCCTGTATGCCTGATGTTCGTTCGTTATTAGCATACGTACAACGCACTCTTTGAAGACGTGAAGATCGAGCCCAGTGGCGTGCCATAGGAGAGGCTTATGTCCAACAGTGGACGAATTGAAGACTATTGATAAATGGTTAAGGGGGTGAATGAAGATGTGAGACGGCTGATAGAAATATGTAAAAGGATAAAACATATGACGCCCATCCCAAACTAAATTAGCAACAGGGCAAGATGATAATAATGTTTAGAGGAACGGAACCTCACGCCTGTATTCCTGATGAGTGCTATTCCGAACGAATATTTTGACTGTACTTTCTGACAGATTTTCCGAGGGTAGTGACTCTTGTTTACGTTCAATGAACATAGTTAAGCCTGATAGATTTGCAATTCTGAATTTTGAATCAGTCGATATAGGGAGCGAGCTAATACTGCCTTCTCCGAGCAAATTAACAGACAGTGAGCTAGGAAGTTAAGATTTAAGATATTTTAAGGTAAGTTACACATCCATGTCTACCCAAGCAGTTGATAAATATATTTTAAATCAATTGTTAATATTATAAAACCCATAAGAGCAATCCGTGGGACCACCAGTCATAATCCCACTGATCGTGCGTATCTCTAGTACACGTTATAGCTTATGCAACAGTAAAACGCCCACAGAGTTACTGAATCAACGGTATCCATGTCTTCCATACAAAAATATTTGTAGGGACGCCATGAGAATGAAGCGGAAAAAGTTACTTTTCTAATTTGAAGCGTAGTTGTTGGTCAAAGTTCATAAAACCCTTACGTGCAATGTTATGTGTGTCTTCACAAGCATTTTTTACGTATTTTAACAGTGACGGAAAACGTCGTAAGGGGATACCTGTATACTAAAAATTTGGAATGTCGCTAATTAATAAAACAACCGTACTGCTCCGTAGCTAGTTTATTACTGGCAATGCAAGTACCCCCGGGCGTATATATACCAAAATTCCTTAGGAATTTCAGCGTTGTGTGCTAAAGGCTAATCCCTGTTTCTATCTTAAATTGTGAAAGAAGCTCATGACATATTTAATACCCATTGTTCTAAGGAAAAAGTATTTTTATTTTATTGTTTGTCGGGATTTTTTTCATCGCCAATGTGTTTGTAACCACCATAGCTGTTGCCAGCCTTAGTTTACGATCACGGTCTGAATACACCTAGAATTATTCATATGTATTTTTAAGACAACTGACAACTGCCACCAGTACAACTTTCTATTTATATTTCATTTATGATATATTTCTTTCTGCAGTCTATAAAAAATATTGTGAATAAATGCTTTTAAAGTTATACATAAATAGTTTTTATTGGCCCTATCCCACCACACACCCGCTACTGCAAGTCCTGTACTCCAGGATCAACAGCGGCACGCACAGTATTGGCGCCGAGCAATGAAGCTCAGCGAATCTAAGGTGACCTAAATTGTTATAATCCCGCAACGAAGTTAATCAGAAAAAGCAACGTAAATAGAATGTACAATATAAATACATAAATACTTGATAAATACTAGCAGCCATCCGATGTACAATCATGGGCACACTAAACTCGTGAGAAGTATCGCAGTCATATCGTCCGCCGGCGACAGCGGCCCGTTTTATAGCCGATAAAAACCTTATTCAATTACCGATTCTTATTTAATTCCCAGAATCGATGAAACGCATTAACATGTGATAATCGAATTGAGTTGTGTCGATATTTTAAGTGATGCGACTTAAAGAGAGATTAGGGTTTTGGTACTAGTAGAAAGGTAAGGTAAGGATGAGATGAATGGAGGAGAGATTTTTGCAGTTGCGTTGTTGTTTTTTGTAAACTGATATCACGTTATGTTACATACATATATAGAGGGTGTGTTTTAAGTTTCAAAGTTTGATTTCTTTAATTGAGAATAATGATAAGAAAGTTTTACCTAAACAGGTTGTATGGATCGTGATTGAATACTATACCTATACTATAGAACTGCTATATACTATTGAATACTATATAATATATTATACAGGGTGTATTTAGACCGTGATCGAAAACTGAGGCAAGTAATAGCGAGGGTGATTACAAACCCCCTGGCATTAAAGAATATCCCGACAAACAAGAAAATTTTTGAGGTTTTCCATACAAACCATATACTTTTAACACCTGTGGTTGCATGGAAAACGTCAAAATTTTTATTTTTTGTCGCGATTTTTAATATCGCCACTGGGTTTGTGATCACCCTCGCTATTACCTGCCTAAGTTTTCGATCACGGTCTAAATACACCCTGTATAGTTACGATGATACAAATTTACATTTAAAAAATAATAACCGTATAACTACAACAAGTATTATTGATGACAATCAAGTATAATTAATCAAGCTAAATTCACTTGTGACCATACTTAAGCTCCATAATAGCCACCTAATCTTTGAAGTGTTCAATCGACCACACACACAATCCAATACAATCACATACACCGATATAGCGATGTAAACAAACATAATCGCCGTCTGGTAACACGCGACTTACGCATACGTCTTTATGACACATTGTATGGATATCATTCTATGGAGCACGCACTTGACGAATAAACGCGCGTTTTTGTCACAGTTTTTCGTAATTTTTATTACAGTAAAGGACTACTATGTATTAAATGTATATAATTATTGTACCTAATTAATATTATTCAGGCCGAAGATCGACCCCAGTGCCGCCCCATAGGAGAAGCTTATATCTAGCAGAGGACGTGAGAGAGACTGATGATGATGACAATAACCATCAAATTCTTAGTTACGATCAGTAGCAGCATTTCAATGACAGCCCAAAAGCGTTACAAATTAGTTTTGTAATGTATAGTTTATAATCGTTTATTGAGAGGTAAGGTATTAAATGACAATATCCTATATGTCAAACTGCTTTTGTTACATTAGGATTAAAAGTTGATAAGTAGGAAATTTTAAGACAGACTGGGCTTAAGGCCTTCTATGGAAATACCGCCACTGCTTTAACCATTTCTTAAAACCTT
Source organism: Cephonodes hylas (assembly GCA_030295005.1). NCBI lineage: Eukaryota > Metazoa > Arthropoda > Insecta > Lepidoptera > Sphingidae > Cephonodes > Cephonodes hylas. The sequence continues at coordinate 3,023,959 of AP025386.1, read as the reverse complement.
TTAAGGTTATCTACTTTCACCCGCGCGTTTATAAAAACGCAGCGTTTTTCCAACAAGTGCGTGCCAGTAGCACAACAATAGAGCTGTCGAACGTATTTTTACCCGCCGGCCCACGCGGCGCTTACGTATAAATAAGTAATGCTTGGATATTTAAATAGAATACGACGCCATTGTAAAGTTCCGGCTGCTGTGAAATTGTGAATGAACATGCACTCGCTTTTATACATTCAATGGATAGATGGGTCTCGAGGTTGATGTGTAGCTGTTTTGGAGGGACGTGGGTTCATTGACAAGGTTGATAAGGCTTTTGTTAAATTTTAGGCAATTGGTTCACCCTCTGATACTGGCAAAATGTATCAAAATATATAGAAAGAAATATAATTTTAAAAGATAAGATAAGATCAAACTGAAGTATGGTTGTTAGATTACACGACTTCGAATTAACGTAACTTCGAGGTAATCTACATGCCACTCCGTTTTTTATCGCTTTTTATACTTAAACTATAAAAGCAAAAGCTGCAAAGAATCGATCATTTTAATCAGTAATCAGTAAATCATTTTAATCAGTAAAAAGTATTAATCGATTGAGACAAATTTCTTAAAACTAAAGCTCAAAATAATCGATATAATTGAAATAACTAATCTATATAATCGATTGAGACAAGTTAACAGAAAAAAATCGATACGTAATTGCAACAGACCTCGTTTGTGAATGCTCTCAGCTGGGAGAGCGCCTTTTAAATCTGTTAAGTAGGACGACCATACGATCTTTGCTTTAGTATCCTTAAATTTTTTTCGTGGTATTAGCATATATGTACTTTGAGATAGGTCATGGGATAGATCTTGCATCCGGCAAAGAAAAATTGGATTTTTTTGTTACCAACAAGAAGCCTAGAAATACACTATGCATGCATAAATCTATGCATGCATATTTCTACGGACAGCTTTACACCTCGGTTGCCAAGCCCGCTGTTCGCTCGGCCGAAGACCCGAGAGCCGAGTTGATCCGCCACTTCAGTGATGATATCCCGGACATCAGCCTGTGTGAGATTGAGATGGCCCTGAAGCAACTTAAGAACAACAAGGCGCCGGGTGAGGACGGAATCACTTCAGAGCTTCTGAAAGCGGGCGGAACGCCGGTACTTAAAGTCCTTCAGAGGCTCTTCAATTCCGTTCTCCTCGAGGGCTCAACGCCAGAGGCATGGAGCAGGAGCGTGGTGGTACTGTTCTTCAAAAAAGGTGACAACACCTTGCTGAAGAATTACAGGCCCATCTCGCTCCTGAGCCATGTCTATAAGTTGTTTTCGAGGGTCATCACAAATCGTCTCGAACGCAGGTTTGATGACTTCCAGCCGCCCGAACAAGCTGGTTTCCGAAAAGGCTTTAGCACCATAGACCACATCCATACGCTTCGGCAAGTTATCCAGAAAACCGAGGAATACAACTTGCCGCTTTGTTTAGCGTTTGTGGACTATGAGAAAGCCTTTGATTCGATCGAGACGTGGGCGGTGCTAGAGTCTCTCCAGCGGTGCCACATTGACTGTCGGTACATCGAGGTGTTGAAAAGTATATACAACAATGCCACCATGTCGGTCCGAGTACAAGATCAGAGCACGAAGGCTATTCCACTACAGAGAGGCGTGAGACAGGGAGATGTTATATCTCCGAAACTGTTCACTGCCGCGCTGGAAAATGCCTTCAAGCTCTTGGAGTGGAAAGGATTCGGCATCAACATCAACGGCGAGTATATCACACACCTTCGGTTTGCCGACGATATTGTAGTCATGGCAGAATCGCTGGAGGACCTTAGCACTATGCTCGAAGACCTCAATCGAGTCTCCCAACAGGTGGGTCTTAAAATGAACATGGACAAGACGAAAATCATGTCGAATGTCCATGTTGTGCCCACCCCAATCGCAGTTGGGGGCTCGACTCTCGAAGTTGTAGACGAATATGTCTATTTGGGACAAGTGGTCAAGTTAGGCAGGTCCAGCTTCGAGAGAGAGGTCAATCGTCGAATTCAACTCGGTTGGGCAGCGTTCGGAAAGTTAGGAGACGTCTTCTCGTCCAATATACCTCAGTGCCTGAAGACGAAAGTCTTCAATAGTTGTGTGTTACCAGTGATGACATATGGCACTGAGACGTGGCCTCTCACTAAAGGCGTCATGGGTCGGCTCAGGGTCACTCAACGTGCTATGGAGAGGGCTATGCTCGGGGTTTCCCTACGTGATCGAATCAGAAATGAGGAGATCCGTAGGAGAACTAAAGTAACCGACATAGCCCAACGGATTAGCTCGTTGAAGTGGCAATGGGCCGGCCACATGGCGCGGAGAACTGATGGCCGATGGGGCCAAAAAGTTCTCGAGTGGAGGCCACGAACGGGAAAGCGCAGCGTGGGACGTCCCCCAACAAGGTGGTCCGATGACCTTGTCAAGGTCGCGGGACGTCGCTGGCTGCAGGAGGCTTCCGACCGTTCCCGGTGGAAGTCATTGGGGGAGGCCTATGTCCAGCAGTGGACGAATATTGGCTGCTGATGATGATGATGATGATGATGCATAAATCTCTCCTCCACACATGGAACGTATTTTATCCATATGTCCAGCAATGGATGTTTTTAGTGTGACATATACATAAGCTCACACCTATATTGTCTGAATGTGTAGGCAGAGGTGTATTTCTACAATCTATATCTTTAAGAATTTATCATTCATTTTGTAGTGTACCACTACATTAAGAACTCTTTCGTTACAGAACTGTATAAGCTCATCTAATGACAGTTAAGAAAAAGTTAAGAGGGAATCCGTTTTCGAATTTAAAAATGAAGTATTGTCATTAATATTTTTACATACGTTTACACAGATTGTTTGCGACCGTCCTACAATACACTCCTACATTGGTGACCCGCCGACTGAACACCATGGCAGAAAAAGAAGATGTATTAGGAGGAAAACTAGATGTAATCGGAGTAAAGGTACCGCCATTCTATGCTAATAAACCGAGCTTGTGGTTCGCCTCGCTGGAAAGTCAGTTTGCTCTGTCCAATATAACACAGGACTCAACTAAGTACCATCACGCAATCTCGAGGTTGGAACCTGAATATGCCGAGTTGGTTGAGGATATTATCGAAGCCCCAGCGTCAGCCGACAAATACGCGAGATTAAAAAGCGAATTAATTAAGCGGCTCACAGCTTCGCGCGAAAAGCAGGTGCAGCAGCTGCTCAACCACGAAGAGCTGGGTGACAGGAGGCCTTCTCAGTTCCTACGCCACCTGAAGAACTTGGCAGGCCCAGGAATTCCTGACGATTTTATAAGGAGCGTCTGGTCCAGCCGTCTACCAACCAACATCCAAGCCATCGTGGCTTCTCAGGCGTCGAAGTCATCGCTTGCTGACCTATCTGCGCTCGCTGATCAGATAATGGACGTAGTGACGACGACCCCCCAAGTAGCAGCAGCAACTTCACGTACCGGAGCGTCTTCAGAGGCAGATCAAATAGCGGCCCTCACCAGGCAAGTGGAAGCACTATTTGTAAAGCTGGATAGAATGTCACGCCCGAGGTACCGGCAAAACTCACACCGCCGTGGACGCTCGGCTTCGACCAGGTCATCGTCCAGTTACAGAAAGTTTCCAAACTGCTGGTACCACAATAAGTTCGGCGCGAAGGCGCTTAAGTGCGTGAAGCCGTGTAACTACGCGGGAAAAGCCGGGGGCAGTCAGTAGATGCGACCGACGGCTGTCCAGGTACCGGTCGCTTGTTCGTCACGGATAGGCGCTCTAAAATGCAGTTTTTGGTGGATACGGGAAGTGACTTGTGTGTTTTTCCAAAATCTTACCTGAAGGAACACCGTGTAAAGACCAATTACGAACTCAGTGCGGCTAATGGAACTGTTATTAGTACATTCGGTTACATTCACATAGTGCTTAACCTAGGTTTGCGTCGTGACTTTGCTTGGCGATTTATTGTGGCCGATGTAACTAAGGCGATTATAGGCGTTGATTTTTTGTCTCATTACAACCTTATTGTAGATGTTCGTCACCAACGCCTGATCGATGGTAAAACTACGCTCGCAGCCCCGGGTTCACTCACACTTGATAAAGACCACGTTTCTTCTGTTAAGGTAATATCTGGTAATACACTATACCACAATATACTTACCAAATTCCCAGAGGTTACTCGACCTCCTGGTTTACACCGCACACCATTACACAATACAGTGCACCACATCCGCACCACACCCGGACCACCGGTATCTTGTACTCCGCGCAGGCTTGCACCTGACAAGCTCCAAATCGCAAAGGCAGAGTTTGAAGCTATGTTACAGATTGGGACTTGTCGACCATCGGAATCAGCCTGGTCGTCACCGCTGCACCTTGCCCCAAAAAAGGACAACGGCTGGCGTCCCTGCGGTGACTACCGTATGCTCAACGCCCGAACAGTTCCCGATAGGTACCCAATCAAACATATACAGGACTTCTCGCACAGCTTATCAGGTTGCAGTGTTTTCTCCACTATAGATCTGGTGAAGGCATACAACCAGATCCCGGTTCATTCAGACGACATCCCGAAGACCGCCATAACTACGCCGTTCGGATTATACGAATTCCCGTTCATGACGTTCGGGCTTCGTAACGCCGGGCAGACGTTCCAGCGCTTCGTGGATGAAATGTTACGGGGTCTGGATTTCACTTATGCCTACTTAGATGATTTTTTGGTATTCTCCAAGGATCACGAGACTCACCAAAAACACCTGCACCTTCTTTTCACCAGACTTAAAGAGTACGGTATGGTAGTAAACACCGCCAAATGTGTTTTTGGTGCCCCTCAGGTAACTTTTTTAGGGTACCAGATCTCTGCAAAGGGGACCGCTCCTCTCCCTTCCAAGGTTGAGGCCATCGCCAATTTCCCCGTTCCCAAAACAGTGAGGGAATTGCGTCGTTTTTTGGGGATGGTAAATTTTTACAGGCGTTTTATCCCCAACGCTGCTCAACACCAGGCGCCACTAAACGCACTACTCATAGGTTCTGTGAAGGGCTCACATCCTATTGATGTATCAGGCACAGAACTCCAGGCATTTCAGGCTTGTAAGGATGGTCTGTGTCAGGCCGCCTTACTGGCTCATCCTAAGTGTGACGCCAAGTTGGCATTGGTCACAGACGCATCGGACTCGGCCATCGGTGCAGTGCTTCAGCAGTTTGACGGTAACGAGTGGCAGCCATTGGCTTTTTACTCACATAAATTAAGTACCGCGCAGCAGAAGTACTCACCATATGACCGAGAGCTCCTTGCCATTTACGAGAGCGTAAAATATTTTCGGCACATGATTGAGGCACGCGACTTTGTGATCTTCACAGATCACAAACCGCTAACATTCGCCTTTCATAACCGAAAAGAAAACTGCTCTCCCAGGCAATTCCGACACCTGGACCTTATTGCCCAATTTACCACGGACATCCGTCATATATCGGGTAAGGATAATGTCGTAGCCGACACCCTCTCTCGTATTAACGAGATCGCACAACCCATAGATCTAGACCAGCTGGCAGCAGCTCAGCAGTCCGATCCCGAGCTCAAGCGACTCATCGAGGGTACTACATCTCTCCGGATTAAAAAAGTCTCCTTTCCCGGTTCAAGACATGACGTCTTTTGTGACGTCAGCAATGACTCTGTTAGACCTTTCGTTCCCGACGTATTGCGGAAGCAGGTCTTCGACAGCTTTCATTGTTACAGCCACCCAGGCACTAACGCCACAGCAAAGTTAATCTCGGACAGATACGTATGGCCGGGAGTCAGACGAGATTGTAGAGAGTGGGTACGCTCGTGTCAGGCATGCCAGCGTGCCAAAACCACGAGACATGTAAACACACCACTCGCCTCTTTCAAACTTCCAACGGCCCGATTCAGGTTCGTACATATAGATCTGATCGGACCGCTGCCAATCTCTCAGGGTTACCGGTATTGTCTCACAGCCGTTGACCGGTTTACCAGGTGGCCAGAGGCAATACCGATAGCAGACATTACCGCCGAGACCGTAGCAAAAGCCTTGGTAAGTGGATGGATATCCCGGTTCGGATGCCCAGCAGACATAGTCACAGACCGCGGTAGACAGTTCGAATCCGCGTTGTTTAAATGTCTGTCGCAGATTGTTGGGTTCCAACATCGCCGAACCACCGCGTACCACCCCGCTTGCAATGGGCTTGTGGAAAGATTTCATCGGCAGTTAAAAGCTGCCATAATCTGCCACGAGACCATGAACTGGGTAGATACACTTCCGTTAGTGTTACTCGGGATACGGAGCGCACTTAAGGAAGATTTACAGTGTTCTTCCGCTGAGTTAGTGTATGGCGAACCACTTCGCCTTCCAGGGGAGTTTTTGGACGGAAAGGCCAACACTGACTATACTCTTGACTTGACCGAGTTTTCGTCGAGACTACGCTCTATAGTTCAGAGCTTGCGACCTGTGTCCACCTCCCAACACACCAGCAAAAAGACCACCTTTATGTTCAGAGACTTAGCCACTTGCAGTCACGTCTTTCTGCGTGACTGTACTGTCGGCGGAGCTCTGAAACCCTCCTACATGGGTCCTTACGAAGTGGTTCAGCGCGGAGATAAGACATTCACCATATTAGTCAATGGAAAGGCAGTGACAGTATCGGCAGACCGCATCAAGCCGGCCTACATATTGTCCGATCCGAAAGAATGCACTAAAACTGCTTACACACAAGCCACACTCACACATCCCAAACAAACAAACCTAACACTTAAACATTCAAACGTCCAGAACTTACCGAAACCAGAGAATCGAACTTTAACCACTCGATCAGGACGTAGGGTGAGATTCCCAGATTTTTATCGCCCTTAACCAGGTCTCTGGAGGGGGGTGATGTAGTGTACCACTACATTAAGAACTCTTTCGTTACAGAACTGTATAAGCTCATCTAATGACAGTTAAGAAAAAGTTAAGAGGGAATCCGTTTTCGAATTTAAAAATGAAGTATTGTCATTAATATTTTTACATACGTTTACACAGATTGTTTGCGACCGTCCTACAATACACTCCTACAATTTCTTTAGGAACCAGTCTCATAGAGCCTATTGCCGTTTTTGGTGCAAATCAGGCTTTATGCTAATACTAAGAATTTTGGAAAAAGAGATCCAATAACGCTTAACCTGGGACCAGTAGATTGGAAGGCACTGTTGCCAAATCTCACTAACGATTTCTGATTCATTTCCTATAATAGACTACAATTCGTATTAGTACTGCAGTGTCACCTAGCATATGCGGTTATTTCTCTAAATTCTAGTCACCATTACAATTGCTAAGAATAATTACGATAATTATCCCAGGAACAACAATTTTATGGTCACTCCATAATCAACCCCCATATTAGGGTGTCCCGTTAGAGCAACGTATTAGAACACTATAGGAAAATAGGAGACCTTATCATAAGGCAGTAAAGGTTAATTTCCAATGACAAAATAAACTTCCCTATCAGTCAAGGACAAATTGCGAAAGGCCCCTGGCTCCCTTACGTTATGAAGAAAATTTAGTATTAAAAAAGTTGTTGATGGGTTAGTAGGGGTCTTGGTAGTTTGGTGTTCAATGGGTATCGATCGGATAAGATACTGAACCCGTTTTGGCTTTTTATGGAAATCTACGGTAAGTATAGTGTGCTAAGTTTTTGTAGCGGGTTGGAGATTTATTGAGATTGGTACGGGTTCATTTTTTATTGATCCTGTTATTATAAACTAGGTTGGAGTGGTGTTTTACGTTAAATGGTAAAAAGTTTCGTCAGTTTTTAATTTAAAAAGTAGGATTTCTTGAGGAAACTTTTGTGGATTCTTTTGGGTAAATTTGTTTGTAGCTAATTCTAGGGTTCATGTATCTCTTAATCAAAAGCGGTAGGTGCAGCAATTACGATGCAAAGCGTTACAGTTCATTACTGTCTTTAATATAGACTTAGATTAGACTAATTTATTTCTTCTCTTTAATCGAACTCGCAAAATGTTACCGACGAAATATCTTAACCACTACACCATCTGGCACCCCATTTACTATTTCAGTAAAACACCAACAACTTTTACTTTACGAATACCTTAACACCATCCGCGTCACATACGCTCGTCGCCTAATTATTCTTGACAGATGTCAGTTTGACAGTTGACAATTTGACAGCTGTCAGTGACACCCGCCGAGTGTCGCCGGCTACACGGCATTAATTCGGTAGCCTTAAAATATGTTACTTTATAGACAAAAGACGATATAAGTATAGAACCTTATAGAAATTCCCTGAGCTTTCCTATTCAAAGCCAATTTTGTGCCACTGACAATCTTTGTGTATAAGAGTTGTAGTGGCTTGTATTGTAAAATGCGCAAAAAGAAAATTTCTAGTTTATTTCTTATCTCCCATCTTCCATTCCTTAAAAGGAAGCGATTCGTATTCGTGCGGCAGCTAATTTAGCTATTCCGAGATTAGCATAAAATCAATACAAAAGCTATGAAGATAAATCAAGTGTAATGTGCGGTTTGCAATTCAGGTCAACAGGTCGCACGCTATCGAGTACTAAAACTTTGGTATTGGCTTAAACTTTAATTCTTTGGGACATGTTTTAGGAACCACATAATTCGTCTAGTTTCAAGGAGTAGGTAAATCTAGTGTATAAATTAATTATATCAATCAATACATACACCCAATAGTCACATACATAGTTGTGACTCCACACTAAGATACGTCTTGGATAAAAGAAGCTACGCGTATTTTCGGTCTCACAAACTCCCAGACCCGTAACAAATATTTGTGGATCGATCGGATCGAATCGAATTTTGCAAGCTGGTGTCTAGTCAGTAGTCACTATGTCACGGGGCTGTCAGACACGTAGACTGTTGTTTAAATCTACACTTGCATTTTCTAAATCTGAACTTCCAATCCCAATATTTTTTCCCACCTTGAGAATTGAACCCAGAACCCATCATTCTCGCATAAGAATATCCCTTTGAACTGACGAGGCAATCAGGTATCTAACAGACATTACAGCACAATTCAAGTCGATACTAATCCCTTCTGCTCACGATTCCCGTGGTAGGCGTGAATTCCGTTCCCATTAGTTCTATAAAAGGAGACTATTATGGAAACTGGACCATTGCCCGTTTATTATTGGCATAAATAACAAAATGAGCGTAACAAAGGGCGATGTACTCGATAATTTATTAGCGTTGAAACTGGGCCGGCTGCGCTCACCAGGTCGCATGGCCGTATCCCTCTTTGAAAAGTTATTAAATAAACACACTAAATATATAGGTATAAACCATGCAGGATACAACCATAGATATAAAAAGTATGTGGTTGTTAGGAAAACGTCATTTTTTTATTCTTTGTCGAGATTTTTTTAACGCCGAATAATATGTTAGTATAGTACTAAAAATAAATAATAAATAATAAAAATAAATAATACTAAAAATAAAACCACCCACAAGGTGGACCGACGATTTGGTAAAAACCGCGGGAAGCCGCTGGATGCAGGCCGCTTCCAATAGAGCGCTTTGAAAGTCTCTGGGGGAGGCCTATGTCCAGCTGTGGACGTCCTTTGGCTGGTAAACTAGACATTAATTAACGTCTAACACTTTTGAGCTTTATTGGAAGCACTACAATATCCTCAATCCTAACCCAACAAAAACTGACACCAATCAAGATATAGTGAAGCAAATCATTTAAATCAAGACACAAAAGAACATCATTCCTAATTCATCGGAAAATCTACCATTGATTTCTTCATCTCTTTTAATTAATATTTCATGGAAACATCGCTACATCCTTCAGTTCTTAAAAAGGGAACAACTAATTATAAGCACATAGAGATGAAACGCCGTATGTTTGCTCACAACTCCATTTCCTAAGCCCTTTGAAACATCAGATGTGCTCTAATTCGCGTCTCCGCCGTGGAATAACTATTTTTCTTCCATTTCCTTCTGTTGATTGCTAATAGAATGTTCCAGAATGGATGTGTCAAATTTGAAACCTTTTTGTTACGTCAGACATTATTTTATTTAACTATCATGTTCGACTTATTTTAACGCTTCTAAATCCTTCTAAAAACTATAAATTCGATAACCACTTTGTAGTGCATTCACGCTAAAATCACTCAACAGATTTTGAAGAGTTTTATCATAAAGATACTTGATCCTAAAACATTTACCTCTACGCTATTTTTATCCTATAAAAATTAAAAACGCAATTAATAACGCATATTCCATCCCTACTTCTTAAACCTCATCAATACGAAATCTCGGTTAAAAGTTACATTTGTTTTCAATCGATAATAGATGGCGTTAGTAGTACCATCGATCCTCCATAGAATTTCAATGTTAATAAGAATCACTCACCTCAGCTACTTGTCTCAGGTCCTCGACGTACACGTTCTCTGTCTGGACAATCTCAGCGCAGACACGCTCGAGCTGCGATAGACCCGACATCTCATCCACGAGATTTTGTTCTGTAAAATTACGTTTGTTTTCGTTAAGACGTAGAGATCCTTTCGTGCTATCTGTACTTTTAAAGTTCAAAGGAGTTTTTCGGTCAAATTTCTAGACTTAATGCTGGTAGTAAAACTTTTTGGTAAAGAAAAAACAAAAAATACAATAACATAGAAATACAATAAAATACAATATCAAGTGCCCTCCTAGTTGAGAGGGCAAAAATATTTTGCTTCATTCCTCACGACTAAATTAGCAAGTGAAAAAGGAATAACTTACGTGGCGTATCTTCCGAATTCCGCTCCTCTGACACACTCGCATTCAAAATGCCGGCCTCAGCAAAATTATTACTTCCATTAGCCGAAGTCATATCAGCGTCGCTGTGGTCGTCCAAGCTCTCTATAGAAGCCAGGTACGCAGAATTTACACCCTTATTTTGCACCCCACTACTTGAAGTCGAACTTGATGAGGCAATGGAGCTCATCGACAGAGGCCGGCATACTTCCACGGGCGGAGGGTTCAACCTCATATCCTTATCTTGGACGCAAGTCTTCAAATTCCCCGTAGACCCTACCGCCTCGGGATAAGGCCCAGTTTTCCGCAACTGCTTCGCTAGCATCTCCTTCTTTATAAAGTCTTTCCGACTCAAACTGTTCGTACTCCGCAAAGAGGTTTTAGGGAATTTCGCGGGAGACACTTCGGGTGGGCTTTTTGGCACCGTTTTCTGGTCTCTTGGTGATAATTTCGGATCGAATTCTCTATCGTTTGATGTTATAGATAACTCGATTGATTGATCGATGTAGGGTAGTGATAGCGAATCGAATGCGGTCTTGTTGTTCGATGGAACGTCATAGATTGCCGGTCTGTTGTTAGTTGGCACGTCATAAGTTTGTGCGTCATCGATTTTGAATTCTGGCTTCAAAGGTATAGATTTTGGCGAGTCCTCTTCAGTATTTAACCTTGCCACTGGGATAGCAACACTAGGCTTGTCATATATCTCAACTGAGGATAAAATTTCGACTCCAGATTGCGATATCTTCGATGTAGCTCCGACTAAAGGGATATTCGACTTCTGTCGATTCGATGTTCTTCCAATGTTCGCTTTCTTTTGGAACTTAAGCGTGGTCGTCTCCGAAGCACTAGATATCATCCTTTTAACATTAGGCGACAAATTGTCAAACGTAGTCGCCTCCGAAACATTTTTCGTCTCCTTTAATGTCCGTTTTTGTTCTTTAATTATAACAGATATATCACTAACTTTAACGTCACAAACTACATCGTCACTAGCACCGTTGGTATCACTTTTAGTTCGTAAAGAGTATAGTGAACTTTTGTTTACTGTCGCTAGCGGGAGTTTTACGCTTCCAGCTAGCATGGTGGGATCTTTTGCTTCTTTATCTTCTTGTATTTCCTTTTGTTCTACTGGCGGATCATTTCGTGCGTCTTTTGCTGTTTCGAAACGGCTGTCTTCAGGCCTGAGGCTCTTCGGTTCGAGCAGTGAATCGTATATACCAATTAGCGTAGGCGCGAGGTCCGTTGTACTACCTGTAACCAAATGAAATAATGCTTTTAACGAAACGTTGGCTTACTTTCTGCTGCTGCGTTGAATATTTAACTTTATTACAGTTGAAATAGAGGGAGTTTTCAAATGCAAAGGCAAAATATGTGGCGACAATCAATTAGGCGCTAACAGCTACTTAATGAGTCTGCATTCTCGAGGTAATTTTAAAGGTTTAAGGCAAAAATATGGATACTTAAGAATTAATAAGTAATATTACCAGATTCGATGGTTGGATTATTTCTTTTTCGGGTGTGTGAAAGATCATTTCTTTATAATTATTATTTTACAGTTACTTGACATGCAAATTTTAATATCTCAAGTAATGTCTGTAATTAAATCCCTGTAATTTTTTTTGGTTTTCTTAAGTCAGTAGTAAAAAGAATTACTGATTCACAGGCTTAAGCTATCAACATATTGGCTAATAACAAAGATCGAAGCTTTTTCCCATTCCCTCGAAATTCACAAAAAAATTCTTTTACAAATCATATTGTAATTCTAAATGTTAATTTTCTTTTCTTTCTTTGTTGTAATGTATTTTATATTTTATTGACTGTACGATTAAACTTTTATCGATAAATGTAATTTTTGTAATTGGCCAGATAAATAAAATGTTCTCAATAAGCTTTAAATACTCTGAGCGCAATCGTAATTCGTAATTGTGAAAAGGCAGTGTACATTAACTTGAAACCACCGACCCGCCCCGGCTTCGCACGGGTGCAATGCTGATATTTAAAGGATGTTATCATACATATGAACCTTCCTCTTCAATCACTCTATCTATTAAAAAAACCGCATTAAAATCCGTTGCGTAGTTTCAAAGATTTAAGCATACAAAGGGACATAGGGACAGAGAAAGCGACTTTGTTTTATACTATGTAGTGAAGCATACTATCAACTTGACTAAAAGTTTTATAAATACACATTTATACAACGGCTAACACAAACTCACCACACAAACCATAGATTTAACAACAAAAAGGCCCAATAGTACCCCAATTAGCTATAAACATTCAACAAAAAAGCTTTTAGAGTTATTATACAGGTTTCCTTAGGGACACGCACTTGCCCCTGTTTTTCTTTTTAGGTTTTTCATACAATGAAGTTATTTTGTCAGCATGACGTAAACAAAAAGATGATCTAATGTGTTGTGATTAGATTAGTTTTTAAATGTCGACAAGTTTTGTTGGAATTGATGACAGAATAGTGGAGGGAGGATCAACTTCACAATTGAAAACATTTAAATAAATAAATACACCCAACAGTCACACGCATAGTCCTGACCCTACGCTAAGATACGAGTCTTGTGTCGTGGGTATCAGAAACTACGAGAGACTTTTCGGTCTCACAAACACCCAGACCCGAAACAAATATTTGTGGATCACACAAACATTTGTCTCGGTGCGGGGATCGAACCCGCGGCCGCTCGTTTCGCAAGCTGGTGTCTAGCCAACTGCGCCACGGGGCTATCAATTTCTGTACAGACCGTTCAGAGTGCAATATTTTTACGTTTAATAAACATACATAATCTTACACCTGTCTTCCACGAAAGCAGTGGTGCAATTCTGCACCCATATTTTGCAGGTCATCGGTGTCACGTAATAGGCAACAAACCCAATTTCGTTTTTTGGGCACGTTCGCCGACATTGTACGATGAAGTATATAAGAATAAACCGCGAGACCTCTTTTAATATTAAAGCCTATAAAGTTGTTAAGCTTTAAGTTTTTTCCCATAAACATTGTACTTCTTCAACAACCCATACACGCCCACTGCTGAGCACGGGTCTCCTCTACCATTGAGAGGGTTTAGGCCATAGTCCACCACGCTGGCCTAGTGCGGGTTGGCGGACTACACACCTAAGAAATTCCTAAGAACTTTTTAGATGTGCAGGTTTTATCACGATGTTTTCCTTCACCGTTAAAGCAAGTGATAATTCAATGTGAATACACACATAACTTCGAAAAGTTAGAGGTGTGTGCCTGGGGTTCGAACCCGCGACCGCCGAGATTCTCGACCGCGCGACTAAACCTCGAGGCCATCACTGCTTAAACATTGTACTAAATATTGTTAAATATTCTTCCACCTCCATTGAATCTCGGTATAAAAATATAAGTGAGTTTTATGCTCGTTTAAACTACTAAGGAAAGTGTTATTCCAGCATATTTTTATTTCCTTTTTATTACAAAATATTCGACACATCACGACGAAACCCTTCTCTGTATCGACCAACAAATTTGATAACTACATACATAAAAGGATTTAAACATGGATTTGTATAATAAAACACAATTTACAAGATAGTAACACACGTCTGGGCTATAAAGATAACTGAAGCCTCTTCGAATATCGTAAAATTCGGGTACAAGCTGGGTGTAGATTAGAAAGTTTATATTTTTGGGAACAGTTGTCAAAAACTCTCGTAAATGGAACTCCATTTTATAACTGATATTTGGATATTTTCTCGAACACTTTGTTCGATTATTATCCTCAATATTTGAACTGATATGTATATCTTTTACTTATTACTATAAAATAATTGAACTCAATTATTGTATAAAGAGCTTTTTTTTTAAATGCATAATGTAAATACACACAAACTTAAAAAAATTGTACCTAGTTTTGAACCCGCGACCGCCGATATTCTCAATCGCGAGCCAAAACCTTGAAGTCATCACTGCTATGTATACTTCTGTGGCAATTAATAATAATTTTAAGTTATAGATATAATAATTTATGAGGAAGCGACATAGCAAAAGTTATGATTCTTATTAGACGGAAGTGACCCACTAGGGAGCAAAGTTCAGTAGCGCGTGGAATTTACAGAGTTGATGATACCAAGCTTTTTATGGTATTTTGAATATATAATATATACGCACAACATATACTTATATTATGGTTAACTTGTTTTAATTTACCGTTATAATCCGACATAATCTATTAGGAATAGACTTAGCTATAAAATTCTCGAAAGTGTGTGCCTGGGGTTTGAACCGGCAACCACCAAGATTCTCGGCCTAAGCCACGAAGCCATCACTACTTGTTTAGTGTTTCTATGGGTTTGTCTTTTTTTTGCAAGAAAAAAACACTGCTGCCGGGATTTTTCTTGGGGAGGCCTACGTTCAGCAGTGGACGGCGATAGGCTCAGTATAAAGCCCATATAGGTATCTCTTCATAAAAATCCTAAGTCGTATCTGCTTGTAACACCGCCAAAGAAAGCTGATTCCAAAAAATATATACGAGGAAGGAAACAATGTGTGAACCGCACTGTTACAGCCATTCATCCAGATAGTACTTTCTTTTTTCTTCTTCTTCATCAACCCATATACGCCCACTGCTGAGCACGGGTCTCCTCTACCATTGAGAGGGTTTAGGCCATAGTCCGCCACGCTGGCCTAGTGCGGGTTGGCGGACTACACACCTAAGAAATTCCTAAGAACTTTTAGGCGTGCAGGTTTCATCACGATGTTTTCCTTCACCGTTAAAGCAAGTGATAATTCAATTTGAATACACACATAACTTCGAAAAGTCAGAGGTGTGTGCCTGGGGTTCGAACCCGCGACCGCCGAGATTCTCGACCGCGCGCCTAAACCTCCAGGCCATCACTGCTTAGTACTATGCTTAGTAGATAGTACTTTGGAACTTAAATTTCCTAACTAAATTTAAAGAACATTGTTAAAAATGTAGAGCAGCTCTAACGATGTCCCGAACGGGGAGCGTAACCCACTTACAATGGAGTGAGTCAGTTTGGATGCATCACGTGCACTTGAAGTACCTCTGTAGTATATTCTAAAGTGATGCAAGAGCTTTACTCATTTAGATAGCGCCGTACGTCGTCTTTAATTAGATATTAAGAGCTTTACGATAAACGTAGCATTTATATCGTTTTATATTTAATAGGGTGTGTAAATAAAAAAATGCCTTACCACCCTCTCTATGTTTTCAAAAGACCTGTCTAGTGTCTAATGATATCCCACACTTAAGACGTAGGGTAGTTACCCAAAAATATATTTCGACCTATGCATAGAATCAGCTTATTTTTGCAAAATCTCAACTTCTCTTTCTCAGCGATTTAAACTTAATTGGGCACAAAATTATCAGTAACTTTTTTTGTTCTTCAAACAACAACAAAAGTTATGATTGTTATTAATTCACTAGTGCAATATATAACCAAGTTTAACTCTATAAAGACATAAAAAGTACTTTGGTGTTAGTTATAAGTAACCTTATTCTATGCATAGGTCGACTTTTTGTAATTTTTTAAAGCCCCTTGTCGACAACGGTTATCCACATATTAATTCAGGGTTTCATTTAACTCTAACCGTTTGGAAGAAAAACAAATGTAAAAAGCCATATTTCATCAGCCGATATAGGTCCCACAGGCCACGGGTCACCTCAATTGAGTAGGTTCAAGCCTTAGTCCACTACGCTGAGTGCTAGGTTCATATTATTTAAATACTAGTAATTTCGTAGCAATGCCAAAACTAAGCCAAGGTGATCGATTGTGCGTACAGTGAGATCAATAAACTGCGGCATTTAGCTCGTTTCGACGCACGATAGCGAAGGAATTTGTCAGCTATCAATTCTAATGGGTGGGGCTACTGAGAACAGGAGAACGGTACTGCAACTTTAAAAAACACACAATAGTATCACGCTTGTGTTACCATTGAGGTGTCATACCGTTGACATCTTTTTCTGTACCCATCAATTTATTTTATGAAATTAGGGAAGAATCATTTCTTTTGTGGAATAAGGGACGAGCTTATTGCTTCCTTATCAGATTATGCGCCTAAAAACAAGTAGTATAGATACTACTTGGTACTCTTGAGAATTTTTAGTGGAAAATTCAGTAACTACCAGACCCAGGAATGCAACAGACCTCTAGATCGCTATGATCATATTCAAAAATGATTATTTCTCATTATCATCAGTCCATAGACGCCCCACTGCTAGGTGCGGGCATCCTCGGCAACGGAGAGGGTTTAAACTTTAGTCTTTTATAACTAACATTAATATAACATTCAGTCCGCCAACCCGCACTAGGTCAGCGTGGTGGACTAAGGCTTAAACCCTATCAATGGTAGAGGAGACCCGTGCCCAGCAGTAGTATATATATGGGCTGGTGATGAATATAACAGCCGAATGCTGCCTTACTGTCGCGTCCTACACTCTCCACAGAATTATGTAGCCCGTGAAAGGTTATCAGTTCAAGGACTATGATTGTGGAGATAGAACCGCTCGTGCCGCCACGACGGAATGCCGACAAAATAATTACAATTGTAATTTGGTATGTTATGAATAATGATTAATTTGAGTAGGTTTGACAGTCGATAACGATGTATGACTATCACGCATGTCTCAGTACAAAATATATTTCCTAGCCTTTTTCTGATAGATTATTATTTTATACACCCATTGGGGATACGGGAGTGAGTGTTTTTAGGATTCCGCACCCAAAAGGTAAAACGGGACCCTATTACTAAGACTTTGCCTGTCGGTCTGGCACATGAACCGTGAGAAATAGTCGATTAAAATTTAGACATGTAAAGTGTTTCTGTACCTGGAATAACAACAAATACTAAAAATCAGAATAAATAAGTATTTACTCTCATACAGAAGAGATAATTTTATTGCCGATATTATAAATGATAGTACGGAACCCTTCTTGCACGAGTCTTACTCGCACTTGACTACTTTTTTCTCAGTCTTGTAGTATTTCAAAGAAATGTTAAAACCGGTGTAGTTGACACTTAAAAATACCATTAAGTATATAAAAACATGTGAAAATGTTCTGTCAACGCCATTTCGTATCGGCCCTGCGACTAACGACGTGAGAAATAGCCACAAATAAACACGGAAGGGATACACAGAGCGTTTTATTGTTGACAAATTGGTCTAAACTTCAAAGATTGGTTTTTGGAAATGTCTTTTCAGTTTTTGTAATGGTGCGTACAAAAACAGGTATTTTTTAAGGAATTTTAATTATTTCGCAATGGAATGTTGCAAAGTGATATGGAAAAAATAAAGATGAAAAAATCATGATCGAAAATGAGTGACGTTTTCAAAATTATACATTTGCCTAGAGTTTAATAATACGATATTATTGACTAATTTCAAACAGTTTATTATTCAACTCCTTGCAAGATAAGGGATAATCCTACAAAACAAAACATTACAACTACAAAAACGAATTAATCTTGTAAATTTGTCTAGTGAAGATATATGAAAATAAATAATAAATTTGAAATTCATATATTTTTACCGGTATCAACCGTGAATCAATTTTCAAACTTTAAATCGTTCTTTCCCCAATCCCAAGCATTAAAAATCATTATTACCCACTTATATTAATACATGATAAACTCACGTTTATTTTTAGCGAGTATTACCGAGGTAATAAATTAAGCTATCCAAAACTGCTTTAAGAACGCCTCGAGTGCTCTCGGCCGATCCAAGCTTTGCGGGCAAAAAATACTAACGGATCGCTTCTATATGGATGGATATTGCTAAGCGGACAAATATTTAAAACATCCAATGGCCCGTGGGAAACGAAGAAAAACAAGGCAGAATGCAGTTCTATGACTCATAATGTTACTGCATTTCTAAATTGTAACTTCTTTGTTAGATACATTAGTTTACTGTTTTAGATTCCTAGATAAGGTAGTTGTATTGGATTTGTATTACTTTATAGGCCTCCTTTGTATCGGAGAGGGTTTAGATCTGTAAGCCTCAATTTTGAAAGTCTATTATTTTACAAAAATGTTAATAAAATGTGGGTAAATTATGTTTTAAAAATGTATAAATACTGGCGGCACTGACCGATTGATTCATTCTTGATCGAACGATGGAATTGTACACATCTGAAGTTTGTTATATATATATATATATATATATATGTTTAAAAGAGTATAAAGAGATTGGAAAAAGGAATATAGCAAGTTGAAACAAGTTTGTGTTCTCATTATTGAAAGTGTGGCTTACAGATCGTAGTCCACACGCTGGCCTAGCACTGAAAACACTGGCCTGAAACTTTTTGATGTACAGGATTCCTCACGATGTTTCTCTTTACCGTTTAAGTGAATAATTTATTATTTTTATTACACACATAAATTAGAAAAGACAGAGGTGTACGCCTGAACATCGAGATTCTCGACCGCATGCTTAACACTCCAGGTCAGCAATAAAACTTACTATAGAAACGATTATATTCAATTATATTATTATGTCATGAGTACCATTAATAAGTCTATAAACGTGTCTGAAAAACTACACTAGAATTATCCCCTAACACAAATGAGCTAAAAACATAATTCACAAAATGTGGGTACAAAAATGCATGTACCCTACCATAAACGGTGTGGATTCGAATTTACATACCACCAGAAATAAACCTTTTGATGTAAAGCGTGATCTTCAAGCGTGCACGGAACGGGCACTTCATAGCATCAAAGCCAAAAGACAAGGAGCAATAAGTATAAATTACTCAACAGAATTCAAATGTTTAAACATAATAACAACTGGACATCGAGTGTCGGATCTAGATTTATCTTGTATTGCATTATAAAGCCTATTTGTTGTACCTGGGTCTTTTTGCTCATTGGTAACCTTAACTCTTAATAAAATACTCCTAAAATAATCAATAATCTGTTTATAATACAATCTACATATATTCGATGGTTCATGTATTCTCTTTGATCGAATATTTTCTACAAAATTCAATGCAAAAGTTTTATAATTATTAGATCTACAACTCCACGTGAATCGTAACTGCTAATTTTTAAGGTTATATTTTAAAGAAATGTTTGATAAAAAATTCCCCGACAGTAAAGATATTACGGTTACAAAAAGAAACAAAGTAAATGGCAAGAAAATACAGTCATTCTATTCATACTTGATCAATAAGGCGGTATATTAAAGATCGTATTTAACTTCTATAAATAGGCATTAATAATCTCTTAAGAATGTTTATGTTTATACGGCTTCATTTTAGGGAAAGAAACAAATATCGATCTGTTTGAAATTATTTATATTAAAATATACAGGGTGTATTTAGACCGTGATCGAAAACTGAGGCAGGTAATAGCGATAGTGATTACAAACCCTCTGGCATTAAAGAAAATCCCGACAAACAATAAAATTTTTGAGGTTTTCCATACAAACTACATACTTTTAACACCGATGGTTGTATGGAAAACGTCAAAATTTTTATTTTTTGTCGCGATTTTTAATAACTCCATTGGGTTTGTGATCACCCTCGCTATTAACTGGTTCAGTTTTCGATCACGGTCTAAATACACCCTGTATACCTATAATGAAAATTTTCTGTACAATATTTAAGAAGTTATAAAATGCTTCCTTTAATAATAAAATACAACAAAAGACCATAAAAGATCATCGTTAAAAATCCCTTCATAGTTAAACAATATTTATCATAATCTTTTAAGGTTTTGTTTTTACAAAGTATTAACATTTTTGTTACAG
The DNA here is from genome assembly GCA_030295005.1 of Cephonodes hylas. Lineage (NCBI taxonomy): Eukaryota > Metazoa > Arthropoda > Insecta > Lepidoptera > Sphingidae > Cephonodes > Cephonodes hylas. The sequence goes on along the minus strand of AP025386.1, from coordinate 3,003,455 downwards.
TTAAATTATTGACAATTTGAAAAATAACTACAGCGACATATACGTTCAGATATTCACAGAAAACTCATTATGCACAAATTTTTCAGTGTGTATCCAAACAGATCTCGCAAATGCCTATTGCAGTCCCATCCCTTTCTCATTACTACCCACGTTTCACACACGACCCTAAAGGTAAACGTCGTAATAAGACGATCATGCTAAACACACACAAATCATTAGTGAAAGCGACAGACAATGGCGCCGCTGTATGGGCGGGTTCAGAGCTCGTCAACGGGAAATGTAGGGAAAGTTGTCACGAGATGACTTTACTAAGGATTATGGACTTACAAACATGACCTTTTGAACACGTGGAAGATATGAAAGGTTTTTAGATGAGAGTATAGATGTTTTGTTTGATGATTTCTTTAATAATGTTCCATTGAAATCTCGTTGTTTCAACCCATATATATCCCACTGTTAGACGCTAGCCTCCTCTACATTTAAAAGAAGGCCTTAATCTGCCACGCTGGCCTAGTACGGATTAAAGAATTACAATTAAGAAATCCCTAAAATAATTTAAGTGTGCGGGTTTCGTCACAATGTTTTTATTCACCGTTAAAATACTTAATCATAATTACTCATTAACTATTCGCATTTCATCGTATACCATAGAAAAAAACCTAAAACCCTGACAAAAAGTTTAATGCTACTATCATAATTACCCTCAATTAGTGTCGCCAATCACAGTTCCCGCCAAGCATGTCAAACGTAAAATACTTGGCAAAACGAATCCAATTTCATCGCCATTTCCACAGGAGATAAATAACTTAAACATTCATTAAAGAATGCAATAAATATCCATTAAAAGTAAGACGTGCGTATTTCTAAATGTAAAAACTAGTAGCGTATGTGACAGCGAGATTTCCCGCGTCGCGACGGCGCCTGTACAAGCCCTACGTTGCATACTACACGGCTTAACGGGACACCCGCTTACATTAGATATGAGTTAGGATTCCTAACGTGCCTAGTAAAGGTACAACCTAGTAAAGGTTGTAACAATGTAGCCATCACATTTCACTGAACCAATTAATAAATAATGGATGTTTTTCGTTGGAATAGGCGAAGGTATTAAAGCTCATACAGCCTGTGGTGGTCATTTTAATGGACGCATTGATATAGCAAATAATGTTTGAACGAAAATCAAACGAAATAGTCAAATGTTTTTGATAAATTACATACTACCTGTTCCTCATGTAAAGAAAAAATAAATTATTAATGTTAAGTAACAATCCCAAATTGTGATTTTATTAATTTACTTCACTTTTCGCAATAACATACGTCGTCTCCAATCGTATTTATAATTTTTAGACATCGAATCTGGAGGATTAATTGAGATAAATCTCCCTAAATTATCCATTTTCCTTCAGTGTGTGATAAAAGATACAGAATTCAAAATTCATTCCAAATCTATCAAGATATTTCAAAAAATAACTTTTACAAAATATAAAAATATCGGCTAATCTCATTTCATTTATTCTTTTAATACCAAAATTCCGTCAATAAAATCGATGATCACCATGGGCAAAGACAACAAATCGTGCAGCCTACGGTCACACAGGTTTGAAAATGTGCACATAAACCGCATGACTCGGCGCCAAAGCGAGAATCTTTCAATGTGATCGATAATGAATATTCATCCGACCAGCCCGCTTTTACTGTTACGCCGTTTGGACTTGATCACGACGTCGGCGACGCCGCCATGACATGTGTTGCCAGCCTATGATGTATTTATTACCTTATAACTGGCGTTTCATTACAAATTAATTCATTTCACTCCATCTATAAAAAGATACGGGTTTATTTGTCACTTTTGCGCTGTGGATGTGAAATTGAAATTTGAAGGTGATTTCTTTACGTGTATCAATAAAAAAGGTCGCATACATTCTCTCGTTTATGTTTATTCCAGGGTTTGTAAGATATTCACGTGGTATTTAGTGGTCTTTGACTTAATTTTGGAGTTTAGGTGATGGTAAAGAGTTTCGAAGGCAAGAAGTATTGAAATGACCCCAAAAATCTCGCATACTATTACGACTTAAAACATGAGGGGGAAACCTAGGTGCAGAAATGCACCTTCCTTCATCCCTTCGAAAATACAAGTATGAGTATTTGAGTTTTAACCACCCACAATAAAGACAAGCTTAAAATTCTCCGTGACAATATAAAAATACTTTCCTAACAATATTCATAAGTAATTTGTAGTAACATCAGCCGCTCTATTATTGAATTTTTTGCACACCAAAATATTACCATAAAATTTCCTAAACACGTAACATACAGCGAGCATTGACCTCTGGAAATTCTTCTAAAATAGTAGAATATTGTCAATCAGCCAATTTGACTTCGCGACATGGCAACATTGGGTGTCGCTAATGAGTAAAGGCTTACTCACACTGTGTCGCGATTAGCTAACGACACGCTTGCGGTAGTTAAATGAAGGATATACGCTGATTAGACGGCGCTCGCGACATAAACTCGACTTGCACCTCCTTTTAGTTATTTTTCTATGAGCTAATTGCAAATGCTATCAATAAAGTTCGCTCTTAGGACATTAACACGATAATAGATCGGGACAGATTGCCTTTAATTAAAACTCTTTTATGCGTTCATTTTTATAGTCTTGTAATTCCCGTGATATAGCCTTTTTCATCATATTAACGAAAGGAAATGAAGGGTTGCTATTGGTAGTCACATATTTATAAAAGTCTTGGTATTACACGCTACCTGAATTAATAAGTAACGGCTTTGTAAATCTTACAATAGCCTAATCGTAGCTTTGACAAGCTCACCATGCTGAAACATCCAGTCTTATTCTGTTCAGTGACCTTAGAAAACTTCGCTAAGTAGTAAAAAGTGTCCCGTTTAATTTCGTTACTAGACCCATCAACTGTAAAAATCCGCAGTCATATCTTTTTATTTTTCTTATGTTGAGAGACCAGATAAATCTTTAGTCTCTCGACGCAAAGTTTAAAGAAAAATTGATTCTATTCTATTTTATTGTCTATAGCCGCTGATATAGACTAAACCGCACATTGAATACCAAGCGGACAATGTGATTGAGCCTTTATCTGTCACTGGTTCCCGCCAAAATCCCACGGTGACACACGCGACGCTGCGCGGAATCTAAATGCGATTCCGGAAATTCCAGTTTAGTTTGTTGAAATTTTGTAATGTTTAATCCGACTGAGATTGACTGGGGAAAGTTTACGCGCTGCATTCGTGGCTTGTAAGTTTTAGTTATTTAATGCTTGTTGCTACCCCAGTCCTGCGAATTTTGTTATATACCTCACGATTCCATTTCAAACGTAAAATATGAATACCTTACTCCAAGAAAATTTTTTTTTACGGGTATATTTGACAGCCCCGTGGCGCAGTTGGCTAGACACCAGCTTGCGAAACGAACAGCCGCGGGTTCGATCCCCACACCGAGACAAATGTTTGTGTGATCCACAAATATTTGCTTCGGGTCTGGGTGTCTGTGAGACCGAAAAGTCTCTCATAGTTTCTGATACCCACGACACAAGACTCATATCTTAGTGTGGGGTCAGGCCTATGTATGTGACTGTTGAGTGTATTATTATTATAAAGTATCTTAATTTGTACTGTACTGCATCATCATCATCAGCCGAAAGCACAGGCCCTCTCTGCGACTAAGAGGGTTTACGCTTTAGTCCATCACGCTGGCCTAGTGCAAGTGGGCGGACTACAATTCTTCTTCTTCTTCATCAACCCATTTTCGCCCACTGCTGAGCACGGGTCTCCTCTACCATTGAGAGGGTTTATCCACCACGCTGACCTAGTGCGGGTTGGCGGACTACACACCTAAGAAATTCCTAAGAACTCTTAGGTGTGCAGGTTTCATCACGATGTTTTCCTTCACCGTTAAAGCAAGTGATAATTCAATGTGAATACACACATAACTTCGAAAAGCCAGAGGTGTGTGCCTGGCTTTTTTTTTTTTTTTTTTTTTTTTACGAGAGGAAAGCACCTTAAGCTCCCCTGTTCGGTACCTCGGGGGAGGCCCTGAGGGGTATGTCGGGGTCTCTGGCTACGCTAGCATACCGACTAAAACCTCTCGGTGACCATTACGCGCATTTAGGGCGGTTTTACGGCATCTCAGGGCAGAGGTGCCCTAAATGATCCGCTGCCGCCCAGCGCACCGTCCAGTTATGGACCCCTCCAAATTGGGAGGGCTGTTTTGCCCTCCACTTACTCGATTTGGACGTTCACCTTTTGTGAACGTCCGCGACAGTTAAGAGGCCCTCTGCCGCCAATCTCGGGGTTGCTATCATAGGGTACCGCCCCCGCAGTACGCCCAGCAACCCCAGTTTCCCCTGTTAGTCGCCTCTTACGACAGGTAGGGGATACCGTGGCGGAATTCTTACACCCCCAATCCACAGGGTGGGTGTGTGCCTGGCTGGGGTTCGAACCCGCGACCGTCGAGATTCTCGACCGCGTGCCCAAACCTCGAGGCCATCACTGCTTTTTTGACTGCTGACTACAATTACAAAATCAAAATCAAAACCTAGATCCGCAGATTTACGTAGTTAGTACGCGGTTATTTATCGAAAACAAACTTAACTTCGATAAGTCAGAGGCGTGCCTAGGGTTTTAACCCACGACTGCTAGTCAGATTATTTCAACAAATTTTTCAAACGTTTCGAAACATCAAGAGGTTTTTTTTAAGCCGTATAACTTTCTGTCGAATGTAGTACCTCCCATGAACTTGACAGTTACACTACACGAATTTACCGTTTTTGAAATTGCGAAAGACAAGGATTTTTTGTGGAACTTTCGATCTGCATGTTAGCTTTTTGATAGTTGGATGTAGATTTGAATACTAATGGCAGCAGGTTTAAGTTTTGAAGTTGTTTTGTGATTGATTAAACTTTAAAATAATGAGGAAAAAAAGTATTGTGAATGAAACATGGCTGCCACACCCAGAAAATGAACTTAGGACATGAAATTTTATGCGACACTAGTGATTCTTGGTCGTTCTTCTCTAGTGAATATTGCCTTTCGAACAGGGTGGTAATTTTTTTTTTAAATGACTGAACATTAGTTCCGTATTTGACATTTCATAGATGTAACACATATTATTTTATATCTAACAGATAGGTAAAACAAGTAACAAATTCATAATTATGTACGGTAAAAATTATCAAGTTAAAGCTTCCTAATTTAACTGTAATATAACTTGTTATGACTCATAAAAAGGAGCTTGTTAATTGTCTATCAGCGCCAAATATAGCAAACTCGAGTCGGAAACAAATATTTGTATAACCTACAAATGCTATTTTTATCTTAACATATATTTGTGCGAAATTTCAACACACATACTGAGTGTATGTATTTAATAAAAAGTTTTGGCCTTAGTCCACTACGCTGGCGGGTTAGCGGACTACTCTAAAAAAATCCTAATAACTTTTAAATGAGGTTTCCTCACGATGTTTTCCTTCATCGTAAAAGCACGTGATAGTTCATTATCGATACACACGTAACTTCGAAAAGTCAGAGATGTATGCCTGGGGTTTGAACCCGCGACCGCCGAGATAAGTCTCGAGGCCATCACTATTTAACATAAGGTATATAAACACACAAATTTACAATATTACGAACTGTAAGTGAGTTTTCGTGTTGATGTCAAAAGATCGCATTTTAATATCATTTGAATAATATATTCCAGTGACACTGATTTTGAAATTCCTCGCATAACTATGTTATTTATGTAAACAAACAAACCACGTATGACATATGGGTATTTTAGTTCGAATGTTACTTGAGACCGTCGACGGCTTGGGTTCAAATCCAATGAATCATGAAAAGTAAGGAATCTATCAAAACAGCCCCCAGTGTAGTTGGCTAGACACCAGCGTGCGAAACAAGTGGCGGCAGGTTCGATCCCAGTTCTGGGACGAAAGCTTGTGTGATCCACAAATATTTGTCTCAGGACTGGGTCTTTGTGAGACCAAAAAGTCTTTCGTAGTTTCTGATACCTTCAACACAGGACTTGTATCCTAGTGTGGGGTCAGAACTATGTATGTAACTGTTGGGTGTACTCGTCTTTATTTATTTGTCATTTATGTAACAAGGCCCATTAGCAATAAGACGTTAATACAAAAAATATGAAATGTGCCTTGCATTTGAACCCGCGATTGTCGTCGTGTTTCAACTTATCTCACTTACAAAGTAAGCTACCAATGATTAATTCTATCATAATAAAAACATAAAATACCTTATAAAGTGATAATAAAACCTGATTACGGAAAATTAAGAACATAAATATTTTTCTAAATACGTTATTAAAAAGTCGTAAATCGCTTTCAAATCTGAGCTAAGCTTCACAAATAAGCATTTGTGTCGTGTGCTTTTAACAATATTTTGTAAACAATAAATCAATATTTAATTTGTTCTTAATACTTACAAATAAATATACAACTTTTCTTACAAGTAATTTATGGACTATAAATTAAATGACAAGTTCAAAATCCCTTGAAATTATTGTGTAAATAATAATGTTAATAAGTACCAATTATAAACATTTATAGCTTCTCTTGTGTAGTCGGTTAAGTATTAGACTACCTTAAGGTAGCCACGATTTTCAAAAGCGAAAAATATCAACAAGACGTACCCTTTTCATCTTGCCCGACTTAAGGTTCGACTGTTGTCTGTTAAAGAATATCTTAGGCATTAAGCCCAGCTTTACATATTTTTAATGTACTTATATAAAATGTTAATAAAAAAGATTGTGACCAAAATATTTTTGGACCGAATCTTTCAAAATCCCATTTTGTTTCTGTTACGCTCGACATTAGACAGCATCTAACGTGTAAAGACTGTGTAAGACAGTCGAAAGTATTCATTTATTTAAGAACAAAAATAATGAGCAAATTGGTTGTCACACATTTAAAAAAGTCTTAATATAACGCCGTGTCAAACATATGATAATCTAATCGTAAGTTCGGCACGACATGCTGACATTTCCTAACAGTTTCTAGTCTTGTTCAACTGTTTTAGCTTATTAAATATAATAGTTGGCGAGAAATGCCTGTAAAACTGCACCTCTGTCCACCCAATCAAAGATGCAAGCATATCAATGTAATTAGATATTAAATAATTAATTATTTCACTCGCATCAATTTACAGACGTCGCGTCTACTGATTTGAAAACAAAAGTCATGACTCATAATTAGGACCTTCAAATATACACCTTACTCAATGGTGATAGGGTCTAAAATGATTCGCAGGCTAGGTTATAGTTTGTACGCCTTCGATTATAGACCTAAGTGGGTCGTGATAAGGTCTAAAATGATTAGCGAGATAGTTTTTTGTTTCCGACAAGTTCCGAGATCTAATGTCATCGAACGATAGCCGTAATTGTTGTTTTACGATGCAAATACATCACTTTATGAATTGTATAATGAGGGCAGAGTACAATGCGAACGGCTTATTAACCTGGACTTAGCCAGAGATATGGACTAAGAGTTAAGACTCAATCACTCATTAGATCAGAAAATTTAATCTCTCTTTCACTGGCTTTCGAAAAAAATATACATTACGTCACGTCTGTATTCCTAGGGAGTAAATAGAAGTGCATTTCTGCACCCTAATTGTGCTAGTATGAATCAATTCAACATAATAGGGATCGAGCGTGCCGCTTTTTGGGCATCTTCGCAGAATCTGAGCTGTTTCTGAGAATTTTCTAAAAACCTAATAACATTTTCCCCGACGCGGGAATCGAACCCGAAACCTCTAGATAGCACGGTATTGTGAAACTATCTAATGGAAACAGTGAATGTCGAACCGGAGATGTAGCTTAGGACAGATGCATAAATGCCTAGTTTAACAAAACAATATTCATTATCATCAGCCCATATTCTTACGTCCCACTTCTAGGCACGGGTCCCCTCTACAACTAAAAAGGTTTAGGTCTCAGTCCGCCACGCGGGCCTAGTGCGAGTTGGCGGACTCCACACCTAAAAAAAACATAAATCAAATACTCATAACAACCTCAAAATTTCAAAACGCTGATATTTCTCAGACGCCATTTTCCCTAATCACGCCATCTGCACTTTATACATGGCGCACATTGTCATAACCGTTACATAAGGCTAGGAAGCGCCCACCTTATTAACTGCAGCTATTGGACTATTGTTTGGCGCTGATGCAACGAGCCGGGGGCTATCTGATATTAACATAGTACCTGGGTGGTAGAAAGTGGCGGAAGCTTGTTATTTTTAGGTTGGTACCACTGGTGTACATGTCTTGTGTCACAAATGGCCATAGGGAATAGAAACTTAATGTTTTTAGGTTGGTATTACTGATTACGTCTGGACTTAATTATCTATGGATAAGTAATGCTAATGTAGATTTTAATGGTAATGTTTACGTAATAATTACTTTGTACTTAGAGTTATTTAGGTCTTATTTTTTACATTAATTCATCAATAGTCAAATACCTAGTTCTGACCCCATACTCAGATACTCTTGTTTGGTGACTATGAGAAACTACGAGAAAATTTTCGGTCTCACAAACAACTAGAACCACCACGCTGGCCTAGTGCGGGTTGGCACTAAAGATTATAGCTAAATAATATTAAACGAAGGAAATAGTTCTTATAATTAAAAATATGTCACTATCAAAATAAGCAAGTAAGGTGTGTCATCATGTCTTGGGGCGCACAACGCAATATGCAAATCAAAATTTCGCTGACGCATAGCAAAAAAACGCGTTGAACACGTCATGAAGCTAAAAAGAAACGTGTTGTTTTTTATTATTATTTGCCATTTTTATAGTTAAAGCATAGTATGAATTCAACAATACAAGCCATACTTTTACTTTTAATTAAATTCTCGATACACCCCAATTCTAACTTTAATGTTGATACGAAAAATTGTCTTTATTTTGACCTACATATAGCCATTTAAAAACTTATACATAAATTCAATTACAACTCGTCAATAAAACAAAATAAATGATACCATCAAAACTAGCCTATAAAAAGAAATGGACAGATGAAATTAAAAACAGAATTACAACTGGCATAGACGCTAATAAAGCGTTAACCTTTAAAAGCAATTTTAAAACCGTAGTACCAACATCACGACAGTAACATCTACGATTGAAGATATGGCGGCTTATCTGATGGCTAGCAGGTTTCGCGCCAGTTTTGCAATAGAGCACAAGTAAATTATATTTCCCACTGAATTCGCATTCAATCTGCCCCGACATCCGGCGAAGCGGCTGCGTTTATGTAACTACATCACTATTACATCCATTTAATGTTGTTATGAATAGCAATACCATGCTGTCTGAATGTAAAAATAAAAAACAACAACCTAACAAGTACCTACAGAATTTAAATTAATAGCTTTTGGCGGGAAGGAATAAGGCTATTGAGGAGGTTGTATAGGTTTTCTATGATGCATAACTATTATTTTAAAAAAAATGAATTTGATTTATTTATAAGGTGTTAAAATAAATCCTTGAACAATATTTTTGTTTTAATAACTTTCAATAGACTTATTGAAAAACCTGCTTCGAATGGCAATGGAAATTCATTTTTAATCTGTGCCAAAATTTACATACAAATAGAATATTAATAACGGCATAAAAAAACAGATTATTTTACAACAGTTACGTAAGAACTCCGCAGACATCTAATCAAAAAGCTGTAATTAGTTTGTAGTTGTTAACAACCATTGTTTAAAATCAACTTAATACTATCCTTGACTGTTTGAAACTAATTATTATAAGTGTTATTTTAAGAATTAAATGCAATTGAATTTTAAAATAGACTTCAATTGTTACTGACCTTATTTTTTAAACCTAAAGATTTATCTACTAAAGACACTTGAGATTTATGTCATCATCATTATCATCATAACCTAAACTATCTAAATATACGTTTCGAAAACGTAAGTTGGGAGTTTTCGCACCTACTAGGTACTTGTATCCTTTTGCTTTCTGCTCTCACTCGAAAATCTATCCGACCCTTGCCATAGGTCGAATTTACTGTACCTCCTAGTGACACTTCAAACTTATCATTAATTATAGAAGGAAAAACTTAAGTGTGGACGAGAAGCTAAGGATATGAGACTATCAAAACAAAGTTTCTATACATTTTGTTGGTAAGAGAAAAAAATTATAGTTTGAAAATGTATTTATGAAAATATTGGTACATGACATAATATTTTCGTCTAAAAAAGTCCTCAAATTTTCGTAAGACAGATTACTTTAAACAACTAGACATTAAGGCAATTGGTGTAGCCTACTTTAAGCAGAGCAATCTAGTTCACTGTGTGGCCAATTAAATTTATTTCACTGGCACATTTGATCCAACTATATTATTCGACTACTACATTACAATAAAAGCTTTGTGTACTGCATCTGAAGCTAAATAATGTCTTTAAGTAAAGGTTATTAAACCATACGGGTGAGATATTATTTAAGTAACTTTGACAATTCCCTATACAGGTACCAGGATCACAGAAGAGTTGAATAAGACTAGAAAAGAAATATCATGCCGAGCGTACTGAATCTACGATTAGATTATCATATGTTTGACATGGCCGCTTCTTACGTAGGATGATGATATCCTAATGATTGATTTCATCCAATGCGATTGTCTTTGTTACTTCAAAATCAACTGAAAGTACCTAAACTAAGTTTTGGGTCAACCTTTTTTCATTCGTTGTTATTTCCGAAGTCTGAAACTAGTGAAAATCGTTCTACGCCCCTGATTCCTATACTCCTGTATTTCCAAATTAAAAATAACCATAAATTCTCCTCATCTATGACTAACTTATAAGCAAATTGTGAATGTAATCAGTGAGTCAGTGCCACGACGATAATCAATGAAGTAACGTGTCCTCTAACACATGAGCATTAGAATATCAACGCGGTCGGCAGATGAAGGCGATGTTGCCTCACGTCAAATAGCGTTCTATGACATTAAAACCTCCTTAAAATCATAAATGTTTAAAGTTTATTGCGTCAGCTAGACTTAAGTTATAAAATAAGAACATTTGTCGCTGATTAATATGATCTTTGATTAATTTATTGAAATATAAAAACGAGGAATATGTTTTGAATATTATGAATGGTAACAACTGGTATTAATAAAGCATTATACATTAGTCAAAATACCATCCATTTGACAGCCCAGTGGCGTATTTGGTTTGACACCGGCTAGCGACACAAGAGGCTGTGGGTTCCGCACCTAGGCAAATATTTGTAAGATCTACAAATATTTACTTCGGGTCTGTGTGGTTATGAGACCGAATTACCCACGACACAAGACTGGTAAATTAATGTGGGATTAGAACTATGTAATAATGTTGGAGGTATTTACATATTTATCTGCCACTGCAACTCATGTACACCAGGATCGATACTGCTTCAAAAATTACACCGAGTTATAAAGTTTAATAAGTTTATGGCATCTGACGTCAGGCTGTATGACCTCAATTCCTTGGCCCATAAAAAAGTACACAAAGACAAAAATCTCTGCATTACCATACAAACCACGTCTTACTTCCGAGATGAGATGACATCATGAGAAACGATCAAGCGACCTTAGGAAACGTATTTACTTTAATTGCCCTGTCAGAGTGACGTAAATACTACATCATCGCAATTTTGAAATACGATAATTAAAAAATTGTAGCAATCACGGAAAACAAAGAACATTACTTACTAAAACTAAAGTTTAAAAGTATCGTTTTTAACGACTAGTCATAAAATTAGTCCTCAAAAACTGCTAGTTTTTCAATCATATCAACATTTTACACTTTTAAAGTGGGGATGTTTTTTTTCCTAGAGTTTACCCCATAGGGTGATGTGTAGGGGATTCGATCCCGGTCGATTTTTGTAATCCCGGGATTTCGGGATTATCAACAGTTAATCCCGGGATCCCGGGGTAATCCCGGGATTGTATTAGTAATAAAAAGTGGTAACAAAAAGAAAGTAAAGCATTTTAAAATAAATATTTTATTTTAAATCTTTACTTAAATATTAAAAAATAAAACAAAATTATAATTTCTTCTGATAAAATAAACAAACTAAGCCCTTTTAACTAAAGTACTATAAAAAAGACCATGCAACAGAGATCAATGTATTTTAAATAAAATATAAATATAGGAACTATAAATTACTTATTTAACCCACGAAAATAAAATCTTAGAAATAACAACGCATCCAACGTCTCATCCGAAAGCATACTTCTTAATTTGTGGCATATGTAGAAGCAGAAGAAGCGCGTTCAGACTCGATGGAAGTTGGAGGAATCGTCTATAAATTTTTATAGGTCTTCTCCAAATTATTGCCTCGTGTAAAACTAGCCTCAGAAAGAGTAATTTCTTGTTTAATGATCTTAGAAAGCACATTTTTATTGATTTTTATTATAAATATGTCAATCCCGAAAATCCCGGGATTTATTGAATTTAATCCCGAAAATTTCGGGACTGAAATATGACCGGGATCCCGGGATCCCGGGCTTCGGGATCCCGGGATCGATACCTCTAGTGATGTGTCATTAAATAGGTATTTTAAAGAGATTGACAGTTTTCTAAAGGGATTTCATGATTTAAGTATCCCTTTTCAAGATGTTCAACAATAATTTGCAATTTTGTACTTTTACAGTATAGGGCGCCCTATTAAAAAGCTTAACAACTGGTTCGAAAAATCTAAAACAACTCCTGATAATAAAAAACTTCTATAACTCAGGAGTTATAAAGGCTTTTAAAAATGGAAAACTTCATACATTATTTTCTGGAATCTCTATTGACAGTTTAAATACGTCGCGCACCCTTGTGTGAGAAAGATAGTACCTATAATAGTATACGCGTTGCGAAATTCATAAAATCGACACATCCGTTGTCTATGCTTCCCCCATTGTTATTAAAACAAGCGGCATGTCGAGGTAAACATAACAATAAGAGGAAATAAGTTTCCTACGCGACACCCAACACTGCGAAAATAGACGATGAATTTTTGGTTTGTAAGGGAAATAGATTTATCAATTTCAAATGACTCTGGGGTTTTCTATCATAATTTAAAGAGTAGCAGCATATAGACTATTACTGTATATAAACATACCGTTATCGAACACTAGGTCAGATATAATCATCATTAGCCAATTGAAGTCCACTGCAGGATATAGGCCTGCCACAAATTCTTCCTAAATATGGTATTTCTACTAAAAACGTCTACTGAATATGAAAAAAGTAGGGGGTGGTCAATTTTTCAAGAATATTTAGGAAAATGTAACTTAAACTATAAAGCAGTGATGGCCTCGAGGTTTAGGCGCGCGGTCGAGAATTTCGGCGGTCGCGGGTTCGAACCCCAAGCACACACCTCTGACTTTTCGAAGTTATGTGTGTATTCACGTTGAATTATCACTTGCTTTAACGGTGAAGGAAAACATCGTGATAAAACCTGCACACTTAAAAGTCTTAGGAATTTCTTAGGTGTGTAGTCCGCCAACCCGCACAAGGCCAGCGTGGTGGACTATGGCCTAAACCCTCTCAATGGTAGAGGAAACCCGTGCCCAGCAGTGGGACATGTATGGGTTGATGAAGAAGAAGAAGAACTTACACTAAGTTTCTTTCTATATGACCAAATGATATAAAAACTCCTTTCTGGCCCACTCGACGTCCCGCTTAGCTAAGACGTAAATAGCCACAACATAATTCCATTTCATCCCAAATGGTATTTTATATATTTGGGTTTGACTCCGCGCTGCATATTTACAGTCTGTTTGACAAGAGCGTGTACGGCAAAACTCGGGAATGAATTGGGATAAAAAATAGAAAAAAAATACACTCATTATACATGATATAGACAATGATGCTTTATTATTAATAACTTGTCCAGTCGCCTCCATTATCAATAATTGACTGGAGTCTTCGAGGCATACTTTCTACTAATTTTATTGCATAATCCAGGGACAAAGACCTCCAAATAAGTCTAATTTCACGAACTAATCGTTTTAAAGTCCAGATTTTCTTTCCTCGAAGCTTCAACTTCATGAGTGCCCAAACATTTTCTATTGGATTTGCATCCGGCGACTGTGATGGCCAATCTAGTACTTCAACGTCATTCTCTTGTTTCCACGCTGTAAAAAGACGACTCCGATGTTTCGGGTCATTGTCTTCTTGCAATAGCCAATATATGTTTTTCCTTTTAAACCACTTTTGAGCAGATGGTAATAAAGCCATTTGATATATTTTGACCATTTTAGCTGCATTTAAATTACCTGTAACTATATGTGCAAGGTACCATATCCCTGTTTTGAAAAACAACCCCAAACGTGCACCTTCACCGGATGTTTAACGGTCCGCTGGATGAATTTATTGGCGTGGGTACACCAGGTATGAGTGATAGAAGAACGTGCCCAAAAAGAAGCTTCGTCCGAAAAAATTACATTGTCCCAATCCCGGTCCAAATGTTCCTGCGCCCAAGTGAGTCTCTTTTTAACATGATTTTCCGACAGTAGCGGTTTCTTTATTATGCTACGAAATTTTACATCATGTGCCAGTAAACGTCTTCTTATAGTATCACATGACACATTAAGGCCTTTTTTAACCAAAACCGCTTGACCACCACGTAACGATAGGCGAGAATTCTTCTCGAATACCCGTAAAATCATTTTGTCCTCCTTTTTCGTTGTTTTTTCGTAGAGCCACGATTAGGCAGATCGTCGACATTTTTTACTTCAGAATATCGTTTCACCCACTTACTAACAAATGTCTTTGACTTTTTCATGTATTTTGCAGCGGCTGCGTATGACATTTTGGGTCCTTTTGGATGCAAACACAAGAACACTGCTTCATAACGTGATGCGTACGTAGCACTCATGACGAAATGCGTCCTCCTCTGACAAAGATCGAACGACAACTGAAACTCTATACACAAAGCATCTGAGGGGAAGGGGCTAGCTACCTGCCAAATTTACAACCAAGCTTCTAGCGATACCTAAAAAAAAGTTTTGCCGTACACGCTCTTGTCAAACAGACTGTAGATAAAAATAAAATCGGGATCGACTGTGGCTTGGACTGAAAGTCGATCGAAAGCTCAGCAAAGCTATGTAGTCCTGGTATTTCAACTGCGAATATTTAGTCAAAATTAAATACTTCCTGACCTTTACTTATAAATATTATTTTTAAATTACTTTTATCAAAATTAATAACTCGACCGTGCGATGTAGAAGTCCTGAGTTCAATCCTCGGATCGAGCAACGTAATATCGGGTCTTTCGGTGTTAGGAAATTCTCTGTAGCAGTATGGAGTCTGAAAACGTGTACGAAAATCGGCAATAGGGTCTATCACGTGAGATTGATACAAACCTACCTCCTATGTATGTATGTGTACGTAGTCAAAAGATTGTAAATTTATCGTGGTAGCATATATCTCCTGAAAAAGCTCGGGCCACTTTCTGAGATCAACATTTGCCCGTATTGCGAAATTACCAAGAATATTTTACTTTTAAAGGTATAAAACTTGTATTTTCTTGTCATTCGATAATAATACTGTCTATTATATATACGAATATCTTCGTTTGACACGCCGCATTGCGCCAACTATAGAGTCCATGACCTACCGACCCGAGAATGGAACGCACTGCCTAACGTATTCGAGCTATCGTAATTATTCTAGCTTCTGACACCGCGTGAGCACTGCTTATTAAATGCTTACAGTATTTGCGTAAGTACAAGAGATGAAGAATCTTAGGCCATTTTTGATTCAAAGTGTAGTATTAAAAACATCGTAAGGGAAACTATATGCCTTAGTATTTAATATAAAAAATCGTAAATTTATCAACACTGACTAGGATATTTAAATGATGTAGAAAAACATCGTGGCAAAACAACATAGCTCACACCTGATAAGTTGTTTTTATAAATAAAAAGTACCAGGAACGCATGGCAGAATAAGAGTTATAATACGGATTTATGTTTTACTATTTGTACCTCTTTAAAGAGCTGCAATCCTAGTACTATTAAATGACTTAAAATAAAGTGTCATTTCAAATTAAATATATTTTAGAAATAAAACTTTTTTCACTTATATCCGATGGAGTGAGCTTAATTAAAAATATTAAGAAAAATCTAAAAGAAATATAACTAACAGCTTTTATTATTGTTCTTAATTTTACCATAAATGTTACCATAAATCTATGACAGGAAAAAATGTAATTTATTGGATAGCTGCTATAAGTTGTTGAAGTGTTTTTCTTTCAACTTAAAATATAAATAATAGAGCATCGTTTTATATCAAAAACTTTTTTTTTTTAATAACTCATACCTCTACTTAATATAATATTACCCATAAAAATATTACCTTATTGCTCATTCCAATCACAACAACCAACTCACAAACATTTGCCAAACACACAAACACAAAAATACACATTTATCACACGCGACGTTCGAAAAATAAAACTTGCGAGGCGAGCACCTCTCGTCCTTTGAGCCGCGCGACTGCCCGATGAATCACAAATGATAGCGAGCAAAATAATACCAATTAAAACTACAATAGTTATTATTGTATTTGCAAACGATTCGCTACTTTATAACGACGTAATAAGATTCAATTTTCATTGTGCAATTTAATGTGCGAGTAAAAACGCGAGATGTACTCGATTAGACAAACGCGCAAACGATTTGCTACTTTATTCAGGTTGTATTAAAATCTTTTTCGGGTTACTATTTTTATTTTATGAGAAAAATATTACTACTTGCTATTTTATAAGGCAATGAAATTGCAAACTTATTGCGTATGTCATAAAATTGTTTTTCTTTTACTAAGTATTTTTAGAAGTACTACGACTTCATGCCGTGAGTTTATGAATGAAATCAACTTGTGTTCGCTTCATTAACTGTGTCATGAAAATTTTATTACTACACGATAACATAATTAACTTTTTCAACTACTTAGCGCATGATAATTATACAAAAAGATAAATCGAAAATGAAAGCTTGGCAATAAAACTTTCACAATTGTTTGAAAAATGGCCGCTTCGATAAAACGATTTAAACACGAAACGGGACATAAAAAATCACCATGTCATTTCATTCCAATTTACACTGTGTCTATTGACCACTTTATCACAAAAGAAAAGAAAATAAGACATAATATTGCAATCATACTAGGCTGTATGAACTAAGCTTCCGTTGCCTACCCTACAACACTGTTTAAATAATAAATGGAGCTAGAAATATGATATTTGGTTCTATATTGACAGAAATTGACGTGAAAGAAATCAATTTCGTTAAAATACGCCTGAAATGTAGGTTAAACGAACATAAGTCCCAAATTGTGACACGTTAGCGGTTACTTAGTTACAGTGTTTCGTAACACTAAAACCATATAGAAAGATCGAATTATACAATACTGCCACACTCAGGAAAATAAACCAAAATTCGATCTTACATATGCGTGTGCCAACTTAACGGAAAAAAATTAAAAAGAGAATACGTAAATGTCATTTGCAGCAACTTCTCTTACATTGAGTAAAAAATGATGAAAATTACATTTTACTACTTTACCATCTTCTTCTTCTTCATCAACCCATATACGCCCACTACTGAGCACGGGTCTCCTCTACCATTGAGAGGGTTTAGGCCATAGTCCACCATGCTGGCCTAGTGCGGGTTGGCGGACTACACACCTGAGAAATTCCTAAGAACTCTTAGGTATGCAGGTTTCATCTTCTTCTCTTGTTATAATTGTCTAGTTTCTTTATTATATTTTTATTAATACAATAAAGTATATAAATAAATAAAAGTAAGGTAATAAAATAATAAAGGTATACTCGCGGGAGTCTAACAGCAAACAGCTGATGACAAGACACCGTGAGTCACAAAACTCATCAACATTCCACGAAATGATGACGGATCAGTTATAAGAACATTGTAAGTTTGACCTTGTGTATAACATTTAAATTCACGTGTTTGTTTGTTGGTTAAGGTATGACTTACAATGGTAAACTATTGGGTTCGAGTATCCGGTTAAGATCTTATAACGTGTTTAAGCCTTGCATGGTTTTGTGGGTAGATACTTTGATGACTACAGTTTCGAAAAACTTGCGTTTTAATGGTTCGATTTCTAGATTTTGTGGGGTTGTGGTCTAATGCCTAAGCTCTTACAGTCGTAGAGGAGGCGTGTGCCCAGATATGGGACATGTGCTATATGTGCTGATGATGATATCTTAGGAAAGGTGGAAGTGAAAACACACATATATTGACGGCCCCCTGGCATATTTGGCTAGACATCAGCTTGCGAAACCATCCCCATACGGACTCAAATCTTTGTGTGATCCACAAAGGTTTGTTTCGGGTCTGAGTGTTCGTGACACCGAAAAAGTCTCTCGTAGTTTCTGATATCCACGACACAAGACTCGTATCTTAGTGTGAGGTCAGGACTATGTGTGTGATTGTTGGGTGGATTAATAAGAATACACAAATTAATTCTTAGATTGCATTATACAAATGACAATATGTACAAAGCCTAGCTAGGTCGTCCTCAAGGCCAGTCAGACGCCCACACTTCTATTGATTTCAACGTAACAAGGTCGCATATGAGAGTGGTACTATATGATCACACCAGTACTCTTGAAGAGTAGCCAGTGATATCAATGGTTGTTTAAGATTTGTCATGTATATTTCTAGATCCCGCCGGTCACCGAGAATAACGTAATCTTTAATAACAATTTCGAATCCGGAAATCGGACCTCTTGGTGACACAAAGCTCAGCATTGCGATTTTAACAGACCGCCTTGGAACAAAGACTCCAATTCTACGTTTCTCCAGGGGTTAATAACCGGTATTTGTTTTACCGCCATGCAATCATTTTACCCTCTCAATGGTAGAGGAGACCCGTGCTCAGCAGTGGGCGTATATGGGTTGATGAAGAAGAAGAAGAATCATTTTATAGTGCCTACAATGGTACTAGAGACTGAGAGATCAAGAGTTTGATTCTCGGGTTAGTCAAGATGTTATTAGGTTTTTTTTTATATTAGTTGGAAGTTCCGCAGTAAGCCCTGTCAATATAAAAGAAACAATGGCTTAGATCTTTATTTTTTTTTGGAGAAACGATGACACCTTTCCCTATCCCACCACACACCCGCCACTGCAACTCCTGCACTACAGGATCAACACCGGCACGCACAGTATTGGCGCCGAGCAATGAAGCTCAGCGAATCTAAGAGGACCTAAATTGTCACAATCCCGCAACGAACTTAATCAGAAAAGCAATGTAAAGGAGGAGAGGATGACACCTTACCAAACAATACAATAATCATACCCAACCCTACAGTATTACCACACATTACACAAATAATACTAAATCCGAACACATACAAAGCAGTCAAACTCCCATCCCGACCCACATGTAAGACGATCCATTCATGCAATAAAAACACAGTTCTTTATCGCGCGCACTGCACTAAACGGGGTCGACGACCCGGCGCCATATCGCACAGGGCTGCGCTTGCGCACCGTAAATCAGATTATCGATAAATCTCGACTTTATCGATAAATCTCGGCTTTATCGATATCGGCGTTTTGACGAGCCATTTAATTTATCACTTAGGTCATATTATTTACGAAATGTTGCGATCTGTGTGGTCTAAGTCATAACTGGAATGGTTAAGTGTTTTCTAGGCTTGCGTAATGGGAAATTTAAATTTATAGTGTGCGGTGGCCGTGTTTAGCAGAGCTTCTCTTTGGCTAATGATGATGATCAGATCAGATTGTATTAACAGAAGCTATGAAAGACAGAAAACTGTTAGCAACCTTTTATTTACCCATTATTTCTTTTAATTTTTTAATTACCATTTAAAGGTATAAGGTCGAAAAAATAAAAAATAAAGTGTACAAAATCTAGTAAGTAGAAAAAATCTTATCCTGATTTATAACTAGAACTATAATACTCTACTCCATAATAATTAATAACGAAGGACTAAACAAATTCAAATTTACCTAACTCACTCTATTATACATGCAAACATATTCCTTCCGGCAAAAGAGGTGTCTATCCCATTAATATTAAAAACGGTATAAAGGCAATTTCCAATGCACGCACAATTTAAATTAGTTACTGAAGAACCAATAATCGAGCCTTGTAAATCGTTTTAATTATAGGCTTACCTTACCTTCCTGTTAGTGAAGACTCTATTTAGAATATTATGCGTCAGCGATTCCAATTTATCGATATATCGATTGTTATAATCGTATATTGATTCACTCTTTGTAAAACAATATGGATAATCGACTCCGAGAAGTTGCGGCAAAGTTGATGTTAAAAATTAAAATTAATGATCGATTATTTCGTGCAATAGTCTAAATTCAGGCCGATTCGTAGTAGATCGCTCCAAGACTATGGAAGGTCTTTCTATAGAAAATCTATTTAAAACTATCCACTATAAAGCTTATATATATGGAATACTTCTAGAATCTTGTTAATGATGAAATATCTCATGTTCATATCTAAAGTAAAACCGTTAAATTTATTGAAACGATCACTAAGCACCTTTCTCGCGAGTTGAGATAAATATTTATTTAAAAATAGAAACTCATTACTTAGATATGAATAACTTTCATACGTACTTAATGTAACTTACGAGTTAAAGTATATAATTTCACTTAGAAATAATTATTGAGTATCTTTTGAAAAATTCGAAAACATTTTGATTTTATAACTTCGGAAAGATGATCGATAAGAAAGTTATTTCACTGGAAGTTCTCTGTAACACGAAGAGAAAAACTGTGATTTAAATAATCTAAATTTAATTGGTTGCAAGCGAGTGATATAAAATTGTTGACGCTTACCAATTTTTATTTAAATCAATGCATGTGTATTTTCCTCTTATTTATGGCAATACTATAAAATTAATTGGTTTCTTGTTGAAAATAAGCAAATTAATTTGAGTAACTCGTAAATACTCTGCTTGTAAATTTAAAAAAATAGTTAAAAATTACGGCACTTGTTAAAAAAAAACATTAATTGTTAATAGAATATCTCCTGTTTCAAAAAACTATCACAAAACAATTAACTTACGCAATATTAATTGAAAATTCATATAATCTTTTTATAACAACGATACATCCACGAATCCTAAAATCGATTACACATTCCCTATCGATACTCGATCGATAATCGATGTTATATTAATCGATATCTCTTCGTCCCTCCGCGAAGTAGTACACTAGAGCCGGGTATCCTGTGTGGCGCACGAATGTCCGGCAAGACGTACTGAGACATTATTATTTGTACTCCATGTTTTATTATAGCTTCTCAATGCCAGGACAAAAATACTAGGTGTAAACGGGTTGTGAACAAAAACTAAGGACACATAGTAGACACATAATAGTTATGTTGATTGCTAAAATATTAATGGTAAAAAAGATCCGAAAAAAAAAGTTTTCAACTTTAAAAATTGACTGTAGATTCCGATCAAAGTGTATATTACATATTTTGTATATAAGCCTAAACAATAAATTTATGTCAATATATCGTAATACTATTTAGGGAGTATAAAATCCCATAATCGTTGTTATAAAAGTGTGTTATGTTTTATTTTTTTCTAAAGAAAATTCTAAGTAGCAGAAAGTAGCAGCAAAAAACGGCAAAACGCTAGTAACGGCAATAGTAAAGTTTTTATTATACTTTTTCTTTTATTCTTCTTTGTCTTTTTCTTCTATTATACTTTCTTTGTTATTTATTTACAGGTGGGTGCAGAAATGCACCTCTATCTACCATTTCAAAGTTACACCCCGGTACGAACTCAATACATTCCTGAACAATCAACAAGCTCGCTACAAAGCATTACAAACGAGGTAGCCACAATATCCTGTGCTGGGTGCACGTGTCCGACATATTTAGAACACGCACCAATACGCATTTATCAATGACTGCATTCAATTGCTTATTTCACTTCGTAGGTTGAGATGGCCAGAGGTAAGATCCTGATGAACTCTGGTCAATATCTGGTAGAAGAATCTAACAACTCTGATTGTCTACTAGAGAAACTTTACTACTACCATGGAGTATTGATAGGCCGGTATAATTGTGTCCATTACTGAAGAAATTCGGAAAATGACATTTCTTTTTGAGTATCAGTTTTTGAGGTTAAGGTGCGTGACCGAGAGTCTTGGCGGTCGCAGAAACATCAGATACACTTCACCTTCTTCATCTTCATCAACCCATATACGCCCACTGCTGAGCACGGGTATCCTCTACCATTGAGAGGGTTTAGGCCATAGTCCACCACGCTGGCCTAGTGCGGGTTGGCGGACTACACACCTAAGAAATTCCTAAAAACTCTTAGGTGTGCAGGTTTCATCACGATGTTTTCCTTCACCGTTAAAGCAAGTGATAATTCAATGTGAATACACACATAACTTTCGAAAAGTCAGAGGTGTGTGCCTGGGGTTTGAACCCGCGACCGCCGAGATTCTCGACCGCGCGCCCAAACCTCGAGGCCATCACTGCTTATGACAGATACACACTTATGACTTTTCAAGTCAAGTCATCATTAATATCATCAGCCTAAAGACGTCCACTACTAGACATAGGGCTCCCCCAAAGACTTCCAAAGTTCTTTATCAGAAGTGGTCTGTATCCAGCAACTTCTCGTGATTTTCACTAAATCTTCGTCAATTGTCCACCAAAGGTTGTCCAACGCTGCGCTTGCAAGATTATATAGGCAATAAATTACTTTAACTATGAAGAAAAACATCGTGAGGATACCAGCGCACCTTAAAGTTCTTAGGATTTTTTTAGGTTTGTAGTCCGCCAACCCGGACTAGACCACCATGTTTGACTGCAGCCTAAACACTCTCAGTTATAAAGGCCGCTCGAACCCAGCAGTCAGACTTATGATCTAATGTCAAATTACAGTTTTAAATCAACATTACGAATATCACAGAAACCCTGATATGTAAACGGATGTCCAATAATCCCTTGACGTCACAAGAACATGTGTTAGTAAGTAGGGCGCAGATAAGAACAGCCAGTACTTCTTGAGCCCCACACTATAACTATAAATAGGCAGGTTCGTACATACTCCGGGTCTTAACTACTGGTTTGTACTCGATTTCTTAGAACTATTGGATATGAACAAAAGTTTCAAGTTGCTAGATTGGTTTTGTTTTTTTTATTTGTAACAGATTTTTGAGTAATTTAATCAGAACAACAACTCTACAACTGACGGAGTTTAGGCCTTAGTCCACCACGCTGGCCTCATGCGGGTTGGCGGACTACACACCTAAGAAATTCCTAAACACTTTTAGGTGTGCGGGTTTCATCACGATGTTTTCCTTCACCGTTAAAGCAAGTGTTAATTCATTTTGAGCACACACATAACTTCGAAAAGTCAGAGGTGACTGCCTGGGGATTTTTAAGGCCATGAATGAAAAACCTGTGATTTTGCATCCAACCTCACCCATATTTCTTCTCAATTTGCGTCAAGGAGCTAAATTCCTTTGCCTAAAGTGTCCAAGTGACATAAAACAACAAAACTCAACGACGTAATAAACAAAGTATTTTATTTCACTGAAGAATATGCAATATAATATGCAATGAGCGTATCCAATATCGCCAACGCAAAATAACACACATTTGGAAGTAATGTGTGGAAATATCCCAAAATTTCTCGCAATTTGCACTCCCACGACTTACATATTTTACCCTAATAGTCTTGTATGAGCTGTGATGGTTTCGAGTTTAGGCACGCTGTCTAGAAACTCGACGTTCGCGGGTTCAAACACTTCAGACTTGTAGAAAAGACCCGTAGCCAGCAGTAGGACATATGTATGTATATAAGCTGAAAATAATAATAAAACTTATATGGCTAATTCAAATGCTACACTTGTTTTATAAAGCTTAACCAAAAATTAAAAAATAGCTCCACCCAAACACTTCCAAATTTAAATTAAAAAGAACAACAAAATGTCAAGCCATCTCCACGTGCGCATGTTGCCAGACGCGAAATAAAAATTCCTATAAAGGATATAGATAGACGCAGCGCCGCCCGCGAGGTGCGTCCCGATTTACCCCGAACCCGTTGGTCCGGACACACCGACACCGGGTATTTTCGGTAATTACTACCACTATAGCTGGGTTGCCAGGTGTTGGCATTACTGCGACATTCAAGATTTTTGATGGAGGAATTAAAATTTCCTTAAAGTGAGAATATTTATCCTTGTAGTTGTTATTTATCATCATTATTTATATAGATTAATTTACATTAATAAGTAACAATAAACTTTTTTTAACAACACAACCAAGTACAATCAAAATTTTTAATAACTTCTACCTTTAAAAAAACAATTACCTTCATAATTAAAAGTGTTGAATACTACGCAACTTATGCACGAGAGTTTAGTCTGATCCATATTTCATGACACTTGAGACCGTAACGTTTTTAGCAATAATTCTCTATAACATCTTACTATCAATAAATTTACTTTGCAAAGTTTCAGTAAATTATTAAAATTCCAACTCAAGAAATATGTATTGTTTTGTTTTTTATCTAGCAACACTAAATTACAGTCGAACGCGGCAAGCCATTTATTAATTTCCGAAGGTTTTTATTAGCATCCAAAGATTTATTGTCGTGTAGTGTGTCGATAGCGTGGGTGAACTAACGGCCTGTCCCAGCGCCATTAAAATTATCCGTTTATTACCTAAATGAAATAGAATCGAATGCATTTCATTTACGTAAAAATTTTGTCCATTTGTGCCTGTTAATTTCATTTATTTTATTGCTAGGAAACGTTTGTATGATGAGTTTCGTCTATTAAAATTTTATCACCAATTATCTTGTATCATCGTTTTACTCTGTCATTGAACTTTGATATTGAAAACACAGGACGGGGTTTCTAAAATATTTTTTGATTTGCAATCAAGGGATTTACTTCTTTATTCATAATGGTGGAATAAGATTTTATATTCAGTTCAGGTATAAGAATCATGTGGTCTGGAATTGATGATAAAATAATAATTGCGTGAAGAATAAAAAATCCAAAAATCAATTTACCACAAATCTTCATTAGGCGTACTGATTTATTAAAAAGTTTAGAAAGTATCGTTATTTTAGTATTTAATTAAAGTTATCGTTATTTTACATGTTTAAACTATAAGATTGGTCATATAATTTCATTATCGTAATTCTACAAACGTAACTTTATCGCACTAATTAATAAATAAACAAAAAAATGCCGACCGCAATGTCACTTTTCCCGCCAAAACCTCAGCACGTTGCCAGTTCAGTGCGTGCATTAAATCAATAATCGCGAGTGTGTAACACTTCCGGCCGGAGGTGTCAATTGATCTTGTCAACATGTTTAGAAAGCGATCTTTTACAAATAAGTTTTGACACTCGCATATTTTGGTACTAGAAACATGTTTTGTAGCCTAGATTTTTTGTGGGCTAGACTAAAACGTGATGTTACCGTTAAATTCAATATTTGCGTAACATTGGTGTGTTTGTTTTGTTTTTATTGGGTGCGTTCCTTGACTAGTCAGATATTGATTTAGCTAAAATTGTGTTTAGGTGATACTGGCGAGAGTGTATATCGATATATTTCGAGATTTTTCCAGCGGAGTTCTGGAAAACGAAGGCTAGAAATAGACTCACATAAAAGAAAAATTATCTCATCCAAATAATTCGAATTATATTGTTACCTATGGAAATAATTTATAAAATGTACATCTAACAATAACCTTCTCTGTTAATCACGCATTTAATTATCAGTTTTTATTCTTAAAATTAAAATTGAAATATTCCCTTCATAACGTAAGTCACACAACAGATTAGGTACACTCCATTCTTCGTGTAAATTGTGAAATCCTTGTGCTGACTAAAAAGAGGTTTACGTATAAAATTGGCAGCTACAATGGCGGCCCTTGGCGCCAACGCAACCGTCTATTATCACAATGAGCCTCCGACAACTCTAATTAGGAACGCGTTGCGATGAACTCACTACATAACGTATGTGTAATAAAATGTAGTTTTTTTAAATGTTGAAAACGTTTCGTTTCGCACAGAATTAGAATTCGCTTTTTTGTATTATTGTTTTTTTTTTACTTGGACACTGCTCTTTTTAATTGAAATATACAAATTTGGAACTTGTTTTTAATCGCTCAATAATTACCTTACTTATATACGCTTTAATATTGAAATAACAAAACTCTACAAACTCCAAATAAATATCATAATCGTAAAAGCAAGTTTTATTTGTCATCTAAACGCTTTTATAAAGATGAAATTTTAAAGTTGTTTTTATCGTACGAAGGTAATTCAGTATCAGAAACTGCAAGAGACCCAAAAAAAATATTTGTGGATCACAAAAACTTTTATCTCAGCGCGAGGATCAAACTCTCGGCCTCCCATTTCGCAAGGCACCAAACTCCACCACGAGGCTGTCTTTGAATATCAATACTTCGCAAGAAAAATCACGCAATCTATCCTTAGTCTGTGACGTCAAAGCCGCGACTTGAAGGAATGCTATAAATTAATTCCGCCCAATGATGTTGCACAGTCCGCTTTGTATGAGCTTTATACGTTAATGGTCATTAATGGTCATGGACTTCATATTTTTTATACGCGTTTGTTGACCCTAGATTCGTTAATAAAAGAAATCTTGCGATCAACAGTTATAATATTACAATTAATCTTTTCTGTTGGTTAACATACTTAACTGTAAAACGCTTTTGAACTGCAAAATGAGGTTCGTAAATTACCTGTGAACAATAAGAAAAATAATTATGAATTGTACAAAAACAAGCAAAAATTTTTTTATGCATAATATTTATTCTCCTATAGGGAGACAAAATATTTTTTATTTAAGAAAATATTTAAATAAAAATTGCTTTAAAAATCTATTAAGTTAACGTACAATTTTCGGCTCATCACCACTTTTATTTATTTAGTCATAGGTATCTACATAAACCTTAAGCTTGTAAGTCCCTAAAGTGTAGGCAAAGGTTCATTTCCTGAGGTATTTATCAATCCCTCGTCATTGAGTTGAGTGAGAGTTTTTTATTGAAGAAAAAAACAATGGTATCAAAAGGTTACATTTTTAATTCACCACACTAACTACAAGTTGTTTTGTATTTATCTAAGAAATTCTTTATAGAAGTATCAGGTAAGTTTCCACATCTAATAAATGAACTAGAAATCTATACTGAAGTGCGCTACTAAATGTTACATAAGTTCCGTATAAGTGTATCAGTATGTGCGACTTGATGCGTTAATGTGATCGCGAGAATGTTGTTCATTCCTTTGTTTTATGTTCCGCCTTCTTTGTATCAACACGCCGATGTAGATACGTAATATGCCCTTATTTCAAGAAAATATCACGTTATTATAATCACAAATATTATGACATAACATAAACATACCTCACGCCTATATTCCCCGAAGGGTTAGGCAGAGATGCATTTCTGTACCCACATTTCGCCAGGTATGTATCAGTCCCACGTAATAGGGGGCGAGCCTATTGCCGTTTTTCGGGCACATTTCCAGACTTCGTGCTGCTACTGAGAATTTCCTAATGGAAAAACCCAATAACACTTTGCCCGACCCGGGAATCGAACCCAGGACCTCTAGATCGCACGGCACATACTTGTAGCGCGAGACCACGAGGCAATGAATTTTAATTGCTTGAGTATAGTCGGACCTATAATCATGACGACCTCGAGGTTTATGCATGTGGTCAAGAATCTCGGCGGTTCCAGGTTTAAGCCCCAAGCACACACCTCTGACTTTTCGAAATGATGTGTGTGAAATGAATTATCACTTGCTTTAACGGTGAAGGAAAACATCGTGATGCACACCTAAAGTTCTTAGGAATGTCTTAGGCGTCTAGTCCGCCAACCCACACTAGGCCAGCGTGGTGGACTATAGGCTAAACCTCCTCAATGGTAGAGGAGACCCGTGGCTGATGATGAACCAAACCTGATACATATATCTCTTGGGACGAAAGCATAACACACGACACATAATCTATAGGAAGTCACTTTCATACAGTGAAATTTCTTATCCCCCGTGTTTATTATTCAGCGCACGTTCGCCTCTTGGGACGCACCTATGGATGCTTTCTGCATCTTAAAGAGTAATGTACTGTCTTTCATTAATAATGTAAGATGTACGAAAGTCTTGAGATTACGTTGTCGAGACAAAATGTCGGCTTCAAAACACTGGCAACTGACTTCAAAGTAATGTGTAGGTGAATTGATTGACGGTCCCTTGGCACTGTTGGCTGGACACCAGCTTGCGAAACTAGTGGACACGGGTTCGATCCCCGCGCCGAAACAAATGTTTGTGTGATCCACAATGAGTTTTGGTCTAGGTGTTTGTGAGGCAGAAGTCTGTCGAATATAGAATATATGACACAAGAACAAAGTACAAATTTCTTATATTATAAGCTAACTTATTTAAATATAGGTAATCGTACATATACGAATGTTATAAATGCAAAAATTAGGTACTTAACTAAAAATTTAGTTTGACATTTGCTGGAAACTTGAGAAAGATTTTTTTACAAATTGTGTTCCGACGAAATTGGCTCCATTTGAACAAAATATATATTATCATTTTTAATATCAAAGTGTATTTTTTGATAAGCCTCTCAATAGATAATTTTAATAACCATTATATTTCAATTAATTCAGCTTACTGGATGTTTTAATATAATTTGATTGGAAACCGTCGAAGTGCACGTAGTCACGACACGGCCAACCTGAAATACGTAATTATTGATTTCTACTCTTATATTTAATTATATAAAATTATCAGTAAATTACTAAGCGCATACTAAAGTATTTTAGTTTCAATCAATAAATTATTTTTATTTACTTCTTTTATAACAACGTCATTAAAATAACCTGTAATAAATAGTTTTAGATTATCCTAGATCTAGTTTTAGATTTAAATAGCACTTTCCTGCAAATCAAGTTAGGATACAATTTAATTAAATGAATTATTGAAATGAGCTAAATAATTTGTTTTTCATCTTTTTAGGACGTTTTATTGCCGTGAAGAAAATATTCTAAAATCCCTATTTCATACCAGGTCATCACAAGTTGTGGTTATAAAACAAAAATAGACGCACAAATGATGTCAGTGAAACGCTGCTATCTGGACGATGACAAAATCTTGCAAACACGATAAGGATAAGGGAATGGGGGCATCCACGCAATATGCAAACATGTACTGGAATTGCAATAACTTTACTGACAGTTATACACTACATTCTATACAGTCATTCTATTCGGTGTTTTTTTATTATTAAAGATTTTATTATTATTGTAGAATACGAAGAACACTAAAAAGATAGTGTCATCTATATTCTATTCTATAAGAAACATTTATATCTTTTCAATGGTAGAGGAGAACCGTGCTCAGAAGTGGGCGTATATGGGTTGATGAAGAAGAAGAAGAAATGTTTCTTAAGATTATGATTTTTTATTTGTTAATATTACATTTAAGTTATATTTTAAAGTTTCGTTAACACTTAATTTAAAGGTGATAGAAAACATGGAAAGAAAACCTGCACACCTAAAAGTTTCTTACGAATTTCTTAGGTGTGTAGTCCGCCAACCCGCACTAGGCCAGCGTGGTGGACTAAAGCCTTAACCCTCTCAGTTATAAAAGAGACTCATGCGAAACGATGGGATGTACATAGGCTAATAATGATGATGACTTTATAAATGTGTATTTTTAAGGCCAATATTATAAAACGGATTTTAATGAGCATGAATGCAACCTTTTATTTAGAGCAATATAAAATTATTCCCATATACGTCTATCGCCTAATGTTGACAAAACAGGAGTTGGAAACATAGTTATGTTACTTTCGCTTATAGATATCAAAAAACTAATTACGTATACCCGAGGTGAAAGGTGTAAGTAGCGTGTATGATTGACGTATCATAGCTGCTACCGCTTTTACGCACAGATACACACAGGGCATGGAAAACGCCGCGGTTATTTAAACGCTCAAACACTGAAGTGACCTTGAAGAGTTTATGTAATTATTGAGTTTATTTCAGAAATTATGACGGTCAGTCAGCTGGCAGTAATTTAAGCCAGTTCTTGCTTATTAACCCCGACATTATTCTGCGGTATCAACTATCATGTGCATCTCTTGTCCTAAAATTCCTTGCACCTTATATACAACAGTATATTTGATCCACAAATGTTTATTTAGTGTTTGGCTGTATACAGTAAAGATTTATCAGGTACCCTCTGATTTTATGTATCCCTATATTATTTGAGTACTTTACACAAATCCCCAATTATAAGCTTTAACATTCACAAAAATACGTACACACAATAACGAATAAAAAAACGCTGATAAAGTCAACAAAAAGAAAACGCAAAACGCTCCGTGTGCCGCCGTCCTTACATCTAATGAGCCGTACAAAAGAGCCGCCTTTATTTTCTTTCATACTGCGACAGAACTCTATTTGCACGGCTTTGCACAATGTTGTTTGTTCTGGAGTCATGTCTAATCTTACCCTAGTTATATGGATGAGACTTAAGCTTTACTTAAACTTAAATAGTCTACAAAGAATAACAGCGTCCGCTTGGCTAAAGACGGGCTTGCGAAACTAGAGGCCACGGGATCGAAAATCCACAAATATTTGTTCCGGGTCTGGGTGTTTGTGAGACCGAAAATTCTCTCGTAGTTACTGGTACCCACGGTACAAGCCATATATATTAGTGTGGGATTAGAAATGTGTAAGTGGCTGTTGGGTGTATTTATTTATATTTAGTATTTTTTTATCTGTCAACTAAGCACTAGGCCAGCGTGGTGGACTAAGGTCTAAGCCCTCTCAGTTGTAGAGGTCCTTGCCCAGCAGTAGGACGTATTTAGGCTGATGGTCATGATGATTATGATGATAGAAGGTGATGGCGATGATGATGATGACGATTATGATCATGATGATAATTCTTTTATCTACCAACCTATTTAGAAGGCAGATTCCAGAAAAGAACGGGGAAGAAACTCTAGTACTCTTTTTGTAGCACTTTACAGCACAATAACCTAACTGTACTTTACAGATTACGTTCACAGCAGTCCATTTATTAATAATTACCATCACCATCACATAACACAGTTGTAAGTGGCAATGATCCATCTCCAATAAAAACAAGATATCGTTTTAATCGAGCCCTGATTGGCTCATCGCACTCAAGTGCTGAGAAAAATAATGAAGCCACAATAATTATTGTAACTGGAGACTTTAATGTCTGGTGTGGTTGAAGGATAATTAACAGGAAGTCTTGGGATTTTTATTGGAGGACAGTAATTGGACTTCTAGTATATTCAGACTCATTATTATCAGCAAACAGGAGGATATCTCACACTATTCTCGTTATTGGGGATATTTTTAGGAAGTTCCTTTTTTTTTAAACCTTATAAAACTACTTGATAAGGGCATTCAATTTTATTTACAATAACCTTTTTCTCCTTATGTCTGGTATATAACTTTCTGACAATAGAACTACCCATCCAAGATCCAAGTCTTATTTCATCAAAATTTATCTAGCTGTTTTGCGTTTAGCGTGAAGAAGTACACATACACACTTACGCTTCCATACATAAAAAAATGATTTTATAATAGCTGAGCAGTTGGCTAAGCACCAACTTGTTAAACTAGAGAGTGCTGGTTCGACTTCGTTTCAAGATAATCCACAAATATTTATTTCGAATCCAGGTATCGGTAAGAACGAAAAGCCTCTCAATGTTTCTGATACCAACAAAACCTATATCAGGTCAGAACTATTATATCTTGGTATAACATCTCCCACCAGTCGCGACAATCACGCCGGCACGCATTATCAGCCATCTCAGGACGTGTTGCGTCATTGAACTTGAGTGAAAGTGATAATGTAGGCCGGTCGAAAGTGCCACCCGAAATGGCTTCGATGCGAGCTTAACATCGACACATGCGCAACCGACAGATTTTCTAATGTATTGTCATGTGAGATCGGGTTGAAATATCATACAGGGTGTAGAAACAGTGACGGTGCTTCTATAGAAGCACAAAAGCACTGCTTGCCTCACAAAATTCCGAACAATAATGTTGAATTTTTATTCAACAAAAGGAATATGATGAAAATGTCCTGACCCCACTATAAATAATTATAAACTAGAGATTATACTATGCATGAGTAACGATTTTGGGCTACAATGGAAGTACTGAGTAAAAAAAGCTATACGAAGTTATGTGTGTATTCATAATATGTTATCACGTAACTAAGTCAGCAGTGTTTAGGCGCGCGGTCGAGAATCTCGGCCGTCGCGGGTTCGAACCCCAGGCACACACCTCTGACTTTTCGAAGTTATGTGTGTATTCAAAATTGAATTATCACTTGCTTTAACGGTGAAGGAAAACATCGTGATGAAACCTGCACACCTAAAAGTTCTTAGGAATTTCTTAGTTGTGTAGTCCGCCAACCCGCACTAGGCCAGCGTGGTGGACTATGGCTTAAACCCTCTCAATGGTAGAGGAGACCCGTGCTCAGCAGTGGGCGAATATGGGTTGATGAAGAAGAAGAACTAAGTCAGAAAAACATGGGGTGGAAATCTGCACATCTAAAAGTTTTTTGAACATTCTTATATGTGTAGTTTCACTTAACCCTTTTAGTTTTAAAAGAGGCACGTACTGAGGAGTGGATATAAGGGCTGATGATGATATGATGAAAGACCGTAATTACACTTTGACGCTAACATCGAAAAGAAAACAAAAAATCTAACCTTTTCCTAAACTGCATAGCTAATACTAGTTTAAGGTTTTGATCACGGTACAAAAATGTATAATTTTTTATAAAATTCACAGATATAAAATTGAATCTTATCTGCTATGTTTGTGGTAAGTAGAATTGCATATATTAACATCACTGTTATCAGATAAAAACTATAAGATACTTAAAAATCATTGCGAAAGAGACTAACATCTTAAACAAAAGGTCTTGTGCTCAAACTTTTAGCGTGACAAAAATGTTTGTATGATCCGCAAAATTTTTGTTTCAAGTCTGTGTATTTGTGAGACTGAAAAGTCTCTCGTTGTATCTGACACCGGCGACACAGAACTTGTGTCTTAGTATTGCATCAGAATATGTAATTGTTAAATGAATTTATTTAAACAAGGCAAAAATTGTTTAATCATTGTGAAATCCAGACAAATGCTTCCTTAAAGATTTCTACAAATTATATTCTATTCCAATCTAAACAGAAACATTTTATTTATCAACCTGCGTCTTTTGAGGTAAGTATTTTACCCACAGACAATCACGCGCAAAGAGCCTATAAAAGCAATAAATTATATAACCAAACAGAACATAATTACATAGTTTATACATGACAGATGTCTAGGCGCCCTTGTCTTGATGAGAGCGTTATCTTATCACGAAGTAATCACAAGTCTATCCTTCCTCATTGCAAATATTCATATAACTTGAAATATTTGTTGATTTCCCCTGTCACCGCACAATCAGACGAGATTTGTGGTTATTAACCATAGGAGAATCGATTGCGGTCTGTCACCGCAACAATGTGTCATATTTCTCTACTTCTATCCTATTTGACGGCATTTATCACGTGTGGATAGTCAATGAGTCGTATTCTTAATAATACCAATTAATACATTTCATTCATCTTCATAAGAGTCTGCTAGGCAAAATGAATGAAAAAGTTATTTAAGAATATCTCAATGGATTAACAAACTCAAATCTAAGCAATGAATATATTTTAGTGTTGCCCAAATTCAGTCTTGGTCTTGCAGTCTTGGTCTTGTTCTTGCGTTTTTGCAAGACCAAGACCAAGAACAAGACCGCGTATTTTTAGCAAGACCAAGACCAAGACTGACCGTGCAAGACTTGAGCAAGAACAAGACATAGCCTGCAAGACTCTTGCGTCTTGCAGCTAGGACTTAGCGCTATTTCACGGAGTAGTTAGGTGTGACAGTTCGGTGTATAGGTCTTCTTCTTCTTCTTCATCAACCCATATACGCCCACTGCTGAGCACGGGTCTCCTCTACCATTGAGAGGGTTTAGGCCATAGTCCACCACGCTGGCCTAGTGCGGGTTGGCGAACTACACACCTAAGAAATTCCTAAGAACTCTTACGTGTGCAGGTTTCATCACGATGTTTTCCTTCACCGTTAAAGCAAGTGAGAATTCATTGTGAATACACACATAACTTAGAAAAGTCAGAGGTGTGTGCCGGGGGTTCGAACCCGCGACCGTCGAGATTCTCGACCGCGCGCCCAAACCTCGAGGCCATCACTGCTTTACTGTGTAGGTACGCTTAGGAATTCTATGAGACGCAAAAAACTGTATCAAAGAATATGAAAAACTGGACCTATGCGCATTACGACTAATACCATAAGCATAGCTACATAGCGAATAAAAAAATATCCATTAAAATCAAACTGAGTGCATGCAAAATTATGTTTTAACCATCGGCACTTTGATAATGCGGCATCAAAGGTTTTGTACTTACTTCTCAAAGTAATTTGCCGCTTTTCGGAAGTACATGGTTATGATACACGCGCCGGCGGCTTCTTTTGAAATCATATACAACAATCGTTGCCACCGCGCCGAAATCACAACATTTGACACTGTTTGATTGCCGCCACAGGGCGTAGGTTAAAATATTCTTAGGTTCTTTAAAATACAGTCAAGTTATTGTAATTAATTTGTTTTTTACATGTTTTAGCAAATGTAAGCTTATAAATCATAAATGTTTATTAAGAAACAGTTACTTCTATGGTAAACGACATATAGGTCAGTTGATTTTTCGAATTTCTTATCAAATCTTCAGTTATTTATTAATCTGCTTGATCTTTACTATGGCTGTGTTAATTCAAGCTCACAATGTTCCAATTCTAATACGTTTTTCTAAGATTTAAAGTAAACTTTAATAAATAGTAATAGACTAATAGATAATTGCAAGACTTGCAAGACTCTTGCTGCAAGACCAAGACCAAGACCAAGACTGGGAGCGCAAGACCAAGACCAAGACCAGGTGTATTGTCGCAAGACCAAGACCAAGACTGGCTAAGTCTCGTCTTGTTCTTGCATTTGGGCAACACTAATATATTTAGGTGGAAATCTGCTTATCTACATACGCCCAAAAGCCATGTCTTCCCCGAAGAGATATTTCTGTTTTCATATTTCAACGATTGTCTTTTCGTCCCACGAAACGTTTTCAGGAACATTTCCAGACTCTGAGTTACTGAGAATTTCTTAATGGGAATTTAGATCGCTTTAGAACGCACTTTAGATCGCAAGGCACATACTCGCGTCGCGAGACACAAGACAGTCAATCTCTATAATACATTAAAGTAGGTTATCATTAACCATCATAATATACTCGACGAAAAAATAATAAAGAGCGTTACAAATCCACACAATAGTGTTCTGAAACGAGACTATCGTGGTGAAAGTGAAGCGATGCTTGGAAGGTGA
Organism: Cephonodes hylas; assembly: GCA_030295005.1. NCBI lineage: Eukaryota > Metazoa > Arthropoda > Insecta > Lepidoptera > Sphingidae > Cephonodes > Cephonodes hylas. The sequence goes on along the minus strand of AP025386.1, from coordinate 2,967,931 downwards.
ATTGATGCTAATGCGACCGCTTTGTCCACTAACGAGACTAGTGTGGGATCCGATACTCCAGCAATTAAGGAGCCCGATGTAAATATCACGAGCGATGACGATAAATCGAAAAGGAAAGGTCACGGTTCTTTCATGAGATGATTTTTTGTGCGATCTGTTGTTTTATGGTCCCGATTAAACAGTGATGGCCTCGAGGTTTAGGCGCGTTGTCGATAATCTCGGCCGTCGAGGGCTCAAAGCCCAGGCACACCTGTGACTTTTCGAAGTTACATGTGAATTCATAATGAAATATCACTTGCTTAACGGTGAAGGAAAACTCTTTGACGAAACCTAAAAAATTCTTAGAAATTCCTGAGGTGTGTAGTCAGTCCGCCAAGCCACATTAGGCCAGCGTGGTGAAGGCCTTAACCCTCTGAATGGTAGAGGAGACCCGAGCCCAGCAGTGGGGCGTAACTATATGGGTTGATAATGATGATTCTCTTGTCGTCTTGATTGAGATATGTGTTATAATTTTTGATAACTTTGACATAATATTTACACCTACAAATTATGTTGGGGATTTTTGTTTATGTAATAGTAAAGCCCATTCAATGATAACCAACTGTCTATCTACGTGTGTGTGTGTGTGTGTATTTCCCTTCCAATCTTATTCAGCTAAGGCAATTAAGTCAAAATACCCACATAACAAAAACTTGATCAGTATTATCAAGCCAATACTGCCGTGAAAAGTGTTCGTTTTACCGCAAGCCGGAAGCGAACACTTTGTTAATCCAATGTGTGGGCGTGCGTGGGCGGTGATGGGTAGTTGTCGAATTTTCACCAAATCAAAACAACCGTTGTACCAGTGGCAATGCTTCCGTAGAAGCCCAAAAGCATAGCTCGCCTTACAACGCTGCGAAACTTTAAGCTTTGAGTCTTGGAGTATTTTGAGATGTAAATGTGAATATCCTGACTCTATGATAAACAATAATACTAGATGTTACACACTGGCCTAGTTGTGCTTTTGAGCTTTAAATACTTCCGAAATTATGGCAAATGAATTGAAATGAAATAATATTTAATGAATCCAAAATATTATGATACATCACATCACTTAGATTCAGTAATTTCAAAATTTAGCTCACCAGCTTGGAAGGCGTCACTAGAGAAGAACAAGAAACTTTAGTCTTACTCTAGTTGCTCTTATCCATCATCATTATCATCATCAACCCATATACGTCCCACTGCTGGGCACGGGTCTCTTCTAACATTATGGGGTTTTATCCAATCAAGATTAATTTTAAGGCCAAGCAGCGGTATAAGCGTCTGCCATAGGATTTAATATGGGTTCAAATCCCGGGTCGAAATAAAATACTGTGATATTCCACAAGAAAAAATGTTGAATGAAAACATGGTTAGGACACCTGCAACTTGGAATTCCTTAGGTCCACCAACCCGCATTAAGCCAGCGGTATACTAAAACCTAAGCCCTCTCAGGCGTAATGCCCAGCAGTAATGTACAGACAGCTTATAAGACGATCATAACTAGTTACCAAACCATAGACAAATAAGCTATAATGAAAGACTTGTCTATATCACCTCCTGTTTTGCGAGATTCCATCGAACTAACCAGTAGCATTTCTCCACCAACCTTGGTTCGAGGTCGACTTCCATAGTGCCTTCTTTGGAACAGTTTCACCAATTAGATATTTTATTTCCTTAATAAAAAGTAGTACAGATGAACTAGATTTTGTTCACGTTTGAGCAGTTTTTTTATTAAAACGCACTAGGTCAGCTGTACTAAGGTCTAGCTTCTCTAAGTGATTTTCAGTCCTGTATTCAAAACGTATGTATGTACATTTATAGCTGAGTTAAATAGACCTTTTTTTGGTCTACATAATGACCAGACTACTAACAAAATACTTCGACAAATACTTCGACTTAAAATCACACATGACTACTAAATCACAAGGCGCCGATTTTATCCTCAAAACCCCAAGGCAGCCATATAAATATTAATAGAAAAAATAAAATAGTCACATAAGTACATTGCTAAAGAATCAAAGGAGCTAAATAGGTTATTTATAATGTATGTGATGTGATAATGATTGAGCTAATTGCACGGTCGATGTCCCGCGGTGCGCATGCGCAGAACTGGTACTATATCATGCATCGGAAAAAATCTTGTTTGTACTTTACTTAGACCATGTATTTTCTCATTAAAGAATGCTATCAAAGTCCTCGAAATAATTATATAAAACTATAGTAGACATTACAGTGAAAAAAGTAACGTAGAAGAATGACGAAAAATGCATTTATTATGTAAGCATTAAAAAGTACGTAACCATTGCCTATATCAAAAAAATATTGTTAACAAATATACGTAGTATTTATTTTGTAATCTAGTGTTCAATAAATTATAATTTTAAGCAAATAATTCTTACTGATGAAACTATAACCCAAAAAAGATCATTCTGACAGACTATGTCCTCATTTAAAAGAAAAATTATGGTAATATATTAAAACTGATATATTTCAAGAATCAATAAGTTTCGTTCCAAATACAAGTATAAAATGCTCTCCTAACCAACTTAACCAAAAGCACAATATAAATAAGATTAATAAACATAAACACCCACGTAAAATAAGTCGAATATGATTCGAACACATAGAATTCGGCGCAAAAATGTGAATATAAACTGTTCCACCCACAGTTTGGGAGTGAATAGATTTATACAGCGACCACCGGCGCCTGGTATCGACAGGCAGACTGTTAGTGATGTAGTTGTCACAGGCTTTTGTTAGATGGCAGATGTATTTGCTAAGTTGTTTTATTTTTGAGTAAAAGTCGTTTTGTAAAGATCGTCTGAGGTACCTACTTATACAAAAACTTATATGGCTATAGCTATTTGGATAATTTGTGAGTGTAAGAAAAACATACGAGAAATTAAAATCTTTTCTATCGATTTCTTTTTGTAAGTAAGTTATTATACTTTCTTGTACTAGATAATTACTAAATAGAGACGATTTAAAAAATTGAATTTTTCAATGACGCACAAAAATCTTAAGTACAGGGCTTTAATCAAAAGGCTTAATTTAATAGGTAACATTCAATTTTGCACAGAATCAAGAAATATACCCTAAAATCGGCAATGCATTTTTCCTCTTTCGAGGATACATGTGTATATGTAATCACTGCTTTTTTCATGTTCTTTTACCGAAAAACGGCAATATAATGCAACTTTGCTTCTTACATTTGAGATACTAGTATATGTGTGTAATAATCAATATTTTTTTATTTCAAATAAACAAATACAAACTAAAGTACATTCCCTTCACTACCAACCGCTCGCGTTCGCGTGGGCGAGCCAGTCCTGCGATACATTTTTCCGATCCGTTATGTTACGTCAATGGACGCCGAGACACAAATCCACAGACTTACCAATGTCTACTGTTATTGATAGCCGACGCTGCAGACATTGGTAAGCTTTGTGAGAAATTTGAGAGAATATTGAAGGTTATATCGAAATTACAGGATTAAAACCGACGGTCTATAGTCGTCACTGTTGGACGTAAATGACTCTAATTCGCGACATTTCGACAATCCTTGGATTATCTCCACCAAGTCAAACCTACGACAATTTACTTTAAAAGGTCTTAAGAATTACTTAAGTGTGTAGTCGCTCACCTGTGCTCGTCCAGCGTGGTAGACCAAGGCCCAAACCCTATCTGTTGTAGAGGAAGTCCGTGTCCAGATAGATAGATAGACAACACTTTATTGGTACCCACATAAAAAATAAGTTACAATAAAAAACCTTAAAGAATTCCAGAATCCAGAATTGTCCAGTCCAGTCCAGAATTGGGACGTAAATGAACTAGTGATGATAATGTCGGCCCTTTACACCTTACACACTTAATTCTCCTTACAAATAATTCTCCTTCGATTTTCAATGCAACAAATCCCAACAAGAATCCGATATAACCTTTAACCACATTCGCATTCTCCACATAAAGTACAAAACTAATCAAATAATTACTTGTTACGAGTTACTCACACTTATCTGCCCCCATCTTAATTGAAGCAACTTCATTCCGCTTATAACTCTCAATGTGCGATTAATTTTATGTTGGAATATCATACATATAAGCAGTGATGGCCTCGAGGTTTGGGCGTGCGGTCGAGAATCTCGACGGTCGTGGGTTCGAACCCCAGGCACACACCACTGATTTTTCGAAGTTATGTGTGTATTCACATTGAACTATCACTTGCATTAACGGTGAAGGAAAACATCGTGATGAAACCTGCACACCTAAAAAGTTATTAGGAATTTCTTAGGTGTGTAGTCCGCCGACCCGCACTAGGCCAGCGTGGTGGACTATGGCCTAAACCCTCTCAATGGTAGAGGAGACCCGTGCTCAGCAGTGGGCGTATATGGGTTGATGAAGAAGATATCATACATACATAAACTCAAGGCTGTCTCCCGTTAGGGTAGGCAGAGACTATAGAGTGCCAAATGCCACGGTCCAAACATACCTCTTTCGCTTCCTCCACTGACATTATCCTCTTCATGCATGAACGTCGGTTTCGAGGAATAATTAGAATATATTTGCGTGAATTAACAACCTGAAAGATTTGCGTAGAGTATATTTCTACCTTTAACATCATTCTATATAATTATGATGTCCCACTGCTAGGCACGGGCCTCCTCTACCATTGAGAGGGTTCAAGCCTTAGTCCGCCACGCTAGCCTAGTGCGAGTTGGCATGGATTATTAATTTTAATTTCTTGAGGTAGGTTATTCATGCTCACAATATGTAATGCATGTTGGTCTATGGCCAACAATATAGGCACATACATAGGTAAGTACCCTCTACAACTGAGAGGGTTTAATCTTTAGTCCAAGTCTAATAAGAATCGAGCATGTTGCCGTTTTTTCGAATTTAATTATCTATGTTAATTAAAATCTGTGGATAGAATTTTCTTTCCTTTCATTCTAACGATTGGATGGTTGGGTATACAATACATTTGGCTTCTAACTAAGCTATTAAAGATATACTTCAGTGAGTAACACCAACAAAAGCCATTACTATTGACAATCGAATATTTATGGCAGTCCATGATTCATGCAGGGTTAGCTGTCAATTTGACAGATAGAAACGTGACGAGAATTCTAATTAGGAATGACAATACACACTGGTAATAACTTAGCTTTTACTGCAAATTACAAGATTTCACGTTGATGCCTACCAAAAGCGCCTATTTATTTTCACCTATACATGAAAATTAATAAGTAAATAAATACATTTTACAGTCACGCATACAGTCCTGACACCACATTAAGATACAATTCCTATATCGAAGGTATCGCAAACTACGAGAGACTTTGCGGTCTCACATACACCCGGACCCGAAACAAATATTTGTGGATCACACAAACATTTGTCTTAAAAAAAAAAAAAAATAAAAATCTTTATTCATCAGATAGAATACAAATGTGAGATCAAGGTTGAGACCTTCTAATAAGTATAAAATACTTGTGCCAGAAGGTCTCGCTCTTCCATAACTTAAAGTAACATCAACTACTTATACATACTTAAGAACACATTACAATAAAAATTAAGCTTATTATTATGTACAATAAAAAGTAAAGAAATATATTAACAAATCAGAATTGAAAACAGATCTACAAAATACGTAATTAATGTATGTGTGTGTGTGTGTGCGCGCGCGCGCGCGCGTGTGTGTGTGTGTGTGTGTGTGTGTGTGTGTATGCTTATATATGTATGTGTACATGTGAGTGTATGTGTGTATAAAATTATTATCAAAATCCAACAATAAAGAAAACATAAAGTATTAAAAACAATCATACATGTTAACATTTTATTAAAGCCTCTATTTCATCATAGCCGCTACATAACAGCCACTCTGTTATAGTTTTTTTACACTGGTATTGTTGCATTATATATATATTTAATTTAGCGTTAATTATGTTATATAATTGTGATGATTGATGCTCATATTGTCTGCTCGCAAAATACGTTTTTGTGCCGCAAACATTAGCTACCTTATCCTTCCTTCTCCAATACACATAATTAGGATTAAAGGTAATAGTTTTATGACATCTTATACTTGTACGTAAAATATATAGTTTTCTAACTGAAAGTGTTTCTGTTTCTGAGTAAAGTAGGTCAGTGGGGTATCTGTATGGTTTAAAATACATTACTTTTAACAGGGCTCGTTGCGATCTCTCTACTTCCAAAAATTTTGTTTTAGCAGCACCGCCCCATATGGGAATACAATATCCTATAATGGACTGAGCCAAAGCCAAGTATATTTTATGCAATAATGTTTCATTTGCCACATGTCTTAGATTTTTAAAAATCCATATAAGTTTCCTAATTCTATTACTAACATAGTCAATTTGGGAATACCAAGATAACCTTTGATCAATAAGTGTTCCTAAGTACTTTATTGTAGTCACTCTTTTTATGGTGGGGCAGTTACAGTTTTTATTATTTTCATTTACAGACTGATGAACGCGAATTATAAAGTCATTACTGGGCTGGGTTCGTTTATCAATTGAGTAGCACATAAAATTAGTTTTTTGCGTATTTAGGGTAAGTAGATTTAATTTTAACCAGTATGCGATTTTAGAAAGTCCTTCTTCAGCTTCTTTCTGAACATGTTCCCACGAATCACCCGTAAAGATTACTGCAGTGTCATCAGCATATGAAATAATTTTAGCTCCATTTAAATTAAGTTGACTTAAGCTATTAATATATATTAAAAATAATGTTGGACCTAGGACACTGCCTTGTGGAACTCCATATGAGATAGTAACTTCGTCACTTAGGTACTCTCCAATTTTCACTTTTTGCCTGCGATCACTCAGATAGTCGGTCAATAATGTCAAACAATTATCTCTAACACCAATGTGTTCTAGTTTCTTTAATAGGGTGGGGATGTGGACAGTGTCAAAGGCTTTTTTGAGGTCTAAGTAAACACCTAAACATTTCTTATTGCGATCAACTTTGTTCGCAATGAACGTGGTCAGTTCTTTAACTGCATCCTCAGTAGATAACCCACTTCTAAACCCGTACTGGTTGTCAGAAAGTAAATGGTATTTATCTAAATAATTCATAAGTCTGTTATTAATTGCTTTTTCTAGTAACTTGTCTTAGTCCTATGATCGAGTCCGCAACCTCTCGTTTCTCGTGACATCTAGCCAACTGCGCCACGAGTGTGTCATATTATGTGAGAAATATGAAATATTTTGACAGATACCATTACACATGGTTCATGCGTTGGCTTTGATCCAACAACTAGAACAGGTATTGCAGCCTATTTTATTACGTATCCGCTGCTTCTATTAAAGTTTTATTGCTAAACGAGATCCGAGTCTCGTTTTCGAGTCGCTATTCCAGAGAATAGATTCACTGAGCATATAGATGGATAGAAAATTATTATTAATGCGATGATTTTGATTAATTAATATAAGTTTATAGCAGTTTAGATAACGCTGGCTCCATTTTCTGTTAGTGCCTAAATTTTATGCTTACTTCTTATATACATCAATTTAATTTTAAAATATTTCTAAATCTAGAGCCCAAGATGAGAATTACCTAAATAATATAAAAAAAAACTACTTTAACGTTGAAGAAGAACAACGCGAGGAATCCTGCACACCTAAACTTTCTTAAATATTTTTAGGCTGTAGTCCCGCGAAATCATGCTATGCCAGCGTAGTGGACTAAAGTCTAAGAACGTTCCGCTGTACATAAAGCAGTGCCCAACAGTGGGACTTATACCTATGGGCTAATAACGATGATGAAAAAGTGATAAGACCCTTTAATATATCTGTTACCAGTTCCCATAACTTAAACTTAAACATCAATAACTCTACTTCAACTATATAGTTTAATAGATTTTTATTGACATAAAACATTAGTGCATTTTTTGTTGCCCATAAAGTCACACAAAAATTACCCCTATTGCATTCGATGAGTCAAAGTCGTGTGTATGTAAAAATGAGTAGTCGTGTAGACCTGGTGCCACGAGGAAGCGTAGAGTCGTGGAATAACAAACACATTACCTATTGAATAATGGAAATAATACCATACTGTATGGCGTGACACATCTATCGATATAATCGATAGTTTTTGTAATAATCGATATTTAAAAAGTCAATTGTAACAATTCTTTTGAACGATCTTGGCTTCAAAATCGGTTAAAGGATAAGTGGGCAGCATAAGTGGGCCAAATAAACTAAATTCGCCTTTGATTGAATAGAATAAATTCCCGCAAACCTGCACTAGGACAGGAATCCTGTATTACCCAAAAGGGTAGGCAGAGGTGCATTTCTGCACCCACATTTCCCTCATCAGTTCTACGTAACAGGAAGCGAGCCTATTACTGTTTTTCGAACACATTTCCAGACTCCATACTGCTAACGGTAAAATACTTTCTCCGACCTGAGAATCAAACCCCGGACCTCTAGATCATACAGCACATGCTCGACCACGAATCAATGATTGATTTATATAAATTGTAAGACAGTTCATAAAATACCCGATTCAGAAGGTATCAGTACGTTTGTTAGAACGTTAATTGTCCTTGGGCCAGTTGAACCGCGATCGATGTTTGACATTCGAAATGCCATCGGCATGTCCCAACCAATTACTGTTGAATGAGAATAAGACCCTAATTGCACGCTCTTGCGACCATTAACACAAAATTAATATTTAATTTGAGGTCCGATTGGGCCATAATGTCGATGTACTTGATCTGATGCAGGAAAAATGGATAATAATTATTTGATCTTTAAATGCAAAATTTGCGTAGACTCTTCATCATCAGTTCATATACGTCTCGATGCTGAGCACGGGCCTTCTCTACCATTGAGAGGGTTTAGACCTTGGTCCACCACGCTGGCCTAGTGCGGGTTGGCAGCTTACACACCTGAAAAGTTCCTAAGAACTTTAATTATGCTGAATTCATCACAATCTTTTTCTTCAACAATATAATCTTTATATTAATGAAAATGTTCACAATGAATAATTTTAAAAACTATTCACTTATTAAGTGTAAGATTCTTTAGTCTTCCATGATTTTATCTCGTCTATTTAACTTTAATTTATACGACACAATGTATATAAAAAATCTAACAATATTAAGCAATTGTCGTTATTAATATTTACTATAAACACAAAGTTATTTGAAACGGTAAATTCGGAGCGCAATTTAAAAGGCGACGTGCTACTACAATTTATAACTTCGACATAACGTTTAAGTACCACATATAATTTCTTATCTTATATCTCGTTATGATCAATTCTTTATTTATTTATGTTATGTTTTTAAAATTTAGATAAACGGCTATTAAGATTATGAAGATATTCTGTATGCAGTATTCTCGATTTTGATTTTAATAGTTGAATTGGGAGAAAGCGCATTACGAACAAAAAATAGTTCCGAAGTTCGAAATACGCGAACCAGATACTACCCTTATAATTTGTTGCATATAATTCATGTAGTGTTTAGTCTTATTGTTCAAAATGCCAAAAAGTGCGTGCTTCAAAATAAAAGTCTAAACACTCACGATTCAAAAGTAATAATTTCTGATGAAAACGTGATTCAAGACATACATTTAATGAGATTCTTCATTCAATTAACAATTTTGTTATATTAATTTTTGTTAAGTTTATTCTTCAGCTGAATGAAGGGCCGTTGTTAACTGTGTAAATCATAGTTACTAATTGCTTTTTATTTAACCAACAATAAAATATTTTTTCTTTCTTCCTTATTTATAAGAATAATTACCAAAGTCAGCATTTGAGGATCAATCAAACCTTCTTGGTCCAGAAACATCTTATTAAACAACTTATAATTCTTTTAATAATCAAACAGTGTACTTCGAAGCATAGGTACTAGGCTAGCATGACAACATGAGAACTCGTTACGGCCATTAGGGCCACCCAGACGGAACCGTGGATCACGGTTCGATATGTCGTTGAACTTGAGATGGGGGTAATTAGACCGCTCCTTGGTCGACGGCTTTATGTTACATCTATTAGCCTTTTTATGCCCTACTGCTGGGCAAGGGGCTAATCTAAGGTAAGGTTCAGTTTAACACGCTGGGCTAATCGTTGGTATTATCTCAAAATTCCTTTGATTTTTTTAGGTTTGCAGATTTATTTCACTAGATGTGACGTGCAAATTTAATAAGCAAACCTACTTGGATATTATTTAAATATATCCTTTGCATCTAATATTGTAAAAATTGCTTCGTTGGCCTTATTATATAAGGGTTATCTCCTGCATCGGCTTGCAGAAATAGACTATCGATTAGACAAAGACAACTATTTCGCGCGTTGCAACACATTTGAATCTTATTTTTTTATAATCACAGCAAAGTTGTTAGAATGCGTATATTGGAAGGCAAGATTTTTTTTTACTTACTAAGTGTGCCAAAACTTTCTCTTATTATAACATTCACGAAAATGCCTGCAAAAGTTCGTATGGTCTGTCTAAGAAGGGCATCAAATGATCTACTATAACATAACTTTTTTTCTATACTCGTTCTTGCGAAGATGTTCCTTAACGCCTTAATTTGAACTCATAGATCTACGAATCCTTTCAGTACATAAAATGCTTTCATAGTAGGTACTGTGTGCGCGCCGCTGTATTACAAGATTTCTAATGTACGAAAGTTATCGAATGTATCATTATATTGGAGTAATCACAGTGGCATTAGAAAACTTACACTGCATCAGATAAACACTGTATTTTGCTGTATACAATTTTCACCCTCTTGTACTGATAAGAGCCATGTTCGAGCGATTTGACAGCCCGCGCGACTAAATGGGCGGGAAACTTTGCGTTAATTGAAAAGCCTTTTACTACCGACTATAAAGCTTAAACTGTTACTTTTCTAAATAAATTTGACAAAATTTACATAAATTCTCCCTTATCTCAATGAATATGAATAATTATCTTGTTTTTGAGTCATACGTTAAGATTTGCACAAAAACCTATTAAATTTTAAACCGACTGTAAAAAAATAAAATACACAGTCGTAGTTTTTTTTTTTTTTATAACAGAGTTTAAAACACTGGGGACAGTCAAACTGGTACGATACAATTTTAATTTACCAAAACCATACAAAAACATAATGTTACTCATTGTAGACCCCACCCAGACCCAAAGACTTTTTAAAGTTATGTGTGTAGTACACACACTGTATACTTTCAAAAAATATCAAGTAGGCTCTTTCAATAGTTAACGAAAGCATCGTGAGGAAACTTGCACACCTAAAAGTTCTTAGGAATTTCTTAGGTTTGTAGTCCGCCAACCCGCACTAAGCCAGCTTGGTGGACTAATGCCTAAGCCCTCTCAGTTGTAAAGTAGGACGAATAACTGCTGAAGATGAAACGAAGAAGGACAATTCAGGTAGTCTGTATAGAACCATAGCACGATAATAGCTCCCATACTGCATGATAAACTTCTACAATAGTACATCAAAATTGTAATTAAAATTAAAAACAATTTGAAATAGTGATCCCGTATAATGAAGGTGTTAGCGTAGAGTACAATCGCCGCGGCGTGCCCGCCGTAGATACGCAAATTAACTCAAGTTTAATGTTTAGATAACACCGCAAATAGCCGCCGTTTCGGACCCGCCATTACTGACCGGTAGGGCTGTACTCAATACTATGCGGTATTTGGACATGTCTTTTTAACCTTCAATTAGTTTAAATAAGTGTTGTCGATTAATTTTTTATACAAGTATTTTATATTCATTAAAATTCAAACCCTCTCAATGGTAGAGGAGACCCGTGCTCAGCAGTGGGCGTATATGGATTGATGAAGAAGAAGAAGAAAAATTCAAATTGGTTGTTTTTATCTGCTTCGTACAAGGGTTTTATACAATTCATAAAAAATAATTAATCACGTGACTTGATTCACGTCTATAATATTTTTTCGCAACTATAAAAAAATAAATAAAATATATTTTTAGGATCACACCACATAATAAAATAGTAAACTTTTAATAATTATGAAAGGATTTTATATCTATTAATTAAAGTTGACAGATGTAAGATGCATCATGATTTTATTTAATGAAAAATGATAATAACAACGTATTCAATTCTTCACAGTAGACTCTATAAGTAATTTAGTTATTTATTCGAATTTAAAAAATCTCGATGAACATTAAAAAAATCTAAATGTCAGTAGTGCCAACCTTACGAAAGTTAAACCCAGCTGAAAACCGGAGGTCTTTGCCCGGAGGAATAAATAGAACGGTACAGTATTGTGCCATACATGCCATATACGGGCTACGGCGTGCGTCGTGTTAGATAGCGACTGTGCTTTCATCAGGCGAATCTTCAACGACCTCTGATCGTCACTGGCAAATCCGTAGCGAAATCGTGAAATCAAGACAATTGTATCTTCTTTTTTCGTACGACAAAATAGGCAAAGGAATATAGGGTCATACAGCCAATATGTCATCAAAATACGCGTAAGTAATTTCGTTCTTAAATATCTATATAAAAAATAAGACTACTTAAGCTTCATTCTAATAATAACATTCTAGAAATAAATCAGTTAACAATAAAATATATTTTTAACTGTCACCAACTGCATAACCTTACAATTTTCGATCAAGCTTTCCTAAAAAAATCCCTAATAGAACTAATTTCAAACCGTACTGTTATTGAAAGGGGTTCTAAGTTTACCAACAGCTAATTTGTTAAACTATTGCGGGGTAATGTAATTGAGCCCGGATGGGGAGCGACGTTAAGCAATATGTAAAATGGACGCCTCGGCGCACGCTATGCAGTCAATCCCGTTTAATACTAAACAGCATGATTAAGTTTAGAACAGGTTGTAAATCTTACTACAAGTTAGCTTCTAAGTGCTGTGAGATGAGGACTGATGATATGATTTTAATAATTTAAATAAACACACTCTCTGTGGGATGACTTTAAAGATGGCTGACGCGCAGAATGAGACATGAGGGATTTTTAAAGGACTTTTTCAATGTAAGGGGAGGAACTCTAAAAATACCAATTTTCATGAAACGTAAGGTTGAATTATATAAATATATACTGCATGTAAGTGTCTATAAAATAAAACAAATTTCTTGAATTTAAATTAATTAAGTTTTATTAATTCACAACATTCGAGTACACGGAAACACATTTATCAGAAATCGCAGCGATTTTATTTATTATCCCTATTTTACCAAATTACATTTACCGCCGAAAATATGCACGGATTTAATATATTGTATTACAACAGAGTTTAGCATACGCAAAATGCAAAATTGTCCCATTTGACATCCCCACGCTATTGCAGCATGGGGTTGGCAGGTTATAAATCAAAATAAACTGCTAAATTGAACCATTGCGTGGGTGTTTTTATTCGCCATCTTTTTCATATTGTACCTATTAGCTTGAATATAGCTACGGATGGATTAAAAAAAAAGGTAATTACAGATTTTAAAGGTATAAAATTATAGTTTATTTTGAACCTAAAAAGAATAATTTTAATACCTAAAACAGAAAGTACAACATATTATTATTTTTGTTGTAGTGGTATGTTTATGTTCTTGTATATTTTCATATTCAATGATCACTTAATCTATGAATAATGAACGTTACTAATCCTAAGAAATCTCTACTACATTCATCATCATCATTATCAACAGCCTTCAATACGTCCACAGTTAGACATAGGCCTCTCCTATGGTACTCTACTACATCACCTGTCATTTGCATGCACCTACATCATTTTAATGCTAAGAATTTTATTCAAAAACATGTGTATTTTTGGTTCTACATTATTTCGTTTTAATTTACTAAAATGCGACTAAATATAAGTACCTTCCTTTAAATTTTACTCCATAGAATATCTACAAAAGTCCCTCACAATATTAAATCCAAGTGTACAATCTTAGTCCACAACGGCATCCAAAATAATATGAAACGTATCAACTATCTGAAATGCGGGATCGTTTATTTCCTCGCCGATGTTAGTAATGTGTTATTTTAGTCATGGCGAATACGAGCATTACAGAATTCCCAAAAGCGAATGCCAAAACCTTTTGGCGTATCTATAGAAGGCATTACAACTGGGCATATAGGTACGAGGAATGGCCAAAAGGCTAGTTTCGCGTATTGATTTTTACTACGCTAAATTCATGCGTTCTAATTCCAATTTCCAAAATAAAATTTATTATGGCTACGAATTTTTGTCTATGATTCTTAATAAAAAAAAAGGAAGGACGAATAGCTCTGTTGATTTCTTTGTTTTTCTATTAAAATAATTATTATCGCATTTTTATTTGTTTTAGTCAGTTAAAACCGTCTAATAACAAGTTTTTATGTAAATTTATATTGTATTTATAATGTAAAAGTTACGTGAGTATCGATTTAAAACTATTTAAAATAGAAAGAACTAAATCATTAAGACGTCGTGTGCCTTTAATTTTAGAAACATTTAAACCCATAAACATACACGAATATATTAGCTCCATACTAACCCTTAATTATAAATCACAAACTAAGTTTCAAATAAATGTTTTGCGTATACCGCATCAATACAATGCCTTTGAAGAATCTCATTTGCAATAAGCAAGTAACGTTGAGTCGGCAATCTATTTCCACCCATAAAATAAGTGTAAGCGAGCAAATTACTGCGTGTGAAAAACGTTTGAAGTTATTACACCGCGGGTTTAGACTAGGGGTGGGCCTATCGACCGCGCTCGGCGCCGACCTATCCCAAAATGTAGATAAAGCGATAGGTAGGGTTGTAAACTTCGCTAAAAGCAATTTATTGTTTCAACACTGGGGACTAATTGTAGTTTTTGAGTTGCGATTTCTTTTTTACTAATTTTTTATACAACAACGGTTCTGGATATTTCTCTAAATATAAGGTACCTACGCCTAAGATGGCTCGGTTCCTAAGATAGCCCACTTTCGAAATTTTAGAAGTTACTAAGTAGAATTAGTTTAAATTTTGCACCCATGTTCTATTAATGCCTTAGACAAAACTGCAAGTGTATTTGAAAGGTAGGGTGTCGCCATCTTAGTTGTATTTGGCAGTTTGTTAAACACGTTGCAAACGGCTATCAGTTTATAAGCTCATGTTCAAAATATTTTTTAATTTTCATTTGAAAAACTAATTATTTGTGTAATTTCTTTTATGTATAAAGTTACTTTGATTTGTGGGCATTCCTAAGAAGCTAAGTGTTGTTTTAATTATTTGTTAATTTTAATTCAAAAGAAGTTGATATTATTACCGGGTAACGTGCCTATAAAGGCCCATCACAGGGGTTCCTAAGATGGCCCGGGCCTTATTACTACGGATGTCATATTTTTTTGAAGAAAATGAGTTTTTTTGGTCAAATTTTAGATTTAATATTTTTTTTTAATACCACGAAGAATGTGTCGGACTAACTAAGAACTATTTAGAGAACTTTTTATGCCCAGAATGGTACTAAAATATAAGTAAATTTCACAGACTTTTTTACACTCTTAATAAGGCCCACCGAAATTATAAAGAAAAATATTTTGTCAATTGTTTTAGAAATTGTTGCTTATAATATTAATTATCGGTAAAATAATAATAGAAAAATGTTGTTTATTGATTTTATTTACAGATTTTAGTTTTATACGTTTATTAAGTTTTCCTAAGCCTAAGATGGCCCACAGCCCAATTTTTTACCAAAAAAACTATTGTGAGAAACTGATTAGCTAAGAATATCGTAATTTAGGGTAATATTTCAGTATAAGCTTGTTGTTTGTTTTGATAGCACTTATTAATTACTTGATTGATATCGGGCTATGTTAAGGACCTATGTTCCTAAAAAGGCCCAATTTAGAGGTTTTTAAAAACTATTGTTTTTGTTTAAAAATTTAATTAAACTTGTTGATTTGTACATTAATTTTATTCATAAATAAATAAAGAATTTTGTGATAAAGTTTGTTTTCATAAAAAAAGAATCATTTTACAATTATTTAACAATTACAAAAAATGGGCCTTATTAGGCGCATGTACCTTATTACTAGTTTTATAGCAAACAAAAGCGTTTCATAAAAGATAAGTGGGGTATACTACTACAAGACAAGACCTGCTGTTAATACAAGACGATCTGAATGTAATTTTAAATCATCATCGATTAAATTCAATAAATCGTCTGAGAAATTAAAAACCATGTAACCGTTGACGTTTAATGAAAACTGTCTCCCCTTAAATGTATGACGGACATTTTTCAATCGCATAATTCAAATTTAACAACGGCGGCGAGATGATAAGTCAACATAAAAACAAGACAAAAAAGTGGACATCGAGAGCGACATCTTTTCGAGGAATGTCTCGCGTATTCGACCATTATAATGCTGGCACACAACCTCCTTGTAGCGCATATTGAGCCTTAACCTCTTTGGATTTAAACCTCTATGTGTCAAACTGACAGTTGACTACACACCGAAGATTTGGCGGGTACACTGCTTCAATTTTTCGATGGCATTTAAAAACTTGACAAACGATTGCTATAAATATAATGTCATGACATCATAATTCCAACTGTAACAACTTTAAAAAGTTTTTGTGAGTAACATAAACAAATTCAATTATAATATTTGACACTGCGAAGCCATCAATTGAAAGAAAAAAAAATATTTGACACTGATTTATGTCATTATTATCCTTTCGTGATATGATTTATGTAAATACAAAATGAACCAATAATAAAATTTTACATTGAGCCCTCTTGTTATACATAAGCCAGCGTTCTAACTGACAGCTTATTATAATCTTAACAAAAAAAAATCATAAAACAATAAACATACGCCGTAGTCGGTTTTTACCTTGCAAGGAGCTATTTCTTTTAAGTTACCTCAGGGCTGATTACAGAAAAAATAGAACAGAATTGCCTGAGCAAGTATGATAATATTAATTCACATAAGTATCAAACAACTTTAAAAAAATACATTGCGAGTAGTGTACGTTTAACGAGATTTTATATTAGCTCCAGCATTAGAAACATTTTAATTCTTCAATAATCTTATAACAAAATTATCAATTTGAATTACAAGAACCAAGAAACGCTTTTCAAAAGCATTGTTATCAACAAAATAAAAAATAAAACTAACGATGCATTAAAAGAAAGGCATTACATTCGAGTTTCCTTTACCAGCAAACAAAGACAACATATATTCTATCCCTATATCCACACCCCAGATAATAAAGGCACCCCCGTATCGCAAGACGTCTGTTACTCCTGTTACGGCAATGTTATCAGCAAGCCCGCATTCGCTGACGTATTGCAGGCTTCCTACTGTCCCGAAAAGATAACATAGATATATCACAGAAAAGTTTTTTAACTTTATTGTTATGGATTTTGGCGACGTACGTAAACCAGAAACCACTTAGGATGAAAGTAGAGGCAGTGAAATAACTTTAGGTTATAGTAGGTAGGTTTATATCAATGTATGCAATTACGAGGTTGTGAAACGAAAGGTCCTGTGTCCAAAATCATAGCGAATAAAATGTTTGTGTGATCCGCAAATATTTGTTTCGGCTCTAAGTGTCTGTGGTACCGAAAGACTCTGTTAAACCCGGGACACAATAATTAAATCCCTTTTGAGAGTACAAAAAAGGTCTTTTGATTTTACATATATTTTTTTGCTATTAATTCTGTGTCTTTCATAAATTCCGTAATATTTAGAGAGCAGGGCTTTTTGGCACAAGAATAGAAACACTTAAAAGGCGACCCTAACATAGTAATAATTTACGTAAAAATCTCCGTAATAAATAAAGATTTATTACTTTTAAAACAATTATTTTTAACTTATAATCTAGTCCCAGTGAATAATATTTACCTTACTTCAATACTACAAGTAAAAGTTGTTTTTACTATATTATTATAATACTTATGTATCGGCGAGCAGGGTAAACGCACCCATAGCTGTCATTCACCTTGGCGATAATTAGGGACGATCTCAGAACGGTTAGCGTCTTCCGAACGGCGTTTACAACGTTCTAATGCTATGCTTTTTATTTGCGTTCCCGCCATATTTGTTAACACGATACCTAAAGTATTTTATTTAAAGAAAACTTCATATATCGGTATTAAATGTATGCGGTTTGTATGAAAAATGTCAAGATTTTTATTTTTTGGCGGGATTTTTTCATGTGATTGATGTGTGTGAGGTGATCATTTTAACTGTTACTTGTCTTAGTTTCCCTGTAAATCTGAAAATAAGATCAGCAGGAATACTAACTTTTAGCGCTTTTGCTTCAAATTACATTTTATTCTTGTAATAGTCCCATAAAGCATATTTTAGTATTATTCACGGTACGAAAAAACACAATGAACAAAGCCTTATAAAGCACGGCTCCATTGCCTATTGTTTCAAAAGAACCTGTGGGTTCAGATTTTCATTTTTACTTTACAGTGTGCAGACTTATTAATCACAGCGTCCTTGTATTAAAAGTTGGATAAAATATTAAAAATAATATAACTAATCCATAATAATACATATTATGATTTCCGTAATACTGTTTACGAACCCTGTTATGACAATATATATTTTAGTTTTTCATATTCCCTTTTGTTGTACTACAGTCTTTTATTATGATATTTTTATTGACAATTGCCTTAATAAACGCTTTTAATATTGAAATATTATAATTGTTAGAAATAAATCTAACATCTTAAACTATTCTGCCAAGAAATTTGCTTAGAGGTGACATTCCCACAGTATATACCGACGGAAAACCGAGCACATATCTCAGCAAACCTTTTATCGCTAATAAAAATTCAACTGCCCGGGGTAACATGATTAAGCAAACGATATTATTCTAAGACCTGGACTCATGCCAAGCTCGGCGAAATCTTTACTTCAACATTTCGGTACTGGCAGCCGTTTTATGAAGACCTTTAAAAATCTGACATTCGCTTCGTTTTCAATGGTTTTGTGATGTGGGGAAGGTCATGTTAGCTTGGCGGGAGAGGTCGGAGATAGCCTCCCTGTCTAGACAGTGTCTGCGGTTCCGCGCATGCGTGCTGTAACCAAAAAGTTTTTAATTTTTTAACGGTCACTGTCGAATAAGCATAAGTTTTGTATGCATTGTAAGTGAAGTAAACATATTTGTTATTATTTCCGATACGATGTTATACTTGCATCTCTTTTAAATTAAAAGACTTCGGTTTTATTGCCACAATTCTCTCCTCATCGTACTAAAAAAACACGAATATTGGAATACGATTGTATATATTTAATGAATATTTCATTGTAATTCAATATAACCCAGTAATGTTATTTATAATGTAACTAAACCTACCTTTATATCGTTTTAATTTTAAGCAATGCTAATTTTTAAATGCAATGTCCGAATACAGTGTCTGTAATATTCTATTGAAGTATTATATTGTGTTAAAATTTATCTTCATAAATTTAAAATAACTGTATAATTTTTAGATCGAAAATGTCAACGTAAAAATAGGCGGTGTCCT
Organism: Cephonodes hylas; assembly: GCA_030295005.1. Taxonomy (NCBI): domain Eukaryota; kingdom Metazoa; phylum Arthropoda; class Insecta; order Lepidoptera; family Sphingidae; genus Cephonodes; species Cephonodes hylas. The sequence goes on along the minus strand of AP025386.1, from coordinate 2,948,423 downwards.
AGAATGATGATTACTCTAAAGTATTCCTAAAAAGGTTTTACATGGGCTACTAAATGGTAATCCGCCACTTGTGACGTCATGGCGTGCGAACAAGATATTACTCCAGCCTGTCATCAATTAAAAAAAATAAAAACCATCTTCATACGATTACACAGTACACTAAACAGGTATTGACGATGAAAATTAAACTTTAATTGAATGCAATAAAGCACGTATTAGTGTAGCAATTAATGTTGCAATGATGTTGGAAGCCCGCCGCAGTCTGTGACCAGCGTTGCGTAAAAAACTACGATTACACAGTCGGTTGAACGTGTAAAGTACCACAGATGATATTTGTATTCATTTATCTATTAAAAAATAATCTTGTTATGTTGGTAATATGCCTATGACATGACATAATTATTTAAATAAGGAACTTTTGCGATTAATTCTCAAGTTGATTGCCTCGTAAGTAACATGGACGATGAAGATATTCATTAGACAATTGGATAAGATGTAAAATTTTCCCACAAAATGTAAATAAATTTTTAAACACAATTAAATAATAGCTTCCAAAATTAGTACTGTACAACAAAAAGAAAAACATAAAAAAATTGTTTATCCGACCCGGGAATCGAATTTGGGACTTGTAGATCTAACGGCACATCTTTGTTCCGCAAGACCACATGGCATATTAGTTAAAAAATTATCTAATTTATTACATATAGAAATCGGAATCATTATAGATAAGGCTCTGAATTATAATGATGTTTGGATCATGGCCTTATAAAAAACATCGTGAAGAAATTCGAATTCCATTCTATTTCTTCATAGCCCATTAATATATTTAAATTTATTAATTCCTCACATCATATTGAATTAAAAAGCACATCGTTAAAGTTTGACAATATTTCATTTTTAAATATGTACATACATACATACATACATACATACATAACCTCACGCCTATATTCCCCGAAGGGGTAGGCAGAGATGCATTTCTGCACCCACATTTCGCCAGGTATGTATCAGTGCCACGTAATAGGGGGCGAGCCTATTGCCGTTTTTCGGGCACATTTCCAGACTCCGTGCTGCTACTGAGAATTTCCGAATGGAAAAACCCAATAACACTTTGCCCGACCTGGGAATCGAACCCAGGACCTCTAGATCGCACGGCACATACTTGTACCGCGAGACCACGAGGCAGTTTTAAATATGTATACATATTTTAAAAATATATTCAGAAAATTATCAGTGTCATTCGTGTAGGTACAGGCAGAGTCGGTACTATAGATTAGAGATGTTCCGGATATGATATTTCGGATCCGGATACGGATACGGATATAGGAATAAAATTATATCGGTTTCGGATTCGGTTACGGATATGGAATTATTTCGGATTATCCGTAAGTTTCGGATAGTTTCGGTTACGGATATTAGATTGAAGTAAATTATAAACACAAAGGCGCGCGAATGCTTTGGAAGTTGAAATTGCCAATGCGCAAAATAAAGGCTCCAAAGTATTCGCTAAGCCACACACCTCCTGTTGTCACCTGACGAAACTCAAAACACAACAAGGTACCACCGTCACCTCAGTCCCAGAAATTCTCGGAGAGATCGAAAAGTATTACGGAAACTTATATGCTCAAAGAGCAGTTCCGCCTTTGGCCTGCAACGTGGATGATCCGCGAGCCAGACTGACCCGCCACTACTCAGGCGAGCTTCCCGACATCGAATTGGGCGAGATTAGAATGGCCCTCGGTCAACTTCACAACAACAAGGCTCAGGGAGATGACGGAGTAACCACTGAGCTTCTCAAGGCAGGAGGTACTCCTGTCTTGAGAGAACTGATCAAGCTTTTCAACTCCGTCATCCAAACTGGCACAACACCTGAGGCATGGAGTGTGGTGGTTTTGTTCTTCAAAAAAGGAGACAAAGCCTTATTGAAGAACTACCGCCCCATCTCACTCTTGAGCCATGTCTATAAGTTGTTCCCGAGGGTCATTTCGAATCGTCTTGCCCGAAAATTCGATGAATTCCAACCACCGGAGCAGGCTGGGTTTCGGACTGCCTCGTGGCAAGGGGGCGTAAGAATCCCACCACGGTATCCCCTGCCTGTCGTAAAAGGAGACTTAAAGGGGCCCTTGGGGTCGCTGGACGTGCTGTAGGGGCAGCGCGTCCTCACTGAAAGTGACCCCGAGAGGGGCGGCGGCACTGTGGCCTGTGTACGTCGCGGGCGCCCATCCACAACCGGGGCGCCCGAACCAAGATAGTGGGGGTGCAACTGTGCCCCCTAAAACTCCGAGACGGCCGAGACATGTACGTCTCGGAGGCGCACCGGGCGGCTGCGGTTGACGGTGGGCGCCTCTCGCCCGCGTACCGTGGTCGCCCCACTCAGCGCGGAGATGGCCACCGGGGGGTTTTGGTCGGTATGCCGGTTTAGGGATTTTGTTAGGGACCCAGCCCGGGATTAACATCTGCGCGGATATGACGTCGCCGCCCGCCGGGCTGGAAGACCGGTGACCCCGACATACACTTCCCGCCCCCCTACCCCGGGCTGGCGGGAAGTAGAGCCATAAACAGCTTTCCCCCCGAGAACAAAAAAAAAAAAAGGCTGGGTTTCGGAGGGGCTTTAGCACCGTAGACCACATACACGCACTAAGGCAAACAATAGAGAAGACTGAGGAGTATAACCATCCCTTATGCCTCGCGTATGTGGACTACGAGAAAGCTTTTGACTCCGTCGAGACCTGGGCTGTTCTGGAGTCCATGCAGAGATGCCAGATTGACTACCGCTACATCCAGGTGATGAGAAGCCTATACGAAGCCGCTACGATGGCCGTCCAAGAACAAGAACATAGTACTAAGCCAATCCAATTGCGGCGAGGGGTAAGACAGGGAGACGTCATTTCTCCGAAATTGTTTACCAACGCATTGGAGGACGCTTTTAAGACACTCGACTGGAAAGGACAGGGCATCAGCATTAACGGCCAGTGCATCTCTCATCTGCGATTCGCGGATGACATCGTCGTCATGGCGGAGTCTCTGCAGGACTTGGAGGAAATGTATAACAGCCTAGACCGATCTTCAAGACAAATAGGACTCGGGATGAACATGGACAAAACAAAGATCATGTACAATCGTCATGTACTTCCGAGGCCGGTTGTCGTAGGGGATGCCACTCTCGAAGTTGTCCAAGAATACATCTACCTTGGCCAAACAATTCAACTGGGCAGGCACAACTTCGAGCAGGAGGCAGACCGAAGAATACATCTAGGCTGGGCGGCATTCGGGAAGCTGCGTCATATTTTCAAGTCGTCGATCCCTCAGTGCCTGAAGACGAAAGTCTTCAATCAGTGCGTCCTACCCGTAATGACATACGGAGTCGAAACGTGGACACTCACCAAAGGTCTGGTCCACAAATTCAAGGTCGCCCAGCGTGCTATGGAGCGGGCAATGCTTGGAGTTTCTCTGGTGGATAGAATTCGTAATGAAGTCATCCGCCAGAGAACCGGAGTCACCGACATTGCCCGCAAGATAAGCACGCCAAAGTGGAAGTGGGCTGGCCATGTCTGCCGACGTTCGGACGGCCGGTGGAGCAGACAAGTATTGGAGTGGAGACAGCTCTTAGGCAGACGTAGCGTGGGACGTCCTGTAGCACGATGGACCGACGACTTGAGAAAAGTGGCGGGTAACGGATGGATGAGAGCTGCTCAAGACCGGGATGGTTGGCGCCATCTTGGGGAGGCCTACGTTTAGCAGTGAACGGCGATAGGCTGAGTTATATAAACACAAATAGTACCTATGTAATAATTTGGTTTTATTTATAGGTTTTATCTATTTATCAGGTGTTTTGTTTTGAGATGAAGTTTCAATGAAGTAGTTCCACCTACTCCTTTCCGAGAAAAGTTTCTATCGCATTATTTATATTTTGCTTATTCTGCATTTATTTGATTAAAAAAATGTCAAAATGAAACTTGACTTTGATCGCATAATATCACAAGACTTAAGGCTAATTTTAAGCTAAGTATAAACTTTAAAATAAAACACTAACTAGATATGTTGTTTATGACAAGAAATAACAAACAAACTGCAAGATTCACGTGGCGCGCGAGCGGTGAAACAAAAACCTGTCGAAACGTGTCGTTTTATTTAGACTCCGCCCCTATCCGGAACTATCCGAAATTTTAAATCGGATACGGATACAGTTACGGATATTTTTTTATTTCGGATATCCGATTGTTTCGGTTACGGTTACGGAGCTCCATAACATCCCTGCTATAGATACCAAATTACATAAATTGTATCCGGTCTACAATAGGCCATTAAATTACTAGTTAAATTACTAGTAGGTTTTACTCTTTGAATTTTCCACTAATATTTAAACCGTGGTAAAATTTGGACGCCACAAATTGTATTGTTAGATATAAACACTAAACAATCACACAAATATCAACTAGATCAAGCATGACAACCACAATTCGTCCTTGCCGCCATTTTGAAGAAAAACAACAAACAAAATCATTGTAACCTCGCACTACTGCGTGTACTAAACTGTAATACGTTCCTATCTACTGCACTCAAGAATTAAGGTTTAGGTCAACTATTAGCTATCATGTTGTATAATAAGTTCAATAGGAATTATAAAACGTTCTAGATATTAATATACTAGCTTTTGACCGATGCTTTGCCTGCTTTAACCCATAATTTGACAGCTTTTTTAATTATTGTTTTTTATAGATTTTATTCCTATCACAAATTAATTTGTCCTAAAAAAAATACTCGAAATAATCTAGCTATTTCAGTATCCTGAAAAATATACTTCCATTATACAAGACAACCATTAACGTATCTTATTGTATTTTTTCCATACTAAATTTGGAACCTTTATTTCTTTGTGTATGTAAAGCCGTCATTCATAGATTAGTAAGCCAATAATGAGATTGCCTTTTTTATACAAAGATGTACAATTGGCTGCAATAGTGATTTTATTCACAATGTAAGCTCTCATTATTTTCTTTAAACAAGGAAGCTAAAATTTTAATATTGACACTTTATATATAACGAAATTCAGGTTAATTAAAAGCACAACCATAGTTGCGAATAAAGTGATTACAACAAATGTGTTCAATTTCCCCGTCTTGTTTTTACATGAAAACAAGAAGCAATTATTACGCAACGTCCAACACCGGTTCTCCGGCCGTATATTGTTAACAACGAAAGTGTACAAATTATGGCGATTCGTTTATATTTTTTTTTCCAGTTATTCCATTGCGAAAACGTGTTCTTTTAGTTTTATAAAAGTTAATTATGTCTCTGAAGCTGATGTTTAAGATTGCCTCCTGCCGACTCGTATTCGGTTGTTTATTTTATAAAGAACCACTCGAAATGTCAAACTTTTTGTAAAAAATAAAGTTATTATTTCCGTATTGAGAATACTTTATTCTTTACACTTAGCAATTTTGTTGAAAATTATCTTTTAGTTTTTTACTGAGTTTTATAGGTAAGGCGTAAATTAAAGTAGTAATATAAGAAAAAACAAGCTCTTTCTGGAAGATTCTATCGCATAAATATAAAATACGTTCAAGGTTTCATGTATTCGTTACTAATAGTCACAATTTTTTTTCAGATTTTGGAGTGAAAGCGTAACAAGTAACTTCGAGGAAGGATTTTAATATAATTATTTAATTTCATTGTTACAATATAAAAATAATTACGAAAGCAGTTATCGCCTCCATATTGCATGTATCAAATGTCTATAGCTCAAACAAAACATAGACAATCAACAGATAAATCATAGAGAACAATAAATTTTGTCATAGAGCATGTCAAATCACATAACAGCATTGTACATGATAAGCTGTATTGTGGCTGTGTACACGTAATAGTGTTGTCCCGTTTACGAAATCGACGATTACTATCAGCCAGCTCTCGTTGACCTATGACTGAGCTAATTCGTTTTAGGTTAAGGGTCGCAACACAGTTTTTCGGATTAGAAATTGCTCTATTCATGTCGCAGTGCCTTTAATAACGTTGTCAGTTTGTTGCGTGATGTAAAAATCTATTTAAATATTTCTGAGCGTTTATTTAGGTTGCCGCACTCTTACTTATTGTCTATAAAATATTAAATTCTTAGATAACAAGATTTGCGTCTAAGGAATTCTTCAGTCATAGCACCTTCAAATATTGCAGACCTTATTCATAAATCTAAAAATATGAAGACTTTTTAACTACTTATAAATCATTTTACTCATTACTTCCCTCGCATCTTAAGTAAACCACCAACTTGAAGCACTGCATATTTTATACATAAATATATTGGTAAGTAGGTAAACTAAAAATAAAATATGTCCTGAATATCCCATTTAATTCTCTTTAAAAGCGCATTCAAAGAGTGGTAGAAAAAGCATTTAGAAAACAGATTTAATACTGCTGTTAGCGACTACTTGGTTATATTTCTTAGAAAAATCCTATTATACGGTGCATTGCTAAATACGAATGCCAAACACTCGGAGTTAACGTACTATGCACGTGTTATTTTTCTCAACAACTTACTAATACTTGCCGCTAACCAAACTTGACCCGTTAAAGTTATTGTTGCTATGAAATCGACTTAAAAGGCTTTTTATATCACTGTAGAGTTTTTCATACATACACTGACTTCTGTTGCAGTAAAAGCTAAGATATATACTTGTACATCCACAATTCATGCACATGAGTCATTATGTTCCACCTCTACAATTATAATTCTATAAAGTGTAAACAAATAAGTGCTTTAATGGCTTCGATAGCCGGTTCAGACAGTATTCTGGGAATTTTAAGGAATAACCTGCAATAGTACGGAGACTGGGAATGTGCCTTTAAAACGGTTTTTGTACTACAAAAACCTTGAAAAACATTTACTAAAAATGGGTGAAAAAATAAGCTACAATTTACTTTAGTATATCCCTATGACGGTACAGGTATAATTAAGTATGTATTAATATCAAAGCCCTTAATCCTTCCGCTAATTCTCTCAAAAACCCCACGCTAGATACGTGGGAGTTCCTCATATCCCACATAAGCGACCCAATAAGGCAAATGCCTGACGTATAATTAGATACTTAAACCACTATGTAATCACATCCAAACACCAATACGTGCAAAATGATAGCAATCGGCAATGTGTGTCAGGTCGAGCCTCTGTAATTGGTAACGGTGACACCGAACCAACCGACTCATCACTCATCTACACGTTTAATGAGCGCGATCCAACCGACTGTGTGGAGGTATCGTTTTATCGATAAGTGCCAATGCATCGATGGCTAGACTGTAACGGTTTTGTGTTTGCTTTGACAACTTTTTTGGCGGGAAACTGAATTTGTAATTTGCAATGTGTTTATTTTTAAGTGTTAATTAATTGTAACGGTCAACTACTTCTGCAATATTAGGTAAAGCCAACGAATTTAGAGAAAACATAAATGTAAAAAAATCGTAACCTTAAATTTTTCAAGCAAATACTTCATTAGCCTTGCTGAACTGCCTAGGGTGGGGTAATTTGAGGCCAAATTATATTTACAATATCTTTTACTTCTACCACTGGTTTAATTAAATAATTGGAACGCAATAAACATTTAGACACTGACAGACATTCGTAAACAAAATATTCAAATGCGCTTCAGTATTTATTGTATTAGTTAAAAAACAAACTAATATTAACTTCCGTTTTAATATTGCCCAACGAAATCGAACTCGGGTATTGCTTATTTAAAACAATCCAATACTAAAAAATAAGGCCAAAGAAATGTAAAAAAAGACTTAAAAATTTGTGTTTTTCTATAGATTACTATATATAAAGAGATTCACATTAAAACAAATCGTACTGGCCCCCACAAATCTTTGTCTAACCAAATCATTGTTTTTTTTTTTATTTTATTTTTTATAGGCTCTAGCTCTTAGTAAATTCAACTATTAACGATAAATTCTAAATATTTATGCTTTGATCAAAATTTATCATCAACGTTAATTCCAACAAAGACTTGAAAGTTAAACGACAAGCAAACACTAATCCCGTTAAATATGTTATTAATTTAATTCAATCGACACGGTGTTCGCACTAAAGCGCTGCGAACGATTAACTTGATCTGGCGGATTGCGCCACGCTTGCGGTGGAGCCGGCTTTGGTCGCTGGTTGGTATCGCAACCCGACGCACGGATATCGCCTCGGAAACCGCTGGCGCCACGCGCGGCAACCGCCACTGCGACTTGACATATGGAGGTCAAGAGTGAGTTTGAAAAAAGAACCATTCGTTCATGCGTAAGGAGGTTAGTTAACTCGACGAAAGGAGGTTGGTTAATAAATTAATTCATTCAATTTAACTCGAGTCCGTGTATACAGAACCTAATGAAAACATTAAACTTATGCACGTGAAGGATAGGATTACGCAAACGCAGGAAAATTATTGACTAATCATGCAGCTAACTCTAAAGAGTCAGCCACCGTGCTATAACGCCTATAATATTTAGTTCGTTTCACTTCCCCAGCCTTGAAATCATGTCCGCATTTATAAAACCCTTGTATGTTAATATCAGAAATTCCGAGCTAAAGTTATGTTTATTCAAAAATCAATATTTTTAAACGTAAATATTTTAACTTTGTATGTTGAGATAATTGTTAGGTAAATATAACAAAACAGACGCCGAAAACATAACGTCGGAAGAACAATATTTACAAACATTATCAAACATGTTTATTATAAATCAACACACAAAGTCTAACCTCTGGAACTAAAGTTCAAAGGAATTTTTCAAAATACTTTTCTAGGAGAACGACTAAATATAACTACACGCTTTTAAGTTTTATGTTTTTATACCTCATTACAGTTATTATCGCTACACCTGATCATAAGTAAGATCGCTTCAAAGTATATAAAGTAGCAAAGGAAAACCAATTCCAAATTCACCCATACGAATTTTAAGGAAATAATTTTATAATGACCTATAATTTTATAGTAAAAATCGAATTTAATTTGAAATAATCATGATATGACAAGTAGCTTAAACTTATTTCTATCGCCACATATAAATCTGTTCTTACACGGTTAAAACGTGTCATAAATACAACAATTTCAATACAATTAACTCGCTCATTCAACCATTCACAATCACAATCACTCACCAAACCATTCTTTCGTTCACGTAATCTCCGCATTAGCGCATTTATCAAGCCATTCACTCATTCAGTCCATTCAACCTGTTCAAACGAACAAATCCTGTAGAACGTGAATAACCAGTAAAAGATAGCTCTAACAATAAAACATTCACAAAACGAAAACAGAATAGTCGAGAGTAACTGTTATGGCAGTTGTACAACAAAGAATCCCCACGGCTATATTTGAAATACTGATCGTAAATATATTAAAAGATGCATTAATAGACGAAGAATGAAACGTAACGCGCTGTACAATCTCGTTGCTAGAAATATTGCCTTAGATTTATATTGAGTTCTGGTTATTTATTAATGATATAAATTGCTATTAAAGTCGCTTCGAGCGTGATTTGATGGATTAATGGCTTGGTAATAATTTCTAAGGTCATGTTAGTATTGTTTGGTATTTTGAGAGGCATTAGCTTTGAAGGCGACCTCGATACAAGCTTTTAAGTCTTTATTTAGGGATTAAAAGTGGTATTTCTTATTCTAAGACCCAAAAAGTAGCGTGTCGAGTTTTTTGGTTATTGGTGCGTAATTATAATAATAATTAATCTCTAATAATACTATTGAGTATAACTAGTTTAAAGCGTCAACAAAACTCAGGCTATGTTTTACATAGGTACCGTCTCATAGCTCCTACCTATCTTTGAAACAATAGTCACCAACTTTGACGTGAAATCGTAGGAAATATACTCCATAAATTTTTATATTTACTTCAATTAGTACGACCAGATTTACCATTATATATTTAAACCAGATATTTTAAATTTAACGGGAAAAATAAGATAACATAACATACAAAAGATAAACCAAATAATCTAGACCTACAAGAATGCTAAAAGTTGCAATGGTTATCTCCCAGATCAGAGATAGCGAACTCTCATTTGCACGCCAATCCGTTGATATAAATTGTTTCGCAAACGCAAAATGTGATTTGTTTTCCAAAACGCTAAAGCACAATGGCTTGCACAAGACATGACTAACGACAGTTCACAATGCGTTTGAAACTTGGAATGGGTATTGATTCATCAAACGCGTTGTCCGCCATCGCTGTGGGGACGTAAAATGGAGATTTTTATTGGTCCCTGGAATTGGAAAGGATTCATGTTTTTCATGCATGATTGTATGGCTGGTAATTTTAATACATGGGAATTGTTAACGAATAACTTAATAAATGGGAGTTGAAGTTTTAATAACTTAGCTTTTGAACGCAACTTAGTCTGTGGAATTCGTAAATAACTCCAGAATAAAATGAATAAGTATCAAAAATAATGGATGTGCTTATTCTTGGTTATTAACCAGGTCTCTACGATAAGATATAGTATGTTCAGAATCGTGGAACATATCTCCTTGTTGATCGTCTAAACCGCACTGTAAAGAAAATAAAACAGATGTTTCTAGAATTTGTGATGGTTGCAGAAACTAATTCGTAATAAAATATGATCACCGGCTAGTTTTCGCAATACAGACTCAAAGCTAACTTTCCAATCTGCAACATGTTCAAATAACGATTCTGCTACAGTAATCTCAATCATTCTATAACACATTATTGCTCTTCCAATTTGAGATAATGTATTTTGAATGGCCACCGATATTTATTGAAGCAGTGGCGACACTAAATTCTACATCACTTTACCCTTTCGAGAAGGTAATTTAAAAAACCCAACTGTTGTTTTTTGGAAAGGACCAAATCTTCCTTTTTACTTACAATACTTTTGATAGTGTAAACGCATCTCAATCCTGAATGCAAATCAGCTTAGGAATTATTTATCCTCGTTAGATGAGCTTTACAAATCATACAAAGAATTTCTGTGGTTACAGCAGTGACATTACTTCCATAGCAGTCCAAAAGCGTTTCAGGTTAATTGTGTAATGTCTAGGTTATAATTCTTTATTGTGGGGTCAGAATATACACATAAATGAGAGTATTATGTCAAATTGCTTTTGCTAATTAAAGATTTAAGCTTAAAGATTGTTATTCGAAATATTTTGTAAACCTAGCTAAGCCTTTGAGCTTCTATGGAAGTTAAACAGGGTTTTGATTTACATTCCTTAAGAATCAATACTTATATTCCGTATACAAATATAACACAAAACAAAGAATTCTATTGTAATTTTCAAGCTTGGATCCTCGATCCGCAACTGCTTTGGAATGTGTTATGGCTTCCCAAAGGATGTAAATAAACTGCCTCAAAATAAACACAGTAGTCCAACTTGCATTGGCAGACAAAAACGCAGTCTCGTATTCAATATGAATACAAATGACCCGGCTGTGTATAAACAAACCTTAGTCATCAAACAATATCGGATGTCAATAATCCAAGCTAACCTCAAACCTCAAGCGCAAAGAAGCATATCATGAGCATTATACATTCATAGACTTGGAATTTCATAAACTTATAGCTCATATATTTTAGTAGCAACTCTACACGTCTGACTTCTCCAAAATTATGAATTATCACTTACTTAACGGCAAAGGAAAACATCGTGAGGAATCTGCACACCTAGTTTCTTAGGAATTTCTTAGGTGAGTAGTCCGCCAACACGCACTAGACCAGCGTGGTGGACTAAGGCCTGAATCCTCTCAGTAGGGCATATAAGAGCTGATGATGATTCCTATTGCTAAACTACTGCAAAAACAACTGCATTTACTTTTTCATTAAAACCTCAAATAAGGTCACGCAGCCTGTCATTAGTTGTCTATGATAAGATCCCGTCTCCAGTGTACGTGTTTATGTAAGGTGTTATTTTTACACATGCAATTGTTACGATTGTGAAACAATTGTGTTGACTAAACAACGATAGAGAAAGGCCCGCGTCTAAGTGTCGCCGAGTCGAGTTGGACTTTACATTATCTGTGGAAGATTAAATAGTAATACTTTGTTATAATCCTTTAAAAAATTCCTTATTCAAATACCATTCTGTTTTTGTCGTAAACTGAACTACAAAACGGTGTCGCCTGGTGGGAAATATTTAATGTGACGTTTTATTGACAAACCTGCGCTTAATTATCACGTGCTAAAAATTTAACCAGAATAAAGATACAATTACATCATCATTGTCATCATATACGTCCCATTACTAGGCACAAGTCTTCTTTACTATTGAGAGGGTTTTTGCCTTAGTAATTAGTCAACCATGTTGGCCTAGTACAGGTTGAGAACATGTCTAAAATCTTCCATGTACCCAATACATTTTATAACAAAAATACTATAAAGTTTCGTTTGTTTCGAAATGAGGGCGTCAAATACGGTCCCATACACCACGTGAGCAGACAAAATAAAAGGTCTGTAATCATAAGTCTCCCAAAAACAAAAAACAACAACTCGCTCCAGACGCGACGCTCATGAACAGTCGAGACAGATACATAACTTCACATTGCATTCACTTTGTCAGTTCCATAAAGCTCTTTCATTGAGGATACGAAATATTTTACAGTTTGTATAATAATTTGCTTTATTTATATACACTTTATCGTACATATGGAGAATATAATAAATAAGAACACAATAGGAAAAAATAGTAAAAATAGCGGCCTTATTAAAGCGATCGTTTTTCTGGAAGATTAGAAACCTTTTTAATTTATATATTCGACCAACGGCCAGTCTACAAACGTTTTTGGTCACAATTATAGTCTCCACGCTGGACTATTTTTTACTCATATAGGTACATATATACAACTTATGTTTTTGCAGAGTCAAACTTAAAATAGTCTTTACTCAATTCGACTTTTACAAGTACTATTGAGTCGTCAGTTTAAGTTAAAACATAGTCGAAACTCTTCCGCACGAGATATTTATTAAGATGTGGGTTCACCAACCCCTTCTTTTATTCTCCCCTTTAGTTAGTAATAGCCGCACCCCATGTTTTGCCAGTTTAAATTATTAAGCATCAAAGATCTTACCAAATCAATAACAAAGTGCCCATCCATAGACAAAACTAGTCCTTAAAAAGATCTTGTAGATATTTTAGTTGTAAACAATCCACTTATTGAACATCAAATGTATAAAATCGATTAACATCGACGATTACTATTTCTGTATCGCTAGCACTCATTTGACCTTGTGAATTTCATTAACACGCGACCTTGGAACGAGTAACTACATTGTTTTTGAAACAATAGACATTAGTAAAAACATCTTCAATCATACAATTGTCAGGATTCTGAGAGCAATTTAAAATGACTATTTATAGATTCGCTTGCTAATATTTTTAAGCAGTGTCAAATATAAATTAGAAAAACAAACCCTAGGTTCGCAGGCTCAGTAATAGCTTGTGAATTCTTATTTTTCGAAAAAATATTTTCGTTTTCGTAGTTTGAATTAATTCTGATGTTACTATAAAGTGTATTGAGATCGTCGCATACGTCAGTATGTGTTAGTCATATTAAGTGTTTTACAATATTGTATAATAATAGATATGTTTGTATGATGTAGCGATAATAATTATTATTCACAGCCTTCTTTACCATGTCATAATCTTCAATGTGTACTCAGCACAATAACGTAGGTAATTTTATTAATTCAACAAACGATAATTAAATTTCATAGAGAGTTGTGTACGGTTAATTACTTACAAGTGTTGTACAAAGTATTTTTTCTTTTATATTATGTCATTTATATCACGACGCCATCTTGCCAATAGAACAAGTCATTTATATTTGTTTAATCACCACAACGCGGATTACGAGAGCGAGAGTTAAAGAAATCATTATGGATTATTTGATGCAAGTCGGTTGGCACAACGCAGCAACTGTCGGCTATACCGACATCCGGTACGAAGCTCGTAGGAAGCGCACATCATTAATTCGCTTTTCGTACAATGCGAGTACACATTCGATTTAGCTAGTAATTGGTATTTTTTAGGCGCCTTTATGCTTAGATTGACCAGTCATTGTGTAAATTAACTGTAATGAAGTCCGTTAGTTTGACACCTATTTGTGGCTTTACAATGTTATTGCGTTTGCGTAATATTTTCTAAAAATCTCAGGAAATAATTTAAATGAAGTAATTAGCATGTTAGTAGTAAATCGAATCAAATCAAATTCCCTTTGAGTAAGTAGCATCTCAGCAGTCAGGCATAAGTGTAACAGGTAACGCCTGACGAAAGATAATGAAGTTTTTAATTTACCTTTATAACGCAAATAAACGATGTTATAGATGAAAACATAATCGCATACATTATTTCCGAACGCACTTTTTAAAGAAAACGTTGAGTTACATCGCTTCCACAGACACAAATAAACAAGAAGTCTTTGTCGTTTAGTTTTTATCTAAAACACATTCTTGGTACAGATAAAGGCGATATTTACAATGAGCTCCCAAGTAATGGTGTAACGTTTGGATAGTTATTACTTTTTTATACTTATTTGAACAACGGTTACGCACAATTTTGTTGAATTAGTCGAATTGATCTAGTTGGTATTGGTGTCCCAGAGACGTACAAAGGAGTATTTTAAAGTACATATGTATTGATCGGTAATTATTTCTCAGTTTTATGCATAAGAAAAATATTACATACTAAAATTACTTTTAGCATTAACAAACTCAAATATCCTCGAGTTTTTGTATCGATCGAATCGGTAAGTAGTCGAACTCTATACAGGATCATATTTTTCTCATTTGGGTCTTTTGAAACATTAAAATAAAACGATTGGTGGATACTTCGTGCTAATAAAACATGCCCAAAACCATACAGTAGAAACAAATGACTACAAGTTACAAAAAACGTTTGAAGAGATGTAAAATGAAGTTGATTATACCAATAGTAAAATCTTGTACCGTTCCACTGAGTCATCACTCGTGACCTTTTTAATATGAACTAACGTGTATTAGACGTTCAATACACCTGCTATTTTAACGTTATTGTAATATTCAAAGTTCGTTAAAAGAGGTCAGCGATCGGAAACCTTCTTGCTGACTAACATAAAGATTTTAATTGGTTTTGCAAATTAATATTTAAACGTTACTTCCACGAACCGATTTTTTTATTTTTTATATTTAAAACAAAAAATAACTGAAGCAAATATTTATTTACAATTTAAGTTACCAAATATCTAAATTTCTATATTATTAAAAATAAAACTTATTGGGTAATTTGTTTATGTGGTAATGATATCTTAGAAATAGTTAAAAATAAAATACATTCAACATCATGATACCGACTTTATTCATATTATACAAATTGAATAAGTAATCACAATTTTAAAGCAGAAAACGTACGACACATTTTTTACCAATACCACCAAGATTGGAAATAGTTAATAGCCTACTCCATTTATAAAAAAAAGTTCTGTGTACACGCTCTCAAAGAAGTGCAGCCAATGAACGCATATACGATAATGCATGCTTACCTTAAGTGGAAATGCTGTACAAACCAGCCCGTATCACGGTGCCGCGGGAAAAATCACGTTCTCTACCCATTTTCAATACTTAAAACAAACTTTTTGTGTAAATATTACTATTAAAGTTAAGTGGTAAAGTTTTTTTTTTAATCTGTGCTCTTGTAATTCAATGCCAAGGCAACGCGGTTACTCAGCTTAACATTTACAAAATCAAGTTACGTACCGAAAAAGTCTTCCCAAGTCATAGAATGATCTGAGTCAGCGCTCGCACCGTCCATCTTCTTTCACGTTTCACATTAACGCACTTTTCAGTACTGCGATATAACAATATAACAGAACAGCGTTTGTTTCACAGAGCACATCTCGACTTGTTTATTTGTTGACAAACATAAAGACATCGCGGTGCAGACGCCGTGTAACGAAACGCACGGCCGCACTCTAGGCTTTCCGCTCGCGAATGAATGAAATCCGTGGGCTGGGGTGTGTATCGACGCCCGGTGCACCAACTGGCCGTCACTTCAAAGTTTATCTTATGTACCTATTTACACTCTAGTATAATCTCCAACTTGAAAGTTTCCTGGCTCTACCTATAGTAGTATTACAACTGGTCATCTATAAATTACAATTATTTGTTATTATTTTCCCTACCAAAAACAATTTTAAAAGGTTCTATTCGAATGTCCTGTGCATATTTATGCACTTTTTATTTGAAGACTTTGGGATTACAACTTATTTGATACATGATGTTCTATTGGTATTTTCAGCCGTTATTTATTAAAGGGCTTGGACATCATTCTGGAGATCGGCTATTTGGAGTGGAATTGACGTGTCCATTAATTGAAAATAACGAATGGAAATCAATTGTGAAAAACGTACATTCAGTTGGTTATATCTATTTCCCATATTATGGAACGTATTTTCATAATTTGATATGCTTACTATATATATTTTTAATACGTGCTTTGATGGCCCTACCAGAGTAACATTCTTCGAAAGCGAAATCGTGAGTAGAAGTTTGAAAACCATTAGCCTGTTACTCAGTAACACAGGGAATGGATAGATTCACAATAAAATTAAGTAAAAAAACTTTAATAAAAAAAATAATTAAAAGCAAAAAAACTTTTGATATGTTTATGATATAACCGCAATTATTAAAATGTGATAATAATTTCTTAACAATAAACAATCTCAAATAGTTTATTACAGTACGATACGCCATACAGGATGCATACCAGCAACGACTTTTTATCCAGTTTTTGCTTATATTTTTTCTTTTATGTTCCTCAATAAATAGAAATGTACATATTATACCTCATTCACGATAAGTTGATTCTTTTGGCAGATGTCAATTTTTCTGAGACATGACTTTGAAAAATAAAACGTATTATTTTATTATTTTAATGATTTGATAAATATAAAAAAATACATACAACACAAAAGTCCCTAAAGATATAAGCGTTATCCGAAAATTTTGAGACTTTATTGCTTCAAAGTAAAATTAAAATAGGAATACTGAAACTAATTGACGTTTGTATAATGTTACATCGGTCGGACGGAAAGGGACGTAACATCGTTCATATCGATTTCCACGTCGATAATTTTATTGAACACTATGATGATCATGGCTGTGCTCCAGTTTCTTAATAAAAACTGTTTTAAAGATAAAACTATTTAATTTTTCAACCTTAATTTTTACATACTGCGTTATTTTTGGACCTCCTGTCAACTTAAAATAGGTTGTTTAGACCATGAAACTAAACAACTTTTCTAAAGAAACATGGGTCGAAACGTGGTAAATAATTCGACCCTCCCATAGAAAACTGCTCACGTGGTCGATTTCGTGTAGAGGGTCTGAATTTTTTTTCACTTTTCGACCCGTGTTTCTTTGGGGAAGTTGTTTACTTTCGTGGTCTAAAACACCTATTTAAATTTGGCGGGAGGTCTAAAAATAACCCTGTTATATTAAATAGGTACTTATTATGAATTTTGACCCACCATCGCTTATCTGCATAATGTTTTACATGTCGAAAGTAATAAAGAATTTCACACATAATGCAGTTTTTTAAAACGCAATATTTTTGAACTACTCGATATTTTCTGTTTCCCATCATTAGTCGATATGCCAAAAGAATCAACTTATCGTGAATGAGGTATAGTTAATAGGTATATGAGTCAATCCCTGTGTCTTTTATCGACTACTTTCACTGATCAATAATAAGCAATGACTTTTTTATGAGTAGTCGATTTTAATTTATTTGTACAAACTAATGCTGTTGTAATAAAATATTTACTAATAATCTCTGGATTAAATTTAATAGTAAAAAGTTATACTACATTATTTGTAATTTTATTTAATAGACTGTAATTCATAACAGCGTGTATCCTCGATTCAAGAAGAATTACATTTACAATAAATTATAGCATTTAATAAACCTATAAACGTAAAAATGACAATTGATAAAATTTATACACGAATGAATCTATTAGGATTTAGGAACAAGTGACAAGCTTTTACCTACAAGTATTCACGATCAAAGTTATACATTATCCTGTATCAAAGTTATTTACGATTATTTTATAATCGACTAAAACATCCTTACAGACGTTACTACACTTATAGGTACATCTCTAAAGACACAAACAACATGGCTGACTTGTGATCAGTTGTTATGTTCGACATATTATCGTTATAAAATTCAAAATAACAATATAATTGACTCATATGTCGTGTTTACTTAACATATAAGTGATAAGTAAGTAATTTTAGCTTAAATAGGAACGCCAAACACAATCATACTTTTGCAAATCTGGCGTATTGTTGTGTTTGGTAACCGATAATAATAATGATATTTTTGAGTCACATTGTAATGCACGTTGGTTTTTATTAGATTACATTTCATAGTAATCTGAAGCCTTATGTATTTGTTGCAGTTCTAAAGCTAAATATAGTTTGAAGAAAGGGTTGTAATTCCCAATGATATTGCGTTATGCCGCGTCGCGGGACAGAACTAGTGCAGCTACCTTTACCACCGAAGAAAAAAATAAGGGTTGTAGAAGAGGCACCTAGCCTTGATGTAAGCTTTTGCGATGACGAAGCCCTGCCACCAGGCATCGTATTTACCGATGTACTGCAAAAGAAATGGCGGATTGGAAAGCCCATTGGTAAGTAACGATATTGATTTAATAAAGTTATACATCTATACAAATACTGCAGAAACGTAGAAGCATCGTTGTTGATTGCACAGGGAAATACTAAAGAATCATTAAAATTAATGATTTATGGAGAAAGACCAAGATATGTGGCGCTCTGCAACGAAAATTAACAAAGATGATTATAAAGCCGTAAGACCTGTGCAAATTCACACAAATCACATGAATGTTGCTCAGGGAAATCTGTTTTTAAAACAAACTTAAAAATCTACTTGGGACTTAATTTGTTCTAAATCGGTGTCAGATGTATGGTTACCTTTGCACCTTTTGTTGTATAGTTAAACAACTAAAAGACAAAAAGTTGGTATTTGCCTAAATCCAGACTCATCATCAACAGCCCTTAATTCGTCCACTGCTGGACATAGGCCTCTCTTATGGCACGCCACTGGGCTCGATCTTCGGCTCTCCGAAATAAATCCAGACTCATTGCAGTTAAATTAATTGTCATAAAGTGGATAATATGTACAAGTTAACAAACCTTTGTTTTGGTGCAAAATGTACACTTGAAATAAGCCTTATTATTATTTTGCATGTGGTGTGTTTTTATAAAATATATGAACAAAAAATACCTCAATAATGCTACTAAAGCATATTCCACAAAAAGCACAATCATAGAAATATCAAAGATAGAAATGGATGCTGTGGAGTGACTGCTTAATGGCTAAAATTAACAATAAGTGCCAAAAGAGAGCAATAATTGAACAATTAAGTGATATTTTGGTAGACTCTCACAGATGACTCTATTATAATTATTTTTTGGAATAAATTGCAAATAGATTTTATAAGTATTGTCAATATTTTTTTCTGGCAAACTATATAGAATGTGACATCACATTTTGCAGTTCATAGCATTAAATTTTAAGCTTTTGTTACATGACACCGTACAAGTAGACAGTTATAACTTATAACTTAGTTAAAAATTGACATAAAAAAATTACACACACTCTGATTTGTTTTGTCAATTTGGTAGTAGGCAAAACTTGTTTCTAAAACCAGTTATATCACTTAATGGGACTTCTTAGAAATTGTGTGTGTGTTTTATAATGTTGATAGTAAATATTTTTAGAAGCATTTTATCTGTGTAAAATGTTAAAAAAAATCAGTCAAATATGATGGATAAGTCATAAAAACATATCTGTTAAATTAACAAATATGTATTATTATGTACAAAAGCTTTCATACATCCAATAATCTGAATTTTCAACCATTGGAATACCTAACATCAACGATTTGGTTGATGGTGTTTCAACTGTATATTATGCTGGTTTCATGCAACATAAAATTTAGTGATACAAAGTCTATGTAAGTTATGCAATATGAACAATTTGATTAGGTATTGCTAATTACTGTTTGTTAATTTTTAATTATCTGTCAGAAATGTCACCACACCTTGATAAATTATATGTTGCTCATTATATCTAGTTTTTTGCTTAGGTAACTTCGGTTAGCAAATGTTTCCCTTGTTGCTATGGTAATAACAAATAACAAAACAGAAGACAAATAAGATAACATATTATAAACCTTTGGAATTACCTTGCAAAGACACAAATGAAATGAAAATAAAAATACTTGAACTGATCATTAATTTTCAAGTATTTTTAAAATCACATTTTGTTATTGTATATATTTGCAGTAAATAACCATGAGACAGTGTTGGGCATTAATCAATTAACTTTAAATTAAACTAATCAATTGACTAAAAAAGTAATTGCAATTGAATCAATTGCTATTAAACATTTAATTGTGTGTTACAATTTTTTTTTTTTAATTGATTGATGAAATAATTAAAACTAACAATTAACTTGTTTGCAAATTTTGTTCAAAAGGGTGGTCCAGTTCTACAACCAGATACATATACCCTTGACATATTCAAGTGTTAGTAAAAATACTTGATAAAAAATTAATTGTTAATTTTTATTTTTATTTTTTCGTAAAATAACTAACAATTGATCAATTGATAATCGTATAAAACCATGATTAATAATTAATTAGATGTTAATTGCTGTCTCTGCAGTTAACAACTTATTAATTGTTAATTTTTAATTGTTAGTTTAATTAAAATTTGCCCAACACTGCCATGAGACTTCTTTTAATCAACTGGATTTATTAGCCTGATAAGTAACTATAAAAAAGTAACATACATTTAAGGATTATTCTGAAATAAATAAATTTAGGACCTTATACAAATTACTCTTCAGAAATCAGTTAACATAATGGTTTATATTCTAACTAATAAATAAGAACTACAAATTTGTTATAAGCAATAAGTCTAGACAATATTGATAAGGAAAAGTAGTACCACATAAGAAAACATTTGCATGCATAGATAAATGTTGATAGATGAAGAAATGTGTTAATAAAATTTGCACATAATGACACAATTATGAGCTCATCACTATATGTGTCTAGATTACACATTTGTCATGAGAAAAACTTAGATAATTTTTAAGATAACACCCACATATGTTTGTTTAGCTCAGTAGAATGTAATTTCATGCAAATTGCACTTATGTCTCACAAAATCTTTATAGATAACATGATAGCAGTGATAATAACATGGGTCATATTTCAATAGAAATTCTAGAAATCTTCTTGATTTACATTTTCATTTTGAAAATTGTAACCACCAATGATTCAGATGGTGTAAGTTTATAAGTTATGGGTATACTGGTTATATTGAATTATCATATACTTCAATGGTGTAAGAAAATATTGTGATGAAAACTGCAGACCTGAAATTTTTAAGGTATTTCTTATTTCTTAGTCTGCCAATCTGCACTGAGCCAGCGTGTTAGACAAAGTTCTAAACCCTCTCAGATGTAGATACTTATTCAGCAGTGAGACATATTATAAGCTGTAGATGAAGCTGCATGGTGTTCAAAATTTATTTACTTTAATTAAATGAAATACACCTGTCTTAAGGATTTTGTAAATTTTGGTTTCCCAGTATCTTGATCAAAAGCCTTCATGGTCACATAATAAATGAAAGTAAGAGATAAGTAATAATTACTCATAATAACTATCTGTTTTATCATTTTCAGGCAGAGGCAGTTTCGGTCGCATATACTTGGCGTCAGACGACGTGGACAATGAAGTTACTAAACTAAATGCCCGTTACGTTGTCAAAATAGAACCACACACCAACGGGCCGCTGTTTGTGGAAGTGCATTGTCTGATAAGAACAGCTCAGGCCGCTCAAGGTGACTTTTTTTATTCAAAATATTATTACCGTCTAGATATTTTGATATAATTAATAGATCCCAGATTAAATGCCAAGGTACAGATAAATCTTTACAAATTTCTGATATTGTTTTTTGAAGTATTCTTAGAAAAAGGGCAAGTGACCGTATAGAAATTTAAGCCTTTTATTTTTTACGTACAACTATATTGCAAGTATAATAAAAAATCATTACCTAAAAATTTTGTTTAATGTAAATTTCTAAGTTCTATTTAAGTAGCACTGATTATAATTTTATTTGCTTACAGTCAAAGAATGGCGCATGCAAAACAAGCAGAAGCGTCTAGGCATGCCTATATACATCGCCAGTGGATCATTTACTGTAGAAAGTACTGGAGAGAAATACAGATTCCTCGTCCTACCACGCTACGACATTGACTTGCAAAAAATCATCGCCAGAACAAGAGTTCTAGACCTAAAAAATGTCCTAATACTAGCCATTCAAATACTAGACGTCCTAGAATACTTACACAGCCAAGGATATACACACTCAGATATAAAAAGCTCAAATCTTATGCTCGGATTCGATGGCTCCAGGACCGGCAAAGTCGCAGTCATAAAACTCACTCCGTCATTCCAAAAAGAGACTAAAGAGGTTGCGGTTTTATCAGGAAAGCACAGAAGAGCTAAACCTAGTAAGTCGCGGTCATCAAATTACTACGATGATGAAGATTTCGTAGTGAAAGACTACAAAAACCCAGACTCCAATGAGGAGGATAATGACAAAAAGTTGGCAAATGTTAAAAATAAATTGCGTAAAATACTGTCAGATAGGGATAGTAGGACGTTACACCGACACCATGCATTCAACCTGAGACAAATTTCGAATTATGTTAATTATGAAGACATCAACAGTTCAGTGTGTTCAGACCAGTCGTATCAGAAACTATTAGATGACTTTGGTAACAAAAATCTCATTCGCACCACAAAAGAGTTTCAAGAGAATAAGCGTAATGCAAGAATTAAAAATGAATCTGAAATCAATGCGAACGATTTGAATAAGGAAGCTATAATGTCCCAGTCGAATGGACAAATTTATCTTCTTGACTATGGATTGGCATCGAAGTTTCTGGATGCTGATGGTAAACATAAAGACTTTGCTATGGACCTGCGTAAAGCCCACGATGGTACACTAGAGTACAGTTCGAGAGATTCCCATATTGGAGCTCATTCACGCCGCTCAGATTTAGAAGTACTTGGTTACAATCTACTAGATTGGCTAACAGGAATGTTGCCATGGAAAACTACCGAAGTCCTCGCAGAACCAGATTTGGTTCACGCCTTGAAAAAAAATTTCATGAGCGACATAAAGTTACTACTAAAAACTTGCTTCAAAACTGAGTTCTACCCCCAATTTATCGAGAAATATTTTCAATACATCACAAGCTTAGACTTTACTGAGAAACCTGATTATGATTACTGCAGAAGTTTGTTCAAAAGCGAGCTGTTGAAGAATAGTCAAACAGAAAAAGATTTGCTACTGAATTTCGCTGAACCGCCAATGTCGCCGATGAGCAGGAAATTGAGTTACGCAAAAAGATTTGGTCGTAAGAATACTCCTCCCAACTTTTTAGCTAGGAATGGTATTAAAAAGAAGTATGAAAGAGAAAACGTTTGTTCATTAGAAAATGATTTAAAATTAGAGTTATTGAAACAGACTCTTAACGCCTCTAGCGACGGCATCCGAAAGCCGTGTGTTTCGAGGAATTTCTTCATTTCTGACGCTGATTTGGTGGCTCGTCTTAAAAAGTCATTAATGCCACACGATATCTTCGGTAAAAAAATATCGCCGAAAAATCTAAGATCTAAAAAGAAAACTGTGCAAAAACGTCGCGGCGTCAGACATAGGAACAGTATTGGTAAATTTGGTAATTTCATGGGCTCCGCTAAGCAATTCAGTTGGGCGGAGATCTTAGCCGGAAATCCTGAAGATATCATTCGTGCAAAAGAGAAAAACGCGAATGCACCCAACGAAGAGTTTGACGATGATAGCACCTGCAAATACAGAATAAGGAAACTTTCCAATGCATCATCGGAAAGCAATGATTCAACACAATCCCCACTATTGCAAAAAGACTACTTGAAAAACTTGAATCCTACATATGCCATGAAAGAAGTACTGGCTAATTTTAAGAAAAAAATCTCAGGCAAAACCACAAAAGATACAAAGGAAACAGAGGAAGTAGATCCTAGCTTACAAGGTTATACACCAGTAATGGTCAGGATTTATAGACTAAAAGAAAAAAGGGAGGCAAAGGAAAAAGCCGAAGCTGCCAAGCAAAATGTAGTCAAGAAAGAAAGTCAAGTGCAACCGAGGTGTACAAGATCAATGCGAAATAAAACAGCAATTGTCACACCTGAACCAACAACAAGAGTGACAAGGAAGAAGCAAAGTGTAGATGAAGATAAGGAAGTAATTTGTAAGAGTAATGAAAGATCAAAATCTAAAGTTAAGAAAAGTGTTCCAAGTAAGAAACATGAAAAACAAGTTAAAATTGCAGAGCCTGCAAAATCCCCAGCAAAAGGAAGTAAGTAATAAATGATTTTTTAAGAACTGTAGAATTTGCAAAGAAATGAAGTTACAATTGTCAAATTTTCAACCTAAATTTAGTTTAAAAATATTTATATCCAACAATCATTATACCTCATCCTTTCTTGCTTACTTCTTTTTGGATGTAATATTTCTAGCATTTATTAATCACTCAATATTGTGCATATATTGATGGTGAATTTTCTTACTTCTAGAAACAAGAAAAACAACAGTAGTCGCGACCAACAGAAGAAGGTTAAGGAGCAGCCGTCGCAAGAAGCAGTAATGTAAACAATTCCTCCATGCATTCTCATTCATATTGAACACTGTGTGTTGATTACAAAATCTATTAGCATAAGTATTAAAGTAGGGTACATACCAACTTAAACAGTTTTCACAGAACTACTGAAGCATTCTAGTATAAATCTATTGATGTCTATTTAAATATAACAGCCTCATAAATGTTAGTAAGACAATTCTCAACTAAAACATGTTTTATCATGCTCTATTTAGAGATATAAGGATTGAGACTAAACAACTTATAAGAAAATAGATTCTCAAGTTAATTCATGTTTGACACG
This sequence comes from Cephonodes hylas, assembly GCA_030295005.1. Taxonomy (NCBI): domain Eukaryota; kingdom Metazoa; phylum Arthropoda; class Insecta; order Lepidoptera; family Sphingidae; genus Cephonodes; species Cephonodes hylas. The sequence continues at coordinate 2,923,352 of AP025386.1, read as the reverse complement.
TGTTAATTTATTAATGGGACATGTTTCACATGAGAAAAATCTTGTAAACATTTATAGAAGCTATCAAACTACCATGATATTACAAAATACATTAGATAGTGTAGATAGGTTATAAAAAGATCTATTACTTTTTAATCTCTAAATGTTGATTAGTGTGGCAGGCAGACTCGCCTGAAAAATATTGGTGTAAACAAAAAATAACCCACCATTTTTTTGAATATTTATAATGGAAGCAACTGAACTGTGATTTGTGTTTAATATATGTTTGCTTGGAATAACTAATTTAATTAATGCTTTTGTAAACAGGGATAGTTATGGGTTGGCGCATGTTTTGTGTATGATGTATGTTAAGGGGCGTAAAACTCCCTCTAGGCCTAAGTAAGAAATGGGTCAAAAATATGTATGTATTGGCATGTTTCAATTGTCAACCCATAATTATAGCACTGAGTCGGTTGTATTATTTCATAATATTCTTGGTGAAATGGATCGCCATTGATAGTGCAAATGTCGCACATTTTATGTAATATGATCAAATTTATTAGTCAATAAATTAAAAGTTTTATTGAAACTTTACAATAATATCACTAAATTGTGTAAAGTGTACTTTCGGTTTAATTTGACCAGTGTCGATGTCGCATTAGTGATGTTATGGCTATTCGAATTTTATTTGCATTTAGTAACGTTTTCGCTGAATTAAAATACAGTAGATCGTATTTCCATTTTGACTGTTCTTTTCTAAGTTGTCTAGGTTAAATAAATGAATGAATTTGTTTTACATGTTGCATTTTTATTCGCCTTCCCCAAAAAAGATGTCTTCAGTATCGTTTTTCAATGTGATATGTTGACTTATATTATTTGAACAAATGTTCATTAATTTCACCTATTTTTGCTTTAGGTATATTTCCGTATACTGCAACAAGAAATGTAAAGAGTGTAAGAAATTACAGCTTATTTATTATTTTAAATGAATATATTCCTACACGAATAGAAAATAAATGTTTATTTTTGAATAGTTGTTTAGAACTGAACATACAAATATTTGTATTAGAACTAGTTTACAACAATACCTCGATAACTTTAAGAAATAAATACACTTACATGTATACAGCAATTTACTATAGGAACCATAAAATCGGTAACTAAGGTATATAAAGTAGGTAACTAATTACAACAATAAATTATACATAAATATTACTATTTACTTATGAATGCATTAATCGTTCGCAAATATGCGTATACCACGTGACCCTCAGTAGTGCCGCGGCTCGCAACACATAACTTTATCTGACAGTTGACATTTACCGTCTCACAATGTTTTCGTAAATATCTGAATATTAATAAATAATTTTAAATTACAAAAAACTTGTCCACTACAGTGTTAGTGACAAGTTACCAATACGGCACACATTGTACAAGTATTTTTTATAATAAAGTGGAATAACCTAAAAGTTTTAAACTTAGTTACATAAAGTTATTTCCTTGAATTAAAAATGGAAAGTGAAGCGAATAATATAATCCGCGTCGGTTCAAGAAAGAGCGAGGTATGTATTTAACTAATTTATGCCGATATAAGCCTGCGTAAATTGATAAATATGCAACTTTAGTTTATTTATGGTCATGCTTCTTATCTTCGTAAGTGAAACTTTTAAAGGGCATCGAAACGATGTATCAGTCACATTATGCAGGTTCCGATTAAGTACACAGTATTATCTAATGCTTACTTGCATTTATTTCAGGAATAACCTTCAATCATAGAAACCAATATACTAATTAAAATTCATATTAGAATGCTTAGACTGCTCTAAAAACTTGTTTAGTGGCTATGTTAATTATTATAGCACAATATATTTAAATCTATTAACAGCCTAGTATTGAAATCCTCATTGGAAACTTCAAATAAATTTATGATTAAAGCTTTAATAATTTGAATAAAAAAAAATCAATAAAACAATTTTTGAGTTTCAATTTATATTTTTTTAAATAATAATAGGTTTTATATTTATACTGGGGGAAAATTATTTTTATTATGTAATGTAATATAAGCTCTTATTTTCAGCTGGCTTTAATACAAACAAATCATGTAATTGACTGTTTAAAAAAATTAAATCCTGAGAAGAAATTTGAAATTGGTGAGTATGGCAACATGAATATATAATTTAAAGTACTAAAAAGTCTTCAAAATGAATTAAACTTATCATTCAGAAATAATAAATACAGCTTGATTTTATTATCTCAAATGTATGTTTGTTTTAGTAACTATGACAACACTGGGAGACAGAGTGCTAGACCAGCCACTTCCAAAGATTGGAGAGAAATCACTCTTCACAAAAGACCTTGAAGATGCACTGATGAGTAACAGGGTTGATTTCGTTGTACACTCGTTGAAGGACATGCCAACTACATTGCCTGAAGGTCTTGCCATTGGAGCGGTTTTTGAAAGGTAAATAAATACATTGAGGTAAAGATATAGGCCACAAAAATCCCAGTGCAGTGAAGATTTTATCACACTGCCCCTGTGAAGGTTTTCAGACTATATATAAAATCCTAAGAATTTCATGTGTGCAGTTTTCTAATATAATTTCCTTCTTCATTAAAATTATTGTCTATGTATTTTGAATACATAGATATATTTAAAACGTCAGGGGAGTACTGTTTGGATTTGAACTGAATGAAATTAGTGTGCAAGAAGTGTCTTTATGGTTCTATATGCTCACTCTCTCTAAAATTAATCTATTAATCAACAATAATGATGTGAAAGTGTAACATACTAATGTGAATTTATATTAAGGATATGTTTTTAATCATATTCTGTTAATCTTATTTTAACCCACGGTCTATTTCAGGGAGGATCCCCGTGATGCATTGATACTTAAAGAGGAATTCAAAGGGCATTCACTGTCTACATTACCCGCTGGTTCTGTTATAGGTAAATTTTTTGTTACAATATTTACAATATTCTTACTCCATGCCAAAAGATAAAATGCAAGTATGTATTAGAAAATTCTAGAAAAGTTCGCTGTCATAGAAACCCGAAGCGAATATATTTAAAGTTTCACCAGCCAAGTTCTAAAAAATCAACATTGTGAAGGTTTTAATAAACTATTGACTTTGAAACCATACACCAGTCATTACTATTATGTTGGACTGGGAATACTGGAAATTTACATATAAATCCCAATAACACTGCCCTACGCGAGAATCAAATCCAGGACCTCTAGATCGTTCAGCACATACTCGTACCGCGAGACCACGAGACAGTTGATAATGATTATGTTAATAATGATGATGATTATGACGATAATAACAATGATCATGATGATTATCTCTCCAGGTACATCATCCCTACGCCGCACAGCCCAGTTGCGTGGCTCCTACTCCCAGCTGAAAGTGGTGGATGTCCGGGGCAACCTCAACACGAGGTTACGGAAACTAGACGATCCTGAGGGACAATACGCAGCCCTCTTACTCGCACACGCTGGGATAGAGAGGATGGGCTGGGGAAATAGGGTTTCAGAGGTAAGAAATTTTTTAAACTACATTTATACCCTTTTTTATGAGAGGAAAACGTCTCAAGCTCAGTTCAGTACATCGGGGGAGGCCGAAAAGGGTATGTTGAGATCACCGGCCTTCTAACTCAACGTGTAGAACTATTGTTCGCATGGCTGAGTTGGGATCCTAACCACAATCCCTCGCAGGCATGCCGACTAAAACCTCTCGATGGCTCTCTTACATAACATTATATACATTTATCCCCTGTAATAAAAAAAATGTAGTTCAAACAAATTAGATTTAGATTGAAAAATAAGTAAGGCAAAGTATGTATTCCAATTCTTTTACACATTGCAAATGAATATTATATTGATAATTATCACAGTTTTATGCAAAAGATTTTTTGTTTTTTTTTTTTATATTTATTTAAAAAGTTCCACTTTTTAAAATGATTAAATGACATTCTTTCCAAGGTGTTGCCATGTGCGAAAATTCTGTACGCGGTGGGTCAAGGCGCGCTGGCAGTGGAATGCAGGTCGGACAACGAACCCATTCTTAACATGTTGGCCGCTTTCAACCACCCGGAGACTTACTGCAGAGTACTGGCTGAAAGGAGTTTCCTTAAAACTTTGGGTAAATGTTGCTTTATACTATACATACATACCAGTGATGGCACTTTTAGAGATGCCCAAATGCGTCACATGTTAATTTTGTAATGTCTGGTTCATTTATTTATTGTGGTTTATATATTCTCATTTATTTTTACAAAGTGGTTATTATAAATTAGGATTTTAAATAAAGATTAATATTCGGAATTTTGTTAGGAAATCTGGGGTTTATATAATACATACATACACTATACACATACTTAGCCCTATTATCGTTTTAAGGCTATTTTCACACTACTCCTATTCCAATTCAATTTTTACTTTTACCCACCGGAGATTCGAACCAAGAACCCTTGATCAAGCGCATTCTATTAAATTTTCCCGCAGGTGGCGGTTGCAGTGCCCCAGTGGGCGTGTCAACTCGACTGAAACAATCTGACACAGATTACAAACTGTCCATCACTGGCGCCGTATGGAGCATGGACGGCGACACCAAACTTCAACACACGTTGGAGCAAACGTTTGTGCAAATCAAAAAGTCTCACAAACACAAACTCAGCCCTACAGAGGAGACCGACTGCAAGAAGATCAAAATTGACACCAATAATGGATCCAATGATCTCAACCCAGTGGAAGTACTTAATCAAAGGATAACTGACAAGGCTGCTAGTGTTAATTGTGAAGATTTGACAAACAGTGCGCGCGCGAGGCCAATATTTTGCGGGCTATCGGCCAACACCAATATGCCAATGGATGTGATAGTGAAGTGTGACAGTGTTGGGAAGGAGTTGGCGGACGCTCTCATCGCCAAAGGCGCTTTGGAGGTTATGAAAGTGACTCAGGATATTATAAGGAGTTCTGTCGCGAAAAAGTCGTAGTTTAATGTTTCGGGGGATCCGTGTGCCTTATTATTGATGTTAGAAAATGTTTCGGATGTTTTTTGACTGAATACTGTTTGGGGGAATTATGATTGAGTGGCCAAATCATTATTTTACTGCCTCTACTTAAAAAAATTCGAACTCGACATCGATTATGAATTTTACAAAATCTGCACAAAGAAATGTAAAAAAGTAGTACAATTTAAACACTTGCAAACTGAACAAAATTTAGTTTAAAAATATCCGAAACATTTTTTTATGTAATTAGGTACGCCAATCGGAATATTTAGTTTATAGTTTTGCGGTGCGGTGCTAATATTATCGTGTTGAAATACGACGAAATATTTAAAATCAAAGTTGATATTAGTTGTCATACGCTGAAATTTATTATCGGTTACATTATTATATCAATTTATATGACAATTGTTTATAGCACAAGTATATTTTATTTTAACTACCCACAAAGAATAATGGATAAGCCATTTTAATATTAAAAAAACGAAAGTAATTATATGATATGCATTCATGCCTGAAATACTGGTCAAATTTAGATGCTTTTTGGTTAATAAACGATACCTTAATGAAAACACAGGCTACTTAAATTTATGCAGTGCCCTATAGATAGTATTCTATAAAAAAAAAGTATTTTCATGAAATATGTTTTATACATTAGGTGCTACTTTTCTGTATAATTTATGTTCCATTATTTATATGCTAATACTTGTGCATAGTATTTAGTATGAGCACTCCATATTGTGTTTGTTTAATACCTTTATGTTATTCGTTGGAATTATGTTATATATGTACATAGATATATTATTTTAGTCTTTGTAAAACAATTGGTGAGGAAGACTGAATGTTAGTGGCATTCGATAAGCTCTCTTATCAAAGGGATGTAACTCCGAGTTAAATTTTAGTTCAGAATTCTATCTCTATATTAGCCTATATATTTTGCTCAGTAGGGCATGTCTCTTCTACTGAAAGTTTTAGGAGATACCTCTCTTAAACTTTCATTCTCTAATTTTGTATACAACTTAAACTACTAAGCCTGTATTGACTACAGTTTAGACAAAATTGTGTTTTATGCTTTACAGCTTCCACTGATATGGCCAAATCTGACTGGGCAAATTACAGACTCTCTGTTGTTTAAAACTTCTTAAAGAAAACTCATAAATTATGTCCGAACGAACTGAACCAATTGATACAAAGAAGCTACGGAATCATCTTAGGCCGTAGTTTTATGTATCGCATTTATATATTTGCCTCCCTACTATGTCCCAAAACTACTATTTTAACTTTTAAATCTATAAACTTCAATTATTACATTTTTTACACTGGACAAACTTGGAGATTATTGAATGAAACCGCCATATGTAAATTTTAACAAAAAATATTCCTAACTAGTTTTTATTGGGTGCAGTCAGTTTATCGAACGTTATGTATTTAGGGACAAAATGCGTTTTATAACACCGATCTTATGTTTAGCGGCATGGGGTTGTTTATTTCGCTGTTATGTATTTATGACAAATGTTTTGTTGACTTATTGTTTATGAATAAAATGGGTTGATTGGGACCGTGTTATTTTTTCCTTTACAAAATGGCGCTAAATAAATATTTAGTGATGCATAATTGCTTTGTATGAAAGGCGAAATGCCATTAAAATCTAAAAAGCCAACATACCTACATACTTCTCACCTTACTCATAGATGCAAGATATTGATACTTAGTAAAAATAGAAGATCAAATATAAATGTTTTAGTACGTACAAAACCACACCTATTAAACAATTCAATTATATAGTTGCTAATTCGCCAAATGGAATTGCAAATTAGAAAAAAAGAATTAGGAACTACGAAATTTTATTTTTTACCAACACGAGCTGTTTACATTCGCATAAATTAATATGTCTAGCCTGATTAAAACATTGTTTAGCATAACTTGCTTTGACATAAGTATAAATAGAAAAACCACTTAATTAAGATAAATAGTCTATTAAAATATTTTAGTACCAGCTAAATGTGACTGCTGTAAGTTTTGATTCAGATCCATAAGGTGATATTTCAGTGGGTTACTGTTTTCCATCTGCTGCCTATTAGTATTTTGGCACCTATTTAAATATAAATTGAATTTAAAGAAGAATAATTTTAGGAATTTTAATTGCCACCAGCCCCAACCAAGCATTCTGGTGGTGATCAATGTATGTACGACTAGAAAATATTTATGCAAACGATATTTTAAGACATTATATTGGCAGTTTGCAGTTCCTTTGCCCCCGACATTTTACGTTATTTACATGATATACGCACAAAATAAAACGCCAAAAATTGTACAATATTTTATTCCACAATAAAATCTCAATCAAAACTCACAAGCATACTTAACCAGTTGTGAACACAAAACAAAACCTAAAATACGCTAACAAGTTACCTACATTACTGTACTAATACCGCGGCTATGCTAACAAAATGGCCGACTCAAGCGCATGATCGTATCACAGCCGAATGCACTTTTGAACCAGGGTAAGAGTTTAAATAGATCGACCTATGCACAGAATAAAGTTATATGAAAAATCTCCACTTCCCTTTCCCAATTTAAACTTAATTGGGCACAAAATTATCTATCTTTTTTTACTCTTCAAACAACAGCAAAAGTTGTGATTATTATTACTTCACTAGCGCAATATATAAACAAGTTTGGCTCTATAATGCAGGGCTGCTAGATTATATAATTGGATACAAATCCAATATAATCGGATGGGGTATTGTGGCCTTAACAATTTCGTATAAGACGATACAAAGGGATACAAGATGAAATGGAACAAGAGCTACCGTGGAGTGTCCACTTTCCGACCATCTTTTTAACATTTACAATAGCAGAGTTTCGACCATTTATATACCCAACATTCTTCAAAAAAAAAAAAAACACGGACCACATAGAATGGTTATGAATAACGCGATCAAATTTTGTATAATTTATTTATTTATTTATTTACACTTCATACATTAAGTATAGGTGGACTAATTAATATAATTGCAGATACTAAACCGTATAGCTGCGATTTATTTACTGGCAGCCCTGCTATTAGACACAAAAAGTACTTTGGTTTAGTCATAAGTAGCCTTATTCTATGCATAGGTCGGTATAGTGATTATTCGTCAAGTCTGTGTATTTCGCAGCCGAACCACACGCACTGTCTCTGGGTGGTGATGAAGCAGTGGCTGTGGTGGAGGATGATGGCCAGCCGGAGGGCTAGGATGAAGATGTGGTTGAAGAGCATCAGCTATTCAACGTCTTCCTCTTGCATGATGGTGCCGCTGGCCTTCATGGAGGCTCGCAGCCGCTCCGACACTTCGGGCAGTTTCTTCAGGAGGAGGTGGAAGATCGGCGCCGGCATCGTTTGTTGCAGCACCTGGGGATAAAAAAAATCATCATCATCACCCCATGTATGAGACAATAATAGGAGACTTTTCAAAATATTTGTGATTCACGCAATCTTTCATCATCATCAGTCCATACAAGAGACTTTTCGATCGGAATTTTAGTGATTCACGCAAACATTTATCTCGTAGAATATATCGAACCCGCGGTCTCACAAGGTCGTCTTGCCAGCTGCACAAGACTTTCATCATCATCAGCTCATATACGTGCACATATCGGCCATAATCGGCCTTTAAATCGGCACGAGTCTCATAGTCCACCACGCTGGCCTAGTGCGGGTTGGCGGGCTACAAACATCAGAGATTCCTAAGGACATTTTAGATGTGCCGGTTATATCACTATGTTTTTCTTTAGCGTTAAGGCAAAACCTCGAAAAATCAAAGGTTTGTGCCTGGGGTTCAAACCCGCGACCGCCGAGACTCTCGACCATGCGCCTAAACCTCAAGGCCATTACTGATTCACATTCGTTTTACATTTAACACTCATTTATCTAAGCCTTGATATATCTGCTTTGTTAGTTTCACGGTGAAAGCGCGCGAAATCGAAATGATACTGAGCATGACTAAACTTGTTATTAAGATTATATTTCACACGAACGTCAACTGTATAGAGTGGATATTATTCGACTTTACTTAATAATCACGTCTCTTGATAACATAAAAATTTAACCGTAAGCATGACTTAGCTAAATTACATGAAAACAAGGTTTAATGTTCTTATATGTCATTTTTATAATGATGAAACATATTTTCTGAACCTAAAAATCGGGATTAAAATAAGAGGTCGTTTTCCACACATAAGCCTATAATATCATTTTTTTTTACTTTCTTTAAATATATAACAAATCATCTGCTTATAGTCTTAGCAACTGATTGCGGATAGTAATCACCGAAAAAAGAAACAAAAATGTTGACTTTAACAATAATAATTAGCTATACTTACACTCAGCAGCTGTTGTGTTTGTCCGCAAACAGCGACAGCCTGTCCCAGGTGTTCCACACCGGCCTCCAGGTCTCCTGCAGCCAACAACTCCTCACCGAGTTGGATCTAAAACAACAAACACATGGTAATTTCAAACAATTGGGAAATACACAACAAACATATTAGGTTACAAGACCTGTATTGTGGGTATCAGACACTACCAGAGACTTTTTCAGTCTCACAAACACCCAAACCCGAAACAAATATTTTGCAGATTAAAAAAAAATTGTCTCGGTGCGGGCATCGAACCCGCGGCCTCGCGTTTTGCAAGCTGGTGTCGAAAAATAAAATTTTATACAACTTCATACGGCATTCTTGAAATATTACTACTTAATCATTTTTAGAGGGTTTTATGCTTCCATTCATTGAATTTTAAAATAACTATTATTTTCTACTCCTTCAATGTTAAACATACATGTAAATTAGGATATAATGCAGTTGTTATTGTCATGGGTCATATGTCTAGGTTAAAATAATATTGGAATGTTTTACATTTACATACTGAGAATCATACAAACTACAATTTCTTGGCTTTTCTGAACTCTAACTATAAGTAAACACTAAACAACAATAAAAAATATTATGATAAAATGTACAGAATATTGCAAGAATCCATTTTCTGACCTATGTTGTATAATTATTATATCTTAGGTTCTAGAATTACATTTTTGATAATCCATACTATTTATTTAATACATCTGTTATTCTAGTTACACTGTAATAGTAAATAAATCTATATTTAATAAGCCACAATTTATCAGCATAGTATTGCTGATACTAGCTAATAATTAAATAATAGCTAATAATAATTTTACTGCAAATATCTACAAAATTTTATTTTCATTTCCTGCAGAATGATAAAGGCTACTTTAATATAAGACAACAGTTATTTGTTGAGGTATATTGCACTATGTTTCAACACCTAAATAAACGAGTGTATGGTAATTAGACAGACCAGTAGGCTTGTGTTAATTACTTATAATTAGTGTCTTGATGTCAGAATACATATTGTAGGACATAACATACTTTTTAAACTTCATACATTTATACAAAGCACAGTAAATATCATTAGTTTGACTAATGAATTAATTATTATATAGTAGGTTAAATAAATATTACACAACTTGTCTCAAAAAGATTAAAAAGTGAAATCAAAAGCATAACCTTTACAATCTCCATAAGTAAAAAAAATTATAAACCTTTTAATGTTGTGTGGACCAAATCCTATATTTCGACCAATGCATTGAATAAAGTTATATGTGCTTTTGCACAACTTCTCTTTCTCAGCGATTTAAACTTAATTGGGCACAAAATTATCAGTAAATTTTTATGTTCTTCAAAAAACAACAAAATTTATGATTGTTATTACTTTACTAGTGCAATATATAAACAAGTTTAACTCTATTATAGACATAAAAAGCACTTTGGTGTTATAGTCATAAGTAACCTTATTCAATGCATAGGTCGTTTTATAGATCAGGAGTTATCATAGATTGAGTAAGTAGTATACTCTCATTATTGTAAATGATGACAGTGCATAATATTATCATTATCAGATTTTATCTATTCTCAGGATAAGTATATCCTACCTTGATATTTTAGATCAGATATCAACAATTGTTATTTACCTGTTGCAGGAAGAATCTCTGCATGGCCTCATGATCACTCATGTCTGGCAGTGGACCTCCGAGTGTGCGCGATCGGGAGGCATTCTGTTGCGCCTTCTGTCTGCCTGGAATAACAATTTACATTTACTACCATAATGTTACTAAATTTTTCTACTGGGAATTGGATATAAACAGGATTTATGTCCATAACTACTCTATATATAAAAAGGCTACAGCATTGGACTCCCGTTATAAGTGTACACTCTAATAAGAGAGTTAACAAAGGATAGTTGCAATTGTATGAAAAAATGGCATCATGAATTGCCAAAATAAATTACTGACCGCACAGCTTCTATTTAGTTGTCTGATAATGCCTAGGCATTGAAACATAAATACTGTCTGCAGTCAAATCAATTCTATCAACAATTTCACTGTCAATTTTAGGCAAACAATGTTCGTAGTTTAGTTCTTAAAATAGAGACAACTTATACTATGTAGTTTGTGTAACTTTAGTTCTTTGGATATTTAGTCCAAAAAAAATTGAGTATGACAAATCCTTCAGTTGACTCTCAACTTTTTAGCAGAGGATATAATTCTTTTCAAAGTTTATTCTATTTAATTTTATTCAATTGCAGTTTGTATGAAGCATTTTTTTCTTATAAATCTATTTACAATGTAAACATTCTTTCCAAAGTATAAAAATTATTTAAGAAGTTTATACTAGAAGTATTACAAGCATGAACACAACAGATATATTTCTGTCATAAGCATGACTGGCAGCTTCTGACCGATCCTGGTGGAAGTCATTGGGGGAGGGCTATGTCCAGCAGTGGACTTCGATTGGCTGATGATGAAACATTACTGGCCCTAACTAAATGGATACCAGAAACTCTTTAATGGGACAAATTTATGTTGAACTTAAAACAATGATTAACTTTTTGAATTCCAGACAGGGACAAAAAATGTTTTATTAATGAAATTGCACTTATAACTGTATAGTAACTATTTTTATAGCTTATACATATTGAATCTAGTAAGTGTAGAAATTAAATTACTTTTGAAAGGAAATCCTTGCAATAGTACCACACGAACTGTGCGTTGTTTTACGAACAACATGAGAGAGTTTAAATTAATCACGATGTCTTCTCCAATCATTCATTAGACGAGCATATGACAAGTGTAAATAATGAAGGGACAGCTGCCAGAACATCGCAAAGTCGTGTTAACTATAATAGCCGATGTAAAATTCGAAGTTATACAACACCAATTTGCAGTTTTCTACAATTTATTCACGCACATTATACACTAATGAGGAAACTCTCCTGTTTATCCATGCGCAAATATGTTACTTGAAATCGAACAGCAAGTTATGAAATCTTTAAGGTTATAATTTACCCGAGATGTGCGCAACCACTACGCTGCACGCAATCCTTGCTTCCTAATATATTAATAATGGTGTATATATAATTAAAAGAGGCATACTTATTCATTAATAGGACAAAAATGAGTTTTCTTACGTTCCCTCAGCTTCTTTTTGAAAAGAGGATCCTTGCGTCGTTGCTGATCGAAGTACACACAGTATCCCAAAAAGATTGTTCCTGCTATTCCAACGGCGATCCCTAATGTAGTACGTGTGATTTCCATCATTTTATTTGCACTTTTAACGTTTATAATACAAGAAATACTAGTACGCTTTTGTTACAGAATTTTGAGATCCGCCATGTATGGAAAAGGATTATAAGTTGGCAGCACTGCGTGTTTTGTTTTTTTTTTCTTTTGCAGAATTCACGCGATCGGCAATTCTAACCTGTAAATCATTTTTTACGTAAGTTTTCACTTTTCATTAATTATTTAATAAATAAATAAAGCAGTTTCATAAAATGTAATAATACATAAGCTGTATCCAATAGTCCAAATATTAACTTATACCTACCTACAATAATTTACTACACATGTTTTTTTAATATTAAAAAAAAAACAATATTTTTAAGTGAAGAAGAGCTAGAGAAATTAATTTGCAAACAAAGGAGATTTACTAATATTCCATTAATTTTATTAAAGTTTTTTTTATTGTGTTCACATTTTTGCATAAAAATGGCAGATATTACGTAATGCCTTATATTTCATAACAAATGAGGGAGTAAAGACTGTTATCATTTCATATTTCCTATACAATCTATAAATACCCTGCGATTCAAACAGATATAATATTTTTTGGATGGATTTTTGTTAAAAATTGTAATTAAATCATTCATAAATATCGACTTTTTATTTTTATTTCAATATTTATATGCAATTAAAAGTGTTGCCATGTCTAAATACAATCGGTGCATACACATGATGTAAAATTCAGTTTTGTGAATGTTTTTGTAACAAAAATAGTTGAAAATTACATTTATGTCGAAGGACCCTTGTAAAAAGTTCGCTTGTGAGATCCAGAGATGTCTAGTTGGTGAGTTTTTATAACATAATTTTAATTATGAACCACTTCGACGACAGCCGACATTAATTCAGTCGCCATCTTTGCTTCAACCTTTCAATCGGTCCGCGGATTCGCGGGCGTTTCATCGCCGTTTTTCAATGTTTTGCTCAAGTAGATCATTATTAATCGTCACTAAATCCACGTAATTTTTTTCCTGTGTCGCGTGTAACAGTTCGGTGTGAAAATGAGCTTTTTCGGGTTCGGACAAACCGCGGATATCGAAATCGTTTTTGATGATGCTGACAAACGGAAGGTTGCCGAAGTGAAAACGGACGATGGAAAAAAAGAAAAGTTGTTGCTGTATTACGACGGGGAAACTGTCTCCGGAAGAGTGAATGTGACGTTGCGGAAACCCGGATCGAAACTTGAACATCAGGGCATCAAGGTCGAGCTAATAGGTCAGATCGAATTATTCTACGACAGAGGTAACCATCATGAGTTTATATCGTTGGTGAAAGAGTTGGCACGGCCCGGCGATCTGCTGCAGCACACATCTTACCCATTCGAATTCGCTAATGTTGAAAAACCGTATGAAGTGTACACCGGTGCAAATGTCAGATTACGATACTTCCTACGCGCGACAATCGTTCGACGCATCACAGACATAGTGAAGGAGGTTGATATCGCGGTACACACACTATGCAGCTACCCAGACGTATTGAACTCCATCAAAATGGAGGTAGGCATCGAGGACTGCCTTCATATCGAGTTTGAGTACAACAAATCCAAATATCACCTCAAAGACGTGATCGTTGGCAAAATATACTTCTTACTTGTTCGTATTAAGATTAAACACATGGAGATATCAATTATCAAGAGGGAAACCACTGGATCTGGACCCAACACATTCACTGAGAACGAAACTGTTGCAAAATATGAAATAATGGATGGTGCACCCGTCCGAGGTGAGAGCATTCCTATTAGAGTATTTTTAGCTGGTTATGACTTAACACCAACTATGAGAGATATAAATAATAAATTCTCTGTAAGATACTACCTCAATCTGGTGTTGATGGACACTGAAGACCGTCGCTACTTCAAACAGCAAGAAGTTACATTATGGAGAAAGAGTGACAAGTCTAGGTTAGCATTGCACAATGCACACCATCCACAAACTCTCTCCCATCCTGCCAACCCAGTGCCAAGGCAGCCTAGTGCATCAAGTGAAGATAATTCAACAAGAGCCATATCTCCAATGAACCAGGAAAATGTTATGCAGCGGTCCATCTCCCCAGCTATTCCAGAAGGAGATAAACAAAATGGTCCATTACAAATGGAACAAGAGAAGCCTGAAGAAATAACCCAAAAGCTCTCCAACACACACATAGATGTGAAGCAAGATAATGTGAGACCACAAGAACCTTCACAAACGGTTGACAAGCCTCCTATTGCAGAAAAACCAGCTGTGGCAGAAAAGCCACAGATATCCGAGAAGCCCATATTAATCCGACCCGAGAGTGAAACAAGTCAGAGTCAATAGCCGTTATGCACATGCGCAGTCAAATTGGCGAGCGCTGATGAAATGAACTGTATGTTTTCATATTTGAAGACAATTGTTTGAGAGGTTCCTCACCTTTCTATGTACAGAGATTTATCAATTCTTTTCAGTAATGAGGGCAAATGCATACAGAGCTTAGTTTTGCTTGAGTCAATCATAACATACCATAAAGTTGAGCACATTTTGTGCCTAGAATACATCGAATCTGCACATCATAGAGTGAACAAGAATAAAGTGAAACATTAGCGCCAACCATCTCATGGAATTTGCTTACAGCACGAAATTTGAGATAGTCATTGCAATACCATTACAAATATACTATAACCATGTCCTATGACGTCACATTGTGTAGAATAAGGCAGTTGCATTATAAATGTGTGTACTGTATCCATTATATTGCTCTGTATGTAGGGAAAGTAAGATCATGCTGTGTAGCATTTGAGTATTTTTTTTCATGTTTTCTACATTACAAGACTGCGGTCATTGATTTATTATAGCACCTTATCAGTTGTAATATTTACACTTGTAAACATTATGTAAAGGAAATTGTTGACCTAATGTGAATAATTTTGCCATTCAATAATTTATTAATTTATACACAATATTACATACTTCAGACATTAGGGCAGTAATACTACCAGCAACATAATATTGACTTTAACGAATTAATTAAAATTGGATTTTAATAAGGATATATTTCAGCTATTACCAAACCGTAGCCAATGTTTTCAAATAGGAAACTACAGAGATCCGGTACGTTGACGCATGCTCGCACACGACACTTAAAGATAATTATTTTAAACAAACAGACCATTGATATAAAACGGCTGTACTATACACTTATCACTTTTCAATGTTATCTTCTGAAACTTATATTTTTTACAATGATTCATGGTTTTTATGGCGGAATATAAGGTAGTAAATAATTTTTCCCTCTGCCATATTTGTATTCAAAATTTGGCAGAATCTAATAAATTCGATTTGTCACCTAGTTTTGTGAAAGGAATGGAAATTTAAGGCACATGCTTTTATCAAATTATTAGCGTCATACAGTGTATATTCAAATTACATTATCTGGTATATGAGTCAACATGAACTGTGTAAAAATGTGTGCTTAGAGTAATGGCATTAAGTGTATATTTGTAGTATAAATGTTTTGTACAAGCTGTTGGTTTTAATCCTCCGCATATTAATATCAATGTAATCTTGCATTAAAAATGCAATGAAGTAATAGTTTAATGCCAATCATTCTGAAATCTACATTTATCGCCTAGTCGTCTAGAGTAGTAACAATTCTGTTTTCTGTACTATTAGTTTCGGTCAGCTGTAAACATGAAGAGTATTCAAATTAACAGCTTGTCTACTGTCGACAAATATTTAATAAAAATACTTAACCTGCTACTCAAGGCTGCCTTGGGAGTTTAGATGTCAATCCTAACGATAAAGTATGGTGATGGTTCTTGAGCGATGTTATAAACCATGTAGTATTAAGAATGTTGAATGCCGATGTTTTGTTGTTGTTATTAATTATAATTCTGAAAAAGTAGAACCAGTTCGTATACTTCGCCATATATGTATGTGAAAAATTATTAAGTAGTCGTTTAACAGTTTGATGTGTGCGATACATGTAGATGTGATATTTGTAAAAGATTGTCGTTAACTTTTGTAATGTCCGTACATAAAACGTTTCGTTTATTGGGACAGGTTTGTTTTAAAATTATTTGTGAATAATGATTATGATTTGGATTTCCTTTGATAAATATTTCCTGTCTTGCCAGCTCATCGACTATTCCGGTTTCGTTATCTATGATTTTTAAAATGTCAGATTACAGGTGCGGTTTGGCACTTTTAAGTAGGTTTTATACACTATTTTTTTTCTATTTATTATACGCAATCGCAATATGCTTGACGAATGCTGAACGAAATCATTAATAGTAATATAAAAAAATGTATATTTAAAATGTCTTAGTATATTGACAATTTGACATAGTAATTATTAAAAACAGATGCATATTAAAAGAGTGATATAACGATAGAATGGCTGAGAAAAATATAAATTAACTTAAAACTAGAACTGTTTGTCTTTTTCAGTGTTTTAATTTTTTGTCTTTTAAGTCTCGAGCTGTTTGCGTTTACGTAAATATAATATTTCGAGTCGTACTTGTAAACTGTGATTAACCCTGTGTCACTTTCTAGTATTTAGCTTTGTTTTGATTGACGAAGCGAAACTAAAATTCCTTTTTAGTAGGGCTTACTTTATGTGTATAAATAAGTTCTTTAATATTGAAGCTGAGTGTATAAACAATCTTATTAATCCGCCAAATTCAAAACTATGACGTTCGAAATGTTCTTTTCAGTAGAAATGTGTGCCATTGTTTTGGGAAATTCAATAATTAACTAGTATGACTGGAGACTCGATATTTTTAAATGGAATCCACGGGTGTTTCTCGTGTGTAATTGTTATTCAGTGTGATGAGTGTATAAAAATTCTTTATCTAAAGATATTTCTTTCGATATATTTTGGATACAATCAAATAACAACAGTCAACAGATACTGAGATTTTATTAGTTTTTGCAAACCGATAAGACGATGATAAAAATATGAACTGCCCAATGCGAAGAATAATACAAAAAAAATAAACTACAAATATTAAATGAATCTAAGACTATAGTCTGTGTAAAGTATATAACTAAAATATGTATATGTAGTTTAAGTTTAAAAAAATAACTGGCTGTGGATTGTCACCGCCCTTTTAAAAAAGAGAAATAAAAAAATATTTATCTGTGGTCGAAAGTGCAATCCACATTCAGCCGCGTAATATATAGTTATTTTTTTTTATGTAAATTAGAATGTCCATGTTCTGTGTAACATTATTTTGTTATTAACTATGTACCGTAAAAATGGTTAATTTTAGTATCTTATTGTATAAAAGATATCCTTTTTTGTAATGAGATTAAGAGCGCATGCTGATTATATCATATTGTTAATAAAATATATGTATAAATCGCTGAAACTAGTATTTTTATTTCACATGATAACAGAAAAAGTAACACAACAGCATACCCAAACATATATAGATCGTACCTGCCTATACTGTTAATTACAGGAAAGTGCCAAAAAAATTTAACATTTTTGGCACTGTCAGTGAATTTCAGAAAAATTTGATTGTCTACACATTTACGTCATTTAGTGGTTATCTAACACAGTGTTTGTCGGGTAAAATAACATTGATACGACTTTAACATAGCACTGGTGACCGTTAAATATTTGATTTAGATTGACAGGCGATAAACATTTATGATCATGAATCTTACAATTCTTTGAAAGAAAAACTCTTTTAGTAATCAATTCTTCTTCGCTTAAAGAGTTAGTTTTATTGCATAAAAGTATATATATTATAATATAATTAATGCTCATAAACAGTTATCAGAATATACGAAAGAATTTTCAGCCCATTTATATCAAAATCCTTAATCGTCGCTCTTAAAAAGAAACACGTTTTTTAGTGGTATAGTATTCTTTAGGAACAACAATATCTCGGCTTACACTAGAATTTACGTCAATGAGGACATCTAATGCTTCAGTTTCGGTTTACCTCAACCGCAGTCAAGTGACCCTCTCAATATTCATCATATTTCACAACAGCTTGTCCTAAACTTGTCCTAACATATTTTGCAGATTGAAATCTTTACTCAATCCTAAATGTGGACACGATATTTTTAGACGTATGTGTGTAGTATGTATAAAAATAAACGGCAACGCATGGCTGATGCATAATCGATCATTGTTAAGTAATGGAATTTTCTAGTACAACTTTACACGTCAGCCGTTAACAGTTTTAACAATTCAAGGGCTGATAATGATTTGCCTTGATTTGAAATGCTATGAATGGGTGGCGGTCCACGGTAATTACTTGAAGATTTTTCTCTATCCTACCAAAAAGCTGAGTACTGAGGCACCTTGAAGATTAACACGTCATTTACCGCGAGGCAGGTCGCGCATAATTATATTATGAGTACATTATTATACTCGTATTGCATAGATAGTAAGGTTGTTTATTTTGGTAACATATCTTAGAGGAAAGGAGATAGTCCGGGTCACTATCTATATACTTGAGTCGTCCGTATGCTCCTCACCCGGTTAGACGATCCAGTTATCGTTGGAAGGATGAGGTCGAGAAGGACCTACGGGATCGGTATATCGGATTGTCGGGAGATGGCATAGGATAGATCGGAGTGGAGAACCTTATTATCGTAGGCCAAGACCAGTGGCGGATTAACATATTTGCCGCCAGTAGGCTTTTCAAATTTTCCGCCCTTTCAGGCTATTAAAATTCTTGTTTTTTTTTAAATAATTCGGCAAGCGCGCCCCTTTGTACTCTCGTGCCCCTAGGCATATGCCTAGTTTGCCTTTAGGATAACCCGCCTCTGGCCAAGACACACTTTGGGTCGCGGCGACATAGGAGTAACAGTAGTAGTAGTAGATCTGCACTATAAACACTTCAAGTAAACTCGCTTGTTCGGAATGATTTCACTGTCTCACAGAAAGTGGCTTATGTTTACGAGTTTGTTTCTGAGTTTTACTTATTACATTAGGGTGTTCAATTTCTTATGCCACTGTTAACTTGTAACTGTAAAATCATGAACAAACATCAATGTTACTATATCCAAAGGGGTAGACGAAGTTATATTTTTGCATCCACGTTAAGCCAGCTTTGTCCTTAATCCCCTCTCCCACGTAATAAGAAGCGAGCTTTCTGCGCATTTTGCGGCTCATATTTATACTTCGTGCTGTTATTAATTCATAGTGAAAACAACCCTGCCCGATCCTGGAAACCAAAGAAGGCACATATTTGTGGATAACGTGGTATAGGGGACAAACGAGGCTGTCTTGTTGACGTATAACTTTCATTAGTAGAATAAATCGGTTTCGGTCCGTTGGCGCCACGTGCTCGTCGCGCCCACACTTGTATAATACCACATTATTGATTGTTATTAAAATACGTGGAGACAATTCAATAGCGTACAGAAATAACCTCTATTGGAATTAATTATGAGTATGTTATAGCGCCGCTGCTGTTGTTTTGTGTTTCAGGGAAGTTAGTTTATCTCGGCAATCTGCCAATATTCCGGATGTTTAGTAGTTTCCATGCCATAATATTTAGCAATTAATTTGAACCGTATTCGTGGTAGTCCGTAAATTAATAAGCAATTCTGCCACCTCAGTCGCACAGAAAATCGATATAATCTCTAGCGTTGCTGTGGAGACGTTTCTTTTCAGAGTGCCCTTCCAAGTAATAAGGTTAGATAGGTAAATTTCAATCTCTGATTTTTCGGGACGTGAAGTTATTTGGCACCAGTAAAGTTAGTTCTGTTTCTCTATTATGTCCCCTTTCAAAACCAGCCAATTATCCTAGGATAATCAGGAGTAGGCAGGGCAAACATTTTTTGCAATTGTTCAGATATATTTCTGTGGGTAGCTTGCAGATTTTGAATGAGACTGATTCATTAACCATGCGAATGACTTTATACCAGACGTATTTTCTAAGCAAGATGATGAAAATGGCTTACTTTTTTTTGTGGGTAGACTACCTGATTAACGCATGAATTTCCTACCACGATGGCGATTCATGTGTTCCTAGTAAAAACAATGATAATGGATGGATGAAGGCTGCTCAACACCAGGAAGGTTGGCGCTTTCTTAGGGAGGCCTACGTTCACTAGTGGAGGGCGATAGGCTAAGTATAGTATAGTAAAAAATATATGTATACGTCACAATGTATGTTTGCGCGGCACGAATTGTAGCCACGGTCCACGTCAGCGGGGTACAATTAACCGACCACGCCCACTCGCCCAGTGCGATGCAGTGATTAAACTTGACCGAAGGCCACATTGATTAAGCTCTGTTTGCCGATACATATGTATTTACACATTCAAGGGGTTTATTGCTATTTTTTTGAATCTCAGTCATACGTTTATTAGTAGTTAGTAAGTTATGTATGTAATTTTAAGGAAATTAAAAAAAAACCGTGAGAAATCTTTTTTTCTCTGGTCGTCTTTGATCTCTCCATAAAGAATTGGCATTGATCTGGAATATCTACCTCTTTAAGCGAGAATGGTGGACTAACAGTTACTGAGAAATTAATATTTTTTGGCATCATAATTATAAATGATAAATAGCGTGAATTGATTTCGACTATCCTTTACCAAGTACAATTTACATAATGGAGTTTGTGACTAAAGCAATTTTAGACACCGTTTCTTCACGATCACAACATGACATAGATCCAGGGTGTATATTAAAACGTTATCCTACCCAAAATCAGGATGTCTCGCAACAACAGAGTCCAGAGATCCCGCATTCGTTCTATATTATGATTTATTAGTACAACACGACCCCATTCTTATTATGTGATGCGTTGTACAATTGGTCACTCATTTTTCTGTTCCTGCATTGGTCCCGCGATATAAATGCCCGTGAGCAGCCTCATATTAGATTCCTGGGTTTAGTAAATTCTCTATGATAAAACTAAAAATACAGCTGGGCGAATGTGGGAATAGTAATATGCCAATCCATGCAAGGAGATTCAAGCGTTATTGGGTCTTTCTTTTCTATTGGAAGTCTCCCATAGCACTCCGAGTAACGTTATAGGTATATGGTGACGATAATGCGGCCATGGAAACTGGTTCTATTATGCATAAAACTCCATCTACTCATTATGTGTTGAAAACGAGTTCTAATGTACCAATCAATACTTTTTAATAACCTTTTTGAAATACTTTTCTTTTCATTATGTTCATTCGTCCAAAGATGACACTACGTGATGAGCTAGTTATGGATTATTGAAGCATTCTTAATAATTCCATTGTATGCTATTGTATTTTTTATTGATTTGTTCAGTGATTTCATAGTTTCAAATTGGAGATGCCCTTCTTGGTACACATTTATCATACAACCCTATATAAGCAATATTCTACAAGGAAAATGGCCAAAATACATTTACGAAACTGTCATAACTATTTGAAAACACAAACTTTCATATCCTTATTTCTAAAACTGTTCACTTTCAAATCAAATATATAATTTTCGTTTTTGAAAAGTGAATTAAATTCACTGTTTGATTTCATTACATTTGGCTAACATCTCATCTTTTCTTTCTACTAATCTTTTCAAATCATTCAAAATCCTTTTCACCCTTAACATACTTAAAAACACTTAGTTCGAAGAAACATTTCCTCATAAGATTATTGTTTATTGGTTTACAGAGAACAGTTTCCAAGAAGTCCGTTGCGAGCGTGTGTTCGAAGCTATGCGCCAGTGCTGCATCAAGCACAAGCCGAGGTCTTTAGTCTGCGAGGGTTACGATCTGGAGCCAAGGAAGTTTGCGCCAGTCACCGACCGGCCTGCTAAGTGATTTGGTAAAGACATACAAGCAATTTAATAAGTAGTGTTTAAATCTTGCAGTGGCCCGATAGAACTCGACGATAAGTGACTATTGTTGAAAGAACTTGGGCTGACATTATAGTGAATGGGCCATTTGAGCTGTCGCTTGTTTATGGTAACATAGATGCATGGATAAAGTTGGGGGGTTAAAAATGTCCCGTAGAAATACATTCCGTAACAATTTTTTATCAAATTTAAAAATTGAAATTATCATAATAGAGGACACTAAATGAAAGGAACTGGGACAATGAAAAATCATAATGATTCCTAACCAACTTGGTAGCCTTCAAACAATGAAGAGAAAGCAAAAGAAAATAGCGTTTTACGTTTTTTGTGAGGCGTTGTAATTATAGTCGAAGTGCAAACTTTTGAATGGATTTTGAACTAAAAGGAGCTTCCCTCTATTGAAGAAAGAATATGAATCCTAACTGGAATCTTGATTTATTAGCATCAGAGAAAAGTCAATCCATATTACCATAGTTAATGGTGTACGTGTAGAAATAGTGCAATGAGTGTAATAACATTAAATCAATTGTAATTATTTTAATCGCAGTCCAGTTAGTCCACTGTCAATTTCGAATTTATTGTGATAAAAAATAATGAACATTTGTACGTTGAAGCTGTGAAAAATTCTGTATTTTTCTGCTCATTCATATTCTATTCAGACGCGGCAAATTAAGATATATTTATTAGTTATGACAATGCCATTCAAAAAGAGATTATCACAGCCTACAAAACGGTAAAATAGTATCGAATCTCAAGGCTTACCGTTTTTCTGAGGATTTTGAAGACATACAGCCACTAGAACTTTTCCTACCCAATTCCTCTGTTGACAATATTGAACGAATAGTAATTAGATATTTTCCCAGCCTATACGGCTTCCAATTAACGGCTGATGTAAAACACAGGGCTGTGGTTGGAACTAATGGATGCCTTGTTGACACGTTTAAAATACTCATTCTAAATATTTATAAGCCTGAGGGGCGTTGTAAGTCATAATGATGTTTTAGCGTATTCGATACAAAGTTTAGGAAAATATCAGAGATAGCATTCTGGAAATGTAAAAAAATATCTCAAAAAAGATTATCTGTCGCCCTCTCGATGGTCTGTCGGATAGATAGTTCTATCGGGCAATGTTGTCACTTTGTCGTGCCTGTATAAAAGAAATCTAGCAATCATGAAAGTAAGTGCGGCCAAAACGCAATAGGCCAGCGTGGTGGACTGAGGTCTAAGGTTTTAAACCTCTCAGCTGAGAGCCCTGCACCTAGCAGTAGGTTGTATTTGGGCTGATGACATAAATGCGTGTAAAAATTCAAATATATAATACTTGAGAAAGTATGTTTTTAAGTTTAATTTAAGGTCAATGAGATATATCTTTCCCTCTCTATGAAAAAAAAAATAGAAGCTATATGGAATACTATTATATGAAAAGTGTTTAAAAGGGACAAATACGGTGAATTTACCATTATCTTTGCTATTATTCGTTTTTCCTACATTTTTGAAACAAGTTTATAGTAAGTTATAGTAAGACTATTTTGTATTTAGTAGTATGCAGCGCTACTCTATATCAGGCAATAATTAAATTGCAAACTATAGTTACATAAAGTTACTTACATATTCCATTTAATTAAAAGTAATTTGTTCTGCGAACTATCTATTTGTCGACCTTCAATACTCATCGCTTTTTATTCCCACGGGACACAAGATATTGGAATAATTAAAAGGTTTTATTGTCAACATTATAAAACCCTTAATAATTAAAAAAATACATGATAATTATTTAGGTAGTTAGATATGTTATATTTTGATGACGTGACAAAATAACTTACTGCATTTATTACACAGGACAACAAAATCAAACTTTTTTTGTGTTGCATGAAGTTTTTCAACTGTTGTTTACTAATTTGGGTGCGCTGATTTCATATCTGGCCTCAGATTTTTTGTAGCAGCTCTAGTTAGTGAGATACAGGTACCGTCTTGAATTTACCTAAGAAGTCGATAGTTTCTATCAATAGCGGTGTAACTTAACTATTTCCTTTCTAAATTTCATTATGTCTTCCTCAATAAGGAAGTGGTTAAATAATCCTGGTTGTTTTTGGATTATTTGTGGAGAATATATGTTCAAAAATTTCGTTTAAATGTGTCGGACTTTGTAAAAAAGGCATATTTCGACGACTTTGGGATTCTATTGCTGTTAAACGTTAAATCTTGTATACCAAGTTTGGTATGTAAAAGTTGTGTTGAATCCTTGCGACTGTGGGCCAACAAAAAAAATACCCACTTTTAAATTCAAAGCTCCTATGATTTGGCGTGAACTATCCAACTATCATGACGACTGTTATTTCTGTGTAACGAAAATCATACGTTCAAACCATAAAAATTGCTCTAAGTGGATATATCCAACTTAAAATCTGCCATAAGACCAGTCTTGAGTGTTAGTGACAAATCATCACCACAACAGTCACGTCCATCTTCGGAGAATCCAGACCAGTGAAGTGGACAAACCAAAAACGACGACGGTGGTAATGACAGTGATTTTATTTGCTACGGTAGTCCCGACCACTAAATGATGGTCTAAATGACTTAATCAGGAACCTTAGACTGTCCAAAACAGCAACAGAAATTTTAGCTTCCCGATCGAAGGAAAGAAACATTTTTGGCAATAGGATGTCTGACGGCTGCATTCAGCACGCTGAACAGTTGCTGATACCCTTCCAGCGGCTTGGATGGAACATGAGTATTAAGCTTCACTACCTTCACAGTCATCTAGACCATTTTCCTGAAAATCTCGGTGACTTCTATGCGAGGAACAAGGAGAGCGCTTTTACCAGAATATTTACACTATAACGGAACGGTATTGGGGGTACTGTAATGAACATATCTCGGTTGACTATTGTTGGAGCATTTAAAATTGTACTCATAATACATCTGACTCTAGAAAATCCAAAAAAAGGAAATTTTATTCGGAATTAATATATTTAATAGATTTTTTAAACTTAAACTTTTTGCATTTTCAATGAAAAGCCATGTCACTTCATAACTCCAAAACTAGAGCTGCTACATAAAAACGGCATATATTTTTGAAATCAGCGTGGAAAAACTGTTCAAATTCATGTATAAAATCTCATGCAACAGATATGCTGTTTTCCAGTGTTATCTTTAATGTAGATGACATGATTGTCCTAACAAATCTTTTAGTAAAGAAAAATTTCAACTTAGTTCTATATAACTTAACCTTTTTCCGATACTGTAAGAATCTTCTTCTTCTTCTTCATCAACCCATATACGCCCACTGCTGAGCACGGGTCTCCTCTACCATTGAGAGGGTTTTAGGCCATAGTCCACCACGCTGGCCTAGTGCGGGTTGGTGGACTACACACCTAAGAAATTCCTAAGAACTTTTAGGTGTGCAGGTTTTATCACGATGTTTTCCTTCACCGTTAAAGCAAGTGATAATTCAATTTGAATTTTTGATTTCACTGTAAGAATGTCTAAGCTTAATTCACAAACATAGTCATTCAAGTTTACAAACGTGAAGAAACAAAGAAAAGTGCAGATGAACCTTATTATAGATACACCATAAATGCACTTATCTCCACAATAAGAGACTAGTCTATTTCCGTTTACTGGGCACATTCCGATCCAACGATGCAAAGCTAAGCTATGTTGTGCAGCTTTAAAAGCAAAGACTGAGGTGACAGTCAATATTTTACCTTAACTAGTAGGCTGCATAATGTTGTCGCCTTGGCCCAGTGTTGGGCATCAATCAATTAAGTTTTAATTAAACTAATCAATTGACTAAAAAATTAATTGCAATTAAATTAATTGAATTTGAATCAATTGCAATTAACCATTAATCGCGCGTTACAATTGAATTATTTAAACTAATGTACATCAATTGCAGCTCGCGATTAAATTATTGCAATTATTTTTTTCAATCGATTGATGAAAAAATTAAAACTAACAATTAAATTTTGCTATTTTGTACGGAAAGGTGGTCCGCAAACCTTGTAGATGTTTAACGTTAATTATCTCATATACTCTTTATGACTAGGTAGGGACACTAAACTTAACAAATCCGCACACGCATGTACCCAATATTTAAACTAATACTTGGTAAAAAAATTAATTGTTAATCGTTAATTGTCAATTTTTTTTTGGCAAAATAACTAAAAATTGATCAATTGTTAATTGTATAAAACTTTGATTGACAATTAATCAGTTGTTAGTTGCTGTCACTGCAAATACAATTAATTAATTGTTAATTTTTAATTGTTAGTTCAATTAACATTTGCCCAACACTGCCTTGGCCCCACTAGAACGACGATTAAAAGTTAAGTGGACGATTTCCAAATCAAGAAAGCTGTTATTTTAGTCTTATCTAGCGTACCTGATTAAAATACTTGCAAATGCTTAAGACGATTATAATTCTGCGATGTATTTCACCTCTGATTTAAATCTTGTGACCTAGGAAGGTTATCGTAAATTTTTAATATGTATTCTGGCGTCATTGGTGATGACGTAACTGGCAAAAAACCAATTCAATTATTTAATTTTGACTATATTCTCGATTATTTCTTTTGTCTCTGAAATGTTGAGTTATATAAATAAAAAAAAATGTCATTACAGTGTTATAAAGCGATTGTCTATATTTTGTTAGTCAAGTTCTGAGTTTATATTTTCTCTTAACATTTTACCAGTTCTTGGAATGTTGCCAGACACATACAGACAATGAAACCAAAACTCGCGAGCTTAAATTATTACTCTAAAAGATATTTACACTAAAGCTCTGAACGTTTTTTTTTAAGGGCGCTATTACACTTTTATGCAAAAATCGACGCTTTTCACGTGCCTTTTTATTGAATTAAAATATTTCAAATGTTAACAAATTATATATACAATCAAAGAGCATATATTCATCTATACATGTAATTAAAAAAAAGTATATGTCATCATATAAAATGTATACACAAAGACGATTTTACCAACACAATGATCGCTCAAAATTGAGAAAAATAGGGTCTAAGTAGGTACCCTATACATTAAAATTAATCAATGTTTCGACTTTAAATATACATAATATTGCGACCTATATACTCCTCAATACAAATAGTAAACATTTTGGACATAGAAATATATAGTTTTTTAATTATAGGCTAAAACGTCAACGCATGTAAATTCCCCCATACATTTTTCGCCCACTGAGTGCCATTCCGCGGTGAGCCGCGGTCTTGGAAGCATGTCTATGTCGCTGTCTCGTCGCTTACCCCCCTCTCGTTGACAACGAAATAACTACCTATCGATGTGTGTGTGAGCGTAGCAATAGAACAGGCATGAGCCAATAGCCGTTCCGATAGATAACATTGTTGTTTACAATCAATGAATGAGTATTCTTTCGGACGTATTGTAGTATTGGAATTTGAATTGGGTTATGTGTCCTTATATGACATTGAATTTTAGTGTAAATAATTTCGTAAGTTCAGTAAATGATAATGGTTTTTATACGTCATATTTAAAAAATAATTCAATAATTTGCTGTTGCCAATTATGAATACATTGGCCCTCTTGTGAAGATCTTAGATATTATTATTAGGTTATTTATTTGACAGACCCATGGCGCAGTTAAATAAAAGGCCACGGGTTCGATTCCCGCTCCGGAATGTCGTAGTCTCTGGTACTTTCAATACAAAACTTAGTACGGAGTCTAACTGAAAAAGTGACTGTTGGGTGAATTTATTTGTTTAAAATTATTAGTTTTATTACATAAAGATAAAATATAAGTAATTAGTTTTAATTATTTTATAGAATGTTTTATTTAGTTTCACTCATTTTAGTTGCCTACTGAGCTGCAATTTTAAATCGCATGACGCCGCTATATCATGCTGACATGATGCTGATCTGATGATGGAGCTGAAAGATGTTCATAAGAACTCGGTAGTTAAACAATCCTACCTAATCGAGTATGGGCTCGTTTGATTCGCCTTGTCGAATACTTTGCTGTTAAATGGTATCGAGGGTCTGATGTTGGAGCTGAAAGATGTTCATAAGAACTCGGTAATTAAACAATCCTACCTAATTGAGTATGGGCTCGTTTGATTCGTCTTGTCGAATAATTTGCTGTTAAATGGTATCGAGGGTCTGATGTTGGAGCTGAAAGATGTTCATAAGAACTCGGTAATTAAACAATCCTATCTAATCGAGTATGGGCTCGTTTGATTCGTCTTGTCGAATACTTTGCTGTTAAATGGTATCGAGGGTCTGATGTTGGAGCTGAAAGATGTTCATAAGAACTCGGTAATTAAACAATCCTACCTAATCGAGTATGGGCTCGTTTGATTCGTCTTGTCGAATACTTTGCTGTTAAATGGTATCGAGGGTCTGATGTTGGAGCTGAAAGATGTTCATAAGAACTCGGTAATTAAACAATCCTACCTAATCGAGTATGGGCTCGTTTGATTCGTCTTGTCGAATAATTTGCTGTTAGATGGTATCGAGGGTCTGATGACGGAGCTGAAAGATGTTCATAAGAACTCGGCAATTAAACAATCCTACCTAATCGAGTATGGGCTCGTTTCATTCGTCTTGACGGGTATTTTGTACTAGATAGTAAACAGGGTCAGTCACTAAATTGAGATAAGTACATTATGTTTTCATGCGATTGCCAATTCATACTATCTATACTAATATTATAAAGCTGAAGAGTTTGGTTGAACGCTAGGATCTCAGGAACTACTGGTCCGATTTGAAAAATTCTTTCAGTGTTAGTTAGCACATTTATCGAAGAAGGTTATAGGCTATATATCATCACGCTACGACCAATAGGAGCGGAGCAGCAATAAAGAATGTTTCAAAATCGGGGATATTTTTTTCCTTTTGAAAGATTCCTCCGCGTGCGCTGCGGAAACGGTTAAAGTTACACTGAAATAATGTATGATAAAATTGTTCTCCTTTAAAAGTTCTAAAAAAAAGTCCGCGACAGCATATATCTATCTTTTAGGATTACTTCACTATAACCACTTTTATGCTAACCAAATTTTTTCTAAAATAAAGTATTGTTTGTGAAGGTATTTTAATGAACATTATGTTAATCCTTATCGAAATAAATGCGTTATTCATTATAAGTATTTAATTTAGACGAAATTAGCCCTTTACATCATTTGATTTCAATGAGTATCTTAGAAGATATCGCAGTTTCAAAATAATCATCAAGCGCGCAACAATTATGTACAAGGCGCCGACCGTCGCGTTACGGTTTCACGTATAAAAAACTAGCTTTTGCCCGCAACTCCGTCCGCGTGGACTACAGGGTTGGGTTCAGAAAGAAAATATGTTGTAGTCTATTTTAATTCTTAGAGTCCTATTTATGCCCAAACCAAAAATCACACAAATCAGCAAGATAATTTAAACGTGAAACCGTAACGCGCCGGTCGGCGCCTTGTACATATTTTTGCGCGCTTGATGATTATTTTGAAACTGCGATATCTTCTAAGATACTCATTGAAATCAAATGATGTTAAGGCCAAATTTCTTTTAAATTAAATACTTATACTAAATAACGCATTTATTTGGATAAGGATTAATATAATCTTTATAAAAATACCTTCACAAACAATGCTTTATTTTATAACAAATTTACTTAGCATAAAAGAGGTTATAGTGAACCAATCCTAAAAGCTAGACATATGCTGTCGCGGACTTTTATTTAGAACTTTTAAAGAGAAACATTTCTCTCATACATTATTTTAGCGAAACTTTAACCGTTTCCGCAGCGCACGCAGCGGAAGCTCACAAAAAGAAAAAAATGTCCCCGATTTTGAAACATTCTTTATTGCTGCTCCGCTCCTATTCGTCGTAGCGTGATGTTACATAGCCTATAGCCTTCCTCGATAAATGTGCTATCTAATCTTGAAAGAATTTTTCAAATCGGACCAGTAGTTCCTGAGATCCTAGCGTTCAAACAAACAAACAAACTCTTTAGCTTTATAATATTAGTATAGATTTTACCGATTTGTATGATTTTTGCTATGGGCATAAATAGGAGTCCGAGGGGTTTATAGATGGGATTTTGCCCGGAAAAACCCCAAATATGGAAAAAATAAGGAAAATACCCGAAAAATATACACGAATGGGAAAATTTTCGGGTATTTTCATATTTAGCATAATATGTAGCAACTAGGTATTATGTAGATACATGTATATTGCAGGCCTAAAGTTTCGGACTCTAGGCAAATTCCGCTGTGGCATTTATTAAAGTTTTTAACTGAATCCGTTTTGTACCACTTACAGCACATTTTATACATTTACGAACTTATCTGAACCAGCTTTTCGCCAAAATGTTTTCAATCCCATGTCTATAAGGAGCCAGTGTAAAGTACTCAAACTACTAAGAATTTGCCAATAAAAAAACTCGATAATAATTTGCCCGACCTGGGAATCTAACCCAAGACCTCTAGATCGCGTAGCCAATATATGTACCGCGAGACCACGAGGCAGTCAATAAATTATAATCTATACTTCTATACTATGTATAATATTATAATCAGGTAACGTTTGTGAATTTGTATGTTTGTGACGTTGTAGAAATCAATCTCCGGATGTTATAGGCTATAATATGTTAGTCCAAAAAATGATAAGTCTTTTTCCTTGTAGCCGGATTTCCGAAGTAAGTCGGTGAAAAAATGGGCGAACGAAAGCGTTTTTTGCAAACGCTGCCTTACCCATGGGAAATATATAGTTGAGTCCTAAAGAGAAGTTGGAGAGCTTGATAATACCTACAAAAAAGACAGCGATAGCATAAGTCTGACTTTTAGGGTTGGTTCACTATAACCTCTTTTATGCTAACGAAATTTGTTCTAACATAAAGCATTGTTTGTAAAGATGTTTTTATAAGGATTATATTAATCCTTATCCAAAAAAATGCGTTATTAAGTATAAGTATTTAATTTTAAAGAAGTTTGCACTTTACATCATTTGATTTCAAATTTCAATGAGTATCTTAGAAGATATCGCAGTTTTAAAATAATGACCAATAATTATGTACAAGGCGCCGACCGGCGCGTAACGGTTCCACGTAATTTGACTGATTTGTATGATTTTTGGTATGGACATAAATAAGACCCTGAGGAGTAAAATAGACTATAACTTATTTTCTTTCTGAACTCAACCCTGTAGTCTACGTGGACGAAGTCGCGGGCAACAGCTAGTTATAAATAAATACATCCAGGAATCACATTCATTTGTGTTAGTCTATGAAAATGACAATTCATTGAAGGATGTGAACGAAACGCGTAAGCGCCATGAAATACACGGCGCTTTCGACCTTTTAGTCGCGAGAAAACTACACCTGTATTCATTTGGTTAGACAGCTAATTGATTATTTGAGTGCTGCTGCGGTTTTAGTTTTATCTCGTCATAAAATGGAGCATGATTTTTGCTTAGGGTGTCTTCTCTATACGTAGTAATATTATCTCAATGACCCCGTATCAGTCTTTAGTCGTAAGTATCACATACTACGAGAAACTATTGGTGCGGAATCGAACCCGCGGCCTTTAGTTTCGCCACTGATGTCTAGCTAAATGTCAATGTATAAATAGATATATTGATATGTTTTAACTTTATACTTTATATTTTAAACACATACACGTCTTAATTTGTACACATTTTCAATAATATAAATATACGTAAATACCAATAATTGAACAGTATTGTGTTTTGGCGCGCACGGTAATACTAGGGCGAGACAGTGACGCGTACGAGTCGCAGGCGGCGGCGCGGTGAATGTGATGTGAGTGTGTGCGTGCGGCCGCGGCGGCGTGTGGTGCGCGGGCGGCGGGCGAGCGCTCGCTCGCCGCGGATCGACGAAATCGAGCGCGTCAAAAATGTTGGAGCGCCCTTAACGCGTTCTCTTAAAAGACTAGAAATTTACAGTTTTTGGTCGATAATAACTCCTGAAGCTACAACTTGAAGTATAGAAATAAAGCGAATTACTTATTTATTAATGCATAACTTTATGAAGCTGTCAACTTCTGTATTCTCACAACTTCAATTTATGTGTTTCAGTGAATTATGGAAAATCGTCGGCGTCCGATCCAACCGCTGGGCAAAAGAAGTTGGATCTACAGATACCCGAAAACTTTCCAGATCACTTTCACCGCTGTTGGAGTGCTCGTCTTCTTCTCCAAGCCAATCTACGACATATTCATCAGACCGCAGGAGCCGTTCGATTTCACCGAACCGCCCACCACGTTGGCCTACAAGCCGATCAAACAGGAAGCGGAGGCCTAAACTATGGACTCTGTCGCAAAAGCCAGAGAGAGATTCGCGAAGTACCCCCTGATCTACGCAAAGTGTTCCAAACAAGGCGCCATTTACGCCAAGTGTGTGTTGGTCAAAGAGGACTCAGTGAAAAAGGACGATTGTCTCAAAGAATTCCAAGAATTCAAAGCGTGCTTGCATTCAGCTGCGAAGGGAATGAAAACAAGAATTTAAAATGAACAGAATAAGGCAGATTGTTCAATTGCCACTGCACTATCATTTAGTGGCAGGGCTGTTCATACGACTCGTGTTGATTTTGTATGGCAACTTCCACGACAAGTACTACGACGTGCCGTACACCGACGTGGACTATAAAGTGTTCACGGACGCCGCCAGACATATGCTCAACGGCAATTCTCCGTACAAAAGACATACGTATCGCTACAGCCCCCTCCTAGCCCTTATCTTGATACCAAATGTATTGATTGGCAAAGAATTTGGGAAACTACTGTTTTCAGCTTTCGATGTACTCATAGCTATTGCCGTGAAAGTACTAGTCGCGTCTCAGCTAGGCAAGACGAATAACTCTTGGAAAATATCGTCTCTCTGTGCCCTGTTTTGGATTTATAATCCGCTCAGTATTGGAATATCGACGCGGGGCAACGCGGACTCCTTGCCATGTTTCTGCATAATACTGTCGATTCTTTTCCTACAAACGGATATAGTGAAAGGGTTGGGAACATACGCTTTATCCGGTACTTTGTTGGGCATTGCTATCCATCTAAGGTTGTACCCCCTAGCTTTCAGCTTCCCCATGTATTTATCCATAGGTGATTATCAATTTAAAAGAGGCACAACACTAGGCGTTTTTATTTGCGCGCTGTTACCGAATAAAAAACAAATGCTGCTGACATTAAGTTGCGTGGCAACCCTGGGCATGCTCACGTACACAATGTACTTGAGCTATGGCTATGAGTTCCTATTCGAGACATACATTTACCACCTATTCCGGAAGGACACGAGGCACAATTTTTCAGTACTTTTTTACTATTCCTATTTGACAATGGATCAGCTGGCCATCGACTTTGTCAAAATGGTCATTCAGATATTTGAATGTATCATTTTATTTGTTTTAAGTTTGACCTTTGGTTGTGACCCTAAAACTTTGCCCTTCGCGCTGTTCTCCCAGGCTGTCGTACTAGTGACGTTTAACACCGTGATGACGTCACAGTACTTTATATGGTTCTTGTCGTTGTTACCCTTGGTGGTGCATAACTTGAAGATATTACCTAATCGGGGATTGGTGCTGACTATAATATGGACGTCGGCACAAGGCGCTTGGCTGTTCTACGCATATCTCCTGGAATTCAAATCTAGGGAGGTTTTTATATTAATTTGGCTGAAGGGTATAGTATTCTTTTGCGCCAATATTTTTGTACTCGGCCAGCTTATAAAGTGCTATAGTCCGGGGTATGGCTTCGGATACAGTGATGTTAGTAGTGTATTAAAAAACAAATAAGTTTTGTTTATTGTATAAGGGATTCCCAAAATGGTCGAAATCGTCTAAAGATAAAAAAATGATCCTTTGATCAACATAAGTTCATATTTAAAGCTTTCAGGACTCTTGGAGTTGTATTACGTGTATCTACTTGCTAAGAATTTTATAATATCTGTATTATATGTAAAGTAGGAAGTATCCTTATTGTACTTTTTATAAAAATATCAAGTTTACTCACTCTAAATTAAAATTGCTAAGTATCTGGTATCAGTAAGATAAGATTTTAAAAGTAATTGAGAAATAGAGGTTGAAGGTTCATTTTCAAAGAGAGGGTCTCCTGTCATATTAGGTTGGGAATCCTTATGTAGATATTAGAAAGTAATAAAATAAAATGTAGAATTGAGCCACTTGTTTTATTTCTATCGATATCAATCACTAACTCTAATGACTAACATAAAATTTAAGTTTGCTTCAGGGGAAGAAAGTCTTACAAATACTATGATTTCGTATGTATAACCATAAAAGCTTTGGTATGTGGATGAATTGTGTTAACATATAAAATTCAAGCAACAGACTGATGAGATCTCAATGATGACCATCAGTCCGCAGTTACATGTTCATTATTATTTCTTTGTGTCCGGCAAGTTGACTTTGGTGAGGTCTTCGGTCTCTCCGGTGGACATGCTCGACAGCTTCTTGCCAATGCGTTCGTGAACGTCCAGGTATTTAGCCACGCATCTGTCTAGACACACAGACTCGCCTTTACCTGTAATAACAATAATTTTTATATCTATAAAATTTGCTTGTGAGAAGTAATCTTTACAAGTTTTAAAACAAATTCTTTAGTGACAGTAATTTGTCAGCTATGTTTTTAGTTTATTTATTCTGTATCCGCGAGAAAGATTATTTATTTCAGTACACCCATATTCCGGCGCGTCACAATCTTCGTACGGAACTTTCGTGGTTGCTTGTTTATTTTATTGGTAAACGCATTTTTTTCTTTTAACCTTTTGAACGCCATTGTCGGCTATAGCCGACATGCAATGCCGTGCATTCTACGCCACGGTCGTCTATAGCCGACATTAGAGTAGCATTATTATTTAACGATAAATTTATTCAATAAATGAGTTTCTGTCTATCATATCTTATTTATTGAAGTAACAAGGATATAATAATTCATATATACCTTAAACCTACCTATAAATATTTATTATATGTGAAAAATCCACGAGAGAAAAGATGCCAAAAAAAAGTCCGTATTGGATGGACTCCAGGCGCCATTGTCGGCAAGAGCCGACCGCTAGTGTTGTGCTAATTTGTTATAAATAATAAGCAAACTGTGCGCTAATGTACGAAGTAAATATAATTTTTTTGTATTATTTCATAAAACAAATATTATATTATATTTATAATAAAATAAACAACTCATTATTGATTAATTAATTGAAGAATTATTTAAAATTCTTTACCTACCCCCTATACAATCGATAGTTCTAGAGTACAGTGTGCCCATCCTTATTTTATTGTCTTTTATGACTATCCTGTACGCCACGGTCGGCATTAGACGACTCACTTAGTCGCTGTCTGCGTACGAGTACTCAAATAGAGCTGTCCGTTGTTCGTGTCGTTCTTTTGTGAAATACCAATTGCCAATCCCCATTTCGGGGGATTTATCTGGCGCCTGACGTTTCGGCGAAGGTGACGGCGACTATGTAGACTATTAAACATTTTTCGTTTGTCCCAAATTGATTTATTTTACATAATATTAGATGAATTCTTCTAAACCAATACTTTAATCACCTTTTGGCAAACAAATATTTTTGTCATAGTTATCTTATTTCCCAAACAACAACAATCCGTCCGCAAACTGCATTTAAAATTAAATGAACGTTTATGACAGCAATTGGTATGTAGTTTAATGATTTACTATTACACTCGTGTATTCTTTGTAATAGTAACAAAGAAGTAACAAAAATAAAAGATTATGATACCTATATTTTTTGCAAAAACGGCTTTTACTAAAGAATTTCTTACAATACAACCATCGCATCGAAACATATTGTAAGTAAAATAAGTAATTGTATTCAATGTAGTTCCTAAAATAATCTTTGACGGATTAATATTTTATTTTATTTTTGATGCTAATACATAATATCGTGAACCGTGCCGCGCGCGTCCCATCTCTATAATGAACAGCGAGCATGTATGAAAACACCGTGTCGACTACGCCCATGTCGGCTAGAGCCGACAACATCAATTGAGTAGTGCTGGGGTAATGTTACTGTGTTATATTTTGACTAATGTATTTATCTTCAAGAAACATCGTTGTAAGCCATAGTATTTGCTATGTAAAATTACTATTTTGATGTGGGCTTAAAAAAACCTTCATTTCCAATATGTTGGTAGATTTATGCACATTATTTTTATTAGAAAATAAAACGTTATCGACATGCGATTCCCATCCCTATATTTTTTTAGGTATTTGTTGCCGTTTTGAGGGCTTGGCGTGGGGGACACGGCGAGTGATTTTTTTGCGTGGCGGTCAAAAGGTTAATCAGGATGTCAGATTAAGATATCGAAGCAAAAATTTCATAGGGGATGTAAAACATTAAAATAACGGCTTAAAACTTCCCTGTAAAGAACAAGCATTGGCACTTTGTTTAATAAAATTCGAGATTAATTATTTATTTAGAAAGGGCTCATGTTTAAGCTTTAATTAACTATTTACTGCATGCAGATGACTTACAAATTTATTATAATGCTCCGGTAGACAGGGTGACTGAGGCTGTTGCTTCAGTTAACAAAGACCTTGCACGTATTTGTGACTGGAGCGATAAGCACGGTCTGAAAGTCAATCCTTCGAAGACCCAAGTCATTGTTGTTGGCAGCTCCAGGATGATTGCCAAAGTTGATTTCGTCGCTCTACCGCTAATTGTGTTTAGTGGATGCGTTGTCCCTTTTAGCGACAAGGTAAAGAACCTAGGTGTTTACATCGGCACTTATCCTGGGGTCCCCAATTACAAAAAGTTAGCCGTAAATTGATGGCTGCTGCGGGGTCCCTTCGTAGGTTGCGAAATTTTCTACCGATTCCCACAAAAATTGCGCTGGTTCAGTCCTTCTCTTTCCTATCCTTGGTTATGGTGACGCTAGCTATCTTGATCTCACCGAAGCCCAATTTGAAAAACTTGAGCGACTTCAGAACTTTTGCATACGGTTCATATTTGGTCTTCGCAAATATGACCACGTCTCCGAATTTCGTGTTAGACTCAAGTGGGTATCTATTCGCCTTCGCCGTAATACTCATATACTTTTGCTTCTTTTCCAAATCTTGTTTAATCCCACAACTCCACATTATTTAAAAAATGGGTTCCGTTTCCTTAGCGCAACACATGCACGACATCTTAGGTCCTCAGATAATCTTACCCTTGAAATACAAAACCACTGCCACTACTACAACTTTTTATTCCGGTACCGTGGGTTATCTGGAAGAAATCGCAGCTGGCGATAAGACTGCCTGTTGTAGCTATATTTTTTTTATTATTAATTATTGTCAAAGTTGTTTGTTTCAATTAGTTACTAAGATTATGTTATGTGTTAAATTAAATTAAGAATCTATATAGTGTACAATAAAGTATATTAAATAAAATAAAAATAAATATTTTTAAGAAGTCGTTGCTAGGGAATGCAAATCTCGCGAGATTGGGCTCAAGCGAGATCTCGGCAATTGCGAGATCTCGCGAGATTAGCAGTGTTGTGTTTGTTTTTAACAAATATTAACAATATTTGAATACATGAGGTACATAATAATATAAATATCAATATGTATTATAAAAATATTTATTATCACAATTTTTTTCAAGACTTTTTCATGCATTATAATCATAGATGACGTAATGTAACTTTCTAAATTTTTTAAATGAACTTTTAAGTAGTATGCTCTTACGCTTTTACGTATGTATCTATCAAACCATAAAAATAAATTATATCAAACAAAACTTGAGTTGACTATTAAACTGAGATAATATTATTAACAATTAAATAAAAAGCTATACCTACTACTCTGTACAGTAGAACATCGAAAATTACAGATAACAAAATATACCAATTAAATGAGATATTTGTTCAATTAAAATCACAAATCACAATTTATTACAATTTAAGAATTATTTTGAAAATAGCTCCTTAAGAAGCATAAAATGTCCAAAGTGTCGTCTGCTAAACGGCTTCTTATTTTGTTGGCTAGATAACCAGCTGCTGAAAATGCCCTTTCGGATTCGACGCTAGTTGGGACCACAGATCTCAGGCAGTTACTCACAAACTTTAATAGTTCACCTTTTGATCCCACGGACTCGTATAAATATCGGACCCGCATATCAAAGGTCCGTTCGTGTCAGTTCGCGCGCTTCGAATAAGCCGTTTTTATACTCCAGTACAATCTCGTTAATCTCGCGAGATCTCGCCCTTTCTTCGACCGAGATTAATCTCGCCCAAAAACGCCGAGATCTCGCGAGAACGAGATTGCATTCCCTAGTCGTTGCCTTATACCAAGTCTGGATCAACAAAAAATGCGAAAAGTGAAAGCCCACTTGTGCTGTCGAATGTCGAATGTAATTTTATTGGAAAACATGCACTCCTTATATACAAAATTACCGTTATTATTATGATTAAAATATGCGCGTGGCGCCCTCTGCGGGCGAGCGCCCCCGCGACCCGCGCAACGCTCGCTAAGCTATAAATATTAACCGCGTCGCGGTTTCGCTTGTACGCACATTTTTGGAGGTATCAGAATTCAGAAGTAACATAAGATAGGTACTATTTATTAAAAAAAAATACGGATGGTAAAAAAAATTTAGGTGGTTATAAACGCGAGAATAACTTTGTACTTAGTATGTCTTTAACACTTACACGCCTAAAGCATTTGACCGGTTTGAATAATTTCCCAAATACTGGTATCTATACTAATATTATAAAGTTAAAGGTTTTGTTTGTTTGAACGCTAGGATCTCAGGAACTACTGGTCCGATTTGAAAAATTCTGTTAGATAGCACATTTATCGAGGAAGGTTATAGGCTATATAACATCTCGCTACGACTAACAGGAGCGGAGCAGCAACAAATAATGTTTCAAAATCGGGAACATTTTTTCCTTTTTGTAAGTTTCCGCTGCATGCGCTGGGGAAACGGTTAAAGTTTCGCTTAAGTAATGTATGACAGAATTGTTCCCCTTTAAAAGTTCTAAAAAAAAGTCCGTGACAGCATATTATGTTTATCCTTTATGGTTGGCTCACTATAAGGTTTTTTATCCTAACCAAATTTATTTTAAATAAAGCATTATTTGTGAAGGTGCTTTTATTAATATGATATTAATCCTTATCCAAATAAATACGTAATTCATTACAAGTATTTAATACAAAATAAATTTGTCCTTTACATCATTTGATTTCAATAAGTATCTTAGAAGATATTGCAGTTTCAAAATAATAATCAAGCGCGCCATAATGATACTCAAGGCGTCGACCCGGCGCGTTACGGTTTCACGTTGAAACGATTTTACCGATTTGTATGACTTTTGGTATGGAATGTAAATAAGACTGTGAAGAGTAAATAGACTAAAACTTTTTTTTTAACTTAACCCTGTAGTCTACGTGGACGGAGTCGCGGGCAAAAGCTAGTAATTAATAATTTTATGGCTAATTATTTAATTTTTACATCGTTAATATTTATTAATAATTGTACATAATTTCTCGCAAAATGTTAGGCCTTAAGCAATATGTAAAATAAATTGGCACTAGAGAAATACCAATAATAAACAATTGAATAGGTACGTACTACGTATGTATAGTTGTAGTCTACGTAAAAAAGCAACAGATGTCGCTACGTGTAAACCTTTGAATGATGTCTCTATCTCCAGTATTAAAAGTTACTCTATAGCACGGCGCGTCGTCGAGGGAATCATCGGGCTAGGACTGTTGATATTTTTTGAAATATCGCATTGTCGATATATCAATATTTTTAAATATATCGATATCGTCGTTTGATATATAAAAAAAATCGATATTTCGATATTTTTTGACTGTTTCAAAATAACAATCGTAAATTGGCTCAAAAATAATTTACACCGTTAAAATTCAGTATACCTTTTTATTAAACATTGTATTATAAATATATGGAAATTTAAATTTTAATATAAAAATTATGCGCACTAATATTTTTCAGTAAGGGTTTAAAAAATATCTTTGTTTTATATGTTCAGCTATTTGACTACTACGATTATAATTAGGCACTAAGAGATTGATTGGAGAAGCAATACATTCGGATGCGGACGTAAAATCAAATAAGAAATCAAATATTTAACTAAATATGAAATGTAAACAAATGAAAATAAAAACTTTTTAATAAAATATCGAATGTCGATACCTACATATTAATATCGAACTATCGATATATCGTCCAAAAAAATATCAGTAATAAATATCGATGTTCCTAAATAATAATATCGATATATCCGATTTATCGATATTTTATCAACAGTCCTACATCGGGCAGCTACTCGTCGTGTGCGTCGCTCGTCGCCGGGCCTTGCTGCGTGTGACTTCACGTTAAGTATGTGGCGTTTTCATGCCGCGCCATTCCCTTATCTAAAGTCTATACGACTTATAAACGTATATTAATAAATGATCTACTGTGTTTTATTTATTGTGTCCCAATATAATCCCAGGTAATGTTTAGTCTGCCACGGTAAGGTAAGGTTGTTGTGCAAGGTGTTGTTGTGTATGTTATGATGATGATGATGATGTCATCCTGGCCGATTTCGGCTATGGCGACTGATTCTGCATGAGAATTTCAGGTAGAGCGTAGTTGACATGCTCTTGTATGGCTGATATAACCAATTTTGGCAGTAAACGTGCGCGAGCAGCATGCACATGTCAAGATGCCATTGACGTAATTATAGTAAATAGAAGCCGGTGGTCTGCTTTTTATGAGGTCATGTTTAGAGTCAAGTTCGCGCCTCCGTTCATATTCGAACTCGCTCAGGCTACTCTGAATGGTGGGGCGCCAATGCAGACGATCTTCTGCCATCGATTCCCAAGAGGAATGGTCAATCTTGCATTTTTTCATGTGTCTTTTCTGAACGTCTTTGTACCTAAGGTACTGGCCACCGCGTTTCCGCTTACCATTTATCAGTTCAGAAAAGAAAATGCGCTTCGCCACTCTCTCATCAGGCATCCGAGACAAGTGTCCGCACCAGCGAAGCTGACGCCGCATGACGTAGGCTTCCATACCGCACACATTGGCCTGGCGAAGGACGTCTGTGTTCCTTACGCGATCGGACCAGTGGATGTTCATGATGTCGCGGAGACACCTCAAGTGGAACCTATCAAGCGTGCGTATGTGCCTGCGGTACAGAGTCCATGTCTCAGACGAGTACAAGATATTCGGAAGAACTACTGCCATGTAAATTTTGACTTTGGTGCTCAATTTGATATCATGCGAGCGGAGCACGCGGTCGCGAAGTCTACCAAAAACAGCCGATGCAGCACAGATTCTATTATTGATCTCCGCGTCGAGGTCGTATTTCGCAGTTATGTAGCTTCCGAGGTATTTAAACTTGTCCACCTGTTTTACTGTCTTTCCGCCAAGCTGTATATTTAAGGGTGCATGATCTGAGCCATCCATTTGCATCACTTCAGTTTTTGTAATACTGATCTGGAGTCCAAATTTATGGCATACGATATCTAGCTTTTCGACCAAGGCCTGCAGGCCAGCTGAAGTATCCGCTACAAAGCATAAGTCGTCGGCATACATAATCTCGGTGATCAGTTGGAGTGATACTTTATTGCGCGCTTTCAACCTTACAAGATTGAAGACACTGCCGTCAGTGCGAAACCGGATACGTATGCCCTCTCCTGTATTGTTTAAGGTCTCTCGTATGACCACTGCGAAATAGAGGGCAAACAAAGTCGGAGCTAATACGCAACCTTGCTTAACGCCACAGCTTACTGAAAAAAAGTCAGTAAACTCTCCATTCACAGCCACACAGCACTTCATACCATCATGCAGAAGCCTTATGAGTCTAATAAATTTGTCTGTACAGCCCAGTTTTCCAAGAACCATCCAGAGAGCCAGACGAGGTACGCTGTCGAAAGCTTTTTCTAGTTCGACAAAGCAGATAAACAATGGTTGATTTTGTTCCCTACTCTTTTCTTGAATTGTCGTAATGAAAAAATGGCTTCACTTGGACGAAAACCAAACTGAGTTTCGGGCAAAATGGTCTCAGACAGGGTAAGTAGCCTACGTAGAAGCACTCGTGCAAAGATTTTTCCAGGGGTTGATAAAAGCGAAATGCCCCTATACGAGTTACAATCAGCTTTGTCTCCTTTGTTCTTGTACAGAGGACATATGCGCGAAACCTCGAACTCGGCTGGAATTCGTTGTTCTTTCCACATGCCTGAAAAGAGCTGCCAAATTGCATCATATAACCGCTCTCCGCCGTATTTAAGGAGCTCGCCAGGTATGTTGTCTAACCCCACGGCTTTCTTATTTTGCTGTAGCTTAATGGCTTCTACTACTTCATTTAATGTTAGAGGTTGGTCCAGATTATCGAAACGAGGGTTATCCGGCAAAGATTATCAGCTGAACGATCGACATTCAGTAAGCTATTGAAGTGTTCCGCCCATCTCTTCAGCATATCACATTTATTAGTGATGATTGACCCGTCCATAGACTTGAGAGGTACGTTTACTTTATGTGGTGTCCCAACAAGGCTGCGAATTTCTGCGAAGAAAGTTCCCATCTGATTGGTATCAGCAAGCCACTGTATCCAAGCGACTTTTCGCTGCCACCAATCGTCTTTTACTGTGCGAGTCAATTTTCTTAGTTTATTAGCACTTAACTTAATCTTATGTGTTATGTTATTGCGTGTGCGGTGGTTTTGATGCAAAAGATTTCTATGATCAGCTAATGCGTCCATCAAGACCTTGTCATTGTCATCAAACCAGTCCTCATGTATTCGAAGCTTGGCTCCGAGGGTGTCTGCAGCTACGTTGAGTATAGATGTAGAGAGCTTTTGCCATGAGCTTTGTAAGTCGTTGTCTTTCAGATCTATTACGGAAATAGCAGCATCAATTTTTTGTTTGTATGTTGACTGTATTTCTATTGACTCTAGTTTTTGTATATTTAATGAAATTGGTTTAGTTCTGGTTGGTCGCCGCGGTGGGTGAATTCGGAGTTTAAGTTTTGTTACGACCAATCTGTGATCAGACCAGCAGTTTGCTCCACGCATCACACGTGTGACCAGTACTTGTG
The DNA here is from genome assembly GCA_030295005.1 of Cephonodes hylas. NCBI lineage: Eukaryota > Metazoa > Arthropoda > Insecta > Lepidoptera > Sphingidae > Cephonodes > Cephonodes hylas. The sequence continues at coordinate 2,879,870 of AP025386.1, read as the reverse complement.
ATATGTCACACCGTCGAACTATAACAAAGTCAATCAAATGCCAGTGCTTAGACCTCGGATGCATCCATGTTGTTTTGTGTCCATGTGAAAACACAGAGTCCACTTATATAGTTTATTTACAGAGTCACAGTTATATGGACGACACAAGAAGAAAGTTCACAAACACAGTAAAGTCAATAGAAGTAGCGATTACGGAAGGGCGCGACAAATGATAAGACGAGAACACAAATAACTACGTACGCACGTGTCCGCTAGGGTCCGGCTGTCTGGGGTCGCTCGGCGATTGGCGCGGGCACACAACGCGTGTGCGCAGGCGCACGATGGTGCACGAGCGTCCCCCTAGGCGCTGCGCGTGGTGTGGTTCGGGCCTCGCCCGTTGGGTAAGCGGTTCGAGGCCCGTGTGTGTATGAGTGTTTATGTGTGAGGTAGGCTACAAGGGTGTTTGTGATGGTAAGATCAAATTGCGCACACAGGCTCAGTAGCAATTGTCCGTTGCTATTCATTTTGCCAACACCATGTTTAACCAACACTCGAGGCCAAGCATCAGAGTCTTGCCCAACTCGAGCATTAAAGTCACCCAGCAGTATTATCAGTGGACTTGATTTTTAAAAGAGCTGTTTGTAATTCATGATAAAATTTGTCCTTTATGTCATCACTTTTATCAAGGGTTGGTGCATAGACACTGTTGATACATAAACAGTTGTTACTACCAAAAGAGAGGCGTAAGGTCATGACACGATCGGAAATACCGACTGGATGTTCTGTTAACTTTGAAGCCAACTTTGTTTTAATAGCAAAGCCTACGCCAGACCTACGGGGCTCAGATGCAGGAGTACCTTTCCAGAAAAACGTGTAGTCGCCGCCTTGTTCCACGAGCTCACCTTCCTCAGCCATATGGGTTTTACTCAAGGCAGCTACATCCACATTATAGCGCGCGAGCTCTCGCGCTACGATGGCTGTCTTTCTTTCAGGGCACACGTTACCCGGCCTGTCTAAAAGCGTGCGTACATTCCAGGTAGCAAATATGGTTTTAGTTGCATGTTTTTCGATTTTTCTGTTTAATTTTCGACCACGAGATGAAGGATGTGCAGGCATCCGTGGTTACTACCCCCTTGACATTGTTGGGGCAAGCATTTGTTTGGGGACACCTTTTCTAGCCCCTTCCCCGGCTAGGCGGGGGAAGCAGTGCCTCTCTAAATAGAGCTGCTTCGTCGCAAAGGGTGCTGCCGAGACGCACTGTCACCCCAAATGCAGTGTGGAAACGACCACTCTTTCTAAGCCGCCTGTGTCCAAACCTCAGACAAAGTCCAGCCTATATCAAAGCCAGACCTCTCTACCTCAGTTCATCGCCACAGGGCTTGTTGTGTATGTACTACTACAACCACCCACAACCACCACCACCACCAACCTAAACTTCTACAACCACCACCAAAAATAAAATTTGCAAAAAAAAAATCATTGTTAGTTCTAATTATTTCATTAATTATTATAAATGCGAAAGTAACTCTGTCTGTCTATTACGCTTCCACGTAAAAACTACTGAATGGATTTTAATGAATCTTTACAATAATATAGTTTGTACATCAGGATAGAACATAGGATACTTTCTATCCCAGAAAATGTAGTATTCCCGTGGGAATGGGTATTTCTGGATCTACCAAAGCGATTTGAATGAAATTTGGTATAGAGAGAGGTAGAGCTCACAGAATTAACATGGGATAGTTTTTATCCCAGAAAATATAGTATTCCCGTAGGAATGGGTATTTCTGGACCTACCAAACCGATTTGAATGATTTTTGGTATGTGCATAAATAGGACTCTGAGAAGTAAAATAGACTATAACTTATTTTCTATCTCAACTCAACCCTGTAGTCTACGCGGACGAAGTCGCGGGCAACAGCTAGTTATCTATAAAATTTACTTGTGAGAAGTCATCTTTAGAAGTTTTAAAACAAATTCTTTAGTGACAGTAACTTGTCAGCTATGTTCTTAGTTATTTTTATCCGCGAGAAAGACTAGCAATTTACGACCATTTCACTCTACACTTTACAATGTCCCGTGCGATCTAGAAGTCATGGGTTCGATTCCCGGGTCCGGAAAAATGTTATTGAGTTTTCCATCAGGAAATTCTCAGCAGCAGCAAGCAAGCGGAGTGCGGAAATGTGCCCGAAAAACAGCATTAGGCTCGCCTATTACGCGGGACTGATACATACCTGGCGAAATGTGGGTGCAGCAATGCATCTCTGCCTACCCCTTCGTTGAATATAGGCGTGAAGTTATATATATGTACTTTACAACAAGTTTGTATTAAAAAAGATAACTATGGGAGTGTCGATTTCCCGCGCCACTATCCTACCAATGAGATAAACACAGAGTTTATAAAAACGATATTTTATGACTCATTGTGTTACAGCATTATCTGTACAGTAAGCAGTGATGGCCTCGAGGTTTAGGCGCGCGGTCGAGAGTCGCGGGTTCGAACCCCAGACACACACCACTGATTTTTCGGAGTTATGTGTGTATTCACATTGAATTATCACTTGCTTTAACGGTGAAGGAAAACATCGTGATGAAACCTGCACACCTAAGAGTTCTTAGGAATTTCTTAGGTGTGTAGTCCGCCAACCCGCACTAGGCCAGCGTGGTGGACTATGGCCTAAACCCTCTCAATGGTAGAGGAGACCCGTGCTCAGCAGTGGGCGTATATGGGTTAATAATTCAATGTGAATACACACATAACTTCGAAAAGTCAGAGGTGTGTGCCTGGGGTTCGAACCCGCGACCGCGAGATTCTCGACCGCGCACCGCAACCTCGAGGCCATCACTGCTCACTGCTCAAGAAATGTGTTCAACATTAATTCGACATATGCTCAGAATAAAGTTAGATTTGCAAAATCTCTACTTCCCTTTCTCAGCGATTTAAAGTTAATTGGGCACAAAATAATCAGTAACTTTTTTTGTTCTTCAGACAACAACAAAAGTAATGATTATTACTTCACTAGTGTAATATATGTGACAGTCCGCGGGTAACGGTACTTTGTGGTCGATATGGAGTTATGCACACGCCAGTAACCTGCGATTAATACGCTGTCGATATCAAAAAGGATCAACCTCCTACAATGTTTTGTTACCGAGATATATATTTTAAAACTACCTATATTCGAAATTGTGTAATTTCGAGAAACAGACATTTTCAGTTTAGTCGCCTGGAACACTATGTTGCCGTTATAAGTTGCATAGTGGCCAACGGAAAAATGTTCCTAGGACTCCTATCTTTCAAAGAATGTTGCGACAACTTCTGTATTGCTAATCAGAACCTTGTTATGGACCAATCAAAGTGTCTATTGACCAATTTCTAAAAATTAATGTTTTGTTTAATTTTGCCAATTTCGTGCGATGAGACCTACAGATTTCTTACTGATATATTAGAACACAATTTCGAAAGAAAATCTTGACAAAAAAAAACAAGAATTAGGGGTAAAAATCACTTTTAAAAATTTTCATGCAAAATCACAAAACTTAATAAATTCCAGTCATAATACAAAAAGCAATATTAAAAATATAATCTTTCATACATAAATCAACGAAAATCTTTCATACACTTGAAATAAAACTGACAATATCGCCAGTACAGGTTAATTTTAGCTTTTTAGGTCACTTGAACTTACATCACCATAGCAGTCTTTGTTCAGCAGATTTTAGCCGACAAAACCAACTTTGTTAGGCGACGCCTGACGAGGAATTTCACCCTGACTGCATAATGGAGCGTGTTAAACACACAATTATAATAATAGTATAATCTCTCATAAGCGCAAAAGGGGTTGGGCAGCTCTACATCGTTCAGGGATCTATGAAACAGGACCAATACAGGCAAATTGTAGAGACTCGCCTATTACCGCAACTCCAGGAATGGTTCCCATATGGAGAGCAATTTGTTTTTATGCATGATTCAGCACCGTGCCACTAAGCCAGAAGTGTGATAAAGGTTTTGGCAGCCCATAACATCCTAGTTCACCTTGGCCTGGCGAATCCCCTGGCATGAACCTCATTAAGAACATATGGAGAATTGCTTAGGCTGAAATCGTCAAGGAAACCATATCCACTATGGCAAAACTCATAGAAAGTTAATAAATGTATGGTTTCACAACCCTTAAATAAAAGAAAGTGCCAAACAGTGCAATGAAATCATGCCTAGAGGGATTGGAGCCCTCATTCAAGTCAAGGGAAAATGTAACTAAATATTAAAAAATTCTCATAACCACGTCATGCCATGTCATCTACTTGTAAATATTATTTTTTTTTAATTATAATATGGATATTTTTTCTTTAAATTACTTCCTGAATATGTATTTCATACTATTAAAAAAAATATAACTAAAAACAAGTGTTCTTGATGAGTTATAGACCAATATTTTAGAAAATATCATAATTTCGTAACTGTCCATATTGCCAAGCCACTGTATACCCGAAATAGATTGTCGACGCCGGATTCCCGAACGTCGACCGTACCATGGTAAAAGTAACATACAGTACTTTATCTTCATACCAGGGATGTTACGGAGCTTCGACTCCAGTTCCGATAAGTCAGAACTTCCGATTATTATTTCACCATCGGTTCCGACTTCGGCTCCGGCACTTTTAAATCGGAGGTTTTAATCGGAGGTCGAAGCATAACATGGCGGCGGCGGCGGCGGCGGCGGCGGCGGCGGCTTATGTGTCGACTGTTATGTCTTATGACATGTCGCGTGGGGAAGCCGCCGACCGCCGCGCTGCTACGCGCTTTCTATCGTTAGTTATTATTTTTCGGTTGTTGTTAAGTTGTTACGCGCACGACAGGTTCATAGGTTATAAATATTTGTTTTGATTTTGTGGCTTATTATCAATAAAAGTGATCTGTTTCTGTGTTGGACAATGAAACCAAAATCAAGTTGTATTTGGAACTACTTCATTGAAGTTAATTCAGATTTTGCAAAGTGTAAACTGTGTATGAAGACTTATTCCAGAAAGGGAGGTACGACAACGTCGTTAAAAGGCCATTTGAAGTCTGTCCATGCCAATGAATAAGGTACCTACGCCTAAGATGACCCGGTTCCTAAGATAGCCCACTTTCGATATTTTAGAAGTTAATAAGTAGAATGAGTTTAAATTTTGCACCTATGTTCGATTAATGCCTTAGACAAAACTGCAAGTGTATTTGAAAGGTAGGGTGTCGCCGTCTTAGTTGTATTTGGCCATTTGTTAGACACGTTGCAAACGGCTATTAATTTATAAGCTCACGTTCAAAATCATTTTAAATTCTCATTTGAAAAACTAATTATTTGTTTAATTTCTTCAATGTATAAAGTTACTTTGATTTGTTGGCATTCCTAAGAAGGTAAAAGTTGTTTTAATTCTTTGTTAATTTTAATTCAAAAGAAGTTAATATTGTTACCGGGTAAAGTGCCTATAAAGGCCCATCACAGAGATTCCTATGATGGCCCGGGCCTTATTAGAACTACGGAATGTCATATTTTATTGAAGAAAATGAGACTTTTTGGTCAAATTTTAGATACAGTTGTTAGATTGCACATCTCGTAGTGAAGCAAAAGAGAACTGGTCGAGCAACTACACTAAGTAATGTCTAGAAAAACATTTAGTAAGTTTAGCAAGCAATTCGATTAGCTGAAATGGTTGTGCCGTTGACCCGAAAGATAGTAAGAAAGCAAGCCTACTTGTTTTGTAAATCTCATAAAACACCAAATTCTTTCAATGATATCATGATATAATGAAAATGGCTAACTCTACATCATCGGCAACATGTTCTTGCACAAAAAGGGTCTAAGAGAGTCCATTTTATTGCACTTTACTCTTAATAAGGCCCACCGAAATTATAGAGAAAAATATTTCGTTAATTGTTTTAGAAATTATTGTTTATAATTTTAATTATCGGTAAAATAATAATAGAAAAATGTTGTTTATTGATTTGACTCACAGATTTTAGTTTTATATGTTTCTTAAGTTTTCCTAAGCCTAAGATGGCCCACCGCCCAATTTTTTACCCAAAAACTATCGTGAGAAACTGATTAACTAAAAATATCGTAATTTAGGGTAAGATTTCAGTATAAGCTTGTTGTTTGTTTTGATAGCGCCTATTAATTACTTGATTGATATCGGGCCATGTTAGGTACTTATGTTCTTAAAAAGGCCCAATTTAGAGGTTTTTAAAAACTATTTTTTTTGTTTAAAAATTTAATCAAACTTGTTGATTTGTACATTAATTTTATTCATAAATAAATAAAGAATTTTGTGATGAAGTTTCTTTTCATAAAAAAGAAACATTTTTACAATTATTTCATAATTACAAAAAATGGGCCTTATTAGGCGCATGTATCTTATAGTGAATTAATAAAATTAGAAATTGAAAAAAAAAATACTATACAGCCTTCGACTTCGATGCCCCTTCAGGATGCTAAAAAACAAATCACTATAAAGGAAACTTTGCTGAAAAATACAAAATGGAGCACTTCTAATGCTAAATCTATGGAAATTGACAAATTGATTTCTGAAATGATTGCTTTGCAAGACCTATCCTTCAATTTTGTGGAAGGTATAGGATTTCGGCGACTTATGCAGTTCACTGTGCCAAATTATCATTTAAGGGAAAGACATTTTTTTACTGAAAATATCTGTGGTAATTTATATGAAACATTAGCAAATAAAATTAAGGATTTGCTCACACAATTTGAAAAGATCTCATTTACAACAGACATTTGGACCGAACCAAGTTCGAATGTGTCTTTATTGAGTCTGACAGCGCATGGCATAAATAGAGATTTTAAAAGGCTAAAAGTTATTTTAAAATGCCACACATTTGAAGGAAGACATACAGGAGACCTAGTTCTAGAAAAAATTAAGAGTATGTTGATGGAATGGGGCATCATAAAAGAGAAAATTCATTGTGTTGTACGCGACTCCGGATGTTACTAATTGTAACCGCATTTTATTATGCATTACACACTCGACCAGTCCCGCCTCAGCGCGCCACACAAGCTGCGCTCTGCAGCCGCTCGTGCACGCACGCCGCGCACTTTCCCTCACTCACATTCTAACAATATCAATCGTAGCGTCCAACAACCTTCTTTTTTTTATGGAAAAAGGAGGCAGACGAGCAAACCTTTGCATCCAATTCGTCAAATAAACTATATTTTTGATATTCATCAAGTTTTCTTCTGTTCATCACGAACAAAAAATGGTAGACATCGCCTGCCTATCAGCGAAACTGTGAGCCCGTTCCTATTATTTCCTAATCTAGTACGCTTCAATAAGTGCAGATACCGTAGCCGCCAAACGCTTAGGTATGAACTAGGGAATGCAATCCCGATCCCGCGGGATCCCGAGTAATTTCTCAGGATCAATTCCGACGCATCATATGACGAGATCCCGTTCGAGATTGACGGGATTGAGCGGCAGTAGTCAGGATTTATTTCAGTGTGGAGGAACAAGGGGGCGATTTTTGCAGTTTGCATTTATACTTGCTTCGCCACGCTATTGCCAACCAGTGTTGAGTCGGAGACGGCATTCTCAATAGCGCGTTACATTGCAAAGGACATTAGATGCCGTTGACCCGATGATGCTATTAATAGGTACCCTTTGTTTTTTAAAGAGTCATTTTCAATATCACTCGTTTTAGGTAACTACTTCATAATTCCTTTGAAATATGTTTATTATTTTGATTACCTATGTTAATTTCCTTAAAACCTGATAATTATTCTTGGTTGGTAAGATTAAAGAATAAAGGTTTTTATTTTCTTTCGAGTAATATTTATTTATTTATTTATATACTTTTTGTACCCTATACAATAAAATAAATATAAAACATTAATGAAGCATAACGAATACAATATAGGCACAATAGGCGGTCTTATCGCTGCGATCTCTTCCAGACAACCTACGCGACTGGAATGAAAGGTCGTAGTTCTGGCAGTTGTCTTCAGAATTGTAAAAAAGAAACAGAAAAATATCTAATAATGTATATCAATAACAATTACATTCATGAATGTAAAAAGAAGATATGTTAACATTGAATAGAAGATATTAGTGTAAAGATTGCATGAGTACTTTACAGAAATCAAAACAACAATATTAATAAAAGAATATAAATACTAAACGACATACACATACGAATACGAATTTACCAAATAAAATATAAAGTTAAGAATAGTAAGCTCTAATAAGTTTTTTAAAAGTGGAAAGCGATTTAGCTTTACGAATTGTTAGTGGCAATTCATTCCACAGACGTGCAGCATGGACTGTAAAAGAATTATTAAGAAATTTGGTGCTATGCTGAGGAATATCAAGTGTTAAATTTTCTGAGGACCTAAGCGGTCGTGCATGTGTAGCGCTTAGAAAACGGAACCTATCTTTAAGATAACGGGGAGCAGTGGGATTGAATAACATTAGAAAGAGTAGCAAAAAAATACGAGTATTCCGGCAAAGGCGCATGTATACCCTTGAGTTTATCAGGAAATTCAGAGACGTGGTAATATTTTCAATATGTTATTTTACTTAACCTCACTATCACAAACAAGCAGTTATTAGTTTTTTTAGTCATCCAAAGTAATTATTTTTTTAAAACTAACGCGAAAATTCCGGGTGAACTAGTGTGAACGTGTGACGTGGCCCGTAAAGTTCGTTGCGCCCGATCACCGATCAGCTGCGTGAAACCGGTCTATCGGCCGCTTGCTGCGATCAACATAGTCTAGTCTTATAGTCTAGTCCAGGGCTTCCCAAACTGAGCGTCGCAACATCCTGGGGGCGTCGCGAGGCGATCGGCAAACATTCGCTGTCCGTATTTTTCTAATAACCTCATATTACGCTAACTACTGCTGTTTTTATTTCCAGTAAAGTAGGTAGTTTGGGGGGGGGGGTCGTCGCAAGAAAAATAATTCTTTAGGACGTCATAGTGTAAATAAGTTTGGGAAGCCCTGGACTAGACTATAAGCAAAGTGCGTACATTTTTAATTTTATTTTTTTTCTAAATTACTGATTCGATTAACTTTAACATACTAGACAAGATATTTTAATCTCATGGAGCCTGACAACGAAGATAGTAAACTTTTGAAGAATCTTATATTTAAACGCGGCATTCTTAAACGACGTTCGACAAGATTCAAACATTTTTTTGGTTGAAATTCAAGGACCAAATGGTTTATCTGAAGTGGACTTACGAAAAATTGAGATGAAATTATCTAGGTCTGAGGATTTATACAAAGAATTCGACGAGTTGCAATCACTATTCGAGTCCTTGCAGGGCCCCGCTCTAGAATCAGAATTAGTTTTATGCGAGGCAATAGAGAAAGATTTTGATCATTATATTTCCCTAGCTAAAACAATATTAGCAATTCATACGTCTAATCATGAGTCTAATGCAATCGAAACTATAGCTTGTTGCGGCGATGATCACAGCTTTATGGGATTTAAATTGCCCGTAATTAAAATATCGAACTTTAACGGTACATACTATAAAATGCTCGAATTCAAAGAAACCTTTTATTCATTAAATCACAACAATAACAAAATAAAAAAAATTTACAAGTTCACTATCTTATTTCGTACTTGGAAGGGGAAACGGGATGGAATTTATTATGCAAAAGATATGATAATAAACGTCAACTAATTCACACTCTTTTAAAATCATTATTTACCGTAGAAACCGTCTGGGAGACCGATAAATCGTTGCGTTTCATAATAGACCAGGTAACTAAGAATTTGCGGGCTCTCGGTACGCTCGGATTACCTACTGATAAGTGGGATGTTTTAATAATTCATATGGTTACAGCAAAATCAGACAATAGTACAATATATAAGTGGGAGGAACATAAAAATACTTTATCTGAAATTCAAGATGAATTATTCGCATTTTTGAAAGGCCGCGCGGATGTATTAGAAACTATTAGTCGTGGTAAACAAGATAGAGGTAACAACACTAGAGCTGCTGTTACAAATAGTTCAAATAAATTTCAGAGTAAAGCCTTTATGTCTACATCTAGCAGTAACTCTTCTACCAAACGTCACTATGAATGCGTTGTGTTCGAGTGTGCTACTATCAAGGCCAAAACCCCAGAAGACAGGCAGCGTACTGTAGCATCACTAAATTTGTGTGTCAATTGATTGAGAACCGGTCATGATGTCGAAAAATGTAGTCTCCCAGGGCACTGCCGTACTTGTAAAAAAACGTCATAATACTCTATTGCATGTTGCTATCACAAATGAATCAAATACATCAGCAAAACAATCACCTATCGTTATGTCAGCTTTATGTAAGTCCCTTCAAGTTTTACTGTGCACCGCTAGTGTCTATGTTTCTAACCCTGTAACTAATAAAACTCTTAAGATTCGGGCTTTGCTTGATAGTGGAAGCCAATGCTCCTTTATCACAGTCACTAAGGCAACGGCTCGAACTATATACAGAACCGTCTAGTACTGACGTATGTGCAATTGGCAATACCCAACTCAACCTAAATATAAACGATGTACGATTCGCTTAAAATCTAATGATAATCTATTTACCGTGACAATGTCTTATCTTACATAAAATATCGGATAACATGCCTAAATCAACCCTTAAATTAAAGGGCCATCCATTTTCATCCATTTTCCATTCCATGAATCATCCCCCATTGATATTCTGATTGGTGCTGATTTGTTTTGGGAAGTTAAAGGTTCGCAACAACATTCCCTCACTGACAAAGGACCTATTTTACGGAGCTCTAAGTTCAGATGGTCAGTCGGAGGTTCTATATTAGTTCAACCTCGCTCTAATCAACCAAATAAAACTATATATTCTTGTCATACTTGCATTAAGGAAGAAGACAACGAATCGCCTAGTTTAAAGCACCAAGTACCCAAATTTTGGCAACTAGAAAATTTTCCCCAAGCTTTGTCCTACACAAGAGAAGAAAAGCTTTGTGAAAGACATTTTATTACCACTACGACCCGTTTAGATAACGGCCGATTATGTGTAGGCCTACCACTTCGTGATAATCGAGAGTGCTTAGGTGACTCATATCAATTACCTAAGAAAAGATTTTTAATTTTAGAATCACGTTTTAAAAAAACAACCAGAACAAAAAAAACGCATATGCAGAATTTATTCACGAATATGCTGCCCTCGGCCATCTATCTGAAGCACCCATACAACACCCTATTAATGCCTATTTTCTACCCCATCACCCTGTTATAAAGGAGAAAAGCGAGTCGACAAGTTGCGCGTCATTTTTGATGCTTCGGCTTGCACTACCTCGGGTATATCGATTAACGACCTGCACATGGTCGGCCCTAAAATACAAGACCCTTTATTTAATATTCTTTTAAGATTTCGTCTTTATAAATATATCCTTTCAGGAGACGTAGAGAAAATGTTTCGCCAAGTCGTCATGAGAGAAGAGCATCGTAATCTTCAATTATTTTATGGCGAGATAATGAAAACGAGCCTCTACGTTCTCTGCAACTAAATACTGTAACTTATAGATTCGCCTCCGCAAGTTTTCTCACTACAAGGTGCATTTGGCAACAAGGAGAAGAATGTTCAGACCCTAAGATAAAGGCTATTAATCAAAATGATACATATTGTGACGATATTTTGACGGGTAGTGAACCACCAGAATTACGCTATATTCAACATTCAGTCTCCGTCGAGTAGGCTAAAAGTTGTTTCCATTTAAGAAAATATAGGTCTAATCTGCCTAATCTTTTTACAAACTCTAATGATATTGAACAAGGCTCTTTAACCATTAGCAATGCCACAAGCACTGTAGGTATTGGTTGGTGTCCTACTTCAGACGAATTACATTTTCCATTCCAAGGTACCTATTTTACTAAACTTTGAGACCACATTGGATTTATTATTCACATAAAATAAAAATTAATAATAGGGAAATAAATTTCAGATCTTATGCTTTGCGAAACAGCAATAAAAAAAATCTATATTTCTTGCAAAATTTACAAAACATTTTTCCCGCGGACTGTCACATATAACCAAGTTTAACTCTATAAAGACATAAAAAGTACTTTCGTGTTAGTCATAAGTAACCTTATTCTATGCATAGGTCGAATTGTAATTGTCCTAATGAATAAATTTTAGCAACTGTTATTCATACCAAGCTCAGCTTCGTGGTACTTGATGGGTATGCATTTCCGGTGGCAGGCGCCGACCAGCCGGTTGTACATGTCGGACATCATCTCGATCTCCAGCTCCTGCACGAGTTGCAGCTTCGCGGCGTCCAACTGCGGCACGGCCATCTTCCAAATTCACGCTTGTCTTGAGGTTAATTACTGGTTACAACTGGAATGCAAAAGTAGAGAAAGATAGAAAGAAAATTCTTAGTAATATTACATTTTTTGACAGCACTTTAAACGGAGTCACAGTAATACTATCATACAGTACAGGGTAGCGCAATAGAACGTGTATTTACGTCCTCGTGAATCTTCAAAGAAGTGTGAGAATGATAAACACATTAAATGAAGAAAGTGAAAAAGTAGGTCTCAAAATGAACGAGCACAAAAGGAAAATAATGACTAACAGCTATCTGAACATCATAAACCTGAATGGTAACCCGCTTGAATACGTGAACAACTACGTGTACCTAGGGAAACAGATATCTTTTGAAGATAGGGGCGAAAAACAATAAGTCGAACGACGCATCAACAAAAGCTGGAAAAAGTTCTGGTCTCTGAAAGAGATCCTAAAAGGAGAATTCTCTAACCACCTAAAGAAAGTAGTCTTAGATACCTGTATCCTACCTACACTCACTTACGGCTGCCTAACATGGACATACAGCACTAAAATAAAAAGTAAATTAGTAGTATGTCAGAAAGCAATGGAGAGGAGTATACTTAAAGTAAGACGAGCACAAAAAGTGAAAAGCATTCTTATAAGAAGAAAAACACAAAAATCATTGATGTCCTACAGTACGCCCTTAAACAAAAGTGGAGGTGGGCAGGACACATAGCATACTGGGGTAGCAGGGCGTACTGCGGGGGCGGTACCCTATGGTAGCAACCCCGAGATTGGCGGCAGAGGACGTGACCTCTTAACTGTCGCGGACGTTCCCGAAAGGCGAACGTCCAAATACATTAAGTGGAGGGCATACTAAGCTCTCCCAATTTGGAGGGGTCCAAAATTGGACGGTGCGCTGGGCGGCAGCGGACCATTTAGGGCACTTCTGGCCCTGAGATGCCGCAAAACCGCCCTAAATGCGTGTGATGGTCACCGAGAGGTTTTAGTCGGTATGCTGGCGTAGCCAGTGACCCCGACATACCCCTCACGGCCTCCCCCGAGGTACCGAACAGGGGAGCTTAAGGCGCTTTCCTCTCGTGATAAAAAAAAAAGGACACATAGCAAGGTATATTGATGGAAGGTGGACTCTAAAGATCACAACATGGTAAGGACTAGCAGAAAAAAGGAGAAGGGGGCGTCCGAGAAAAAGAGGGTTAGATGATATAAAAGCAATCGCGGGAAAGTAATGGATAAAGAAAGCCAAGGTCAGGGAAATTTGGAATAAACTGGACGAGGACTATACCCAATTTGGGGTTCCAACCACGCACGAGGAAGACAGCAATGGTGACACAACACAACACTTATATGATTAGTTAAAAAAAATAGTAATAGAAAAAAAAATCATTTAAATGTGTAAAATAAGTTTAAGAGTTTATATAGTGTTACAATAGTTAGTAACAACACAACTTTACACAGCCAACAATGATCCCTACATTCAGCTGTATGATGCAATTCGCTGGTATTCAATGAAGGGACCAAAACAAAACAAAAAAAGTAAATAAACATATTACAATAATAAAATATACTATTCTTATACATTACACTAGTCCAAATTAAATTAATAATAGCAAATGCAACTCCACACAACATAAAAACCTATAGACTTATCAATTGCAAAAAAGAAACAAAACAAACAATTTTATAGCGCGAAATCAGGCCTGTGAGGCGATAGCAATCGGCTAATAACATTCCACGAGTGCCGAGCGCACTATTTTCTCCGCCAGATATAACGGATTATGGCAATGCACTTAACTGCATAGAAACGGGCGAAACGAGTTACACCTACGCGCTCTATCTCGCCACGGGAATAGTATCAACCGTGGTAGTACTCTTCACTTAGTTACTTGCTAGCTCTTGAGCGATCGAGTCGTATTTGTTTGTGTACCGAAAAACGTTGAAACGCGATATGCCGTCGTGAGTTAAGATATTGCACTATTATTCAAGAAATACAGCAAAGTGCAAAGGAATAACTTTCCGTCGGTAATTGACTATAATAATTTTAAAATTTCATTCAATCAAAATGGAAAAGATGGGACATTATGCAAGTAATGTAGTTTCATTGAAATAAGATGATAAATAATTAATTATTTATACTTATATTGTAAGCATTGAGATATTATTACTAGGTAGTAATATTAGCTCAATGATTGTAAGATATAATTTGTGGCGGTAACAACAAGGCAACTTAGATTTAATTTTTTTTACTTGCATATTATATCCTATTTTAACTTTATTTTGCATAGTTATATTTGCAAAATCTCAACTTTACTTTCTCAGCGATTTAAACTTAATTGGGCACAAAATTATTTGTAACTTTTTTTGTTCTTCAAACAACAACAAAAGTGATGATTATTATTATTACTTCACTCGTGCAATGTATGTTAGTATAATTGGGTTTATTTGTTTATTTACTCAGTACTTACTAGGGTTTGCAATCCCGCATTCCGCGTTCCCGCATTCCCGCGGGATCGCGCATATTTTTAAGTCCTGCGGAATTCCCGCAATTATTATTCGCGGAGGCCAAAAAATTTGCGCTGTAAACTCGGTTAATTAATAATTTAATTAATGTATAATCGGTTTCGAGCAAGTTAAGATTCAAGATAATGATTTTTTAGAAATGTATATGTGTAGAGCATATAAGCAAACCGCAAGAAGGATTACCGGTATGTGTTCTTCTCGAGATCCCGGTGACCTTTGCACGCGGTAACCGAGAACCATGGGGTTTTTAGTCGGTAAAAGTCCGACATATCCTGCTGGTTTGTAGTAGTTTTCCCCAGGCAAAAAAAAGACGGCGATAGGCTGAGTATATAAATAACTGAATGGTAGTAACAATTATTTAGGTTAGGTTCATCATCATCATCAGCCCATAAACATTCCACGCCTAGGCACAGGTCGCCTTTACCATTGAGAGTGTAGGTCTTAACCACCACGATGGTTTGCGAAATAGTTTGGTTTAGTTTCAGTTTGGTTTTTTGCAGGTTTCCTCACGATGTTTTCCTTTACCGTTAAATTGTGAATACACACATAGGTAACTTGGAAAAGTCAGTCGTGTGCTTGGGGTTTGGACCTGCAATCGTCCAGATACTCGACCGCGCTTATACCTCGAGGGTTTAATTGCTGTTTAGGTTAATATTTATTATTTAGGAATGTAGGAACGCGGAATACGGGATTGCAAACCCGCTACCTTACCTCATAAGAACTATGAGCAAGTACTTCTTCTATTAGATAAAATGAATGTCTCTATTATGATTTTTTTTTAATACAGTATAACTAATGTACAGGTAATATAGAATTACTATATGCATATTTTTGAATTTTTGCGGGAGTTCCCGCGGGATCCCGCGGGAAAGGCAAGTTTCCCGCAAATTTCCCGCGGGAAAAAAAATGGTGCGGGATTGCAAACCCTAGTACTTACCAAATTAAAGATACAGCTCAGAGTTTACGGTATAAATCGGGATACTCTCCTTCGTTAGACCGGCGCATGCGTTCACGCGCTCTCATATTCTCAAGACGAGAGGCATTCACGTAATTCTTCGCTACCACAAATAGTGACAAACTCGTTACTGTTATACCTAACCTGAAATGAAATAATTTAAATTTTAATCGTAGCATAATAAATTATGAATACACACATAACTTGGAAAAGTCAGAGGTGTGTGCCTGGGGTTTGAACTGGCGACCATCGAGATTCTCGACCGTGCGCCTAAACCTCGATTTAATGATGATGATGATGAGAATTATCACTTGCTTTAACGGTAAAGGAAAATATCGTGATGAAACCTGCACACCTAAAAATTTTTAGGAATTTCTTAGGTGTGCAGTCCGCTAACCCATACTAGGCTAGCGTGTTGGACTTAGGCCTAAACCCTCTCAATGGTAGAGAAGGCCCACGCCCAGCAGTGGGAGCTATATGGGCTAATGACATAATAACTTAAATAAATAAATACCCCCACTAAGATACGAGTCTTGTGTCGTGGGTATCAGAAACTACGAGAGACTTTTTCGGTCTCACAAACACCCAGACCCGAAACAAATATTTGTGGATCACACAACCATTTGTCTCGGTGCGGGGATCGAACCCGCGGCCGCTCGTTTCGCAAGCTGGTGTCTAGCCAACTGCGCCACGGGGCTGTCAATTGACTACTTGGTGAAAGATACAAAATATTTCGATCCCAGTCAGTGCAGTCATCAGTGCAGTTTGCTTTTAATACACTTTCATGGTAGTAATATGTGGAGACCAAAGAGAAGTATTTTGGAAACCTCTAATAGTTTGTGGCACAGATGAAGATGATGAACACTTTGGAAGTCTCTGAGGGAGGCCTATGTCCAGCAGTGGACATCTCTTGGCTGATGATGATGAAGATGATGAAACCTATGATAAGATTGGGTGATAAAGGTTTTTTTTTCACAAAATTAATTTCCGAAAAAATTCAAACAAACATTCACATAAAAGAATATACATAAAAGGATGAGTCTTCTCTCTATTCTATAACGGATATGAGATTGAGTATTCGATATTAGTAAATATAGGCCGCGCGCACTTTGGACACGTGTGCGTACGAATTTTGCACGTGCATACACTTACAAACAAGTACGAACGATCCCGATATACCAAGTACTATGGGAGCGCGCAAACTGGGTGCGAAATAGTTGTGCGTGATGCGTATACGTACATGAAGTTCACACGTACGAAGACAAACCGAACTTGTCGGGATTTTGAAACGCATTCGTACGTTTTAACATAAAAAACGGAAGTAGAAAAGTTAATTTCTGTTTTCATAGGTACTTATATAACCATGAACTGAATGTGGTCATGGTAAAAGTCTTCCATGATATGATGGAATACACCATCGTGTCCGTTTTAATATATTTCATGCAGCCATTCGGTTCTACGATAGCTATGACGCCACACGAACGCACACGAGGCAACATGAATTAAAGATACCTACAGATTATTCAACCAAAGCAGACTTCACAAATCCGATATCACTAGAACACTGCTCATTTTACTAATAAAAACGTATACAGTATGCGCACTTCAATATTACTACCCCGATCGTATGTAATCACTTCAAATCACTACTGAATGCCTTATGAACATTATATCATGTGACAGGCAATACAAAAAGAGAACATAACATTATGTAAAATACTTAATACACTTTAAAATAAAACAAACAAAAAGTATGATCAAGACTTGTTCTACAAAAAGCTACATTCACAGGAAAAACATTAAAAATAGGAAATACGAAATGATAATAAATTTTTCTAACAATTTCGGACAAGGTCAATATGCAGTAGACATTGAATGGAGAAATAAACAACAGCTCACCCCTCAATACCTCGACAAACGCAAAACTGGATATAAATGTATTTATTATATGGGGAAAATTACCACGAAAGTGTTATTTTTCCAAACTTTCCAAGCGGCATACTATTATCACGTAAAAAAACTATGTTTATAGGTTATTGTAACCTCAATAAGTCACGACTCACGGTGCGATCAGCGATGTTATCTACAGGGCTGCCATTATACAAAATTAGATCGCATTATACATAACCATAGTACGGTAGGTAGCGTATTTTTTTAGTGATTTTATTCCGAATGATTTTTATTTAAAACAATAGTTTAATTAAGGCTAGTTCGCATGAGGCTAGTATTTTAGTTGAGTATAATTTATTGGCTAAACTACTCGCTAATGCACAGAAATCGTTCATATTACGGTCCAGTACTGTAACAAGTGAGTGGTGTTTTGCGAGATGAACGTGACGATTATTGCCGCCACTAATGCACTCGACTAATTAAACATGTTCGCACTATATTAGCAGGTAAACTCATGGACGTAATACCTAAACTGGACTGATAACTTGCAAAATGTACATTTCCGAAAATGAACTCTGTTCCTTAGTGGAAAAGTTATAGATTCTGTTACATGTTACACAAATGCAAATCCGAGCCGACAAGGATAGCCAGAGGCAAGGCGATGTGTCTCGCTTTTTCATCTTGCAGGACAAAAAATGTTCTGATCAAATATTCAGAAAGATTAAAGACTCGAAGGAAACGCTTATATTTTAACGATATATTATCAATTCTAAGCCATTTAATTTTATTTGCTTTTAATTTAACAAATATATTCAGTAATTTAAAAAGAAAATATTGATTATATTTTTTTAATTTATGGTAACCCTGTGAAGGATCGTCATCAAATCCATACTGTCAATATATTTGAAAATTGGATTATTGGACTGTAATGCGTTAAAATGGTGAAAAAGTGCTGTGTATTTAAATGTCCAAGTGAATCATATGGTGGTTGCAATATATCATTCCATAGGTAAGCTAAAAATAAAATTATTGTAAATCTTACAACTAGAGTGACCAAGAATTCTTGTTTTGCATCAATGGTGTTTTTTATGCCACATACAAATTGTAAATGTAATATTATTATTTTAGTTTCCCAAAAAATGAAGAAAGACGACAAACATGGCTCAGCAATATACTCGTAAAACAAAAGATTACAAAAAATACAGTTGTCCATTTCAAACCTTCCTGCTTTTATCCTACCCAGTTCCGTATTAATTTAAAACCCGATGCTATACTTTTATTTATTTTTTGATTCCTTAATGTTTTTTCCATTAGTGTATTAATTTGATTACTTAAGGTAAAAATAATTACTTGTCTGCTGTAAATATTTACGTAATAAATGCTTTTAAAAAATTCTTGTTTTTCGTGTAAGTATTCAATTCTGGTGTTTAGCGTAGCGGTAAATCATGCGAGTCATGCGACTGTTACACAAAAGTTCTGATTTCGAATACCGGACAAAGTGTTATTGAGTTCCTATGGGACACAAAAACCCTAAATGGGGTAGTGTGACTGCTATTTCACCTCTGCCTATTCCTTCGGGGATACAGGCATGACGACGTCTAGTGTCAATTGTTTGTAGTTGCCTAGAGACCTATCAAAATTTGTCCCACAAATTTAAATTTTATTGTTACCCAGTTAGAGTGAGTCACACGGCCTCTAATGCTACGATCTCACTCGGCTCGCTTTTTAGCTGCGAGTGCTCGGTCCTGTTTATATATTACGTCCATGGGTAAACCAGTGACACTATTGACAGCTCCGATGACAGTGAGGAAAGTGATATACCGGTATACGATACAGAGACAGCGGAAGAAAAAGAAATAGAATAATTAATTTTTTCATTTTTGTTTAATTTTCATATTTTTTTTACAATAATTAGTATTTTGTCCATTATAAATAAATATAACTGTACTAGCTGTCCCGGCAGACGTCGTCCTGCACGGTATACACAGCGCAGTAACTCTCACGCAAATGCGCGCGCAGCACTGGCGAAGAACGCGAACCGAAGGCGCTTATATTTATGATCTCCGCATGAGATGTCCGATCGTGCCGTCTCTTTCTCGCCGAGCCGCGCCGCTGCGCTTACCCACCTGTCACTAACAACCGACTGAGGGACCGCACGATTTGGGCACCAATATTTATAAGCTTCGGTTGAGACAGCCGAGCATGCTGTCTCGCTCGACGTGGTCAGCGCGTATAAATATAGGATCGCTTGCTCCAAATAAATCATGTTCGCGCGTGCAGACGCGTCAAACTGGACTCACATCCAGAACTTGGCGCCTCTGCACTCGCGACCACCGGACGGCAGACCCCTCCCACGTGACCTCCTCGCGGACAATAACTAATCCGCGCTCCCCACCCATATCCACCAACTAATTTTTGTTACTTTCTGTTTCAGGATTGGTTAGGACACAGTTAGGTTTAGGCTCACCGTAGGGTTAGACCACCTATCTCCTTGCAGAGCCCGGTGACCGCTATAAAAGTGTTGTCGGGAGTTTCTTGCCGCTTCTTCTCCCCGACCATAACACATTCCGAAGGGGTGTAGACGGCCAAATAGCAGGAACCCGGAGCTCTCGGTCTTATAGCACCGCCGCCAACGACTTCATCGAAGGCGTACCCCACTCCACTAGCTTCTAATACAGCCGCGGAACGCTGACTAGCAGCAACCGCAAGTCCCCAAGATAGGATAGCAATGCACAAGTCCTTCAGTGACGTTATGTTTCTAGTGACCGCGAACGCCCTGCGTTTCACAACGCGGCGTACGCAGTCCCATCGCTTCCATCTTTTCGTCCACCCACGTGGACAACTCCAAGGATCGACACCGTATTTACGAGTCGCATAGCTCCCACGACCAAGGGGCCCAGAGCCTCGGTCATCGTATCCACCACAGGACTCTCTTGTAGCAGAGGGCTCTGTGAGTGAAGTCCAACGTGTTGCAAATAAATCAATTCTAATTCTCACGAGCTGGTGTTTTATTGTACCTCCTGCGACGCTACATCGGAAAAGCTTTAAGCGATATGCCGACAGCAGCGCCATCTAGCGGGTCCAATAGTGTTTTGAATTCATATAGGGACCCATCGATATGTACATAGAAATGTTCATCTCAATCGGTCCAGTAGTTTAAGAGGAGTTCGAATAACGTTTTAAAATTGAAAAAAAAAAGCCGTCGAAAATTGATCTACTAACCCTGAAACCTTCTTTAGCTCATGCACAACAATTTTAATAAAGATTATGATATGAGCAAATATATAGTTTACGATTCTATAAAGAAAATACAGACACACATGAAGACTATTCATTTTTATATAAATAGATTATACAAACTGATTTATTCATTTTTGTTATATTATCTTCCTTTTCCAACGCGTTTCATTCTACTATAATTTTATTTGGCTTTATAACATTTATAAAGGCTTCAACCTTGGTCTGATTATTGAACCCGCCCTCAGTTGTAAATTGTAAACCACGCACATACAAGAAGATAATAATAAGTAGGCTTGATATATTTTACACAACAAATAGTTCTGAACGCTGACATAAATATTTGACAACCAACAAATATGTCAATCCCTATTAATTAATGACACTATTCTTCATTTTTAAAATGTAAAATATGCAATTATACGAATGTTGTGGATATATGTTGTCGATTCGAAACCTTTATTTAAATCCGTTCGTTAATTTGAGGGAACAATTAACCGTATTGAGGGGATAGACGTTTAATGTTTGACAGGACATTACGTAGAACAGTTTATACGGAAAAATGAAATTCTTGTTTTTATCATATTTCTCGCAATTTTTCCATATTTTCTCACCATTTAAACCTTCCCTGGACTTCAACGAATATTTCAAGACTAAAATTGGCCAAATCGGTTTAACCGTTCTCGAGTTTTAGTGAAACTAACGAACAGCAATTAATTTTTATATACCTAATTATATGTCGAGCTTATTGTTTTTTAGAGTGGCAATCCCGCTACAGCCTGCCACTCTGACACAACACCGGTGACTGGAATGAAAAAGTGTCAAGGAATGACACCAAGACATTTTTGGGAATCCGTCGTGATCAGAAGACCGTACCACGTATTCGGTGGAGTGTCGCGCTAAATTTACTAATTATTTTTTTCAACTCATGTGTTTATTTTATTTTTTACATTTTTAAATCAACAATATCAGGCTTATTTGCAACAATAGTCCCATCTGTGATAATAGATCGATCCCAATACAGCGTTGCATGACTATTTTCGAAAACCGGTTGTAGGACATATTGATAATGTGGCATCTCTTCAGTCACAAGGTGATATCGAAGAGCAAGTTGTTGATGTATGGTCATAGCTACTAGATTGTGTCTATGAAAAAATTCTCGCCGTTAGCAAGATACGAACAACCCGAAATTACATGCCGGATTGATTCTCCGGGACGGTGGCATGCTCGACAAATGTCGACCGTACCGTCCTTCATGATGTATTTTCGATAGTTGTTCGTCTTGATAACTTCGTCCATAATCGCAAAGACAAAATCCTCAGTTTCCCCAAAGAGGTTACCGAAACGTAGCCAAGTCACAGATGCGAGCTGATCAACATCGGGCCCGTTAAGAGCTCGATAGAACCGCCCGTGTAGCTCCTTGCTCTTCCATATCTCCCTGCGTTCCGAAATGCCCATTACCATAGGTCTTCGCCAGTTCTCGTTCGCTAAGGAGAGTGGGGTGAATCCTTTATCCGTCATAACTACAACACCATGCATACTCACGTCACTGTGTAAGAAATAATGCCTGAGATTGCATACTTCACAGTTATGGAGGTCTTTGGCATTGAGTAAACCTCGACCCCCACATCCAAAGTACTATTACGGACTCACTAGCGATATTATTTCGATTATACGTTGATTATGTTGAATGCATTTTATTTTCTTCGCTCTAATGCTCACGTCTGGCGCTTGTTTGCCTTAAAACGATGAAGAGAGCATGTAAAAATACCGAAGTTCCTTCATATAGATGTAATACGAGACTGACACGAAATTCAAAATAAAATAATAAATGTTATATGAAATTATACTATACTCATTAAATTTAAAGTGAAAGACAGTTAGAATTTTAAAAACATAACAGAAAATCGCCGTCAACTGATACATAGTTTCACAAGGGATAAAATTATTTTGAGATTTTTATTTTCCAAGCACTTCATCATGGTGTATCTTTATTTTTATTTAATTTAATGAAGAGTTTTCCATTTGTGCATCTAGCAGCTAGCTCTACTGTTCTTATTTATTTATTTATTTACACTTTTACAAATTTATTGCAAAGGTGGACTTAATGCCCGAGGCATTCTCTTCCAGTCGAACCTTTAGGTGGTGCAGAGATAAAAAGCGTAGGTGTAAATTTTAATTATAATATACTACACACAATATTAACATACATACATATAATAAATATTTTAAGTAAATACATAATGAGTACTTACACAATACAAATGTAATATGCATTACATAAATAAATACATATAGATTCAAAATACAATAAATAATAATAAATACATAATACATATAAACTATTGTTGTGGGGAATCTGCCATTCTGGTGGTCAGCAACTTTCTAACTTTCATCTTAAAGGCGTAACGGCTCGTGCTCTTATGTTGAAAGTCTGACTCCATAATAAAAACAAACTATACATTGTCTTGTTTTTACATGCAAACGATTTAATAAGTAATTAATTTAAATTTTTAAAAATAATATTTTGAGGCATTTATGATATTCGAATTCATATAAGTCTGAAAGGATTACATAAGTTTCACAGACATCATCCTTAAATATAATTTAAAGTGTTGTCAGCGTATTACTTTCGTACTTTTTTTATACCATATATTTACTTTATCAATCCCGACCTTATAAAGTACCTTTTAATGGTTTGTTTACCTTTTATCTCACGGCTCCCTGAATAGGGGGGTATGGTGATTCATACATCATCAAAATGTCTTAATTATCAAAATGTTTTGGTATGACTTGTGCTCGAATACGTTATCCTATTCAGTTCGAATATGAAATTTACGACTGTAATATTTCTAGATCTACATCAATTAAAGACCTAGGGGTCAAAATTGATCCAAAACTCTTATTCCACGACCATATCACTACTGTTATTCAGGAGTCATTTCGAAGACTGGCCTTCGTTTTACGTAATTCTAGAAACTTCCGCAATGAACACGTCATAAGAACTATGTACAATACCTTAGTCTGAAGTAAGTTAGGGGCGAGCTCGTGTGTCTGGAATCCACATAGGTAAGTAAAATTATGCAACCCAGTTAGAAAAGGTGCAAAAACCATTCTTATGATATTTATAACAAGCTTTCTCTTTCTATCCAACAAAATTTCTTACAGACTGCTTAGGCTATATGTTTGAAACAAGACGAGCATCAGATCAGGTGGGTTCCAGTATGTAAAGAAATTATAGACGCGCCCGATCTGCATGAGTTGGTTTGACTTTATATCCCAAACAATTATGTTCGTAACGGAAAACACAGGTTATTGGCCGTACCTGCGTGTCGAACCGCCGCTCGGTCCTTTACTCCCATACCGCGAGTTCTAAGCTCTCCCAACCACAGAAATACTCGTTGCAGGGAAGAATTTCAACTTCATACAAAAATAATGATACGGATTTGCTAGCGCACTCTTAAGTCAACCTCTAGGCACTTTTGTATAACGTCACGCTACGTACTACAGAGGAAAATTTAAATCAGGGGTTTAGGAATATAGGGGCCGATAGAATATAACCAAAATTCTATTTTAGTATGGGAATTTTAACATGTAAGAAAACATGAATATAAATTATAATCGCTCATGTAGATGAATTTCTTACAAGTAAAAGTTTCCATATCCTTCCCCAGGGAAATAAAAGAATAAAAATACAATAATTATTACAGAATTTTCTAGTAAATTAGATTTTTGCAATATGTTTCCAAAATCGTGTATTTATTATATTTAAACATTATACAATTTGTCCGCATGTAAATCTGGCACTTGGATTAGTATAACTAAATGACTTTCTATCAAAATCCTCTACTGATATGAAATTTCATATTTATGTAGTTCATCTGTGTACCTCGGCAGACATTTGAAGGGTCCACTGCAATAAAGATGAATGTCCTTATTCTTTTTTTTTTTTAATAATTGAGTTTTAAATATATAAACGGTGTAATAAAACTCACTGGCATTATTGGTTAAGAATGAAATTTTTTGGACATTCATCATTTTTGCAGTGGACTCTTCATTTGTTAAATCCCTAAAACCTCTTTGTGAAGGACCAGCTTGAGGTTCAGCAGCATATAAGGCGAGGGCAACTCATGTTCAGTCTGGAAATAAACACAATATAATAGTTATCAGTTACCAACTGACTGGCCTGTCGGCATAGAAGCGAGTGACTGCGACTCCTAAACCATAGGTCATGTGTTCAATTCCCACCCAGGAGAAATCTTTGTGTACACCATAATTATTTGTTCTGTGTCTGAGTGACATTTATCTATAACATCTATGCATTTAGAAATAGAAATACATAAGTATGCCTAACAATTGTCTGGTTACTATAATACAGGCTCTGCCTAGTTTGAAATCATATGGCTATGTGTAAGTTGTCCCAATATATTCTTCTTCATCAACCCATATACGCCCACTGCTGAGCACGGGTCTCCTCTACCATTGAGAGGGTTTAGGCCATAGTCCACCACGCTGGCCTAGTGCGGGTTGGCGGACTACACACCTGAGAAATTCCTAAGAACTCTTAGGTGTGCAGGTTTTATCACGATGTTTTCCTTCGCCGTTAAAGCAAGTGATAATTCAATATGAATACACACATAACTTCGAAAAGTCAGAGGTGTGTGCCTGGGGTTCGAACCCGCGACCGTCGAGATTCTCGACCGCGCGCCCAAACCTCGAGGCCATCACTGCTTTTAGTATATAATTATTACTTGTTTAATAGTATTTACAATTAACATCAATTATAATCAAAATAAGGACAATAAAATTGAAGTACACTAATCAAAATCACTGATAATAATTACATTTCTCGTAATGATATATGAGATCCATATAATACATAAATAAATTCAAAATTTTATCTTCCAATCAGGATAGTATTTTACTAAGATTTTTTTTAAAGGCTGCTGAGTGTTAATATTTTTGCATTA
Source organism: Cephonodes hylas (assembly GCA_030295005.1). Taxonomy (NCBI): domain Eukaryota; kingdom Metazoa; phylum Arthropoda; class Insecta; order Lepidoptera; family Sphingidae; genus Cephonodes; species Cephonodes hylas. The sequence continues at coordinate 2,854,024 of AP025386.1, read as the reverse complement.
ATTTTTTTACTTACATCACACGAGACAGTTGCTTATACCTTATTCACGATAGCTTGATTTTTTTGGCAAAAATCCCCTAATGTTTTATATGTCGACAGTAATATGACAAGTATTTTAAAACGTTATTATTTGCACTTTTCTGTTTCCCATCACAAGCTATCGTGAATCGGTGTTGGGCAAAATGTAATCTAACTACTGATTATTAACTTCTTCATCTTCATCAACCCATATTCGCCCACTGCTGAGCACGGGTCTCCTCTACCATTGAGAGGGTTTAGGCCATAGTCCACCACGCTGGCCTAGTGCGGGTTGGCGGACTACACATTACGATTACATTAAATAGTTAGTAATCACGATCACAAATTACATAATGTAATCGTAAAAAGTAGTTAAAACATTTTGATTACTAACTACAAATAGTAGTTGCAATGACGATTACATGATTATTTTTTCCTTCCTTGATTTTTTGGTTCCGCGGATCGTTCATGCATGTATCGACTCGTCGTTTGCACGTTTTTATTAATAATTACTCTTAGAACGTGTCGCGTCGCGTTCTCGCTCGCTACATGTCCACTTGCCTACAACAGTGTGCACATCTGTTTGCTACAATAATAGTTGTACTTCGCGCTACTTAACTCAATGCTCACTCACCACACAGATCCGGATATCTTCTTTGATTCACCCAGACAGATATACATTAAATTTAATTTATTTTTAGATAGTCGTAAGTTCGTGTTATTTTTACAATGTAAGTGTTTTGGTTAAGACTGTCAGCTTACATTAAGAAATAAATAAATAAAACTGCGCGCGCGCCGTTTATGGCCGGCGCTCACTGACGGTGTGGCTCGGCAGATTCTACTGCAGCATGCCGTGGCAATCCGCAGTATACCGTGAAATGAAATGGCATAATTAATCATGCCCCAGTATCCCGCGACACGTCGCGTTATTCCACAACGTGCCGCGCCATCGCGTTCTTCAACAGTGCGGTTCAAACGGGGTTTTTTTCCCCGGACAACATCTTTGTGGAATCAGTTTTCCTCGGCGGTATTTCCAAATGGATACGATATAGGGACCTTCAAGAAGAGAGTCTATACTTTCGTCAAAGGCCGGCAACGCACCGATGATCCCTAGGGTATTGTGGGTGTTCATGGGCGGTGCTGACCACTTAACATCAGGTGGCTCACTGGCTCGTTTGCCTCCTTTCACATAAAAAAAAAAATTTAACACGAATTTTAACTTCCTTGAAATAAGATTCAAAATAGCTAATTTACTAAAAAAATCCTTTGCCATGCCATGCAGTCAGTGAGCGCCGGCCCATATACTACAATATAAACGACTCAGTAGTTTCTTTTATTGCGCCAAGAATTTAGAATAATAACAACGCAATCATGTTAATACGTCTTAGTAGGTACCTAAGTAAGCAGTAGGTAGCAGTGATGGCCTCGAGGTTTGGGCGCGCGGTCGTGAATCTCGGCGGTCGCGGGTTCGAACTCCAGGCACACACCTCTGACTTTTCGAAGTTATGTGTGTATTCACATTGCATTATCACTTGCTTTAACGGTGAAGGAAAATATCGTGATGAAACCTGCACACCTAAAAATTTTTAGGAATTTCTTAGGTGGGTAGTCCGCCAACCCGCACTAGGCCAGCGTGGTGGACTATGGCCTAAACCCTCTCAATGGTAGAGGAGACCCGTGCTCAGCAGTGTGCGTATATGGGTTGATGAAGTAAGTAAGAAAGAAGTAAGTAGGTAATAAATATACGTCTTCAAATTATTTCACAATATCAATATCTTCAAACGATCGGAAGTTTTTTCTATATACCCAGATTCCAAAACATACATACCTACTTTAAGACATATGTGTCGGTATATATATTCGGTGCAATGTAAGTTCGTAGAACTTAAACAATCAGTAAGTAATCAAGTTATCATAATTATTAGATTACAGTAATCAAATTAACAACTACTTCAAGTGTGTTAACTACGTGTAGTAATGATTACATGTAGTTAACGACTTTTAATCGTAGTTAGTAATCTGATTACAAAAATATACTTAACTACGCCCTACACTGTCGTGAATGAGGTATAGTAGCTTGCTTTTTGTCACATCAGTAAAATCAGCATCAATAAAATATTTCTGATAAAATATCCTGATTTCACTGTGTAGTTTCATCTGCAATGCTGTTGAAGAGAAGTCTCTTTCTGGGAAAATATTTTATTTCACCCATAATTCAAACCTGGAAACAAAAATATATGAAATTTAATGTTTGCAAAAAATCTAATAAATCTAAAAAACAATTCTAACAAGACTTAATAAAAAACAACTAAACATCAACCCTCTCAATGGTAGAGGAGACCCGTGCTCAGCAGTGGGCGAAAATGGGTTGATGAAGAAGAAGAAGAAGAAGAAACATCAAGGTCATAAAAGAATGCCTCAACTAAAGTTTTTGAAAGTCTGGCATAAAGTGTACCCATGGCATGCTAGGGTGGATTGCTAATTTTTAGTACATTTTCATTCATGATTATTCTTTTTAGTGGAGCGCCGTAAAGTTTATACCTCGGAATCCAGGGCCAGTCAATGAATCTTAATATAAACCTTGAAAACATGTTTTTAATAGTATATAGAAAAATGTTAAAAAAAAATTTTTTCGCGCTCTCAATTTTTTTTTATTATTATAAACATTTATTAATTTTTTGGAGTTTTAATTGATTTATATTAGTGAAAAGTCATATTTTAAAAATAACAACTATTACAAACTTGAAAACTTGATCTTGGATCTTTAGGGACTGCAGGTATACCGATGAATATAAATAAATACACTACTGGAAAAAATTAAAGGATCAAAAAATAAATCCAAATTTTTGGGCCGTAACTTCGAGAAAAATGGTCGTACAGGAAATTTAAAAAAAGAAAATTGTAGCTCCAAGTCTCTAGTTTTTGGATTAACACATTAAAAAATTGTAGCATCAGTGGTTTTTGAGTGATCTTAGGAAAAACAGCAACAAAACGATTTCAAAATTTTTAACGCTTCTTTTTTTTACATACGGGCGTGGAGAAAAATGTTTTTGCTTAACCCTTATAAAGATCGGATACTTTGTTTATTTAGCTTTAATTTCTATCTCTTAACACCTCGATATGTTTAGTTCTCGCCGAGATATCAGTCCACAAATGGAAAAGGATCCTTTTGTCTTTAATTATCGATATCTCAGCAACAAATAATTGTACACCAAGTTTAAGGTGCGTTTCAAGAATTTGAATAAATATCCTTTAACCACCAGCTATTACTTTTTCGAAAAAACAAGAATTCTTCTTGTTACATGAATTTGAAAATGCATCAAAAAATGAGCTTTAGATGGTGTTTTGGAAAATCGAGCGCTGGATCGAAAATATTGTGAAAACCAATAATGTTAAGTGTGCGTTTTACAGTTCAATATGTCCACAAAAATCCTACAAAGTGCCAAATTAATCCATCCAGCCATTTTTTTGTTTCACTCGATCGAATTTTTGAAAAAATAAGGGATCACGTTTTTGCTCTGCAAAGCTCATAATTTAAGAAATGAGAAATATTCTTTTTTAAGAGCTTTTTTCACATTGTGTTGTATAGATTTGTTGTTTTGGGGCAACTTGAGGAAATTCAAGTCACCAACGCCAATATTGCCCTTTGTTGCTATTGCGTGTGATTAAGGAATTTTCGAGCAACAATATTCGCATTGACGAAATATTGAATTAATTGGGCGTTTGAACTAAAACTTAAAAGAGTATTTTTGCAAGTTCAAACATGGCTTGGAATGCGGAATATTGACACCGCAATCAATGACGCAACGACCAGCTCCAGAATCTTTATTAAAAATTATTTTTTGCTCATGTAAAACAGGATGTGGAGCATCTTGTGGGTGCAGGAAAAGTGGATTAAACTGCACTGCAGCTTGCTTAGAATGCAATAGTGAAAGCTGTGAAATGTACACGATGTAACAATGTGAATAGTTAATGATAATTTTTTTTGTAACTTATTTTTTACGATAATCTAATAAATTAACATTGAAGTTACTCTGCACATATAATTTATTACAAATAAAACTAAATTTTTCACTATAAAAAAAATTTCTCTCTTCCGTCTCTCATTTTTCAGTGAATTGTTGTTAAAAATTGTTGTAAATCGAGATCGGTCAATTTTTTTTTTTTAACTTTTTTATTTGAGGTTTTAATAATGCAGTCTCATACTTGATATACAGATTCATTGACTGGCCCTGGGTTCCGAGGTTTGACCATTTTTATGTCTTACGGCACTCTACTATTTATACAGCTTGTCTCAAAGGTATTGCTGTTATTAAAAACTCTGCCTTAACGTAACATATTGACATTACTTTTATTCATTTTAACACAGTATATTTTCTTATTATATTTAACCCGACGTTGTCCGATCCTTTACAGCATTCATAGTGATGAGAAGACTCACGGTAAATATAATAACGAATAAGTTGCATTTTATTATCTTCCAAAGTCTCTAATAGATCAGCCCTATTACTGATACATAAAGAAAACTGTGCCATTGTAGGAAGGTCGCATAACATTATATTAAGTAACGCTTGTACATAATTGTTTACAAGAAGCTTTGGATTATGGTATCTCTCACACGATCTCAAGCTGTTGCATAATTATCCTGTGTGAAGTCTATGTTCCTAATTATATCGGCCGCACTCCCATATAAGGAAGCCCGGAGATAATGAAACTTGCTAATGTTATCAACATCAGAATTATTATGTATCATTGACAAAAATGTTTCTTTGAATTCAAGCCAGTGTTGATAGCTACCATTGAATTTAGGAATATTAATTTTAGGTAAATTGAATTTAATATGTTGACAAGACCCACCTGTATTTGCGACGTCACAGCTGGCCAGCGGACCTGAGCGTTGATTACGAATGTTACCCGTTTTGTCGGAGCTCGTAGATAGTATGTTTTGTTCTGAAGATGCAATGCTATAATATTGATCTTCAAATATTTTTCGTTCGTTACATTGTTCCTCAGGTGAATCGACTAACTCCTCGATCTCAGTCTGTAAGACATCAATATCGGCAATAAGATTTTGTATCCTAGACAGGCGAACCCGTAACTGAACGGCAGGCACCTCGCTAAGGTTGTCATAAGATCTACAAACATGCTGAAAACTGCGTAAGCTTAGCTTTCATGGACCCTTTAACTTTTGTTAACTTACGTAATTTTTGCATAGATTCTTCAACCATTGTAATAGTAATGAATTATTTAAACATAGATTCTTCAGCCATTGTAATAGTAATGAATTATTTAAACTAATACGATTATATTTTACTAAATTAACTAAAATGTCGATGAGAAAGAAAAAAAATAATCGGGGTAGAAAAAAAATAATTATACAAAGAAGTTATTTTTATGCAAACTGGTCGTAATAATCGGAACGAAATCACAACTCCGGCCGTATTACCACAATAATCCTTAGTCCTTTAGTTGGTTGATATTGTGATATCCAGATAGCATTGATGTTTCGTTAATTTTGTTTTCCAATAGGCAGATTTCTTGGGTGACACCTTGGTAGATATTTTACTCCAATAATACTCCTCTAATTGCGTGTGTACTTTTTGTCCTAGGTGGAAGGACCAATCCGGCTCGAAGGACAAATGTTCAGGACGTTAAATTGAAATGCGGACTGCATATTCACAAACTGGTATATATTCAAAAAACAAGAAAAAATAGACACGAACGATGTTATTGGTTGCAGTAAATGTCAGTGAATAAGATTGGCCGGCGATGCGCGGGCGCCTCCGTCCCCCCCTACTGCGCCCGGTCCGGTCCGCTGGCCAATGAGTGCTTCTTTATCAACCCACATACGCCCACTGCTGAGCACCATTACCACCACGCTGGCCTAGTGCGGGTTGGCGGACTACACACCCAAGAAATTCCTAAGAACTTTTAGGTGTTCAGGTTTCATCATGATGTTTTCCTTCACCGTTAAAGCAAGTGATAATTCAATCTGAATACACATAACTTCGAAAAGTCAGAGGTGTGTGCCTGGGGTTCGAACCCGCGACCGCGAGATTCTCGACCGCGCACCGCAACCTCGAGGCCATCACTGCACACTGCTCAAGAAATGTGTTCAACATTAATTCGACATATGCTCATATTAAAGTTATATTTGAAAAATCTCAAATTCCCTTTCTTAGCGATTTAAAATTACACAAAATTATCTGTAACCTTTTTTGTTCTTTTTTTTTTTTTTTTATCTTTATTTAGTTCGGGGTTTTTGTTTTTGTTCTTCAAACAACAAAAGTTATGATTATTATTACTTCACTAGTGCAATATATGTGACAGTCCGCGGGTAAAGGCACTTTGTGGCCTGGAGTTCGAACCCGCGACCGCCGAGATTCTCGACCGCGCGTCTAAACCTCGAGGCCATCACTGCTAGGAGTGCTTGGACAATCGGTAAATGACTATATAATCATTTTAAAATTTATTTCAAACAAAATATTTAGCGGACGCCATGTTGCGTCATTTGTCAAAGACTAAAAATTAACATGAGATATTATGCAAGTAACACAAGTAATGTAGATTCATTGAAATAAGATGATAAATAATTAATTATTTATATATTGTAAGTATTGAGATATTATTACTACGTAGTATATTAGCTCAATGATTGTTAGATATAATTTGTTGCGGTTGTTACCGTGTGTTGTGTTGTTAACACGGTAACTAAGATTTAGCTTTTATTTACTTGCAATTTTACTTTATTTTGCATTGTAGTCCATTGAAATATTACATTTTTTAGGTCTTACTCTGCGTTTTTAGATTACTTGCAGGCAATTTTTTTTTTATATGTATTGGGGGCTCTGTTCAATTAATTCGACTAACAATAATTTAACATCATGAAAATTTTAATTAAGGTTGTGTTAGGTATAAAGCGATAATTATGTCAGCTCTGTATTCAGCATTTTAGCCTATAAAAATGACGTCTTAGGCGCCCCATACACCTACAATAATATTGCATAATCTTTTTATTGTGCAACTAGCGGCCCGTACCAGCTCCGCCGGGTACTATAGGTTACTGGGTACTTGTATTCTTTTTGAACAATTATAACTGTTATATGTTTAAATAAATAGAGTGATCCTTTTTAAGTAAGTAAATTCTACTTTAAAACTTCGCTGTATACAATGTTAGCAGTAGTATTTGTAGGTGGCAACAAAACATATTGATTTTCAGGGGATCCTACTCGAGAAAGGGCAACGTACAACTGTCCATGAGAAAAGCACTCTTTTCTCAAGTCGATGCCAACCATGGAAAATGTTTGTCCCTGGGATTTATTTATTGTAAGGGCAAATGATATTTTTATGGGAAACTGCAACCTTTTGAAAGATATAGGGAGATCCGACGGCACCATTGGGATCCGCGGTATGTGGGCGAGTTGTCCGGCCGCGGGGCCAGTGATGATTATTGCTACAATAACATTAGTTCGTAGCTCCTTTAACAAAAGTCGTGTGCCATTACACATATTGGGAGGGCTTAAATTTCTCAATAGCATAATGGGGGTACCTATTTTTAATTTAAGTTCATGAGGTGGCAAGCCTGCAGGATTAAGGGAATTTAAAAATTCTTGGGGATAATGCACTGTACCTTCGATGTTGCATACGGTATCAATTGATTTGTAAACTTTAAAATCACCAGACACTTTTTCCATTATTATTTTGTTTATTTCATTTACTGATTCGTTCCTCGGTGACACTATTGCCCTCGAACTGATCCAATTAAAATTTCTTGCTGTGAGATTTTCTATGTTGGGATAGATTGTGTCTATGAGGTTTTCTAGACTGTGAGCAGTTTGGGCCAGTTCATTATCCAAAAATATTTGGGGGTTATTTGCAAATGGAGATGGTATTTTTCCGTCCCCAAGTTGAAGCAGGTTTTGTGAGAAATTGTCGTCGCGGTTATTTCTTAAATGTGCTCTCATATTTGTACGTAAATTAAGTGTTTCGATGGATTGCCACAAAGTTGATGACTTAAGGCATGCTTTTATAATGTCGGCACGTGTACCTTTTGTTATTACCGGTAATGTTTGGCGAAAATCCCTAGACAAAACAAAAGTTATTCCCCCCATTATGTTACTTGAGTTTCTTATATCTTTTAATGTGCGATCCACAGCTTCTACATGCGCTCTATGTCTCATGGTGCACTCGTCCCAAATAATAAGCGAGGTGTCCTGTAAGAATTTTCCCAGTGGCCCATTTTTGCGGATTGAGCAAACAGATTGTTGTTCTAAAGACACGGTTAATGGCAATTTAAATGTGGAGTGAGCTGTTTTTCCATCATTAAGTAAGGTTGCAGCAATTCCGGAAGACGCCACTGCCAAAGCTTTTCTACCAGATTGTCGTACTTTTGCCAATAATAAATTGGCAAGAAAGGTTTTACCTGTACAACCTGGGGCGTCCAAAAAGAACAGTCGTCCGCTATTATTTTCAACACTTTCAATTATAGCATTGAATACTATTTTTTGATCAGCCACCAATTTAGGTAGATTTGATTTGACAAATTGTGACAACTCGTTAACATCATATGTAGGGAATGGAATAGCATCATCTGCATTGTGTGCGCGATTTGGAGAAGGGAACCCAAAGTCTTTTAAACTTTTGTCGCTCAACTCTAACAGTTTATTTTCTATTTTTATTAAGCCTTCATTATATACATCAGAATCCTGACTTCTTTGTTGGGCCGTTTGTCTGATGTCTTGACACAAATCGTCTCTAAAAGTGTCCCATAATTTAAGAGGTTCTGAAGGGAAACAAAATAATAATATAATTACAAACAGCTCTCTCAGTTTTGATGGACATTGAGAAATAGATGCTTCTTTTAAAGTAATTTCCCATTGGTTATCATTTTCAAGCAAACCCCTATCTCGGCAAGCAGCTTGGTAAGTTTCTTTAATCAGCCCATTAACAGTTTTTAAATCCTGGAACGATGTTGGGCCACGTACATGATGAAGAAGTACCCTGAGAAAAAAGCACTCTGACTGGGAAGGATGAACGCTGTACACTCTTCCCAATGCTGAATCTTTTTTTATGCCAGGATGTCCAACTACATCTTGGCCACGTTTTCGTCTAGAAAATTGATTGTTAGACCATACATAATAATGAGGAACTTGGTAATATAGCAGTGTTCTAGCAAATGCATCACTCTTGCACAGGTCAAAAAAAGCCGTGAGTGTCGTTTTCGGTGGATTTTCTACAATTTGCTGCATATTTTCCGGTGAGAAATATACTCGTTGTCCATTCTCTAAGTGAACTGCTAAGTGAATTACGGAAGGATGTCTGTCATGTATAGGAAACTCTAATAACCTCCACACTGCTTCAGATGTACTTATATAACGACCGTTTAAATAATTTTCAACTTCGTCGTGAGCATTTCTTAAACTAAAAGTTGCTTGATCCGATCCTTTGTTGATGTATTTACATATATATTTGATGGCTTGTACGGAGTGGCAATATTCAACGTTTATGTGAGCGTTGAAAGATCGAGATAGTAATGGGGAATATGGAACGATCCATCTGTTGTCTATGTTGACTGTTCGCCCACGGATATTTAATGTAGCTTCCTGCCCTCCGTTGTTAACGTCGCGGCGTCGGTAAATTGGATATCCATCCTCACCGGTTTGAGTGTCCATTACAAAACGTCGGGGGTACTTTTTTAAACAAATGCCATTTTTCATGCAAGGCGAAGTCAAATTATCTTTCCCACATGGCCCATGTACCATATTTTTTACTACTATCTCAAACAGTATAGGATCTTCATCCTTATTAGGTAGTTCGGCAACAATTATTTTATCAATTTCATCGGGTTGTATTTTTGACTCTAGCCAAAATAACATGTGACAATGTGGCAATCCTCTTTTTTGCCACTCAACAGAAAGCATATAACATTTAACCGGTCCAAATATTGTGTCTTTTGTGAATAGTTTTATAATTTTCTTCATTTTTAAATGAAACACCCGAGCTATGATATCATGTCGATCAAAAGACCGTTGGCCAGGAAAAAGTTCTTGCTTTATTTCTTCCCATTCCGGATTGCAAGTGAAGGTTATAAAAAGATCTGGCCTTCCATAATTTCGCACATATGTCATAGCATCTTGCGTTTTTTCGTGGAGATATCTAGGAGACCCAGTAAATGAAGACGGCAAGATGACATGCTGTCCAACATTAGCGGGATTTACGTTTGCGTCTTGGTTCAAAGCATCCCTCAAATGAATATAGTCATCCACTCTAAGCTTTTGTTGGTTTCGGTGAATAAAATTTAACCTTTCTGAAATCATTTTTGCCATCATATCCACACAATACTGATTAAACAAATCTTTATAATAATGAAGTGCATTGAAACAATTAGTCCTAATCATTAACCGATATGCATAGTACTGCATACATGACACAGTTTTGTTTCTTATGGAATTCTGCTGAGGAATAGTCACATAATATCCATCTTGTCCTGATAGAAACATTAGCGGGTATTGTAACGGATCATATGCGCGGTGCAATTCTGACACTCGTTTTAGCGCTCCGTCTCTACCGTGAAGAACTATATCCCTGGGTCCTTTTTCTTCATCAACCAATAGAACAGCCACTTCATTTATAGAAGGGGCATTATATCTTTTTTTTTTTTTTTTTTTTTTCATCTTCGCGCTAGGTAGGGCGACCACGGTCCGCGGGCGAGTGGCGCACACAATGGTTCCGCAGCCGCCCAGCGGGGGCATTATATCTACCTGGATGTTCTGCCTGAGGCGGGCGATCAGAGTGAATTATTAGTTTTAAATTCTCGGGGCTAGTGAGTTCCATACTATGTTTAAAACTTCGTACATATACGTTTTGGCTATCGAGCATGTTCTGTAATTCGTTTATCAAATCTATTTTTAGCATGGGGGCCATATTTGATCGCAATGATAGTTGGTCAGCATCTGAAATAAAATATATCTGCAGAAATTGGGGATTTTGTCCTGGAGGCGGTAAAAGGCTACCTATAAGATGATAAACTTGTCCTTCTACTTTAAACGTAGGCATAAAATTTCCCTCTCTAATTTCTTTTGCCCCAAAAGATTTCATTTGAAAGAGGCCATTGTATCTACGTACGTTATTCAAAAAATGTACGGATAATGGATGGTTATTTGTTAAAAGATTTTTCATTGATTCTGGTGGTCCCACTATATTTGGTAAAATAACTTTTCCAGATGCACAACACATGCCGTTTGCTTCAGCAGTCCATTTTTTAGCAAAGCATTTAGAACAAACCTTATTCATTGGTCCAATTTGGATGCTGTTCTGGTGCGCATAATCAATTTGTGGATTGTAACTAAATGCAGATCTATAACCATGTGCTTGAATTCTGTTGCGAGTTCTAGCTGTTAACGACTGTTGTCTTTCTCTCTGTGCGATAAGTCGCTGAGAGCGTTCGGTGCTAGATTCCCTTGCACGTGTTCGCGAGTTCCGAGCTCTATTTGACGCAAGCCGCTGTGACCGTTCTGCGCTGGACTGTCGTTCGAATAACTCTAGTGATCGCGAGTTTTGTTCTGCAAGACGAAGAGATCGTTCGGCGCTCGTTTCTGTTGCTCTTGTCTGTGTTTTTCTAGCTCTATTTGTAGCAAGTCGCTGTGACGGTTCTGCGCTGGGCTGTCGTTCGAATAACTCTAGTGATCGCGAGTTTTGTTCTGCAAGACGAAGAGATCGTTCGGCGCTCGTTTCTGTTGCTCTTGTCTGTGTTTTTCTAGCTCTATTTGCCGCAAGCCGTTGTGACCGTTCTGCGCTGTACTGTCGTTCGAATAACTCTAGTGATCGCGAGTTTTGTTCTGCAAGACGAAGAGATCGTTCAGCGCTCGATTCCGTCGCTCGTGTCTGCGTATTTCTAGCTCTATTTGTCGCAAGCCGCTGTGACCGTTCTGCGCTGGACTGTCGTTCGAATAACTCTAGTGATCGCGAGTTTTGTTCTGCAAGACGAAGAGATCGCTCGGCGCTCGATTCCGTCGCCCGTGTTTGAGTTTTTCTTGCTCTATTTTCAGCAAGACGGTGCGAACGTTTAGCGTTCGACTGTTGTTCGTATAACTGCGATGATCTGATATTTTGTTCGGAGAGACGGAGTGAGCGTTCTGAGCTAGTTTCCCGTGCACGGGTTCGCGATTTTCTAGTTCTATTTGCAGCAAGACGCTGCGCGCGTTCTTCGCTAGATTCTCTAGCCCGTGACTGCAACGCATAGTCTCTTTGACTTGAAAGACGATCTGAACTTTCAGTGGAAGATTCCCCAAGTCGACATATTTTGGCTAATCTCGCTTGAGATGTGTGTTTAGAAAGTTGTGACCTTTTAGTTCTAGGCATATTGTTTGGAAGTTATAAAAAAAATTACAGAGAAATAATAGGTTAAAAATATAAAGTAAATAAAATAATATGTAAGAAGTGGTGTAAGAGCGTAGGTAGTTCTAAAAAAAACTATTTAAGTGGAAAAAATATAAAATGAATGAGAAAAATATATAATATGAAAGAAGTAGGGAAAAGTTTAAGTAGATAGTTATGAAAATAAGTTTAGATGTATTTGTGTTGTGTGTAAATAATATAGAAAAACTATGAGAATACTAATAAGAGAATACTAATAATTTATTTAAGTAGAAACTGTTTGTAACGTGTGTTTGTTGTGGAATTTGTATATAAGAATTGTAGTGTTGTGTGTTTCCCAAAAATAATTAAATAAAATAAATAAATAAATAAGAATAGCAGAATACTGATAGGAATAAAAGAATAGTAATACAAATAATTAATAAGTAAATGTATAATCTTAATATATTATATGTGGTTCTGGAAAGAACTGTTTAAGTGAAAAAAAATAAGAAAACTATGAAATAAATGGGAAAAAGATAAATTATGAAAAAAGTAAGGAAAATTTTAAGTAGATAGTTATGAAAATAACTTTTGGTGAATATTATAGAAATACTATATAAAAACTATGAGAATGCTAATAAGAATAGAAGAAAACTATTAAGAAATGAAACAGTAAATATGTAATGTTAATATATTAAACGTAGTTCTGAAAAGAACTTTTTATTGGAGTAAAATAGTGCTTATAAAAAGAGTGAAAATACTAAATATCAGTTGCGTGCTCTGCGTAAGGAGCCGACCGCGCGTCTGAGCCGCGCGGCAACCTACTTCATACATGTGCGCGCCCCTCCCGCGCCAGCCCGCACCCGTCTCGGTTCTAACGGTCACACCGGCCACGGCGCAGCGACGCAGCGACGCAGCGGCGTCCACTTTATAATTTTTTAATTTTTAAAATCGTAAAATCTTTTGAATGGAATATCCGATTTGAATAACTCAAAAAGTGATCTCAAGGTATTGATATATACTTCAATATAAAAATATTTATTTTTATGAAGATTACTGCAAAGGTACCTATTGATGATAATAATGGTCCGATTTTAGTTGGTATTCCTTTCTAATTTTGAAGTGGCTATAATAAATGAATGTACGAATAGTGACGCTTTTTGGATTTTTTTCGAATATTTTTGTCTATGGTCAATTTACCCATTTCAAGTGATGGAAGAACATTTTTATCAAAATGATATTTAAAATTGGCCATCATCATCAAGCCCATATTATACGTCTTACTGCTGAGCACGGGTCTCCTCTACCATTAAAAGCGTTTGGTTGAGTGCAGAAAGGTAATAAGTGAATCTTTAATTCGTCTCCTAAGTGTCCAAAAAAGTTTTACTTTGAAACAGCTATTTTCGCAATTATAACATGTTTATTGTACAGGAATATTTAATTGTTCCTTCACAGGGTCCTAATTATGTTCATCATCAACAGCCCTTAATTCGTCCACTGCTGGACATAGGCCTCTCTTATGGCACGCCACTGAACTCGATCTTCAGCTCTCCTCATCCATCCTCAATTTTGTTCATACCAAAAATTATATAACTTTGCCAAATGGTTTAGGCGTGAAAGCGTAACAGATCTACAGAGTTACTCTTGCAATTTTAAGATGTAACCATACCCACGGGAATACATTTACATGTTAAAGTATCCCATTAAAATTCGGTTGGTCTTACCTATCTCTATGCCAAAAATCATTCACATTGGTTCAGTAGATCTCAAGAATAGCTATTTCTAAGGGAAAACTACATTTTCCGGGATAAAAGTATCCTATGTTACTTTGGTGGGTCCTACCTATCTCCATACCAAACATCATCTAAATCGGTTTAGTAGATCCAGAAATACCCATTCCCACGGGAATACTACATTTCCTGGGATAAAAGTATCCTATGTTACTTCGGTGGGTCCTACCTATCTCCATACCAAAAATCATTCAAATCGGTTCAGTAGATCCAGAACTACCCATTCCCACGGGAATACTACATTTTCCGGGATAAAATGTTTCCTATGTTACCTCGGTGACTCCTACCTATCTCCATACCAAAAATCATTTAAATCGGTTCAGTAGATCCAGAACTACCCATTCCCACAGGAATACCACATTTTCCGGGATAAAAGATGTTCTATGTTACCTCGGTGACTCCTACCTATCTCCATACCAAAAATCATTCAAATCGGTTCAGTAGATCCAGAACTACCCATTCCCACGGGAATACTACATTTTCCGGGATAAAATGTTTCCTATGTTACCTCGGTGACTCCTACCTATCTCCATACCAAACATCATCTAAATCGGTTTAGTAGATCCAGAAATACCCATTCCCACGGGAATACTTCATTTTCCGGGATAAAAAGTGTTCTATTTTACTTCGGTGGCTCCTACCTATCTCCATACCAAAAATCATTCAAATCGGTTCAGTACTTTTTGAGTTTATTCGTAACAAACATCCAAAAATACAAAAATACAAAAATACAAAAATCCAAAAATCCAAAAATCCAAAAATACAAATCTTTCCTCTTTATTATAATAGTATAGATAACATTCAACACCCTCTTTGATTCCAAACGTTCAATAAACTGTGTCAATAAAATTGACAAACCACTCTGATCAATATTTTCGTGCGAGCAACATGTCTGACGACGAAGTTTTGGCGGCAGCCACGTTGGTGATTTTTTGAAAAGAAAATAAGAAATATATTGCGCATTATTAAGCCTACACAGCGCAATAAAAAGTATTGGACAATAAAAATTAAGCTCGCTCAATCTTTTGTTCAATTACTGCGCAATGTTTCAATATCATCCCTACACATTGATTAATATTGTACAATCAGATATATTGTGTAATATTATCGTAGGTGTATGGGGCACCTTATTGAAGAATGTGAACAAAACGCGTAAGCGCCATGAAATACACGGCGCTTTCGACCTTTTGGTCGCGAGACAACTACACTTGTTAGCGTTCTAGCGCTGCGTGTTTATACTGTTTGGTTAGACAGCTAATTGATTGTTTCAGCGCTGCAGCGATTTTAGTTTTAACTCGTCATAAAATGGAGCATGATTTTTGCTTAGGGTGCCTACTTTATACGTGGTAATATTAGCTGTCTTTTCTTTTTTGCTAGTCGTGGTTTTGCTATGTATAATAAATAATAATATATTAAGTTCTGCATCGACACGACTGTACGACACACCGTTAAAATTGAACTAGCGACACTGCATAAATCCATTCTCTGCGACGGGTACCTGCTACGGGGACCGTCGCATTCCCAAGGAGCCCAACCGCGTGTCCATGCGTGTAGGCGCCATTGAGCTAATATTACTACGTATAGAGAAGACACTCTAAGCCAAAATCATGCTCCATTTTATGAGGAGTTACAACTAAAATCGCTGCAGCGCTGAAACTGTCAAACCAAACACTAAACAGTATAAACACGCAGCGCTAGAAGGTGTAATTTTCTCGCGACCTTTCTCTCTGACAAATGACGCAACATGGCGTCCGCTAAATATTTTGTTTGAAATAAACTTTAAAATAATTATATAGTCACTTACCGATGGAAAGTTATTCCTTTGCACTTTGCTGTATTTCTACAACTATTAGTGCAATATCTTAACACACACGACGGCATATTTAACGCGTTTCAACGTTTTTCGGAACACATACAAATACGACTCGATCGCTCAAGACCTCGCAAGTAACTAAGTGCGATATGGTTCTTGAACCATACTTGAAGGGACCACTGTAGCGGTACGCAGTGTCTTCTCTATACGTAGTAATAATATCTCAATGGTAGGCGCGCGACGGTTGCCCGTCGCGGGCGCCCGCTTATCTCAGTTTCGGGCCTTACAATACAATGAAATATAAACTTACATAAGAAAAACAAATGTAAAGTTATAAGCTTGGATTCCATGCGTAAATTGCTTATGATCATGATATCGTACATTCCGTACGATATCAATACTTATACAATAATAAGTTTCATTGTAATGACTTCACTAACGGCATAAAACAAAATATAGCAAGCTTTGTTTAATTTATGTACTATGTAGAACTTAATGTATACATAAGGTTTAGCAGACTTAATGTGTTTGACTTTGAGACTTTGAGTAAGGCTTTTTATTTTTAATATTTAGTAAATATACCCAAACTACTTGAACAAAATAATTTACTTAACTACAGCAAAGTATTTCTATAACTATCGTTATGTACATACCTGGCTAGATTCCGTATAGCAGGTTTAGAAAATCGAAGCTATTTAATGTTATCTTTATATGGTGAACACCCACATATAAAACATTTCCTTCTGTTTTCTTTTTCCGCCATAGTTTATAGTGTAGTAAGTCCTATTTTACACAAAAGCTCCTGATACCCAAATTAGAAAAGAGTCACTTTCTTGAAAATCACGAATCATTGCACTATTAACACTTTAATGGAGGAGGTGAAGCTAAACTCGCCTTAGTGAAAATAAAATTACACGAACGAATTGACAACAAACACAATGGCCGTTAAAAGTTAAAACGCTGACCAGTGTTGTCAGATGACCATTTCAATAAATATTTGCATTTATTTTTACTATAACAAACACAATAAAATGCCCCTGTAGGTATCTATTTCACCCCAAACAATGTTGACAAGGCCTGCTGACTGCTCTCAACGCTCTGACGGAAACTAACCCGCAGGGATACCAGTTATAAATCACAGCCACACGGTTTAGTATCTGCAATTATACAAAATTTGATCGCGTTATTCATAACCATTGTAAGGGAGGTAGCGTATTTTTTTGTGATTTTATCGCGAATTATTTTTATTTAAAACAATAGTTTGAAGTTCAAAACTCAGTAAAGTGAGCGGCAGTCGGCGCAGTAGAGGTGGGGATAAAAGATACACCATGATGAAGTAATTGTAAAAAAAACTCAAAGTAATTATCCCTTGTGAAACTTTGTTAAATAATTGTTTTAATCCTATTTTATTTTATCATCGTCAGCTGCCCTGAAGTTGGGGGATTATATGGAAGTCACGCGCACAAAGTGCATTGAATATTTGAAAAAAAAAAGTAATTTTATCCCTTGTCCTTAATAAAATACGAGACTGACACGAAATTCAAAAATATACTGGTATGTTATATATATATGAAATTAATACTATACTCATTAAATTTAAAGTGAAAGTTTAAATGTTAAAAAGAAACAGAAAATTGCCGTTAACTGATATTTTATGGATGTAAAGATAGTCATTTTATTTTCTAAAGAGATTGCGACACTGGAATGCGTTGAGTTCGGTATATGTTTATCACGCAGACTGACGGTGTTACCCCCTGGAAATATACAACTGACTATTTATTTTATTATTTTAATAGTATAAAGATTGAGATAAAGACAATTTCGTAAGGGATATTTTTTTTCAAATTTTCAATGCACTTCATGCGCGTGACTTCCATGTAATGTTAAAACAATTATTTAAAAAAGTTTCACAAGGAATAAAATTATTTTGAGATTTTTATTTTCCAAGCACTTCATCATGGTGTATCTTAAAAATAAAACTATTATATTAACATACATAAAACTATTATATAAAACTATTTTATTTTTCAACCCTAATTTTTACATACAGGGCTATTTTTGGACCTCACGCAAAATTTGAATAAGTGGTTCAGACTATGAAACTAAACAACTTTTCCAAAGAAACATGGGTCGAAACGTGATAAATAATTCGACCCTCCCATAGAAAGCTGCTCACGTGGTCGATTTCGTGTAGAAGGTCTGAAATATTTTTCACTTTTCGACCCGTGTTTCTTTGGGGAAGTTGTTTACTTTCGTGGTATAAAACACCTATTAAAATTTGGCGGGAGGTCTAAAAATAACCCTGTTATATTAAATAGGTACTTGTTATGAACTTTGACCCACCATCACTTATCTACATAATGTTTCACATGTCGAAAATAATAAAGAATTTAACATATTATAATGCTGTATTTTAAAACGCAATATTTTTGAACTACTAGATATTTTCTGTTTCCCATCATTAGTCGATATGCCAAATGAATCAAGTTATCGTGAATGAGATATAGGTTTTTACGATTTTATGTTTGTTTCTGTTTTACTACAGTTTATTTTGATTATTTTTATGTGAAAAATTTTATTTTATTTTAAATTTATATAACGTAGATTTTAAAGAGTTCTTCGATGTATGTAAATGGTGTTAACCGTGCATATTAAAGTTAAATAAATAAATCATTTTACTAACAAATCGACTTAGAATGAAAAACTTTGCATACTAATGTATCGGTTTTTTTATAAAAAAAAAGTAAATAGAACGGGTGTTACTCTATTCAAAATGTCAAACGGCATAATAACTCCAAAACAAAGCGGAGAACGTGGGTTAACATTGTGAAATTTATTAAAAAATTAAAACATGCCAAAACCAACCAAACTACATTCAAAAGGCAAAACAAATTCTATCCAAAAGCCTTGTAAAATTGAGAAAAATACTTCAGATGACTTAGATCCCGAAGAATCTAGGAGACAATTTCAGTTGGAGTTGTGTTGGTGTATTCAGCAACTCGAACGAACTTTGAGTGAGAAAAAAGCAAATGAAAAACATCGTGAGTATAAACTACTTTCTGCATGCGACACATGAATTGAAAACAAAATATCCATAACCATCATTTGCTACAATTCCAATAATTTGCCTGACATCTTAAAAAAATAAAAAAATTATGGAATGATATAAAATAGAACTCCTTATTAGTAACACCACAATGGCATGCACATAATAAATTGTAATATCAATGTAATTATGTATGTATATTTTTTCCTTTTTGCACGGGTCTATTCACATAGTTTCCTTTTATTATTATGTTTAATAAAATATAAGTAGCTTCAAACCAGTATTCTTCTTGAATATTTAAATTACCAAGTGTGATTGAAGAATCATTACTTGCATATTTTTCCTAATAATTTACATAATGGTTTGAAACTTCTCTTATAAACATCACATATTTGCAAATTGGAATATTATTTGTTGTGATATTATAAAATAGTTCTATATTGCTTAAAAACAGTTACAGGGAAATAATTACATTTTACATCTTTGTATTTTAATAATCATCTTAAGTTTTCCTCTTGCAGTTATCACACAAAAAACAGATTTTTATTAAAGTCACTGACACATTGTTGACTCAACTTAATGAAACATTTCTTTACAGTGCAAGAAACATGGAAAGTTCTGACAGTTCTAAAAAATAACAACCAACCTATTATAAGGAAGCGACAGTTGATGAGAACACATTTTGGTGACTACAGAGCTAAAATGGCTGCAGAAGAAAAGAAACTTGCTAAGTGTAATTATACTTATAATCCTTACTAATTTTTTGAAAAAAATTAAGTAACAAGTATTTAACAGGTATTTTATTCATTTATTTTATGTGAGTATTTAATTTTATTAATTGTTTCTTATATCTACATTTCATTTGTATTATATTAAAATGGTCATTTTTATTTAAAATAAAATATGGTAATGCCTATCAACTTGGCCTAACTTTTAAATCTATTAGTGCAATAAAAAGGCTGTAAAGGAAAGACCTGGGTAATTCAGAGAGATAATGCTAAGGCTAAAATATCTGCTTATAGTCCGTTGATTGCCAATTAAAATCTCAAGAAAAAAAATCATAATAAAATTTGGCATACATGATGGGATATGGGAGTGTTATATGACTTGGCTTGTGTTGGAGTAGCTTTATGTATTAGGTGGCATGCAATATGATCAATTTACGGTGCATGAATAAAAATGGTAAACCTTTTTATGAAACATTTAGTACAATCATTTATATTCTGGTATTTTAGGTACCTTCACAATGAAATTTTATTTAAAAGGAGTTATTAACCTTTTTAATTCATTAGTAAATAACCTTTTATATTTCAGTAGCAAGTAAAATGAAGATAACAGAGGTGCAAGAAAAACCTAAAGCAACATTTTTAAGAAAATCCGCTTTTTTAACAACAGGCGACAGTTCATTTAGATTCAATTTTAATTTAACTCAAGAACAAAGAGATATTCCTAATAAAACTACAAATCCTAGCAACACCAATGATGCTAATGGTAATAATAGCAACACTGTAGAATCTGGTGACATTATTAAAAGAAATATTAGTGACTTAGACCCAGGAAAGAGTACTGAAGACACTTCAAAGAAATTTAAGTTTGGCTTCTCCGGGACTGAATTTAAATTCAATTTTCAATCAAATGATGCATAATTTCATCTTTAATGTTTTTATTATTTATTGCTATTTTCAAGGTATAATAACAAAACTGTGTTATCTAAAAAAAAAAACATTTTATAATACACAAATATTCCTGAAGTCAAGATTTTGTTGAGTGAATGCCAATTCTTAAGGCAGTGTTACTATACTAGAAAATTAGTAATAATTTGTACAAAATGGCGCATAAATGTGCAATCTATTAAATTATTCAACTCAAGTGTAATTCATGTAAAAGTATTTTCATTTGAGTTCTAGTTTAATTACCTGATTTATGTATGTTTGGCTCATTAAATGATGTGACTTAAAAGTTTTGTTTCATAGTACAATGCATTTTATAACTTTAGATTAAGATTAAAAAATAAAATGTAAGCATAAAATGTTTTTTTTATTACTTTTTCCAATGTTAAAAGGCTTTTATTTTTAATATATCGACATAAGTGGATGGCATGCGATCAAGGTTTCTCCAAAAGAAAAATATTTCCAAGGATCGCCATGTTGGCTTGCCAGCCACCCCCAATTTCATAACATTTGAAAGTCTGGCGTAACACAGTTGCAGGATATATTTCTATACTTCTCCCTTCTGGATATACTGACTTAATTGTATTGGTACGTAAAAAACGTTGTGATTATAAAAGTGCGTAGTCCTTTAGTTAAACCACATCCACACATTGGCAACCCTAACCTAAAGTTTTAAAGCGGTCAGGTGGTTTTGTACAGGTGCTCGTGACCTACTTTACAGTTTACATAGGAAAATAAATAAATATTAAGTTTTCATCACATTTTTCTAAATTACCCTATGAAGCAGTGAATCTCGGCGGTTGTGGTTTCGAACCCCAGGCACACACCTCTGACTTTTCGAAGTTTTGTGTGTATTCACATTGCATTATCACTTACTTTTACGGTGAAGGAAAACATCGTGAGGAAACCTGCACACCTAAAAGTTCTTAGGAATTGCTTAGTTCTGTAGTCCGCTAACTCGCACTACACCAGCGAAGTGGACTAAGGTCTAAACCCTCTCAATGGTAGAGGAGACCCGTGCCCAGCAGTGAGACATATATGGGTTGATGATCACCCTAAAAAGGGACCACACAATAAACATTCTAGCCAAGTATTTTATTCCGCATTACATATACTTTGAAAATAGCCAGCGGTGACCAACAGTCCACTATCATCCCGAATTTTCTTCGCGCATGTGTAGTCTTTATAGAAATTTTCCGAGTTCACAACAGAAAAACCTACAGGCAGTTCGTATTTACGAAAATGCGCGCCCCAAGTGGCTACTCCTATTAATTTCTTTGTTCTTACGTCGAAAACTGCGCCTCCTTCCACCCCGTGGTAATTTTTGCATTTTTTATCCTCAGATTTAAACTGTTCAAGAGTGCAGGAGTGGTAGCAAGGCACGTGAAAACCTTGAAAAAGCCCGTAGAACGTCATCATTTGGACGCATATATTCATGTCTGAAGTTACATCTAGATCCGTTAGATTGTATTGTCTATACGGTGACTTTATGAGATGGATGCCCTGCAAAAGAAATCGAGTTTAGACAAATATGAAATGAGGTCTTTGAGATTGTTAAAAACTATTTCAGTTTTTAGATAATAATTTGTCAGCCTTAGCGCAAATTTGAAGAAATTTGTGTTATTTAGAGCAGCTTAGGAATATTTTTATCCATTATTTTACAACCCCGTTGCGAAGTTGGTTAGACACCAGCTCGTAAAACGAGAGGCCGCGGTTTCGATTCCTGCACCAAGACAAATAAATTTTGTGATCCACAAATACCTATTTATTTCGCGTTTGGGTGTTTGTGAGACCGAAAAGTCTCTCATACTTTCTGATACTCACGAAACAGGACTTGTAACCTAGTGTGGGGTCAAAACTATTTACCTATGTACTGCAGGATTTAGGTATTTATTATTACGAAAAATGTGCTTTACCTTCTCCGTGGCGTAGCCTACGACTTTGTACTCTATGAAGCCGTCTTCATCCATCTCTTCGAACCAGTTAAAGTTATTGTCAGTTCTATTAGCGAAGTCCATTAGTTCTATGGTGTGCCAATTTTCAGGGTTCTCTGTTATTTCTACCACTATAAATCCTATGTCGTCAAATGATTGCTTAGTACCAACGGAAGGCACTACGAAAGCTAGCACTGGGAAGCGTTGTGATGAATATATTACTGTTGTGTATGCCACTTTCAAACTGAAAACGTATTAAAATATAAGAAGCTAGGAACTAAAAAGTATTTTTCAATGTCTAAATGGATCTCGATCGAATATAGATTAGCTGATAACGGTCTCCAGTTTGACTCCCAGAAAGGCAGTTCTAACGGATCGTCATGCGATTTTATCTAATAGGATCTTTAATCTGTGCCATGTGGGCGCTGCACTACTCAAAGTCTTTGGTTTAACTCCAAGAAAGAGGAATCTCAATTGATTTCATTGCAAGTTTATGACTATCTTTCGGAAGTTTTTATTAGCATCACGTATTATTGCAAATTGCTCGAGAATTAGCATTAGACTGGCTCCCCAATACGTGACTTAAAGTAGGTACTTCTAGTCACACAGCTCCATTCCTTTAAAAATGCATAGTGTCATCATCATCAGCTCAAATACGTCCGACTGTTCGGCACGGACCTGCTCTAACATTGTCCTTAGTGCACCACGTTAGCGTAGCGCGGGTTGGCGGACTGCACACCTAAGAAATTCCTAAGAACCAGTGCCGTAACTAGGGCAGTGCCAGAAGTGCCCAGGCACAGGGCGCAGATCCTGGAGGGGCGCAGAAGTGACCAGACTAGTATCTAGTTTTACCTCATGCATGGTAGCTAAGCCTGGTTAGAACATTTTTCAGGGGCGCAGTTTTGAAGGCTCGCACCGGGGGCATAAAAGGCTAGTTACGGCACGTCTAAGAACTTTTAGGTGCCCTCAAGATGCATTTATAGAGTTGTTAAGGTAAGGTTATTTCCTCACATACCCATAAAGACACCTCGCGGCAGTTATAAATATCCTTTTTGATATACAACTGGCGGTACAAGCGTGCGGTATGTCGCCGGTTGAAGAATGAACGACGCGCGCGATCCAAGGATATTCTTCTTCAGTAGCAGGAGATGCATTTACTTGGTAATTCTGCAGGGATGCAAAAACTGTCGTGGCAACAAAATAAGTTCCTACAATGTAAACAATGATTTTATGCGAGTAAATTATTGTTTATTAGTTAAAAAAAAAAAGAATTTAATTCTTTTTTTTAATGTTATTCATTCCACGTAAATAAAGGCTTACTAAGAAAGAACTGTTTTATGACCCCGCGGCTGTGAAAGGTGCTAAAATTGAGATTTTAGCTTTGATTTCTAGGCTGGGCAGTGTTTATTATTATTATTATTTTATTTAGAAAATTCTCAACAGCAACTTAGAAGTCTAAAACATTATAAAAAGGTAATAGGCTCTCTTTTATTAAGTAGGGCTTAACCAAAAACTTTGAAACAAGTGACGAATGAAATGTAGATATGTTTCTACCCTGCAGGCATAGAATAGTAATTATGTGTTGGTACCAACATGTTTTATCCAAATAAGTCTCGGCCATATCTCCGCCCGTCCTGGATTCGCGCAACAATGTTTTCAAATTATCGTAATAATCACTTGCAATGCAACACGGCAAAAACAAAATAAAATACTTGTTCATTTTATTACACACAGAAATAAAACAACATTTTATTGTAGTTTTTTATTATTATCCAAGATTTATACTATAAATGAAATTATGACATAAATTGAGTGAACGTAACACCAAAAATGGTTTCAAGATACCAAGTTTCTCGCTAGCATAATATACGAATATAATAATGACATTAAATATGGCAAAATATGTATAAAATATATGTAAATACAAAGTAAGAACTTAAGCATTTTAATATATGTTTTTAACGTCTTGGGAATGTTTTAACAGTAAAGAACAAATGAAATAATTTGTAATTTTGATATATTTTTCAGAGAATCTCAAAACATAATATTAAAAAAACGCTGGACTTTATCATAATGTTTTAATATATGGAACCTTTATATATTCTAGCATAAATGTTTACTTATTATATAAAATTATTATATTATCAGCACAAAAAGGCAAACTTATAACTTAAAAAAAACATATTCCATACTAACAATAAAGTAATAAAAATCAATGGTGTTTAGTTTTCTAAACCGACAGAGCGATGTATACTGATTTTAGCATCTACAATAGTTACTAGTGTGGGTCCAAACCAAAATTTGGACCCAAAGTAAAACCAATGGGTTTATTTGCATTATACAATCTCATATTTGTCGGGATGGAAGCTGATTTCTTGTGAAAAGTCCACCGGTGAGCCATCTTCTACTTGAGTCACTTTAGTGGCAGTAAGAAGTGCCAGGGAAGTGTCTGATGTCCAGGTGACAGTTAGTGGGAAGAAATCGTTGGGTATGGCTGGAGTAACCCTGGTAGACAGAAAAAACATAATTAAGGTTACATTAGGGATGGGTGTTGAATCAACCAACTGGTTTGAATCAACCAACTAGTTGAATCAACAAACTAGTTGAATCATCCGTTGTCAATGAAGAAACGAACGAACCGTTGATGGTCTCTCTAAAAACTAGTTGAATTCGTATACCGGTTAAAAAGGCATAGATAGTATGGTAAAGGCAGACAATATTTTACGTAAAAAAAAAATGTAGAATTAATTCACTAATACGAGTATTATTAATTTGTTGACGATTTCAAATAGTTTTTCATTCAAAACGTTTACGTTTCGTTAACGCAAGAAAAGTCAACGACACATCCTTAGGTTTAATAAATATTTCAATAAAACGGTTACATTTAATAAAATTCATTTACGATAATTATCGATTATTACAATTGTTATTAGTTACATTTAAAATAGATGCATTTGTCCAGAGAAAATCAATCGAAAATCTTTCTTATTCCGTCTAAGTATTTAACACTGTAAGCACAAATGTTTTTACTATCATTAAATAGATCTGAAAATCGATAACATAAAGTATTGATGCTGCAATAATCATCATCCACCCATATACGCCCACTGCTGGGCACGGGTCTCCTCTACCATTGAGAGGGTTAAGGCCATAGTCCACCACGCTGGCCTAGTGCGGGTTGGCGGACTACACACCTAAGAAATTCCTAAGAACTTTTTAGGTGTGCAGGTTTTTTCACGAAGTTTTCCTTCACCGTTAAAGCAAGTGATAATTAAATCCGAATAAACACATAACTTCGAAAAGTCAGAGGTGTGTACCTGGGGTTCGAACCCGCGACCGCCGAGATTCTCGACCGCGCGCCTAAACCTCGAGGCCATCACTGCTTATATACTTATCACTGCGATAATAATCGACTATAATCGAGGCATTCTACATATGTATTAAAAAACTATACTCACGTGAACTCTAGACTGCCAGTTTTCTGCTGTTTATTGACAATGGGTATGCTCCATAGAAGCGTACGGCCTTTTTGGGAATAACTGCCTTCCCATTGATGCACCACTACTGAAGTGTTGCCCGATCTGAATGAAAATATAATATTATGCACAAACACCATTTTTGGTACTTTCTTTAAAGAGATGAGGCTTAAAATACATGCATTTTTTACATAGCAAATTTATGTACAATAATATTAAATTAAAAATGTTTAGTAGCGTTTAATTAAAAGCTTTAAATGTCTAATAAGACGTTATTTTTAGTGAACCGCTATCAAAACATGCTAAGGAACTGTGAGTGTGTGTGGCTTTTTTGGTTAGATTTGTATAATTTTGTAAATTCCAACAGAGTGAAATATGAATGGAAGTGTGTCGTGCTATAACTCGGTTCTTGAATTTCAAGTTCTTATAAATGTGTGTAGTTTTATACTCTAAAAAGTCAGCAATTAGTCTATAAATAAAAAATTAAATATTAAAAATTATATTCGACTAAAAAGTCAGCGATTGATTTTATTCAATTAAAGTGTACCTAAAACTTAAATCGAATAAAATCGGTAAAATAGTCGATTAATCGTTACTCACGGCAGCGGTATTTGTATCTGCACGTCGGTGAGCGTGAGATGATCTTGTTCTAGCTCGTATTCGATGTTGACGTCACATCCGCCGTTGGCACCTTCCGACGGCCAGCAGTTCACTTTGGAGATAAAATTTAAGAGTGATACAGTGTTTGATATTTGTATTTAGACATCGACAACATGTAAGTATGTAAATATAATAAATTTTGACATGATACTTTCCACTCAAATGATGACATTTTAAATTTTATTCCGACACATAAAATCGTGCAATATATTAGCTTTGGTGATATTATTCAATACACCGAAACGTCGATATTTTTGTTCAGATATCGAATTTCTTTCAATATGATACCTTATTTATCGATATTTAAAGCTATAATATTACTAAATCATTTAACAACAGCTGATATGAATCGATATTTCTCGACATTTGCTTACTCTCAGTCTATAAATGAGGGTATTTGAAAATTAATGTTTACTAGTTATTTATCTTTTCATCGATATTATTTAGCCTGACGTTGGGCTAGCGTGAAGAAGGAATAAAGGAGGTAGGGAAGGCACGTAGCCAGCAGTATATGTGTATATGTGATGACGATGATAATAACGACAATGATAATTATGATAATAATGACTATGATAATGATGGCAATAATGACTATGACAATGATAAAATGACTATGACTATGAATAATAATGACTATGATGACAATAACGACTATGTTAGTGATAATAATGACAATGATAACTACGACAATAATGATAATAACATAACTATGATAACGACTATGACAACTATCATAATGACTGTGACTATGACAGCTATGATAATGACTATGATTATGATAATAATGACAATGATGAACAGTTACCGGACAGCGGCGCCAGTTTGTCGTCGTTGGCGGCGGCGAGCCTCCACTTGAGCACGCCGACGTCGCTGTGCAGCGGGAAGGGGCGCTGCGCCTGCTTCAGCCCGATCACGCCGACCGAACGGAACGACTCCTTGTCCACGTTGGGGTGCGTCTGGGGAAAAAATAGCATTAATTATAAATTTTATAGAGTTGGACGTACACCCACAAGGTTGGGTGGTTGTTGGTGAAAAATGGCTGTTTTGATAATCTTTGGGGAAGGCCTATGTCCAGCGGTGTCAACGTTTTTAGGCTTATGATGATGATTTAATGATAATTATCAGCTTTAGCCTATATATGTTCTACTGTTGGGGATAGGCCTCTTCAACATTTAGAGAATTTAGGCTTTAGTCCACCACGCTGGCCTAGTGCTGGTTGATGGACTAAACATCTCTCAAATTCCTAAGAACATTTATGTGTGCAAGTTTGTCTATCACCTTTCCTTCTTTGCTCTACAGTGGATGATAACTCATTGAGAGTATGTATATATAAAGTTTCATGTAAATATGTGCTGCGTTAGAAAAATATATATTCACCTGTAACTGCAGTGGTCTAGAGTCCTTATTGTCGACGTGGACATGAATTCTGCCAAACTGCTCGTTAGATATCCTCAGCGTCAACAAGCCTAAACAAGAATACATAGTAATAAAATATATTTAGTATAAAATAAGTATTAAATGTACTCCTTGCAAGTAATCTTATGTATACAATAAAGTTTAAATTAAAAAATATATACATTAAAAGTATAACAGACATAAGTGCTGTGAGGATAAATGGTATGACATTGTATTATGCAGTCATTAACATTTTGTTTTTCTATCAATTATTTTTTTTAAATCCCGTATTCCACTATAACCTATTATAGTGTCTGAATTTTAGCTAAATATCATACATTATATAATACTTAATTTATAATTCAGTCATATACCCTATACCCGAAAGTAGTAATATAGATAAATCATACTTCATTTTATACACAATATTTTTTTGTGAAATATTTATTTATTTATTTCTTATCTACACAACCCTTACAGAACTAACGTCCTAATAGGGGAAACAGTATATTTATTGGCCAGTTAAGCGACCAGTTGGTAAACAAAAACACATAAAAAATTATATCCTTACTGAAAATAAATAAAACTCACGACATTATGTTGCTTTGTTAATGTACTACAAAAGAAGGTACTTTATATAAACTTTCATTGTACATGTTAAGAATAATGTGAACTCAAAAATATTAAACTCAAAATCACAGTAATTGGCCGTAACATAGTAGTTATTGGCCATGAGATCACATAGTTATTGGCCACACTGAACATAAAATATAAATCCATCCTAATATTATAAATGCGAAAGTAATTCTGTCTGTCTGTTACGCTTTCACGTAAAAACTACTGAATGGGTTTTAATGAAACTTTACAATAACATAGCTTATACATACTTTTTATCCCGGAAAATGTAGTATTCCCGTGGGAATGAGTATTTCTGGGTCTACCAAAGCGATTTGAATGAAATTTGGTATAGAGAGAGGTAGAGCTCATAGAATCAACATGGGATAGTTTTTATCCCGGAAAATGGAGTATACCCGTGGGATTGGGTATTTCTGGATCTACCAAACCGATTTGAATGAATTTTGGTATAGAAGTAGGTAGGGCTCACAGAATTAACATGGGATAATTTTATCCAGGAAAATGTAATCTCGTGGGATAAAAATGTTATAAATGCAAAAATCTCTCAGCACTTAACCCTAGAGTCTATGCGGACGGAGTCGCGGGGAAAGCTATATACTATAACTTATTTTCTATCTGAACTCAACCCTGTAGTCTACGCGGACGAAGTTGCGAGCAAAAGCTAGTTCAAAATAAAACGAAATAACAGTATTATAATAATATCATTAACAACTAAAATATATCTTCATCATCATTTGTATCTTCCAAAGATTCACAATCATTCTCAGAGTCATCATTCAACGAAAAACAGTTATGGCATATAAAATCAGAAAGCACTGAGCCATCCCTGACCAGGTCTGTTGTTAAGAAAAGGAGTAATGCGTGGATTTTCAGTCAAAAACTTTTGAACTGTGTCCCTTTCCGAGCCATATTTATCAACCATTCTGCAATGGTTGTTTCTTCCTCATTTGTTAGATACGGTGTTGGTGCAAATTGAGATTTTGAAGTAGGTTTCTTCAGTTTAAACTGTAGTGTGGCCCTGGGTATATTATATTTTTTGGCGACTGCTCTCAAAGTCATTGCTTTTGAATTATTTTTTTCTATAGCCTCGTCTAAAGCCCCTTTTGTATATTTGGGTATCTTCGGCATTTTTTTTTCTTGGGTATCTGATATATATAAATAAATAAATATTTAGCAAATTTATCAAAAACAAAACATTACAGTAATTGGCCTACTTTTACTATATGTCAACTTTATGGAAAATACAGCTATTGGCCTAGGCTATTTACTGTGTATAAAGATTTAAAATTAGTACAAATTTTAGAGATTTTTTCTCAATGCAATAGAAGACGTTATCTTTAATAAAAAAGCCGTTTTAATTTTTTTTTTGTAAATATAGTAATTGGCATGGGCGGCCCATTACTATAAATAAATCAAATAATTGTGACAGCTATTGGCCGCTACAAATTTTTGATGTTATAAAGAAAGTAAGTTATATTGCACCTTTAATATGGTTATAACGCATAAAAAAACCACCAATTGTGAAGTATAAATCATTGACAAACTACATATTCATTTCAAAATATAGCGCCAAAAAATATATGCAGTCATAACATTATTTTTAATCGCTTACATGAATTTCTTCCTCCGGCAAAACATTACACATCGGAAAACAAACAAACCACATAGCGGAATTTCGATGAGGCTTTATGACAGAGAATAAAAGTGTCGCCATTAATTAATTTTTAAATCTACTATTAGTATACAATATTGCTAGTTTTTTGGTAGCAAAGTTGAAATGGCTAATAACTGTACAGGGGCCAATAACTATACTGTTTCCCCTATTTACTTACCAGATAGCTCAAAGCTTTGTATATCACCATCTCTCCCGGCGACCAAGTTCAAACGTTCTTCGAAGCGAAGATGCACGCTGAAATAAATATATTGTTAGATAAAATGTGTCCATTTTAAGAAAAACAAAAAAAAAGATCACATACAAAAATTTGTATTCTGATATATGTTACAAATCTGTGATTGATTAGATTTGGTATCCTTAGAATTTACACGTATAACACACCAAACCTTAACAAATATTTTTAAAATTACATCAATAAACTATATCAAGTATAAAAATTTCGCTAATCTGTATAATCAAGTATCAAAATTTTCCCCCTACTATTATCACAAACATAATTTTATCCATTTATCTCACTAAATACAATATTGGGGTCACTTACTCCTTATGGTCCGAGGCGATGGGTTTGTCCGCGCGTGGGGTCGGCGCGGCGACGGCGCCGGGGTCCCCCTCACTGCGTAGTTTCGACACAAACGACTCTGTGTCCGTACCCCGGGACCCCAACTTCATGGCCGACCTGCCCGCTGGACGACTGTGATATAAATGATAGATATTAGTATATTATTCATGGTTCAATAGAAATGTTGATATTGGCAGACCGCTAACCCACAGTTAAAGAGGGAGCTCGTGTCCACCAGTGGGACATATAGGGGCTGATGTCGATACATAGTTATTAACCAGTACCACAAGAAATAATAATTATTTTTTACTGCGGGCGGTATATGCAATTTTATACTTTAACCATTACTATGCCCACTACATAAAAATATATGTACAAAAATCTATCTGTTTTGTTTTCATTTTTATTTTATTTATAGTACTAATCTCTGTAATAAAGATAAATAATATACGTATAACTTAATGTATAAAATACATACGTGTCTCTGGCTGGCGTGCTCATGATCTTCTCAGCGATGGGTTCAGTAGGAGTAGACGAAGACATTGAGGAACTGCCGAAACCGCCACTGCCTATAATGAAACATACATACATAAACTTATGCCTGTATTCTTATAAGACATAGGCAGAGGTTATTTTCTGCACCCATATTTCGACAGTTTTTCATCAGTCCCACGTAATAGGGGGCGAGCCTTTTATCGTTTTTTAGGCATATTACAAACTACTAGATTACTACTGAGAATTTCCGAGTCGAAAAATCCGTCCAACCCAGACATTTAAACCCGGGAGTTTCATGTGCTGCCAAACTCCGAAAAACTCACTTTTGTAGACCTTAAGAAACCAAACTAAGTGCGATTTTCAGTTTAGGCATCAAAATTATCTATTTTTCACAGCTCGTCATCAGCTTTTCAGCTCAACAAGAGGAAAACACACTTATCTCCCCATTTGCCACTTCAAGAGAGGTGCTAAAATGGGTATACAAAAGCCTACATATTTATACATAACTATTCAGGCATAAAATAGTGTGTACATACCGAAAGACATGTGCGACCTGGCCGGCTGTCCCCTCTTGGCGGCCTCCAGCCTCTCTCGCTGCAACTCCTTCGCTCTCTCCCTCATACGGTTGGCAGCCTCACGCTCTTGCGTCTAAAGTATAAACATTTACACGGGATATACTGAATTATGGAAGCCTTATGGGTTAATTTATACCTTTTAAAATGTTTAATAGGACTTACCTAAAATACATCCATAGTTTTAATAAAATTTAAACATATTAATTAGTGTATTTCAAGGCTGCTATGTTCATCATTTCTTTTCATATAGAAGGCTATAACTTGATTAAATACAAGGGCTCATCAAAATGAACCTTCCATTTATAATTCTTTGGTATAGTGCCATACTCATATAAAAAATGTAAACTAGGAGGAGTATATATTTGTTAAAAAGTCATACCTGTCTGACAGCTTGGTAGATCTTTTCTTCATGTGAATCCATTTCAACAAAGGAGCGGACCTGCAAATATAAAATAATGTATTACTTGTTGATTTGAATTCATTTGACTAAATCAGTCAACATATTTTCAAGATTAATCAGAATATAAAACACATAACATACTACAAATTTTGCTTCTAAAGTAAGACTTTTGCATATATTATTACAACAGGAAAAGTCCCAGATTTTGTCCCTGGTTGAATAGCATGTTATTGACTTTTCCAATTAGCATTTGTTACAAGTTTATATTCAACTTACCTGAGCCAAGTTGACACTCTCCCTGTATCCCAAAGCTACAATCTCATCAAACGCAAACAGCAGGTTGAAAGCTTGGTTTATTACTTCAGCTTCAGTGAGCTGAGTGCAGTATTCTGGCACCTGTATAAAAAAAACAGATAGCATTCATTTAAAGTGACATCAATCATATGAAAGTCATAGAATGTAAGATGGATGTAAAATCTTGTAACATTTCTAATGAAAAACTGAAAACATATCATCACATCATACATAACATCTATGGTAGCCTTATTGCTAACATTCAATATCTTATGAAATTACATTTAGTTTCTAGACAGTCACAATTTTTGCCCAGAAACACTACAGAATCTAAACTGTGCATTGATGTTTTATACAGTATTTTATCAAAATATCCAGATTCCATTCAGTATTTATTAAAAAAAAATCTATGAGTGAAAACATAATTAATAAATCCCTTAAATTGATCATATTTGCAATCACATAGTGTATTTTAAGTGGGATGTATGTGGACTGATACTCACCACTCTGCTAAAGAGGCGCAAAGTCTCCAAGTCCTCGAGGATATTACTGGCTTTGGTGGTGATGAGTAACATGTACAGCTTATCAAGAGGCTGGTAGACATATCTGAAAACAATATTATGAAATATCCCAATATATTTTAAGACAACTAAATAAAAATGAGACCTATGTCCAGCAGTGGATCACAATTGACTCTCATTCTCTTTCATCAGCCTATCGCCATCCACTGCTGAACATAGGCATCCCCAAGAAAGCGCTAACCAATTGATGACTGATGATGATGAAATAAAAAAGAAAACAGGCAAAGGAATATATTGATCAGTATTGTAGATTGTGAATATTCAGTTTATCTATATAGATAAGAGCTTGATGACTGCACCAAGACTATTAATTGTCATTTACAAATTTTTGTTTCACGTTTGAGTGTTTGTTAGGCTGAAGTCTCTTTTAGTTCCTGATTTTGACCACATAAGACATATTTATTATTGTGGGATCAAGGCTGTATGTGTCTGTTGGATGTATTTATTTATTGCCATATAAATATAATCTATATAACATGTTATAGTTTCTATTACTGCCTGGTTTGCATTATAGTAAAGTAATATTTAAAAAAATATATTTAAACTCTTATCGTGATGTAGCTTCACAATGCAGCAATTGCTCAATGTTGTTGTTTTAATTTCATATAACTTATATAATGACCATCTGACAGTGCATCACGGTTTTGTCCATTTAATTAAAATTGCAAAGACTTTCAACATATTGCCAAAGTTTACCCATTAGAATGTTGATTACCTTACAGACTCTGTCTCTACAAAGGTATGTTGGCGTCCTCCGGTCATTAGTTTGGGGAAGGCTGCTAACAACCCTTCGATACGTGCTTTCGTCATCTCCACAAACTGGCGAGACACCAGGGCTAAAATTATACAGGATATTATATTTTAACGATTAAAATGTAGTATTTATCGGAAAAATGAGGGTGGAATAGTGAAGGATTGTACCTTTCCCTGATTTTGTGCATACTGTAGCGGCTATGAGCACCTGAAACACATCGAAAATTGATAGAAAACTGTAAACATAAACCGGGACGAAAAGGTTACAAATATACACTTTCTTCATAAGAATTCAGGTGTGTATTAGGTTTTCACGTATTGGTATAGTAATTATATGATTAAATTCCATTTACCATTATGATAAACACTTAATATTCTCAAATAACATTAAAAACTTTATTTTCTATGGTAAATTGACAACACACCGAGGTGACGTGTTGGAGATATTTTTAATAGTGTTGTACTTAAACTTGACAATTGGCAGAAAAGTGTTCGTATCCGAACGCAAGGAAAACCGGTAATAAAAAAATCACTGCTAGAATTGGTGATATTGTCTTATCTCTACAAAAGTATACGTAAACTTGAAAAAAAGAAACGGATTTACAATGGTCGCTTAAATGTCAAATTTGTCAAAACTAATCAAAGCACATTGGGGTTATTGTTAATTTATTTGTGATTTTCAGCATTTCTGTCACAATCACACCCTCAATAAGTATTATCAGTGAGTGCTACGTCAACATTGTTCGAAAGATGGAGCTGGTCATTTGATTCGGCGGCAAAATTCTATGGAATTCATCTGCATATCGCAGAAGCCAAATAATAGAAGTAAGTGGATATTTTTATTATTTTTCCTGGTCGAATAGCTATAGGTCACATGGCGTCGCATTATTCATACGTTGTTACGTGTTATCGTTATTATTTTCGCTAATGGTCAAGTGATTTGATTTGCATACAATGGTACTAAAGCCCGATTGGCTGATCTTTCAGTTTAATATTGTACCGAGCTCGCGCCGTACTCTATTATCTCTCCAACTGACGTAGACAACTTTAATAGTTTACTGTGTGTTGGTGTTTAAAACTTTTTATAGTTAGTGATTTGTTGAACTATTTCCTATGGAACAAACCTCTTTAATAGATAGTGATAATGAGGTATCTATTCACTGTTCACTTAGTCTATGGACGTAGTTATAATAAAAATGCATCCATATGTTTTTATGACTTCTCAAGTAGATAACTTCTTCTTCATTCTTAATTTTCTGAATTACTTAAGCACTATTATAGTAAATAGGTATAAATTAAAACATAGAAACAGATTCTACCCTCAAATTAAAATTATTAAGCCCTTTTTAAGTGTAAAAGTATCTAAAATTAGAAAACATACAAATACAAACATTTTTATTGTATGTAAAGCCAGTATTTACAAAATATATATTCATTTATACTGTATGCAGGTTTTAATCTAATCATAACTTTGTGAGTAATACTTATAAAAATAAATAACTATACAAGCTTACGCAATTAAGATAAGATGGCTAAGAGATATAACATGTCTAGGGATTATAAGTGAAAAGTAATTAATTCATATATTTGTATAGGTCAAGTAATAACTGGTAACATAGACAAAAATATAGATTCTTCATTCTCAGACATTACTCCATAAGTAATGAGATTCATTCTTTCAAGAATTCCTAGGGCTTTATGTATATATTTTTCCAAATGTTTTTATTATATTTAACAGAAAAAATAAATGTAATTTTCTATTTTATTTATTCTCTTGTTAAACAATGCATTAATTGCATATGTAATAATTTTAAAGTAATAAATATATACATAATCTCATTAGCATTATGGTTCACATAATTGATCATAAAACAATGTCTGTATTTTTATATTGTACAATAAAGCATCATATATAAAAAAACATAAAGTAAGGTGTAAAATCTATGTTATTGTAGAAATAATGCATGTGCAGTTAATTTAGTCTTCAGGAATGTTAGATTATCTTTTTCAACCTTTTTACTATTTCTGTATGATACTGGCTCTACATAAATAAAAAGCATAACTTTAGAAAAAAAATGTTTGCAATGTAACATTTATTAAAACAATTGCTTATTCATTTAATTTATTTTAACATAAATCATCATGTCCCACCAAAACTGGAATATTAAAATTTCAAACATGTTATGTCATATCCTCCATAATTTTCACCACATATAAAAACTGTAGGACTTTTTTGACAGTCCGCAGTGTGACAAGTATGTGTAGAAATGAGGAGATGTGATGCGTGCGGTGTACGTACAATTCGTACGGACCGGAGGGCGTCCGTGAGCCGAGCTGAGGACACGGGCGACTGTGACCCTCTCATACGCTCCCCCACTGTTGCTCAGGAGGAGCCCTACGATAACCGTAACTTAGTAAGATACTGTGTACCGTAGTTAGCACCATTTACATGTCTGGTACATGTTGTGCGAGTTATGGCTTGCACTTTTCCTTTGCATGTTGCATGTTCAAATCTTAGAAATATTCTAGTAGTAGATTTTTTTAACTTTTTTAATACACTGTAAAATATCCAAAATTCAATTCTATGTAGTTTTCTGTAACAGAAATAAATGTAGATATTTTCATACTTTTTTTTACTTATGAAGCTTTATAGTTAACACCAACTCACACCTTTTTTTAACCAAAAAGTCTCTATTTTTATTACCATAGCTTATGTTTACGTCAGTGTGTAAACCACAGAACAGTATGCTAACTAATCCTCGCATACCATGTACTGGATGCTGCACTACTGCCGTTATCTCGATGTCAACGCACCGAATTGTGTATGTTCACAGGCCGTAAATAGTATTGTCGTATTAATAGAAGTATAAAGGGCGCAGGCCCGAGGAGCTGCGTGTACGCGCGTCGAAAAGGCTCCTGTTAATGCCCAACACTGCCACACTGCAATGTTGCTTTTTATTTTTTATTTGGCGCAGTTTGTGGCCAGTATTTTTCGTCCTAATTATTTAAGCGGATATCTTATAAGGTTTTACGTTTAAATTTTTAATCGTCTTTAACTCTTAATTTGTCACCGTCCGTACTGTGGGCAACAATAATTTCCATTATAATGAACCTAGGATTTTCAGGATACTGCAATAGGTAGATTTTTATGATTATTTTTCCAGAGATCCCTGATAAATCAAGTAGCAACATTTTTGTCGATCGTACAAATAAACTTTAAAAAGGTTTGTCAAATTAAAGGTTAAAGTTAGAATAAAACTTTATAACGGATATCTAACACACGTAAACGGTGCGCTTGACCGTAAGATGTTTACAATTTAACTTATGTGACATCAAAATCGATTTTTGATGACGTGCAAACTTCTGATGGCGAAATAATTTGATGCTAAAGTTAAAAGTCTATACTCTATACTTCACAAAACGAACGCATTTATGTCATCGATCTCAAAAATAAAAAAAGGATTTATTACAATGGTTGATAGGTCTTGTTATTTTGGTTCGTCATCCTATAATGAGAAATGCATCAATATTTTTTTACTTCTGATGCTAATCCTTGCATTGACCTAGACAATTTTTTTTGTATTAAACTTTCACTGTCTGTTCATACGTCACTTTATGCCTCGTATTCTCTGGGAGCATCGACTTAACATGAATTGATGAATGGCCTCGAGGTTTGGGCGCGCGGTCGAGAATCTCGGCGGTCGCGGGTTCGAACCCCAGGCACACACCTCTGACTTTTCGAAGTCATGTGTGTATTCACATTGAATTGTCACTTGCTTTAACGGTGAAGGAAAACATCGTGATGAAACCTGCACACCTAAGAGTTCTTAGGAATTTCTTAGGTGTGTAGTCCGCCAACCCGCACTAGGCCAGCGTGGTGGACTATAGCCTAAACCCTCTCAATGGTAGAGGAGACCCGTGCTCAGCAGTGGGCGTATATGGGTTGATGAAGAAGATTATCCTGACCCTTCGGCCTTCACTGAATTACGCGACTTATGGCGTTACTCTAGGTTAAATTTACGTGAATTTATCGGTTCAACGATATAAAAAAACTGGATACAATTTATATGTGTACTTGATCGTATAAGAGCAAATGATAACTAAACAAAACTAAGTGTTTTAATATTTATTTGAAAAGTGTTTTTGTTTGATTCATGGATTGTACGGTTTTCACATTAGGTCTCATTTTTTTTAATAGTATTTTTTACCTGGAAAAAGGTTTTCAGTCTTTTTGTTACCCGTTATTAAGTTATAGAGGCACTGAGAAAAGTAAATAAGTTAAGAAAAGAGTTTTTACAAATTTTATACTCTTTTTATAAATTATACATTCATTATTTTTGAGCATAAGTTATTGAAGCGCTAATGGCATTATTATAAATATTGATTAATCATCACAACCCAAATATATTGTCGATAATAGTTGTGTCTACCCTACCATAGTTAAGCAATAAATTTTCCAACATCCTTCAAACGTCAGACCGGTTTTAATCTCACGGCGAAATGTAAACAAAGAAAATATTGGTCGGTCATTAACAGTGCGTGATAAAGTGCCTTTTGCTAGATTAAAAAAGGATTATAAACGCGGCCACGTGTGACTTATAGGGCACTTGTTGCTTGGCAAATGTTGATTGAAACCTCATCAGCAGCCTATATATCCCACTGCTGGATACGAGCCTCCGCTACGGCTGAGACAGTTTAGGTCTTAGTCTATCATGCTAGTCTAGTGTGGATTGGCAGAGTACACACGTAAGAAATTCCTTAAGACTTAGTGTCATTCTTGCGAATTTTTCTTTACTGTTAAAGTAAGTGATAATTCAATGTGAATACACACTTAGTTGGTTCAATCTGGCCACAATGAGCATTGACCCAAAAGCATAGATTCATATTTAAATATTTACTGTCATCAATCTTAACTTTGAACTTAAACACCGT
Source organism: Cephonodes hylas (assembly GCA_030295005.1). Taxonomy (NCBI): domain Eukaryota; kingdom Metazoa; phylum Arthropoda; class Insecta; order Lepidoptera; family Sphingidae; genus Cephonodes; species Cephonodes hylas. Next base: position 2,814,966 of record AP025386.1, on the reverse strand, counting down.
TAAGAAACAGCCCTAAATGCTTACTATTAGAACGATTTACGAGGGACAATCATAATATATATTGGTCATCCACCGTCACTCGAATCAATGACAAAGTGATTACTTACCAAAAGGTATGGGTTTATATCGATCCCTATACAAAAATATTAGGGGAGACCGGGGTTGGTTGGCCTCAGGGGTAGGTAGACTAAATATCAAAAACTTTTCCGACGCAATAGCTTTGAACCAATCACTGAGCCACGATAGTCTGTCACATACCCCCGCTTAGGCACCAGGAATGTGGCGTCGCGTACCCACATCGTTTGAGAGAAGGAACAAAATATTGAAAAACGACCCACGTAAGTAATTTTTTTATCGTTATGTTATTTGTAATAATGTCTATCTATTCATGTTTATTGATTGTCAAATTATTTATAACGAATGATTGAATCAAGTTCTTTCTTTTATGTATTATTCTCTTAAATATCGTCGGGGTTTTGAGGTTATGGCACGTATTTAAAATTTAAAATGTGGTTCGGGGCAAGTAGACTAATTTTATAAAGGGGCTGGTTGACCATAACATTACAGATATTCCACATATAAAAAAAAGTGGGTCTTTGAAATTTTATCCAAAAATTGTTGTTTCAGTACCATACGAACATTTAAAAGAAGGACTTATAGAGGAACACATCTAAAGATGTAATAGATAGAGCATATCAACAAGTTTTCTTTGAAGAAAAAAGTATTTATTCTACAGTGAAAGAGTTTGCTACACTGTATAAAACATATGAATAAATCGCATATGAATTTGCAATAAAATCGCCTAGTAAATCATGATGAATACATTTTTGTATCTTTTCTCCTATTTCCTCGTATATTTTGCCCTCACAACTTCATAGGTCAACTTACCCCAGGTGAATAGTCAACCTACCCCGCGCCTGGGGTAGGTTGACCAGTTTTTCTTCTTCCGCAAAAACTGGCCTGTACTCAATATCATAAGGAAAAACGTGCTTTTTGCCACTTTTTTCTACAGCTTAATAATGACTTTATTAACTGAATCAGTTTTTAAATTAATATACTTTGAAGAAAAAAAAATAGAAGCCTTTAAGCTGAAAATTGGTCAACTAACCCCGGTCTCCCCTACTATTGACCAAATATTTGAATAATGTATGATAATCGGTAGCTACGAAACTTTGTTTTGGAACTTTTTGACGTGTAATCGGACTCAGTTTACTACTATTGTCAAGTTAGTTGAAAGCTCCGTGGTCTAGTTGTAAAAGTATGTGCCGTGCGATCTAGAGTTCCTGGGTTCGATTCCCAGCAGCGAACAGGTATTGTGACCGAAAAACGGCTCGCCGCGTGGGACAAAAACATAATTGGTAAAATAGAAATGTACCTCTGCATACCCATATATTGAGAATATAGAATGTTAAAACCTCTTTACTTCTTATGTCTATCGACAATCATTTAATATTTTCTCGCTCTATGGCAATGCCGTAGACTGAGGCATAGTCCCTAGTTAACCTACAGAAGGCATATTACAAGTAATGGATATAACTAAGGACTTATTTAAATATATTTAGTTTTTATCTCCCCCAATTTACGCCTTATTTGCTGAAACAAAAACTACATCGTACATTTTAACATGACCTACAAAAGATTAATAAATTGAAGCCCATTTCACTGTGCTATGACAATTATTAAAAGGTTAATTGTTTGTCGACATCGCGGCTCTTGTTACTGTCAATGTGTATGTCCAACAGTGCCAGTTTTAAAGACGACTCGGCGCTGTGCGGTAGTGCTTTCCGAAATTATTTTGTCGGCATAGACGGAAGTTATCGAAGTATAGAGTTAGTATAGTGACTCCTAGAATATTGAAGTTTGTGTCGTGAAGTTTGCAACAAGCTTGATATTATGTGAAGTCGAAATATGAAGAAGAAGTTGAACATAACATTTACATCGAAAAAGGTTGGATTTAAGGCTGTCTTTATACTTTTTATTGACTTGGTCTTGGTCTTAGCGGTCGCAGTTTCAAATCGAATGAAAACAGTTCTGGCTTTTCGAATGTATGTGTCTATTCACAATGAATAATCACGCACGTTATAGGTAAAGGAAAACACTGTAAGAAAACTTGGAAACCTAAAAGTTTTTAGTGTAATCCGCAAACCAGCGCTAGGCCCAGGGTCATGAAAAAAAGTCTAATTCCTCTCAGTTGTAGAGGAGGCCCGTGCCTAACTGTGAAATTTATACGGACTGATGATCATATTGAAATGACTGAAGTATTTATAAACACTACACAGAATGTCGAGAGTTCTCTCCTCACAATGATGTATCTATATTCTATATAAAACATTACAACATGTAGTGTGGTTTAAACTATGTCAACATGGAAACAAATACTCATGTTGGCTTTTAAAACCACTTTTGACATGAATCAGCATCGTGTTTACATGTAAAAAGTTATTCTTGTGTAGAAAATATTATATTTTTCTCCCTCTCTATTTAATTTTTTACTTAAGACTCTTTAAGTCATAATTTCAATTAACCCAACTTTTTAATATTATAGCCACGAGCTTACAGACGCAATGGCGGGTAATGTTGGCGGGAAAATAAAAAACATAAAAGGAAGTATAATAATCGAGAAATTTGGGACATAAACAACAATTAGCGTCTTGTTTATTTATTTTCCTCGTAAAAAGCTGCATGTCATGTTATCAAGGAACAAACATTACAGATAAGCTTGTCGAGTAGGAATTAAAGTTTTTAACAAAGAGTTTTATTGTCTATGGTTTGGCATTGAGGAGATTTCAACGATTTTAATCTGTGTAGAGGTTGTCGAACGTCGTAAAATTTTTATTACAGGCTTTAATGACATTAGTTAATTAGATGCTGTTAATTGTAAACAGAATACAGCGCAGTGGTTGGACATAAGTTATAAAGGTAGTGTGTTCGATTCATATAACAGGCCTAATTAACATTGCTATTTCTGCGAGCCATTATGATTGTGTCGAGTGATAAGAGATTGATATCAAATTCTTTTTATTTTGACGAGAAGTATATTGTCTCATTTTGTGTTAAGGTATTCCCGAACTAAAATTGTCAAAAATAATTTCGAAACTAGAGGTAAAATTGCGAATTATTTATAATTGTATTTTGCATCTTAATTGCATATATACAAGAATTTTTAATGATTAAAACATAATGTTTCTGATTCTAATTAGTGTGAACAAGAGAATGTGTTGTGTCCACAATGGCGGTAATGTATTCTCTCGCATGCACGGTTCTGGTGGCGCTGTGAACCTCACCTCATATTTTACATGTCACACTTGACATGTGATTTTATTAGCGGTTGGCTGCAGTGCTGTATAAAAAGTAGGGTATGAAAATCTTTATGATTCTGTCGGAGTATATTGGAGAAATTGTATAGGTTGTTTTAGTGATTTTGAGGAAAACCGTTACAAAAATTTAAATTTAAATTATCCTATGTTATCTAATTTTCATGTATCAATGTATCAAAACTCATCGAGATCTGTTTAGTGATTTAGCCGTAAAAGCGTAAGAAGACTTAAGAGTTTAAACGTTCGTGGTACTTGAGACGGAAGTGTGTTTGTCAGTTAGTTTAAATTCGGGAAATATTGCCCTGCGATAAAATGCGTGTAGCCGCATTTAGGGTTTATTTTAGATAAAAAAAAAAAAAGAAATTTCATCAATACGAAACCGTTACAAACAAGATTTCTTTCGTATGTATATATTAGTAATTGTAATTTCCACGTATTTGAACGCACGATTACAGCTATAAAATATAAATAAAGGCTGAGTAAGAAATCGTGAGGAGTTCATATGTAGAGTTGGTCACGTGAAATTTCATACGTAAGTATATAAAGTTCAGTAACCCGGTAGGTACGGTGGATCTAAGGCTTAGATCACTTTTATCTCCTTGAAGCAATGTGCTTATTATAATTATCGCTTTAAAGGTGAATGGAAACGCCTTAGATATATTGACTTTTAGCGGTCCATTCAAATAAATAGTTATTTGTATAAATACTCTTGGCTTCGGTGTTTAGGCAAGTATTCGAGCCAAAAACCTCGGCGGTCGTGGGTTCAAATCCCAGGTACACACATCTTTTTACGAAGAAGGAAAAATATGGTGACTAGCAAAACTAAAAATCCTTAAGGACACCTTATGTGTTTATTCCTCCTGCTCGCACTGGGCCAGCGTGGTTGACTACGACCTAGCTAAAATCTACCTTCTCAGCTGTCACAGGACGCCCGTATCCTGCAGCGAAACGTATATAGGCTGATATAGATAAATACATACAAAGGTAGTTGGCATTACAAATCATGAGTAGGTGAAGTGACACGCGAGTAATTCAAGCAAACATGTAATCATATGTCTGTGTGTTGGCTAGACACCAGCTTGCGAAACGAGCGGCCACGGGTTCGATCCCCACACCGAGATAAATGTTTGTGTGATCCACAATATTTGTTTCGGGTCTGGGTGTTTGTGAGACCGAAAAGTCTCTCGTAGTTTCTGATTCCCAAAACACAAGACTCGTATCTTAGTGTGGGGTCAGGACTATGTATGTGACTGTTGGGTGTATTTATTTATTTATTATTATCGTAGAAAGATGAACATTAAGTGTAAATGGCGTGAACTAATCTGTTTCCTTAGCAAATCATTACAAATTCCTCATACAAAAACGGTAATAGGCTCGCCCCCTATTGCATGTGACTGATACATGTTTGGCGAAATGTGGCTCAAGATATGTTATCCTTGCCTACCTCTCCGGGAAACACAGACGTAAGGTATATGCGTCAAAAGTTTGACTGTATGGTAGTGTAACTATTGTTTCTAATTAAAAAAAATATTTTCGTTGACTAGTCCATGTATCAAAAAAGGCCATCGCTACTCACGAAAAATGACAATAATTTAAGTTACTGAGGTAGTTGCTTACTGTTTGTTCTACATTGCGACACCTAGTTTCGAGCGGAAATTGTTTAAAATTCACTATGTAAAATAATTTGTAAAAGTCTATTTGAATAAAGACAGTTTTATCTTTGACTGCCTACGACAAATATTAGCGAGAAAGAAACGAAAACTTCATCAAAAACTTGGAAAAATATACTTCTAAGTCTAAAAGTTTAAAGTTTAACATACAAAGTTGCGGATAGGAGCGAGTCATGGATAAAATATATAAAGCATAGACTGTTTCCTATTATTTCCTTGTTAAACGATATTCATTTACGTGATGGCATGCCTGTGCGATCCAAACGTGTCCACATCATTACATTAAGTGTCGTATAACAAGCCTATTGATTGTAAGCGGAATCGGGTTAAGGTTGTCAATTCGTTCGGAAATTATCATTATCACGTAAATAATTAATTTGTTTACGTGTACGGAGAAATATATTAGTTTAGCGGTATTATCTTGAGGTCATGTGCTAGACACCTATTTTAATAGATGAATTATTTTTCAAACATATATACATACACTCTCACGCCTGTATCATCAAAGAGGTAAATAGATACTCGGTTTTGTGTCCACTGTTTTGCCAAAACCTATGTTATTTTTGCAAAGTAATTTACTTTATTTATATATTATTAGTAACTTACTTATTTATAGACAATTTTGTTTATATGTATGATTTTGAAGAAAGAAAATCGGTAATTCGATTTTCAATTATAATTTACGATCGAAGTTTAAAAAGCAGAAAGCGCGCGAAATTACTAAATGACGTTTAACGTTTTGTTATTGCTCTCTAAAATATTAGATTAGTTTATACACGTGTAAAACCTGTTTAGTACCAGCATAGTGATAGAATACGTTTTGTGATTATTGTGTTCGACCTCCATGGTCATGGACGGCGGGTATTCGTTCAGCCATGTGTCATTACACACTGATATAGTGTTACGGACACATTGTGTACGATGTTTGTAGGGCACGAAACATCTAGTTCTCCAAGGAGGTGATCAGCGAGGAGGTACCGCGAGGTCGCGTGTACATATTTAATGCGGGTTTAAATAAATAAACACAACTGTCGTGGCCGTGGCGTAGCGGTGATTCAATGCTGACATTTTGCAAGGTCCGCTACAGGTTTGAAGAGGGTATGTTTTACATGTTTCGGGTTATTTTGGCACAGCTTTAGATTGAATGGTTTGTAAGATAGTAATATAAAAAATATAGAAAAAAATCTGTTATGCGTAGGTACTTAGGTTCAGACGTTAGGAGGACACTGGTTAAATTATTATTATTTGACATTTCTATAATTTTATTTCCGCTCGTATTTTTCCTATCTATTGTCGCCATACAATTTTTTTTCCTACAAAAATAAACTATTTATTCTAATAAATTGCTTTAAACGTCACAAATGCCATACTTATATCGGCTTCATCTTTGTAAGGTGTGAACAAACAAGTGGGTAAATTTTATACATTACTCTGATCGCTCTAACGGTTGAGAATAATTTATTATAATGTATTTTTTCTGTAGGAAATGCTAACCCTATTATAAATGCAGATAAAGGGCGGGAAGTGTTGCAATTATTAACTAGATACAAGACTGGATAATAATATATTACGCTGAGTACACAATTTTATTACGACTAAATAAGAGATGCTAGTGATTGTGCCTTAGTCCTTCCAAGCCACTAATTAAAAAATCAAGAATCCTAAATTGGATTTAGGTGGCCTCGAGGTTTAGGGACGGTCGAGATTCTCGACTTTCCAGGGTTAGAAATCGAGGCACACACTTCTGACTTTTCGATATTATGTGTTTTTACAATGAATTATAATCACTTTACCTAAGAAGGAAAACATCGTAAGGGAAATCTGCTCACTTTAAAGTTTTTAGGAAATTCTTAGGTGGTGTTCTAAACCTTAAACATATTCTTTTAATGACTCTTAATAAAAAAATATTTAAATCCACCGCTTTCGGCATCAAAGCGTACCAAAAAATCCTTTTGTATTATTTAATATTAGCATGAATTAAGCAGACCATAAATTAAATCAATGGGATTGGTAAAATCGATCCGATGGGAGTGTCGCCCCATCAAATGGACTCTTGATAATAGTATAGTGACTATTCTATAGTCTGTTTCCATTGTGGTACAATTAGGCCGGACATACCGGGGTAGAAACACTGTTCTATAGATAACCTGGTGTAGATAGCTATAATAATCCCGATTAGTGATTCTATTTATTTTCGCTTTAATTAGGTAATTTAGAATTTTTCTTATTACATTCTAAATCTAAGGCCTAATTTCTCTCAATAGTAGAGGAGGGCTGTGCCCAGCAGTGGGTTGTATATAGGGATTGCAATCCAGCGGCGTTTTCAATCCAGCGGAATTTTTGCTGGATTGACCTGAATCCAGCTGGATCCAGCGCGGATCCAGCAAAACGTGGAACGAAAATAAAAAGACGACATTTTTAAGACTTTTTTTATTAATTTGTACTTCTTACGATAATCTTTGAAATCTTCCACTCATTTGGTGATATCTTATATTAATTTGCTTTCGTTTTTTAATAAGTTGAGATCAAAATAATCAACATAAAATTAAATAACAAACATATTATAACCTTATATTCATATAACATTTAAGATAATGTTTCTAAGTAAGCACTATCTTATTAATTACGCTTATGTTTAATGGTTAATCAGTAGCAATCAGTCTCACAAATTATTTTAAAATTAACTTAATTAAGATTCTTTTAAAAAAGGACCATAACAATAACACTATTTTAATTTTCAATAGTATTTTTGTATCAAAAAAAAGCTTTGAAATAATCTTCTCTCCGCTCGTTAATCCTTAATAATTAAGCAGTTTAAAGTCTGACGATAAGAGACTACTTCTTTTTTTTGAATTCTCTGAAAGTAAGACCTTAGAAAACAAATTTTATCTATAGTCTTATCTCCCAACCTGCTTCGCACAGAACTGCATATTATGTAGCCGGCTGCTGAGAATGCCCTTTCGGCCTCTACACTGGTCGGTTTTAAGGTCATTAAATACTCATAAACCATTGATAAATGTTCACTTCGCACTCCTTCGCTCTCATAAACGCTCATTTCTTTTTTCAGGATCTTTTCGTAATCTAATTGACCACTTGGCTTTTGTTTATTAAAGTTCTCCTTCTCTCTTTTAAGTTCTATCTCAAGCTCTAGCTCTAAAGTCATTTTAACGGGTTCTGCGTCATCATCTACACGATCTTCTTCTATCTCCATGGTATCTTCTTGCACCGGCTCTACAATATATTGTTAATTTACTCGTTTTAACAATGTTTTTATCTCCTGCCGTATCGCATTCTTTTTTGGCAATAGAACATAGTCAGGCTATGGTGACAGAACGGCAAGTTGCCGCGCTGATTCGAAAATGGCGACCACTCAAAAGTAAACAATAGAAATTGATACGTTTGCGGATCCGCATCGCTGGATCAAGATGTATGCTGGATCCAGCATGTTTAAAAAGGCGCTGGATCCAGCTGGATTGCTGTATGCTGGATCCAGCAATTGCAATCCCTAGTTGTATATAGGCTGATAATGAGAGAGCAAATTTTCAATATGTTTTGGAAAGAAAATCTACCATATCTTCGATTTTTTTGTCGCGAAATTATACGAAAATAATGCTAAAATATATAATAATTACTAAGAACTGGACATATCAGCCTAAAAGTGACCCTATAAGCAATATCGGGTATAAAGCTATATTTGAAACAATCAAACTGAAACCTTATAGAGTCTAAAAGTTTGTAGTCAAAGAAATATGTTTCGTAAACTTGAGGGTACTCCTTTTCTATTTCAAAACGTACTTTACGAAGAAGCCAAATATACGTTCCGATTGTTAGAAATTTTCCAATTATTTTTATATAAAGTACCTACTCATTGACCAATTACATACTCTTAAATTGCAGTACCGTGCCTTATAGAAAACCAGATTTTCATCACCCAATATGTGCGGAATTGTAAAATCTTAGAGGTCTTGTCCTATTAAATCGGATCTGAGATATCCTTTCTTCCTAAGGGCTCTATTTTTGCATATAAAAAGCAAAAACAGCGAACACATGAACTACTTAATAAGGTGAATAGGTCACATAACTTGACATTCGAATTCATACCTTACACATATCATAATAAAGCATAAATTCCTCGCACAATTGTTTATCGGTACATATGCAAATATCGCTTTGTTTTAGAAATAGGTACAAAAGAAAACTGTCGGAACTCCAGGCGAGAATAAATAATAATATATGTGACCTTAGACGTCATGAAATGGTGGCACGCGAATAAAAAATTTCTTGAAAATACAAAATAATGAAATTCAAGTACATATAATTAGGGAGATTGTCGGCTGCTAATTATTTTCAGACCTAGTTACAATACTTAGTAAGGTTGGAGTGATAAGTCATGTTGTAGTCAGAAACTGCCCCAGAAAATACTTCAATCCAAGTAATAATTTTGCTCCTCAATCCAAATGCGATTGATTGCCTCATGGTATAACGGCACAAGAATATTCTGTGCGATCTAGTGGTCCCGGGTTCGATTCTCAGGTCGGACGAAGCCTTATTAATGTGTAAGGCAGCGGCAATAGGCGCGACCCCTACGTCGGACTGATTTAAGTAAACACGTATCACGGCAGTAGTTTTTATCCATTCGGCTCTCCTTGGACCTCTATTAACCCTGTAAATAATTAGCAAAGTGATATTTCCGGAACATATTTTTAAATAACGAGGCAAACATAAAACTATTATATCTATATAGAGTCGAACAAAAATATAGGTCTATGCTACGAAAAAACTCAGATATTTTAATAACAATGAGTATTCGCATATAAAAACATGTATTTTTTCGTTTTCATTGTTTGCGGAACTATTTTTAGAAATATTTTCGCTTTAAATAGGCGTGTGTAAAAAAGATTTTACGCTGTACAAATATTATATCATTTAAACAGCTAGGTTTGATCCCGGAACCAAGATATTTACTTTGACGATTATTTTCTTGAGTTCTTGGTCTATTTCTTTTGGGATTCAAAAAGGAGTCTCACTACTTCGTTTATCTACGTGAATATTTAATTTTGATATACTGATACTAAAATGTAACTGAATTTCATTTTTCTCCACCCGTGACCCAGTCTGCCCTATCTACTTTCGCCAATGCCGCTTCTATCTCCCATGAATCCTGAGGATATCCTCGTTTCTGATATCAGATCTCTACCCAAATTCGAAATAACTAGACCAAGCCCGCGACACTTAATTGTTGGCTGCAGCATTGAAATGTGCAGTCCACCTGGCCAATACTAAAAGCTTACGAACAGTTCCTTCACCTCTCTTGGGTTGGAGCCAAGCTGGTTTCAGCACGTCCGTTGTTGCTCAAGGGGAGTTCTGAGGTACTCGGCATACTGGTTTTATAATTACTTGTAGTCGCTAGTAGTTCCGTAATGCACTAAGAGTGGTATGGGATATTACTCTTATTGTTCTTCAGGTATTGTGTGAGCTTGCATTGTTGAATGGATTGTAAGGTTTAGTAATTATTAAGTTGTTTATATACAGGGTGTATTTAGACCGTGATCGAAAACTGAGGCAGGTAATAGCGATGGAGATTACAAACCCCCTGGCATTAAAGAAAATCCCGACAAACAATAAATTTTTTAAGGTTTTTCATACAAACCACAATGTATGGAAAACGTCAAAATTTTTATTTTTTGTCGCGATTTTTAATATCGCCACTGGGTTTGTGATCACCCTCGCTATTACCTGCCTCAGTTTTCGATCACGGTCTAAATACACCCTGTATAAGGAATATGACTTTATATCTTATTACTTTCTACAACGTCACAAACATACAAACTCACAAACCTTACCTCTTTATAATATTAGTATAGATTACTTTGAGTTTTATTTATATATCTACTGCTAGACACGGGTCTTTTCTACAAATGAGTGAGGTATTAGCGCTCAGTACGGGTGCGCGGATTATATACCAAAAAAATCCTAGGAATATCTGAAGTATTCAATTGAAAATCTTGATGATGTTTTGTTGTTGATTAAATCTTCTAAACAGACTTAAAATCTATATCTCTTACATTGCAGTTCCCGGCGTGGCCCAACTATTAGAATTTAATAGTAAAAAACAATATAAAATCGGAGTATGTGCTTTCGAAAGTTTAAAAGAGTTGTATCTGTACGTTAATCCATTGATTCGTGGGTAATCCTAAAGTTAATTTGCGCGGCGTGACGAACCGCGCCTAATCTCAGGCATTAGGCCGCCCGCTTTCAACAGATAAATGCATTTTTGCACCATGTTATCGGTAAATATGTGAAGTACCGCCTCTTTGGTGGTCTGTATGGAAAGTTTTACATGTTTATAGCGCAAATAACAAGCCAACACCACCCAAAAAGGAATCGAAAGCTTTAAAAAGATTTAATTAATGTCAGAGAATGTCTTAGGCATTAAGTCCACGTTGACAATCTCTGTATAAAGTGTAATAAAAAAATAAATATTATTCAGTAAACAAGGTTTTGAGACAACTTTTTTCGTATGCATTCTTAACATAGTTGCTGACAGCAATTTGCTGTGTTATGCCATCCTATAAGAATTAATTATCGTGAGATCCAGGCTGGGACGAAAATAGCCTCCTACAATGACGATAAATGAGTTTCGTGTTCATATAAATATGTATAACATGATTTAAACATGTATGGAGGTCCAAAATAGATTGATACATCCCTGGCAAAATGTGGGTGCAGAAATGCACCACGGCCTACCTCTTCGGAGAATACAGTTGTTATGTGATAAATTATTAAAATATAAACCGAAAAATATATTTGTGGACAATTACTTGTTTTTCAATTAGTGTAGAATTAATTTGTCGATTTATTTACGGTTTTTGCCCAACACTATCCTGAATTCTGTCTTTTTCATTCGATTGTCCTACACTGGAAACTCGACTCCCATTTTGGCTGTATATCAATAGAGAATGCGAGTGGTGAGTGACATTTCACAATGGCTGTACGGCGACGAAAGTCAATTGCTGTTAAAAGGTTAATAAGTGATAGCTGGGGAACGCGGTCGCAATTTGAATTAATTTAGCGAATTAGAAAGTAGTTCATATCGTACAGTTTGTATTATCTGCACTTAGAATATTTGTATATTTAATAAATTAACGGTGAAAAACATATTTTAAAATCAAGCTTTTATTATGCACGAAAAATTAAAAAAATAAACTAAGAAAACATTCATAAAATTCGTAGTTTTTTAAACTTTACAAGTAACAATTTACAAAAGTGTTCGGTTTATCAGAAGAAGTATGATACATAAACATATATTATCTATAACTAGTATATTAATATTCTTAAGCGATCTAAAAGCTCGTCGCGGCCGAGGTCTTTGCATTAACGAAATTGCGCGACAAGCTTTTAAATCACTTAAGAATATTAATATACTAGTTATAGATAATATATGTTTATGTATCATACTTCTTCTGATAAACCGAACACTTTTGTAAATTGTTACTTGTAAAGTTTAAAAAACTACGAATTTTATGAATGTTTTCTTAGTTTATTTTTTTAATTTTTCGTGCATAATAAAAGCTTGATTTTAAAATATGTTTTTCACCGTTAATTTATTTTTTACTTTTTAGTTAGAAATATTTCTAAGACTATCCATTTCGTAGTCATACTGAAATTCAACTCAATCGGTCCATGGAAACTAGTGTTCCTATGGGCACCTTCCAACTCCTCATGACACCAGATCAACGATACCTTATTATTATGTTGTCACTGAAAATACAAAGGCATACCAAATTTTAGCTTAATTGGTCCACAGGAATCGGAGTTCTTATGGGCTTCTTCCAACTTCTCATCAGATCAGCTTCATGATACCATATTTTTGTATTGTTACCGAAGTTACGAAGACACACCAAATTTCAGTTTAATTGGACCACAAGAATCGGAGTTTCTATGTGCATCTTCCAACTCTTCGTCAGATTAGCTCTATGATACCTTTTTATTATATTGTCACCGAAATTACTTAGGTATACCCAATTTCAGCTCAATCGGTCCAAAGGAATCGGAGTTCCTGAGGGCTTCTTCCAACTCCTCAATAGATTAGCTCTATGATACCATATTTTTGTATTGTGACCGAAGTTACGAAGAGATACAAAATTTCAGCTCAATTCGACCATAGGAATCGGAGTTCCTATGGCCATCCTCCAACTCCTTATCAGATCAGCTCCATAATATCATATTTTTGTATTGTTACCGAAGCTACGAAGACATACCAAATTTCAGCTCAATTGGACCACAGAAATCGAAGTTCCTATGGGCATCTTCCAACTCTTCGTCAGATCAGCACCATGATACCATATTTGTGTATTGTTGTCGAAGTTACAAAGACATACCAAATTTCAGCTCAATCGGTCCACAAGAACCGATGTTTCTATGGTCATCTTCCAACCTCATCATCAGACCAGCTCCATGGTACCATATTATTGTATTGTCATCCAAGTTACGTAGGTATACCAAGTTTCAGCACAATCGGTCTATTGGAAGTGGTTCAAATCTTCATTGCAAGATTTGTAAACATACAAACATACATACATACAAAAGTGAAGTTAAATAAAAGCTTGTAAAAAGCTAATTATGTTTGGAACTGGTAACGTGAACATAAATATTTCTTTGATACAAGGTTTATTAGAGTGTGAAATTATGGTATTAAATAATAAGTAATATAAAGCAAGGTGTTATAAATAAATAACTTTAGTGCCGAAGTTGGTTTGCAATTTTGTGAATCACGGGTTAAATCCCCACACAGACAAATGTTTGTATGACCTACAAAAATTTGTTTCGGGTTTGTGATCTAAAGACTTGGTGTCACACACACCGAGTACGTTAAGTGTGGCTTCCATGTGACTAGATATGAAAGCCTAAAGAATAAAATTGTGCTAATATTACACAGACCTCTGACTTTTTGAAGCTATGTGTAAATTCACAATTGATGATAAATTGCATTAAAACTGACGGAAAACATCGTGAGGAAACCTGTATATTTAAAAGTTCTTACGAATTTGCGTGTAGTCCGCCAACCCGCATTAGGTCAGCGTGGTAAACTTACGCCTCAACCCTCTCAATGGTAGAGGATGCCCGTGCCCGGATATGAGACTTGATAATAAATATTATACCGTTACTTTCGTTTATCCCATACGTAATTTCCTATTTTCCCTCTAAACTTTCTATATTTTAAAAGTTCAAGGCGTAGTCGCACTCTTTTAAGCACAATATTAAGGGCCATAATAATATGTCAGTTAATTTGTAATGTTCAGAAGCCAGGGTCGTGCCTAAACACATGATTGCATGCTCGCCTCGTGCAAGGTCGAATGAACGCTAATGAAGTTAACTTAAATTAGAATCGCCGTTGATTTGCATTAATCTTTAGTTAGAGCAGGGAGCAGGTTAAGTGAACAGGATGGTTCTGCAAAATTTATAACGTATCTTACTTTAGTGAATTTCTAATAAAACTTTTTTTATTCTTTGACGTCTGGTTTTAAAATTATTTTAAAACATTTATGAAACGTAAGGTTTTACTTATTAAACTTTGAGATTACCATGCGAAAAACATTAATTTAACTCTAACAACTCTTATTTCTACTCCCATGTTAAAATGAAATATCCCGGTTAACTTTAAATCGTCCAAATCCGTTTTTTTTTTAATTCTATGTTGACTATCCTACTTGAAGCGCGACCTTTCCATCAATATATTCATAACTTGTTAAGGAGGAAACGAGAGGGATTTAGGAAGATTACCGGGAATTTGATTTGTCGTTCATCACCTTTCAATAGCGCAATTTCACCACCTTGCCTTAGGGAAACGAACATTTACATCTTTTCGAGAAGTGATTTTAAAGAAGATTGGACTAATCTTAGAATCTTCTCTTATGGGTGGTTTAATGGCTTCCTTAGTGCTACAGGTAGTGATCGTAACGAGAATTTGCGGGTTCGAATCCATAATTTAAAAAAAAAATCATTTAAGATTATAAAGTCTCCAATGGTTTCGCATACTAAAAAATTATATTTTGATGCGTTCATATTGCTTCTATAAGCTATGTGAATTCCAGTTATAAACTTATTTAAGAGTTTTGTATTCATCTCCTATAAACTAAAACTATTCATCAAAACATCATCATCGTCTTCCTTTGCTAACGGGCCCTCTACATCATTGAAGGTTTAAGCCCTAGTCCTCGCAGAACTAGTAAGAAGTGAAATCCTAAGAACATTTACATGTTCAGGTTTCTTCCCGACGATTTCCTTTACCATTAAAATAAATAATAAATCCATTTGTAAATACTCTTTTACCCACCAACTTCTTTCACGGTACTAGGGTGTCATAAGTTCAGAGAGTTGACGCACTCGTTAAGATGTTCGTCGATAAAGTCTCCATCCACCGTCGTTGAGTGTTGCAAGCCACACTTGAACCGTTGACTGACACTTGTCGACGCTGTTTGACCTTATTCTTCGGGATTATGAATTATTCAACCACGGAGATAGTATGCTTTGTGCATTATTTTATGCAATTGTAAATTTGCAGTTCGGATGAGGCGTTTATTGACGATTTATTCTTTTAGTATATGATATCGTCAATAGACTATTCTTCGTCTACTAGTAGACATCTCTCTTATATGGAACGCCTCTGGATTCAATCTTTGACCCGCCTCATCCAATCATTACCCTTATTTTTGATAGCACGGTGATTACCGTCGTTCAAATTTTTAGAAGACTTATGCCACCGTAATTGTATGTGTCTTTCATAACTATATACTGTTCTGTCTTGTTTTCCTTTGCGTCATAAGTCATTAAATACGATGGAACTGTGATTAGTAATTCAGTGTTTGTAAATAAGGCGGTAACTATTGTTTATTTTTAATTGTCGATGTGTATGATACCGAGGTTTTTTTCAATTCATGTGTTTTAGTAACCTACAATGGAATTTATCAAAGCCTACCATATTGTTTAAATATTTATGATTCAGTATTAAAAAAAAAAAAAAAAGGTTTAGGCGCGCGGTCGAGAAACTCGACGGTCGCGGGTTCGAACCCCAGGCACACACCTCTGACTTTTCGAAGTTATGTGTGTATTCACATTGAATTATCACTTGCTTTAACGGTGAAGGAAAACATCGTGATGAAACCTGCACACTTAAGAGTTCTTAGGAGTTTCTTAGGTGTGTAGTCCGCCAACCCGCACTAGGCCAGCGTGGTGGACTATGGCCTAAACCCTCTCAATGGTAGAGGAGACCCGTGCTCAGCAGTGGGCGTATATGGGTTGATGAAGAAGAAGAAGATTTAAAAATTTGCAATCAATTTGTATCATATTACGCATATGTTTACTAGAACAAGACCTGTGTGGTCTGACTTACGTAAGATGTACACAAGATCATGTTTCATTTACGTAGAACAACAAAATGGCTTACGTTTACTCAAAATGCGCGTTCGCTTTTTAATTTTAAAAACAAGCACTGAATTCTTTCTTGGCTTAATTTTTATTTAACGCGGCCAGTATGTAGATTACAATAATGCTTACAATAAAAAATAAAGTGTTTTAAGTTACACACTGGCATATAAAATTGATCTCACTGCAGAAGATTAAAAAGTAGGAATTATTATGAAATAAATATGGCCGCTTAATCACTTTATTAGAGAAACTCACCAGCTTATTCAGTTTTGACCATAAAGTGTATAGAATTAAGGTCTTCACATGGATTTATTACCCGCAGTCGCGGCAAGATGCTTCAACTAAGACTTTATAAATAAACAGCTTAAAAGGCCAATTTTATCAATTTTAATGTATAATATAATTTTAATTTTTTAAATTTTAATGGGTCTTTTTAATCCCAGTAGATTAAAGAAATAAATAACTCTTAGCTAGCATAAAAAGCAGTCATTCGTACTTACTTAAATTTAAACAACAGGATCTAAAATTCAATGACTTTGATGTCCTAAGACGACCGTAATGATTATGTGCGAAAAAAATAATAACAATCCCGGCTGTAGGACATTTTTCATTCGGTAAGAAGTAGCCATATTTATTTGTTCCCAATAAATAACAATTTGAATCCATTTGAATCTTTTTCCGTTTACTATATGTTTGTTTTTCCCCCCTTGCTAAAAGTATAAGATGTGAACAAGCCGCGGGTTAGACTTGCACACCGAGACGGATATTTATATGATCTACAAATATTTGTCTTGGGCAGTGTTGGGCATCAATCAATTAACTTTTAATTGGACCAATCAATTGACTAAAAAAATAATTGCAATTAAATGAATTACAATTGAATCAATTGCAATTAAACATTTAATTGCGTGTTACAATTATTTTTTTAAATTGATTGATGAAATAATTAAAACTAACAATTAATTTTTTTGCAAATTTTGTTCAGAATGGTGGTCCGGTTCTACAACCAGATACATATATCCTTGTTAATTCAATTGTTAATAAAAATACTTATTAAAAAAAAATTAATTGTTAACTTTTATTTTTTTTCGTAAAATAACTAACAATTGATCAATTGTTAATCGTATAAAACCATGATTAATAATTAATTAGTTGTTAATTGCTGTCACTGCAGTTAACAACTAATTAATTATTAATTTTTATTTGTTAGTTTAATTAAAATTTGCCCAACACTGGTCTCGAGTGTACACGTTTGTGATTCAAAAACGTGTAATCGTGTGGGTTTCATGTGTCTGGGTGTATATATTGATGTTAGTGTATATATTGATATGGTTGTTGAGATGATGATGATGATGATGATGTTGTGCAGTCGTGCGGCATCTGCGCGATGTTTCCGTCGTGCATGTCGCTGCTGTCGCGGCGCGCGGACAGCCAGCCGCCGCGGCCGGGGCAGGCGCCCGTCGTGCTCAACGTGTACGACATGTACTGGACCAACTGGTGAGCACACTAACATACATTATTATAGTAAAAGAGGAAAGAAAGAAAGAAAAAAAGGGTTTATTGTCGGCCAATCCAAGAAGCTAGAAGTTGCTATAATTTACACAGGCAACAACGATTTAAAAAGAGTTTAGTAACACACAGAAGCTGAAAAGGGAAAAAGGCAATTTTTTTACGTGATACAATTTTTAAGAGTTGAAGTGTTTTATTTAATCTTTACCAACGATCCCAAGGTACAAATGCTGATACTCAGTGAGTTTTTGCCAAGATAGCTTGTAACAATAATTTCTAACTCATAATAAATAACTCATTTTCTCCTTTTAGACAATTAAGTTGAACTTATAGAAAATGTCTAGGCATTACATCCACATTTACATATGAGTGCAGAATTAAAAATAGTTGTGTATAAAATCGAGAAGATTTTGAACTGAATCGAGAACGAATTTTCCGTACAAGTCGATATAACGCCCGTGTTCGTGGGCGTAGGTACACGGCGGGCGCGGGCGTGGGCGTGTTCCACAGCGGAGTACAGGTGCACGGCTCCGAGTGGGCGTACGGCGGACACCCGTACGCGTTCACCGGCGTGTTCGAGATCTCTCCGCGGGACGAGCGGGAGCTAGGGGAACAGTTCCGGTTCCGGTAAGTGAAAAATATATCACACCATTAGGGCCCCTCTATAAATTACGTCACACGAAATTCATATTTTTTTTAACAAATTATATCACGCCATTAGGGCTTTCCATAAATTCTTCTTCTTCTTCTTCATCAACCCATATACGCCCACTGCTGAGCACGGGTCTCCTCTACCATTGGGAGGGTTTAGGCCATAGTCCACCACGCTGGCCTAGTGCGGGTTGGCGGACTACACACCTAAGAAATTCCTAAGAACTCTTAGGTGTGCAGGTTTCATCACGATGTTTTCCTTCACCGTTAAAGCAAGTGATAATTCAATGTAAATACACACATGACTTCGAAAAGTCAGAGGTGTGTGCCTGGGGTTCGAACCCGCGACCGCCGAGATTCTCGACCGCGCGCCCAAACCTCGAGGCCATCACTGCTTCGTTCGTTCCATAAATTCGTTCCATAAATTACGTCACTCAAATTCATGATTTTTCGACCCCTACCCCGTCCTTGTCACTGATGGTCACATTTATAGGACTTCCCCCTCCCTAGTGTGGCGTCACATATTTAGCAATTTTACTTCAAGAAATTAATGAATAAAAATAACAGTTGCCACCTGACATAGTGGAGCGAGTAGCCGACTAAATAATTTGAATCTTATGTTACTGTAAGTAGAGTTGCAAAGTTAATAAAAAGTAAATATATCTCGGCGCTCGCGGGTTCCTACCCCAGGCACACACCTCTAACGTTTCAAAGTGATGTGTATATTTACAATGAATTGTCACTTGCTTTAACGCCGATAGAAAACATCGCGATGAAACCTGCACATCTAAAATTAAGAATTTCTTAGTGAAAGTCCGCCAACCTACACCAGGCCAGCGTGGTGGACTAAGGCTGTAGGCCTTGGTAGAGAGGGCGCGTGCCCAACGGTGGGACTTGCTGATGTAGTTGTGTGGTTGCAGACAGAGCGTGCACATAGGGTACACGGACTTCAGCGAAGAGGAAGTGCGGCGGCTAGTCACAGAACTAGGCAAACAGTTCAGAGGTGACAGGTGCGTACTATATAACTACTTATTTATTTTTGTTTCTTTCTAACGTTATCATAAGTTATTGAAATTGCCTTGTGGTCTCGATTCCCGGTTCAGGCAAAAGGTCATTGGGCTTTTTCATTAGGAAATTCTTAGTAGCACGAAGTCTGGTAAAGTGCCCAAAAACGGCAATATGCTCGTCTCCTTTTACATGGGATTGATACATAACTGACTTCTACTCGTACAGAGGTGAAATTACGTATGTTTAGGTAATAATAAATTGATGTCTTGTTAAATAACTTTAATTATGACATAAATACCAAAAGAAATTAAATTATTTTGTATAATTATCTAAATTATTTGTTTCCTTCCAGATACCATCTCATGAACAACAACTGCAACCACTTCACATCGGCTTTCTGTCAGGTCAGTACACAAAAATATATACACAAAAAAAAAACTTAATCGAAATATTATTGACAAAAGAGGTTATATTAGGAAAGGAGGTTTTAATGTTTTCATTTTTTTTTGCTCGAAAAGAGTTTCTATTCAACAATAAATTATAAAATGTATAAATGGACCGTAGTAAATAAGAAATCCTTTTGCAACATCCGCGGAAGTATTCTCCACAGAACAATGGAGGTAGCACGCAACTGAATAATTACACTGTTAGGTATTGTTTGTTACCGTTTAATTATTTCGCTGTACATCGATTTCAAAACTAGATTAATTATACTAATTAGCGTTAACAATGTTAGACTTACAGCCGCACTAGGCCAGCGTGGTGGACTAAGGCCTTAACACTCTCAGTTATAGGGATGATGATGAAAATCTGATGATGATTATTTCCGTGGTATTACTTACTGAAATCTAAAGGTTCTGAATTCGAAGTATTGGATTAATATCTTAAACCAGCTTCACTTATATTCTTATTTAATCTATTGGTAATTTGGGTGTAGAAAAGCTCCTTTGCCTACCACTTCGATGAATAGGAAAGTGAGGTTATGTTATGTACATTACCGTGATTTATTATGTACACACATAACAAATCATGTAGTGATGACCTGTTGCGGGTTAATTCCCCAGATACCTCTGACTTTTCGAACTTAAGTATGTATTCATAATGAATTATTATGTACTTTAACGGTAAACCCCTTGGCATTAAAGAAAATCCTGTCAAAAAAAATAAGTTTTCCTAACAAACACCTACATTTTATACTTATGATTGTTAGGAAACTCAAAATTTTTATTTTTAGTTAGGATTTCCTTCAATTCCAGTTCCAGTTATGATCACCTTGGCTATTGCCTGCCTTAGTTTCCGATAAAGCTCTGAACACACCATGTATAGGGTGATGTACAAGTCACAGCGTGGTGGACTAAAGCCCCCTCAGTTGTAGCGGAGACCCCTACCTAGCAGTATTACGTACATGTGCTGATGATGATATGATGACAATTATTGGAATGGTGGTTTGAATTATGTGTGTATGGCAGGCGCTATGCTCCCGCGACATTCCCGCGTGGGTGAACCGGCTCGCGTACGTCAGCTCCTGTGTTCCCTTCCTGCAGCGGTGTCTGCCCAAGTAAGTACTCTTATATTTGTATTAATTAGAAAATTATATTAAAATGTCATAGGTAATACAAGCCTAAAATTATGTAGGTAATTAAAATGTTGTCAAGCCAAAGTAAAATGAAAATCAGTACAGAAATAATTTAGCAAGCTACATACGTACAACTAATAGTTATAAAAGAAAAATGGGGTCTCGCAATTGGCAAAGTGTTGGACATTCATACGATCTGGTCACAGGTTCTGTAAGCCTCTATGTTTAGGGGGGATATTGCTTGAGATTTTTAGCTGCTTATTTATTTAATAGAGACGTTATAAAATGGGGTCAGTAGTATAAGGTGTGAGTGTGCGTGTGTGTGTGACCCCAGATGCTGGATATCCAAGTGGTAAAACTTCGGGAGGCCTGTGTCTGCCGAGAGATGCATACGAGTGATTTTTACTGTGGTGTCATAAGTATAATGCGCGCGTGAGACCCCGAGTAATCTAAGCTAATCAATCCCATACGAGTGATTTTGAATGTGGGGCCATAACTTATGACTATAAGCATAATGCGCGTGTGACCCCGAGTAAGCAAAACTAAGCAACACCACACGACCGATATTAATGTGGGGTCACAAGTGATCACTTACCACATGCTGTATGTCCCCCCAGGGAGTGGCTGACCCCGGCGGCGCTGCAGCAGTCGCTGGCGGCGCACTCCCGCTCCTCCTCGCCGGCGAGCCCGCACTCCCCGCACTCCCCGCACTCCTCACACTCCTCACACTTCCCGCACACGCCGCAATAACAACGTGAGTATCACTGCTCGGTTATTGAAGGATAGATGTAATGTTTTCTATCGCTCGCGCCAATGGGATAGATAATGTAATAGAAAGAGAAAACAGATTTTAGTTTTTTTTTTTAATTAGGGTTAATTTATCAGGAGGGTTGCCAAGATACATCACTTATACCGAGTATATATCGATAATATAGCATGGCAATTACAATATAATTGATATATCCTAGAATGCCATGTATGCGTTTTTTTTTTCTATTGTTTATAGAAATATGCTTAGTCGTGCTCAAATCAGCATCTCTTTTTAACTTCAATTAAGTTTTAAAAAAATACGTCTTATCGTTTTTTTATCGATACTTAAATATGCTTATTTTAATCTGTCATCGATTGATTCATTAATAAATAATTCCTTTTCCACAGAGGTTGCACTGCGTAGCCGCAGACAAGGATTCAGGAGTGTTGTGCGAACTAATACCTAGATCTAATGTTAGATGATAGTCGGTTTGGCGCATTGTCAATAGTCGGCGCGGGGAGACGGGGGACTAAAGACTATCTTGTGTCCTTTTCTAACTTGATTAATTAGAAAGAGACAGAAAGACATGTGTACTAATGTAGCGGATTATGTGTATACAGAAATTGAATGATAAATAACTCTCAATATGAGAATCTCTGAATTCTGAAGTGATGTAACTTATTAAATTCCTTTTAGTTACAAAAAAAAACTATTATGCATGCAAAAAAATCGTTTTTTTTTTTATAATTGAAGAACAATTTTTTTTTAATTTTCGGTAAAAGTTCGGTCCCCCGTCCCTTTACGAAGCCTGATATTGTTATTCGAAACGACATTGTATGAGAGCATTTCGACTTGTGTAATGAATGCGTGTCGTTGTAATATTACCGGTTCAAATGTATGTTTGTTGCTCCACGTCGTAGTTGGACGGATGATCAATAAATAAAAAGATTTATTTAAAACGAGAGAGTTGGAATCAAATGTTGAAACATCGAATTTTGGTCAAAATAAACCCACTATTTAAACAATAAGGGAGAACGTCCATTAAATAATGGACCCCGAATATTCATAATGAATGGCGAAATATGACTCAATCAAGTCAAAAAGTATAAAAAAAAATTAAGTTGTACAAAAAAAACTCAGGTTTAGTTCATTTTCGAGTCAATTCCTACTTCCCAATAAGTAACACTTGAAAATATAATAAATTTCGATTTGACACATGAAATGACCCCAACTCTTTAACCCCATAAAAAAAACTGCACAAATAAAAACAAAACTGTGGGTATTTTGATCACAATGTGTGTAAATGTATTGAGATGGAGTCGTGTGTATGCATTACGTGTAATCACAGTAGTCCGTCCGTCGTGGTTCTCTCATTAAGATGTAATGTTATTATCGCGCGCTCGAGTTAAAACTAATTATTCAATAACACTGAAATTTGTTTTTTAAGACGAAAAGTGTAAGGATAATTTTTAAACAACAAATTTTCTCAAGGATTTCCTATGTAACAGTTAAGTTCTTGAATTAAATAGTCTAATTATAAAGATTAAAAAATCTAATCACTTCTATAACAGCTGAATAAATAAATACTGGGTGTATTGATGTACATTAACATACAAAGTTCTGATCCCACGCTAAAATAAGTGTCTTGTATCGTGGGCATTAAAAACTGCGAGAGACTTTTCGGTCTCAAAAACACCCAGACCCCATGTGGTATGTTATATCTTAATGATTATTTATTTAATCGTATTAAACAAAATAATAATTCAATATCTTTAATCAGCGCGCGATAAATTATTGAATGTAAAATACTTTAAGATGTATCCTAAGAGTTTGAAATTAATCGTAAGCTGTTGAAAAAAATATTTAAACGTGTGTTAATTGTAATGACGCCTTTATTAATTTTATCATCACGCAAGCGTTCGTCATAAAAAGTATAACTAACGATGCATATGTCATTAAATTTAACGTTTAATTTTGGGGTCGCTCTTTACCCCAAATTCACGTATTCATGAATTATTCGTCTTTCGAAAAACACAGGCTATGATTTTAATATGTTTATATCACTGAGCTATCAACTTGACAATGCGCCAACATATAAGGGAATATTTCAAATAGAAACACTTAGGCCATTTTTACAATTAAAACACTCACTACATTTTTAACTCAGCCATATTATATTAGCATCAATAGTATACGTTTATTTAAATTTAATCTATATTATTCAAAAGATCTTTTATATTCATATAAAGAGGCGCTTTTTCATCTTCCATGTACAAACTGGTCAATTATTTATGGGCAAAATAATATTCTGTAATTAGGTGTTTGATAACCGAGTAACACGAGATTAAGTCTTTGCTATACCATCGCAATTAATTCAGGGGTATTTCTGACCCCATTGCAATGAATGTGGGGTCAATTCTGACTCCCAATTTAATGAGAAAACTAAGTAAATAAAATAAATAAGAGTCGCGTTCACACAATTCGTGTTGTCTATTTGAAATTCGCCCACGTATGGATAAGTATCGGTTTATTCACAACAATGTGCCACTCGTCACCTCAGTGTTTCAAGTTATGACATTTTTACAAGTAAACGAATAGTTTAGAATATATTTATCAAGTTCCATACTGTTGTTATATGTAGATGTTAAAGAAAATGAAATTTTTATTTATAATATTAATGTTCAATTTTTTTGTATGTAATATTTTTCTATTGCAAAAAATTATTGGCAAGAAATTAATTCTTTTACATTATCCATATAACAGCAGTATAGCGGTATTGTAGTTTTTTGAATAAATTACATAATGAAGAGTTAAACTGTTGATTAGCACTACTAAATATAACTGTTTTTAAACGTAGATACGTATTTAGAATTTATTATAAACGAGCCGTGATTACAGCGTGCAACGGAATGTACAGCCCGCCTTTATTTTAAAAACATTTTCACTTTTTTTTTTGTTAAAATATTGTAACCGACTTTCAATATCTATTCATAGTTCTCTACGAAGACGCATATATATAGTTTCTATCATAGTAAGTTATACATTCCGTCTTAAACAATGTGATAAATTTTGTTTGCTTATTAATTGCTTTTAAATAAGTTGCCATTACTTGTACATTCCGTTCCACTCTGTTTGTTGGCTAATATTATTTCAAAAGTGTAGAGGTTTGTATTTACGTGGTTTGTCAACGATTGGGTCTATTGAAACCAAAGAATCTGCCATGTTAGTGATTTCTAAACGAAAATATATGAAAAAATATTCTACTTGCCTATTGAAGTTTTCGTGCAAATCAAAATTTCATAATATTAAAATTATTTAAAGTGAATTTATAATTTGAATGTAAAATTGAAGTTGAAAAACGATTTTTAAATTGAAATGTAAAAATACTTGCACGAATCTGCAATAGGTTTGAAAAACAATTCAATGATGAACTATGAATTATAGTTCTGCCTTTTTTACAAGCTTCAATGTTCAGTTTGTCGTGGTTTCAGTGAGACTGGACCTAAACCGCATTTTCTGACGGTAAAAATATATACGTTCTTAGGTTTAAAATTGTTTAATCGGAAAATTTAGTACAAGTTAACAGTTGGTTGTTTGAAATGTCAAAGGTAAGGTTCATATTCACAAAATTTAAATGAAATAATATATTTTGATATGCGTTACCTTTTTGCTTTTATGTATGTTCACTTTCAGTGTAATTTATTTATGTTTCTTTAAGGGATTAGTACTATTAGTATCATACTCTCTCGCTCTAACATGACAATAAATGATAATTTGTCCTGTGCATTCCTACGTCGTCATAATGTTCACATTGCAATATTTCATGACATCATTTTGTATATTCAGTTTAATTACCGTAAAAAGGAGGCAAAAATCCATTCGCCATTAAATAATATTCCAGTTTTTTTTTTGCAAAGCAGAACGACTTATGGTTTGTACACTGGGAATTTGAAATTTAATTTTAACAAT
The DNA here is from genome assembly GCA_030295005.1 of Cephonodes hylas. Taxonomy (NCBI): domain Eukaryota; kingdom Metazoa; phylum Arthropoda; class Insecta; order Lepidoptera; family Sphingidae; genus Cephonodes; species Cephonodes hylas. The sequence goes on along the minus strand of AP025386.1, from coordinate 2,789,088 downwards.
CCATTCCCCGATGTCACTTCAAATACTTTCCCAAATTAATGTACTTACCAAAAGGATTCTTCTCTCGGCCATATTTGTGTAGTCCATTACCAAAGCATGTTCGTTTTACCTTCATCAAAAGCATTGTATGCATTTATTTTATAAACATAGGCTATTCGTGAGTTAGTTTAAGTTTTTTTCTTATATTTATGAATAGGGTTACTGTAACCAGTGTATACTTTGTAACGTTCGTACAATTCGTTTTAGGTTCTCATTTTGATGTGAAATCATATGCGTGAGAGTTAAATCTCTATTTTTTACTAAGACATGGTAATGAAACGAACTAATTTAGAATATAAACTGTATAACTATGTTACAAACTGCATGTCTCGCATTCGTTGAGAGTGTTTGTTAATTGTCTCTCACCGAACGGCGATGCGGCGGTTTTTCACTATATTGTGAAATATTTGGCAATAGAATAATTTTTGAAGGAATGATTAAACATATATAAAAAGTTTGCAACTGACTCTTTTATTAATGCAAATATACCTTTCATAACAGCAGTTTTATTGATCAATATAGCGCAGTTGTTTAGTATCCAGCTGATCGAACGAATCACCGCGAGATTCATGACCTCACACCGAAACATCAGTTTCCGGCCTGGGCAATGCCCACAATAACAGGTATATATTTACTAAATTTTTAATCCATAGTAGGGATTAACGCATCATTAGGTTACTAAAAAAAATAAAAGACGCGCAATAATATCTTCATCATTTTAATACAATTATATTACCCATAAGGACATTCACCACAGTTCTTATCTAGAGTTTGTACAGACAGAAGATTTCTCGTTCACTCAGCCACTCGTGTCACTTAGTCAATAAAACCTTATCAATACGTCCTATAACTATAGGTTTAAAACTACGCGGAACACAAGTTCCCAAAAAACAAATTGCCACAGTTCATTTGACGCTTAAACCGAGATTTAACAAGACTTTGGTCGCCCGAGTCTCACAGACCGGCGTCACGATTGATAACTTATATGTATTGGTGTAGAACAAGTATGTTTGATTCGGCGTCGTGTTGATACAAAAATATATTTCATGTGTGTGTGTGCGGCGCGTCACTTCTTGTCGACGGCGCCAGTGTTGCCAGCCGTCGCGTTCGTGCCGCAGTTCTATAAATACAAACCAACAATTTTAATAGATTAGTGATATCATAATAATGTACTTGTTCTAAACAACTAATGATGATGTAAAATCTAATTTGCGAGAATGATTGACAGTCTATTTATGTGAATATTGTAAAAATATTCTAAAACAATAGGTAATTTATTTGTTTGCAAAGTAAAGATGTGCTAGCTCATAGAGTTCTAACATTACGCACCTGATAATATTGAGCCCACGCCTGTGCATCTGCTGTATTGCCAGTTTGCTGATTGCCTTGTTGATACTAAAACACAAAATGAACGCGAATTATTATTTTTTTATGAAAGATAGTGCATAAGTTGGTAGTTTTAATGTCCTTATGAAAACTCTCATAACATCAAGTTTTGGAGCAGGTCATCCTTTGTAACCACCAGTGTATGTAGTCTTGATGAGACAACCCCCAGCTTATACATACCTATTTTCATACACCTCATTAATATAACCTATATTAATTATTTATATATATATTACTATATTTTATATTATTGGGGGTTCTTATTTTGACTGAATTTATCCTAGGTAGGATGAAAATCTTACCATCATCTAATTGTAGATTGCGTAACCGTCGTTGTTCCCGTTTACCCTTTTTAGCTATTTTTTCACTCAAGAAGACCCACTAGGAAGATCGAATAGAGAAATCGTAGCTATAATTAAAAATCTCAAAACTAAAACCCAATTACGACCAAAAACGAGTTTGCGAAATAATTCTTTGTTGCTACGCTATCGCGATACTATAGTACACAATAATCAGAGTGCAGAGTCACATACTCAAGTTTGCAAAGCCATAATCATGCATTACTAAAGTTATAGTAACCAACCCCGGGCCACGCCTGCTGCTGTTGCTGCTGCCACTGCTGCCACTGGTACCACTGCTGCGCGGTGTAGTTGGCGGGCCACTGCTGCTGCGCCTGGCTGCCCTGCTGGCCCGGCTTGCCCTGGCCCTGCCCGCCCTGCCCCTGCTGCCCTTGCCCGCCCGCCGCCGGGTTGCCCCAGTTACCCCAATTGCCCCAGTTGCCCCAACCTGCTAATATTGAATAAAATCAGTGATGAATTATAAAAAATTATAGAGGCGTTGGTGCAGTGTTGATTTTGTTGTATGAAAAATTTGTGATAGTTGATAAAATACAGATGAATGTATCCAGGAGTTTCTTATATCTATAGAGTATTGGAAAACCTCACGTCATACAAGTTGGTGTTGTTTTCTTTATTCAGATGAATGTTGTGCTTCTTCTTCATAGGTTTTATCTCTCACTTTATTGTAATGTGGACATGCTCCAATCACTATTTATCATATAATTTACACCATTTCCCAAGACTGTGCTTCAATTCAGCTCTCATTTCATTTTAACACATAAATATTATTGTTCACTTGTAGGAATCTCTGTGACTTCCAAAATAGCCATAATTTCTTTAGTTTTAGAGAATACTCAGTATTACATGGTATAATATTATGAGCGTTAAAATATGATTGTAATAGTACAGTACCTTGGTTTTGGTTCCAATTACCCCAGCCGCCCCAACCACCAGCCCATTGGTTCCAACCTTGTTGGTTCTGTTGGCTATTTTGCTGTTGATTCTGGTTGGATCCATCCTGAAACCGCAACGCACATTGGTACTCATGTTTTACACATATACTTGCTCTTACATGAAAGAAGTCTATACAATCTAATTAAGAATGGACAAGCAGGATGAAAAATTGTTGTATGTAGAATATCTTTAAATATTTGAAAGTATAGTTCATAATATACAATCATTTGGTTTATTCTGAACCCCAATAATGGGGGTCTGAAGTCACGCCAATAAGGAGGCCATAACCTGTTCCATCATTGAATCCAAGCTGGCAAAAACTGATTTTTTGTACATCACTACACTGTAGTAATCCAAGCAAATGCCTGATTTGCTGTCTTCAAGACATTTTGTCTACCAATCTGAGTAGTTGTCTTTTTCGAGAAGTGAAAGTGTAAAGAGTTTACAGGCCTTACTGAAGTTTGTTGCCTTTATTTTAATACATAGTAATGACTCTTTGAAGTGAAGTAAGATAGTCCTAAAGTGCAATATTACTAACATACATACACTTACGGGACATTCTTTAAAGGAAATTGTTAACATCCCTTTGAGAAAAATCTTGGAGTAGTTTACCAATCTATGGCATATGTGCATGGGAGGCCTTGTATTGCACTAGTCAAACACATGTTTCCATATTCTACCATAGTTGAATATTTTTCTTTGGAGTGGAGAAGTAACCACAATATTTACCTACTCATTACCAAGATGCCAATTCAGTCCACTTGGTACCTACAATTACCCTACTAAAATCCAACTTCCAAATAACTTTCTTAATATTTACCAACAATAATGTTTACAGCAATGTTGTCAATATAGTAATGTTAACCATTTTCAATGTAGTAACAACGAAAATGTAAAATGTAGTAATATTCCTTATCATCAATGGTATATTGATAATAAGTATCTACACACATAACCAATGACAAACTAAGATACCACTTGCAATATAACTATGACACATTCTACACTATCAACATTAACACTCAAAACAAGCATGGACCAACACAATATAATGTGGGTATTGAGCCCACACTGCACTACTGACTAGTGACTAGTAGGTATGTAGCTATGACTGTGGTGTAGTGACCTTCTGGTTGTGCGGCCTCTGTCCGGGCTGCGCGGCGCGCGCGGGCAGCATGGCGCCGCCGCGGCCGTTGTTCTGCACCTGCCCGCCGCGCTGCCACGACCCGGCGCCGCCCGTGTTGTTGCCGCCTGGAATGCATTATAGTCTATATCTAACACTGTCCTGGATATTTGGACACTTGATACTTGCCCAGTACGGCTTGGTTAGATCTCTTAGTTTAGGAGAAGCAAGGACTAAAACCAAAGGTTCTTACTTTGTTATTGAAAAATTACAATGATTTAGATTTTGGCAATAAAAAGTGATGACGAAACCCTCAAACCAGCAGAATCCAAATACATAATTTACTGATGAGTGAGACCAGGAAGCAGCTGTATTTAGACTGCATTTCAACTAACAAACAAACCTGAAGCTTCATGTTTAACAAGGTACTGTCTAATCTATTACACCACTGAGAATGTCATGTGAGGTCTTTTGAGACGATTTTATAGGCTTTAGTCTACCACACTGGCTCAATCCAGATTGGGAGACTATACACCTAAGAAATTCCTAGGATTTTTTAGGTGCGTTTCTCAAATTTTACCGGGTGCGTGTGGCGGTCTCTTGTCGTTGTTCCTGTCGTGCGGGCGGAGGCTGCGGTCCCGTGAGAAGCGGTCAGTGGGCGGGCGCTCGGCGCGGTCGCTGCGCCCCATGCCGCCGGGCCCGGGGGCGCCGCCCCGCCCGCCGCCCTGCCCGCCCCGACCGCCGCGGAAACTGTCGCGGTCGCGACCGAAGTCGTTGCTGGAATACAAACAAACGATTAATTTATAACTTTCTATACTTGACAAAGTATAAAGGGGGACCTAGTGCACACCAATGATTTCTCTGGTATTGTGGGTGTTAATGGACGGTACTGACCCTTGAACATCAAGTGACTCACATCCTCGTTTGCCTCTTTTTTTTCGTATTAAAAGAAAATGCTGACATAAGATTAAGTTTAAAAGCCCCACCGTCTCAAACTATCCTGGCAGCTCCTAGTCGGTGTCTGGCGACTGCCAGCAACCCCTATAGGCCTCCCAAGAACTACCAAAGAGGAGCTTAAATATTTTTAATACATACATAAACTCACGCCTGCAACTGTATTTATTTTACTTTCATTCTTCTTCTGGTATATTTGTAATATATTAAAATGAAGGTAGTTACCGTGGCGGCTGCGGTCCCCAGCCGCGGTCGAACCTGTTGGGCGGCGGCCCCGGCCTATCTCGCGGTCCCCAGCGGTTCCCCCCGCCGCGCCCGCCGCCTACGTTGGGCGCGCCCCACCGCCCGCCGCCGCCGCCGCTGCCCCAACGATCATCTGGAAACATCACGATAATCAATTAACATCTTATATTCCTTTTTGCATGGGGACTGCTGCAGGTCGAAATGGAAACCATGAAAAGGGATGTTTCTACATTCATCATCATCATCATCATCACCAGCCTTTTACATCCACTGCTGGACCTAGGCCTCTCCTATGGCACGTTAAAGGCTTGTTCTCGGCACTGCTAACCAGAGGACATTCGACTTTTAGTATTATCAAAGAATCCCAAATTTGCGGTAGAAGTAGAATTTTCATATACGTTAGAATTTGTGATGCTTATGATCATAAAATTAACACAATTAACAGAGCAAAAATTATCCTTTGCCTTTTGCACTGCATACCACATGCCAAAGAATTGCCTAATATGAAGAATATTGCCGAATTATGAACAAATTAAAAATTTATCAGAATCAGTTTTAAAAAAAATTATAATGATACATTTTTAACGTCATCATTATTCGTGAATTTACCTTAAAAAAATTATAATAAAACATTTAAAATACTAAGTGATTTAGTGCCATCTAACACGAATGAACGAAATCAGCTGCCGCTGGAGGTCAACGACCTTGTTCGCGGCACTCGGCAGCGAGCGATCGAGTACCATCCTGAGCGCGCGAACCAGCACGACGATAAAATAACGTTGAAATGATTCTAGCATGAATAATTACAAAACTAACAGCGCCAACTTATATGAGGTGTAAATAATATTAAGTTTATATCGGAATGGGTGGGCATCGTCTAATATTTGTATTCAATTTTTGGCCTCACATTTGGCAAAGGTCATTGTTACTATACAGCCATTTAGCGGTTACCAATTTTTTCATTTTTTGCACCACATGGCGCTGGTTTTGTGTGATTAATTTTCTTTCGAAGGTTTTACATGTGGAAAGAGTTATGAATGAGTGTGCACGTACCGTTATAAGGCTGATGCCGGTCCCTCTGCCGCCGGTCGTGGTGGTTCCGGCGCTCGTCCCTGGCGCGCTTGTTGGGCGGCGCGTGGTCGGGCGAGCGGTCGCGCTTGTCGCCGCGCACGCCGGCCGCCTTGGCCTCGCGGTGGTAGCCCTCCACGGCGTGGCGCGCCGCCTCGCCGCCCAGCTCGGGGAACTGCACGGCGTCCAGCCACGAGCACGCGTCGGGCAGGCTGAAGTTGGCTGCGGACACATGGCGGATGAGGCGCGGCCGCGACGCGGGCGGACGGGCGGGCGGCGCGGCTACCAACCTTTCATGTCCACGACCGCCCCGTCGGGCACCTCCTTGCCGTCGGCCTCCTCCTTGCGCTTGACGCGCGCGCGGTACGTCTCCTCGTCCGGAACGATCGCGACGGCCACGCGCCGGTAACCGTCGAATTCCCGCAACTTGCGTCTCTGAGCCGACGGATATACGTTGGTCTGTTTTAACCCCCGCGAGCGATATCGAAATCGCGATACGATCGTCGTGCGTCCGTCGTCGAGCCCCGCCGGAGATTATGATGTGAAGCAAAACATTCTCATTATAGGCATTGCATGGTGCGTCGCCGTGGCGTCGGTTTGCACTTAGGGTTGGCAGTTCGACACCTAGAACAAGCTCAATAGAGATCCCGTTCGCGTATATCGTGACGGAACACTACCTCCGCATGGCCACTCACCTGACTCTCGCGGCGGAAGCAGTGTTGGCGCTTGGGATTACGTCCCGAGCCGATCTCGATTGGTCCTGAATTAAGTGCGGCTGCCGGCCGAGAGTTTGTATCCAAACGGTACCCACCTGGTCGAGTATGAAATTCCTCCTGCGGCCCCTCGCGATTTCCAACAACTTTAGCACGCATTTAGCGCACTTGGAGACCATTGCGTCCCACCTGCCCTCGTAGGACGTTCGGAACGGTTTACAGTCCACCTGGATCGACGTACACACTCATACAGAAACGGAAACTGTTAACCGCGCTTATCGCTAACTTAAGGCTACGTGTAAAATGTTTGCGATACCAGGGACACTGCATGCCTTGCCTGACACTCGCTGGGGCGCGACGCTCGCATTGCGTACGTCGTCTTCGCCGGCGATCCACTGGTATCATATTAAACTACTCCCGACCGCTAAAGGTCGGATATACCAAACTTTGGTTGGCATTGCCATGGTTTTTATTGCTTTATTTTTTGTTTTTGTAACATTGTTTTATTATTGTGGTTCAAATGGCACCCTGTTGAAAATACAGACGGACATTAGTATCAGTTTTTATTTTTTTGTTGATTCCTTTGCTTTTCAAACCTTCATTGCTGCAAGAGAAGACTTCATTAGTTTTGTGTGCATTGTATTGTGTGGATATGTTTTATAACAAGAAATAAAACTAGCCATGTTGCAATGTCCGTTACAGTAGGGAATACTAACTCATTCGTGCAAATATTTTCATAAAAAAATCCATTTAAAATGTCCTTTCGTATTACGCAAGAATAAAGAAAGGCTAGGCGCGTATGCATATTTTAAATTATTTGTTTTTGATTTCTTACCATCATAAATATAACACAAAATGCGTCACGTAATCGTATCTTCTTTAAAATTAAAAAAGTTTTATTGGATATAGTAGATTTAGTATTATGTTTGGAATATTTATATAGCATTATAGTTATACATTAATTTTTGCTTTTTTAAAATGAAAAGAATAAACGCGTCCGTACGATGACAAAAAAATTGACTATTTTTTACTTGTAAATAATAACTGAACCCAATCATTAAAATTTATCTAGGCTTACGAATCTTTTAATGTACACTAAAATTTCAATTGAAGCGAATTACATTTATATTTTTTGAAATTAGATTATGACATTGTAATATTACTTTGAATTCAAATTGAATTCGTATTCCGGTTTGAAAGAATAATTTAATGAACGTTTGCTTTGCAAAATATTTTATTATGTAGTGATAATATTTTATTTTTATCAGAAGCATGTTGCTTAGAAGAAACGAAGTTACGTTTAGACTGAATTTGTACCATGCGCGCCTACCCTCAATGTTTTTTGATATAAAATCACAGTAGTACGACCATTGCAACATATTGATACATTCAAATTTTATACGTATATCGCGTACAAGCGTTATTATGCCATAAAACTTTGCGACAAATATTCTACAATTTCAGACCAAAATTTTAAATTAAATATTTTTTTATATCTTAGATTTTTGAGCATTGACAAATTTTTTGGACATGGATATAAATTTTTGAATCTGAGAAATTTAATTTTAACGGTTTATTAATTAGAAAAGAATGGTTTTTATTATTTAAAAAAAGGTTTTTTTTTTAGATTATCTTTCTACAATAGAAAGCCGAAGGGTATTTCATGGACACTCTAATTTGCAGCAAGTAACGACTCAATAACGCTTTTCTCATCGATAATTCTCATCGTGTTGTTTGTAGTTTGGTGTGTCCCCGTGTGTCTGTCTGTGTGTATGCGTGCGTACCTGCATGTTGTGCAGCAGCGCGGCGGTGGAGATGATGTTGTAGCGGCGCTCGGGGTGTGCGGCGCAGTGCTGGCGCGCCCAGTGCGACTTGCCCACGCCGGGCAGGCCCACCATCAGAATCACCTGCATACCACAACATAGCATTATACGAGTACTCAGCGACCTAATGCAATCCTACTGTATTCCCTAACATTGTATTGCTATCTAAATACATTGGTAAAGCCAATGTTATTAAAATAGTATATTGACATCCACCACCGTTTCGCACTATATGGTATATTATTACAGTAAACTACAATTTTTAGAATTTTTTACTCCAGATAATAAAACATACGAAAATTGCTATAATTATTGAATATTTTTCCTGTTTTGTTGTCACTTAAGTTTACATTTTAATTACTCAATACGATATTCAGCATGTTTCCCACATGATTAACTCAAAGAGCAGTGATGTTATGTCTCCAGTATGGGCTACATACCTCGCAGTCGGCCTTGGACGCCGGTCTCCTGGGCCCGGGCACGAGTTCCTGCGCGTGCGCGATGAGTACATATCCATCCAGCAGAGCCGCCTCCTCGCCTTCCAGCTCCTCCTCCACCGTGTAACTGGAATACAGCAAGTTACACACATTATCAACAATGGAAGCTTTTAAGCCCTAGAGCCACCACCACCACCACCGACCCATTTTATGCGGACCGCGAAAACACAGCAACGTAACATAATACCTTCGTTATTAACTTAATTAAATTAGTTTAATAAATATTTTTTCTTATAAATAAAATGTGCGAACATTTATTTAAATGGACCCCGAAAGAAACTAATTGGTGATCCCTGCCCTAGAGATTTCACATTTTAAACGAAAATATCAATAACGCTCTGGCGGAAAATGCTGACCAGCTTGCTAGCAACGCTTGTTTACCATCACGAAAAAAAATGCCTTGTCAAAGAAATCACTTATCACTCATTATACTGTTCTTCTTTTTGTATTGTATAATTTTTGAGTCAATTAGGTAAAATAATTTAAGTTGATAAGAACTTACCGGATGACAAATTTGATTCTCTTGTCAAGTACAAGTCCTTTGTAAACTTGTTCCTCGGTAACTTCTCCTTCTGGCATTGGTGCTTCTCCTGCGATTGCAATGTCATTATTAAAAAAATTATAGATAACAATATTCTACTATTCCAAAGAGGAGTATAATGAAATTTGTAGTAAATTTTTATATCAATATCAACATACGTCCCACTGCTGAACCCAGGCCTGCTCTACAACTGGAAGATTTGGGTTCTAGACCAGTCCACACTGGTCTAGTGCGGGTTGGCGGACTACATCTAAGAAATTCCTAAAAACTTTTAGGTGTCTGGATTTCCCCACGATGATTTCTTTCATTGTTATAGTAAGCGATAATTCATTGATAATACGCACATAACTATGAAGAGTGAGAGGTGCATGTGCCTGGGGTTTAAACCCGCGATTGCCGAGATTCTTTACCAAATAATCACGGCAAAATAAAATAATAAGAATTGAATATTGATTAGTGTATGGTCTAATACCTGATTCCTCTTTATCATCCTCAGCCTTGGCCTGTTCTTCCGAAGGCTGCTCAGTTTCCATTGGCTCGGCTTTCTCGGCAGATTCTTGATTTTCCTCCGGCTTCTCGCCATTTTCTTGGTGCTGCAAATAATAATTATATAAATTTCATCCTTGTTCACTTACTTGCGGAGACTTGGCGTACACATAGTGATTTTAAATACATTTCATTTGACTTATAATGTTAAATAGGAACTTTTCAAAACAAAATTTTAATTAAAATACTATGTTTTAATAACAATAAAGCACACGTGACCAAGTTTATTTTATGCTTATAATTTTCATTCATTTTTTTTATACGGTGATGTGTCATTAGCGCTATAACATCGCCATGATGATAAATTAATGACTTCATTTGACATAGGCACAAAGTTAAAATATCGCATGCCATATTCTGCTCTGAACTTTTGTTCTCCTAAGACCTTAACTATAGTAGATTAAAGTTTACACTATGATTGCACAAGTTATAAGTCTTTTCATATACTGGTCTTGAAATGAATACAACTTGCATACATTAGTTGAACTTCCTTACTGAGCAATAATACCTAGATATGAAACATGTTTATTGATTTGCGTGTGAAAAGAACCTACCTCTTCTGATACCTTCGCCTGCTCCTTATCTTCATCCTTGTCCTCCTGATCTTTAGAGTTGTCTTCTCTATCTTTCTCTTCTTTGTCGGGAGCATCCATCGACTCATCACCTGTCTCCCTCTTCTGTTCTTCATCCTCTTTTCTTTCGCGCTCTTGCTTCTCGCGTTCCTGATGAATTACGAATAATAAATAAATAAATACACCCAACGGTCACATACATAGTTTTGACCCCACAATAAGGTACGAGTCTTGTGTCGTGGGTATCAGAAACTACGAGAGACTATTCGGCCTCACATTTGTGGATCACACAAACATTTTTTTCATTGCTGGAATCGAAACCACTCTTCAAACCATCGAAAGCATTTTTATTTCACCCTAATAATATTTTTACAATTCAGCCACAGTGATTCAATCAATCAAATTAGTTTTACATTACATTTTTAAATATACAAAATTGTAACATGTTAAATCTTATGTAGCTTTAAGAACATTTAAAAATCTTACTTCTCTCTTCTTCCTCTGTCTTTCTTCTCTCTCTAACCGTTCCTTCTCTTTCCGTTCTTTTTCCCTCGCGGCCGCCTCTTCTCTGCGCTTCTGCACCTCCGCTTCTTTAGCCTTCTTCTCTTCTAGAACTTGCTCCACAGGTATCTCTAACCTCTTGCGTGCAATCTTCGTTTTTGTCAGCAAGTTGTATCTATAAATAGGAGGAATATTATTGGAATATGAAGGCGAGACATTAAATGCGTTGCCTTGAAAACTATATTGTAAATCATCTTAAATTAAATATGTACCAAAATATGAATATGCCATTGACTTTTTTTTTTAAATCGGATAGCAATTTTGCAATTTGAACAATGTGGGCATTTCAACAAAGACTTAATTCATCGAAAGTTCCATACGAGAAAAAAAAAGAAAACCAAAAATCATATATGAGTAAAAAAAACTGTAATTCCGCTTGCGATCCCACGCGCTACAGAACGTGCGGGAGTAAATACGAAATTTCGATATTCCTGCAGAGTCATTCAACACACAATATTATGTGCCAATATCAACAAACTCGACAGGTGATGGCGAGATTTGAACCTACGACCCGGCATGTTCACTAGCGCCCAACGCCGCGAGGCCAATTTAACACCTTCCCTTATTGACGAAATAGTCTGATGCACTATGAGATGATTTATAGATTTTACAATGTATTTTAAAAGTTACCATTCACTATTATAATTTCGTATCTAACCATAGACTGTTTCAGATGTTCAGTAATAAAAACGGTCATGGTTTATAACAGTGGCGGTACTTCCATAGCCCAAAATTTTGAATCTTGAAGCATTAAGACTTTATTTAATCAAATATATTTCATATATAAACGACAATATCCCGACCCTAAATAAAAAAATTACAAACTAGACATTACAAAAAAGAAAAAGTAACCTGTAAACTTTTTCTGTTTAAAGTATTGTAACATATAAACAACAAAACACAAGACCAAAGATAAAATTGATGGAGTGTGTAACTGAAGATATGAAAGAGAAAATGGTCAATGAAGACACGACGGCCAATAGGGATGTGTATAAATGAAAATTGGCAACATGCAAGAAGATAATTTTGTAGTAAGTATACATACTTGTTGTACCCGAAGTTGACCCTGTAGCACATGTTCTTGGTGAGTAGGTGCGGGAACAGCGCCCTCCCCGCGAGCGCCTCCCTGTCCAGCTCGTACGCGACGCCCAGCTCCGCGCCGTTCACCGTGTACGACATCGTGCACGGGGTACTGTCCAGGTCCTGCACGATTTCACTTCATTCATATCATTTTGCATTGTATTCGACTATTAGGAAAAGACGTCGCTATGATTATTCATTGCAGTGTATGTTATATTTATTATAAATTTTAAAGGAGCAGTGAAAATAAATTATAAGCACTGTTCCCCACTCAAACTGGTTAACGACTACCCCGCGAACGGGCCAAACGTAATTGTGTAACTTTTATTTATACAAAACAATACTATCAGTCAGTATACTACAATCATAATATCAATCATATGCATACATATTTTTAGTAAAAAAATGACAACAAAAATGCTGGAATTTTACAATTACAAACGAATATTGTTGCTTAAAGCGTGCTGAAATCATAGATTTAGAAGACACAGATAGATGTCTGTTCTATGGACATATAACAGTAATTCCTCACCAAGTAGACTCCCACGACGTCCTTCTCATTGAGTGGCTGTCCGTACTCCTTGAACTCCCCGTGGTGCACGGCGCGCCCGCTACTCTCCAGCGCCCAACTCCACTCGCCCTCGCCTGCACCATAATATCATCATCATCACCACCCTATATGCATGTCTTACTGCTGGGCATTGGCCTCTACATGAGATATGAGTTTGGGTTTAGAAATTTCCTGAGAAGGAAAAAGGGCAGGCTCTCTCACTATGTTTTTGTTGTAGACCGAATTTTAATTTGTGAATGCACACATAACTTCGAAATATCAGAGGTGTGTGTTATTGTTTTGACTATTGAGTTATGTTTATAACTTCCCCTTACAATATAGTATAGTATATAGTATGAATGTAAGGCTTACCTTCATACTTACAGGAACATATCAAATCATATTTCAAAAGTTCTGTGGCCTTACTTTAGTACTGCAACTGCCTTACTTTTGTCCCAAGTACCAATTTATTCATACATTCAACTAGTAGTCAAAGGTATATGAAATACTAACCAAGATGCAAGGAGGAGTCTTCGGTGGACCACCCAATTCTCAGTCCATTGGTAATGACATCTTTTTCCTTTTCTTTGTCTTTCTCTGATTGCTCTGTAGCCACTATGGCACCCACACGCACCTGTAAGGTAATAGCCATTAAATTAGATAATGTTATGAGGAGTACTTTTTGTGTCCTACCTGCTAAGTATAAAAATATTAGTGGTTATATCCGTGGGATATAATTATTAGTATGTCATGTTGAGTTTATTATACCTTTCTTTTATAGTTAAAGGAGATAAAAATGCAAGTGAACTATTTGATGTAAAGTGGTCAACAACACCCGTGAACACTCCCACTATTAGGATAATCAGTTTTGGTGTGTTGTTAGTTAGCTAGTTTGAGGAAAAAGCTGATTCCACATTCCTACTACTCAGCAAATCATGCATTACAGACATTTTTTAGTGTAATTGATTGTATGTTTGATCGATGGTATCGACTACCGAGTGATTACAGTGATGAGTACCTCATAGACGAGTTTCCCGCTAGTGACCCCGTGCGTGGCCCTGGCGCCGGCCCACGCGTGCGCGAACACTCCTTCAGACAGTGGAGTCACACTCTGCAGGTCAGCAGTGTCCATGTACTGGTTCAGGTCGCTGTCGTCTGCAATACACACATATATTAACTACAACATACTAACATATGTCTGTAACATACGTCAACATTATATTTAAAAAATATAAATAAATGTATATCATAAGGAGCTTCATCATCACCAGCTTTTACACGTCCCGCTGCTGCCCACGGGTTTAGAACTGAGCGAACAACTAAACTTTTATTAACTTTTAAGTGTGCAGGTTTCCTCTTGATGTTTACCTTCACCTTTCAAAAAATTGATAAATTGATATGAATCCACACACACAAACACAATCAATCAAAATGAAATATAAACTGCAACTCTCTAATTGCCTGTGACAAAATATTAAGGGTGTGCGAATCGAATCGAATAATTCGAGTTTTAAATAATTCTAATAGTGTATTGATATAGAAAATTTTTAAATAATAATTCCATCTTTTAAAATGTTTCAAGACCATCAGATATTATAACATCCCGTTTTTTTGGGCCTTAAAACTATTTGAATAACAAATATAATTGTATATTAACTTACACCAAGACAGCGTCACGATGTCATCATTGATCTCTGGCTCAATCTGCTTCGGCTCCAGAGACTGATGCGCTTTCTTCGACTTGCCATCCTGCGGCCCCGTCTGCAAGAAATACCATCGTTTTATTATACCCATAACATCGCCTTTATACACATTATAGCAATATATAATAAAATATCGACTTCCTTAAACATTATCTTGGGTGACAGAAACCAAATTACTAATTGAATTTAGTCAAAGAACGAGTTTTCTATTTGAGAATAGAATAAGTGTTTATACAGAAACGTTAATTCATCACCCTGTTTTTTGCCTGTACGGGAATCGAACCTTTATTTTGTCATTTCGATAAATTTTCCATTGAAATATGCCACGATGGCTGCCAACTAAATGTTATTTATACTTTTAATATAACCGCCTACTTTGATACTTTTGTGCCGTGTATCATTAAGTATTACATAAAATCGTCTTAAGTTAATCGTCTTTTATTAACTTCGCCAGTCACAAATTCATTCTTTTGGATTATGACTATCATGTAAAGTAAAAAAGACGAAGTGATTTTATTTACCAGTCAAATATGTACATGTCAGTTACTCTACCCAATCATATGCCGAATAATACGTTTCGAAACGTGATATAATACCATTCACTACAATTTTTATCTACCTACATATTATTTCAATATATTCAAATTCTCATAATCCGCGAAAACGCATGATTGAGGAACCTAGAGTATTGTTAGATAGACTCGAGTAACTAATTGATCATCGGTGAATAAACGCACAACATCTATTAGAATGCTATTTGAATACTACAGTGATGATTGAAAATAATCACCTCAGTGGGTGGCGTCAATATCTCATTGGTAGCCTCAATGCTTCTGTAGAAGTTGCGCCATCTCGCCTTTTTCTCGTTCTTCTTCTTCAGGCGATGCAATTTTATCGGATCCTTGAAACGCAATACCACCATATGTATTCATTATTTACCAACATTGAGGCACACTTATGAAATGCACGCACACTCCCCCAGTACTACAGATAATCCTAATTAATAACTACACACTTCCTAATTTTAGTTTTTGGCGTTTATCGAAGGATACCAGAATAGTAGCATTTTTTCAATGCCATAAGACTAAATGTTTTCTATAATGGATGATTTTTATTTAAAATCAGGTCGCGGCGTCTATAATGACTACAATAAAATTTAATCTACGACAATATATTTCCTATTATTAAATATCTCCGCTTAATCCCATATGTTGTCATGATGCTTTATGGATGGTATGCAAGCAAGATGTGATTCATGAAGATGCCCTTCTAACAATGAAATTCCCAATGAAACCTGATCATTGGCCGCATAAATATCAGTCTCAACGTTTCAAACAGCTGTATTTTTTATGGTTATAATTATTTGGCAATTGCAGACGTTAAGGCGTGTCTAAATAAACGTTAATAACGTTAGTACTCTTGCTACAGCGGAACAGACTTCAAGCAATAAAACATATACAGGCCGATATGGACGCACACAAACACGAAAAATTATGTAGTTTAAATAAGTTACCACATTCTACACATTAGTGAAACATGTTGACACAATTTGGCTTTCAGTATTGTAAATGTAATAGTATTGTATTTTGATTAAGAAATATGCAATCTGATATAAAAATTGAAACAAACAATTTTCACCAGACAGACAAGACATCAAATTAGCTTAATATATATGTAGCAAGATCTACACTAAAGGATAACATTAGTTGCAGAATATGATATTAGAATAGAAATATTTTATATTCTTTAAACAACATAAAAAAACTATAACTATTGCTTAATTTACCACAATATATTCACAGTACTGAATACCAAACATTGATAAGTTAGTTACATTATCTACAATGAGTTGTTGATATTATGAGTGGTGAGTACACAAACACAGCTTACATTGCTGAGTTCCTCCATCCTCTTGGCATCCTCCTCGGCCTGTTGCCTCTCACGTTCCAGCCTCTCTTGCTCCTTCACTTTCAGCCTCTCATTTAATTCTGCCCACTCCTCCTCTTCGGTCAGAGGCCGCTTCTGAACAAATAATAAAAGTTAATGTAATTATGCTAACATTTTAAAGGCATTAGGATATTGCCCTATTATTGACTAGACTGCCTCATGGCCACCAAATGTGTTGTGAGATCTAGAAGTCGAGGGTTCAATCCCGGGTCGGACAGTGAAATTGAGATCTCCCACAAGAAATGATTAGCAGCAAAATAGAGACTGGAAATTTGACAGCAAACAACGATAAGGCCTCTTTTAGTCCAGACAAATTACAGATACAAACATACCAATTGCAGTTGTTAAAACATGAATTACAATATATTTGTGAAAATATGACAAGATAAGCTTGTCACTTTATGATGGTTGCAGGATTAGACAGTGGCTATGACAAGAAATGTGTTCAAGGTATCTTTCATTGTACTCCCCAGATTAGTACCAGTACATATTTTGTTTCATTCTATAAGCCAATTATTAAAGATTAATTTCAAATAACACTTACCCTATCCTCTTTGCTGTCTTCTTCATCTTCTTTGTATTTCTTCTCTTCATTTTGGTCCATTTTATCATCTTCTTCATTGATTTTCTCTGTTGATGATTCCTCTTCTTTCAATTCAGTGGACAAATCATCTTTCCTTAATTTCTCATCAACTTCCATAGTTTGTTGTTCCTCCTGGGATTCTTGAGGTTCTTGTTTTTCCTGTGTCTCTTGTGTTTCCATAGGTTCTGCATACAAAAAAATTTCATTAATATTTTATATTTGTTCTTTAAAGTAATCATTATAGCCAACACAACTGATAAACTATGGAGACACTTAAATTCAGAGCACACTTAACTGCAGTTAAATCAGAATAAAATAATGTGATCATTAATGTTTCATGAAATAAAAACTGAAACTCAAATATATACAAAAAAAACTATTTTGTTTAATTAAATTTCAATGTAAATACCTGGTTCAACTTCTTTTTCTTTCTCTTCCACAGGCGCTGGTTCAGGTCTAAAATAAGAAAGAATTAATGTTAATAGAAAAATATTTGGACTAAATTGGTTTGAATGTACTTTGTCGGTATAGAGTTAATCAAAAAGGACACTATCCCACATTTTTTACTATGTTCCACATCTATTCCCATACCAAAAGTTATCACAATTAACTAAGTGTTTTGGGATTATCCATTACAAACACCTTTATTAACAAATCTTTCCCCTGGTGTAGAGGGAAAGAAAAATAATAAATTGCAAGTTTGAAGAAAGTTAAATAACTATATCAACAAAGCAAATATAAAAAACTAAATCTAAGTTGGCGTGTTATTACCGCCACAACATCACACAGCCCACGCAGTCAATGTTTGTAACATTTCTTACCAATCTACTAATACACAATTCTTAATTTTAAAACTAAGAGACTTTTCGGCCTCAGAAAACCCATCATTTTAAGAAAACAACTCACTTGTCTTCCGGTTCTGGCGGAGGTGGTTCTACTGGCGCGGGCACTGGCTCGGGCTTGGGCTCAATGGCCGGAGTTTCGGGTTTTGTCGGCTTCTCCTCCTTCTTCGGCGGTTCTGGGTCTGACTCTAGTCCGGGCGAGTACCGCTCGCCACCGTCCGACTTCTCTTCCGGGATCGGCTCTGGAGGCTCCTCTCGAGGGACCTGTTGAGTGCAAAATAAACTTATATTGCGACACTTTTCTTGACTTTGGGTTTGTGTAGTGGACAAAAGTCTAGCCTTTGTCAGATTAAGAGGAATGAAGCGTATATGAGCTGATATGGCTTAGCGCCCGCGTAAAAGACTACTCTATGAATTTGTATGAAAACACTTATAACTACTTGAATAGTAGTAAAGAATCTTACTGGCATGTTTTAACATCACTGTACTTCACTAATATAAACTAAAACCGCTGTAAAAGGCATTTTTTGCGTATAAATACTGCCTTGCACTCGCAATGGTGAATAGTCAATAAATCGAGCACTGATTGTTAACAACGCCATCTAGTATTTAGTGTGGGAACTTCAGGAACACTATAGGGATGCCTCCCTATGCAATGCAACTGCTTTATTTACTAGGGTGAATCAACGAACTAATTAAATCAACCGCTGACGATGAAGAAGCGAACGAACGGTTGATGGATTCTCAAATAGCTAGTTGAATTCATATACGGGTTAATTAAGAGGCATAGATGGCGTGGTAGACACAGATGGAATTTTACGTTTGAAACCATGTAGAATTCATTCACAAACATGATTAACTAGTTGACGAATTCATCTAGGTAATCAACGCAAAAAAATGGTTACGTTTCGTTGACGCAAAAACCGTCAACAACCCTATTGCGTATTTAGTTGCTTCGGGATGAGGGAGTATCGTAAACATTCTCGTTTAGCTCGGAAAACTGTAAAGACATTGGAAGAGTAAAATTGCAGTAAATTGCAAGTCAAATTCAAACATATTTAATTGCTAGATTAAAATGTCATTACAAAAATCCAAGCAAAATACAAAATTGGCTAATTTGTACAAATTTAGGTATTCACATGTATCGTAACAGTGTATATTGTTTATTTTAATGATTACATTATCTTTTCCTGAAACATTATGATGAATATAATTATGTCATTTTCCTGCGGTCGAGTCAGGAATAGACTTATGTTTTACTTTGCAAATGTTTTTGAATAGTTTCCTTAAATTTATTATGTTGTAAACATGCGACTTAATTTTCCCATATTCTTTTGCAGAGTTTTAGAATTTTAATTCAAAGTGCAGCTAGAAATTTCTAAAAGCTGCTTACAGAGGCACACTTGGTTTCATTTTGCTAACAATTTATACAATGATTATCTTCTCTACATTTAACTACAACTCTATAAAGCCATATAATGCACAATCCTTTGGCTTTGTATAGAGTACACACTGTATCTAAAATGTTACAGGGGGACATGTTTCCGTCTTTTCCGAAGATATTGACTGACCTTGGCTGGCGTGGCGGCGGCCAGGCGCGAGGAGGAGGAGCGCCGCGTGGTCCTGGCCGCCGGCTTCCGAGGAGTGGCCGGCTCGCCCAGGTCCTCGTTGGTTGTGTCCAAGATTGAAGTGTCCGGAAGAGCTGCGGACAAAATAAATATATACACCCAACTGTCACACACATAGGTCCAAATCCCACATTAACACACAAATCTTGTGTCATATGTATGAGAAACTATGAAAGACAATTCGGTCTCAATAAATACAATTCATTGTTCAATGTTCTACTAGCTATGGCCATTGTTTCATATAAAATATACCCTATGTTACTATGAAAAAGGTTTCCCTATTGGTGAAAAAAATATGTTTAATGGTTTAGAAAAATACCTATGTAAATAATATATCGCTGTCTCACTACTACAAGGTTCTATGTTACAATTTTAACACTTATTTAGTTATGAATACTTTGAGGTTCTATGAGTTATATAGAACCTTGAAATAATGAGTCAGTGATATGATGATCACTTTTTTTCAATTATGAATTCTACTAGTAGAAATAAATTTTCATTGAATATATCCAATTCTTTTCACAAAAGTTTATATAACATTGTGTATGTTGTAGCAGTTGTTTCAACATTCAAAAGAAATTGTGGATATGAATAATTGAAAGTGACTTTCAAACTAATTAATACATGAAAGTGGTGGTTTATTTAAATTCTGTGTAAATAATTATGAAGCAATTATACTAATTGCTCTTATAAGGAATTCTAAATGAATATGAAAAACCATAAAGCTGTAGCATTAGATTGAAACACGCTTTAATATGTTAGCTTTAGTGAAACTCCCATAGAAGCCCAAAAGAGGAGCTAACTATACAAAATTTAAATAATAATTTAAACATTTATATTTCATAAATGAGAATATTCTGAACAGAACATAAATACTCATACTAGACATTATACAATTAAAATTGTTAGGATTTAAGCCTTAGTCCACAGTGCTGACAACTGTTTAAACTATTCTTGCTTAATTATTACTCTTTGATGCTTTCATTTGCAAGGTATAACAATTAATAAGCTTCCTAAATATTAAACAGTACTAATTTTTTCTTATCAAGTACTGATATTTATTTTTATTCTTATTAAAAAATCATCCAAAAAGAAAATTTAGGTAGATTTTTAAACATCTTCAATGTAACATGTTTTTGTCCATTGATTTTTTTAATTAATTCTTATGCAACATTGTGCAATATGAAAACTAGTTTAGAGTGGTTTATATGATTGTATTGAATGGCCTTCAAGCAAAATGTTTAAAGAAAACCATAGTGTCTAAATCATAGCAACATATGGGCAGTTAACATATTTTACTTAAAAAACATATACCAAAAAGCCTTTCAAATGATTGAACTATAAAAATATTGGTTTTTAGTATAAAGTGTCCATGTAACGAATACACAAGGAATTTGTGTTATACAAACTAAATTTAGAGTTTAAGTTGATATTGAATGACTCAGCAAAGTTTTATCAACCTGATTCGAGTGCTTGCAGCAATCAAAGATAGTAAATAAAGTATATTTATAGTGTCAGTACATAATGACACCAAATGATGTATGAAAACTTCAGTCTAAACCAACTTTTTTAAATTCTAGTAACTAGTTAAAAAAATGTTTTTTGGGCATTTCTTTTATTCTTGCAGAAATGAAGTGTAATTTTATATTTATACTATCCACTTGAGACTATTCAATTAATTAAATGTAATTTTTTTATTAACTATGCAAATAAAAATATTCATTTTTTCATTAATAAAGTGGTTAGGTTAGGCTACAAATATAATAGGGATGGCCATATTATTTTTGTAATAAATTCCAGCTTTTTCTGTTCTCCATCTGGTCGACCAACACAGTAGTTACCCATCAAGGTATACAAGTCAGCATACCATCACTCGAGATGCAGGCACTCAAAATTTCAACAATACATTATCTTTACTGCTTTTACAATGAGATTTAGATATATTATTGTAAAAAAGCTGTGTTTTAAACATTTTATAGTACATTGTAAACTGTGATAATTATCTGTTTTGGCAATACAATAGGCTATAAACATGTAATTGTTAAATAATGAAGAACCAACCATCTGGCATACATCATTATTAAAGTAGTTATGTTCTCAATTCTTTTTCTTAAATTTATTTCTCTACACCAAAAATTGTGCTGCACATAGCAACTATTAAGATGATTATATTTTTAGACCTATGTGACTTAAAAGGTTGTATAAATTGGAAGTAATAGGTATTTACGTAATGCACTATGTTTTTTTTTGACATTGAATGAATAGTAACATGTTATAGATATTTAACTGTGTAAGCAAAAAAAAATAACTAAATAACAAGAGATATAACAATACGTTATTGATATAACATAGTATGCAGTAGATTTGTGTTGTAGGATTTATAGTATTGTTAATCATGGCATTATTATAGGAAACAACTATTTTCGCGGGAATATTGCCAACAATATTGGCGGGAGCGTAAATCTATTCATCGACCAATCTTAAAAAAACAACCCCGGAATCCGCTGTCCTTAAATCATAACATAGAAATTCCGCAATTATTTTAGATTTTGACAAATAGGAGACATTTAACTTTGAATTAAGGAGACGATGCGAATTTTTTACACGTATAATAACAAGAATGACGTCACGCTAGAGTGGCGTATATACAGAAAACACTAACCCACCAATGATTTTTTGAGTAGTGGACACGTGCGTCAGTTTTGCAACGATACAATTTTCAGTAACAACGCATGTTTATCTACAAGGACATACATACTACATGTCGCGTGCAGTAAAACTCAATACTCACTCTTCCCTGTCATTGATTCCAACGCTTTTTTTAATCGTTCTACCAAAGCCGGCTTGTTCCCTTTGGTATCCAAACCAAGAGCACCAAGCTCGGATCGGAGATCCACAACTTTCATTTTAGCAGGATCCATAGTTATTATCTTTTGTTTTCCACTATAAAAGTCACAATTACTATCTACTAACACTCAAAGATCACAAATCATGTAAAATAAAACATTACTGGCGAAAATTCACAACGAAAAGCGCCAAACAAATTCAAGATGGCGTTTGGCGGTGCATAACAGACCGGAAGTTATAGTCAACGCGCATAGACAATAAATTTTTGAGCACACGTTTGAGAACAAACAAAAAACCGGTTAAAAATCGACTTAAGCAATCGCCTGAATATGGGTTTTGACCATCTACCAATCACTAGATGCTATAGTTGTCCTAATTTAAAATATCTGCATATAATTAAAAGATCAATGTAATTAAAATAAAAGTAAATGAATATTGCGATAAAATAAAACTAAAACCTGAGGCATCATAAATAACATTTTTAAATGGAAAACTAGTTGTTGGAAATAAGCTACCAATTTCAACTTCTTGAGACTTATTGATGGAAATTGGAATTACAAGTAGAAGAATCATATTTTTGTGATATGGTGGATTTATTTTAATCGTAACGATAACTTAATAATGAAAAAAACACTGTAGGAATTACTTTAACGTCCTTGTTTACATAATAATCCCTCTAAGCATGAGGTCGCTCAAGATGAGCTAGACCACGGTCGGTGGTCAGACATTTCTTGAACCTTAATTCAGCTCTGTTTGTTAACAGGTATGACATTGTATGTTTCTGTTGCCTAGGATACCAATTATTTTTCTCTTAAATATATTTACTCCATCAGTACACACTCAATGTAAAAAAATTGATATTATTTTTGAATCTCAACAATTTCATAATTTAAAATGGCACGGAAGGAGGAACCTAAAAGTGAGTACTACATGCGTTTCCGCTAGTTTTATGAGTTTGGAAACTGATTTCCGTTTCATACCGGATACAGAGGTGTTTCAAATTTCTTAGATTTTAAAAATATACTCCGCATTTTATTAATTCATATATGATTACAAGTTTATTAATAAATATACTTTTCGTTCTTATCACAAACGTAGTTGTATTCAAAGATGCTTCAAACTAAACTGAATTTCTCAGATAAAAATTGGGTAAAACTACAAGAGTACTTAGTTAATTCTTTCGTGAATGTAGGTTTTTATGATCAGCGATGTCCAGTAGTTACATTCTGTTTTTTTTTATCCCTGTAAAAAGTAGATAATAAGTACCCTATGAACTCCTATGAATTTATTTACTTTTTTGCTATGACTTATTCTGATCGTTCTGGTCTATCTGGGGTGCCTCAATCATAAAACTTCATACATCAAAACTTTTGTATTTATATATTAAAGGATAATCAGCTCATATAGTCCCGGGGTACTATTGCATGCGTCATAATTTCCTTGAGGCATTCATATATTTCAGGACATACTTGGTTCAATTTACTGTAACTAAAAAAGGTACAGTAAGTTACGACTTTAAAATTTTACTAGTAATGCACCTATTCAAATCATGTACATAATGAGACTTCATCCATTCTACTCTCAAAAACTTGTTATTTCCTTTCCTTTACTAATAGTATTTTCGTTTATTTCAGTTCAACCAAACAATGATTTAGAGAAGAAGATTATAGAAGCATTTGAAGTTTTTGATCATTCTGGAAAGCAAGTGGTGGATGTTAGAGAGATAGGAACTATTCTGCGATCTTTAGGTAGAAATACAACTTTTAAGATGCTTTCGTTGGCTATTTCAAATATTTTTAATGAGTTGTTGATTAGAAATAAGTTCGCGTTTAAGTCCAATGTGACAAGTGTGTATGGAGTTTGTAGCTTTGTCCCCCATTTTTGCTTAAGCTAATCGCCTAATGCTATTTATCTGATTAAAATATTCTTATATACCCATACAGGCAGGAAGAGGTGCATATTTGCACTGATGTTTAGTTAGTTTGTGTTTAAGTTTGACGCTACAAGAGATAAGCTTTTTTTTGCAGTCTCCCTGTTGTCAATTGAGAATTTACTAATTTAAAAAATTTAGTAATAGCATTGCCCGATTCATACACATTTGCTGGACTAACAAAGAAGTCAATAGCCATAAGGTAGAATGTAATATTATAGCTATATTTCTTTTCAGGGTGTTGCCCAACGGAAGCAGAAATTCAAGAGGTGATCCTCGCTACCGAAAATAAGGAAGCCACGGGGAACGTACCTCTATCAAACTTTCTACCTTTCATGTGTAAAGTAATGCTGGAGCACAGGTTATACATATTCTTAGATTTAAACAATAAATGACTTAAACAGTCCTGCACATAAACTAAGAAAGTATTTCTCCGTGGGTTAAAATACGAATTATAATAAAATAAACATTATTACGAGCCATTTTCGGTCTGGTATTGTCCATGACTTGAATCTCAGTACGGGTATCAAAACTGCATCAACTTTTTTTTAAGCTGGTGTCCAAGTCATGACGCCATGTAAATATTCGAAAATAATTTTGGTACATCACATTTAATACTTAATTTCGAAACCAGTGATGACATTGAGGATAGCTGCGGGGTCGAGAATCTCGGCCGTCGCGGGTTCAAACACAAAGCGTAAACCTTTGCTTTACTAAATTATGTGCGCATTCAAAATGAATTATCACTTACTTTAAGGGTGACGTAAAAAATCCAGTATCAATGACGGCTCTTATGTTCGGAAGGATAAAAATGCGCCGAAACCATATAAAATTGGGAACAGGATAATGATTGTTTCAGGTTTTACCCTGCTAGCGCCGAGATGCTGTTGGCTGCGTTCAGGTATTTCGACAACGAGGGTCGCGGATACCTCACCAAGGAGAGATTCGCCAAACTGATGCTCGAAGAAGGCGAGCCGTTTACTCAGGTATTGTGGTAGGACTATGAAATTTATTTTAGACGGATAACCAAGGTAGGAAGAGGAAGGGTCATGGAGATATTGGGCTTTCCCTGGGTCTTTGACCTACATGGAACATTAATTAAAATCCAAGCTAATGAATTTGCACACACGTTATTTTGACTTTTTAATACAGTACTTGATAACACAACACCCAACGCCTTTCGCCTTGGAAATGAATATTCGTGAATTAATACGCGGGGATCGAACCCGTAGCCTAATTTTTAAACGTTTATGTATGCTATCAAATCGAGCCATTATCGCTAAATTATCGTAAGCGACACTTTTGTCGAAAATACTTTTTTTATCGAAACTACTATTTTAAGCCTTGACGAACCTATCCCTGCCGATGTGTTTTTTTAAATCATATACGTAAAGGTCTAAATAATAATAATGTATATCAAATTTTAATTTACTGCCACATTTGTTTAAAAATATTAAAAAGAAAACCTTCTCCTGTAAATTTTGATTTTGTCGGTTACGCTAAAACCTGCGGTAAAGGCGCGAAATATTAGTATCTATAAAGCTATGAGGCATTGGGCCCATTGCGAAATGATAGCATATTTTTTAACGTTCAAATTTAAATACATACTTTTTTATCGATTATCATTTCAGTTGTTATCGATTATTTTTATATCGCAGGAGGAATACGACGAGATGATACAAACGGCGCTCGATCCTGTGACCGATACCATTACGTACGAGTACTACATCAATCAGCTTATGGTGCGTTGTTTTATTACTTGTATTTACCATTTTTACCCGAGTCCTGGGTTATATGTACGGGTGGGGAAGTGGTATTGGGTGTTTCCATTACGAAAATGGCACTAGCAATACGAAATCTGAAGATGTGTCCGAATTAGAATAGACTCGTTTCCTATTCGCTTAAAGTGGGTGCAGAAATGTACCTCTGCCTACCTCTTCGGGAATACAGTTCTGAGGTTATGTATATTGGATTGGATGGTTATGGTTGGACGTATTTCAACGAGATTTTCGTAGTCATGTAGCCCCTGTTATGTATTTCAGCATCTACCTAGCGCCCATACCGTGTCAAGTCCTCCTAATATGACATTTTATTTCGCACATAATATTTAGATTCTAACCTATTACTGAATCTAATATTGAGAATCGAACTTAGGGGCAAGTTCAGTATAGTGCAGACAGGAGGGTAAAGTCTTATACTTTGTTTTTAAAGTAAATATAAACAAGTGATAATCACAAAAGTTTCTATTACCTAACTACCTTACAATATGGTATAAATACAACTGGATATAGTTTTATATTAAATTGCTATGTTATAGCAAAGTTTTTCACAGTTTTAAATAGCTTTTATTTGCTTTTATCTTTATCACTGGTAGTTGAATATTCTTAGAAACAAAATTCCTTCATTCCGCTCCTTAATCTTGTTTTGGTTTATTATTTTCAAGTTCTTTCACGTCAGTTTTGCTTGCTGTCTCTTGCTGATTATTTTCCTCAACAGCAACATTTTGCTTATCACTTTCTGGTGCAATGACAGTAGTACCCGTACTAGTATCATTATTTTTATCATTCTCAGTACTGTTATCCACTTGACTTTCATTTTCTCCTTCATTCTTATCAGTCCCTTCAGGGGGTATTTTTACATCACTATTTTCATTCTCATTTACTTCTTTATTACCTTCTGTATCAGATTTTTCTTCACCATTCTCTGCTAGTATATTTTCCTCAGCTTGCCGTATGGAAGAGAGTAATTCATTGATCTGGTCAGTAAGATTAGCAGACACATCGTGTGGTTTAGGTTCGTTGTTTACACTGACTCTTTTCTTAATGGTTTTCTTCGCCTTGACATTTTTGGGACCTGCCTGGTTAATGTTTGACTCTTTTTTCCTATTTTGAACTTGAGTGATCTTCAGGAAGCACTTGCCTGAAAACATTGAATAATGAAGAATGTTTTATATATTCTCAATCAATATCAATGACAGTCCTGTGGCGCAGTTGGCTAAATACCAGCTTGCGAATCGAGAGGCCGCAGGTTCGAGACAAATGTTTGTGTGATTCACAAATATTTGTTACGGGTCTAGATGTTCCTGAAACTGTTGTCTGAACTATGTATGTGACCATTGAGTTAAATTATTTATTATTAATGAATGGACTTCCATGGGGGAAAAATTTCAAACTAATTGTAATGTTGATTAATTTTCCCTGACCTTAAAGATTTTGTTGAAACCTAACACAAGATCTCAGCAGATCTTAGTAGAAATTTGGAGTAAATCCTTACTTTAGCATTACTATTATCATCCATCTGTAATCTAGGACTACTCTGTGTCTTAGCTTAGTACAAAAATGTATCTTTATTTCAAACCAAATTTCAACCTGTAAAAGAAATGTCACTTAGAAAAAACCTCACCAAAATCGAAGCCATCTTTCTTGAGTATTTTGTCGAGAGACGCCTGATCTTTGAACGCGACGAACAGCATACTCCTCACCATTTTGTTCTTCTTCACCCAAATGGGGTCGAATTGGTTGAGGAAGGGACGCATTACCGTGGTCGGAGGCAGTTTCGGGATGGCTCGCACCTGGCAATATGGATTTTTTGTATTAGTGATATAATTGTTTTCTTGGACGAATCCTCATCATGGCACATTGAGTGATATAAATTGAGTAAGGTATTTGTAGTCCACCCACAAGGTGACGACGATTTGGTGAAAATCGCGGGAAGGCGCTGCCGACAGAAAACTTTGGAAGTCTTTGGGGGAGGCTTATGTCTAGCAGTGGACGTTTTTAGGCTGATGACGACGATGATGATGGTAATGGTGATGATGATGATGGTTATGGTGATGATGGTAATGGTGATGATGGTAATGGTGATGATGATGATGGTAATGGTGATGATGGTAGTGGTGATGATGATGGTAATGGTGATGATGATGATGATGATGATGATGATGATGATGGTAATGGTGATGGTGATGATGATGATGGTAATGGTGATGTGGACGACGATAATGATGACAATGAGAATGGCGATGACGATGGTAACGAAGGTTATGATAGTGATTATTTGACTGACTCTGGCACAGAAGCGCGGCATGCCGGTCGCGGGTTCGGGTGCCTGTGCGGGCGCTTTGTTTCCGTCCGTCCCCCCCTCGTTGTTGAACACGGCCTGGCAAGAGTTCACGTACAACAAGTCCAGCTTCAGTAGATTGCAGATGCGCTGAAATAATTACATTCAATTATTTCACTATCCGCCAACCCGCACTAGGCCAGCGTGGTGGTCTAAGGCCTAAACCCTCTCAATGGCAGAGGAGTGCCCAGCAGTGGGACGTATAGTGGCTCATAACGTATTTCTAATAAGAGTAGTACATTTCTATTGGATAAAATAGCTCTAAGGGCGTGGGCCTAAGTATACACCTAAATTAGAATCTATGAGTTGATCATTCAGTAACTCAATTATAATACTCCTACATAAATTACATTACATTTCAAGTTATTAGTTTTGATTATTAGATTTGATTATTTGATTTTCTAGCGAAAGTAGAGATTCCAAGTCTCTAAAATAAATCAAAAATAAAAAATAATCTCACGTTGACACTGTCGAGTAGTACATTGGGCACCATTCTCCGTATTTTGGCGCGCACTTCGTTCTTCCAGCGCATTATTTGGTCAGTTTTCTCCGCGTCCGGTACAAACTGTTCAAACTCCTCAACTTTGGCAGTTTTACGGGCGAGTCTCGCCGCCTTTTGGCCTTCCGACAAATTCGGATTGAACATTATCTCCAGCTGAAATAAATTACCAAATTCATCATTAGATATTGTGTTGTAATACTAGAAATCTATTATATATGGGAGTTATTGTGTATAATAAATACACCCAACAGTCAAATACACAGTTCTGACCCCACATTAATCTAAATTCAAAGGCTTGGGTAAATGATATTGCTAACTACCCTTTTCTGGACACTGGGATGACGAATAATAAATAAATACATCCAACAGTCACATAAATACTTCTGCCTAAACACCAGTCTTGAGTAGTCGGTATCAGAGACTAAGCGAATTTTTGCTCTAAAATAAAAACACACAAACATTTGTCTCGGTGCGTACACCGAACCCACGGCCTTTCGTTTCATAAACTGGTGTGTAGCCAACCGCGCCACGGGGCTATCATATAGTATATATCTATAAACTTGCCTTTCTGAATACTTCATCCAATTCCGAATCGACGACATACGGCAATTCATTCTTGCGATAATTAGTAGGATTCATCGGTGCTGAAATTGAAATACGATTACATTGGAAGATCATTCTAGTGTTTATGGTAGGTAGGGGTGCAATTCTGCACCCAAGATATGTATCAGTCCCAACTCCCATGTAGTAAGGGGCGAGTCTTTTACTGTTTTACGTGCACATTTCCAAAATTCGTGCTGTGTACTGAGAATTTTCTAATATGCGGGAAACAATAACACTACCCGACTCGAAAATCGAACCCGGGAAATTTTTATCGATACTCGAGACCACGAGGTAGTATTTTCGTGTCCGTTCTTACATGAATGGCAAGGCTAAAAACCCACATTTTACATAAAAAAAATATACATTTTGCGAGAACCTAACAGAAATCAGTTGTGAAATGTGCATAAGTTCATATTTCAGAATCCTTAATAATATATTTATTTACGACTTACTTTTAATATATTTAATTACTTTATTGTTAGCAACTTGCCTATATAGAAAAATATAAATACCTGTAACAACATATTTGCTGGTGATATCTCCTGTTGAAGTTTTAGCCGCCATTTCTCTGCTCACTTTCTTGATCAACAGGTGATCACTTTCAAGCGGATATCTCATTCTATATATATCCACCACATCTTGCCGCTTCTCTATAGTTCTATTATTCAATTGAGTCCTGATTCTATGGCGAATTTCCGACTTAATATTATTCAGGTAAGCAGGCCTTTGCATCACGGGGCGTAGATTCTCCGAATTGGCGACTTGCTCCTTCATTTGTTTCAGTATTACGCCCAGACCGAACTCTAAGTGGGCGTTAAGAGTACTTGAAGGTTCTGTGTCCGGGCGTAAAGTCATAGCCTCTTTGGAAGCTTTTTTCTTCGCTTTCTTATCCTGTATTTGAGGAGGTCGGTTTTTCGGCCCGTTTTGAATAGATTTGTGTGGAGGAAACTGAACATTGTCAGTATTGCAGAAACGTTTGGGTGTTGGATCTTCTACCCAAGAATCCACTTGGCGCTTTTTACCCTTTTTGGGCGGAGGCCGCTCTGTTCCATAGCAGTCGTCATAGAAATAATTCTGCGGACGACTCGGCCCCGGCGCGTCGTAATCGTATGCAAATTGGTTTTGTTGTACCGGCACAAATTGATTCTGTAATGGAAACAATATTATACAAGTTATGTTTTTGTTTTAAGCTAAAAAACTAATGGTATATTATGTACAGAGATGAGACTTTGGAAAAGGATAACTGCTGATTTTTATAACTAAATATAATCATAAGTTCATAGTTCATACATAGTTCAGACTCCACACTAAATGTTGTGGGTATTAGAAACTAAGAGAGGCTTTTCCGGCTCACAAACACCCAGACTGAGAACAAAGGTTGCCAATATGATATTCAGGCGTAACAGCTATCATCATCATCATCATCATCATCATCATAATCAACAGCCCTTAATTCGTCCACTGCTGGACATCGGTGGGGTGACAATATCCGCAAGGTGGCTGGCAGCGGTTGGATGAGGAGAGCCGAAGATCGAGCCCAGTGGTGTGCCAGTAGAGAGGCCTAACAGCTATAGTTGTTATAAAACAATGCACAAAATGATTTCTGAGATTGGATAATAATTGATTGAGTCATACCTGGTTATAATTCTTGTAGCTTTGCAACATGCGCTGATGAGTTTCAATCATTTGTTTCTTCTGCTGCAACAGCTCAAGCTCCATGTTTATGTTCTGTCACAAAATATTGTATAAATATAAACAGATGGACTAAAGCCTATACCCTTGCCCACCTATAAGATGTATATAGGCTGATGAAGAAAAAGGATGAATATTACTTAAGCAGCCATTTGTAACTCAGTGTAGCACCATATTTTATTTCAGTAGTGACTAAGCAATAAAAAAAAGCTGTACTAATAAAAAAAATCATGATAAGTGCAACTTGAATTTCCTATTGTACTAAAAAGGCAGACATGACAATTTTTTCAGGTGTTTTTAAAACCAAAAACAGAGGGATGTATTTTAAATGTCTATTTAAGTGGCATTGAAAAAGTTTATAATAAATCCTTGGGTAATGTGAGATCATGTTACTAAGGCAATTGTGTAAAAGTCAGTTGCCATAAATTTGAAGAATACATGATGGAGTATTTATATATTGATTTGGATTAAGTCGGAGAAATTTTACAAATTTCATTAGGACTTTACAATACTGGCACTCGTGCCAACCTTTTCCAAGATAAGCGAGTTATTTATAGGCTAAAATATTGTTGAACTATTTATTTAACTACTTACCGGGTAAATGTCTGAGTTTGTAATGTAATTTTTTTCTAAAATTTTATCGAATTTTGAGGGTAATTCTAGTCTTTAAAAGAATGCTAGGTTTTTATTTATGGGCTTTTGGTAACATCCCACAACTGTTCGGCCGTCCATAGCAACGGCCTCAAAATATTGTTATGAATAAATTAACTTTTCATATAATTATTTTACATTTTTTTTGTTTATCGCACACTTGTGGGTAAAAATGAAATGTTATAAAGTATGCATTACACTTACTTTAAGATTTAATCTTTTCATCGTAAAGGAATAGTACTTATAAATAGTTATCGAACGATAAATATATATATATAATATACACAGTGTAAATAATATACCTTGAACAAATTTTAAACAGTTCACAAGTATGTTTTTATCGCATTTTACCTGCAATTG
This sequence comes from Cephonodes hylas, assembly GCA_030295005.1. Lineage (NCBI taxonomy): Eukaryota > Metazoa > Arthropoda > Insecta > Lepidoptera > Sphingidae > Cephonodes > Cephonodes hylas. The sequence continues at coordinate 2,756,693 of AP025386.1, read as the reverse complement.
TTCAGACATAAATGGTTGCATTGGTGGTTGCCTTCTGGGGGGGTTCGCCCCACGACCACGTCCTCCCCTGCCGCGTCTCATCTTTCAAATTATTGGTACTCAAACCTTAAACACACAAAAGTATAAACAAGCATTGACGATAAGTTTGTCTGGTTAGAAATAAAACGTCAAATGTCATCTGCCACTTTCAGCAGGGCTGCCAGCAAATAAATCGCAGCTATACGGTTTAGTATTTGCAATTATACTAAATTAGACCGCATTATACATACCTAACCATTGCACCATATGCAGCTCTTGTTTTTTTTTTTTAGGATAACAGTTGATCAAATGGTCGGAAAATGGGCCCTCCAAAATAGTTCTTGTTTTTTTTAGGATGATAAATGCACAAATTATTATTGATAAAATGTGAACATATACCTTTGTATCGTATTATACAAAGTGGTCATGGATACAATACCCCATCCGATTATACAAGATTTGTATCCAATTATACAATCTGGCAGCCCTGACTTTCAGCGTCCCGAGAACGACGTTTCACTCAATGTAGCCAGATTAAATATTTATTATAACAACAGGTAATTTTTCTTGGTGATAAAAAATAGTATGACATACTTTTTATATTTAAAATTGGGAGGTAGTTATTATCTATTTCTGATAGTTTAGGATTACTAACATATTGTTGAAATTGAAAATAACTGACGAATTTTGGATGCAGAAATGCCCTACACTTTTAAAGATATATTGGATAATAAATATCCTCTCCTTCCTGGAATTACCCTTTTGCTAGTATTACATATGCCAATCTGATTACAACGTAAATTTTATAAACATTTTTTATACATGCTACCTGCGAATCCACTTTCCCTGCTTATAACCAACAGGTAGCGCCGAAGACCGTATACGATATCGCGGACGCAGTTCAAGAAGAGCGTAGACGCCTGGAAGCCGCTGCTCCTAAAAAGAGACGTGCTTCTTCTCTACTTCGTGCCGCTCAACACTAATCCTTTCCTTGTGGTAGATTTCCATCCTACTATCCTAACTCCTGCTTTTTTTTTTTTTTTTAAGTGGCCGTCTTCTCGCCAAGTAGGGCGACCACGGCACGTGGGCGAGGAACGCTCAAAATGGTTCCGCAGTCGCCCAATCCTAACTCCTGTTAACCCATTTCTAAATTTTTCGCCAATATAAAATTTTCACTATGAGTAAAAATTATATTGACATTATTTATGATCGATACATATTCTATCACAGGCAAATTTAGAACACACCCCAATAATTTTAGTGGAATTAGACTTAGACCAGTTATAATGGTACCTTTATACAGGTCAAAACAATATTTCTTCTCTACTTTATTTAACATTATTTCTTAAGAATAAAATTCACATTTGTCACATTCCAGGTTGAAGACGAAGCTGTGGAAACCGCTCATGTGGAGAAATGAAACAAATACTCAAATCGTAACGTGTAATACTCATATTTAAATCGTTTTTATATTGCATCAGCAATTGCAATAGTGTTGATTTTAACGGTACCTTAATGTATTTATAATCTCTTAAAATTTACGAGTATTAAAAATATAGTATAGGCAAAAATCAATGTTTTTTATTTCTTTATTGAACAGTTTCCGTTTTTTCTTCTACTACTTCATCTTGTTTTACGTCACTTATGTTGGTTTCTGTAGATCTTCCCTTATCATTATTGTCAATATCTTTGCCTTCCCTAACTGTATCTCCTTGAGTAGTGTTATCTTCTTGTTCATTTCTATTACTCTGCTCTTTCGACTCACCGCAAAGTTTACTAGGAACATTATTGTCATTGCTTTCTGTTTCTACTTCATTAACATTGTCTTCTTTACATTTATCTGTATCAACATTTGTTTCTAGATTTACTTCTGTATTTTTTCCTTCTTTTGATGATTCTTCGTCAGCGCCTTGGGATATCGAGGATAGGAAATCACTTATCTGATTTTCTGTATCAGATGAGATTACTGTATCTGTAGATTTATTTACGTCATCATTTTCTGCTTTATCTTCTCCATTGACTGTGTGACCATTGCTTTGTGGTTGGACAGGATTTAGCACTAATTTTCCACTAGCTTTTATTTCTAAAACACAGTCATCTGTAAGGGAAGCAAGTTTTTATCAATGGTTTTTCAAATACACAATTACAAATAACAGACTGCAAATAAAATATATATATTTGTATTATTCATAAAATATATATCTTTATCATATTTTGATTTCTCACCAATTTTGTGTCCATTTTGCTCCAAAAAACTGTCATACGTTTTTTTGTCATCAAATTTAATAATGAGTAAATTTTGGATCTTCTTGTGAGTTTGAATTAACTTCGGTGAGTACTCGAACAGATAAGGTCGCATTGTCTTCCGATTAGGCAGTTTCGGGATACCACGTAACTGTAATGGCATAATTATTGAAATAGGTATGTTTACAATCCATAGCCTACTTAGTAATGACAAGGCATTGGCTTTTTTACTAGCTGAGAAACTCCTACACAAGTGTGCTGACCTAAAAAACGATAGTATAAAATGATTTGTTTCCTTTGAATTAGATACTTAAAATGTAACTTACCGATGCCACATAGTGTATTGGTTCTGGGTTGGCTTTGACAACTTCTGCGTCAACTTCAACTACTTCCGGGTCGACATTTACTACTTCCGGTACGACTTCTACTACTTCCGGTACGATTTCCACTACTTCTGGGTCCTCTTCTACTACTTCTGGGTCGACATCAATCACTTCTGGTTCAACATCAATTACTTCTGGCTCAATTTCAACGACATCTGCATCTTGGTCGGCGTCAACATCGACAATATCTTCATTGTAGTCATACATTATATTGGCTTTAATGTCGTCAGTTATTGTTGGGTCCCTTTTCATTGTCTGAGACGTCAAGTTAGCTTTCTCCTTCTTAAAGTCAGGGCTTGAGTACAGTATATTGTTGATGACCTGAAATAGTTCAAACAATAAATAACACTACTCAACACTTAAAAAATATCTGACCCAATTCATATTATTTCATAAAAAGCTTGACCAATATAAAAATACTGTATGCATTTTATTTCGATATCACATCTGGTTATAGGGATAAATATTTTTTTATTTTTTTACCTACCTACAAAAGTTAAAATGCGGGTAGTCCGGAAACTTATTACTTTTGCAAATGGAACATAGTGCATTTGTTAGTATATTAACTGACTTCTAAAATGTCGCGAGTGTGTGTTAACAGTCCTGATTTATTTTGCTATATTTGTGGCGAGTTTACGCCGAAATCGAAAAAAAAAACACTTTCTGACTTAATTAAACAGTGCTATGAAGCTTATTTTAACCGTGTCGTAAGGAATCAAGACAAGTCATGGGTTCCTAAAGTGTGCTGCTTAAGATGTTATACATATCTCAATGGTTGGTGTAAGGGAACAACTAAAAAAATGCCATTTGGTACGCCAATGGTGTGGATGGAGCCAACGAATCATGCCGTCGATTGTTATTTTGTTTAACGCAATTAAAGGGGTTTTCTGAAAAATCAAAACGAAGTATTAAGTATGCCAACGTGCCATCGGTAATAAAACCTCAGCCACATTCTGACGAGTTACGTGTTCCTGAGTGCCCAGTGAATTTAATTCAAACAGTGGAAATCGACTCGAGTTCGACGGCTTCCAGTTTCTCAAGCAAAAGTTTCCAAAGCTTAGTTACGCGAAAATTAAAGAGGGTGTTTTCGTAGGTCCAGACATAAAAAAGCTGATTCAAGATCCATCTTTTATATCTGCTCTCAATAATATTGAAAAACAAGCATGGAACGCTTTTGTCGATGTCACTAACAATTTCCTTGGTAACAAGAAATCTGAAGATTTTCGCGAAAAAATAAATGTTTTATTGGACTGCTACTATAAAATGGGATGCAATATGTCACTTAAGTTGTATTTTCTTCACTCACATTTGGACTTTTTCCCTGAAAATATGGGATCAGTCAGTAACGAACATGACGAACGCTTTCACCAAGATGTTGTTGCATTTGAAAAGCGATTTCAAGGCAGATGGGAGCCTGCTATGCTCGCGGATTACTGTTGGAGCCTTATTAGAGAGACCCCTGCTACTGAGTACAAGAGAAAAGCCTGCCACTCCAAAAAAACTACGCCATTTCAATTAAAATTAGAATAAAATTATGGAAAATTCGTGATTTCGGACATGGATGTTTATCTGGACATTGAGATGTGATGGTGTGTGTATATTTGCATATTTTTATTACTTTAGTGGCAAGAAATAGTAATCACATAATGCGACCTCAGATAAAATCAAAAGTTGAAAATTTGTTGAGTAGTGTAATAAAACCGTCAGGATGGTAAACTATTGTATTGCTTATTATATTATCATCTTTAATCTTTAATTGGATTACAACATTATTAAAGTTGTGTCATCTAATTAAAATATGTTTAGCTTGTTATGGACATTTCGAAATGTATGGTCTGTGATATTGTGAAAACTTAAGATAAAACCTACAAACTGTATTAAAGGAAATTATATTATTTTTTTTGAGGATAAAAAGAAAAATATTTCAGGTCTGGCTGCTTGTAAGACCGAAAAGTCTCTTGTAGCTTCTGATACCCACAAGTCACAACCCAAGCCTGCTATCTTAGTGTAGGGTCAGAACTATGCATGTGACTGTGAGGATTATTAAATTAAATCAAAGTGTGTGAGTCTTTTAGGTCACCATTTTAAAATACTCACGGGTAAATATCTTTGCAATCGCGAAAAGAACCTCTCCTTGATCACTTCAGCGAGGTCAATGTTCCATTTTAGAGGTGTATTCTGTTCGATATTAACTCCTTTAATATCAGCATTTTTATATTCATTGTCATACATTGTGACCATCTGTAAAATGTGCTTAATGTGCTTAATGGTTATATACATATATTTATTTATTTTTTGTGGCAAGCATAATTTTTCCTCTTTGTAATGTTAATATAGTGTAGATAGCAAATTGGGTTTACGGTGGTCAAAATTCTATAATTTAAGGTATTGGTAAAATCTTAGAAATCTTTTGCAAGTTAGGTAAATTATATTCTAAAATATCGCGCATTTTAAAAGGCAATGACTTATTGTTAGGAAAACTGTATGCCTGAGGATTCACCACAAAGAATTACATAGTCTTATCTTAGGCTAACTTAGTGTAATTCTTATTATATAATATAGGGTTTTAGAAAATTCAAGTAAGGCACAAAATTACTTTACGATGGAAATTGTGTATATTTGAATATTATTGTATTGCCCTGTTTACTAACCTTTTGGAACATTTCTCTTAATTTGTCTCGCGCAACTGTTTTCAAATTCTTTTTAAAAAACGTTTGGCACGCTTTGGCTGTAAAAGAAAAAATCGTATTATAAATATAAGAAAATAATTATGCATTACCATTTACTAACTTATAACAATTTAAAAAATGGTGTCAATCTGAATATAATAATTTGGAGAAATACTTGAATAGTTTCATTTTTAGAAATCCCTAAATAAATATTATCACAAAATAGCATATGATTACGAATGGAATAAGTAACATTTCGATGTCAAATTGATATAGCAAAAGTAAATTTTAGTAGTATTTCAAATCATACTTGTATCGGAGAGAACATTCTTCGAAAAACTAAATATAAATAAATATATTTTGGTATCTGACGAAATTTATACTTGAAATTAAATTGTATTAAAAAAAGACCACAAAAGAGTTCTTAGGAAAGTTGCTTAGTTTTAAACTAGGGATGTTGCGAATATTCGCATCCGCATCCGCATATGCGGAACATTCGCATCGATTTGGACATCCGCATCCGCATCCGCATCCGCATAAATCGCTGCGGAGCTGATGCGGTTGCGGATGTGTAGCAGATCGCGAAAAGAAAGAAAGGGGTGAGGGGCGGCGAGGTGCGCGTGTCGGTCTCGAGTGTCGAGTGGTTGACCGCACGTGCTGATTGACCAATAGGAAAGCAATAACATTTTATACAAATCAACCAATCGATCAATTTTATACAGATCCGCATCCGCATCCGCATCCGCGGATGTGAGCCTCTTAAAATCCGCATCCGCATCCGCATCCGCGGATGTGAAAAAAATTGAATCCGCAACATCCCTATTTTAAACAAACAGCTCAATTGGTACATATTCTCAGCCACATCCATTGCTGAACACAGGCCTCCCTAAGGAAAACATATTTTATTCCAAAATTCCAGACTGTATAGAAGTGGGTTAAATGTATTAAATAGTCACAGGTATTCTAGTTATTTAGGTGGTGAATTAAAAAAAAAATTTGGGGAAATTAAGGGACTATTTTTGTGGAGTGATGAAGTAATGATTATTGGTAAAAAATTACTGCAGAATTATTATGGGGGAGGGATATTATAAAAAAAAATCTTAATGGTAAGTCGGGCTGGGCTCAAATTCAATACACTTATATAAAGCAGGCCATATGACACCATATCGGGAATATGTATATTAGACTTACTGGCTGTGTGTTGTAATACACTGACACCACTGTACATTGGTCATACTGAAAGAAAATTTGTTCGACAGCAGTCAGTATTAGAAGTAATGGCCTTAAGGTTTGAGCACGCGATCGAAAATCTCGTTGGTCGCACTTTCAAACGCCAGACACAACTCTGACACACAATGATCACGGTGAGGATAACATCGTAATTTAACATGCACAACTAAAATATCTTAGGCGTATAGTTTGCCAACCTGCACTAGGCCAGCGTGACTGACTAAGGCCTAAACCCACTCAGTAGTAGAAGACGCCAGTGCCTAGCAGTGGGACGTATACGGACTGATGATGATGGTGTCAGTGTGCTAAGGAATTGTATGACGTCATTAATCGTCGTCATTTTTGTACTGTGACCACTGGCGTTTTGGGGTAAGTGCTTTGATCACGTGATCAATTGCCGCCAGAAATGACAGGACATTGGTGTCGAAAACTATACTGGACTGCGTTCCGTTTTACAGCAACCAGTATAGCTATAAAGGATCGATTTCGATACTGAAGTAACCTTACAGTGGTCACAGTGTATTACGGGGCACAGCCAATATCAGCAATGCATTACACAACCATTCGCCGCGTACGCAAGTCATTATCCCTTGCGTCTAAATTCAACACAGTACGGAATGCTGTCACTTGACAAGTATTTCTTCGATAGAAATACTTCAGTCTTAACTGAATTCTCGTGTAAATATCGTAACGCCAAATTGGAGTTATCTATGTGTTGAAATTTGGCTCATACAAATAATGTCGACTGATATTTTTTGTATCAGATGTTAAACAAAAAATATCGCTACCTGATTTCAACGTGGAGGTGGGGGCGGCATTGCTGACGTCACTAGGGTCTGGCCTGCACTCCTTCACGATTATCAGCAGTTCCTCGTCCGTTTTCATAGGGAAATTCTTGCGGTACTCTTCGACTACGACCACGTAGTCGCCGATGTATTTGTTCATCAAAGTATTTCTTATGCGGTTGCGTAGGATTTTTTTTAATCTTCGCACGTAATACTCGCGAGCAAGGGTGGTTTTGTATTTATGGGAGTTGCCGAAGGAGCGTCTCATCTGTGACAGAATAGAGCCGAGCCCTAGTTCGAGCAGCCCGTTGAGCGCGGTGGACGGCTCACGGTTCGGGCGCAGCGTGTGCTCTTCGATATTTGGCTCAGGAAGCCGGGCTTTACCGACTATATGTTTATTCGCAATGTTAGGGGGATTGAAGGGGCGTTTCGGGGCTGGTTCGTGGTGGCCACCTCGGGGGACGTTGGGCCCCGGCATGAAGGGCTGCCTGACCGGCTTGGGCCCTAACCGGGGACCAAACTTATCCTCCACACTCCGATCATACCCGGAGAAGTGTGTGGAAGGATTGCCTCGCCGATTTGGATACGGCCGCTTTCTGCCCCTACCGAGCGGTATGTAATCATTCGCCTCATGAGGCGCTTCATCTTCGTACGAATTATTGTGATGCGACCAACTTGGTCCTGGTGCATCATATGATTCCTGCTCGTAATAATTCTGCAATGAAAACGGTAATTGCAATTAATTTTTCCCACAAATTGACTACAACAATATGCATTCTGTATCAAAATACAAGTTGCATATTCCAACCATGGTGGATGGGTAGTCAACATGTTTGTAATAGACTGTCGCATTTGTTTTTAGTAATGTGCGGTAATCAGAGTCAGTGAGAATTCACAAAGAATCCAAAACTCCTTATTCACACACCCAATACTAAAATAGTTAATATCTATTCCATTTCTTCCAAACTAGTTGTTTGGTGGAAGTGTAATCAAAATAAGAAATCACATTCAAAGACTTAAATAACCTAACATCCCCTCAGTAAAAGGGGCGGCCTGTACTCAGTAATGGACAACATAGTGAGAGGATTTTCAAAACATACCTGACTGTCATAGAGTTTTGCACACTCAGTAATCATCTGATGTACGTGTAAATTTTCCCTTCTCTGGTTCATATTTGGCATTTCATTGTTAAAGTTCTAAAACAATGAGATAAGTAATTAGCCCAACTCAAAATGTGTACAGAGCAAGAAATTAATTAATTGATAATTAACTTTTTCTTAATTTTATTTGTATTACAATCATAAACTTTGTTACTTGGTGGTGTTTAAGAAAATATTCTCGAAATAATCTACCCATTTCAGTGTTAATGTTCTTAAGTAATTTTTTATTACTCTAATGGGTTGTCTTGAAAAATCACAGCTACCAATAAAATCACCTATATTATTTTCATTACCCCTCAAATTTGTATGTCACTTATGTTGTATTCACTAGTATAATGTGCAAGAATCATCATGAATATTGCTACAAGGGAATTATTGTGCCCTTGGCTTTCAATACCTGTTTCCCAGCAGCATTTAGATCAGAATTCTTCATAGGATGTTTAGAACGTCACAAACGTAAATATCTATAAATTTTTAGTGTGATTTTTTATTTAGATCTCACCTTTTTCAATAAAACTATAAATTTTGTGTCAATGATCTGATATATGCCGGTTTCACAAACTATGTTGATAAATCTTTTTTTTTTTGGCTTGATCCAAAGTAAATGAGGAATCCGAACTTGACAATCAATAATAATAATATCACAACAAGACATACAAAATATTGCATATATCAGCACTAACCTGCATTTCGTCACCACCATAGGATCTCGTCACTGACCGTTGTTCGTAATAACCGGCAGGTTGGTGCCTGCCACGCATTTTTTTACGGGGCATAGTTTGATACTGTTTAAAATATCTTTATTTGAAATTTTTTGAGAAAATTGTGCACTAAAATAACAGTCAAACTGACTTGACATTCGGGGACCAATGACCATAGGCTATTATAGAAGTAACAGCACATAGATTAAAAAATAATAATACTCTATGATAGCAATGCGTACGGCAAAGTGATACATCATACAAGTTTTTATTATTCAGTGTTTGTTAAAGAATTATAAACTATCCTATAGAAAGTTTTTATTCTGCTATATTTATTGGCAAAACCTTTTTATTCTTTTTTAGGAGCTTAAAATTTTTATGACTTTTTATTAGGTACAATTTTCAACTTTTCCAATCGGTAGCCCGAAATTTTCTGTCGGCTATATACGTTGTTATCGTATATTATTTTGCTTGTATTCTCATTAAATTATCACTTGCTTTAACAGTGAAGTAAAACGTCGTGATAAAACCTGCACACCTAATAGTTTTTAGGAATTCCTTAGGTGTGTAGTCCGCCAACCCGCACTAGGCCAACGTGGCGGACTACGGCCTTAACCCTCTCAATGGTAGAGGAGACCCGTGTCCAGCAGTGGGACGTATATGCGTTAGTGAGACGATTTTGCTTTTGGCTAGCATTCATACTTTTCGCCTGCTTAACAGATATAAATTACTTAAAACAAATAACCTATTATTACTCAGCCTATCGCCGTCGAGGGTTTTTTCAATAATTTTCTACAAAGTCAAAATAATAAATATTCTAATCAGCTTCTATGAGTTTTATGAATCGTAAATTTTAAACGATTTGAAACTAAAGCTGCCGCGGAACGTGTTATTGTTCTTAAAATAATCATGACCATATAAACATTAATAAAATGTAAACACTATAATTAGAATTAGAATTTATTTAATTATTGCTTAATAATAACAAAAAAATAAACAAGAATGTAATCATTACTTTCTCTTAGAAATATTTACAAGAGATATTTAATTAATATAAACTTATAAGTCAACAAATTTATGTTATTATCTAAATACATAAACACAGTCAAAACTTAGTTTGCAAGGCTTAATATCGACCTATGCGCAGAATAAAGTTATGTTTATTGTGTAATGCCAGGTTTATAATAATTTATTGTGTGGTCAATACTAATACATACTAACTAGTACACTTATTATAGTAATAGCTATTGTTTCCACTTTTCTCTTCTTTCTTTCTCTTTACTCTTTTCAAACTATTCTTCATCAGATCCACTACACTCGTCTAATATGATCCCCTCGGACACCAAAGCCATGATTTCATCATCATTCAATTCATCAAAGTCGTTACCAGACTCCAATATGCTTCTGCCAGATGCTTTTGGCTTTTTATCAACAACTTTCTTTGCAAGTGGTACTTTTTTAACTGGTTCTTTCTTCACAAGTGCCTTGTTTTCAACTTTCTTTTCTGTTGCTTTATTTTGCTTTTCTAAGGTTTCTGCTTTAGTGTTGGCAACCTTTTTCTCTACTGTTATATTACTTTGTTTTTCTGTGGTATTCGCATTTTTCGCGACTTCTTTTACGTCTTTGGCAACATTTTGGTCAGACTTAGCGGTTTCTTTAATAATATTAGAAGGTGTTTTTTCCACAACTACTTCTTTTGGTTTTGTAGTTGTTTTGGTTTGATCATTATTTTGTGTATTCTCTGATAGGTGGTCTTCAGATATAATATCGGCATTTCCACTCATGGTTCTGATGTTGTCCACATGATAGTTTGTACGCAGTCTTGATGGACATTTGGTGAATTGATACAATGATGTTATGATTAATTTGACTTTGCCTGAAAATAAAAATGACACAACATTTAATTAAAGAGAAATATAATATAATTAACTGTGAATAATTAATTACGGAATTAATCGGCTGCTTCCGACAGAACACTTTGGAAGTCTTTGAAGGAGCCCTATGTCCAGCAGTGGACGTCTTTGTGCTGCTGATGATTACAAATACTAAAGACAACTAAGCCAATGCTCAGGATTTATAACGAGAATGATTCCGTTTTTTTCCCTCAAAATCTTCTGTTGAAAATAATATATCTTTATTCTTGTCTATTGTAGGTATTGGTAAGAAAAAATCAACTTTTGTGATTTAGGCGGAAATACATACCTATAGGGAAAGTTTGTATGGAACACAGACGGTCGAAGTTCTTCACATCCTGAACTATGCCGGTGTAGGTCAAAGGTCTTAGAGTGTTCCATTTGAAATTAGTTATTTCGTTTCTCTTGAGGAATCTCGTCAACTCAGGCCCGTCCGGTTTTGAAGTAAACTTCATCTGTTGAAAGTATGTTATATATAAATCTATACTAATATTATAAAGCTGAAGAGTTTGTTTGTTTGAACGCTAGGATCTCAGGAACTACTGGTCCGATTTGAAAAATTCTTTCACTGTTAGATAGCACATTTATCGAGGAAGGTTATTGGCTATATATCATCACTCTACGACCAATAGGAGCGGAGCAGGAATAAAGAATGTTTCAAAATCGGGGACTTTTTTCCTTTTTGTGAGCTTCCTCTGCGTGCGCTGCGGAAACGGTTAATGTTTCGCTAAAATAATGTATGAGAGAATAATTCCTCTTTAAAAGTTCTAAAAAAAAGTCCGCGACAGCATATGTCTATCTTTTAAGGTTGGCTCACTATAATGTTTTTTATTCTAACCAAATTTATTTTAAATAAAGCATTATTTGTGAAGGTGTTTATACAAACATGATATTAATCCTTATCCAAATAAATACGTTATTCATTACAAGTATTAATTACAAAATAAATTTGTCCTTTACATCATTTGATTTCAATGAGTATCTTAGAAGATATCGCAGTTTCAAAATAATGATCAAGCGCGCAATAATGATACTCAAGGCGTCGACCGGCGCGTTACGGTTTCACGTTGAAACAATTTGACCGATTTGTATGATTTTTGTATATTTAAGTAAATGGGGCTCTGCGGAGTAAAATACTACAACTTATTTTCTTTCTGAACCCAACCCTGTAGTCCACGCAGACGGAGTTGCGGGCAAAAGCTAGTAAGTGATAAAGTTACACTTAAATACTTTTGCCCCCTTCAACTTTTACAAATGGTCACGAATTTTTGACATAAGCTACATCCCACCCAATTTGAAACTTAAGCATTGGGATAAAGTCGCAGGTTAAGGTTTTTCTTACATGAAAATATTAAAAGAAATAACTCCCACCCTGATGATATTCAGTTATTTTTTTAAAATAATTTTTCTAACTTGACGCCTAAAAACCATGATTTCTTAGATTGCTAATATGAGTGTAGGTCGATTGCTGAGAAAACCTTTTCTATTTTGCTTACCTTTATATGCAATGGATTGTAGACATTCAATAACCTTTTCGACACATTTAGTCCAAATACCTGTGGAAAAATATCGAGCGTTAGAACACAATAATCTATAATACATACCATACTGTATATAATATAGTAGCTTCAGAATGTCAGAGGCCCGTATTAATCAGCAACCTACCAAGTTTTAATAAATTAAAAACAAAGCACTTACATTTCTCAAGTCGTCTTCGGCTTTGTTCCTCAGTCTGTTGACAACAACTTTCTCGGCTTCAATCGTCGGCTCGTCTGGTAATTCTTGCCAAACCTGTTTAATCATTTATTGTTCAATTATAATACCATCTTTTGCTACACAAATTGCAATAGTATATAGCAGTGGTCACATCTCCGTGAATAGTTGTGACCTTCTAAATTATTTATAAAGTTTCTGGGGTAAATATCACAAGTGCGGCCCGCCTATATTTTATTTTGCCACTTTCAGGCTCTTGCAAGCCTAAAGGTTGGCGACCACTGGTATATAGTATTAAAATTCATGTAACATTCAGCAATGAATTCAAAAACCAATTAGACCAATATCAAGAAACACTGTACCAAGGAAATTCAAAAATGATATTGAACCGATAAATACCTTGATCATGATATCTTGTAGCTCTGAATGTAGCATCTTCGACATGAGAGGGCTCAGTTCGTAGTAGCTATCCCTCGACGCCATATCCGTTGGGTTTCCGTCTGAAGAAGGTTCTGATAAAAAAAGAGTTATTTAGCTTATTATAGAAATTCCATACATCCCTACTAATATAAACGGGTGATTTTTTAAGGGTTAAGTTTTTCAGGTTGGCGGCACCGGTTGGTAATGGCATCCAAACGTCATCTGTTGAATTGAAAAGTTTTCAGTATACCTTGCCATTTCATCATGGAAAGACTTACAAACGAGCAACGATTGCAAATTATTGAAATTTACTATCAAAATTCTTGCTCTGTGAAAATTGTGTATCGTTTGTTACGACCATAGTATGGTCGTCATAATCGACCTGGTGAATCAACAATTCTTGCTGTTATCACCAAATTTCGTACCAAGTTTACTTTGTTGAACATTAAACCATTGTCTCGCATGCGTACAGTGCGTACAGAATAGAATATTGCTGCCGTAGCATCCAGTGTTAATGAGGATCGATAAATGTCAATACATCCCGAAAAAACGACAATTTGGTGTGGTTTGTGGGCTGGTGGCTTCATCGGTCTATTTTTCTCAAAGACGACCGTGGAAGAAACGTTACCGTCAACGGCGAACGATATCGAGCCATAATACGACAACTTTTTTTTGCCCTAGTTGGCTCAGTTGAACTTGGTTGACATGTGGTTTCATCAAGACAATAATACAAAGGATACTTTTTATCCCGGAAAATGTAGTATTTCCGTGGGAATGGGTATTTCTAGATCTACCAAAGCAACTTGAATGAAATTTGGTATAGAGAGAGATAGAGCTCACAGAATCAACATGGGATAGTTTTTATCCCGGAAAATCAAGTATTCCCGTGGGAATGGGTATTTCTACATCTACTGAGATAATTAAAATGATTTTTGGTATGGAGATAAATAGGAACCAAGGAAGTAACATAGGATACTTTCTATCCCAGAAAATGTAGTATTCACTTGGGAATGGGTATTTCTGCATCTACCAAACCGATTTGAATGATTTTTGGTATTTGCATAAATAGGACTCTGAGAAGTAAAATAGCCATTTTTTTTTTTTCCATGATGTTAGTGCCGGGCTGGGTCCCTAACCTACCCTCTAACCTACACCGGCATACCGACCAAAACCCCCCGGTGGCCATCTTCGCGCCAGGTAGGGCGACCGCGGTGCGTGGGTGAGAGACGCCCACAATGGTTCCACAGCCGCCCAGTGTGCCTCCGAGACGAGAGCGTCTCGGCCTTCTCATAATGGAGTCTCGCCACAGGGCAGGGCGCCGGGTCTAATTATCTCCGTTGACCCGGCGCCTCCTTCTTCGCCTTTGGCGGGCGGGATCATTCCTTTCACGATCCCGCTCCGCACTCTCCTTCTGCGACATGACATGCTCGCAGAAGGAAGTAAAATAGCCTATAACTTATTTTCTATGTGAACTCAACCCTGTAGTCTACGCGGACCAAGTCGCGGGCAACAGCTAGTAAACAATAAATAAACACACCTAGTACGTCACAGTTTCTAGTTCCTATCCCACATTTGGATACAAGTCTTGTGTCGTGGGTTTCAGAAACTTCCGTTGAGAAACTTTTTGATCTTACACTCAGTCCCAAAACAAATATTTGAGGACCACGAAACATTTTTGTCTCAGTGGGGGGATTGAACTCGCGGTTTCTCGATTCGCAAGGTGGTATCTAGCGCGCCACGGGGTTATCAAAACGTTGGTTTTATTTTCTTTTTATATTACTTAGACCAACATACTTCCAAGCAATTGTTGAGTGTTGATTTTTCGAATCTGAAGATTTTCTACTTTTGTACCTTTAAATTATTGGACTGGTAAAATATAACGATATATAGAGGAAACTAATACAGAAGATCTGCGTTCATCTATACTAATATTATAAAGCTGAAGAGTTTGTTTGTTTGTTTGTTTGTTTGAACGCTAGGATCTCAGGAACTACTGGTCCGATTTGAAAAATTCTTTCACTGTTAGATAGCACATTTATCGAGGAAGGCTATAGGCTATATAACATCACGCTTCGACGAATAGGAGCGGAGCAGCAATAAAGAATGTTTCAAAATCGGGGACATTTTTTCCTTTTTGTGAGCTTCCGCTGCGTGCGCTGCGAAAACGGTTAAAGTTTCGCTAAAATAATGATTGAGAGAAATATTCTTCTTTAAAAGTTCTAAAAAAAGTCCGCGACAGCATATGTCTATTTTTTAAGGTGGGCTCACTATAACGTTTTTTACCCTAACCAAATTTATTTTAAAATAAAGTTTTATTTGTGAAGGTGTTTTTATAAATATGATATTAATCCTTATCCAAATAAATACGTTATTCATTACAAGTATTTAATTTTAAATAAAATTGCCCTTTACATCATTTGATTTCACTGAGTATCTTAGAAGATATTGCAGTTTTAAAATATTGATCAAGCGCGCAGTAATGATGCACAAGGCGCCGATCGACGCGTTACGGTTTCACGTTTGAACAATTTTACCGAATTGTATGATTTTTGGTATGGACATAAATAGGACTCTGAGAAGTAAAATAGACTACAACTTATTTTCTTTCTGAACTCAACCCTGTAGTCTACGCGGACGGAGTCGCGAGCAAAAGCTAGTTTGTTATAAAACTGCAATAAATAAAGCATTTCATATAAAAATTACTTTACCTTGTGCTATTGTTTGTTTCGGCGCCTCGGCATCTTGTTGTTTCGCCCGTTCTTTGATATCTGGTTCTTCTTCGTGTGCTTTTGAACTCCTTTCTTGTTGAACTACTTTCGGCTTGATTTCCACCGGTTTCGGCTTAACTTTCGGTTTCGGTGCAACCGGAGATTTCGTCGGCACAATAACCGTAAGATTCCTTTGGGAATTCATTTTAAGTTCTGGTTTTGGCTTTATGAATTTCTTCGGTCTCTGCTCAAATCTTGGGTTATGCTCGAACTTGGGTCTGTTGTCGACGACATGACGATGTTCCATTTCATGTCTGTTGTCCCAATGAGGTTTTTCTTTTGGAGGGCTCCAAGGAGGATTTCTCACTAAAAAATAACAAAAGGACCACAAATTAAATTATGAATTTAATTTTCATTTCTCGCATTGCTTATTAATTAAGTTAATCTACGAATAATATACTAAAACATTACAACAAACGGAATAATTTTGAATACTTATTTGTTGATACTTCAAGGAAAATTGTGTCCTTTTATTGTAAGCAACCATTAAATAATTATACAAATTCTAAATTGGTTCGAAATCTTGTAATAAAAAATGGCACCGTTATTTTTCTTTCTGTAAAAATTCATCAGTGATTACCGATCTAAAACAACAAAACCCGCATCGAAGAGGCACGCAGTTTAGTGTGTTGAATGTCGATCTAAAACTGGTCAAGCTGAAAAATACAACTCCGTTACGTTAAAAATACGTTGAGAGTGTTTTTAGGCCATAGTCCACCACGCTGGCCTGACATAGTTTCATATTGTGCCACATTCTTTTTAATAAGACCTTACAACTATACTCAGCAGACGCCATACCTAAATATAGAAAGAATCTCTGAAAATGTCAGTTTCAGTTGAGAATTCACTCATTACGGAAAATTATCAAATCTAGAAAAAATGTAGTTTGCATAAATCAACGTCTTTCGTTTATGATCTCTTACCTTTGAGGTTTTGGCGCACGGTCGGGAATATCGGCGGTCGCTGGTTCAAATCATAGGTACACACAGATTTTTTGAAGTTATGTGTGGATTTGCATGAATTATCATCTGCTTTTACGGTGAATGAAAAAGATCGTGATGAAACTCGCACACCTAAAAGTTCTTAGGATTTTCTTAGGTGTGTAGTCCTTTAACATGCACTAGATCAGTGCGCTAGAGTAAGGCTTAAACCCATGCTTGCAAACCTGGTCCCTTGCCCAGCAGTAGGAAGTATATAGACTGATGATGATAATGATAAAAATATCAACATTCTTAATACCCAGCTCATCACGGTTACTATCATACGCTATACACCCGATGATAATAGGACAAGTATTCCTGTTGTATTCGATAGAACATTAAATGAATATGAAATATGTCTATTATCATATAATTAATATTAACCCGTCGACTGCTAGTAACCTGAAAAAACAAAGTAAATTCCACATCTTGTTAATCTCACATGGAATTCATCATTTTTTCTTCTGCATAAATCTCTATCGAACCTCCTTCTCGGTCTCTTATGTGTAATTCCATCTTGAAATACTACATACACTGGTCCGAAATGAAGAGACTCACTTGCTGGAAAGTAGCATTCGTGAATGAAAAAAAAACTATATATATATAAGCATTTGTCTATGAGGAAATTATTACTTTCTTTTGTTTTAAAAATTGCCCTCCAAATTATATTGATTATTATTTTCTTACCTTGTATTCTTTACTGTCAATCAAGTATGGAATAGCATTAATAGTATCTGAAACATAATAACGTTGACAAGCTAAACGCCGATAAAGTGAATTATTGCGTTTTTATTTTTGCATCATTAAAAAAAATCTCCACAATATTGGGAATTTTGCTATTGAAGAGGCTTATTGGCCACAGTCAATAGCTTACTCTTGGCAAGTAAACATCAGTAAAAAAAACTGTTATAACTGAAATATAAGCAAAACATTGTTAAAACATAAAAAAAAAACAAGCATGATTGTCAAATTTTTATTCATAAATTCAGTAACACAAATTGTTACAGACTTAAAGACGTACTCCTCAAAAGTAACAGAGCTTAAACTAAAAATACAAGTTAACTTATACCTAATAGTAAATGTAGGCAGAAAAAGTCCTTGGGCAGTAGAAATTACAATGATAAATAAAAAAAGCATTAAAATGAGTTCAAGGAGCATCATCGTCGCTAGTAGCTAGGTCCATATTGGACACATCGTAACTATCCCTTGTCTCCGTTTTATATTTTTCGAGAAGTTTACTGAGTTCTTCCAGAGAAAGCGTCTTATGGCGTACGTGTACAGATTTCACATTATTTTCATTGTCTACGTAGTCCATCCTAAAGTCTAACTTTTCCAGGGTTTCCACTGACTCCAAGTCCATATCAACCGTTAATATCGGCCGTCGGGGGTTCAACAGGGCCCTAGGCGTGAGCGGCTTCCACAAGTTGAAGTTGATTCCTTTAATTCCCTTGTTGCTTCGACTCAGCCTCTCTATCGCGCCAATGGCGTTCGTTTTGCAAACGGCTGGCAAGTTCATGTACATGGTGATGTATTTGACGCAGGACTCGTCTCCCCCGACCACCACAATGGGCGGATGTTGGCCGGGCTTGCTGAATTGCGTGGATAACAACCATCTCTTCGACTCGGCGTTCTCCGGCACAATGCCGAACGAATACGGCGGGTAGATGCCGTATTTCAAAAAATCAGTCTTGCTCGTGCCGCCCTCCTCGAGGTACTTGTATAAGTGAAAGAGAACCACTTCTTTTATATTCCGCGCTTCCTCGATAAATATTTTTTTACTGCCCTTTATCATTAATTGAACAAGGTCTGGCTCGTGGTTCAACCATGGCACTGGGGTATTATTAATTGCAGTTGCTAGCATAATGACGTCGTCAACTGAAGTTTCTTCCAATCCATCATCGAAAGACTTTTTGTCAACTGCGACGGCCTTACGTATGACGTTAACTTTTTGTAATTCATAGCTGAGCATCATCTTGTTTTTCTCAAGAGCTCCCACAGATGACGACGGCATATCCACGTACAGCCGCGTGCCTTTCATGGTTACTATTTTCTTCACAAACTTCCACTTATCTATGTTGACGTCTTTTAAATTTTTATTCTGTAATTTGAGCTTATCCCAAGGTTCTTTGCGGTTGTATCTGGAATGTCCGGGCAACCATATGGCGGCGCGTTCGTACCACATCTCATCGGCGTACACCACGACATTGAACGGTGTGAAATCGCTGAAATCTAAATTGACAAGCCAATTTTTAGAAGCCTCATCCTTTGCCTGCAGTTCATATCGATCCATAGCGTCCAAGCCTTTTAAAATTACATCGGGCGACCAACCCTCTGAATTCTCTGTTATTTTTATTATATTAGCCACTATAAAATTTTTCAAAAATTCCGCTTCTACCGACGTGATTGGTTTGTAATCACTCCTACCCAATATGAGTTTGTTTTTATTCTGCGATGATGAGGTACCGCTGGATTCGCCAAACACCTTATTCCCTGCAAACGTTGGAATATATTGTGTGATCGAAGGGATGGGAGCAGCTACAGGCATCACCACCTGTGGAATACCAAATTGCGGAGCGAGGAATTGCTGTGGAGGAGCAAAATTAGGCCCAACTGGTGGAACGAGGACGGGCGCTGCTAACTGAGGTGCCACTAACTGTGGCGGAGGCAAGTTGACCCTTCTCGGTGGTTCGGGCCGCTCTTCTTCTTGCGTGGGCTCTATCACGTTCAAAGTCCAATCTGGAACTGTACCAACATCTTACATAGCGACGAGGAAAAACATGAGAAATCCACTAATTCCTAAAGTATAGGATACTTACCGTAAGTATCCGTCTGATTGTTATCCGTGTAGTCTGTAAACAATGAAAAAGATAATAAAAGTCCACGCTTGTGCAGCCAACACAGCGCCTACATAACTATGTCGCATGAATGAATGATTTGTACGAATAAAATATAATGAGTTTAGCAAAGGAGATACCTTCTTTCATGGCGGTCTCCGGAGAATATCGCGCCATCTTCGCCGGAACTTCTGGTTCTGAAAATAAATTGTTAAAGTTTTAGAGAGTTTACTTATTTTGTACTTTCATTTTCGAAGCATTTTCCATTTATCCCTTCCTTTCTAAAACACTTTCTGAAATTTATGTTGGTTAGTATAAATGAGGTATCAACAGAAGAGGTTAATATTTTCTTGGCAAGTGTTTCATGTGTTACGTTTACAATAGCCATTATAACCAGCAGATGACAAGATCTTGAAAATACTTGTCATTCATACTAAAATAATAATTGAATCAGGAAATTTTCGATAGCCGATAGATAGGTGGAATGTGGCATGACGTTATAATTTTATTATTTTACGATGTTTTATGTTGCATTGTGCGCTTGAAAATAATTGATTTTTTCCAATGTATTGAAATCTTACCTGGTCCGACCCTCTTGGTGGCCCTGTACGAGGCCGGCATATTTTGCAATATATCGCGCAGCATCGCTTCCTCCGCCTTATCGCTTATCTTCGTTTGGTACCTGATCACTATCTCTATAAAGGACACGTCTTGATCGCCGAACATGTCCATAAACATGCGTTGGAGAACCGATCTCAGTTCTTCTGCGACATATCGCCTCTGCTCTTCTCGCAACTCAGCAATCTCTTTGCGCTTGTTTATTATCTTCACCAAAATCTCATCAGCAGCCTTTTCCCGTTTCATTTTTGTTTCTGGCGACAGAATTGGTTTTCTACTGATTGAATCTTGCAACTTCCACTCCGGTTCCCTTTCCTTGTGTTTGACGTCTTCGTAACGGCGCCGCTCGTGCTCGGCTCGCATGTGACGATCCATGTCTCCGCGCAGTTGAGGAGATCTTTCACGCCGACGGTCATATTTATCTTCTTTAGGTACGTCACGGTGGCGTTCTTCAGAATGTGTGTCTCTGCGTCTGTCGTCAAATCTACGCATTTGTTCCGCTTTCTTCTTGAACTCTTGGGTTCTCTTGTATATATCTTCAAAGTCTTTCTCGAATTCGGTTTTCTTCGGTTCGTCACGTCGAGGCGATGGTTGTCGGCGATAATCGTGGTGCCGACGTTCCTCTTGCTGATGAGGAGGACGTCCTTCACGGAATTCTCGGCGCTCTGGTGATGGTCTTCGGGCGACGTCTCGTTGGCGTTCGTATACATCTTTACGGACATCCACCGGTGACGGTCTCCGTCCTACTTCGCGCGGCCGCTGATGATATTCATCTTTACGAGTGTCCACGTATTCACGAGGGGTGAACTTTGAATCTGTTTGAGTTTGGCTATACGTGCCGGCGGGATCCATTCGTGGCGGCGCACCACCGACACGTTTATCTTCACCAGACCTGCGCACATCGTCAAGTCGTTTCTTGTCCTCCATCGGCATTGCTGGGCGATCCCATACGGGCGGTTGTTTCGGTGCATCTTCAACTCTGTTGTATTTGTTCTTGTACGGGTCGCTGTCCCGGCTGATCTTGCCGGGCCATATGGGCGGCGGTGGGGCTTCGCGTATCTCGGGGCTGCGACCGTAGGGCCGCTTCTCTAGCGCCCACGAGCGGCGCGGAGAGTGGGACACCGGCGAGTTGGTTCTGAAGCGATCTGTGACGGGAGAACGGTCGCGGTGAAGGGGCGAACGAGACTGCCTCATCGGATGGCGCTTTTCCATCACATCTCGTCTTTCTTCGGGTTGTTTCTTCATGGACGCATAAGCGTCTTTGTCCCGTTCTTGTTGCCACGACGATACGTTCTGGTCCGGTTGCCGAGCGCCCGACATACCGTACGGAATGGTTTCTTTTGGGTTCGGCCGATAACCACCTGAGTACATAGCTTGACTTGATGCCTGTAAATTGAAATTTCATATGCAAACTCCAACACAACATAATAAAAACATACAAAATATTTATTAAATTGTACAAGTGAAGAAAAAACATAATTTCGTCAGCCAAATGAAAGATCTCCCGAGATGTTGGCGGGATGGTCTTAAACTGGTGTCGGGATCTTTTATTTTTACAACTGAATTATTTTGTTTAGAATCTTGGTAAACCTCGACTAGCTCTATATAGAACTAGCGAGATTCATTACCTTTTGACTCTACAACAACATATCTCATACGATATTTTAGATGCTCTCTCAAATTAATATAACTATTTAACACAATTTCTCTGATATTTTTGAAAACATAGGCATTTCATACGTTTTCTTCTATAAAATATCTCTTACTAGCGTCACTGCATCGGTTGGTATACTATACTATTCTTCTGCGCATAAAAGCACATTTCATACATCATCATTGTAATAATTTATTATATTGCCATTCTTCTTCGTTAAAATACCATTCAGATCTAAGGTCTGTGAAATAACCAACTTATCTATAATTGTATGCATGCCATCTGTATCGACATATAGTATTATATACATTATTTTTGCCGAATACAACGCTCACCAATTTATTTTGTAGAATGGTTGAAACATTTTTTCTGTAACATTTTAAGAATTCCTCTCTTTTGTGTTTAGTGTCAACTCTTGCACACTTCATGGTCAGATGATAATATTTCATCTTCTATCTTAACAAAAATGAAGAAGTTTTCAACGTCATGTTTAAAATATCCAATATTTTCATAGCAGAGAATTACATGTCACCTTTTTACTAAATTTACTCTATTGATGGTTAATAATTACTACAACTTCGGTGTAAAATATGTTTAATGAAACGGAAATGATACTTTATATTTTCGTTTCCATTCCCGGATAAAGTTGGCACTGAGGATCGTATTGGCACGTTTATATTATCCTCTTGTATGAAGCATGGACATTCAGTGACATTGCAACTGTGTCCTCAAATTTATTAAACTTTTAGCAAAGAGCCTTTTTTCTTCCCAATGTGACAGCTGCTATGAAAAGTTGTGGGAGAATCCTGATCACCGTTGGATGTCTTAGGCATTTTTTTATTTTTATATTGCTGGATTATTTTGTATTATGTAAAGATTTTTATAGCAATTTATTTCTTCTTCCTTGTCGGTATCTTACCGTTATATACACGTCTATCATAGGTCTTTCAAGTTATATAGTAAGTACTAGTTACATAACTAGTTGACGCTCCATGAACTCCATTGATTGACAATCCATTGTTATGTAACAATGGTACTATTTTTAGGTGATACCACTCTTATCGAATCGACTAATTTTTTGCACACGGATCCAAGCAATCGGCCGAATTTAGGTAAAGTTTTTAACTTCTTCAAAAGTACATACATTATCCCATGCTCTTTATGACTAATGATTCATATGTTGATTTCAATTATTTGTGTTTCACTTTTAATATCTCTACTTTCCGTAGACCAAAGAATATCCCCATCGCTTCCAATCTTAAGTAAGTCGTAAGTATTCATTAGAAACCATAAGATATGAGATATCAGAATTCTTCGTGACAAAAAAAATACAAAAATCTTTGTATCCAGTGGATACTATCCACATGTAAGTTATTCCCGTCAAGTGTATTTTGTTCTGAAATAATAATACTATTTTGATCTTGGGCTATCCAATGATTTTCCCCTTTCGGTTAATTTGTGCTCAGAACATAGTTGATGTAGATAGATACCAACCCAATTTTAAATGTCTTAAGAATGTTTGATCCAAAGACCAAATAATGAAGCCCAGAACAAAATTCAATCTTGAATCACCTATTTTTGGAACGTTTTTTGTATTAGCGTCATTCAAAATATCTTTCCTTCTTCCTTTCTTACTTTCAAAAGAGGATACGCCAAGTCTTTAGTTTTTGATTTGCCGAGGGACTATAAATAGTTTGAACAGTGTGAATAGAAGAATGTCTAAAGTTTCACGTGAACCTTGAGGTACTGAAAACTTCAATTATTTCTACTGATACGACCCATGTTGATATATATCCTTTGAATCCCAAAAGTTCTGAAGATCTTCCCATATACATTTTTTTATTTCATTCGAGAATCCTTGCTGTCCCAAATACCGTTGCTTCAATAGAATACATTCTTTTCTGTTTGTCCAACACGTGTTCAACGTTGATAATTATATTTTTCCGTGATTTTGCAACATTTCTACATTATAACAAACATTTATACAGGATAAGCCATCTTCCATCTCCAATTTGTTGAACATTTGCCATAATCTGTCATTTAGTCACAGGTGAGAAAGAGCGTTTAGGCGTACGATCGAGAATCTCGGCGGCTGCAGGTTCAAACCCCAGATACACATCGCTGACTTTCCAAGTTATATGTGTATTCATAATGAATCACCACGTACTTTAACATTGAAGGAATACATCATGACAAAACCTGCATACCAAAAAAATCTTAAGAATTTCTTAGATGCGTGGTCCGCCAACCCGCAATAGACCTTCGTGGTGGAATAAGCCCTTACTCTCTCAATTATAGAGGAGGCTCGTGCTCAGCGGTGGGACGTATATGGGCTGCTGTTCTGTATTTACTTTTTGAACTACCCAAAATCGATAATATATATTTTCATCTCTACGCAAGACGCATATCGCTAATCCGCACTAGGCCAACGTGGTGGACTAAGGCCTAACCTCCTGACTGTTGTAGAGGAGGCCCGTGCCCGGCAGTGGGAAGTATGTTGTGTGATGATTTTTTTTTTTTTCTCGAGGGGAAAGCTGCTTAAAACCCCCCGGTGGCCATCTTCGCGCTAGGTAGGGCGACCACGGTCCGCGGGCGAGTGGCGCACACAATGGTTCGCAGCCGCCCAGTGCGCCTCCGATACGAGAGCGTCTCGGCCTACTCAGAGTTGTGTCCACAGGGCCACAGGGCAGG
This sequence comes from Cephonodes hylas, assembly GCA_030295005.1. Classification (NCBI taxonomy): domain Eukaryota; kingdom Metazoa; phylum Arthropoda; class Insecta; order Lepidoptera; family Sphingidae; genus Cephonodes; species Cephonodes hylas. The sequence goes on along the minus strand of AP025386.1, from coordinate 2,731,912 downwards.
GCGCCAGGCCTAGTTATGTTGTGTGATGATATCACGTCAGTTTTTTTTTCAATGTCAATTATTGGATTGATCAATTATAAGGAATTGTAAAGTACGTGTTTCTTTCTCACTAGGTCGTATCGATACTTATATCCTGAATGCTCTATGAGCGTGACTCGGGGTCCAATGCAACGTCTAGTTAAAATCCTGGACTAAAAATATCCCCTTAACTTATTTGCTACATAGAAGCTATTCATTCTTCATTCAAAACTCTCTTCTGTGAAAGTCTACTTTCAGCAGAATATTGATAAAATCTTGATTTACATCAATAAATATTCTCAAGATGTTAAAACTTTTAAGTATCTTCTTCCCGATTAAAGTCGAAACAAAAATCCTTTTCTACGCTGTTATTGCTTGATATTCTCATATTCAACGACGAAATGTTAGTAGGGAATTCTCTCATCCATTCTCCAGTAAAACACTTAAGAAACTCTTCGAAGATATTTCAAGTAATGTTTTTTATATATGCACTATTATAAATAATAATGGATACTAAGGTTCACATAGGTGACACGAACCGAATAACCTCCTTTTTGAAGTCGGTTAAAAAACAAAATATTGTTGACTTATAAAATAATTTGTACGTGGTGAGTGGTGACTGGTGACACATTGAAAAGCATAATATGACATGCTGGGATTTTTCTTTCTACCCGCGCAATGAAAGGAATCACAATTATGTCTTATTAAGATTTAAATTTACAATAATCACTGCTATTCTATTAACTCTACGAAGAAAGACAATAAGTAGATTACCGATTAAGTTTATAACAAGACTTACCTGACTCTCATACGCGGGTCGAACTTGCTTTCCTTTCAGTGCATCCATGTCCATTTTGGGATCGGCCATCTTTTCGTTGTGGCGTCGTGGTGAATATCTGTAGCATATTATAAAATTTTTACATATACATACAGAATGTAAATAAACCGTGATCGAAAGTTGCGACAGGCAATTCCATTGGCATAAATTGTGACCACCCAACAATTCATCATCAACCTATACACTGCTGAGCACGGGCCTGCTCTACAACTGAGGGGGTTTAGGCCTTAGTCCACCACGCTGGCCTAGTGCGGGTTGGCGGATTAACCTAAACCTTCTCAATGGTAGAGCAGGCCCCTGCCAGAAGTCAGACGTATATAGCCTGATGATGATTATGGTGATGATGATGATGTTGATGGTGATTATAATTATTATGATGATAACGATGATAATGATGCTAATAATGATGATGATGAGCGGGTACCTCTGCGGCGGCCTGGTGCTGGTGTGCGGCGGCGACTCGAGGCGGCGGCTGGGCGAGCTGCGCTTCATCGCCAGCCGCCGCGGGGACACGCGCCGCTCCACCATGTGGCGACCGTCTAGCGACGTAATATACACAAACAAGCATTAGTTAAGTACGAAGCATTAAGCTTAAGAATTATACGACTTAAAGACCGATATTTTCCTCAAAGGCCGGCAACGGACTGATGATTCCTATGGTATTGTGGGTGTTTATGGGCGGTGTTGGAAAGCTATCACTCTAAATCTATCACTATCTGAAAGCAGCACACTTACTTGGTGATAATCTCCTTTCGGTGGACGGCACGCGCCTCCCCGTTGGCGAGACCCGTTTGTGTGGCGGAGACATTCTTCTACCAGCCTGCGGAGAAGGATGTCTTTCTGGTAATCTTCTGCCTGATGGAGAAACACGTCTTCCCAACGGCGACACATGGGCGTCGGGTGACATGGCTCGTTTCCTTGGTGAGACTCTACGACCTGGTGGAGAAAACCGCCTGCCCGGCGAAGATTCTCGCCTAATAGGTGGTGAAACCCTTCTCCCTGGTGGAGAAACTCTTCGTTCCGAAGGTGACTGCACCGGCCTCGTCACCGGAATCCATCGAGATGGTGGAGAAGGTCGCCGGGGGGGCGGAGAAATGTTTCTGTGTGTAGGTATGCCCATTGGAGATATTTTCCTCTCCGGAGAGACCAGTCTTCTCGACATTACTTCCCTGTTGAGCGGTGCCCCATGTCCTGGTGGAGAAATTCTCTTCTTCACTTCTCCAGACATAGCGTGGTCTATCCTCCTAGGCGGGGAATACTGCCGCCCCTTCTCGTAGTCTTTGTAGGAGACCCTACCGCCTTCCTGGGCACTTTTGACTACATCCACTCTTTTGTCCATTTGAGGATGTCGTCGGTCGTCATCGTATTTATCGAATTGCATTGGACTTAATTTTGCATATGCTTGATGTTTTGATTGTTGGCCCTGTCAAAAATAATGTTTTTTTTTTAATGCAATATTTATTTGTAATTTTTGAACATGTTTATTGCCTACAAACATTGAAAAAAAAAAGGCGTATCCTGGAGGTCTATAAAAGGCACGTCCAAAGAAGTCTTAAAGAAACTCCAACCCACAAGGAAATTCATAGTTTTCTATAGTACAGAAGGTACAGTAAAAGAAGTAATGAAACTAACCTGGTTCCAAGCTGGGTTCCCGCTTTGTGGCGTTGTACCTTGGTATGGTCCAGAATTTCCAGATCCAATTTGGTACATTGTGGGACCTTGGAAATTATCCTTCATTATTGTGATCTGAAACAAAGTAAATTTTCGTTGAGAAATAATGTTATTAGCCAATCATTTGTACTTAAGGACAATTAACAGTAGTTAAAATAACATTAAAAATGTTAATTATGAATTAAATAATTAATATTGTTATGGAATATTAGTTGCATAAATAAAGTGGTTTGTAAAAGAATAAACAAGAATAGGTTAAATGCTGAAATGTATGCCTCAATAGTTGTTACCTTAATCCCTGTACATGCTATGAAAAATAAGCGCTTCAGGTAATAAATTGTATACGACTTGTAGGTTTCTAACTAAAAAGTAAACTAGCTTAACTTAAAAAGTAATCAAAAAAGAGTTCCCTCCACTACCCATTTCAAAATTCACAGGTTACATAACAACTACCTACTGAATGAGAATTTCATTGTTAAATGACTTAGAATCATCCTGATTTTATACCTCATTATAATGAGCGGTAGATTTATGTTAGTGCCTTCACATCACCTGAATGATGACTAAACAATGATCACAAAATCAAAACGTATCAAGTACCGGTTTCTCTTGCTGGAAACTCTGTTGATGTCTGCCTGGGTGTGTAAGCACTTGGCTAGGTACTCCATCGGCAACCTCCATGTAGCGCAGATCATTTGAACGATAATGTTGGTGCTGGAGAAAAAGTCCTAACTTGTTGTAATTTTAACCTAATAACTATTTCTGCTTCTGATATAGCAACACCTTTGTATGTGCACCAATAGGCTTGCAATTTTTTTTATTTGTACTATACAGCTGAGAAATATTTTGCAAGTTCTCATTTTCCAGCCTTCCTGATATCCTAGGTGCTTTAAGAGTACATTGGAATGCCATTTAGAAGACAGGAAAGAGGACATTATGTAACAAGAGGGGCACTATCAACATGCACCAAAGGCACCAAAGGTATGCAACAGCAAAGCTGAGGGATAATTTGCTAGCCCACTACTTCCCTCCTTTCTATTATCCTGAGTCATTTAAATAATAATCTAAATATTAAGTTTATCAAGATTTATGAATAATGTTAATGGTCATCATTTATAAGCACAATGCTTACCCAAAAAAAAACCAAAACCAAATATTCTCTAGAAACTGAGTTTAGAATAACATTGTGGTACATAAAGTACATGCTTAATTATATCATGCCAATATTAAACAAAACACTTGATAATTACTTTAAGCACTAGTTATTTTGTAATTAAAAAAAGTAAAACACAAATATTAAAGAAATATCACATATTTTTGATATTAAGAAATGTACTGTGACAAAATATTGATATACTGTAAAAAAATACTGATAGTTGATACATTCAATTTGGTTAAAAACACTAAATTACTTTCTGTATGTGCATATGTTTTATAGAATCTAGCAAAACTAAACATTAAAAAAGGTGCACTTAAAAAAGGTTCTATCTACTACAACATTAATAGCTGGAAATTGTGCTAGGTATTAAGAAATATATACATACACCAGAATCAGGAGCAGTGTTTTTCGGTGGGTATCCATAATTTGAACTCTGTTGAGGCCTGTTCTCGTTATAGGAATTGTTTTCCATTCTCTGTGGTATTGATGGGTGCTAAAAAGTAGATTATTTTAAAATCACATAAAAATTTAACTTAAATTTAAGGCCTAGCAAAGTATGAAGTCTTGAGATTAGTCTTAGATTCAAAAATAATCTAGTATTTTTATAGAGTAATTTTTGGCTAAAATATTGTTCCCAAACACCTGATAAACATTATCATTCCTTTTTTGTTAATAATTCTTTAAATTAATAACAAAATGAACAAAGCAGTAGAGATAGGAAACATTTGTAATATCAAAATAATTCAACTTTTACATTAAAAATTAAATAATCATTAACATAAAGTGAAAATCATAACTGCCAAATTCAATCAATAACTCACTTGTGGGTAAATTGGAGTCCCTGGAAACGTAGTATTCGGAGGTCCTTGCAAATTGGATGGTGAGTTGCTCCACTGATTCCCTGACACGTTGCTGGAGTTCCAAACCTCTGGTCTTGCAGGCTGGGGCTCCATGACCCTCGGTGTGGGGACATTGAGAGGGCCTGATGACGCATAACTTGGCGGTCCACGGTTGTATGTACCACTTGACTGATTTGAGTACTCATTTCTTGGTGGGTTTTGATAATTACCTCCAGATCTTTGTTCATACATATTGTCATGGCCTTCATTTACGACCTAAAAAGATTTGTCACAAAATAAGTGTTATTTATTATGACTGAAATAATTTCTACAACTGGACAATTAATGGACTACCCAATAAATTGTTGCTGAATACAACCACTTTTAAAGTGGTTTAGGTGTAGCCTGTAGGCCTCCTCTACCATTGAGAGGGTTTGGGCCGTAGTTCACCAAACGGCCCTGGTGCAGGTTAGGTGCCTAGTGTAGATATATGATAACTACATTTGATTCATCAGAGTGACAACACTTGGACATATTGGTATGTGCAGTCTCTATGTAACAAAATTTTTCGTGGGTGAAATTCACTATTTATAGGTTGGCCAAGTGTCGCTACGCAATTGTCAAGTGCGATTACTTACATTTAACTTTTCGGGACCTTCTACTCTCAACATACATTCGTTGGTTATTTGATAGCCGTTGAGGCACTTAACCAAACATAACGCTTCGGCCTCATTCCTCACAGTTACCAGCACGTTTTTATTCCCATGGCTATCCACTCCTAAATTATCCAATTTGAAGTCTGTAATTGTGCATTGACTGCGAACCAAAACCTTTACGTCTTGATATTTAGTCTGAAAAGAGGTGTAAGTGGTTAATACAGGTTTTTGTTTATCGCACACATACAGGATCATTATAGCATACTTTTTTTGGGAATCCATGTATTTTTATTAACATTTTTGAGGACAGTTGGAAAGAATTTCACGTTTTAACGAAGAAAGAAAATTAAAAAAATTTTTTAAACAAAAATGATGGCGTCGCTGTCAAGTTTCCACTCATTTTTTTATGTTCAGTCACAGAACTCACAGATTAATTTTACCTTGGAATAGGGATGATCGATATTCAAAAAACATCGATGTTGACATCGATGTCATAATCGAAAGCTCAACATCGATGTTCGATATTTATCGAAAACCGAACATCGATGTTGGATCAAACTGAAGGAAAAGTAATTTTGATAAAGAAGAACCTTTTAATCGGTTTCTTTGTTGATAATGAGTAGAGCCAGCTTTTGAAAACAGTCTTTCGGATGGCGTTGATGTCACGATAGTACTCAAATATTTCACCGCTATTTTTTTAAATATCGGGTAAGTGGAACCGATGACATTATTCCAAACTTGAAGAGGATCTTGTTTAAGATCAGACACTGGATTTTTCAAAAAGTAAATCAACTCTGAAAACATTTCGTGATCACTAGAAAAAGGCGTAGAGTTTTGTCATTTACAAGTTTATAATATTCACTCCACAAATTAATTAAATTCTTCTGTTGAATCTGGCGAACGACTAATAACTTCTTCAATTATTTCTGTTTCCTTCGTAGTATTTAGTAATTCTTTGACATATTTAATTGCTTTCGAACATGCTATGGGATCTTGAAAGTGAATATTTTTAAATCTTGGATCAAGCAAGCGTTCAGAATTAAAAAACTTGATTTGTGGATGCGTTCATAGAAGACATAATTTGTTTCCTAAGTTGCATTGGTTTGGATGTGCGTGTGGTGAGGCCGTAAGTTGACATCGATGATCGATTCCGTTAACATCGATGTTGCGATATTTTTCGTATGGTAACATCGATATTAAAACATCGATGTTTTTGCTTTCAATATCGATGATCATCGAACATCGATGTTCATCGAGCATCCCTACCTTGGAAGCAATACATTTGTGTTTTTCATTCGATATGAATAAACGCACTCGAACGTTTTTGTTATGGTCTTGGAAGATTAAATTTCAGTTTAAATAAGTTAATACCTAATTGTACGTAAACAATTTAAATGTATTTATTCAATTTATTTAGTTATTGTTGTTGCTGTAATTTAAAGTGGTTCCACCTTTTTTTATTCCTTTCAGTTCTTTATGACCGGTACCATTGACATTAGGTAGACCGTAGACGTGACATTTGACAACGGGCACTTTAGCATTATAAATTTGTATTCGGCTTGGGTAAAATTGTAGTAATTTTTGCTAAGGGCGTAGGACTTCTACGTGTGTTGATAATTAAAAACATTCCAAGATGTTACTAGTCATCTACAATTTGCCTTCAGTTGTAAGTATTTTTCACGCCATTCATGTATTGGAAATGCCAACCTAGTTTTTACTAATGCAATCCTATGTTTATCGCAGACTAGGTACGTTGACGTGAAGAACCTTATACAAACGCATTGCGACCTTAGTAATGTTATATTAGACAACTTGATAAACGAAGGTCCACACAAGAAGGTTACTGTAGGGGTGGCTGACGATGTGGACGCCAATGCTATACGGAGGAATCTGAATGGATTTATCCTCGCTGGGAATAAGCTGAAAGTGGAAGAGTTGCGCCCCAAGAAGGTTTGACATAAAAAAAATCTTTTTTATTTTATGTGTTTATAATTTTTATCTATGTATATTTCGCTATTCTATTGTGATATTTTTTTAACATAATAGTTTTCGTTTATGTGTTTATTAATAAATAAATGCATAGAGTTTAAAATATTATTTACACTGAGGCCACAGGGTGGGTAGTATGTATTAATGTACTATAATTTTTTATAGGGACCTCAACAGCAGCAAGATGTTTCTGGATCAAACAGGGGCAGTTCAAGATGGGCTCCTTCAATCCCTTCATTGATGGAAGCAAATGTGGCACCAGATATGAACCCATTGAGGGGTACAAATTCCTCTATATCTCGGCAAAATATTCCCATGATGGCTCAAAATACACCAATGATGGGATATAATGCTTCTTTTATGGGTCTCAACAATCCTGTGATTAATCAAAATACAATGATGATGGGGCAAGGTTCTGCTATGATGGATATTAATAGTCCCATGATGGGCCAAGGTAACTCCATGATGAGCCAAAGTAGATCTATGATGGGCCAAAATAGCTCTGTCATGGGCCAAAATATGTCATTGATGGGGAAAAACAATGCTATGAACAGACAAAGCAACACAAGAATAGATAATACTGGTAGTGGAAGGGGTCAAAGTTCTCATTCTAAAGTGGGTCCAAACAATCAACAAATGGGACAATTCTCCCCATTCTTGGGGCAGATTAACCCATTGATGAGAGATAACCAACAAATGCTGGGAAAGGATCAACCAGTAATGGTACCACCTCCATTGATGAGTAACTATCCGACTTACTCTGCACCATTTTATATGACTCCACAGGTAAGTATCTATTTATTTTTGACATAAAAAAAAATAAAAATGTTTTTCTTTTAATTTTTATGTGTATTGGCATCAATTTCTCCGATGTGAGTTTGTTGAAATCTTAGTTTATTCTACTGGCTTTAATCACTCGGCCAAATGCAATGTTATGCTTCTCGTTCACTTGATTATAAGGGTAGTGGCTTCTTTACATCAGCAGAGGAAACATTTGCATTAAGTTTACGAACAAAACTGTTGCATTGGCTGGAAAGGGAATAAGCCTTTCCATAACTAATCTGCTTGATGTATTGTTATGACCTAGCTCTTGATAAGTGAATGTTTAGCATTAAATTGTCATGTTTGGGAGCGGATTTACGATATAAAGTTTGTTTATATACATTAACTATACAAGCAGTTAATACAAGCATCATGTAAAATTTTGTTGGAGTTTCTCATCCTGTTTAGAGTGGGGTCTATTCAATTATTTGTTGCAATCACATTAAAAATTAGAAGTGGATTACTTAGCTCAGCTTCAGTGTCAATCCAGTGCATGTCACTCTTGATCCTGGAGCACTGCAGTTACAGTGGTGAGGGTACAGTGGGATAGGACTAAGAATAACCTCATCAATGGTTAATGGTTATGAAATAGTCCTATGTCCATGTTTCATCATGTTATATGAATAATGGGTATCTGCTATTATAGATCAAGAAACATAAATATTGATGACATTGACTACATATTATTCCTCGGATCAAACTGAGGTTATTTTTTATATGGGCTTTGAACAAGTCTTTGACACATGTCACTTAATTAACCTGGATCTCAGTAGTAGCAACTCCTGAGTAAATCGTCAGAATATGTAGCAGTAATTTCTTTCCACAGAGCAATATCTACGGCGCTCACAGTAGTGGTCAGCAAATGGCAGCGCCACTACAAGACTTTTCCAGTCAAAAGGGCAACATGCAATCGCAAAATGTCGCGTTCCCTAACTCGGGGAACCGGAAAACTAATAACGACAAACCCGCATGGCGCCCGTCCGACGATTCTAGCTATGAGAGCAAGCGTTACTCCGGTAACAGCGACCGGGAGCGCGGCCGGGAACGAGACCGGGAACGGGAACTCTACACCCGTAGACCGAACTCGGGGTCGCGCCGCTCCAAGTGGGACGACTCGCACCAAGACCACGACTCATCAGGGATGCGCAGCAGATCGTCTAAAAGGCCGTTGAAGCCGTGGGCGGACGAAGGCAGCGCCCCATACAACAGAAACGCAGAGTACGGCTCGTTCGACAGATCGCACGATCGTCAGCCTGACCGATACTCGAGGCGCCAAGACCTGAGCTCCGGCTCAACCGGTCCCGTGTTCCGGAACAGAACGTCGTTCGGCGAAGGTCCGTCTTCTGGTTCCAATTACAGAGACAACTCTGGCTCGGCGACCAGACGCGGACCCTCGCGGGACGACTGGCGGGAGCGCGATAGGTATTCCCCGCCGCCGAAGCGGTCGAGACCGAACGACGACCCGCATCACAAATACGGGTTACCGCAGCAGAAGGCCGGCTTGCCCAAAGATTCTAGTCTGACAAAAACATACGAACGCGACATCGCGTGGCGCGGCCAGGCCGCCGCCGCTCTGGTGAAGGACATGTTCCCGACGATCACACCCGACCAGAGCGTGCAGCAGAATGTCGCGTTTAACTTGATGAAGTCGGCGGTGCGAAACCGCCTGCTCGTCATATTGAACAACAGGATCGGGGTGAAAATAGGGGACCAGATGGTACTCTACAGGCGTAAGTTTAAGCCTGACGAAGATCAGTATCTGTACAACCGTATCGTGAGACACATGAAGCGCGAGGCCGTGCGCCAATCGAAGAGAGAAGCACAAGGTAATGAAACATTTCTTAGTTGTAACTGGTGAGCCGTGCGGAATTCAAATGTTATATTTGTAACTTCCCCACGGCGTAGTAAACCAGCAATGGACGAGTAACATCTGGATTGTTCACAATTTTTCTTTTCAGCTGGCTTCATATTGATTTGGGCTTTGATATTATAATCTATACTTATTCTTACGATGTTCAATAACGGGATTTTTTTTAACAATAGCATAGAGAAATATCGGCAAAAACTAGTTTAAGATTGTAAGGGGTTTGTGGTGAAATAACGTCATATAAATCCAATATTTACTGTACGGTCCTTTTCTCTCACATCTTCCCCTTTTAAATTATAGAGATGGTCTATGCCCAGTGGTGCGATTTCTATGGGCTCATATGGTACTTTTCTCGATCTACCTCACTGTTTTTTGAATCGAACTGCAAAAGAGGAATCTGACATTCATAATTCGTACTTTGTCACCCACGCAAAAACAAAGTTGCTTTTAGTACTCATACACAATAAATATTTCGTATCTTCTTATTTGCACTTAATGTGGCCCGATATACTTTTATAAAATAAATATATAATGATTTGGAATTTCTATGAAGATATTGTTTAAAATTCACGTGATCTCGCGGCACAAATAAGTATATGCAGTGAAGTTAAGAGGTCCTAGGTTCAATCAGTCGATTTTTGGGTTTTCTATTAGGAAATTCTCACCAGAGTCCAGAATTGTACACCAAAATCCAAAACAGGTTCGCTCTCTATTACGTAAGACGAAAACTCAATTGGCAAAATTCCCCTTCCGTCATACGATTCGTGATTCCATATTCGTTTGCAGTAAATTGCATTGTTAAAATGAAATATGAATGATTATTTCAAAGTTTAATAATCGTTGTATACGTCTACGTATAACCAAGTAAATAAATATGAATATACATTCGGTCTATAAATTTTTTATTGTACCATTCTTAGAGATAAGGCAATATGCCAATGACAATAAAAACAAGACTATAATATTAAGTTATTTTGCATTTTTGCAGCTAAAATGAAAGTAATATAAATGTAATTTAGTGATGCCTTAGAGGATCAGGATTGTCGCGAGATCAATTCCAACGAGCGCACCTCTGACTTTCGAAGTTATGTGCGTATTCTCAAGGAATTATCAAATACTTTTACGGCGAATACATCGTGATGAAATCTGCACATCTAAAAATTCTTAGAAATTCCTTACTTCGCCAACCCGCATTGGGTCAGCGTGGTGGACTAAAACCTAAACCCTCTCAGTTGTAGAGGAGGCCCGTGTCCAGCAGTAGGACATATAAAGGCTAATAACGATGAAATTTTGTCAGTAATTTCAAGGTCAAACAAACGAATGATTTAGCAAAAAATAATGAAGAATATTATTGCAGGCTTACCAAGGGAGGAAGACAAAGCTGATAACGCAAATGTGAAGCCATCGAGTGACAAACCTGCGGGGAAAAACAATAACCCCGTTGCCGTAGCTAAACCACCAGCAACGATATCTACGGGAGAGTTGCCGAAATATCCATTTGGAAGTAAGTTTTTGTTTGCCTACTGCCTTATTTCTCAGAAGAAAGATGTGTCTTTCTATATCCATACCTTAGATTATAAGTTAACACACCCAAAAATTGCCTCGTGGTCTCGCCGTACAAGTATGTACCATGCGATCTAGAGGTCCTGGGTTTGATTCCCAGGTAGAGCAATGTTCTTGGGTTTTCCATTAGGAAACTGTCAGTAGCAGCACGAAGTATTATAAAAACTCAAAGCTAAAAGATTTAAAATTCAGATTTTTTTGGCAAAGTGAGCATTCGGGCTTCTATGAAAGTATCGCCACTGTTTGTATAATAATAACTTTAAGAAAGCTATTTCGGAGTTGCAAAAACTTTTATATTACCTGCCTCAATATTTATATAATTCCGTTCACTTGTTTCAGATAAAGCGATGCATCAACGTAAGTATTTACATTTTTTTTCCTAATACAGTGTAAACTCCATGTAACATCACTCGATTTACCGAATTCGATTTATGTAATGCCATATTTACCATCAAGAATACTGTTATCCCTTTGCCGTGCCAAAAAAAGACATTTCAGAAATGGTGGGTTTGAAATTTTCAAGCATCTCATCATCTTCTTTATAACAGTTCAAAAGAAGAACTTCAAAGAAGAATTCAAGACTGTCGCCCCCGCCGCAGAGATGGATGAAATCACAAAAAAGGTGGTCGAGGAAGAAATGCAAAAGATTAAAGAAATTGTAAGTGTTTCTAGTAATATTTTGGTAGCTCACTATTTCAAGGTTTTATGTTACAATTCTAGCACTTATTTAACCTTAAACCAACCTTAAATAACTCATAGAACCTCGTAGTATTTTTAACTAGTACCTAAATAAGTGCTAAAATTGTAACATAGAATTGTAATAGTGAAGGTTCAAATCCTAAGTGTAAAGTCCTTATTCAACAAATGACCAAGAAAGAGGCTCATATTAGACATGTCATTAAAAAATGCATTTTATTTCAGATATTAAGTGAATGTGTCAATCCTGGGAATAACGCACAGAAGGTATTCTGTGAGGGCATGAAAAATCCAGCAATTATTGATGAGACTGAAAAGGTACTTTATTATTATAATATATCTTATGCTTATGCGAATGTAGTAATAGCCTTCAAGTTTAGGCACGTCGTCGATCATCTCGGCGGGTTCATAACCCAGGCACAAACCTGTGATGTTTCACTTACATACTTTAAGGGTGAAGGAAATCGTAATGAAACCGGCACACCTAAATGATCTTAGAAATTTCTTAGGCCTGGCAACCCGCACTAGGATAGCGTGGTGGACTAAGGCCTATATCCTCTCGGTTATAAAGAAAGTTGATGATGATAATGATAATAAAAGAAAGTAGAACACTTTATTCCCACTGCTGTCCAGAAATCACTATAAATTGGCAGGAGGGAAGGAATAAATTGTTCATCAGAGCTGATGATGATGATTTGTCTTCAGATGCTAACCCTGAACCTCGCCAAGCGGCTCCTGAAAATAGGTTCGGTGCCTTTGGTCCGAGTCCTCGGGTCACCGAAGCCCCCACGAAAGGCGCCCCTCGTGGAATTCCTCAAGGACAAGGGTGTCACCAGCCTGAAGAAATCCGACAGGAAAGCCCTATACATAGTCACTTGCCAGTCTTTCGAATACTTCGATAAACTCTGCGCACTTAAGGATGTTGTTATAGGTAAGTTATGTTTTAATTAATACTTGATTAGAATATACAGTCTTTTGAATTTATGTAATAAACAGTATTCAGATCGTCATTGAAAACTAAGTCAGGTAATATCTATGGGGACTACGAATCCATTGGTGTAAAAAAAATCCCAACAACCACATTTATTTAATGTCTAAACAATCGTTAAAATTTACCAACATAAATGGACAATTCTTTGAAATTCGTAATTCATAAACTATATATTGAAATAGGGTCATAAAACAATATGATATAGTTTAAAATAGGCATATAAGCACACATATCTTAACAAAATTGTGCAATTACAGAAAATGTGGCAGTCTCTTTCAAACCTATGTACTTAACCGCTCCCCCTGAAAAGGTTAAGCGCAAAAAGGGACAAAGACAGCCAAACATGCCTGTTTTTAATAAAGATAGAAATGCTGATTGGGATACCGAGGAAATGAATGAAGAAATCATCATCAAAGAGGATGTGGTTGGTGACTCAAACAATATCAAAGAAGAAGTTTTATCACCTACTAAAAATCAAACTGACAAACCTATTATCAAACAACAAGTTAAAGATGATCCTGGAAAGGATAAGGCAGAAATAGATGGATCAGAATGTATGGATGATGATGCTGAGTATACTGGTGATGCCAGCACAGAACAGTATATGGGTGATGAAGATTTCACAGAGGATGTAGATGTGGCACAGAAACATGATGATAATGATGACACATTCGGTAACAATGATCAAGCAGATGATGTAAATGCTGACAATTTTGAAATGAATGAGGAAGATTTAGAAGACTATTAATGTTATTTGCAGGATATATTTTATACTGCAGAAATAGCAAGGATAAATTGTTGATTATTTAGTTGGTAATTTTTCTGATCAAAATACAATTTATTTTTCCAGATAGTTGCGTGAAAACTTGAATAGTGTACCATTTATCAAAACATAGAAAAATGCACTTAGACATTTATGAATTTCAATCATTGTGTTGTATAAATAATCTCCCCTAGTTTAATATTCAATAGTACACTAGCAAAAGAAAATAGTCCATTATTATATATTTTGTCAATGGATTAAATTCCACGAATTAACTTTAATTATATGTACTTGATGTGACAAAAGCTTTGGATGGTATAATATTTTCTGATATGTTTAAATATTGTAAATATAGTTGTTATTAATATTCTACTTGTATAATAGTAGACAATTTTTAGTTTTAAAAGTTATAATAGATTAAAGCTTAGACTATAAGGCTGTAAAATCGGTTTATTGTATGGAAAAAAAATTAAAAGTCAAATTAATTATATTACCTTTATATTTACCCTAAACTTACATAAATTTCATGATGGCAAATGTGCCAAATAAAATAGATATAATATAACTATGCCTCTGCAACTAGGATTGTATTTCATCAACTTGCTGCTTTAGATTCCTGGAAAGAATTTGAAGGTATATGAATATTATTATTTCTAATCTACTATATGATTGGTTAATATCTGAAATATTTTATCCATATTTTTCTAATGGTCCAAGAGTTCAAGGAAGAAAATAAATTTATGTTAATTCTTTATTAGTGCAATTTATTTTTCAAATAATAAAGTTATTAAGCTAAAATCACTCTCAATGGAAAATAATGACAACGGAAACTGCCTAAAATTACCACTTTATACTTAAGACCTATATCCATGAATTTAATGTGGTTACTTCACATACACCTTTGAATATTGTGCTATATTGTATGAAACTCTTATACCTTAGTTCCATCATCATTCCAATCTGAGCCACCTTCAAATAGATGCTCATCTTGTGAATTTTCATTTTGCGGCTCCTTTGATTCTTCATTTGTTGAAGGTTTCGGATTTTCTTGTACTAATTCTGATTCTGTAATTTCCTTAGTCTCTGATACTTTTGGCTCTTCAATTTGAGTAGGGATTGTTACATTTTCTGGAGCTTTTTCTTCTACATTCTCTGTTATCATTGCTGTTTCACTCTCTAAGGCTTTCGGTTGTTCGTTTTCTGTTGTTATAGGTTGTTCATTTTCTGTTGGTTTTGGTTGCTCATTTTCTGTTGGTTTTGGTTGCTCATTTTCTGTTGGTTTTGGTTGCTCATTTTCTGTTGGTTTTGGTTGCTCATTTTCTGTTGGTTTTGGTTGCTCATTTTCTGTTGGTTTTAGTTGCTCATTTTCTATTGGTTTTGGTTGCTCATTTTCTGTTGGTTTTGGTTGTACATCTTCTATTGGTTTTGATTGCTCATTTTCTGTTGGTTTTGGTTGTACATTTTCTATTGGTTTCGTGTCTTCATTCTCTAACTTAGTTGCTTGTTTCATTTCTGAGTCTTCTGTTTGTTCATTTTCTGAATTTATAGGTTCGTCATTCTTTAAGTTTTTTTTGTCTACATTTTCCAACTCTTGAGGTTTATCAGCATTTAATGGCGTTTTTTCACTGTCGTTTGGTTCGGAAGTGCGAACTAAAGAAAGAAAAAACTTGTGTTATTGCTAGATGTTTTGTTAATCTATAAATTACTAAAAACTCGCTGTCTCATGAGAAAATTCTGAAATAAACGGAGTAGAGAATTGTCGATTTGGAATTGCATAATTGACGTGTCATAGACTCCATATTGCTTATATGTTAAATAACAGCCATTTCATTTTATGTCTCCCTACACCTGGAGGAATACAGGAGATAAAATGTAATGAAAAGTGAAAGAATGTATCAATTACTTTTTGATACTTAATCTGCTAGCCTATTTATTTTTAGAATTTTGCTTTTCGGGGCAGGAAATCTAGATTAAAACACAGGTAAGTTTAGACTGCTAAAATTCAACTTTATGAGGTCAAAACCAAAGTTGTCTATGACATACCTTTTTTTTCAGCTGGAGGGTTGTTCTCTTCATCAGAAGATTCGTCATATTCATACCCGTCACCCTTCGAACCGTCTGCATTTTTCGCCCTATACGCCCAAAACGACATCTTAATTTCTTGTAGTAGGGTGTCGACTAAAGGTCCATCCGCAGCTTTGGGGTGTTTGTATCTATATGCCTTCACTACATCCTTGGCAGTAGTCACTTTGTGTCCTAACCGTTTGTTCTCTTCAACGAGAACAGCAAGTCTCTTCCGCACATCTACATGTATACGTTGCAACAGTAACTGGTAAAACCTTTTCTGTTGCAGTGATTTCACTAAGGGTTTCATCTGCTCCAGTATAATGTTTTCAGCAGTTGTATTCTTCGGTAGTACTGTGTGGTTCATTTGGTTCAATGGCTTGCCCTCCTGGTGCAAAAAATTACAGAATTAAATTATTATTGAGCAGATGTGGAATGCCCATCCCATATATATCATTAATAGAAGTAAATAATATTTTTGTGTATGATTGGTGTGCAAGATCACTTAGTACAACAAGAGGTTATGGAGTATGACCACACTACATCCAGGATTATTTCTTTTAATGATTGCAAGTGCCCTTAACACCCAAAGGAAACATATGTCTATAACTATTCCATATATTATCCAAGCTATATTTGTACTAAGTCTTTATCTATACTAATATTATAAAGAGGTAAGGTTTGTGAGTTTGTATGTTTGTGACGTTGTAGAAAGTAAACTCGGGATCTACTGAACCGATTTTAAAATTCTTTTACCAATGGAAAGCTACGTTCTTTGTGAGTGTCATAGGCTATATATCAGTCCCATAAATGATAAGACTTTTTCGTAGTAGCAGGAATTGTGAAGTCGGAGAAAAAACGGGCGAACGAAACTGTTTATTGCAAACGCTGCCTTACCCATGGGAGATATATAGTTGAGTCCTAGAAAAAAGTTGTGGAGCTTGATAATGTCTACAAAAAAGTCAGCGGTAGCATATGTCTAACTTTTAGGGTTGGTTTATTAGGTATGACCTCTTTTATGCTAACTAAATTTGTTATAAAATAAAGCATTGTTAGTTTTATAAAGATTATATTAATCCTTATCCAAATAAATGCGTTATTTAGTATAAGTATTTAATTTAAAAGAAATTTGCATCATTTGATTTCAATCAGTATCTTAGAAGATATCGCAGTTTCAAACTAATCATCAAGTGCGCAATAATTATGTACAAGGCGCCGGCCGGCGCGTTACGGTTTCAGGTGATTTGACGGATTTGTATGATTTTTGGTATGGGTATGAATAGGACTCTGAGAAGTAAAATAGACTATAAGTTACTTTCTTTTTTAACTCAACCCTGTAGTCTACGCGGACGAAGTCGCGGGCAACAGCAATTAAATGAAAACCTTAGAACCACATTTTTTTTATGTTTAACCTATATTACTACATAATGAGAATAGTTATGGGACTTTTTTGTCCCTAATTGTTTCAAAGATGCACATACCAAGTCAATAGTCATTTTCTTTCGAAGCAATGCACTCTTCCGTTTTTCTAATTCTTCCTTTTCTTTCTTTAACTGTTCGATTTCTTCCTGAAATTTATTGTTAAAAACATGAGAAAAAAGTCTATGTAGTCATAATATAGTCTGCTAGTCACAGGGCTCAAGATATGAAAACAAGTACTATGATATTATATAAGAATGTATAGGTCCGATGGATATCTTTCGTTAAATGATCAGACCTGATCTTTCTAAAAATAACAACCAAAAATTACTGCCTTACTGTGTTGCAATATAAATTGTGAGATTTAAAGATAGTCCGATTCAATTCTGAAGTCAGACAAAGTGTTAATGGGTACTCAGCATGGGGTTTGGAAATGGAACTAAGAAACAATAAACTTAACCCCTATCATGTCGGACAGATAAATATCTAGTGTATAAGGGAGCAGACATGGACCTCTTTTTGCCATTTTGTAATATAGGTACGAAATGTGGTGGATGTATTTGTGTAAAACTTACATCCAATTTGGCTTCCTCTTTGCTCAGTGGACTCCTTGATAGTTTCTGTTTTTGAGCATCCTTTTCAGATGTCTCTGACAAAATTTCTATTCTTAAATCACAAGGTACTCCCATTATTGTTTGTGGTTTACACATTAGTTTCTCAATGGCCTTTGGCACTTCAGTTTTGTTGAAAAATTCGATTTTACATTTTTTTGTATCTGTTGCTTCGGAATGTGTAAAATCATGTACCCAAAACCTTATTTTCAACTTTTGCAATATTTTCCTTACAGCTATAACAACAGCATTGGGCTCAGCCTGAAAAACAAATTATAAATTTACATAACTAATTATTTTCAACACTACAGTAAATCACAACAGGATTAACATTATGATATGGTAGTAGATATGTAAAGAGGATTTCCCCTACAATTCCCTACAGTCATTGCAATTTTTGATTCTCTATTGAGTGTTCATAATTATAATAAGTAATGTCAAATTAGACATGGAATAGCACACACAAATAAATTAACGGTTTCTCATAAGAACAAGGGCTCAAGTTTTTGGTGCTTCATGTCATATTGTTGAATTTTTTCGAAGTATTACTGGAGCCACATTACATTTTTTATTTATGATTTACTAAAATTGCCTAAACAATTTCATAACAAACACTTTAATTTCTAGCACAGAACATCATAAGCTCATACTATAAATGAAATGTTATTAAAGTGTTTGAAAGGACAAAATGAAAATTTTACTTGTGTATTGTACAAAATTTCACGAAAATATTCTTATTTATTAACAAACACAACCGAAATCTTTAAAAAGAGGTTTCGTGAAAGCAATATTTGATATAAATTGTGTATACTAACATTTATTGGTAATCCATCCATTTGAGCGATTACAGACATTTTGTTGGGCACTATTTAACTTATTCACAAAAACGGGAATTTACTTTCAATCAATTATCGCACCATAACATTCAAAAACCAACTAAAACATAACCAAACATCCACGGATTAAGCCTCTTTTGACGTATGTCAAATACAGGGCTGCCAGCAAATAAATCGCAGCTATACGGTTTAGTATTAGCAATTATACAAAATTAGATCGCATTATACATAACCATAGCACCATATGCATCTCTTGTTTTTTTTTTAGGATGATAAATGCACAAATTGTTGATAATATGTGAACATATGCCTTTGTATCGTATTATACAAAGTGGTCATGGATACAATACCTCATCCGATTATACAAGACTAGCTTTTGCCCGCGACTCCGTCCGCGTAGACTACTGGGTTGAGTTCAGAAAGAAAATAAGTTGTAGTCTATTTACTCCTCAGAGTCCTATTTATGTCCATGCCAAAAGTCATACAAATCGGTCAAATTGTTTAAACGTGAAACCGTAACGCGCCGGTCCGCGCCCTGTGCATCATTATTGCGCGCTTGATAATTATTTTGAAACTGCGATATCTTCTAAGATACTCATTGAAATCAAATGATGTTAAGGACAAATTTATTTTATATTAAATACTTGTAATGAATAACGCATTTATTTGGATAAGGATTAATATAATCTTTATATAAACACCTTCACAGACAATGCTTCATTTTAGAACAAATTGGTTAGCATAAAAGAGGTTATAATGAACCAACTCTAAAAGTTAGACATATGCTACATATGTTTTTTGCATATTATCCTACTACTATTATAAAGGCGAAAGTTTGTAAGTATGGATGTATGGATGTTTGTTACTCTTTCACGTAAAATTTACTGAATGGATTTTAATGAAACTTTACAATAATATAGCTTATACATCAGGATAAAACATAGGATACTTTTTATCCCGGAAAATGTAGTATTCCCGTGGGAATGAGTATTTCTGGATCTACCAAAGCGATTTGAATGAAATTTGGTATAGAGAGAGGTAGAGCTCACATAATTCACATGGAATAGTTTTTATCCCGGAAAATGAAGTATTCCTGTGGGAATGGGTATTTCTGCATCTACCAAACCGATTTAAATGATTTTTGGTATGGAGATAGGTAGGGCCCACCGAAGTAACATAGGATACATTTTATCCCGGAAAATGTAGTATTCCCGTGGGCATGGGTATTTCTGGATCTACTGAACAGATTTCAATGATTTTTGGTATGGAGGTAGATAGGGCCCACTGAAGTAACAAAGGATACTTTCATCCTGGAGAATGTAGTATCCCGTGGGAATTATTATTATCTGGATGTACCGAACCGATTTAAATGATTTTTGGTATGGAGTTAGGTAGGACCCACCAAAGTAACATAGGATACTTTTATCCCGGAAAATGTAGTATTTCCGTGGGAATAGCTATATTCAAGATTTACTGAATCAATTTAAATGAGTTTTGGTATAGAGATAAGTAGGACCCACCGAATTAACATGATATAGGGTAGGTGACCCGGTTTTGGCCATTTTAAGAATTTTTTAGACTTTGAGGCTCTAACATTTTACAGTTTTTGGTATCACGGACATATTTCTTGTAAAAAGTGATTAAATATATATAAATCTAGCCTAAGGAGACATTTTTTTTCATAATGATTCACTGGAAAAATAATCCTGTAGAAAAGAAAAAAAAATGGGAATTTGTGCCACTTTTGGCCAGATTTACCCCATTTCTGACCACAGTCATGTGCCAGTTCTGGCCACCAAAAATCATCAAAAATAAAAAGCAGATAATTCAAAGTAATAAAAAGTTTATTCGAAAATCGCATATTTTACGACCAACAGTCTTTATTTAGAGAAAAATAGCTAATATAATATTGACGACAAATATGAAATATAATATCTCAGCTTGAATTAAAATTATTTCTTCTTTTCTTCATCAACTCATATACGCCCACTGCTGAGCACGGGTCTCCTCTACTATTGAGAGGGTTTAGGCCATAGTCCGCCACGCTGGCTAGTGCGGGTTGGCGGACTACACACCTAAGAAATTTTTTTGGGTGTGCAGGTTTCATCACGATGTTTTCCTTCACCGTTAAGGCAAGTGATAATTCAATGTGAATACACACATAACTTTGAAAAGTCAGAGGTGTGTGCCTGGGGTTCGAACCCGCGACCGTCGAGATTCTCGACCGCGCGCCCAAACCTCGAGGCCATCACTGCTTGAATTAATTCTGAATTCTGGAATTCTGCTTGAATTAATGCTTGAATTTCGATGGAGGCATTATAATCGTAACTCTGAAAATTAATAGATTACTTATGTATATCAAAATAGCTAAGTAATTAAGGTCAAAAGTGGAGTTCTACGTGCACCACTCTTGGCCAGTCATGTGGCCAAAGATGGGAAAATTCATTCATTTTGGCTCCATTAGTGGCCACTCTCATAATCTCACTTAATAAACAAATAGCGATAAAATATCATTAGTACTATTTAGACAGTGTATTCTTAATGAAGGATTAACATAAACATTAAAGAAATAAGAAGGGTTTAAAAAATAATGATTGATTACTCACCCGCTCGCCTTAGCCTTTTTGCTAAGACTTATAACAATTGACGCTCGTCAAAAAATAATGACTTGTTGGATTGAAGTGAAGTTTGACACATCAAAGCTGTTAACGCTATCAGTTTTACCAATATTAGATATATTTATTCCCGTAAACCTTAGAGTAATATATTTGTCTTTGCCTTAGTTATAACGATTTGAAGTTCTAAATGGCCACAAAGGGGTCGGTGGCCACAACCGGGTCACTTACCCTACTTTTATCCTGGAAAATGTGTTCCCGTGGGTATGGGTACATGTTATAATTGCAAGAGTAAGTCTGTTACGCTTTCACGCCTAAACTATTCGACAAGTTATATATTTTAGGTATGAACATAAATAGGATCCTGTGAAGTAACAATTAAATGTTCCCGTGGAGTAAACATGTTATAAATGCGGAAATAGCTTTTTCAAAGTAAAACTTTTTTTGGACACTTATGAGACGAATTAAAGGTTCACTTATTATCTTTCTGCACTCAGCCCTAAAGGCTATGATATAATAAGTTAAGGAGGAATGGAAAGTGCCAAGTGTGTAATTGGTATCCAACACCAAAAAAAAACTTCAATCCTTATCTAGTGACGCCAATGAGACAATCGACTTGATGAAAATAAAATAAAATACCTAATTATTAAATGAAATACAATAGACAAACTCCTAGAACATGTACGATGCCTAGGTTATAGCTGAAATGTCGAAAATTAATACGAAAAATACGGGTAATCTATTGTACATTGAATATACGGAAGTAAAAAGTATACGTAAGCGTGTGCTGATCATTAAATACATTTCATAGGTAAAAGGAAACTTCCGGTGTATAGATTTAATTTATTTATTGGATGGTAGGTCACATACAAAACCAGCCGCAGATCCCTACTCCACTACACCAATTTTTGTAGCATATCTTCTATCAATCAACAATACTCTTATGTAGTAAACCTATCAAATTAGTAGGTAATATAGGTAATATATAACTCTAGGTTTATTTTCAGTCTTTATAAATTGTTCCACTCAGAGATGGAACTGTAGAATTCAAATGAACAAATCAATTTGACTACCCTTTAAGTTTTTTCATCTAGTAAAATCAATAATAGAAACGGGCATTTAGGCATTTTTTAAGTACTCCGCAATATGAGCAATTAAAAGCCTATCATTATCTCGAGGGTAATGTTCTCTAAACAACTTTGTTATCTCTGCGGATTTCATATATGCTTTTCCCTTTAACAATGCCATTATTTTATTCCTAATATCTCTCTCGACAGTAGTCTTCAGATTTTTAACGCCCTTGACTATTTCAAATTCTCTGATATGGTATTTCATCTGCTTCATTATAATTTTAAGAGTAATATAAAATATTGGATTTGGATTTATTATTTTACTATTCATATCAACTTCTTCAGCAATAGTTTTATCGGCATCATTTATTTGTTTATTCGTGTTAAGGTTCTTAAGAATGTTTCTTGTATTATTTTTTAATACGACTGTGATTTCCACTAGTCTATTATTTTTGGAATCTACCAAGCGCTCGTGTGTTACATCGATAATTTGTTTGTCCAGCAATGTTTCTACATTTTCTAATTGTGTTTTTTTATTTTCCTGTTTTAATACTTCTTCTTCGTCCGATTTGTCCGACGATAGCTAGAAATATATAATATATTTAAATAAACGAAAGATTGTAACTTTTTTATTGAAAAATATAAGTTATCGTATTTTCAAATTTAACTCACCATTTCTATTTGTATATCCTTTAACACTTCATCAACCGCTTGCCACATAATATTTTCTTCAGAATCGACGCTACTATATGAGGACTCTGAAAAAATAACATTCATGTATTCCTAATTTTCAAGCTTTATGACAACAGAAATAGTCGAAATTTCAGAATGTACTAAAGATTTTAGGCACAGTGAAAGCTGTTGAGGCCGAAGGCAGGCACTGTAGCTAATACTAATTTGAAAGAAGATATACCTATCACATTTATATCATATGTATATTGGTGTATAATAGAAAAAATAAACATAAGAAAGCTATCTTAATTTTCCGAAATTTATGTGTCCATGGAATGAAAAATCATGTTTTATAAAATATGGTATTTGTATTTAAGCTTTCACTTTATTAATCTTTTCTACGTACGTAGAATACATTCGTACTATAATTATCAAGCACATTATAATAAGGTAACATCACTAACCCGATGAATTTATTGATTCTAAAAGGCATTTATTTTGAATGTGTGGATTTTCGGCAAGATATTCATCAACCAACTTTTCAATTAATTGTTTATCATCATTAATGCTGAAATATCGCCTGTAGCACACCAACATAGCTGTGCTAGACCCGTTGCTTGTTATTTCAAAAGTTTGTATTCTTGCTTTTACGATATCTTTCAATTTCCTAATAATAGTAACATTCAAACCCTTTTCTAGAATATTTATGTTCTTCTCGTAATAAACTTTGTCTAGTGTTGTTTCCATTTCTTTCATTATTTTTCGTACAGTTTCAGTTATCTCAAATTTAATGTCATTATCTTTAGCCTTTGGTTTGTATAAAACTATTTCATTTCCCACAGTAGCATTTGTACTTAGATCATTGAAATCGTGAACAGTTACTTTGAAAGAATTTTCATTTTGGCCGTAATTATAACTTTGTAGATTTCGTTGAAGCACGCCGTTACTTGCGTAATCACTATGAATTTAAAAAACTGAATTACCTTAACATGCATACCTAACACTTTTTTATAAAGTAATTGATCAAGTCATAAATATTAAATAGTCAGTGGTGGCACTTTCATAGGTGCCCAAAAGCGTATGACGTTAATTATGTAATGTCTAACTTATATTTGTCATTAGTAGGGTCAGGATGTTGTCATTTATATCACACTCCCTTTGTTAAATTAAGATTTAAAGTTTAAAGATTATAATTCAATTTTTGTAAGCTGCGCAGGACTTTTGGGCTTCTATGAAAGTACCGCCATATAATGCCACTTATTTTCATTTGTCATTTAGGCTACTCTTAAGAACTTAGTTATGCTTTACTAACTTGGTGTAAATATTGGTAAATGTCGACTGATCCGGAATGTGTGACGTTGACGGTAGAATCAAACCATCATTTGGGAAATCTGGGATCTTGGATACTGATCTACGTGATCCTGTGCTATCCCAAGAACTTGCTGTGACATTGTCGCTATTTTTAGAGTGTTTCGAACGGGATCGACGTCTATTTCGATTGAAGCCTTTCGAATTCCTCTTTCGTTTGTGAGCCTCAAGCTCGGAATCTGAATCATCCTATAAAGACAACTGCTCTAAAAACTGCATTCTAAACTGTTTTTTCGGAATTGATGGAATGCATTATTGTGCAATAATGAATTTACATTTGTTATACCAATGGTTTACTTCAATTTAGTCAGCAGAGACAGAGGTTTTAATTGAAAGATCACAGGATACATTTCAGCAGTCCACATTAAAAGGAATACCCGCGATGGTAACAGATTAAAAATAGATTAGGTACTTTAAGAATACTACTCTGTATATTATGACACTATTAGGGATGAATGCGATTCTGCTCTTAATAAATATATGAGAAAATGCAGATTCTGACTAATGAATTTAATTAATAATTTACGGGGCACTGTACCTCTCTATTATATTCTTTCCATAGTTGTTTACGTTCTATAAGCAATTCCCTCTCCGCTTGTAACAGCAATTTCTGTTTGTTCAGATATTCTATTTGGACCTAAAAATATATTATAATTGTGTTTTAAACGCGGTTAAAACAATAATCAAAATTGAAATGATTAATTTGATTTTCCTGACCTTCTGTTAATTACGATAACACCATCGAATGAGTTACGTGTATAAACTTGATATGAAAATGGATGATATTTTAGCAGAAATTATCTCCTGTGTACTATGTAAAACACTCAATTTTATAAGCAAGCACAAGTTACGATGATAAAGTTGGCAAGTGAATATTAAAGGAGAAGGATCTGCGAGACAATGAGTCGGGAGCGTACAAACTTTTTAAAAACTTAAGATAGCTGCTTTTAAAAATAAAAAAGATTTGGCTATAGCTCATTTGAGATAATGAATTTCCAGCTCAAAATTAAAAGAATTTAATTTACAAAACAGGAAAAGAATATGTTAAAAAATATACAACATTTGTCGCCTTTTTACAAACATGTATAATTTTTGGAACGACTATTCTACTTACATCCATCCTTGCACATGCTCTAGATAATTTATCATCAGTAACCTTTGGAACGAGACCTAGTATCGCCCAGTCTTCGTCTCCGCTGCTGCTTCTAGAACGACCAGTTCGAGTAACTCTTTTCTTTTCTTTCATCAACTCTGGGTCTTCCGTTATTTGAGCACACAAAACGTATGCAATGCCACTAGGCAATACATAGTTATAGCCATGCAAACATCTTTGCGCAGTCGACGCGTCGTGAGCAGAATTAAAATCCAAAGCAAACTGCCATTTATACTTCCTTTGTTTCGTTTCGCGCAAATCCCTTACTTCAAATAAACCAGTCCGACCTTGAAATATTTGTTTCAGGTTGTATTCAACGTCGCCACAAGATACCTGGAGGATTAACCGCATGCTAAGTAATACAGGAGCAGAGGAAAAAGCATCATAAACATACAACTCTGTAATGTAGGTTATAATCGTAGAAAGCAGTCGAATTTAACTTTAAGGATGGCTGCTAGCTGGACTTAGTAAAATACGCAAAATGACACAAAAAGCACAGCAAAGCACAATGTTGTTTTTAATCAACTTAACGGGGATACAACATGCTATTTGATATAAACGAAATATACGGCTCAAATTGTTTATTGTATATATACTGAATATAGCAACGAGTTTAGTACCCACAGTTGGGACTAGTAAATGAATATCTTTAAAAGATAAATTAATTTTTATGGCGTCCAAAAAGAAAGTCTGCAAAACTGTGTTTAATATTTCTGCCGGCCGGATTAAATTTAGCCGTAGGTACTTACAAATTGAGGAATACCCACTATAACAACGGTTACATGCATTTTTTAAAAGCGTTGAGCAAACACAATGACAATATAATGACGATTTGGAAAATTTAAATTGCAAGTTGTCAAAGTGACTTTGTAGAACTGCAAAAAGGTTTGATAACACATTTGAAAAATAGGTATAATTTGTAACTTACATATAGTTTCAATTAAATGTATGTTTATTACGTAAATTTAAATCCGTAAACATATTCTACCCTATTCATCTGGGCTTGAGACAAAGTGTAAACAAAAAAAAAAACGCAATGTTTCGCAAAATTTTATTTAAGTTTTTTTATTGTTTTGTTTTTGAGCTTTGTCTTTCAGAAAGGCCTACAATTCAGTTTTTTATTGGAAGAAGTAGGAATCTTTTCTTTTCTTCTCCAGAGGTATGGTGCATTGTCCACGATGATAACAGAAGAATTAGCATCTAATTTCAATAGAATTCGGCTGAACCATTTTTCAAAGTTGTAGGAATCCATTTCGGAATGATCCCATCTTCCCATTGTTTTTCTTTGCTTCAAATATCAATTCTGCTTCTTCTGGAAAGTCTGAGTTTGAAACTGTAAACAGAATATGGTTGAATTATAAATAATTTGAATAACTCCCTGTTTTTTATGAGGATTGGGGAATGACGGGATTCAAGGGGATAATCTAATCAGTGTTACCTACAAATCTAATAATTACGTATATTCTCTAATTTGTGCAAATTAAATTAAATATCGATTAATTATTTGACCGATTATTTTTATCCTTATATTTAAATTGTTATTAGTTATTACTAAATATTATTTACATGCATACATACTTAAAAAACTCAGTTCGTGAATTTTATTCTTACAAACTAAAATTTACCAATAAGATTAGTTATATTAGAATTGTAGTCAGTTTACTACCTACCTATACCATTATTTCTTGTCTATATTTTTTAGCATGGTATCAATCATAAAGCAAAGTGATTTTAGTTATTGGTTATTTGTATGAGTCAGTGCAGTAAATATGTAGAAGAACAATTACCTAGTCAATAAGAAATTTTCATATCATGGCACAAATAACAAGTTTTGTGTTCTTTGATATAGAAACAACGGGATTGCCGTGGCAAGAGAGAAATAAGACTAAAATAACTGAACTATGTTTTGTAGCAACAAGTCGCAAAGATATAGAGGAAACTACTGTATTTCTTCCCCCAGTAAGTAAGCTTACCTTGGTTTTAAACCCGCAGAGAAGCATACACCCAGAAGTATCAGCAATGACGGGCTTAACAAACGAGTTTTTAAGATATGCGCCAACATTTTCGCAAAAATCCCGCTCGATAGTCAACTTTCTTAATGATTTGCCAAAACCAATCTGTATGGTAGCTCACAATGGAAATAACTTTGATTATAAAATATTTTTGGCTGAATGCAGGGATGCAGGAGTCAGTTTACCTAGTGACATACTCTGCATTGACTCTCTGGTCCTATTCAGAAAGTTATTAAAGTCTTCAGCACCTATTAAAGCAGTTCAAAACATTGCAAATAACATGTGGCCTGAACTAGATGTCACTCCAGAAGACTGGGAGAATTTTGATGATTTATGCTCACCGGTCAAGGAAAATTCAGTCAACTCCACTCCCAAAGATGATTTAGATCTTGATAGCCTTCTTATAACGGATGATGAAGATTCAGATACAGAAGAAAAAATGTTACAAGAATATGAGAAAATAGAGCAAAGAAAAGCCGAAGTCTTACAAAACCTTTTTGGTAAATCAAATAAGGATGTCAAAAATCAGTGTGAGTCAAAATATAAAAGTTCTAGTGTACAGCCTCAGGGCAGTAATATAGTGGGGAAGAAAACAGAAGGACGGAAGAAAGGTGAATTTACCTTATCAGGGATTTACAGAAAATTGCTCAATAAAGAATTTAGTGATGCTCATAGGGCCGAAAATGATTGTTTTGCACTATTAGAGTGTGTTGTTGCAAAAGGTGACTTTTTGCCATTGGCTGATGAAAGTTGCAAAAAATTATTAGATATTAAACCACTACAGCGGTACTAAATTAGCTATTTAAATCATGTTTTATATTGTAAGAGATGTTTAAAATATTTTTTAAGGACTGACATAATGAATCTAATATATACAATATATATTTTATTTTTCTTATATTATTTTTTTTCTTTTTATATTCATACAAAAGCCATTTCACAATACTAAGAAACTAGTTCCCTAAAATCCTCACACATCCTTACATTCTTCCTTTGCTCTATAGATCTGTTTAAAAAAAGAAGGAATATGAGATACTGCAGTGACCTTAGTAGCTTTTCCAGAACAATTTTACCAAAAATAGTGACAACCTGCTAGCAGAGAGGATGGTTACTTTTTTTTACCTATACATAACACAATAAGTACTTAGTTTCATTAATCACATTAAATTTAATTCTGATAGTGATATAAGAATAACTTATTTAGAAACATTAATTTTAATTATATCTATGTATGTTACTAATGTAACACAGACAGATAAGAGATTGGAGAGCTACTTACCGTTGGCCTCCCTGTTACGCTTTCGTATACTGCTGGCTCGATCAATTTAAATGATTTTTGGTATGGTGATAGATAAGATCTTAGAAAAAAGGTAGGGTACTATTTAAGGCGTTATAAAGTACGGCGTCTTCTTTTTATATTATAAACATAAGTGAAATATAAATTGTAAAAAAATAATTGAATATCGAGTAACATATATTGTCGACTTATGACACGACAAGAATACCTTGCTATATTTTATGAAGCTTCAATAAGGGCCAAGAACAGTCCAAAAAATATTGGTATAACTATCCAAATCTATCTACTGCAGAAATAATTTGTTTTGCAGAGTGCAAGTTCAAGTAAACTAAAGTGTCTGTATGATTATAAAAAATATTAGGCGTAACAAAATTTATATACACACCTTAAACCATCTAATATCAAATTCAGGTTATTTTTATGCATATGGAAACTAAATGCTCCCGCGCTTTTGTGTAGGTAATATTCAATATCGTACTAGGAACAATGAGTGTTTTTTTTTAACAGCGCCCTCTGTAAATCGTGCAAAAAAGCTTTTTAACCTTTTGAACGCCATTGTCGGCTATAGCCGACATGCAACGCCGTGCACTCTACGCCACGGTCGTCTATAGCCGACATAAAAGTAGCATTATTATTTAACGATAAATTTGTTCAATAAATGAGTTTCTGTCTTTCGTATCTTATTTATTGAAGTAAGAAGGATATAATAATTCATATATACCTTAAACCTACCTATAAATATTTATTACATGTGAGAAATCCACGAGAGAAAAGATGCCAAAAAAAAGTCCGTATTGGATGGACTCCAGGCGCCATTGTCGGCAAGAGCCGACCGCTAGTGTTGTGCTAATTTGTTATAAATAATAAGCAAACTGTGCGCTAATGTACGAAGTAAATATATTTTTTTGTATTATTTCATAAAACAAATATTATATGATATTTATAATCAAATAAACAACTCATTATTGATTAATTAATTGAAGAATTATTTAAAATTAAATGAACGTTTATGACAGCAATTGGTATGTAGTCTTATGATTTACTATTACACTCGTGTATTCTTTGTAATAGTAACAAAGAAGTAACAAAAATAAAAGATTTATGATATATTTTTTGCAAAAGCGGCTTTTACTAAAGAATTTCTTACAATACAACCATCGCATCGAAACATTGTAAGTAAAATAAGTAATTGTATTCAATGTAGTTCCTAAAATAATCTTTGACGGATTAATATTTTATTTAATTTTTGATGCTAATACATAATATCGTGCACCGTGCCGCGCGCGTCCCATCTCTATAATGAACCGCGAGCATGTATGAAAACACCGTGTCGACTACGCCAATGTCGGCTAGAGCCGACAACATCTATTGACTAGTGCTGGGGTAATGTTACTGTGTTATATTTTGACTAATGTATTTATCTTCAAGAAACATCGTTGTATATAGTAGCGTTGTATGTTGTAGCCATAGTATTTGCTATGTAAAATTACTAGTTTGATGTGGGTTTAAAAAAAAACTTCATTTCCAATATGTTGGTAGATTTAGGCACATTATTTTTATTAGAAAATAAAACGTTATCGACATGCGATTCCCATCCCTGTATTTTTTTAGGTATTTAATGCAGTTTTGAGGGCTTGGCGTGGGGGACACGGCGAGTGTTTTTATGCGTGGCGGTCAAAAGGTTAAACATTTTGTATTTGTCCCAAATTGATTTATTTAACATAATATAAGACGGAGACTCTTCTAAACCCATACTTTAACCGCCATTTGGCAAACAAATATTTTTGTCATAGTTATCTTCTTTCCCAAACAACAACAATCCGTCCACAAACAGTGTATTTCAAATTAAATTATTTTTTTTTACGACATCAATTGGTATATACTTTTATGATTTAATATTACACTCGTGTATTCTTTGTAATAGTAACAAAGAAGTAACAAAAATAAAAGATTTATGATATTTTTTTTTGCAAAAGCGGCTTTTACTAAAGTATTTCTTACAATACAACCATCGCATCGAAACATATTGTAAGTAAAATAAGTAATTGTATTTAATGTAGTTCCTAAAATAATCCTTGACAGATTAATATTTTATTTAATTTTTTATGCTAATACATAATATCGTGCACCGTGCCGCGCGCGTCCCCTCTCTATAATGAACCGCGAGCATGTATGAAAACACCGTGTCGACTACGCCAATGTCGGCTAGAGCCGACAACATCTATTGAGTAGTGCTGGGGTAATGTTACTGTGTTATATTTTTGACTAATGTATTTATCTTCAAGAAACATCGTTGTAAGCCATAGTATTTGCTATGTAAAATTACTAGTTTGATGTGGGCTTAAAAAAAACTTCATTTCTAATATGTTGGTAGATTTATGCACATTATTTTTATTAGAAAATAAAACGTTATCGACATGCGATTCCCATCCCTATATTTTTTTAGGTATTTATTGCAGTTTTGAGGGCTTGGCGTGGGGGACACGGCGAGTGTTTTTATGCGTGGCGGTCAAAAGGTTAAATCGAGTGGAATTTGTTGTGCCACCAACCTGTGATCGTATGTTTGATTCCCTAGTTAGGTGCCTACATAAAGTTCGAAAAGGTGGCGTTAAACTGGCATGTTCTTTGCTTCCAATGTGTATGTGAAACATAACTGGAGTAACATAGGTAATTCACGTGACTGCAATTAGGCTCAGATAAAATAGCCCCGCAAAAATATTTTTTTTCCTAATTTTCGACTATTTTGCTAATTAGTCGTTCGTTCATCGTTTGTTTTTGATTGTTCACCGTTAATTATTGTTTGTTCTTTATTTATTAATTAAATAAAAATTAATTAATAAATCTACCTTCAAGTTAGCCCCGCTATTGCAGTTTTTAATATTATGCTATCAAAAATTACATATATCTATTGGTTTTTGATTGTTCGTCCATAAATAATGTTTGTTCTATTGCGAAATTGCTGATTTCTGGATAATTAATCGTTTTAATTAGTAAAATACATTTAAGCAAAATGTGTTCACAGCGCATGCTTCAACTACAAGTTTAAATTTTAAACGCGGTTTTAATGGTTGTAAAAAAAACAATTAGGTGCAATTAGGTATAAATCCTACAAAAGCAACTAATTTGTATACAGTACAATTCAAAAAATTAAATAAATAAAATAATGTGCTCACTCATAAATAGTGTTTGAGAAGCATTTGAAAAAATAATTATTCACAAGCATCATTAATAAAGAATACTTTTTTGAATAAAAATAATCAATGTAAAAAAGGAATTCTTAGTAAAATTTAATTGATAAAATGCCTTTTAGGTTATGTGATTACTATCATGTGATTATTTTTTATAATTTTTTTTACAGATTCAAAATTATATTATTAAGAACCATTTTCAATAAAACAACTATAGGAATTATAACACATGAAGTATTTTGCCCGCTTTTGATTACCAAAATGGAATTGCCATATCATTGGTATGAATTGCTTAAGAATTGTAGGTACAAATCATCTCCTTTCCAGGTGATTGAAATTGCTCCTGGAGAAGTTTTTAGAAAATGGACAATATTTCTGACTGGAAAATACATGAAGAACTGTAGTATTCCCATTCAAAAGCAAAGAGAAATAATGGTCTCAAAAGAATATGATCACAAGATAATATTGCACAGAGAAAATTACAATGGAGCTTGGGAGAAATCTAAAATAACTAATAAAATTATTATTATGAGCAATGAGTTTGAACTTCCTGACTTTGCATATAAAGCTTTTTTGCCTATAAGTGAAGTTAAATATAAAGATTTAATGCATTTGATACCATTTTTTACAAGAGAAACACAATTTTTTTATGAAGCATTATAATATGATTCCAAAACCAAAACATGTTATGATTAACTCAGTTTTTCATAATATAGGAGTAATTTCCTAAAAGACATTCCTTGTTTTAAACTTGTTAGAAAATGCTTATAATTTTTATTTAATTTATTATTGTTTTGTTTTTAATAAAATGTGGTGTAATTTGAATTATAATGTTAAAGAAATATCTAATGAATAGATGTAAGGGTAAGAGACTTTGCAAATTCATCTCAATAACAAAATAATGACTTTTAAACTTTAAATTGTGTTATTCTCTTAATTAGTAAAATTGGACATTCCGTCTTCTCTGTCTGTACCCTTCAATTATATGGGTTACATCTGGTAGAGTGAAGTAGAAGGTAATGATGCCTATAAATTAAATATTTGTTAAAATTACATTTATTAAGAGCCAGTTATTCAAAGATTAAATTAAAACTTGTTTGGAGAATGAATCTATAATTAAAAATTCTACAGATGTTTAAACCATAAAGTTGGCATGATAATTAGTCAGGACCTTCCAGGAGGCCGCCGACCTCGCCGCGGTTGGAACTGGTAACGTGGCGAGGAGAATTCGGAGGCTGGGCCTCACAGTGGCTCTCCATAAATCTGAGGCCATATGTTTTCATCGGCCTCGGATGGGACCACCTGCTGGGGCCCACATTAAGATTGAGGGCGTTCGAATTCCCATCGGCAAGCAGCTCAAATACTTAGGGCTGCTGCTGGACAGTCGGTGGGAGTTCCGCGCCCATTTTGAGATGATGCAGCCGAAGTTGTTGCGGGTAGCAGGCGCTCTTTCCGGCCTGCTGCCCAACCTGGAAGGTCCGGGCATCCCTTGCCGAAGGATGTACATGGGAGTCGTGCGGTCTATGGCGTTGTATGGGAGCCCAGTATGGGCTGAGTCCCTGAGCAGGCGCTGCGTCGCTCTTCTGCGCAAGCCTCAGCGTGCGCTGGCGCAGCGGATGATCATTCCTCCACGGCGGCCGTACGGAGGGAGGCTTTCAGTGCCTCAACCTATCTCGGGGCCAGTCGGTCCCCGCGACTTGACGCCTCCTCCCGCTGATGGAATAGACGCGAGATGAATTTGGCGTCAAGGCAGGGAACCGGCAAGAACGCAGGCCGCCTCGTAGGAAATCGTGCGGTAGCCCCTGATCAGTCGCTGCGCCAGCGCACGCTGAGGCTTGCGCAGAAGAGCGACGCAGCGCTTGCTCAGGGACTCAGCCCATACTGGGCTTCCATACAACGCCATAGACCGCACGACTCCCATGTACATCCTTCGGCAAGGGATGCCCAGAACTTCCAGGTTGGGCAGCAGGCCGGAAAGAGCGCCTGCTACCCGCAACAACTTCGGCTGCATCATCTCAAAATGGGCGCGGAACTCCCACCGACTGTCCAGCAGCAGCCCTAAGTATTTGAGCTGCTTGCCGATGGGAATTCGAACGCCCTCAATCTTAATGTGGGCCCCAGCAGGTGGTCCCATCCGAGGCCGATGAAAACATATGGCCTCAGATTTATGGAGAGCCACTGTGAGGCCCAGCCTCCGAATTCTCCTCGCCACGTTACCAGTTCCAACCGCGGCGAGGTCGGCGGCGTCCTGGAAAGTCCTGACTAATTATCATGCCAACTTTATGGTTTAAACATCTGAAGAATTTTTAATTATAGATTCATTCTCCAAACAAGTTTTAATTTAATCTTTGAATAACTGGCTCTTAATAAATGTAATTTTAACAAATATTTAATTTATAGGCATCATTACCTTCTACTACACTCTACCAGATGTAACCCATAAAATTGAAGGGTACAGGCAGAGAAGACGGAATGTCCAATTTTACTAATTAAGAGAATAACACAATTTAAAGTTTAAAAGTCATTATTTTGTTATTGAGATGAATTTGCAAAGTCTCTTACCCTTACATCTATTCATTAGATATTTCTTTAACATTATAATTCAAATTACACCACATTTTATTAAAAACAAAACAATAATAAATTAAATAAAAATTATAAGCATTTTCTAACAAGTTTAAAACAAGGAATGTCTTTTAGGAAATTACTCCTATATTATGAAAAACTGAGTTAATCATAACATGTTTTGGTTTTGGAATCATATTATAATGCTTCATAAAAAAATTGTGTTTCTCTTGTAAAAAATGGTATCAAATGCATTAAATCTTTATATTTAACTTCACTTATAGGCAAAAAAGCTTTATATGCAAAGTCAGGAAGTTCAAACTCATTGCTCATAATAATAATTTTATTAGTTATTTTAGATTTCTCCCAAGCTCCATTGTAATTTTCTCTGTGCAATATTATCTTGTGATCATATTCTTTTGAGACCATTATTTCTCTTTGCTTTTGAATGGGAATACTACAGTTCTTCATGTATTTTCCAGTCAGAAATATTGTCCATTTTCTAAAAACTTCTCCAGGAGCAATTTCAATCACCTGGAAAGGAGATGATTTGTACCTACAATTCTTAAGCAATTCATACCAATGATATGGCAATTCCATTTTGGTAATCAAAAGCGGGCAAAATACTTCATGTGTTATAATTCCTATAGTTGTTTTATTGAAAATGGTTCTTAATAATATAATTTTGAATCTGTAAAAAAAATTATAAAAAATAATCACATGATAGTAATCACATAACCTAAAAGGCATTTTATCAATTACATTTTACTAAGAATTCCTTTTTTACATTGATTATTTTTATTCAAAAAAGTATTCTTTATTAATGATGCTTGTGAATAATTATTTTTTCAAATGCTTCTCAAACACTATTTATGAGTGAGCACATTATTTTATTTATTTAATTTTTTGAATTGTACTGTATACAAATTAGTTGCTTTTGTAGGATTTATACCTAATTGCACCTAATTGTTTTTTTTACAACCATTAAAACCGCGTTTAAAATTTAAACTTGTAGTTGAAGCATGCGCTGTGAACACATTTTGCTTAAATGTATTTTACTAATTAAAACGATTAATTATCCAGAAATCAGCAATTTCGCAATAGAACAAACATTATTTATGGACGAACAATCAAAAACCAATAGATATAAGTAATTT
Source organism: Cephonodes hylas (assembly GCA_030295005.1). NCBI lineage: Eukaryota > Metazoa > Arthropoda > Insecta > Lepidoptera > Sphingidae > Cephonodes > Cephonodes hylas. Next base: position 2,696,013 of record AP025386.1, on the reverse strand, counting down.
TTGATAGCATAATATTAAAAACTGCAATAGCGGGGCTAACTTGAAGGTAGATTTATTAATTAATTTTTATTTAATTAATAAATAAAGAACAAACAATAATTAACGGTGAACAATCAAAAACAAACGATGAACGAACGACTAATTAGCAAAATAGTCGAAAATTAGGAAAAAAAATATTTTTGCGGGGCTATCTTACAGGAGCCCTGCAATTAAGGTTTTTGGTTTTAGACTTACATTTAGATAAATATAGATCTCTATTATCGATGGTTTATTCGATTATTTGTGAAATTATAGCATATTCAACTTATGTTTTAATTAGTTAATACTGTTGGTTACGTTTCTTGATAAGAGGTGGCGCTTGTGTACAATACTAGGATTTTTCTTGTCTTTAACTGATTAATCTGTCATCGCATGAGCGGATGACAGTAATTTGGGAATGACATTCCTATGTTGTTTTTAGCGTCGCCGTTTCATAATAAATAAATTGTTTTAATTTTGTTGCATTAACATCAAATGCTTATATTTCTTTTATGAAGAGTCCTAAATAGGATTAATTTGAATAAATTCAAATATAATTGTAAACGTAAGTATTTAGTATTTGCTACACAAAATGAACAGTTTTGGTTATATTAATTAAACTAAAAAAAGTAGTATGAATAAGAAGCTTATAATTTCAGTAGTTATTATAATTATAATTCTTCTAGAAATCTATTGATCTTTCACATAATATTGGATTAGTTTTGTTTATATACTTTTCAAATAAAAAAGTTAAAATATTGACTCTTGCACTGGCGAAAGAAGTAATGTCTGATTTACTGCTGTTGTTTTATGTATCCAAGTTCTTTTTAGGTACTCTTGATCATGACAACATTGACATGTTTAGAAAGGCAGCAATCTTGGTTTGGTATTATTTAAATCGTCAGCAATCTTGATTCATCAATTTTTACATGTTTCAATTGATTTTGATTGTTTTTACATTACATAAAGTATACATTAAGTTAAGTAACAGTATATGGTTTATTATGATTTATCATCTAAATTTATATTTACAGACACGAAATGGTGAAAAAGGGGAAAAAAGTAACAAAGAAGATATGTCCATCAAATGTATGTATAACTAAATAAATGATTCAATAATAATATAAATACATAACCTAATATAGCACACATTATTATCAATGAGATCACCTCACTTATTATTTATATTACAATTATCTTTTATTTCATCTGAATAGTATAAATCTGCATTCAAGAATCTATTTTCAAATATCTCTCTAGACTAGAGTCATGTCAGTCATCATCAAGCCAGACACATCCCACTATTGAGCACATGCCTCCATTAAACATATACCTCCTTTAAGAAATGATAATTATATCCAAGACAATATTAGTAAGTGTAGACATTCAAGTAGGTTTATACTCTTTGCAGGTGCTCCGTTTCACCCATTCGGACATATTGGTGGAGCTGCAGTCAAAATATCCTGGACTGCATGATCTCAGCAAGAAACATAAACACCAACTTATAGACAACATTTCAAAGGTAAGATTTTCTGAAAAACTCTAATTTTCATTCCCTCATTAAGGCACTAGTCTTGTGGATATTAATACAAAAGACAGTTTTGTAAGTCAGACAGTTGTCATTTGCCTGCTTATACATATGTAAACTCATACCCGTATTTCAAGAAGGCAGAGTTGCATTTCTATACTCACTTTTTGCCAGGTATTTATCAGACCCATGTAATAGGCAGTTTAATACCATTTTTGGGGCACATTTTGTGACTGATTCTATTCAGATTTTACGAATGGCGAACACCAATATCACTTTGTCCATACTGGGACCATGAGACGACAAGTCAGTCCAGTCACACAAAGATTAATAAATTACGTATTAATTGGACAACTCTTTGTTTTCCAACTCCTTCTTTGCATTGTTTTTTCTGATTAACTTAGTAGCGGAATTATGACAATTTAGGTCCCCTTAGATTTACTGAGCTTCATTGCTCGGCGCCATTACTGTGCGTGCTGTTGATCCTGCAGCACAAGGACAAAAAAATTAATTATTAATAAATAAACTATCCTCCTCCAGACGATAGTAGACCGTCTGATGAAGATAATGGATGTGAATGTGGAGACATTGGAGAGCTGTTTCTACTTGTCTCGCACGTACCGCAAGACCCACCCGCACTTCGGCGACTTCCAACTGGTCCTGGACGCGCTACACAGGATCCAGGATGCCGCCGGACAGCCCAGGGAACAGATCTCAGAACAGGAACTCAGCGCTGTATCTATTAAGGCTGTAGGTCAGTGATCATTCTATTGATATTTAAGGCTTTATGATGGGATGGGTAGAGAAATTATTGCACCAATGTTTCATCGATTATGTAGCTTCATATAGCTTCGTAATAGGTGGTAAGTTTTTGTTTTTCGGGCATATTTACTATGAGCTGCCACTGAGAATTTCCAAATGTATATACAAGTATCATAAATTAATTTATAAAAAAAGTTATGAGAGTGTCTTTTTGGTGTATTTATTTATACTTACATATTTTTTCTTTTCGTTTTTCAGCCATAGATAATGTACCAATAGATAAGGTGAAGCAAGCCTGTAGCAAATATTGTGACAGAATCGCTAACAAGGTGAGGATTTAATAAGTATATCTTTTTATGGGCAGTCTACTTAGCATATTAGATATTAGCTTTTAAACCAAAATACGGGTTCAATTTCCTTAATGAGAAAAATATGTACTTATGTGATCCCAAAAAGTATGTTTCGTGTCTGGGAGGTTTTAACATCAGGCAATTTGTAATGTACCTGTATTAGTTTCCAATGACGGTCTGAATACACCCTGTATATTATATTTGGCAGGTATCCGAACACATAGTAAACTTGAACTGTGAAGTTCAAGACACGGACACAGAGGAAGAGATTGTGCGGAAGAAAGTTAGAGGAGAGCTGAAAAAGTTGAATCCCTTCGTTCCAATTGTGAGTATTTATATTCCATTAGCTCTACACATCGGACTACTCGGCATAATCCTAGTCTACTATTCTAGAATTACTACACCAGACCAGTGGTTGGAGAATTTCATTCCTACTAAATTGTATGTGAAAATTCTTTGTAAATACTGAAAGTGCTAAATTGCTAAAATGTTAGTCACATTTTAGAAAAGTCATATAACTCTAAAATTTTATGTATTTTCGTTGAAAACTGATAAGTCGTTATATACTATGTTGTAATAAGTTACGGTTTTATATCAGCTCATTTGTATCTCCACTTAGTCGGTAATCTTTTAGAGGCCTAATAGCATTACATGTTAACCATGTAATGTCTAGTCATAATTGTTTATTGTGGGTTCAGGATATTCTCATTTTTATGGCACATGGCTTTTGTTAGAAAAGGTTGCATGCAAGCATGATATTATACAAAATATTAAAAGGATTTTTAATATTGTTTCAGATTATCAGACAAGTTATATCAAAGAACTTCGTCCCAGATCAGGTCAAGACTCATCCATTCCATGTAAGTGATTATAATTCTATAATTTTTTATTTTAGCAAATAGTTAACTGAAGGAAGAAAAATGTCTCTAAATTCCTATATTTTCAATTGACTATCATTGTTTCTAGCATAGATTTTAAAGGTGGTAACATTCCATATATTATTATTTATGAAATAACACAAAAATCCTTTCAAAGGTAGAGGAAGCCCTTGCTCAGCATTGGGTCATATATGAGCTGATAATGATAATAGTATGTTTTTGCACTAGTTGTGGGGTCAGGATTTTTAAAAGTAACTAGCGACCCGCCCCGGCTTCGCACGGGTGCAATGCTGATATTTAATGGATGTTATCATACATATAAACCTTCCTCTTGAATCACTCTATCTATTAAAAAAAACCGCATCAAAATCCGTTGCGTAGTTTCAAAGATTTAAGCATACAAAGGGACATAGGGATAGATAAAGCGACTTTGTTTTATACTATGTAGTGATAATTATAATGATGATGTTGTATGTAGATGTACGGGGAGCCATTCCTGCCGTCTAAGGAGACGATGATGCCGTTCCTCAAGCAGTATCGTCCCGTGAAAGTGAAGCGATCCAAGCGCATGTACAACCTGCTAATGTTCGGCGTCAGGCCCGAGAACTACTCCGGACTCATGGCCATGGACGGAACCGTGCTCAGTACGTACATACAATTATTTGTTGTTGGTCCCACGCGAACAATTTGTTGGATTTGTAAGACAGCTTTGTTGGCCAGCAGATTTTTTCCCTAGACGTATGTCTTGAGACTATATTTGACTTTTAATGGTATTTCGTGTCAACTAAAATTGGGTTGTGGAATGTTATTTCTAGCAATTTCTAGTTGACCTACCCGTCAAGCGATAGCAAGTATGGATAAATGAATACAACCCAACAATTCAATACATAGTTCTAATCCCACATTAAGATACCGAGTCTTTTACCATGAGTATCATGAATTTAGAGACTTCGGTTTTACAAACACTCAGACTGGAAACAAATATTTATGGACCAAGTTTTTTTCGGTGCAGTATCTAACATCGTTTCACTAGTGGGTGTTTAGCTATGTGTTCATTTATTTATTCAATTAGTATGGTTAAACCAATTACAGTAATCGATAAGGTAAACAATATAAATCATGAAATTAAAGAAAAAATAAACAAAACGTAGCGAAAAAATTAAATTAACGTTATTTAAAATTATATTACAATCAACAAAGTATCTATGAAATTCAATTCGAAATATAAACACAGTCATACATTACATATTCAATTCAGAATGTTCAGATATGTTCAATGTTTATAGGTGGTGCAAAACTGGTGATTCGGCCGTACGACCTGCCGTTCTACATCCCGCCGCAGTCTTGTGAAGATGGCGCCGACGACTTCTACGCACCGGAGTCTTTCGACGACGAGATGGAAGATGTTTATTAGAATATTTTGTACATTAATGACTAATATATGAGATGAATTCTTGATTTTTGTTTTTGTTACGCCTTTTTGTATTTGGGTCAATCAACTTTTAAATGTACCATCAATGATAGATTTTATATATCAATTTTTTTTTCTTAAATTTGTATATTTTATACGTATTTGTTGTTGATAATTATTTATATTTAAGGAATTCAAATAGAGCAGAACAATTTATGGTAAATTTTACTCAAAAATTCACATGACTGTAGTTAAGATAGTCCCTTGGACATTTAAAAATTCAGTCAAATTGTTAATTTACTTTTAAATATTAGAATCATATTTGAAAAACCTTACTGTTCTTTTAAAGTAAAAATGACGATAATGTGTCTTTAGGAGATAAGAAAAAAGTGGTTGTCCAGTGGACATAGACATTTGTCCATAGGAAATACTCGGGTGTCCAAAGGGGACTCTATGATGAAAACCGCATGTATTTCTTCTTTTATGTAATAAAAAAACAACTATTTGAAAATAATTATCAGTATTAGAAAAGAAAATATTGAATAATTCAGACAACGATCTTGGATGTCCAAGGGACTGGTGGTGATATTTATTAGTCTTTCCGCTCCCTGGTAATAAATAATAATATTTTGAATTAGGTCTTACGCACAGTAAAAAATATACATTAAATTGAATATATTCCACTTTAATTTACTACAATATATAAAATACAAAAGTTTTTGTGCTGGTTGTCCAGTGGACACACAATAAAGCCACGCTCTTTTTCAAAATACACTCGGACGACTGGCGCCGCGGAAAAGATGAAATCAAAATCGAGGCTGGATGAATGTTGTCACGAAATAAATCGACTTGAGTTCCAAGCAGTAGTCACGCCATAAATGTTTGGATTTTGGAACTTTTTTACCGTTGTCCGGTGGAAGTCAGAATAATAAAATATAATAGGGACTAAAATAAACATGAAAAAAGGTCGTTAAGGTTTTAAAGCAAACAAAATCTATTTACTAGCATCATAGTAGATATTGTAATTAATAATTATGTTTCATTGTAATGGATTGCCATATATAATTTTTTTGGAAAAATTAATGTTTCATTGTACTAAACTACTGGGGGACAAATTTACATAGTACTGATAGGACAGATAAAAGTTGATTGACCCATTTACAGTATTGTGTTTTTCTTTATAATCTTCATGTTTCATTTTCGACTAATTTGATTTATAAAGTTTTTGAACTTTCGTCTATACTTTTACCTCAATCACACCATTATTAAAAGTTAAAATATGATCTTAATTTACTTGTTTTAGGATTACTCTATAGGAAATAAAACAAAACATTCAAATAAATATAAACATTATATTTCAGATCTTTAAATACAAAATAAAAATTGTCATAAATAAATTGCAAAAATGCTTCGTCGATGCCTCAGAGTGCAAAATAATAAGAATATATACGAAAACGTAACGTCAAATATTGAAGCTTTACAATAAGGAGCTAATCGCACAGTGACTACGGATGTTCCCTTGGGAAGTAAACGCACATTGGAATGAAGAATCGGTGGAGTAACGAAATACTGGAACAATTAAATAACTAATGTGTTCTGACTGTCGAACCTCGCAACTTGCAAAAACTAAAATTATGAGTTTTTTGTTACAAAAAAATCAATATATGACTAAGTCGATTGTTCCGTTATTTTTTTTTCCTCAAAAAAGCATCACTGTATAACTGGGATTGCATTATAAATTCGTAAATCAACTGAAAAAATGCCTGAAGATTGTGAATAGCTATAAAAAAAAAACCACGAAGTTGCGACAGTACCCAGTCAGCCCCAGCAAAATAATTGCAAAACATTCAATGAGTGTAGAAAAATATTTCATTCGTTTTAGTAATGAGTTACAATACCCGTATCGATTATTAAATACACGACACAACTTTACATCTATATTTGTGACTTAGATTAGGCATAGTTTAAGACACATTTGAGTAATTATTTTCAATTAACACTGTATTGCAAGAAATACGAAAAGAAAATCTGATATATGATTTAATAATTTATATAATATATTTTTTTATATATGGAGGTATTTAATAGTGACGGATTTGTTGCTTCAAAATAATAGTATTTAATACCATACCAACGAATAAAGTTAGCAATATAAGATGATGTAGTGATGTTATTAAGACAAGTTATAAGCTCAGTTTTTAATGACTATAGAATGAGTACTTTAAAATGCAGTCATTTCCCTTGCAACAAAGTGTATATAAATATTCAATAATTTAAAAGGAGATTATTATTTTCTTACATTAAATAACACAATATGCGTAAGCCGGGGTCGAGAGGACGTTGACAATTTACTTTGAAAAAAAAAAAAAAATTGTTTTTTTTTTTCATGACAAAAAATCTTTTTTTTTTGTTTTTTTTTCGACCCCGATAAGGCATGTGTAACATCTAAGAGTAGACTGTGCGATTCAGCCATTCTTCAAGGGAGAACGTGGCGTATTCCCCGCCAGAGGACCTCTCCTTGAATGTGTCTGAAAAAGTACAAAATGTGTTAGAATTGGGTAATAATTGGCGCGTACTGACATTTAGTAAGCCGTGTTAGTGCGGTGGTGTTTTGGACACGTTTACAAGCATATATTATTATCAATCAATTAATTTGATACTTTAAATTTCAAAATTTTTTGAATACTTGTAAACAGCCCAAATGCAATGTTGGATTTTTTGTTGTTCGCGATGAGTAATTCGTGATATAATGATATAATAAAGTATACTAATAAACATTACTTTATGTTGTAATTAATGTTCGTTATTACTTTAGTACTATCGCAAACAACTTATACCGTAATTGAATGGGACTATCTTTTTATGAAATAACAAAAAGATTTTAAATTATTGAAAATGGCTGGACTTTTTTTGGCTGAATGAATTAGTCTAATTTTTTTCCATAACACAAAAATTAGCCCCTCTCTCCCCATAAGACGCGATGGTTAAGACCTTTTACTCAAAAACGCGTGATTTTTTGCCTTGCACTCCATCACCGTAATGTTTCGTGATTTTTCCTAATTACAGGCTCTTTCAAACCTCATTACTAAAACCTAAGTAAAATTGCTCCCTAGCCATAAAAAAAGTCCTTCCAACAAATCTTCCTAGCAAGTATCTCCAACAAGTCCCATGCAAGTACGGCGTGTATGAGTATGCAGTGCAGCAGTTTGTGCACGTATGTACTTGACTATACTTGTGTAGTCGGCGCGACGGCGACGCTTCACGCGTTCCACTGCAGTTCGCGCTCGAGATTCTCAAGCGGTTCGTTGTTCGCTGTATCGGTTTGTTTTTGTTTATATTGTATTGTTTTTTAAGTTGTTCTCAAGAGAAAAATAGGAAGGAGTCGGAAAAATCGACTATTATGCTTATTGTTTAGTTTTTGCAACACAAAAAATAAATAGAAAACTAAAAAAAGCAAAAAAATAACTGATCTAAAATTAAAAAAAGTGGTATTTTAGCAGAAAGAGACAAACTCGTTGTTGCAAAATAGAAAAAAAAATAGATTTGCGTAGTTGGTATAAAAATAAGAGGAATTTACGTTCATTAAATTTAAAAAATACTTTATTGAATCGGTTTTGATTAATGTATAAATGTTAAAAAATCATTTGATTAAAGCCCGGTTTCAAATTTTCGGGAAAAAAATTAGGTTTTTTTGAACATTTAAAATTACCTCCTTTCTGCTAAAATTTCAATCAATTTTCTTACAATGGAAGTCTAAAAAGACATGCATTAAAAAATATTTTATTAGATAATTCTATAAGTTTAGATAAAACAAGTTGATTACTGTAAAAATATTAATAACTGAAAGGAGAAAATAAAGAAAGAAATAAGGTTAGAAGCTCTGTATTAACATTTTTTGAGACTCACCGATCATGGTCTTGAGTCGCACAGCGCACATTATGAAGTCATCAAATTGTATGTAGCCATCGGAACCACCGTATCTAGGAAAAGTAATAAATATAATTGCATAATAATAGTAATTTTAATTCAAAATCATCAATTTAGTAAGAACCCCACAATAAGATGAAAATTGTTTGCAAAAATCATGAAACCAAAAATATTTAGACATGAAAAAAATCTTTTGTATGCACCTCATGGTCGATAGCATGCTTATGGAAAAAGAAAGGTACTTTGGTTTTGTATTCTTTTGAATGGGTCTTTATATTAATGACGTCATGTATTCGTGCGTGTTCGTGTGAGTACCTGTGTTTTTTTGTCTTTTAATTATTTTTGATAACATTACTCAACTATTCAACAATGACTCACTCCCTTACAACAAAGAAATGAGTGATATATAAATAATCATACAAAAAAATATTTACATACGTATCTAATGTCTATCCTTTTAGGTAAATTATCAAGAGCTAATATTTGAAATACTATTTGCAAAGTTTCCTGGCCTATTTGGAATGATCAAGATGCTGTTTCATATTCCCCAAGTTCAAATACTTTTTGCGTATCATCAGGACCAGTTGTTAAGCTTGGTATGTCGGACTCGTTTCCCCTACCGACTAAACACCTACTCCTCTCTCTAAGGGGCCCCATACACCTACAATAATATTGAACAATCTTTTTATTGTTCAATAATATTGAACACCCCCTTTGATTCCAGACGTTCAATAAATTCTGTCAATAAAATTGATAAACCACTCTGATCAATATTTTCGTGCGAGCAACATGTCTGACGACGAAGTTTTGGCGGCAGCCACGCTAGTGATTTTGTTGAAAAGAAAAAAAAAAGAAATATATTGCGCAATATTAACCCTACACAGCGCAATAAAAAATACTGTTCAATAAAAATTAAGCTCCCTCAATCTTTTGTTCAATCACGGCGCAATGCTTCAATACTATCCCTACACGTTCAATAATATTGTACAATCAGAATATTGTTCAATATTATTGAAGGTGTATGGGTGCGGTTACACCTCTGTTTCCTCCGTGGGACTGCCGTTAGGTATTACATTGTATGTGCGTATGTATGTATGTATGTATGAGTGAGTACATACCTGTGCGCGAGTACATTGAGTACGTGCGCGTTGACAGTGTACCCTGCGGAGTGCAGCGCGTCCCGCAGCTGGTGCGCGGGCACGGCGCCGCGGCCCTCGCTGTCGTACAGACGGAACACCGCCTGCACGTCATCATCACCATCAGTACATACACATCGGCGACATCGGCCTCCTCACAAACTGAAGTCTCTCTCATATACAATCATTATCATCAGCCCGTACACAATGCTGGGCACGGGCCTCCTCTACCATTGAAAGGGTTTAGGTCTTAGTTCTAGTGCAGGTTGACGGACTACACACCTAAGAAATTATTAAGAACTTTTCAGGTGTGCGGATTTCCTCACGATCATCATGAGCCCACATACACACTGCTGGATACCATCCTCCTCTTAATCTAAACCCTTTCTCATGTATACAATACTAAATACTACAAAGTGGGGGAGTAAAGTAGATGCCTTTTGATCTAGAACGAGTCGAATTCCCGGATTAAGAAATATGTTTTTGATTTTTCTATTGGGAACTTCACTAGGACAAACATTCAACATTTTGAGGCTGTTGTAAATTCATCACTGCAGTAATAAATCATTATTCTAAAGTAATTAAAAAAAAAACTTTTCAAACATTTCTTTTTCGTTTCAAATAATAATCTAAATACACATATATGTCTCACCCTCCAGTTGCGCAAGTCGATCCACAAGCTCTTGAACTCCTCAAAGCCGAGGCCCCCGGAGCCGTCCTTGTCCAGCATGGCGACCATGCTGCGACACACCTCCTTCGAGAAACCCTGCCCTTTCAACTCTGGAATACGGTATGCTGTGTTCTTATACGGATTCAAAAAAAAAGAAAAATGCTAATGCTCAATTTTTGATGCCATTACTTCTTTAATGAAAGAAAAAGAAGAAAAATAAATAGAATAATGAAATCAAAATTGAGCATCATCTTAAAACTATTTATGGAAATGGAGGTGAACTTATGTAATGCGTTCAAAATGAATAAAAATAATTAACTATTTAAAATGCCCATTTTCGCACTTCGACAGACGCCATAAAACATAATACATGCTAACATAAGCTTAGAAAATGCAAAAATTTCCAAATACAAATAAAAACTTTTTTTTTGGAAATTCCCACATTCCGTTAGGTGTTAGTTGCGACAAAAGCTAACGTAAAAATGCAAAATAATGCTTCTCCGCAAATTAACATAAAGAGCATTATTTTACAATATAAATAACTGAAAAAAAAACGCCGACGACCTGTAAAGTTTTGCACAAAATAATAAAAAAATGTGAAAAAATAACATCCAGAAAAAAAACAGACATTTTAAATAGTGCCTCCATTTCTATAAATGTGTAGAAAGTAAAAAAGTATGTATAGAAGCATGCATCGCCGTCGCACGAATCCTGAAAAAGTCTATTCAAGGTTAATAGTGAGTATCAACACCAAATGATTGAGTAAATTTACTTTGGTACTATGTCTCAGCCTCACTTGCTATTCCATTAGAACAAAAAGAAAAATATGACATCACGTTATGACCATTTTACTGTAAAGTTTAAATTATATAAACTCGAAGTATAGTATTTGCAAATAACTATAAAATTAACCAAAAAATAAAATCTTTCTAAAATAGACAATTTCACAAAATCAACTTCATGTATTCTTTCAATTTATTCCAGTCTAGACCATTTTCTCTACTCAATAAGACCGAATCCCCCCCCCCTTTTTACTAATCCTCCCCTCCCTATATTACCTGTCTGCGGCGGCTGCGGCTGCGTGAGGTGCACCTGCTCCTGGTTCTGTTGCTGTATCTGTTGCAGGTCCACCCCTATCTCCTTGCATATCGGGGTGCAGAGGGCGCAGAGTAATTGTTCGAGGCAGCTCTGTTCTTGTGGGGGGGAGTACGCTCCTGCCCGTGTCCCCCCTCCCCCGGGGTATACCTGCCCCCCTCCGCCGTCGTAGGCCCCTCCGTGGCGCATGGCCAGCTCTGTCGTGGAGATCACACGGTCTTATGGCTAACTTGGTATGTACACGGTTTTGTAGTGACCGGTGTAGAAATCTCCACTCATTTACATATCGTCTTAATTGAAGTATACATAACATTGATATTCAACATTAACAACAAAATATTTTTTACTTTTAATTTAGTACGTTATTAAGCAACTCATATAGATTGGTTGTCGATATTAAAAAAAAATCGGAATATTATAATGAATTTTTAGAAATAATTTTTAGAAAGTTCTGTGTATAAACTGTATACAGCCATCATTACAGAACATTCCAGATCAACCTATTAGATGAGAATATACATAAATGGAGATCTCTATTTATCCGATCAGCATATACTAGTACATAGAATATATCTACATGAACAGTAATTGAAATTCACTTTATATACCATAATTACCGCAAAAAAAATTGTAGAAATGTATGTAGGAGAAATGTTCTATGTGTTTAAATATTAGATAATGGCTTCCATTTTTATCATATACACATATGAAAATGATAACTAATAAATTTATGTCATTGTAGCTTATATCAAAAACAAATGTTTAACTATGAAATATATGAATAAATTATCAACATATATACAAATGTCAGCATTATTTGTTTTAACATATTAGCTATTAAGTAAAAAAAACATAAAGGTAAAGTAAAAACTAAAAGTTATCTTTAAAATCGACCTTTTTGCTAAGAAAAAAAACGTCACAAACAAAAAAGTTAATAAAAAAAAAGCTGAAAAACATAATCTACATAAAAGTTACATACATTTATACTCACATATAAATATATCTTCACACGGATAGCAAACATAACGGACAAAGCAGTACTTTAACTTCACACATAAAGCATCATTTGTGAAAGCTCAAAAATGGGCATTTAGATAACGGTTTCTTTTTAATTTATACAAATTCTTTCACCACCCTTTCCTTGTACCATAGAGGAAAAAAAAGAAAAAAAAAAAAATAAATAAAAAAAGTAAATTTCTCCTCCACAGTACTTGAGTTATTTTCAAATAATTGTTTATTGAGCAGGATAAGCCAGCCTCCTAATTTGTTATATATAGTACAGATTAACACAATATAGTAGTTACTGTATCTACAATAATTTGATTATTGTGTTATATTTCGTTAATTAATTCGATGGTTTTGTTATAGTTGGTATTAAGATATCATACAAACTAAGTAGAGATTTACATCCAGTAGTATAAAATATAAAGTAAAGATAAATACATAGACCTAGTTTCCAGATTCAATCAATCCCCATTAAGAAATAAAAAAAGAAAAAGAAGCAAAACATAAAACTGAAATATTTCTAAATCTAGTTTCAAATACAAATAAAAAAATGTCCTAGATGATTTTTTATCGTTTTTTGCGGCAGAATCAATTTAATATGTAGTTACCGAAGTTTCTGAAACTTAGAATTTTAAATTCTAGGCATTATCACCACAATAATAAAAGCCTATTCCATCACAATGTGTAAGTCCTGTAACCATAACTAACATTCGAACTATTCATAAAAAATTAAAAATTTAGTCGATTATAATCGATAGTGATATAGTCGGTACGCACCCTCCCGCATGGCGTAGTCGAGTATCTCCTTGAGTTCCTGCCAGTCCACCTCCCCGTCGGCGCCGGCCAGGCGGGTGAAGAACTCGCGCACCGGGTCCGCGGGTTCCGGGTCCGGGGCGATCTCTTTCACCTGGGAAAAATTGTTGGATTAATACTTGTTTATGAGTTAAATTATGTGTGGTGATGGGGCTATTAAAGTATTCATTTCAAGCTGGGAGTGGAAAGTCTGTATGGTGATTCCTAATCATCATCATCATCATCACCATCAGCTTATAAACATCCCACTGCTGAGCACGGACTTCTTCTTATTATCTGTCTTCAATGGTACAAGTATAGTAATAACAATAGTAAATTGTGTTTATAGGTATTTCTCTTTTAAGTTTTTAGTATGATCAAGTAATTATGAAACTTACCCTATCGTCAACATCACCCATACCAATATCTTCGTCATTTTCTCTGTAAAAAAAATGTTACATATTAATAAATTCACAAACTTTTAACTATAACTAATAATCATAATAGAAGCTAAATATTGTGTCTGGTTTAAAAAATAACAATTATTGATTCATCCAGAACTATTTCACATCTCCGGGGTAATTTTAGAATGTTTGTAAGATAAAGATTAACAGTAATTAAAGTAATTTCAGCAGAATTAAAGTTAGTAAAGATAGAGGACACTCACTCCATGTTGTTGTCCTTCTCGGAGAAGACTCTGAGGAGGAACTCTCCCTCCTCGTCCGGCTCGAAGGTGGACGGCACGATCACGTACGAACCCGGCTCGAACTTGAATCTGACATATATCTTAAAGTTAATATTAATAAACTGAAAAAAAACTTTTTTAGTTGAGTTTAGGAACGGGGTAAAGAATTTCGACCTTTGGAGGTTCAAATCTCAGGTACACAACTGAAGTTCGAAGTTGTGAGTGTATTCACAATGAATTATCACTTATTTTAATGGTAAAGGAAAACATGGTGATAAAACCTGTACATTTAAAAGTTCTTAGGTGTCTAATCCACCAATCAGTACTGAGCCAACATTGGAAGCATATGGGTTGATGATGATTATGATGATGACGATGACAATGATCATGATGGTGGTGAAGATGATAACCATAATGATGATGATGATGATGGTGGTGATAATGACGATCATATATGTCCCACAGCTGACCACGGGTCCCCTCTACAACTAAGAGGCCTTAGTCCATCACGCAAGCCTAGGGCGAGTTGGTGGACTACAAAGAAATTGTATGTATCAATTGTATGATCAACAGCACGCACAGTAATGGCGACGAGCAATGAAACCCAGCGAATCGAAGGGGATCTAAATTGTCATAATCCCAGAACAAAGTTAATCAAATAGACAATATAAAGGAGGAGTTGGAAAAACAAAGAGTTGCCCACTTCCTTCCACAGCAAAACACAGCCAGGATATTGTATGTATATTCTGAATATTATAAGCAAGTGTACGATTTGGTTAACGTGGCCGGCAGAACTTGGATACGACTGGACCAGGATAGAGACGAATGGCATGTCAGAAGAGAGGCCTATGCCTAGGAGTGGGTTGAAAAAAGGCTGTAGATGATGATGATGATGATAAGCAATAGTCCATACCTGGCGCTGACCTCCCTGAGGTTGATGAAGGCCTGCGACCGGCCGACGGACGCGTTGTACTTGAAGAAGTTGACGTCCAGCGGCTTGGGCACGTGTCCGTAGTCGGGCAGGCGGTACACGGCGAACCCGATGGTGAGGCACTCCAGCCCCTGGTGCCGCTGCGAGCGACGGTTCTTCTGCATCAGGGCCACTATTATCTGGAAATTGGAGGTGAGTGGTTTTTTAGTAAAAAAATGGAGATGGAGATCAAGAGCTACTATTAGGTGGAAATAATGATGGTTGAGTATGTTAAATAATATACTGCTTTTTATTTAGTAAATAAAATGGGGGGGGGGAGGGGGTGTACTTTTTTTGTATAGGTTTTAATGATCTGGAATTATCATCAACAGTTAAGTATTTTTCTTTTTTTAAAAAAGAGGGGATTTTTGTATATGGTGTAAAACCATGATTGGAAACAGAATGGCGTATAAAAAATCCGACAATAAATCAAACATTGGGAAATGACCTGAATTTTATGACCCCCCTCTGAATATGTCCTTGGGTCATCTTTACTTATAAGAATTATGATTAAGCCAAGTAATTGTTCCTATATACTCACAGTACACTTGTTCTCATCGTCTCCTTCATCCGGGTCCTTGAGAGTCACAGTGTACTGAGGATTGCGCCAGAACGTCTCCAAGTAGTTCCTGCACCCACCCGCTGTCACTCCTGGAAACCATCAAAATATTGTGATTAATAATATTACTTGGTATATATGATGGCCTTGAGGTTTAGCCACGCAGTCTAGTCAAACTTCTGAAAATGATGAGTATATTCATGATTATTTATCACATACTTTAACAGTGAAGGAAAACTTTGTGATGAAATCTACACATCTAAATGTTCTTAGGAATTACTTAGGTCTGTAGTATGCCAACCTGCACTAGATGAGTGTGACAGATGCCAAATCACTGTCATATGTAGAGGAGCCTTAACGTCTGATAAAATTATCAATAACCCTTAAGTAGATCAGCAATTATTTATTTACTATTTATTCACACTTCATACAAGTTTGTATAGGTGGACTTAATGCCTAAGGCATTCTCTACCAGTTTAACCTAGGGTGATTCAGAGATGAGGGAGGTGTATGTAATTATGTAGTATATTACCTCTGACCCACTCTCCTTCGAATACAGACATCTCCCACTTCTTGGTGCATCCTTCAGGGCATTCCTCAGGGTCCAGGGAATCAGGGTTCAAGTTACAGATCTCCACTCTGAAATTATCAAATACATTTTCATATGGATTATTTACAAATAATAAGATCTTAGTTTAGGTAGGCATTACTTTAAAATTATTTTGTCAGCTTCTTTGTCCTTAAAAAAGCCTTGTCCCACTACAAGATGTAGGAAGTAGCAAGATGAGTAATTAATGGTGACTAAAAGTATTCCTTTGTCTAAATAAATGCTTATATGAGGTTTGTTTCAATTAGCAGTAAATCACAAAATAATTACTTGATATTATTATAAAACACAGTCAAATAAAAACACTTATTCTGATACACATGGAAAAAATTAATCTTTGAAGGGGTAAATAATAATAAAACAAAAAGTGAGACAGTTTGTTTACCTTGAAAAATGGTTGCAAAAGTCCTTGAAAGACATCCAGAATTCACCGTCGTCGTCAAATGTAAGACCTAGCTCCTCCTTCTCAGACTCAGGTATGAAACGCCATTCAGGTGACCTGAAATTTTTATAAACATATTGTTTTAAGTATATATTTTATATACTTTAGTAATGAATTATTGATAAAATAGGAGACCTGATTTTGATTATTTTTAAATACTTCAATGATATTAAAAATAAAATAAGTGTTTATATTAATTGAAACGAAGTTAACTTCTACTTAAAACTGTAGTTTTCTTTTGGTATTTTATTTCAATTTATCATATTATGTAAAATAATGGTCAAATAATTACATAGGCATTCATCAGGTTGGTATGTCATTATGAGTAAAAAACCATACTAAACAAATGACAAAAAACCTGTATAAGATATAAGTATATGTATTAATATGTATACATGTATAATATGTATATGTATTAATTTTTATGATATATTTTTCTTACGAGGCGCAGATATTTCATGATGGTGATGATTGACAAGGATACTGATGATGATGGTGATGCTGCTTATGATAATTATGATGCTGAGTACCATATGTTGATAATGATGACGATGATGCATACTAATGTTCCAAGTGTCGCACAGATGTGATGTGTACATACTTGTCGCTCCAGGGCCCGTTCCACTCGGCCTCGTTGCCCCAGGGGTTGCGCAGGCGCAGCAGCGGTATCTTGCCGGCGCGGCCCGGCGTCTCGATGTCCACGTACTTGACGCGCGTCACCGAGTACGCGTGGCCGCGGATCAGCCCCGCTGGCGTCTCCGCTTCCAGGATGTTGGGGTCCGGCTGGAGATTTACAAGTTGTCCAGTTAAATTAATATCGAAGAACTGTCACTAAGGGAGCAAAAAAAAATTTTTTTCCTTTTTTCCTTCTCATCTCAATACTGAATCCGATGAACGAGTTCCTCTCGCATGCTTTAAGCAGGGTGGTGTTGAAGTTTTTACAAAATAGCAAGAAAGCTGGGCTTCTATGAAAAAACCTTAACCAAAGTAGCAAAAAAAATTTTTTTTTCGTTTTTTCCCCTCTCACTTCAATGCTGCATCCCATGAGCGAGTTCCTCTCGTACGCCTTGAGCAGGATGGTGTAGAAGTTGGGCGGCAGCTCGCTCATCTCGTACATCTCGGTGACGCCGCCGGTGAAGTCCTCCATCGCCTCGCATGTAGACCCGCCCTTCAGAGCCTCGTACGAGCCGTGCAGTCTGATGACATATTGAGTACTCATGTTTAATTAAAAAAAAAAAAAGGTAAAAACGGTTTGTTACGGTATTGAATGAATTGGATTTTTGGGATTGAAAAAATTGCTTAAAAATGGACTTAAGAATTTATATACATGATATATTTACTCAAAAATGAAGACGTGAAAATAAAAGAGTCCTTTTTTTTTAAATCGAACAATCTATAGTTTTAAAAATAAAAAGAAACTTTTGTTTAATTTTGAAAATGAATAAAAATAGTAAACAAAAAATTGTCAACAAATTCAAAATTCACACAATACAAAAGTTTACATTATTGAGTATTTCATTTTTTTGTTTTCCATCTCTAGTGGAGGCTGTAAAGATGATTATATTAACCACTATCATCACTAGCCTATCTACCCTTCTTTCTACACCACTAAAACTACATTCAAGCCTCAACTTTGACCACGGTAAAGCACTTACTTGGCATAGGCCTTCTCGAGCAGCGCGCTCCAGAACTCGTTGGTCTCGGAGGAGTGCAGGAACACGAGCTTGCCGCGGTACGTGGGCAGGCGGTCGTCGATCACCACGTCCACCCAGCGCCCGTACTGCCAGAAACTGGGGAGTGTACATAGGTATATTTATTAAGTCCAACAACCTGGCACCAGCGTGGTGGACTATGGCCTAAACCCTCTCAATGGTAGAGGAGACCCGTGCCCAGCAGTGGGATGTATATGGGTTGATGAAGTGATAGGTTCGAGGTTTAGGTTCAATACACAGGCACACACCTCTAAATTTTCCAAGTATAAATTATCACGTACTTTAATGAAACGTGTAAATTACCACGCTGGCTAAAAATTAGCCACCTTACCATATTGGAATTAAAACTACCACTAAATAATTATAATTAAATAATTACCGGAAATGGAAGACACCGGCATAATCTTCGTCGAAGCTCTGGTCATCTGGCACCACTTGGAAGAACAGTCTGGAATTTACAATACATTTGTTTTTATACTTGTACGAATAAACAGGAT
Source organism: Cephonodes hylas (assembly GCA_030295005.1). NCBI lineage: Eukaryota > Metazoa > Arthropoda > Insecta > Lepidoptera > Sphingidae > Cephonodes > Cephonodes hylas. Next base: position 2,676,969 of record AP025386.1, on the reverse strand, counting down.
GCTGTCAAAACATAGCATGAAATGTCGAAAGACTACCGTCTAAATACCCTCGAAATTCTATTCAATATTGGTTTTGGGTCTGAGTGTTTGAGAGGCCGAAAAGTCTCTCTTAGTTCCTGATACACAAAAAGTATATTTTAGTGCGAGTTCAGAACTATGTATGTGAATTTTGGGTGTATTAATTTTATGGTAAAAAAAAAATACTAGAAAAAAATTATAATAAAAAACAACATAATTGAACTGCGTAGTTCAAAACACTACACTATCGCTCTAATTATTTTTGATTAGTTAGCCTCATTTAATTATTTAGTTGTTGCTATATATTTTTCATCGTACTAATTAATTTACATATTATACCTATCTATCTTACAATACAGGGCGTATCGTTCATGATTGTAAATTCATTTTTTAATTTTTTTTTACAAATTAAGCTCTATAGTTGGCTTGAGTCTGGGATAGACTATATTAACCCTTTATAGCCTGTGGTGACATTTCTGTAACAAACCCAAAAAGTCTCTATAAAATTTAAACTAAACGTTTAAGATTTGTCAAATCAATATCAATATATTCTTAAATAACACACCGAACATTTTAGCATCAAATATAAATCATAAGTAGTGTAACTTGCTCCCTTTTTGGCTTTGAATTTCGTGTTTTGATGAAAATGCCATGTTTGAACTTGCAAAAAGTTTAAAATTTATAAAAAAATACTAAAAGTATATAAAATTGTATAATTTTTGTTGATACCCGTAGGTAAGTAAATGATTTGGTTTATATATCGTTACCAATTCATACTTTTGATTTTTCATATGTAAAAAGTAACTTTTTATGTTTGTTACATTTCTGTTACATTGGGTGATAATGTCATAAAAAATACAACTAATGTATATCCATATATTGATGATTTTTTTCTCCTATTTTTTAAGATAGGGGTAGTACTTACACAAAAATTAGATCTATAATCTAAGCCTTAAATAGGACTTCTAGTGGAGTTCTATTCGAGGTATACCTTTGTGTGGATGAATAGATTTGCTACACTAAGAGAAGAGACAATTTGAATAGATATATGGCTATAAAAAAAAACACAATTGGCTTTAAAAGTTTTATGTACTGAGCGTAGTTTCAAGTTTTGTCTATAATATTGAACCTGAAACAGGAACTGAAAGAGTTTTGCTCCTAGTAGAATAAAAAAGGAGCATCTTGAAACGTCGTATTTAGAATGACGCGGGCATACCCAGACATCAGAAATAACATATATATTTGGATAATAACTTTACTTCCGTGGTTTGAAACTTTACTGGAGTACGTAGCAGAAGTGGATATATCTTGGACTTGGGGAGTCCTGGGACCGTACGGAATAATCTCGTTCCAGATTGCAAACTACCCCCTGACGAGGATGTAATAAAAAGTAAAGTAGATTTTCTGTTGATTACGTAGCTAATATGGACGCAATTGATGTGTCAACATTTATATGAAAAGACAACAAACTTGTCACGCTTCTCTCAATTTTTGCTGGTGAGTGGTCGAAGGTCCAAGTCCTTACGATAAGGCCAATAGAAGTACATCAACATTGATCGGTCTCATATCGTCGAAGAATGTAGTGGGTATATTGAGGTGTAGATTTTATTAACAGCATTATGGGTGCTTATAGTATTTTGACACGAATTAAAAGACACCAGGTTTGGATGTTTTACCAATTATTAGACCTGACCATGGCCAGTTCTTGGCTGATGTATGTGAGAGTAAGGCAGACTAAACTATGCAATGACAAACAAATGTCTTCAGCAGATTTTCAACTTGAAATTGGAGACTTTATGTAAGTTTTGCTTGAATCCTAATGTCCAACAGCGAAGATTAATTGAAAATAAAATACAAGCCAAAATCACAAGAGTCCGGCGCAACATGTCCCCCCATTGGCGGTGGGGCAGTATCAAATTGGCTACTGACCGAATTAGGTTTGAAAATCATTTGGCCCAAGTTTCTTCGGTGTCCTGATGTAGCACAAACAATTTTTAAAAAGTTCGCAATAGTAGTTGTTACAAAAAACAAAATAAATCTGTTAGATCCTTCCATACTACGTTAAAACATTTTCTTCCAGTTTAACCCAATGTGACAGTAATGTCACAAACCCTAAAAGATCCAATACATACGGAATAAAAAATATTTTTGAATTTCCACGAAACACGTGTTTTTTTATTTGTTCAAGCCTATCATATACCAAAGTATTATAATTTTTTATGATCTTGGGCTACGAAGGGTTAAGAAATAGAAAAAAATAACCCCTTGGGCTTTAAAAGTCCATGTCACTCTTTATGAAACACAATCATTAAGCTAAACATTTCTTTTATTTGTAATAACTAAAGACGAATCATTTTATTCGTGGTTGTACATGACATGATTTTCACAATAATAAAACGCCCGATACATTATCTCTGCATTGATGTGCTTTTGGATCGAAACCTCTATATGTATGCGCCTTTACTAGGGTGGAAAGAAAAAAACAGCTCTTATTAGAACGAGGAGTCGAATTATAAAATCTAAAAATTTTAGAAAGATAAAATCTTATTCAACATCAAAAGCGCCTATACATTTTTCAAATTAATTAAATAAATTATTATGTTTACATAAAAGGATGTTGCTTTGAAATAAATTATCTAAGTATTACATCATGAAGGTCGTTTTGTGGCGGGAAATTGATTGCAGTATAATATAATTTATAAAAAAGTTGCCATCATTTGTTTTTACTCAGATCGTTTTAAAATATGAACTGTTTTCTAGGCGTAAATTTGTATATTTTTTCTCCTTGTTCAACTACAATATTGTTTTTCGGTTTTTCCATTAGAAAATTTTCAATAGTAGGCCTTAAATATGAAATCTGGAAAAGTGCTTGTAAAACCGTTATAATGTAGGAGATTGTTAGGAAATATAAAAATTTTAATAGATACTTCTACGTTCAGAAACATATTCATACTCACTTGCGATGTAGCGTCAAGTTGGCGACGGCGGCGAGCAGCCAGCAGTCTCCGAGCTCTCCTTGCTGCACGTCGAAACGGCTGTACCCCTCCACAAACAGCTGCGGGTTGTCGCTGATCTCCTACACAATTACATCCTGGTGTTAGACAGATATGAAAGGGTCCAGGGATGTGATAAACAGCCCATATATGTCTCATTGCTGGGCACGGGTCTCGTCTACAACTGAGAGGGTTTAGGCCTTAGTCCACCAGCCTGGCCTAGTGCAGGCTCAAGCTAGCATAATTGTGTTGATAAACTGATGAAAGACTCGTAATTGTTTGTTGTCAGTTAACAATCTATTTTATCCTTACGATCAAGTAGCCACTTGAAGTATGCTGCCATGCTTGAAATTACCTGATACCTATATTGTTAGCAAAATATAAATAAAATGAGTAACACTATACTTTCTTACCTTTTAACTTCTATTGAAAACTTGTTCCCATATTACATTCTATGATCTTTATCTTACTTCACCTATATCTTGTTTTAAAGATCTCATTTAACTATAAGCAACTATTTAAGTCCTGCTTCCAAAATAAGTCTCTAAGTTACTCACGCCAGGTCTGAGCCAAGTGATGGGTCTGTCTAGCCTCTCCTTGTAGTAAAGGCTGCGGTCCACCGCCGGGAACTCGGGGTCCTCGAACAGCCGGCCCTCGGAGAGGCATCGCGAGCGAATGTCCTTGAAGTCTTGGTACGTGGCCGGACCGAATGAGGACGGACGAGTTTCGCCCAGCTGTTAAAGGAGAAGAAAATGTATTAATGTATGGTGAACTTCAATGAATGTTTTGTACTTTTGCAGAGAATTAATCTATAGGTCGATACAGGGAAATTATCTAGAGTTTTTCTTCACAACGAAAACACCTTTCTGATTCGTTAGTGAGTGGTCTATTTTAGTTGATTTTAAAATGTTTAGAATAGAAATCTTATTTGAATAAACATTAAAGTGTTATTCTCAACAGTCGATCGATCTAGGTGCTAGGAATTGAATTTCTATGTCGTGCTATGTTCTTGAGTTTGTACATTAGGAAATACTCATAGCGGACCGGAAAAAAACGGCAATGGGTTCGCCCATTACTTGGTAATTAAGTAGAGAGACTAAAATCATAAGGGGATTAAAATAGATACACAACTGCACCTCTGCCTACTCTATCCCTACAGGGGTTTAGACATTAGGTATGCAGTATATTATTATTCAAACTAATCCTAGTAATATTTCCTTAGGTCTTAAGGAAAAATAAACACAATTACCATGCAGGATATAAACAAGCAAATGTAGAAAATATTCTATTGTCGATCTATAATGTAAAAAATATTATTTATGTTCAAAAGCGTTGTAAAATACATATATAAACATTTTTTTAAAATTTAATTATTATAAGCAGAATAGTGGATGCATATAAGCTTGTTTATTTTTATCAGCAAAATTAATTTAGCCTTCGTGTAGGGAAACATACGATGAATTTTTAAATGGTTCAAATTTTATCACAATGCTCATGATTTTTATTATCCAACTACATTGATTGGCTCTAAATGATTACCATGAGTAATGTTGTCCTTAATTCTGATTTTATTTTTCAAACGTTCTACGGCGTGATAGCCTCAGTGGTGGACTAACCTAACCCCTTTCAGTTGAAGAGGAGACCTGCAATGGTATGTGGCCTGATGATGAAGATGATGATGATGATGACGATGATATATCAAAGGTGTCTCATATCATCTCAGTAGAATAATTTAGGGTATAAATATTACTATGTTTTAAACGTCGACATTTAAAACAACTTTATTTAACGTGGCATGGTCACTCGAGAATTCATACAATATGTGGCTGTGAGATAAAGATTCCGCGAAACACTTAAATTTCTATTGCAGCATTTCTTATCAATATTATTCTTATTTAGCATTAAGAAAATAAACACAATTGCATCTGTATAGGAAAACAATGTTAACCCTTCGTAGCCCAAGATCATACAAAATTATAATACTTTGGTATATGATAGGCTTGAGCAAATAAAAAAACACGTGTTTCGTGGAAATTCAAAAATATTTTTTATTCCGTATGTATTGGATCTTTTAGGGTTTGTGACATTACTGTCACATTGGGTTAAAGTGGAAGAAAATGTTTTAACGTAGTATGGAAGGATCTAACAGATTTATTTTGTTTTTTGTAACAACTACTATTGCGAACTTTTTAAAAATTGTTTGTGCTACATCAGGACACCGAAGAAACTTGGGCCAAATGATTTTCAAACCTAATTCGGTCAGTAGCCAATTTGATACTGCCCCACCGCCAATGGGGGGACATGTTGCGCCGGACTCTTGTGATTTTGGCTTGTATTTTATTTTCAATTAATCTTCGCTGTTGGACATTAGGATTAAAGCAAAACTTACATAAAGTCTCCAATTTCAAGTTGAAAATCTGCTGAAGACATTTGTTTATCATTGCATAGTTTAGTCTGCCTTACTCTCACATACATCAGCCAAGAACTGGCCATGGTCAGGTCTAATAATTGGTAAAACATCCAAACCTGGCGTCTTTTAATTCGTGTCAAAATACTATAAGCACCCATAATGCTGTTAATAAAATCTACACCTCCAATATACCCACTACATTCTTCGACGATATGAGACCGATCAATGTTGATGTACTTCTATTGGCCTTATCGTAACGACTTGGACCTTCGACCACTCACCAGCAAAAATTGAGAGAAGCGTGACAAGTTTGTTGTCTTTTCATATAAATTTTGACACATCAATTGCGTCCATGTTTGCTACGTAATCAACAGAAAATCTACTTTACTTTTTATTACATCCTCGTCAGGGGGTAGTTTGCAATCTGGAACGAGATTATTCCGTACGGTCCCAGGACTCCCCAAGTCCAAGATATATCCACTTCTGCTACGTACTCCAGTAAAGTTTCAAACCACGGAAGTAAAGTTATTATCCAAATATATATGTTATTTCTGATGTCTGGGTATGCCCGCGTCATTCTAAATACGACGTTTCAAGATGCTCCTTTTTTATTCTACTAGGAGCAAAACTCTTTCAGTTCCTTTTTCAGGTTCAATATTATAGACAAAACTTGAAACTACGCTCAGTACATAAAACTTTTAACGCCAATTGTGTTTTTTTTTATAGCCATATATCTATTCAAATTGTCTCCTCTCATAGTGTAGCAAATCTATTCATCCACACAAAGGTATACCTCGAATAGAACTCCACTAGAAGTCGTATTTAAGGCTTATATTATAGATCTAATTTTTGTGTAAGTACTACCCCTATCTTAAAAAATAGGAGAAAAAAATCATCAATATATGGATATACATTAGTTGTATTTTTTATGACATTGTCACCCAATGTAACAGAAATGTAACAAACATAAAAAGTTACTTTTTACATATGAAAAATCAAAAGTATGAATTGGTAACGATCTATAAACCAAATCATTTACTTACCTACGGGTATCAACAAAAATTATACAATTTTATATACTTTTAGTATTTTTTTATAAATTTTAAACTTTTTGCAAGTTCAAACATGGCATTTTCATCAAAACACGAAATTCAAAGCCAAAAAGGGAGCAAGTTACACTACTTATGATTTATATTTGATGCTAAAATGTTCGGTGTGTTATTTAAGAATATATTGATATTGATTTGACAAATCTTAAACGTTTAGTTTAAATTTTATAGAGACTTTTTGGGTTTGTTACAGAAATGTCACCACAGGCTATAAAGGGTTAAGAAGCTCGGGCTGTTCTATGTAGTGTATACCATATTAAGTAAATACTCGCTTGATAGCTTAATTACATTTTATAATTAACGCCATTTGGAATCGAAGGAACGTAATTACATGAAGACTTATGGGCACACTTCTAGTTACATAGGCATTCATAATTGTATATCGCTATATTTGTCGGAGAGATTAAACATATTTTTAGTCAGGTAAATCAAAACTTATAGAGAATTCTTTAAGTTTGGAAGCACAACAACGAATCTTAAAGCAGCGTGGTAGGTACCAACATCATAATTGTATAGAAAAAAATGTTTTAAGTGTTATGTCAACATTATTAGAGGATCAAGAAGTATCAAAATCAATAATTAATGTGACTCACAGTTGTTACAGTCATATATCGGTCAGACAAAAAAAACATAATATGTAAGAATAGCAAACATTTTTAGAGTTTTTATCAGTATGGTGTTTAAAGTACAATAATTTTTCATTTGAAGATTTACGTAGAAACGTACATAGGAATACGCTTCACCCCTTGAGGCATACTAGCACACTGCACATACTTTTAAACCAAATATAATTAGTATTATATCCTTTACAATATATAAAGGCATGAATACATAGAAAAAAAAATCGGTAAAAGAATTAAGCATAAAATTCTTTCATTTGCTTCTCTTTATTTTATTTAAAAAAAGAAATTAACAAACCCAAAACAGCCGTTCGCCTGTGGGCATGTACATTTCGCTTCCTCTGTAGCTTACTGGCATCTTCAATTTGTACACTTTGTGCGATATCACTCTTGACAATCTCTTCCTTGTAGGGGCGGCCGGTTGCGGAGTCTCATAATCTTTGCTCAATTTTGGCGAACCAATGATCCCGTTCTTTAAAACAAATACTTTTTATATTTTGACGTTATTTCGCAAAAAATAATTAAATTGATTTTAGAAGTTTTTAGGAATAAGAAAACTGAATTTGAAAACAACGAAAATTAATTATCTTTTGAACAAAGTTAAGCGACTTTAAGTGATTAAATTTATTACTTTATGGGATAGGTTTATGGAATTTACAATATTGCGAATTCTACCTTATTTACTGGCACATTCATCAATTGTCTATGTGGGGCAGCTTTTACTTCTACCACCTTGGTTCTCACTTCCTCCTTCTCATCAACAACTTTGGTCGCCCAAAATGGTTTGTAGAAGCTGTTCTTCCGCACTTTCGTCGGCTGGTATGTATAGTCCGACACTTTGGCCTTCTTAAAGTCTTCGAACAATCTCGCGAAGAATCCAGAAGTTCCCTTTCCATTATCTGTTTTTGCTGATTTCTTACTATGTCTTTGAGATTGGACGACCCTTCCCGATTTAGGAGATTTAATGGACACACATTTCTTTTTCCATATGTCAGCTTTTTCTGACGCGTTTGCTGTTGGGGGAAAGGATTTCCAGTATGGAACGTCCTCTCTGCTAAGTTTTAGAAATTCCTCAGTTACTTCAGCCATTTTTGCACTGTTCACTTCACTATTCTGTATTGATTTGCTTTGTTCGCTGAAATCATTCAGATAAACGCACCCTTGAAATTTCAGCTCAAGGTTTCATAGTTCTCAATTATCAACTTCTTTACTATTGTATTTAGGTTTAAAATCATTTATTTATTTTAAATATATTATTTCAATGTCGAACGTGTTTCCTAACAAACATTTCCTGGGCGAGTCCACACCACAATGGTTATTATTTGCGATGATAAGGATAAAGTATTATTACTAATACGTCAAATATATTTGTAATAAAGTTTAGTATGCCATATTTGCATAACTGATTATTTGATCTCATTATTTTTAGGTCACCTAAAATTTGAATATTGTTCGTTGTTAATTTTACTTGCATTTCTGATAAGATTTGTATTGTTTGATCAAGACAAGGATAATGCTATTTTCAATTGTACTTGTTATCGTGGTCAAGCGGCATTTTCCAGTGAGAATTTAAAACACGGGAATACTATTATATTGAAAATAATTCTTTTAAACATTATTTCAGAATAAAAAAGTATATTGACGATTCATTTCACCAACGAAGAAAAATATGAGTATATTTTTGTGTGCTTATATTTTGTATATTTATATCAAGACTAAACAAAAACCACATAAATATTAAATTAAAGAACATTCAGTTTGCTTCAAAATGAAATCCAATATCATATAATGCTAAGGTGTGATTAGAATTTTATTCTTAACCAAACCAAAATTTGCAGAAGCATTATGAAATTGTTCGTCATGATAACACCAACACATATAAATTTAATTGAAGCGACTTTATCTTTGACAATAGTATCAAATGGATTTGAGAAGTTTAAAGCTTTTATATACGGAAATTTATTCAAGGGCAAAATAACGGTAGTTTTAGCAAGACGGTGATTGATTGGTGTTTCAAAATAGGGAGAAAAGCCGTAGAGTTATAGTATGTCAATTTCATCAAAAATAAGACGAAAAAAGAGACATCATAAACGTAGGTGAAATGGTTTTTTTTAACGCCAGATGGCAGAACTTATCGAAGCTGAATGCCTCAAGCAGATAATTGAAATAACCGATCACATTGACATCCATCCATACGAAAGTTTTATTTCTCTTCTTAATTTAAAGATCAAGAAATAATTGACATTCTTATTAAGCAACTATCGGAGGGGTGGTATTCAGAATACGAGATTAATTATCATCTAAGACTTTAGCAATACTATATACTTTTTATAGATTGTGTAAATATTTGATACTCTTTTTGGACAGTATCTTTCTTACCATCAGCTATGTAGCTGTCACTTTGTCGGGCCTAAGTACAAATCTATTGTCTCTCATTGATCGTCTTTTGTTTTGGGACTACAAATTAGAATCAAATGAAGCTACATTTCAGCTAATTACGTTTTGAAACATCGACCGTTAATCGTCATGGATGGACTGTCAAGGATTCCATAAACACTCGATCGATATTCACGTTGTCACAAAAATCTATGTTTAGAGTTCTTGGCGTATGTTCAACGTTTGTCAGTTAATTATTCACAAAGTGCTATAGAATTGGCAAATATTTTGTTGTGAAATAGATTACTTCGGTTTGTTGCGGGTTCACCTTCCTGTTTACTCGGGTTTGTCACTTTATTATTTAATTATAGTTTTACATACATATGGTTTTTGGTATTTTAGAAACATTGTTTCCGCTCAGCTAAACTTACTTTCTTTAAACCCGATTCTTTATATTTTTGTTTTACTTAAATAAGTTTCAATTCAATTCCTAACAGGAGTTCTTGTCTCTGTTTTAGTTATGAATATATTATTATTATATATTTTATAATATTATATGTGATTTATGTCCATTGGAATATTCTTATTAATTTACCGTATTAAATTATATTTCCACAAACCAAATATGTTTTAAATTATTCACAAAACTTTTTTCTTTTCGTATACCACAAGTTTATTGTATTTTCCCACTATACACAGCACTTACAACCTCTATGACTGGTCGTACATGACTGAAATTATTGAGTGACACAACTGCTGATAACGGCCCCCTATTAAATGTGTTATACATACATGAACATAACACATATACATCCCTATGAGAATTACACGCGATAACATGTGTAAAAGCTTCGAGCTAATTCGTATTGGGAGTTTGCATCAGGGCTGTGGGTGTTACAAAATTGCTTAGGTATATTTTCAATATTTATATACTAATATATTCTATAAAGCTTGTAATCTTTGTAGGTCGAGACTACAAACGCCGACTATGTTTGTCACACTTGTATTCTCTGAAAGAGTGGGTAGAGGTGGATTTCTGCTCCCACATTTTACCATGTTATCAGCCCATATACGTCGCACTAGCTAGGCACGGGCCTCCTCTACCATTGAGAGATTTTAGGACTTAGTCCAACACGCTGGCCTAGTGCTGGTTCGCGGACTGCACACCCAAGAAATTCATAAGAACTATTAAGAATTAGATATGTAACAGTCCCAAATAAAAGGGGATGAGTCTATTGCCAGTTTTCAGGCACATTTTCAGGGTTCTTGCTGCACCCATGTTCTAAATAGCACGGCACACACCCGGGCCGCGAGACCACGAGGCAGTCACAAAGAGATTCAATTTAAAATTAATGGCCGTTACTAATAACATTCGTGTCGATGACTCAAGTTGTAATTATACATCAATGTCAATCTATAAAAGCCTATCTACAAGTACGACCCATTAATGGGCACGGGCTTCTCTAGTTGGGGATTACATAGCTAGGAAATTTCTTGATGATAATGTTTTCGTTGGATGCCCAAATTTCTTATCTAAGTCAGCAGAGGTATTGTAATGTCTAGTTCATAATTGCTAATTGCGGATTCAGGATTTAGTTATGAGATTGGAGTTAAATAAAGACTTAAAGCCTAATGATTATTGTTTGAAACTTTGTAAGGCAAGTCGGGCTTTTCTGCTGCTTCTCTAAGGTTATATAATCGAGTGAAGTCTGTTCTCTTTTGATTTTATTTGTATTTCATGCAGTCTCGTTTAAAATTAAACTAAGTCTACAGTTGCACCACAGCTACCAACCCTATTAACAGTAATTCATAGGAGACTCATGTCCCAATTTACGATTACTCACATAATTAAGAATTTGTCGAAGTGGATAATATGCATATGTTAACAAGTCATTATGTATTAATCAAGTAATAGTAACGAAGGTCCAATTAATTAAGGTGCGGCCATTTACTGAATTACCCTTTGCTGTAAGTCACATGTCAAAAGTATTAATTATAGTTTCCATTCAATTATTGTAAAAGCAATATAGAAGCTTTGGTCCGCAGCTATGCTCGCTTTATTAAAATTTTCAAATTCTTTCTTTTCTGCCCAAAAGGGGAGGCAAACTACCAAAAGATTTGCCAACTGTGTTTATCAGAATCAGTTTTAAATTTTTGTACAAAGGAGGCAGTCATTTAAAGTAATATAATAGAATGATTCAGAAAACTATTTCCGGGAAAAAATCCCCATTAGTATTCTCATTACGAATTCATCTAAATTGGATTATAAATGTGCAATCTCATGCCTGTTTACCCGAAGGATTAGGTGGATATTTCTTTACCAACATTCTCCTAACTTTTAGCGCAGCTAATGTAGTTTATCTAGCATAAAAACTCAAAAAATTTTGTCCAACCGAGGAATGAGGCCCAAACTTTTCAGTCGCCCTCTCAAAGTTGTACTGAGCGATCAGTTACGAAGTAGACATTTCAAAGCCGGAGCATTCTAGAATCTATTCTAACCGCCTAACTCGAATTTCGCAACACGCATTTCAACCGATAAAATTGGCCAAAAACTTTACTAAACAAATACTTATATCCAAGGATATATTTTTATTGACGGATAGATAGCGATATCGCATTGGGATGGTAAATATTATTGATAAGATACCATCGCAGGAATACTAACATGATGCATAATATGAGTCAGAGAAATGGCCATTAACGGAATTTACGCGGATACTTGCGTGCTACAATTTTTCTCAGGTAACTAATGCAAGTTCTTATGTAATACAATACGTAATGATCAATCCTGTATTACAGTCACTGAAAATCAGGATCCACGTCGTATCGCAGCTTAATTCTGAGATGACCACCTAGTTGCTACGACATTGATGTCAATGGAAAGATTGAAAAAATGGAAGGTCATTGTTTCCTGCTTTTTTGTACTTGGTATTTTTGATGATATTGCATTTGCTGCATCATAACATGAAATTTTTTTTCTATCATTTTTTTTTAATGTTCTGTTGTCGCCTCCTGTGCTTTAAGGTGTATCCGACCACTCAACCACCGTTGCAATTGTGTACCAGGAACGACAGTGGCACAGAATTGAAATCTAGTTGTGAAACTCACAAAGTCACGGATGTTGGGATTGGGTTAGAAAATCAGCAATAGGCTCCTCTATGTCAGGGAGGACTTACAACGCAATAGGTGGGATGTGGGTGTAGAAATGCACACCTCTAAGTAGGAGAATACGGCCGTGGGAATTAATGTATAATGTTTTGAAGGCAGCAAATGTTTTTGGCTGAGGTTTATTGCTTATTATTATTCTTGTTTTAAAAGTTGAATGTATCCAAACTAAATTGAAACTAATATAAACACAGACAGTTCGATGAGATGCTAGTCGCCCTCCGTCTAGACAGGGCTGTCGCGACAGGACTCCCCTCTGGAAATTCTAAGGGCGTTAATCATTTCGTTTACATCTTGTTTTCAAGCCCTTTGTGATTTTTGGCAGCGTACCAAGAGGAAAAGTAATTTAGTGTAAGTTATAGTGAAATATAGCGACATGAGCTTTCAAACAATGGAGTATAAATGGACGATAGTTTTTAGTCACAGATGCTAATTAAATTATTTTTATAAATCGTATTAGAAGTTTAACGCTTGGTTCTTCAAAGGATCTGATAGGTTTTATGACATATTTTTTCCGTCCGTTGCGTGAATACTTAGAAGGTATGGCGCTAGGTGTATCGAGACAAAGTCTCTAAGGTCGGGGTTCATTCCCAGGGACTCTTCATTAACTTGTGCTAGACGTGTATTTCTATGAATCGATCATGTGAGATCAATAATTCTACACAGCTATCCTATTAATCAATCGCCATTGAAATTACAGTTTTACATTGATCCCGACGTACAGTCACGAGCATAAATATGTTCCTATGGGCAGGTTGGCAAAAATATCTGACCCATGATCGAGTTCAATAATATGTGCCTACACGTACGCAGCAAAAATATGTGACATTATCCGGCTGCATAATGCAGTACCGTCAAAATTATGTGATACACTCACGAAGCATAAATATGTGACACCACTAGGCGGCAATAATATCTGACATAATTTTATCTTCAATGTAATTTAATTTACAATTTATATGAAATAATGAAACAAATAAATTGTATTTTACATTATTTTAATATGGCTGTAATTTTATACTATTCTAGCTATCCCGGCAAACTTCGTATCGCCCTACCCGCCAATGAATGTTATATTACTTATTATCAGAATTTAATTTTTAATTACTTCGGTATATTATCATCCCCCTGCCCTGGTCCCAATTAATTACTTGGGGTCGGCGCAGTATCTCTTCTTCTTCCACACATCCCTGTCAGCCGTCATGTCTTCATTCACCTCTTTCTCTTTCATATCTTCAGTCACGCACTCCATCCATCTCTTTTTTGGCCTTCCTCGACCCGCCCAACCCTTCTTGTTTCATATTCATCACCTTTTTTCCTACATATGATTCATTCCTTCTTATAATGTGCCCATACCACGACAGACGGTTTCCTTTCATCTTTTCTATCACAGGAGCTACTTTCAGACTTACCCTAACGTATTCATTTCTCACTCTGTCACTCCGTGTTATAATACCACACATCCACCGCAATATTCGCATCATTGCTGCATGCAGTCGTCTTTCGTAAGTCTTCTTCGTTGACCATTTTTTTTTCTTTTTCAGCACAGATGCTAGCTCTCTTGACCTACCATTCATCGTACCTACATTCCAACTTGCATACCTCAATCTCATTTCCCGGGCTAGTGTCTTACGTTGCCCCCGCCTGGGCTGGTGTAATAAACCTTGCCCATTTCATTTGCTTGCCCTTTTCATTGCCAACAGGAGCCAGGTGCTGCCCCTGCGCGTCGGCTACGGGAGACGTCCTACGCCCTGTCACCTTTCTTATTATAAATTCTGCATAAATGTTTCGGCAAATGTTTTGCAAATGTTTATGTCTGACACCAACTCTCCTTGGGACTTTCATTGTTTTGGTTATGGGGTAGAGATAGCGTGTGTTTGGGTACAGGATATTGCAGGTAAGGATATTTGGCCTGATGGTAAGGATGCTGCTGTCCCGGATAAGGAAGTAGTGGGAGACTCCAACAGCTCGGGGGTCCGAGGTCGCGTATTCGCAGCCCTGTTCCATGACTGGCTAGATCAATGGAAAAGGCATCCCCTGGCCATTTATTAATACATATTTCTTGAAGGAGATTTAGAGTATTTATAATATTCAAGCATAATAAAAATTTAAAAATTAGGCACTACCAAGGAGATTTGTTACACAAAATAAATTTCTGAAAGCACGCCTTAATATTTGACAGCCAAAAAATGTCAATCCATTGTCAAGACAATTCTGCATTTTTAACATCTAAAATACGCAATTATTCGAATGTTATAGATGCATATTGTCGATTCAAAATGCTTATTTTAATACGTTCATTTATTTGAGGGGGCCTCTAACTGCTTCGACGGGATAAACATTAAATGACAGGAAATTCTGTATGGTGTTAAAGTTCAAAATGACTTAAGTATCATTACGATCCTTTTGTATGGGAATTTAGAAAAGTATTATTTTTAGACATTTTCAGGCAATTGTTAAAATGTATCTCTCCGTAAGAACAATCCTCGTACTTCAAGGAATATTATAAAAAAAGAATTAGCGAAATCGGTTCAGCTGTTCTCGAGATTTGCGCTTAGAGACACATCGAGCAATTCATTTTTATAATATAGAACTCCTCCACTACGATTTAAACTTTATTGTATAGTATTAAAGTTCAAATTGACTTAATTATTAAAACGAAACTTTTGTATGGATAAAGAAAACAATGAAAAGTCCCACGGGAACGCTGTCAAACGGGATAAAGAGTATCCTGTTTTATTCCCGGTTCTAAGCTACCTCCCCACCAATTTTCAGCCAAATCGATTCAGCCGTTCTTGAGTTATAAGTGGTGTAACTAACACGACTTTCTTTTATATATATAAGTTTATGTCTAGATATTATGGTCTAAATCACGACTAAATTTAAATATTTACTTATATTTTTGTGTATTTTAATTTATCAAATCATCTTAATTAATAATTTTAATTCCTTTTTATAAACATTATAAATTAAAATCTAGTATACCCCCCGTTTGCATTAATAACATCCTGTAGCCTCTCTCGCATGGATGAGACGATATTAGTGCACACTTAAGAGCCCCGGAGTGACTCCCAAATATCGAAGGTGTGACAACGCAGGGAATTGTAAGTTCTAGCCTGATTTGGATCCCATTGTTGGACTATTAAACCCCACAGGTTCTCAATAGGATTCAAATCAGGGCTTTTAGGAGGGAAATCTATTAATTTTATCGTCTCTCTTTGCGTATTAAACCACTCACAAGTTATTCGTGAGTTGTGGATCGGGCTGTTGTCTTGCATCTAGGGGATCCGATCCCGGTCGATTTTTGTGATCCCGGGATTGTATTAGTAATAAAAAGTGGTAACAAAAAGAAAGTAAAGTAAAGTAATAAAATCAATCTTTTATTTTAAATCTTTACTTAAATATTAAAAAATAAAACAAAATTAGAATTTCTTCTGATAAAATGAACAAACTAAGCCCTTTTATCTAAACAAAGAAACGCCATTATACTATAAAAAAAGACTATGCAAAAGAGATCAATATATTTTAAATAAAATATAAATATAGGAACTATAAATTACTTATTTAAGCCACGAAAATAAAATCTTGGAAATAACAAAGCATCCAACGTTTCATCCGAAAGCATACTTGTTAATTTGTGGCATAAATATGAAGAAGTGTAAAAAGCGCGTTCAGGCTCGATGGAAGTTGGAGGGATCGTCAATAATTTTTTATAGGTCTTCTCCAAATTACAGCCTCGTGTAAAACTAGCCTCATAAAGAGTAATTTCTTGTTTAATGATCTTAGAAAGCACATTTTTATTGATTTTTATTATAAATATGTCAATCCCGAAAATCCCGGGATTTATTGAATTTAATCCCGAAAATTTCGGGACTGAAAAATGACCGGGATCCCGGGATCCCGGGCTTCGGGATCCCGGGATCGATACCCCTACTTGCATCACATAAAGAGGTGCTAAATCAGGATAACTGATACGCCTTGTCGGTGTCAAAATGTCTGAAAGAATTCCTGTATATTCAACGCTGTTAAGGCGACCAGTTATCTCGTATTACTTCGTTAAAGAAATATTTAACTTCAAAACAATATTTCTTTAATTATTTCGTCTTCGTTCGTTAAAATAGTAATTATGATCGTTAAATTATTCTTCACTAAACAATCTTACCAATATTGTTTTGGGGAATACTAAACACACCTTCGATCAAATATACCTATACTAGATTGAAGATCGCAAACAAAATCACTTGTCTTAGTGGCACCGGTTGCATATATTTCATGATATATTTACACATTTGTAATTCAGACTTCGATTTGTAAAGTATTAAATTAAAGACGACTCCTGGTTACAATTAACCTTAAATCTTTGCAATTGGATTTTATATAGCTTACAATAAATTTGAATTTAAGACGTTATGACATTAAAATACAGAAAATAAAAATGTCATTTTAAAATAATGTCTTTAATAAATGAGGACAAATATTTTAAAATAAACGTCACACGCAAGTAATAAGATTGAAAATTATTTGTTCACATTTGGCATTCACGTTGTTTTGGTACTAAATATTTCTTAGTGCGTTCACTTCGAACAGTCATTATGTCATAAAGTGTCTGTTTTTCATTCTGTTTGGCCTTACTTCGTCAGTGTATACGAGTAATATTCGGTAGCAATAGCAAAAATCGTTATCATTAAATCGGTTTTACAGTATTTACAAGTATTTTTTTACAATATTACTACCAAGCCAGCAATTATTATTTATGGAATTAAATCTGAATTTGAATTATGGTCTAGTTTTTCACCAAATTAAGTGGTATTCGTTTTGAATTTATCAAAACTCTGCTAGGGAATCTAAAAAATTAAATTAATTTAAGAAGAATCAATAAACTGTATAAACTGTATAAATAATAAATTAATCGGAGCAATCGTGTTAAAAGCCGCTTCCGTTTGACACAACATAACAATTCCTTAATGTCACAGCAGCCGTAGGCAAAATATATCTACGTTTTAAATGAATATTTGAATTTGGTCGTGATTCAGAATATATCTAGACAAAAATCTATACAAATAATTTAAAGAGGTAAAGCTTGTGACTTTGTATAAAGTAATCTCTGGATCTACTAAATCAATTTTGAACATTCTTTAAGCAATAGAAAGCTACGTTATTTGTGAGTGTCATAGGGTAAATATTAATCAGAAAATTAATAACAATTTTTCATTGTAGCCGGTTTTACAAAGAAAAAACAGTCGAACAAAAACGTTTTTTATGAACGCTGCTTTTTTACCCATGAGAGATATTTGCTTGAGTCCTAGAAAAAAGTTATAGAGCTTGATCACCATTATCACTATCAGCCCATATACGTCCCACTTCTGGGCACGAGTCTTCTCTATCATTGAGAGGGTTAAGACCTTAATCCACCTCGCTGACCTAGTGCGGGTTTACGGACTACAAACCTAAGAAATTTCTAAGAACTTTTAGGTGTGCAAGAGTCATCACGATGTTGCCCTTTACCGTTAATGCAAGTGATAATTCATTGTTAATACAGATGGGCGTGATGGGGTGTACGCCCGCGACCGGAGAGATTCTCAACCGTGCGCGTAAATCTCTAGCCTAGCACTGTGAAGCTTGATAATGCTTATAAAAAAGTCAGCGACAGCATAATATGTCTAACTATAAAAATATAACTGTAAAAAAATGTTTTGTATATTGAAGAATAATTTAAATCATTACTTCATGTAAATTGATCAATATTATCAACAATTATGATTTTTTATTAAATAATTTATAGATTACTGTGTTTATAGATATACTCTCAAGTGTTTAAAACAAAATATTTTTTTCTTTAACTGCATACAATGGGCACGGATGGCTAAAGAGATAATACTGACCTAGTTATGCAACCGCAACTGTGCCGTAATCTATTTAGTGATATTTTCATTAAAAATAGATAAATACAATATTTTTTCGCAATCAGGAAATAAATGATGGCATTCAGTATTAACCGAAATAAAATCACAATTTAATCGCAAGTAAAAATGTTTACCCCCCAACGAAGCGAGCGCGAGCCGGCTAGTAAAGTATAAAAGTACAGCCATCTTGAAACAGTGTAAAATACAATTAATTTATTTCATTATTTCGTATAATTATTATATTAAATTCAAGATAAAATTATGTCAGATATTATTGCCGCCTAGTGGTGTCACATATTTATGCTGCGTGAGTGTATCACATCATTTTGACGGCACTGCATTATGCAGCCGGATAATGTCACATATTATTGCTGCGTACGTGTAGGCACATATTATTGAACTCGATCATGGGTCACATATTTTTGGTAACCTTCGCATAGGAACATATTTATGCTCGTGACTGTACATCAAGTGTAATTAAACCGCAAAGGCGGGCGCCGGGTCGTAAACTTGTGTTCGAGACAGAAATATCTCGCTACGGATGAACATTAAAAACGTATGCTCGCACTATGCACTAAATAAAAAGATGAAGGGAAAGGTATAGTAGATTAATAAATTCATCGTCATCAGCCCATATACAGGTGAATTCAAACCGTGATCGAAAACTGAGGCAGGTTATGGCTACAGAGATTACGAACCCAATAGCGTTAAAGAAAATCCTGACAAAAATGAATATGTTGACTTTATCGTAACAACTGCAGGTATTGAATGTACGTGGTTGTTAGGAAACGTCAAAATTTTCATTTCTTTATACGCTGGGCACGAGCCTCCTCTACAATTGAGAGGGTTCAACTTGCGGTAGTCTCAAGGTTTAGCCACAGGATCGAGAACCTAATTAAAAGTATTATTTTATTAAAACTGCAATTTGGCGGAGACAAAAAGATTGGACTAATCTCTTTGTAAAACTTTCTAAATATTACATCAATATTTGAGTTTGATGATGTTTAATTCTTACTAGACATTGATTTTAGTAAACAATGAAAAAAGGTATTGCTTGGTATCATATGTAAGTAACGCATTAGTTGTTAGTAAATTGCATTGAGACAATTGATGCGTTAGACTTCGTTCAAGGTTAATCATAGTTGCCTGGGAGTACCTATGTTACACAATAATATATTCGCGTTTTAAGAAATGAAGAGTCGAGCTCACTTCACTATATTTTTCAAAGATATGAGCGCGTGTTAAGAAAATGTTTGTTTCAAAAGCTGAAGAATTTGTTTCTGTTGGTTTGAACATACTAATCAACAAACTACTGGTTTAAATTTAAAAATAAGTTTTGTGCTCACATACGAGGTTAACTTAAGTTTATACATAAACATGTGGCAAGAACGGGGAAAAATATTCCTTTTGAAAGTCTAAGCTTAAGCAAACGCAGATGAAGGCACCATAATATTAACTATTAACGTGAGAACATGCTGTTTACATTCAATTAATTGTTCGGAAGGTCATTCTCTATGGTACGATGGCGAACAGAAACGAACTGGCGGCCTCGTCATTGACGAGCAGATTTATTACCCCCTATCTGAAACAGTCTATTAATGTATATATCACTAGTAACCAGTACTCTAACCACACATCCGATTATACGGCTAAGATGTAATCTTGTTTTTTGATGTGATTATGTTTTAATATCAATTTACTATGAATTTATCTGCATGAATAGAGAAATCGGTATCAATTTTTCATTTATATACATTAACCTAAGATCATTTGTCCTTTTTGCTTCTCATTAAACATACGTACACCGACATATATTTGGTCATTTTACATACACTATGTATGTTGGTTCGATGGTCGATAGGGCAACCATTTAACTCTCGTTTATTAATCAAATTTACGGTTTAAAGATTATGATTCGAAATTTTGTAAGGCAAACTAGGCTTTTAGGCTTTTGCTAAGTACTACCACTACTGGTCACTATCCGACCGGATTCGATTTAAGTAGGAATCCCTACTTAACAAAACGATGAAAGTATTTCATGTTGATTTTAAAATCTCATTGTAATGTTTGGTACAGCTATGTAGACGCTATGTAGTTTATAATATTGATGATAAATGAAACGCATTGCTTAACGTAGATATTTTCGCGTTAGTATATTGTTAATGGCAGCGGTTGGATGAGGAGAGCCGAAGATCGAGCCCAGTGGCGTGCCATAGGAGAGGCCTATGTCCAGCAGTGGACGAATTAAGGGCTGTTGATGATGATGATGATGATGATATTGTTAATGGTGTATGTTTCATTCTGAGAACATCTTTAAGTCGTTTAGAGTAATTGTTGACAATAAAACATGCTCGTCACTACGTTCTGGCAGTTTGTCAATATAATGTATTTCTGTGTGTAATTCTAGTCGTTCCAGGCCAATAACCCGCTTAATGACGGGGAGTAAAGACGTTGGCAACTTTCTTAACACGTTCGTAAAATAGCAAGGCTTCTTGTTGTGTTAATTAGAGAAAAGTTTTAGGTATGTAGGTCCCGCTAATTTGCACTAAGGCAGATTGGTGGTCTAAGGCCTAACGACTCTCATTAACAGAGGTCCTTTATAATACAATTGGGTTATAAATTAGATAGATTTAATTACAGCTTACATAAGCTTGAGAACATCGACTAACAAATCTATTTTGTGTCTCGACTACTTGGTTGGTAGTCGTCGGCGTGAAACCGACAGATCTCGACTTCGATTCCAGCAACGAAGATATTATTGGGATTTCCGGTACTATTTATCGTTCACAAAGTCTTAAAATAACTCCAACTCTTCTATGACATCATATTTTTTTGACGAATTAAACATCTCAAAATCTGATAAGAAATATCCGGAAAAATGCACTTGTTATCTTAAATTGATAACATTGACACAACTAAGAGCAATGACTGTACATCTGGCTTACGGATTCTATTGATAAGTTAATGCGGCCGGCAAAGTTCTTACGTTTTGTCATTCAAACCTTCGGCTGTGATGTCATTCTACGCAGAATTATAGTATGAACGTTTTTTAAATCTTTTGTATACATCGTCAGCCCTTATACGTCCCTTTGCTGGGTATAGGCCTCCTCTACCATTAACAGGGTTTAGACCTTAGTACACCACGCTGCCCTAGTGCAGGTTGGAGGACTACACACCTAAGAAATTCCTAAGAACTTTAAGGTGTGCAGGTTTAATCAAGATGTTTTCCTTCACCGTTAAAGCAAGTGATAATTAGTTGTGAATACACACATAACTTTGAAAAGAGTTGTGTGCCTAGAATTTGAACCCGCGACCTCCGAGATTCCCGACCGGGTGCCTTAACCTCGAGGGCATCACTGCTTCTTTTGTATACGGCAGGACCGTATTGTATTTAACTTCGATTGTTGTATGAACTAAATAGATTTGAGATATCATTGTCTCATTGTTGAATACGTGATAACTTAGGAGGTCTTGTATCTTCATTAGAGACACACTTTTTGACAACAACATATTTACGTACGAATGATTTTACGGCTGTTTGACTTTATAAGTTGGAATAATAACTAAAATTATTTAAATTTTGTTGTTTTGTAGCCCTATTACTTAATAATATAAATGTCGCGATTGCTCTAATAAAATAATCAGGCGTACAATCAAATATCTTGTTGTATTTAGGTATTTGGCAATACAATTAAATGTAAATGTTCATTTTTTTATACTTTCGTCAATTATTTTTTTAAATTGATAATTAAAAATAATCTTTAGTAATTATAATCCTATCTATACATTTAATTCTGTACACAAGGTGTAAAATCAACTTCCGTGTATCGGTTTCATGTCGCCGTATTTATCTTTTTTTTGTCCAAGTAATTGTGTCTACTTGCAAAGAATGATCATTGATCGTAATCGCTTTTGCCAGTGGACACTTTCGACAACATTCAATTGTATTTATGTGATACAAAAATATTCTCGGGCGTAGTTCTCGTTTTAGATAAAGTTAAAGTATTACAATTGCAATAGCCGCCGCCAAGGTCGTGTGTATATTAACTCATTGATAAGACGAGTTGCACTACTCATATGATCCGGTTTTTGCTGCATATGTTACACGGAAAAATGGTATTATTATGTCGCATGAATGAGGAAGCCGTGTTTTCAGGTTATGGAATGATGTGACAGATCCATTGGTGTATAAATATGAGGTTACAGAGAGATTTTTATAGAACTTTAGTAGCCCAAACATCCCGTTGTTGGACACCTACTTTGCCTAAGTTTGCTTATTTAGAGTTGGTAGACTCAGCCAGTTGTATGAGCTTAAGCTTAATTGGATTAAAGCGAATACTCTATCGTTTTCATCAGCACTATATTTTTATGTTAGTTATCAAAGTAATATTACTATTACCCCCTAAAAATAGTTAATTTGTAGCGATATGCTGTATCTTTGGATGCTCTTATTAATGTTGGTACATAATACGTATTGAAATGCGACCCAGGATAAAATCATAGGCTACTTTTTTTACATGGAATCGGAACAAAACCGAACCTAGATAATATTTCTTTCATACTCCCACACCTGACAATAGATTACGGTCTAGTAAATACTCAGTACCAACCGTTTACTGTTTATTTATAGATACATCGATTCAAGCCATTCCAATGCTCTTGTGTACGTTTGCATTCGTCCATGCGTCTGGTAATATTTTCTCGCCGTTTTTTTTAATAGAGTGTTTTTATCTAGTGCATTAGTTTGAAACGCAGTTGAAAAACTGTTTCTGAGTATTAGAAGCTAGCTTTGGTGGTAAAGTACTGATATCCGTTCGCGGAGTGATTATTAAGATGTTTTCAGACCGTGATCGAAAGATTAAAAAGTATTTACAAACACATAAATTTAATATCAATCGTTCTTAAGAAAACGTCATTTTTTTTTACGTTACCACCGAAGCTAGCTTCTAATACTAAAATAACTCACATTTTATTTCGCAGCTCTCAATTCAATTAAAAATTTAGATAAAAAAAGCCCCTAATTCCGTCTCATATGTTTCAATTTTTGATCTATGTTCCAAAATTTACCTGATGTCTTATTAAGGATTTTAAATATTTATATCATAGTTAATTGAACTGCTATACTTATATTGATCGATATGTAATTAAATTAATAAACAATGAATCATTGGTTTTAATTTGTGTTTGCCTCATATATGATCACATAGACCACAGGAAATAATGAATTGTTGAATAAAGAATCAAATTTTCCTTTTGTTTCGAATAAATACTGAAAGGATGTTATTTTCATGAAATCATATTTATTTAAAAGACTGACACGGCTGATCAAAGGGCTACACTGCTGTCGCGTGTAAAATTTCCGCACCATCCGTCAATAGATTCATTTAACATTAAATTAAACATTGTTTATTAAATACATTAATTACATACTAATTAGAAACTGTTAAATGGTAAGCTTCTTTGACATAGATCTTTTTAATGTGGTTTTATTATTCCCTATAGACCTTTTTAAAAGGGTGCCTTAATTTCCGGTACACTCTGTATAGGAATCTGACTAAATTACTAGGATAAAAAACAAACAAACTGTATTCTTTGTAAACACATAATTTTATTTTTGTTTTGTTAGAACAAATATAAGTCACATCCACATTCCGATCTCATTTTTATTACTACACGTCAGGTTATCGAATATTGGAATATTGGTCACTTGCCAGTCGTACAGAGCTGCATTGCGGATTTCAATAGTAGACACAGTGGCGTCTCCAACTATACTAAACTTCCGTATGTTGGGTGCAGATACTTTTACGATAACAAATAAAATTTATGATATTTTCCAACTCCCTCAGTTGCAGACGAGAGCCGTGCCCAGAAGCGGGATGTATCTGGGTTTATGATTTCGTAATATTTGACACTAGATAGAATCGTGTATCTTTTCGTCAGAATTGGGTAATATTTGAAAACAAAAAAATATTATTTTAAGATTCTTATGAGAATGTACTTTATTCCTGGAATTAAAACCCCCATCAATCCAGGTAATCAATTTCTTGTAGAAAAATGTATTCCAAAACCATTCAGCCGTTTTTTTTATGATTAAGTAATACAATTTACTATCAATTTAATTTACGTTTGACATGGATAATGTAATGTTTCAGTATTCTTGTCATATTTCTAATTATTTAGCGGGTGTGACTTTTCCGCACGCAAAGGACGGACAATGGTGACGCATAAAATAATTTTACGAGACACGCGACTCAAACTGTGTCACTGTGGTGCGTCTATTGGCGTGAGTATAGAGTTTATGAGGTGACAGACTTGTGTAATTATGAAATGCAATGAAATAATATTTAATGAGTCTATAGTATGTACAGAATAGAATACACCACTCAAATTTGGTCATTTCAAAGTTTTGCTTTACACAATCTTCGGAAGGCAGACATGAGTAGAGAAGAACGAGCAAGAAACCCTTACAAGTAATTATTCACTGGCATCTGATTAAAGCGACGTATCATGAAAATATATTCCCATTAGAACAATGGTGACAAATAATAATTAGTAAAAAAATGCCGTGACACACTTGCGTGGGTAAATGTAATAAAGCAGTTTCTACACCTAATGTAGACTTTCACCAGTTCACCACTATTAGGTGTGACGGTCTTTGGTTTAATTGGTGACACCAGGCCATCACAATCGTACCGACTCTCTCTCCCTCACTCTCATTAGCCCAAATACGTCCCGCTGCAGGGCACGGGCCTTCTCTATCATTGAGAGGGTTTCTATCTAGGTCTTAGTCCACTACGCTGGCCTAGTGCAGGTTGGCAGACTACACACCTATGAAATTCTTAACAATTTTTTAGGTGTGCAGGTTTCATCACGATGTTTTCTTTTACCTTTAAAGCAAGTGATAATTCATTACGAATACACACATAACTTTGAAAAGTCAGAGGTGTATGTCTGGGGTTCGAACCCGCGACCGTCAAGGCCATCACTGCTTCATCGTATCAACTAATGAGAGATAATATTATTCTTTTCTTGCAAATCGACTTTGGTCTCTGTAGGGTACTGTTATTATTGCTATTTGTAACTTGTTATGAGGTATTTCTATTGAGTACAGATCGCGAAAACAATCTTTGCTTACCACGCTGTTATCTTCGAGTTTTATGCGCAAACAAATCACTTGAAATTGATACGTGGGATGCGTTAAGCGTGACAGGAGGTCGTAGTGTGTAGAAACAGGTATGATTAGAAGGTTACAACAGGAGGCTGTTTATGCACCGTTGGGAATGACATTATTATGAATAACACTGGTCAACACGATTTTTGGGTCTGGCTCCTGAATATGAAATTTTAGTTTCTCCTATGTCACAAATAAATAAAAAAATATCTATTCCGATCAAAGTTTGCTTTTGTAGAAAATAGAGCAATTTTATGAATTTTAAAAAATGTATACAATTTTTTATGTATTCTCTTTAATTTTATTTAAAATTATAATAAGGTTTTTTTTATTGAACACAAAAAGTGTTTTTATACAAGAAATATGACAAATAATAGCAAACAAATAGAAAATAACAAAAAGTCGAGTTCAAAAACGTTTTTTTAGTTGATCTTTTATGCATGTATTGGCTTTTTTCGTATGAACCCCTAAATACCAGTTTGGACTTTAGCATTAGATAATTTAGGAAAGAATCTCTTTAAATATCTAAAAGCTCCCGAATTATGATCTAGAGCTTTCAAAATTATCTTCATTTTTTTTTCTTTTTTTTTTCACGAGAGGAAAGTGCCTTAAGCTCCCCTGTTCGGTACCTCGGGGGAGGCCGTAAGGGGTATGTCGGGGTCACTGGCTACGCCAGCATACCGACTAAAACCTCTCGGTGACCATCACACGCATTTAGGGCGGTTTTGCGGCATCTCAGGGCCAGAAGTGCCCTAAATGGTCCGCTGCCGCCCAGCGCACCGTCCAATTTTGGACCCCTCCAAATTGGGAGGGCTTGGTATGCCCTCCACTTAATCTATTTGGACGTTCGCCTTTCGGGAACGTCCGCGACAGTTAAGAGGTCACGTCCTCTGCCGCCAATCTCGGGGTTGCATCTTCATTAGACCTAACTTTATACATTACGGTGGTATCAATATATCTTTGGGCTTTACGATTGGTTTAGCATTCATATTATGTTTTCCAATTTGAAATTAAAGTCGATCAGGCCATATACGCCGTTGGTAATGTTTTAAGTCTGCTCTGCTATCCCATAAGCATAGGTGACAAGAATATTTGGTTTATCCGCCTTATCCTTGCTTTGATAAATTCACCGCAAATAAAACAAAATGAATCAACACCTTCTTTACACAGTCTTGTTGCCATTTTCTATCTTAATACGACATAAAAGTCGGTTGTTATAACTGTAATAGATTTTTTTTAATATTAATGGACAAGTAAACACTCACTAGTGTAATTTAGAAATAATGCACTATTTGCAATTAAGATTATAATCAAAGTGCTACCACCCATTGTTTATAATAATCAATGAAAATCTTCAAACGAACTTATCAACATAAATCAGACAAAAGCAAACTTTAAGACCTAAAAATTGATATCCGAGTATTTTTCGATGTTTGGAATCAGAATCGAAGCATTAGAACAGAAACCCAAAAAATTTTTTTTTTTTGTTGACTTGTGTAATCAACTGAATATCATTATCCCCTCTATAATATCTTGCAGCCTAGCTCTACTCAACTACTGGAAGATTTTCCAGCAATAGGATGTTTACGAGGTTAAGTATAGATATTGGAAATATTTATACTTTAAGTCTTTATATTTCGATGGCGTGAAATCAAACCGAAACGCAATTATAAGTTAAATAATTGTTTTTCTATTTTTTTATATTATATATAAGCAGGGGTTTAAATTCAATCTTCCATTGGTAAATCTTTTTCACAAGAAACCAAACAGAAGAAAACTTTTTGTTTCTACGAAATATAATTTCTTAAACTTAAAATTCAGCTTCTATATACCTATCGTCTTTTTATATCCTAATCTCACAATTATTACTATAGTAACTTCGCCTACTCCACATGCGACACAGGCTTAATGAACCTTAAGTACTAATAATTTCCGAGTTTAATTGAGAAAACCTGAGAAAATTCATAATTGTCGTGTCGTAAAACGTGCTTGCATTGTAGAATGGAGGTGAATAACTTAAATATGATTACAAGCAAAAACCATTTACTAGACAAACACATTACAAAAGTATGAACAAACATAAGATCAATAAACTACGTGGGTGGGGTTTGGATGTACAGAAATTTCGCTAATTAAAATATCGCACCCACACTAAGGTCACTTTATTGAATGTTGTCACGATAGGAACGTTCAATACAAAAACAATAAATTCGTATAAACGAAGATAATATAACAGTGAATAGTTTTCTTTAATTTACCTTATTGAGGCAATTACATTTTTTTTTTATGAATTTATAAATCTGTTCAAACTTATCAACTTAAAACGTAGGTATCAATTGTAGTAAAATAAAAAAAAAACATGGCGGCAAATACATACCACTTTATAGTTCTTGATGCTGGGTAAGAACCTCTTCTGCTCAACTTCCTTCTTCTGGAATACCTCGTTGATGATATTCCCGATAGCTTGGGCGCCATAATTCAACAACGCCTGCCCGCCCTGATTTATCAACTGTCTTCCAGCGCCTTGTAAAAGCGCGCCAAAATTGGCGCCACCATTTTGGTTGGCCATGGCGCGCCCTCACTCACACTCACTTCACTATTATTTATTTATCACTTTGCTAAGACATTTTTCCAACGAAAACTGCGGGAGACATTTATTTTAAAATGTTTACGAGGCAACTTCAGTGTTGTGTTGTGTTTTTGTACTTTTTTAAATGCAACATTTCATATTTCCTGTTGTAAAGTTCGCTTAATCCCGCTTAAATGTTTTTTTTTTAATAAACGCGCGCGAGAAACAGTCATACAGCCTCAGATGTGACCACATTACTAATGTGGCTGGAATCGTTTGGAGGACGGATGCGATTACGTATTACTAGTGACATCATGCTTCGGCGTGATAATTACACCTCACCTGAGTATTCTGTTTGCCGGGTGTATAAATATTTTTAAGAGTAAATGAGCTTATAATATTTTTAACGTATTTCGGAAAAGAAAATACTTATAAAAAACTATTAATAATAGTCATAATTTTTTTTTAATAGGGAGAACTATTATCATTTTAAAATAACTTTTATAACACCATCTAGTGGCTGAAAATTAAACTAAAAATAATATTTTTCCTAAAAGTGTTTCTTTTTAACGGAAATTATCATACTCCGCTGAGTATGATATTATGTGTATATGTTTTAATTAATGAGCAGATTTTAATTACTGAACATGTGATTTGCCAAATAATTCATTTAATTTAATAGTGGTCAGTCACTGTGATTTATCAGGCAATAAGTAACACATTAATTATGCACTGATAATATTTTATTTAGATATAGATTTATAAAGTATTGAATGTAATAGTTGGGGAAAATAATATTTTGATCACATTAACATCTAAATAAGTATGTGGAATGTAAAGTGTGTATCACATACTCCTTCAAACAACAATGGCAATGCATATTTAAGCAATTGGTTAGAACTAATTACAGTACCGAAACGTTTATCAGTATATCAACAATGTTTTGTCATATTCAATTTGATGTTTTACTCTGTTTGCATACAATACCCTTTATCATGTCTAAACATTAATGTTATTGGCAACTAATCTTGAATGTTATTTTATCTATCAATATGATATGTGTATGTGCACTTATCTAAAAGAGTTTTGTTTACTACGGAATAATTGATTAATATTGATACATGCAGGTGTAGACATAGTACTTTAAACTGATGTTTCCCTTGCTAATTTAAAATACACAGTTCGCTAATTAATTAGTAATTTATTGGAGTTTTGAAAAGGCTTATTTGATAAATTTTAATTCCTATGACTAAATTAAATAGATTTAAAAGTATAATTAGTTTCAAGAATACTTGATCTTTGTGACAATGCAAGGTTTAAAATTTCTTTTATTTTCAAATTTAAGTAAAGGCATAGCAAAAACTTTCTAAACTAACTACACCATTGTTTATGACTGAACATAATAAGCAAATGAATACAGTATTCGCATACAGAATATTTTTACTGGTGAAAGTAACAGTCAAATTTAACCATAAGTTTGAATCATATTATTTAAGTAGACAAAGAATAAGTGACAAACAGCCACTGAAGCCATACAAAAAAAATCATGTGCATAAGTCTGAATTCTTAAAGAACCAGTTTTACTACAAATATTAGTCATTAAGATCATTTAAATATTTCTCCTAAAATCAGAGGTCCATCCATTTCAGAGGTCACAAGATATTTTAGTCAACTAATAGATAAAATTACTTTCACTACATCATATGGATATTTAAAATTACATATCATTTTTCTGTGTGTATCAGTTCACTTTACAATTAGTGTTTAATAATTTTTAAATTTCTAACTAATGAGAAAGTTATAAAATGATTCGACCTTATTTAAAAGTTATATATTACCCACTTATAAACTCCTTTGGTAAATTATATGAAAATGTAAAGAAAAGAAAGAAGATACTTTATCTAAGGTGAAACATTGTTTAACATTATTATCGCCGAAGCAAATTGTCTAAATGAGCTCATGTGCCATCGAAAATATTCTCACGGAATGTTCTAAGTAGGATCATGTATCACTACAAACCGCTATTATTCGACACTGATGAAAATATTATTTTAAACACAACACAACACTGTAGCCTTCCATTTATACATGATTTTAGTACAAACCACTTATTAATTAATAAAAAATTAAAAAATATAGCAAGAGAAACACTGTACCCGCAGAAATCTGTCTAACACTGACAGCGTAGAATCCGACTAAACGAGAAAGCTCGATGTTCTTACAATCAAGTAGTGATTCGCTGACCTACTTCGCGGGGTCGGTTGTCTTGCCGATTATTGCCAGCGTACAGAATGACGTAAGCTGTTATTTGAGTTGAATTCCACTCATTTCAAAGAGTTTTTCCAGATTTTCAAATCTTTACATACGTTTTTTGTTTATCAATTTACTAACAATTATAACCATGTGTGAGTAGAAGTCTATGCAAGTTCATTAAAAACAATGTCATAATTTGCCCTTGAACTTCACAAATAAGGTAATATGTAAAGAGGTTTTAATCGACTTGTTTGATTCTAATGAAATTTGTTATTTCCGTTTGCAGCATTTATGAATTTATAATCGTTATTCTACGACAAGTTATTATGATACCATCACTGTAGAAACAGTGTTCTTTATTTAGACGTAGGTGTGTGAGTAATTGGTATAAAATATTATTCTTATTACGACGAAACGGTTACCCAAAAGTTCCAAAACGGTCGTGTAAAAGACAATCAACAATTAACTTTAATGATTTACTAATACTGAATACCGCACAAATGTGTCGCCCAGCACAAATGTCTGTCGTGAGATTTAGAGATATTAAGACGTTTTTTAAAGGTTTTCTATAAATTAATTATTAGTACCAAGGTATAAAATACAGAAAATCTATCAAAGTGTTCGAAAATGGAGTAAAATTTGCTTCCATACATTCAATACATACCTAATATCAGCCCAACCGTCCACATAATACATGTAATTGTAACAGGTACCTACTACTTATTCTGAAAATACTCCACTTCTCGGGATGTATCCGTACAAAAAGCTATGATGTATGTATAGACATACGTCTTATATGTAATAATAGTATTATATGAGTAATTGCGCTTTAAATGCATAGGAATTTCATATAAACTGTGTTAAAGTAAATATTGCCTAATTTGTCGGAAACATGTTTACCTTGTGTACGAGGCGTGTACACTGTACGCACCGATTTTGTTCATGTAGGCAGCATTACATAATTTTGATGTCATACATACAGAGCAGCTTATATGCTAATTAATTTATAAATGGAATTATGGGTAATTTGTTTCGATTATATATTGAAATCCTCTCATTATTAGAGGAGGCTTGTGTTTCTCAGCGAGAGTTCGTTGAATCGGTGTTAATTTTTATAAACGCCCAAACTAGAATCTATCGTCTCTCACGCTGAAATTGCCTGTGCCCTGAAGTGGGAAGTATATGGGTTGAAGATAATGAATGCGGTGTCGAAATAGCGTGCTAAAATATGTATTTATGTAAAATGATCATACCTTCCCTTCGGATAAGCTGATTGTTTATTTCTGAACTCTTAAAAGTAAAGATAACATAGACAATGATAAAGGAAGCAAACTGAAGTATCACTATCAATATTGATACTAAAACACGCTATGTAAATGTAAAACGAACGTACTTGAAGCCTTATTCATACTCCGTTTTAACTATGTATTCTATGTTGTACTTTCAAAGGGATAGTCTTATGCTTTTGCGGCACTAGTAAATGGCATACTATCTATAATTCTTTGACCTAATTTTAGGTGGACCAGCGTTATTGATATTTTTCATTAGAAAATCTTCAGCAGTAGAACGGAATATGCAAATCGACCTATGCATAGAATAAGGTTACTTATGACTATAACTTCTTCTTCTACTTCATCAACCCATATACGCCCACTGCTGAGCACGGGTCTCCTCTACCATTGAGAGGGTATATCATCATGACTATAACACCAAAGTACTTTTTATGTCTGTAATATAGTTAAAATTATTTATATATTGCACTAGTGAAGTAATAATGATCATAAATTTTGTTGTTGTTTGAAAAACATAAAAAATTACTGATAATTTTGTGCCCAATTAAGTTTAAATCGCTGAGAAAGAGAAGTTGTGCAAAAGCACATATAACTTTATTCGATGCATAGGTCGAAATGTGTTCGAATATTGACTTTTATGTGACAAGTTTAGAATATACCTATTAGGGTGTCCCAAAAAAATCAAAGTCTTTTTATGTCAACGCATACCCTCTAATTATTTTCGAATGGTGTTAAAACACTTCTAAATAAAATTTCATGAACTTAGGACCACTGCAACCCGTGCCGACTTGCATTCATGTATTTCAGTACTTACATACTTTGTATGAACTTCGGCGCGTCGCAATATTCGTAGTTTCGTGGTTGCTTGTTTATTGTATTGGTAAATGCCTCTTTTTGTTTAATCAACATGTCAGATTAAGATTTCAAAGGCAAATTTTAATAGGGGGGTGCAAAACATTAAAATAACGGCTTAAAACTTCTCTGTAAAGAACAAATATTGGCAGTTCTGTTTAATAAAATTCGTGAAGTAAAATTGAATTTTGTTAATCGCAAATCTAACTATTCGAGATTAATTATTTTTTGTTAAAGGGCTTATATGCCTATTTAAGCTTTAATAAACTAATTTTAAGAAATAAGTTGCCTTATACCGACTCTGAAGAGATCAACAAATAATGCGGAAAAATCGCATAATGTGTTCGTACAATGTCGTCAAGAGCTTGTTACAAGCTTGGACTACTTTTTGTATATTGCACACGCCAGTGCCCTTTAATTGATAAAAATAAATCTAGATAATAGATATAGTTATACAAATAGATATACATTGTTTTACCGGACAGAATTATGAAGTAAATTTAAGGGTTGGCTATCAAGAATTAACAGTTATAGCTATAATCATATTCTTTGGTGGTGATACAGAAAGAAAATTGACTATTCGATCTCCAAGTTCTATGTACCAGACACCATGATGGCCGAAGCAATTAATTGATTAAAAATGACGTAACTTATTTTTTAATTGTAAATTATTAATAAAAAGTCGCACTATTAGACATCTAGATTTGCATCGCTATATACCATGTTAAGGCTTGGATGCATTGTATATTATCAGTGACGGCACCTTACCACGACTTATGTTTACTTAATACTTTGAAACCCTGGGAACCTGTCAATAAAATTAACTCAGAAATTACTATACAGAGTATTTTTCAGCATTTTTGGTCTTTGGTTCATGAAGTAGCTGTCTTGTCTGTATATCACTATGATGGAAACCAGGAACCAAAAATGATAATATTTTAAAGCTTAACTAAAGAGGATCCACCAATTCATATATCTCCTAGAAAGATATCTGCGTGATTTACTTTTTTAGAAAGATAAACGACTTTATTTCAATCAAAAACTAGTCTTGCTTTTCTTCAATCGTTTTAAAAATTTTGACACTTTTCTCAATGAGTTGCTTACTTCACAGACTAGTTATACTTCTTTTCAAGCAGTTAAGAAATAAAGAATGACACTAAAAGTCGCTAGTGATACTGCAAATTGCAGTTATAGGTACTGATACAACATTTGCGTGAAAAAGTCACCGTTAAAGGGAAACTAAAGCAATTTTTCCTGTGATTTATCCTAACAGTAAAATGAAAACTTTAAAATTAAAATGTCACAAATATTCCTGTTTTAATAATAAATATATAATACCGGTGAAATAGGATATAATTTTGAAAATAAAAATTGAGTTTTTATATGTGCTCTACAATTACCATACAATTTTTTTCTTAAAACTTTGCCATCAAGTCGGCACGGGTTACCGCTGTCCAATTTCGATAATATTTCGTATTTGAGTTATTAGGGTCAATTAGAAAAAATATAGAGGGTATGCGTATCTAATTTCGAGAAAAAAAAATCGCCCTACTAAGCTGGGACACCCTAATACCTATATCCTATACCTTACCCTTAATATGATGGATGCCGGTGTAAATGTGTCTATATGAAGAAGATAAACTGTTGGCGAATATAAAATCTGCTTCTTATATTGGTACTGTCATACCAAAGAGTTTCGTAGCTACTGATATAGAAGACTAACCTTATTCTGAAGTCAGGGTTATTATATAGTATAATACATAGTGATGCTCACGAAGGAGTATTAATAAACAAGGATAAGAACAATGCTGGTACAATACAATAGTGGAGAATGAGTATTATCTAAACGTACTAAAGGTACAAATAACTGGTTATGTCGCAGTTAGCGTTGCAACAGAATGCTTTCACTTTTGAAAGTCTTGAAGTATGTTGCAAATGCACCAGTTTTGTATAAGACCATGATAAACCAGAATTTATTACTAATCTTGGATAGGTCCATGAAATTTAGAAAGTTTAGACGATCACAGTATTAAATATCTTTAATTCCTAACAACAATCCCGCATACATTCAAAATGCTGTAGTATGACGTTCATTGTCTTATAGAACAAAAGAAGATTTGCAAAAGTAATGAGTGCGATGTCTTTATCATCAATCGATAGTCTGGATATGAGGGTGTTCAAATTTATTTTCATTCCACTCTTTGGTATGATCTATCAACTCCCAGCAGCTTCGATGTCATTTTCAGTCCATTTTGTGTGGCTATCATAAGCTGGGGGCTATTAGCTCATTTGGCATCACTGTTTATTTGTATTGTGGTATTAGATTTATGTTTTCCTTATCCCAACATCACCTCAAGATAATAAGGTCAGGTTTCGTGTAAACATAATCGGTTTAAGCTAGATAACAGCTAGATAAGAAGGGTCTTTTTTGTCTGATTATGTATTTTTTACTATTTTTTATTACGCTTCGCAAATGAGGTAGGTACTATAAGAAATAAATATGAAATCCTTTGATATTTTTAGGGAATCAAATCTTACGTTTGTTATATTTTTAGGATCCACAATTATTCCCGAACTAAGGTTACGGAAGACATAGGACTTTGAATTATCTACGAAAAATTCTGGCCGGTTTATGAAACTTAAAATCACAAGTAGTTGGATAGATCTAAGTCCAGAATTCAGGTCAATGTGAGGGATTTCGTTTTAATATCTCCTGGCTTATCAATCAATGAGATGAAGTATATCAGAAAATATTGGTGAGGCAAAGGGTTGGAGCGTAGTAATGTTTACACAAACCAAACCATTAGCAATAATGTTTAAATAAATTAATTTTACTCATCGGCACGTATTCGTTCCTTCTTAGAACCTTATATTTGCTTTATGCATTGCCTATTAAGTGATTCAAATGTTTCGTAATAGCTTATCTTACAATCCTTCATGTCCAAATAGTAACCAATGTTTAACGTTGTGACTTCAGGACCACAATAGGAGTTGAGGTTATTATCGTTTTTCAAGTACTTCTTGGCGGTCAAATAGGTTAATCGTCAATTGGTAGTCGATATTCTGTCTTAATATCTAACAGTTTCTATTTTTCTAATTTGATCTGTTTATCTGCTTCTTGGTTACCTTTAGTATTTAACTGAGGAATCCAAACTCTTTAAGGATTCTTCTGTATATTCAATCTACTTGATCTTAATCTAATTTTTTTTTTAAGAAAGCAACATTAAATACCCTGATGGAGATGTTAAAAACAAATCTATTTGCACCAAAGCAGTTATGATGTCAATTATCTTCAATAACAGTTCCAGATACACATCTATCAACGAGATTTACGTTGGCTAGTACATCACACGATCGTGTTTTGTTAATGGTGAATTTCGTCCGGCGCCGAACACATGAAGCGAAACGTGGTATAAATAGACTCCCGTGGCGTTTTCCCTTCATTTCTTAGAACATTCTTACACACTGATGTCAAAGTCCCTAAAGTATATTTAATAAAGGAATCAAGCTGTTAAAACGCATAAAACATTGGCAACGAGACGCTGATAGTAAAATTTCCCAAAATTTAGTAACATAAGGAAAAAACAAAGTAATTTAAAAGTTCGCTTTAAATATTCAATATGAAGACTTTGTTGAGTAGTAAACAAAAAACATGTGGAAGCTAAAATTATTCCGAAGAATACTTGTACTTTGGTATTTAAAAGATTTGTGGTGTTCAGCGTGGGAAGATATTCTATGAATTTACTGTATCAATTACATTTTCGACACATATTTCTGTGCACTCTTATTACTGTTACTAACTGACAGAGAACCAAAGATTATTATGACCAAAGATCCAATTTGTTTCCGGTCTGGTTATTTGTTAAACCAAAAAGTTTCTAGTAGTTTTTGATACCAATGACACAAGACTTGTTTTTACTCATCAATACCATCCGCCAACATATGTTACACTATTGGAGTCGGACCTTGTCTGTTAATAAGAGGGTTTGGGCCTTAGTCCACCACGCTGGCCTAATGCAGGTTGGGAGACCATTGGTTGCCGCCTGCGGTTATTTCTTATAAAGAAAAGAAATTGCACTTACGTTACGGAGATGTTTATAAACAATAAAAAAATCTCTGATGTCCGATGCAAAATGCGAAGATTTGCGTTGTTTTCCTTATAATTTTTATGATTTCAGACAAGTACTATATATTCCTGCGTTGAAAGCGTTATTACAAAATATGGCGGTTTAGCTGGCGGGTTGCCAGGCGACACAGATTTTAAGATTACTATCGATTCGAGTAACAGTAGAAGCCAGTGATAAGGCACTTATTGTCATTGATAAAATATGTATAATACTAATGCTAAAGCAAAAGTTACTTTGTCTTTGTGTCTGTCACATTTAAACCGCTGGATAATTTAGAACGTTTTTAAAATGAAGATAAATATGATATTGAATAAGAACAAGTGCTACGAATATTATAAAGCCAAAGGTTGATTGAACACGTTAACGAACATGTCAAAAACTTGCTAGGATTGATACGTTTTTTTTTTCATGATAAAAAGTCTATATTCTTATAGGTTATGTAACATTATGGCCTATAGTTAAGGAGTAGATATCAATGAAAAATGAAATGGAAATATTCGTTTGAGTCTTAGAGCTGCAGACATCAAAACAAAAGTATCTGTTCCTGCAATGTCCATACTAATCTTATGTCCTAAAATAAAACTTCAATAATTCCAACTTCAAAGGATGCGTGGTGCAATTGGTTCGTTTCCTAGTTGGTAATGGGACAATAGTGCGAATTGGCAACGCTCTGTGCTGAGGTCATTGTTGCGTGTCGTGTGGGGTCGGCAAGGCCGGGACGTGACGTCATATAACCTATAATGTTTCCGTTAGAATTTAAAAAATAGAACAAAATTTTATTAAGTTGACAAAAGCGAAGGCGTGCCGTTGTGGTCACACGTAACAGATAAAAAATTACTAAGTATAAATAATACGTATTCAGCAATTAATAATGAATGTGCCGTGGCGCAGTTGGCTAGATTTTATTTATTTCAATTAACATAGATCTAAATCCATATTACAATAGTATTATTAACATATGTTTAAAAATTCTTAATTCTTGACAACACATAAATTTCTATATACGCTATTACACAAGACTTGGTTACTAGTACTCCACATTTCTTTACGGGAAGTCAATATATTTTTGCTTGATCTAGAAAGTGAGCAAGAAGAAGTAATAAGTTCACACTTGTAAGACCACGAGTCAAGGAATTATTTTAAAATATCACAATTATATAAAACAGACACTGTATGGCTGGACACTGGACGGGTCGGTTTCCATTTATGGTCAACTTTATTATTAAGGTAAAATTTGTAAAGGTTAACCAGATTAAACCGCTCAACGTTTTTTGAAAGATCATAATATTTTAAAACACAATATTGCGATAGAAATTTCATCAATGTCTACTACTTTTTTTATTTTTCCTTGTTATACATAGTTTGTATGTGACTTCGGTGTATTAATTCATCGAACTTTAAAAGTTCGATTTTTGAGGTAGGAATCCCGAAATTGATTTCTTTTGTTCCACTTCATGAGATGACACGCAGATTTATAACAAGCTTCAAACACACAAATTAATTTTATTATAAAATGACTAATGAAACGTGGGAGCCAAAACAAGTTTTTGAGACAAAAGTTTGCCTTCCTTATGCGTCAGAATACGTCACAAGTGAGTCACGTCAGGTCAAGACTCTTTGATTCACTGACTGACTCAGTCAAATTGGCACATGATATCACGATATCGTATCGTAAACTAATGAGTAATTAGAGGTTTGTTGATTGCAATCGTTCCGGTTTTTCTTGGTCATTTCCTAGATTTTATATTACATAAATACACCCAACAGTCACATACATAGCTTTGACCCCACACTAGGTTACAAGACCTGTGTCGTGGGTATCAGAAACTACGAGAGACTTTTTCGGTCTCACAAACACCCAGACCCGAAACAAATATTTGTGGTTCACACAAACATTTGTCTCGGTGCGGGGATCGAACCCGCGGCCTGGTGTCTTTTTTTTTTTTTTTTTTTTTTTTTTTTTTTTTATCACTAGAGGAAAGCGCCTTAAGCTCCCCTGTTCGGTACCTCGGGGGAGGCCGTAAGGGGTATGTCGGGGTCACTGGCTACGCCAGCATACCGACTAAAACCTCTCGGTGACCATCACGCGCATTTAGGGCGGTTTTGCGGCATCTCAGGGCCAGAAGTGCCCTAAATGGTCCGCTGCCGCCCAGCGCACCGTCCAATTATGGACCCCTCCAAATTGGGAGGGCTTGGTATGCCCTCCACTTAATCTATTCGGACGTTCGCCTTTCGTGAACGTCCGCGACAGTTAAGAGGTCACGTCCTCTGCCGCCAATCTCGGGGTTGCTATGATAGGGTACCGCCCCCGCAGTACGCCCAGCCACCCCAGTTTCCCCTGTTAGTCGCCTCTTACGACAGGTAGGGGATACCGTGGCGGAATTCTTACACCCCCAATCCACAGGGCGGGCGGCCTGGTGTCTAGCCAACTGCGCTACGGGGGCTGAAGACAAAAGGAAATTCCTGTAAGTGAAGATGAAATTCCTAAGAACTTTTAGGTGCCCAGGTTTCCAAACGATGTTTTTCTTCACTGTTAATCATCAACATCTCATATATGTACGTTTTGCTGTTGGGCACAAGTCACCACGCTGGCCTAATGCGGGTTCATTTTAAAGTACGTGATAATTCATTGTAAATATACATTACACACATAACTTAGAAGTCTGAGGTGTGTGCCTGGGCTTTGAACCCTTGACCGCGCTCGTAAAACTCGAGGCCATCACTACCGTTTTACGCGTCTCAAAAACACTTAGAACCGAAACAAATAAAGGGAATGAGAATCAAACTCGCTAAAAAAGGCCGAGATCTCGTGAGAACGAGATTTTATTCCTTAGTGGGGTATTTGTTTTATCTTATTTAATTCGCAAAGATGCTTCAATAAAGCTATTAATAATTAAACTCCATGTTTTCTAGAAATCTATGAAGGTCATTCACGTTCTCGTAAAGGTAATTTACTCTCGTCAGATATCCTATTTAAGTCAAGTTCACAAGTACTAAAGATTTTAATCTCATTCGTACGTCACAAGATCATTTGAGTCAGAAACTACCGGAATGAGTCAAAGGACGCAACCGTTAATTTCTGTATAAAAAACGTTAACCGATTATTGTTTGTAAAATAGTTATTAAGAAACTCTACAGCGGGGAATAAACTCAAGACGTATTATGTGATGATGAAATAAATACAGTCGAAACCGGATATAACGACACTGAAGGGACCTTATATTTCGGACGTTATATCCGATTGTTGTTATAAACGATAGTAATTACTTTATATAGAATGTGCCGGGAC
The DNA here is from genome assembly GCA_030295005.1 of Cephonodes hylas. Taxonomy (NCBI): domain Eukaryota; kingdom Metazoa; phylum Arthropoda; class Insecta; order Lepidoptera; family Sphingidae; genus Cephonodes; species Cephonodes hylas. Next base: position 2,636,822 of record AP025386.1, on the reverse strand, counting down.
CTTACCATTCGGTTGTTATAACCGGTCCGTCGTTATAAGCGGTGTCGTTATAACAGGTTTTCACTGTAGTAATCTTGAAAGGCGGATGGTTCGTGAGTTAGACTCAGTAAATGGATTGTTAGTAGGTAGTAGAAGTGGTGTCTGAAAATGTGTTCGAAGTTATGGCCTTAGGATGTCGAACAAAACGTTTGAGATGGAGGTACAGTGATTATATAAATTATTTATTTTAACTTCTACTTTAATATTACTTCTATGGTACAGTAGGTATATACTTGAAGGTTTTGATGTAACTATTTAAAAGAACTTTCTTTCCTATTCGGCCTATTGAGGCGCCACTTCATTCGGGCGCAAAAAGTAGCTTATTTCTTAACTTGAAGTGCCATCTATACTTCAGAAATAACTGAAATCAGTTGAGTATTTTTTGAACTTATTCAAAAGGATTAAGCAGTGATGGCCTCGAGGTTTAGGCACGCGGTCGAGAATCTCGGCGGTCACGGGTTCGAACCCCAGGCACACACCTATGACTTTTCGAAGTTATGTGTGTATTCAAATTGAATTATCACTTGCTTTAACGGTGAAGGAAAACATCGTGATGAAACCTGCTTACCTAGAAGTTCTTAGGAATTTCTTAGGTGTGTAGTCCGCCAACCCGCACTAGGCCAGCATGGCGGAGTATGGCCTAAACCCTCTCAATGGTAGAGGAGACCCGTGCTCAGCAGTGGGCGTATATGGGTTGATGAAGAAGAAGAAGAAGATTCACAATGAATTATTAAGTACTTTAAAGTAGAAGGAAAACATTGGGAGAAAACCTGCACACCTAAAATTTCTTATTCCTTCAACCCGTACTGGGTCAGTGTGGTAGACTAAGGTAACCCGTCAAAATCCGTTGCGTAGTTTCAAAGATTTAAGCATACAAAGGGATATAGGGACAGAGACAGCGACTTTGTTTTATACTATGTAGTGATTTTTTATTATAAGTGCCCAAAAACCAGCAATAGGCTCGCCGCTTATTACGTGGGACTGATACATATATAAATGGCGAAGTGTGGGTGTAGAAATGCACCTCTGTCTACACCTTTAGCGAAAAACAGTCCAGAGGTTATGTACATTTACATATGTATATTTAAGTATCCTCGATATAGTGTTATATTTAATCAAGTATTCTAATGAGTTTTGTATTTGTTGTAAGAATAAAATGAGCGTGATTATACTATTTTTATAAGCGGACCAAAGATTTTTAATTAACTTTTTTATTTATAAGCTTTCCGGACAAATTCGGTTCGTGGCGTAAAATAAGTTCTTAAACCTAATTTAACTTGCGCTTTGTGGGATTTTTATAGAATTTCTGATTAATTTGACCGATAGCTATAGATAGATAGCGATAGATCTGAATGGTCATAAGTTCACATGCAAAAATATATTTTTATATTATTACAATAAAGTAAGGTAAATAAAACACGAAAATAATAATTATTTTATATATTTTTTGAAAGTTTGATAGTTTCAGTAATATTTTTCAAGCATTTGCAACAAGAACCATAGTATTTATGTAATACATTGCTACACATTTCTATTAGTTATGTATAAATATATTATTTATTTTTGTGTGTGTAAATTTTAAAGCAGTGATGGCCTCGAGGTTTAGGCGCGCGGCCGAGAATCTCGGCGGTCGCGGGTTCGAACCCCAGGCACACACCTCTGACTTTTCGAAATTATGTGTGTATTCACATTGAATTATCACTAGCTTTAACGGTGAAACATCGTGATAAAACCTGCACACCTAAAAAGTTCCTAGAAATTACTTAGGTGTGTAGTCCGCCAACCCGCACTTAGGTGTGTAGGCCAGCGTGGTGGACTATGGTCTGAAACCCTCTCAATGGTAGAGGAGACCCGTGCTCAGCAGTGGGCGTACATGGGTTGATGAAGAAGAAGAAAAGGATTAGGATAACTGACACTATCACAAAAGTGTTAACTAAAAGTTAAACACCAGCCTATAATAAAAAATGTAATATTCACAAGATGTTCTATGATGTATATGTACATCAACTATGCGTGTATGTGTACTATGAATGACCTTACTGCTAAAAGCGAAGGTCAGGTTCGTTACACCGCGTGGAAACACAAGAATGCAATTAGGAGCTGTTTAGTACTAAACTAGTCTACGTTATGAAGTGGGAACGGTTTTACCAAACAAATGAAGCGCAAAATTTTGTAGAGAATTTAATTTCGTAAGAATGTTTTGTTAGTATTTGTTTAGTTCAAGCTTGCAGAGATCGAATGAAAGTAAATGATCTTGATATAATATGAAGATAGAAAAATAAGTTTTCCTAAAAATATTTCATAATGATAAAATTGTGTTAGTTAAGTCATTAGTGTAGTCCGCTAACCTTCATTAGGCCAGCGTGGAGGATTAAGAACGAATTCATTCCAGTTGTGAAATAAGACCGTGGTCAGCAGCGGGACATTTTATAAACGACCCACTGCTGGGCTCGGGTCTCCTCTGCAACTTAAAGGGTTTAGGTCTTTAAGTCCACAACGATGGCCTAGAGCGAATTGTTAGGTATGTATGATATCAATTTTAATACTAAGATTATTGTGTGGTGATAGTAATGACTGAAGGGATTAAATTTCGGCTATGATGATAATTATTATAAAAAATATATTTATTTGTTTCCGATCTACACAAATTTATAACCTTTTTTTTTTTGTAGATAAATCTATAAAGAAAATTGAAGATAATTTTTACCTTATAATAATCCTAATACTAAAAATATAAAGGACACGTAACTTATATATTTTAATTAATTACTCTGTCTAATCAGGAAATCGAACCCAAGATCGCTCGATTAGATGCTCCCTTACAGCTTCGAGAACACCAAAGATGATAAACAACATACCGTACATCGATAATCCGTTACGTCCTATTAATCTAAAGACCCTTATCACAACATCTAAAATATTTTAACAGTAGCAGAGTACGCTGACCCTATCACATAACCTCTACTCGTATTGTAAACACGAACATATTCTGAACAGTTTTAGATTTACTGAATATCAAACCTGTCTTGGGTTTACACATCTCAATGAATGCCTTAAGATTAAAAACGGTAGGTTATAAATTATAATAAATTCAGACCATATATAAATACTATAAAAAATATACCAAAGACTATGAAGGTAACATAATGTAAAACATTGTATTGACGCGGAAATCGAATCCATGACCTTTCTTTTCTCAGTTGTGCGCTGGCCGGTAGACCATGGAGGTCAAGAAACGAAACGATATTTATACTTACATATTATATAGGCATATACACGACAGAATATCCTGAACGGTGTATTCGTACCTTTTTGTTGCGTTAAATATGTTTTTATGCCCACATAATATTAGCATAATAATAATTTTATTATATTAGTTAAGTATTATTTTTTCGCAAATATTTGAAGGTTCCGCGATTCTGATAATTTTCTAATGTATTAAGAAAGGGCAAGCTTAGAATATAACTCAGAACCTTCCAATACCCCACGAAGATCGCGCGCATTTGACATGTTTATGTCAATGACCTAGCCATATGTCAATAAAAATAACAGACTGAGGCGGTCTACAGATGGAAACCAAAGCATTCTTATTGTTTACTGCAACACGTTGTCAATCAAAATAACATGCATTAAAATTTTTGCAAATGGCTGTCTATTAATACGCTCTTTGCTTTCCAATTGGAAAAAAAGCGAGTTTTTCGATAAAATTTGTTTGAGCGTCGATTTTACGAATACCGAATGAATGTTATGATGATGACTTTTTTCTATATAGCTGGCAGTTTAAAAAAATATATATTGGCGGGAATCGTAATGTCAGGCACAAAATGTATTGGTTCAGTAACAACAAACAAATACACGCTCTGTCTACAACTGTTAATTGTTAAGCAAATGACGAACATATTTTACAGAGATTTCTCAGTATTTGCTATTTTCTAATATTGTTCTAGATCTAGACAAGTTTTTACTTAAGTTTTTGTTCTATTCTACAAAAAGGTACGAACAATGACCAGACCTTGGAGCGAGACGGTTTGTTCTAAATATGAAGTTTAAGTTTTTCTATTTTGATTATCTAAATTTTGTTAAAAGAACATAATTAAAAAAGGGTCTTTTACAAGTCCCTATGGAGTAAATTCCTTAGCCTATTCAATAAAAAAAAAATACTCACCATCATATTAACATTGACGGACGCGCACGCTTCCTCAACAACTTCTTCCACAGCTCCATTCTCGTACTCTTCAACAGGTAAGGCCGGGTACAGTCGCATATTCGTCATGAAGGTTGTATCATCTTCCGAAGGCAGCTTGGGGTAAAGGCTGCCATTTCCAATTAGTGGTTCAGAACTTCCTTCCCCGCGTTCTTGATTCAAAAATCCGTTGACAGCTGACGCGGCGTTGGCTGTACGATGCCAGCCCCAGCCATTGGCTTTAAAATTCTTCGGATAGTAATTAAACATTGTCACAAAACTCGCGTCCCGTGAGAAACGTGCGCTCTTAACAGCGGCCGGCGAATGAATGTCTGAAACAGAGATTTTCGCGTGAATCACTTTTAGTTTTCACGGGACAAAGGAACAAGGAAACAGCCTGTTCTCGGGAACAATATTTGGGAATTTCTGAATGTTTGTGAATTTGTAGGAAGTTACAGTTATTTTGAAATTTCAGTTTATATTTGTTGAATAGGTAAATCTATTTTGGGAGAGATATGATAGAGCCATGCTTACGAACTTTTTAAATTGATTTCAAGGTTGTCGAGTGAGCTAGTGTTATTGACCTTCCGTTTCGTTTGTACACTTTAAAGGGTCGAAAAGGTAGTATTTTTAGATAAAAAACCTTTTTTATAATCATTTTTATAATCATATACATGATTTTAGATACATACTACTTCACAACCTGTTGTAATAATTCCAATACGAAAGGATTCTGTAAAATGTAATGGATATATTTTTGATCTCAGGTAAGAATAATAAAAAACATATTTTTAACACTATCTCTACACAAACAAGCACATTCCCAAATTGCACTGGATGATAAAGTTTTTCAAGATAAGCGGGATTTTATGAGTGCAGAGTGAATAATCTCAGTATTTACAAGGAAAATATGTATGTATGTTTAACCAAATGCATTCATTATCGTAGGTAAACAGTCTCGGCCTTGCATTTTATCGTTCGTCACGGCGCCCGTTGTTTTACCTCGTTGGAAAGTCATAGATCGACAATATAACAAATTTTAGTAAACGGCATCATCAGCCCATATGCTTCCCATTGCTGGGCATGGGCCTTCACTACTACTGACAGTGTTTAGGTAGTCAAAGTCAAATCATATTTATTCAAGTTGACTGTCACAAGTTCTTTTAAATCGTCAGTTTAAAACTATGTATTGCTGTGGAGAAAAAACGTCAAGGAACTCCCTCAGCAATAAGAAATACCATGTATCACGCAAGATGATCAAGCATTAATGTGGTCATGATTGTCATATTTCTCGAGGTTTCACCTGCTTTTTTCTCACAACAAAAAAATAATAATACATACAACTGTGCTTGCAAAAATGCAGCTCTGTCTACCACATCTGTAAAATTAATTATATTTGGGTATATTTTATCCGTTATAATGTTAGTCAGTCAGACATATTGTGTGCACGCCTTGTACTCAGATCATAAATTTTATCACCAGCTCTCGTCCAAATGCAATTTCAACATACATAAAGCTATTTCAGGCAATTTCATGATCACGGAAGTTTAGTTTACCCAGAAATGTAATGCTTAAACTTACGTAACAGAATTATAGCCCTTAAATTTTAGTATTATATTCTTACTAATACAAACGCGAAAGGAAATTTGTTTGTACGTGCAGGAATAGATTGGAATATTTTTTTTTTTTTTTTTTTTTTTTAATTGCCCTAGCAGGCAGACGAGCTGACGGCCCGCCTGATGGTAAGCGGTCACCGTCGCTCATGGACTTGGCAATGCCAGGGGCACAGCCACGCCGCTGCCTACCGTGAGGAAAGTACTCTTTTTAAGCCTCGTTTGAAGAAGGCCATGTCATAGCGCTCGGGGAACACCGAGGCAGGGAGTTCATTCCAGAGCTTGCACGTACGTGGTAAGAATGACCTCTGGAAACGCACCGTACGCGTACGGTACGTCTCCAGGTGAAATGGATGAACTCTACTGCGGTGACGGGTGGTGCGATGGTAGAACGGCGATGCCGGTACCAACCCGAACAGTTCCTCGGAGCACTCCCCATGGAACAACCGGTAGAACACACAAAGAGACCCAAAGTCTCTCCGCAGTCCTAACGGCTGTAGTTTCTCCGTGAGATCGGGATCATCGACGATGCGAACAGCCCGTCGCTGTAAGGAGTCAAGTGGGTCGAGCTGGTATTTTGGGGCACCTGCCCAGAGATGCGAGCAGTACTCCACGTGGGGCCGGATTTGCGCCTTGTAGAGCAACAATCTGTGACCCGACGTAAAGTACCGCTTGGCTCTGTTCTGGATACCCAACTTTTTACTCGCCAATTTGGCTTTGTCCTCCAAATGACTCCTAAACTGGACTAAGCTGGAAATTTCAACGCCGAGGATCCCAATACTCTCGGAGATCTGGAGAGATACTCCTTGGAACTGTGGCGCTATGACGAATGGATCCTTCTTCGCAGTGAACGCGCAAACTTGTGTCTTCGTGGGGTTGAATTGAACCAGATTCTTTTCACCCCATTCGAGAGCCCGCCCCAGAGAGCTCTCGACTTCAAACACAAGTTGTGACCGTCTTTCCCCAACGGTACTCCGAGGGACATTCTGATGGCCGATGTATCGCGCGTCACTCGTACTATCATCTGCATAGCAATGCATGCTATCGATAGACAGCATGTCATTGATATGCAGGATGAAGAGTGTCGGCGATAGCACCGAACCTTGAGGAACGCCAGCATTAATGGTCATGGTCTCGGAGCAACAGCCGTCAACGACGACTTTGATGCTTCGACCATCCAAAAAGCTGGCGATCCACTTGCAGAGTCCCTCGGGGATCCCGTATGCTGGAAGCTTCGCCAGAAGGGCGCCGTGCCACACTCTGTCGAACGCCTTCGCAATGTCTAGGCCGACGGCGATAGCCTCACCCCCACTCTCCAAGGCCTCCGCCCAGCGGTGCGTGAGGTACACTAGAAGATCGCCAGCTGACCGACCGTGTCGAAAACCATATTGACGGTCGTTAATCAGCTGGCGATCCTCAAGGTACCTCAGGATCTGAGTATTAATTACTCGCTCCATGACCTTGGAGAGCAGGGATGTGACCGCTATCGGCCTATAGTTGGAAGGGTCCGACCGGTCACCCTTTTTAGGGATTGGGTGGACACGTGCGACCTTCCAAGAAGCTGGGACCCTGTTGGTTTTGTATGAAAGACGGTACAGGCGCGTGAGCACGGGGGTCAACTCAGGGGCGCACGTCTTAAGAACCACCGTGGGGATACAATCCGGCCCACTCGACTTTCGGATGTCGAGAAGCCTGAGCTCCCGTCTGACAACACGATGATTAAATCTGATGTCAGACAGAATACTCTCACACCTGGGAATAACTGGTGGAATGGCTCCCCTATCATCCAGTGTCGAGTTCGAGGCAAAGGATTGGGCCAGGAGATCGGCCTTCTCCTTTGCACTATGGGCCAGACTGTGATCATCCTTACGCAGTGGCGGGAGACTAGGCTGGCAAAAATTACCTTCGACAGCCTTGGCGAGCGACCAGAAAGCTTGGGTTACTTTTATAGAGATAATTATGAAAACTTACTTAAATCTTTTATGGTATTTATCATCGAACATTTGAATAAGACTAGAAAGGAAGCTTTAGCATGCCGCATACTAAAAATGGTTAGTACCGTTAGTGACCATGAAATATTTTCGCATATTGCACCTGGCTTCTACTCTTATCACCGTAATCTAGCTATGACGAAACCAATTGTATGAAATTTGTTATACTGATAAGTAGGCCAATAAATAGTTTGATAAGTTTGTATCGAAATTAACTACACAAATACGATGTTACAACATTCTCTGGTGACTTACAAATCGACAACATACTCTAATCAATATATTTTAAAATTTAGTAGGTATTTACCATGCTAACTTCTTTACATGAAAGTGTGGTTTAAAAAAGAAAAAATGTTTTCTTACTGGCACTTATCATGAATTTCGAAATTCTACCAATTTTCAAAATTTAGCTAAACCATGTTTAGTCATCATATAAGTTGGGAGAATTTTTGCTTCATCCCAAAATTCATTGCTAATAAAGGCTTGCCAGATGGTTTAAAAACTTTATAGCCGACTAGTGCGAATTGAATGAATAACCAGTTATTTATAAATAACGCCAAGCCCTTCAGATCGCGGGTCCGAGGTATTTCAAACCAGTATATTAATCCCGTCTCGAACTAACCTCTTTGGTACTTTGAACTCAAAATTCTGCAGTTCTGTCTGATAAATAATTAATTGTATTTTTTTTAAATCATCATCATCCGTCCTCACACGTTTTACTACTGGGCAGAAACCTCCTCTACGAGAGGGTGTAGGCTGCAGTCCACCACGCTTGCTTAGTGCGGATTGGCAGACATGCGGCGGAACATTGGAAATAATTGGAAAATGTACTTAGGCCAACAAACGCTTTATTCTACAAAGCTATAACAATGTAGTCATAATGAATTATCACTTGCTTTAACGGTGAAGGAAAACATCGCAAGGAAACCTGCACACCTAAAAGTTCTTTGGTGGCCAGCGAGGTGGACTAAGGCCTGAATCCTCTCACTGGTAGAGGAGGCCTATGCCCTGCAGTGGGACGTATATGGGCTATGGACGTATATTCCAGAGAAACATAATATCGTAATAGCTAGTGACCCCTGTGAGTTATTGGCGTGGGTTTGAGCCACTCCCGTTCTGGATTCGTGTCACCTCGACCCGCCGACCTACCTACAAGGGGCGTTCGGTCATAAATATTTAAACTGTGTACACAGGCACGGCGAAATACTTGTGAAAAAATATTTTGATTGTCTCTTATTGACACGGGATTTCTAGCACTCTTGTGTCTAGGAATAAATGAGGCAGCTTCTGGTCACAGTCAGTGATTAGACCGCCTATTGTCACTTAGTCCTAACTCCTAATTATTTTATTTTTTTTGTGTTATAATACCTATAGTGTAAAATAAATAAAGCATTTATGAATAAAGACGCGACTATTGAGATTTCAAAGGAAGTTACGTCATTAGTGATCTCGGCAGACTAATCGCATTATACATAGTAATCCGGACAAACAAGCCGTCACTTGATATCCATTATCCACCTTGCATCTGCATAGCGCATGTGTACCGTGACTAATACGTACACGATTTAACTTATTTCATATAGATATACATATATTCAAGTAATGTCCCTACCAATAATAAACAGCTTCGAGGTTTCGCAGTACAAATGAGTGCGATCTAAAGGTCCTGAGAGCAATTTTCGGATAGGGGAGTGTTAATGGGTTTTCCATTAAGAAATTATGAATAGCAGCACGAAGATTTGATATGCGCCAGAAAAGTAGAAATTAGTCCGCTACTTTCCTGTGATAGTGTAATGTAAAGGTACAAATGAAAACAGTAGTTTTTTGGTAAATATATTAAACAGCTGAATGAAACGGAAGGTAAAAAGGATTCATAAATAATAACTTCTTAATCATTTTCCTATTCTGTTAAAACTACAATGTACGCTGTAGTTTTTTCAGTGTTGAGTCTTTGTATCATGAAACTGAAATACCTTTTGATGCCTTCATTGTTTACTAAAGGTGCGGAATCGGCACCCCTTCACGCATTTAGTACCACTAGCACGCCGTAAAACTAATTTTAATTACAACCGGCTATGAGCCGCGAGGAAACCCAATGACTATCCAATTAGGTTTTTGTCAATGGATTTTTCCGCTTTCCGAACAGAACAATAACGTTTTTTTCAAATCTGTCCTAAAAAAACAAATGCATATTTGAAATTACACAGCCTCTTGACTTCAGTACCTACGCAGAAATATGAAGAACTAGGTGTATTTAAAAAATCTTGTAACACAGGCCCAAATAATCTAAGTCTGGCGTAAGTTTGAAAATAAGTAGGTTCGATATTAATCTTCAAGGTGCTGTCAAAACAAAATTAGGACGTGAGTGTTTCAATATAAAAGCGAGAGTTTGATATTGTTTAACGTCTATCTCTTTTTTCAATTTCATTCCGAAAATATTTCTCTTATTTCACACGTAATGAATGGTTGATGGCTGACAAAATCAAATTGGTAATTGATTACCGTCGGCTAATAGCATCTATAATACCAGGATATCATAAGAAAGGAACAGAACTTTACACTTTATAGCTTACTCTGACGTCACAGCGTCTGTCAATCTATGGTTATACATTTTACAGGATATTTTCAATTTAAATATTTTAATTCACCGCCATAATGAGGGCTAAGGGCATTAGAATATTCAAGGTAACTGAGAAGATGATAATATGTTGTAATGATAGACAATGACTAACTATGAGATTAAACAATGTTACGAAGTATTGACTTGTAAATACCTAAGCTAAATCAGGAAAAATATCAAAAATCTCAATTCGTCATCACTATTAAAACATGAGAAGAAAATATATAAGTCGGAAGATTTTATTCGGTACAAAGTAAATTGCAAAATTTAAATATCTGAAACTAATGACTTAAACTTATAGTTTGTTGACATCACGTGTTACGTTCACTGTTTTTATGACCGTGAAATAAAACAGATGTTTATTTCTATACGAAAATTGCAATCTTTACACTTTTCACTGCATAAAAATAGCAGTAGCCAAATGAGAAAGATTGTTAGACATTGTTTCTGTAATAAAATGAATTAATGTTCGAAAGAGAAGAAAATAAAACTTACCACAGTATCACTCCCTGCCTCCCAGACGAAGTGAATGAAATTGTTTTGATTGATAAATTTTCATTCGTTCTATTCTCGTCTGATTTCGAAGTTGCCGCGATGTTCTGTATCGTTCAGAAATCAAGATGTTCGTAACTATAAAGCTTATCACCTTCTTCAAACATTTCAAAGACTTGTTTTGGAAAATTATTGTTTTTGAATTTATAAGTATATTTTAAAAAATATGTTTGTTCAATAGGAATTAATTTAATAAAATCGGGTAGACATTACGCTATTTACTTTAATATTATTTATAATCTGTAGTTTTGACCTATTCATTCAATCAAGTAGCCATTAATGTAGGGATGATCGATATTCAAAAAACATCGATGTTGACATCGATGTCATAATCGAAAGCTCAACATCGATGTTCGATATTTATCGAAAACCGAACATCGATGTTGGATCAAAGTAAAGGAAAAGTAATTTTGATAAAGAAGAACCTTTTAATCGGTTTCTTTGTTGATAATGAGTAGAGCCAGCTTTTGAAAACAGTCTTTCGGATGGCGTTGATGTCACGATAGTACTCAAATATTTCACCGCAATTTTTTTTTAATTTCGGGTCAGTGGAACCGATGACATTATTCCAAACTTGGAGAGGATCTTGTTTAAGATCAGACACTGGATTTTTCAAAAAGTAAATCAACTCTGAAGACATTTCGTGATCACTAGAAAAAGGCGTAGAGTTTTGTCATTTACAAGTTTATAATGTTCGCTCCACAAATTAAATTCTTCTGTTGGATCTGGCGAACGACTAATAATTTCTTCAATTACTTCTGTTTCCTTCGTAGTATTTAGTAATTCTTTGACATATTTAATTGCTTTCGAACATGCTATGGGATCTTGAAAGTGAATATTTTTAAATCTTGGATCTAGCAAGAGTTCAGAATTAAAAAAACTTGATTTGTGGATGCGTTCATAGAAGACATAATTTGTTTCCTAAGTTGCATTGGTTTGGATGTGCGTGTCGTGCGTGAGGTGAGGCCGTAAGTTAACATCGATGATCGATTCCGTTAACATCGATGTTGCGATATTTTCCGTATGGTAACATCGATATTAAAACATCGATGTTTTTGCTTTCAATATCGATGATCATCGAACATCGATGTTCATCGAGCATCCCTACATTAATGTCATCAAAAAGTTTCAAAAACGAATGCACGTGTTTTTATTATTGTGAAGAATTAGAATAAACTTTAAAAATGAAAGTATTATCAGAGGACCGGACGCGGATATTATTTGAAAAATTGACAAAATAGTGAGTACATTGTCTCCCATACATCGTTCACATTTATTCAATGTTAGACTATAACAATTTTCGTAATAAAAATTATATTAATTTTACAGCATCGGCGTGAATGTAAAACTACTAATAGATCGTCCCGATGGCACTTACTGCTTCAGAGAGAAGAAAGACCGCGTGTATTATATATCAGAGAAGTTATTGCACTTAGCGCAAACGGTAAAACCTGATAACTTAGTGGCGGCGGGAACATGTTTCGGTAAATTCACCAAGACAAATAAATTCAGGCTACACATCACCGCGTTGACATACATAGCACCGTACGCACCGTTCAAAATATGGGTGAAGCCTTCAGCAGAACAACAGTTTTTGTATGGACATCATATTATTAAAAGCGGTAAGGTTTTTCAAATTTTATCACACTTATTTGGTTAATAAATGTTATTATACTGGAAGATGTTAATTGATAATGTAACTGGCCACCTGTAATGGCTAATTTCCTTGCATTATATATATAGTGAGGACAAGATGATGAAAAATATTTGGCGGTTATTTTGTTGTTGAAGCAGTGATAGCCTCGAGGTTTAGGCGCGCGGTCGAGAATCTCGGCGGTCGCGGGATCGAACCCCAGGAATTTCTTAGGTGTGTAGTCCTGCAACCCGCACTAGGCCAGCGTGGCGGACTATGGCCTAAACCCTCTCAATAGTAGAGGAGACCCCTGCTCAGCAGTGGGTGTATATGGGTTGATGAAGAATTTTGTTGTTACCCCCTTCTAAGATACAAATTGTGTGTTGTGGGTATCAGAATGTATGAGGAACACTACACTCTCACAAATACCAATACCTAAAAATAATATTAGTGGATCACACAAACATTTACCTTGGTATGGGGAAACATACCCACCATCTCTTCAATACATCAAAATGAGAATTACAAAATAAGCATGCAAAAAATAGCTAAATAAAACCTTCACATTCCAGGTCTTGGCCGAATAACAGAGAACACACCGAAACACCAAGGAGTAGTCGTTCAGACCATGTCAGATATACCCATAGGATTTGGTGTGGCCGCCCGCACAACAGCTGAATGTAGGAACGCAGATCCCCTCGCCACAATAGTCTTCCATCAAGCTGACATCGGAGAATTCATACGATCAGAAGATACTTTGACATAGTTAATAAATATTTTTATAGAAATAATTGTCTATTATTTAATGTTATGGCCATATAAGTGGTAATGATGTGAAGGCAACTTTTTTATACATTTGAAGTTATTGTTTATTTAATCATGAAGGGAATAAATTAAACCCTTATGATATAATACACATCAATAAAAATGAAAAAAAAAAAACAAAATCATAATAAACCACGTAAATGGTAGCATATTTTTAATTTTGTTCAGAAATATCTTTTGAATATTTCAATTATCACTTTTCCTATTTTTGTTAATTAAACACTATTATAAGATTAAACTGCAGGAAGTTATAATTAATCTCTTGATACATGCTGAGACATCTATGGAATTATTAAAGTATTAATTTTGCACATTCGTGTTTTAAGAGAACTTATTGTTACAATAAAAGTGACTAGATGGCTCTGTTAAAAAGTTTTGAATAAAGTGTTTTATAATTTTTTTTTTCAGCAAGTAGGCTAGCGTGTTGCCTAGCAGACGTAGCCTGGCTATTTTTGTCGACACAGTTTGCCCAGTGTCACGTGCCCAGCAGTGGGACGCATATAAGTTGATGATAATGATGATTATTTTTTTATCACTTTGGCGTCTAACCATCGAAGTACCACTAGCGACAATTTAATCCTCGGTCGCGCTGGTATAGCCTTATCTGAAATGCGAATATGAATTGTCCCTTAAAATTTGTAGAGTTCCCGGGGATTTTTAAATCAAAATTTCTGACGACCTTAATAATGAACAAATTCGAATGAACATTAATATAAATTAGATTGAAGGGAGCATTATACAAGATACATTTTAAAGATGCAGTGAAAAAATGCATCTTGGATTGTTAATTAGGTACATGTCCCGAATAAAATTATTCACAATTTTATGTATACTTTCTATAAGATAGTGGTACTGACTTCACTCATAATGATGTTGCTACTTCATAATTGTCTTACTGCTACACCCTATATCATGAGTATATAACTAACATACATAAATCATAAAACCATTTCTCAGATTCACTCTGAAATTCCATTTCTGAACGAAATTGCTAAACACTAGCACATAACGGCCTATATCTCCCTGTAATGACATTTAAAGGGACTGAGGACAAAAACGGACCTTTACCACGCCCTCCGGAAGGACTATGCAGGGATGAATTCAAAGGGATATGTGTGGGACTAAAGTATTTTTATCCTCTTTTGGCACCAAAAATCCGGTCGATCCAAGCGATGATTCAAAATTCGGAATTGATTTTGTTTTGATGGCTGTATCGTTCAGTCATCGTTCATCGTTAATTATCGTTCGGGCAAATGAATGTCAAACCATGCATAGAATAGGAATAATACATTTTCTCCAAAAAAAATCGCTTCCTGAGGATTCTCCTCATAAACCCACAAGATGGATTGGCGATCATACGATGTTCGCTGGATGCCCCTGGATGCTGCCAGCTACTGATTGTCTTTTGGGGAGGCCTATGTCCAACAGATGATTATATTCTTCATGAGTATTTCTTTCATTGTGTCAATGCTATACCAAAAATCAACTTTATTTTTGTTCTTTGTCATTGGTCAATTATCTTGGATCCCGGACGTATACCGGACTTTTACCGGCTAAAATCCCCATGAGTCCATACATTTTGGGTTTTTCAGGAACTCAAAATGAACGCATCAAAATGCCTCCAGTGCTTTGCTTATGAAGCACACGTCGACCTAAGCAGATTTAGTACATGGACGAACGTATGAAATAAAAACCTAGAGGACAGGATTCCCGCATAACAAACCAACTTCGTTCACCGTGGCGTGCAATTAAAACCGATTCTAATAAGGCGCACCTATTTATTTTAACAAAAGGGTCTTTTAGGCCCGCCAAGATTTCACTCACAATGATTCCACTCAGAAAGGTGCGGAGTACATCTGGTGAAATTATTTTCGGAATTAAATTATGTTAAATACATTACCGCACCCGACCTTTTGTTACGAACGTCATTTATATTAATGTGGTCACATTTCAGTGATTTAAGAGGTTTTGTTTAATGAGGTTTTGTTTGGCTTGAGGACATTTACCACGGGCTGCAACAATATACACCCAATAGTCACACACATAGTTCTGACCCCACACTAGGATATAAGTCCTTGTCGTGGATGCCAACTACAGAACAGTTGAATAAGACTAGAAAGAAAATGTCGAACGTGCCGAACCTACGATTATCATGTGTTTGAAACGACCGCTTCTCAGTCATTCGAATGACGTGTAATAGAAATATGATAATACTGGTCGTATAATATTAGTAGACTGAATAGATGATGGACAGGCGGCGATATGCATCCCCGTAAAAAATATATACCTACAGTCTATTTCCCTTCCAGTCTTATTCAGCAATCCTGTGATAAACTTATAATAGAAATAGATGCTGACTAATATCGTAAATTTTCTATGTATTTAATACAAGAGTCGCCGTCAACTAAGCAACGATCTCGCATACTCGCATGTTTAATTAATGCTTTGCTCTTCGCTAAGTAGCAGCTACAAGGGAACGCTCTCAATCTTTACTTCGACTGTATTATTAGCAACCGCAGCCATCGCTCAATCCTCCCAAATTAACACTTGATTTTCCCAAATAAGAGCTAAGGATTCTTGATTTATATTGACGGAATAACTGCCTCGTTTGTCAGTAATGATCGTAAACTACCGGTATTGATTGTCAGGTATCATCATCAGCCCATAAATGTCCCCCTGCTGGGCACGGGCCTTCTTTACAACTGAAAGTAAATACTTGGCAGCATCACTGTATCATGATATATGCGCGCAATTGTCCAATTTTTTGGGGTCAGCGCAGTATGTTTTATCATCCCTATTATCTTTCATGAAGACATGATGACATACATTCACCCCTTTTTTGTTCATATTGTGTCTTACGCACCATACTTCAACTAATTAATTATTATTCAATTTTCTTGTACGCTATTACGTGGAAATCAAATTAGGTAGGTACATCAGAAGTGTATCTCTGTCTACTCTTTTAGGTTTACTTATATACAATAAACATATCAAAAATCATAATCACATAAAAAATATCATAATTACATAAAAAAGCAGTGATGGCCTCGAGGTTTAGGCGCGCGGTCGAGAATCTCGGCGGTCGCGGGTTCAAACCCCAGGCACACACCTCTGACTTTTCGAAAGTTATGCAGTTATAAAACCTGCACACCTAAAAGTTCTTAGGAATTTCTTAGGTGTGTAGTCCGCCAACCCGCACTAGGCCAGCGTGGTGGACTATGGCCTAAACCCTCTCAATGGTAGAAGAGACCCGTGCTCAGCAATGGGCGTATATGGGTTGATGAAGAAGAAGAAGAAGAATAAGCATATCAGTGAAGGTACTTCCATAAAAGCTCAAAAGCGTTACACATTGATCGTGTTGGTTTAGTTCAGAGCTGTTTATTTTAGGACCAGGATATTCTAATTTATATGTCAAATTCCTTTTATTAAATAAAGATTAAAAGCTTATTCGTCATTTTGTAAGTCTGCCTGGCTTTTTGGGCTTCTATGGAACTTCTGTACCACCACTGAAATATCAAACATTGGAAACGAGCGTCAAGCCAATTGTAACCAATAAAAGCTAATGAAATTTGAACGTGCCTCGTGGTCGAATGAGTGGGATGAGTGTAACGCGAATATTATGCGACCCACGCCTCCGTGGGTTGTGGGATTCGGTAGGAATGAATCCATTCAACGTACGTGACAGTCACGTAGTAATCATGTGTTGTATTGGGGTGAATAGAGACTTGAAGCAGTGATGGGCTCGAGGTTTGGGCGCGCGGTCGAGAGTCTCGACGGTCGCGGGTTCGAACCCCAGGCACACACCTCTGACTTTTCGAAGTTATGTGTGTATTCACAATGAATTATCACATGCTTTAACGGTGAAGGAAAACATCGTGATGAAACCTGCACACGTAAGAGTTCTTAGGAATTTCTTAGGTGTGTAGTCCGCCAACCCGCACTAGGCCAGCGTGGCGGCCTATGTCAAAGTCAAAGTCAAATCTCCTTTATTCAAATAGACTTTTACAAGTTCTTTTGAATCAATAAAGCACTAGAAAATATTATAAATATGTATATGCAGAAATTGTAACTAATGGTAACCCAGCTTGCCTTAAAAATTTCCGAATGATCTTTAAGCTTTAAATCTTTATTCTAAAAAAGCATTTTGACGTATATAAAATGAAGCATTTAACAATTATAAAATAGATATTTCACAATTAACGGTCATACTTTCGGTCTTCTGTGGAAGTAACGCGACTGGTTTTAACCAATCGCTCGTTTGTTCGTTATCAGCCCATAGACGTCTCATTGCTGGGCACGGATTTCCTCTATCATTGAGAGGGTTAAGGCCTTAGTCCACGCTGGCCTAGTCCGATTTGGCAGACACACCCAAGAAACTCCCAAGAACATTTTCTTTAGAACTTGTGCAGGTTTCATCACTCATAAGAACTTTTTCTAACTTTTTTAGTGGGTGTGTAGGTCATCACGATGTTTTCCTCTAAAGCAAGTAATTCATTGTGAATTCACACAAAGCTTAGAACAGTCAAAGGTTTAGATCGCGACCGCCGAGATTGTCGACATCACTGCACTGGTTGTAACCAAAGCTTGAGTGTATAATGTAATCATAGTTATTTTTGTATCTGTATTGCACCATCCAACGTTAACAAGTTGCACTTTTTGCGCGCATCCATTATGGCGACCTGCCAAATACTTCATTACATTACATCCGCGTCTATTTGCGTAGAGTAATTACAGTTTTGTAACATGAAATACCGGTTTTTTCTATCGGAATATCTATTGCTATAAATTATATCAAACTGGTGAAGTAACAGCTTACGTTGTCTGGGAGCAGTTGTTCAACAATATTGCTGAATATATCGAAAAATTCTAAATTCTTCATAAAAGTGAAAACAAAAAACTTACTCTTTCCAATCATTTTGAAATACACGCTAATTAGTAAACTAATAGTGTGTTCATTAGTCAAAAATCAGTAATTAAGAAGAGTTTGATGAGCTGACTAATTGAAGCATTACAACTTTTGTACAAAGATAATCATCTATACTAATATTATAAAGCTGAAGAGTTTGTTTGTTTGTTTGTTTGTTTGTTTGTTTGTTTGAACGCTAGGATCTCAGGACCTACTGGTCCGATTTAAAAAATTCTTTCACTGCTTGATAGCACATTTATCGAGGAAGGTTATAGGCTATATATCATCACGCTACGACCAATAGGAGCGGAGCAGCAATAAAGAATGTTTCAAAATCGGGGACTTTTTTCCTTTTTGTGAGCTTCCGCTGCGTACGCTGCAGAAACGGTTAAAGTTTCGCTAAAATAATGTATCACAGAATTATTCCCCTTTAAAATTTCTAAAAAAAAGTCCGCGACAGCATATGTCTATCTTTTAAGGTTGGCTCACTACAACGTTTTTTATTCTAACCAAATTTATTTTAAACTAGCTTTTGCTCGCGACTCCGTCCGCGTAGACTACAGGGTTAAGTTCAGAAGGAAAATAAGTTGTAGTCTATTTTACTTCTCAGAGTCCTATTTATGTCCATACCAAAAATCATACAATTCAGTCAAATTGTTCAAACGTGAAACCGTAACGCGCGTCGATCGGCGCCTTGTGCATCATTACTGCGCGCTTGATCAATATTTTAAAACTGCAATATCTTCTAAGATATTCAGTGAAATCGAATGATGTTAAGGACAATTTTATTTAAAACTAGCTTTTGCCCGCAACTCCGTCTGCGTGGACTATAGGGTTGGGTTCAGAAAGAAAATAAGTTGTAGTATTTTACTCCGCAGATGTAGTTTTTTACTTTATTTTACTTAAATATACAAAATCATACAAATCGGTCAAATTGTTTCAACGTGAAACCGTAACGCGCCGGTCGACGCCTTGAGTATCATTATTGCGCGCTTCATCATTATTTTGAAACTGCGATATCTTCTAAGATACTCATTGAAATCAAATGGTGTAAAGGACAAATTTATTTTGTATTAAATACTTGTAATGAATAACGTATTTATTTGGATAAGGATTAATATCATGTTTGTAAAAACACCTTCACATATAATGCTTTATTTAAAATTGATTTGGTTAGAATAAAAAACGTTTTAGTGAGCCAACCTTAAAAGATAGACATATGCTGTCGCGGACTTTTTTTTAGAATTTTTAAAGGAGAACAATTCTGTCATACATAAACTTTAACCGTTTCTGCAGCGTACGCAGCGGAAGCTCACAAAAAGGAAAAAAGTCCCCGATTTTGAAACATTCTTTATTGCTGCTCCGCTCCTATTGGTCGTAGCGTGATGATATATAGCCTATAACCTTCCTCGATAAATGTGCTATCTAACAGTGAAAGAATTTTTCAAATCGGTTTAGTAGTTCCTGAGATCCTAGCGTTCAAACAAACAAACAAACTCTTCAGCTTTATAATATTAGTATAGATAGCTTTTGCTCGCGACTCCGTCCGCGTAGACTACAGGGTTGAGTTCAGAAAGAAAATAAGTTGTAGTCTATTTTACTTCTCTGAGTCCTATTTATGTCCATACCAAAAATCATACAATTCGGTCAAATTGTTCAAACGTGAAACCGTAACGCGTCGATCGGCGCCTTGTGCATCATTACTGCGCGCTTGATCAATATTTTAAAACTGCAATATCTTCTAAGATATTCATTCAGTGAAATCAAATGATGTAAAGGGCAATTTTATTTAAAATTAAATACTTGTAATGAATAACGTATTTATTTGGATAAGGATTAATATCATATTTATAAAAACACCTTCACAAATAAAACTTTATTTTAAAATAAATTTGGTTAGGATAAAAAACGTAATAGTAAGCCAACCTTAAAAAATAGACATATGCTGTCGCGGACTTCTTTTTAGTACTTTTAAAGAGGAACATTTCTCTCAAACATTATTTTAGCGAAACTTTAACAGTTTTCGCAGCGCACGCAGCGGAAGCTCACAAAAAGGAAAAAATGTCCCCGATTTTGAAACATTCTTTATTGCTGCTCCGCTCCTATTCGTCGTAGCGTGATGTTATATAGCCTATAGCCTTCCGCAATAAATGTGCTATCTAACAGTGAAAGAATTTTTCAAATCGGACCAGTAGTTCCTGAGATCCTAGCGTTCAAACAAACAAACAAACAAACAAACAAACAAACAAACAAACAAACTCTTCAGCTTTATAATATTAGTATAGATGAAATACTTGTAATGAATAACGTATTTATTTGGATAAGGATTAATATCATATTTATAAAAACACCTTCACAAATAAAACTTAATTTTAAAATAAATTTGTTTAGGATAAAAAACGTTATAGTGAGCCAACCTTAAAAAATAGACATATGCTGTCGCGGACTTTTTTTTAGAACTTTTAAAGAGGAACATTTCTCTGAAACATTATTTTAGCGAAACTTTAACCGTTTTCGCAGCGCACGCAGCGGAAGCTCACAAAAAGGAAAAAAACTCCCCGATTTTGAAACATTCTTTATTGCTGCTCCGCTCCTATTCGTCGTTATTTATTTGTGAAGGTGTTTTTATAAATATGATATTAATCCTTATCCAAATAAATACGTTATTCATTACAAGTATTTAATTTTAAATAAAATTGCCCTTTACATCATTTGATTTCACTGAATGAATATCTTAGAAGATATTGCAGTTTTAAAATATTGATCAAGCGCGCAGTAATGATGCACAAGGCGCCGATCGACGCGTTACGGTTTCACGTTTGAACAATTTGACCGAATTGTATGATTTTTGGTATGGACATAAATAGGACTCAGAGAAGTAAAATAGACTACAACTTATTTTCTTTCTGAACTCAACCCTGTAGTCTACGCGGACGGAGTCGCGAGCAAAAGCTATCTATACTAATATTATAAAGCTGAAGAGTTTGTTTGTTTGTTTGAACGCTAGGATCTCAGGAACTACTAAACCGATTTGAAAAATTCTTTCACTGTTAGATAGCACATTTATCGAGGAAGGTTATAGGCTATATATCATCACGCTACGACCAATAGGAGCGGAGCAGCAATAAAGAATGTTTCAAAATCGGGGACTTTTTTCCTTTTTGTGAGCTTCCGCTGCGTACGCTGCAGAAACGGTTAAAGTTTATGTATGACAGAATTGTTCTCCTTTAAAAATTCTAAAAAAAAGTCCGCGACAGCATATGTCTATCTTTTAAGGTTGGCTCACTAAAACGTTTTTTATTCTAACCAAATCAATTTTAAATAAAGCATTATATGTGAAGGTGTTTTTACAAACATGATATTAATCCTTATCCAAATAAATACGTTATTCATTACAAGTATTTAATACAAAATAAATTTGTCCTTTACACCATTTGATTTCAATGAGTATCTTAGAAGATATCGCAGTTTCAAAATAATGATCAAGCGCGCAATAATGATACTCAAGGCGTCGACCGGCGCGTTACGGTTTCACGTTGAAACAATTTGACCGATTTGTATGATTTTGTATATTTAAGTAAAATAAAGTAAAAAACTACATCTGCGGAGTAAAATACTACAACTTATTTTCTTTCTGAACCCAACCCTATAGTCCACGCAGACGGAGTTGCGGGCAAAAGCTAGTACAAAATAAATTAGTCCTTTACATCATTTGATTTCAATGAGTATCTTAGAAGATATCGCAGTTTCAAAATAATGATCAAGCGCGCAATAATGATATTCAAGGCGTCGACCGGCGCGTTACGGTTTCACGTTGAAACAATTTGACCGATTTGTATGATTTTTGTATATTTAAGTAAATGGGGCTCTGCGGAGTAAAATACTACAACTTTTTTTCCTTCTGAACCCAACCCTGTAGTCCACGCAGACGGAGTTGCGGGCAAAAGCTAGTTGTAATATAAAATTATGTGTTTAGGCTTCTCAGTATTGGCAAGTATGTAGCAATAAATTACTATTTGGCTTGAAGCGCCAAAAATTACAAGCGTATGGGATCCATGATTGGCTGAGAAGTACAGCCAATTAGGTTATGTTTATATTAAAACTTGTTAGTTGAGCCATCTTGTGGCATAAAAAATTTAGGATTTTTCCAATAGAGAGTTCTCATTAGTAGACTTAGATTAGAAGTATGTATCAAAAACGATACTACCTGCCACCGATACAGTAATATTAATTATCATCATATTCATCAGCCTAAATACATACCAATGCTGGGCACAAGCCTCCCCTCTACCTTTGAGAGGGTTTAAGCCATAGTGCACGAACCTGGCCTAGTGCGGGTTGGCGGGCTACATCATCGACAGCCTTTCACGTCCACTGTTGGACATAGGCCTCTCCCAAGGCACGCCACTGGGCTCGATCTTCGGCCCTCCTCATCCTACCGCTGCCAGCTACCTTGCGAATATCGTCACCCCACCTAGCCGGAGGACGTCCTACACTACGTTTGCCGAGCCGTGGTCTCCACTCCAGAACACGTTTCCCCCAACGGCCATCAGTTCTGCGACAGATGTGACCTGCCCACTGCCACTTCAGCTCACTGATCCTTTGGGTTATGTCGATGACTTTGGTTCTCTGTCGGATAGAATCATTTCTGATCCTATCCTTCAGAGAAACTCCCAACATAGCCCTTTCCATGGCTCGCTGAGCGACCTTAAATTGGTGGATTAGTCGCATCGTCAGTGTCCACGTCTCGGCTCCGTATGTCATGACAGGTAGGACACACTCGTTAAAGACTTTTGTCTTGAGGCATTGCGGTATGGGTGACGAAAAGACTCGACAAAGTTTTTTAAATGCTGCCCTACCCAGCTGAATTCTTCTATGGGTCTCCTTCTCGAAGTTGTTCTTACTTATTTGTATTGTAGAACCAAGGTAAACGTACTCGTGAATAACTTCGAGAGTTACTCCGTCAAGCGCAATCGGTTCCGGAATAATCTGCCGATTAAACATGACCTTGGTTTTATCCAAGTTCATCCGGAGACCGATGCGTGCTGAAGAATTAGCCAGATCAGACAGCATTTGCTGTAAATCTTCAACGGTTTCAGCCAAGATGACGATATCGTCTGCAAATCTCAGGTGTGAGATGTACTCGCCGTTTATATTTATGCCGCGCCCTTTCCAGTTCAGCGTCTTAAACATATCTTCCAATGCATTTGTGAACAATTTCGGGGAAATAACGTCCCCTTGTCTCACTCCTCGATGCATTGGAATAGGTTCAGACTGCTGGTTCTGTACTCGGACGGTCTCAACACCTGGATGTATCGCCAATCAATTTGGCACCGTTGCAAAGATTCCAGAACAGACCAGATTTCGATAGAGTCAAAGGCCTTCTCGTAGTCCACAAAGGCAAGACACAGGGGCTGATTATACTCTTCTATCTTCTGCATAATCTGCCGCACTGTGTGTATATGATCTACGGTGCTATATCCTCTTCGAAACCCGGCCAGTTCGGGAGGTTGGAACTCGTCGAGTCTGCGCGCGAGACGGTTCGTGATCACCCTTGAGAACAGCTTATAGACATGGCTAAGCAAGGAGATGGGCCGATAGTTCTTCAATAAGGATTTATCGCCTTTTTTGAAGAACAGGACGACCATACTCTTGCTCTATGCCTTTGGAGTTCTCCCCGAAAAGAGGACGGAGTTAAATATGCGCTGGAATTGTATCAGCGTGGGAACTCCGCCAGATTTTATGAGTTCCGTTGTAATTCCATCCTCTCCGGGGGCTTTTCCATTTTTAAGCTGTCCAAGAGCGATCTCGAGTTCGTCAAGGCTGACTTCTGGCAGGTCTTCGAAAAAGTGGCGGGCAGTTGGCGGGCAGATTTCATCACTATGTTTTTCTTCACCGTTAAGTGGTTAAGGCAAGTAATAATTCATTGTGAATAGACACATAACTTGGAAAAGTCAGTCATATGAGTTTGAACCTGCGACCGCTGAGATACTCAACCGCGAGCCTAAACTTCGAAGCCACTACTTAATTCTACAGTACAATAGAATTAAATGAAACTATCTATCTCTTAAGATTTATTGCGCGGCCGGTTATTGTACAGCGGGCCACGCAAGTTGTAATTAAAACTATCGACTTTGTATTACGTTGGGGGCGTACGTGTGTTGACTACGGTTACGCTCGTGGTCTGTTCCGTGGAGCTACGAAGGATAATATAGAGCATGACTCGACATTTTATTAGGATACTAAGTTAGTCGGCTAGAAAGCTTGTGACTGGCAGAATGACAAACATTTTTGTAAGGGTAGACAGGTTTTTTAGGAAGAGACACTTTTAGTTAATTAAAAATAAGAATTTTATTTATTAGAACATATTTGCTAACGTAAAATAAAAAAAATGCATAATAAAAACTTGTCTTTTCCATTCCTCGTCACATTTACCTTTTTCTTTGTGATGGGTAATTCAATTTTAGAATTGGATAAATCTTATGTAAAGGAGATAAAAGAAAATCCCTAATCACGGGATTTTGATTAAAGAGACAAGCAGACCCTCAATTTCATGTGCCTGGTATGTCGTTGAATGTAATTCGGTTCCTCTGTAATAAGTCATCATTAAGGCTGATTAACAATGATTCAATTTAGAAATTTAACTAAGTTGTTTGAAGCCGATAATTTTGTTATAAAATGTGCATACTGTATTCGGATATCAGGCATTTAAATAGCAAATTTCTAAGTGAAAATATTGTCAGCTTATCGCCGACCACTACTGAACGTAGGCCTTCCCAAGTAGTCGCCAATCAACCTGGTCTTGGGCAGCGCTCATCCATCTGCTACCGTAAATCGTCGTCATACCATCGTGATGCAGGACGTCCCACACTACGACTGCCTAGCCGCGGTCTCCTAAGAAGTCTACCTAAAAATTCCTAAGAACGTTTAGGTGATTTCATCACGATGTTTTCCTACACTATAGGTAAAGCGAGTGATAATTCATTGCGAATACACTTATAACATCGAATATTTAGAGGTATGTGTTAGGGGTAACCCGTGACCGTCGAGATTGTAGATCGCATGCCTAAACTTCGAGGTCGTCACAACTGGTCTTTAGCGGTTCTAAAATTTGAGGATGCGATTTTTGAGTCGAGCAAGGCGTTATTGGGTTATTTCATCAGCAAATTCTTAAAACCTGTGATGCAAGACCACAGAGAAATCAGTTATTACGGTGATTTCTACTATCATACTTATTTTTGATATTGGTGTGGTTGTTCGTAAATATTTCGTAGCTCCTAGAGTGGATAGAAGTTATCCCAAGGCGGCAACTGAGAGCCGCGGCTAAACTTGGAGTATTACACTCAGATGACGTGAGCAACTGTTCCGCTGGATTTCACTTAGCCAACTTATCTCCTTATCTATATCTAAATCATCTTACAGCGTACACAGTTGGATTAAAATAGACTGGACGTTGTGGTACTGGGAATTTAGGTACTAATGGTAAGGATAAACGTTAAGTATATATTGGAATTTAGTAAAAAATAGAAAAGTGGTGGGTAAAAGATGAATGGGGGCTGCACAAGACCGGGATGGTTGGCGCTTACTTGGGGAGGCCTACGTTCAGCAGTAGACGGCAATAGGCTAAGTATATAAATTGCTATAAGTAGTGATAGAATCGAGGTGCACGGTCGAGAGTCGCGGGACCAAATTAATTTACGAATACACTCAACCGTCACATACATAGTTACGACACCACACTATGATACAGGTCTTGTGTCATGAGTATAAGAAACCACGAGAGACTTTTCGGTGTCACAATCACCCAGCCCTGAAAAAGTCTTTTTCGATCACATTAATATTTCTTTATGACGGGGATCGAACCCCAGCGTTTCGTTTCACAAGTCAACTTATTGTATTTATACTAACATTATAAATATTACACATAAAATATAACTAAAATAACGCGATTCAGATTACTTCCATTCAGAAAATTTCGTAATGAAGGAGTTTCGGCCGGTTGGGTAGTCTACATTCTGTAATGATGCATTGAGAGCGTTAAATCGGGGTCGTCTTGAACCGCAGCCGAGGCCGGCTACGTACGTGATGAAATTATATTGACTCACTCAACACCTCCATGCTGGGTAAATTTTGTTAAGTACATGTAGGTAAGAACATTTGATTTATTGGGATTTAATGCACAGTTTTGTTGATGTTTAATGTTTATATTTTTTCGTACTTAAACGGAAACCTGCACACCTAAAACGTCATATGACTTTCTTAGGTGTGTAGTTCGTCAAGCCGTACTAGGCCAGACTCTCATTTATAAAGGAATTCCTTGCCAAGCACCAAGCCTTAATCCACAGGGCTACTCCTAAGGACTTCGTTCGAACTTTTAGGTGTGCAGGATCTCTCATTATATTTTCCTTCTCAGAAAGTGATAAGTCATCTCGGAATAAATATTTTGTGGAAACAAATTCTGTTATTCGTGCTGTTTATCAGATGTATCCA
Organism: Cephonodes hylas; assembly: GCA_030295005.1. NCBI lineage: Eukaryota > Metazoa > Arthropoda > Insecta > Lepidoptera > Sphingidae > Cephonodes > Cephonodes hylas. The sequence goes on along the minus strand of AP025386.1, from coordinate 2,609,970 downwards.
ATGAAGTGAAAAGCAGTGGCTGCCACGTGCCCGGCCATCTGTTTCTGGGGAAACTGTAAATTGCTTAATTCAATTGTATTTTAAACCGTTTGAGCCACATGCCCGCCTTTTATTCCTTTTTTACAACAAACGTGTGGGTAATGGGTGGTTACGATAGTATTATTGTAGATACCGTCATTAATGTTAAAACGACCAGGAACTTATTGTTTTGCAGGATAAAAAAATATCTTTAATCTTATACAAAAACGAAAGCGTTTTATTTTAAAGATTTTTGATTCCAGTAGTTTCATAATTAAAACAAGAGATGGCGTTGTAGCGCAATTGCTTAGCTGCCTTATTCACGAGCGTTGCAAAAATCTGTTCTACCTGCATAATGTTTTATTTATGCTTCATTGGGAACTATGTACAAAGTCCAAAATAAATTAAATCTACCTTATAAGCTATTGTGCCACTACAAATGATAACAAGACAATTACTGATTTACAAACAACGTATAAAGGGATCAACAAGCCTCGAAATAATATGTAATTTAATTATACATGTCTAATAGACTTACTTACTGAAGCCTCTTAGGAATCTGCTAACATTATTTAGCAAGCCATGTGAAGTAATATAATAGAATCCCCAGTGGGTCTAATAACATGTTGAATCGTGTACGAATTTAATTTTCTTGTCCTACTACCCTCTAGATAAAATTGCTGTCTGATTGGGTTAGAAAAATTATTTGTCGGCAACCTTCAGTGTCTTAGAATGGTCTGTTGGGAATTTTTCTTGTGATCGGGAGTTGCCAGGACAAAAGTTAAGGATTGTACCGTTTTTTTAGATTCTCATACACGTAGTGAAATTAAATGCAAAAATGCATGACAAATAATTATACAAAGATAAACAGGGTATATTCAAAACTATTGACGTTAAAAAATCCTGACAAATAATAAAATAGCGTTTTCCATACAAATTCTCAATAGCAGAGGTTACCGTTGCATTACCTCCTCTACCATTGAAGAGGTTTAGGTTATAGTAAACCACGCAGGCCTAGTGCGGGCTAGTGAACTAAACGGACCTTAGAAATTCCTAAGAACTCTTAGGTGTGGAGGTGTCATCACGATGTTTTCCTTCACCGTTAAAGCAAGTAATATTTCATTTTGAATACACACATAACCTCGTAAATTCAGAGATGTATGCCTGGGGTGCGAACCCGCGACCGCCGAGATTCTCGACCGTGTGCCTAAACCTCCAGCCATCACTGCTTCCCAAGAATAAACTCTTTTATCAACGACTAATTAATTTATATTGCAAGCTAGAATGCTCATTCTCTACAGTACCTTAGTATAGCAACTCTCTAAGAAAACCGCTAAGGAATTTTAGATTAAAAGTGGTCTTCGGAGGGTTGAAACATTAATCGATTCGGAGTATAGTTCCCGTGAGAGCGAAATAGAGCGGGCTGCTTGAATAACTTACTAACGCTGCTTATGAAATCTCTCGGTATGGTTGATAGTAACCTGACATTATGAGCTGTTAGTATAGAATTATCTCGTGGTCTATCTGCATCAGAGTCGTATGGTCTAGAGGTCCTGGCTTCGATTCTCAGGTCTGTTTAAGTGTTTTTACTTCCATTATCGTCATCATCATCATCGACTGCCTTTTTTTAGGTCCACTGTTGAATGAAACAAAACTTGTAGAAAAACAAGTCAAACAACTTTTCTACCCTACCCTAAAAATTTGTGAGGTTCATTTGTCCATCCAATTTATTCAGTCTCCATTTACGGGACCTTCGGTAAATAGTTATTATACACAAACCATAAGAAAAACTAAAATCTTTTATGTTTAAAAAATATAATGACTTGGTAAGAAGAAAGAAAGAAATGCAAGAAAGCACAACGTATGTCACTTTTAGCGATATAAATCACGCAGACAAAATCTCCAGCAAAACCTTGAAAGATGTAAAACACATGAGGATTACGTCCTTCATTTTCCTTATACTTGTTACATATCAAAGAAAATATGACGCGTCTTGATATATTATTTATGTTTAAAAATACTTTTGCGTACGTTCTGTGGAACCGTTCGCCCACGCTACAAATAAGATATACGATCCTTTTTATATACAAAATGGACTATCCATTACACAATTTTATTATTTTGACAAGACAGAGCGCAAATATCGAGAGAAATTGGCGACTGTTTGTGTATTTTTCATTCTGGCGGGACAAAGTGTGAATGCGCTTTGGATAGTACATACATACTGATGGTTTTGAGAATTGGGTGCACACTCTACGAACTATATTTGAAATGTCAAGCTCTTTAATAGTTTAGGAAAACAACACGAGGAAATCTCTCCCACTAAGGTTTTCGCAAACAGATTCTTTTGTGTGAATTCCTCATCATCGTCTCCTGCTGGGCACGAGCCTCCACTACCATTGCGAAGCTTTAGGCGTTTATTCACCACGCTGGCCTAGTGTGAATTAGCGGACTCAACATCCGAGAAATTTCTAAGTGTGCAGGTTTCATCATATTTTCCTTCATCAATAAAGTAAGGGTCTGTATAGTAAAAGAACTATAAAGAGTTCTAAAATCGACTTACATTAAGAAGATAATTTCAATTGAGAAATGTGTTTGGAGCGTAGCATTTGGCGCTTTATAGTCTCTGCCTACACTAAAGAGTGTGGGCTTGTATAAAATTTGCAGGATACAATTTCACAACTTCACCTGTATAATTGTAGACAGAAAGCTATTTAAAACTTGCCACTGACTCAAGGGTGGCATTAATTTTTCGCTATGCAAGTAACAGCGTTAAAGTTTGCTCATCAACGGGCGAAGCTTTGATAGCTTCGAACTTCGCAAAGCTTATTTGTGTCGCCATAAGCGCCTGATGTCGTGTTGCTGAAACTGTTGACGTTTTACAGGTAAACACATTATATTATTTTCTTGTTAGTAAACACAGACTTTGAAATAGTCAGGTAGCTGAAATCAATTCAATTTGCCTAAAATATGGACAGAATATCTATTTAAGTAATGCTGTCAATAGTACATTTACAAGTGATTTGGTTTGTGTTTGAAAAAGTCGTACACACACACATTATTATGATGAAGGAAAACATGGAATAACGAGTTATTTCTCTACTAAAAAATTCTTGATTAATTAAAATAGCATAAATTTTTTATGCGTACCTATCTAAGTTTTCGATCACGGTCTTTATACAACCTATATAACACGTATTACTACCAATATAAATATAACACGTTATACATCTTGTAAAAATGAGTGTAAATTATAAGGTCTACTAGATGTACTATGTGTAGATGTACGTGTGCGACTACTGCTACACATATGAACACAATAAAGAGAATAACAAAGACCCAAAGGCAACTATTTAGCAACAGATTTTCCAGTTCCCCAGCAATTTCTCGTAACATAATTTGAATAATTTCACGTCGTAATCAAACAAAACACGACATGGCTTGAGCATTTCTGCGTATGTTTGTTGTCGGATAAAATAAAATAGAATACACAAAATGAGGTTGATTTAATATATGAGGTGCGTGCCGCTGTGTTTCGTAACGTAAATTGTCTGTAATGTGTAAATTCGCTTCACATGTCCGCTTTGGAGTGACGGAGTAGGGAGGTACTAGGGGGGCAGAGGAGGAACGAGTGAGTGAATTATTTAACCATATCAACCTCCGCCACGTTGGGAATACTAGGGTGGTTCTGTGAGGGGTGCCTTAACAGGAAACCTCCACGTGGTGCACCCTGGGCAACGACGACCAGCATAAGTTGTTGCAGTCAGCGACTCGTTATGCTGGTTGGCGGCCAATTCCTGTCGGTGGGGACCGGCGATTCTCGCCATTTTGTTTTGCGTGTTCCTCATCGCTGCTCGGGCCTCTTTTGGGCAATCCTGGTTCTTTTCCGGGTCGTTGGCGGGCTCGGACAGCAATCCTCTGCTTCCGAGCAGGGAATGGGCGAACCCCATTCCCACCGTCGAGCTCGTAACCCGGTCGAAGCTGTGGTCATGTCTCGCAGTTCGGCCGGCGCGAGGGCCTTGGCTTAACCGCCCGGGCCGCGAGGGAGAAAACCTCTATAAAAAGTTACCCCGAATCCCAAGCGGCGGCGCACCGTGAGGGGATGCATGGCTGATGGGAGGTTCAGTCTCTAGTGCGACCCCCGCCAGAGTACCGGCCGACCCTCTTGGCGGGTCACGCTAGGCTTACCCAGGTACAGGGGGCACTGCCTGGGTGGACTACCCTTTCCCCCATGCTCGTGGGAACTATATGGATACCTATAAAAAAACAGAAATTCATTCGACGAAGTTGCCTACATCAGCTTTAGCTGATCAGGTGGAGATTGTTAGAATTGTGTCTGACAACAGAGAGGTAGTGCAGGAGAAGACGGGTGCGATGCCCGCAAATGAAGATTGTATGGAGGGACCCATTTCTGCTCAGTCCGGGAATGGTGAGTCATCTCCATGTGTCAGGAGAAGTAGACGTCTTTGGATGCGATCGGTCAATTCAGACCGATCACGCTCCAGATCTCTTTCCTTGGCGTCGGCTTCCAGCGATGACGAGTTGGAACCGGTGACCAAAATCAAGGCAATAGATGGCCGTCATATTTATATGAAGAATTCCACTGGGAAAAAAATAATGGAGCTACCTAAAGAGGTACCGACTCCAATGAATGTCGAGGTAGCTTCTTCATCTGCTCCTCCACGCGACGAGGTCCTTCGCGATATTGCGGCCCAATTGAGAAACGTCGCTGATAAGCCGGGCAACTTAAAAGCGACGCTCATTCGAGCTTTGAAGGATGCCAGCAAAAAACTTGAAGACGTAGCGGATGTGCCCGCATCCTCCGAGACGGCGCAATTGGAAGCTGCCAACGCCCTTCTCCGGGCGGAAAAAGATAGTGAACTGGCTGAAAATACATGCTTAAGGAAGAAGATCTTGACACTTGAGGCCAAAGTGGCTGAGATGGAGGAACGACTCGCAAACATTATCGCGGCGAGACAATACGACCTAGAGTGTCTTGGCCGGTTACAAGCAGAACCACGACTTCGGCCTCCTTTAGCATCTGATCGTAAGAAGGCAGGTATGGGACAGCATCCAGGATCTTCAGCTGTTGGTCAACCCTTGGCACAACAACCTTCTGTCGTACCAAGCAATTTAAATCAGCAAGGTCCAAAAATTGCTGGGAATAAAAAACAAAGACGAAATAGAGTCGGAGAAACAGCGTTCCCTCCTATTTCGCACTGCGAGCCCCCTAGCTCACTAGCTCGGGCCACGCCGGCGCCTCGCATTATAAATGCCGTGCACCCAAAAGCAAGTGCAGCATCGGCTCCTATATCCAAAAGGAAGGGACGAAAAGTAAGAACCGCCGCCCCTGAGCCAACTTTAAGGGAACCTCGCCCGTTGCCTCCACCGCCTCTTTCCATGGAGACACCATGGTCAATGGTGACGCGGCGCGGCAAGAAGACAAATGGAAGAAAGTCTGTGCAACAGAAACCACAGCGGAAGCCGATGCCTAAACTTCGGCCTCCACGTTCCGCGGCGGTAACAATAACTTTAGCGCCCGCAGCTATAGAGAGAGGTTTAACCTATAGTCGCATAATTGGTGAGGCTCAGGAGAAAGTTGACCTTGCCGGCATCGGGATCAACAACATTAAGTGGCGTAAAGCTGTAACGGGGGCCACCATCATTGAGGTGCTGGGACCGGATAACCAGCTGAAGGCTGACTCCCTTGCCGCAAAATTGAAGGAAGCTTTCTGTGGGTTGGAAGACGTACGAGTCTCTCGGCCCATAAAAACCGCGGAACTGCGACTCTCGGGGCTTGACGAATCCGTCACCCCCGAGAAGGTAGCACAAGCTTTCGCAATGGCCACACAGTGTCCAGCGGAGGTGATAAAAGTTGGAGAAGTCAGACCAGACCGCTCAGGTTTGGGCGTAGTCTGGCTTCGGGCGCCAGTTTTTGCGGCTGAAAAAGCGGCCAGGACACGACGTATCCTGGTCGGATGGTCGGCGGCACGCGTCAGTGTCCTTGAATCAAGGCCTCTTCGGTGCTTCCGGTGCCTTGATTTGGGGCACGTCCGGGGGCGCTGCACCTCCGAGACCGACCGTAGCAATTTATGCTACCGTTGTGGCCAGCCGGACCATAAGGCGCGAGGCTGCTCCGCGGACCCGCATTGCAGTTTATGCTCTGCATTAAGCAAACCGGCGGGGCACTCAGTCGGTAGCAAAGCCTGCGTGGTCAAGCCTAGCCGCCGCTATAAGAAGAACGGTAAACGCACTGTCGCTGAGGCCATGGCCCAGTCGCAGTCCGCGTGCCCATCGCAGGTCGAGACTGAGCTAATGGAGGTCGCCCAATAATGAATCTCAAGATCCTCCAGGCGAACATCAACCACTGCGCCGGAGCACAAGATCTGCTTCTTCAGTCTATGGCTCAGTGGTTGGTGAACGTGGCTGTGGTCGCCGAGCCGTATTTCGTCCCGCCCCGCGAGAACTGGGCCGGGGATATCGACGGTTTGGTGGCCATAATCACCCAGGGTGCCGCGGGCTCCCCACCCTTTGAAAAAGTAGCGAAGGACCGGGGATGCGTAGCGGCTCTGTTGGGAGGATTTTGGATTGTTGGAGTTTATTTTTCTCCCAACAGACCCTTGGTCGAATTTGAGGCTTTTCTCACTCGGCTAGGGGCCCTGGTGACGCAGAGCCAACCTTGCCCGGTCGTCGTAACCGGCGACTTCAACGCAAAATCTCGAGCTTGGGGTTCGTCGGTGACCGACGCTCGTGGCAGGGTCCTGGAGGAGTGGGCGATCTCACTTGGCCTGGCCGTCCTTAATCGGGGATCTGTCAACACTTGCGTGAGACACAACGGGGGTTCGGTGGTGGACATCTCGTTTGCCACGGGTTCCGTCGCACGCAGTGTCCGAGACTGGAGGGTTCTCGTGGGCGTAGAGACATTGTCGGACCACCGTTACATCCGGTTTGACGTCTCTACGACCCCCGTAACTTCTTTCGGGGGCGGACTTAATGCACCGATTGGGGGCGGCCTGCGATGGGCTATGAAACGCCTCGATAAAGAGGCTTTGGAGCTGGCCGCTCTTGTCCAGGCCTGGCTTCCCGCGCCGGCATCACCGGTGCGGGTTGAGGAGGAGGCCGAATGGTTCGGGGCAGCAATGACTAGCATTTGCGACGCCGCGATGCCCCGAGTCCAACGCCTCCCTCCGCGGCGCCAAGTATACTGGTGGTCGGCGGAGCTCGCGCAGTTAAAGTATAATTGTGAGGTGGCGCGCCGCCGACTCGGCAGACTCAGGCGCCGACGGATACGCCAGGCTGACTATCTGGATCAGGAGCGGTGGCTCCGCGGCCTCTATAAAGAGGCTAGGAGAGCGCTGCGGGTGGCCATTAAAGAGGCAAAGGCTGCGGCCAGAAAGGAGTTCTTGGGGACTCTGGACCAAGATCCGTGGGGGCGCCCGTATCGGCTGGCGCTGAACAAGTTGCGTCCGCCGGCGCCCCCACTTACCCAGAGTCTCCGTCGGGAGCTCCTGGGGATCGTGGTCGCCGCCCTCTTTCCGGCCACCGATGTCGTCGTCATTCCTCCACTGATGCCGCCGAGACCTTGGTCGCGGACGACCGGAACATCTCCGGCGGCATCGTCGTCATCGTCCGTTTCGGCAAGGGAGACCCCGGAGGGTCCTCCCCCGGGCGTGTCGCCCGGGGAGCTTGAGGCAGCAGTGCTTCGGCTGCGGAGCAAGAACTCCGCTCCGGGGCTCGACGGCATCCCAGGCCGTGTCTGGGTGCTGGTAGTCGAGTTCTTGGGGATGAGGCTCCGCAGCCTGTTCTCCGCGTGCCTAGAGCAGGGCCAGTTTCCGTCGAGGTGGAAAACAGGGAAGCTGGTCCTGCTCAGAAAGGAGGGTCGACCCGCTGAGTCGCCATCGGCTTACCGGCCTATTGTGTTGCTCGACGAGGTAGCCAAGCTTTTTGAGCGCATAGTTCATACGCGCCTCGTCGAGCATCTTGAGGGGATCGGCCCGGACCTGGCCGATTGCCAGTTTGGGTTCCGCCGGGGCCGATCTACCGTGTCAGCGATTCTGCGGGTCAAGGCACAAGCATAGGAAGCAGTGGCCCGGGGCAAATGCGTCGTGGCGGTGTCCCTGGACATCGCCAACGCTTTCAACACCTTGCCCTGGCCCTGCATAGAAGAAGCACTGCGGTACCACGAGGTGCCACCCTATCTTAGGCGCCTGGTGCACTCGTACCTCTCTAACAGGGACGTGGTGTATCCGAGCGCCGACGGGTGGCACCGAAGAGCAATGTCGTGCGGTGTTCCCCAGGGGTCGGTTCTTGGGCCCCTTCTGTGGAACATCGGCTACGACTGGGTGCTCCGTGGTGCCAACCCCCGGGGCGTCGGCGTATTCTGTTACGCCGACGACACGCTCGTCACAGCGACGGGCGGGACCTTCCAGGAGGCCGCCGAGCTCGCCGCGGTTGGAACTGGCAACGTGGCGAGGAGAATTCGGCGGCTGGGCCTCACGGTGGCCCTTCACAAATCCGAGGCTATTTGTTTCCACCGGCCTCGGATGGGACCACCTGCTGGGGCCCAAATTGAGGTTGAGGGCGTGCGAATTCCTATCGGCAAGCAGCTCAAATACTTGGGGCTGTTGCTGGACAGTCGATGGGAATTCCGCGCCCATTTTGAGATGCTACAGCCGAAGTTGCTGCGGGTGGCAGGCGCTCTTTCCGGCCTGCTGCCCAACCTGGAAGGTCCGGGCATCCCTTGCCGAAGGATGTACATGGGAGTCGTGCGGTCTATGGCGTTGTATGGGAGCCCAGTATGGGCCGAGTCCCTGAGCAACCGCTGCGTCACTCTACTGCGTAAGCCTCAGCGAGCGCTGGCGCAGCGGATGATCAGGGGCTACCGCACGATCTCCTACGAGGCGGCCTGCGTTCTGGCCGGGTCCCTGCCATGGGACCTTGACGCCAAATTCCTCTCGCGACTATACCATCAGCGGGAGGAGGCGTCAAGTCGCGGGGATAGACTGGCCCCGAGGGAGGTTGAGGCGATGAAAACCTCCCTCCGTACGGCCGCCGTGGAGGAATGGCGAACCAGGCTGGAGAATCCCAGTGCTGGTGCTGTGACCGTCGAGGCAGTGCGTCCTGTCTTCGACCAGTGGGTGGACAGGCGCCACGGTGCGGCGACGTTCCGCCTGACGCAGGTGTTGTCGGGGCACGGATGCTTCGGCCACTACCTGTGTCGGGTGGCACAGAAGGAGGAGTCGACTGTGTGTCACCACTGTGACAACTGTCTGGACGACACAGCCCTGCACACTTTACGAGAGTGTCCAGCCTGGGAGGTGGAGCGCAGCGCTCTCCGCGCTACTGTTGGTGGCGATCTCTCGCTCCCGGCCGTCGTCTCTTCGATGGTCGGGAGTCCAAGGTCCTGGCGAGCGATGCTCTCCTTCTGCGAGTACGTCATGTCGCAGAAGGAGAGCGCGGAGCGGGATCGCGAAAGAAGCGATCCCGCCCGTCAAAGACGTCAAAGAAGGAGGCGCCGGGTCAACAGAGACAATTAGACCCGGTGCCCTGCCCCGTGGCAAGGGGGCGTAAGAATCCCACCACGGTATCCCCTGCCTGTCGTAAAAGGCGACTTAAAGGGGCCCTTGGGGTCGCTGGACGTGCTGTGGGGGCAGCGCGTCCTCACTGAAAGTGACCCCGAGAGGGGCGGCGGCACTGTGGCCTGTGTACGTCGCGGGCGCCCATCCACAACCGGGGCGCCCGAACCAAGATAGTGGGGGTGCAACTGTGCCCCCTAAAACTCCGAGACGGCCGAGACATTTACGTCTCGGAGGCGCACCGGGCGGCTGCGGTTGACGGTGGGCGCCTCTCGCCCGCGTACCGTGGTCGCTCCACTCGGCGCGGAGATGGCCACCGGGGGGTTTTGGTCGGTATGCCGGTTTAGGGATTTTGTTAGGGACCCAGCCCGGCATTAACATCTGCGCGGATATGACGTCGCCGCGCGCCGGGCTGGAAGACCGGTGACCCCGACATACACTTCCCGCCCCCCTCCCCCGGGCTGGCGGGAAGTAGAGCCATAAACAGCTTTCCCCCCGAGAACAAAAAAAAAAAAAAAAAAAGGGTGGTTCTGTGAGTTTGCTTGAGGAGTAATATGTAGGTGCAGAATGGTCTTGGGAATTTCTTAGGAGATGATGAATGAATGGAAGAATGCATGAATGAATGAATGAAATGTGTATGAATGTACACAAAACGTGTCATCTCGGGTGGCGTGGTGGACTGAGTCCTTAATCCAGATGTAGAGGAGTCCCGAACGCAGGAGTGTACATGTATAATTTTATGAACATAGCTACGGTGCTAACAAAGACAGTAACATTAAAAAAAATCTTGACAAAAAATTTACGTTCTTTCAAAAAAACTTAGATATTAAAAGGACGTGGTTGTTAGGAAAACGTAATTGTTTTTTTCGGTTTTTTTTTACGTCAATGTATTTGTAGTCTTCTTAACTATTACCTACATTTTTATTCGATCACGGTCTTTTTACATATAAACAATATAATCTCAATGAACATTTATAAAAACGACATTGTAATTATTAAAGCTTGCGTGTCTCATGTGCATTTGAACGTAATTTAATTCCATTCCTAGGTGTTTATGGTAATGTGGACTTTTAAACGCTTTCATTAGAGAAAATACATAATTAAGTAGACCAGTTCGTGTGGATTTGTGCTATTCCATGAATAGAAATTACCGGTAGTTGAGAACTGTTGGTTGTAGTCCACCACGATGTCTTGGCGAGAAATTGCACTATTCGTAGCACATCCTTAGAATATTATATTATAATTTTTATTTGAGATTTTAATTTTTGTAACGGCGAAGGAAAATGTCGTGATAAAACCTACAAACCTAAAATGTTCTTAGCAGTTTCTTAGGTGTGTAATCCCACACTTCAATAGTAGAAGAAACCCGGGCCCAGCGGTGTATATGAGCTGACGATAACGATTTTATTTAACAATGCTAAAATCTCTACTACCGCTAGCATAAGTACGAAGAAAACTAAATCAGATTTTAAATATCTGTTTCGGGTCTGGGTGTTGAGCCCATAAAGTCTTTCGTGTATTCTTTTACTCACTACATTACATACGTACTGCTGACCCCACAAATAAATGTCTTGGATGAGTAGCAAAGACTATGAGAGGTTTTTTGGTCTTAAAACACCTAGATATGAAACTAATATTTCTAACTCATAATCACCAAAAAAATATTTCAATGTGGGCTTCGAACTTCAAACCTCTTGGCTTTTCGTTTTGTAAGCAGTGTTTAGCCAATGCCGCATGAGGGACTGGGTAGTACCTACGTCAAGTTTGTATCTTCGGCGAGGTAGGTAGATTAGTTTCTTCCCACCAGTTTCGGTAAAACCAGAGATTACCCTCTTAAACTTTACAAACTTTACCCCTTTATAATATAAGTATTGATCACGATAATCAAATGAGATTTTGTCTCGGCCCTCTTAACACCTAAAAGTGTCTTCTAAAAGTGGAATAAGGTATTTTCCCTCTCAGTTATACAGGAGGTCACATATACCTTCCACACAGTGCCGGATTTACCTATGGCGGGGCCCCAAGCAATCTCAAGTTTTTGGGGCCCCCATTCTAAAATTTGACCCCCCCCCCATTTTTCAAAATAACATAATACAGCTAATTTTGCAAAATGGATATATTATTCAAATATCTTACAACTTTCTTAAAAATTACAACTTTTTCCTACTTTTTTCAGTCGCTAATTGATAAATAATTTCATCGAAGTCAAGTTGACGAAGCTTGTCTTTTTCGATAAAAAGTAAGCCTAAATCGCTTACTTCTTCTTGGCACATAGATGAGCGCAAATAATTTTTGACGCGTTTTAATGCGCTGAACGATCTTTCTCCTGTACTTTTCTGTTGTATAGTTTCTTTTTTTATTTCTAATTTTTTTCCATTTTTGAAATAAAAAAAAAATAAAATTCAAAAAAATTTCGAATTTTTTGGGGCCCCTCTCTAGGCGGGGCCCCAAGCAATTGCTTCCTTTGCTTCCTGGTAAATCCGCCACTGCTTCCACAAAATGTTCAAAATATCATCACAAATCCTCTCATACATTTATCATCAGAACACAATACCTCTAAACTAACTATACTAATAAAGTCCAGTCTCTATCCACCCCGTTGGCATTTACCCCATTACCTAACGCCCTAACACCCCGCACGTGTAGTGATATTTTTAAAACAAATTAAAAACGGTTCTCTCAACTATCCTCATAAAACAAGTGGGAAGTAATCTAGTCCAAGTGTGTTCCTGTGGGTCGCTGTGTTGTCTACAGATGGATTAATTGCAGTTGTTTCAGTGTGTATGTTTGTATGGCATAGAAGTTTACGTTGACAGTACTAAACTCGGTAATTACAGGTTCAAAACTCAGGCACACATCGACCTATGCGCAGAATAAAGTTATATGTGCAAAATCTCAACTTCCCTTTCTCAGCGATTTAAACTTAATTGGGCACAAAATTATCCGTACCTTTTTTGTTCTTCAAACAACAACAAGTTAAGCTTATTATGACTTCACTAGTGCAATATATTAACAAGTTAAACTCTATAAAGACATAAAAAGTACTTTGGTGCTACAGTCATACGTAACCTTATACTATGCATAGGTCGACATTTCTAACTTAAGTTATTTGTGTATTCAAGAGTTATCACGCACTTTAACGATGAAGGAAAACATCGCGAGGAAACCTGCATACCTAAAGAGTTCCAAGAATTAATTAGAAATTAGGTAGGACTGCTAGCCTTGACAAGGCCAGCGTGATGGACTAAGGCCTAAACCCTAACAGTGGTCCGTGCCCGGATGTGGAGGATATGGACTGATGATTTTTATTAAGGTGTATGTCTCTTAATATTGTCAAATTTCTGAAATCTATACACACTCCGTACAAACTTTAAATTTTCAAAGTTTTATAAATATCGTGCAATTTTGCCGTTTTCAGGCACATTTCAAGACTCCGACTACTGAGAATTTCCTAATGGATGAACCCAATGATAATTTACATTTATGTTATACGAGAATTCTCTAAGTTATTGTACTTTAAATAGCTTGTCATATTCCTGCAACTAACGAGGTAGAAGTGAATGAAAAACGTTTCTAAGAACATCTTTTTCCAGTAAAGCTAAGTATAATGGATTGAGGTTTCATTGTAAGTAATTGTGTTGCTGTGGAATCTGGGTTAGTTTGTGCTGTATTTAATAATAATTCGTGTAGGAAAACTAGCCAAGTCAGCCCTTAGGCTACCTATAGATATTCAATAAAGCCCAGAAATACACTTTAATACTTGTTCATAATTATATTTTTTTCCTATTATTTATATTTGGATTTTGCATAGAACTTGGCACTCAATTAGATCTCCATTCTTTTTGCGGCGAAGCCCACAGCCGAGAATAATTTTTGTATTGAACTTGGCTCTCCTTTTTTACATTTATGTTTTTGGTGGGATCCTATTAACTAGAATTGCCGTCAGTACTATGCCATACAGATCATGAATCGTAAACAATCAATGAACTGTTCCGTGCAACTGGGTTAGCGCCGCAAGCGTGCATAATTGATACCTACCCGTCGTCGCCATGTCGCAGCGCAACTACACAATTGAGTTATTTCGACAAACGTCCAGCTTGAATGACGTAACGTGCCTGCCACTAGTCAGATGCTGTGAAATCCTGTAGTAGGTTGCCAGGATAGAAGATGATACGACCGCCAATTTGTCAACTGTATAATAAGTTGTTAGTGTCTTTTAGATGCCGTGTAGGTTGCCAAGATAAGTTTAGGTAAGACCACCAATTTGTGAATATAATAAGTTGTTTTCAGTAGTGTTTGATTTGATAAAGCCATTTCTCAAATTTCCCGATGATCCTCATTCCTACAACGCATGCAATTTCAGACATCCGCCGTTCAATAATTTAAATTTAGATTTAGCGAAGGCATGCCAAATGAGTGATTTGTTGAATTATTCCAGCCTTTGTTGAATATTGATGACTTCCTCCCATAACTTCTACTGGTATATAATTTAAACGTGAAATAGCTAACTTTAATATTAGGATAGACGATTGGGACCCTAAAGGGTTTCCGGGCACTGACAGTTGTGTCAAAAAGAAGTTTTTTTACCCATTAAATCCTGAAGACGTTTAGGTGAACATGCTTCATCAATTTGATTTTCTTCCCCGATCAAGTGCGTGATAATTCATTGTGAATGCACATATAACGTCAGTCGTGATGGGTCCAAAGTTTTGGCTCACATCTCCAACTTTCCGAAGTTATGTGTGTATTCATAATGAATTATCACGTACTTTAACGTTAAAGGAAAACATCGTGGGGAAACCTGCACACTTCAAAAGTTTTTAGGAAGTTCTTAGGTGTGTAGTCCGCTAACCCGCACTAGGCCAGCATGGTGGACTAAGGCCTAAACACCCTCAGAAGTACAGAACGGCCGTGTCCAGCAGTGGGCATATAGGCTGATCACTGATGATGATGATAATGATAATGGTGAAACACATAACTTCGAAAAATTGGGGACATTTTAATTTAATGCGCTCAAAATTGCATAGCTAGCTTCTATTGACATTTTCAACTCAGTGATTTATAGTAGTTGGGAGAGAAGTGCCAATATGGCGGCTTATTTTGGGCGGTGCGTTGTGACGTCATTTCCGGCAGTAAAATGTGACGTCATGTAAATCAAAGTGCGAACTGTTTATGACATTAGTTACGAGATTGTGGAATGAGCTCTGTTTCATAAATAGGCAATGTTAGGGTATTGCCAAAATCAAATCAAGATAGAAAAAGTCACATAGATATTTCTGACAATAAGTTACAAGTTTTATGACATGTGATCATCACATGTCATAAAACTTGTGATGGTTGTGTGTTTACAAAAGTTAGTTAGCGCGGAAGTATTCGTCAAAAACTTAAGTTTTAATATTCTTTTATTTATCATAGATCCCTAAATCGTCCCTTAATTTAAGTCAATTTTGCCAACTTTACAGGAGACGAAAAAAACTGTGCGGTGTTGAGAGACCAACCGACGTGCGCGCTGCCACTACTTTTCGAATTACGGCTTCTGCTAGGCTGAAACCTATATCTTGTGACCTATGGTTCGACGCGCAATGAGTAGCTCTATTCAATGAGATTAAAATGTAGAAACCACCAATTTTCGACTTGAGCGATGTAAGCTAAGGGACGAAATATACAGGTGTAATTAAAAATCCCGACAAAAAATAAAAATTTTGACGTTTTCCATACAACCATCGGTGTTAAAAGTATGTGGTTTGTATGGAAAACCTCAAAAAAAAATATTTTTTGTCGGGATTTTTAATATCGCCACTGGTGTTGTGATCACCCTCGCTATTACCTGCCTCAGTTTTCGATCACGGTCTAAATACATCCTGTATATGATGAAAACTCAAATACTGTCCAATGGGGCAAGTTGTATTGGAAATGGATCGTGTGAGGGACACTTATCGGATTCCATTAAAAGTTCCGCCCGCTGGGGTCCAGAGGTGGCGCCAACTTTTTATAACTAGCAATTGTTGGGACAACGTGATCGGGTAAGGATGTGTCATAATTTGTAGCTTTTTAGGGTTCCGTACCTTCACAGAACCTTTTTTGTTTCGTCGTGTCATTTCCTCGGCTTACCGTCCTAACGTCATGTAGCGGTACTTTTCATACCATCATGTTTTCGACTTATATATTTTCATCTTATTTTACTAAATAGAACGAGAAGTTGCCTCAAAAAACCTCGTGTTGTTACTCCGAATTTTCAATTCAAAGCTAAACAGATACCAACTCGAAAATCAAATGGGTTAATAGGCTTGCCCCCTATTACGTGGGACTGATACATACCTGGCGAAATGCAGGTGCAGTAATGCACCTTTACCTTTTTTTTTTTAAGTGGCCGTCTTCGCGCCAAGTAGGGCGACCACGGTACGTGGGCGAGGAACGCCTACAATGGTTCCGCAGTCGCCCAGTGCGCCTCCGAAACGAGAGCGTCTCGGCCTCCTCAATTTGAGGAGGTGCAGTTGCACCCCACTAACCGGCACCCGGAACTAGACCCCGCGCCTCCTTCTTCGACGCCTATGGCGGGCGGGATCGTTCCGTTCACGTTCCCGCTCCGCACTCTCCTTCTGCGACATGACATGCTCGCAGAAGGAGAGCAAATGCACCTTTACCTAACCCTTCGAGGAATACAGGCGTGAGGTTAAAAGTGTGGGTATCAATAAGGAGTTATGTATCTATCTACCTACATATATTAAACTGGGCAACATCCTCTTTACTTGAAGAGTTAAAACAAGATATAATTAGTCAGGCAATTAATTTTACATTCAAGAAACTCGTAACAAGTATAAACTCGTTATTTGACTTTCTAAAAACAAAAGCCTACAGCGAAAGCTTAAGATTACAAATAATACAAATGTTTTGACTAAAGTTTGAATGACGCACTTATACTAGCTATAGACCCTTTCGCCTTTTTCGCCCAGATACATATTTTACAATTTGTGGAATCAGCTTTCCTCGGCGGTATTTCGAAATAAATACGACTTAGAAACCTTCTAGAAGAATCTGTAATTTACTCAAAGAATTGCAACGCACCGATGAGTCCTCTGGTATTGTGAGTGTTCATGGGCGGTACTAACCACTTATCATAACTTGTTTGTTTGCTATTCCCACAAAAAAAGGTATAAAGGTATGTAAAAAAAGTTATGTCCTAAGGCCCTATCTATTCCGCAGTAATTGGGCTGAGGATGATGGTGTATCTCCATATCAAATATCTTTCAAAACGGTAAAGTGGCTTAAGAGTGAAAACGACATC
The DNA here is from genome assembly GCA_030295005.1 of Cephonodes hylas. Lineage (NCBI taxonomy): Eukaryota > Metazoa > Arthropoda > Insecta > Lepidoptera > Sphingidae > Cephonodes > Cephonodes hylas. The sequence goes on along the minus strand of AP025386.1, from coordinate 2,593,092 downwards.
CAGAAAGAGTTCGCTTTTAAAATATTAGTATCAAAGTATTTATTATTGGTTTTGGTTACTGTATAAATAAATTTAAAGGAATTTCAACTATTCATCGAACACTTAAAAATAACGGATAATCAACTTATTTCCCATCCAACATAATTCAAATTACAACACAGTAAAATAATTAACCCAATTTATTCAACATAACATAATATAAGCTAACAGCTTTATTTGTACTAGAGTAATTCGCACAAATAAATTCCCAATTCCAGTCATTTATTAGTATATTTACCGCAGACCATTCGGCCTGGATTTAAATCTAAATGTGGTTAATGATATCGACCGGTCTGTTTCGCCTAATGTCTGCCGGCTAGACACTAATTTAGTTCCATACATGCATTCATTTCATTCAATTAGTCTTATTAGCTGTGGTTTGGGGAAATTAGATCTTTGCCCAGTTTTACTGGTTTTATATGGCGGGGAAATTAATGGAAATTGGTTTTGTGTTTTACCCTAGAATAATACCTAAATTTAAAATGTTACAAATTTTAAATTTTGCGCTTATCCCACTCAATGTAAAAATTTAAAACGCCTGTTATAAATTTGTGAGCAATATGTTTCCAAAATGTTTTTCTATCGTTATGAGCGTGTTCTCGGGCGAAGTTTTAAAAGAAACAGTCTCTTATGTTATTACACAAGCTCCTGTTATATTCGTAGCAAAATAAATTCAAACCTGTCACATAATTTTTGGATTTATTCTTTAAAAAATTTCAAAGTTCAATTTTTTTCATCTAATCATCACTTTGTCTAATTAGTAATACATTATTATCAATCATCATATATCATATTTTTCTTGCAAAGATGTACGAATAAGCCTCGAATTTCTGATATAATCATCATCGTGCTAAATAAGTGATATTCTTCTTCTTCATCAACCCATATACGCCCACTGCTGAGCACGGGTCTCCTCTACCATTGAGAGAGTTTAGGCCATAGCCCGCCACGCTGGCCTAGTGCGGGTTGGCGGACTACACACCTAAGAAATTCCTAAGAACTCTTAGGTGTGCAGGTTTTATCACGATGTTTTCCTTCACCGTTAAAGCAAGTGATAATTCAATGTGAATACACACATAACTTCGAAAAGTCAGAGGTGTGTGCCTGGGGTTCGAACCCGCGACCGCCGAGATTCTCGACCGCGCGCTCAAACCTCGAGGCCATCACTGCTTCAATAAGTGATATTACTTAATAAAAACCATAATAAAGCCACGCCTATTAATCTACATAGAGTTGTAAAAGTCCAATCATATACGCTTTTAATGTGGCTAATAAATATGGGAACAGTTCTTCGACGGAACCGTATACAGCAAGCTTTGACTGCAGCGTCAATTTTATAACTTCTGTGTGTTTGTCATAAACGGGGGATGGAATTTAAAAAAAATATTTATGAGTTCTGGTTTAGTATTATCTAAGTTTTGTTTTGTTTCCAGTTTATTAATTTTAAAGTAAATGCTTTGTACTCGCAGTGTAATTTGATTGTTTTTTCTTTTTTAAATAGCCTACAATCTTCGCCTACTATGTACTGCAAAGTCCTTCATTTTCACTTATTTTTCCCTTTAGCCAAGTTTACGTCTCTCCTTCGTATATAGGTCTAGGTTTTCTCCTATTTTTCCCATTTTTTTTGTCTTATTAAAACAATTTAATAGAGTGTAAAAAGAGATTGTGCGTTAGAATAATTCCAGTGGAGAGACAAGTTTGTATGACTTTCAGAAATAAAATAATTTATTTTTACAGTGGTTTGTGCATTGGTTTTGCTATTTATCTATTAGAGATCGAAAATCTTTTGTAGTTTTTGATTACCATGTTATAAGACTTATTACTTATACATACTATTACTTACTTATTACTGATCTCATCTTCAAGACTAGCGGCTATATTTGATATTTAATTGTATATTTACTAAACATACAAATAACTTAAGTCTCTGCTTTGAACCCGACACTCGTCAGCCCCTAAGTGACTGCCAGTTTAATTATCGTCCAATAAAATTACACTATTGACCTTATTGGGTATTTTTATCGTTGTAATAATAAATTTTATTGCCCGTCTAACTGTGGGGCGTCATCTATGACGTCATAAGTCAAGGCGCGGTCCGGCTTGTGGGAGCGCATAAAAATATCTGTAGCAGAAAAGAGTTATTCAATAAATTGACTACCAATATTGTATCAATTTAATATAATATTATTTTAATATCTTGGTTTAATAGCTTGGCTTGTCTTACAATAATTCGATTGATTTTTGAGTTTTTAATCTTTATTTAACAAGCCCAATGTCATATATAAGAAGATCCGGATCCCACAATAAATAATTATTTATTATTTATTTATTTATTTATATTCTTTATTGTACACCACAATAATACAACATTGATACAAGTAATTATAAATCACGTAGTGTCACAATTGGCGGCCTTATCGCTTTTAAGCGATTTCTTCCAGGCAACCGTTAGATGGACTGGACAGATCGGAGGCATAATGTGGGTGTCACAATTAATGTGAATATTATTATAATAAATTAGGTATTACTACATCAAAAACTACAAGTAAATAAATACTATATACTAATGCGACAAATGTAAACAAACGTAAAAGATATACATAAATATGATGTATCTATATATACATATATAATAATATATTACATAAAATATATACAATATACATACATATAATAAATATAATATAATTTAAGCAGGACATAAACTTTACATGTTGAGTGATAAAAAATGATCCTTGACGAGTTTTTTAAAAATAAACAAGGATTTGGCTTCTCTAATTTTAACTGGCAGATCATTCCATAAACGAGCAGCATGAACAGTAAAGGACCTGCTTAGGAATGAAGTGCTGTGCTTAGGGATTTCTAGTACCAAGTTCTCTGATGACCTAAGAGGTCGTTCATGTGTACTAGAAAGAAATTTAAAGCGATTTTTGAGGTAATGAGGAGCAGTGGGAAGGAACAAGATACAGTAGAGGAGAGATAGTATGCGAGTATTACGGCGAGAACGCATAGAGAGCCACTTGAGCTTAGCACGAAATTCGGAAATGTGGTCATATTTACGTAGTCCAAATATAAACCTTATACAAAGATTTTGAAGTCGCTCAAGCTTTTCAAATTGGGCTTCGGTGAGATCAAGATAGCTAGCATCGGCATAATCAAGGAGAGGAAACAGAAGAGATTGGACCAGCGCTATTTTCGTCGGAATGGGCAAAAAGTTCCGTAATCTTCTTAAGGACCCCACAGCAGAAAATAACTTTCTGCTAATTTCTTGCAATTGGGGGCCCCAGGATAGGTTTCGATCCAAGATGACACCCAGGTTCTTAACTTTTTCATTATATGGTATCACACATCCGTTAAATGAGATGTGAGGAAGGGTAGCATCTATTTTCGAAACCATCCTAGGGCTGCCAACAACAATGACCTGGGTTTTTGTAGGATTAACAATTAAACCGTGATTCCTACTCCATTCGCTAATAGAAACAAGATCTTTGTTGACTGCCGTTATTGCTTCCGCCAATCTGTCTATCGGAGCTTGGTAGTAGATTTGCAGATCATCTGCATATAAGTGGTAGGAAGAAATGAGTTGTTTAGAAATCTTGTTAATAAACAACCCAAAAAGTAATGGAGATAAAACGCCGCCTTGAGGGACGCCGGCAGATGTGTTACGCCATGATGAGAGAACATCATCGACTCGTATTCGCTGCCGACGCCCCATCAAGTAACTACGAAACCAGTCAATTGCCTTCGGAGATATGTTATTAGAGCATAGAGTTTGCAGTAGTATATCGTAGTCAACCGTATTGAAAGCGTTACTAAAATCTAATAACGCTAATACAGTTAATTTGCCGTTCTCCATGGCAGCTCTAATGTCATCTGTTATATGGACCAGCGCAGTAGTGGTACTATGCCCAGGACGGAAACCGGATTGTAGAGGATTTAAGAGGTTATTAGTAGCAAGATAGGTGCTAAGTTGTGAGTGGATAAGATTCTCAAGAACTTTAGACAGGAATGGGAGGATAGATATAGGACGATAATCAGAAAAAGATGCTGGATTTGTTTTTTTGGGAAGAGGAATGACTTCAGCATCCTTCCAGGAAGACGGAAAAATAGAACAGGAGACAGAATAATTAAGAATATGACAGAGGACAGAAATAATTTCGTTAAGAATGGGAAGTACCATACTGCGACTGATGCCATCAGTGCCAACTGCATTGGATGAAATAGACAATATGCTCTTTTTAACATCACGAACAGAGAATTGACTAATGACAAATTTGGGAAATATTGGGCTTGGAATAGCAGAAAGATCTTTAATAGTTTTATCTTTAATAGCCCTATCAAAAACGGGCAATGCCGTGAAGTGAGAATTTAATGACTCAATATTTAAATTATTGGGAATGGAATTTGTACGAGATTTTCCAACGCCCATAGAACGAAGAAACTTCCAGACCTTGGCTGGGTCATTATTTTCTACAGAATTATGGAAATGTCGGCGTTGTGCATTCCTACACATCTTATTGCAGTGATTTCTGATGGCCACGTAGCAATCCCAGTTGCTACTGTTGGGTCTCTTCTTATATCTGGCCTTGGCTGCAACTTTTTTCATCATGACTGCCCTGATGTCATCTGTGAGCCAAGGTGAAGGCTGGTGTTTTATTCTAACCGGACGAATAGGAGCATGCACATCATATAGTTCAGTTATGTTATAAACTATACATTACACAACTTAGTTTGTCTATGGAAGTACCGCAACTGTTTCACATACGAATTTACGAGAAAGTGTTGTGCGATCTTGAGTTCACTTGAAAATACTGCTTGATATATGGGCATATTTTTGGGTAATAACATAAATGGGAACATTTACGAAATATATTTCTGTCCCGAATATTCGCTGCGAATTTATGACAAGCAAGGATCTCTTCATTGCGTAGTTAATTTTGTGTGTTGAAATTGTTGATAATGGTGCATAAGGGTTGCAGTGGCGAGTGTGTGGTGGATTAGGGTATTTTTTGTCTATTTGTATGAGTTATTAAATATATTTGATTTTTAGCAAACGTAAATTTCTATCCTGGTTTCGAAGGTCCTTTGGTGTGGCGAATTTCAATCTGTTTCCTTCACGAAATTGCTATGAGAAACTGCCGAACATTCGGTAAAACTAATGATTTAAAAGCACTTGTGAAAGTATAGTTGAAAGAAGATTATTTTAAATTTGACTTAGCTAACTTCATCTGTATAAAAAATTTGAACAAAGTTAACTTTATGAGAACTCTGGAATCTACACAATAGTTCTTAAAGCATATTAACACACAATTAAATCAAATCACTCAGAGTTCAGAATCAAAAAACTCTTCAATGAAAACGAGGAATGTGTTGCATGGTATGAAACTTTAACGTAACCTAGTCCATACTAAGTTCTATCAGATCAGACTGTGTATTTAACAGGTGATTTTTTAAGAGTTAAGTTTTTCAGGTTGGCGGCACCGGTTGGTAATGGCATCCAAACGTCATCTGTTGAATTGAAATGTTTTCAGTATACCTTGCCATTTCATCACGGAAAGACTTACAAACGAGCAACGATTGCAAATTCTTGAAATTTACTATCAAAATTCTTGCTCTGTGAAAATTGTGTATCGTTTGTTACGACCATAGTATGGTCGTCATAATCGACCTGGTGAATCAACAATTCGTGCTGTTATGTTAAAATGGTGTACAATACACCATAAAAAAGAAAAATCATTGGTATAAGCAATATCTTATAAAGTAGTGCCGCAACTCTCCTGTTCAAAACATAATTGTTCTAGTATGCCTTCCAAGTATTTATTATTGTTAAGCTCAATCTTGGTTCACCTAGTTAAATAAATAAATACACCCAACAGTCACATACATAGTCCTGACCCCACATTAAAATACGAGTCTTGTGTCGTGGGTATCAGAAACTACGAGAGACTTTTCGGTCTCACAAACACCCAGACCCGAAACAAATATTTGTGGATCACACAAACATTTATCTCGGTGCGGGGATCGAACCCGCGGCCGCTCGTTTCGCAAGCTGGTGTCTAGCCAACTGCGCCACGGGGTTGTCAATACTATATACTCCAGTTAATACTATCTACTCCTGATATAGCTATAGCTCATATATCTCTCGGTGGTTGAGCATACAACGTCGGTTTGACTAATTGCCATCTGCATCACTTAATACCCAATGTTGTATGGGACAGAATCAGTTTCTAGCAATGTACTATGTGGTGTATAGCCATTGCTATTGCTATTGTATATAAAAGGAAATGTCTAGCGGACATTAATACTATTTTGAAAGAGAGGTGTGAATAGTCAGTTAAGATTCGATCTTCAAAAAATAAATCGCAATTTTTTGCCAAACTATCCCCTTGATAGTTTATTTGTTGTAATTTTTTACATTGTTGGTAAATGCGTTTAGGAATTATCATCATTCCATTATTGTGTACAATAAAGTTTGTTTTTATGCTATTCTACAATTATGCGTATTAAATCTCTCGAAAAAACACATAATTTACTTATGTATATAAAACTGGTTGTCTTGGAGATGATAAAAAAACACAAAATAATAATTACACTGTTTTATTCAATATGCATCTAACGTTTCACATTTCTTTAATTACAAAATATCTTCGTACATAAACTTTGTCTAGTCATCTACTCAGAAACATAAACAAGCAATAAACATTGTAATACGTAACAGATTAATTAATTTATTTTTTTATTATTAGATAATTTTTAATTTTTCTACTTACATAATATAAATTTATACAAACATTTAATAAATGAATTTCTATTATCTAACATTGAGAAATTAACTTTCCTTTTATTTACAAAGACAGTACTTCTCTTGAATGGGGGCTCAGCCATTCGCGGGCCGTGTGGCCAGCCTATCGAACATACCCGTCTCACAATAACACAACATACACACGATCGAGTGATAACACGGCCACAGATTAGTACGCCTACTTAAATAGCAAAGAAATGTAAAAAAACACGCAAACTATCCATTAAATACACTTTAAACATTTTATTAATCTATATCGTTGATTTTAAAAAATATTTTCTGTGCTGACAACACCAGACAAGATGGCGTCAAACCGAATGACATTTAGACCGTCCTGATATGTCACTAAGACAATAAATATTCCAAAAATCTTACGCTACGTCATAAGAACTGTATATTTACAAAATTTAAAGTACCGTTTCGTTGGTGCAAGTCCTAGGGCCGTTTACTAATGAATAGCGGCTAGAACCGCCGTTTTTCCTATTGGTAACAGCACCCCTTATGAAAAGCTCTTTGAAAGTCTCTCTAAACTGCCTCGACATGCCACAATAAATAGCAAAATTGATTGGATAAGACACGATGATAAAGAAATTTGTGATCAAAATTAATATATTGGCAATATGGTAGTCTAATATTTCTACTATAGTACTAGATATAATATGTAGTATAGTGACTACTGCTACGGGTATTTCTACCATTAAAAATACGGTTACTACGACAATAAGCATTAGTGTGGTGCAATTTGAGTCTCGGAGTCTTTTGCACTCGGATTTTCTGTTTTCTTTGAATAGTTTCTGTCGGTTGATTTGGGCGGTCCTCATTGCCCTGAAGAGAAGCACGTTGAGGACTACAAGAGACGTGCACGGGATGAGATGCACGAACAGAACCCTGAACCCGTAGTACGTGATGAAGTACGCGTCCAGTGACAACGCTTGCACCCACGGAGCCATTTCGATCTGCAACAATAAGTTGGTGTTAATACCTTTTGTAATGAAGATTTTAAGTCTATTAATGACTATCTTCAGTGTTCTTATGGTTAGGTTAGTTCTATGGTCGAACATAGTAATATTTCCACTAGAATTATCTAATAACTAGCTTTTGCTCGCGACTCCGTCCGCGTAGACTACAGGGTTGAGTTCAGAAGGAAAATAAGTTGTAGTCTATTTTACTTAGTCCTATTTATGTCCATACCAAAAATCATACAATTCGGTAAAATTGTTCAAACGTGAAACCGTAACGCGTCGATCGGCGCCTTGTGCATCATTACTGCGCGCTTGATCAATATTTTAAAACTGCAATATCTTCTAAGATACTCAGTGAAATCAAATGATGTAAAGGGCAATTTTATTTAAAATTATATACTTGTAATGAATAACGTACGAGGAACATTTCTCTCAAACATTATTTTAGCGAAACTTTAACCGTTTTCGCAGCGCACGCAGCGGAAGCTCACAAAAAGGAAAAAATGTCCCCGATTTTGAAACATTCTTTATTGCTGCTCCGCTCCTATTCGTCGTAGCGTGATGTTATATAGCCTATAGTCTTCCTCGATAAATGTGCTATCTAACAGTGAAAGAATTTTTCAAACAAACAAACTCTTCAGCTTTATAATATTAGTATAGATAAGCACAGTCCCACCGGTGGGTAAGTTAAGGGATGGGTAATTGGTAGGCCTTAGTCTACTATGCTGGTATTTTTCTAGGGCAGTTCAAGTCCAGGGTAACTGGGGCTTACTTCTAGAGGCTTACGTTCAGCAATGGACGGTAGGATCAATATATATGAGTATATCCCATTTTTTTCATATAAGTAACTACGGTCCCTTAAAAATGCTGGAAGAATCGCAAAAAGTAAGTGTCGAGAAACGTAGTCTTAACCCGTAATAGACCAGTGTGGTGGAATAAAGCCAAAACCTCTTGGTAGTAGAGGACGCCCTTGTGCAGCGATATGTAGGGGCTAATGATGATGATGAAAAATGTTGACTGTAAAATTAAAATATGAAAATACATCGAATACTGTAAATTTGTCTGTTACGCGAAGAGCAGAAGCGAAAACCCAATTGCGAGACAATGTTATTAATTCGAGCAAACAAAAGCCTTAAATGTCGCAACTGCAAATCGCGTTAAAATTCTCCCAAAACTTGGGAACTATTAAAGAGGATTATAAAATTTGAACAATTCGTTAATTTAATTGCGATAATTGGGAGATAAAAATGTGATTTAATTTTCGGTTGGTGGAATTTCGAAGCGTAATTTCGCTTCAATAAAGTTTTCCGTTTAAGAGTTCAAATGAATCAATCCTAAGGGACGAGGGACACTAAATTGTAGGGTTGTCTGTAACACTGGCAGTTAGACTAAGCTTTAAATACGCGAATAAATATGGGACTACATAGAAACCTCTTTGTCTTATTACGCTTTGGAAGTAAATGACTTCACATCCTTAACTTGCGAATAAATTTAATCCGTACAAAAATCATATCTGATTTATGTTTTTTTTTTAATTTTCTGTAGTGACTAAGGTCGATATATAAGTCCGATGTATTTCTTTCGATGCTACATTCGAAAAATATTAATTAAGTGAACCAGTCGTAAAAATAGATTATACAGAAATACTGTTTAAGTTGTCGTATGAAATCGGATTTCGTATTAAAATGACAGCCATTTCAATAATCTGGCATTGTATAACTAGGAATCGATTTCAATAAACTAGACAATAAGTTGTAGTGTTTCAATTTAGTGTAAATGTAGTAATACATACAAGGTTTAAAAACTCAGTGAGCTAAAATTAAGACAGGCAATAGCTATGGTGGTTACAAACGCGTACCGTTATAGAAAATCGCAAAAGAAAGTAACAAAAAATCATTTCCTAACAACCATAAGCATCAAAGGCGTATAGTTATTAGAAATCACCTCATTTTTTGTTTAAGTCCCAAGATGAAGTCAAGCCTAATGTCGTTTATCGGACATTTTTCCAAATTACCTATTGTACTAAGAAAATTATGACGAAGAAATTTCATCTCATCCATTCAGGAATCGAATTTAGGCTTTATCGAACGTTCGCTTCAATTTATGTGGTTAATAACAAGGCAGTTATTACATTCACAGCTCTAGTATAATTCGCTGGCAACCCTAATAAATCATTAAAAGATTTCCTATTATACAAGTTTGTACTAAAATGAGTTTATGAACAATGGTAATTGATTTACGGTCAATTTAGTTCCTTTTCGGGGTATTAAGCTGTGTTTCCATAAGGGTCTCTGTCTATTGTAACAAAAAATCCAAATTTTTCGTATCATACTATCAAGTAGAGACAATTCTTAAGGGATTTACAAAATCACTCATAGGTAGATGAAAAGAAGGGCTCTGTCCGTAATGGATGACTATCTTTATATGGCTACGATTTGATTTCAGAATTTAATCACAAAGGTAGTTATGGGAACTGTATCTTTACCTCTAATTAATTGTTTCGAAAGTTAGCTGTAGTCAATTGGAAATCAAATTTTAAATTAATTTGAAACTGTCACGAAAGGTTAAATTAAACTATTAGGTAATTTATTGTTGACTAGATATATTCGTGACTTCGCGTGCATATAATTTAACATAAAACTGATAGTTGGGTATATTTGTAATTAAAGTAAAAGTATTCTAAGTTTCTCGTTATTGCATCAGCTGTGCATTGCCTGTGAAAATCGGTTCACCCTTTTCCTAGATTAGTCGGAGCAAACAGACAGACAAAAATTGTAAAAAGTGTTATTTTGTTATATTTGCGATGTAAAAATCCATATACATCGGGTCAAAAGCGTTTATTTTAATTTAACTTTTATTCATTTGTAATGTTTCTATGTAAAAACAAATCTAAAATTAAAACCTCTAAGGATAGACTTTTTTGTTTTTCCTTGGATTATTAAAATGTCATGAGATTACTGACCCTTTAAATTTATTTTCACTGAAACCAAAGGTAATCCAAAGGTAACCTCACAAATACGATTTTCGACCCTTCTAGGAAGTAACAAACCTTCGGAGGGAATTATGAAGCTTATCCACAAGCGTGGGTTTTGCTAATTAAACTTTTGTTGTATGAAAAACTTTATTATTTTATATCCGTTTTAGGGAATGTTGTAATAATATAGATGTGAGCCATTTCTGTCATTGCACACTTTTCTGCGTTGTTTAAATGAACGCTAGTAGTAATGTATTAAAGGGGTCTACTTCAGGGCCTAAACACTCTTAATGGTAGAGGAGGCCTGTGCCCAGCAACTGGGACGTACATACCAGTGGCGTGCCTAGGGTGTCAAACTAAGGCAAGCCCAAATGTTTATTTAGTAGCAGCATATTTTTTTTTGTACGTAGGACTAATAAATACCTACCGGTTAGTACTCACATTCACGTTTATAGCGTTATTTTATAAATAAACAATCGTTAAGTTCGTTATTCGGAACTATGTAAGGCAAGTCGGGCTTTCGGGCTTCTATGGAAGTACCGCCACTGGTACATACATAAAAGGGCAGATGATGATGGTTATGACTATTTTACATGATGTTATCCGTGGCTTATCTGCCCTCTTGGCGCGCTTTTTTATATTACGGCTCTTAGAAGGCGCAGTCTGGGTAGCCTATACTGATCGGTTGTTTAAAGGTTTCATTGTTACATTCATGTCTTATAATTTGGCATTTAATCAATCCTACTATCCTACTATTATTATAAAGGCGAAAGTTTGTAAGTATGGATGTTTGTTACTCTTTCACGTAAAAACTACTGAATGGATTTGAATGAAACTTTACCACAATATAGCTTATACATACATCAGAATAACACATAGGATACTTTTTATCCCGGAAAATGTCGTATTCCCGTGGGAATGAGTATTTCTGGATCTACCAAAGTGATTTGAATGAAATTTGGTATAGAGAGAGGTAGAGCTCACAGAATTAACATGGGATAATTTTATCCTGGAAAATGTAATCCCGTGGGATAAACATGTTATAAATGCAAAAATCTCTCTGCACTTAACCCTAGAGTCTACGCGGTCGGAGTCGCGGGCAAAAGCTAGTATAAATATAATATGGTAAAATGCACGCATTTTTTTTCAGGCCCATTTTTAGAATTTGTATTTTTAAAGTATTTACATAATTATGCAAAGACCACACATATGCATATATCCATACATATATATACGGGTGTAAAAATATTTCTTACATCAACTTGATGGGAAAAATATCCACTGTATAAATAATTTCGCATCGTTATTCAATCCGACGGACACTTAATCAGGGCTAAGCGGCTGTCTGGAGCGGACTGGATATTCCGAGCGCAAGATATAAACTCATGATAATGCACACTGTATTTCCTAGCAGACAAATAAGATTAACTGTTCTTAGATAACAATATGACTCGAAATGCCATTTAACTCATCATCACTATGTCTACGTCCCATTGCTGGGTGTAGGCCTCCTCTACAACAGAGAGCGTTTAAGCCTTTGTCTACCACCCTGGCTTAGTGCGGTTAAAGCCATCATGTTAAGTTATTAATTAATGGAATTGGAAAGTGATATTGCATATTTTCATTAAAATATCTCAAAAAATATATATAATCGTTCGTTCGTTCCCGTAACCGCCCATGCTATCCAAAATGAGTTGTAGTGAAGGCTTATCTCAGCTTTAAAATAAATTAAGCGCATTTTAGCTGACATACTTTAAGTTAAAAGAGTCTCTCGATTAGATAATTTTTGATAACGCCACTATACGGGACTTACTTCATATTTACATTAAATACATTAATGGTTGTTAGGAAAACGTGTTTTTTTTTATTTTTTTTCGCATTCTTTCAAAGTTAATTGAAATTTATTATCACCTGTCTTAGCCTTCGATCACGGTTTTATACCATGTATGAATTTTACGCACGAATTTTCTATACTAGCAAGAAGCAACACAAAAAGACAACCCTAAGACTAAAGAAACCACGATGGACGCCAAAAAGTCCACGTGACTATTTTCTTAATTGGCTCTATAAAAAAGAATCATCAAAATCGGTCCAGCCAGTCAAAGTTCTGAGGTAACAAACACAAAAAAAATACAAACGGATTGATAAAATCCTCCTTAAGACATTTACCTTGCAGACTTCCTCAATGTGTCCATGCCATACTGTGAAGTGAGGCACGTAACGCCTCTCGAAGAACCTCGGCAGCTGATGTAGAAATGCTGCTACTCCGATGTATATGAGACACTTCATCACTCGAGGCATCGTGCACCTGAAATGTATAGTCTTAGTAATATGTATCAGCACAAAGGTCAGACGACTTGAGAAGGGTTGCGGATGGATGAGGGCTGCTCAAGACTGGGATGGTTCGCGCTTTCTTGGAGAGGCCTGCGTCCAGGAGTGGACGCCGATACGCTATAATTTTTTAACGATAAAGGAAAACACGTGAAACTTGGGCACCTAAATTTTTAGGATTTTTTTTAGGTGTGTAGTCCCTACTAGGCTAATGTGGTGGACTAAGGTTTAAACCCTCTCAATAGTAGAGGAGGCCTGTGCCTAGCCGTTGGACGTATATGGACAAATGATGATTCTGTTATGTCTATTACTCGTTATGTAGGGAAAGATAATCATGCTTACTCTGGACTAGAAAATACTTAATAGTGCGGGTATTCTTGCAATTTAAAAGCGGTTATTTATTGCAGGAGGGAAACAATCAAGCGATTCACTAATGGACGCTCACGCCCACAAACGTCCACGGGCCCGACGCGTGTGTTGCCGACCTTTGAATAATGTGTATTTTCTTAATAGCTGGTCAGTTTTATTCGTCAGGAAGTATTGCAAGAATAGTTAAATAAAGAGGGAATCGTTATTCTACGTTGTTTAAAGCTTTTGGCTTGATTCATTTTTTAGATTAGGATTTCCATTTGATTTGATATTATTAAAAATCAATTTTCATGAAAATCATGGCAAGGCTCGCATAGTTGAACATTTTCAATTCTCACGTAGAGACAAATCTTCACATCTAAGCGCTGAAATTTTATGTGCCCTAGCGATCTAAAATAGGTTTATAGCTCTTATGTTAAATTGAATTTTTAAAGGAAAACATGTTCAAAGAAGTATTAATTTTAAAAATACTTTAACATTACTCGATAATACTCTAGCGAAGTGTTTTCAAACTGTGGTTTTAAAGTACAATTATTCAACCCTTGTGAAATGATCTACGAAAATTAAATTTGACTACATTTAAACGTACTTTTTGACGATCGGAAAAGTTATGTCGGCCAAAAAAATTCTACTTCTTGTCGGACTATTAACGCAAGTCGTAAACTATAAAATTTTGAATAAACGCCCATCAATTCAGTCCTAAAGATGTTGAAATCTCACTTTATAACTAGCAAGATGGCGGCCACTTAAAAATCGAATGATCGTTAAAATATTGTAATAAAACCCATCTGTGGTTTCACTGTTTATTAACGCTTTTCAAAACACATTCCGTATACTTTGGGACGTAAAATATAAACCATTAACCTAAATTATTCCATTCTATATGTGTAAAATTCGTTACGTCAAACGTGCCGGCCATTTTTAGCTTTTATTTTTTTTTCTGACAGTTATTTTTTATTCGGTATTTTATTTTCATTACATTTACGACCAAAAAGGTCGTTTCTACCTAACATAAACTTCAATTAAAAATTCCTCACAAACAAGACTCAAAAGAGGAAATATACAACCTCTTTCTTGATATCTAACCTAACCCAATTCTATAAGATAGTTATCGCTATATAACAGGTAGGCTGCGTGGTCGAGACGCCAGTCGTTAACTCGGCCGGTCAAGGGCGGATCGAAGGAGATTCATGGGGGTCATGAGTCATGACCCTCGCCTGGACTGAGTCCAGGACCTAGGTGGACTTAATTAAATTTTTTAAACAAAATGTTTTTTGAAAACGCTTTATGAGGCTGTATTTTTAAATACAGTCCTTATGTAAATAAGCCTCCTATTTGACTTATTTTAAATCTATTTGTAAAAAAATGAATGTTTGTCTGTCTGTGTGTTCTTTATAGAACGTAAACTATGTATTTGATCATGTGTAGATCTTTAACAAAGTTGATGTGCATGAGCCAAAGTTTTCTGAATTGGTACGTCCAATTGTCGATAAGTGGCCCCACCACCATACCAATGTAAAAAGGGAGTGAATATAGACACATAGATTCTACTTATATTCTAATGGCTCCCTGGAAGATTTCAAAACTCAATTGGACCACGTAGGTGGCGCTACTATCGGTATATTGCTTAAATCTAGCTAGTTAAATAATATTTTTTTGTGACTATGTATTTAGTATGGCCTATGTCCAGCAGTGGACGTCCTTTGGCTAATGATGATGATGATGATGATGATAGTGATGATGACCACGACTATGTGACCCCCTGGCGCCAATGCTGGATTCTCTTGGCCGGCAAACACGAGTGTGCCCGATGTTTTATTGCCGTTTTTATTCCCAGTCGTAAATGAATCGTATTTTTTGCCGAACGTTGGGTGTACATTACTCAGTGAAGTCGAAATGTGGACAGTCTTCGATAGTATGTAGTGTTTTTGTGTGATTAAGGATGGTTAAGTTATAGAGGTGTAGTTACCGTGTGCAATACACACATGTACCTGTATTAAACCTGTAACTCAAAAAACTCCAATTTTAAATACACGATCGATGTATTTTTTTCAAAGAAAAACTTAAAAAAAATATATTTTAAATTTATAAAAGTGATAACAAAAAAATGAATTTTTGAACTATAAAAAATTATGTCATTAGTTTCTCGAGGACTTAGAAAGAAACACGTGGTAGGGCCGGAGTCACGTAAACATAATTTGGACGAAACGGCGGAAAAGAATGGATTATTTTATAAAGGGGAAAACTCGTAAAAGTGTTATTTAATAGAGTTGGGACGTGGACGCCAAAATAGCCTTATTTTTCTATTGGGCGCCTTGTTTTAGAGTGGCTTAGAATATTTTTAGGTTTTCATGGACGGCTAGTGCGAACTAAATCTAAATATATGCTCAAAATATGTCCAGCCGTTTGGTTTAACCATGTTTATATATAAACGCTCGAGTATTTAAATTCATCATCATCATCAGGCCATATACATACGTCCCACTGCTGGGCACGGGCCTCCTGCACTATTGAGAGGGTTTGGGCCTTAGTCCACCACGCTGGCCTAGTAAGTAATGGCGGCCTACACAAATAAGAAATTCTTAATTACTTTCAGGTGTTTACTTTACGATGTTTTCCTGCACCGTTATAGTACGTGATAATTAATTACGAACAGATACTTGAAAAAGTCAGAGGTGTGTGCCTGGGGGTGGACCGAGGGTTATGCCCTCTCAGTTGTAGAGGAAGCTGGTGCCCAGCAGTAGACGTACATATCCCATATAGGAATGATCCTGATGATGATGACGATAACTGATACATCCTTAACAATTACATGTAACCCGACTCGAATTTGAACTAAGGGCTTTTCAATCTCACGTCTTTTTCAATCTTCGCGAGACCAACGAGAAGATCAATAACATTATTTAAGCCTATGACTGCCTCGTGGTCTCGCGGTACAAATATGTGCCGTGCAATGGGTTCGATTCCCGGGTCGGGCAAAGTGTTATTGGGTTTTTCCATTAGGAAATTCTCAGCAGCAGCACGGAGTCTGGAAATGTGCCCGAAAAACGTGGGACTGATACATACCTGGCGAAATGTGGGTGCAGAAATGCATCTCTGCCTACCCCTTCGGGTAGTGGCGTGAGGTATGTTTGTTTGTATTTAAGCTACATGGATACCCACGGTTGAATCTTCAACAGTTAATTAATTTGCTGATAATTAGAATATTACAATTTTCGATATTTGCTAATTTACACGTCAAATACACAAAAGGCCTGTAATTAGATAGCTATAATGTTAGTGGCGGTACTTCCATAGAAGCCCATAAGCGTTCCACATTAATTGTGCAATGTCTAGGTTCTTCTTCTTCTTCTTCTTCATCAACCCATATACGCCCACTGCTGAGCACGGGTCTCTCCTACCATTGAGAGGGTTCGGGCCATAGTCCACCACGCTGGCCTAGTGCGGGTTGGCGATAATCAATTAATGGAAGTTAGTATAAGTTAGTATAAGTTATGTCAAATTGTTTTTGTCAAATAGTTATTGCTATTCGGAATTTCGTAAGGCAAACAAGCCTCCTTACTTTTTTTCCTGATGGTAGCATATACAGGCTGTATTAAGACCGTGATCGGAAATCAAGGTAGGTGATAACCAAAGTGATTACAAACTTCGTGGTATTAAAGAAAATCCCGACAAAAATAACAATTTTGTCGTTTTCTTAATAAATAAATACACCCAACAGTCACATACATAGTCCTGACCCCACACTAAGATACGAGTCTTGTGACGTGGGTATCAGAAACTACGAGAGACTTTTCGGTCTCACAAACACCCAGACCCGAAACAAATATTTGTGGATCACACAAACATTTGTCTCGGTGCGGGGATCGAACCCGCGGCCGCTCGTTTCGCAAGCTGGTGTTTAGCCAACGCGCCACGGGGCTGTAACCATGGGGTTAGGAAAACGCAAAAAAGTCGGCATTTTTAAATGCCATTGTGTTTGCAATCACCGTGGTTATTACCTGCGTTAGTCTTCGGTCACGGTCTAAATACACCCTTTGTTTAGATTCTGTTATTTACAAAACCCAATGACATTTTAACGAAATCCTTAGTCCGCGTGAATCGTTTCAGACAACATGCAAACCCGCTTTTCCTTGATAAATAAACCCTTCAAAGAATCCAGAACCGAGAAGCGATAAAACCGCGATATTTACACATTAGAAATCAATTGGAAAACATGACGTTGGATTTCTTTAAGTTCTGAGAAGGCGCGCCATATGCTCGGTGCGGTTAGTTGATTCACCACAGAGCTACCTGCGTCTGTCGACAGATGTCTGCTTTATGGCTTTTAGAGGTTGTCTATGGTTGCGGATTAATTCGGCTTAGAACATATTTTTAAAATTTTTAGTACAAATTCGAGGATTCTAGTTGTGTTTGTGCGAAGTACGATCTAGTAGTCTTGGATTTGTATGACAATTTGGAAAATTTGGAGGTGTGTATCTCGTTGGTATTTTCATGGGTCAATTTTAGGTATAAAATTAAAAAAAACGACGAATGTGCCATGATAAGCATAAAATGACGGTGCAATTAAATTAATTTAACTTCATTCTTTTATATCTGAATTTAAGAACAGCACGATTGGGCCTGCATAATAATTTGCTTGGAATTCTCTAATTGGTAACCGATCGCCTCATGATTTCGCTTGCAATATAAATCAATACACCCAAATCAATACACCCAACAGTCACATACATAGTCCTGACCCCACACTAAGATACGAGTCTTGTGTCGTGGGTATCAGAAACTACTAGAGACTTTTCGGTCTCACAAACACCCAGACCCGAAACAAATATTTGTGGATCACACAAACATTTATCTCGGTGCGGGGATCGAACCCGCGGCCGCTCGTTTCGCAAGCTGGTGTCTAGCCAACTGCGCCACGGGGCTGTCCCGTATATAACAGCTGTATAACAGCCCCGTTTCGATTCTAGGGTGGAGTAAAGTGTTATTATGCTAGAAAAACGATAAAAGATACGTTAGACGGAAACACGATTGGCGAAAAATGGGTACAAAAATGCACTTCTCCATTTGAGGAATATCGGTATGAGTTTCAAATAAAAAAAAAACAACGAATTTTTGCCCGAAACACATCAATCCGATAATTCAGTACAATCCCATCTCTAGTTTTTAACAGCATTTTAACGATCCCGCGGACGAGAAAATAAATTGTGGCTTACAATAAAAACGTATTTGTTTGTATTACGGCTGTTAAAGTATTTATACTAAATTATTTCAAATAAACACGTTAACTTTGTTGGTTTAGTTGTGCACGGGGTATCGACCTGACTGTCTTAGGTTCATTTTATTGGCACTAAATATTTCGACCTATGCATAGAATAAGGTTACTTATGACAATAACACCAAAGTACTTTTTATGTCTTTATAGAGTTAAACTTGATTATATATTGCACTAGTGAAGTAATAATAACTTTTGTTGTTGTTTGAAGAACAAAAAAGTTATAGATAATTTTGTACCCAATAAAGTTTATATCGCTGAGAAAGAGAAGTTGAGATTTTGCAAATATAATCTTATTCTATGCATAGGTCGATTTGATTGTACGTGTAGTGATGATAAAAGGAAATCGATTGGAAAGTTACATCATCAGCCCATATTCGTCCAACTGCTGGGCACTGTCTTTACAATTTAGAGGGCTTAGCCTTAGTCAACCACGCTGGTCTAGTGCGTGTGCGCGGAGTGCACACCTATGAAATTCCTAAGAACTTTTAGGTGTGCCGGTTTTATCACGAATTTTCCTTCGTCGTTTAAGTAAGTGATGATTCTTTGTGAATACACATTTAACTTGGAAAATTCAGAGGTTCGTGTCTAAGTTTTGAACTCGTGACCGCCTAGATTCCCGACCTCATGTCTAAAGTTCGAGTCTATCACTATCATGAATTATAAAACAAAATACTTGTGTATACAGACCGTGATTGAGAACTAAGACAGACAATAGCCACGGTGACCGCAAGCCCATTCTAAAAACCAAAATAAACATTTTGCCGTTTTTCATACAAGCCGCATACATTTAATGCTCTTGGTTGTTAGGAAAGCGCAAATAAATATTTTTTGCTGCATTGTTTTCTCGTTAGAAAACACAAGGTTACAAACACCAAAACGAAAGATTCTATCATGGTCTGTATACACACCATTTATACATATTTATGTTTGTTCTAGACAACCAGATTATCAACACATTAGATTCTCGCGACGTATTCAAGGAATTTTATCCCGAAATACCTCTGTAATGCTCTCTGCGTAGGAATTCCCTCGGGATAATGCTAATAGATATGACGGGAATTTTGATGTCATATTGAATCTGGCTTAATTTGTCCTCATTTTGGGATAATTACGCGGTTTGTTTGTTTGGTTTCAGGGTCTAAGTGTATGGCAGAGTCGATACTTTCAGCGGTCGTGAGTTCGAACTTTCTTCTTCTTCTTCTTCATCAACCCATATACGCCCACTGCTGAGCACGGGTCTCCTCTACCATTGAGAGGGTTTAGGCCATAGTCCGCCACGCTGGCTTAGTGCGAGTAGGTGGACTACACACCTACGAAATTCCTAAGAACTTTTAGGTGTGCAGGTTTCATCACGATGTTTTCCTTCACCGTTAAAGCAAGTGATAATTCAATTTGAATACACACATAACTTCGAAAAGTCAGAGGTGTGTGCCTGGGGTTCGAACCCGCGACCGCCGAGATTCTCGACCGCGCGCCTAAACCTCGAGGCCATCACTGCTATAATATAACTTTAGATTAGTGTATTTACAATGCATAGGTACTTAAAGGAAAGAAAACACGGACATTTAAAAAGTTCTAAGAAATTTCTAAGCACTTGTCGCGTTTTCAACCCCTGGAATTGATAGATTTTCGATAGTTTTGGGATTTATTTTGTCAACGGAACTGCAGTTTATGGCTCTACTTCCTATCAGCCTGGGGGGGGGGGAAGCATATGTCGGGGTCACCGGCCCTCCAGCCCAGCGCGCGGTGTTCTCAACTCTCTCAATTCTCAACCACGCCCATTTAAAATTATGCCGGGCTCAACTTACCAGGTCCTGGCGACTGGCGCGTGGCACACGTATATGTATCTCTGGACCGCCAGCGCGAGGGTCAGCCAGATACTCGCCGTGTGGAACATCGCTGGGATTATCTGAAACAAACAATTTACATTACACGTGTTTAAACGAGTGGAGATAGTCTCGAGGTTTAGGCGCGCGGTAGGGAATCATGGCATTTCGGACGCCGGTAACACACCAGTGACTTTTAGAATTTGTATTCACAATGTATTCACAATGTATTAGTAGTGATGGCCTCGAGGTTTAGGCGCGCGGTCGAGAATCTCGGCGGTCGCGGGTTCGAACCCCAGGCACACACCTCTGACTTTTCGAAGTTATGTGTGTATTCAAATTCAATTATCACTTGCTTTAACGGTGAAGGAAAACATCGTGATGAAACCTGCACACCTAAAAAGTTCTTAGGAATTTCTTAGGTGTGTAGTCCGCCAACCCGCACTAGGCCAGCGTGGCGGAGTATGGCCTAAACCCTCTCAATGGTAGAGGAGACCCGTGCTCAGCAGTGGGCGTATATGGGTTGATGAAGAAGAAGAAGAAGATTCACAATGAATTATTAAGTACTTTAAAGTAAAAGGAAAACATTGGGAGAAAACCTGCACACCTAAAATTTCTTATTCCTTCAACCCGTACTAGGTCAGTGTGGTGGACTAAGGTAACCCTCTCTGATAGAGGAGGCTTGGACCCAGGTGCGGTAAGTAGATATTTGAGCTGTTGATTTTTTATTTTACAGAAATGACATCCAAAATAAAGGTATCTCCGAAAATTAATCCAATGCCCACCAAGATTAAAACAGAAACACCCATAATCTTCCACAAGACAGTAAAACCCCGCAGCATGAATGTATTTGTATAGATTTGTTCAGTCTCAACAATATGCAGCTTTAAGTCGAGTAATGCAACTACGGCTCCAGACAAATGGGCGGGATGTACTATAGTTCCGACACTTCCTTCCGACGCTGGCTTATTGAGCCAAATGGGTTTGCAAATATTCTTGTTCTTGATAATTATTCACGGGATTACTGAGGTGGATTTAATGTTCTTGGATTTGTGCATGTAATGGAATAGGTAGACTGCATTATTTATTTATTTGATAGCCATATGGCGTAGTTAGCTTGCGAAATGAGAGCCCGCGTGTTCGATCCCCGCAACGAGACAAATGTTTGTGTGATCCACAAATATTTGTTTCGGGTCTGGGTGGGTATGAGACGCTAACGAAAATTAAGACAGTTAAAAGTTACAGCGATTAAAACCACATTTATGCTAAAATAAATTCCGAAACTTGATGCTGGGAAATTGAATGAGAAATTTCTGAAGTCTTTAGTCAAAGAAACCCGTACTAAGCCAGCGTGGTGGACTATTTGCAGAAGAGAGTCCAGCAGTGGGACGTATACGCTGATGATGATGCAAAGAAACTCGCAGGCAAAACCCATACTGTGAAAAGGGAAACAAAATTCCGTCCGACTATGCGAGCAATATAAAATTCTTTTGTTTCAACTTCGTCGGTAACTCACGACAAATCACACTCCATTCAGCCTTGCGAAGCGTATTCGTCATGCCGAATATTACGAACTGGAAAATTCTTGGAGAACTTGAAAATATGAAGGGAAATTTACTTGGAAATTCTCGCGTTTCGCGTAGAATTTCGCGTTTATTCCTTTGACTACGGTATATGTATTTATACTTGTCTATTTGAATTTGCCTAGTACGCATACATGCATATACATATGCAATGAAGTATGGTTTCTAAATCATCATCATCATCATCATCCTTGCCCTATTTCCGATCATGACTTTGACTTTCACTATTCATCTCTTCTCTCACTCAGTCCATTCATCTTTTCTTGGCCTAACTCTGCTTGACCATACTTCGACTTTCATAATCGTAATGATTTAATTACAAATGTTTCATCCCTTATTATAATATCAATTAACACACCATTTCATATCATAGTTAAACTTAGTTATAGAGTAATGAAAAATAAACAGTCTAGCTTCTAATATAATAACAAAGCAATATCATTGCCTTCACGCCAAAACAGCAGAAGTGACAGCAGATTATAAAATTCTCACTTTAATATTAAACTTCAAACTTAAACTGTTGGCAGCAAAATAGGCAAACTTCGTCGAATAACCGGTGAACACGATAATCCGTGATTTGGGCGTCGAAAGGGCAACAACCCGGCTAGACTCGACAGAACGAGCGTGTTCTTAAATATTTCATAGTGCATTTTGTTTTCTTAGGTCTTTATTGGATTTTGATGAATACTACTAATTGGATTATTTGTCTGGGTTGACTTTGAGACACAGTAGTGGAAACAGTAGAGCTGTAGTTCTAAGTCCAGTCGTTGATTTTTTTCTTAAAATTAGGAGAACAGCGGGATATTTTGGGATTCTGTGCTGTTATTAGGAATTTCCTTATGTTATTTTGCTTGAGTTAAGTAAACCCGAAACTATTAGAGCACTAAGCACTCAATTTTACTGCGACATAAACGAAACAAATATTTGTGTGATCCAGAAGAGTAGATTTCTATTAATATGAAAAGAAAGGCTTCATATTTTTGTATTGATTTTGAATTAACCCTGTAAATTTATTATTGAACCGTTTTGAATGCGGGTAATGGTAAAAATAGCTATTTTTATTTATTTTAATACGCCCGCATCGAGATGTATCCATGCGTGAGTATTTAATAATGTAAAATTCCCATCATCACCATCATCTTTATCAGCTCATTTACCTACTAGTTGTGCATGGGTCTTCTCTACAACTGAGATAGATTTTCAAATAACCTAAATTAAATCAAGATATCAATTGATTTCTATCTAAAAGCAATTAAATTTTAGAACAACAAAGGAAATCACTAGAACAAGAACAATTAATTGCTTTTGAACTGGAATCATCGAGCATCGTTGATATACAGATAAGTTATATTAAGCCTTTATTGAATTCGAGTATCTATTCTAGTTGTATCTCCCGGGCTCAATTTGGAATTCAGGACTAAGACCCGGGAACACTGCATTTTCCCGGGATTAAAAGTATTCAATGTCTTTCCTAAAAGTCTGATCTATCATCCATATCAAAAATCATTCAAATTGGTCCAACGTTTTATGCGAGAATGCGTAACAGACAGCTATTTGGCATTCATACCTATATAGTTCCCATTTATATTCCTTAAAGGAGTAGGCAGAGGTATATTTTTGCACCCATACTTCGCACGGTATATAAGTCCTGTAGCGAAGGTATTATAAACTATGAAAGGCAGTTCGGTCTCACAAACACCCAGTACCAAAAAGGCTTATTTATGGATCACACAAACATTTATTTCGGTGTGGGGATCGAACCCGCGGCCTCTCGTTTCGCAAGCTGGTGTCAAGCCAACTGCGCCACGAACCTACTTCTCGTGACACAAACGAATACTATAATGCTAATAACAAATGAAAATCAACAAGTAAGATTAATTAATCAAGCTTTAATTACAGTAGCGATGATCTGAGCTATCCATAGCTGGTAAGAAGGCTATTTTGAATCGAACAATGACAAGGGGCGTTGATTGCGTTTTTTGCTGTTAACAATCGCGTGAATTAAAACAGACACAAAGGAATCCATTACACGCTTTTCGGGACAAATAGGGGGATATAATGAAAAGCAATATTGTCCATGATGGCTTCGAGGTTGGTGTAGTGAAGGAAAACATGGTTAGGAAATCTGCATAATTAAACGTTTTAGAATTTCTTAGGTGCCTTCTCCATAGGTACTAGGCCAGCGTAGTAGATAAGGCCTCAACCTTTTCAATTGTGGCGGCTGATGATGATAATGATAATGAAGTATGATGGGGTAGGTTGAGAAATAGCTATTTATTAAAAAACTGTAATGTTTCAGTCTTCGAAAAACACTTATATACTAAATAACTAACATTATTTTACGCAAATAGATGAAATTCCTAAGAACATTTAGGTGTGCTTCCTCACGATATTTTCCTTCACCCTTAAAATACGTGATAATTAGTATGAATTATTGTATATACACAAACATATTAAACCAGGTTTACAAACGATCAATTCTCTTACATAACCAAAGGAAACTGTAGTTTTATGAAGCCGTTTCCAAAAGCCTAAAGGCGCAGACTTATAAATACTGCCTGACCCGTCCGTATGTCATTGGATCCCGTTACATACGACCAGGGATGGCAGCGAGCCAGACTTTCTGCCCAGCGCATCCCGCCCGCTGTCGTGCCTTTAAGATACAGATAGCTAGATTTGTGTTCCTTTTACTGGAGTTAGGAACAAGGGTACGAAAAAATACGGTAATTTAATATACAGACTTAATAAATAGAAATATTAAATGGACTTGTGGTATATTAATATTGACAATAAAAAGTTATACTGTTCTGTTTTGTTTGGCTGGTAATAGCTACTGTGATCACAAAAGTTAGCGTTGGAGAAAATCCCGATAAAAAATAAAAACCTTAATATTTCCCATACAACCATCGATATTAAATTGGAAAACGTCAATATTTTTAAGTTTTTATCGTTTTTTTAACCCCAATAGGTTCCTTAGTTTTCGATCACAGTGTGAATACACTCGCAAATTTCTGATACAGTAATTTCCATACACCGGTTAGGGCGTCAGTAACCGGTTATATCCGGCTAAAGGGACCCTTATATCCGGTAAACTAAACCGGTACGACCGTGTATTGACCTTATTTGATCCGGCGCGGTGAGAACGTCAAAGGTCGGATTATTGAGTTAGGCTATTTTCTTCACGGCAAAAGATCTTTTAATAGCGGATAAGCTGAACTGGCGATGGGATAGAAATAGCTCGTATATTCAGCCAATAAGCTTTAAGCTTTATTTTATGTCGAAACTTTGTTTGAATAGTAGCTACAGAACAACTGAATAAATGAAGGAATATATAACAATTAAATGCGCCCTACACTCACATACAAATATAGGTTCTGACCCCACACTAATATAAAGGTTCTGTGTCGTGGGTATAAGAAAGTTATATTTTGAATCGAAAGAAGTATGCTAGCTTACATTGAGGCTTAGACTAAGTGCATTAAACAAACTATAAAAAGTTTACAATAAATTTCAAATTCGCGTGACCATTTTAGCGCTTCTACCGTTAGCCTTTCCGCTCTTTTTGACGCTAACATTTGTACTGCAAACAGCAGTCCTGAAATAGCTGATGTGTGTAAAAACGTATCCACCCTTTATACGGTACAATGGGTTTCAATAAAGTCAAAACAGAGGCAGCGGGCCGAGATAACGTGCAATATAGCAGGATCGTACGGCCATCGGGTTTGGAACCCAGAATGTTTGCTTTTGTTCCCTTTAAGTGTTGTATCAAACGCACGGGAATTTTACAGGCTGTCTCTTAAAGCTGTTAATTTTTAGGATATTTATGAGTTTGAAGATTAAGGGATCATTGTATTCTCGACTTACATACATATCAAGCCTATTTTCTATAAGAAATGTGCTTCTGGCATCTGGTGCCATTTTTTGCTTAATGGTTTTTAGTCCCACGTAATAATAAAGAAATGTCCGAAAAGTCTGCCAAAAATTGGTTGCGATAATACACACATATATCTATTTAATGACATTTTGTCATCATCAAGCTATCCGTATAGGTATTATATTTTTTTATAACCGAAAAACTATCAAAATCATTGTTTTTGCGAATATGGGTTACACATATAGTTTCCTTATGAGAGTGTTTAGGCCTCAGTCCACCACGCTGGCCTAGTGCGAATTAGCGGACAACACACCTAAGAACTTTTATTTGATTACTTTATTTCATGAAAGCATAATGCTTGAAATGTAACATCATGTTTCATTGTTTTCTGAATATCGAGTTGTCTTTGTTCCCTTGAGGTGAAATAATTGAGTATTGTAAAGGGAAATATAAAATGTTCCATTTTATAAGCAAAAGTTCAAAGAAAATTCTTCATGTTACCAGTTTTCAAGTTATCGTTACTTCGAGCGATTGAAATTGACAAGCTTTGACCTCTTTATCAAATACTTTTTAATATTATTTCATTCTTGATTTGTTAACATTCTTTGTGTGAAGCAATTTATAAAGCGATATTTTATTTTTGTATTGAACTGCTTTTTTTGAAATAATTACATACATAGTTCTAACTGCATACTAAGATACGAGTCTTTTGTAGTTTATCAGAAACTACGAGAGACTTTTCGGTCTCACAAACACGTAAACCCAAATGTTTGTGTGATCTACAGATATTTATTTTTGATTCGGTGTTTGTGAGACCGAAAAGTCTCTTGTATGTAGTTTCTGATATGCACGACACAAGACTCGTATCTTAATGTGGTGTCAGAACTTATGTGTCTGTTTGGTATATTTATTATTTATATTATGGCAGTGATGGCCTCGAGGTTTAGGCGCGCGGTCGAGAATCTCGGCGGTCGCGGGTTCGAACCCCAGGCACACACCTCTGACTTTTCGAAGTTATGTGTGTATTCAAATTGAATTATCACTTGCTTTAACAGTGAAGGAAAACATCGTGATGAAACCTGCACACCTAAAAGTTCTTAGGAATTTCTTAGGTGTGTAGTCCGCCAACCCGCACTAGGCCAGCGTGGTGGACTATGGCCCAAACCCTCTCAATGGTAGAGGAGACCCGTGCTCAGCAGTGGGCGTATATGGGTTGATGAAGAAGAAGAAGAAGATTATTTATTAGTAGGTCTGCATTAAAAACACTAGGAATATAAGGCAATTTATCTTTGTCGCTGCCTGTAATTAAGAGAATTATGTCCCTTGTTTTTATGCGTTATACAATAGCATTATAAAAAGCTATTAAGTCGTCATCAATCAATGTGATGCTATAAAAACTTTAAGTGTTTCGTAATGTCCAGTTTGCATGGAGCCGTAATGGGGCTGTCAATAGGCCTGGAAAATAAATTGAGAACTCATTTAACTGCAAAGAAATAAAAATTGACGATATTTTTTTGTTTCTCGATGTTAGAGTGGCATAATATCATTATACGAAACTAAAAAAATACATTTTTCTTACAACCACGAGTATGAAGTCGTCGTTGTCGTTGTTAGGAAAACATTTTATTTTTATTTTGTCCTAGTGCTGTATACGGGCCTCCTAAGTCTATGCATGCTAGCATAGTGCGTTGGCGGACAATACACCTAAGAAATTCTCAATAATTTTTAGGTGTGTAGGTTTCCTGATGGCAGTGATGGCCTCGAGGTTTAGGCATGCGGTCGAGAATCTCGGCGGTCGCGGGTTCGAACCCCAGGCACACACCTCTGACTTTTCGAAAGTATGTGTGTGTATTCAAATTGAATTATCACTTGCTTTAACGGTGAAGGAAAACATCGTGATCAAACCTGCACACCTAAAAGTTCTTAGGAATTTCTTAGGTGTGTAGTCCGCCAATCCGCACTAGGCCAGCGTAGTGGACTACGGCCTAAACCCTCTCAAGGAGACCCGTGCTCAGCAGTGGGCGTATATGGGTTAATGAAGAAGAAGAAGAAGGTTTCCTGAAGATATTTTCTTAAAGTGATAATTCATTGTAAATACGCACAGATCTTTGAAAATCAGAAATGCGTGCCTGGTTATAAACCCGCAACCCCCGAGATTCTCGACCGTCCACTTAAGCCTAGAATCCACCACTACTTATACACACCTATATTTTGCAACACCGCGGCAAAGACGCATAATTTCAAACCCTAGTTACCCTTACCTCGTTCATATAGTTCCATGCTTGGCAGGCCCTCGCTGGGCTGAGCGGCTTGTAGTGGTTCCCGAAGGTGTACATGTAGAACAGCCAAGGTGCCGGGAACAGCATCGTGAACATGTCGCATAGAGCCATTGCCATAAGGACCACGTTGGTTGGAGTTCGCATGTGCCGTCGAGAAAGAACCACCACGATTAGGGTGTTGGCTACTATCGTTGTTGCTAGGAGGAAGGGGGCGATGTACCTGGGGAGGAGAGAAGAATTATTAAGTTTTTTTTTTATGGGAAAGGAGGCAAAGGAGCTAGTGAGCCATCTAATGTTGTGTGGTCAACGTAGTCCAATACCAGAGGAATAATAACGTCAGTACACTTCGGAGGGGTAGGCAGTATGTTAGGTAACTTTTACCAGGTTTTTAAGACACATTTGTAGATTACGCGTTGCAGAAATTCCCATAGAAATCCAGTAACATTGATATACCTGGAAATTGCTATTAGAACCTCTAGACCTCACCGCACTTACATATTTGTGCCGCGAGACCACGAGATCATTGTATCGATCAAGTTCATTGCGATATAAAGCTTATATATAGATCGCAATCTATGGAGAAATTTCTAATGAAAACCCTAATAACTGCCAGTCTTCTAAAATAAAACGAGAACATTTATTTATCGTTCTTGATCGAACGGCACACATTTATGCCACAAAACCAACGAACCATATGTTTTGATTGGTTTCCTCACATTCAAATGTATTTCTTTTAATATTCCGATAAAAAAACGTTGCGAAAAATTCTAAAATGAGGATTGTTCCAAAGAGGGTAAATATATAAACGGCAGTCTCCATCAAAAGCAAAAGTTCACTAACACCTCACCCGGTCCATTAGATTCGGGAACAATCTCTGTGCCCCGGTGTTTGCCTAAATTGGATCCTTTAAACGAAGCGTGAAGGAAATATTATGCAGGAAAATAACGCTTGAAAGGACACGATGTTTTGTAAAACGATCGACGATATTTTGTTTATTTTTTTTGACAGCCTTCGTGGAGGAGGATTTTTTTGTACTGCCTTGACAAGGTCTGAGTACGATGAAAATTGCAATAATAATTATCTCGTCACTCGACACCTTGCCGGTAAGAATAAGCTATGTATATGAGTTTATGCTTCTTTTGAACTACTATTGGAAGGAAGAAGGTGAGAGAAAAAGATCTCGTCTTTTCTAATACCGGTTTTGATTGATGTGTGAGATCAGAATAAGACGTATTAGATTCCTTATCCAAATTTTAAATCATATTTTGCCTCTATTATAAGGATGTTTTATGCAGCATGTATCATGCAAATGATGAAGCAGTCCTTCTTATGTCCACTGCTAGATATAGGCCTATCCTATGGCACGCCTCTGGGCTCGTTCTTTGGCTCTCTTCATCCAATCGCTGCCAGCCACCCCGTGAACATTGCTACTCCACCTACCCAGAGGGCGTCCCACACTACGTTTGCCGAGTTGTGGCCTCCACTCTAAAGTCCGTTTCTCCCAAAGTTTGTATTTTTCCATTTAATGCTTAAAATATTTTTAACTGGGTTTTTAGAAAAAATATCTTAACATGCTTCTCAGCAACACTATACCTATAGACCGCAATTTTGTCTCTCTTATCATTGAAACATATTCAATCCTACTTTTACCAAACAAAGTCTACTCACCCATACATAGGCTCAGCATAGCTGATAGGGAATTCGCAGGTGATGTTCAGATACGCGTGGGAGACATTAGACGAGCAGTAGTCGTCTGTAGTGAAGTTGGAGTAGGGGATGGTTCCGTTGTCGCAGTAGGTGCAGTTCAGTCGGTCGCCGTCCGCCACGCTGGCGTTGTAGTCTACGTCGTCCTGGGCCATGGCTGTTACCTCGCGATCGCTCTGGGCATGGTTTACTGGATCTGTGGGCGAAGGAATTTGAATAAGAATTTGTTGTTGAAATTCGGGTATGGTGTCGTGAGTTTCAGTAGTCGCGGGTTAAATCCCCAGGCTGCCTTATATATTTCAAGTTATGTCATCAAAATTGTAGTTTTTTGACGGAGAAAGAAAAATATCGTGGGGAAAGTTATCTTTATGCTTGCGTGGTGAACTAAGTCCTATACCCTCTCAGTTATAGAGGCTCGTGTCCAGCAGTGGGACATATTAGGGTTGATGTTAGTAACGATGTGTCAAGAAACGTAATCTTTAAGTATCTTGAAATTAATGTCTAATTGTTCACTAAATTAAATGAACAGTCATTTTCATATTACATAGTTTTATAGATCCGATATTTTCTCCGGGTAATTACCTTTTTTTTCGAATGCAATTTGATAGAATATAAATAAAAATATCCTGACTTCACAATGATTAATTATTACAAATTAACGTGACACAACTCGACATTACAAATTAACGTGAAACGCTGGCTAGGCTTATGCTTAGGCTGCTATGGAAGTACCGCCACCAATCACTAAACGACAAGACAATAAAAGCTGTCTGTGTCTGGCGAACCGAATGTAACATCTTGAATTAATCTAAGGGCCAAAGAGTTCAGTATATCGCGATTGTATCAAAGGCTGTGACTTATCACTACTCATTGACCTGTGAAGATTCGGTAGAGGAATTATTACGAGGTCAGATTGCGACCAATGAGGTTCGATATCAATAAATTAGGAAGCCTTTTTGTTGGTTGTGCGGTGGATAGTATTGTCAGGATTGCTGAAACATATCTGTATGAAAGTATGGGTGTCTTTGTAAAATATATTATTTAATGTCTGCATATTTGCACTAGGTCAGCGTGCTGGATTAAGGCCTAAACTAAGGGTTGTAAAGGAAGTCCGTGTCCAGTAGTGGGACATTTATGGACGGATGATGATCTTGTTTAATTAATTATCAATTTTAGACCCGTATGCACTTATCCGGTATTAAAGCAATTAATTGATTGAGTGTTTGTAAATTCTGTAACTATTACTACAAGTTACTTATTACCTTAATCATCATCATCATCATCATCAACAGCCTTTCTAACCTTAATAACAAGACTTTAAATCATAAAATGCAAACAACAGACACACAAAGTTCTTACCCTATATTGACACCAAATCTCTAATGTCTATATTAAAGAATACGAAACTAATTGATGTCACAAACATACGGATAAAAAATATTTGGTTCCGGGCGGGGATAGAACCCATAACCTCACACAAACCATCTCTTTAACAACTGCGCCACTGAGTCTGTAACACAACCTTATATAAATTGCTCTGATAGATTGAATAAGGATCACCCAAGAACGAAACTAGCCACAATAGGTCGGCGAAAAATTGTCGCTCTTACAATTGGGACCTCTACCGAAATCTGACCCGTAGATTGTATCTGCGATTGATTTACTGACCTCAATAGATCTCATTCCGCCGGATTCACTGCTATGGACCCCAATTTTATATGATAAAATGGGATCTCATAATATCTTATAACCATCGAAGAGGTAATTCATAAAGATAATATGGTATGAAGTGGCAATGGTCCGAGATTTAGGCACACGGTCGAGAATCTCGGTGTTCGCGGGTTCGAACTCCAGGCACATACCTCTGAATTTTCAAAGTTATGTGTGTATTATCAATAAATTATCACTCGCTTTGACGGTGTAGAGAAACATCATAATGAAACCTGTATACCTAAAATTTCTATGGAGCTTCTTAGATATTTAGTCCGCCAACCCGCACTAGGCCAGCGGTGGGACGTATATGGGCTGATAACAATTGAATTATTATGAAATTTAACGGTAAAGGAAAACCTCGTAATTTAACCCGCACACTTAAAAGTTTTTAGGACTTTTTTCCTTCAGCTTATCTATCACAGGAGCCATTTTAGAACTTTCTCTAACGTATTCATTCTCTTTGTCAATCCAAATTATCCTACAAATCTATAGCAACATTCAAACTTCTATCTTTCGTCCGTGATCTTCGAAGCTTACAGCTTTCACAGTCAAATAAATAAGATTAAAATCAATTTCAACAGCCTTGGCGCCTAATTAGTACCAACAAATTCAGCGTATTTCAAAGAAGACGCCAAATATGTTATGAAAAGCCATTTCAAATTATTAATTTAATTAAGCGTGTTGTATCAGTTATCTTGTGGTATTAATTAGAAGCTGTTTGTTTTAATCAAATCACGAGCCTGCTATCTTCCAGATGTTTTGTTATAATTAGTTAATGTTGTTATAAATTGGGGGAGTCTGAGTGGCTTATTGAAGAAATGACGACTGTCTTGTTAGGTGAGTTTGGCTTGTGATTGTAAGGTCTAAGATTTGAGATCCTGGGTAAGTGGGATATAATTTTTATATTAGGAATTTTTTGCTAGAAATTAGGAGGCTGGAAATTAAGAAAAAGAATATCTTGGGGAGACCTACGTTCAGCAGTGGACGGCGATAGGCTGAGGTATTAGTTAATATTTATTTAACCTCAACATTCATATACATATTTTTGACCCTACACTAGGATAGGATACAAAGTCAAAGTCAAATCTTCTTTATTCAAATAGACTTTTACAAGTTCTTTTGAATCGTCATTTTTTAACACTTTTTATACTGTTTTTTAAAACTAGTGCCGCGATACAGTTTTTGTGAGGTGCCTTTTTGGTCTTACGAATACTCAGACCTGACACAAATATGTACGGATCACACTCATATCAATTGCCTAGGTGCGGTAATTGAACCCGCGTCCTCTCGTTTCACAAGCTTGTGTCTAGCCAACTGCGCCAAGGGCCTGTCAAATCTACAAAACTTCGTTAAATTTCGTACAGCAATACAAAAACTCTCGTTCATATAAAATATTAGTTAACACTCCCCGTGTAAAAACAAATTTAACAAACACACAACAACGAGGCGCCGGCATTAAGTGACTCCCGGGGCGATAATTGTGCGGTCGCAGGCGTTAATTACCTCATTATCAGCTCCATTGAATTCTGTGTAAATAAACTTTAAATGTGTTCCCATACTCAACGCGCAATGTAACTGTTCGCATTAAACATTCCTCATTCCTCATCAGCCTATCGCCGTCCACTGCTGAACGTAGGCCTCCCCTAGAAACATTTTAAATTACATAATTGTTAATGTTAATGTTAATGTATTATTGTTAATGCATTAAACATAATTGTTGTAAATTATTATATTGGTGTTCATTGAGTTATTTGTTTGTAAATCTGTAACCAGTGATGGCCTCGAGCTTTAGGCTCGCAGTCAAGAATCTCGACGGTCGTGGGTACGAAGTTTAAGTACCAGGTACCTCTGATTTTTCGAAGTTGTCTGTGTATTCACATTGAATTATCACTTGCTTTAACGGTGAAGGAAAACGTCGTGTTAAAACCTGCACACATAAAAGTTCTAGGAGTGGAGCCAGCGTGGTGGACTATGGCCTAAGGCCTCGCATTGGTAGAAGAGACCAGTGCCCTACAGTGGGACGTATATGGGTTGATGAAGATGAAATCTGGTTCTTGGTGTGTTTCAATACTGAATGCGCAATGTAACATTATGTGGTTATGTTGTAAATTATTACATTGATGTTCATTGCGTTATTTGTATGTAAATCTGGTTCTTGATGATATACGTTTTCATACTGAATGGGCTATGTAACGTTATGTGGTAATGTTGTGATTTAATTTATTGGTGTTCATTGAGTTATTACTTGTGTTTGTAAATTCAGTTGCCGATCAGTAAAGGCGATTAATGTTAAATTATATTTAATGTAGTAAAGGATGGAACAAGCGGTAATCAGTGATTGTGTCTACTGGTCGGATGTCGTCATATTATTATTTCATCACACGACACTTTTCGTACTAAAAATAAAATATTATAGAGACATAGTTACGATCGCTTTTATGTGCCATATTTTGTACTATTATGATATTATAATGTCAAGTATAAATGTTTCTGAAAAAAAGATACACGTGATTTTTATAAATATATTGACGAGTGTACTTTACGCTAGTTAAACTTCAATTGATTTTTATTCTTTTTCTTACAATTTATAGACGTGTCAAAAGCTATATTAATATCAATTACTACATTCAATAGTCACATACATAGCTCCGACTCTACACTAGATTACAAGTCCTGTGTCGTGGATATTAGAGATTACGAGATACTTTTTCGGTTTCGCAAACACCCAGACCCGAAACAAATATTTGTGGATAACACAAACATTTGTCTCGGTGAGGAGATGAAACCCCCGGCCTCTCATTTTGCAAGCTGGTGTCTAGCCAACTGCGCCACGGGGCTGTCATTATGTTACTATTGCCTACATGATAATACAACGATCATAATCGATCATAAACGATCATAAACAATCACATTTATAAAATGGCTGCAGATTTCCTCGTTGCAGCTTTCATATAAAATACACAAATATATGACGTAGTTATGATTCACGTAGCGCAAAAATAATTACCGTAGCACTTACTTTGTAGCGCCTACGAGCATAAATTAGCGATGACGCGCACTCTCGGCGTAGACGATAAATTGCAATACATTGCTACGAATTCGTAGCGCATGTGGCTGTGATACGAATTTATTCAAATAATATTACTTTTGTAGGTGAATAAATTTTGTTTATTGGTACAATTTTGTAGGATCTGCTTTTCGTTAAATGTATGTGATATGATATGATAAAGTAAAATTAAATCTATTTATTGATTGAAAAAGAGCAACACTAGAGTTTTTTGCCCGTTCATTTCTAGTAATGACTGGTTTCCGAACAGAGTAGACAAATAAATATCGTAATGACTGAATCTAAGTGATGTGTTGGACATTTTATAAATTCAATAAAAATATTTAATTTCAGGTTTTCAAAGTATACTCGTATTAGCCTGTCAGTCCATTGGAGTAAAACTTAAACACAGTTTCAATGATTGTAGAGAACGTTCACCATTTTAAAGTTTTCTATATGTCATTTTCTATACACACCTAGTAATAAAAAAATAAATGAATACACCGAACAGTCACATACATAGTTCTAAGCCCACACTAGGATACAAGTCTTGCGTTAAAACTCAACTACGAGACAGTTTACGGTCTCGCACACATCTACACCCCAAACAAATATTTGTCAAACACACAAACATTTGTCTCGTTGCGGGGATCGTACTTACGGCCGATCATTTCGCAAGCTCGTATCTAGCCAACTTTACCACGGGGTTGCAAACTATGTTAATTTCCAAATATCGAATATGACACGGGAAATCGCTGGAGGCAATTTCGCGAAATTTCTCCCAATAACCAGTGGACGGTAAACGATACGTCAAGACATACGAATAACTTATTATTCCTATCGTCTAAACTTTACGACTAACGCCTAGCAAGGAAACGAATCAATTTAAAAATACGATTGCGGTTATATAAACTCGTATGACTTTTGAAATGAATTTCGTTGCTATGCTGATAAGATCTTTATCTTTTAAGATGCGGGACGTCGCTTAAACCACAACGCTGGCCTAGTGCAAATTAGCGGAATCATCTATGAAACTTCTAAGAACTTTTAGGTATGCAGATTCCATCCCGATATTTCCTTCACCGTTATTATAAGTGATAATTCATTGTGAATACACACTACAATAGAAAATATAAAAAAAAACTGAATAAAATCAAGAGAGGTCGCGACTAGACGCTAGTAAATATGAAATAACAACAGCAAATTCTAAAGTGCCATTAATGGACGTGATAATTCATTGCGAATACATTTTTTTATGTTTGCATAGTAAAGTGACTCCAATACATATAAAGCACGATGTTCTCTAACTTAATCGCCAAAGCAGTTTCGAATCTAATAGTTTGTGACAGACGTACGAGTGATGCAATAAAGGTTCCTATTTTGGGGTACGGAACCTTAATAAAACAACTACAAGTCTCTGTATCGCCTCTAGCGCCCTTTAAATGCGCACAAAGGCTCTGTCACTAGCGCTTAAATTCGGAGATCGTAAGAATTTTTTTGGTTTCAAAAAAGGTCCCCGAAATGTAGAAGAGTCCATGAAAATCGACAATCAAGTTTAAAACTTTATATACTTCGACTTGCAGGTAATACACTGTAATGTAATGTATTGAGACCGTGATCGGAAACTTAGGCAGGTAAAATACAATTTTATACCTACGGTTGTTTGGAAAATGTCAAATTTTTTAATCTTTATCGGGATTTTCTTTAACACCAGGGGATTTGTATTCATCTTAGTAACCACCTGCCCAAGTTTCCGATCACGGTCTGAATACACCCTGTATACATTACAGTATATTGCCTGCAAGTCGAAGTGTATAAAATTATAGACTTTTAAAACAATGTTTTTTTTTCTAGCAAAATATAGGACCTTATCAAGATTAAAAGCGTGATGGTACTTATAACTCTTCCGAGCCTAGTAGCTCCGTTAATTAAATTGTTGTTGACAATATAGCTTAAACAACTTGTTACTGAACGGAAAACTTGGAAACTCATTAGACGGTTGGTTTTCTACATGTTTGTTGGGAACGAGAGGCAATTGTGCTACATTTGCTCCTTGACAAACATTAAGTCTTAAACTCCTTGCAGTAGTTTGTTTTGCTTGATTGTAGTACTTAAAATTTATCCAACATTGTCTGTACTCGGTCTAAGTGACGGTACTCCCATAGAAGCCCGAAAGACCTACTTGTCTTACAAAATTTCGTATCATAATCGTTTAGTTTTAAATATTTGTTTAACAAAAGCATATATCGACCTATGCATAGAATAAGCTTATTTATGACTAAAACACCAAAGTACTTGAAGGAACTAGGGTATTTTTACAGGCCGGCTTCATAATTTTAAGGCAAACAAATGTCAGCCGTGAGTATTAGGGCGAAGAGAATAAAATGCAGTTAACATAATCAACGTATAATCGAAATAATATAGCTAGTGAGTCCATAATATTATAATTATTCAATTTAGCGCGACACTCCACCGAATACGTGGTAATATCTTTTGATCACGACGGATTCCCAAAAATGTCTTGCCGTCGTTCCTTGACACTTTTTCGTACCAGTCGCCGGTGTTGTGTCAGAGTGGCAGGCTGTAGCAGGATTGCCACTCTAAAAACATAATGAGCGTCGACATACTTTTATGTCTTTATAGAGTTAAACTTGTTTATATATTGCACTAGTGAAGTAACAATAATCATAACTTTTGTTGTTGTTTAAAGAACAAAAAAGTTACAGATAATTTTGTGCCCAATTAAGTTTAAATCGCTGAGAAAGGGAAGTTGAGATTTTGCACAAATAACTTTATTCTGCGCATAGGTCGATATTGACCACACAATAGATTGTTATACACCTGGCATTACACAAAAAGCAGGTTACGGTTTCGGTTTCTTATTAGTTCAGCGTGTTGGATTAAAGCCGTGTAGATGGTAGCATTAAGTAGTAATACATACCTACCCTTTAACGATGAAGGCGTAAGTACGAATCGAATTTAGCTCTGTCCCG
Source organism: Cephonodes hylas (assembly GCA_030295005.1). Classification (NCBI taxonomy): domain Eukaryota; kingdom Metazoa; phylum Arthropoda; class Insecta; order Lepidoptera; family Sphingidae; genus Cephonodes; species Cephonodes hylas. The sequence goes on along the minus strand of AP025386.1, from coordinate 2,555,319 downwards.
TCGCATTACTCGCGAGACTGAGTTCTGAATTCTATTGAGTTAGCAATTTTTCTCATTCACGTGTAGGGAATTTTGAAAAAGGTCATAAGATAGAAGTGAAGAGAAATGATAAAGTTAACAAAGTGAAAACACGAGTAGTTTATGAATTAATTCATGTTTATGTTATATTGTTTCCGTTTAGTTTTTTCATCTGCATACTCTTTATTATAATAGAAAATGTTGGCGATCGCAAGTTCGTTATTTATTTATCGTCATAGTTATTATAGTCGTAATGGCCTCGAGGTTAAAGCATGAGGTCGAGAACTTTGGTGGTCGCGGGTTCAAACTGCAGGTACTTCTGACTTTTCGCAGTCATGCGTGTATTCAGAACGACTTATCACGTACTTTAAAGGAAAATATCGTTAAAAAAACCTATACCCCTAAAAGTCCTTAGGAATTTGTTATGTGTGAACTCCGCCAAGCCGCACTAGGGCAGCATGGTGAACTAAAGTCTAAGCCCCCTCAGTAATAGATAAGAATCGTGCTCAAGAGTCAGACGCATGTGACCTGATGATGACTAAAAGAAATTCGTGTAGCTGAGAGATTTTCTAGCCTTTTCCTTTCCACAGCGAAAACACATTTCGTTCCATCTCCCTTTAAAGTTGCCTTCAAATCTGTCCCAGAGATTATCCACTCAATTTAAAACTTTAGTGGAAATTACTGTACCGGCGTTGTTTGCTGGTTAACTAATCGCCGTGGTCTGAAATTAACTTGCATTCTCGGCAAATTGCTGACAAGCTTTAATGCGGCAGCTTGAAAATCCAAATGGAAGTTTGCGGGTTTCGTTTATTGTAAAGTTATTTGCTAACAAGGCACTTCTTGTTGGCTTGGGGATATTATTTTTAATACAGTTATAGATGTAAGAGAAACGAGACGTCGCGTTTCATATACAAATGTTTGTGTAGTATACGAATATTTGTTTTGGGTCTGAGTGTTGTGTAAAAAACTCCTTATATATTCGGAATATATTTTCCGGCAAAGAAAGGAAGACGATAACCTAACTGACAATAAAATAAATGAGGACAGTGGTTCCCGTTGTCAATAAGTTGTAGTTTATAGCACGATTAAGCTGTCGATTTGGTCTATTTGTCGTATCTGTATAAAATAAAAAAAAGTAAAGTTGATAACAATAATTATTTTTAATAAAACTTTAAAATAAATTATAAATTTTGTAAATACAGCAAATGAATAGAATTAATGACTGTAATTACAAAAAGGCGAGGGTGTGTATGAATGAATGAGATGCCATGACTGTAATTAAAGAAAGAACTATTAAATAAATGTTGAATAATATTTTGGATTTTCCTAAATCGCGATGTTAATTAACGTTTCCGATTCAAAAGACTTTTAGAAAATTTCATTGCTTTATTCGGGAATTAATTAAAAAAAATGTAATGAGAAATTTAATTGAAATAATTTTCGTTTATGGGAAAATATTTCAATATCAATTTTTATTCCCAGTATGGCCGGAAGGCAAAGAAATTTTCCTTTTGTTTTTCACAATTTCAATAACTCAGAGAGTAATTAAACTATATAATAAATCGTACCTTTTTATATTACTATGGCTGTATAACATAACTTCCATAAACTTTAAAAAGATTGTGAACTGTCAAATATTCGTTCGTTCACTCGTTCTTATATAAATGTCAGTTGACAGGCTATTTAGCCGTTGAATAAGAAATAAAACAAAACAAACTTTGTCGTAGTCAGCAGGGATAGCGTTTCAAAAGATTGCGAACTGTGTGTGCTCGGCTTTGTAGTGTCCTTCACTGCACTTTAGATTGAATTGTACACGCTGCGCTGAGCGTGTGATATCTTTGGAACGTGTTTTATACTCTGTGCTTCTTATTTTGAATTTAAAAAGTCTGTGAAGCGTGACACTCAATAAGGTTTTATTACAGATTATAAAACCTGTTTGAAGTGACAGATAAATGCGAAAGGAAGTTTGTGAATAAGTGTTTCAAACATTAGCAAACTGCTTGATTGAATTGATTTTTGATATCATTTATATATTTGATATATGTAATGACATAATATTATATGTACATACTATGGGAACGGAAATAGTTTTGACAGCCTCGTGGCACAGTTGACTTGCGAATCAAAAGTCCGCGGGTTTTTATCCTAGCATCAAGTTAATTGTTTGTGTGATCAAATATTTGTTTCGACTCATGGTGTTTTGAGGCAGACTGTCTCTTAGTTTTTACTACTCAAAACATGGGGACTTGTAGCTAAGTGTAGGGTCAGAACTATGTATGTAAATTTTGGGTGTATTTTTTATTTACAGTTTCTTGTTCGATAAATTGCGCTCCTGCGAAATAGAGCTTTGAAGCTAGTATTCTATAGATAGTAATATATATTTGTATCGTTTTATTAGTCATAAAATTGCAAGGCACACTGCACATCTATGGAACACTTTAATGGAAAGAGAACCACTTTATTGATCTTTTAAAACGCATTTGTTTTATATTCCATTTAGTATCAGCACATTTTCGTTGCGTAGTTAAGTGATAGCTTCTCTACAATACGGGGTTCAACGTAGGTCATAACGCTTGCTTAGATTAGTTGACTTTACGTAGTGGCGGTACCTCCATAGAAGCCAAAAAGGCTACCTGACCTTACGAAATTCCCAATAAATTCGTTTCAGGTTCAAAATTTTACCTAACATTAGCCATTTGACGTTTGTATGAGATTTAACTGACCCTACAATAAACAATTATAAACTGGACATTGCACTATTAAAGTGTTACTTTTTTGGACTTATGTGGAACTTCTTCTTCATCAACTCATATACGCCCACTGCTGAGCACGGGTCTCCTCTACCATTGAGAGGGTTTAGGCCATAGTCCACCACGCTGGCCTAGTGCGGGTTGGCGGACTACACACCTAAGAAATTCCTAAGAACTCTTAGGTGTGCAGGTTTTATCACGATGTTTTCCTTCACCGTTAAAGCAAGTGACAATTTAACGTGAATACACACATAACTTCGAAAAGTCAGAGGTGTGTGCCTGGGGTTCGAACCCGCGACCGTTGAGATTCTCGACCGCGCGCCCAAACCTCGAGGCCATCACTGCACTTCTACTGCCACTGAATTTACATACCTAAGAAACTTATTCCATGAGAACAGTATTTTCATTCGCATTTATCTTAAAAGTCGCGTGTCCTCGAAGAATAATTAACTATCCTGTGGGATGTGAAAGGATAAAAGTTATTTCCATTATTGCGAAGTTTCCAGACATTTCTTAGGATAGACATTAGGAAAGCAAGTTTTGTGGCTGTATGAATTCTTATTGTCTGGAAATTGTTAGAAAGGATATGTTTGTGTATAATAGTGAAAAGCTGATATTTTCTTTCCTTATACTTATTTAACAGTTTTATACGCGTGATCAACGATCATTGTATACAGGGTGTATGCGGACTGTAATCGAAAAATTTTGACGTTTTTCATACAAACCACGACTTAATACCGATGGCTGTATAGAAAACGTCAATTCATTACTGTTGTGTCGGATTTGTAACCATCGTAGCTATCACCTGTCTAGTTTCCGATCACGGTCAGAATACATCCTGTATATATATGTATTTAAATGTTACTTTCGAACTTCGTCACACACTTGAGCCCAGACATCCGAAGTTGAACCCTTAAAATTAATTATTACGACCAAGTTCAGAACGACTTGTGTTGTCAAATCGTCTTCGTAATTAACAACTTGTTACAAACAAGACGCATTTTAATCAAAGTTTTAGTTGTTTTATGGTTATTCATTAGCATTTGATGCGACGTTGCTATGTAAAAGACATAGTATTTGAATCATCATCATGACCACATAATTTTATGTAGACCATATTACGATCGCACTCCATGTAAGAATGCCCTCTTATCGGAAATATAACTGTGACAGATTCTAAACGATTGCAGCGGTGAACTATGTAGTGTAACATTCTAAAGATGGTATAATTTTATTTTGACCATCAAACGAGTCAATATGGCGGTCAGTGCGAGGCGCCCGCGCTGGACATTTATTGTTATTGCCGTGAACACCTGTGACGTTGAGCGTTTTAGCCGGGCAGCCAAAATATTAAAAACATGTTTATCTCGAAACTGTAAGCGATATTGCAAAGTTTGTGAACAAGATTTATAACTACATAGTCAAGTGACCGAATGGCATTATTAGTTAAGAATTAATTTTTTTGGACATTCATCATTATTGCAGTGGACCCTTCATATATGTCCTTCTGCTCCCTTACAACATAGTGTTGGCTTCTAGGTATGCAGGTTTCCTCGCGTATGGTAAAATTATTGCAAATAAACGTATAACTCAAAATAGTCAGGTATTTGCGGACTGAACTCGCGACCGCCGTGATTCTCGAACGAGGCCTACACTAGTTATACCATTCAATAAATTAAATAAAGACTATTAAAATAATAAGAAAGCGTATCGTGAACATCCTGTAGCGTGTTTTAGCAGTCCGGCATGTGTGACCTGGGTAACGACAGGGCCCAATTTCTTACAGAAAAAATATTTAGAGCGACTAATACTACTATTATATAAGTAAAGGTTTCGCAAAAAAAAAAATGATATTGTCTAGGATTGTAGTGACAACGAAAACAAGGTATTGTCAGCTATCACCCGCGGTTACGTGAAAGAAGGGACATATTCCGAAAATATTTCACAACAACAAAAGAAGATAAAATCTAGCAAAAATATAAATCCTTATTTTTCAAAGTAAAGATTATTTCTCAGTGTTCCAAAACCTGCGAATTCATGACAAACGTTCTGTCAAGAATCTAGCTAATTGCCTCCTCAGCACTGGACTTCAAGACGTTAGTAACAAATTGATAGTCTGAATCTTGCGTTAGGTCGTAAAAAAGATTATTATTTCAGCGTGGGACTAAGGATGGGCGTGTCTTAAGGCTTTTCTACACGAGTTTTGCTGATCTGTTAAGTTTATTACTGTTTCTTTGGCCTGATGTATAAAGGTTGGTTAGTTTGAAATTAATGAAGCTTAGTTTCAATTGCGTCCACTCGGTCTGATGTTATACAAGGGGCTGATTAACGTGTAAAGCTTCTGGGCTTCTATTAAAATACCGGCGGTATTAACCAAAATTTTAAGCCTTGAAATGACTAATACTTAATTTAAGAAAACTTTTATCCTTAAAACCTTAAAACAGCCTACAGTAACTATTTAGTAGACAATGTTTCTAAAAATGTTTAGTAACAAACATATTTGTACGATAAATTTGACTGACTGGGTTGGAAAACTACTGTTTTTGTTCAAAATTCCTTCGTCATCGTCATCCCACATCTGAGCACGGGCTTTTTCTATAACTGAGAGGGTTTAGGCCTCAGTCCACCACGCTGGCCTAGTGTGTGTTGGCAGACTACACATCTAAGAAATTTTAAAGAACTTTTATGTGTCCAGGCTTCCTCAGGATGTAGTTAAAAAACGTAATAATTCAGATTCCCTAAAACGTTGAAAAAGCTCTTAAATTCTACTGTAATAATATTTATACCACCTTACCTTAGCATCAACTGACTGCCAGATGTCTGTTTATTTAGGCAGGTTTTAACAGAATAATAGGGACCATAAACAATAGAGTTGTGTACAGGCAGCCTAAGAATGGCTATCTTTTGATAAACGAGCGACGAGTCTATTCATCTTGCCCGACGATGTCGCTGGGGAAGTGAAAAATCTGCCTCGATCAATCTGTGTCGTTTTGAATTTCCAACGTGAGAATGTTATAAGCGTCTTGGACGGTTGGACGACCGTTCTTGGATAGTTAAGGACGTTGGAGGTTATTTGATGCAGTTTTAAGGGGAGAAGGACTTTTTGGAGTGCTAGAAGGTATTTCTATTTTGTCTGTTAAATACAAAGGCATGGGGTAGGATAAATAGATTCGTCTGTAAATGGTGCGTAGATCTATTCTTAAGAGTTCTTATTTAGTTTTTTTAGAGTTTATTTAGATATTTCGGCATCAACATTAGCCCATATGCGTCCTACTGCTGAGCACGGGTCTCCTCTACCATTGAGTGGGTTTAGGCCTTAGTCCACCACGCTGGCCTAGTGCGGGTTGGCGGACTACACACCGAAGAAATTCCTATGAACTTTAAGTCGTGCAGGTTTCATCACGATGTTTTCCTTCAATGTTAAAGCAACTGATAATTATTCATTGTGAATAGTATATATGTATGTATATTGTATATATTATGTGTGTCCATAAATCAAAAGATTCATTTAAGTTTCATAAATACAAAAATACCACACGTTTTCACTTTTAATCCAATTGACTCTAACCAAATTTTATGGCATAAAGTACGGATTAAATTAAGTATGATCTTACCTTGCTGAGACCTCCGGAAGGGTCCCACCTAAAGTCCATTTGAAGCGGGTCCCATTACCGGAGTTTAGGGGCCCAAAGAGGTCTCACCGGGCCATTAAACTTTTATAAATATGCATTAGCGTAATTCGGTATTGTTTGAATTCGGACGTTATTTACGATATAAATATTTCACTTATAGCTTGCTGTTGTGATGGGTTTATATGTTTAACCGAATTTTTATACCTGTAATCCAGTATTACCAGGCAAGCAGTATTACCACACATTTTAATATGTTTTGTTTTTAAGACTCACGTAACAAATTATTAAATTATCATTACCATTTTATACCGATACGATACATATTTGAACTCCTTGACAAAAAAAAATAAATAAAAAAAAAACAAAAAATTCGACACGATTCGAAAATAGAAGCCAGGATTTCTCACTCACACATCTCAAAGTTCCCTTTGAGCCGAAAAGGCAAATAGAAAAATGTCATACAAAAAAGTCACCGGTATATTTGTGGCGAAATTTCGAATTCACGGAGTTAATTAAGGTCGGAACGTACAACTCCGCTTGCGACAATAGCTGGGAAACGTGGGCTTGTAATATTTACAATTCGCCAACGAAACGTTTGAAATAGATTTTTTGGGTGTTTCGTGGTTTTGCAGTGAAAGGTACTTTTTAGGATATCAGTTTATATATTTGTAGCCTCACGCTAGTGTTCTGAAAGAGGTAGGCAAAATTGGATTTCTGTACCCACATTTAGCTAAGTCAGTGCCACATTATAGGGGACGAGCCTATTTCCATTTCACGATTACATTTCCAAAATTCGTGCTACTACTGAGGATATCCTTATGGAAGAAATCTCATTCTCCCTAAAGTGTTAGGTTAGCTTACGTTTTGAAAACTATTTTTTTAACTCTTACGAAAAACTTGACAAGCTGATTGCCGTTTTTATAAATAAATAATAAAATAAATATTTGTGGTTCACACAAACATTTGTCTCGGTGCGGGGATCTGTTAGGATGGCTCACCGTGGGTCCTTTTTAAAAAAAACTACTACACTTGAACACCAATTAATATATTCTCAAGAACAATGTTTACAATTAGAACGTCAAGTTTGGTCTGCTGTTTATACATGCTAAACACCTCTTTTTATACAAATTTATTTATTAGTGTAAGCAAATTTGTCTGTACTAGGGATGTCCATAACAGCTCCCCCTTTAAAACGAAGCATTATCCTTTAAGGATAAGCGAAGTTAAATGAAATATATAGTAAAATAAAAATAGAAAGACCAATTTTGCTTACACCTTACAATGACATAATATAAGAAAAACCTAAATATATATTATTATTAATTTTTCCTTTTTTTTTTAAACATTAAAAGTTATACAAATTTCTGTTCGATTGATTCAGATCATCCGAATTTTTATCATGATCTGAAGAAGATATATCTATCATTTCAATAGAGTTTGAAACTTTGGAACTATGTTTTACTTTCTTCTTATTGTTACACTGGTTGTAAATATTTATACAACACATAGTATTACTCCTTTTTTTTAAACATTTATAAAGTTTGTATAAAACAAATAAAAATATTAAAACTATTAAAATGTAAGTAAATGTTGAGAAATAGGTAGTATACTTCATTACATGGGATTGATTTTCAATATAATTTAATTGTTGTTCTAAGTTGTCTAGTTTATGTGAAGCTAAATTTAAAGAATCTAGGTTTACATTATTCAATGATATGGGAGTTAATTTATGTAACGAGCTATTAATTAATTCATATTTGCAACAATCGTCGTTAGTAATATCAAAATTCACAGATAATGGATTAGGTGAATTTAAAGAAATTGTGGATGATGGACTAAATTGTAAAGTTTGATAATAGGCGTAACAATCATTTTCCAGGTTTAGTAAACCAGTACCACATATACTATAGTCTTTTACATCATCTTTGCATTTAATAGTTAGTTTATTGGCACTACTTAATACATATATCCATTTATTTCCGTTTAATTTATGCCATATATTTGATATTATATTATATATTTATGTTACCGTATAAAACTTTGGAATCGCAAACATCTGGTAATGACAAAGTAACTTCTGTTAAAAGTTTTGTTTCACAAGTAGGGTTGTTAATTGACGATAAAATAGCTGGCAAAGGACAAATTTGATATGAAAACTTTTCAGTTTTACAATTACTTAAGTCATCTAAAAGTGCGTAACTAAGCCTATCGTCACTTATCGCTAGATACATTTTGGAAGGACGAATTAACACAAAAGAATTATAATTATTGACATCATAAGGAGTCGGCAATGGAATGTTTTTATATACATTGTATTTAGTTAATGCTATTAAAGGTATCCTTAGAACAAATATAATTTTCTTGTTATAGAAATAAGAAGTAAGTTCAGATAAATCTATAATAGAGTGCATGTTGTCTAAAGTTAATGGTAAAGGGAAATCAACATTTCTTTTAATCATGTGGCTGTTTGCTGATAATTCTTTAAATAATGTAGTAGGGCTTAAAACGTAAGGGTGAAGTATGTTAATTTTTGCGAAAAGGATAGAGTTTAAAATTGTATCCAAAATATTTGAAACTGATAACAAGGAACTTTCTAATAAATTCATTATAGTATTTATTTTTGCTAAATTAACTAAGTTGTTATTAATTTTTGAATTTTCAGTTAGTATTGTATTCAGTTTTTCCATTTGCTGATTTAATTTGTTTTCGTTTTCATTTAACTTTTGAATTGAGGAATTAAAATGTTTAATTGTGGATTGGACAACATGGATATTATTTTTCATTAATGTGAACATTTCTTTTTCATTTTCTTGGCAAGCAATAATAGCAGAGTCATATTTACGGGCATCCTCAGCATCTAAGGTGCCGAAAAAGAATTTCAAAATTTCACCGCCAAATTCTAAAGATCTTTTAAATCGATTTGGTGGGTTATTATCAATCAAATGTGAAATGGAATCATACTTAACGAAATTGGATGATAACAATATTTCTAACGGATTTAGCGAATCTTTGCAATCTAAAGTGATAACCATGTTTTCTGCGTTACTACATAATCGGTTCATATTGAATAACGCTTTTTCAATTTTCTTTAAATATGGTTCAAAAGAGACTATTTCTATATGAGTAATCACGTTCCAATAGTCATTATAAAAATAAGCCGTCGAAGTCGGGTCAAAGTATATACCAGGACTATGCGTGATTGGAGTGACCGCGCTGTCGGCTAGGCATTGATGTATTAATAATCTGAAAATGATGGTATAATGCATTTGTTAAAAATAAAATTCTAAAAATTATATAATTGGTGTTCTAACTAAGTAAGGTAATTAAGAGTTAATATCTAATTAATTAATTACGACTAAGAAGTAGTAGCAGGTTTAATTTCATTAACATGATACTTTATATTTTTACGACCTATTTTTAAGGTAACGTTATTGTTCTGCATCTTAATAATTTTATATGGGCCTTTCCAAATTGGTGAAAGAGCTTTCCGAAGTCTATGGTGGTGTTTTAAGTATACCATGTCACCACTTTTATATTGAACATTTCGAGATTTATGATCATAATACTGTTTTGATCTTGTTTTGTTCTCTATTATATTTTCTATAGCTTTCTGTCTACTAAAGCGCATTCGATATTGCAAAGCGCGTATGTATTCATTATATGTGGTATTTGATATTGTTTCATATAATGAAGTAGGTATAATAGGTTTATGACCATACAATAATTCATATGGAGTAAATCCAGTAGTACTGTGTGGTGTTGTATTATATGTTAAAATTGCGGTAAATATGTAGCAATGCCAGTCATTTTGATTTTCATTAACAAATGACTTTAAATATTCTTTTAATGTGGCATGTGATCTTTCGAGAGCTCCATTCGTCTGAGGGTGATATGGAGTCGTAAAAAGAGATTTAATTTTTAAGATTTCTGTCAGCTCTTTAAATAAGTCTGACGTAAAACATGTACCTAAGTCTGTTAAAATCGTTTTAGGGAATCCAAAATGAGACATAAAATGAACTAGATTTCTGGCAATTTCTTCACTGGTAGATGAAACCATAGGATAGGCACTTGAAAATTTCGTTAAATCATCTTGTAGAGTCAATATAAACTTAAACTTTTGAAAACCTGCCTCTGGTAGAGGACCAACTATATCTAAAGCTAATCTTTCAAATGGTTTAGTGGATGTAGATGTTATCTCCATTGGAGCTTTATTTGATGCTCTCAATGGTTTATTAATTTGACACAACTTACAATTCTTTACATAAGTTTCGATATCTGAACGCATGTTTTTCCAATAATATGCGGTTTTGATTCTATTAAACATACGTTTTGAACCTGGGTGACCTGCAATAGTGGAGTCGTGATTTTCTTTTAATATATTTTTGACTTCGACTGGTGTTGGATAAATAAGTTGATTTTTATAAATATGAATTTTTATCTTAGAATTATGGAAAATATATGCAATCATATTATAAATTTTGGTATAAGAAAGTTTTGAAAAGGCATCAGAAAAATCAGGTAGAGCGAGGTTTTCACCATTTGGAAATTCAGTTAAAATTTCATCTCTTAATCGTATTAGTAAATTATAGGTATCTTTATATTTTGTGTCCTCATAATGATGGACCTTCGTGAAAAGAAAATAGAATATTTTGTTTTTATCTTTAATAACTTTTACAGTGAATGGTTCACGCTCTGAATTTATGATATTATCTGAATTTTCTAATAGTGATAGTATTTCTGTGCAATGGGGTTGAGACTCATCGAAATCTAAAGAAACTGGTAATGCAATTAATTTATGTTTAGAGTTATGAAGACTTTCAACACATTCTTGAATTTCGGTATTCGTATCGTTAATTTTATTTAAGAATTGTTGCTTAAAGTAATCTTCATATGAGAAATTATTCAAGTTAGAATGAGTCAATGCGTTGACTGGACAACGTGACAATGCGTCCGCGTTTGAATTTATTCGACCAGGTTTATAAACGATTTCGTAGTCATACTCTTCGAGCTTTAAACGCCAACGAATGAGTCGACTGCCCGGGTCCTTGACATTAAAAAGCCAGACTAAAGGTCTATGATCAGTAACGATTTTAAATTTGTGACCAAATAAATAAGGTCTGAAAGTTTTTACACCGAAAATTATGGCAAGTAATTCTTTTTCTGTGGTTGAATAATTTCCTTCAGGTTTATTGAGTGTTCTAGAGGCAAAAGCTATTGGCTTATCTTTACCAGTATCGCCTTGAGAAAGTATCGCGCCTACAGCGTAGTTTGAAGCATCCGTAGTCAATATAAAAGGAGAAGAAAAATCTGGATACTGAAGTAACGGAGCTGTAATAAGTTTTTCTTTAAGAACTTGAAATGAAATATCTTGTTCGGATGTCCAATTAAAAATAACATCCTTTTTTAATAATGAAGTCAAAGGTTTAGTTAATTTAGAGAAATTTTCTATAAATCTTCTATAGTAGCCAACTAAACCTAAAAATGATTTTATTTGTTTGGTATTAGTTGGAACTGGGAATTCAGAGACAGCTTTGACTTTATCTGGGTTTGGGGATACCCCTTTGTCTGTGATGATATGTCCCAAATATGCGACTTCTCTTCGTAAAAACTCGCACTTGTCAGGTTGGAGTTTTAAATTAAATTTCCGAAATCTATCAAACACTAGTTTAAGTTTAGACATATGAGAGTTAAGGTCATGAGAATAAATAATACAATCATCTAAGTACACATATGCATGAAGACCTTGTAAACCGGAAAGTACTGTATTCATTAAACGTTGAAAAGTGGTAGGAGCGTTTTTCAACCCAAAAGGCATTCTGGTAAACTCATAATGACCAGATATGTTTGAATTTGAATTTATTGTAAAACCTGTTTTTTCAGCATCTTTACTACTCATCTTTATTTGATGAAAACCACTTGCGAGATCTAATGTACTAAAATACTTTGAGTGTCCAAGTTGATCGAGGATGTCAGTTATAAGAGGCAGAGGGTAAACTTCAGAGACAGTGGCATCATTTAGACGTCTATAGTCAATAACTATTCTCCACTTCTTTTTACCCGATGCGTCCATTTTTTTCGGGACTACCCATACCGGTGCACTCCATGGAGAAATTGAAGGACGAATTATATTTTGATCGAGCATTTTACGTATCTGTTTATCGACTTCCTCTTTGTGACACTCGGGGAATCGATAAGATTTGACATTAATAGGAGGTGTATCACCTGAATTGATGTTATGTTCAACTGCATTTGTATAGCTTAAGGAGTCGCCTTCAAGATAGAAAATATCAGTATATGATGCACAACATTCCAAAAGAGATTGTTTTTCTTCGTTATTAAGATGAGTACATCGAATTTCATTAAGTACTCTATCTACTCGATTAGATTCAGTTTTAGTCAAAGAGTGAATTTTTTCAAAATTATTTACTGAATTCAAGTCCTTGTTATGATCGATAGGTGTTAATTGAACTTTATAATCTTTAATATTTATATCAGCATCGGTTGTATTTAATATACTAATGTTTACCATTTTATTGTTTTTTATTGAAACAATGCTATTCGCAACATAAACACCGTCACCTATAATATGATCCAATATCAAACCTTCATTGTTATGATAAAGTTCAGGGACGTAATTAGACACAGCGCATTCTATAATCGATTCAGATCGGGCTGGTAATACATAGGCAATTTGGTTAAAACATATGGGAATATGATAACCTTCCAATTCGAGGGAATTTTTAGAATAGTGAATATTAATGTTAAAATATTTTATAAAATCAGTACCAATAATACCATCGTATTGTAAATTAATAGAGTCGCTAACTGCATGAAATGTAAAGTTAAATATTATTTTATTCTTCATAGTCAATTGATATTCAAAATTTAACTTTATTGATCCAAGAGATTCACAATAAGAGTCGTTATCACTAAGACCCTTTAATTTGATAATATCGGAATTGAGCACTGGTTGATTAGGCAAAGTAGAATATTTTATAATTGATATAGAAGAACCAGTATCTATTAAAAATGATAACGGTTTCTCGCTATTATTAACTTTTAAATAAACATGTGGAAGTGAAATCTTATTAATGTTATTTATTTCATAAATATTTTGCGAACTCAATTTGAATTTAGGTGCATTTCGTAATGCTGAATCGGCACTGCCGATCTCAGGTGTTTTGTTAACTTGCACAGGGCCGTACTTGGGTGTGTAAGAATTATTGTAAAAACTATTTTTATGAACTCGCGCATGGCAAGATTTATAAGTTACTGGCGCAGGTGCGGACTCAGTAACGCGATAGTTAAAATTATTATTTTTAATAACTTGCGCAGAAACGGACTCAGGGACGCAAGAATTATATTTATTATTTTCATTAACTTGCGCAGAAATAGACTCAGGGACGCAAGATTTATATTTATTTTTTTCAATAACTTGCGCAGAAATGGACTCAGGGACGCAAGAATTATATTTGCTCTTTTCTGTAACTCGTGCATTTAAAAACTCAGGGACACGAGATTTATTTTTAACTTTAGTATCAATTTTTCGCGCGGGTACAAAATCAGAGACGCGATATTTATTATTAAAGTTTTTCGTGTCGCTCAAATAATAAGGTTGTTTCGGCGGACACGTTACCGAAACCCTTACTCGTTTAAATTATTATTATCATTATTCGTAACCATATGGACTTTGACACTGTCTGTGACACGTGCCGAAGAATCAGTTTCTGTTTTGCAATATTGCTTATTTTTGTAATTTAATTTGCGGCATTCTGATATCAAATGTCCACGATGTTTACAGTAAACGCAATATTTATTCGAAATTGGAAACTTCCTGTTATTATTGGAATTATGATTTGCGTAATTGTTGTGAGTGTTCAATTTATTAGATGTTGCTGGATGATTAAAATTAACATGGTAAAGTTTGTTACGATCAGAATGTTTTTTATTGTTATTTTTGTAACATTCTGATGATGTATGCCCACTTTTGTGGCATAAAGAGCATTCCTTATGAGTTCTCAAGGATAACTTTGATAATTTGTACAGTTTTTCTTCCTCTATGGCATGAGATATTGCCTCAGATAAAGATTTAGGATTTCTACAACGTACTATATGAGAGTAATTATTATTTAGACCTATGAGAAAGGTATTAAGAGCTAAATCTTCCATTCCCGCAATTCTCCCAATTAGTTCATTGCGATCTTCACAACTATAATGTATGTCGGATTGAAGTCGCGTAAGACAAGCTTCTATACGTAGGGAATATTGTGTCACATCTTCAGAGGGCAATTGTTTGCAGTTTTGCAAATCTACTAATAAGTGAGTTGAGTGCTTCTTTTCTCCAAAAGTTGCCTTTAAAAATTGTTTTATTTCAGGCCAGTTTTTAAAAGTTTTTAGACTACAGGCAATTTGGGCCTTGCCTTCAAGTTGTGACAAAATATATTTACATAACACATTCTGTTGTTCTGTGCTCGCTAAGGATATGGCATTAGTACAATTTGTAAGAAATGCTGGGAGTGACTCACGGTCCCCATTGTATGGTTTAATAAATTTTGTGAGTACTCCAAGAGTAACTTTATTTTCAGACATTTTACTTGTTTTTTGATTTTCAGATTTATGTTCTGAATCTGACTCACTGTCGGATAATTTCTCTGAAATTTCCTTTTTAGGGTGAAACGATATCATTAGTTATAAATTAATAAAACAGCAGTACAGAACATCAGACACACATAAAATATAAAACACAAGATTAAAATATGCAATTAAACATAAGAAAAATAGCAATAAAATAGAAAATTGTAAAAATCTCCTGAATAGAAAATGATTTTTAAAAATGTAAAAGTAAAAATTATATATGATAGTAAAATTTAAAAATGTGTAAATTATTGAGCAAAAAAAAAAGTTTAACGTAAAAGTATTATTAAATTGATATTATATTAAACAAAAATTACAAATTTAGGGATGCGAGAGAAAACTACTAAAACTTACAAAATAAACGTAGCACTCGCGAACATCCTGTAGAACCCGAAATTCACAGCTTACTTGAAGACGTCAAACGGCGGCGTCCTATTTGATCAAGTGCGTGGATCTTCGGAGCGCGTTCCCGGAGCAGGAACGGCGTAGGCAGGATGAGCGGCAGACTCGACGTCCTAATCTTGAGAAGTGACGCAGGCTCCCACCAGAGAAGCGGAGACTGACCGTCGATCTTGATGTTGTCCGGAACTGGGGCGCGTGCTACCACACGTGGGGTGGAGGCTTAACGTCGACCCAAACAGCAACGGCACGGCGTGTAGTCGGCAGCGGCCACGTAGGGGCAGCAACCAGGAGAGCGGCAACAGCGAGGGGTTGTCCACTGCGACGGCGGCGGCAACAGCGAGGGGTCACCAACAACCGGAGTACCACGTGCGCGGGCTTGAGCTTTTGGAGCGAGCAAGACTTATCGTCGACACGGCGAAGGACCTTACACCACGGGCCAATTCTTAGAAATCTTCAGGATTCTTATGATATGTCCCAGTCTTGCAGGACATCCCACTTCTGACACCAATTGTTAGGATGGCTCACCGTGGGTCCTTTTTAAAAAAAACTACTACACTTGAACACCAATTAATATATTCTCAAGAACAATGTTTACAATTAGAACGTCAAGTTTGGTCTGCTGTTTATACATGCTAAACACCTCTTTTTATACAAATTTATTTATTAGTGTAAGCAAATTTGTCTGTACTAGGGATGTCCATAACAGATCGAACCCGCGGCCTTTCGTTTCACAAGCTCGTGTCTAGCCAACTGCGCCACGAGGGCTGTCAAATACATACATACATATATACATTTACCTACTATTATTCTTAAATTCTTAACTTAAAACCTCTAAATCGCAATCACACACTTGTATTATAACAAATATGCAGTAAAAACATTTTTAAAAACTACATTTAAAAACCTATTTAAATCTCGCCCCAGTTATTACGAAATGAAATTGACATATAGCTGTCAAAATTGGCGCCAAAAGGTCGGCCATGTTTATTACGTTAGGGGATATTGGGAGCAGTCAAAGCGAATTACTGGCTGTCGGTAAACTGCAATTTTCGATGTGGTGTCAGAGAGTATAAAATATTCCTGCGTTCTGTTTCACGGAGTAAACTAATAACGTTGTTTAACAACGCTTTGAGGGTTAACTGAGTTACGGGGCTGTGTAGTTTGACTTTATGACGTAAGACTGGAAATTCCTTCGGTATTTTGCCGAAGGAAAGGCTGGAAGTAAAATAATGAAATGCCGAGTTCTCTGGCCAGTGGGAGACTGCTCTTTGACTTTAGTTTAATAATTTTTGGATATTGAAATTTTTGGTATCGTAAATTGTGTAGGCCTTTCAATAATAGAATTTACTGTTGATTAATCTAGAGGTTTCGGTACAATTCCCAGGTGGGGAAAATATGTTGAGCAAATTTTTCCTTGGTCACATTTTATCTGTTGGACTGATTTTGGTTTGTTTTAGTACAAAATAAATGGGACTCTAGAGATTGAAATAGTATACTCTTTATTCTACTAAAACGTTAGATCCCGGGGGACTATTAAAAACGGACAAGTGTACAACTAACGCTTTTTAGTAGAAAGATAAATTTATCTGCCTGTCTCGCTGGAACCAAGGACTTACTGTGATAGTACGATTGAGATAACTGATATTCAATCACGTGTCGAGAAAATTATGATTAAAGCTTTCATTGCAAAATTCTCTGATACCAGATAAATGTTGATGTAGAAATACACCTTTGGATCTTAATATACATTGTCTCAAGTATCAACGTTTTCAATACTTCGAAATTCTAATTTAGTTGACCTAATGAAGACACAGATAAACTAAAAATATATTTTTGACAGTTACCAAAGAGTTTCAACACCAACAACGAAACGTCAAACCGAATTATAATTTATAATCTGTGTAACGTATTAATAGCGAGCGATAACCGCAACACCGTTCTCATCTTGACACAATAGCTTTAGCTGACATGTGGAACCTATCGCCACTGCAGTCTATTTCCAACTCTACGTCTATCAGAATAGAGTTTATATTAGATGGGTGAAATCCAACCCCTGTCACAATACCCTTCTCATTCAGGTATCAGTACTTTCAAAGGGTTTTATGGACATCATTAAGGTAACAAGAGAATCGCTCAATCATTCTGGGGCTTAGGCACAGGTCGCAAAGTGACGCGGATTTATATGATAAGAATTCTTGAAATGCCTCGTGGTCTCGCGGTGCAAGTATGTGCCGTGCGATCTAGAGGTCCTGGGTTCGATTCCCGGGTCGGGCAAATTGTTATTGGGTTTTCCATTAGGAAATTCTCAGTAGCAGCACGGAGTCTGGAAATGTGCCCGAAAAACGGCAATAGGCTCGCCCCCTATTACGTGGGACTCATACATACCTGGCGAAATGTGGGTGCAGAAATGCACCTCTGCCTACCCCTTCGGGGAATATAGGTGTGAGGTATGTTGTGTTTTTGTTGTTGTTGAATTCTTGAAATTTAAGTATTATAGACCGAATTATAAGCAGACGAAAAGATAACCTCCTCCTTTTTTGAAGTCGGCTAAAAAGAACTTGAAATATGCATAATAAAAGCGTTCAACGAGTAACATGTGGGACAAATACTTATAAATACATATCATTGGCCCCGATGTGGGTGCAGAAATGCGCCCTTGCCTACTCCTTTGGGAATACAAAGATGGGGTTAAACAGGAAATTGGAAAAGAGGTTGGTTAAAATACTGTCGAAAATAGATAAAATGTACAGCAAATTTAGGTACAGTAGTTTTAAAAAGTTAAGTTTAAAGTTGCTTAGCTATTTTTCTTTAACATAGTGTCTACATATATATAAATTACTATGACACTTCATTATAACCAGAATAGTTCATAATTAAAATGATATTTTAGAATTTGTGTTAATAATTATTTTTCCTTGCAAATGTCAAACTTAAGCGACATCCAATTAAGTAATTCCTGACACAATAGACAGACGGGAAGGTTTTATTCTGGGCGGGTTGCCATGGCAACTGTCGTCATGGCAACGCTGGGTTTCGGGGATAGCAAGCACAATGGAGCCGTTGGAGCATATTTTGGATGTATTAAAGTAAGGGATTCTTTGTTAATGGAATAATATGTATTTTTAATATCTAATATGATTAGGTCGTCTAAGTGTTCATTTGTGTAATAAAAATAATTTCTTAAAGATGGAATCCTTAGTTACTAAGTTTAATACGTACTTTATATTATATTTCAAATATTATTTTTTGCTTGTTTATTGCTGTAGAAGAGTATTTTTGCTATGGTAGTACTTACATGGTGAATAAGCAATTATAATTTTTTAATATCAATAGTACATAATACATATATAAAATGCAACAGAGTCCCATTTTAGTCCTATTTTATTTATTTATTCATTTTGATCTGATTTTCGAAGACGCCTACGCTATCAAATATTACTACTCGATGTCGACAATCCTGCCGTCTAAGATGATTTTTTCTCAGCTCTTATAAAAGCTAGGGTTGAACAATTTTGTACAGATATAGAAATAAATCCGCGCATTTTTCATCACGGAGCAGCTTACATTCATTTTGAACAGCCGTCGACTTGCCACGAACCATCAAGAGCCGTATTACGTTTCATTATAGGCGTCGTTATTGCTAACAGAAATGCTTTAATGAATCACGTAAATGTTTATACGTACTAGGCAAGCTGAACTAAGGCCTAAAATCTCTGTTGTAGAGGAGACTCATGCTCACCAGTAAGAGGTGTGAGGGTTGATTATGACGATTATGAAATTTTAATATTGGTAGATTTTTCTTTATAAGTTGTTAATATTTATAGCAAAAATTTTCCCATAAATGTAGCTATAACAAGGAATTCTCCGATAATTCTATGAAAATATAAAACAGATTTTTATGACCTCTGCACTACGCTTGGCTTGTATCGTAAAGGTTTAAATACACTGCATGTAGCTCGAATTTTTATACACTTCGTTTTGCCCTCTATTTAGTTCTATCATTTTTATATCATAACCAATATATTTGAGCTTGTTTCATTCTTTTAAAACCTTATACCAACCGGGAATAGAACCCATACATGAATAAAAGCACTAGACAATACTCTTAAGATAAAACGGTAGTTAAGTACCTAAAGTCAAAGAACTTTTTATTCAACTACTTTTTAATTTTAATTTTTGAATTGTCAATTTTCCACTTCAAAACTTTAACATAGTACCAATAATAAAAATCCTTATACAACAAATTTTTTGTAAACCTCTCAAGAAATTAAGTTAATTTTATCATCCTAATGAACGAAAGGAACGCTGGGTTTTTATTTTTAACTGTCGTCGAGTGACGATTAAAAATTTAATTAGAAGCCCAGCCGAGACTATAAGCCGAAGCCTGGAAGCTTCCTTTACAGCTGCACTTTATTTACAAATTTAATTAATAAAAATTTTATCGTGTAATTGCGTTGTTGTCCTTATATTTAGCGATAAGGCCTAGTATCATCCTGGTGAAATATTGTATAAAAATGTAGGTTAAAGTCTTTCATGACAACACACCATAGTTCAAAAAATCTTTATAATTGTCCTTCCATGGTTTTTGTAAGTACTCAGAGATTATAAATAACTATGATATTTGTTAACTAATAAAATACTTGTTCGTATTAAATTAAGAGTAGCTTAAGTTATTTCATGACAACACGCCTCATTTCAACAAATCCTTATAATCGTCCTTCCTTAGTGTTTTAGTGGCAAATGGTTATAAATATTTATGTTAAATAATATTTTAATATTCCTTCACATTAAATTAAGAAAATCTGCATCGCATAGTGAAATATGTGTAAAATTAGTGCATATTAAGAAGACAGTTCTCCCATAGAAGCCCGTAAGCCCCAGCTACCTTTACAAAATTTCGAATATATTAATCTTTTAGCTTTAGACGTTTATTTAACCAAAACGACGTAAAATGAGAGTATCCTAAACAATAAACTACTATAAACTAGATATTTGACAATTAACGTGTAACGCTTTTGAGCTTCTGTTAAAGTACTGCCGCTGATTGCAAAGACATTCATTGAGATAAATCGTTCGCTGTGACACTTAATAAGTTGACAGCCCCCGTGGCGTAGTTGGCTAGACACTAGCTTGCGAAACGAGAGGCCGCGGGCTCGATCCCCGCACCGAGACAAATGTTTGTGTGAACCACAAATATTTGTTTCGGGTCTGGGTGTTTGTGAGACCGAAAAAGTCTCTCGTAGTGTCTGATACCCACGACACAGGTCTTGGAACCTAGTGTGGGGTCAGAGCTATGTATGTGACTGTTGGGTGTATTTATTTATTTATTTATTTAAGTGCTGTGTATATATTGTAGAAACCCTTAGCATCCATTCTCTGTGCTTTATGCTCTTTAATTTAGTTTTTTCACAATATGGCGAGAAAAGCAGCTTACCTGTCGCATAGGTGACAACAAGGTAAGGTTATCTATGTACAATATTTTCAAAGAATTGTTATTTAAAAACTCAATATCAGCTTGATGCTTTAATTGCTATTAGTTTATAAACGTTATGATTGTATTGTGTTTGCCCTCCGTAATAAGCAACACTAGAGTTTCTTGTCTGTTTCTCAAATTCTCCAGTTTGGAAGAAGAAGAACTAGAACTTTTTAGGTGTACAGGTTTAGTGGTTTTCTTTAACCGTAAAAGCAAGTGATAATTCATTTTGAATACACACGTAACTACTAAAAGTCAGAGGTGTGCCTGGGGATCGAAAGTGCGTGCATGCCCAAACATCGAGGCCATCACAGCTTCTAAAGTGTTCTAAAGTTCTTTTTCTTTGTATAAATAGATAATAGGGTCTATAAAGCCACTTTTGGAATGAGGAGATTCGATATCCCAAGACTCGTAGCCATTATAATAATTGCGTTAAAGTAATGACGAGAAATATGATGCGGGAATGTGCCTTAGTCAACATTAATACAATTAGGTTGGTCTATTAGGGACCTCTTTGGTTAATTTTAGCCTCTATTGTACGCATTGTCTATGAGGATAATGTATCGGGTTTCATAAGTGGACCTCTTTGGAGATTTAGTGTGGTTTTAACGTTGAATAGATAATGGAAAGAATGGGATATTTTTATCCGCCTAGATAGTCGGTACATAGATGGTCGACTTAATCCAAATATTTTATCGTTATCATTAGTTATTAATCAAGGATAATTATAAAATATATCTACTTAATTACAACTATCAGGTAATATTAAGGCGCGAGTCTATTTCCGTTTTCCCGTGGCTCTGCGAATTTCCTGGGAATCAAACCCGTATACCGCAGGACCTTTACATCGCACGGCACATACTTGTACCTCGAGACCACGATACAATTATGACAAGAAATGAAATATTGAATCCATGGTGTGATAATAAATCATCAATTCATCAATAACAAATGAATCATGAGACATAGTCTGTATACAGGGTGTATAAAGACCGTGATCGAAATCACAAACAAACATCATGACATTAAAAAAATTCCGAAATTTTTTTACGTTTTCCTAAAAACCAAATTTTAGTATTGCTTGTATTAGTTTTCATGGTCGGTATACACCTTGTATAAGCTGTAAAATTATTGTTATAGTATTAGTGTATTCACATTGAATTATCACTTGCTTTAACGGTGAAGGAAAACATCGTGATAAAACCTGCACATCTAAGTGTTCTTAGGAATTTCTTAGGTGTGTAGTCCGCCAACCCGCACTAGGCCAGCGTGGTGGACTATTATGGCCTAAACTCTCTCAATGGTAGAGGAGACCCGTGCTCAGCAGAGGGCGTATATGGGTTGATGAAGAAGAAGAAGAAGAAGATTAGTCTATGACGTAGAACTAAAAACAATTAGCGGAACAAGGAAAGAACTTTACCTACCCGTTACAGTCGTGTTTGTGTGTCTTGTGAATCTAGAATGAGTTACCTGGAACCCTTGGGCAAATACTGTAACGAAAGCAGGAGTTTTCTGTTGACGTTTCAACTAATTTGGTATCCTGTTTGTCTTGACCCTTCATTTACTGAGCAAATTGTAATCAGGGCCTCGCGAATTGGGTAGATCGTAACTTAATTATTTAATTGTTACTTCCAAGTTCTGTGGTGTTGATTGAAGTTGGTTTTAGGTTTGATGATCGGTTTAGTATTTTTAGGCTTTATGTGATTTAGTATGAGGCCATAAGTAGTGATGGTCTCGAGGGTAAGTCACGCGGTTACTCTTAGGAATTTCTTAAGTGTTTTGTTCTCCAATCTGCATGAGCCAGCCTGGTGGACAAGTGTCTAAACCCTTTCATTGATAAAGGAGGCCAGCAGTGTGATGTACATGGGCGGATGCGGATTTGGGGCTTAAAAATGTGTGGGATATGATAATAGAGTAATTTGTCTATTAGATGAAATTTAGAAGGTACATTGAGGCTGGCTGTACAACTTTCCCCACTCTTGATCACATACATCTGACATTCTTTTTATTTAATATGTTTTTGTACACCATACATACAGAATTGAAAATAAAATAATCATTATTTAAAAAGCTATAGTGCCACCTTATCGCAATTAGCGATCTCTTCCTGGTAACCCAGATAAAAAAAGGGGTGGCCACGATCACATTACTACAACCGAATCCTCTGTGTTACAATGGTCCACTGATTAGGCTTCCCCCAATGTTATCCACTTCGACCTGTTGGAGGCAGCCTACATCCAGCGACGTCCTGCGACCAATAACAGGTCATCGGACCATTTTGTTGGTGGACGTCCTACGCTACGCTTTCTCCTATGTGGCCTCCATTCTAGTACTTTTTGACCAATTTGGCCAGCAGTAATCACTTGCTAGTCGGTATTATAATGCCGGTTAGTTTGTGAATTCATCGTGGTTGATTTCAGATATCACTCCAATATTATACGCGAAGTTATTCGTGGTCGTGTTATATAAAAAGGTCTGCTGGCAAATTTGACTAGTAAAATCGATATTTTATCCGTTCATGTGCGTATAAACGGATAGGAAAGGCCATTGGGAGAATTAAGTAGGGCATCTCTGACTGAGCGAGGACGAAAAAGGGTGAAGTCACATCATCTGAAGCAAATACCCAAACCCGATATCCAAAATCACAAACCGACGGTAGAATATATTTTACATTTGTTTTTTGTAACAGAACAGCTGAATAAGATTTGAAGGGAAATAGGCAGTATTATGGGGACAATGTCGCAATTGTTGTCACTTACTTATTCACTGCATTACGACCACACAACCGATGATAACAATTTTAAACAAAAATGAAGGGATCCTGTTTGACAGACATTTATAAAAGTCTTGACATGAAAACCAAATTACTAAGAAGCGGCCGTGTCAAAAATATGATAGTCTAATTGTAGGTTTGGTACTTGGCATGCTGACATTTCCTTTATAGTCTTATTCAACTTTTCTTTGGTTCGTAATATACTTATATACCTGCATCGCAGTATATGTTACTATTTCCGTAATTGCATTTATGTAAAGCACATTACTCATTCACTAATTTTCAAGTTACGCAAATTTTAACCCCCCCCCCACTTCCCTCTGATGACAAACAGTAAAAGTTAAGTCTTACCCCTAAAAATCATGTGTATTTTTTTCATATTGTGGGAAAGATTAGTATCTACCATCACATGCTATTTAAGGCAATGTCTTTAATATGAAAAAATAACTATCTTCCAGTGGTGATTCTTCTATAGAAGCCTAAAAGTTACATGTTAATATTGTAATGTCTAATTTATTAATTAATATTGTGGGATCAGGATATCATTATACATCAAATTTCTCGTGTCAAATGAAGGTTTAAAGATATATCTATTGGGAATTTTGTTAGACACGCTCGGCTTTTGAGCTTCAAGCTACTACTGGTAATTACACCCCATCATTTTCACATTTCTACTAAGTAAAGCCCAAATACCTCTTTAATTTTAGATAATAAAAGTTCCATCACAATGAGTTTAGCAAAATTCAATATCTCTCTTCGGCGTCCACCCCTTTAAGATTAGCCATAAAGATTAAACCGGCAAAGAGTATCATAAAGATTTTACCGTCCATAAATTTTCATGAAATGTTCCCTTTCAGTTTAATACTTGCTTTTGCCCCTAGTTACTGTGAATGCAAATTAATTCAATTTGGTTAGTGATTGAGAATATTCCTAACAACTTTTCCCCGTGACACGTTCCACGTAGACTACAGGTTTGGGTCCATGAAGAAAGTAAGTTGTAGTCTATTTTAACTCACAAAGTCCCGTTTACGTATCAAAAATTCTTCAAATACGACTTATAGTTTATTCGCAGGGTTTGATTCAGAAAGTAAATAAGTTGCAGTCTTTAGATCCACATCTACTATAAATAATTTAAATTGGTCAAATAATTTTGGCGTGAAAGCGTTACAGATATAAACAGTTAGTTTCGAATATATACCCATTCTCAAGTATCATATGATACATCGGTGGGTCCCATCTATCCCCCATACTAAAAAATATTTAAATCGATCCAGTTCTTTCGGAGCTTATTCAGTACAAACAAACAAAAATTTTAATTAAATCTTTCCTGTTTATAACAATGATACATTAGTAACATTAGTAGTGGTTATTGAAGAGTATTTAAATATTCCTCACGATGTTTTCCTTCATCGTTTAAACAAGTGATAATTCAATGCGAATACACACATAACTTAGGAAAGTCAGAGATATGAGTCTTGTGTCGAGTGTGTCTGAGACTACAAGATACTTTTTTCGGTCTCACAAACACCCAGACCCGAATCAAATATTTGTGGATCACACAAACATTTATACATATCTGTGCGGGGATCGAACCCGCGGGCTCTTGTTTCACAAGCTGGTGTCTAGCCAACTGTGCCACGGGGCATCAAAATGATTATTTTAGATTTTATATTATGTATATAATCTAGTTATAAATAAAATATACATTTGTTTCAGCTGAAAGATGATATAACAGAAGACGGTAGGTCCGATCGATAGATGTTAGGATCGAGGCCAATACTCTCAACATTTTTATGTTCGTCTTCATTCACGTTTTGAAGTTGAGTAACTCTTATTGAAGTGTAATTTATTGATCATAAATTCCCCGTTATCCTCCGGGAACATCGTCCATTTACAGTGGAACGTCATCACGTATTAAGCATAGTCTTGTTTCTTCACGAAGAATTCGGCTTTATTATTTAAAAATTTAGGTATATTTTATATTTGGACTGTTTTGTTGGGCAAGGGATTATATTGCCATTGATTTAGAGGTCTATAAATGGATTTGTATGTCGGATAAAGTGTTACTATTGTTTTGAAGTTAGAAGATAAGTTACTGTTAGGCGCAGTCTGTTAAAACTAAATCTAGCAATCCCTAGATTAGATTTTGGGTGATGCAGAAATAGGTGCGATACTTTTCTGATGGATCTACCTACAAGCCTTGAGCATGACATGTTTCAACATCAATATCAGCCCATATTCATACATACGTCTCACTGTTGGACACGGGCTTCCTCTACCATTGAGGGCACTTAGGACTTAGTCCACCACGCTGGCCTAGATGACTCGTTAGCTCAGTAGGTTAAAACGTCTATAATATATAATCAATTAGCATGTCCTATCATCGTGTTACAGAAAAGTGGCGGGAAACGGATGGATGAGGGCTGCTCAAGACCGGGATGGTTGGCGCTTTCTTGGGGAGGCCTACGTTCAGCAGTGGACGGTGATAGGCTGATTGATTGATTGATGTCCTATCATCAGTCCATTATACGTCCTACTTTTGGCCACGGGCCTCTTTCCATTGAGAGGGCTTAGGCCCTAGTTCACCACGCTGAATTAAATAAAATTACCAAAATTATTATAGCTTAAATAATTAAGTGAAAACTTTTCGTAAAAATTCAATTTGGGATATTCCTACACAGGAATTTGTTCAGGGATAAGTTTAATTAAGTCGGTGCCCCTGACAATGGGTCCCGGGGCCCGTGTCACCTTTCCAAGTAATGAAATTTTCGCCTTTCAATTTTGTGTGTACGCTTAGAATAGGACACGCCACTTACAAGGGGCCGTAGAGATTTCCCACGTTGAGTACATCGATGGGAGGGCGGTAGAATTTCCTAACAACAATTTTTGGTTGTTGTTTTAAACTAGCTTTTCTGTAGGACCAAGTGACTATCATCAGCCCATACGTCCCACGTACGTGCTGGAGTCGGGCTCCTCTCTTCTTCTTCATCAACCCATATACGCCCACTGCTGAGCTCGGGTCTCCGCTACCATTGAGAGGGTTTAGGCCATAGTCCACCACGCTGGCCTAGTGCGGGTTGGCGGACTACACACCTAAGAAATTCCTAAGAACTCTTACGTGTGCAGGTTTTATCACGATGTTTTCCTTCACCGTTAAAGCAAGTGATAATTCAATGTGAATACACACATAACTTCGAAAAGTCAGAGGTGTGTGCCTGCGACCGCCGAGATTCTCGATCGCGCGCCCATACCTCGAGGCCATCACTGCTGTCCGGCCATCACGGGCTCCTCTATAACTGATATATTTTTAGGCCTTAGTCCATCACGTTTGCTAAGTACTAACCTTAGAGAATCCTAAGAAAATTTAGGTGTGCAGGTTTCATCACGATATTTTCCTTTCACAATTAAAGTACCTACGTGACATTTCTTTGTAAATGCACACATAACTTCCCGTCAGGGGTGCATGGGTTTGAACCCACGACCGGCGAGATTCTCGAGCCTGTGTTTAGACCTAGAAGCTTTCTATATTTACTATATTTATATCTTTTAATTATCCATTACCTTATAATCTCGTCGCCGTGATCGCCGCTTCACCTTTCGTTTCGCAAGCTAGTATTAATTTATTTTAAAGGTTCCCATGTTCACTTCAAATGAATATTTCAGCCAGGCGCAGGTAAAGCAGTAACAAAGACGCGCTCGTCGAGCCGTGCGCCGAACAAAAGGCACACACGCGTGCACTTGACAAGTTGGAAATTAAAAAAATCTACCGGCGACATATTAAAGTTTAGATGCACGGTTCCGTGCGACGGTTTTAGCTGGCCTGGTTTTGCTTTTCGTATTATTGAGAGCCTTTTGGTCGAGATATTAGAGAAATGAGAGGCTAAGGGTTCGATCCCCGCTCCGAGGTAAGTGTTTATTTTTTAGTGTATAGTGCTTAAATTGGAGAAGTTAGTTTATCTATGCGTCCTTCAGAAATATGAATGAGAAATGTCAACTTATTATGTTATATGAAAAATTTCGGTGTGATTCAATCTAAACCTAAGAAATTCCTTATGAAGAAGTTCTGGTATGTGGACATTTCCCATACTTTTTATATTCACCCTTAACGAATGCTAGTAATTAGCAAGTAAGTACGTTTCCAATTTAAATAAGAGAGGATCAATTTATTATGAAATGAATTCATTGACTGCTTGTGAACAACTATATAACTAGTTTATAGCTATAACACTGACTTTACTCGTGAATGATTGAACGAATGTAATTGAAAAAGCAAAATTAATTACAACTCTCGCGAATAATCGAATAAATAAGGGTAATATTTCACTACCAACACCGATATTAAAGCTTAAAATTGACATACAATGTAAGCTAACATATGGAACCCTAAAATTCGTTCTGCCGTTGACAACGCAACAGAAAATACAACCCCGTATGGCGTATGCAAGAGTCCTTATCTTTGCTACTTCGAGCACACGATATGAAACATAATAAATATATTTTTTGCAGTTGAAACTTACAGTCGACTTAGGAGAAAAAACTACTAATGATCCTTTTTAGGTGATGGAATTATGCCGGCTATTTCTAACTAAAAGTACATAAGCTTATCCGAGAATGCTTAAACAGAAGCAAAAATTACTTTTAAGAGTTTCGTAACCCTAATAGATAAAGCTTTTATCCATGTGACCGTCACGGCAAATTTTCTCGAAATATCTACAAGTAATTAATGCTAATTAATGTAATTAAGGCACACACCTCTGACTTTTCGAAGTTATGTGTGTATTCAAATTGAATTATCACTTGCTTTAACGGTGAAGGAAAACATCGTGATGAAACCTGCACACCTAAAAGTTCTTAGGAATTTCTTAGGTGTGTAGTCCGCCAACCCGCACTAGGCCAGCGTGGTGGACTGTGGCCTAAACCCTCTCAATGGTAGAGGAGACCCGTGCTCAGCAGTGGGCGTATATGGGTTGATGAAGAAGAAGAAGAATTAATGCTATATTACAAATGTTTGTGTGATCCACAAGCATTAGTATCGGGTCTAGGTCTTTGTGAGATTTGCTTTTAGCGTGAGGTCAGAACTATATACCATTTGATATTTTTATTTACTTGTTTATTATTTAAAGTCGAAGAAACAAATAGAAACTGTAAACCAAATACCACAAATACTTTAAGAAGACGAATAGAGCTGTCTATGAGTGACTGCCTTGATACAGTTATTTTAGTAACTAAAACTGCTTGTTACTGTACACGCATTAATGGTTAAAAGCAATGATGTAACGTTCTCGATAATTTGTTTACTTCATGTTTGTTTAACTATGGGTCGTCATAGATTAATTTTAACAGATGCGATGACGTAAAACTGGATTACGGCAATTAAAATTTGATGTAATGATTTAATTGTATTATATATATCATAATATACATAATGTATATGTATGTCCCATTTCTGGGTGCGGGTCTTCTATGCTATTGATGTCTTTATTTCAAGTTAATTACCCAGACCTAGTGCGTGTTAGAAAATTACCAGATAAAGTTTATCTGTGAAGTATTTCGTTAAGATGTCTCAAACATTTCATTTCCTAGAATTTTGTAGCTTCACTAATTTAGGAGAAAATTCGTTAATTCTACACACATTACGTTGAATTTGCAAAGGAATATATAAAAAAAAATTGACATTTCCAACGTGTCGGTTCTACAATTCTCTATTCTATGTCCAGTACACGCTAATTCCAGCTTTACGACACAGCGGTCGCGGCGTGTGTTCAGTGTCACTTTCTCGTTCCCTAATAAATTATATTAACAGCTGAGAAATGTTTTCTCGAGGTTGCTTTCAGGCTATTATTTCATTGATGGAGATTACGTTTGCACGTGATTCTTGAGGAAAATTCGGGCTGTGACGTCGGATAATTCGTTCTATTGTGAGGTCATCTTCCTACTGATAGGCACAATTCTCCTCTACCATTGAGAGGGTTTATGCCTTACTCCAACGTGCTGGACTAGTGTGGATTGGTGGACTACAATCCTAAGAAATTCCTGAAAACTTTTAAGTGTGCAGCTTTTTATCACGATGTTTTCCTTCACGGATAAAGGACTTGATGATTCGTTGTGAATATACACATACCTTGTCAGAGGTGTATGCTTAGAGTTTGAACTCGTGACCTCCAAAATCCTCGATCACCCACTTAAACGTTGACCGCTTTATTATCGCTTAACAGTGAAGGAAAAACATCGTGATTAAAGCTGCAAAACTAAAAATTCTTAGGAATTTCTTCCGAGGAGTCCGCCAACCCGCACTAGGCCAGCGAGGTGGACTATGGCCTTAACCCTCCCAAGGTTTAGAGAAGGCCCGTGCCCAGCAGTGGGACGTACATGGGCTGATGTTTTACAATAAATAAGCAAATTTATTTATCTACTAGGCAATTTATCACCCCCATACATAATAACGTTATAAAAACCCGTCCTCGTATTAAACGTAGTGATTTTGTATTTCCACTGCGTTCCATATTGTGTGTGAATAAATTTACATTTTTATAACTTACTTTAATTGGACGAATTTACATTCTCCTTCAAGCCGTGAATAATTCCAGTCACGCCAATATCCTTCGAGGGTTACTTTGCTATTTAACTTTACTACAGGGTTTTCCTAGAAATACTAGTTCTTCTTTGCAACTCCATATGAAAAAACTTCTAACTTGAAAAAAATGCGTTTTTTCTTCGCTTCTGCTCTGCTCCTATTAGTCGTAGCGTGATGATTTCAGAACGTATATAATTTAAGAATTCCATAAATTTCATTGTTATATAGCCCATATAACAATGAAAATGAATTTCTCAATTCGGACCAATAGTTCCTGAAATAAGCTAGTTCAAATAAACTTACTTTACAACTCGATAATATTAGTATACTCGTAAGTATGTAAAATTCCGAATGAAAAATTTTAAGCTCTGAATCTTTCTTAAACAAAAGCAATTTGACGTAAAATAAATGAGAATATCCTGGCCCCACAACGATTATAAGCTAGGCATTACATAATTAGCGTGTAACGCTTTCGGGCTTTTACAGTACAATCTCACTAATCCGGCACTTCGATAGTCTGGCACATCCAATAATTCGGCACCCTCCTTCCTCGCCCTTCTACACCCGTGCCCTGCAAAATGCTTTATTTTATTCATTAACTTTGACTTTTTCACAATAATATATTCAGCCTATCGCCGTCCACTACTGAACGTAGGTCTCCCCCCAAGAAAGTGCCGGCCTTTCCTTTCATTTCCACTTTGGCGTGCTTATCTTACGGGCAATGTCGTCCGGTTCTCAGTGAATTTTTCACTAAAATCCAGTAATCCGAACATTCCAATAATCCGGCTGCCTCCCGTTTCTAATAGTGCCGGATAAGTGAGATTATACTGTATATACTTTTTGAAATGTATGTAGATACTTAAGTAAACTTTATAGATTAGATTCTATTACATTTAATGGTCGAAGAGACAGAAAGGTCTTCGAACAGTGTAGATTTTTTTAATTCATTCAATTTGTGGTTCACAATGAAGCCTGATAAATAAATAAATCAAACCGCAAAAATCCCTGTAATATAGTTGAAAATCGATCGAGAATAATATTTACAGAAGACCTATTGCGTTGCGTAGGCTGTCAAAAGCGACAAATACAATTTTTTATTTACTTTCATTAAAACTGTATTGGATTTTTTTGTAGTCGTCTGGTGAGTATAAAATGAAATAACAAAAGTTTCATACCTTTTTATTGTGACTCGTTCCAATCTGAAAAGATAATATAATAATTATTAATATTATAAACATGACATGGTATTTTCATAGAAGACCAAAAGCGTTAAAAGGTAATTGTGTAAAGTTTTACAAGTGGTTGGGTGGAAGTGGCTGACTTTGTTCTTCAATAAGTTGTCGGCGGTCGCGGGTTCGAACCCTAGGCACACACCTCTGACTTTTCGCAGTTATGTGTGTATACAAACTGAATTATCACTTGCTTTAACGGTGAAGGAAAACATCGTGATGAAACCTGCACACCTAAAAGTTCTTAGGAGTTTCTTAGGTGTGTAGTCCGCCAACCCGCACTAGGCCAGCGTGGTGGACTATGGCCTAAACCCTCTCGTTGGTAGAGGAGACCCGTGCTCAGCAGTGGGCGTATATGGGTTGATGAAGATGAAGAGATGAAGAAGTTGTTGCAGGACGGCACGATACCCGATGAGTGGTGCGCCAGCTATTTGGTGCCTATTTTTAAAAATAAGGGGGACGTGCAAGATTGCAACAATTATCGGGGGATAAAGTTACAATGGATGCCATTTTTGCAATTCGCCAGCTGTGCGAAAAATACAGAAGAGCACACAAAAACTTGCATATGGCATTCATTGACCTCGAAAAGGCTTACGATCGGGTTCCGCGTGAAGTTGTATGGTGGGCCCTTAAGAAGAAATGTGTGCCTGAGAAGTACCTGCAGTTGATTCGGGCCATGTACCGCAGATGCAGTACACAAGTCCGAACTGCGGTCGGTCTTACAACCAGATTCGATGTCGCTGTTGGGGTGCACCAAGGGACGGCTCTTAGTCCCTACCTCTTCCTGTTGGTTATGGATGCTATTACTGCAGATATACAGGAAGAGGCACCCTGGTGCATGCTGTTTGCGGATGACATTGTTCTGGTGTCAGAAAGTGGCCACGAGGTGCAGAACAGATTGGAGGCGTGGCGGCATAGACTTGGAAATGTTGGCCTTAAAGTCAGCAGAACCAAAACTCAGTATATGTTTTGCGACTTTGGCGGTCTTTCAAGTTCTGTGTCCGTCACACTTGATGGAATGCCGATACCAGTCTGTTCCGAATTCCGCTACCTTGGGTCACTTATGCAAAGTGACGGGGGTATACATCACGATATAGGGCAGAGAATCAACTCAGGATGGATGAAATGGCGACAGGTCTCATCCACAATATGCGACCCAAGGATGCCCCTCAAATTGAAGGGCCGAATATACAAGTCCATGATAAGACCTGTCGTTATGTATGGATCGGAGTGTTGGGCAACGAAGAAGACGGACGAAAGACGACTGCATGCAGCAGAAATGCGAATGTTGCGATGGATGTGTGGGGTAACTCTGACTGATAGAGTGAAGAATGAATACGTTAGAGGAAGTTTGAAAGTAGCTCCTGTGATTGATAAGCTGAAAGGACACCGTCTGTCGTGGTATGGGCATATTATGAGGAGGGACGAAACATATGTTGGTAAGAAAGTAATGAGCATGAAAGTTGAAGGATGGACAAGCCGAGGAAGGCCAAAGAAAACATGGATGGAGTGCGTGAAAAGAGATATGAAAGAGAAAGGCGTGACTGAAGACATGACGGCTGATAGGGATGTGTGGAAGGAGAAAACATGCTGCGCCGACCCCAAATAAAAATTGGGAGCAGGGCAAGAGAATGATGATGCACAATGTTAGATTACCACTACAGCTGACTAAGACCTATGAACACATTTCTGCCTACCCCTCTTACCATACAGGCGTAACTATCTCTATTTATAACAAGACATAAGACGACGATAAGTGTGGGTTCGAAACTGTCTGTGGCTCTGAATGCATTTGTTTATTTAAATAATGCGAGTGATAAATTCATGTCTAGGTTTCTCTTGACATACGTTGCTTATCAGTGTCTTTCTACATCCCATACGTAATGGAAACACCTGCCTAATGTAGGATAGCTGATAAGCTTTAGGAATGCTTTTGGTATTTATTATTACGCAACAATACATAGTTGTGACCTTACATGTAGATACAAGTTATGTGTCGTTGTTTCAAAGGCTACGGGAGACTTTTCGGTTACGAAAACATTTACCTCCGTGCGGGAATTGAACTTGCAACCTCTCCATCGCTCTTTACTTACGTCTCTGGCTACACAACGGGGTTGTAAGATTGATATTGAAACTGGCTTCCAAATGAAAGAAAACGGTATCGAAATCGGTCTATCCCTTTAAGAGTTACGATGTCACACATACATAAATATCGACAAAGTTATAACACGCCTTTTTGCGTCGGCGGTAAAAACAATATAAAAATGTCGACAAATGTTCGAATAAACCGAAAAGCCAAACCCACTGTTCTGTCTTCGAATGCAAAAACATTTCAAACATCTCGTTTCAAAACTTCGCAATAAAACTGTGAATGCAACATAAACCCGTTTTAGAGACAACGAACAAAACTTGCGTACAATGGAACGTAACAGTCGCCGCGGCGCTATCTCCCTGTTGTTGCAAACTTTAGTTCTCCTTGAAACGGAACGTCACTCGGCCACAGACTAAAAAGTTTTTATTGTATGTTGTACTTTTTTGTATTAAAGATAGAGTAATACTTGTATATAGTTTACTTATTGGTGGTTAATCCCTATTAAAATAAATAATCAAATTTTCAAATAAAAAAATTGTCACGTTTTTATTTAACACGTATTTAGTTAAAAATATACACACACAGACACATAAACTCACAATAATATTCCTTAGAGAGGTGCATTTTTTGTATTGTGTTTTCCTCACACTGTATGATGTTTCTCTATGGAGAGAGATGTTATTGCCGTTTTTAAAGTATAATTAGAGACTCCGTATAGAAACACGGAGAATGAGTAGAAACTCAGAATAAAAAAACCAAACCAACCAAATTTTCGCGAACCGAGGATCATCTTACTTGTGCCGTGAGACCATGAGGCAGTCACTTATAAACATAAAATCAAAATTTATTTCTAATACGAAAAGGTTTTCCAACTTCATAACCGAAATGTATGATTAAAAACCTTCTATCTTTTTTCCTCCATCATAACCAAACCAAAATCATTCAAATCACACCACACCAATTCTATTTTTACTCATACAAAATTCCACAGAATAGAATAATTTGAACGGAGTTCTTCATTGTGTGGAGATAGTTAGAAAGCCATTTTTCATTCTACTACGATGCATGGCGACGTAAAATTGTTTCTATAGCGAACTAGACGCGAGCTACAATGTCTTATGAAGTGGCTGGCGACACGCCAGAGTAAAGTACTGCACGTGATAATAAACTATTATGTGAAACTTCCAATGAAATGGAACGGGGTTTTTATACAGGGTGTATTTAGACCGTGATCGAAAACTGAGGCAGGTAATAGCGATAGTGATTACAAACCCCCTGGCATTACAGAAAATCCCGACAAAAAAATTTTTTTTTGAGGTTTTTCATACAAACCACATACTTTTAGCACTGATGGTTGTATGGAAAACGTCAAATTTTTTATTTTTTGCCGGGATTTTTAATGTCGCCACTGGGTTTGTGATCACCCTCCCTATTACCTGCCTCAGTTTTCGATCACGGTCTAAATACACCCTGTATAGTTAAGTTCTGGGACTGATTACGTTTATTCTTTCCTGGGACTTTAGTATGACAGATCATTATCATTAGCCTTTTTCTATTATAATGGGCACGGGTCTCCTTTATAAGTGAGAGGGCTTAAAAGATATTCCTGAGAAATTTTGAAATGGAAATATCACTTAGAGTAAATAAGAGTTCATTCTGAATACACAAATATCTACTAAAAGTCAGAAGTAGGTTAGAGACTTCATATTTTTTTATACTTTTGGCCGTAATACCTTGTTTAGTTTGTTTCCAAAAATATATACAAACATCTCATAGCAATGCCTACGATAAATAAGTTAAGTATGTGAACGGAAAATAAGTTTTGTTTGCATAAGTTCTCAAGCATAATTCGCTTATATTCTTCCATGAATTTGAATAGAAGATAGATATAATTAAAAAATATTTTATACCAGTATTTTAAAACCCCTTCCCTACTATCCTCACATCAAAAAACAGTGCAGAACTCCCTAAAAATACATCAATTAAACGCACAAAACTCGGAAACATGAGCTTAATTTCTCACGGGTCAGATGGCGGCGTGGGGGCCGGGCGCTCGCCGGAGCGTGGCCAGAATTCTGATGCAACTTAATACATTTCGTTTTAATAGTTTATTTATACACTTTTTGGAAGATTTATGCTAGGGTTGGGATACAATTTAGATTGGGTTGATGTAATTTGTCAAGCGGTTTGTGCATATAATAAAATGCGCTTGGAATTTGTATGAAATTTTTATAGACTTTTCGGTCTTAAAAGGATTTTCCAATACATAAATTGAAATTTAATTAAGTAAGTATTAAATGTCAAGACACATTGCTACAATAACTTGCAATTCTTATGAAATTTCAATCGAACCGGTTTCCTCACAATGATTTATTTCACCGTATTTTATATTTTTATCCCTTCACAAACTTATGTACCAACTCATTGGTGTAAAAAAAATCCTTAAACATAAATAAATTAAATACCTGTTTGAAAACGCCAAAATTTAATTTTCTGTCAGGATTTTTTTAAGCCAATGGTTTTGTGATCACAGTAGTTATAACCTGCCTTAGTTAGCTATCTCGGTCTGAACACACCCTGTATATATCGTTATCTCTAATCAGTAGCCTCTAATCAACGTAGGTCAATTATGCATGCATTCTGGGTATCTTATTATTGTAATTATCTAATTAGAGTAAGGGCATATGTCGACCTTAGCGGGATGGCGGAGTGTTTCATATTATCCCAATAATGAGGTTTCGGGAACCTTTTCCTGGTATGGGAATAATTACGATGTGTTATGAGATCGCTGAAGGAAATCGTATATTTCAGCTAATTGGTGGAGGTATTTATTTATTCATTTATGTGGAATATTAAGGTATATTTAATACGTACCAGTCAACTTTAGAGTGATACAGAAATTTGAAAAGAAGGAATAGTCGCTTAAATATCATTTTTTGCATTGAATAAAAAGTTATGTTTTAACTTGACATATTATTTAAATAAATAATATACATAAATACATAACTACGAATTTCTATGTGTAGTATTGTATTACATACTATAGTTCTTGTGACAATTGCTTGAAAAATATTACTGAAACTAGTAAACTCTTAAAAAATATCTATATTAAAATACTATTTACTATTTTCGTGTTTTATTTATCTCACTCTATTGTATAGGCATAATAATATAAAAATATATTTTTGCTTTTGAACTTATGACCATTCCGATGATCGTCAAAAAATCACAGCATCGGTCAAACTAATCAGATATTGTATAAAATTCCCACAAAGCGCAAGTTAAATCAGATTTAAAAACTTATTTTACGCTACGAATCGAATTTGTCCGGAAAGTTTATGAATTAAAAAGTTAATTAAAAATCTTTGGTTTGCTAATAAAAATAGTAGAATCACGCTCATTTTATTCTTATAACAAATACAAAACTCATTAGAATACTTTATTGGATATAACATCGTGAATACTTAGGCAGGTTTAAGCCCCAGGCACACACCTCTGACTTTTCGAACTTATGTGTGTATTAATAATCACTTGCATTAGCGGTAAGAGAAAACATCGTGATGAAACCTCCATACCTGAACGTTCTAAGGAATTTCTTAGCAGTCCGCCGTCCCGCACTAGGCCAGCGTGATGGACTAAGGCCTAAACCCTATTAATGGTAGAAGAGGCCCATGCCCAGCTGTGGGTGATCATGATGATGATGATGAATGATGAAATAAATAACTCAATAAAACCTAATAACACTGTCCTACCCAAACCTTTAGATCGCACGGCACATACTTTACTACAAGGTAGTCGTATATTCTTTTACTAAGATATATCTTACAAGAAGATCTTATCTGACAACAAACCGGAGACAATAGTGATGTGAAACCGGCACTTTGTGTTAGTATGCTGTGGAAGCGTCTCAGACGTGCTTCAAATGACAAGCCGAATATCGAAAAGCGATAAATATCGATAAACTTACCAATCACTAGAACGGACCCAGCTTTAACGCTAGGGGGACATATAGTCGTGTTCAAGTTGCAAGAATTCATAATTTGATTTAGATACTAATAAATAAATAATAATTACACTCAACAGTCGCACACATAGTCCTGCCCCACGTTAAGATACGAGTCTTGTGTCGTGGGTATCCGAAACTACGAGAGACTTTTCGGTCTCAGAAACACCCAGACCCGAAACAAATATTTGTGTATCACACAAACATTTGTCTCGGTGCTGGAATCGAACCCACCACGGGGATGTCAGAGAATAATAGATACTGGAAAAAAGCAAATAATAAAAAAGCCGAATAATACGTCTGCAAAAAAAACAATTTTAGGTAATTCTCCACCTAGGTCCTGGACCCAGCCCATGGGGGGTCATGGCCCCCATGACCCCCTGGATCCGTCCCTGGCCAATGATCTACGACGACGAAACCCGGACTAGTATTGGACACTTTTATAAATGTTATGACGGTAGTCTGTTTAAAATTGCTCTAACAATGTTATAGCATTAATATTGCCTTGCTGCCATTTCAGAAACTTTATTTGGCGGTTAAAGTCACAAAACACTGAATATTGAAAGGGAAATAGTATATATTGTATGTAATGGGGAAGAATGTCACCGCTTGTCTGTCTGTCTGTTTAACTACTATCACACTACCAATGATAAAAAATTCTAACAATACAAAGGACTGTTATTAGTTATCACACATTTATAAGTCTTGATATGACCGTTGACACGGCCACTTCTTAGTGTAGCGTGTAATATCAAGATTATAGTATTATGATAGTCTAATCGTAGGTTCGGCACGCTGAGCATGCTGACATTTCCTTTATTGTATCATTTTGTACTAAAAATAATAATTAATAAGCGCTCACATGTTCCACTGCTGGGCACGGGCCACTATCATTGAAAGGGTTCATGCCCTAGTCCACCACGCTGGCCTAGTGCGGGTTGGCGAACCTAAGAAATTCGTAAGAACTTCTAAGTGTGTAGGTTTCAGCACGATGTTTTCCTCCACCCTTTAAGCGAGTGATAATTCATTATTCAATACTTAACTTCGAAAATTCACAGGTGTGTGAAGTTTAACCCGCGACCACCGAGATTCTCGACCGCGTGTCTAAACCTCGAGGCCATCTAATATTGTACTAATTAAAGTTAAAATAAAGCTGTTTAAATCAGAGCGGCACTCCTTCAAGACATGTTAATATGTGTACCAGCCCCGCCTTACACAAATGCAGCGTGCGTCATACCGTGTTAGCATACACGACGGCTAATCGTACAGGTCACATAGGATAGGAAATAGGAGAATTCTGTGTGCTCATTATCTTGACGAACTGATGGAGATATAAAGTAATTAGAAATTGATAAAGGTAATGTAAGAAAAAAGAATTTTTGTTGGCCACAAAAAATAACAAACGGACGCTAGGTTGGCGTACAGTACAGGCAATTAAAAAAATAATCATCATCTTCAGACTATATCTACTATCTACGTCTTACTCATCACGCTGGCTAAGGTGGGGGGTTACAGGACTACGTTAGGGTACTTAAATTTTAAAAAAATCGAACACCTTACTTACATCTCAACAATCAATCTCTCAATCTCTTTACATCAAAAACAATTTGCAACCCAAACTCCGCAAGAATTAAAATTCTAAGTTTGATTCAACAATCAAGGACTACATACATACATAAAATGTACCATGCCTTGTTAATTAAAAAAGTCGAAAACCTTACAATAAAACCTCTAAATAAAAACTATTTGCAATATAAACTCCGCAAAAATTAAAATTCTAAATTTGATTCAACAAACAATTTATCAGCCAGTACTTATTGGCGTTTCGAGCGTAAACTGTTTAGTGTAATTTGTATCGCATTAGCTCGGCGCGGTTGGCATGATGACTCGTTTTGGCGCCAAAACGAATGCCGCTGGCAATTTCCCACGCTAAGTGTATAATTCGAGCGTAGATTGGCATCTTTAACGTACTTCTCCGCCCTGTGGGACTAGGTATTCCAGCTTTTTACATTATTCAAGTATGCAGGCGGTCTGAGTTCACTTTGGAGTTTTGAGGTTATGTTTCATGGTAGTTATAAATTTTGCATTTGACTTTACGTGTTGAACCTGGGATTTGAAACACTTAATAGAGATTATAGTTTAATATATTGATATTAGGGTATATCTACTACGCTACTGCCTGTTTTGGTTTGGAAAGAAAAATTAAAATACAAGTAACTTTTTGAGGTTATGTTTAAATGTGTCCTCGTTGGTAATGCGGTAATTGCGGATTTGATGTCTGGCCTAGTGAAATATTGGCTAGTGTTTTATCACATGTAAAAAATAACTAACTTTTAAACAGTCCTATTCATATCAAGGAATATAAACCTGTGTTGAGGCGTTCGCCACTCGAGACGAAAAATGTGGATAATAATAAAGAAATGAAATCTAAAGAATTGCCTTCTACCCAAGACAATGACACATATGATTCGGATTCAGCCACAGAGATCAACAAAAGTGACAGCATTACTCATTTCAAAAATGAAATGAGAAATCTATTTTCCTCATTATCAGATGTAGTCGAGCAGCGATTTAAAGAAATAAAGCAACAAAACACGGAGCTAAAGGCTGACTTACAGTTCATGTCAGATAAATATGATGATATTTTAGAAAAACTGAACCATTTGGAGGAAGACAGGGCAAAAGACAAAAAATATATAAAGACATTAGAACATAAATTGGAGGAACTGGAACGGAAATCACGGTCTACAGGGCTTGAAATACGCAACGTACCGAAGTTAATCCATGGCAATAAAGCAATAGAAACCAAAGAAAGCATATGCGACATAATTAAATCCCTAGCTAGAACAGTGTCTATTGAGTTGCACGACTACGACATCAGAGATGTCTATAGAGTAAATACAAATAAAAACAGTAACGCTAAACCAATAATAGTCGAGTTAAACAATTCGATGAAAAAGGAAAAGATTTTGCAAGGTGTTAAACTTTTTAATAAGAACAAGGACAGAGAACAAAAACTGAACACCTCACACCTAAATGCCCCAGGTCCAACCGCACCTGTATATGTATCGGAGACTCTTACTTACAAGGCGAGTAAACTGTTCTCACTAGCCCGGGACTTCGCACGAGACAATAAGTATGACTTCTGCTGGACGTCCAGAGGACAAGTATACTTGCGTAAATCGGAGGGTCAATCTCTGCAACGCATCGAAAACGAGGAAGATTTTGCAAAATTGAAAAACAAGTGTTGACTAGTCGGACACCTAATAATCTGTTTAACCTCATTGTGTACTCATTATGTAAGTACTCTTACAACACTTATTTTGTCATTAGACCACTGTGTATTCAATATTATACTTCCAATGGCTTCAGCCAGAAATACATATATTGCTATATTTCTCCTACATATAAATAAACATTGTCATGAACATGTAAAAGCTCTAGCGCTATATAATATAAATGAATGTATCGTAATTTTATCTCGTATTGTCGGTATATATATATATAAACTAAGTTACTATGAAAGTATTAAACATTCCATTAACTTAAAAAATATCCGAAACATACTTAAGATGAATAAATTAACAAAACTTAAAATTCAATCCTACACATAATAATATAATAAATATAGATAGCATCAACATTTCTAAATCGTATAATTGTTGCCCCGATGAGTGCAAAAAACTAATAACACCTAATAGAGAAACTCTCAACATAATCACACAAAACATTCGTAGCATATCAGCAAATATGTCTAGCTTCCTAGCACTCGTGACCACCTTGCACATAGAATTAGACATTATTATACTCACGGAATGTTGGCTCTCACTAAATCCCAATATACCAATATTAGATGGATATGATTTCTATTACACCAAAAAAACACACAACCAAAATGATGGAGTAGTTGTGTACGCAAACAAAATGATTCGAGATTTAAAGATAACTGAACCGGAATTAACTGATGCTAGCGGTATCCTAATAAAAATAGGCTCTGATTTAAGTATTCTGGCTATATATAGGCCCCCATCCATAACCAACCTAGGACCTTTTTATAATTCAGTAGATAATATTTTATTGGAAATTGGAAGATATAAGAATGTTATAATAGCAGGTGATATAAATATAGATATTTCAGATGGTAATATAGACAAGAACTCGGACGACTATTTGAACCTTGCTGCTAGTCATGGACTTCTGCCTGCCCACATCCTTCCTACACATGGTAAAACCTGTCTTGATCACACTATCATTAAAACAAAATATAGCGCTACTAATATAGTAATTGAATCCTCAGTTACTGACCATAACGCGGTACTCTTATCTCTCAGCAAAGCAAAATCCATGTATTCAAATAAAACTAAGACTACGATTAATCACGAGATACTGAAAAATGAATTGAATAAAATGGATTTTGCTCTTGTGTATGAATATACAGACGCGAACAAAGCAATGGAGTATTTCATGGATATATTATCTAGTGCATTAAGGTCCTCGTCTATGTCTAAACCCACTCCACATCGTCTGAAAATCATAAAACCATGGATTACTAGTGGAATGTTAAGATGCATAAGAAATAGAGATAGAATGGCTAAAAAATTAAAATTATCACCTAATAATGAAATACTTAAAATAACTTATAAGAGATATCGTAACTTTTGCAATAACATTTTAAAACAATTAAAAATAAACTATGAGAGAGATAAACTAAGAAAAGCGAGTTCGAACCCCAAAAAAATGTGGAATGTAATTAAGGAAGTTACTAATACTAAAAGAATAAATAAAACTGCTCAAGAGCTTCTTAAAATCAGTGATTCCCCTAGTAATTCAGTGAATGAAATTAATAAATATTTTGTTAATATTGGAAAAGACATAGCATCACGTATTGACACTAATAATAACTATCGAATTAATAGACAACATGAGAACTATTCACAGTGTACTTCATTCGCTTTACTTAAAACCGATGAAATAGAAGTGGAACATTTGATAAATTCTTTAAGGTCAGACTGTGCAGTGGGAGTGGATGGTATCCCTGCCTGGCTTATAAAGCAATATAAAACTATTATAATAGGCCCTCTCACTTATATTCTAAACCTAAGTTTATCAACGGGTGTTTTTCCAGATGTGCTCAAAAAAGCTCTCATCCATCCTATTTATAAGACTGGGGATAAAGACAGTGTCAATAATTATCGTCCAATTTCCATTTTACCTGCCATTTCTAAAATTCTGGAAAAAATAATGAATAATCGTCTCAAAAAATACTTGGAATGTAACAACTTAATATCTGATAGACAATATGGTTTTAGAGATGGAAAATCAACTAATGACGCAGTACACGACCTCATACACCATGTTGTAGAGGCCTTAGACAATAGAAAAAAAGTTGTTAGCGTCTTTCTTGACTTAACGAAAGCGTTTGACACGGTATCCATCCCCAAACTATTGTATAAGTTAGAAAAACTTGGAATACGCTCTAATGAATACAAACTTTTTGAAAGCTATCTTCAGAATCGTAAACAATGTGTTAAGATTGGAGAGTATTTAAGTGACTATCTTTCCGTTGAACATGGAGTCCCCCAAGGAAGTGTACTAGGCCCTACATTATTTATAACATACGTCAACGACTTATGCAAAACTAACCTCACAGACGGTAAACTGTATGCATTTGCCGATGACACAGCTCTGATATTTACTGAAGATTCATGGGATAAAGTATTTCACATAGCTCAAGAGGGTTTTGATAAAGTTAATAAATGGCTCTATACTAATTCCTTATCAATTAACGTTGAAAAAACAAAAACTATGACTTTCAGTATAACCAATCATACCCCAATAGAACCTGATAAACTTTCTATAATTGCACATAAACATATGAATAATAATAATGGACGACAATGTAACTGCTCAAAACTAAACAATGTTCAAACTATCAAATATTTAGGAGTAATTCTAGATAGCAAACTCAACTTCGTTCCCCATATTAACTTACTAACAAACAGAATTCGAAAACTCATTTATATTTTTAAACATTTAAGACATTTAGCTGATCCACTTGTTATGAAAACAGTTTATTATGCCCTCTGCCAGTCACTATTAAATTATTGCATTTCTGCATGGGGCGGAGCTTCCAAAAGTATATTAATTAAACTGGAGCGGGCGCAAAGAGCAGTACTAAAAGTAAGCACTTTCATGCCCCTTCGACACCCTACAAAGGAATTATATCAATACTGTGAAGTACTAACAGTACGACAATTGTTTATATTAGAAATTTTCCTTCGACAACACCGAGAACATAATTACAGTAACTTAAATACAGGTTCATCTAATAGATCTACACGAAATCATATCATAACAAGGCCATACTTCTGTAAAACTTCTTTCTGTGGTAAATTTTACTATTTCCTTGGCACATTGATATACAATAAATTATATAAATACAAAATAATTAAAAACACTCTATCTAAGTTCCAATGTAAAAAAAAGGTTAAAGAATATCTACTCAGTCTAAATTATAATGAAACAGAAAACCTACTCCATCCTACAAAATAATATATTAAAATTCCTAACATGTGCACTATGATGTGTAAATATATATGTATGTATATGTAATTGTGTATGTATGTATGCGTAACTTTACTTATTATTTCTTTTACTTTAAATATAACTAAAATAAGCAAGTTAAACATTTCAAAATTTTGTTTTATGTTCTTTTTATTTAAAAATACCTTTATTGTTTATATAGCA
The DNA here is from genome assembly GCA_030295005.1 of Cephonodes hylas. Classification (NCBI taxonomy): domain Eukaryota; kingdom Metazoa; phylum Arthropoda; class Insecta; order Lepidoptera; family Sphingidae; genus Cephonodes; species Cephonodes hylas. Next base: position 2,510,992 of record AP025386.1, on the reverse strand, counting down.
TTTAATGTGATTAAATAAGTTTAAGTTTCATGACTGATTAGAATTTATGTTGTTAATTAGTACTAACTTAATAAAGTTAAGTAAACGTATTATAGCTTTAAGTTCTGTTACTTAGAAATAAGCAAAAATTGTAATTGTGATCCTGGAAGGCTGCTGGTTCTTATAGCACAGGGTTTCCCTATTATAAGAACTAGCCGTACCCTACTGCTGTAAATTTAAAAAGTGAAATAAATAAAAATTTTATTATTATTTATTATTATTATTATTATTTCGAGTTAGCGACCCGCCCCGGCTTCGCATGGGATGCTGATATTTGATGGATGTTATCATACATATAAACCTTCCTCTTGAATCACTCTATCTATTAAAAAAACCGCATCAAAATCCGTTGCGTAGTTTCAAAGATTTAAGCATACAAAGGGACATAGGGACAGAGAAAGCGACTTTGTTTTATACTATGTAGTGATAAGCTTTGTTTATGGTAGCTTTTTAGTAGTAGTTTATATCTTTGCATAAGGTCAGATTGTAATGTAACTGTTGGGTGTATTTATATAAAGCATAATTACGGAACAAACGTCTTTTAACTTAAGCAATCAGAATTTCTGTAAACGAGGCAAGTTATTTGCATTTGAAGTTTAAATGAAAATGACTTACGGAACGTAAGATTCCAGAGATCTAAATGCATTAATGCAATAGTAAAGCTGTTCTTACACGTTATTATGCAGTTGTAAAGAAGCACAGGCTCTGTCGTCTTAATTAGAATACGACAGTAGAGTGATGATGTAGATTCATAGTTTATTCTCGGAAATTATTTTATATTTTAATCAGTGATGGTACTTACATTGTAGTTCAGAAGCGTTATACGTTAATTTTTTAATGTATTTTATAATTGTTTATTCGGGTCGGGATTCATTTATATGTCAAATTGCTTTTGTTAAATGAATATTTGAAGCTTACAGATTGTATTCGGAATTTGAAGGCTAAGCTTTTGGGTTTCTGTTGAAAAATCGCCACTGTTTTTAATTGGCCTGATAAATAATGTCTTATTTTTACGCTAGAACGACAGTAAAATAATGCGTCTGTTCTCGGTGAATGCACTATTTGTTATTAGAAGAAAATATATATGTTTGACAAAATGAGGCTAGTTTATTAAGTCACTAGCGACCCGCCCTGGCTTCGCACGGGTGCAATGCTGATATTTAATGGATGTTATCATACATATAAACCTTCCTTTTCAACCACTCTATCTATTAAAAAAAACCGCAACAAAATCCGTTGCGTAGTTTCAAAGATTTAAGCATACAAAGGGACATAGTGACAGAGAAAGCGACTTTGTTTTATACTATGTAGTGATGCCTCTACGGTACAATAAAAATCTCAATTTAAATAGAGCATTTGCAGCAGAGAGTCTGGAAATTTGCCTCAAAAACGGCAATGGGCTTGCCTCCTATTATGGATGACGTGTGAAATTTGGGTGCAGAAATGCATCTTTGGCTACCCTTTTTGGGGAATACAGGCAAGAGGCTACGTATCTATCACTTTTGAAATTTCACAGCCCTAGAACTTAAGTGAAGTATGGAATCGAAAAAATGTTTGTGATTTTGCTTATGATGCCTAGAATTCTAAAGTGAACGGTCTTATTTATATTACGCAACGCGTCTACAAAAATACAGCCTGATAGTTGATAATTACCTTCCAAAATATTCCGAAAATTTCTTTCACAGCGATATCACTTTCACAAAAGCGTTGATCTATAAATAAAATCTGTCGACAGTGAATTTCTAATTATTTCCACGCCAATACACAAGGCTGATTTTAATTAAACAGGAATAAAGAATTTAAATAAAACTACGTGACTTAAGCTCGGTGTTATTTACACGAAACAATCGCAAATAAACGCAAAACGTGACGTATCATACTGGTAGCGTTATTAATTGGGATCGTGGGGCATTAAAATCTATTTTAGAATTTCAACTTTTCGCAAAATAGGCTGTGTTTGATATTTCTCGTTAGAATACGTATCGCTTTATTTACTGACACTGCTTTTACATTATTTTTATATAAAGTTTTAACATATTATAAAAAATACATTTTATCCTACTACTATTATAAAGGCGAAAGTTTGTAAGTATGGATGTATGGATGTATGGATGTTTGTTACTCTTTCACGTAAAAACTACTGAATGGATTTGAATGAAACTTTACCACAATATAGCTTATACATCAGAATAACACATAGGATACTTTTTATCCCGGATATTGTAGTATTCCCGTGGGAATTAGTATTTCTGGATCTACCAAAGCGATTTGAATGAAATTTGGTACAGAGAGAGGTAGAGCTCACACAATTAATATGGGATAGTTTTTATCCCGGAAAATTAAGTATTCCCGTGGGAATGGATATTTCTATATCTACCAAACCGATTTGAATGATTTTCGGTATATAGATAGTTAGGGCTCAAGAATTAACATGAGATAATTTTATCCTGGAAAATGTAATCCCGTGGGATAAACATGTTATAAATGCAAAAATCTCTCTGCACTTAGCCCTAGAGTCTACGCGGACGGAGTCGCGGGCAAAAGCTAGTAAAAAATAAAAATAACCGTATACATGTATATAAATAGACCCAAAAGTCACATAAATACATCTGTAGTTTTGACCCTACATTAAGATACAAGATTTGTCGTAGGTATCAGAAAGTACGAGACGCTTTTCAGTCACGGAACCTAAACGTATGTGGTTGCAAGAAAACCGTAATTTTTTTCGTTGTTACTTATTCTTAACACCAATGCCTTCGTAACCAACGCATCTATAACCAGCCTTAGTTCTCCATCACGGTCTGTATGCCCCCTACATTCGGTCAATCCGATTCAAAACCACTTTAGCAATTGATACAAACAAAGCTTGCTCATACTGTTTGCATGCAACAAATGTGAATGCTGTGGGAGCGCCCAGCTGTGTAAGTACCCTCACCAAGCAAACAACACACGATCGCTAATTTGCCACACATGTTCAGTGGCGCCATCTGGCTTGCGGTGGCATAATTACTAGATATAATGGGCTTTAGACACCTCGAAATAGTTTTCGGTTAGGTGTTCGTGGAAGTTATTTATAGTCTTGTGAAAGTGATTTATATCTGACTAGATATTTTGACTAACTACACTATATTTTATGACAAGTAGTGATAGCGTTGAGGTTTAGGCGCGGTCGAGAATCTTAGCGGTCGCGGATTCAGATCCCAGGAACTTTTGATTTTTCTAGTTTATGTGTGTATTCAGAATGAATTATGGCGTACTTGAACGGTGAAGGGAAACATCGCGGGGAAATCTGCACGCTGAAAAGTTCTTAGGAAATTCTTAGGTTATTGTTACGTACTTAAAAAAAATAAAAAAAAATAAAATAACTTACTTAAATCTTTAGTTTACGTGATTTGACATATATATATATATATATATATATATATAATTGAGCGTAAAAGATATTTAATTTAAGAAAAAATCACTAAAAATCTATCTATCTTTCTGCCTTTGCTCAAAACATCTGCGTGTTCATAAGAGTACATCATACATTACCTAAAATTGTGTGTAAATGTGTAACCTGACAGCATATTAGTAATATTGGTGTTTCACGCAATATGTTAGAAATTGTGTATTAAATTCAAATCCGACAGCATATTAGTGGAATCATTAGCGTGGATTTAATATTGCTTTATGAGGCTGTGTTCTGTTTACGTTTTACAAGCGCACTGGATCGGCGCTCCCATTAATGAGAAACATTCACCTCATATTGCAAACGATAGGTACTGTTTTAATATTATCGGGATATGTTTTTGTTCAACCCGCAATAGGCCAGCGTGGTGGAATGTAGCCTTTAAACCCTCTCAAGTTGAAGAGGAGGCCCGTGCCTAAAGTGGGACATGTATGGACTGATGATGATGCTTTTGTTGAAGTCGTGATGGCCTCGAGGTTTGACACGCGGTCAAGAATCTCGACAATCGCGGGTTCAAACGCCAAGCACATATCTCTGGCTATTCGAATTTATGTGTGTATTCTCAATGAATTATCACGTTCTTTAACGGTGAAGGAAAACATCGTGATGAACCTTGCACGCCTAAAAGCTTTAAGGAATTTCTTAGGCGTGTAGCCCGCCAATCCGCACTAGGCTAGCGTGGTAGACTTAGGTCTAAACCTTCCCATTTGTAGAGAAGGCCCGTGCCCAGCATCAGTACGCATATTAGCGCAAAATGTGATATTTTTTCACAGCTAATATTCTTGTAGTGTGAACAATTTTCTCTATCAGTACGAAAGTGCGTGCGATAATACTCAAATATACAATTGAAAAACTAAATCGGGCCACAAAACGGTTGATAATTAATTATGAGCGACTCATTCAATTGGATAACCGCCGACTAATGGAGCCATTAACTCGCCAATCTGTCCATTTGCAGCTGAAATTTAATCATCTCTCCTCTAAAATATTGAAATTAGTTTTTTTGCGGTCCATGCGACTGCATCATTTTTGATTTCACACTTTATTTTATAGTCATGCATATTTAGCATATCATCATCTACCCATATATGTACATCCCACTCGTGGGCAAGAGTCTCCTCTACAACTGTGAGGGTTTAGGCCTAAGCCCATCACACCTAAGAAATTCTTAAATCTGTTTCATCTCGATGTCTTTATTGACCTTCAAAACACGTGATAATCCATTGCGATTACTTTTAATTTTGAAAAGTCAGAGACGTATGCCTGGGGTTCCAACCCGCAACCGGCAAGGCTCTCGACCGCAAACTACCTAGCAACACGAAAATAACATTCAAATTTATCACCTCTTACAGCAAGAAACGATCATCAATCGTCGAGCCTTAAGTAGAGAAAAGCAAATACTACAGATGTGGAAAATTGCTTCCGCCGGAGGAAAACCCCTCGGAATTTCCATTCGCGCATTTGTTTTCCAAATCACGCCGTCGTTTCCGTTTCCAGATCTTAATGAGATTACAAAGTCGAGTTGGCGGCGGTAATTACTTTGTTGTGTGTTAATTAACGAACTCTTTGACATTTTTTCTCTTTTTAGTTTGTTAATTATCGAATTAGTAATTAGGAATTTTTCTCATGAATAATGATAGGCATTGTAATTTTATAATAAGTCCTCTCAATGGTAGAGTAGTCCCGTGTCCAGCAATGGGACCTATACGGGCTGATGGTGACAAAGGGGGTAGGTAGACAAATATCTACAACTACTTTCACCATCTTTGCTTATAACTACCACATTATAAATTATATACTGAAAATTTCCTACTGACAAAACCTGATTAAATTTTGCTTAAGCCAGGATCGAACCGGGCCCTCTCATGCATACTTCACAGAACCAATGTGACTGCTATTTCATGAAATATAATTGCTTATCTTTCTTAGCTTTATAATTTTCATGCCTGTCTCGTGAAATTAGTACAAAGTACTTTATTAATGCCTCGTTGGCATAAATTATTGCAAACGGTTGAGAGGTCGGCGCAAGTGTTATTAGGTCCCTCTATTAAGTACTTCTCACAACTAGCTCGAAGGCTGATAATGTATTCTGTATAACTAGCTATGGGCCCCAGTTTCCCCTAACACTATTTTATTAAAAGTACCCTACGTCTTTTCTCAAAGCCATAAAAGTCAATGATTCCTCCATAACAAAAAAAACATTGAAATTTGTAAAGTGGTTTAGAGCGTAATGGTTATTACAGCCACTTAAATAAATAAAAAAAATACACGCAAAAGCAGCATACATAGTTGTGTCCCCACACTAGAATACAAGTCCTATGCCGTTGGTATCAAAAACGACGAAAGACTTTTTGGTCAGAACGGGAATCGAACCCACAATCTCTCGTTTTGCAAGCTGGTTTCTTTTCTTTTCTTTCTATAAACGTTTTTTATTTGAACCGGTTAACTCCTGAGATTTGCGCCTTCAAACAAAAACAATTTAGCTTTATAATATTAATGTATAATAGATAATGTTGATTAAACAATTACCATTCAAAATGTTACCCCTTTATTTTGGATCTATATTTAGCGACTCTACCCTTTCTTCAAATTATTGGAACCCAAGTATCAATTTATCATACCGAAATATCAAAAACTTGGAACATAAATCGATGAATACTTCATAAAGCATATTTGGGCTTGAAGTCTATATCTAGTGAGAGTTGGTGTTGCCAAGTATTTTAATAAAGACCCTTTGGGAAAGTTTTCGGGATAATGTTGCCAATTTTTGTGAGAAAATTGCTTTTCCCTTGATCCTTTTGATTTATCACCTTTGGTGTTTCCAAAGGGTTGTTTTGGGGTAATCGGTTGCATAGTAATCTATAGCGTTCACGATATTTTAGTTTTCTTGAACAAATATCTTTTCTTATTTATGCCATTCATTTAGTATCGTTTTGTTGTTATATATTTTTATGTATATTATGTGTGTTATATATTTTTTATAGGACGGATTCAATATCATGAGCCCATAAAGGTTAAGACCATTGTATACTACACTACACACCTAAGAAATTCCTAAGGATTTTTTTGGGGTCGGGTTTCCCCAAGATGTTTTCCTTTACCGTTAAAGTAAGTGTTATTTAATTGTAAATACACACATGACAACAACACAAAGATAAATTATGAAAACAAAATACACTTATATTGTACACCAGAAGGGAGAGACAAAATTGTATATTTACAGACATTTAACCATACATTTTTAAGTGCCAATTTTCACGTTGTGAGGAGCTAGAATACTGCGGTTATTTCTGCCGTAGTTACAGACTCTCAGAATTCTCAGAAGTGTCTAGAAATGCGCGCGTTAAAGCCGTCATTACTTGTTACTTAAACATCTCTAGTATGTATTGTGGCACAAAAAATTCATATAATTTATGGTATCTACCCTATATATTACCCCCTATACAGGGTGTATTTAGACCGTGATCGAAAACTGAGGCAGGTAATAGCGAGGGTGATCACAAACCCAGTGGCGATATTCAAAATTGCGACAAAAAATAAAAAATTTGACGTTTTCCATACAACCATCGGTGTTAAAAGTATGTGGTTTATATGGAAAACCTAAAAAAAATATTGTTTGTCGGGATTTTCTTTAATGCCAGGGGATTTGTAATCACTATCGCTATTACCTGCCTCAGTTTTCGATCACGGTCTAAATACACCCTGAATATAAATATAAGTACATAAGTCCTTACCCCTTTGAAATAACAGGCATACATATACAGTCTGTTTGACAAGAGCGTGTACGGCAAAACTCGGGAATGAATTGGGATAAAAAATAGAAAAAAAATACACTCATTATACATGATATAGACAATGATGCTTTATTATTAATAACTTGTCCAGTCGCCTCCATTATCAATAATTGACTGGAGTCTTCGAGGCATACTTTCTACTAATTTTATTGCATAATCCAGGGACAAAGACCTCCAAATAAGTCTAATTTCACGAACTAATCGTTTTAAAGTCCAGATTTTCTTTCCTCGAAGCTTCAACTTCATGAGTGCCCAAACATTTTCTATTGGATTTGCATCCGGCGACTGTGATGGCCAATTTAGTACTTCAACGTCATTCTCTTGTTTCCACGCTGTACAAAGACGACTCCGATGTTTCGGGTCATTGTCTTCTTGCAATAGCCAATATATGTTTTTCCTTTTAAACCACTTTTGAGCAGATGGTAATAAAGCCATTTGATATATTTTGACCATTTTAGCTGCATTTAAATTACCTGTAAATATGTGCAAGGTACCTGTAAGTGATCACGTCGCGTTGTGTACCGATGCTGGTGCAGCTATGGTACACGTGTGAGGTATGATGAGGTAGCAGCGAGGTAAATAAAACGACTGGTCTTGGTGCGTGCTAATGGGTGACTCTGCGTGACTCATTTGTGTGCAGTAATCTTTATTCATATTTATATTAAAATCTGACCTAGATTAGGTTCGATGACAATGCTGACGATGTTATACTGACTCCACATTAGTTCCCCCGTTTTTGAAAAATAAATAAATAAATACATAATTAAATATTGTATAGATAATAAAATTCAAAAATATTTTCTAGTTTTGTTTGCATCTATTGCGAAACGTACAACCGGGCGTATGACGCGGCCCGATCGTGTTGTCGTCAGCGCAGACTTGCTGTATTCCGCAGGCTCAGCACTCTTGCGGTTGTTGACGTTCTTGCTGCACGTGCTCCTTAACTGTGCCAAAGGTTCATTTGCCTTTTCTTCATTTAAAACGTAGGCAGGTTTTAATCTGTCTACTGTTATTACCGATGTTTTTTCAGGCATTTGGATTTTATAATATTTTTCCGTTTTTTCTAGCACTTTGTATGGTCCTTTGTATGATGGTGTTAGCGGCTTCTTCACAGCATCTGTTCTGACGTAAACGTATTCGCAGTCTCTCATGTCCGGGTGGATGAATGGTTTGTGGTTTGTAGCGTGATGGCTGTTGTTAAACGGGCTTAGATTGGCCATAGTCCTTTGCAGTGTCCCTGTGAAATCTTCTGGTGATGTATTTTGCGTTTTCGGCTCGATAAACATACCAGGTAGACGTATATTTTCTCCGTATAACATTTGCGCTGGGCTGATGTTTTCTTTCAATCGTAAAGCGCCTCGCAACCCTAATAGAACTAGGGGTAATTCCTTCGACCAGTTAGTTGTGTTACCACGCGCGATTAGTGCAGTTTTCATAGATCTGTGCCAGCGTTCGACTAATCCATTTGATTGTGGGTGATAACTGGTAGTTCTGGTCTTCTTAATACCGAGTGCTTTGGTTAAGGCGATAAATAAGTCAGACTCGAATTGTCGTCCTTGGTCTGATGTGATCGTGGTTGGGCATCCGAATCTTGATATCCAGGTGTTTAGGAGAACTTCTGCTACAACTTTTGCTGTTACTTCTGGTACTGGTACGGCTTCAGGCCATCTCGTTGCTCTGTCGATCATGGATATAATGTATTTGTTTCCGTTGGATTCTAGTAATGGACCGACGATGTCTATGTGCACGTGATCTAAACGTGATGTTGGCGTAAAACTTCCGATTGGGGCAGAGTTGTGCCTGTATATTTTAGTTGTCTGGCATGACTCACATGTTTTCGCCCATGTACCAACGTCTGTATTCATGCCTGGCCAGAAGTAATGTTCGGAGATCATTTTCTTGGATGATCTTACTCCGGGATGCGTAATGTTGTGCATGGAGTCAAAGACATGTTTTCGAAACGCCTTGGGTACGTACGGTCGTAAATTTGCTTTTGAATTTTCGCACCACAATTGTCTTGTTCCTGATAATTGCGTACTTTTCCAGCTGAGGTTGCTTTTAGGTAACAGCTGAGGGAGTTCAATGTCGCTGCGTTGCAAATCTGCAATGTCATTCCAATCGACAGGTGTAGGACAATCTATTTGTTCGACGCGTGATAGTGCATCGGCCACGGGGTTCATGTTACCGGCGAGGTGGCGTATGTCTGTCGTAAATTGCGCAATGAATTCTAGATGACGTAGTCGTCTTGGTGATGTTCTTTTACTTGAACTGTCTTGTTTCGTAGTGAAGGCGTGACATAATGGCTTATGATCGGTGTATATTATCAATTCTCGTCCCTCGATATAAGGTTGAAAATGCGTTACAGCCATGTAGATTGCTAGTAATTCTCGATCATATGTGCTGTATTTAGTTTGTGCTTCACTCAATGCTTTTGAAAAAAATGCGAGTGGCTTCCAAGTGTCGTTTTCGTACTGTTGTAGAACTGCGCCGACACAAGTTTGTGAAGCGTCTGTCATGAGAGATAATGGCGAATGCGGATTTGGTGACGTCAATGTAACAGCGTCGCTCAGACTTGCTTTACACTGATCGAATGCTTGTAGCGCTTCAGGAGTCCATTGTATTTCAGTGTTGTCGTTTTTCTTTGAGCCTATTAGATATTTGTTCAAAAGAGCTTGATGTTGGGCTGCTTGTGGTATGTTGTTCCGGTAGAAATTTATCATGCCCAAAAATCTGCGTAGATCTTGCACCGTTTTTGGAGTGGGGTATTTCTTGATTGCTTCAACTTTTTCAGGTAAAGGTTTGATACCCTCTGGAGTGATCAAATATCCGAGGAATTCTATTTGCGGCTGTCCAAATACGCATTTAGCGCGATTGATTGCGATGCCATGCTCGTTGAGTCGCTTGAACACTTCATGTAGATGTTGACGATGTTCGCTGGGTGACGATGACCTCACCAATATGTCATCGATGTATACAAAAATGAAGTCCAATCCCGCTAATACTGAGTTCAGGAATCGTACGAAGGTTTGGCCCGCGTTTCGTAAACCGAACGGCATTCTAGTAAATTCGAATAGACCGAACGGGGTAGTTATTGCGGTTTTTTCAACATCTTTGACGGGTATCTGGTTGTAAGCTCGTTTCAGGTCAATTTTTGAATATATCGTAGCTCCAGGCAATAGGTAAGTAAAGTCTAAAACTCTCGGGATCGGATATCTATCTGGTACAGTGATGGCATTTAATCTTCTGTAGTCGCCGCATAGTCGTAATTCACCATTTTTCTTTTTTGTCACTAATAATGGACTAGCCCAAGGACTCTTGGAGGGCCTGCATATGCCTGCCTGTAGCATGTCCTCTATTTCTTTCTTTACTTTTAAGTATTTGTCGGCCGGCAAGGGTCTCGGCTTGGAGTACACAGGATGTCCCTCGGTGATGATGTGGTGAATCACGTTGTGCTTTGGTGGTGATAGTGTGTCGAGCGGCTTTAAAATATTGGGATACTCTTCCAGAATGTCTGCGTAGTCTTCGGCTAAGTCGACAGTCCGAAGTGTTGGTGTGTCTGACTTCATTAACTTTGCGTTTCGTTGAAGTCCAGTAGTACCATCTATCAGACGCTTGTTTCTAATATCCACCAAAATGTTGTGTTTTTCTAAAAAGTCGGCTCCCAGTATCGGTTGCGTAATATCGGCGACGATGAATGTCCATCGGTACGGTCGTCTCAGGTTTAAATTAAGTGTCAGCGTTTTGTCGCCGTAGGTTTTTATTGGAGTGCCGTTTGCGGCGTATATTTTATATGTGTCGTCGGTTTTAAGTTTGTTGCCTTTTCTCGGTATAGCTGAGATGTTAGCGCCCGTGTCAACCAGGAAACGATACCCACTTTTTCGGTCGGTAACGCATAGGCGGTTTGAGGGCAAGACAGCGCTGACGACCGCCTCTGTCAACGCTGATTTTAGTTTTCCGACGGCTTTCTCCAATTGCATGGCTGTTCACAGTTGCGAGCTCGATGTTTATAGCGCAGGTGATATCGGCATAACCATTTAGAATTTTCGGGCGTTATTCTTGTTCGCGAATGGGATCTTTGGCGAGTCAGGCTTCGATTGCGGCTGTGGTGACGGTGTCCGTTTTTGTAGGCGTTCGACTTCAGGGCTGCGACTTCCATGGTGAGCTTGCTCATTTGATTCAATAGCTGTATCATGAGCTGTGGATGACTGCTGGATAGCTCTGACACCTCGCCCGACTTTCCTTCTAAAATTTTATCAGCTATTGCGGCGAGATTGTCGAGGTTTTGGTCTTGACTCACCATTAATACGGCTCGAACGTGGTCCGGTAGTCTTGACGTCCAGAGGTTGTGAAGGGTTTTTTCGGTAATTTGACTGTTGCGTGCCAACTCTTTCATTCGTCTTAGAAGCTGAGACGGTTTTTGGTCCCCTAGCTCAACTTCACTGACGAGTTTCTGGAATTGACGCTCCTCCGACTCTTCGTAAACCTCTAGGAGTCTTTTCTTGATGGTGTCGTATTTATTCGTCTCGGGGGGCGAGATTATGATGTCAGTTACTTGCCTAACTGCATCCTTGCCGAGCTTAGAGAGAACGAGGCCGTACTTCGTTTCGTCACCTTGTTTTTGGGGAGCCATTACTGTTTCAAACTGGGCGAACCACACTCTGGGCATATCGGTCCAAAATTCCGGGATCTTCGAGGACACACTCAGTGCTGCAATGTCGACGTTACTGTCATTCGTTGGCCCGCACTTAGGTTCTGCGTATTTAAAACCTGCGTTTGTGTGCATTTTGCCTTGGATAACTATATGCCTCTTGAAAGCCAAATCAGGGAGATCCGCTGGTGGAAGGCTGATAAGGCTGTGCAGTGCAGTTATCGCAAGGTTGCTTGCAGTCGTCGAGGTTTCTTCTTGTCAGGAAGGTTGATTTTCTCTGCGAAGGTTGCTTGCCGTCGTCGGGGTCACCAATGTAAGTGGACAGCGTCACGTTGTGTAACGATGCTGGTGCAGCTATGGTACACGTGTGAGGTATGATGAGGTAGCAGCGAGGTAAATAAAACGACTGGTCTTGGTGCGTGCTAATGGGTGACTCTGCGTGACTCATTTGTGTGCAGTAATCTTTATTCATATTTATATTAAAATCTGACCTAGATTAGGTTCGATGACAATGCTGACGATGTTATACTGACTCCACATACCAAATCCCTGTTTTGAAAAACAACCCCAAACGTGCACCTTCACCGGATGTTTAACGGTCCGCTGGATGAATTTATTGGCGTGGGTACACCAGGTATGAGTGATAGAAGAACGTGCCCAAAAAGAAGCTTCGTCCGAAAAAATTACATTGTCCCAATCCCGGTCCAAATGTTCCTGCGCCCAAGTGAGTCTCTTTTTAACATGATTTTCCGACAGTAGCGGTTTCTTTATTATGCTACGAAATTTTACATCATGAGCCAGTAAACGTCTTCTTATAGTATCACATGACACATTAAGGCCTTTTTTAAGCAAAACCGCTTGACCACCACGTAACGATAGGCGAGAATTCTTCTCGAATACCCGTAAAATCATTTTGTCCTCCTTTTTCGTTGTTTTTTGCGTAGAGCCACGATTAGGCAGATCGTCGACATTTTTTACTTCAGAATAGCGTTTCACCCACTTACTAACAAATGTCTTTGACTTTTTCATGTATTTTGCAGCGGCTGCGTATGACATTTTGGGTCCTTTTGGATGCAAACACAAGAACACTGCTTCATAACGTGATGCGTACGTAGCACTCATGACGAAATGCGTCCTCCTCTGACAAAGATCGAACGACAACTGAAACTCTATACACAAAGCATCTGAGGGGAAGGGGCTAGCTACCTGCCAAATTTACAACCAAGCTTCTAGCGGTACCTAAAAAAAAGTTTTGCCGTACACGCTCTTGTCAAACAGACTGTAAGCATCATGAAGCAGTGATGGCTTCGAGGTTTGGGCGCGCGGTCGAGAATCTCGGCGGTCGCGCGTTAGAACCCCAGGCACACACCTCTGACTTTTCGAAATTATGTGTGTATTCACAATGAGTTATCACCTGCTTTAACAGTGAAGGAAAACGTGACGAAACCTGCATTCCTAAAAGTTCTTAGGAATTTCATAGGTGTGTAGTCCGCCAACCCACACTAGGCCAGCATGGTGGACTAGGGCCTAAACCCTGTCAATGTTAAAGGAGGCCCATGCCCAGCAGTGGGACGTATAAGGGCTGATGATGATGAATATAAGCATCAATCCCACAAGTTGTTTCATTTCTCTTAAATTTCTTTTCAAAGTAATGTTTGTAATAATACTAAGTGTATAGAAAAAACTACATTCAAGTATCAAGACTAAACAGATGAATACAGAACGAGATCTCGTATGCTAAATTCAGCTTTTAGAAACCAGAAACTCGCCTTAAACAGTCTTTGCATAAAACATTTACTTCATTCAACGTACGAATTTTGTTACTGCGCAGATATTTTCGTAGGAAAATTTCCTTAGACGTAGGTTTTAATAATATAGCACCTTACTCCTTGGGTTTTGAGTCTTGACGTTACTGTATCGTAGTTAGAAAGTCTTTAGCGAGGTTAAAATTAAATTTTTAAGTACTTACTGCCTATTCAAGACTGTATTTCCCTAAGGGATAGGCAGAGGTGCATTTCTGAATCCACATTTCTCCATGTATGTAAAAAAGTTCAACCGCTAACGTACTTTTTTTATTACCCAACCCGCCCTAGGCCAATGTAATGGACTAAAACCTCAACCTTCTCAATTATAGAAGAGAAATATGTGAGCTGATGAATGAAATAATACTTTAGAACCGCAGAAGCGATATTTCATTTAACTCTCGTGGAAAGTGTAAACACGACCTAATATTTCTTATTGCAGCCATAAATTTGATTGGGCTTGCTCAGCTAAAGCACAGCTTTATTTAAGCACATCGTAAAATCAAAATGGTGAATTATTCAGTTCATTAATTTGTTTGCAGTGACGTAATTCTCGTTGACAATACTAAATTGTTTTAATGAATCATAGGATAAGCTTAATTGCTTTTATTAGGGGATGAAGGATAGCATTTGGAATAATAGTGTGTAGGTTTGGTTCCCGTGTCGAGTGAATTTTTTGAAGGAATAATATTTTTTTTTGAAAACATTTAACGGCGTTCTATTCTGTACATTCTGTATTTGTTGTATGTGATTCAATTTCGATTTGTTATTTACTCGTGGTCTTGTAATAAGCATGTGCCGTGCGTTCTAGGGGTTCTTAGTTCGATTTTCGATTCCGGCAAAGTGATTTTCCATTTGAAAATTAAACACCATTGAATCTGATATGTGCCTCAAAAACGGCAATAGGATCGCTCTCTATTAGGTGATAAACTCTTGGGGAAATATGGGTGCAGAAATGCACCTCTGCTTACTAATACAGGCGTGAGATTATATAATAAAAAATATAATATTACTCTACTATAATTATACTCATAAACTAGAATTAATTAGAAAATGCTTTAACTTAATTAAGATTAAGTTTCAAATCCTCTTAATGTGTCGTCTGTCGTAACAAATTTTAAGTTGTTTACTTTCTGTCGTCAAGTCGTTAGGAATTTGATTGAAAATATACAGAAACTTCAAAAGTACCGTTCTTTGAAACTTTTGCTATAAATAACATTATTTTGAGAATTATTTGAGACTTTAATATTAATTATCTCTCTCATCTATTCTTTGGATAGCATCACTTGCGAAATCGATGACTTTGATTTGATTCTTGGTTTATACCATATACCATAGATACTTAAGTAAATATATGCTGTTTTGAAATCCTTATTGTACTTTGACCGACATACTATCATGAGGCAAGGCTATTATATATTTTCCCAAAAAAGTCTCAAATTTTGATTTGACTGGAAATCGAATCTAGGACGTCTCAAAGTCACTATTGTTTTTGGCATTAGAACAAGAATGTTCCTTTGTAGACATGGCTTATATATTTTCTCGTAGTACACTAATATCGCTACAAATAATTCGTAGCCAAAGCTCGTAGCAATGAAACAGCTGTAGCACGATTGCGTAGCAGCTTGTACTAGTAACCTATATAGTAGTAACTGGGCCTTTCTCTACTAACAGGAAAATCATGGTCCAAGCATTTTTTTTTACTTAGGCTATATAATTGCATAGTTTTGATTATTAAAACATATAATATATATCCTCTTATTTAAAGAGCCAAGCTTAATAAATATTTAGAAACATAATTATTTCATAAATTCGGTCTAAAAGCCACAAAAAACAGTCCTCTGTTATGTCCTAATTCCGGATCGAGTATGTGTCGGTTCGGTTTTTATTAGTTGTATTCAAAAATATAAAATCTTATAACTCTATGAACATAAAGAATATTGAACGCATGTAAACAAAAAACAATTATAATTTTAGAGATTTTTTTAGTACTAAAAACTGGTGTTCGAATTTTGTCCGATACATTTTTGAACAGTCCTCTGTCACAATTTGAATATCGCGCCACAAATATATTTAACTCTATTGCGGCTACATTTCGCGTGAAACGGAACGTTAACAGTGTGAAGTTTACTCGGTCGCCATCTTAAACAAGTCGCCGCCATTTTGCGCAGTGACAACTCCACGTCTGTGTGGGAGCCGCGTCTCTGTAGAATTGAGTGAACATTCCTCTGGTAAGTCTATTTACGGTGTTTTATGTGTTATAATTATAATTATTTAACAAAAAAATTGCTCAATGTGTTAATTAATAGTTGTTTCTGTGTTAGTAAGTAATATTTAAACTGATACGTGGTATGACATATTTTACGTAAAAATAACAGTCCTCTGTGCAACAGTCCTCTGGAAATTTATAACACAGAGGACTGTTCAATGTGACAGAGGACTGTTTTATTTGATGTCCGTGTATTTTATTAGTATTTTTTATAGTCTTTATGGTATATTTATATATATGTATATAGTGTGTATTATGTATGTATGTTCATGTATGATATAGTTATATATTATTTATTTGTATTTACAAGACAACTGCCACTACTACAACTTTTTTATTCCGGTACCGTGGGTTGTCTGGAAGAAATCGCAGCTAGCGATAAGACCGCCTGTTGTAGCTATATATTTTTTTATTATTAATTATTGTCAAAGTTGTTTGTTTCAATTAGTTATTAAGGTTATGTAATGTGTTAAATTAAATTAAGTATGTATATAGTGTACAATAAAGTATAATCAATAAATAAATAAATAAATAACCTACTGCTTACCGATAGCCCCTTTCTTTCTTACATTGGCCTGTCACGCTAATTCAGGTATTTTGTTTTCTATTATGGAATTTGCAATATAAAATAATACGTATCTAGTAACTACCTGTTTTTAAACCCTTACGCTTTTTTTATTATGAAGGTATGCTTTATTGTTTTAGTATTGCCGCAATGCCATTAAAGAAGAAACCTAAAACCAAAGAAGAAATAAAAGAGCAGAAACGAATTGCAGAAAGATAAGGATATCAACGGCTAAAAAATGACCCTGTAAAAAGAGAGCAATTGAAGGAAAAAGAACGACGAAATTACCAAAGAAAGAAGGAAAAAGGTACAAGAAAGTCAGTGAAAGATATGAGTCGACGTGAACATAAAGCTGTGACTAAAGAATGGAGAAAGCACTGTGCTGCCTATCGCGCAAAAAAAAAGCTTTGAAAGAAATTACAAACAATCTTGTAGGACAAAATACCGAGGGTTCACCTTCTCCTCAAAGTTCCGTCTCTCCACCAATACTACCTATGACCTCTCCACGCAGTTATGCAAGTAATGCGCGAAAGCGTAATGCTAGAAAGAAACGTGACAAAATTATTAAGGATAAAGACAAAAAGATCGAGTATTACAGAAAAAAATCCGAGATGTATAGGAAGAGATTAGAACGTTTGGAAAAAGCGAAGACAAAAGAAAATGTAGACACACCTAACACTAAACTTACCAAAATGTGTGATTTTAATTTAGGAGTATTCAAGTGTTGACTTACGTATATATAATTAATAATAATTAATATTGATTTAATAATTAATATTGTGTTTTTTTTTCATATAAATATTGACATAAACTGTTCTCTGGGTGGAAACAACAGTCCTCTGTATGGCAAAACAGTCCTCTGCCGCATTTTTTTACAAAATTGCCTATATCTCGAAAAATAAAAGAAAATTACAATGGTTTCTTGTTTATATGTATTTATATTATAACTATCTTTCGACTTAATATATTATATTTTTAATTTCCTATAAAAATAGGATTAGGACAACTTTCAATAGACAAGTTTCCAGTTAGTAGAGAATGGCCCAACTACATCCCTAACAGCGTGTTGGATGCGTATAACTACGTCATTAAGTCCGCCTTTGTACTTTGTAAAGATTAAATAAATATCGTAGCGATGTTCGTAGGTTATGTAGTCGTAGCATGGAATTGTGACTGTCTCGTAGACTCGCGGTATGGTATATATCGTTATGTATGTATATTTGTGTTTATTTAAGATGTCTTAATTCTATTAAGGCATATTTGAAATGTAATTATAATTAGTTCAATCGCGTACATGAACAAATACTAAATGTATATCATCAGCCATATTCGCCCCACTCCTGGGCACGGCCCTTCGTAACAACTGAGAAAGATTAGTCCTTTGTTTAGCACTTTGACCTAGTGTAGAATGGCGGACTAACAATCCAAAAATTTTCTAAGAACTTTAACGTGTGCAGGATTTTTCACGTTTTCTTTCACCTTTAAAGTAAGTGCTATTTCATATTGAATACAAATATAACTTCGAAAAGTCAAAAGCGTGTGCATAGGTTTTGAACCTCAAGTCCATTAAGACTTTATCTTTTACTAAGTGTATTAAATTTAGGATTTTAGTTTGGGCTAAATATATACCGGTCTACTCAAAATAGGAGATATACAGGGTGTATTTAGACCGTGATCGAAAACTGAGGCAGGTAATAGCGATAGTGATTACAAACCCCCTGGCATTAAAGAAAATCACGACAAAAAATAAAATTTTTGAGGTTTTCCATACAAACCACATACTTTTAGCACCCATGGTTGTATGGAAAACGTCAAAATTTTTGTTTTTTGTCGGGATTTTTAATATCGCTACTGGGTTTGTGATCAGCCTCGCTATTACCTGTCTCAGTTTCGATCACGGTCTAAATACACCCTGTATACCTTCCAATACATATAGCAGTGAAGCACGCAACTTTATAATATTCTCTTCACGCACCATCCCTTTGTGTAACACATAGCTCTTGATACTTCAAGACGTATCGCGGTTTCCACGAGAAATGCCTGAGGGTAAGCATAGTGCGTTAATATTTAACCAAGATCTCAGTGTGGCCTACAAATACGTATTAGGGAATTTGTGTTCTATCTCTTTAAACATGAAGTTGATTTTTCAATGCATCTAGTTTCTTTTTCAAGGCTGCGTTTAGTAACTTACCAGTTCTGTGGTGTGGAGAATGAGATCCGTTCTTAGGCATAAAGCTTCATTTGTTGTTAGCTGGCATAATTATACAGAGAATTTGTACTTTATATCCTTCCTCTAAGAACTATCTAAGCAGTGATGGCCTCGAGATTTAGACACGTGGTCGAGAATCTCGGCGGTCGCGGGTTCGAATCCCAGGCACACACCTCTGACTTTTCGAAGTTATGTGTGTATTCTGATTGAATTATCACTTGCTTTAACGGTGAAGGAAAACATCGTGATAAAACCTGCACACCTAAAAGTTCTTAGGAATTTCTTAGGTGTGTGTCCGCCAACCCGCACTAGGCCTGCGTGGTGGACTATAGCTTAAACCCTCTCCATGGTAGAGGAGACCCGTGCTCAGCAGTGGGCGTATATGCGTTGATGAAGAAGAAGAAGAAGAACTATCTACATCCCATTGGTGGTACATCAATTGCTCAAAAGACATACACGTTAATTGTGTAATGTTTGGTTTATAATTATTTATTGTGGGGTCCGTGTATTCACATTCATATGTTACTTTTGTTAAATAAAAATGAGACTATTATTTGGAATTTTTAAAGGCAATGGGCCTATGTGCTTCTATGAAAGTACTGCTGTATCCAATCCAAAAATTAAACAAATCGTCTTTGATTTAAGCGTCAAGCGTAACAGACAGTTACTTTCAAATATTTAACAGGTTCACAGTCCACAGACCACATGCGGTCTGTAGACGGAAAGTACTACTAGTCCACAGACCATATGTGGTCTGTGTTTCCATACAATTTTAACGATTTTTATAGCTGTAGACGTAGGAAGAACAGCGTTTATTTTACTTGGACTTGACAGGACATAACCTAGAGAACACAAAAAGTGCTGGGACAAGGAGAAAAGATGTATTTATGAAGAAAATATCGCTTTTATTAAAAATGAACTGGACGTGAGGGGTTGTTTCCTCTCTAAAGCTTGGACTGTGAACCTGTTAATTAAAACAACATTATTTACTTAACATTAAATACCTGAATAATCATCAAGGCCCTATACAGGGTGTATTCAGACCGTGATCGAAAACTGAGGCAGCTAATAGCGAGGGTGATCACAAACCCAGAGGCGATATAAAAAATCCCGATAAAAAATTAAAAAAAATTACGTTTTCCATACAACCATCGGTGTTAAAAGTATGTGGTTTGTATGGAAAACCTCAAAATTTTATTTTTTGTCGGGATTTTCTTTATTGCCAGGGGGTTTGTAACCACTATCGCTATTACCTGCCTCGGTTATCGATCACGGTATAAATATACCCTGTATATATCCATACTTCAAAAACACACACATATTTTTATCATCATCGCAAGTAAATTAAGTTTTTCATTACAAAACATTTTATTTTACGAACTTTAACATTACAAAAAATTGTACATAAAAAACAGTGTTACAAATTAAAATAAATTAACATTAAATGATAATCCTAGCCAACAAAGTTTCTAAGCCCCTAGTTTTAAATAACATTTATACTTGGTAATAATTTTTCACAGTCAGACATAAAACCATTATGAGTATCTACTATGTAAAACTTCCCGAGATTTAATTAAATAATAATCCAAACTTTACTAACATTAGTACTCCTAACAATTTTTTAAGTGTCAAAATGATATGTAATTTCATACATTTTAAACAGTGAATTCAGAGTAATGGTTACTTATATTAACAACCCAAATGCGTCCCACTGCAGGGCACGGGTCTCCTCTACCATTGAGAGGGTTTAGGCCGTAGTCCACCACGCTGGCCTAGTGTGGGTTGGCGGACTACACACCTAAGAAATTCCTAAGAACTTTTAGGTGTGCAGGTTTCATCACGATGTTTTCCTTCACCGTTAAAGCAAGTGATAATTCAATTTGAATACACATAGTTACTTAAAAACGTTAATTATTTTAATTATAAGTAGTGATGGCCTCGAGGTTAGTGCGCAAGGTCGAGATTTCGGCGATCGCAGGTTTGAACCCCAGGCACACAGCTTTCGAGCATCACTTTTCGAAGTTATATGTGTATTCACATTGAATTATTACTTGCTTTAAATGACATACTAAAGCGAACATACTGACTACAAAATATATTGTAATCTAGACATAATACAATTGCCGTGTCTTCTGAGCTTCTATAGAAGTACTGCCACTGGTTTAAATAGAAGTTACATTTTAACTGAGGATAATAATAAGGATAGTCGTAAGATTAATTTACTAACGTTTATAAATAATTTCCTTTAACACTATAATTTTCAAAGACAAAGGTGAAAATTGATTAAATTAAAAATAATTGGTGGGTCCCTCTCGATTTTGCTCGCTGGGAATTCTTATGCGACAAAAAAGTATTTAGTATCTTGTAATTCGGTTTTTCTGAGGGGTTCGAACCGCTGACTAACGGTTTTTACGTGTCAGATCATTATGGGGATATCAAAGATTTTGGGGAGAAAATTTTATAATTGTATTTGAAGGGCTGTCGAAAACAAAGAACAATTTGATGACTACGGAAAAATTAACATCTTTGCTAAAATAACAAAATTCGCCACAACTTGATAAAATTGTAGAAAATAATACAAAATGAAGATCATACGAACATTTTGTTTTTTTCCCCAACCCGCACTAGGCCAGCGTGGTGGACTAAGGCCTACTTATTGAGGAGGCCCGTGCCCAGCAGTGGGATGTGTAATGACTGACGACGATGACATTCTTAAAAAGTTGGCGAACTTGTCAACCCATTTAAGAATATAAGCGTGATTATACAAATTATGTATGTTAACCTTGTATATTTACTAAATACTATGTTACTATGTATACTTTAATATAAACAAAAGATGTACTGAAGTGTTTTAAAATTCCCTTCTTTCCCCCTCCAACTGAGTCATTAAAAACTATTAAAGCTCGCAGACTGTTATTAATGAACCTCGCTGAATCTCTTCTGTAACAAAAAGAAATACTTCCGAGTTGCGAACAGTTATTAATTTTATCGATCTTCCTTTGTTTATGCAGTTTTTATTACACTTGCAACGTGATGAAATGTTTTATACAAAGTAAATAAAGACCGCGATCGAAAACTAAGGGAGGCAATAGAGACGATGATTACCCATTGGCACCTTCAATTCATAGATTTTTGATTTAATACAAGCCCTCTAAAACATGGGACGGCATCAAAATTAGCGAATTATGAGTGCAGAAATGCATTTCTGCTTGCCCCTTAAGGGAATACAGGCTTCATCAACCCATATACGCCCATTGCTGAGCACGGGTCTCCTCTACCATTGAGAGGGTTTAGGCCATAGTCCGCCACGCTGACCTAGTGCGGGTTGGCGGACTACACACCTAAGAAATTCCTAAGAACTTTTTTTTAAGTGTGCAAGTTTTATCACGATGTTTTCCTACACCGTTAAAGCAAGCGATAATTCAATTTGAATACACACATAACTTCGAAAAGTCAGAGGTGTGTGCCTGGGGTTCGAACCAGCGACCGCCGAGATTCTCGACCGCGCGCCTAATACATAATACAGGCGTGAGTGTGTATTCTGATCTTAAATTTGTACAAACAAACAATGCTTTTATTTAAAACATTTGCTTATTTTCAACTCAGCAAAACCAACCTTGCATATTAATAGTTTTAATGTAAATTCAGTTGTGTTATTAATACTGTTGTAAACAATATAAATCTCCTTAGTATGAGGATTTATTTAAATTCTCATATTTATAATGCATATTTCTGTTTTATTTAATGTTGGAATAATATTGTTGTTGCATTGAGATTTTTACAGAACAGACGGGCATTGAAAACTTATAAGGGTTTTAAGATGTGAATAACAGAACCCTAAATAGCCATATGCTATACTTTTTGCGATAAAACAAACATTTTTTTAAAACAATTTCATTATGTAAATTATTCTTTGGAGTACGTTTAAAAGTACCGATCGGTTAGCAAGTCTAGACTATTTTACGACGCTTAACAACCGTCTGGCGAATAAATTGCAGTTTTAAAACAAACATGACAAATAAATTGGCTTCTTGGGTATATAAACATATTATCTTCGAAGGGATAAGAGTACAATATACAGGGTGTATTTAGACCGTGATCGAAAACTGAAGCAGGCAATAGTAATAGTGATTACAAACCCCCTGGCATTAAAGAAAATCTCGACAAAAAATAAAATTTTTGCGGTTTTTCTTACAAACCACATACTTTTAACACCGATGGTTGTATGGAAAACGTCAAAATTTTTATTTTTTGTCGGGATTTTTAATATCGCCACTGGGTTTGTGATCACCCTCGCTATTACCTCCCTCAGTTTTCGATCACGGTCTAAATACACCCTGTATAAGCTCATACCTGTATTTTTTGAGGGGGTAGGCAGAGGTGCTTTTTTGCATCCACATTTCGCCAGCGAAATATATGTATCATGTATACGTGTCAGTTTCACGTAATAGAACGCGAGTCTATGGTCGTTTTACGGGCACACTTCTAGACTCCGTGCTGCCCCATATAATTTTGTAATGGAAAAACTCAAACACTGTCTGACTTGGGAATCGTAACCGGAATTTACGGATCTAATATCTTATCTTCTATATCTTCATCAACCCATATACGCCCACTGCTGAGCACGGGTCTCCTCTACCATTGAGAGGGTTTAGACCATAGTCCACCACGCTGGCCTATTGCGGGTTGGCGGACTACACACCTAAGAAATTCCTAAGAACTTTTAGGTGTGCAGGTTTCATCACGATGTTTTCCTTCACCGTTACAGCAAGTGATAATTCAGCAAAACCACGACGCAGACGAGCATCATTGTAAATTTGTACATTTTAAAATAATTACAAGCCGGATTTAGATTTCCTAGAAAGTACAGATTATGTGCAGTATCATGACTTTGTCATTTTAGCATAAAAAAGGCTCGACTTAATGCTAATAATCCCTTATTCACCCTACTGCTAGGCACGGGCCTCATATAACTGAGTTTGTTTACGCCTAAGTCCACCCCACGCTGGCCTACTACAAGTCAACCGACTACACACCTAAAGCAGTGGCGTGCCTAGGGTGTCAAACTAAGGCAAGCCCAAATGTTTATTTAGTAGCAGCATATTTTTTTTGTACGTAGGACTAATAAATACCTACCGGTTAGTACTCACATTCACGTTTATAGCGTTATTTTATAAATAAACAATCGTTAAGTTCGTTATTCGGAACTATGTAAGGCAAGTCGGACTTTCGGGCTTCTATAGAAGTACCGCCACTGACCTAAAGTATTCCCTATCCGATATCAAGATATCTTCCCTTACCGTTAAAGTAAGTTATAATTTATTGAAAAGCTCAATAGTTTACAATACGTCACCCAATTAAGATTGAAACAATTAGTCGGAGCAGACTTCATCACGATGTTTTCCTTCACCGTTTAAGTGATGATTCATTGAATACCTATAATACTATACAGAAAACGCACGATTCTAAATAATATGTCGCCACTTCATTACGATTGAAACGATTAGTCGAACCCGATCCAAACTCGTGTAAAATGGTCCCACGTATACTTGGGATTAGGTCAGGTAGAACTTACGTTTCAATTTATAAGATGGAGGGACATATGCTAAACGGGATTGGGGTAATGTATTCGGAGCGTTTAGGCAAATCGGGGTAGGGGATGAAGGGGTAACGACTTGTGAATTTGGGGTAATTAGGGGTAAGTTTGGACTTAGTTTTTTTTTTTTTTTTAATCTTTATTTATTTTAGGGGGTTTGATTACACTAAATCACGCCACCCCCATAAGAGGCTTACAAGTACAACTATATGATACTCTTAATTATAATAATATATCAGTACTTAATCTACTAACCTATTAATAATATATACTTAATCTACTTATCTACTAATAATATGTACTTAATTTACTAATACTAGCTACTTAATTAATAATAAAATACTAATGCCTATTAATTAAACTATTTTGTACCATTTTATACAATATCTTGGCTTCCTGTGAACATGGTAAGGCCAAAATACTGTTACATTTGCCAATGTCAAAACATTTTAACTCTAATGGTCTTTCGGCTTCATTTCGGACACATTCCATTAAGATATGAAACACGTCTTCAACCTTCCCGCATGAATCGCAAAAAGAATTCTCCCGTTTACCCATCATGTGCGCAAAACTATTCAATGGAATATGTCCTGAACGCAGCCTTAAACCAGTAATGATCATGGACCTTTTCATATTGGCCTTGTCTACCCACGAATACTTACAAGGAGTAGGTTGAATGGTTTTATACCATATTCCTTTGCTCCTTGACCTTTCTTCAAAGTATTTGTGCCATAAATTTACGGCATGTCTTTTTACATGGCATATCTGTTCAAAATAAAATGGTACGCATGAATATGTTATTTGTTCTTCTGATGTATTTTTTGCCAGTTTATCTACAATTTCGTTGCCTAAAAGACCAATATGAGAAGGTATCCATTGTAACTTTATTTCTTTATTTTTATTTGTCAAATTGTCTATAGCACGCATTATACTATAAGCTACAGGTGCCCCACGAAAGCTTGAGTTACATCGAGCTAGGTGTTGAAGACCGCTTTTCGAATCAGTTAATAAGACAATGTTATTTGAATCAACAGTGTCAGCATATGATAAGGCTTCAGCAATGGCAATAAGTTCCGTGTGCATTATAGATATTGTGCTGTTTATGTGCAGTTGAACATTGCATTGTAACTGGGGATCATAAAAAGCGGCCCCAGACCTATCCCGACATTTGGATCCATCAGTATATATTTTGTAATGGTTAGGGTATTTATGATTTAAATATTTGTCACAAATAGTTCTAATTTCCGAAGACTTATAAAGACGTTTTGATTTTGAAACGGCATCAATATTAGGTATTATTATATGGGACAAATCCACATTGCTGACCCAAGTATTTAAAGAGAACATGTCTAAATTTTTACTTGCATGAATAGGAAGAGAATTAAAAGTATTGTGGATTATCACTAACGTAGGTTTCTTTTTTTTTCGCCAAAAATGACCTTCACAGTGATGACTTAGCTGGTCCAATAAAGTAATAATTTTGTTGTCTTGGATGGATTTCGATTTTAACCAAAATTTACCTGCTAAGAAGTATCTTCGGCAATGTAAAGGAGGTATGTGTAATTCTGACTCCATAACGTGTATTGGTGTACTTTTAATAAAGCCACCAATGACTCTCAAGCATTGGTTCTGAATCCTGTCTAATTTATCTAAATTACTTTTAGCACTGTTGTCAAAAATAAAACTGACATAATCCAGCCTACTGCGTATGATTGCTATATAGAGACTTTTTAAATGTACCGGATGGATCCCCCAATTTGAACCCGCTAAAATTCTGAAAATATTTAAAAATCTACCCGTTTTTGCTGCTAACGTATTAATATGTTCGATCCACTTCAGTTTTTTATCTAAAATTAAACCTAAATATTTGACCGAATCAACTTCTTGTAGAATTGTATTTTGGATACGTAGTTTTATTGAAGGGTTTCTCAAGTAGCCTGTTTTAAAGACACAAATTTTGCTTTTAGTGGAGGATAAAACTAAACCTATATCTAGTAATCTTTTTGAGACCGTATTAAGAGCATTCTGAAGTATTTTGGTGGCCTTTGTCTCGCTTTGCATAGAGGTGTATATTACAAAATCGTCCGCATATTGCGAAACACAAACATTATTCAAACCCTTACAAATATGTATCGTCGCGATGTTGAACAGTAAGGGCGACAAGGGATCACCCTGTGCCAAGCCCTGACCTGTACTGCGACTAATTGAATATGTTTCCCCCTTAGTAACTAAATTTCTCTCACTCAAGTAGTTCCAAAGATACGTGCAAATACGTCCTCCTATTTGTAGATTGTCCATCGTAGATATCAAACAAGCCACATCGACGTTGTTATATGCATTGTTAATATCAATAAAACATCCTATAGTCGACCTTTTTTCTGAAAATCCAATTTGAATATTAGTGATTAATGTAGTTAGGTTATCAACTGTTGAGCGACATTTCCGAAATCCTGTAGTGGTATCAGCTAAAATATTATGCTTTTCTACAAACCATTCTAATCTGTACATTAAAATGATGTGAAAAACTTTACACAGGCATGAGATTAGTGAAATCGGCCTGAGAGATATAGCTGAACTGTTATTGGATGTTACTTTCGGGATTGGTACGATAGAGACATTTCGCCATTGTTGAGGTACATATCCTAGTGAATAGAACGTATTATATAAGGAAAGTAAAATTAGTTTGCCATTATGTGGTAGCTTATGAATCATGGAGTAGGACAACCCATCGGAGCCTGGACAACTATCTTTGGTCCTTATGCATCTTTCCAGTTCCTGAATGGTTATAGGTTCATCCAATTTTGGGTTGTTTGATGATAGTATGGGTTTGTTAGGCATAACAAAATTTGGTGCAAGACCAAGAAGGAGCTCATTTGCTGAATCATAATCAACTTCCTTTTTTTGACGACTAATCCCCTTGTACCATCCCATCTTTCGCCACAATTCCCTATAAGTACAACCGCTATCAATAGAAGAACAAAATGATTGCCATCCTTTACATTTGGCTTCCCGGTGGAGTTTTTGTGCTATTCGGATTTTATTTAATAAGTAATCATAATTCGTAGGAGTTGGGTTCCGTCTAAACTTACTCAGAGCTAGACGCCTTTCAGCAACGGCTTTAGACAACGTTGACGTCCAATATGGTTTTGGCGCAAACTTATTGGTCGGATTAACACATATTTTTATATTTGGGATGTACAAATCGGCAGCTTGATTTAAACATTCTACAAATGAATTATATGCAGTTTGAGGATTTTTAGGTATATTAAAATTAGAAAAAACAGTCGCTAAATAATTATTATATGAGTCCCAGTCAGCTTTTTTATAATTTCTTTTGAAATGCATAGGTTTTTTGAGGGTAATATCAAGTGTTATTTTAATAATAGAATGATCACTTCCTAAAGTTTCATTACTTACAAACCAGTTAAAATTAAGAGCAATATCTGCTGACACCAGCGATACATCGGGCGACGTTTGTTGTAACTGTCCATTCACAAATTTTTCTCTTGTATATTGTTTATTGTTTAATAAAACTAAATTACTGTCTAATAACGCATCAAAAATCTGTATTCCACGCCTGTCATTTTTTCGGGACCAATCGGTATGATGCCCATTAAAATCTCCGACCAATATTGTTTTTTCTTTACTTAACGAGAATATTTGACTCCAATCACTCTGACTAGTGTGAACGGAGGGTGGACAATATAAAGATATAAAGTTTTCTACTTGATCACAATTATATAATTTAATCATTATAATTTCTATACCAGGGTTAGACAATTGGACATTTATGAGACTAGATTTAATCGATTTATGAGTTAAAATAGCTACGCCGCCGTAAGAATCATTTCTGTCTCTGCGATAAATATTATAACAACTTACATTTAATTTAGTACTGGATTCCAACCATGTCTCACTTAATGCAGCAATGTGGATTTTTTCAAGCAATAAAAGATTTTCAAATTCAGCCAATTTTGGTTTTAAGCTTTGTGCATTCCACTGTAAAATATTAAGATTTCCAAACATTCTTTTATGAGCCATTAGAGAAACTGATATAATCTAGAATATACTTAAACAACGGCCAATCAGAAATATTTTCAACAGCTATCACAATTATCCATTCAATACAATTTTTTAACATTTCTATAATTTTTTCCTGTAAAGAAGCATTTTTCAAAAAAAGTATTTCCTTTAGTCTCATCAATAAGTCACTAAAATCTACGCTATTTTTTTCTTCTGGTTGTTCCTTAGGTTCACTATTATAGACAGAAAACTCTGGTTCATGTGTATTTCTTGACATGGGTACATGGGTATTTCTTGACTTGACTGCCTTTTTCTTAAATGACTGCTTTGTTATTTTACCATCTATAGAAATAGCATTTCTTTTAACAGCTTCAGCAAAAGTGGGAGAAATTTGTGTTTGAGGCGCTATTGTAAGTTCATTCTTCTCATTAAAATCACTTTTCTGGTCTGTAGATTTTAACGATTTCGAGTCAAGGAGAATACTCGCCTCTTGTGGCACATATACAGAAAGAGCCTTTCTGTATGTGCAGTTAAATTCTGCCATTATTTCTCTGAGCCTTTTTTCTTTTAAAAATATCGGACATACTTTCGCTAGGGCCATATGATTTCCACCACAATTTACGCATACGAACTTTTTCGTTTCACAGTTCGCATGATGCCCGCTACACTTAGGACACATAATTTTATTAGACGGACATCTTTTATAAGTATGGCCATACTTCCAACATATAGAACATTGTGATACTGGGTAAATGTATGATTCCACTTTTATTCGTATGTCATCTACATATACATATGCTGGTAAATATGAACCCTTGAAGCATAATCGAACACATTCACTAGCTATCCATCCACCTTCATTCAGACTGCGTCGATTCAATCTTTTTAGGGAAACCAATTCTCCTGGAGAGGCGCACTTAATATTCTGTAAAATGTATTCTTCTGACAAATCTAGATCTACGTTCTTGATCACTCCATAGGAATAACTTCTGACCATAGCCCTGTGAAATCTCCATCCCATCGCGATTATTTTTTCAGACGATTCTAATTTTTCGACGCTTACTTCATTTAAAAAATCAACACGAATTTTGTAGGGGTTGAGATATTTAATTTTGGAAATATTTGTTATGTTATTTTCTTTAAATATTCTTGCCAGCGCAAATTGTTTAGGTAGTTTCTCCTTACAGCTTATGTAGACTTCAATTAAACCTTCTCCTTCTTTCATTTTTTTCCGCTGTCTCTGTATTAAAGTCCATTCATTTTCTTCCAATGAAGAATCATTATCACTTCTTACTCTTTTTGTCGGTTTCTCTGTTGATTTCGTATATTCTATTATACCCTCTGTGTTATTATACTCAATATTACCGTCTTCATTTAAAGAATGTGTTGATCCAATCATTTCGTCCTCACTTATTGAATTACTCATTATCGCACATAAATAAGACGGGTCGCACAAACCGGTTGCGCGGCCCTTGCCGGCTACCTGCTTGCGCCGCGAACAATATTATAATAGTAATGTTTTAAATTAACGCACTCAGGTAATTACACGACTAACTCGCACGAATACCGATGCGAGACTGTGGACTTAGTGTGTCTTGGTATTGTTGTGAGAGAACTGGTCATAAATATGTTTGTAGTCTGTCTTCTTGGTAGAGTAGTATATGAGTCGCGATATTAAGTACTGGGTTCGGTTCTCGGGACGGGCAAAGTTTTATGTCCCTAAGGAAATTGTTTGAGGCATTATGTCTTGAAATATGTAAAATATAGCTGTGGACTAATTTCTTGATACTTTTAATTGCCTGTGGTAGTTAGGAAAACGTATTTTCTTTCGATTTTTGACGCCTTACTTTTCGATCACAGTATGAATACGCCCTGTAGGTATATTATTGGTTCAATATGTACGAATAAAAATATATTGAAAAAAACTTATTCAACGGGGATCATGCAGGCGTAATTTGCACATATATGAGTCTCTCCCCTGTGCTGACAGGGAAGTGACAGCGACACATCCCGACAAATATATTTTCGCTGGCGGTTTGTGACTCGACACATTTTTATTGGACGCACATTTGTGTCAATATTTTTTATTTTCATTTCGTGTGTGCTGTTTTGAATGCAAATATGCATGGTTTTTGAACGTTTAAAACATTGCTGCTAGTTTTGTTGTAGGACGAAAATATAGTACATTTTAATCTGGCAAACTAGTAGGTTAATGGTAGTATAATATTACGGTTGGCTGGAAGAAGTCGCCCATAGCGGCCATTTGTAGTACTAGCTGATCTAGTGGTTACTAATAACGATGGTTTTTATAATATGGTAAATAATAAAGCATTATAAATAAATAATACTAAATAATACTAAATAGAGGTAATATCGTCATCATACCACATACATCTCGCTGCTGAGCACGAGCCTCCACTATTAAGGTGAGAGTTCCTTAACTCTCACTCCACTATGGCCTTCCATAGTCCACCACGCTGGACTAGTGCGGGTTGGCAGAGAAAATCCTAAGAACCTAAGAATCCTTAAGAAATTCCTAAGAACTTTTAGGAGTGCATCTTTCCTCGCCTGTTTTCTGCCTGACCCGGAAACCGAACTCAGAATCTCTAGATTGTATTGCTCATACACCTATCTTCTTCTTCTTCATCAACCCATATACGCCCACTGCTGAGCACGGGTCTCCTTTACCATTGAGAGGGTTTAGGCCATAGTCCGCCACGCTGGCCTAGTGCGGTGGCCTAGTACACCTATAATTCCGTTAATTTCGTACAAATTATGATAATTGAAAAAAAAATCGCGAAATTCCATTACGTGCCGCTAAATTTGGTAAATGAACTAATTGTTCCTTGACAATAGAGTGGATACCGCCAAAGAAACTTTGGAAGCCAATTTTCCTTGTTCCGGTAAAAGTAATATGTCAATTGAAAGAGCCTTGGTGTTGCTGTCAGCGAGTAGCGGGAAGAAAAACGCTTGTGGGTACATGAAGGATTTTAAAAAGGTTGCTATTTTTTGTCTCTACCGGATTGTAGATAACTATATTTTGCCTGCGATTCCATCCGTAGTTTAGCGTAAACTATAGGTTCAGAAGCAGTGATGGCCTCGAGGTTTGAGCGCGTGGTCGAGAATCTCGGCGGTCGCGGGTTCGAACCCCAGGCACACACCTCTGACTTTTCGAAGTTATGTGTGTATTCACATTGAATTATCACTTGCTTTAACGGTGAAGGAAAACATCATGATGAAACCTGCACACCTAAGGGTTCTTAGGAATTTCTTAGGTGTGTAGTCCGCCAACCCGCACTAGGCCAGCGTGGCGGACTATGGCCTAAACCCTCTCAATGGTAGAGGAGACCCGTGCTCAGCAGTGGGCGTATATGGGTTGATGAAGAAGATAGGTTCAGAAAGAAAATAAGTAATGTATTTGTTTGTGTGTTTTGTTATGCATTTTTGCGTACATCAATACTTTAAAATTTCAAAATTACTTAGATTATGACCACCCACTCTATCTTTCTGATCTCTCCAGTCCATCTAAAGGTTGCCTGGAAGAAATCGCCGATAGCGATAAGGCCGCCACTTGTGACACTGTGTTATAGAGTTTGTGACTATTAATATTGTTTCTTTTGTTTTTTAATGGTGTACAATAAAGTGTAATAAATAAATAAAATAAGTTGTAGTCAATTTTACTCCCCACAGTCCCATTTATGCCCATAGGCATAATTTAGGCGTGAAAGCGTAACTGTAACTGCGTTTTTTAAACAATGTCTCGACTCCGTGCTGCTACTTAGAATTCTCTAATTGGATAACCCAAAAACACTTCCTGACCCGGGATTCAAATTCTAGACCTCTAGATCACACCGAACTTACTTGTACCGTGAGACAAGATAGAGGTTTGATTATGAACAACTAAATTAGTTTGTAATCCTACAAAGCGAATGTAGAAAAAACATTTTCTAGTGATGCAGTTTCTTATACCTCACGTTTCCGCTAACAGTGTGACCCTACCCGCATTATCGCCCAATATTTTACCAACTCCAAAAGTTGGGGCCAAGTTGGTGTCGAAACTCTGCTGATTCGAATCAATGATGTCAATTCTCGCACAAGCCGCGTCAGATGTGTTTGACACTTTGACAGCTTCTTTACGATTAGTTTTCAATGTAGTAAATTAGTTTTGGAATAAAAAAACCCTTTGAATTAGAAGAAGTCCGTACCTAGCTGTGGCACGTATATAGGCTGATGATGATGATGAAATTGAATGATGATGAAAAAAATTAAAATTAGTTTTAAGCTGTAAATTTATTGAGTAGGCTCTCGACTGAGTGTTATTTCTTTCATTTTTAGGACGGTTTTTTTTATGTAGCACTAAGAAATTTAACATTATTAGATAATCTGCTCAAAGAACAGTAATAAGTGAAAATATTTTCATTCAATTTAGATCACAGAACGTTATTTCAAAAATATCATAAAATATTTAAATCTAACTACCTACAAATGTCGCGAGGGATAAATAAATCTAGATAGTTGATGTGAAAAATTCCTCAGAACGACTATGATTGATGTTAAAAACTTTGCTTAAACAAGGTACGAATCTCTTCTGAGTTTTTAAGCCTTCCTTACAAATTTCGTTACAAAAAGTTAGCGTTAAGAAGGTTCGTTAATAAAATTAACTTTCATAATCTCTGAAAATTTAGGAAGACGTTTTAATTCGGAATGTTTTACAAGCTAAATTATCCTTGCTATATTTTTAAATAGTGTCAGGATATAAACTGTAGATATCGCCAATTATGTATATTTTTTAAAATCAATATCCTTTAGGATATATATCTATTTATTATCGTTTACATTATCTCACCTTGTTATTATTAATTCCTTAAAAACTAAAAAAACTTTTTCCGCTCTCGGCAATCGAGCCCCGGTCTACGACATTTCATGTCCCATTCTTACGCCGCGGAACCAAAGAAGTCACTCAAGCATCGAAGCTTAAACATAAGTTTTCAGCAATCCGTGTAAAAATATATAAACCGAATGTATGCTGAAGTTTGTCGAGTCGCTTTGAAAGGGACACAGAAATTGAAGACAATAGAAAACTTTTCGATTGAGCGCAAGTTCCAACAAAGACCTTTGTTTCGAGTTTGGGTTTTTTACAAAAATACACCTCGCGTTTTAATAAATGGGAACATATTTTGATGGTTGTGATGCCCGTGTTTTTATTTAAGCTGATTGTTGTTATTATATCGGACTATGCATATCAGAATTTAGAGGTTTACTTAACAGAAAATTTCCGAAAACGTACACCTAGATCTAATTGTACACACAACAATAATCTGAGTATCGAATTTGTATGGATCTGGTTCCTGTAACTTGCAGCTATGATAAATATTCCGGGTACTATAATACATTTATCTCAAAAACCTTTCCTTTATATCAAAGAGCGCCCGAAATTCAAAAATAATATCAATTATAGCTGGAATTTAAAGGGTCAGGCATTCCATTAACTGTCAGGAGAATGTTCCGGTTGAAATACCTCCATTTAAATTGAGACATTTGAAATCTTTGCCGAGGAATTCAGAAGCAGTGGCTTGATATGACATGGACCGTTTCAGTAATTTAATTAACTAGGTGCTCTAAGTGCTGTATATTTAAGTTATGCGGAGGTAGTGATGGTTTTGAGGTTAAGACGTGCGGTCGAGAGACTCAGTGGTTGCGAGTTCAAACCCCAGGCAAAACCTCTGACTTATTGAAGTCGTGTGTGTAATGTCAATGAATTATCACTTACTTTGACGGTGAAGGAAATGATCGTGAAGAAACTAGGACAGCTAAAAAAGTTATTAGGAATTTCTTAGTTATGTAGCTAACAAACCCGCACTAGGCCAGCGTGGTGGACTAAGGCATAAACCCCTTTTGAGTTGTACATAGGGAATGCAATCCCGATCCCGCGAGATCGGGATCCCGCGAGATCCCAAATAATTTTTCGGGATCAATCCCGACGCATTATGACGTCATATGTGACGAGATCCCGTTCGAGATTGACGGGATTGGTTCGAGATTGATAGGATTGGATCCAAATTAATTATTTTTTTAAAACTCGACGGGATCCCGAAAGTTCCGGGATCCCGCGGGATTGATATTTCTAATCCCGCGGGATCTCGAATTTGCAATCTCGAGTCGGGATTGCATTCCCTAGTTGTACAGTATATTAAAGTAATGAAAATATAAACTCACGATATCGTGGATAAGTAAGCATCTGAATTTGTGTTTAACTAGATCTTCCTCTTAGCTTATATTTACATATCTCAGAGTTTAAAACATTTATTTTCTCTCCGATGATGAGACATTTTCCATTTAATTTTCATTTTCGTCAATAAATGTCACAAAAATAGATTTCTCATCATCATTCTCCTGCCCTGCTCCCAATTCTTATTTGGGGTCGGCGCAGCATGTTTTGTCCTTCCACACAGGAAGGAAGGACAAATCATGCTGCATAAGAGTTTTGGCAGATTTTTTACGGCCGGCCGCCTGCCTGACGCCAACCCTCCTTGGGACTTTCATTGTTTTAGGAATGGGGTAGGGATAGCGTGTGTTTGGGTACAGGATACTGCAGGAAAGGATATTTGGCCTGATGGTAAGGATGCTACAGTCCCGGATAAGGAAGTATTAGGAGACTGTAACAGCTCGGGGGGCCGAGCTCGCGTACTCGTAGCCCTGTTCCATGACTGGCTAGATCAATGGAAAAGGCATATAGAAAATACAAAAATAGATTTCTATATAATAATAATATATAAGCGAAACCCTCATTATTTCGTTACAAATACGCTCTTTTTTCTCTCTACGTTTTTGTATAAAAAAGCCTAAAAAAAATTTAATACCACGCAGCTACGTAAATAGCACATTATATTAATAAATAAAAACTAGAATTCGGTTGATCGAATCTGATGTTGTGAGCGCTTCAGCGGGCTGTGAAAGATATTGTTTAGGATTTCAGCATGCTTCGTAAACCGTAAAAAGGTTGAAACATAAAAAACTTTAAAATGAATAATAAAAGTTTAAATACTTTTACCAAGTCTAACGTAAATTTTAGTATAGTAATATATTAAAAAAATCGTCTGCTTCACAATTATTACCAGCCCTTATTCGTCCCACTGCTGGGTACGGGCCTCTTCTACCATTAAGAGGCTATAGGCCTTGGTCCGCCACGCTGGCCTAATGCGGGTTGGCAGACAATAGTGTACAATATAATACGTGACGTGATATGCCGTGTCATCCAGATATTTGTATGATCTGAATCAAGAGACAGAGAATCTTCTCGAGTTTTGCAAAGTATGATTGGGATTTACTATCAGAAAATATCTCACACACACACCCTTTTTTGTTCATTTTTAAATGAACAGGTGACGGACAAGCGGAGACACTCATCCCCATACAAATATTTTCCTTCCAATCCCATTTAGGTATTTTGTATATAAACAGTTATTTATTAACAATGTTTCTTTGCAGTAAAAACAAGTCCCTTTATTGAATATTCCCCTTAATGGAGTGACAACTTCAGTAAGCTTTAACCCTTCTTTTCCATTCTCAAAGTGTCATCATAGTAATGGGAATTTAATCACATTTGCATCAAAAGACGTCGAGAGTGCGATACGTCGAACAATATTATCCTTTGTGACTAGTACAATGATAAATATGACTGTTTTATGTTTGTTTTGTGGAGCTTAGTAGTGATATAAATGATTAATTTCTACTGAGGGAAATATTTCTGCCTGTATAAGTGTTTGTCTTGCTGTTTTGAGAAACGATTTTTATGTTCGTGTTAAGGTCAGTTTTAGGGTTTTTTTATGGGAAATTGACAGTGTCGCGGTGTCTGAAAATTTATTTAAGAACGGTAACAGTCTTGCTAAATTCACGGGAGATATTAAAACAACTACATAAATGGTGCAAAAATGTTTCTCACCCTAACTCTTATTGGATTATGTGCTTTAGTAAATATTTTAAATACAGCCAAATTGAATACACACACACACACTAAGATAAAAGTTGAAGATGTGCACACTTTCATCTTTTATAATAAACATCAAATATTATGTATGTTGTTAAAGAAAATATATAAAAGCATAACAATAAGAAAGTGAGTGAGAGTCCAAAATAAAATCATGTTGAGTTGCAACTCGCCATGTACTTGAAGATATAAAACGTAACGTCTCGTAAACGCTTGGCCTCATAAGGCCTCACACTAAGATAAAAGTTTTATGTCGTGGGTAAAAAAAAAACTATAATAGACTTTTCGGTGTCCCAAAAACCTAGACCCAGAACAAACATCTGGGTATCACACAAACTTTCAGCGCGGTGCGAAGATCAAAGCAGCCTCTAGTTCCGCAAGCTGGTGTCCAGCTAACTGCCTTACGGCTGTCAAATTTAAAATATTTTGTTTTGACTCTATGTAACAATTACACTGAAAATTATTCCTTTGATTTTAGTACCTACGACACAAGATTTTAAAGTATTTAAATCTCTCATCTTCTTCTTCATAAACCCATATACGCCCACTGCTGAGCACGGGTCTCCTCTACCATTGAGAGGGTTTAGGCCATAGTCCACCACGCTGGCCTAGTGCGAGTTGGCGGACTACACACCTAAGAAATTCCTAAGAACTCTTAGGTGTGCAGGTTTCATCACGATGTTTTCCTTCACCGTTAAAGCAAGTGATGATTCAATGTGAATACACACATAACTTCGAAAAGTCAGAGGTGTGTACCTGGGGCTCGAACCCGCGACCGCCGAGATTCTCGACCGCGCGCCTAAACCTCGAGGCCATCACTGCTTATATTTAAATCAAGATTGTAATAAATTAAGTGAACAATAAAATTCAATCTATTGTATAACTGCCCCTAAAAGTACTCAAGTTACCCCTTATTAAGTGAAAAAGGTGAGAGTGCCCCATCTTCGAGTTGTCCCCGCCGACGCTTCTATCAAGGACCCTTTGTATTAAATATGTAGGTTCGACTCACCTGTTCCCGGAATATGTGAATTGCTTGTCGTCAATTCGGGAACATGGTACTTAAAGAAGGGCAATTTTTTTGTCTTCCCCTTTTTATAGCATGGAGGTTTTATGTGATATATTACATGCGTAAGGAATAGCACATAATAGGTATGTACACATATGTACAGTCGTGATGGTCTCGAGGTTTAGACGCGCGGTCCAGAATCTTGGCGGTCGCGGGTTCATACCCCAGGCATACACTTCTGTCTTTTCGATGTTATAAGCTTATTCATTATTAATTAAAGATACCAGAACACTTAAAATGTTCAAGGAATTTCTAAGGTTTATATAGGTATTCAACCCATTATGAACTCTCTTAAAACATTACTAATATACTAAAGAGGAAAATCTTGCGAAGAATAGCGCCATAAAACACTCAACAGATTTTGATGAATCTTGGCAGTTATATTTTCAGGCTATCGCCGTCTATAGCTGAACGTAGGCCTCCCCAAGAAAGCGCCAACCATCCCGGTCTTGAGCAGCTCTCATCCATCCGTTACCCCCCTTTCTCAAGTCGTCAGACCATCGTGCTGCAGGTCGTCCTACACTACGTATAATACATACATACTACATCACTACATAGTATAAAACAAAGTCGCTTTTTCTGTCCCTCTTCATCAACCCATGTACGCCCACTGTTGAGCACAGGTCTCCTCTACCATTGAGAGGGTTTAGGCCATAGTCCACCACGCTGGCCTAGTGCGGGTTGGCGGACTACACACCTAAGAAATTCCTAAGAACTCTTAGGTGTGCAGGTTTCATCACGATGTTTTCCTTCACCGTTAAAGCAAGTGATAATTCAATGTGAATACACACATGACTTCGAAAAGTCAGAGGTGTGTGCCTGGGGTTCGAACCCGCGACCGCCGAGATTCTCGACCGCGCGCCCAAACTTCGAGGCCATCACTGCTGTCCCTATGTATGCTTAAATCTTCAAAAGTACGCAAAGGATTTTGATGCGGTTTTGTTTAATAGATAGAGTGATTGAAGAGAAAGTTTTATAAGTACAATTTCTTTCTGAACTCAACCCTGTAGTCTACGCGGACGTAGTTGTAAAATTAACGGTAGTCAATTTATAAAATTGCGCTAGCATTAAACGGGTTCCAATCGCTAGTCACAAATAAATTATTTAGTGTTGGCTGGAAATAATTAATTCTATTCCAGTCTATTTGTAGACCACACATCGCAAAATGTTCACGATTAAATTCGATTAGTTTTTCATAGGTAAATACTGCTGCATTTGGATCTAAATGTAGAGTCTATTTGATTAAATTTGAATGGCTCGGAGTTATATTTATTTAAATTAAATGTAGGCAAATGGTCAATGAAATAAATAAATACACCCAACAGTTGCATGCATAGTAGTACTGACCCTTAGATACACTCGTCTCGTGACGTGAGTATCAAAAACTAAGAGAGAATTTTCGGTCTCCCAAACTCCCAGACCCGAACCAGTATCAAATATAATAAAAAAAGTTATGAAACAAATGAAAAGAGTTGGTATCTTGTCACATAGGCCTAGTGCTGTTTATCAGACATTATTCTGGTCTAAGATCATCAAAGAGAGAGAATGCTTGGAGAGAACTTAAATCTAGCAGTGGAAGCTTTAGGTTGATATTGATAAATAATTATTCCTAGCTAAGACATTACAAAAATATTCAAAGACAACATAAACGACCGAACAACTAACAATCGATAACATAACTTTGAAAAAACTTAGGGCTACTATTCTGGAAGACGTATAAAATACCCCGCACCGGAGCCGTTGCCATAAATATCTACCCCTAATACCCAAATCTGCCAGGTCGCCTAAATCGAGCCACCCGTGCCACTTGGCGTGATGCCAGACGTGCCAATTAGTCCCGCGGCAAAGTGTCATTTTTAGTAGGAGCACGCTGTTTTGTGTACGGACATTGGCTATCGTGCCAGATGGCAGTTATTGCCAGATAAATAATATTTTTTGGCTGTGAGGATGAGTGATGGACGACTCAGTATTGCCAGCGAATATTTCGTTCGGATTGTGTTAGAATGCATTTATACTCAAGCTTGTAAGCCCCGAAGGTAGGCAGAGGCGTATTCTTACACCCACATTTCGCTTGTGTTTTCGTTTTACCTGAAATGAGGCAGGTCTTGCTGTTTTTTTCTTGCACAGTTCAAAACGCCGTGCTGCTACTTAGAATTTCTTAATGGGAGTATTATTGAGTTTGACTTTATATTTGATAAATGAGAATATCCTAAACCCACAATAAACAATACAAACTAGATATTACATAATTCACGCTTTTAGGTTCCTATAGAAGTACCTTCACTGATTATATTAGGTAGGTACTATTTATTCTTAAGAGACAATTCCTAAATAATCGAAGAAATTACTAGCTACGTCGTCAAACAGACTGGAAAAAAATGTCTCCTTTTGTTGATCAAATTGTCACTACAAATAAAGACACGTTTCTTATTGTGACAATATATCCCGTTTTGATCCTCGTCATACGGTTCTGTTCTAGGAATCCCTTTATGTGTGTTCGATTCTGTTTATTTCTTTCCTATCATCGTCCTATATTGAACAACGGCTTATATGGTTGTCAAATCGATATGTCCTGGGATTCAGATATAGTAGGAATTTTAGTGCATTTTTAGTATTAATGTTTTGTTAATGTAAGTTAAACAATTTATTCCGATAAAGATCAAGACAGAAAGCAGTGATGGCCTCGAGGATTGGGCGCGCGGTCGAGAATCTCGACAGTTGCGGGTTCGAACCCCAGGCACACACCTCTGACTTTTCGAAGTTATGTGTGTATTAACATTGACATGCTTTAACGGTGAAGGAAAACATCGTGATGAAACCTGCACACCTAAGAGTTCTTAGGAATTTCTTAGGTGCGTAGTCCGCCAACCCGCACTAGGCCAGCGTGGTGGACTATGGCCTAAACCCTCTCAATGGTAGAGGAGACCCGTGCTCAGCAGTGGGCGAATATGGGTTGATGAAGAAAGATCAAGAACAAGGTTTAAACATCAAAGAAAAGCGCCACTGTGACAGAATTAGGAACTCAAAATAGGTTGCGTTCCAATAAATGCAAATTAATGGATATCGAATTATTTCTACATTTTTCATTGCTTCACTTCTTTGATATAAGCATGATATTAAATAGCCTATTTTATAGCCTTGCTCGCTAAACATCTACCTAACACTGAAAAAATATCCCAAAAGTGCGTCTAAAACTCCATTCAGCGTTCGTCAAACTGTTTGCAGAAAGTTCGAGAACCACAAGCGATAGTCTAAGGGGTATGGCTTCATGGCAATTTGTTGGCGTCACGCGGCGCCCTGCATGTGGCCACACAACCACTCTTCTGTCTCATTACATCAATATCTCCACAATAACAATCCCCTTTTATGTTTTCTATTAAACGGTGTAAAGTTCATGGGGTAGTTTTATGGGTGGTTAACGTCTATACTTTATGGGGTAGTAAAGCTTCGGTCTCTTTCGGTATATAGTATAGGCAGTTTTCATTTTAGCTGATATGGCAAAGGTAGTTTTGGTAAAAATAAGGTCTTTCGGATTATATTTCCGTATGGCTACGAGTAAGTGATAAGAAGTAGTGATGGCCTCGAGGTTTGGGCACGCGGTAGAGAATCTCGCCGGTCGCAGTTTCATATCTCAGGCAGTTTTCTGATTGTAAGGACGCCTACGTATCTAAAATTTCACAGGAAATTCATTTAGGAATTAAGTTATCTATATATGCATGTAAGAATTAAATTGAGTGTTGGAAGTATCTTTGCCATAGGGCATCCATGAGACATTAGATGTAGAGGAAAATTTCGCTGAATTTGCTCAGTACAGTACCAAAATATATGACAGCTTAATCGTAGGTTCGGCACGCTCGGCATACTGATATTTCCTAGTCTTATTCAACTGTTTTATGAAATATGGCGTTCTCTGAACCGTGCTGGTACAAAAATCTTCTATAGCTACAAGGCCGGTGCAAAAATAAATTCTTCATAATTCACAAGCAAACATACTTTGGGATATTTATGTGATCACATTCGGCGTTGTAATCCACTGTTCCTACATCCGATTCATTTGTTTACTCAATTCTATTTCGATATAACGGTATTATTAGATATATCTGAAATGTATTTGCTATTTTAGAACTATCGTAATACAATTTGGCTAAGTGGTTATCTGACGTTGAATTAAATAATGTAATAAATACATTTAACAGTAAGTAAAGAATTTGAAATCTCGTAGTTTTTAATACCAACAACGCAACCTTTATATCTTAATGTGGGATTACAAATGTGTATATGATTGAGGGTATTTAAGTAGTGATACTTGAGAAAGGTGGCGGGCAACAGATGGATGAGGGCTGCTCAAGACCGGGATCGTTGGCGCTTTCTTGGGGAGGCCTACGTTCAGCAGTGGACGGCGATAGGCTGATTGATTGAAGTAGTGATAGCTTCGAGGCATAGGCTGCTGTCGAGAATCTCGGCGGTCGCGGAATCAAACTCCAGGAACTATTGACACTTCGAAATCGAATGTCATGTCAAGTAATACTTGTATACACAATGAATTATCATTTACTTTAAGGGTCAAGAAAAGTATACATCAACAAGTACTTAGGAATTTGTTTTACCTATACTGTAGATAATTAACGTTAACCCACTTAGTTATAGAGGAGGTCCGTGCCTAACAGTACACCCAACAGTCACATACATAGTCCTGACCCCACACTAAGATACGAGTCTTGTGTCGTGGGTATCAGAAACTACGAGAGACTTTTCGGTCTCACAAACACGCAGACCCGAAACAAATATTTGTGGATCACACAAACATTTGTCTCGGTGCGGGGATCGAACCCGCGGCCACTCGTTTCGCAAGCTGGTGTCTAGCCAACTGCGCCACGGGGCTGTCTCAGTAACAGTAGGACGTGTGAACTGATGATGATGATGATGAAAAAATGTTTTGGCGGCTTAAATAAATAATCTTCTTAACCACTATACCATCGTTAATATTTTTATAAAAAATATCAACTTATGCCGTATTTTACCAGAATAAAATATGACTCTCACAAATTTAATTAATCGTGAAACAACAGTGAGAATTACACTTATTCCGAAAACCGCACACCAATTAAAATTTCAGTTCTCACTGAAGGATTGCATTGCTCATTTCATGAATACGCGATATTTTTATTACAGTGTAATGATGTTTCATATTTTATCATGCAAACAAATCTTTAGTTTAATTTGATATTACGAATCAGTCACTTTGACACAAATGCGTCATACTC
Organism: Cephonodes hylas; assembly: GCA_030295005.1. Classification (NCBI taxonomy): domain Eukaryota; kingdom Metazoa; phylum Arthropoda; class Insecta; order Lepidoptera; family Sphingidae; genus Cephonodes; species Cephonodes hylas. The sequence continues at coordinate 2,468,279 of AP025386.1, read as the reverse complement.
GAGAACGGTTACTGTGATGATGATCTGTTGATATATAAGAAAATATATTATTTTCTTCTTATTGTAGTCACAGAAGAATCTTGTAACATTTTACGTAACAGAATGCCTTCTGTTACATTTTACTGCCTTTTTCAAGATCACATTATCACTACTAACAATTTCTCAGCACAGATATCCAATAAATTTTCACCCGATGTAATAATCGAATTCAGGATCTTTCATACGCCGTACATTTATGCCGTGTTACTAATAAGATTCGAATATAAATATACAGGATGTACTCAGACCGTGATCGGAATCTAAGATAGGTAATAACTACGGCAATCACAAACCCAATTGCTTTAAAAAAAATCCCGACAAAAAATTTGACGCTACACCCTATATATGAAGCCTGAGTCTGAATATAAATCATTAACCATCAAAATTCGTTTCCATATTTTTCACTCGAATAAAGTACCAAAAAGAAATCTCTTCCGAATTTAATATTCACAATCGCAAAAATATACGCACCACGACGCTGGAAGAGGAATTTGAAATATTAAACGGGGGAATGTAAATGGAATTTTAAATCATTGAATTAAATCATTTACAACGATTTCGTACAGAACGGAGCGTTTGCTTCCTTATTCTTCATTTAATATGCTAAGGGTATATAAATATATTACATTTCTAGGCAGTGATGGCCTCGAGGTTTGGGCGCGCGGTCGAGAATCTCGGCGGTCGCGGGTTCGAACCCCAGGCACACATCTCTAACTTTTCGAAGTTACGTGTGTATTCAAATTGAATTATCACTTGCTTTAACGGTGAAGGAAAACATCGTGAGAAAACCTGCACACCTAAAAAGTTCTTAGGAATTTCATAGGTGTGTAGTCCGCCAACCCGCACTAGGCCAGCGTGGTGGACTATGGCCTAAACCCTCTCAATGGTAGAGGAGACCCGTGCTCAGCAGTGGGCGTATATGGGTTGTTAAAGAAGAAGAAGTAGGTGCTTAGTTTAGCATTAGGACATCACAAAGAAAGTGTGGTGAAAGAAAAATGAAAATTAAACAGTGGAAGCATGTTTATCACCAACCCATTGCGTTCCACTGAGGGGCACGGGATTCCTCTATCATGGTTTGGGCCTTAGTCCACCGCGCTGGCCTAGTATGGGTCGGTGGACGGAAATATGTTATTTCTATGTTTTTAAGCCCATGTTATTCTTTGCAGATCGTATAAAGAGTAGAGTGATAAGTAATCATTGTAAGTTGGAGAATGTTGAAATTACTATGAAAAAGAACAGAATTTAAGTTAATTTGAGAAATTATTGAATCTTTTTATCATCATCAACGCATATACGTCCAACTGCCAGCCGTATTTCTACAATCAAAACGCTGCTTTTGACCGAGTTGGTCGATACGTAAAAAATCCTGAATTTCAATCATTATGGTTCTAACATTTCAAGGATTTAATTAACTATTTTCATTCTTTTTGGATTTCGACATGTGGAACGCCAGTACTTCTAATGTTATTTGAATATTTAATATGACAAAAGATTGTTTTATATTCCAAAACAAACAGATACAAAGAGGGAAAAATGTTATCCAAAACATTTCTGCGTGGAACATGGAAATATTTTTTATGATCGTGTTTACGAAGCGAATTTTCATAATAAAAACATGGGGTAGCGTTTCTATGGCTTTGTCCACGGAAACTGCGTTTATTTTTTATCTTCTTCGTCAGCTTGATGGTTAAAGGATATTGGTATATTTCTTAATAGTCACCACTTTAAAACGAGGTGTCAAATAAAGATGAATCTGTCATCCCGCACTAGGCCGGCGTGGTAGACTAAGGCTTAAACCCTCATGGTTGTAGAGGAGGCCAGTATACAGCAATGGTATGTATATGGGTCGATGATGATGATGATGATGAAAAAAAAACAGATTTGTGACAGCCTGTGCAATGGTTTCGATCAGTTTAAATTTTCTCTAACAGTAATAAGTTGCGTTTTTGGACTGAAATCATAAATAACTAGGTTTGGTTTTCATACCATGATATCCATTTGCAGTGTGTAATCTGAATAATCCCCTTAATTTCGCAATAAATTATAACATACATTGGCGGTGAAGAAAAACCTCGTGGCCAATAGCCTGATCCCCTATTCCTTGATACTTTAATATAATTTACTAAGAATAGACACAGAATTACACTTCTTAGAAGATGTAGATGTGACTAGCCATATCCGTAAAATGTATTTGATGAAAGAAGTCAAGGCAAGCGTATTCTGTAGAATAAACGTGGAATCATGAACGCGTCTGGCCGATGGGGTAAGTTGGGTACAAATAAAAGAGCTGGGGTGAGGCTAATAAACTTGCGCGCAGTTTAGATGTGGTACGGTTGACGAACGAAGCGAGAAGACGTATAAAATAACCACAACATGCGATTGAAGGACTTTTGGTAGATGCGGCATTTTATTGTCAACATCATTCACTATCAATGTTCCGTTTGGACCGTGGCATTTGACGGTCTATATAGTCTCTGCTTACACTAACGATAGGTGGGTTTATATATGTACTCATATGTACATATCTATCATCATTCTCATGCCCTGTTCATAGTTCTAATTGGGGTCGGCGAAGTATGTTTTATCCTTCCAAACAATATAATAGTCGTCATGTCTTCATTTATTTTTATATTATTAGTAATATCGCTGTATTATCTTATATTAACATTCTCCGGTTAAAATTTCGAATGATTACCCTCCTTTCATAGCCTTCCTATTTTCATATTCTGTTTCAATATGATGTTCTAAAAGCGACGTTCCTTCAAACACAAAACTGGATTACATAGTAAAATATATTCAATTAACTCAAATTGTATTTCAAAGCTTCAAGAATTTTGGGATGAAATACGAAATATTTTGAATAACAGGAATTCTTTTAGTAATATTGGCTTCAAAGCTAAACAAGAATTTGATTTTTGACAGATCTTAATATAAATGGGAAATAAGTGAAGACTTCAATGTTTTATCGCTTCCATGAATATTGAATTGTGTTTACAGAAATACATTTATATACTATTTGACAAGTATAATAATATTCATTTTTAAAAATGATGTAGTCTTATAATTGAGATACAAGGAAAAATATATGCGAATAGTCATGGTCTAATAAGACAAAATCTAGGACAGATCAAAATTCCAGGCACATATCGATCTTTCGTAGCTATATGGAGTGCAAATGGACCATGATAGAAAAGGAAGACAGGTAATAGTTACAAAGATTATAAACACGTTGACGACACAGAATTAAATAAAAAAATGTTATCTTTATCACCATAATTATTGCCTTTTAATAATTAAATAAATAAATACACCCAACAGTCACATACATAGTCCTGACCCCACACTAAGATACGAGTCTTGTGTCGTGGGTATCAGAAACTCCGAGAGACTTTTCGGTCTCACAAACACCCAGACCCGAAACAAATATTTGTGGATCATACAAACATTTGTCTCGGTGCGGGGCTCGAACCCGCGGCAGCTCGTTTCGCAAGCTGGTGTCTAGCCAACTGCGTCACGGGGCTGTCGAATTAATCTTCGTTTTTATCACGGTCTGTTTACACTATTTTGATAATAATACATTATAACCTAAAAGGTTGGACCATCGTGCTGCAGATCAACACTTGTCTGCGCCACGGGCCGTCCGACTTACGACTTGAGAAAGGTGGGGAGTTACTGATGGGTGAGGGCTGCTCAAGACCGGGATGGTTGGCGCTATTTTGGGGAGGCCTACGTCCAGCAGCGGACGGCGATAGGCTGAGTATTACCTAAAAGGTCTCTACATTTTTCTAGCCTATACGCAACAACAACAGCAACCCCTATAAGACCAGCGTGGTAAGACTAAGGTCTTCTTAAGTAGCAGTTTCTGTGCACAAAAATGCCTCCTCTACGCGAATCTTACTCGTTGTAGGGTAGTTCGTTCGGGTCGTCCCTAGGTATTAATCAACCGCGCCCTCCTTTCTGCGAGGACGTCGCTAGTATTACGACCACACGACGCTCACTTTGTTGGACTTGCTCCTTTGTTTATTTACTAGGCTAGTATACATAAACAGGATGTATTCAGACCGTCACCGGAAACTAAGACAGGTTATATCTAAGGTCATCACAAATCCATTGGCGTTAAAAAAAACTCGATAAAAAGTACAGACTGAATAGTGGATTTTTTAAGGTTGTTTTTCATTGACGAGATAGAGTTTAATACGGAAATATTGTCGGCAAGAAATTGTTGTGATGCTAAAGTTAGGGTTGATTTTAACAGGACTATTTATTATATTTTAATAATTTTAGTTTGGACAATTAAAATTAGTCAATTATTAAAATATAATGATTTATAAATTAACCCTAATAATTGTATCACTTTTCCTTCTGCGTTCTTGTTTTGTTCATATGTGTACAATAAATTAAGAATAAATATTTATTTATCAACTCTTTATAGTTTATTCATATTTAGATTAAATCATTATCATTCTCAACGAACCCTTTTCAAAATCATTTTTCACAAAATAACACATACAATATCATAATTACTTCCCTCAGACCTATTATTATCATTGCTAGAATTATCTTAATAGAATTTCAAGTGAAATATCAATATGAAATGACAATTTCATATTAAAATACTGAGAAATTTTGTGCAAATACTAATATTACTCAAACAATAAGAGTACTCTTAAAGAAACATATTGTAAAACACCTAATTTGACGAATCGTAGAAACAAATATTACGAAATATTATTTGCATTTGAATATGAAACATGCAAATATTTCAGTTAATTATGAGTGTACAAACAAATTTAATGCCTTCAGCCCAAATAACAAAGCAAATTCCTATGAAATTGTTATATTGTTTGGATATTACAAAACAGATGGACTTAAATGGAATTTGACAAAAATAGTTTATTTGATTCACGGAATTATTCATCCGGTTTTAAACAAAAGCATTATTAACCTCGTCGTGAGAATGTGAAGAAATAGAGGTTCCTTTTCGAATATGAAGTTAGAAAATGAGTTTTTCTATAAAGAAAATTTTATAACCTATCCCTTCACGAAGTTAGGGGTCATTTTAAGTAAAGATAAACTTTTAAAAACTATTTTGTAAACTTTCGTAAGAACTATATAATTTCTTGTTGTGTCGTCGGCGTTTTTAAAGCCAGTAATTTAAAGATCATATAACACATACATACGATAATAAACAAACTAATTTTCATCTTTCGCCCACATGAAACCCAGCAGTACCCCATTTTATTATTAAAAGACGTAAGAAAAAGAAAATACTACTTTCTTACCCCTTTTTAATAAAGCAATCAACGCTCCCAAAATCGCCCGCCTCAGCAGTAAATAAAAAAAAAATATTCGTAGCAAGATTTTCCCAGATACCCCAAAACCTTTTATAAGCTGGCCAGTAACTCGCGGTCGTATTTCTCTAGTTAGTTCATGCTTCGGATAACATTCCGAATACGTTTTATCTCGGCTCATAACAAAGTTTGTGCAGAAATTAACATAAAGTTAATCTGAGTGAGCAGCGGAGATATTGCGCTTGATCGCCTCCTGGTAACTTTGGTTGGACTCTGTCAACATCCAGCCGAAATGTAATGGATGATTGGGCATTTCGGTTGGTGTATTTCCAGTTACGAATAAACGACTATTTGGTATATCTATAATAAATGAAATTTATAAAACTATGGTATATCTTATCTTCTGCCCTATGTATTTTGATAAAATATTGGGAAAATATATTAGTATTTCGAAATCAAATAAATCTTTTATAGAACTATATAATAAGACACGAAAGTACAAAATACATTTAAAAGTTATACCTCTGTTGTATAAGATTTTGGTAGCGACAAAATATATTTGACATTTAACAAGTGCGAACTCAAATAAAAGATCTGCGGAACTTTATTACCCCATCGAATAAAGCAGCCAAGAAATGTATAAAATATCCACAATTTCACGAAACAAATGGCAACTCTACACAATAACTCGATCGTTCTTTTTTATGGTTATCTGTTGAGATGTAGCTGGTTCCAATCGCTGCCTTATATCGCACGTAATAAAATATTTATATGTAGGTCACATATACCCCGCCTTACGGGGTAGTGTAGGCTCGCCTCGTAAGCGATGTTTTGTTTTACGACGCCTAAGTGGGGTTCGTGCTTCGGTAATCATGTAATAAACACCCAGCCTTAGTTTCTGATAGAGCGCGAAGTAAGACTTTTGGGGTAACGTTGGAAATCTCTGTTACCCCATTACCCCTTTTGTTAAGTTAGTTAATCCATGCATAGTAAAATACTCACATAAGTACATAATTACATTAGGGTACTAGTGATGTGTCATAGATGTCAGAAACTGTGAAAGACTTAAGCGGTCTCAAACACTTAGTATTAAATAAATTCCTCTTACCTCTATCCAGATGATAAAAGCAAATTACCTGCAAAGAAAAATATTAAATTATATAAAAAAAACAAAATTGCGTTACACTTCAGGTAATTTTTAGATCACAAAGCTTTGATGAATCAATTGAATTCTCAAGTGTCAAGCTGAGGGGATCTTGTCACGATTCGATTATTTTGTAAGGAGAAGTAATTTTGTAGCTGTTGGCGTAATTACGCAATATAATTTCAACTCACTTCAGACGTTCTTCAATTTGGGATTGACTGAATCACTTTAAATTTCAAAGTCGAACGTATTATTGACGACTGTCTACGGTTGATTTGCGAACTCAATGTTTATGGATCATGTTGTGAAAATTGAATTAAAGAGAGACGATATATTTTCTTTAAAGTCTCACGACTTTGGCTTCAAGGTATGGTTTAGAAAGCATAATCAACCCTGTTATTTCTTCTAAAATAACCGACCTAAATATTGCGTGCACTTTTTGATTTTAAATATCATATTCAAATTCATTCTTAAATGACAGATCTATTTTATATGTCCAAGCCTGCTAAAATTCGTTTTTCAATATTTACAAAACCGTAGGGACATTTATTTAATAACAAACCATCATCGATCTTCCTGGAAATGGACACAAAATAAACCAACGTCCATTCATTACTAAAATTGTATATCCATCAGGGTATTTCAATAATAGTGTTTTAATATGAAGCGGTTTAGCTGTTTTTAACCGTTAATTTGTTGTGGTCGTTTTCGGTCTGCATTGAATATTCAGTCTAGTGAAGATAAATGAAACAATAACAGTTCTGCGAAATTAATTTCCCCGTGATTCTGTTCCATTATTAATTGAACGCGAAATTTATAGCTGTTCGCTTGCCTTCGAAACGGTTCTGAATGTGTTATATCCACTTATGTTGTCAATGGGGTATCAAAGTTCTAAACAAGTGATGTAACTTATATTCATTATTTTTTATTAACCCGCTGGATGCAAGTTGCTTCTAAATTAAAATTTCTATTATTTGAAGATGTATTGCTTCTTGGTCTTCATGGAGAGGTCGGAGTTTTCATGAATAATTAATAGAAGATTTTGTAATGAAATACAATTAAGGGGTAAACTTCAGGCATATACCTGTGACTTTTTAAAGTGATGTATGTTTTCACAGCAAGCCATCCCACTATAATCCCATATCCCATATAATCCAAATCCTACTATAAATTCTTAGGCATTTATTAGATGTGTAGTCCACTAACCTGTATTAGTCCAGCGTGGTAGATTAAGTAAGGTCTCAGCACTCTCAGTTGCGTAGGAGGCCCGTACCTAGCAGTGGTACTTACTCGTATGTAAACAAATGTCTAATGGTGACGGTACTTGTAACAATTTCATGGTAGTAAAATTTCCGTCCTTCGAAAATGTAATACTCGCGTCTTTGCTACTCGATTACACTAGTAAAGTATATTGTTATTGGAAGGACTTTGTTTTCATGAACAACAGCGGAATTATGATATATCATACAACGTAATAATTAAATTTTATGGAGTACTTAATTGCTTGAAAATTATTATGTTTATTAATTTCGATGTCATTACATTTGGATTGGGAATATTTCCTTTATATATCTCTATTTTCTCTATAAAGCTTCATTCACATTGAGTTTATAGAATCTAACTGAAATAGTTTTCATGGCCACTTATTGTCTCAAATTTATCATTAACACCATCCATCCTTTACAACGAAGAGGGTTTAGCCGTTAGTTCGCCACCTTCCTAGTGTGCCTTTCAATGGTGGAGGAGGTTAGTGCCTAGCAGTGGGACGTATATGGGCTGATGACGAAATGAATAATAAATAATTCAGCCCGAAACTTAGCATAAAATGCAGTATTCTCAATCTAAAATTATAAAAACATACAACATTGTCCAAGCTTATTCAACTTTTGTAATAATTCAAGATTTCACTAAAAAAATAAAAGATTTCCGTCTTTATTTAGCTGTAAAGAATTTCGGAGCATAAAAGTCATATAATAACTCGACGAAACAATTCGTCTAACGCAACAAGTCTCCCGAAAGAAATTAAAAAGTTCCCATTATGGAACTCGAGGGCGTTTCCAAACGTCAACCCAAAACCTACGCTCTACATAGAAAAACAGAATCTCTACTCCCACGCGATTCAACCTTTTTATTACTTTCTGAATTTTTAATAAGCTTATTATTCATTATAACTCTTTTAATCTGTCTTCTACTTACTGTTGGATTTAAAAATATGTAACATATTTTATTAAAAATCGAATAGCCGTTGGTAACATATAATAAGCTAAAAAAAGTGAATCTATATATATAAAAATGAATTGCTGTTCGTTAGTCTCGCTAAAACTCGAGAACGGCTGGACCGATTTGGCTAATTTTAGTCTTGAAATATTCGTTGAAGTCCAGGGAAGGTTTAAGAGGTGAAAAAAATTCAAATAATTGCCGGAAAATCCCTCAAAACAGCCCTTTTCTATTTCCCGTATAAATGTTTTCTAAATAATATTGAGAATCAATTTGTAATTTATTGCCGCTGTATAAAGTTCAAATTCGCGTGCGCGTTGGAGAATCTTATGTCGCGTTCCGAAACAACTAACTTCAGTTGTTGATCTGTCAGATTATGTTTTTATTTTTTTGTATTTTACCTTTTTTATATTTGACAATAGATTTGAGAACCAAAATATAATATGTCAATCCATCCTGTCGCACTTCAGAATACGGAAAAAATTATAACGATATTGTGTTACGATATCTGTGAGTGCATCCTTCTATCTTTGTGGCTACGTGCGCGAGAACTTTCTTTACTTTGGTAATCCTTCGTGGTAGTGACTTTGTGCTTTACAATTTACGATGCCGAGGAGAAGACGACCTGACTTAGGAAGTCAATCAAATGTACGAAGAGCTACCTCACGTGCTAACCGCACTGATGACCAGAGAGAGAGAATTAAAATACAGATACAGAAAGGAAGATTGTTCATTTTTATATAAACAGATTGTACAAATTGATTTATCCATTTTTGTAATACATATTCTCTTCCTTTTCCAATGCGTTTCATTCTACTATAATTTTATTTGGCTTTTTACCATTTATAAAGGCTTCAGCCTTGGTTTAATTACTGAGCCCTCAGTTGTAAATTGTAAACCAGGCACATCTAAGGAGATAATAATAATTAGGCTTTTTATATTTTACACAACAAATAGTTCTGAACGCTGACATAAATGTTTGACAACCAAAAAATATGTCAATCCCTATTAATGAGTGACACTATTCTTCATTTTTAAAATGTAAAATATGCAATTATCCGAATGTTGTAGATATATGTTGTCGATTCGAAACCTTTATTTAAATCCGTTCTTTAATTTGAGGGAACAATTACCCGCATTGAAGGGATAAATATTTAACGTTTGACAGGACATTACATAGACAGTTACATAGAACAAATGAAATTCCTGTTTTTATCATATTGCCCACATTTTTTCCATATTTTATCACCATTTAAACTTTCCCTGGACTTCAACGAATATTTCAAGACTAAAATTAGCCAAATCGGTCCAGCCGTTCTCAAGTTTTAGTGAAACTAACGAACAGCAATTCATTTTTATATTATAGACGGATCCGATTTGTTTGTTTTAAAATCATTTTATACAAAAGTCTAGGTCTTTCATTTATCGTTTTGGCAGAACAAAGTCTGCCGGGTCAGCTAGTTTATAATAAACGTAAATGATAAATGAATTAAAAAGGCTAATAGCTTTAAGATCAATTTTGATATAAGAGTATATTTTTAAGTACACTTACTCGTGGAATAAACAAATTAAATTTGAATATACATACATTAATTTAAAAACTTGATACATAAAAACAATAGCACAATACCCCAAAAATCGTAGAGATCTACCCCATCAAATCGTGCAATGGACGCGAAAAAGCCTCTCCTTGAAACGTGAGCTAAGGAAAACACGACAAATTGAAGACTAACATTTACCCCAAGTTAAAGAGCAAGCCGTAGATTTACTGCGAAATTTATAGGAACACAAGACTCGGTGCTACAAACTGTAAAGGTAAGGTTGAAGATTTTTTGCTGTGGTTGCGTTCGCTTTGATAGTTTCGTCTATAGTCTTTTAAGTGTGGAAAAATTAATTTTACCTAGGGTGTGTTCATAGCGCGATCAAAAAGTAAGGCGGGCAATAGTTTTCGAAGCACCGTCGGTAATAAATGTGTGTGGTATGTATAAAAACGTCAACCTGTTTTAGTTTCCGATCACTGAATACATCTGTATACTGCGCTTTTCTACTAGAGTCAGTATTAAAGGATGTTATTGAAAAGCGGTTAAGGCATAAAAAACGCATCTAAAATGAAGGAATTTTTCGTTGGCTCCAGCATATCGATCTATTTGTGGGTTCGAAAAGTTCGAAGACTAAGACCTAAACCCTCTCAATAGTAGAGGAGGCTCGAGCCCAGGAGTAGGGCGTTTACGGACTAATTTTGATGATAATGATGACTCTTAAACTTCGTAAAAGCGTTTACCTCAGCAAAGAAAACATGAGTATTGAAAATACCCTTTACCTACCACTTCTAAGACACAGGCTTGTGTATATAAAGATGTCTTTCCAGCACTTATAGAAAGACATCCGAGGTCAATGACCGCAGGTGGTCAATTTGTTTCAATAAACGGACAAACAAATAAATTACTGTTGTATACATAGAGCGGGCGAGGCGGAACGTGTCCATATCTTTTCATTATACGCGAACAAACAGACAATATTTATGAATATCGCTATAGAAACTTGATGGGGAAATGTTTACTACAGCATTAGAGTTCGCTAATGGTAGTTGTTATGGTTAATTTTGCTTTTGACATTATTTATATATTTGTACTAGTTTTACAATTATGCGTGAAGACATACTTAATGCTTGAGGCAATCCCTTAGAGTTATGCTAAGGGTGATGCGGAGATACAAAAGTAGGTGCATAAATATTAATTTAATGAGAATTAAAATATCATAAGTAGAGCATTGACAAAATACATACAATACACATATCTATATAGGAATATATGTACACATGTAACATAGAAAATTATATACACGTACATAAAAAATATTCATATAAAATATTTATATTAATTAATATGTTATATATTAAGTTATATAGTGTACAAAAGATTATAAAAAATGATACAAGACATAATACTCGTATGTTAATTATATAGCCATTTCGTAAAAAAAATAGCTTGGAAAGCTCCGAAGAGGCCTCGGATTAGATTCCCGAATCAATCAACGGATTATTTAGGTTTTCCATCAAAAAATTCCGTATAAAATGTTATAAATGTCAATAAGCTAGCCTCCTATTTCATAGTACATATGTTATAAATGGGTGTTGTTCTCAGTTGCACCGGACAATATATCAATCACGTAGATATAGATTGCGGCTTTTTAGGGTTCCGTAAAGCGGTAAAACGGGACCCTATTACTATGACTTGATATCCGTCTGTCTATCACCAGGCTGTATCTTATGGAATAGATAAACAGTTGAAATTTTGACAGATCATGTATATCTGTATTATAACGAAAAATACTAAAAAACAGAATAAATTAATATTTAAGTTAAGTTCCTATACAAAAGATATGGCTTTTTTGCCGTTTTTATAAATAATGGTACGGATCCCTCCGCTCGTGTGCCCGACTCGCACTTGCCCGGTTTTTTGTGTACTCTACTGATTGGTTTAGAACTAAATTTTCATATTTTTCATTTTTTAGTGCACTTGTTTCGCTCGTACGCATCGTAGCTTCAATCGATTTTACTATTTTCCTGTAGCGAAATATTTGTTCATTTTTTTAGCAAAAAACAAATTGGGAATTCACTTTTATTTATTAGTCGATCAAGGTTTTTTTGCACTTTGTATAACTAATATTATATTTAAACAGTCTCATAGCAACCATTAAGTTCTGTGATGTCACAGTTATAGCATAAATTACGAGTAAGTGCGAAAATAGATCATTAAAACGCGACGCCATCGTATGTGTCGACGTCTTATAGCCCGAATAACCACGACGTCGGATGTTCACAACGAGATTTTAGTCATAAAAATTATACAACTTAATTCAACATCATCATCCCATATACGTCCCACTGCTGGGCACGGATCTCTTCTGTAATTGAGATGGTTTAGGCCATAGTCCACCACGCTGGCCTAGTGCGGGTTGGCGGACTACACACCTAAGAAATTCCTAAAAACTTTTAGATGTGCAGGTTTCATCACGATGTTTTCCTTCACCGTTAAAGTTAGTGCTAATTCATTGTGAATACACACATAACTTCGAAAAATCAGAGGTGTGCGCCTGGGGCTAGAAACCGCGACTTCCGAGATTTTCGACCGCTTTCCTTAACCTCGAGGCCATCACTGCTTTTTATGACTTAATTCGACAAGCGTCGCGTTTTGGAAGTGCGTAAATGGTGTAATTTATATATTCATAAATCGAGCTTAGTAACAAAATCCGAACGAATATATCGGGGCTTAGTAATCTATTTCTCTCTGAGATTGCAGAACGCTATAAGATATTGATATTTTTGAATTATTTATGAGATTACCATCGTAAATAGCATAACTGTAGTTCAGTGTGAGATTATAAGAAATATTATCATGTATATATATTTTTTGTGAAGAAGCTTTTAATGCAAATATCTCTACAAGATTGTCAGTCTACTTTAAGGCAAAGATTGTGAGCACAGAACAGCCGAATAATATGAGAAGGGTAATTGACAGTATTTTGTATGTGGACGAGTGTCGTCGCTTGTCTGTCACCTATTCTTTCTACTACGATCACACGAACAATGATAAGAATTTCAAGCAAAAATGAAGGGCTGCTATTGGTCCTCACACATTTATAAGTCAAGACTTGATATTGTAATATCAAGATATTACACGCTACCCGAATAACTGAGAAGCGGTCGTGTCTAATATATGATTGTCTGATCGTAGTTTCGGCACGGTCGACATGCTGACGATTGCTTTCTAGTCTTTTTCAATTGTTTTTTGATTGTAAGAATCAGCTGAATGCAGGTCTTTCTATAAACTTCTGAGAGTGTAGAGTAAAGAGACCGCTGATTCAAAATAGACTTTGTTGCTCGGTAAATTAGGTGGAAAATTTACAGTATCAGCACAAATCATATTCCGCCTATGGTTTAAGAACGTAGTACATAATATGTCGACTAAACCTATATTTAAAATTCGAACTAGGTAAAAAAGAAAATTAAAAACAACATGCAAACTTGAACGATATATAAAAAACCCTTTGACGTACATTTTATTAAAAAAGTTTCGGCCAGGTCTAGACGACCTTGTTCGGCTTCGGATGCTCTGTATAAATTGTGATTAAAATTACTTTTTGTTTTGTTTTTTTATTCCAAGCTGGTTCCGTGACATAATTTATTATTGCAAGCTATTCAGATACATTAAATAAATTAGTTATTCTTCTTCTTAATAAATCTTTAAATAAATTATTTTATTGGCAAATAATAAAGATGTTGATGTCACCGACATAGGCTTACTGCCCTCGTCCTCCCAGGGCTAGCGAGAGGTAAAACCATAATTAGCTTTTTCTTCGATTAAGAAAAAGCTTACTAAAATGACACATTTACATAAATTCTACTTTTTGACTACAAAGTCATCCTCATGTTTTCTCTAAAGAACTCTACGCGAAAAATATTAATATGCCGAACAAATCACGTTCCGTGAAAGGATATGAAAGTTACTCACAGACCCAATTCCCAGGGCAAGTCTTAACTTATACGAAAGGTGGAAAGACGCCGAGCAAAACATTAGACAAGTCGGATTTATAGCAACTCCTGGGATTGAGGAAATGGCCGAGTGGTGTTGCTAAGTGGTTGGGGCTATTACGCTTACAATATCATAATTTATGGGGATTTTTAATGTGTATCATGTAGTAGGGAAACCTAGATAACTGGGAAATCTCGAGAGTTTTTAAGGTGCAAGTCCTACTGCGAGGCACGGGCCTCCACTACCAATAAAAGGTTTTTAAGTATATGAATTTTTCAAACTCGTTCTTGGCTAGAGACTAAGGTTAAAACTTTAATGCCAAATGCTACTGTCCTAAAACACTATTATTGTCTTAACTGATTTTTTTTTTAGTCGGTCTTTGTCAGTTAATAAAAAATGTATAAATCATTTTACTCAAAATGTTGATTGTCCAAAGAAATTTTTGAAAAACGGTTTTTAGGATAAATATTTGATTGTGATTATTTCGTAAATCTATTCATGGATTCAAGTTTCATGATCTAGTGGAGAATAAAGGATTCATGCTTATTCAAATGTTTTTATTTTAATTTTAATTAACCATATGCTTCTATTTGACTTCCAGCGCTGTCTCTTTGCCTAGAAGTCATTAGCCAAACTTCTAATCTCCCAGTACTTTAGCAGGCATTTTCCAACGGAAAAACCCAGCATTAGCAAAATTTTCACACTGACAATTTTCTAACAAATTACTCGAGAAGTTAGGAAAAATATTATCCATTTTCGGATGTAGTCATTATTAAAATTACTTCCAAGTTTCGTGGGGTGTACAAAACGGCTCATATTTTGCCAGAACGATAATTCCAACACAAAAACTCGAACTAAAAGCTATTACTTACAGGAGGAGGATTTATGATGTCACGCTCGGGTGCAGCGAAGCCTCTTCCCAACTCCCGTGGGACGAAATATTTTTTCAACTCCACTGATGTGTATAAAAGGCTCAGCATAATTTACACAGACGCAGTTCTATTTAGAATCAATGTATATTTTTTTTTACTACGGCAAAGCGAAAGGGACTGTGTATGTGAACGGCTAAGGGAAACCTAAAAATATCTTTGGAATTTTGAAAGAGCGTAGTCCGGAAATTTGCACTAGGTTGGTGTGGTGGACTAATGGCAACACCCTCTCAGTTGTAGGGGAAACTCGTGCTGTGGGACATACAGGGTGTATTCAGACCGTGATCGAAAACGAAGGCAAGTGACATATAAGATCATTACAAACCCCCTGGCATTAAAGAAAATCCCGACAAAAAATAAAAAATTGACGTTTTCCTTACAAACCGCATACATTTACTACCGATGGTTGTATGGAAAACGAAATTTTTTTTATCTTTTGTCGGGATTTTCTTTAACACCAGGGGTTTTGTAGTCACCTTGGCTATTACCTACCTTAGTTTTCGGGAACGGTCTGAATACACCCTGTATGTACGAGTATATATGGGCTCATGATGAGTGATGAGACGTTACATTTAACGTGTAACGTTTTTGGACTTTCTGTTGAATTCGAAAAAAAAAACGAAAATAGCTCGCCCCCTACATGGGACCGACACATATCTGGCGAAATGTTGGTACACAAATGCATCTTTGACTACCCCATTCAGGGGTACCCCAGGTTTTGTGCGTAGGTAATAACAATATTTCTGTGATCTACGCATATTTGGTCTGGCTTTAAGGCATATTTTGTATTCGTCACAAGACTTTTATCTTAAGTGGTTACAAGTCATATGCCCCTTTCATTATCTGTGGCTATTATTCTTAGGTACAAAGGTAGTTTTTGCCGGCACAAAAAACGAAGTAATCTTTGCAAAATCTTTGTTGCTGTGCAAAAATGTTTCTGCAAAAATAGATAATGATGCTTTTCTCATTTGCGTAACGAGTTGAGTAATTAAAAACTAATTTCTGTCTCCTTTGATGCCGAGATCAGAGGGGTTGGGTGTGCACTATCAAATATTTAAAATGCGTTTGTTTCATGTGCAGAAGTAATTCCCGACTGCTTTGTAAATTACGAAGAAGTTTTAACAATGTTTATGAAACTAGAAATATGCAGTTATGAGTATTCTGAATGGATAATTCGTAGAATTGACGAGGAAAATTGCTGGTATATTTTTATTGTTTTCGCATAAAAAGTCAACAATAATAGTAGAATATATTCAGAGCTTAATATTTATATGAAAATATGAAAGACATCATCAACCTATAAATTATTATGTAATGTGCTAATAAATAATGAATTTACCCACCTTAACTATGAACAAAACATCTTGGAGATGGGTATATAATAAACAGTGGCGGTACTTCCATAGAAACCCGAAAGCCCGACTTGCCTTACATAGTTCCGAATAACGAACTTAACGATTGTTTATTTATAAAATAACACTATAAACGTGAATGTGAGTACTAACCGGTAGGTATTTATTAGTCCTACGTACCAAAAAAAATATGCTGCTACTAAATAAACATTTGGGCTTGCCTTAGTTTGACACCCTAGGCACGCCACTGATAATAAAGACCGTGATTGAAAACTAAGACAGGCTATTGTCTGTGATTACCAACACCGAGACATTAACAAAAATCCTGACAAAAATAAAAAAATAACACAGCCTTAATACATAATTGCTTTGCTTCATATTAATCCTCACATATCATTACCTCTAGATTTCGTAGTGTCTTACAAGTCACCTGTACATAATGCAGATATGACCTAACAAGAAAAGTCGTCGCGAAGAATCGAATTAACCTCATTTCGGTTTCACTCCACGGGACGGATATGAGCGGACTCCAATCACGGTTTGCAATTTGTGATCCACAATTTGCGGACGAATCGCAGTAATGAATCAACGTCAAAAGCATTTCAGGTTATGCAAGTCTCTAATTGAAAATTTAGATTTAGCTTATTCTATAGTCTGTAGTGTGGTTTGTAGTCAAAGAACCTGCACGAGGCCAGCGTGGTGGACTGGGGTCTTGACAGTTGGACGTATATATGATAAGGAAATAAAATGAAATGAATGAAAAATGGCGAAACACATTAGACAAATTACATAGAGTTATGTAGCTCTGACCTGTACAACAACAGAAATGTATTAGGTAGATAGTAACCAAATTTTCGAAAGGATTTGGAAAACGAATTAAGTTTGTTTCATTCCTTTTTTATTGTTCTCAATAATAGAACAGATTTTTTAGTTTTTATCATATGGCCATCCGGAGTAATGATAAGGTGCTTACAAAAGTATGACAAATTAATTGAAATTAATTAATTGTACTACAATTAAATTAAATTAAGTTTACAAAAAAGTCACTTACTGTCGGTTAATACATTCAGAATATTCCAATGACATCCCACCCCACTTAAAAACGTAAACTGCGATAAAGTTTCGCTCATTTTCACAGAGTGGTTTGTGGAATTTTATACAATTATATTAATATGACATGAAATAAGGCGTGAGGCGAACGCCACACGCGACCTCGCGAGTGTATTCTAGGAAATTAATTTGTTTAGGATTTCCTTTTATTGTTCGTGTTATATCACCCGTTTTATATGACGGGACATAATCTTTGGACTTAGGATTTTGATAAAAAGACGTTAGTAAAAAGGGGGAGTTTTTTGTTATTTAATTAACTATTATAGTATTGATTGAATTTCGATGAATCTTATTGTATTTTATTAATGATTAAGATAGTCCAACTCCTTTGTATTATAATTTGTAAATTATTTCGTTGCAGGATTTTGAAAAATTTGGTTTCCTTAGATGCGCTGCGCTTCAGTACTCGGCGTTAATACTGTGATAATCCTGGAGCGCAAGAGCGACTAAGATATTTTTACTTCACCTTCAAACTACGTGAAAATTAATTATGTATACACACATAACACCAAAATTAGAATTTGAACACGTGCTGCAAAGTACTACCCTTTTTTTATCACGAGAGGAAAGCGCCTTAAGCTCCCTTGTTCGATACCTTGGGGGAGGCCGTAAGGGGTATGTCGGGGTCACTGGCTACGCCAGCATACCGACTAAAACCTCTCGGTGACCATCACGCGCATTTAGGGCGGTTTTGCGGCATCTCAGGGGCAGAAGTGCCCTAAATGGTCCGCTGCCGCCCAGCGCACCGTCCAATTATGGACCCCTCGCAACTTGGGAGGGCTTGGTATGCCCTCCACTTAATCTATTTGGACCTCTGCCACCAATCTCGGGGTTGCAATCATAGGGTACCGCCCCCGCAGTACGCCCAGCCACCCCAGTTTCCCCTGTTAGTCGCCTCTTACGACAGGTAGGGGATACCGTGGCGGAATTCTTACACCCCCAATCCACAGGGCGGGAAGTACTACCCTACCTGTAAAGCTACCTCTACTTATCCCCAAGAGAAATACTACACATTAGTGTGTCATAACTACATACACTTAAGTCTAAGTGCAGTCTAGTCCAAAGAGCTAATACAATCAGTCTTGGAATTCTACACTAAACGACAGTAAATACTGGCCACGTAAATTCACAGCTATAATTCACAGCTGGGGATCGGTGCTATGAATATCTAATGCGACCTGAATGAAGCCATGTTATAGAAGTTTAGCATCTGAGCTTGTTGCGATTTTGATATTGAATTTAACTTTGATTTTACTGGTTTCGTGAAGATTAAAATGACGAAAATGTATTGGGGAAAGTTGCATGATAAATTGAAAAATTGTAATGTTTTAGGTATCAAATTATTGAATTATTAAATATGCTATGCGGGTGTGTGTTTGCTTCTGTGTGTGTGAATAATGCAGATGCAAAATGTTTTCGATAATGGTCCTTTGGAAAATCGTGTTCAAGTTAAATTAATATGTATATAAGTGTAATAACTTCTTCATCATCTTCATCAACCCATATACGCCCACTGCTGAGCACGAGTCTTCTCTACCATTGAGAAGGTAGGGAGTGTAATAACATTATAATATAATTTTATAAAAATGCAATTTAATCACCTGATTTATTTCCCTATGCGATATATACTCCTTTGAGCATAACCCAGTTTCTTTTAGTAGAAACCTCATATCGTTCAATATTATCTTATCTAATTTCCAGGTCAATAAACCGCAGCCCTACGAGACCTAATAAAGGGGAACTCTGCTAATCTCTGATTCTGGTAGAGCGGGATAGAGCTGTTCGCACAACTATAAGCCGCAGATCGCCGTATTCGCACATTACTGTATCGGGAACAAAGGTAGAGATGGGGTAGAGTCGATGAAATGAAATAATATTTATTGAAGCTATGAAATGTCAAATATATCACATTATTTGGCCGACAGCCCCGTGGCGTAGTTGGCTAGACACCAGCTTGCGAAACGAGCGGCCGCGGGTTCGATCCCCGCACCGAGACAAATGTTTGTGTGATCCACAAATATTTGTTTCGGGTCTGGGTGTTTGTGAGACCGAAAAGTCTCTCGTAGTTTCTGATACCCACGACACAAGACTCGTATCTTAGTGTGGGGTCAGGACTATGTATGTGACTGTTGGGTGTATTTATTTATTTATTTGATTCAAAATTAAGTTTAATGATTCAAGCAGACATCATTAGAGAAGAACGGGCATGATACTCTTGTTCGTTCATTCATATAAATTTTCAACAGCTATTTAAAAAAATATTAATTAGTGTAATTTTAAAACTCTATAAACAAAAAAAATATATATTTAAATGTGTAGTGTATTTATGTGTTAACGCGTATTTTTATTGTATGTCATTGAACTTACAACAACAAAACAAAATAATAAATTTAGAGTATGGGCTTAGACCGCCATGCTTGCCCAGTATTGTTTGCTTTTAATAATTCAACCTAAATAAATCCAATTTTCACCTAAGGTGCATTCGGTTATTACCGAAAATCGGGATATTCCGTTAATACCTCGGGCTCGGACGACACTCATCTAAACGCGAATTTCATTCTCTCCCCGCTTCATTTGCCCAAGGATGATTCGAGTGAAAGCACGTCTCGTACAGCCAATTTTATGTGCACAGGGAATATTTTGCGTTTTCAGATTTATCTAAACCTGGTAAATTATTGAACTTATTGTCACTTATTCTAATATATTAGCGTTGTAATGAACCTCTAAGTAGGATTAAAATAATCAAACACGTTTTTATTTTGTTTTTTCGGGTTTTTTCCCTCATTATCGGAAATTAGCCGAACATAATTCGTAATTATATCACAACAAAAAAATATATATATTTTGAGACATGATTATTTATTGACTCCAAATACATTACATAAAAACTTTACCAATAGAACTCGAGGCCAAATACTCGAAATGTCTAAATAATTAAAACAGTGAACAGAAAATATACCAATTGTGATTTATAATCAATAATTCCATCATCTAGTCAACTCATCAAATTTTCATTCGAAATCACCCGAATGCATCTTATATATTTATACCTATATAACGTTGTTGTCTGATAAATCAGTAAATAAAATGATTCGTTTTAACGGCTTTAATTATAAACATTAGTTAATAAAAATAAGCTTGCTTTGTCTTGCTCTACTGATTGACTTCTTACGTTAGAGGAAATGAGACAAAGCATGTGTAGTAAAATTATTATGCTTTTACAAATAGAACCGCTAAAGTTTTGTGAACAGATAAGGTAGCTTACAAAGAGGATGGGGTGGATAAAATTGTTATCATACTCAGCAAATCTCTTTATCTCTTTTCATTTGAGGGTACTTTACTCTTTTACCTCTTCGACCATAAAAAGTTTAACTCAGTATAAAACTGACTCTACTGTCTGTTTGTTTCCGAAATGCTGTAAAAGTTTTCATTGCTTCCGTGTAAACTTGGTTCTTAGTTAGATTGTTTTGTTAACCTAAAATACATTGTATCAAACTTTGTGTATCAGCACAGCTTTGATTGGAAGTTATACAGGGTGTATTCAGACCGTGATCAAAAGAAAAGTTAGGTAATAGCTACGGAACCATTGGCGTGATAAAAAGACCAAAATAAAATAATAAGGTTTTCCTAACAACCATTACCACACATATTTGTTATAAATGTTTGTGTGATCCACAAACATTTGTCTCGGGTTAGGGTGTTTGTGAGACCGAAAAGTCTCTCGTAGTTGCTGGTACCCACGACACAAGACTCGTATCTTAGTGTGGGGTCAGGACTATGTGTGTTCCTGTTGGGTGTATTTGTTTATTATTTATCATCTACATCGATAATAAAATGATAACGCCCGTCCCTAATGATTAGTATTCCTGTTGGAACATCTCATCGTTCCCTACTTACTAAAATGAAATTCTTAGCCTCCGCTCAGATTCATTGCATGTTTACAGAATTTTCATATAAATGGGTCATTGCTTATTGTTTTGATAGATTTGGAGGAATTTTATAGTTACACGATTTTTCACGATTTCATCACGATGTTTTCCTTCACCGTTAAAGCAATTGATAACTCATTGTGAATACATAACATAGAAAAGTCAAAAGTTGCTTAGGGTTTGAAGCTGCGATCGCCGGGGTTCTCGACCACGACTCGTTTAGGCACGACCTAAACCTCGAGGCCATTACTGCCTTTCATGAATACGTTAGGGGTGGAACAATACCTTTCCGCCCCAATAGTGCTCTGGAAAGCATTTAAGTTTCAGTTTAAACACGAGAGTTCGTGAGCAATCAGCATCATGATTGTCTTATCAAAGTTTATAGGGGCGAGGGCAACGCCATCTATTCGTACTTACAGGGTCTAAAGTTTCAATGTTTATTGAAAGCTTCCGTGTAAGGTAAAAGTTGTGGAACAAGGTCGATGATTAATTCTTTTAAGCGAAATGTTTCTGTTCGAGAAAAATGTGGATTTGGATCTTAGTAATAAGAAAGACGTATGATATTAATTTTTTAGTCAACACCTAGGTACAAAAAGATCGGTAATCGCGGGTTCGAACCCCCGACATAATATTGGACATACGTTCATCTTCTATGGAAGTACAACCATTGATATGGGTTGAAAAATAAAAAGTACAAAGCCTATCAGTTTGTAATTTGTATCCGTGTAAGTTTATAAATATTATTTCATGTGTATGTATGAAAAACGTCACAATTTTTATTTTTCTTCAGGACTTTCTTTAACGCCAGGGGGTTTGTAATCATCTTAGATATTACCTGCCTAAGTTTCCGATCACAGTCTGAATACACCCTGTATAAAAAGACGTATGACTGTCTACTTCTACGCATTACAACATGTAGACGACACGCATAATCGATAAATTCATTATGAATGTACACAAGAAACAAATCGTCGGCCGTGGAACATCGATAAACTTGTAAATAGGGTACGCCAGTTCGGAATAACGTTGACGAATAGGTTCGTTCGTATGTGCCGATGTCTGGAGACATATATATTTCATGTAGAGATACATATACATACATACAATACATATACATCATCACTGCTGCTGGGTACGGGACTCCTCTATAACTGGGAGGGTTTAAACCACAGTCCACCACGCTGACTTTTTAACAGCCCCGTGGCTCAGTTGACACCAGCTTGCGAGGCAATTGTTTGTGTGTTCCACAAATTGTTTTTGAGACCGAAAAGTCTCGTAGTTTCTGACACCCACGACACAAGACTCTTATCTTAATGTGGGGTCAGGACTATGTGTGTGACTGTTGGGTGTATTTATTTATTATTATTATTAACACATAAAAATCTCAGGTGCGCAGTTTTCCTCACGATATTTTCTTTCATTGTTAAAGTACGTGATAACTCATTGTTACGAACATAATTCAGTTTGACGTTTAAACCAGCGATCGCGCATTAAAATCTCGAAGCGATAACTCATTTTAAATATATCTGATTTGTATCCCGAAAAATGGATAACGTTCCTGAATAGTAAAATAGTCCCTCGGGAACTAGTTTCAAATAATACGCAGGTGTAATAACGGCTCCCGACTGTGCAGATGTTTCCCTAATATCGTGAGGGTCCCTCGGGACGCTTGAGGATGACCGATTAGTATTCTAAATACGTTCCCTTCGTTCCCTTAGCAGATTGTTGATACTATTATAGGAATCTTTGAGATGAATTAAAAAACAGGCTTAAATAGACCGAATTATAAAGTAGGTTTTTTTGATAATTCAAATTAATTGAGACATGAAAAAAATAAAATGATTTGAGTGTAAAATTGTGTGAGGTGCTTACTGAAAATATTTCGATAGCGTCGCTTCTCTTATTTATTATTATGTGGAGCAATTTTTAGTGTATTTCAATATAAAATGAACCTGATTGTAAATCGAAAACGTTAAATTGACCATCTTGTAAAATTTTATTGTTTTCCACTCAGTACCAATTAATTATTGTACTTGGAAAAATATAATTAGCATCATAAATTTAACCAACACTGCTATCGAACCAAGGACTTCCCGATCACACGCAATACGTCCGTCCAAGCCGTTTTCAAATTAAAAATATACCTAAAAATCAGCTTCTTTAAAATATCGTGTCGTCCTCGTCGCGTGGCCCATAAACACACCTTCATAACTTGAGAAATATTTTTGTCCGTGGGCACCCGAGGCGTCACATCTTAGATATTCCTTTGCCATTCTCATTCGAAAGTCTTTTATGTCCACAATTCCATCAAAATGGAAATGAAAACTTTATTAGTGTTGCTCTTTGTCCATATTACTTTGAGTGGAATTTTCCGGTACATTTTCTTTGATAGGCTCGCCGGGAAATTCGTGTCCTCGCCAGTCTATTTTTGGAAATTGCTTTTACTTGCGTTAGTGAATGAATTATTCCAAACAATTTTATTTTACCGGATTTTTTTAAGAAAATGAAATACTGCCATCTATTGGTGATTGCAGTGAAATTCTACATTTGAATCGTTGAATATTTTTTTTTATCTAACAAATTATAGTGTAGCAATGACCATTATAATTACTTATTTCGGCATGTTAAATGTGATTTTTATAATAATTGATATAATGTTTGTAAAGACGAAAAGTCTCTCGTTATTTCTGATACCCACGATACATGACGGTGTCTTGAATGACAAATGTGGAATAAGAACTGTATGTGATTTTTGGGTGTATTTATTTATTATATTACTTGGCTAGACCCACATACGCTTCGGAGGCTGTCAATAACTGAAAATAATGTACACAATTGACTTCTGTCTGTCCTTAGGGGAATAGGAGAAAAGGCTTAATATCCACCCCTTCAAGATTTTCAAAATTAGTCGTAGACTGATGCCGCCTACAACATAATTATCGACAAACCTTTAACGAAGCACAGACATCGTATACAAATAAAATAAACAAGTTATTCCAGTTTTACGGTTTCGCATTCACAGAAAATGAACAGGAAAACTACACGTTGTTTCAAAATCTATTTTCCTGAGATTATATAGTTGTACATTCTGTTACATTTGGATCACCGAATTAATTAAAACTTAATAGTTTCCCTAACAACCACATACATTTCTTCTTCTTCCTCATCAACCCATTTTCGCCCACTGCTGAGCACGGGTCTCCTCTACCATTGAGAGGGTTTAGGCCATAGTCCACCACGCTGGCCTAGTGCGGGTGGGCGGACTACACACCTAAGAAATTCCTAAGAACTCTTAGGTGTGCAGGTTTCATCACGATGTTTTCCTTCACCGTTAAAGCATGTGATGGCCTCGAGGAGGCAGTGATGGCCTCGAGGTTTGGGCACGCGGTCGAGAATCTCGGCGGTCGCGGGTTCGAACCCCAGGCTCACACCTCTGACTTTTCGAAGTTATGTGTGTATTCACATTGAATTATCACTTGCTTTAACGGTGAAGGAAAACATCATGATAAAACCTGCACACCTAAGAGTTCTTAGGAATTTCTTAGGTGTGTAGTCCGCCAGCCCGCACTAGGCCAGCGTGGTGGACTAAGGCCTAAACCCTCTCAATGTTAGAGGAGACCCGTGCTCCGCAGTGGGCGTACATGGGTTGATAAAGGAAGGAAGGAAGGTTAAAGCAAGTGATGATTCAATGTGAATACACACATAACTTCGAAAAGTCAGAGGTGTGTACCTGGGGTTCGAACCCGCGACCGTCGAGATTCTCGACCGCACGCCCGAACCTCGAGGCCATCACTGCTTATACATACATCGCATACATTTGATACCTATTAATTGTTAGAAAAGGATTTTTTAACGCCAATGGTTTCGTCACCACTGTAGCTATTACCCGCCTAAGTTTTCGATCACGGTCTAAATACATCCAGTAGTTTTTCTATTTTTCCGTAACCTACGTCTCGCCTCAATCATTTCCAATTCACACCAAGACGTAAGAAATCTGCTCCCATTCCCCGATATTCATGGATGCTCTATCGCCACTAGAGTTTAATTTAAAATTTAATCAAGCAAAACTGGAGCTCATTATTTGCGATCACGAAGAGGCGCTGTCATCGCTTCGTGTAAAATAACTACGGTATGAACCGCGTCAGAATTCCAAGTTAATTTCTATCATTCAACTTTCAATCACGTCGTTTGAGTGAAGTTGAAAAGGGGTTAAAGCTGTTTTTGTTTGTTCATTGCTGTCTTGTTGTTCGTTGGTTGTTATGCTGTTTGCAAATTATTCCAGGTTCGATTCCGAGGGTTTTTAATGTAGAAAAATTCTCAGTAGCAGTTCGGAGATTTTTATATACCCGATAAAGGATGTTTGGGTCACTTATTTTACGTGGGTGTGGTTGTAAATTTTGGGTGTTAACACATTACAAAATCATTTGACAATGTCATTCGTCTAACGACGTTTCGTGTAGTTATTTCATTTTATAATTTTTTTTTATTTTTTTTTTTATGGGAAAGGAGGTTAATATAAATTAGTTTCATAAAGTAATGTGTCCGCATTGACATAAGCCAGCGGGGTGGACTATGGCCTAAACCCTCACAATGGTAGAGGCTCTTGCTCAGCAATGGGAAGAGCTGATGATGAAAATAACTCTTTGCACAAAAGTATCCATGAATTTATTAATGTCAAAAACGTTGCCTATTCAAGTTATCATTTTTTACTCAAAGATACAGCTCACCATTGTCTCGGAAACCCAATAAGACCCACGGGAATCGCTTTCCATCCAAATGGAAAAGAACGAGGCAAATTTATTGCCCGTTTGAAAAAGATGAGAAACCGTCGGACGATCCCTTGAGAAGTGCGTTATGGGTCGGCGGAAACTGACACGATAGGGATATTTGCTTAAAAAGATATAAGTCACTTATGTAGTTTGAATAGACCTTTCTCAACTTTTATCTCTTAACATGTTTTTTGTTTTAATTGGTTCGAAAATGTCTTCACTTTTTCGTACTATCATTAATACAAATAAACTTAATCGTTTATAAATTTTTGACGTTATTCAAGACTTGCCCACCATATACGTCCCACTGCTGGGCACAGGTCACCTCTGCAACTGAGAGGGGTAGGCCTTAGTCTACCACGGTGGCCTAGTAGAGTTTGGCGGATAACACACCTAAATATTTTTAAGCATTATTCGTAGGTTTCCTCACGATGAAAACACTCATGAATTATTTATTTGTCAATGACCAAACTTTCAAAGATTTTTTTATTTTAAAACCATTTTCCTCGTAGATTCAATTGACTTCTTTTTCATCGTGATTATTAAATGAAAAAACGTCTAGCGGATTAGCGAGCTAAAGTGGCACGGACGGAGTATGGCACGCGATGTAATGGCGTGACTGTTTTAGAAATAACTTCTAGATTGCTTGAAATTATTGTAACTTTTTAAAGTTCTTTTGTAGAAATAATGCTTAGTTAGTTGACTTAATGGTCAAAACCTCTTTTTTGGTGAAATAATAGGAGGATCGACAAAGATATTATAGAAAAATATCCGCTTAAAAATTGTGGTCACGTTTAATAAGTTTAAAGGTTGTCAAAATAAAGATTATTTTAAAATTCTAAATAAATGTCCACCAAAAAGCCTCCGGGAAAATTAAAAATCCCGTCGTAAAAACTGAGAGCCTCTAATGGAAATATGAAATAACAAGATACAAATAAAACAAATGGATTTTAAAAGGTTTCGGCTAGGACTTTTGTTGTTCTGTTGTTAATTACAGCAGCCAAAACGAGTATCAGCCTCTATTCGAATTCTAAACCCATTTTTTTAACACCTTTTATACAGCATGATACCAGTAAGAATAGTCTTATTAAAATTACTTTTTTCACATTTACCGGCCTATTAGATTAAATTTTCTAACGACCTTTAGGGAATACATCATTATCAGTCTATATAATGTGCGTCCCACTGCTGGATACGGGCTTCCAGTTCAATTAAGATGATTTGAGGTTTTAGTAAATAATGCTGTAAATTAACAGTGATGGCCTCGAGGTATGGGCGCGCGGTCGAGAATCTCGGCGGTCGCGGGTTCGAACCCCAGGCACACACCTCTGACTTTTCGAAGTTATGTGTGTATTCACATTGAATTGTCACTAGCTTTAACGGTGAAGGAAAACATCGTGATGAAACCTGCACACCTAAACCTAAGAGTTCTTAGGAATTTCTTAAGTGTGTAGTCCGCCAACCCGCACTAGGCCAGCGTGGTGGACTATGGCCTAAATCCTCTCAATGGTAGAGGAGACCCGTGCTCAGCAGTGGGCGTATATGGGTTGATGAAGAAGAAGAAAAAGAAACAATGCTGGCCTAGTGCGGGTTAGCGGACTATTGACTACCTAAAAAATCCTACGATCTTAAAGGTGTGCAAGTTTAAAATTATACAGTTATTTATGTATTTTTGTCTTTAAGCGTATTTACCCTTCTCTTAAAAGCATTGAGGAGGTATATTTTAAATTTCAGAAGCAAAATTAAAGACTTGTACAAACACCAAAGCAGATTTCACCCTTCAGCCGTCAACAAATAAATATTTGTTCTCCTCTCAACCATTTGACCTAAATCTGACCTTTTGTTTTAACACCCCAAAACGGATGACCCTTAAAGAACTTATTTTGAATTCACAAATAACCCGTTGGATTTTGAAATATATTCGGAGTAGAAAGAAAAAATTTTGTCATCTGCGAAAAGTAATTTGTCAGACTCGGCCTATTTTCGACTTTTGATATCAGCGGCCATTTTAACCAGAGCTCTCGCTTCAATACAATGATCGCTGGTTTTGATTATGCATAGAGGTCTGTAAAAAGTGGCTGTTGAATGCTGTGTCTTTTATCCATGGCTTACTGGATTAACGATAAGAATTTATGGATTTATGTCAGTTTTGTGGTATTAGTACAATAGTTTAGTCATAATATTAAAATATGCCTAATAATTATAATTAATATTGTATGTAATATGTACCTATATACCTACTTAAAGGCGAACATATTAAACTTTATACCACTATTTTTTATTTTATTTATACAGGGTGTATTTACACCGTGATCGAAAACTGAGGCAGGTAATAGCGATAGTGATTACAAACCCCCTGGCATTAAAGAAAATCCCGACAAAAAATAAAATTTTGAAGTTTTCCATACAAACCACATACTTTTAGCACCGATGGTTGTATGGAAAACATCAAATTTTTTTATTTTTTGTCGCGACTTTTAATATCGCCACTGGGTTAGTGATTACCCTGGCTATTACCTGCCTCAGTTTCGATCACGGTCTAAATACACCCTGTATATCAAATTGATTTTGGTAAATACATATTTAAAACTTAATTATTCGGATTTTTTCGGCAAGCTAGGATTCTATACATAGAAGTGCCGCCAATGGTAAACAATTAAGTAATTTGTTAATTAATTTGCATACAATTATCGATATTTGCTAATTTACTCAGTAATTGCACTGTTAGTCTGTTATTTGGATAATGTACTAAACACAGACATTAGACAGCCCCGTGGCGCAGTTGGCTAGACACCAGCTTGCGAAACGTGAGGCCGCGGGTTCGATTCTCGCACCGAGACAAATGTTTGTATGATCCACAAATATTTGTTTCGGGTCTGGGTGTTTGTGAGACCGAAAAAGTCTCTCGTAGTGTCTGATACCCACGACACAGGTCTTGTAACGTAGTGTGGAGTCAGAGCTATGTATGTGACTGTTGGGTGTATTTATTTATTTACAGATACACCCTACAGTCACATGGTTAAAATATTATAATTCGTAATTTTGCAAATCAACCTGGGTTCTTGTGCTTCAATAGAAGTACCGCTACTGCTATACAGGATGTATTCAGACCGCGATTCATTTTACCCACTTTATTAAGTTATTAGAATGTGGTTGTAACACCGAGATCACTCATAGGGTTTATAAATATCTACTAAATTACTACGACTATTTTCAATTCATATTTCTCGCTATGAAGTAAAAAAAAAACGAAAGCAATTCTAGAAACAAACAAAACTGCAGCATTTCAGCACAAAATTGATTGGAAACACCAAAGCTATTGAAATAGACCGATAAATAAATAAACTGGAACAAAACGGTTCGTGTGCCTCACCAAATGTACTAGACTTTGTTGTACAGAAATTATAAGTTAATAGTGTAATATCTAGTTTATAATTGGTTATTGTAAGCTAAGGATATTGTCACTTACATGTCAAATTATTTTTAAATAAAGATTTATTTTTATTTACAAAGATTCGGCATTTTGCAAGCCAAGCTGAGCTGTTAGTTCTGTTTTCGTTTTTTTTTGTTTTAGATATAATGCCTCAGTCCACCAAGGTCCCTTGTGTGGATAAGCGGACTACACGTCTAAGACATTACAAACAATTTTTCGGAATGCAAGATTCCTCATAATGTTTTCCTTGAGCGTTGAAGTTATTCATAATTCATTATACAGGGTGTATACAGTTTAATATTATATAATATAATAGCTACAGAGATCCCAAAACCATTGGCGTTAAAATCACGTGATAACACATACACATAACTTCGAAAAGCCAGAGGAGTGCCTTTAGTTTGAGCTCGCGACCGCCTAAACCTCGAGGCCATCACTTCATGTAGTAGGCGTGTTTACAGTGCTGCAAGAATTATATCTGGCATTCCACCCACGCACATTGAATCACATCTGATTGGTATGATTTACACAAACTATAACAAACTTCACCGAATATTTAAAGCGATCGGGCGGGGTAAACACATTTTTGTGTTGATTCCAAACGAAAATAGACTTTACGAGTCGCAGTTTCTGGCTTTTTGATGTGTTTTTTTAAAGGTTAATGAAGGATCGGTTAACTGGTGTCTGCTGTTTTATGATATCGCTAAGAGATTTATGCTATCGGTTGAAATGTACAAGCAAATTTACACTCACGTCTGGAGTTTTGCACTCATCAGTAATTTTATCGCTGAGTAAGTTTTTAAACGGATCGAATTGGAACCTACTTTACCGAAAAATGTATATATGTATAGTAAGGTGGCTGGCAGCGGTTGTATGAGGAGAGCCGAAGATCGAGCCCAGTGGCGTGCCATGGGAGAGGCCGATGTTCACCAGTGGACGAATTAAGGGCTGTTGATGATGATGATACCGGAAAATTTACATTTTTATATAAATAAATAATGAATACTAAGATTTATCATCATCATCATCAGCCCATATAGGTCGCACTGCTGTACAAGGTCCTCCTCTACCACTGATTGCATTTAGACCTAGTCCACCACGCTGGCTCAATGCGGGTTTGCGGACAACGTGCCTTATAAATTCCTAAGAACTCTTTAGGTATGCGTATTAACTGTTCTAGGATTAATGAAAAATTATATTGGATCCGAGGACAGTAAAGGCAAAAAATAATCATTTTTATTATAATACTTATGAGCATTTCTAAAACCAAATGTTATGATAAAAGTTATTTTAAAAACAATAACAGCTGTACCTAATGTAGGGTAACTCGAGAAAGATGTTGATAAAGATTATAAGCTCGTATTCTTCTTCTTCTTCTTCATCAACCCATATACGCCCACTGCTGAGCACGGGTCTCCTCTACCATTGAGAGGGTTTTAGGCCATAGTCCACCACGCTGGCCTAGTGCCGGTTGGCAGACTACACACCTAAGAAATTTCTAAGAACTTTTTAGGTGTGCAGGTTTTATCACGATGTTTTCCTTCACCGTTAAAGCAAGTGATAATTCAATTTGAATACACACATAACTTCGAAAAGTCAGAGGTGTGTGCCTGGTGTTCGAACCCGCGACCGCCGAGATTCTCGACCGCGTGCCTAAACCTCGAGGCCATCACTGCTTCGTATTATAAGCTCGTATTACTTCGGATAAACAGATACATTTGTCTAGGTCTGACAGCGTAAGTGTTCAAAGTACTTTACAAATGTAATATCAAATATTATTTTAAGAATCAACTCGTATTGCCAATGACCTCATTTCCAATTTGTATATTACATTTATCGGTATATCGAAGTAGTGATGCCTCGGAGTTTGGGCGCATGGTCGAGGTTCTCGGCGGTAGCAGGTTCAAACCTCAGAAATACACGTCTGGATTTGTTAGGTATGTACGTATTCACAATGAATTTTCACTAGGCCAGCGTGGTGGACTAAGGCCTAACTGGTCTCAGCTGTAGAGGAGGCAAATATCCAGCAGCGGGACGTATATGGTCTGATGATGATTATGATAAATTATAGAATATTAAATATATCCATGAGGAAATGAATAATGCCGGTTATTGCTCTCTTTGTCATGTTTTTTTAACTCCAATGGGTATGTATTCACAATAGCTATTGCCTGCCTAATTTTCCGATCACCGTGAATATACTTCTATATATAATAGGACTTAAACTCCCGTCAAAACCATATCAAATTTCCTATTTTTCTATGGATGGATGAGGGCCGCTCAGGACCGGGATGGTTGGCGCTTACTTGGGGAGGCCTACGTTCAGCAGTGGACGGCGATAGGCTGAGTATTTATATATATATTTGTATATAAATACAGTCATTATCATTATCATTTCTATACTGGGCACTGACTTCCTCTACCATTTGAATAAGCTTAGGCCGTAGCCCATTGCACTGTCCTAGTCCGGGTTAGCGGGCAACACACCTAAATCTAAGAACTTTCTAGGTGTGCAGATAAAACCCTATACAATTTTTCAGCAATAGCCTCGACCATAATCTCAACCTACCCTTCGGAGGTACAAAATGAGTATTTCTCCACCAACCCGGATACTAACCGTGACGTCAGCAGGTTAAAATGCACTAAAATGCTTTGTGTGGTGTGTTATGGCAGTCGTTAATTCCGCGCTAAAAATAACGTTATCTGTCGTCGGTCAGCCATGGAGAATAAAACGGGCTTGCGTGGTCTTCAAACGATTCTGGAGAAATACAATGACAGACTTTTTTAACTACCACGAATGTGAGAAAAAATTAATAATGTTGGTTATAAACATACGTTATTATCAGCACTAATACATATTTAAGGGTATATAATAAATATTATGATCTAAAACTAAGACATGCCCAACCCATAAAAAATCTCGAAAAATAATAACGAGTATAAATAAATGTAGTCATAGAAAAATTTAACTTTATTACCGAATCTCCCATTGGTTACAATTACCTTTAAATAAAGAGGGTTTCTCAAGGCCCCCGTGAAACTGCCTTATATATTTTCCTGCCACTAATATGAGGAAATGGATATATTATTAGCGAATTCTAATAAGTGAACCCTTTACACTAATTGCCTGGCGTAATATATGAAAACGTGTTGTCAAACATTGGGGCCAATAACTTGGGCAAATATTTGAGCAAACATCTTGGAAGTTACATGGTTTGAAAACATGAATGATTTGTGTTTTTTATTTCCAATGGCACTAATTTTTACCCTAGATTTTGTCGTCGTAAAGTCTTTATCAGGCTTTTTGACTTTTCGAAGCTATGTATGTATTGGCAAGAAATTATCACTTGCTTTAATGATGAAGGAAATCATCGCGACGGGAATACACCTAAAATTTCCTCTCTCAATTTTACAGGAGGTCCGTGTCCAGCCGTAGGAGATAATTGGCATATGTGGTGATGATGTTAATGAAAGTCTGCCCGTAAACGACTTACTGCTAGACACGGGCACCCTCTGTACTTCAGAAGCTACCACCACGATGACTTAATGTGGCTTTGCGGACTACATAGCCACGAAATTCCTCAGAACTTTTTGGTGCAGCTATCCTCACGATATTTTCCTTCGAAATGAGAAATGTGTGCCATACCTAACACTTCAGTACCTATATTATTTTTTTTTTCAAAACCACTATTAAAACATGCATATTAATTGTAATTACTCTCTTATCAGATCAATTTTCAATCGCTAATACTTAACATCTATCAAGTTAAATTAACTTGTCCGTTCTTGGTTCTGGTAAGTTTCAAGAGTTCTTCCAATAACTTTCTTCATCCCTGAGTTATCACTTAGTGATAAGTTTGGACGTCCAAAGTCTAATATTAGAGCTCGTTCAATCTTAAAGGACTTAAGGCTTTCAAGATAAGTGTCGTAAAATATTTGAAGAGAATACTCAAAGAGAATATTTAGAGTTGTTTTCAGAAGTGTTGTTTAGAAATATAATTAATTTTTTTACATGGTCTGATAGGATTTTATAAAGCGAAAGTAGACGATAGGGTTAAATAAACAATTTAGGTTACAAGTAAATATTTTGAAGCACACGTGCTTTATCGCAAACTTTCTCGGTGAGGTGAGACCTCATAATTCAATATTTTGATTCCCGGTTTGCTTAGGAGGGAAGTGGACAAATCTTTGTTTCCAACTCATCCTTTACATTTATTCTGATTAACCTCGATGCGGGATTATGACAAATGAGGTCCCCTTAGATTCGCTGAGCTTTAGTATTCGGGGAAGAAAAGCGTTCATAACGTACACTATTTCCAATAATCACGGGACTGTGGCTTGTGTCCTACACTACGTTTGCCGAGGCATATTCTACTCCAGAACACGTTTCCTCCAACGGTTATTCGTTCTGTGGTGTGACCTGCCCACTGCCATTTCAGTTAGCAAATCTTTTGGACTATGCCAATAATTTTTAATTTAATGAACACTTATTTACTTCAAAAGCAGTGAACATACAGATTAAACTTCAGAGGTCACAGATAGGATCCATTTTTATTGGTCCTTCAATCTTCTAAAGTAAAGCTGCTATAATAAGCTACATTATACCAAACAACTTGTCCTGTCAACTCAATACAGTGCCTAAACCGTGTCACAAACTCGCCAATCGATCTTGTTCGTAACACAGTTTAGTCAGTTCATAGCAGTGTTTCCAAGTTAATACCTACTTCGCAATCTGTTTAGGACTAAGCTACGAAGTTTCGGATTTATGTCGTGTCATTGATGTGGAAACTGACGAGGATATACAAGTACATCTTATATAGTATGAGTATACATTTGATATCATTGTCGTCAGCATATATATTGGCCAGGGGGCTCCTCTAATACTGAGAGACTAACTGGACGAGTAAACGAATTTCCGTGACTGTGTCATAGTTAAAGAAATTGCCGTGTAAATTCTGTTCCATTATGAGAAATGTCATCATCATCATCATCATCAACAGCCTTTAATTCGTCCACTGCTGGACATAGGCCTCTCTTATGGCACGCCACGCCCTCTGGCTAGGTGGGGTGACGATATCCGCAAGGTGGCTGGCAGTGGTTGGATGAGGAGAGCCGAAGATCGAGCCCAGTGGCGTGCCATGAGAAATGTATCACTTCAAAAAACAACGTCGAATATACTAAGTACTTGATCCATCAACAGTTCATCTGCGCTCTACGTCTAGCACGAGCCTCCTCTAACTAAGAGGGTTTTAGGCCAAAGTCCACCACGTTGGCCTACTGCAGGTTGGCGGATTACATACTTCAGAAATTCCTTAGAATTTTAACGTGTGCAGGTTTCATCACGATGTTTTCCTTCATCGCTAAAGCAAGTGATAATTCATTGTGAATACAGAACTTAATCCAGCACTAAATATCTCACCCGTCGAATTTATACAAAATTTAATCCAAAACACAGTATACCCTAAAGTTTAAACCGAATAATTCGAGCAAACAGTGGAGGGTTGCCCGAAATTTAGCCGAAAGTCAGTACTAGACACAACGAGGCCTTCAGAAGTTAATTCACATCCAGCAATTTATGTATTGGATTTACATAAAATTTATTTATTAGGGACAACTACGACCTAACTCTTGTGATCTGATCCAGACTAAATGTACGGGAAATTTTGATGTATTGCTTTTTGTTTTAAACATGTATAGACTGTCTCGCTGATCATGTGGCTTATTAGGCTTGCGATTGAGATGACCCTGGTTCGAATCTTGGGTCGGGGAGTAACACTGTTTATCGTTTTTGAATTCTTAATAGCATGGAGTTTGAAAATGTGCTTTGGAATGCCTAATATTTTGCTTTATACTCAGGACTTAAACAATGTAGATGACAAGACATAATGATAAAAATATTGGGCTTATAGCTAATATAATTAACTCCACAGTGAGTAAATGGAACAAGTTGTCAACAAGACACTTAATAACCTTTAAAAAAATCCATAAATATACTCGTCTTGCTGAATGAAGATATGTATGAATGTATGTTTTCGTATGTGAGTGTGTGTGCGTATGCATGTACATATTTTACATAGTCCTATATAGAGTGTATTCAGACCGTGATCGAAAACTGAGGCAGGTAATAGCGAGAGTGATCACAAACCCAGTGGCGATATTAAAAATCCCGACAAAATATACAATTTTTGACGTTTTCCATACAACCATCGGTGTTAAAAGTATGTGGTTTGTATGGAAAACTTCAAAATTTTATTTCCTGTCGGGATTTTCTTTAATGCCAGGGGGTTTGTAATCACTATCGCTATTACCTGCCTCAGTTTTCGATCACGGTCTAAATACACCCTGTATAGAGTGTGTTCAGACCGTGATCTGAAAGTAAAACAGGTAATCGCTACAGTGATCACAAACCCTTTGGCGTTAAAAAAATCCCGCCAGGAAATAAAAAAATGACGGTTTTCATACAAACCACAGTAAATACCAACGGTTGTTTGGAAAAAGTTAAAATTTTTATCTTCTGTCGGGATTTTTTTCTTATATCTCTACACCGTGGCCTTATGCCAAAATAATTTCTCACTTACTTCCTCCAACTTTCTAAAAGTCCATAAACAAAGAAGCGAGCTACTATGACCCGTTATCGGAGATGCAAATGAATCGGCTCTTACTCTGTACGTGGTTGTAAAATGAAATCGTCATTTGTTACTGGAGCTCTTTATCTGAAACGTGGTCGGCGTCGCGAGACACTTCTTTGTAAAAGGATTTTTCGTTTCACCTTGAAGGTCGAGTGAAAAAAGTTTGTGTATGAATGCAGTGGCGTGAGTTTGGCTGTTAACCGTTGTCTTTGCTCACGATTTTTTAAATTATTAAGTGTAATTGTAAATACAGTAATTAGAGGAAGAGGTGTAGGCGCGCGGTCGAGAATCTTAGGGGTAGCGGGTTTCAAACTCAAGAACACACATCTAGCTTTCCGAAGGTATATGAGTATTTCCAACAAATTATGTATGTAAATACTTTAATGGTGAAAGAAAACATCAACATTCCAATGGCTTTTTACACCGTAGATATTACCTGCCTTAGTGATCGATCACGGTCTGAACACGACATAAACTTAAAAGTCTACCGATCATAAAACAGAGACTCAAAAACCCATTCTAAGTCTTAAGTCGCGCAATCTGGCGAAAATATCAGACAGACGGGACCATTGGTTCCATTACCATAACATAAAGAGCACGCTTCATTTACTTAAGGGCGTAAAGGAGTTTTTGTTATCTAGTAAAAGTTTGATGCGAAAGCTTTTGAAACATTCACGTTTTCAGTGCTCCGTTTACAACCCGCGTGTCGGCTACGAATCGGTTAAATGTTCTGAAATGCTTTTGTAGTCCGATTACTTTATATTTAAAGACTTAAAGTAATATAAACTAGAAAGAAAGTAGTATAGACATACTACAGACTTAATACTTAGACATCTGCGTCTCGTAACGCACATGCCTCTATGAACTTTTTATTAGGTTATACGTCCCACTGCGGAGCACGGGCGTCCTCTAAGAATAAGAGGTTTCGGGCCCTAGTCCATCTCGCTGGCGTAGTGCGGGTTGACGGACTACACACTTAAGAAATTCCTAAGAAGTTTGAGATGTGCAGGTTTCTTTACGATATTTTTCTTCACCGTTAAGGTATGTTTTGATTCAATGCGAATACACATATAACTTTGACAAGAAAAGTAAGAGTAAGTAAGTATTAATAACGATCATTTAATACCTAAACTAAACAGACACTCAAACTTTATTAATTTGTAGAGATGAAACTTTTAAAAAGATCTTACAAATGCCAACAACTTTGTCTTTCAAAGTAAAAATTCACGATATTCAACAATGCGGGTTCTGTCAAGATAAAACAGAAACAGTGCATAATAAGTTAATAAAATACTTTAAGCAGAGTGAAATGTGAAACCCTTATCTTCATTTAATTCCGTTTTGGCATGCACGATGTATACTGAATAGTTTGAATACAAAAGGAAGTGAAATGCGGGCTAAATGTATAAATTATATCCATTTGCTGCATACATACCAGTTCAGGAATTCGATGTTTCATAAACAACGCAATGTAAAGCGTATCAAGCGATAGTGCTGCAAGTATGGCATGACAAATAGTATGGTACCAGGATTTTTCTATAAATCTTGCGGCACAAATTCGTGAAGTGCGATAAAGATTCCAAAGTTTGATTTGCTCGGTTAAGTAATAATGAAATTTGCATTAAATTAATTCTCAAATAGAGCAGTGATGGCCTCGAGATTTAGGCGCGCGGTCGAGAATCTCGGCGGTCGCGGGTTCGAACCCCAGGCACACACCTCTGACTTTTCGAAGTTATGTGTGTATTCAAATTGAATTATCACTTGCTTTAACGGTGAAGGAAAACATCGTGATGAAACCTGCACACCTAAAAGTTCTTAGGAATTTCTTAGGTGTGTAGTCCATCAACCCGCACTAGGCCAGCGTGGTGGACTATGACCTAAAAAACCCTCTCAGTGGTACAGGAGACCCGTGCTCAGCAGTGGGCGTATATGGGTTGATGAAGAAGAAGAAGCATTAAATTATTGTCATGAATGCGGAGTAAAAATGCGCTCTAAAAATTGGTAATGTGAGTTTGTGTGTTATTTATGGAATGAAAGTATACATGCTTAATATCCATGTTGATCGGTTATGTTTTAAATCCTGCATATGGTAGGTCCAGCCGAAGGTGGACTGAAGATCGTAAAAATCGCGAGACACCCCTGGATGTAGGCCGCTTCTGATAGAGCGCTTAAGAAGTCCGGAGAGTTCCAGCAGTGGACGTCTTTTTGAAATGAAAACCTTTTATAGTTTTAATAAATATTATTTCATTACATACTCGTACCGCGAGACAACGATGCAGTCACTTTGTTTTTTTGTATTAATTTATTATTGCAGGAAACTTTGCTATTATGACGGGAGTTTCAAACTCAGTGCTATCCAATATAAAACACGTGTACAGTCCTCGGTACGAGATACAGTCGTTTGCAAACAGCTATTCGTGTCGTCGGCACGGCTCGCCGCATTACCGCCTTACTGCGTCCTCCGCCGGAGATAATTAGAAAAATCTCGCAACTAAAGCAAATAACTTTTTAATCCAATATACCTGTTAGGTCACTATTATGAAATGGGAATAACTATGCACGTTTAACAAAATTTTAAAAGAAATCTCGTTTCGTGTCTCGGTGTTTGTGAGACCGAAAAGTCTCGTCGTTTCTGATACCCACGACACAAGATTCGTATCTTAATGTGGGGCCAGGAGTCAGGACTATGTGTGTGACTGTTGGGTGTGTTCATTATTAATAATTTTTAATCTTCTCAGACATTAAAATACGAGTATGTAGGACGTAAAATGCCGCTTGATAAAACACACAGGCGAATTTTCTATAGGAGGCGAACCTATTGGCGTATTTAAAGCTCATTTCTAAACTGTGATGATAATGAAAATTTCCCATTGGCAAAATCCAATACCCTTGCCTTCTGACTTTTGTTTTTTGACTTTATTCATAACAAACAAACCTCTTTTCTCCCTGTTACTATAGACTACGGTATAGCAGTAATTATTTTCCCACAACAAAAGGATTTATCGGGCGTATCAATCTCGACAAAGGGTCTCGTAGGAACAGTGAAGCTCCCGTATCCGATCATCCGTCTATCATAGCCGTTGTTCCCTTTAAATAGCAATTGGTAAGCTACTTTAGCTCTTATCGCATCCACCTACGGCTCTAAATACATAAGTAATTGTAATGTTTGTGCTTGTTGTTATTTTTTTTTTTTTGGAAGAAGTAGGCAAACGACCGAGTGAGCCACCTGATGTTAAGTGGTCAACACCGCCCATGAAGATTGGCTCGTGGCATAACAACTCTGTCACAGTAACAGTCACTTATACAGTTTTAATTATTGCTAACAATTGAGTAAAGTTAGAGGAATATTTGAAAATTAGGAACTTAATTATTTCTAGCTTAAAATAATGTGTTTTAAGGGTTTCATCAATGGCTGGAGCAGAAATCATCTAAATTGGTTAATGATTATATTCATCATCATCATCATCATCAACAGCCTTTTACGTCCACTGTTGGACATAGGCCTCTCTCATGGCACGCCACTGGGCTCGATCTTCGGCCCTCCTGAATGATTATATTGTGGCCTGTTAATGCCGCGAACTAATGTTTGATTTTTGTGTAGGGAAAATTTTTAATAGATTTTCACAATTTTTATTAGCAGGAGATAAGCAATATGCCCCATCGGTAATAAACTTCCCAGTATTTACATGACACTTAAACCACAAGTAAAACTTAAATGTAAAATTAAATCCATGCTAACGCTCTCAGGACTAAAACCAAACATATCCTTTTTATCTTTCCCTCTTCCGTTTATCTATTTTCCAAAAAAAACAACAAGCAATATACTCGCGCAGAATCTCTTCGTACCATCAAATTATGCAAATACTTTGTATCATAACGAATTTCGCACGAAACAATCTTCAAAGACTCGTCCTTAATTAACATTTATAATTGAGGGCCCGACTTCAGCCTACCATAACCGCTTCAATTTAAATTAAATTTGTATTCGACATCTATCACATGTTATACAAGACCTGTCTTGTCTGTGATTTAGGTTTAGGGCCCAAAAGGGCTTTTTGGCTGTAACCGACAAACAATGCATGTAAACAGGATTTCGAACCAATTAAATTATTATTTATTGGACCACGTCGTTGGTTTGGTGGTCTACGGTTTTATTCAAAAAAAATATTGGGATTTGATGAGAAAATTCTCATCACGGAATCATAAAAATTAAACTTAAAACACTGCTTGGAAAATGTGGATGTAGTAAACAATTATAGTCCTTTAGTGATATAAATACAATATAAATATGTTATTGTTTTATTATACAACATGTAGAAGACATATGGGTTCTGTACTATTTAAAATAGAATTTGTTCCTTCGTTTTTTATATCGTTACAACATCGACAATTTTGACTTTGAATTTGAGCTCACGGGATTCACTATGAAACAGAACTTAAAAGTTAATAAATAAATAAACTTCTTCGCAAAAATACCACACAAGAAATCACAAAGAGTTTTAGTTAAAATAATCGTACCGAAAAATTGTGTACGTATAATATAATATTCTAAATATCATCTTCCTTCACGGTATCTGGTCGGTTAAACCCGAAATCTGCTTAGGAATACGTTTACGAGAGTCTGTATGTGACAGTTTACTAGGTAATTTTGACAGTCCCGTGGCGCAGTTGGCTAGACACTAGCTTGCGAAACGAGCGGCCGCGGGTTCGATCCCCGCACCGAGACAAATGTTTGTGTGATCCACAAATATTTGTTTCGGGTCTGGGTGTTTGTGAGACCGAAAAGTCTCTCGTAGTTTCTGATACCCACGACACAAGACTTGTATCATAGTGTGGGGTCAGGACTATGTATGTGACTGTTGGGTGGACAAAAAAAAATATTAATCCAAGTATGTCGTGATGGCCTTGAGGTTTAGCCACTAAAGGATTTCGACTGTCCCG
Source organism: Cephonodes hylas (assembly GCA_030295005.1). Classification (NCBI taxonomy): domain Eukaryota; kingdom Metazoa; phylum Arthropoda; class Insecta; order Lepidoptera; family Sphingidae; genus Cephonodes; species Cephonodes hylas. The sequence goes on along the minus strand of AP025386.1, from coordinate 2,426,962 downwards.
GGTTTGAATCCTCTAAATTTTCTAAATAATGTGTGTAATCATAGTGAATTATCACGTACTTTAATGGTAATAGAAAACATCGTGAGAAAACCTACACAAATCAAATTACTTAGGAATTTCTTAGGTGTATAGACCGCCGAGTAGGCCAGCGTAGTGGACTAAGGCCTAAATCCTCACAATTGTAGAGGAGGCCCGTGCCCAGCAATGGGACGTAGGCTGATGATAATAGTGATGAAGAATACAAATCCTTTCGAACAGCTTTACAATTTAGTTTAGCAAAACATTCATATTTAAATTAAATACAAACTAACATAATATTAATGCAAAAAAACTGCACTAATTAAAATATATGTAAGTGGAACTTGAATTCACCTTTCGTAGCAGCACCTACAGTTATTACCTGAAATAGAATGAATAAAATATTATTTTTACTATAAAAATACAAGATATTACGCTTTATGACTTATCCTTAATCCATCACGCTAGCCTAGAGCTAGTTGTCTACAATCCTATATATAAGCCAAGTATAAGACATCAAAAGGAAAATTATTTCCCCGTTAATGTAACATTTTTTATTACCTACTGCTTTGGTCCTATTGGTTATAGCGTGATGAAATAAGGACTTTTGCCTTTATTGATAAATAGGCTATTTACCACTGAAAAAAATTCGATGCAGACTGATAGTATCCGAGATTCACGCGTTATAGCAATCTCTTCAGGTTTATAATATTTAGTAAAGATAGCATACAGTACATTAAAGCTTATGATTCGGAAATTATAGGCAGAGTTTCAGAGTCCTTCTTCATAGAACTTTTGACCGTTTTTGCATATCAGACATATTACTCCATTGCCGAATCGAATCTGGACCTAGGTTACGGCACACACCATAACAGTTTCGAATGACGAAGCTAGTGGCGGTACTTTCATAGGAGCGCTAAAGTCCTTCGCAAAATCGCAAATCTTTAGATTTTTATTAATAGTCAGTGAGTAAAATAAACCACTGTAAACTAAACATTCGACAATTAGGTCATAAACCTTTTTGCCTATTAAGAACGAAAAAAAAAGAATAAAAAAGTAACATGTAGATTTTAAAATCAGATACTGTTTTGTAAAACTACAGTCGACAAATAAAAACAAACCAAAGAAAAAATACTCAGTGAACCGGAAAAGAGGTTTTGTTTTATTTGTGCACTCTCTTTATCGCTGTTCAAGTGTAACTTTTATACAAATCCGATTTGTACTCGCGATTTTACATAAAGGATTTCACGGATTCAATCACTTAGTTTGTTCTTAGAATATTAACGGCTTACAGAGGCTTGAGATCATGCAAATCAGTATACATTAGACTGCCTCGTGGTCTCACGGTACAAACGTGTGTGTGTGTGTATGTATTCTTGGATTCGTTTCCCGGGTTGGGCAAAGTGTTATTGGATTTTTCTATTAGAAATGTAAATATTTTTTTCTTTAATAGTATACGTATGTAGCAGTGATGGCCTGGAGGTTTAGGCGCGCGGTCGAGAATCTCGGCGGTCGCGGGTTCGAACCCCAAGCATACACCTCTGACTTTTCGAAGTTATGTGTGTATTCAAATTGAATTATCACTTGCTTTAACGGTGAAGGAAAACATCATGATGAAACCTGCACACCTAAAAGTTCTTAGGAATTTCATAGGTGTGTAGTCCGCCAACCCGCACTAGGCCAGCGTGGCGGACTATGGCATAAACCCTCTCAATGGTAGAGGAGACCCGTGCTCAGCAGTGGGCGTATATGGGTTGATGAAGAAGAAGAAGATACGTAGCTGTATATAATACATAGCTCTAACCCCACTCTAGGATCGCAGGTATCACTAAGGCTACAAGAGACATATTCTGTCTAACAAACATCCAGACCCGAAACAAATATTTGTGAATCACATAAAAATGCATCTCGGTGCGGGGATAGAAGCAGCGGCGTTTCACTTTGCAAGCTGGTGTCTGGCCTGCGCTATGGGGCTGAAATGCATCCCTGCCTACCAGGTAAACTTGTCAGAATGAGCTCATTCTCAATATCCAATCATCTCCCTTTATAATTTTCACAATTCCGTAGAAACGATACACGATAAAGTAAGATATGAACAGTATCACCTTTACAAAGTACTAATATCCATTTCTGAGGGTGGTATCGTACTGCACCTGATCTTACTCCATGAGCGTGATATAAGCCAGCGCACGGTAACAGAATTAGGGGAATCAAGTCACGCTCTTGTCTGGTCTCGGGAAGGTACTGTCTTACTATAAGACGAAAGAAGTGGCTATTTTTTAGTAATACAACTTCATCATCATCATCAGCCCATGAACGTCCCATTGCTGGGCCTTTTGGGTCTTCCGTAACTTATCATACTCATGACCAGCATGTATACTATTTAGTCTACTTATCTCTTATCTAAAGAAATTTTGTCAGCCTAAAAAACACCCAAATATTTGTCACGTTTACGAAATCTGTCTCTCATTCCGTTAAATCTCCAACCAACTGGCCCTAAAAGGTGGTTAAACGTAGACGAAACGCAGAAACAGCTATAAATATACGTAGAATTTCTAGTTAGTTGTTTACTGCAAAGAGGTCTCGTTGTGAGGTCGCTCAAGAGCTGTAGAGTAGTGGTCTGTTTATACTCAGAATGCCGGCTTCCATTGCAATTGATTGCATGCCTACCTAACAATACGTGTTTAGAATCGCATTCTTTAAATTGCAAGGCGCAGATTTTTCTATTCTCTTGTCTGTGTATGTAAATCCAATTCAACGATACTATGCAATTTGTATTGGGCACATTTCCAAAGTATGAGCTGGTATTGGGCATTTTGTTAGGGGAAATTTGGTACTGATACTGTCTGCATCTTTAGGAACGCAGTGATGGCCTCGAGGTGTAACGCTCATGGTCTAGTCTAAAACACACCATTCGCTTGTTCAATTTAAAGACAGATTTTTCAAAGTTGCAGGTGTAATAATATGGAATTATCTAATACATTTAAGACTTAATCGTATATAATGTTATAACTAAGCAGTGATGGCCTCGAGGCTTGGGCGCGCGGTCGAGAATCTCGGCGGTCGCGGGTTCGAACCCCAGGCACACACCTCTGACTTTTCGAAGTTATGTGTGTATTCACATTGAATTATCACTAGCTTAAACGGTGAAGGAAAACATCGTGATGAAACCTGCACACCTAAGAGTTCTTAGTTAAGAGGTCTTCTGCATGCCTTTAACTACATGCAAATTTATCCTATATGTGTGTAGTTGTATTAAATAATTAATAATAAACATTCCTTGATGGCGAAAAAAACATCGTGTGGAAACCTGCACACCTACCTTTTAGTGACTTTATAATAATAATAATAATAAATCTTTTATTGCGGATCGTTAATATCCATAAGAAACTATAACCTTAATAACTAATACAAAATAAAAAAAAATCAAAATAAAATTAAAAATTAAAGAAGAACAAAAACTTAACTCAACTTATACATAATACATATTACACTATTTGATGTAGTTATAGGATGTCCTATGAGAGGACATCCAATGCCACACCAATGCAGTATCACATCGTTGTCCAACGACAGACACAAGCTGGTTGGGACTGCCACGCACGCGCCGCATCATAGATGCCATTCTGAGGCGCAGGATGGCGTAAAAGTCAGGAACTCCCGCCTGTGCAAACATTCCTGATGCGCTACAGAAACGCGGCAGCCCCAACATCACCCGGAACGCGTTGTTGTATTGAACACGTAGAGCGTTGAAAGATCTGCGCGTGTAATTGACCCATAGAGCACAGGTGTACAAGGACTCGCAATATGCTCTGAAGAGCGTAATCTTGACTCCGCTTGTACACCGCGCAAACCTACGGGCCAACATATTGCACCGAACTGTCAACGCCCTACGTTCTCTTTCCAGGTCAAAATCATCGGTGAGCCCGTCGGTCACCCAGTGCCCCAGGTACTTAAAACAAGTTACTCGGGCGAGCGAGATTCCACCTAGCATAACTGGAGGAATATTGTCATAGGTTTTGCGACTTTATAGGTGGACATACCACTAGCCCACCATAGGCCACCATCATAGACTAAGCCCTAAAGCCTTCATCAATGGGGTATATGTAATGAAATCTTACAATACATATCATATCTCTCAGAATGCGACAGTACCCTGCTCTCAGCACGTATTCCAACCAAAATCGTCGCTCTCAGAATATCTGATCACGCATTCTCGCGAATAAACAAACTGAATAGCAGACGAGCAGTAAGTTGACGGTATTTTTTATAAGAAATACAAAGGAGGGTGGCAAAATTAATATATACATACATGACTGTAATCCTGAAGGAGTATGAAAAGACATTTTTTGTGTCTACGGCCCACCAATTACTTTTAAAGCGAGCCTTATTCCTTTTTACAGGGACATTTCCAGACTCCGTGTTGCTGAGAATTTCCTAACAAAAGCTTTATAATACGCGCGGTTGTCTGGAAGAGATCGCTATAAGCGATAAGACCGCCGATTGTTCACTGTATTTTGTATTATTCTTGTATCTGCTATTTGTTTGTTTAAATGGTGCACAATAAAGTGTTTTTTATCTTATCTTATCTTTATAATAAAAAAATAAACATTTACCATATTAATTATTGTAATGAAATAATAATGTAACACACATCATTACAATGAGTGAAATAATACGCAATTAACACTATATAGGTAAATAACTGTTTAATTGAATAATTGGACCTAAAGTGCGAGCTATTAACGTATGTTAGCGTCCAATAATTATTGTATCATATTTAAATAGATATGATAAAAATGCTAAACATTTTAGGTTTGCAGGTTTTGAACATTCCAAATTTTATTTTTTATTTTAGATGGGCGATTTCACACGATGTTTCCTTTCACCGTTAAAGCAAGTGATAATTCATTGTGAATATACACATAACTTCGAAAAGTCAGAGGTGTGTGCCTGGGGTTTGAACCCGCGACCGCCGAGATTATCGACCGCGTGCTTAAACCTGAAAGCCATCACCGCTTCACTCAACTTCGCAACTCATAATAATACTAAATAAATACACCCAACAGTCACACACATATAGTCCTGACTCCAGATTAAAATACGATTCTTTATCAGTAACTACGAGAGACTTCTCAGTCTCATAAACACCCAGACGGAGATCGAACCCGCGGCCACTCGTTCCGCAAACTGGTGTCTAGCCAACTGCGCTACGGGGCTGTCATCTACCCCCAAAGTTTATACATCCGAAGCCCACCATCAAAATACGCCTAATGTGGTATTTATGCAAATGGCGACTTTATTACAGCAAAACATCGAGGACTACATAAAATTGGATCGTTTAATATCCTTAATTATCCCGTATGAATATAAATTCTAATCACTCGGCCGAAACGCGCGTTATGTTCGGGCATTCCGTCATGAATGTTGATAGGGCTGGTATAAATTACAAAATTAGTTTTTATGAATCTTAACACTAGAGAGTGAGGCTTGGTGTTATTTTGTCACCGTTGAATAAGACTAGAAAAATTTCAGAATTGTCGAACCTACGATTATCATGTGTTTGACAACGCGGTTTCTTAGTAAGTAGCCGAGGAGATTCTCAGAGGAAAGAATCTGAGAGGATTTTCCCTATGGTAAAAAAAAGTTCGGGTAAATTTCTGTATTTCACAAGAAAATATTCACTAACAGAACGAAGACTAAAATATGCCCAAAGAACCGCTATAGGGTTTTATTCCGTTTACATTGGACCTAAAAAACAATTTGAAATATCTCATCTCATCAGCCTATATACAAATGTTCCGCATCATCTCTGCACCACCCTAGGTTTGGCTGGTAGAGAATGCCATAGGCATTAAGCCCACCTTTACAATTATGTATTTAATTGTATGAAGTGTAAATAAATAAATAAATAAATAAATGTTCCACTGCACAGCCTCTTCTACCATTGAGAGAGTTGCAAAATTTATATGTAGGGACATACCTCTACCTCCCTATTACTGATATGGATGTGAATGTATATGCACTTACCATCAAGGACACTGTTCGCCTGGATATAAAAATCCATCAAGGTTTAGCGTGTCAAGTCACAATAAAACCAAGCAGGAAATTATGTACCATTTGAATACATTAATAGTTCGCCCACGGTACATTGATTGAAGTGTTTCATGCTATCGACCACCAGTATCCATCTCAACAATATAATTACAACAAAAAACTGTAATTATGAGAAAAGTATGAAATATTTGTACAAAATAATTATTGTTTATTTATCTTTTTAAAATAGTTTTTTTTTTAATTTCATTCTTTATTTTTATCGCGGCATATCCGCAAATAATAAAGTTCAGATTTGAATACAATTTATAATTAATTGTTTGCGAGACCATAAAGTCTTTCATACCATCAGATGTAAAAAAATAAAATCTTATATATAAAATTCTCGTGTCATAGTTTTCGTTCCCATACTCCTCCGAAACGGCTTGACTTGATTCTCATGAAATTTTGTGAGCGTATTGAGTAGGTCTGAGAATCGGCCAACATCTAATTTTCATCCCCCTAAATGTTATGGGTAGTCCACCCCTAAATTTTTATTTTTTAGACAAAATTTTTAGTTTATTTTTTTTATGATACAACATACAAAAATACATACAATCCTTAATTTTCACCCTTCTACGATCAACCCTTATTTTTTAATAGCCATTTTAGTAATTTAATCATTTTTCATCTCCGGTCGAAAACTGATCAATCGTCATCGTAATTCTGACCCAGTAAACAGCACGGAATAGGGATGAGAACGAAGCCGGTCTCCTTTCTCTCTCACTCCCTACACAGCTGTCAGTCATCATTATTGTTTATGCATCAAGTGTAGTAGTGACGTTGACAAATAACCTCACCTGCAGTATCCTGTACCCAAACACACACTATCCCTACTCCATTCCCAAAACAATGAAAGTCCCAAGAGGGGTTGATGACAGGCAGGCGGCTGGCCATAAAACATTTGCCAAAATATTTATGCAGTATGTATAATAAGAAAGGCGATAGGGCTAGGGCGTCCCCCGTAGGCGACGCGCAGGGGCATCACCCGGCTCCTGTGAGAAATGGGCAAGGGTTGTTGCACCAGCCCGGCTGGAGGCAACGTAAGATACTAGCATGAAGACATGACGGCTGACAGGGATGTGTGGAAGGAAAAGAGATACTGCGCCGACCCCAAGTAATTAAATGGGACCAGGGCAGGGGGATGATGATATACACCTATGTAATTAAAAATTAAATTCTGTTAATATGTAACAAGACATTCATTGACTGGTAGGGCGATACGAAGTTTGCCGGGACAGCTAGTATATAAATAAGTCTTTTATACCTTTCACAAAACTTATCTTTGATCAAAGCTATACCGTAGAATATACCATAATAAAAAGTCAATTTTTACATATAAATCTCCAGGTTATAACAAGTAATAAACCAGGAACAATGAAGTATCGGCAAGTCCCCGTCGCGCGGTCACGACCCCACGCTGCAATTGCGTTGCCAATTGAAAATTAAATTGAACGCAATAATTGAACCCTACGTACTTTAATGAATACGCTTGTCGATATATTTTCAATACATACATACAAACCCGTGTTCGCTAAAGAGGTAGGCAGATATAAATTTTTGTACCCACCTTTCGCTACTTGCGTCTGTCGTAAATAAAAGGGGGCGAGCCTATTGCCGTTTTAAGGGCATATTTTAAGACTCCGCGCTGCAAATAAAAAGAAAAAAAATTTGTCATCTACTCAACGATAACCTGGTTTTTATTCAAGTTAACAGCAATGTGTGCAATTTGCTATGTTTTTCCCCCATTGATGCCTAATTAGGTTGTGGTTGGAACAATAATAAGTTTTCAAAGGTTGAATTTTGACAGACCCGTGGCGTAATTGGCTAAATACCAGCTTGTAAAACAAGAGGCCGCGGTTCGATTCGCGCACTGAGACAAATGTTTATGTGATCTACAAATATTTGTTTTGGATTGGGTGTTTGTGAGAGCGAAGTCTCGTGGTTTCTGATACAACACAGGACTTGTCCTGTATGTGTGTGTTTGTGACTTTTGGTTGTATGTGTGTACTTTGCGATCTAGAGGGCATGAGTGTGATTCGTCGGTTAGTGTTATTAATTATTGATTTGAAAACTTTTATTGCAAATATCAACGGCAATAGATTGATCACTACAACCCAGGACTTAAACACGGATAACGTAATTCGGCTGTCAAAATTCTCCTCTGCCTACTTCAGTCGGGATACTAGCTTGGGGGAATATGTTTGTTAAAAGATAAAGCGAAAAACGTATTACAACCGAAACAATTTCTCATCTCAAATATCGATACACGGAAAGACGATTTCTCCGTTCAGTATTCCCGAAACAATCTAAACGACGTTTTGACGTAATCATCCCTTGATTGCGAGTACATTGCTTGTTCTTTTAGTTAACAATCTAGAGCAAACAGAACGCTTGTTACAATGTATAACGTTCCCGGAATGTGACCGAAATACGAAAGATAAATATGTACACGAAATTACGCGGTATGATAGTTTGTTTAGTAATATTTACTTTCATAGCTTTTGTGTTGGTTTTACGCATAGTAAATACACACTACTCAGATTTACGTGACCAGTGTACTAGAGTGTAGAAGAAATTTGGCCAATTACGGGACTAAATGAAGAAAATATTTTGCTCATAAAGTACTAGCGTAGAAGTTCAGACGCGTGGTTGAATCGTCGGTCGTAGGTTCAAACCACAAGCAAACCTCTTTTAAAGTTACATGTGTATTTATGATTAATTATCAAATACTTTAACGGCACAAGAATATATATTGAGGAAACTTGCATACCTAAGAATTCCTGCAATTAGTCCACCAATACGTAGACGGCCAGCGTCGTGGCCTAAGGCCTAAACCCTTCTAATGGTAGAGGAAGCCCGTGCCCAGTACTGGGACACACATGAGCGGATGATGATGACACTCAAAAGGTTTTCTTAGTTTACCTGCGCACTCCAAAAATAGTCTATAAAATAGCAAAAAATAATTAGCATTACTTTCAATCCTCTTACAGGTCGAAATACCTGGTGGCCTCAACTTCAAAATTAAGAAAGGGAATCGCATCCCCTTCCCAAACAATTCAGGACGAAGTTTCGCTGAAGTTACAAACTTCTCAAAACTATTCGGAGGACTGACCGCTTAAATGTTCCGCGAAGAATTTTCATTATCTATCTATTGTAAGTTACATCTTTATTGATAGGAAATTTATTGGCGTCATTGATGAAAATTACCTTTTTAATTTAAATAGATTAAACACTCAAGCCGCATACATAGTTCTGACGCCATGTTACGAGCCTTGTGTCGTGGGAATCTGAAACTACGAGAGACTTTTCGGCCTCACAAAACCTTTTCCTGAAAGAAATATTTGTCGATCACACAAATTTAAATGTTTTACGTATGTTTGTTGAATCGACCAACCAAATAGATAAGAATGAGGTTTAACTTTCCTTAATAGAAAGCTCTGTTAAAAGACACATGGATTCTATTAGATACTGAGTACGATAGGAGCTATCCTTTGACCATTTATAGGATCGCCTACATTTAATACTAGATCTATTACTAGTTAGACAATATGCCAACTTCAAAGACATCCAGTTCCATTGAAAGCAGGCTTCGTATATTTCAATGCAAACAGTTCATCTGACTACCTTGTTGCATATCCAATTCTGTTTGACAATACCTGATCTCAGTGGAGAATATGCCACGTTACACATTAGATTTACGAGCCATGAACTCTGAAACAGACCAATATGTTGGACGAACTCGATATTTTCTGTTTCTACGTGTCCCAGATATTAATTCATTTCGTCAAATTGAGTTTTAAATTCACATACACACTAATAGTCCAAAATCTCAGAGTCGTCAGACCTCACCTATTTTTAACCGACTTAAAAAAAGGAGGTTCTCAGTTCGATTGTTTGTATGTATGTTTGTCCGCGATTATCTCGCGTTTGGCTAAAGCTATTTGGATGTGGTTTTCAGAAAAGTATGTTATTTTACAAAAGTAATATTATGGCATTATCTGACGGACGAAATGTCAATGAACTAATTATTATGATAATTAATGCAGACCATATTTTTAGGAGGATTAGTCTCCATACTGCTATTGAGAAATTCATAATAGATAAATCCTATAAAACTAATTATAGCCCTCTAAGTCGCGTAAGTAAGTCTTATCTAATGAAATTATTAAAATCACTCACAGTAGACATTTGTACTAGTCATTATATCAAAAAGTCTAAGAATTAAGTAATAGCAAAACGTAAAATCAGGCTTAACTGAAAAGAAACGTTCATTTTATCGTAATATTTAGTTAATAAAAAGCTGTACCGAAACTACTGGCAAAAACCGAGACAAACTGTTTCATTTCTAACTAGAAAGCATTCGAAAAATCCCGCCGCAAATATTTAGCAGCGAGACTTTTAATGAGGCTGAATCAAACAGCTCTGATGGCGTTCAACAGAAACCAATATTTATTTTGTTGTTTCATTTACTTGCTAAATAGTTTTGCGTTGCAGATCCGATTTTTTGCAAGCTTTCCATGCAGTTTTGAGATTTATTTCAAGACTTCAAAGTGTGGGTAGGTAGAACAAATTACAAAATTAAGTATTTCTACGGTATTTTATGGTTCATCGTCGAGAGTTAATTTTTCAATAAATGTATTATTTACACGGATTTTATATATCAAAACAATGGTTAAATTTATGAAATATAAGCTTATTTTTGCGTTAACGTTATGTCACATATAAAACACAGTTCGAAAGACATTTCACTCACGTCTTAAACGTGAATCTTCTAGTTGTGAACCACAAAGAATTTCACAGTCTAGTTTACAAATTACGCCCACTGCATTTAAGAGGCTTTCAAAAGAACAAAAGGCAAGAAAATTCTCATATAGAATATTAAACTTAGAATTCATAGTGTGCAGCAACTTTACATTCAGTCCAATGTATTCTGCTCAGTAAGTTGATTAAATTCAAAGCAACTGGTAGCAAATTTAATAACTGTCTTGTATTGTTAACGAGGTCTTGACCACAAACTGAATTGAAGTAGTTGGCAAGATGCAGAGGAAGTGAGGTGAATTAATTGCAATGAAAGTATTGAATTGACATTTGAGAGTTTTTATACCGTTTTTTTACAGGAATTCTTGGTTTAAAAACATCAGCATTATTTATAGCATGCCCTTTTTGAATTCTATCTTCATTTCACGCAGACACTGTATTCGTCGCGAAAAAAGTATCCAATATCTTTTTCTAACCACCAATCAATCTATTGACTTTTCAAAATTATATGTGTATTCACTATAAACCATTATCTACGTTCTTTGACGGTAAAAGAAAACATCGTGAGGAAACTTGCACTGCTAAATGTTATTAGTAATCTCTCAGGTGTAGTCCGCTAACCCGCACTAGGCCAGCAAGCAATTTACGCCACCTTACCAATGCAACTCATTTATATTGCATGAAAGTAATTAAGATTAAATATATTACCATTGGACACATTTCCAGACTCCAGACGTATAAAAAGGTGTAAAAAAAATAACGATTCAAAAGAACTTGTAAAAGTCTATTTGAATAAAGAAGATTTGATGATTTGACTTTGACTTTGACTTTGACAAACAATGACTATGTTAGGAAGCAATTTACGCTACATAGAAAATCTAGACAAAGTCAGCCATTTCGACTATTTAGTTGAGCTGCACTCTTATATCCTAAATATGTTCTACTATATCTACATATATACGAACTTTATGTTGTAAAAACAATGTCTATGTTAGAAGCAATTTACGCTACATAGACTAGAAGTCTGCCATTTCGACTATTTAGTCGCTTGACTGTCGAAAGTGCACGCTCGCAATTCTATACAAAACAGTCGCGAGTGAAATTGTACGTATAACCCGGGGACCTGAAGCTACACTCCAGCGAAACAACCTCTTAATGAGCGACTCTGCAAAACGAATAAAAACGGTGAAAAACTTTTATAAAGTATAACAAAAGTTCAAAACTAGGTCTTAAATTACTGCGCTGGTTTTATTTTTTTACTTTTCGTATTTTTCGTCGTGAGTTTGCGGTTTGAATTAGCTATTTTGAGGTTTTTGTGTGAGGATTTTAGTCATCATCTGCCCGTATGAATGCCACTGCAAGACACGGGCATTTTTTACCATTGAGAGGGTTCTGACTTTAGTCCACCACGCTACCTTTGTGCGGGTTCGACTACACACCTAAGAATTTCCTTTTATCACATCACTTAAAAAGAGTAAATAAATAAATGAAATAAGTAATAAATTAAGTAAATTTCTGTGTCAAACTTAAAATACTGTTTATTCAAGACCTTTACAAGTTCTTTTGAATCGTCAATTCAAATCTATTACCGCTTTGAAACGAGTTATCGCTGTGGAGAAGAAACGGCAAGAAACTCCCTAAGCAATAGAAAATCTTGTGGTATTTTAACTTGTTCCCTGTAGATTAAAAGTGTAGGAAAAACACATGCCATTATATCAAGCTACGATATCTTTTCAGAATTTTAATATTACCACGACTCAACAATGCAGTTACATAAATATCTATCAAATTAACAACTTCGCAATTATACAGGGTGTATTTAGACCGTGATCTAAAACTGAGGCAGGTAATAGCGATAGTGATTACAAACCCCCTGGCATTAAAGAAAATCCCGACAAAAAATAAAATTTTTGAGGTTTTCCATACAAACCACATTTTTTAGCACTGATAGTTGTATGGAAAACGTCAATTTTTTTATTTTTTGTCGGAATTTTTAATATCGCCACTGGGTTTGTGATCACCCTCGCTATTACCTGCCTCAGTTTTCGATCACGGTCTGAATACACCCTGTATAACTTAATACAAATAGTCTATCCTATTCAAATAGGACACGTAATAACACCTGGTTGGAGAGTTTATCATCCAACGTAATTTGATCAGGCCGGAGCCAGGTATACGTAATTAGACTAAACACAGAGTGTTGACAATAGAGATTGACTTAGTGTAAACTTGTATTAAATTAAGTTATCGTTGGGTAAAGGTACATACCCACTACCGATTTTGGGCCTTATGTACATAAAATTTTACCTTGTACGTACAAACAGGGCTTAATTGGAAGTGGTTTTCTACATCATCGTTTCAGGTGTATTATTTTTGATCTAGATCTGTTGAATAAAAATAGACCTACGATTAAACTATCATATTATTGACACGGCCGCTTCTTAGTAATTGGGGAATGGGTAATATAAAAACAGTTATAAATTAGTAACAATAAGCACCTCTTCATATTTGTTTGATTTTTTTGTTATTGGTCGCATAATTATAGTAAGTGATAGTATGACAAATGGCGACATTCTTCCCCATACAAAATACTGTGTTTTTACCTTCTTATTTTATTCAGCAGTTCTATTCTGTTTTAAGCCCTCGCTAAGTTGTAAAGGAGGCCCTTAGCAGTATGACATACAAACAAATGCATACGGGATTCATTAAAACAAAACAAGAAAAAAGGGTCCACGATATTTAACTTAAACTTGTTTTTAACTAAACATAGATAAACATAAAAATGAATTAAATGAGCATTCACTATGTGATAACCTTGGTGTAAAGTCAAATTCTCAGTAACCTATATCTGTCAATTACACATACCATGGTGAAAAGTAAACAGTAACCTCCATAATAGACGCCCATCATAACGTGTGGTTACCGGCGACACGTTTCGTAATCTAAGGAGATTGAGAGCTCAAGAGAATTATAAACTTGTGAATACGTCTTTGTGACACAGAATCCCGGGTCGCAATAATGATTCCAGAAACTTCGGCGGATTAAATTTCTGATAATTTAATCCAGAGAGGAATTCTCAAGTTCCTAAGAAAGATTGTGTTGCAATTTTAATGGATAAACTGCAATAGACCAGATCCAGAAAAAATGAAAAAAAGACCGTCTGTCGCGGTGTAGGCATGTTATGTGAAGGGATGAATCATCTGTTGGAAAAAGGTGATGAATATGGATGTGGATGGATACACGAGCCGAAGAAAGCCAAAGAAAAGATAGAGTGCGAGACTGAAGATATAAAGAAAAGGGGGTAAATGAAGACGTGACGGCTGATAGGGAGGTGTGGAAGCATAAAACATGACCGCCACCGACCCCAAACAGATTGGGAACAGGGCAGGAAGATCATGATGATTCAACTGACACCTTTACTGTTAAAGTAGGTACTTAGATAAGAAGTAAAAACTAATTCGGTAATTTACACCAGTACTATCAACATTTATGACGAAATGCCCGAACATAACGCGAATAACGCCTGTAGCGATTAGAATTTATATTTATGTCTTTTCTAGTCTTTTCAACTGATTTGTTAACCCTATTTAACATTGTCAAATGAAAGTTTATTGTACGCATAAAGCAAATACATATAAATAATTCAATGATTTGTTTTATTACTCGCTGTTTCATGTTTTGATACGTTAGATAATCCTCGTTAAAATACATGGACTTATGGGGTCACTCCGCATAATTTATTCTTAGCTAGAATTATAGTTAGTTTTATGGTATGTGAAAATCATATTACCGAGCTTAACTAGGATGTGAATATGGTTTCGCTTTAAATTATCGCTATCACTACTATTTAGCTACATTTATTTTACGGCTATTTTATCATATAAAATAACTTTCAGGTTATAAAACTATGAATTTTACGAGTTCCTTGATAATATAGTTATATGGATTGAAATTTGATTTGCTCTATCATACTAATTAAAACTATACGCAATTGTTTGTAACTTTAAATTTTTCAAAGCGGATTCGACCACAATTGTACCCCACAATGTGTAGTCCGCCAACCCGCACTAGGCCAGCGTGGTGGACTAAGGCCTAATCCTCTCAATTGTAGAAGAGGCCCGTGCCCAGCAGATGGACTTATATGGGCTGATAATATTGTTAGTTTTTAATGAGAACCAGCTTTTTAAGCATTCTAATTTAAACTAAATACGATGATGTTTAATATAGCAAAGATATTTGATGGTCCAACATATTCAATCGTCTAAAAAACCTTTAAAATCTTATAACCCATCTAATATCTTTCTGTGCTATAAATATTTATGGATGCCGATAGCTATCATATAAACCACGAAAATATTTTTGAGAAATATATTTTCAGTCCAAAATACTTCCAACATTTACAAAATACTGTTTTATGAAAACATTCTTATCTATTTAACAACGCACTTGAGGCGAAAGCAATGCACAACATTTGCCACAGACTAAAAAAATCCTAACCTAAAAACCGTTTTTACGATTATCATCAAGAGCCCTTTGGGAACATATCTCTGACCCAAATCTGGTGAGCTATAGAACAGACAATAATTTTCAGATGTATCTGACACACACACTTTTTTATGTTTTAACAACCTTTTTGTTGTATATTTTATGGATTATATTTGTATTTTGCGGCGCCATCTTGTATATTTTTTAGGCAAAGGAAGATCGTAAACAGCCAAAATTATGTAAATATGACGTTAAATTTCTCTTAGGTTTTTGCAACATGCTAGAAAAGTCTGAAAAATATAACCGTTATGTAACCACTAAATTATTAAAAACATTATATAAAATTTTAAATCATCACAAAAACACAACAGGTATAAGACTTTGCTGTATAAATATATATTATTTTTCTAATAAGTAAGTGATGGCCTCGAGGTTTAGGCGCGCGGTCGAGAATCTCGGCGGTCGCGGGATCGAACCCCAGGCACACTCTCTGACTTTTCGAAGTTATGTGTGTATTCAAATTGAATTATCACTTGCTTTAACGGTGAAGGAAAACATCGTGATGAAACCTGCACACCTAAAAAGTTCTTAGGAATTTCTTAGGTGTGTAGTCCGCCATCCCGCACTAGGCCAGTGTGGTGGACTATGGCCTAAACCTTCTCAATGGTAGAGGAGACCCGTGCTCAGCAGTGGGCGTATATGGGTTAATGAAGAAGAATAAGTACTTATTTTTTTAGCCCCATCTTTAAGCTTTATTGACATGTGATAGCCGTAAGAGCATTAAGTCCACTAACAAAAGGAAGAAGCGGACCACAAATCGTCTTACCTAAATCTAATGGACCGAATTGTTTCTATCTTTGCAGTCCACTGGGTTTTGTTATAGTACCTAATATTGTTTGTGGTAAAATTTTGCTTTTTTTTTTTTAACTGAAACGGCAAAGGCCGTACTTCTACCCAATGGTAAGTACAGTGCAGACGATTTCTGACTGGCTGAATAGAAGGTTAGATTTCAAAAAATATTATAGTAAAAATAAAATAAGATCTGAATTTGAATAAATAATAATAAATACACCCAACAGTCACATACATAGTTCTGACCCCACACTAGGATACAAGTCTTATGTTGTGAGTATCCGAGACTACGAAAGACATTTTCGGTCTCCCAAACACCCAAACCCGAAACAAATGTTTGTACATCACACAAACATTGTCTCGATGCGGGGATCGAACCCGCGGCCTCTCGTTTCACAAGCCAACGTTGTGTCTAGCCAACTGCCCCACGGGACAGTCAATTTATTACTACGAGTATCTATTTTTACCAATAATTATTTTCATTCAGTTATGTGTAAACGGGCTTAATTATTCTGGGAAAACAGGTCCATATAATAATAAATGTTTTTCGAGTAATTATATCGTGTTTGTCTTTTAATGTTTTCCAGTATAATAGTCCAATAATGGTCATAATTTGTATGTTATTTATAGGAAATTATTATTAAACATCATTCACAATTAGTCTATTTAAACGAAGAATTACAATCGAAATTTACTACGTGTAACTTTGTTATATTTATATATTACTTAAAAACGACGTTACTCCGTGCTTATATTATTGAGTTATACTATTTACAGGTCCCTGGTTTGATGCGCGAGTCGAAATGGGATACTCTACTTTTTCTTTTCTATTAAAAAATTGTCAGTAGGCGCTCAAAGTCGAAAGTGTCGTCGAAATTAGATGAAAGGTTAAAACATTTCTTCCTCTCCTTTAAATATACAGATATTAGTGACAATGCGATGTAAATCTTTTCTCTTTATCTCGAGAAAATATATACCAAAACACAACTATTCAAACACAAAGCAATTTATACATACATTATTCAATTCTACTAGAAAAAGTGCGCAGAAAAATATTCCCAAGACGAACCTAACGATTTGAAACAAACGTTAGGATGAAACAATGAGATACAAAAAGGAAAGAGGTTTTATACGCTCGGACCGCCGACGGCCACTCGGCTTTTTGGCATTGGCGGAACATTAAAAAGCCAACGAGGAAAAGAGACGAAAACGGTTGATTAATACGTTTTAGTATTGATCTTGTCGATATTTTTTGCAAGGAATGACCAGCGGCTAAATAAATGTCACTATAGGTAAAATCGCTTATAAAAGAAACAAATGCAATAGTTATCGGTAGGGTATTGGCAATTGTATGATCACTTAAATCATCGGATTCAAACCCCAATCACAAACCTCCGACTTTTCTAAGTTATGTGTGTATTTACAATTTACTATGACTTGCTTTAACGGTATAAGCAAGCATCGTAATGAAACCCGCACACCTATAAACTTAGGAATTTCTTAGGTGTGTAGTCCGCCTACTCGCGCTAGTCCAGCGTGGTGGACTAAGGCCTAAACCCTATCGATGGTAAAGGAGGTCCTTGCCCAGCACGTGGGAAATGTATGGACTGATGATGGGTGTATTTAGGGTAATTTCTATAATTTTAATATCTATGAGGACCACCCTACATAAACCAAGTGCCGTTATCTATTTAGTCGTGTGAGTAAAGAATGAATGTCTAATTATTACCTTACTCATGGAATGTGTATTTCACAATAAGAACCGACGAGTGATTCATTCACAAAATGTCACAAAATCGTGACTTACTAATCAAAATCAAAATCGTGAATATACAAATGCCCTGACCCAAACCTAAATAGTGCTAATTAACATACATTCAGATAGAAACGGGTCTAAAAATGTTGGTTCTGACAACTATACGCTATAAATTTTAGGTCACGATTTCAAAAATTCCCATGTGCTATAGGAAGAGGCCTGTGTCCAGCAGTGGTCGTGACAAAGGTTGCTTATGATTACAAAATGTAAGGTTCGATTCCGGAATTGGAGAAACTTTTATTGTGTTCTATTAAGGATTTCTGAGTAGCAAAAAGGCTGTAAATGTGAGACAAAAATAATAATTTCTGGCCGCTGATAGATAGGAGTTTTTTAGTAAACCGGGAATACACACATATACACAGAAGTATGCATCTGCGTAGCATTTCGGATACAGATGTAAGTTGATCATTTTATTTATCATACGACCACGACAAATTAAAAGAAAATGACATATCCTGTTGCTGAGGGAGTTTCTGCTCCACACCGATAACACATTTCATAGAGGCAGTAGTTTAAATTAGCTTAAAATTGTGAATTCAAAAGAACTTTTAAAAGTATTGAATTTTGACGTAGTCACAACAATGTACCTAAGTACGTAGGAACTATTCTATAACTTCCAGTTGGTGACGTTAAGCTTACCAAAGAATATAAATAAATTATTATAATAAGTTATACAGTCTTCATTATTATATCGCACATATGATCCAATTCATTTTCATGCACCAATAACAAGGAAAACAAAAATAATTTCTAAATATTACGAACAACATTCAAAGTGCGCCTCGGAATCAAACCCCGACAATTACTTCCATAAAACCGTTCGAACACGAAGCCAATTACGCGAAAAACACTCGATATAAAGTAGCCATTAGGAAAATAAATTCCAATAATAAGCTTCGCTTGAGTCGCGATTTGGTTGTAACAAACGTTGGCTCAAGAATTATCGAGTTTTCTACGTGTAAGAATGAGGACCTTACGACTCCTAATTATGAGACATTTGATGTAACTATAAGAACATGCAAAATTTTGAGAATTTTCTTTTGAAGGGTAATTCTCAAAAGTAATATGTTTCGAGGACAATATCGAAGTATTTTTTAAATATATATTTCTGGCAATAAGATGTATTCTAAGGTCTTCAAATTTTCTTTTTTACTGTATGCATTCACGTACAAATCCTCAAAAAGTCAAAGGTGTGTGCCTGGCGTTTGAACCCATTACGTCACCGATCTCGACCACGCACCTAAACCTCGAGGCTATCACTACTAAAAAATAAAGTATGGCGGATTAAAAATAAGAAATTACTAAATTTAAGTACGGTAATAAATATAAATTCCAAAACAATGTACCTTTTGATGAAGCCTGCAGCTCGGCGGCTGAAGAACAAAAGGTTTTAATGCATAGCGTGATATATCGCCATGGCGGAATTTCATTAGCGCACTTTTCAGGAAATACTCGCGAAACCGTCGAAATTATTTCATTTAATGTGCGAAATGTGGAATATATATTATGTAACATTCTATTTGGCGAGATTTTTTTCGGATAAAAAATTAGGGAAGGAATGGTTTATTATACGGGTTTGCTTTTCGTTTTGTAGTAATAATATAGGCTTATATAATACATATGTCCTGAATAGTCATGAAACTTAGAATAAATATCATTTTTCTAAAGAGTTTTCGATCTGTCATATAGACCAGATTTTTTTAAAGCAATTTGTAATAATTAAAACACTCATATATACGGTTAAATAATAACATGCATTAATACGAATAATTCAATGCTATAGAAAGTCTAACAGCAAACTTAAAAACACGTCTTTACAATTATAAAGACACTGCCTAACAATATCTATATGAACTATCAACTCAAAATCTCATACGGCTGTTCCGTTCTGTGATAAATGTAATATACCCAAAATCAAATGAAAAAATCCCCGATTTCAACCCGAAATTCCAGTATAGGTACATATTATTATGTGTAATGTTAACAGGACAAAAAAGGCTCGTTTAAAACCTTAAATCTACCTTTATAAAAACCTCATAGATAACCAAATTAATTTACTGCCTCAAAATCCAGTAGCCAAATTTCGTCCACCGTCCATAATCGCCCAAATTAATCCTTTGTTAAGCGATAAATATGCCGAAATTTTAGTGAGGTAGGATGGGTAATTTTGGCGAAATCTCCTGCTCACTGATAACACTGATAAGACGGAAAAGCGGATAGCGTTAATGGCGTACTGTCGTTCACGGAAACACTTCATTATATTCTGACAAGGTCGGGGATATTGCTGGAGTAATGATGCTTATTTTTGGCAGTTGAAAAACCTTTTGTTCTAGTACTAAAATGGAGCTGTAAAAATTATATTGAAGGCGAAACTTGAAGTATGAATGACAAGTTTACAGTAGCCATTAGTTACAGTATACAGTGATAGTAGTTCCATACAAGCCCAAAAGCCTCAAAGTTTATGAAATTCCGAATAATAATCATTGAGATTTCATCATCATCATCAATTCATAAATACCATGAAAGGCTTTAATGCACCACGCGGGCCTAGTGCGGGTTTCCTCACGATATTTTCCTTCACCATTAAAGCAAGTAATAATTCAATGTGAATACACACATAACTTCGAAAAGTCAGAGACGTGTGCTTGAGGTTCGAACGCGCGTCCGTCGTAGGTTCTCGACTGTGCGCTCAAACCTCGAGGCCATCACTGCTTATCATTGCTTAAGTGTGAGTATAGTAAGTATTGAATTATGGGTGGTGAAGAAGCAAAAAGTGTGCCAGAATCGTAACTTGCACGCCATAGCCACTGCCCACCTCTGTGCGATTCGGGCGTGAGTTTGTATGTATGCAAAAGTAATAACAATCCGCTTAAAAATTTGGTTGTATAAAATGTGTATGTTTGGCCAGTGTGGTGGACTGAGGCCTATACGCTCTTAATGTATAGGAGACCCGTGCGCAGCATTGGAACGTGTTATGGGCTAATGATGAAGATAATGATTTATTTGTAAATAAATAAATAAATAAATAAATACACCCAACAGTCACATACATAGTCCTGACCCCACACTAAGATACGAGTCTTGTGTCGTGGGTATCAGAAACTACGAGAGACTTTTCGGTCTCACAAACACCCAGACCCGAAACAAATATTTGTGGATCAAATATTTGTATCGTTAATAGGTGTCTACCCAGTTGTACCTATGTTTGCCCATCTCCTTATCTACACAGATTAAACATAAACGCCCGCTGAACTTTTATTTAGTGCCACACCATATTGTTCTCTTTTATTCGTGTTTTATACTTCAGTTATAAAACTACTGCATTCTATTGATGTGTCTAAACTGTGTAGTCTATACTAATACAATAAATACGTCCCTATTTAAGATTATAATGACAAGTATAATAAAGTCGATATATTAAGCATAAACAGTTTTTATAAGTTAACTAACCATTTATTGATCTACAAGCAGTGATGGCCTCGAGGTTTGGGCGCGCGGTCGGGAAATCTCGGCGCTCGCGGGTTCGAACCCCAGGCACACACCTCTGACTTTTCGAAGTTATGTGTGTATTCACATTGAATTATCACTTGCTTTAATGGTGAAGGAAAACATCGTGATAAAACCTGCACACCTAAGAGTTCTTAGGAATTTCTTAGGTGTGTAGTCCGCCAAACCGCACTAGGCCAGCGTGGCGGACTATGGCCTAAACCCTCTCAATAGTAGAGGAGACCCGTGCCCAGCAGTGGGCGTATATGGGTTGATGAAGAAGAACCATTTATTTATGTACTCTGTTTTACTTTTAACTTGTTTACTTTATGCACTTACGACATTTTCAATATTATCCTACATATCCATCTTCGATTGTCCGTAAAAGGTCTCTGAGCAATAAGACCGACTTTAGTACGTTAGTCAAATATACATAAATTTTGTTGTATATGTACAAAAATGTTTTAAAAATTAACCATAATTTACTAGAAGTAAATTTATCAAGTACTGAGCTGAGTCACATATGGATATAATACAGTTGTTTTGATGAAACGAATGTATAAAACAGACGTGTGTACCAGGGCCCGATAGTGAGGGTTATCTCTCGCCGATGGCAACAATTATGGCGGCTTCATCAATTACTATACGCTTATCTCGTCTAGTTGCGGAAAATATTGATTAGTTAATAAACAAACTGACGAAGTTTCGATCGGAATAAATAGCTATATCAGCCCATGTATGTGAAATCTGAACACCTAAAACTTTATAGGAATTTCTCAGGTGCGTAGTCCGTTAACCCAAACTAGACCAGCGTTGTGACTTGTGGACTGAGGCCTAAACCTTCTCAATGGTAGAGGAGCTGTGCCCAGTAGAGGAATATATAGGCTGATAATGATGATTATTAGACGGAGATCCCAGAGCCGCCAGACGTTACTTATTTTCTGATGAACGAAATGTGGAGCATTGGGTAGTGTTAATATGTACTACCATCGTATGCATACTCGCTAACTTGGTCAAAGGGCCAATTTATAGATATCCGCCGTTTGGGGTACCAAAAAGCCTCTAAAAAAATTTAGGGAAAATTGAGCCCTTGGGTCGGTCTGTCTTCTTGTCAAAGGTTATAAAATACCTGTCTGGTAAGCGTATACAAAAATGGAGCGTCAGAATTTAGGTAAAGTAAACTCATTATTTTGAATCTTCAAAGCGTCTGTAAAGCAATATGGCCGATTGGAAATGCCTGAGAATATTGAAGACTTATTTTTTAGGATAGTATCTAAAACATACGTGAAAATTAGCCATGAGAATTTATGCCACGCTTTTTGGTACTCCAAACAGCGGATATCTGTAAATTGGCCCTTCGACCAAGTTAGCGAGTATGCATACGATGGTAGTACATATTAACACTACCCAATGGACCACATTTCGTCCGTCAGAAAATAAGTAATGGCGGCCCTGGGATCTCGGACTAATATTATGTGATGTCTGTTTTGATCACTCAAGGTAGTATTCTGTTACTTGGATAGCTGTTATTGAGTATTTTTCTATTACTAACAATTACGGCAAAAAATATCTTATTTCAGAAATTTGTCCAAAAACGGCGAAGTTCTTGCGTTCTACAAAGGCTTTAACATTTGCAAAATACTTCTCTGCCTATCCACAAAATAATAAGACGTGATAGATTCATCATATAAAATATGAATGTTCTGTAAATTCGTTTAGTAGTTAAGAAACTCGCACCGCTTTCCAAGGTTACTCTACCTATAAATGTTTAAATCTAGACTGCTCAGGCTATTAACTACAACTTTAATTAGTTAAAAGCACCAACCTTGTGTCTTTGAAACGAGCTCCATTAAGTCCTAGACACAATAATTATAAATTAAAATTATAAGTACCAAAATGTACTTAAAATTTTCAACTTTAAATCCGCGGAATGACATAAGATTTTCCAATCCTGAGTAAAATTCCCAAGTCTGTAAAACTCATATTAAAAATATCGATAGCAGCTCGAAGTTTGGAAATGTCCACATAAATTGCAATAGAGTCAGTCATGTGGGACTAAAAACGTAATTGGAGAAACGTGGGTACAGAAATGCACCCTTTTTTACTCCTTAGGGGATAAGACACGAAACAAATATTTGTGGATCAAATAAATCGATCGCACACGCGGCTTCTTCCTGCGCATGCTGGTGTCTAGCCAACTGTGCCACGGAGGCGTAAAAATGTGTGTACGAGTATGTACCTCTTACAAATCTTGAAGACAAATGAAAGTTTTTTATATGACTACCAGTGACGGTACTTTTGTGGGAGCCCAAAAGCGCAGTTACCCTTGCGAAATTCCGAATCTTTAATCATAATTATTTGTTTAATATAAGCAATTTAAAATATAAATGTGAATATCCTGACCCCAAAATAAACTAGGCATTACTCACTTAGTCTAACGCCTTTGTGCTTCTATGAAATTACCGCTACTGGTCTATACCCAAGAATATCCACTAGATTAATCATATTGTTCACAAATATTCCCCGAATTTAAGAGAACTGTTAATGGAGCATGTCGGGCATTTTCGGCCCTATTTGGGCAAAATTGTCACGTCGCGACGGTTTTAATGGCCGCCACATTATTTCTCGATACAAACAACAGTCGTTAGACCTCGGACTTTCGAGATATATTTACCGCTGTATTTGGAATACTCGGAAATGTGCGGGATTAAACAGAACTATGCGGTCTTTCACAGACTAGTTTAAACAGTTGGCGTGATGAAGTGATGACAACAGTTGAATAAGATAAAGGTAATTTCATAATATCGAGCGTGTCGAACCTACGATTGAAATATCATACAGGGCGTCTTCATACCGCGATCGAAAATTAAAGGAGTTTATAGCTAAGGTTTATCACATACGCTATGGTATTAAATAAAATCCCGACAAAAAATAAAAAGTACGTTTTAACGCCACGGCATTTGTAATCATCTAAGCCAGGGGTTGCCAAACTTATTTACACTATGACGCCCTACAGAATTATTAATTTTTCTTGCGACGCACAACCCCACCCCCCCTTTATCAAAACTACCTACTTTACTGGAAATAAAAACAGCAGTAGTTAGCGTAATATGAGGTTATCAGAAAAATACGTACAGCGAATGTTTGCCGATCGCCTCGCGACGCCCCTCGGATGTTGCCGCGACGTCCCAGGGCGTCGCGACGCACAGTTTGGGAAGCCCTGATCTAAGCTATTACTTTCCTTTGTTTCCGATCACGGTCTGAATATGCCTTATGTTTAACGGGGCCGCTTCTTAGTAATTTTGGTTGCCAGTAATATCAAGCCTTTCATAAATTCAACAACCACCCTTAATATTTTTATAAGAAAACTCAAATATAATTCCAAGGCAGTAATTATTTTCTTCCCAAAGGCTATTTAAAGATAAGGAATTGGAAACAAAAGCTTCCGATAACATCGGCTAGTGACCGCGAAGCATCTTCGGTCCATTGTTGAAATCTTAATTAGGAGAGCATTGTCTTGTTTCAATTTTAAGAACAATATCAAGTTATATTACACCGATAAAAGGCTCAATTTTAAATCTTATCTTGGTATTTAATGTATATTTACGCTGTATCACTATGAAGGTAGGTTAGAGGTATATTTATCAATGTTATTAGTTTTTGTAAAAATAAATATTCTCATTTAATAGTTAAGTAGAAGTTGCATTGTTTTAGTGACAATTTTCTTCTCTCTAAACTTGTTGGTCAAGGTTGTGCGGCGTGTAGTGAGTTCGATTCCCGGACCAGTGTAATTAGTTTAATCATAAGCAAAGAAGGGGGTAGTAATAACAATCAACAGCAGCTTATCCTTTTTTACAAGCTTTTATTTAACTTCACTTTTGTATGTATGTTTGTATGTTTACAAATCTTGCAATGAAGATTTGAACCACTTCCAATAGACCGATTGTGCTGAAACTTGGTATACCTACGTAACTTGGATGACAATACAATAATATGGTACCATGGAGCTGGTCTGATGATGAGGTTGGAAGATGACCATAGAAACATCGGTTCTTGTGGACCGATTGAGCTGAAATTTAGTATGTCTTTGTAACTTCGATAACAATACACAAATATGGTATCATGGTGCTGATCTGACGAAGAGTTGGAAGATGCCCATAGGAACTTCGATTTCTGTGGTCCAATTGAGCTGAAATTTGGTATGTCTTCGTAGCTTCGGTAACAATACAAAAATATGATATTATGGAGCTGATCTATTGAGGAGTTGGAAGAAGCCCACAGGAACTCCGATTCATTTGGACCGATTGAGCTGAAATTTGGTATACCTATGTAATTTCGGTGACAATATAATAACAAGGTATCATAGAGCTGATCTGACGAAGAGTTGGAAGATGCCCATAGGAACTCCGATTCTTGTGGTCCAATTGAACTGAAATTTGGTGTGTCTTCGTAACTTCGGTAATAATACAAAAATATGGTATCATGAAGCTGATCTGATGAGGAGTTGGAAGAAGCCCATAGGAACTCCGATTCCTGTGGACCAAGTAAGCTAAAATTTGGTATGCCTTTGTATTTTTAGTGACAACATAATAACAAGGTATCGTTGATCTGGTGTCATGAGAAGTTGGAAGGTGCCCTTAGGAACACTAGTTTTCATGGACCGATTGAGTTGAATTTCGGTATGACTACGAAATGGATAGACTTAGAAATATTTCCAACTAAAAAGTTAAAAATAAATTAACGGTGAAAAACACATTTTAAAATCAAGCTTTTATTATGCACGAAAAATTAAAAAAATAAACTAAGAAAACATTCATAAAATTCGTATTTTTTTAAACTTTACAAGTAACAATTTACAAAAGTGTTCGGTTTATCAGTAGAAGTATGATACATAAACATATATTATCTATAACTAGTATATTAATATTCTTAAGTGATTTAAAAGCTTGTCGCGCAATTTCGTTAATGCAAAGACCTCGGCCGCGACGAGCTTTTAGATCACTTAAGAATATTAATATACTAGTTATAGATAATATATGTTTATGTATCATACTTCTACTGATAAACCGAACACTTTTGTAAATTGTTACTTGTAAAGTTTAAAAAAATACGAATTTTATGAATGTTTTCTTAGTTTATTTTTTTAATTTTTCGTGCATAATAAAAGCTTGATTTTATTACATATGACTCAAAACACAGAACAATATCAGACTAGAACGGAAATGTGGGCATGCCGAGCGTGCTCAATCAACGATTTGATTGTCATATGTTTAACCCTCAGTTAATCTGGTGCCTAAATATACTCTAATTTATCTGGTGGAGTCCAAGGGACTCCACCAACAATTTTTTTGTTTGAATAAAACAACATTTACAAATAGTAACAAAATTAGGTATTTATTTCACTATCGAATAGTACACTATCAGACTTTCAAATCAGATTTTGGTATTTATAATCATTTAAGTTTTTAACAATGGAAACAAAATTACCTTTTAAATTTAACTCACAAAAAGTAGTGCCAACTTCTGGCGTTCATAAAAAATATAAACTAAAGTAAATTTTAATTTTTCACTTTTGAATAATAATAACAATATAGTGAAATTTTAGAAATAAAAATAAAAAGATATGTGTTTTATACAAAAATCTAAAACGTGCAGTAGTTATTCTCTAGTTGTGGCACCACAATGAGTACAATTTTTTTCTAGTACAGCCTAAACATACTGGCTTCTTACAGTTATGATATAAAAATAGTCTTTCTCTTTAGGCGTGAGGGAATTATGTCACAATATTTTCTTTGGTTTCTAGGCAATTTGTCATCATCATCTTGATGTTCGTTCACCCAAGGTATTTTTGCGATGTTAGATATCAACTCGCGCAGCTGACGAGGAAGTCTATCATAGTATAGAAGCGATTTCAAATTTGTTGCGAATAGTTGCTTAGCCAAAGTTTTCAGATAATTCAGACGTGTTATTTGACCGATACCTGCTTGATTTTTATAAATAACATAGTTATTCCATACACTCATATCCAATATACGGAGAAACACTGCCATTGGCCGACGACGCGTACGTCGACTGCATGAATATACATTAGCACAGCACACAGCACACCCGAGACCCTGATATCTTCATTATC
Source organism: Cephonodes hylas (assembly GCA_030295005.1). Taxonomy (NCBI): domain Eukaryota; kingdom Metazoa; phylum Arthropoda; class Insecta; order Lepidoptera; family Sphingidae; genus Cephonodes; species Cephonodes hylas. The sequence continues at coordinate 2,399,318 of AP025386.1, read as the reverse complement.
GGAACCAGCTGAATACTCCAAATTCGTGTCGTGATCCGAAGGTATTCACCCATCTTCGGACTCGGAGAGCAATTCCGCAGGCATATTTTGAGGCACTTGCGACGGTTCAGAGTCAGCGTCAGACTCTAAATCTTCGTCGTTACCTATCCCATTACAATAGATTCAGCATCTGGTTCATCTAAATTGACAATTTGCCTATTGGACATTATTTTGTAGCCTAAAAAGAAGAAATTGTATCATAAAACTACAAAAATACAAAGTTATGGAATTAGTGAAAAAGTTACACAAACGCTCTGGTGGAGTCGCGTGGACTCCATGAACGTAATAACTCACCAATTAATGAGCGTACACGCACGTCCTTCTGCTCCCACACGCCGCGGGCTGCTGGAGGAAGGTACTGAGACGCGTGAACTTATAAGTGAAATAATAAAATTTTTACAACGCTTTGAAAATCGTGTGGAGTCCCTGGGACCTAACAGATCAATTAAGGGTTAATACGGCCGCTTCTAAGAGACTGATAAATGTGTTAACCAATAGCATTCCTTCATTTTTTTGTTATAAAATAAAAAAGTATATCCTGCTAGCCTGTCAGCCCGTATACCCCAATACAGAATAATGAGTTTACATATAGCATCATATAAGAATTTGCCTCAGAACTTAAAAAGTGGCCCTCAAAACGGTCATAAAAAACATATACCGTGCATATTTAAGAGGCCCTTTATTACAAGACATCCCGCTTACGTCAAAGTTATACGCCCGGGAGCGGTTCAAGAGCCTGAGGGATAGCGGAGAACAAAGGATATTGTTTTCCTTCCGGTAACATACTCACGACTGTATTCCTGAGAGGATGGGCAGAGATGCCAATTGTCGATTGGCAATTTTTGATTCCATACAACATCGTTATCACCATCACCATTATATAAATTATATACGTCCCACCAATGGCGTGCCTAGGGTGTCAAACTAAGGCAAGCCCAAATGTTTATTTAGTAGCAGCAAATTTTTTTTGGTACGTAGGACTAATAAATACCTACCGGTTAGTACTCACATTCACGTTTATAGCGTTATTTTATAAATAAACAATCGTTAAGTTCGTTATTCGGAACTATGTAAGGCAAGTCGGGCTTTCGGGCTTCTATGGAAGTACCGCCACTGCGTCCCACTGCGGGGCACGGGCCTCCTCTGTAAATGAGAGGGTTGAGGCGTAAGTTTACCACGCTGGTCTGGTCACCACATAAAAATAAATTGTGACCGTAAAAACATTCGAAACAAATATTTGTGGATCACTCATTTATTTGTTTTGGTGCGGGGATAGAACCTATGGTCTCGCAATTCGCAAGATGATATGAAGCTGTTAAAGTTATGAAAAGTTTCGATTTAAATGGATGCAAAAAAAGGTCGATTTTATCGTTTCTAGTTACACAGTGACTCTTAGTCGCTGCGAAAACGAGGTCAGAAGTCAGAACCCAAACAAAAGTTTTGTTAATTAACCAGCGCAGTGAGAAACCGCGGGGACAGAGCGAGTATTCCATTCAAATTCCTCTGCAAGTCTATTGACGTGGTTGAAGATAAATTCTTGGAATTCCATAATGGGGATTCAAAAAGAAAATAAGTTCCATTTATGTCCATACCAAAAAATATTCAAAACAGTCAAATAGATTAAGCCTAAAAGCGTATGTAATATACTGACCGATAGTTATTCTCGCATTTATAACATATCCCCTTTCCTAGGAGAACCCTATTTTTTCGGTATAAAAAGTATCAAATGCTACTTCAGTAGGTCATACAAATCAGCTCCGTAGTTTAAGAGCCTACTCAATTAAAACAAACTTATCACAATGAATCATCAATTACTTTAACCTAAACGTTTTTGGTTCTAAAAAAGTTCACACTAGGCCAGCGTGATGGAATAAGCCTCTCAGTTGTAGAGGCCAGTGCCCAGTAATAACACGTATATTTGGCTGATGACGATGATAATCAAATCTTTATTTTTTATAATGTTACTAATGATTATAACTCCAAATAATCTGAGGTGTATATGCTCATATAATATTACGCCCCACTCCAACCTCTACCCAGCAATAACGTTCCAGCTTTTATTGGATTCTAGCACACGCCCTTAATTAAACCAATCAGACGGGACACGCTGAATTTAATAAAAAAAGAACGAGCGACATTCTGTCACCCAGCTGCTGACGCTGAAAGTGGCGATTGCGATATTTTATCGACTAACTTGTAATAGGAGAGCACATTTGTGTCCTAGCTTCAATGGCCTAAATTTGTCTTGGAGAAATCTACTCTATTGAATTATTTAGAGGTCTTTTCTAAATGGGCTCGTTAGTCTAGGGCTGGTCGTAGTATTAGTGTGTGATGTGCGATCTAGAGATCAATTGCCAAAGAAATTGTTACTAGATACTTTCATTCACAACCTTCGATCAAATTCACAACAGTTAAATAAGATTAGATAGGATATGATATAAATAGTTGAAGGAAAACATCATGATAAAACCTGCACACCTAAGAGTTCTTAGGAATTTCTTAGGTGTGTAGTCCGCCAACCCGCACTAGGCCAGCGTGGTGGACTATGGCCTAAACCCTCTCAATGGTAGAGGAGACCCGTGCTCAGCAGTGGGCGTATATGGGTTGATGAAGAAGAAGAAGATAGGATATAGGCAGGTTTTTAAAGGGACGGGAGTCACCGCTTGTCTGTCACCTATTCATTCTACTACGATCACACGGCCAATGGTTAAACATTCTTCAGTGGTAAAGGCATAAGAATAAACGTACGTATGATGTTTGAAGTATTATACATTGTATAAATTGACCGTGAACGAAAATTAAAACTGGTAATAGTTACGGTGATCACTAACACATTGAAGCTAAAAAAATCCAGAAAAAATAAAAGAACATAAGTTTTCCTAACAAACTTGAGTATTTTATGTATCTGGTAATTAGGAAAACACAAAAAAGACACATTTTTTTTAACGCCCATGTGTAAAGTCCGCCAACCCGCACTAGGCCAGCGTGGCGGACTATGGCCTAAACCCTCTCAATGGTAGAGGAGACCCGTGCTCAGCAGTGGGCGTATAGGGGTTGATGAAGATGTGTAAATCACCGTAACTATTACCAGTCTTAATTTTCGATCATCGTCTTATACACTCCGTATAGACCACATAACTGTCGAAAAAACACACCAACCCGCTCTCTATCCCTAGTATCGAGGCATTACAAAAGGACTGTCACCAAGGAGGCCTCTATTTTCGTCCCAAAGTATATTTTTTTGCATGGAAACATCTGAATTTCGCCCTCTCCAATAGGCAGGCTTATAAGAATCCTCGTATTGTGAGCTTTCCCATTTTTTGTTCACAATGAAAATATTCATTTCCAACATTTTTATGTCGGCGTCTTGCAGAGTTCGTCAATGTATGAACGGTGTTTTTTTTCAACTGTGTTTCTTAATGACTATGGTCATCATCAGCCCATACACGTCCCACTGCTGGGCATGGGCCTCTGAAATTGAAAGGCTTAAGGCCTTAAGACTTTACTTTAAACTTTTAGGATATGCAAATTTCCACACGATATTTTACTTCACAGTTAAAATACGTGATAATTATGAATACACACACAGCAAAAGTCAGAAATGTGTGCCTGAGATTTGAATACGCGACTTGCGATTTTCTTGCCTCAACTTTTATACCATCTCGACTGTTATTATTGAATATTAATGCTAAGATCTACCTTCTTGTGAGTCTATATTCCATCTTTCTAAGCTCAGACTAAGTGAATCTCATCGAAAAGTTCGTTGGAGGGTAAGGACATATTGATCGAACGTTCCTGTGTACTCTAGAGTCGAGGAGCGCGTGGGTAACGGCTTAACCGATTGAGAATTTCGCGAAAATCGCTTATGCTAATACTATTTATATAAATTTAAAAATAATACCGTCTGTAGATAGATAAAGGACTGAAAGAATTTGTATTACTTAAAGTTGTGTCTTTTAAATTAGACTTTCTTAAATAGGTAAGATAGCTAGTTAATAAGACCCAAGTAATAAAAGATTCATGACTATTAACAGCCTTTCTCATGCCCACTGCTGGATATAGGCCTCTCCTGTGGCACGCCACTGGGCTCGATCTTCGGCCCTCCTCATCCAACTGCTACCAGCCACCTTGCGGATATCGTCATCCCATCTAGCCAGAGGGCGTCCTACACTACGATTTTAGAGTCATATTTTATTCCTGGACACGGATATTTTACCCTAAATATGCTTTCACCTATCACTCCCCGTACGAACGATAAAAAATATGCATAAAAATACTACTATAATTAGAATGATACTTTTGCCCTTAAGTCCCTTGGCACCTTTTTACGCTGACCTCTAAAAATGAAGCTCGAAAAATAATAATTGGCGATCGCTTAAGGCTATGTCTTCCAGACAACCTTAAATACAACTAAATCCTTTAATGTTTTTATCGAACTCTTGCTATTTTTTATTTATTCGGTGTTATATTAAAAATAGTCATATTTTAATAAAAATTAGTATTAAATTTGATAGAACCCCATGGTGAAACGTGAGGTCGCAATTTCAAACCCCGCACCGAAACAAACGTTTGATTGATTCTTTTTTGGCTTTGCTAAAAACTTTGATCCCAATTTCTCAAATGAAAAAAACAAGACGAATAAAAAATGTAAGTACAAATGTTTACTTAATATTTGAATACTTTTGTTTTTTAATCTTTTTTTAGTTCGGGGTTTGTTAAAAAAAGGATATGACAATCAATTGTGGAAAATTCGCCTACGTGAAACCTAACTGACCACTTCTCATTCCACATAGAACTGAAATTATCCCCAGACTAAGCCTCTGTTATTAAAACAAGGGTTTAATTGACTAATGCTGTAATTTCCTTCACCAACGAAGGTCATGTCAAGTTGACAGCGCGAAAGATGCTATCGTTTGTGGGCACTCAGTGAACAGAGGAACAATCTAGAGGCGTCCCTTTGATAACTATGGTTTATTAAATGGTAGTGCTTCCAAGTTTGTAAAGCCTTTGTGGGAATACACTGAACGCTTATCGCTTTATGTTATGTTTGTGGAAAGGGTAAAAACGAGTCTGTTGACTATGGTAGTCGCAAGATCGAGTCTTAAGGTAACTGTGAGTTTCTATTTATTTTTGGGATATTTTTTATGACCAACTCTTGGTCTTGAAGTCATCCGCCAGAGAACCGGAGTAATTGACATTGCTCGCAAGATTAACACGCTGAAGTGGAAATGGGCCGGCCATGTCTGCCGACGGTCGGACGGTCGGTGGAGCAGACAAGTGTTGGAGTGGAGACCGCGCTTAGGCAAACGTAGTGTAGGACGACCTGCAGCACGATGGTCCGACGACTTGAGAAAGGTGGCGGGTAACGGATGTATGAGGGCTGCAGAAGACCGGGATGGTTGGCGCTTTCTTGGGGAGGCCTACGTTGAGCAGTGGACGGCGATAGGCTGATAAGAACTCTTGGTCTCGCGGTTCAAGTGCGTGCTTGATCTAGAGGCATCAGGTTCGATGCCCACGTCGGTTGCAGTGGCAGCACGTGGTCTGAAATAGTGCCCGAAAAACGGCTATAGGCTCTCTCTATAATGCGTGGAACGGAATAACAATTGGCAGTGATGGCCTCGAGGTTTAGGCGCGCGGTCGAGAATCTCGGCGGTCGCGGGTTCGAACCCCAGGCACACACCTCTGACTTTTCGAAGTTATGTGTGTATTCACATTGAATTATCACTAGCTTTAACGGTGAAGGAAAATATCGTGATGAAACCTGCACACCTAAGAGTTCTTAGGAATTTCTTAGGTGTGTAGTCCGCCAACCCGCACTAGGCCAGCGTGGTGGACTATGGCCTAAACCCTCTCATTGGTAGAGGAGACAACTCAATGGTAGAGGAGACCCGTGCTCAGCAGTGGGCGTATATGGGTTGATGAAGAAGAAATGTGTGTAGAGACCTCTGCCTAACCCTTCGGGGAATATAGGCGTAAGGTTATGTATGTTTGTTTCATCGAAACAAAGCAATAAGACTGCCACTGATTGTAAGTGCATTGGAGTTGAAATAAAAGTATGTTATTACCAAGCAGTCATGGATATCGATCAATTGTCACTAGTAAACATATAATTATGCCAGATTCAATCCAGATTTACAACAGAAATGCTAATAAAATTATTACAAACAAGCGGTCTTCGTTTGTTCAATAACATATTTCTTATTATTAATTATAAGAAATGGACACCAGCCTACCTCTTTGGGTATACAGGCGTGAGTGTATATGTAAATAAAAATGAAAGAAGCTCTTAACTACACTGCATTTAAACAAAATAAAATATAACTCAATAAAAAACAAGTCACAACTCTTTAAAACAAATAACCTTATAACATGTGTATTTTACACACGAATCCCACATTTTTACGACAATTACAGCATTCCCAACATATCCACAACATAATGTTATGATAAATAAAACGAAACTCTGGATAAAGGGAGCATTATCCCGAAATGGCGCCTGTTTCCCTTTTCTTATATCCCTTAATTGCCACAAGTTTAATTAACTTCGCCTCTTAATACGCCTTCTTATAATAAGTAAGTACTTTGTACACTCCCAGCCAAAAATATGGACAATTTATTTTAGCAGTACGTTATGCTTTTTATAAAAAAAAACATATCGAATAAAATATTTTAATAAAAAAATTACGTAGTAGTAGTAGTAGTATTAGAGTGCGTACTATGATGCGATATGTATGTTTCATCATCATCATCATCAGCCTTCATAGCGTCCACTGCTGGACATAGGCCTCTCCTATGGCACGCCACTGGGCTCGATCTTCGGCTCTCCTCATCGATCCATATGTTTAAATATTATGTTTGCTCTCCTGATAATATGACTTCCGCGGTATTACAAATTAATCAACAATATAGTTATTTTATTCAAACAAATGTATAAAACAGACATGTGGGAATTCCGGGGCGATAGTACGAGTTTATCTCTCGCCGATGGCAACAATTATGGCGGCTTCATCAATTACTATACGCTTATCTCGTCTAGTTGCGGAAAATATTGATTAGTTCATAAACAAAGTGATGAATGATCGAAATAAATAGATATATCATTAGCTCATACACGTTCCATTGATGAGCACCGGGCCTCCTCTACAACTGAGAGGGTTGAGACCTTAGTCAACCACGCTGGCTTGGCGGACTACACACCTAAAAATCCTAAATTTTATATCTCCGGCAATGATATTTATTGAAATGATAACCCTATGTAACAATATGTTTGTGTATTAATATAGCTAAGTTTAAATTATGGTTTAGAAAGACGCCAACATAACCTTTGGTTTAATTTATTTGTCTTGAAGAACTTTTCAGTATAACCAACATATGCGAATTATAGATGTTTTTCAAAAAGTGCGCAACTCCAATATTTACAAAAGCTTTTGAAAAATCTCAGCGAAACTTTTCCCCCAAAAGTAACTTATTACAGTTACGCTTAAAAGCGTTTGAACGTGTGGAAAATAATTTTCCTTGCTGTTGCTTAAAGCATGCCGTTTCAGGCGCTTTAAGCGGCTACAATTTCAGCTGTATTTCGTGTAAGCCCAAATTCAAAGTTTAAATTGGCCTTCGATGTAAATGAAAGCTCTGCTTCGAATTTTTGTTTTTTTTTTTTTAGACTTCACCGTTCGTTGTAAAGGCACACTCGAAACGAAGTAAAAAACTCACAAAAAGTAACCGTATTTGATAAAAAAGTTTAATTTATTTGCTTCATAATCAAATAATTAAATGAAAAAGACAATCGCGATAGTTTTCCGCAACTTACGAATTCATTCAACATTTTATGTGGAAGGGAACGACGTGATTCCACAGAAAAGAACATTATGAGTGGTTGCTATTGGTATCTCGGGCGTAGTTTTAATATCATTATCAGCCCATATATGTACATACCTCACTCTACTGAGCACGGGTCTTCTCTAAACTAAGAGGGCTTACGCCTTTGTCTATTGCACTGGCTTCGTACAGGTTAGCAGTAATATGCAACATCATCCATACCTAATATTATAAACACGAAATTAATTGTCAGTCTGTATCGCTTTCACAACTAAATTGCTGGATTGATTTGAATTATTGTTTGTAAGTAGTTTACAAAATTGACACAAAGATTAAATAATTTCCGAACTTCCTTCTGATATTTGGTTGAGTACTTCTGGGTTTAATAAACAATTTAAGAAAAAATACCTTGCTATGAAATGTTTCGTTGCATGCAGAAAAAAGTGGATTGATGCTAATAACTGTTTACAGATATTTGTTTATTAGATGTTTTAAATTAGGGACATAAACACATGAAGTTAAGGCTTAAAATAAGAATGACGCTTAACTCATGAAAACTTTTTCAGGGCTGCACAGTAGGCGGTATGTCGCCCCAATCGGCATATGAAAATGTTAGGCGTGCCTTTTTCAGCTTGCGTTGTAAATCCTGTCCCCTGTCATGTATTCCCTTTTGACCTAGAAAGCCTTCACTGACTTCAGCACAGAACTTTGATCGGCATTTGCAAAATTGTTTTTGGATGTATAAGAAGTCTCATCTCTAAATTTATTAAGCTTGGACTTTATCAAGAGCAGAGACATTTATTACTTACAATAAGTGATGATCAATATCAAAGTATTGAAAACTGAAAAGTAAAAAATATTTTGCTATCTCCCTCGTGCAGGTGATTTTACTATCGCATAAAATGAGTAGCCGTGGTTTCAATCACCACATGTGATACGATACAGTCCAAGGAACAATTATTTTTTTGATTCACCTATTCGTTTTTCTCTACATCAAAATGAGGCTGTCTGGTAGTTAGTGCCTTAGGCTTTAAGTCCGCTTTAATACTTTGCATAAAAGCTCACAAATTTAGTTTAAATTAATACAGAAAATCGCTACTAAATCTAACTCCTTAACAGATATTAATATTTGTTTTAATGCAGAGATAAAAGAATTGAGGTATTTATGAAAAAAATATTCTAATATTTATGAAATTAAAAACTTTACAGATTCTACACACTTTGGTATTTATTTACTCTACTATCTATTCTCTACTCCTCACCTATTAAATAATCGATAAAAACAAGAAACTCTACCAATGCGACAGAACTCTACGCTCCCAAAAGGCGTTGCACGTCTCCCAACAATTCAATTACCACTGAAACATGATACGTAGAACGTAATCCCGAAGATGTTGATAGAGAGCCCCATGTAGAGCCGTCCAAATATCCGGCTGACCTAATTTGGCGCCATCCGTGATTGATGGTAGCTCTACCCGCGTACAGAAACACGTTTGATAAGAAACTTTATTCTAATGTGTGTTTTTCTTAAAGAGAGTTCGTGAAAATCGGCGGAAATTATCAGCAAAATATAATATAGGATATTATGGCTTGATAGCTCTCCTGTAAAGCAAGTTTTACTTCATTGTGAAAACTCTATGTTAGAATAACATTATTATAAGTTTTTTTCATTAATTGGCGTCTTTATTCAGTTTTGTTATTAGATTTTCGCGCAATTAAACGTTGCAGAATGATATTTTCTCTTTTTTCTGCTTTTGATATTTAAGTAATGTAATGATGTATCGATAAAAAAAATAATTATCCATTACTCTCTTAACTCTATTACTGAAAAACTCTATTATGTGAGACTCAAAACATAGTTGTCAAAGCGCAGGTGTAAAACATTCTTCGTGCATGTATCCGTGACTCTCAGCATGTAGGCAGTGTCTGTTCTATCATAAAAGTACAAGAGCCTTACACGTTAATTGATAAATATCTTCTTTATATTTTTTTAATGTGGGATCAGAATGTTCTCATTTATATGTCAAATTGCTGTTGTTATAAACATTTACAGCTTAAAGATTATAATTTTGAATTTTGTAAGGCAATCAGGGCTTTTAGGCTTTTATTGATGGATCTTAATCTTTTCTGGATGAATCAAGTATTACAACCACGTAAACTACGTCATCACGTAACTTTATAGAACCTTCATTAAAAATTCCATACTAAAATACATTGTGTTTAACGAGAATCCAGTTTTGATTTCATTGCTTCCAAAGTACTGGACCGAGTGTCGTGCCATAAAACATTTTACGGTTATGTAACACGAACCGGATTTACGAACTTACCGCTCATTTAACTCTTGGTACAATGGTTAATAAAATAATCGTACTTTGACAGACGTGATTTTGGCAAGCTGTTTTATACGTAATGTTACATTAGGGAGAGTTGTGGTTGAATTGGTACCATGGTTACTCGTTCGAATCCAATGTAAGACAAATAGCCCATACATATTCTTCTAATAATATCCTATTGCTCCAGCAAATGTATATATACTTAGGTAGACGTAGTATAGGACGACCTGTAGCACGATGGTCCGACGACTTGGGTGCGGTGGCGGGTAACGGATGGATGAGGGCTGCTCAACACCAGGATGGTTAGCGCTTTCTTGGGGAGGCCTACGTTCAGCAGTGGACGGCGTTAAGCAGAGTATGAGTATATGTGTACATAATTACTAAATAACAAAAAACCACTAACCCATACAAGAATCTGTGCCCTTTGGGACATACAGGTTAACTTCAGCCACGGGACCAAAGCCACAAAACAAATAGTATAAACTAAATATCCAAACGTAAAACATGTAAACTTAATGTCAAAACGGATGTTTTAAACCACAAAACTTGTCTCTTTCGTCAGTAATTTTCATTCGTTTTCCAAAGTTTTAACTCCACTCAAACATCAACTCTAACATTACTTCATTCAAAGGATAAATAATAATAAATATAAACACCCAACAGTCACATACATAGTTCTGACCCCACACTGAGATACATATATTATGCCGTGTATCAGAAACTACGAAATACTTTATGTCTCACAAACACTCACCATAAACAATCAACTCGGTTAGTAGTTCGATGAGTGGTTGTAATGAGACAAGTAGTAATGTACTTCAGTGATCGTGTTATATACTCTCCAAGTTGTGGCAGAGGAAGAACTGCCTGTTGCCGTGAGGGGTCTGCCAATAAGACCAACTCCAAAGAGGGCTCGGCTGCATGTTAACACGTATCCCGACCCTCTATATTTTTTAAGGAGTTTGTGTAAAATCACGGGGTTTTAGTCGGTAGGACGACCTATTACTGCCAACAAAAATAGATCGGTGAGTCCGACATACCTCCAAGTCGCTTGGAGACGATTCGTAAATGAATTTCCTCGTGAACACAAAAAAAAAAAAAAAAAAGGTCCCACAAACACTGCCCGACTCAAATATTTATGGGTCACACAAACATTTGTCTCTGGCAGTCGAGTATAATTTTTGTAAAACACGAAAATTCACGAGAATTTTCTAAATAAATTGAGACACCGGTTGATTGTACTATAACAATGACAAATGTGTTTGTTTTCGTGGAAGAGTGATCTATCATCGCCCGGAGGCAAACAGTTTCTGACTTATTCATAAATGTTAAGTATTATTTCGTTGTGTGATTCCCGGATTCACTTTTAAGGAGAAACATATATTTATTCACATATGGTCACAACTTAATAACGTAGTATCACAAATGGCGGCCTTATCGCTATCGGCGATGTTTCCAACCGTAAGATGGAATGGAGAGATCAGAAATATAACGTTGCTGGTCGTAATTTTAGTAAAAAAAAATGTTATTTACACGAAAACTTGAGATGCGATTTTAAAAACAGGTGGCTACCGAAAACGCCCATTACGACAGTGACAGACTACAGAACAGTTGAATAAGACTAGAAAGGAAATGTGAGCATGCCGAGCGTGCCGAATCTACGACTAGACTGCAATATGTTTGTCAGGGCCGCTTATAATTCATAGCGTGTAGCATCAAGTCTTTCATGTAATGTGGATGCAGTAATGCACCTCTGCCTACCCCTTCGGGGAATTTAGACGTAAGTTTATATATATATGACAGCCCCGTGGCGCAGTTGGCTAGACACCAGCTTGCGAAACGAGCAGCCGCGGGTTCGATCCCCGCACCGAGACAAATGTTTGTGTGATCCACAAATATTTGTTTCGGGTCTGGGTGTTTGTGAGACCGAAAAGTCTCTCGTAGTTTCTGATACCCACGACACAAGACTCGTATCTTAGTGTGGGGTCAGGACTATGTATGTGACTGTTGGGTGTATTTATTATTTATTATCAACGGTTGTACTTTCATAGAAGCCCAAATGCGTTACAGATGAAACGTGTATTGTCTAGTTAAAATTGCTTATAGTGGGGTCAGAACATTCTCATATACATGAAAAATTGCTTTTCTTTTATAAAGATTGAAAACTTAAAGAAAAATATTATTTGAAATTTGAATGCAGGCTGAGCTCTAAGGCTTCTATGGTTATACCGCACCTGGGATATACGAAGTATATTTATAAAGAATTTTCCTTATTCTCATATCATTAAGAAGCATTCTTATCTCGTGTACACAAAATCGTGGCATTGTATCATCGCTATTAAAATATAGCCTAATCTACGAATTAGTGGGTTGAGTTATTTACCATTGTTTATAAAACTGTTACTGAATGCCGGTTTTCTTTAAGACCGTAGTTATGCTCCAGTCTTGGTACCCTAATTAGTCTAGACTGGATACTAAGAATATTTTTAGACTTAAAATAAAACTAATTTTTTTTTATACATTTTTATAAAAAAAATAGCGTGTACATCGTATTTTAGTTGTATTAATTTAAAATTGGAATTAATAATATTATAAAAATGTTGTATAATATACATTTATCTTAGGTCTGATGCCATCGAAGCTGGATCCAATCGCCTGCAGACTTCTTAAGATAATCCGATTCTTACATCTATATTGGCTGGAAATATCTTCAAAATCATTTCATATAATTTGGTCTCCATGCGGTTCACACAAATGCATATAGTTTTTATAAACTGATACATAATATACATAAATATATTAATATTGTATAAAAAAATCTTTTTGTTTATAAGTGTTTTAATTAATTCGAGCAAGAATAAATTAACATATCCATGCTTTTATACAGACATTTTGTAAAGCAGAAATGTGTAGGATATTTTAGACGCAGTGGAACTAAGGGAGGCTAGTTATAGTCTACGAGAAAAATAAAATGTAATTTAGTTTTAGATTTAATAAATTTGTTTTCCTAAAAGTTAAAATGGTCGGAATTTAGCATAAAATTTTATTCTTAAAATGTAACGTTAATTTTGATTAAAATTTAATGAATATTTTTTATTGTTTATTATTCAATAAAGTAAATTAAATTGATTGATTGCTAAATATACGTAGTATAACAAAAAAATGTGATAGCAGATTTATTTCTAATAAGAATATTGTGCAAGTAAAACAATTTCTATTGCATATAGGATAAAAACTTGAACTCACCTTAAATATCCAGCACAATAAACAGATTATTATACAATAAATCACAAAATACGAAATAAACAATTATTGCGCACAATGCTACAGCGTTTCGCTCGCGTAAAATATTCGCATGAGCAAATATTTGTCAATATTCACGCGACAGAATACATCAGAAGCACTACCACTATTTTGCACATACACACATAGGCAATTTCGTAAAATTTCGACGCGGGACCCGACTGCACGCACGACCGCCCGCCTTCAGCAGCGGGAGCAGACTGGCTGTATTACCTGAAACTGTTGATTTGCCCCCCTCCCCGGCGGGCCTTCTTCACCCCTCTGACGTCGTGTCGGAAAAATTTCATTGCACATAGAGCTGAGTATGCATCCCTATAAGATTTTTACTAGAATTTTCTTAAAGACTCGACGCCGCGATCGGCAAATGTTTGCTTTGTCAAATATTTGATCCAACACGGAATGAAATAGAAAGCTTTGAGGTTTTATGATTTTTGCTGCGTAGGATGTATTTTCAAGCCGTTTTATAATAGATTTTTATATTAATGTACAATAATTCGTGGCTTATTTAGATAGACGCCTACAATGAAACATGTAGCAATATAAAACAAAAATAATATTTAATTAATACTGAAGCTAAAATACTCGATTCATAAATATCTAGGTATTATCAAGTCTTTTCAAAGGTCTTTGACCACAGACCCTTTCCTATTTTTCCCTTTTAAAAGGGACTGCTATGACAGTTTATCACACAATTCCTGACTTCGCTTTAATCATTTCTAAACTAAGTCATTTATTCATTGCTTTATCCGAAAATATACTATATATCCTGTGTGATATTATTGTCAAGTGGTCATTAGTTGCTTTTTCACTATACATATATATGTTGGTTGTTAAAGTAGTGATAGCCTCGAGGTGTAAGTGCGGAGTCAAGGGTTCAAACCTGATTTTTAGAAGTTATGTGTGTATTGTCAATGAATCATCACTTACTTTAACGGTGAAGAAAAACATCGTGGGAAAACCTACACACCTAAAGCTCTTAGGAATTTCTTGGATGTATAGTCCATCCGCCCATACTAGACCAGCGTGGTGGACTAAGGCTCAACTCAACTATGTGTTATTGGGTTTTTCCATTAGGAAATTCTCAGTAGCAGCGCGGAGTCTGGAAATGTGCCCGAAAAACGGCAATAGACTCGCCTCCTATTACGTGGGACTGATACATACTGGTAGAGGAGACCCGTGCTCAGCAGTAGGCGTATATGGGTTGATGAAGAAGAAGAAGAAGATACATACCTGGCGAAATGTGGGTGCAGAAATGCATCTCTGCCTACCCCTTCGGGGAATATAGGCGTGTGGTATGTTGTTTGTGTTTATTTAATGTGTGGGCTCAGAGCTTTTGCATGTGATCGTTGGGTGTATTATTTTATTATTATTTTTAACGCTTAGAGATTTTACGATAAGGAATTTTGTCAGATAAACTAGACTTTTGAACTTCTATGTTAAGTACTAAGTACCGCCACTGCCATAATATGTTAGTTTCAACAAATATCTTCATTTCTATTCTCCTTTCTATACTTCTGACAGTACGGTTGGTGACAAAAGCTTGTCAGTGCGAGTGTTTCAGCTGTCTCGAGCTAACAAGGCGCCGGCTTCAACACGTTCTGCAACCGAGGTGAATTAGGACAGCATTGTGTAATAAACGGACAAGCTGACCAAAACTACTGGGCAGGGCTGGCGAGAAAACTTAAAGATTAAATAAAATTTCGAAAGTGAATGCCTCGTGGTCTCGCGGCATAAGTATGTGTATGATCGATTTTCTTAGTATAAGGCCAGATCAATGTGAGTGATGCTTCAGTGTACTTAATTAAATTGAATTCTTTTTACAACAATTTTTCAAAGCATGAACAAAAGATAAGCAACGATTTTTTTATCATCATCAACCCAAATACAGCCCACTGCTGGACAAGTGCCTTCTCTAAAACTGAGCAGGTTCAGACCTTAGTTCACTACGCTGGCCTAGTGCGGGCAAGCGGACACACCTAAGAATTTCCCAAGAACAATTATGGGTGCTTGTTTCCTCACGATGTTTTCCTTTATATATTTACTTTATAAAACATAATACAAGCTGACAATATCCACCATAGCGCTTAGATTGCTTAATAAGTACATTTACCTGTAGAGAGATGAATAAGTTCTTTATGAATCGAAACTCAACGGTCAACGATCTTCAGTAGGATGTACCCAAATAGAACGACACAGTTTGTTGATGTGATATTTCTATATACGTAAACATTGCAGTATAAATGGATGCTGTTTAGTCGCAGAGACGTAGATGATAAATCTCGATGTAACGTAATGAAAAGTAATCTAGGAGATATTTTTATATGGGTGTATTCAGACCGCGATCGAACTAAGGTTAAGGTCGGTAACTAAGGTAATAGCTACGGTGACCACAAACCCATATCTACAACCGTCGGTATGAAATGTATGTCGATTGTATGGAAAACGTATTTTTTTTTTTTTTACGCCAATGGGTTTATGATTACTGTAGCTATAACCTGCCTTCTTTTCCGATCACGATCTTAATACACCCTGTATAACTACTAATGCTTCATTATCAGGTTAAAAGTCCCTATAGAATATCCATCAATCCTAAAGTTGTCTTAAAAAGATCAAAGTATGCCATAAGGCGGCCATTTTTACCCTTCTCTGTGTATTATAAATTTATTATTTACAACTTTTTCTGATTAAATAAGTAATTACGCTCAGGAAATAATTGGTAGTTTTATATTTGTCGTATTTTACTGCAGTCTTAATATAATGCCGCAATGCTGAATCTTATGAGTATTTTGAAATTGCTGACCCGAACACTTGAACGAAGGAACCCGATCAAGCAATAATTTATTAAAAATCAACCACTTTTAGTTCAGCAGTGCGTTATGACCTGTTTTGAGTCAGTTTATTAATTTTAACGTGCTTTCGAATATTTTGGTATATTCAAACGACTCCTTGACATATTGAGTTTGGCGCAGCTCTGCAGAAATTAATCGAAATAATCAGTAGCGGTACTTTCATAGAAAGGCAGAAGCGTTACACGTTTAATGTCTAGTAAATAATTGTTTATACTGGAATCATGTTGGCCTCGAGATTTTTCCACGCGGTCGAGAGTCTCCACGGTCGCGGGTTCAAACCACAGGCACACACCTCTGACTTTTCGAAGTTATGTATGTATTCATAAGGAATTATTAGTTACTTAAGAACGAATGAAAAATGACTGTACGAATATGTTTTAATCAATAAATGAAGGAAATGAAGGAATAATACAGACAAAAACAAAAAACGATTAAAATACTTATTACAAAATATATTATTATTATAAAACGCACCGATGATTCCTCTGGTATTGTGGGTGTTCATTGGCGGTGTTAACTTCACAACTCCTCATCAGCTTCTTTGCCCCCTTACTCATAAGAAATAATGCAATGCGGCAACCCTAAGGTCATCCCGCGTTGAGTGCAGCCGAAACTGACACCAATACTTGAAGCAGCTGACCGAAATGTGCTTTGAGGTAAATATTATTGTGGAGAATCACGCCACCTTTGTAACTTGAAAGTGGGTGAATGTAGCTAAAATCCTTAGCTCTAGTATGTAATTTTAAATGTTATGTATCAGCGAATTTGGTCTGGGGTAATTTAATAATCATCACTATCATCATCTGTCATCATCATCATAACTTGTACGTAAAACTGCTGCGTATGGGCCTCTTCTACAACTAAGAAGGTTAACGATGTTCATGTACTTTAACATTGAAAGAAAACATAGTGAGAAAATGGGAACACTAAAAGTTCTTAGGAATTTCTTAGGTGTGTAGTGTGCTTACTCCTACAAGACCAGCGTGGTGCTATAAAACTTAAACCCACTCAGTTGTAAAATAGGCCTGCACTTAACAGTGGGACGATAATGGATTACGATAATGGATAGACAGCCCCCGTGGCGCAGTTGCCTAGACACCAGCTTGCGAAACGAGAGGCCGCGGGTTCGATCCCCGCACCGAGACAAATCTTTGTGTGAACCACGAATATTTGTCTCGGGTCTGGGTGTTTGTGAGACCGAAAAAGTCTCTCGTAGTGTCTGATACCCACGACACAGGTCTTGTAACCTAGTGTGGGGTCAGAGCTATGTATGTGACTGTTGGGTGTATTTATTTATTTATTTGGGTGTATTTAATGGACTGATGATGATAATAATAATTATTATGTAATTAACTTCAGTTTATTTTTTGGAGGAGAAAATTACCAGTTAGTTTTATATCCATTTGTTTTAACAATAAATGCATTTTTTTCTAATGATACACAAAACCTTCTAATATAATCAAAATAACAAGACTCACTAAAAACTGTAGACTCGATCCAACATTTTCCCGAGAGCTTTCAAAGTTTGTTCACCTTCTCCATTATCCAATAACCTTTAAGTGTCAGATCAATATGATAGAACACAATATTCGCACCTTTATACTGTCTATTAAAGTCAAGAGGCCGTGGCAGTTGGGCGGTATATACGTCGAGCGATTGGGAGATCACGGGTTCAATTCCCTGGTAGAGTAAAATGTTTGTGAAGAAATTAGTGGCTTAGAAAAGCGCGAGTTTTCAACAAATAAATGAAAATAAAAAAAAAAAACAAATAAATTCAACACTAAAAAAAACTTTCAAATTATAAGTGTTTGTAAATTATTTTATCGACATTTTAAAAGTCGGTGGCTAATATTTTTTGAGTAAAATTTTTCAGAATTGTAAAGGCTTCTTTACAAACTTAACAATAAACATCAAACGGATGGCGTGCAATCTAGAGGGTTCGATTTCCGGGTCAACCAAATTTTATTGAAGCCCACCATTAGGATATTTAGAGTAGCAGTCAGGAATCTAAAACAGAGCCTGAAAAACAGTAAATCAGGCGTGACGTAATTGGTAATCGTAATATAAAGAGATTACTAAAAGCGAAAAAAAACGAAAATTTTTCAAAAGCACATTTCAGTCTATATTATCACGAGTATGATGGTGTCTAAATGAGTCTTATAGTATATGAGTTTGAGACTTGGTACCGCACTTTAGTTTAGTTTTACACCTAAAGATGGTTTTCAAGGATTTCAATCACCGCGTAAGATTTCCTTGGTTACCCAACCGTATAGCTGTTCAGCCCAGTAGCAGTGATGGCCTTGAGGTTTGGGCGCACGGTCGAGAATCTCGGCGGTCGTGGGTTCGAACCCCAGGCACACACCTCTGACTTTTCGAAGTTATGTGTGTATTCACATTGAATTATCACTTGCTTTAACGGTGAAGGAAAACATCGTGATAAAACCTGCACACCTAAGAGTTCTTAGGAATTTCTTAGGTGTGTAGTCCGCCAACCCGCACTAGGCCAGCGTGGTGGACTATGGCCTAAACCCTCTCAGTGGTAGAGGACACCCGTGCTCAGCAGTGGGCGTATATGGGTTGATGAAGAAGAAGAAGATAGCTGTTCAAATTCAAGGCATACGAAATTAAAAGCTGATATTGCGAAGATCAATCGAGATTTAATGTGTTTATGTCTATTACCTAGTTATAGTCGATGCATTCACGTTTGAAATTAGACCTGTAATGACGTCATAGAGTTTTTTTACACGTTATCCAAGATTTGATTAGGCGATGATCGAAAATTTGTCTGTCAAAAATGAGACGTATAAGACTGGACGAATAGATTTCGGTTCCTGAATTGAAATTATTTTTAATAGAGAATTTATTATCAGCCCGTGTACATCATACTGCTGGGCACATGTCTCCTCTATCCTTAAGAGGATCCTTAAGATCAGTGGCGTGCCTAGGGTGTCCAACTAAGGCAAGCCCAAATGTTTATTTAGTAGCAGCATATTTTTTTGGTACGTAGGACTAATAAATACCTACCGGTTAGTACTCACATTCACGTTTATAGCGTTATTTTATAAATAAACAATCGTTAAGTTCGTTATTCGGAACTATGTAAGGCAAGTCGGGCTTTCGGGCTTCTATGGAAGTACCGCCACTGCTTAAGATCACCATGCTAGCCTAGTCCTATACGTTGTTCTGACCCCACACTAACATAAAATCCTGTATGGTGGGTATCAGAAACTATTAAAATTTTTTAAGTCTTACACGACCAGTAACAAATATTACGAGAATCAGTACCATTAGTTCGAATTTATTAATAGAATAAACGAAAACAAATTACCCCAACCAGGTATCGAACTCCAGATCTCTCGATCGAACAAACTTTAAGATCGCTATACCAAAATGACACTCAATATACCTATGATAAAAATAATAAATGACAGATAAACTTCAGATTTTCAGTTTGCGCAATGGACTGATAAAATCTATTGTTGTCCTTTTCACTCGGCAAGTATTTGATCGATGTGCGACAGAGATATATGATACGACAGATTATGTCATCTACAGGCCGACGCGATGTAATGATGTCAACAGTACGCTATGTTGAAAATCTACAAACTCAATTCTAATGGAGTCATACTATAAGTATGTTGAGGATAAGATTTTATTTACAGACATCCCTATGTTGTAGTATTTGCAATTTATCAGAACATATTTTGAGGAACAATTTATTTATTTAAAATAAATGGCAGGAAATAATTATTATCGACACACATTGTAATAATGGTCGAGAATCTCGGCGGTCGCGAGGTAAAACCCCAAACATACACCTCTTTCAAGACTGTTTGAAGTTATGTGTGTATTTAAAATTAAATTAAAACCTGCTTTATCGGAGAAATCATGGTGAGGAATACGGTGCCGAGTAGTGAGTCAGCTATTAATAAACTAATAGCTGGTAATTAATATACTACTCGTCGCTTGAGGCTCTCTTGCTCGCATGGTAGTGTCATTGCAGTATGTAGCTGAATGAAAGATATCTTTTCTAATGTGTTTTTAATACTAGGGGCCATCCATAAATTACGTCACACAAAATTAATGATTTTTTGACCCCTACCCCCCTCCTTGTCACAGCTGGTCACATTCGTAGGACTCCCCCCCTCTAGTGTGACGTCACATATTTTGCAATGTTCCATCTAGAAATTATTGGATAAAAACAGGAGTTCTGAATTAGTTTTATTTCAAAGGGACTTAAGTCCTCGGCCCTTCCCACATGACACTAGTAGAGCGAGTAGCCGATTAAACTGTTTGATTTTTATGTTTATGTAAGTTGAGTTGCAAAGATTTTTAAAATTTTTCGTAATTTATGGATGACCCTCTATTAGTGATCTGGAATTTTGCTAGCAATAAATTCTTCTTCATTTCTTTTTTCTTATATCATCACATGACATACTGTCTCATACCAATACTGTGTAGATACATCGTTTACCGAACCCCAAACCCGAGACTTATGATTCGTGTGATAAATTACTTGAAGATTTGTTCGGTAATCCGCGGAGGCGTACCTCCCTGCCACACTCTTGTCGGATATAGTTTTTTGCAGTGCGTGTAGCGGTTATGTGGGAAACCAGTAATGTTATGTAGCATCTATGAACTTTCCAATATTGTCTCTTTTACGTGTGTAATCCGACAGTCCTGTTAACAGTTGGGGAGACACCAGCTTGAGAAACGTGAGGCTGAGGGTTTGATTCCCGCACCGAGACAAATGTTTGTGTGATCCATATATATTTGTTTCGGGTCTGGGTTTCGTGAGACGGAAAAGTCTCTCGTAGTGTCTGATACTCACGACCCAGGTCCTGTAACCAAGTGGGGGTCAGAACTATGTATGTGTCTGTTGGGTGTATTTACTTATTTGTTTATGTGATAAGCTGCGTCCCACTGCTGGGTACGAGCCTCCTGTACAACTGAGATTTAGGCCTTAGTCACGTTGGCCTAGTGCGGTTAGAATTAAAAAAAAAATATACTTAGGTAGATTTATTCTCCAAATTAACTCCAAATATAATATGTCTAAACCACCTATAGGAAATACCCATTTATTTGTTTATAAATTATAATAATTTATTGACTATAGTAGACTAAATAAATACAAAAGACTTCCTGATCGCCGGCGATCTCTTCCAGAAAACTAAGAACAGAAATGCAGGAGAAGGAATGAATGGAAGTCATAAGTGGACAAGGTTAAATAATAAAAAGTATTTAAATAAATAATTACTAATTGAGGCCTATAAAATCAAAACCAGCTAAACGCCAGTTGGAATCAAAGACAGTTAAATACAAATTTATTCAGTCTGTACTCAAATATTGTGGTATTTTTATAATTTAAAATTCTGATTTTTAGTGGTATTCACATTCTTTATAAATCTCTTTTAAAATATAAAATATCATAGCCACCTAAACAAAGTTATCGATTTTTGTAGATTACTGAATATTTGACTCACTTGGATTTAGCTGCCTTTGATTTTATAGGCCTCAATTCTGACATTACTAGAATTCCCTGCTTTTGAAAAATCCTGCAGCATAAGCAGTAATATTTCCTCGTCTGAAATTGGAAGGTCACGTATCCCTCCGAGTTTTATTTATTCCACGTCCTAGAATCAATGACTATGTGAAAAATACATAACTGATTTATTTTACTGACACCGGAAAGTGACACCATATGAAATGAAACTGCAATTTGCCTTATTTAGGAACCGATGTAGGAATATCTCGATCATATTATGAAAAACAGTTTGACTCGATCTTGCGAAACATGAAGCGGGTTCGATCCCCGCTCCGGGACAAATGTTTCGGTGATGCAGAATTTGTTTCGAGAGCGTTTGTAAGAGGGAAATGTCTCTCGTAGTTTCTGATACCCACGACACAAGATTCGTATCTTAGTGTGGGGTTAGAACTATGTATGTGACTGATGGGTGTACTTAAAAAAAGGCATTTATTAAACAGATTTTTTTTTGGTTTAGGCCATGCTGGCCCAGTGCGGGTTGGCGGACTACACACCTAAGAAATTCATATAAACTTTTAGGTGTGCAGGTTTCATCACGATGTTTCCCTTCACCGTTTAAGTCATGATTATTCATTGTGAATTCACATATAACTTTGGAAATTCAGGAAGTATACATGGGGTTCTAACCGGCAACCTTTTGCAACTGAGAGAACTTTGGAAAAACCCGATAACACTTATCCCAACCCGAGAATCAAGTAAGAAATATTTTATATTTTTTCACTTAATAATATTCAAGACAGCCCCGTGGCGCAGTTGGCTAAACACCAGCTTGCGAAACGTGAGGCCGCGGGTTCGATCCCCGCATCAAGACAAATGTTTGTGTGATCCACAAATATTTGTTTCGGGTCTGGGTGTTTGTGAGACCGAAAAAGTCTCTCGTAGTGTCTGATACCCACGATACTGGTCTTGTACCTAGTGTGGGGTCAGAGCTATGTATGTGACTGTTGGGTGTATTTATTTTTATTTAGTTAACCAAGAATTGAAATTGTTATTTTCTACGAAAGAGTCGTGCGTTAAACTCTTAGTATTCAAATGAAATATCAAAGTTGTGTCAACAAGCAGAGTTCTTGGAATCCCCTTATTGTTTATGCTTGAAATAACTTACTATATTATCATTTCAAGCTCCATTTTTGCCTCTACCCTGTTCTAGGATACTTAACACATTATTTAAATTTGACTTCAATAATCCATTAATGTTAAAAACAATAAGTCGTCTGTCGTGATAGCCCCGAAGTTTAGGCGCGCTGTCGATAATTTGTTGCAGGTTCAAACCCCAAGCAATTTTTTGGAGTTATGTATGTATTAGCAATTAATTTTCACATACTTTAACCTGAGTGATAGACTAAGACCTATAAGATGTATAGGCGGCCCCACCCCAACAGTGGGAAGAATGAATTATGAATGGTAAGATGTTCCATATCCAATATTTTTTTAAATTATTTTTTGTGGTGATCAGTTGTAATAATGAAAGAATTCATGCATTTTTTTGAGAATATTATATCTTAAGTTAAATTTGAATGATTTTCGGTATGAAAAATTGGGGCCTTATGAAATAAATTAGTCTACGTTTTGTCCGCTAGTTAAAACATTGCTTTTAGAAAAGCAAACATTTAGTTCATGCCCAGTATTTACTATTGAAATTACTTTCGAAATGATGAGAAACAATTCATTGCAGAATATTTTCATTTACTTATTGTCCTTTTCAAAAACAAACGATCAACTCGCAAAGTTTTCTGCTTTGGCATTTTCGCGCGCTTTTGTCCGCCATATTTGTTTTGTTACAAAATGGAGTGTGTTTATTCTAAAGTTTATCATTATTTAAAGTTGTATAAATTTGTTCAGATTAAAATACGGTGTTCTTGTCCTAAACAATTGCTTTATTTTTATTACTCGTGTTAAATATTTTATTCCATAATATTCAAAAGTTTTTAAAAACGACAACAAGTCTTTGGGACGACCTATAGTTTACGTGGGACTGACATAAAAAAGTGCAAGTTATCATTTTATAAAAATGAAACCCCAAATTTGGAGCAAAGATTTATCTTAAAAGTAAATGTTGTGGGAAACAATGATATTTCTACATCAATAATAACGCTTTTGCCAATCTAAAGTGCCAATTTAAAGTGAATTAGATATAAACGCATTGGCCTACTTAATACTTACCACAGTGACCTGATAACAGAAAATATATGAAATAAACATGATTTCGTTCAAATTTTGACACTTTATCACATTGCTCGACTATATGTAGCGTATATTTACGACGTCCAAATACGTATTTTAGCAACTTCAAGCACGATTATAAAACCTAAGCTAACATTACGTAATCGTCCTCAATTTTACGAACACATTATGTCAACGCTGCACCCAATAGTACCTTATTTCGGTATCATTATCAGCCCATAGTGTGAGCAGTGATGGCCTCGAGGTTTGGGCGCGCGGTCGAGAATCTCGGCGGTCGCGGTTTCGAACCCCAGGCACACACCCCTGACTTTTCGAAGTTATGTGTGTATTCACATTGAATTATCACTTGCTTTAACGGTGAAGGAAAACATCGTGATGAAACCTGCACACCTAAGAGTTCTTAGGAATTTCTTAGGTGTAGTCCGCCAACCCGCACTAGGCCAGCGTGGTGGACTATGGCCTAAACCCTCTCAATGGTAGAGGAGATCCGTGCTCAGCAGTGGGCGTATATGGGTTGATGAAGAAGAAGATCAGACCATATACTTACATATGTCCCATTGCTGGGCACAAGCCTCTTCTATCATTTAGAGCAGTGGCCCACGGACGTGTTACTTAAAGCCAGTGAAAGTTTTGTAAATAAATTAAAAACACAAAGTACCTATATCAGTGATGACCTCAAGGTCGAGAATCTCGGTCGCGGATTCAAACCCCACACATCCCTGACTTTTCGAAGTTATGTGTGTATTCACAATTAATTATCACTTGCTTTAACGGTGAAGGAAAACATCGTGAGAAAATCTAAAAAGTCCTTAGGAATTTCTTAGGTCTCTTCGAATTTATTAGGTTTCTTAGGTCTTGAAACACCGTGGTGGACTAAGGCCTAACGCTTAATGGTAGAGGAGGCCCGTGCCCAGTAATAGGACATATATGGGCTGATGATAATATGTGCTTATCGTATAGCAGATGAGCATTTGAGAGCCTTTCCACGAGGGCTTAGTTCACCACGCTCTTTTAGTGCAGGTTTGTGGATGGAATTTTAATAACATTAAGGTATGTAGATTTAAGTATATAAGCAGTGATGGCCTCGAGGTTTGGGCGCGCGGTCGAGAATCTCGGCGGTCGCGGGTTCGAACCTCAGGCACACACCTCTGACTTTTCGAAGTTATGTGTGTGTTCACATTGAATTATCACTTGCTTTAACGGTGAAGGAAAACATCGTGATAAGACCTGCACACCTGAGAGTTCTTAGGAATTTCTTAGGTGTGTAGTCCGCCAACCCGCACTAGGCCAGCGTGTTGGACTATGGCCTAAACCCTCTCTAGTGTAGAGGAGACCCGTGCTCAGCAGTGGGCGTATATGGGTTGATGAAGAAGAAAGAAGAAGATGCAGATTTCATCACAATATTTTCCTTCACCATTTAATGTCATACAAGGTCCGTTTCTGATAAGAATAATATATATAACAGTGTAAATCAAGCTGTGCGAAAATCAATAACGCATTAAAAATGTATGTGTGCCTTGAGAATTCTTTGCCGGTAACATTGTAATAAAAGGGACGCTTTCATAGAATAGTTTGTATGGAGGACACTGTAACTATATCTATCATATTTTCCGTAGTAAAACCTATACTTTGTTGACATCAATCGACTTGATATTGACATAAATAGAAGGCTACAGATTCAATTGTTTTCAAGTTTTTTTTAGGCTATAAATTATTTTTTTTTGGGCCTAGATTTGTAATACTACAAAGTCTATTTTTGGCTTGTATAACCCACAACACAAGTCGCTATTAAGAACCTAAATTCACCGTGTCAAAATACAGGTTAACTTTTAGTTATAGATTTTATAATGGATCTGGAATAAAGATTTATTTAATTAAACCTGAAATATATACACATTATCATCTCTGTTGCCAATTTTATCTATGGACGCCGTAGTGTGTTTCATTCTTCCAAACATTTTTATCAACCAGTCTATTTTAGAGACTTGTGAAATTCAACCGTCTCAATTTGTTGCCAATAGGAACGACGGTTCCTATAATAGAGGCGTTATGCATGTGAAATGAAAGAAACTTCAACTCAAAGGCATTTATCATCATAAATATGAAAGTTTTGAAGGAGTATAAAAACCGTACTCGTATGCGAGTCCAATCTAAGTTTGGGATCACTTCCATTCATACGCAAATGGCCGATCCTGTCAGTCCCACGGGAACCTCTCTTTGGTGAACGTGTGATGTCATTTTTTCTCCCGATATAACTTTGCTAGGGTAAAGTCAATCAAAGAAGAAAAAACTATTGTATTTTTTGTAGACTGGGTTTAGCTTTGTCTTGTCGCGATTTTATAAAAACTTAAAGCTTTGGGGTTATGGGTGTAAAACTCTCTTACAAACATTCATCAAACAACATCAAAACATTTGTAGAGGTCAAAAATTTGTCTCAGTGCGGGGATCGAAACCTCGGTCTCTCCTTATCTGATATCAAACTAACTGCGCCACGGGGTTATAAATTTAATGACCAATTATTTTTAAAATTACCTTTCAAGCCTACCACGACACTACAACCTCTATTAAAACCTAACAATTTACATTTAAACATTAAAACAATGCAAATTTTAAACTAAAATTTCCCAAATAAAATCCCCGAACACTTAGCCGATTTAAAGAGAAGTTTTCAGCGAGCCTACTTATACAACTCGGGAGATTTTAGAGTGCATAATATATTCATGACAATCCTTTGAAAGCAGGCTGAAATTGTTACTCTAGTTTGGAAGTTGCGATTTGTGGCACTTTGGCACGAGCGCCGTTTCTTACGTAAGGCAAGGCCACGTGGAATTTAATTGAAGTCTCTATTTACCGTTAAAGCAAGTGATAATTCAATGTGAATACACACATAACTTCGAAAAGTCAGAGGTGTGTGCCTGGGGTTCGAACCCGCGACCGCCGAGAGTCTCGACCGCGCGCCCAAACCTCGAGGCCATCACTGCTTAATTAAGGTAAAATGCTTTTTGTCTTCTATGGGAGTACCGTCACTGCTTAACTAGGAACAGTGGTCACCTTATATCTACCGCAGTCACTTATAAAGAAAATACCAATTTGACGCACACCAGAAGTCCAACGTTTTAGAGGGTAAGTAAAAAGCGCTAATCCGTAGCCTTCTAAAGATTACACAACTCCCAAGGCACTTTTACAGGGACATATTCAAGGTAAATCACTGGGCCCTTAGCCCCCCTTTAATAAATAATAAACACCCACTAGGCTACAAGCCCTGTGTCGTGGGTAACTACAAGGCTTTTTGGTCTCACAAACAAAATTCTAATCAAAACACCTAGGAATGCAGATAGCCTCATCACATTTTCCTTCATCATTAAAGTGCACGAAATCTTAGAAATTATCTTCTTCTTCTTCATCAACCCATATTCGCCCACTGCTGAGCACGGGTCTCCTCTACCATTGAGAGGGTTTAGGCCATAGTCCACCACGCTGGCCTAGTGCGGGTTGGCGGACTACACACCTAAGAAATTCCTAAGAACTCTTAGGTGTGCAGGTTTCATCACGATGTTTTCCTTCACCGTTAAAGCAAATGATAATTCAATGTGAATACACACATAACTTCGAAAAGTCAGAGGTGTGTGCCTGGGGTTCGAACCCGCGACCGTCGAGATTCTCGACCGCGCGCCCGAACCTCGAGGCCATCACTCACTAAAAATTATGACTACACACATCACTAGAAAATATCGAAATATCGTGTTTAAGTAGGTCAATCACTTTTTGTTCAACTAGCTTTAAAATTTATCAATTTTTCTTCAACACCTTTGCCTACTCCTTGAGGAAACCAGTTGTGATCTATTCAATTTATGAAAGAACTTTTATTATTCCTGTTATTAATTAATCAGTTCCTTAACCCAACTCCGTCCCTTGAATTTCTATTAAAAAAAAGCGGATGGAAAAAAAACAGAATGTTTTTTTAACAAATTGCTTTTTAATATGAAATACTCAAGCTCTGTATTTTAGTAGTGTTCTTTGTTAAAACTCTCTGTTAGGGGATTACGGTAAGCCTTAAATGACATGGGGATTATAAAGGTTTCAATTTAATGTAGTTGTTTATGTAAAGTTATAAGGCTTCAATTAGATTTTCCGAAAAAGTTCTCATGATGGATTTGGAGTAATGGATGTAAACTTACAGGTCGAAAACAGACCGTGATCGAAAAATAAGACAGGTAATAGTTATAGTCATTATAAACATAATGACGTTAAAAAATCTTAAGAAATAAAAAAATGCAATATCCTAATCAGAATAAATATTAACTGTCGTTTGATCACGGGGTGTTTATATCAATTAATATTCACTATTTAATTTTTTGTATGTATTAATAAATTAAGAACTCGTCCCTAAACGATTTGTTTACACCGAATGTTCTCCATAACGATGACATATTATAAAACGGTAGTATTAATTTCAATTCATGTTTTAAAATATCTTATGAAAATCTCATTTAAATGAAGACTATTATGAGTTTACCGGAACTACTTTGGTTTACAAATCCGTGGATTTGGGTACGAACTGAATGGCTTAAAGTTTCAAGCTGCTTAATAATTTTCCAACTAATCTTTTCTCAACTGAGAACCTAATTTTGAAAATGCATCCCTATATATAGGTATGAGAGAATAGAGAAGCGAAAATAGTAATAGATAATCGACGCTGCAAAGTCTATATCACGACTATTTCTCTTTTGACCCAAGGCTCGTCCCTCAATTGTATGCAGTCTCCAAGAGAGTATGAGATAAATTCAGAACAATAATTACATTTCAAAAATCATTCAGCCTCCATTCGACAAATACGTGAATTTAATTAACCACACACGTACAATTAAACCGTTCTTCCTCCTTACATACTAATTAGTTTGTTAGAACACACGTGCGACGTCGAGTTCAACCCTCAAACCACGAGACATCAAAGCCTTGTTAACGTTACTGTAACAGTTTCATACCATACGATTTTGTCGTGTCGTGTCGGAAGGTATTTTATCACGGACGACATTTATATTGGTCAGGGACCCAATTCAGCTAAGCGGACGATTTTTCTGCGTGAGATGGAAAGCCAGAGACGCCGACATATTCCTCACAGCCTCCCTTGAGGTACCGGAGCTTTATCCGGTTTTCCCTCGCTTAAAAAAGAGACATTTAAAAAGAGAGGCATTTGAAGGTGAGTAACAGTTGTATAAGACTAGAAATGACGGCATGCCGAGCTGCCGAACCCACGATTAAAAACGATGTTTGACACGGCCGCTTCATACTCATTCGGCTTGTGTTAAATATCAATATTATTAAATATGTGTAATTAATAGCTCCTTATTTTTGTTTCAAATTTTTCTCATTAGTCATGTGATCGTGGTAGATTGAATTGGTGACAGACATGCTTAGCATTTATAAATGCTTCCTCACTTGATACAATTATTAATGACTTGCCATTTTAAAGTCAGACATTGTTCCAAAGTTTCGATCTAAAATGGCTTATTCGACAAGCTCTTTAGGTAAAACCGTGTGATACTTATAAAACGAGCTTACGATCTGAAGCTTTGAGAGCGGCGCTACATACAAGCTTAAAGCTCTTCCCTTAAGCTCTTAATGTACTCTAAACTTCTAAGTATCGGGCTCGCGTGAAAATTCGCTATTACGAAAGTAAGATTTTTTCGTTTTATTTTATTTTTTATTAGTCTGTCTCAGGAATATGGTTAGATGTTACGAGTACCCCTATATTCTAGGGTTCGATTCTTAGGGTAGGTAAAGTTTTGTTTTTCAAACCTCAGTAGCAGTTTAGATACTAAAAATGTATAACAAGACTTGCACTTAAAAAAAATCAAATAAAAAAAAATGAAAAACAAAAAAATCAAATTAAAAACAAAACAAAAATTCTTAAGTACTTAAACTATATTTTTTTATGTAAAAAGGAACCGCCTTCAAAAAACCAACTGAAAAGAAAAAAATAATTTTTATTATGTATTTCAATTTTGCATAAGCAAAATCATGTATAATCAATCAATCAACAAATAAGAATATAAATTAATAATTAACGGTTATATGTAAGTATTACTTCTACTTTTTGAAATCGGTGCCAAACAAATTTTCATGACAAAGAAGAACACTGGTTTATTATTATTAATGGCTCCGCCCGGGTGGAGTACGCCCCCCCCCCCCCAACCAGCATATGTCATACTTACCTATAAATATTTTGGTTTTGTTGGTTTGGCACCGACTTCAAAAAGTAGAAGTAATACTTACATATAACCGTTAATTATTAATTTATATTCTTATTTGTTGATTGATTGATTATACATGATTTTGCTTATGCAAAATTGAAATACATAATAAAAATTATTTTTTTCTTTTCAGTTGGTTTTTTGAAGGCGGTTCCTTTTTACATAAAAAAATATAGTTTAAGTACTTAAGAATTTTTGTTTTGTTTTTAATTTGATTTTTTTGTTTTTCATTTTTTTTTATTTGATTTTTTTGTATTTCATTTTTTATTTCATACTTTTTAGTGATTTAAGTTCTTTTAGTTGGAATAGGAATTTACTTTAAGTTTTTTTAGTGAATAGTGATATACTATGTGGTGATACACAATTTTTAGTAACCTTTCCTTGTTTTGATATTTAATGATATATTGTTTGTTTTATATTAATTATAATTAAACTAGCGACCCGCCCCGGCTTTGCACGGGTGCAATGCTGATATTTAATTAATGGATGTTATTATACATAGCTTTTGCCCGCAACTCCGTCTGCGTGGACTACAGGTTTGTGTTCAGATAGAACATACATAAGTTTTACTCCACAGAGTCCCATTTACTTAAATATACAAAAATCATACAAATCGGTCAAATTGTTTAAACGTGAAACCGTAACACGCCGGTCGGCGCCTTGTGCATCATTATTGCGCGCTTGATAATTATTTTAAAACTGCGATATCTTCTAAGATACTAATTGAAATCAAATGATGTAAAGGGCAAATTTCTTTTAAATCAAATACTTATAATGAATAACGCATTTATTTGGATAAGGATTAATATAATCTTTATAAAAACAACTTCATAAACAATGCTTTATTTTAGGACAAATTTGGTTAGCATAAAAGAGGTTACAGTGAACCAATCTTAAAAGATAGGCATATGCTGTCGCGGACTTCTTTTTAGAACACTTAAAGGAGAACAATTCTGTCATACATTATTTTAGCGTAACTTTAACCGTTTCGGCAGCGCACGCGGCGGAAGCTTTCAAAAGGAAAAAACTATCCCCGATTTTGAAACATTCTTTATTGCTGCTCCGCTCCTATTGGTCGTAGCGTGATGTTATATAGCCTATAACCTTCCTATTGAATCACTCTATCTATTAAAAAAAACCGCATCCAAATAGCTTTAGCCAAACGCGAGATAATCGCGGACAAACATACATACATACATACAAAACAATCGAACTGAGAACCTCCTTTTTTGAAGTCGGTTAAAAAGTGACTTTGACTTGTATTTAAAAGCTAAAGAAATGTAGGTGTTACACCCCTTCGGGAATACAGGTGTTATCATCAGCATGTATTTAACATACAGATATATGTACAATGTATTATATGTATATGTACAGATATATGTACAATGCCTTGTATCATAACTTCAATGAAAATAGATAAGCCACGACTCTAAGAATGCACCAATCTATAAAGCGTGACAAACCAATTAATTCCAATCGATTCACGATAATTGTTAATAATTGCAGACTCTTTTCATTCCACAGTCCGATCTCTTTGACATGTGGAAGGCAATTGCTTTTATTTATTTTTCAAGCGTTATTGTTTTGAGTGATGAGGTTAGTTAATAACTCCTTTATTAATCAAAGCGCGCCCGGGTTTTTAATAACATCCATTGTTCAGACCCCACACCAGGTTGAAAATCCAGTATCGTAGGTATTAGAGACTACGAGAGACTTTTTCGGACTCCTAGACCCGAAACAAATATTTGTGGATCACACAAACAATTCCCTCGATGCATGGATCTAACCCGCAGATTCCCGTGCCGCAAGCTGGTGTTTAGCCAACTGCGCCACGGGGCTGTCGAAACCTAAGGTGCCCCATACACCTTCAATAATAGTGCACAATATTCTGATTGTACAATATTATTGAACGTGTAGGGATAATATTGAAGCATTGCGCCGTGATTAAACAAAAGATTGAAGGAGCTCAATTTTTATTGAACAATATTTTTTTATTGCGCTATGTAGGCTTAATATTGCGCAATATATATATTTTTTTCTTTTCAACAAAATCACCGCCATGCCGCCAAAACTTCGTCGTCAGACATGTTGCTCGCACGAAAATATTGATCAGACTGGTCAGTCAATTTTATTGGCAGAATTTATTGAACGTCTGGAGTCAAAGGGGGTGTTCAATATTATTGAACAATAAAAAGATTGTGCAATATTATTGAACAATAAAAAGATTGTGCAATATTATTGTAGGTGTATGGGGCGCCTAAGAGATTGGAGCACTTGTCAACCTAAATATTGCCTTTGATTTTATTTGCTTTTTATTCCTTTTGGAATGTACCAAATAATAACATAATGTTTTTGCTTTTAATGTTTCAGAAAAGAAGAGATGATTTAGCATCAATATTGGAACCGCTGGTAAGTAAACAACGTTATTTATTTAGCTTCATACATAATACGCCGCATTTTTAAATAGTCTAAGGCGATGGAGACATGAAGCATGCAAACGTTTTCTATATACTTAGAAAACAGCAAAAACTAGAAAAAAATTTTGGATAACAAATTTTAATTCTCCGTCAAATGGATGAAGGCATATAATATAGACATAAAATATAGGCGAAATTATGATCTCCATTTTTTGAATCGGTTAAAAAAATACAAATTTTAGTAAAAGATTTTACTTAAGTTCCTTGGTATTTTAAAAATTAAAAAGTAATAGAAAGTTTATGAAACCTGTTTGATTAAAATGATATCCCAAGGAGTATTTCTTCGTACAAAATCCCAGTGGCGCAGTTGGTTAGTCATCAGTTCACGAAATAAAATGCTGCGAGTAATCTCAGTACCGAGGCAAATGTCCGTATGATTCACAAATACTTTCGGGTCGGGGTGTTTTTGAGACAGAAATATCTGTCGTAGTTTCCGATACCCACGACACAAGACTTGTATCTTAGTGTGGGGTCAGGACTATGTATGTGACTGTTCGATGTTTTTTTAAATTATTTTTTAAATAATTATTCTATGACTATTCATAAAATACATGACCATTAGTACTCACATTTTTATTGAAATAACAATAATATTTACTTATTATTTTAGACATGGTTTTTCAAGAACGACGGGCAAAAGTGCGAAAATCAAGTAAGTGTACTAACAAATATACGTTTATTTCCCAAAATATCAGTTGCAAGATACAAATAATTGACTTTTCCATGAATTCAAACTTTTATTCCGGATAGCAATTTTACTATCACGCCAATGTGAAGTAAAAAAATCCCAAAGCTGTTTCCTTGTAATTGGAACAATATTTCATATTTTACAGCTGAGATTTTTCAACGAAGAAATTAAAATGGCCAGTGTTTTTTATATTTCTGTGTGAATTGCGAATGTCATCCCGTTTAAATTGTTCCGTCTAAAGTTTAAATAAAGAACATTATGTCAAAACATGGCCAGCACTTTTAATATTTATGTTGTGAAAGCCACCGTTGAGGTTTTATACAGAATGTCAACCCGCATTTAAATATGGTAGTTGTTTTTGATACGTTATGATTTTCATTTTTAATCAAAAATGCTGAATGAAATTAAAACTTAAAGTACCAAGATATGAAAAGAATTAAGTTTGTATGTCCAATGGAAGAATCTATTATGTATTCAGGGAAGTCCTAGGTTTTTAGTAATTGCATCTTACAAACGAATTTTCCAAGACTTATCACCAAAATTTGAAATTTTCTTGTATAAAATATACGATGTTTTAGCAAATCATGTAGATACCTTAAATAAAATAGCATATATCTAATAAGTAATAATACATTAAATATTTTTACAATACACAAGAGTAACTTACGAAAATAAAAGATGGCCACGACCGTTATTAATTCAATAGATTTTTATTTTCAGTGTAATCTACCAAATTGCAACTCCGAGGTAAGACATTTATCTCTATAAGGTAATTCCCTGGGTGTTATTATTGTTGTTTATGGTCTTTTTATTTTTTCAGTGCCTTGGACATCATAGCAAGGCTACTGTGAGTATAAAATGTATTTTGAAATTGAGTAAAAAATGCAATAAATTCATGAAATAGTCATCATCATGATCATCATCAACAGCCCTTAATTCGTCCACTGCTCGACATAGGCTCGATCTAAAATAGTCCTTTTTGTAAATTTTCTTTCAACGTAAAATTCGCTTTAACATGACAAACAATAGTATTTAAAATGTTTAATAAGGCAAATCTAATCTTTAATATGAAACCTTCCAAATAAAAATATAATTACCAATGAAATACTTAAGAATTGTGTTTCCGTTGCCAGTCCTTGACAAAACGAATGACCTCATTTTTTGGTTGGAGAATTGCTTCTATAAACGGAAGTACGTTTAATGAAAAGCCCAACAAAATCCACAATAGTCTGTATTTTTCTAATCGTGGAGAATGAAATAGGTAACCATCATAATTATTATCGTTTCTCATTATATTAAAAAAGCTTTCTTTTTTCAGTGTAATGGAGCTTATTGTAAATCTTCGGTAAGTGACACCAGATAATAAAATCAACCCATTTATAATTATCTTATCAATCATGGCGTCAACGGGACAAGTGGTTAGTAGTGGCCAGTGTGTGAAAGAAGCCGTAGGTTCAAACCCCGCATCGTGACAAATGTTTTAGAGAAACAATAATATTTATTTTGGGTTCAAGTTTTTTTAACCTTATGTTTTAGTGGACCTTGAGTATAAAAATATTAAATATTCTATTTTCATTTACAGACCCGAGGCGAATCATCTAATTCTTTGGTAAAATATAACAATAGATATAGAACATATATACTCAGCCTATCGCCTTCCACTGCTGAACGTAGACCCCCCAAGTAAGCGCCAACCATACCGTTCTTTAGCGGCCCTCATCCATCCGCCATCCACCACCTTTCTCAAGTCATAAATATAGAACATAAATATATAAAACATAAATAGTTATGAATATACAATACACTTAATTTACTTATATTTTTAGTGTCATGGAGGGAAATGCTTGTCAAAGGTAAGTGTTTAACTTTGTTCCGACTTCAAAATTCCGTTTTATAGATTAAAGCAAAGTAATTAATAAAACACACACACACACATATTCACACCAGTATCCCCAGAAGTCCAAGGATGGGTGTATTTTTGCACCCACATTTTGCTAACCGTTTCATGAAATACAAAATGAGTCATTACCGTTTCTACTAGTCTCCGTGCTTTTTAAACTCAAAAATTCAATGACACTGCCTGACGCTAGCAATGAACCTTGTACCTCTAGATTCCACACTCATCCCTAAGCCGGCATACCGACCAAAACCCCCCGGTGGCCATCTCCGCACCAGGTTGAGATTCCACACTCATGCGTTGTAGCATAAACAAGGTAGCAATTTTTGAATCAATACACGAAATATTTTGTTATTTAACTTGTCTCCGTGTGGCATAATAAAGAACATATTTTCTTATAAAAAATAAACTTCCCTAACGATAAATAACATCACACATAAAATGTTCCACCAAATATCAAGTTCCTTGCTTAAAAGAAACGAAGAGAATGCTTTTGAGAATTTCTCGGTTGTATGTTGAATGAAAGCGTGGCAGACCAAAAATGCGATGGAAAGACAGCCTAGAGACCTTTGACAGGGACTGGCGTAAGTTGGCAAAAAATAGAGACGTTTTGAAGAAAAAGAGGGAGGCCTTTGCCCAGCAGTGGGATCTGTTATAGGCTATTTAAAAAAATGTTGAATGCTACCTACTTCAATCGTGATTTCTATAGAACACTAATAAGGCTTACACACTCAGGGGTGTATCGCCAAAGGGGCTAGTAAAAGTGTATTTAATACAGAATATATAAAGACCGTGATCGAAAATTAAGACAGCTAAAAGCGACGTGCCATAAGAGAGGCGTATGTCCTATAGTGAACGTGAATGGCTGGTGATGATGATGATGATGAATAGCCACGATGATTAAAAACACCGTGACACTAATTAGGCTTTCCACCTTTACAATCGTTATATGGAGTGTTAATAAAAAAAATCTCCATACTTAATACTTCCATCGTAAGCTCGCAATAACCGGTATACACTATCCATATCCAGTTCCAACCGGTTACAACCGGCTGTTACGTGTTCAACGCTGTTAAATTTGATATGAAACTTTACAATGAGGTTAGTTGTTTGTTTACATAATAACATATTGTTGATTGAACGAGATTTGATTAAATTATTTTAGGTATAATTACTCGCATTAGCAATTAGCTTCGTCTCTGGTTTAAAATAGATTTCAGCAACACACTAAAGGAGGAGCTTCTATTGTTAAAAATCGTTATGTAGTTAATTTTTTGAAAATCGTCTTGAAAGATAAAATATTCGAAAAATGTATTTTAGGAAGCCCGTGCCCAGCAGTAAAACGTATATGGACTAATGATGACTAATAGAAAAACTATATAGTGTCCTTATAAAAATATAAAACAGCTGGGTAGGTACTCCATATGCATTCCACTGCTGGGCAAGGGCCTTCTCTACTATTAAGTGGGTTTACACGTCAGTCTACCACGCTGTCAACTAACACACTTACTAACATACGTGATGCATGGCATTCCTATTACAATATAAATTGCCTTCAAAGTTTCAACAGCATATACTACATTCTAGAGAACTCTATAACTCGATTCTCAATCTATTCGACAAAGCGAAGCTGCCAAAATACAAGGAATCAGTGGCGGAAACGATGAGACGAAAGCCATCGTGCAAACCGCATTGTACCGGTTCTATCCAGTTACAACCAGTTGGAGCTAGTTACAATGTTCGCGGGAACGTAACTCGATTGGGCGCTACTACTAGCCACTATTGTTAACTTCACCTGTCCAATGATAAAACGAAGAAATTGCTTCCTGGATAGGTCTAGACAAGGAATTTATGAGACCTATAGCAGCCTAACCCAGTAACTAAAACCTAACCCTTCCCTGTTGAAGGGGAGGCCCATGCTTGAAGTAGGACGTGCATGGACTGACATAATTTCTATTAGATACAATGATACCACACCAACTGTAGAATTGACAGAAGTTTCCATAGAAATTACACAAAATCCTCGTTCATTATATATTGGGTAATTTAAATAAAGCCTGAAACCCTCACAGTGGTAGAGAAAGCCCATGCCCAAAATTAGGACATGCCATATTTGCTGATGATGATCTTAATTAAAAGGTGGTGAACAATGATTTTTTGTATTTCTTGTCTACAAGGGCTTAGATACAAGTCTTAGATCCTACAAACACCAAGACCCGAGACAAATATTTGTCTATCCTACAAACATTTGTTTCGTTCAGATCATCGCGGCTCGTTTCATTATTCGTTGCTTAATCAACTGCGGCACAGCCATACTACATGCCTGGTGTAAATGTAAATAAAACCTCATTTCCAGCGCATTTTATCTCTGTGTCGTGGGCTTGCATACGGCATAAGTTTGCATTCGATATGAGGCTCTGAATCTCTTTGTTTTCGGGTTATTGTTGTTGACAGACAGACAGGCGGGCCCCGTTTAGTACCGCTTACAATTCTGTTAAGGCCGCTCTTTGCAACAATACGAATTGACAACAAAAGAAATGCACATTTCAAACTTATTGCCACTCCTTTCGTATATTCGGCTTTGAAATACAGGGAATATTTTATTACGTTTTATATCGCTTTGGTAGATCCAGAAATACCCATTACATGAAATACTACATTTTCCGGGATAAAAAGTGTCCTATGTTTCATTCTGATGTATAAGCTATATTATTGTAAAGTTTCATTAAAATTCATTCAGTAGTTTTTACGTGGAAGCGTAACAGTTAGTTACTTTCGCATTTATCATATTAGTATGGATTGCAATGTTGCAATATTTTGCCTCCTACCAAACAGTCACACATAGTTCTGACCCCACACTAGGAGTTAAGTCCTGTGTCGTGGGTGTCAAAAACGATAAGAAATTTTTCGGTAGTGGCTGTGTTAAGATATTTTAACATTGACTCTAAAAGCATTGACCATTATGTAATTTGTCCATTATGTTAATATTTACATCACATTTTTATATCTCTGTATGAAACTCATAAAAACGTAAAATCAAAATTAATCCTGTTCATTAAGCTTCAACATTTTTTTAAGTTGTTTTTCATGTTTCTTCATTTTTAACGATAATATTCAATTTCAGTGTTTCGAGAAGAACTGCACATCAAAGGTATCAATTTTATTTATTCCATACTGTAATTAAAGCTCCGTAGCGCAGTTGGCAAGACATTTGCGAAACGAGAGCCCGCGGGTTCAATCCCCGCTCCGAGACAAACGTTTGTGTATTCCACAAATGTATGTATGTTTTGAGTCTGGGTGTGTTTTTAAGTGAAAAGTCTGTCGTAGTTTCTCATAACCAACAATTTTCACATTATAAAGTAAGATTGCTATATTCAAACGACAATCATAGTAATTGCTATAAAAGTAATGTAAAACTTTAATTCAATTTGCAGTGTGAAGGAGGAGTGTGCCTTGCTGAAGTAAGTTTAATAACTCCTATAACAATAAAATATGATTTTCGTATAAATGTAAAGGAGAAACAATAGTATATATAAATAATTATCTATAAACATAAGATACCTACGTACGCTCCATGCCTCTACTCCGAAGCAGTAGTACTGAATCCACATTTCGCCAATTGTGTTTTCTAAGTATTAAGGGCGAGACTATTGCAGTTTTCAGGCACGTTTTTACCTCATTGCCTACAACTGAGAATTTCCTAATGGAAAAACCCAATAACACTGTCCGACCGGGGCAATTTTCTGTTGGAAAAACTCAATAACACTGGGACTAAAATCGTGCCGCGACAACAAATGACTGCCTTATGTCGTTTAATAAAATGCATTTTTTGTATTTGCAGTGTGCTGGCGTAGACTGTCAATCTAATGTAAGTTTAAAATTTATAACGAAGAACAAAATCTATTTATTTAAAAATAAATGTTTGTCAGTATGCATATCGGTCTGTATTTTATGTTCTTGATAAAAATAAAACAAAAGTATTAATGAAAACACAAATATTAATCGACAATACGTCATCACTTTAATGATTACAGTGTAAAGGAGGTGTTTGCACTACTAAGGTAAGCTTACTGTTAATTTTGAGAAGCTCAAAAGGCTCTTGTTGCTAATGATACCTACTTTTTCAGTGCGATGGAGAGAACTGTAAGAGTTTAGTGAGTATTTTCTCGTGTTTATTATATTGGAGTTACGCTTAAACTCACTAACAAAAGATTTATTGACACAAATAACATACACAGACAGTTATCTTATCGTTTCGAAAGCTGCTTGTGTTTTTAATTGCATTTGTTTGTCGATGGTAATAAATATCACACATTGTCCTGTATTTCTCGAAGTGGTAGATAGAACAGTTCGCTAATATTCATCCCGCCTAATTATGAATATACCTATTTCCGAACAGAATTTCTAGACTCCATGCTGCTACTGAGAATTTCCTAACCGATATAACCCTACCCGACCCGATATCTGCAAATCGTAGGATCTCCTTACAAATACTTGTACCCTTAAAACTACGAGATACTCATATCTGTCAGTTTTAAAAGCCAGTACTTAACTTCAGTAGCTAATGCCTTCAAGTACACAAAAGACATCGCTACATTACCTTCCCACGCCTCAGCATCTTAAAGATGTGAATAAGAATTTTTAAAACTTCAAATTGCAAGGAAAAGGTGCTTTTTAAAAGTGTTGGAACAGCGTGAATTTGGATAGAACTCACGGTTCTATGAACAAAGCATTGTGATTGCCGACGCTATCCGTGTTTTAAAACAAAGAACTCTTTCCAGAACAAAAATATATAAATAAATAAATAAATAATAAATACACCCAACAGTCACATACATAGTCCTGACCCCACACTAAGATACGAGTCTTGTGTCGTGGGTATCAGAAACTACGAAAGACTTTTCGGTCTCACAAACACCCAGACCCGAAACAAATATTTGTGGATCACACAAACATTTGTCTCGGTGCGGGGATCGAACCCGCGGCCTCTCGTGTCGCAAGCTGGTGTCTGACCAACTGCGCCACGGGGCTGGCATATATGTCATAAATTCACGTTTTGCGACCTTACAAACATAAAACAGTAGTTAATCAACCGTTATACTAAATGAATCTTAATAGATTGAATTTCTATACAACCAACGGTATTCCAAGTGAGTGGTTTGTATGGAAAATGTTAAAAATTTTAATTTTCGTCGGGACTTTCTTTATCGCCAGGGGGTTTGTTAATGTTAATAACCTAAACTATTACCAGCCCATGTTTCCAATCACGGCCTGAATACACCCTGCATAAATAAAGAGTTTATTATCTTAATACATACTTGTAGGCAGAAATGTGGTTCAAACTCCACAAAATTGATTGTTACTTACTTTACTGACGATGTTCGTTAAAGTACATGATAGATTTTGACAGCCCCGTGGCGCAGTTGGCTAGACACCAGCTTGTGAAACGAGTGGCCGCGGGTCCGATCCCCGCACCGAGACAAATGTTTGTGTGATCCACAAATATTTGTTCCGGGTCTGGGTGTTTGTGAGACCGAAAGGTCTCTCGTAGTTTCTGATACCCACGACACAAGACTCGTATCTTAGTGTGGGGTCAGGACTATGTATGTGACTGTTGGGTGTATTTATGATAATACTTTGTGTGTGTTCTATATTCACATATAAGTGCGAAAAGTCATAGGTATCGGCCTGGGTTTTGAACCCATGACAGTCGACAATTCACTGTAAAATCAAGGCCATCAAGACTTCAAAATATAAACATCGCTTAAACTTAAACGATTGTTGAAATAAAATAAACCATTCAAAAAATATAACAAATTTTTATAGTACACCCTAGTTCTCATTTGTATAAAAAGTATTAACAGGATCAAGGACTGTTCATTCACCTTGGCACGTTAACTCAATGCATTTAAATCTACTCATTTTTACTATACCTTGCATGTTTATTCAAGACTCTAATTAAATACTAGCTTATCCTGTGATAAGCTGTCTTGGCCTCGAAGTTCAGGCGCACTTTTGAAAATATTGACAGTCACGGGTTCTAAACCCAGACACACCCATAAAATTTCAAACTTATGTTACCTAGAATTTTAACTTAAAATCTCTAGCTCGAAAGTTGCACACTTATTCAAGCATTGAAGCAAACTTATCAATTCATATTTAAGAATTATTTAATGCATTCCATAAGCAACCATTCCATTCCTATTCTAATTAATTCCTATGGGAATTGGAGAATCCAGTGAAGGAAAATTGTTTATCCCTCTCCCAGTTGGCTTGACCTAAATTTCGAAATAAAAAGGGGAGTATCAGAACCCGTAGGAATATAAAAAAGTAATAATAATTTGCAGAAAACTAGGAAAGATGGATTATTGTAGCCAGTTCGCAGAATTTATTGTTTTCAGTTCAGTTCTCAGTAGCAGCATGGAATCTGAAAATGTCCCCGTAGCGACTCGCGAAATTTTGCCTTGAACTCAAAATATATTTAGAATATGCAAAGGTTAAAATTATCTCTTTGTAAACCTTCAGACGTACCAGTTTAAATATCAGCATGCCTATTATAAGTATGGATGAAGGATTCCTTAAACATTCCTATTAGATCGCACTGGTAGCTATTAGCGCAATGTGGATGCAGTAATGCGTGACTATTTCTATTAGGGGTATATCATCATCATCATCATCAGCCTTCATCATTATTAGGGGAATATAGAGATGATGTTTCATGTTATGTATGTAATGTTATCTTATGTGGAATAAGAAAGATATAAATAATTTAAGCAGTGATGGCCTCGAGGTTTAGGCGCGCGGTCGAGAATCTCGGCGGTCGCGGGTTCGAACCCCAGGCACACACCTCTGACTTTTCGAAGTTATGTGTGTATTCAAATTGAATTATCACTTGCTTTAACGGTGAAGGAAAACATCGTGATGAAACCTGCACACCTAAAAAGTTCTTAGGAATTTCTTAGGTGTGTAGTCCGCCAACCCGCACTAGGCCAGCGTGGTGGAGTATGGCCTAAACCCTCTCAATGGTAGAGGAGACCCGTGCTCAGCAGTGGGCGTATATGGGTTGATGAAGAAATAATTTACAACATTAAGCGTTTGCTGCTTTTATATTTTGGTTTTGTATTTTTGGTATGTGTGTTTGCAGTGTACCGCAGGAGCATGTATGGCTGAGGTAAGACTAGAAAGTTGACATGCATTAAATATTGTGCCTTTCAAAGGACAATTTTTCCCGGATCCGACCACACAACCACTGCAACTTCTTTGGAAAAAAATTACAGAACATCAATTTAGAATTCACCTTTTTAAACATAATTTGTGGTTGTTACTAATATAAATAATAATATAATACCTTTTTTTAGGGAAAAGGACATAAATCTGCATCTGAGGTATGTTATTAATTTTTAATCTTCCGAAAGTCATATACTTCAATAGACGACATACTTCAAAGGTTTTCCGTTTGTCTCACATATCTAATTAAGTCCCTGCATTCAAAATTATTGTTCTATTTTTCAGTGTCGCGGCGATGCCTGCCATGTTAACGTAATTTTTATACATTTTAATATTCATACATTTTTTCTCCAAAATTTCGAATGATGATAAAATCTTTGTTTAACAAAGCCAACTTGACTATAAATAACAATATATTGACTCTAAAATATACAATTATAAACTAAACATTACACAATAATGTCTAACGCTTTAGGGCTTCTGTGGAAACCGCCACTGATTCAATTCAATTTTTCGTTTCCTGCTAACACTCAATAGAGTGCATTGATAAGATTTGAATATAATTTCATTGATGTTAAAGTGATGACTGCCTCTTGGTCTCGCGGTACAAGTATGTGCCGTGCGATCTAGAGGTCCTGGGTTCGATTCCCCGGTCGGGCAAAGTGTTATTGGGTTTTTCCATTAGGGAATTCTCAGTAGTAGTGTCCGAAAAACGGCAATAGGCTCGCCCCCTATTACGTTGGACTGATACATACCTGGCGAAATGTGGGTGCAGAAATGCATCTCTGCCTACCCCTTCGGGGAATATAGGCGTGAGGTATGTGTTTGTTTTGGTGTTAAAATGCGGCTTCACTCAATCAATATTATCAATTCATAAAAGTACTCAGAAGTTTATCTGTCACAATATCGAAATTTATCAAATGTTCTTGGATTTAGCTATTACGTTTTTGCTTTATATGCATCAGTACCTAGTATTCAATTGTTTTTTTTTAGTGCCACGGAATGGAATGCACGGCGAAGGTAATATTTGTTATTTATTTGCCGACCCTACTTTGAAGCCCGGAGTACTTTCATATTATAAAAACCCCGTGGCGCAGTTGGTTGGAAACCGGATTGTGGACAGAGTGGCCTCGGGATCAATTCCCACACAGAAATAATTGTTTATT
Source organism: Cephonodes hylas (assembly GCA_030295005.1). NCBI lineage: Eukaryota > Metazoa > Arthropoda > Insecta > Lepidoptera > Sphingidae > Cephonodes > Cephonodes hylas. The sequence goes on along the minus strand of AP025386.1, from coordinate 2,355,541 downwards.
TGATCTACAAACCAGTGTTGGGTCTATTGTTTTGACACAAGACTTGCATTTTAATGTGGGGTCAGAACTATATTTCATTCTTGGGTGTTATTTTTTTCCTACCAGTAAAAATGAACGTTGCAACCATTTTTATTACTCTCGGTTTTCTCTTAGTTCTGAATTCGACGCTTATGAAAACCGGGTAGAGTTTAAAAAAGTAAAAAAGAAACTTGCAACTTTATTTTAAAGTGCTAATTTGGTTCCGTTTATTTTACAGTGCACTGGAGAAGATTGTGTAGCAACTGTAAGTAACTATTTCAAGATATTTTTTTAATGTATTTCCGACTTTATTCTCAAGCTGAAGGTTTCAAACTTTTTTTTGTAATATGCGTTGTATTTTATCTCTTTATCAGCGCGGCAATGCCGTACCGTGCGCTATAGAGGTCCTGGGTTCCTGGAATCCGGGTTTTGGCAGTGTTATTGAGTGTTTTATAAGAAATTTTTCAGTAGCAGCTCGGAGTTGGAAAATATGTCCAATAAACGGCAATGAATTCTTCTTCTTCTTCTTCTTCATCAACCCATATACGCCCACTGCTGAGCACGAATCTCCTCTACCATTGAGAGGGTTTAGGCCATAGTCCACCACGCTGGCCTAGTGCGGGTTGGCGGACTACACACCTAAGAAATTTCTAAGAACTCTTAGGTGTGTAGGTTTCATCACGATGTTTTCCTTCACCGTTAAAGCTAGTGATAATTCAATGTGAATACACACATAACTTCGAAAATTCAGAGGTGTGTGCCTGGGGTTCGAACCCGCGACCGCCGAGATTCTCGACCGCGTACCCAAACCCCGAGGCCATCACTGCTCAATGAGCAATGAGCTTGCACCCTATTACGTGGGAATAATAATACCAGTCGAAATGTGGGTGCAGAAACGCACCTCTGCTTACCTCTTCGGGAAATACATATAATACGAATGATACTTGCAATTGTTTTTATTATTCGTACGTTATTTTAGCATGGAAAAAATGTTCACTATAAAACGTTAAAAATTAATTTTGAGCTTAAAACCTTTTACAATCAGTAAATTACAATGCTAACTCAAAATTGGCTTCTATCAGAGCACAATTCTATTTTACGTAAATAAAATACTACATTTCCAAAATGTGATAAACTTTATCATACTTCAGAGCCTTTTATATCTTTCAATGAAAAGTTTGCGCAAAGCCCACCCGCATACGATCAAAATTTCACAGAATTACTCAAAGGTCTACAACTGTAATGAGGCCTCGTGGAAGAATCACAAAAGAAGTGTTTGAAGCGAACTTGAATTCGTATCTATACTTCTGCAGTATGTCCCGTGCGATGTAGAGTCTTTGGATTCCATTCCCGGGTCGGGCAAAGTGTTACTGGATATTTCTATTTGAAAATTCTCAGTAGCTGGTTATGTATCAATGTATGCTGTATCAATCAAACGTCTAGCAGAATAGCTTGTATTATATAGCTTAACTTATAAAACGCTTTAATGAAATTATGTTTTCTTCTAGTGTCTGGGAGCAGAATGTGAAGCGAAGGTAAATTATGTTTTATACAATTATATTCTTTAACATTCAACTATTTAGAATCATCATCATCATCAGCTCACATACATACGTCCATACATTCCGCTGCTGGACACGGGCCTCTACTACCACTGAGAGGGTTAGGCCTTAGTCCACCACGGTGGCCCAGAGTAGACTGGCGGATTGCACATATAAGAAAATTAAAAAAGAAATTAAGTTACTTTGACAAATATCTTGGGTAAAGCGATTTTTTGAAAACATCGAACTAGAAAGATGATCTTTAAGGCCGTAAATCGAAAGTAAATATGAATTTCGCTATTTGCAAATGGCGACACATTTGCCTTACCTCGTTTTCACCTGAATTCATATCCAAACGGCCTAAACAAATATTATATTAGGTAATGCATGGAGCTCGCTTTTAAATCTAATTTTTCGAATGATTGATGGCTTGAGGCTCTATTTAGTTTGCAGTTGAAAGTAATAAAATATTATATGAATATATGAAATATTAAATGTACAATGTACATGTATAACGCGGGCTGACGCGCGACGTCCTATTATGCGTGGTCGGGAACGTAGCTTCCCCCGTCCCGCTCCCGCGCGCCCCGCACTGCCGGCGCCGGAGTCGCACGACACGAAGTTTGAGACTACCCCGCGTGAGAGGCCGCCCAAACGCGTCGTGCGAAATTCCTTCTGACTTGTACTTTGTAAAGAACCTTGTAAAGATCATGCTGTGATATATTTTGCCGAACAATAAACGTTATTTTAACAAACAAAAGTGTTAAACATGTAATATATTAAAGTGATATAACCTAAGCAAGGCTCAAGAGTAAAAAACGACAAAAATTCCTCAGTAGCTAATAAAAAATTAATATTTTCATTAAATCAAACTTTCTACAGATGCATATGCATTATGCATATATTGATTTTATATTTCTAATTTCACATGTATAATGTATATAGTTTAATATGTTATTTAGTTTTTTTTTCTTATTTTTTTAACATATCATAAACAAAACTGTTGTCTGTTTAGTCAACTTTTTGGGTTACGTCTAGTTAACTAAAAACAAAAACTCTCTCATGATCTCCAAACCCTACAGCAAAAGTCTTAAATTTTAACGTGGAATTCGAGATCCAAGGAGTGGCTATATTTACTTAAGAATATTGTTTATTCCAGTGTGACGGGCACCGGTGTCAAAGGGTCGTTAACAATGAAGATAAAAGGTCGGGAAAGGAACCCCCACCTGAAAGCGTGTTTACAATTAACTTACAAGCTGGATTGGATTAATAAAAGAATATCAATCATATATTGTACTTTTTATTTGTGTAAAACAAAACGACGTAACACGTGATGGTAAATGTTTCTTAAAATGTTTAATGGTTCCTTTGGAACGCACCCCCTCGAAATCAGGATGTCGACAAGTCACTATTCTTTTAAGGCAAGGGTTTGGCAACTGTTTATTTAAATAAGTAAGACTTTATTATATACTTTATATGTTTATATATTTTTATTAATATAATATGTATACGCATGTTTGTGTATAATATGCAACACCAAATTTTTTTAAGTTTATTTTTATGCACCTATTCGTCTTTCTCTGCACCACCCTTGGGTTGACTAGTAGACAATGCCTTCGGCATTAAGTCCATCCTTACACTTGTATATAATGTATAAAGTCTCAATAAATAAATGCACCACTATGTATAATAGTGATATGTGTGGACAAAGCACTAGCGATGGCGGGAAAGTTGCGTTTTTGCCGCGCTTTTGTCTATGACAATTGACACGCAGTATTGAACGAGGCATCTTCAGTAAGCCGTTGTTTTCAGCAACGCACCTAATGCAAATATTTGATCATATTTATTTTACTTAACTCTTTATTGTACACATTTTTAACATACAAAATAAAATAACACATTAAGAAATGTACAAATGGCGGCCCAACCAACCATAACATGGATTTATTACTTGGATTACTGATTCTCTCATCAGCCCATACACGCCTACTGCTAGGCTCAACCCTCCTCTACCATTGAGAGGGTTCAGGTTTGGTTTATGGATTAATGATTATACTTCTTAAAAGGTGGACTTAATGCCTTAGAAATTTTCTCCCAGTGAAACTAAATGTAATGCAGATATAAGATGAGGCAAGTGTTGTTATTAGTTATTAGTATGGATAAACCAATATACTAGTCTAAAGGTGGGACGAATCGCTAAATCTATTATTAATCTCTTAAATAAAAACTAGCAATAAGTAAACGCCCTTCAAAGTAAGTAGAAAAGTAGCGAATTTTCGCAGACACAAAGACCTGTCCGCCACACGCGTTGTTTTTGTAATCTAACTTTCATTATTTATGATAAATACGAAAATAAACCAAGAAGAAAACACACCTGACAAAGCAAATTTATATAAAGTGTAAATAGACCGTGATCGGAAACTAGACAAGTAATAGTCACGATGATACTATATTGAGAATTTCCGAAGAATTATAAGTACTACTATTACGCTTAAATAAGCTATGTTGTATTTTAGGTTTGAGGATAAAGATTTTTCGTGGTTAAGAAAAGGGTAATTCACATCCTATAGGGAGTGACCTCAATGTCAATAGAAGAGTCACGAGAAAAATCTCCGGTTCTGAAGTAACAAACATTAAAAAAACCTTACCATTTTTCGAGAGTCGGTTAGAAGGAGTAATAATTACTCTTTCTCTTCCTGCAACCGAGCATAGATACCTAAGCATCATAAATCTCCCCAAAAACGACTGAAATTGCCGAGTCTAATTCTCCATCATCAAAACTTTACATCTGAAATATGCACGTAAATTTTTCAACGTCTATGGGTATAATCATCTGCCTACTCTACGAAATGAACTGCGAGAGGTCTATGGCCTTTCTGATTTTCATCTAGCATTAAAAACTCGTTTCAAAAGCTATATTTTGTTGCAAAATGGCGGATCACGTCGAGCAGGGCTGTCACGTCATTGTAATTTTACATAATGGCAATATTTTCTTTTGATAACATTCTTTTTTTAGTTTTTGAAACATAATACCTATAACGATTATAGTTTAAAATATTTACCCTTATTAGCCATAAAAAATATTATTATCATCAGTCTATTAACATGCAACTGCTAGGTTGGACTACCCCTATTATTAAAAGGTAAAAAAATAAGGTAAGGTAAGCAGTGATGGCCTCGAGGTTTAGGCGCGCGGTCGAGAATCTCGGCGGTCGCGGGTTCGAACCCCAGGCACACACCTCTAACTTTTCGAAGTTATGTGTGTATTCACATTGAATTATCACTTGCTTTAACGGTGAAGGAAAACATCGTGATAAAACCTGCACACCTAAAAAGTTCGTAGGAATTTCTTAAGTGTGTAGTCCGCCAACCCGCACTAGGCCAGAGTGGTGGACTATGGCCTAAACCCTCTCAATGGTAGAGGAGACCCGTGCTCAGCAGTGGGCGTATATGGGTTGTTGAAGAAGAAGAAGAAAAAATAATAATAAAATTATAGAAAAATTAAGTAGACAAATTAGTTCACATTTCTGCTCATTTCTTTTCATTCTAACTACTATATTATCAATAAAGAACACCAAATTCATTCGATACAATTATGCTGGCCTAGTAAAGTGCTTTTCATATCCAGGATAATAGAAAAGAGTAAAGTTTCGACCATAGTTCTTACACTAAGATACAGGTCTTCTATCATCATCATTCTCTTGCCCTGCTCCCAATTTTTATTTGGGGTCGGCGCAGCATGTTTTCTCCTTCCACACATCCTTATCAGCCGTCATGTCTTCAGTCACGCCTTTCTCTTTCATATCTCTTTTCACGCACTCCTGTCACCTTTCTTATTACTCATGCTGCATAAGTGTTTTGGCAGATGTTTTACGGCCGGCCGCCTGCCTGACGCAAACCTTCCTTAGGACTTTCGATACCCACGATAGAAGATACAGGTCTTCTATCGTGGCTATCAAAAAGTACGAGAGACTTTTCGGTCTCACAAACATCCAGATCCGAAACAAATGTTTGTTAAACACACAAACATTTGTCTCATTGCGAAGATTGCACGCGGGCTTACATTCCACGAGCTCCCGTCCCACTTTGCTCCGTAGTTCGTACTTGATGCTCCGACAAAAACAATCTTTTGTTCCAGCCAAATATTCTTTTATTTCACAAACTGACTGTTAAAAGACGTGACTTATTATTCATCAGCCCTGAGCGTATGAAAGCGCTTTCATGTATCAAAGAAGCAACATTTCGACTGTGTGTGTCCTTTTCATACTTTACTCGGATTTTAACACGTTTCTATAACCCGCCCGCTTTTCGAGTTTCCATTTTGTTTCAGCAGTATGTTGGGTAATAAGCATGTGCTTCGCGTTTTAAAAGGGCGTATCTGACTTGCTTTACAGTCGTAAATAAGCTGTTTTCAAAGTAACGAGGTTTTTGTAAATAGTGCTTCTAAGAATCTGGTGGATTGGATCACTTTGTTGTATCATGAGGAAGATTAATTCCTGGGATTTTGATAAACATGTTTGTATACTGAAATGATACTGAAATTCAAGGAATTTTATTTATAAGTAGAGATAGCTACAAACAATCCGTTTTAGGGTTCCTTACTAAGGGGTAAAACGGAAAACTATTACTATAAACTATTAAACTATAGACTTAGCTATTCGTCTGCCTGACTATCACCAGACTGTTATATCGTGAATCGTGACACATAGTTGAAATTTTAACAAGTCAAGTATTTCCGTTGCCGCTACAAAACACAAATATTCAAAAACAGAATGAATAAATATTTAAATAGAGCTCTCATACAACAGACATGACCTTTTCCGTTTTTATAAATATTGATACGGGACCCTAGCTTTTTAGTCTTTTCTGTAAAGGCATTTCCTATTAAGCCACAACATAAGAAAAAATATGAAATAGAAAAGCCATTTATCCTCTTTGGTATGAAAACAAATATCAATAATCGCAAGGCAAGCGATCCGTGTTTACGTTCCGTTTTATTTTCACATCAGTGATCGGTGTGATTTAAACGTTATGAAACCGTTTCAATACACGCAGAGATTTTAATTTAAATTCCACTGCTGTGTGTTTGTCCGCAGATTCATTAAATGATACGTTCCGAGGTTTGATTTTATTTCCAATATGGCTGACGTATTTAACACTTTCTACGCTTATAAATAAAAAAAAACTTAAAACATATGCCATAGGATGAGCTAAAAAACAAGAAAGTATATAATAAAAGTTAAGAAAAAAAACCATGATATATACACACAAACCTAAATATATAAATATAAAATACTAAAACCTTTTCATGCAAAAATAAAAAAGAAACCATTTTTGAATCTCTTCCATTTGACAGGCAAGGGTAATTAAAAAAATGAATATTTAAAAGTGATTTAATTTCGTATTTCGAACGTCATCCGTAGTTTGGTATGGATGGATCGCTGCCCGGCGGGCCGTGCGACCGCGTGTCGTACTGCGGATACATCTGATCCCACGTGCCGCCGCCTGTGCGGGACGCGCCGTTCACTGTGTACTGGCAGGAAAGCCGGCGGCACTGCCAACATAAATTCGAAAATGGAACACATTTATGAATTAAACCTATATGGTTTTACACAATATTTTTGACAGTCTGCAATTTATTATCTGGGCTTGTTTGTTTTTAATTTATTTTTGATGAAAAATACTATAAAATAGTTTACTTACGGAGGCGTCACAATCTTTTCCACGGCACTGATGGCAGAGGTTTTAAAAATACAAAATAATATTAATAAGAATACTGATGTAAAAAATTGTAAATAATTTTCAAGAATAAAATTCTATCGTGGTGTTAGTATTTCTCCATTTAAATTTAAATACTCACGCGCGCCTCACACGACATGCCTTCGCACTGGAAATTCAATAAGACACAATAAAATGTGCACCACAGAGCACAGGCAGGCCCACACAGCATTCCAATACACTAAGAGCTACCATAGACAATAAATGGATAGATGCGGAAGCAAACATTAAAAAAATATTTATTACATTAATTTTCACTGATGTTATTGGAAAAAAGTCTCTTAATGGCAGCGGAACCCCGAGCCCTACCAAGGGACATAAATATATGGGCTGCTTAATTATCTCGTAGCTTCTGATATCCACGAAACAAAATTCATTGTATCATATAGAAAGATCACAATTATGTATGTGACTGTTGATTATTTCTTATACCATACGTCTCACAAATAGTGAACTAAGAAGTTTTTCCTTCACATGAAAGCTACTCTCTTTGACCAATAAGGAATGTCTTAATATTCTTAGGCGGCTCGAAATATCTGCCTTTGTTTTATGTTCTGCCGGTTAAAATATGTGTGATGGAAATACTTCAACCGATGCGATCGGATTAGAACGATTTGACCTGCCTAGATTTAGATGTTCTAAGTCGAAAACACCTTAAGACCTACTTTAATGACATGTTAAATACACCCAAAACTCACACACATAGTCCTGAACTCATATACGAATCATGTTTCGTGGGTATCAGAAACTACGAGACTTTTCGGTCTCACAAACACCCAGACCCGAAAAAAATATTTGTGGATCACACAAGCATTTGTCTCAGTGCGGAGATAGAACCCGTGGCTGCTCATTTCGCAAGCCAGTGTGTATCCAATTGCGCCACGGGGCATATTACTTTAAAACACGTAAATTATTTATCATTCTCTTTTTTATGTGAAAGGTTTTCTGTGGAGGGAAGTGGACAACTTTGTGTTATCCAACTCCTCCTTTTTATTCTGATTGATTTAGTTACGGGATCATGAAAAATTAGGTTTCCTTAGATTCGCTGAGCTTCATTGCTCGGCGTCAGTACTGTGCGTGCTGTTGATCCTCGAGCACACGAGTTACAGTGGCGGGTGTGATAGAGCCAACAAAACAATCAATGGCATTTAGAGATAGGTTAGTTTTGTTTATCTCAGAATCAAGTCCCTAGAACAGACTTCGAACTTTTGTCATTCATAATGATTGACGGTGAAGAAAAGCATCGAAAGAACCCTATATACTTAAACTAGCGCCGGCCCCGGCTTCGCACGGTTGCAATGCTGATATTTAATGGATGTTATTATACATATAAACCTTCCTCTTCAATCATTCTATCTATTAAAAAAACCGCATCAAAATCCGTCGCGTAGTTTCAAAGATTTAAGCATACAAAGGGACATAGGGACAGAGCAAGCGACTTTGTTTTATACTATGTAGTGAAGTACACCAAAATTTTTTTAGGTCTAAAGTCCAGGCTACATACTTATAAAAATACACTAGAATATGCATTACGCCCTTAAATTTAATGTATTTCTCGCTCCCTATTTTATATTACACTACAGATTTTTTTTACTGAAAGCATGAAGCAAAACCAAGCTTTTGAATACAAAAACAAAACAGCCAAGCGGAAAATTCTATACTAATATTTACCCGAGCGGTGCACTCCTCGCCAATACACTAGAATGGACGGAACATTTATGCATTTCAAGCAGTTTTTATATAGGAAACTATTTTTTGCAAAATTGATTATAATATAGCGGAAACGCTGACATGACTTCACTATTAATATAATTAACAGCTTTAGTTTTAGGTTTTTCAAGCTTTTCTATATATATTTTAATATAGGTACTCTCAACTATGGGGTCATATTCAGTAGTGATTCAGAGTAACTAAATATTTCAAAAAAGGTTTGAGTTTTTATTGCAAGTCTAAAATGCTTTTTGAAGTAAAAGAGTTTGACGTGCTCTCTAGAGGTTCTGGATTCGATTCACGGATCGAAGAAAATGTGTTATTTTTTTTATTTGTGTTATTCTTATTATCATCACCAAATACGGCTTGCTATCAAGTACCTCTAACTTCAAGAAGGTTTAGATATATTAATATACTCATTTAATATATACATTTGAATATACATACTAGTTAAGTAGTAGACTTATTATCAAAAGACCTATTTCTAGTAATCAAAAAAGACTGCCAACAATTTCTCACTTTTTACTTTTCACTTCGCATCAGAAGGCTTAAAAATATTCAATTAATGTAACAAATTGAATTACCATTGAAAAACACCCGGGACCTTTGCACTGTGAATGAAATTTAAATTATTCAAGAGTTCCATTCGTTTATCTCACAATCAAATTAACACTTACAAAAGAGTTGCAGGATACACCAACACACTGAAAATTTAATTATTTATTTAATTTCCAGTTCAGGCACGCGGTCGAGATTCTCGTTAGACGCGGGTTCGAACCCCAGGCACACACCTCTGACTTTTCGAACTTATGTGTGTATGTCATTATGAGATATCACGCATTTTAACGGTGAAGGAAAACATCGTAAGAAAACCTGCACATTTAACAGTTTTTAGGAATTTCTTAGTTGCGTAATCTCGCAAACTCGCGTTAGGCAAGCGTGGTGAACTATGGCCTAAACCCTCTCAATGGTAGAGGAGCCCCGTGCCCAACAGTCGGCCTAATATGGGCTAAAGATAAATAAAATTATCAAGAAGAAATGTTGCTAGTTTCATACTAAGCGTTCCCGTGAGATGAACACGGAAACCAATTCTTTCCCAGACAAACAGCTCCTAGTACTACAGTAATTATTTTAAAAGATTATTTTACCCCCGAAGCACAGGTATCGCCATGACACTGTAAAAAATATTTCCTTCATTATTCTGGCCGTGAAATCATTTATAAACATACCTACATATTGTAAAAGAGTAACTTCGAATTTGTAATATTTTCCAAGCGAAAAGTAGACAAAGTTCATGATACTCACAACAGACTCGCATCCTGTTTTCTGACACTGAAATTTTAAAAGTACAGTCCACCTTCTTGTTAAAAATCGTTCTTGTTAAAATTAGCGTTGCAGTATCATTTACAAGTTACTGCAGCATGATACAATAGGAATTGCAATTTAATGCGCAATTTAACATGTGTAATTATTTAGGTCTGCTTTATTTTTTTGTAATATTGTATTCGTAAATTATGGCATTGGTAAAGGTCACAAGACGTCGCTGGATGCAGGTTGCCTCAAATAGGTCCCTGTTGAAATTATTGGGGAAGGTGTTCAGCAGTGGACTTCACTTGGCTGATGGATGAAATTGTGCTAGAAGTAAATGCGTCTTTCTTTTGTCTTTCGTTACTTATCGTCTATGACGTGCAGTTGGGGTATATTTAAGTCTAACAGATTTACATAGTAATCAATAACAAAACTGAGTATGACACCGACGTCTATTCTAAAGGGGCAAAATGTTTATTTTAAACACAAAGGCAATTTTTCTAAATCAAAATACTTACTCGAGCTTGACAGCCATCTGAGTCACACTGAAATAATACACACAAATACGTAACTAATATGATTGTTTTAATAAATTTGTAAGTATCATGATAATTGGAACTATATTTAATAAATCCTTAATTTTGATATAAACATATTTTGTCTCCGATATTGTTATGGAGGGAAGACGGCTTTGTGTTTTCCAACGTCTCCTTTACATTTTATTCTGATTAATTTCACTGCAGGGTCACGACAAAAGTTCCCTTAGATTCGCTGATTCGCATTACTGTGCGTGCTGTTGATCCTGGAGCACACGAGTTACAGTAGCAAGTGTGCGGTGGATAAAAGCAAAAATATGATCACAACAGAAAACACGAATTAGAAATATCAAAATTAATGAATAACGTTCATAAATGTTTTAGTATGAAAACAATGGTCAGTACAAAAGTATTCAAAATAAGGAGAATGATGAAACCGCCCGTAGTATTACATTTTACTTTTAAATAGCATATTTACATTTCCACATCTTAAATGAAGATACATTTCTAAATCTCTGGTCTTATCCTGTACCGTTCATCTTCTACATATTCGTCTTTCTTAAGACTGTTGATATTGAGGTTATTTTTAAGTGTTTTTTTTTTTCAAGGAAAACACGAAAAGTTCAACTTTCGTACGATTTTGCCTCTCCGTCTTTCATTATCTTCATCATCAGCCCTTATAATTAATACTGCTGGATACGGACCTCCTTATACAAGAGAGAGGGTTTAGACCGTAGCCCACGACGCTGGTCTAATGCGGGTTAATAGGCTAGACACCTTAGATTTTCGTAAGATTTTTTAAATTTTTAAATTGCTTGGATTTGATGGACATCGATAGTGTCTAATAACTAATTATACTTGGTATATAATGGATGTATCAAAACTATCTTTGATAATAATTAATCCAACTGAAACATAACATCCTAGTCAAGATATTGCCATACCTTATCTTGGAACCTGTTCATCCCCAGTACAGTTTCGAAGGCGAGCCAGTCTCTATCGTCCGTCGACTCGGCGTCCACGCTGTTGACGATCACCTTGAGAGCTGATGAATCAGTGGTGTGGACTGGGGTAGACGGCGTGGTCGAGTCATCGGTCTGAAATATAACTCAAATTGATTCGATATTTATTGATTACTACTTTTTAGAAAGGACTTTCCTTGGATTTATGTTTTGGCTATTAACGGTCTTATATATAAACGTTGACAAATCTAAGTTAACTCAAGCATGTTTTGGCCCGCTCTGTTAAATAATTAAAACGGAACAAACTATGTCTTTGGGTTTTTATAATCGGTAACGTTTATTACAAGGCAGTAAAGTTGTAAAAAATACCTTACACTTTAGCATGACGTAATATATTTCCTTTTTAGTCTTTGTTGTTATAGCGGTAATAGAAATACATCACCTGACAAAATTTCAACTGCCTATCGGTCACCGATCATGAGATATTCATATGACAACATATCGCTGAATTTTCCAATTCTCATCAACCCATATACGCCCACTGCTGAGCACGGGTCTCCTCTACCATTGAGAGCGTTTTAGGCCATAGTCCACCACGCTGGCCTAGTGCGGGTTGGTGGACTACACACCTAAGAAATTCCTAAGAACTTTTAGGTTATCAGGTTTCATCACGATGTTTTTCCTTCACCGTTAAAGCAAGTGATAATTCAATGTGAATACACACATAACTTCGAAAAGTCAGAGGTGTGTGCCTGGGGTACGAACCCGCGACCGCCGAGGTTCTCGACCGCGCGCCTAAACCTCGAGGCCATCACTACTTTTGAAAAATGTCATTGGCGTTACTTAATTGCGCTACAAGTAAACATTACCCAATATACCTCTCCAATACTACTTATAAAAACACTCGCCTTGATAATATCGAAACCAATAACCAGTAGCACAAAAGTTTCGAACCTCGTTCAACTCTTTTAATTATACAATTAACTTGCTACGCGACCCGGGTTCATTTGCATTTTTCTGCGGAAATTTGAAAGTTTTAACATTATTTGACAATCTGGTCACGTTATAATATAATTGGATTTGTAGCTTGGTCTTAATATTTTGAGCACAAAATGCTGTGTCTTACCTAATGTTAAGTGCAGAGCAAAGGAAGCTATTCGGACACAGATATGAATATCATACCGCTAGAAATACTAGATCCGGAAAGTTGAGAAATTAAGTTATTTCACGGTTTTCCAATAAGTCTGTGGTAGTACTATGATGGAGCCAGCGCAATCATACTAAAGTCTTGAAGACTTAAACTTGTCTCAACGACGTAATATTTCCCGACAAGGTTTGTAAGTCTTGTCAGTGGATACAGGCAATATTGAACAGAGTTTACTAAGAATTTCTCATTTGGGTACAAACGTTAGTTTTTGCATATAAGTCTTACTTTACAAGTGCTTTTGAATCGTCATTTTAAAATTATTTTTCCTAAGGAATAAGTGTATCAAAATCTTTTTCATTATTTAAAATATTCTCGCCTAACCAAGCGAACGTTTTTTTCTAAAGAATACGTACTACATTTTTTTATTTGATTAAAATATTCTGTTATAACCACGCGAATAGAACATCAAACATTTTTCCATGAACATATTATTTACCGCGGTCACGCTTCCGCGCCGGCTAATTTAAAGAAATAACATTATTTGCATTTTTATCAATTTCTCTTCAATAACTCGAATATTTTTAATGTCATTATCTATATTATTAAAGTTTCCTCCAAGATACTCAGCTCAATAATATTTCAAGCCAGGAACTCCGAAAAGGTAGGCAGTGTCTACAAAACAGTTGAATAACACTAGAATGGAAATATCAGCTCTCTAAACGTGCTAAACCTATGATTAAACTATCATATGCTTGACACGCCTGCTTCATAGTAATTCGTCATAATCGTAATATCAAGACTTCTGTAAAGTGATAACCATTTGCTGTCCCTCGATTTTGTTTTAATTTTTTATCATTGGTGCAATCTTAGAGGAATGAATAGTTGACAGAGAAGTGGCGACAAAGTACATACTGTCCTTCTAAACTTATTCAGCTGTTCCATGTCGGAGCCCTATACCTAGTAGAGTTTCATGAATAACAATTTTATTGGTAGGAACACGGGAATCTGTACGTGCTTGATTTGTCGGCTAAGGATTTAAATTACAAATCTATCACAACTAGATAATTAACTATTCTTTTACTCATAGGCTTCTCGAGATTCCCTACCCATTAACCAAATTTGATTGATTATAAAATATAGATGAAAAATACTCACAGAATATCCTAATCTTAGAATTTTGTTATCTGCAATGGGTACTAAAACCGTGCCCTGAAACAAAACATATTTTATTTTTAAATCTAGCTTTTCGAAGGTAGTACTCATTTAAAAGAATTAATAAATGCGCCATCTAGTGGACAATTTTAATACTTTCACTGCATGGAAGTCAATAGTCAAATATTTTTAATAATGTTCCATAAAATATTTTCAGTTATCTCCACTACGTCAGTGAGGAAATAGACTCTTTATATACAAAACATCATTCTTACTAACTTCTGAACTAAAAATAAGTATGGCGTTTGTTGGGATTTGTTAAAATAATATCTTTATAGTTATAAATGGGCCCATCAATCAATTTATATATCAAGAATAAAAATACATATTTATATAGCATGTAAACAATCTATAACTTACATCAATAAGGTACTGGCGATTTTTTCCTGTACTCGGATCCTAAAAAAATAAAATTATATATACTTAAGATAATAGGTACATTTGAATACTTATAAAGAGTTAGTAACGTTAGAGATTACCGTTATTTTTGCAAGCCCATCTTCAGTGTCGTCCTGGATAAAAGTTTTCAATTTTATTTTAAGTTTTACTGTTATAGTCATCGAGTTTAACTAATGGTTCTTTCTAATTTAACTTCATGTAAATTAAAATTAAGTAATGTTCAACAGCATATAACAGATAGCTCTTCTTACCGAATTGTAGGGAACCCATCGTATTGGAGATCCGAAGTCATCCTGAAGAATTACATGTCTATTAATCTATCAATTTAAAATCTTCAACATCATCAACTCTTATGCATCCCAATCCTGGGCAATGGCCTCCTCTTCAACTGAGAGGGCTTAGCCCTAGTGCGGATTGGCGGACTACTCACCTAAAAAAATTCCTAAGAACTTTTAGGTGTGCAGGTTTCCTCGCGATGTTTTCCTTAACCGTTAAAGTAAATGATATTTCATGACAAATTTCACATAACTTAGAAAAATTACAGGAGATTCTCGACCGCGTGCCCAAACCTTGAGTCATCACTAGATTTTTTAAGCCCAATAAGTCTTAGTAATATATGCATCATTTTAAAAGCCCTTACCGTTTTGGGTAGAAACTTGTTGTAAGGTACCTCAGGTCCTTTATCAGCCGGTTCAGGTTGCACCTAAAACAATGTGGATTAATCAGAAGAATTTAAACATCTATTTATTTTTCTAAAGTAATATATAATTAGCGGCTGTCAGTCAAAGCAGTTGATCATTTCTAACTGGTTTATATCTACTAACTAAAAAACATTTAAATTGATTCAATGGTTTATGATATTATTGTGGATTGACTGAGTCCATACCATTATTATAAAGGCGTCATTAATTCCTTCTACCTATTAAACTATGACGCCTAAACCGGCGACCCGATTCATATGAGTTTTCGTATTGAAATAAGTATAACGCTGGGAAAGAACATAGGATAATACTTTTTACATAAAATTGCGTTGGAGCGAAGCACGATCCAATAAAATATAAAACACATGCATGAAATATTGCTCAGGATGTTATGACAGGCGTTTTTAATTTATTAAGCCTAAGGAATAAATTTGTGTTCATATTTTGTTTTATTATATAAGACGTTAAAAGGTGGTGATCGAGAATTGAGTTAATAGTTATAGTGATTCGGAAAACTTGATTCTTTTTTGCTACAATACTATACATTTTTGCTAATACATAGGATGTATTTAGACTGTGATCGAAAACTGAGGCAGGTAATAGCGGGAATGATCACAAACCCAGTACCGATATTAAAAATCTCGGCAAAAAATAAAAATTTTGACGTTTTCGACAACCATCGGTGTTAAAAGTATGTGGTTTGTATGGAAAACCTCAAAAAAAATATTTTTTGTCGGGATTTTCTTTAATGCCAAGGGGTTTGTAATCACTATCGCTATTATCTGCCTCAATTTTCGATCACGGTCTAAATACACCCTGTATAAACAAAAATATTTGTACATATTAATGTTCGGAAATTGTTTAAGGTGTGCCTTCTTTTCCGTAAACAAATTCTTTTCAGTAGTCTTTTCTTTTTTTACATTTCTTCCTCTTTTAAGGCTATACAACTATTCTCCCTCTTATTTTGAGTTAGACCACATTCCGCCTTAATGGTAGTTGAATGCCTAATACTTTGTAAAATGTTTACTTGGTGCACTGAGTATCTTTAAATCGTGTAAAGAGGTTTCTTCTGCCTTGTATACTTGAAAACCAAAAGCCGCAGCTTCACTACTCACATTAAGTCTTAAGAGTTTCTATCAAAAATATGCTTTGAAATGTATTTTTTATTTACCAAGATATACAATTCCTTTTATGGAAACCCTTTTCTTTAAAAGGTAAAATCAAGATTTTGGAGACCGTATCTGGCACTAATTATCTCTATCATCACCATCAGCCCATATATGTCCGTCTTTTGGGCATCCTCTAAAACTAAGGGGGCTTAGGCCGTAGTAGACCACGCTGGCCTAGTGCGGGTTGGCGGACTACACACCTTAGAAATTCCTGATACCTTATAATTTCGCAATTCAAAATGTGTTGATTGTGAAATAACTTGATTGTTTTATATTAGGCGATTTTAAATAATCATAATTGATTTTAATGTGATAAAAGCCTCTTCATTTCAAAGTAGCCAAAAAATTTAAGCATCCCCTCTCAATTTTTGTCACTACATCGACTTCAATCCACATTTTTCCCTCAACACTATTCTTCACTAACAATTCCTCACCAACATCACAGACATGTATTGTGTAAAACTTTGAATTTATATCAAAAGCATTTTCAACTGAGTGGTGCGAACATTTGTCGTGTAAAAGGAATATTCTAGAAATCTCCATACATGTCACTCGAGTTATTCAATAAATCAGTGCCGCACCGTCCGGCTGAGCGTTTAAGATAAACTTTTTCATATCCACGATTTATTGCTTGCGATATTGCTAGGGCACAGATAAACCCTAGATTTATTAGAAGTACCTATTCCATTTTACACCCGAGTGTTCTTTTATTTCAGTAAAAACTTTGTAGGTAAAATTACGAAAAAAAATTGAATTGCGAGAAATCTTTGGTCACTCGTTTTCAGCCCATATGCATCCTATGGCTGGGCACGGGCTTCCTTTACCACTGAGAGGGTTAAGTTAAGGCATAGTATAGCGTAGGTTGGCGAGTAGTGACTAAAGCAAGAAATGGCACAGTTATTTAACCGTCTTGGACTGCAGCGTGAAAGGACTGACATATAAAAATAAATACTTATATACTTTAACGACGATAAGATTGCTGTAATTCTTAAAAAAATGTTTTTAATAACACATTTTTCTCCGATCGAAAATCCCATCCACGGACTATGAATTGAATGTAAATGTGTGTCACGACTATATTTGTGATTGTTGAGTAAATTTATTTTACTATCACCAATGTAATACAACGAAGGATGGGTTATTTATTTTAGTTACCAAAGCGCTTTCTATCAGTCGGTGCGTACTCCAGTGCAATTTTAACTTGATTTAGTTTGACATTAACTATTTCGTCAACGACTTAAAGAAGTAACTATGCTACAGCTTTTATAGCTATTAGAATTTGATAGCTCTTCAGTTAATTCCGTGAATAGTTTTGTGTTTATGTCCAAACGTGGTATGTTTGTAATACAATTAAGTTTTTGTTTTGTGAGCGAGGAAAACGTTCGCACTTCATTTTTCTAGTTAGAAATTAGGTAATTGCAATAAAATGGGAATCTTTAATTGTTTGAAGCTTTGAGATTTGATATCTAGATTCCGTGGATTGTCAAAAATGCTAATAGAGTAAGATCCCAGTGCCGCCAGACCTACGTTATTTTAGCAAAGCTGAAATTTCGATGATTTATAGTCTAGCATGTACTGAGGAGGGTATGCGTACTTGCTAGCTCGAAAGCGGGGCCCTTTCACAGGTAGCGCGAACTAAAGGTGTCTGAAAACTGTACCCACCTACGTTAAAGTAGCAAGGTTCATATTTAAATATATTTTTGACAATATTATCAAAAATAGATAATCATTATTGCAGGACCGTTTCCGTGGGCCATTACTTCCGCCAGACGTTATAAAAACTGTTTAAAAATGAGGCAAACTACGTCATTTTAGCAAGCCTAAATTTGACATATACAACTACGTGGTACTATTTCCAGACTCTTTCTAAGCAGCCAGACCAATCCAATGGGCCAGTTATTGTCCCAGACACCTCAAAGTTTCCCCTGTGAGTGCGAGCGTGAGGGCGTTATTCGTGAATCGTGCGCTATATTTCGAGTGAGAACACTACATGGCTTTATAATACAGATAATTTAAATGATGGTTATATTATTTATTGAGCTTGTTTAAAATTTTAAGTAAATATAGTTATAATCATTCACAGATATTCAGATGAAATAAATTTAAAGCAATAGGTGTGTATTATTTATGAAATAGCACCTTTCATTGGCAATAAATTAATAAAAATTAATTTCATGCCATTCTTACATTGTCATTAACAATAAAGTTGTATCTAGTATTGATCAAAATTTATCGTGTCTACAGCATGAAGAGGCTGACACGAGAATTATTTATCATGTATGCAATATAGATACTCAGGAAAACATTGCAATCCGATTTTCTGATACTGATGTAGCAGTTATAATGCTGGGTCACATGCATCGTTTGAAAGACATGAATTCACACGTTTGGGTACTTACAGGCACCGGGAACAATCAAAGATATGTTGATTTAACCAAGATCTATGACCGTTTCTATGTAGGAGCTTAATAGGCTTTCATGCAATAACAGGATGTGACTACAATCCTGCTTTTTTTAAGAAAGGAAAGCAAAAACCGTTCAAAATATTGGAAAGATGCCCAGAATATCACCAAGCTTTTATGAAATTCGGTGAACTTGAATTATTCGTTAATAAAAATAAAGAAGAAGATGTATTTCATTTAATACAGAAATTTATCTGCGAGTTATACAGTATTTCAGGAATAGTTGACGTACATGCTGCTCGACTTCAACTTTTTATTATTAAATATACAGTTGTCATTGTAAATAAAGAATTCAACCGAAACAATTTAAGAAATTTTGATGCAAGTAGTTTAACACCTTGCAAAAGTGAGCTATTGCAGCAGTTTCGACGAGCAAATTATATTGCAAGTATCTGGAACAATGCTCATAAGAAGTAACCCAGCACCCTCAGCCCTGAAAACAATGGGTGGATACTGAAAGATAGTCAGTATGATTTTAATTGGTTTGATGGTGATCAATTGCTCAGTTTTGTTAGCGACTCACTAAAAATGAATCAGGTATTTTACTTTCACATTAAATTATTTTTATATGTTGATAGCTGTTCGCAACCTCATTAAATTATTTATCTTTACAGAGGAGCCAAATGACGATGACCATGGTGGTGAAGATGAATTGATTATTCAATATGAATGTGAATTTGATGAGGGAAGTAGAAACTCGAGCAAGGAAGACAATGGAGATGAATAACATAATAGATAATATTTTCTAAATCTTAATTTGTCAATTGTAACATTTTCAATCAAAATTTTAATAAAAAATAATACACACCTATTGCTTTAAATTTATTTCATCTGAATATCTGTGAATGATTATAACTATATTTACTTAAAATTTTAAACAAGCTCAATAAATAATATAACCATCATTTAAATTATCTGTATTATAAAGCCATGTAGTGTTCTCACTCGAAATATAGCGCACGATTCACGAATAACGCCCTCACGCTCGCACTCACAGGGGAAACTTTGAGGTGTCTGGGACAATAACTGGCCCATTGGATTGGTCTGGCTGCTTAGAAAGAGTCTGGAAATAGTACCACGTAGTTGTATATGTCAAATTTAGGCTTGCTAAAATGACGTAGTTTGCCTCATTTTTAAACAGTTTTTATAACGTCTGGCGGAAGTAATGGCCCACGGAAACGGTCCTGCAATAATGATTATCTATTTTTGATAATATTGTCAAAAATATATTTAAATATGAACCTTGCTACTTTAACGTAGGTGGGTACAGTTTTCAGACACCTTAAGTTCGCGCTACCTGTGAAAGGGCCCCGCTTTCGAGCTAGTAAGTACGCATACCCTCCTCAGTACATACTAGACTATAAATCATCGAAATTTCAGCTTTGCTAAAATAACGTAGGTCTGGCGGCACTGGGATCTTGGACTATAAGAAGATGTCGTTAGTAAAATACGAGAACCAATGTTTGACGTTGCAATAGCATAGTTCAAAATGAGATTTATTCTAAACAAATTTAAAAAATATATATAAATGATTATGATAACAATAAAAGATACATACTGACCATAGTTTTTAACGCCAATTATATTCTAATTAATTTTATTTTTTCCTTTTTTATAAACATGTCAAGACGGGTCATAATGGCTATATTATTGACTACATAATAAATAAACGATAATTTCATCTCATTGGATAACTTTTCAATTAAATATTAGTTGATTTAACTACCTTCAGGCCATTATCTACCTTTTATTTCATGTTACTTTAATGTCTTAGACATCTTGAAATAATAATTATTATTATACTTACGTTTTCTGAAGGAGGTGGTATTCGATCATCAAACGATTTAAGATTTGCGTTCTGTTAAAAAGAATAGAATTTATAATGATCAAGAAAATCGTAAAGTGTTAATCATTAAGTCAGTTTCCATAAAAACTTTCAGCTGCGTTGATTTTGAGTTTATTTCACGCAATCATATAAAAAATATATTTCCTTTTTGTAATTTTAGTACGGAAGTTATAGTAATATTTGAAATGAAATGACAAAAATTCTTGCTTACATTATCCGGAGGAGGTGGTATTCGATCATCGAATGATTTAAGATTTGCGTTCTGTTGAAAAAAAAACACGAAATAAACCATAATTCTCAGAGATAGTTTTCATAAAATTTAATAGAAATTAATTAAATATCATAGAAGGTAGTCATCAAATCAATTTACATTAAAAAAACATTCAAATCACCTGCATTGTTTTTTTATATATTTCACACTAATATACAAACAATTATAGTTCCTTTTTAAAATATTAGTATGAAATCTTTGAAGGTACATTCAAAGTTATAGTAACATTTCTTTGGAACTTATTATACCGGTCCTCAAATGAAACAAAATGACAAAAAACCCCAAGCAAGTTTCAAATGCAATTCATACTTACATTATCCGGAGGAGGTGGTATTCGATCATCAAACGATTTAAGATTTGCGTTCTGTTATAAAAAAAAAGATAAAGCATAAATTAGATGGATAAATTATTTAAAATATAAAATGAGCAAAAAATTGATGTAATAAAATTTAGACTGACAATCATTGAATCAATTTCCATCCAACAAATCATTCAAACAAGCTGCCTAGTTTATTTCTAACAAACACACAAAAAATGTCTTAAATCATCGTTGTTTTTTTGGAACTTGTTACACCCAAACGAAATAAAATTAATTATTTCAGTTTTCCATCACGAAATTCTCGTAACCAGCACAACCTTTATAGTCATTCCCGAAAAATACAACTATGTAATTTTTTACTAAAAAACGAAATATCATATGGAAATAAATCCAAATTTCCTCCTGAAATGTCAGAGCTCTGTAAATCCCCTGTCAAACGGACTCATACCGGGTTTGACAATAACTGAAGGGGTTTAGAATGGGATAGAGCAAGCGCCCTCTGTAGTCCAGTAACGGACATTTCGTTGACATGTGAATGTTCTATGTTTTTATTGTTATTTACTGGCTGTTTGGTAACGGTTCCTTTGTTTATATTTGTTTTTTTGCCTGATACATACGGACATAAATAGACGGGTGTAATCACAAGGTTAAAAAGGTGTATTACTACGTCAATGTGAGGTACAGGCACAAATATGTTTTATATAAAGAGGTCCCGGGTTCGATTCCCGGTTCGAGCAAAGTGTTATTTGATTTTTCATTAGGATATTCTCAGTAGCAGCACCGAGTCTTAAAATGTGCCTTAAAAGCGGCAATAAGCTCGCCCCCATTACATGAATCTATATAAACCTATCGAAATGCCTGTATTTTTTACCGTTTCATTTTTATAAAGTATATTTCACTTGCATTATCCGATGTAATTTACCACAAAATCAATATAAATATCAAGTAATGTCATACAAAACTCAAAACTTAGTCCAATAATGCCACTTAGACGTATGCAATCGAAATTCTAATGGTGTTAATTGAGTTGCCAAACTAAGAACCAATTTCAAAAGACCTGTCAATGCTAGTCCTTGTGAAGAGACTACAGCTCTTCTCAATTTAGTTGCCTAAAGTTTATAAGCTTGGCAATTATATATAGAGTGTGATAAGGCTTTGGATACTAAGTGTTGAAATCTCACTAAATGATTGTTATCTCTTGGGACTCCTTTAGGTTTGTCGTCTTCATGGTATAGAATATTTCTATCGCTGTTAAAGATGGTAGCATAGAAATGAGTGGGGTTATTTTTTTTTGTATTTGTAATATTTTTGATTGTCACCATAGACGTGATAGAGTTTTGTGCGCTGCGCCAAGATACAAGATTCGGAACCCGAGTCAGGAAAAATTTTCTTAAAATTCTTAGTTGGTAATTTATACCGAAAGTTTTAAAAAAAGTTCGTGTACAAAAGGTCGAAAGATGAATGGTCCTACATTTATAAATGTTTGTATGCTACGTACCCTATCCCTGCTTACCCTTTCAGGAATCATCACCACCACCTTCATCATCACCAGCCCATATACGACCCACTGCTTTCCTCCTCTTCAACTAAAAAGCTTTCAGGAATACAGGAGTAAAATATTCTACTCAATAACGATGTAATACGAAATTCCGTTAGTAGAAGCCTTAGGAGGCGAGCCAATATTCGATGGAGCTAATATCATGTTCCACCAAATTAGTTCGAGGTACTATGAGACATCACTATGCAGTGCTATTTCGTAATGCTTCAAAACAAATTTAGGAGTTAAACATCATATTAATTGGATATGATTTTAGCTTCTGTGGTAGTTATGTAGACCTGCTTGTGGAGTAAGAGGTCGTAAGCTTCTAGTATTTTTTCATCCTTACGCCACAAGACTTGTATATTTGAGGACTCAGAACTTGTAAGGGAGTTTGAAATCTGATTTTGCTTGACCATCTTTAAGCTTTGAGATGAACTACTTTGCTATTGCTATTGATAAAACTAATGACTTACAAATTTATGTATCATGAAGAATGAAGAAGGCCAAAGAAAAGATGGAGTCCCTGAGTGAAGATATGAAAGAACTAGGGATGTTGCGAATATTCGCATCCGCATCCGCATATGCGGAACATTCGCATCGATTTGGACATCCGCATCCGCATCCGCATCCGCATCCGCATCCGCATAAATCGCTGCGGAGCTGATGCGGTTGCGGATGTGTAGCAGATCGCGAAAAGAAAGAAAGGGGTGAGGGGCGGCGAGGTGCGCGTGTCGGTCTCGAGTGTCGAGTGGTTGACCGCACGTGCTGATTGACCAATAGGAAAGCAATAACATTTTGCACAAATCAACCAATCGATCAATTTTATACAGATCCGCATCCGCATCCGCATCCGCGGATGTGAGCCTCTTAAAATCCGCATCCGCATCCGCATCCGCGGATGTGAAAAAAATTGAATCCGCAACATCCCTAGAAAGAACATAGGCATAAGTGAAGACATGACGGCTGATAGGGATGTTTAGAAAGACAAAAAATACTGCGCCGACCCTAAATCAAATCGGGAACAAGGCAAGAGAATAATGATGAATGTATCATAAAAGATATTTGTATCTATTTGTGATATCCATAGTTTCATAGTAAGGGTTGTAAGTACTCACATCGGTCCGACCCTGCGGCTGCTGGTTTCCAGCTGATTGTACCCCTCCCGTCTCCGACCTCTGCCAAATGCCAACCGTAAGGAAATTACACGCGTGTGAAGTTGGCACCCTTGATTGGCTGTTTGATTTCGAACTTGGGTGAAGCAATTAGTGAAGTAAACAAATTAGATGTGATTCTTTAAGAGTTACTTTGATTTATGTGAAGTTAATTTTGGCAACCATTTTGTGGTGGTGCATTCGAATGTCATGTTTGAAGTTTTTGTAACTATGCTTGTGATGATAGGTTCAAACACTAGGCACACATCTCTTTACTTCTAGAAAATATTCACAATGATTATCACGCACTTTAATCTATACTAATATTATAAAGCTGAAGAGTTTGTTTGTTTGTTTGTTTGTTTGAACGCTAGGATCTCAGGAACTACTGGTCCGATTTGAAAAATTCTTTCACTGTTAGATAGCACATTTATCGAGGGAGGTTATAGGCTATATATCATCACGCTACGACTAATAGGAGCGGAGCAGCAATAAAGAATGTTTCAAAATCGGGGACCTTTTTCCTTTTTCCTTTTTGTGAGCTTCCGCTGCGTACGCTGCAGAAACGGTTAAAGCTACGCTAAAATAATGTATCACAGAATTGTTCCCCTTTAAAAATTCTAAAAAACAGTCCGCGACAGCATATGTCTATCTTTTAAGGTTGGCTCATTATAAAGTTTTTTATTTTAACCAAATTTATTTTAAATAAAGCATTATTTGTGAAGGTGTTTTTACAAACATGATATTAATCCTTATCCAAATAAATACGTTATTCATTACAAGTATTTAATACAAAATAAATTTGTCCTTTATATCATTTGATTTCAATGAGTATCTAAGAAGACATCGCAGTTTCAAAATAATGATCAAGCGCGCAATAATGATACTCAAGGCGTCAACCGGCGCGTTACGGTTTCACGTTGAAACAATTTGACCGATTTGTATGATTATTGTATATTTAAGTAAATGGGGCTCTGCGGAGTAAAATACTACAACTTATTTTCTTTCTGCACCCAACCCTGTAGTCCACGCAGACGGAGTTGCGGGCAAAAGCTAGTTGTGAAATAAAATATCATGAGGAAACTTGCACCTCAATCATTCAAGGAATTGCTTAGGAGTGTAGTTCGCGAACGCATACTAGGCCAGGAAAGTAAGGCCGAAGCCCTCTCAATTGTAGAGTAGGCCTCTAACCAACAATAGGACTTAAAAGACCTGATAATGATGATGAAATAGATTTAAAATAATTGAATCTCACAACATACCCCCAGTTTTTTATGGGCCACTTCCAACATTTGTTTGGCGGAAATCTGGAAAAAATACATTTTGTAATTCCATGTACCATAGGCAAATAAACTTTAGTAGTAAAGTGCTTACCGTTTTAGGCAGGTCTCGCGGATGGTACTCGCTCGGTGGTCGCATATCTGGGTCGTCTTGGTACCTATTGAAGCCTTGAGGCTAAAAACACGAAGAAAAGAATTTTCGACTTTTTTTATTGTTTAAAATGAGAGGAATGATTTACCACTACATTGTGTGTTATAAGATATTCAACATTTATTTGACTTTTTAAATAATTATTCTTTATATTAATGCATAACACTTACGTTCATCGAGTCACGATTCCAATACTGTTGAAACTGAAAAGTAAAATAGGAATGAATGAAAATAAATAAGGGCGCAAATACATATATATATTGACTTGTAATTGTAATCCTTTAGCAAGTTACAAGTTTTCTTCTTTGTCAATTTTTTTAGTTAACTAGCTGTTCTGACAGACATAGTTCTGCACGGAAAATACTTAAAGTCATATGCCGACAGCAGCGCCACCTGTCGACAATTGGTCGCACTAACTCCAAAACCTACCTCTACCTCATGCACAACAACTTTGCTGAAGACCCAAAGCATAGTTTACGATTCTATAAAGGACATATTATAGAGAGACAAACGATCATTTTTATGTAAGTAAATTTGCCAATCTTCTTGACGCCTATTTCGAATTCTTTATTAATCGCCATGCACTGCTAAACGTAGGCCTCCCCAACAAAGCGTGGACCATCACGGTCTCATTCATACGTTTCCCGCCACCTTTCTTAAGTCGCCCGCCCATCGTGCTGCAGGACGTCCCACACTACGTCTGCCTAAGCGCATAACTAAAATATATTCTAATACATAAAGCATTAAGCAGTGATGGCCTCGAGGTTTGGGCGCGCGGTCGAGAATCTCGACGGTCGCGGGTTCGAACCCCAGGCACACACCTCTGACTTTTCGAAGTTATGTGTGTATTCACATTGAATTATCACTTGCTTTAACGGTGAAGGAAAACATCGTGATGAAACCTGCACACCTAAGAGTTCTTAGGAATTTCTTAGGTGTGTAGTCCGCCAACCCGCACTAGGCCAGCGTGGCGGACTATGGCCTAAACCCTCTCAATGGTAGAGGAGACCCGTGCTCAGCAGTGGGCGAATATGGGTTGATGAAGAAGAAGAAGAAGAAGAAGAAGACATAAAACACACATTACCCCAGGAGGTTTTCCACGTTGAGCACGATTCGGCGGCTCCTAAAGAAAGTAAAATTATTTGTTCAAAATCAATACTATACAAAAACGTCTAGAAAATAGGCTATACCTGTGATAGAACAGAAATTACTTACATTATCCTCAACATCGTCCTTTCCCCAGTATTCGTTGAACTGAAACAAAAACAAATATTTCTATCAATGTTTTAGAACATCTAGAATTAATTTCTTATAAATTTACAAATTTGTAATCAAATTATTTAAAATTTAAACTTAAATATTAGAATCACCTGTGCTGGTACATATTCATGTAACTAGCCCACTCCTTTTTCATCCATAGAATAACTGAATAAAATTAGAATGGAATAGACGGTATGTATGGGGACGAGTGTCGCCGCTTGTCAATCAATTTTATTTTTTCTATTGCGAGATCACGACCACTGATAAATAATTCAAGATTAAACATTACCCCAGCAGTAGGTCGTCCTCGAACTTTGGGTGCAGGCTGAAAAAAAGAGATACCTTTTAATTATATTATAGAATATTTTTCTATGGCCTCGATTTCGAGCTAGAATTTGTGCAATATCGCACAAGACTATAATTTTCATGTCACAGTTGATTGAGACTGGAGAGGAAATATCAGCAGGATATTGTCCATAGACAATGATCATTACAGACATGCGGCGACACTTATCACTATACAAAATACTGTCTATTTCCCTTCTAATCTTATTCAGCTGTACTGTGGTTTGTCTCATACCTTTTAAAGCATTCTGTACAAAACGTAAGATTTTGTAACGAAAAATGCTCATCTTCTTAAATAAAGACTGACTGCTTCAAATGAAGTTTTTATCGACTAAGAAAGAACTTTAAATAGTTATCATACATAAGTACAGCATTTTTCCGAACTGGAATAAATAACTACTTAATTATTCTTGATATAAAATTGGAAGTTTTAAGTTACCTGTGGTCGAGTTTCTGGCTGCAATAACAATTATTGATCAAAATTAACAAACGCCTTAGGAATATGTTTGTTGTATATATTTGTCTTGTAGGAAACTTAAGGTCTTATCATGTTATGAGTTGTTATGCAGAAAAAGCGTGGTGGACTATGGCCTAAACCCTCTCAGTGGTAGGGGAGACCCGTGCTCAGCAGTGGGCGTATATGGGTTGATGAAGATGAAGATGTAGAAAATTATGGGACAGCTTACACTTCAGAGCTACAACAGTGGAGCCACGCCGTAGTCAGCTTGGAATACAAAAATAGTCCGACTTGACCAGGGTATTACTATCTATATATACAGGAGGATGTATTCATACAGTAAGCGGAAACTGAGGTGGGTAATGTCTAATGTGATGGCGTTAAAGAAAATCTTGATAAAAAATAAAAAACTTGACGCTTTCGATATAAACCACGTACATTTAATGCCGATGGCTATAATATAATTGACGTAAAGTATATTTTTTTGTTGTTTAGACTGCTACCTTCTATGACTTTTTTTTAAAGGCCAATTACGCCCTGATATGGGAAACCATGATGATTACCACCTTCACTACATAGTATAAAACAAAGTCTTTTTTTTGTCTGTCCCTATGTCACTTTGTATGCTTAAATCTTTGAAACTACTGAGTGATTGAAGAGGAAGGTTTATATGTATGATAACATCCATTAAATATCAGCATTGCAACCGTGCGAAGCCGGGGCGGGTCGCTAGAAAAAAATAAGATAGTGAAACTGGTAATAGCATCGGTAAACATTTCTCAGCTGTCCAAATTCTATTCCTGGTTCTAATGTGGTAGCTATTATTTCAGTAGTAATTTTAATTAATAAACCCTTACCTGTTCTTGTACTAGACTCCTGGAATATGCCTAAAACAATTATAATTTTATTTACTTCTTTATCCAATTATTCATCATCATCAAAATAAATATAAATATACCCAACAGTCACACACGTAGTTCTGACTGCACAATAGGGTCCCTTCGTCCTATGGTCTACGTCCCACTGCTAGGCCCTAGCCTCCTCTACCTTTAAGAGGTTTTAGTCCACAACGCTGGCCTAGTACGGGTTGGCGGACTACACAACTAAGTAATTGCTAAGACATTTTAGGTGTGCAGGTTTCATCACGATGTTTTCCTTCACCGTTAAAGCAAGTGGTAATTTATTGTGAATATTCATTGTGGG
Organism: Cephonodes hylas; assembly: GCA_030295005.1. NCBI lineage: Eukaryota > Metazoa > Arthropoda > Insecta > Lepidoptera > Sphingidae > Cephonodes > Cephonodes hylas. The sequence goes on along the minus strand of AP025386.1, from coordinate 2,326,775 downwards.
ATTTGAACCCGCGACCGCCGAGATTCTCGACCGCGTGCCTAAACCTCGAGGCCCTACATGAATATAGTCAAAATTATTATAATCGTAGTATAAAACGCAACAAATACTTCATCAACGATAAAAACACATCAAAACAAATACAAAATACTGTTTTACATAAGTTGAAGCAATCAATGCCGACAAAATAATACGGACGTGTTGAGTCGCTTCGCGCTTGGCTTAAAATATCCAATATCGAAGGAAAACTTCCAGCGCTTTGTTTTACAAGCCATTGGAAGTAATAAATATTAAATTCGTTGGTAGACATATGAATAAATAAATACACCCAACAGTCACATACATAGTCCTGACCCCACACTAAGATACAAGTCTTGTGTCGTGGGTATCAGAAACTACGAGAGACTTTTCGGTCTCACAAACACCCAGACCCGAAACAAATATTTGTGGATCACACAAGCATTTGTCTCGTTGCGGGGATCGAACCCGCGACCGCTCGTTTCGCAAGCTGTTGTTTAGCCAACTGCGCCACGGGGCTGTCGATATGAAAATTACTTGAGGTATTCAAGTTGTTAATAAGCTTCTAAACATTACGAAGTAATGGCCTCGAGGTTTAGACGCATGGTCGAGAATCTCGGAGGTCGCGGTTTCAAACCCAGACACACACCTCTGACTTTTCCAAATTATGTATGTATTCACAAATTATCACTTGTTTTAACGGTGAAGGAAAACATCGTGATGGAACCTGCACACCTGAATGTTCTGAGGAATTTCTTAGGTGTGTAGTGCGCCAACCCGCACTAGGCCAGCGTGGTGGACTAAAGCCTATCCCTCTAAATTGTAGAGGAGGCCCGTGCCCAGATGTGGGACGTATATCGGCTGATGAGGATGTTGACTATTAATTCACTGGGGAATTAAGAACGTAGTAATACATGTATAATTTCGTTATGGATAGAAAACAGTTTGAATTCATTTTATTAATAATCATCTTACACCCCAATAGTCACATAATTACTAACTAACCAAATACTTGGATAAAAGTCTAACCAGTATGTAGTGAGTTCGGAAATTAGAGCCTTTTCAGTTTAAAAACTGCTCATATTTTAAAAATCAAATGCAATTGTCTGGGTACAGAAAACGAACTTACGACCTCTGATTTCAACTATCTAACCTAGGCCTTATTTTTTAGTATAAGTAATTATAACTACATCAATACTTTAACCTAGAAATTTAAAATATAATAAGAACCAATCAACGTTCTAAATATTATGCAAAATTTAGCAGTTAGCGTTACTTACCGCCCATTTCTTTACGTCTTGCTCCCACTAAAACAAGGAGAATATTAAAATGAATTATAGTATATCTTCAATAAAAGTCTATTAAAATGTTCAAGCTAGCTTTTGTTCATAAAATAGGAGCTTGTGGATCACATATTATTAAAAAACAAGCCAAGTGCGAGTCGGACTTGCGCACGCAGTGTCCCGTACAATTTATAAAAATGGCCAAAAAGTCTTAGTATTTATTGTAACAACAACAAAAATGCATTATTACAAATATAAGACAAAATATACCTACATTTGGATCCACTCGGCCTTTAAACTTTTCCTGAAACAACACAAATGCAACGCAAATTATTATCAACAATTTGGAACAAAATTAAGAAAATGGTCGCCAACCCGCACTAGGCCAGCCTGGTGGACTATGGCCTAAACCCTCTCAATGGTAGAGGAGACCCGTGCCCAGCAGTGGGATCTATTGATGATGAAGAAAATGGTCGGGTATTCGCAAAGAACGGTGAAGGGAAACATCGTGAGGTAACCTGCGCGCCAAAAACTTCTTAGGAAAAGAACTTTTAAATGTCGCAAGTAGGTATCCTCCTGATGTTTTCATTAACAGTTATTGTGCTTGATAATTCATTGTGAAAACACACACAATTTCGAAAAGTCAAAGGTGTTTGCCTGGCACTTGAACCCGGGACTGGCGAGGTTTTGTCTCGATCGCCACGTTTTTGTCGTAGATCATGACTATAGCTTTTACTAGAAATATTACAAAAAAAGTATTTAAGGAGTATTATCAATTTTGATTCTATTGTTTATAAAATTACATGATAAAAGTGAACAATAATAATTTACCTTTTGAGCGTTGGTTAATTCTATAAATTCTTCCCACTGAAATACAAAAAATATATCACAATCCTTCAATAAATAGCTACATTATATTTCTACATCCACATTTTATCACATTCACCTGACATGTGACATTACTGTTTGTGAATAAAAATTATAGTCTAGGAATGTTATACAGAGATTTATTCTATTTTATTTTCTAGCTATTTACAATAAAACCACACTCACCTTGCCAGCTTTGTCAACTCTTTCTAACTGTAATGAAAAATAACAATTAATTACTATACTATCACACCTGTAATTCAGACGGTGTAAGCAAAGGCCATTTCTGTACCTACGTTCCGAAAATTTTCATTTTTGGGGCTTTCTTCTTTCGTTTACACTCCCTATTGTTCATCATCATCATCATCATCATCATCAGCCTTTATTCGTCCACTGTTGGACATAGGCCTCTCCTATGGCACGCCACTGGGCTCGATCTTCTGGTTCTGGCTAGGTGGGGTGACGATATCCGCAAGGTGGCTGGCAGCGGTTGGATGAGGAGAGCCCTATTATTACTTTGAATTTAATACAGAAAATCTATTAACACTTGACTCTATATCAAGTATTTACATTTTTAATTACTTCTAGGGACAGAAGTTGTTCTATGCTTTGTATGAACAAATTTATTGTCAGGTGCAAAAGCGAGTATATTTCTTGATTAGGCATTTAAAAACGGACAACAGTCAAAAACGCAGTTCTAACTTCACACAAGTCTTGGTTCGTTTTCATCCCTTAAACATTTATCTATAAGAGGTAGGGGGATCTTACTCACAGCCTCTCGTGTTTCAAGCTAACATTTCTAACCACTGTCTAATATATACTACATACCTCACGCCTATATTCCCCGAAGGGGCAGACAGAGATGCATTTCTGCACCCACATTTCGCCAGGTATGTATCAGTCCCACGTAATAGGGCGCGACCCTATTGCCGTTTTTCGGCCACATTTCCAGACTCCGTGCTGCTACTGAGAATTTCCTAATGGAAAAACCCAGTAACACTTTGCCCGACCCGAGAATCGAACCCAGGACCTCTAGATCGCGCGGCACATACTTGTACCGCGAGACCACGAGGCAGTAATATATACTAGGTATCATAAATATATAATAGCATTTACCAACAAAGCCATATCTTCAGTCGATGATTGTTGGGGGGGCAGATTTTTTGGTTGTGGGGGCTGAAGAAATAAAACATGAATAAGTTAAGTGTTAATATTAAAAACTCAAAGATTCTAGATCCCACAATCAGGGAATTTAAGCTTTAGTCCACCACGCTAGCCTAGTGCATTTTACTCGACTACATAGCTAGTGTTTTATAATGTACTTATTCTTTGTATCAATATTGTAAGCTATCTTCTTCTTCTTCATCAACCCATATACGCCCACTGCTGAGCACGGGTCTCCTCTACCATTGAGAGGGTTTAGGCCATAGTCCACCACGCTGGCCTAGTGCGGGTTGGCGGACTACACACCTAAGAAATTCCTAAGAACTCTTAGTGTGCAGGTTTTATCACGATGTTTTCCTTCACCGTTAAAGCAAGTGATAATTCAATTTGAATACACACATAACTTCGAAAAGTCAAAGGTGTGTGCCTGGGGTTCGAACCCGCGACCGTCGAGATTCTCGACCGCGCGCCCAAACCTCGAGGCCATCACTGCATCAAGCTATCTATTGATTGGAAAAGATTAACACTAGAGTTTCTAGCCCGTTCTTCCTTAGTGATGACTGCCTTCCGAACAGGGTGGTAAAATTTGAAAAGACTGAATCTAAGTGATGTATTTGACATTTTATAGATTCAATAAATATTATTTCATTTCATTACTTACACAGGTGAATGGAATAAGAATCAAATAAGACTTAATCGGACCCGAAGTCGAAAAAGGGTCCTCTAGATTACGGGACTAACACTTGTAGAGCAAGTCATAAGTTAGTACCTGTTAACCAGTGGCGGTACTTCCATAGAAGCCCGAAAGCCCGACTTGCCTTACATAGTTCCGAATAACGAACTTAACGATTGTTTATTTACAAAACAACGCTATAAACGTGAATGTGAGTACTAACCGGTAGGTATTTATTAGTCCTACGTACCTAAATAAACATTTGGGCTTGCCTTAGTTTGACACCCTAGGCATGCCACTGCTGTTAACATTGGCGATAATCCACTTTAAATATACACTTTACTGTACATACCCTCATTCCAAAGTCGTCTTGCCTTCCATATTCCTAAAAAAGCAATAGAAAATTCGTACTTAATAATATAATGATCGTCAGCCCACATATGACCCACTGCTGAACACGGGCCTCCTCTACACGAAAATTTATTAAACTCACATAACTTGAAAAAGTCCGAGGTGAGAGCCTGTGGTTTGTAAATAACGTGATAATAGTTTTTTAAATATTGATTATTAATAAATCCTCTAAACCTTCTCAAAATTCGAACCAGTAGTTACTAAGTTTAGCGCGCACAACCAAACAAAACTTCAACAACATGTGAATACAATTCGTTTGGTATAGGACAGCAAGAGAATATTATTTAGATAGATTAATATAAAAGTTACAAGAACTTTTCAAAGCCTATTTTACAAGGCTTATAGTGAAGATACTGACTTTAGCAAAGTCTTAAATTAATTAAGATTTTAGCAAAGTATTGCCTTTTTTGAATCGTGATTCTATTAGGCATGGGCAATTCTTGTTCATATATTTTGCAACTCCCAAATTTATATATGTAAACAAAACTGGCCGTGGACCCCTATTATTGACTGTTGACATAAAATTAAACGAAAAGACGATATCCATACCATTTGTCCATATCTCTCCTGGGGTCTCTCGTAGCCCTATAAAAAATTACATACGACATGATTTTTTAATTTATTTAAAAAAAACTGTTAAGATTGCAATTATTAGTAGCTTATACTTACCATTCTTGCGCTGGATTTAGCAGGCTTAAACAAATATATAATTTGTTAAAATTGAATTTAAATTATATCTACCATTTTATTTTAAAAGTTTTTATCTTAGATGCCAGCTTAGGTAGGTCTTTAAAAATAAAAGATTTTTCTTTGAAAAATATTTTCAAGAAATAATTTTACTCCAGCAAAACGTTTAATTAATAAAAAAGACAATAAAATACCTCAGGAGCTCTTCCGTGAAAACGCACATCCTAAAAATAAATGACAGATCCAAAACAATATTAATAAAATAAAAATTCATGCAATAAATATCATCCTTTCTTTGACGTAGCTATTGCAATCGTATTAAAATAAATAAATCATTCATCATCATCATCAGCTCATACACGTCCGACTACTGGATGCGGGTCTCCTCTGCCATTGAGAGGGTTTAGGCCATAGTCCACCACGCTGGCCTAGTGCGTGTTGGCGGACTACACACCTTAGAAATTCCTAAGAACTTTTTAGGTGTGCAGCTCTCATCATGATCTTTTCCTTCGCTACAAAAGCGATAATTTGTTGTGAATACAAAAGTAGTATTAAGTTATCATTATTAAAATTCAAGACTGATATACCCTGCTATGTGAAGATGGTTTCGGTTCGTGCTTCCCCGCTGAATTAAAGTTTTTGTGGCTCATCAACCCCAGATACTGCAAAAAAAGTAAATATTATATTCCTTATAATAAGACTTACTACATAACCTTACACTTCTACTCCCGAAAGGGTAAGTATATGTGTATTTCTGCAGCCAAATTTGCCAGTTATGTATCAGTCCCACGTAATTAGGAGCGAGCCTATAGCCGTCTATCGGGCACATTTCCAGGCTTTCCTACTGAGAATTTCCTATCCTTTACCCGGAGACCCGACCCGGGATCGCCATCAGTCCATATCCTTAACCAAAAGCACGATTAACCAAAAGCTTTTCTGCAACTGAAAGGCATTAACCTTATTTCACCACGTTGGCCTGTTGCGTGTTTACGGACTAAACAAGGAAATTTCTAAGGACTTTAGTTTAACTAGTTTTAGACTTTATTTTTACACCATTAAATTACGTGATAATTCATTCAGCCTCATGGCTGTTTAAGTATTCATCCGTCCATCAGCCAATTGAGATCCACTGCTGGATGTAGGCCTCCCTCAATGACCTCCGCCGGGATCGGTCGGAAGCCGCCTGCAGCCAGCAAGTAGCATTTAATTATTACGTAAGAAACTTCACAATTATTAGCCCTCCCGTTCCCGGAGTCAGCAATAATAAGCCAATATTGTAATGTATTGCTTCTTTTATCCTTAAAGAAATTGTTATTATTTTTTAATCCAAAAAAGGAAAATATTGCTTACGTAATCACCCAAATTACTGCAAGCGTTATACTTGCATGAATATATTACATAAGACTTGGATAGGTTACCCTGAATGGGTTTTAATTTATACCTGCAAATCCTCCTTATCCATAAAACTTGGCAACTGGCCGTAAACCAGAAATATTTTCAGCAATACCCCAATGTATAGAGACAGCATCATGACTGATAGATTTAATTAACTTCATACCAACGATTGGAACTAATTGCGAAATCGAATGATGATGACTGCATACCATGTTGAATTTATAATAGCGCCTACGCTCCCTAAGGGGTAGGCATTAGTGAATTTCCACATTTCCCAACTGGATTTTAAATAAATAAATACATCCAACAGTCACGTACATAGCTCTGACCCCACACTAGGTTACAAATCCTGTGTCGTGGATATGATAGAGATTTTCGGTCTCACAAACACCCAGACACGAAACAAATATCTGTGGCTCACACAAACATTTGTCTCGGTGCCCCGAACCGCCGCCCTCTCGTTTCCCAAGCTGGTGTCTAGCCAACTGCGCCACGGGGCAGTCAGAGTACGGGTAGTACGGGTTGGCGGATTACAAATCCAAGAAATTCCTAAGAATATTCAGGCGTGCAGATTTCATCACGATGTTTGCCTTCTGTTACATATTATCAAAATAATACAACTCGGATCTCTAAAGTACGAAAATCGATGAGTGAAAATATGCTCATTCCCATATGACGCAAATTACGTTGACAGACTTATCGGAAACGCTCATATGCCGTGCAGAGTATTATGGACATTTTGATCGGCACTCTCGACGCGTCTAAAATTCCATTTTGTTCAACGATACGGCTAAAAATGATATTAGTGATGAAAGCGCCCCTTGTACAATCTTTAAATGGTTCTTTTTGATATCTTGATAGTAAAGGGAAATAAGGGCTAAATTTTACAAACTGTTATTTTACTTTTTTTTTTTAGTATATATATAGGTATGTTGGAAATAATAATGTTTGCTCGGATGAAATCTTGCAATTCAACTTTTATGTTTTATACTTTAAAACTTTTACTAACTACCTTATCTTTGGCTTGTCGCGAGATTCTAACTATTAAAGTTTTTAAACGAAGTAAATACGATATAAATCGGTCGAAGAATACAATAGCTACATGCTCAATTTAACTAATAAATCCTAAACACAACTCATAAAATTCAAATGACGTATAATAAAGAACAAAACGACATTTATTCAAAAACCCATTTCAAAGTTAGATTGTTAAAATACGACAACATCCGCGTATTGAATCAAATATCCGCTCTTTATACGCGCCACAAAAGCGGGTGGGGGCGACATGACGTCATATCCGCCGCTTAAGGGCTGACGATGCATCAAAGATAAACATTTATATGACAACAAATTGATAAGTTCTACGGCTTATTTAGACAAATGAGGTATGTTAAAATAAGATTTATTTTGCTAGCTTTAGCAATGCAGAAATACTAAAACATGCCGAGCCGGAAATCAATCCTAAGTCTTCACGATCAGATGCCAAACCAAACCAAAGACCAGCAATTTCAATGATTAAATTTATTAATTTAATTCCTATAGGCCTTGAAAGTAATTTTTATACAATTCTTACTGGCTGTACGTTTTATCTTCCTTTTGTTCACTTGAAATGTCTTGATAAAAAATATTCCTTATACAATACGCGCCATTTGTAATCCGAGAATCGCAAACTTATATGTTCAAGGTACTTTCCTTGATTTATATCTTGCCACTTCGCTCCCTCAGCGCTTTCCCACAATATGTTACAGATGTTTCGAGTATATCTTGATATACGCTCGCTTTTTGTTTTATTATGACACATATTTTTACGTTATAGAAAGGTTTTATCGGATTTGAATAGAGTATGGCACTTATCGCTACTTTTTGTAGACTATCTAGAGGTCATAATTTCGGTGTTCGGACCAAGTGTTACGGGGTTTTTAAACTATTGACAGCCCCGTTGCAAGTTTGCTAGACACCAGCTTGCGAAACGAGAGGCCGTGGGTCCGATTCCCGCACCAAGGCAATTGTTTGTGATCCACAAATTTGTATCATGTGACTGTTGGGTGTATTTATTATGAAATTCTCAGTAGCGCAGAGTCTAAAAATGTGGCCGGGAAACGAAAATAGGCTCGACCCCTATTACGTGGGATTGATTCATGATAAAATGTGGGTGTAATGCGTACACCTGAGAATACAGGCGTGAGGTATATGTGCATTTTATACCGGCAAAGTTTTAACACCACACTTGATAGCTATGTAATGTCTAAACAGAACTTTAAGTAGTTTCAGACTCCCATCAACCCTCACTCAACACATTCTGGCCTGATGAAATGCTTCCTCGCACTACTCTTATGTCGTATAGAATAATAGAATGGAATTCCTAGGAAAACCATTCTACAACTTCATATAGTTTATTATATGTATACGTATACAGACTTCTTATCTATACTCTATACCAGGGCTTCCCATACTGTGCGTCGCGACGCCCTGGGGCGTCGCGACAACATCCGAGGGGCGTCGCGAGGCGATGGGCAAACATTCGCTGTCCGTATTTTTCTGATAACCTCATATTACGCTAACTACTGCTGTTTTTATTTCCATAAAAGTAGGTAGTTTTGATGATGGGGGGGGGGGGGGTGCCTCGCAAGAAAAATAATAACTCTGTAGGGCGTCATAGTGTAAATAAGTTTGGGAACCCCTGCTCTATACTAATATTATAAAGAGGTAAGGTTTGTGAGTTTGTATGTTTGAATGTTTGTGACGTTGTAGAAAGTAAACTCGGGATCTACTGAACCGATTTTGAAAATTCTTTTACCAATAGAAAGCTACGTTCTTTGTGAGTGTCATAGGCTATATATTAGTCCGAAAAATGATAAGACTTTTTCGTTTTCGTTGCAGCAGGATCTGTAAAGTAAGTCGGAGAAAAAACGGGCGAACGAAACCATTTTTTGCAAACGCTGCCTTACCCATGAGAGATATATAGTTGAGTCCTAGAGAAAAATTGTTGAGCTTGATAATGTCTACAAAAAAGTCAGCGGTAGCATATGTCTAACTTTTAGGGTTGCTTCACTATAACCTCTTTTATGCTAACTAAATTTGTTATAAAATAAAGCATTGTTTGTGAAGGCATTTTTATAAAGATTATATTAATCCTTATCCAAATAAATGCGTTATTTAGTATAAGTATTTAATTTAAAAGAAATTTTCCCTTTACATCATTTGACTTCGATGAGTATCTTAGAAGATATCGCAGATTCAAAATAATCATCAAGTGCACAATAATTATGTACAAGGCGCCGGCCGGCGCGTTACGCTTTCACGTGATTTGACCGATTTGTATGGTTTTTGGTATGGACATAAATAGGACTCTAAGGAGTAAAATAGACTATAACTTATTTTCTTTCTAAACTCAACCCTGTAGTCTACGCGGACGAAGTCGCGGGCAACAGCTAGTCTTACATAAGTGTGACTTTTGTCTTCCTCACTTGAATCGATTTTTTATTTTTATATTGACTTTCCGCAATGGAATAATTAATTAATGAAAGCTACCCTGCCTCTTTTTATCCACACAGCATTACAAAAAAATAAGTTTTTTAAAGGCTCTATTCCTGTTCGTTTTCAATCATAACTTTAACCTTAAATCATTACGTATTTAAATTGAAGCTAGTGTCAAATATTTTTCATTATAAGATCCCAAATTCATCAATTAAAAAATCTCTATTTTATTAACTCGAAACCGTCAAAAACATTGACATGTTCGGGCAAAAATAAGAGTATGAACGATGTAAAAAACATTTATATATTGAGATATGCCAAACACAATATAAAAATAAATACCAGTGATTAAAAAGCGCTGTCAGGTCCAAACCATAAAAGTATAACCTCTATTTTCCCTCCAATTTTGCTGTCATCCAAATAGAATAAGACATCACCACTAGGGAATGCAATCCCGATCCCGCGAGATCGGGATCCCGCGGGATCCCGAGTAATTTTTCGGGATCAATCCCGACGCATCATATGACGAGATCCCGTTCGAGATTGACGGGATTGGGCGGCAGTAGTCAGGATTTATTTCAGTGTGGAGGAACAAGGGGGCGATTTTTGCAGTTTGCATATACTTGCTTCGCCAAGCTATTGCCAACCAGTGTTGAGTTGGAGAGGGCATTCTCTGCAGCGCGATACATTGCAAAGGACATTAGATGCCGTTTAGCAGATGATACTATTATTTGGTAGCCTTTGTTTTTTAAGGAGTCATTTTCAAAATCACTCGTTTTTGGTAACTACTTCCTAAATCCCTTGAAATATGTTTATTATTTTGATTATCTAATTTACCTATGTTAATTTCCTTAAAACCTGATAATTATTTTTGGTTGGTAAGATTAAAAAAAAAGGATTTTATTTTCTTTGGAGTTATATTTATTTATTTATTTATGTACTTTTTGTACACTATACAATAAAATAAATATAAAACATTAATGAAGCTTAACGAAAACGAGTTTTATCGCTAGCTGCGATCTCTTCCAGACAAGCTACGCGACTGGAATGAAAGGTCGTAGTTCTGGCAGTTGTCTTCAGAATTGTAAAATTGAAACAGAAAAAAAATCTAATAATGTATATCAATAACAAATACATACATAAACATACATGAATGTAAAAAGAAGATATGTTAACTTAACATTGAATAGAAGATATTGGTGTAAAGATTGCATGAGTAATTTACAGAAATAAAAGCAACACTATTAATAAAAGAATATAAATACTAAACGACATACATATAAGAATACGAATTTACCAAATAAAATATAAAGTTTAGAATAGTAAGTTCTGAAAGTTTTTTAAAAGTGGAAAGCGATTTAGCTTTACGAATTGTTAGTAGTAATTCATTCCACAGACGTGCAGCATGGACTGTAAAAGAATTATTAAGAAATTTGGTGCTATGCTTATTTCAAGTGTTAAATTTTCTGACGACCTAAGCGGTCGTGCATGTGTAGCGCTTAGAAAACGGAACCTAGATTTAAGATAACGGGGAGCAGTGGGATTGAATAAAATTTGAAAAAGTAGCAAAAGAATACGAGTATTCCGGCAAAGGCGCATAGATACCCACTTGAGTTTATCACGAAATTCAGAGACGTGGTCATGTCATATTTCATTATGTTATTTTACTTAACCTCACTATCACAAACAAGCAGTTATTAGTTTCTTTAGTCATCCAAATTAATTATTTTTTTTAAACTAGACGGGATCCCGAAAATTCCGGGATCCCGCGGGATTGATATTTCTAATCCCGCGGGATCTCGAATTTGCAATCTCGAGTCGGGATTGCATTCCCTAATCACCACGCATCACTGTTATTTCAGCGGTGCAAAGGCGACTGTTATCTGTCCTTTAATTGGATTCACCTTTTTACACCTCTTACCTTTTTTGACATTACCATCTCCCGTTGAATTTTTGGGTTATGTTACTAAACTGTGGACTGCAGTAAGGTTATCTTTTAGATACGGTCTTTTTGTGTGGCCTTTCTAGTAGAACATTTTAAGTCAGTTGTCTGTTTATTTCTGTAAAAGGTGTTCAGATGGTATAGATAATTGCTAAATCGAAAATCTTATTCATAGCCTGATCCGTGAGTCGCATTGTCATCAACCCATATACGCCCACTGCTGAGCACGGGTCTCCTCTACCATTGAGAGGGTTGAGGCCATAGTCCACCACGCTGGCCTAGTGCGGGTTGGTGGACTACACACCTAAGAAATTCCTAAGAACTTTTAGGTGTGCAGGTTTCATCACGATGTTTTCCTTCACCGTTAAAGCAAGTGATAATTCAATGTGAATACACACATAACTTCGAAAAGTCAGAGGTGTGTGCCTGGGGTTCGAACCCGCGACCGCCGAGATTCTCGACCGCGCGCCTAAACCTCGAGAAACGTTAGATTGTTAGATTGAATTCAAATGTAAATACTTTGCCGGCCACAGGATTTAACCCCTAACTTATAACACGGAATATTGACGATATCGAGACAAATTCAACCAATCAACACCTCGGGTACTAAATAGTCTATCAAAAATTATTAATAAAAATGTAGGTATTAGAAGTATAATTTTTGTTCTTAATACTTTAACGCCACCTATTGAAAAACAAAAGAAACTATAAACAAAATAGTTCAGTCCTTAAATCCAAAGCCTGTTTTCTTTAATCTTTCATAGATGTCGCTGCTATGTCCTCATACTCATAATTTTTATAAGATGGCGCTGTTCTAAGCTAAAAATATATTTAGTAATATAGCTTTTCCTCTTTTTTTTTTGGGTAATTAATAAAAAACACACTAAAATTTATTATCGTTTAATATTTACAAGATTTTTTTTCACACTTAATTGGATGTGTACACAAATTATAATTACGAAATTAAGGATCACAGCGCAGTTATCACAAAACAGAAATAATATTAGAAACAGAAATATATTTTTATACATGTGAAGAGAGTAATCTAAGGAAGATTTGTAATTAAATTTGCGAAGAATACTTTTTTTCACCTTTTTTTCTGCCTAAAATGAGCAGGCCTCTATTAAAGATTGCTATCTCTTAGAAGAAATTTTACTAATTTCTAAGTGTAATTTTTATTCCAAGTAATTTGACTATTTAAATAAAAATTCATCAATTAGTTATGGTATGAAAAAATATTTATCAAGACAGACATTATTTGAAAATGTGTGAGTGATCTTAATATTCCAAAATAAGAGCATAAATAAAAGGGTACTTAATCAAGGTTACGGTATTTTGTCTATGCCTATACATAGACTATAATTAACTGTTTTATATTATAAAAATATAACTACAAAATATTACATGAGTATGTTTAAATAAAATGTATGGGTCTGTATTGGAGTTAAGAAATAGCTAATATAAATATTGCTAATATACCATTAAGTAGTCTATACTCATTATACATATTGAAAAAGTAGACCAATCTCATCAAAAGTAATATTTTGATACAAATTTCTCTACCCTTCTGATTTATCCTCACAGAATTGTGATGAGATCCATGTCAAAGCCCATTTCAAATTCGTCAACATATATTTTAGGGCTTTTGTCCAATGCTCTTCGGAATTAAACTGTATTTTTATTGAATAAGCATGCGGAGGTGAGGCGGTGTCTTCAATCTTGCCTTTATCTATTCGGTAAGGCAAACAAAATCCTGTATTACCCATTTCGACTTGCTCTTTGAACTGTTGGAGACAATCTAAGAATGCAACCATTGCAGCATCAAACTTTGTGTCCCAGAGAAATCTGAATCCGCCTGATCCATACAATGGTAATACTTTCTGGTCCTCCAAAACTTCTATATATGAATGATTGCCATACGGAACTAATTTATATCTTTGGAAATTGAAATTAATCTTTCTTGCCAATGACCAAAGTAAAAGTACTGTCTGACCCCAAGCAGCATTGATTTCGGACCAATCGACTGGCGCTGTGGGCAATCTGCCCAGTCTAAAATTGTTTATTATACCAAATTGACCTGAATCTGAAATGTGGAAAGTAGCCTTAAACACATTAGTCTTTTTCAGTTTCTCCAACTGCATCTGTGTGTATGCCAGCTGACATTCATAAAATTTCATTTGATCTTCAGTTGTCATTAAATCTTTCCTATATTTTGTATACTCTCTCCAGTAAACATCCTGTTCTTTTTCCAACCTTTCTTTCTCTCTTTCTTGCACTTCAATCTCTTCCTTCATTGCTCTTTCTTCTTTTTGAAGAGCCGATAACTCTTGCAGCAGCCTAGTCTGTTCTTGTTTCCAGTCTTCCAACTCCTTCTCCAATCCTTCTAGATTGAGATCTTCTTTATCATCCTCTAATTTCTTTAAATAATCATTATAATCTTTCCATTCAGCTTCAGTCTGTTTAAGCTGGTTGTCCATGAGTTCTAGCAATGTGTCTGTGCACTCATCACATAGTGGATGATCTACATCTGAATTATTTGATAATAAATCGAACAGAGTAGCTTTTACGTGCAGTTGGTGGCCTAGTGAAGTGGTTTCCCAGCCGTCAGATATCACCATGAATCCATTCGCCCCGTTACCGGATTCGGTCATGCGAAACGGCGGGACGTAGTGTTCTAAGCTCGAGGATTGTAAGTCGAGGTCCACCTCATTGTTTCGACGGATCTGAAGAGTTAAGTCTGCTATTGTGTGCTCTCCCAAGTTGTTCAAAGATTCGTCGAGCTTCAAAGGCTGAAGACAACGTTGGCAAGAGAAATTTACGAAAGTTTTTGAATCACTCATCTTTACACTGTATATCTAAACAAGTTTTATATTGGGCAATGTTCTACAATTTCATAATAAACTGGGTTATGCATCTACGATCAACTTTAATAACTTGACATAATAATATTGCAAGTTATGACAATACAATGACATTTTAAAATGGCAACTAGGGCTGCTCTCTAACTCATGAATCGCCTAAAAATTAGTTACATGATTGATAAAAATAAATTAAATTGTAATACATACATATATTCATCGCCGCTACGTAACAAATATTCACGGATATTTTAAAAAATAATATAAGGCTAAAAAAGCAACAAAAGACTGTCAAATATCATACTTACGAGTTACGAGCATAGTGGCGCTACAATCGCAAAAAAAAGCTGATGATATTTTTATGTTATGCAAAAATTCAGCAGAGATTAAAAATCCGTTCCATAAAAAGTGAACTACGATTATCAATATCTGCTGTAGCAGTTAATTCGGTGAACAAATTTGACGAATAATAATGTAGCTGAAAACTACTTTTCAAGTTCCTAGCTTCAATACCAATGTTTTATAAAATTTAAAATTATTGATCTATACAGAAAACTTCCTTCTTCGTGATCTCTTAAAGGATATGTGCCGAGTTGTGAGGTCCCGGGTTTTGCAGTATAATTGTGGTTTTTCATTAGGAAATTTTCATAATTACGGAATATGGACTTATGCCCGAAAAACGATAGTTAGCCTAACTGTATTATCGTAAGATATAAAATACTTTTGTACTATGCAAACAACTGTTCTATACTATGTGGGTTACATATTTACTATTTCCGGGTTAAAGTCGAAAAACTGTAAAATAAAAGAAATTATTAAATTCTTATAGAACTTTAATCGGTTTCCAGACTAGAATACAAATGGTTCTGACAAACAAACAGCACCTTAAATTAACTGATATGGAGATATATTACAAATGGTAGGTACTTAACATCTATTTTACATATAATAACACTATATTTATAGTTTTAAGTACTTATGCCAATATAAAAACTTAGAAATTTGTCATAGGTTAAATATTGCCACAAACATAAACTATAGGATAATAACTTTAATATTTGTACACGTATTTTAATATACAAAATAATTCGATAAATACAAATACTTTCGAACAGTTCTACGAATATTTAAGTCTTTTACATAATACACAACTTTAGAGCAAGCAAAGGTCCTTTTTGGCTGATAACTTCACGCAATAATTAATACTTTTAATTAAGATGCAACTGGACTAAACAATTTTAAAGTACCTGCAAATCATTCCATAAATTAACACAGTCTGAGTCGAGTTTCACAGTAAATTGATTGATTAATTACTCGACTTTGACACACTACTTCCCATTACAATATTAATACTGTTACAAAGATATTTACTACGAGGTGGTAGTTTACTAACTAAATAATAGGAACTAACAGAAAATAAGTCTATAATCACAATCATAACGTTTAACAAATAATGGCTTATGTCAAAATAAATGGAGGAAACTTAGTTGGATTTAAATATCAAATATTTGAAATAAGTAAATCTATTCTTGTATGATCACAATAATATGTTTACAATTTTTCTGGAAAATGACTGTGTCCTAAAAATACAAAACGACTTTTGTATAATTTTGTTTAAAACATTTTGACAAAACAAAAATTCACTATTTAAAGTATCTAACTAAGAAACGGTTACAAAAGAACGCTATCAACTTTAAACTTAATATCATTGAGCCTCATTATAAAGTAAAAAACATAGGTACTATCTATAGCATACATTTTAACTTACTTTTTATATTAAAAAAAAGGAACAAAAACATTCTTGCATTTCTAATAAACTATGAAATTTGTATCATCTTAAAGATATTTTAATATCTATTTACATTTACGGCGCTCCGCTGTGCAAGTAATGAGTTGGATCTTGCAGCTGATGGTAATACGCGTTTGGTAACAATGCTTGGGCCAGCCCACTTTGAGGACCAGCGTATTGTGCAGACACTAGCATTTCCCTGGAACAAAGAAAATCTTATTAAACAACCTTGAATTCATCTTAAGATGACATGATTCGATAATGTAATAATATAATATTCATATCCTCTTCAATACCGTTAATTATTATTTGTCAGTTTCGAAAAGAGACAGTATATCCGACCAGGCCGAAGAAATAGGTTTAACATTTCAAAATAAAAGGAAAAGGTAATTTTATAAAAAGTTTATTTTTCTAAAATCACCGATGGAATTGCATAGTACCATTTTATCTATTTCGTAACATATTTATTTTATTTTATTGCTAGCATTGCAGACCATATCAGACTGCAACTGTAGAATTAAAAAAAAAACAATGATTTTTTTCGTATCACTACTCGAGTAGACCATGTTTTTTAATCATGGGACTTTGCGGACCCCACGTCAAACCAAAAGAAATAAAACAATCGATAATTCCGCCATTCGCTGACAGAAACAATGGCGCGTTCCAATTTTGAAAACGTGCTTTTTGATTGGCTTCTCTCATGAGTTTTTTAAACTATTTTTTAAAAGTTAATGTTCCTTTGTTTTTATTGAGCGATAAAGTCAAAAAAGGAAAGCCAGAAACTTTTTTGAGTATACGTACAAAAGCTTCGATATTTTTTTCTTATTATTCTAAGACGATAAATGATTGAAAATAATAAAGAAACATAATAATATCTATAATTCGTTGTAAAAATTAGAACTTTCTTTGTCATGAAATTGGGCGATTTAACAGAACGATAATACTAATTAATTTGCAAATTCACTCAAGAGAAAAAACAAGACTTTTTCTACTAGCTTTTGTGAAAAAAAAATTTGAACCTTTACACCAAATCGTCACACATGTGTTGGCTTTTTGTGATAGCCACTGGACTTTACGGCACAATGATTAATGACTCCGTAACGACCGGCCGAAAGACAATAGACCCACAATGCGGCAAAGGTCACAAAATATATTAACGTCTAAATTATTGCAAATGCTTCAAAGCACGTTTTGCTTACTGGTTTCATATATTGCCAACTTTATAATAAATGAGATTGATTTCGAGAAAAACAAAAAAAATATTTAGGAGTATTGATTGACTATGCTGATTGCCGGTTTCGACATAATTAAAATTGGTACAGCATCAATTCGGTGTTTAGACTTGAGACCAAGGCACCGCTCTAACAGTCGCAGGTTCGAATCGCAGGTCTAACTTAGACGTTCATTCCTGGTTAATTAATCCTATTATCTCTACAAACTTTACTATATCACGCTCGTAATTGCTTTCACCATAAAATATTTTAAATTACAAACTATACTATGCCTTAATAAAAACATTAGCCACAAAAATGGTCCATACACAAAGTTAAACGTATTAAATTAACAAACATTAAATCCTCTTTACATTATATTGTTGTAATTACATCTCCTTTCTCTAAACCGCAAGTTATTTTTTAACTAATCCAGAGTATAAAATACCGAAGACGCAGATCTTTTGTTTCAAACTCCTTCACCGTCTCAAGGACTTTTAACAACGGAACGATTGTTCTGGAATATAAACTTATCGGGACATTTATTTTGACTGGCCAGAACACAAAAAGTTTAGTTTAGTTTGAGGTCATGATTGTTTTAGTTTGATCAAGTGGCTTTTGATTATTAAAAATGACATACATGGTCGATAGAAAAATGTTAGAAATTGCCGTGCCCGTAGTACTCCGTTTTTTTAAATTTAAAAAGCTGTATATTAGAATGTAGAATTTAAAATATTAAAAAAAAATAAACAAGGAAATTTTTGTATTGCGTCCAACTGCTAGGCACAAGCGGTTTAACCCTTAGTTAACAAAGCTTGCCTAGTGCAGGTTGACGCAGTACAAACTTAATAAATTCCTAAAAAATTTTAAGTGTGCAGTTTCACACACAATGTTTGCCTTCACTGTTAAAGTAAGTGAGAATAAATCTTGAAAGTGTGTCTAGGGTTTAAACCTGCTACCGCTGGAATTCTCAATCGCGAGCTTAAACCTCGAGGTCTTCACTAATTTAGTTAAACTGTAAGACTTTGACATAAATGGATAAATAAAGACAGATAGGACGTATGAAAAGGACATAACATAATTATAAATACTTAAGAAAATTGAGCAAACTTGATTCCTTCCACAAATTTACTATTAAGTCCAAAAAAACTTACGATCTATTTGGTTGTTGTGGCGTTCTGTCCCTCTGTCTCCTATTCTTGAACCAGTTGGACACTTGCGTCAGGGTAAGGCCAGTCTTTTGGGCTAACGCTCGCTTTTCATCAGGTGTTGGGTATCTAAAACAATAGGTATTATTACTATATTTATTTTAATTTTTTCATTGAATGTATAAAAACAAAACAGGTCCTGGAAATTTATAAGTTAAAGTCAAAGTCATGTCATCTTTATTCAAGTTGACTTTTAAAAGTGTTTTTGAATAGTCATTTTAAAACTATAGGTTATTATAACGTTAGATAACAATATTTTTATTGGACAGAAAACTTACGGTGTTAAATAATAATATACTCACCGATTTCTATAATAGCAATCTTTAAGTGCATTCCTACTCTTCTCTTTAAAACAGTACACGGTTTCTTCTCCATCCCATATGGTTTTGGGTAGCGGGTATTTCTTCCTTAATCTGTATTTGTCTACAGCTCCTGTAACAATTATTATTCTTAAAATCTTATTCTTAAATGTAGAAATATGTTATTAACTGATATGTCTAATTTTCTCTATATTTCATAATAATTTTGAAAAATTGGCTTCTTGATTGGCGTAAATCTAGAGAAATACTTTTAAATTTATAATTTTTAAAGTTAGCGATACTTTGTTTTTGGCAACAAAAAAAATCAACTAGCAATCAATTTGTTTATTTATAAGAATAGCCAAGATTTTTTGAAAAGAAAAAACATTATTTATATTACTGAATCTCAGAGAATGATTGTACCAATTCAACTGATAAAATTACCATAAAAATAGAAAATAAAAAACTGAGTACTGCCATGAAGTTATAAATATTTCTTACCCAGCGCTCTTCCCCTCACTTTTTCAGCCTCCTTATAATGTGCTTTGAACCACAAGTTCTGCAGGGCGGTGTGGTGTCGTGGCGAAAACGTGTGAGCTTCTAATATAGCGTATAACTCTTGGAAAACTCCCCTGTGATATGCCACCAAAGCGCGGGCCCTACAAAAAGATACAAATATTCTGACGATACTTCTATAGAAGCCTAAAAGCGTTACACTTTAGTTGTATGCTGTCTAGTTTCATCATCATCATACGCCAAAAGATTTACAAAATGTTATAAAGGAAGCGGCAAAAAAAATAATGTCGAATTCATAATTGTTTATTGTGGAGTAAGATATTCTAATATTTTATATGTCTTATTGTTTTTGTGATGGCCTCGAGGTTTAGGCACGCGGTCGAGAATTTCGGCGGTCGCGGGTTCGAACCCCAGGCACACACCTCTGACTTTTCGAAGTTATGTGTAATTCACAAAGAATTATCACTTGCTTTAACGGTGAAGGAAAGCATCGTGATAAAACCTGCACACCTAAAAGTTCTTAAGAATTTCTTAGGTGTGTAGTCCGCCAACCCGCACTAGGCCAGCGTGGTGGACTATGGCCTAAACCCTCTCAATGGTAGAGGAGACCCGTACTCAGCAGTGGGCGTATATGGGTTGATGATGATGATGATGATTGTTTTTGTTAAATAAACATTTAAAGTGTATTTATATTCGGCGTTTTGAAAGGCAAACTAGGCTTTTGACTTTCTATGGAAATACCGCCACTGTACTTAAATATTGGAAACCGCTACATAAATAACCAAGTAAAATCGAGAAGTCTGAATTCTGAGTTAAATAGTTACTGAGATTTCCTATCATGAAATTAGCTCGGAGCCAAATAACACCCATTATAAGTTGTAGGCTTGTGTTTAGTAACACTAAAAATATTACATAGATTTAAAATCACTACATAGTATAAAACAAAGTCGCTTTCTCTGTCCCTATGTCCCTTTGTATGCTTAAATCTTTGAAACTACGCAACGGATTTTAATGCGGTTTTTTTTAATAGATAGAGTGATTGAAGAGGAAGGTTTATATGTATGATAACATCCATTAAATATCAGCATTGCACCCGTGCGAAGCGAAGCCGGGGCGGATCGCTTGTAACTAATAATAAAGAAAGCTGTTATAGTAACGTCTAAAGTAAAATACAACATATAGGTAATATGATCAAGAATATATAAAAAGGTCAGTACCTCAAAACTGTTTCGTTGCCTCTTAGAAGTTCGCTTGTAGGCAGACTCCATAGAAAAGCCGCCAATTTTTCTATATCCCCTTTCTGTTGCAAAGCTTCACAAACGCACTGCACTTGCTCAGAATTGAAATTCAAACATCTTCGCATATTAGAATTGTCATTTTCAGCGAAATATGACTGCGGTACCCTCTCTCTATCAATACTTATGTTATCAAAAGGCGTAGATTGATTTTTGAGCTCTGATAAAGGGTTATTTTCGGCATTCTGGATAAACCCCTTCGGCTCAACATCATAATAATCTTGTCTGTCATTGTCTATGGGGAAAAAGTTGTCGTTTGTCGATGGTAATTTCAGTTCGAAATTCAAATATTTTTTACTCCTTTGCGGGGTTATGTAGTCAAACGCTTTGGGTTCTTGTAAATAGTCTTTTCTTTCGTCATGTTTTCCGGCTTTTTTACATGAGAAATATTGTTTTTCTGTATCCGTTGGATTGTAGAAGTTGTTCTGCTCGTATGGAAATGACGGTAGAGAAGTCTCGGATTCGGTTGTGAGGTCGCTCGAAGGACTAAGGCGATCGGAACAAGATTCCATATTGGTAGATTTCATCACAAAGTTTTCAAGCTAATTTCTGTCTTAATATCTGTAACAATAGTTTTATTATTGTATTTTCCACTTTGAAGGAAATAACATAAGATTTTCTACATTCGTATTGTATGGCTACAATAAAAATTCATGTATCAAATATAAGTTATGTTTTAATATCAATATTTCACCGACGGATGTCCTATGCACTCTGTAAAAATCAACGGTGTCAGGTAAAGTTATCAAAACATTGAAGCGACGGATATAGAATGAAAACAAAGAAATATGTACACCGAATAAAAATATAGATGTTTCACTTTGACACTATTTGACCTGTTATCAGAATAGAATTGGAAATTTGTAAGACGAGTAATATTTTTAGCCCTATTTCATATCATCGTCATCGTCAGCCAAAGGACGTCCACTGCTGGACGTAGGCGCGGGAAGCCGCTGCATGGATGCAGGCCGCTTCCAATAGAGCGCTTTGGAAGTCTCTGGGGGAGGCCTATTTCATATACTGATAGATAATTAGGTGCGCATCATTATCAATATTATCAGCCTATACATATATGCCCCAATTTTTGGCACGGGCCTCCTATACAACTGAGTGGATTTAGGCCTCAGTCCATCATGCCTGCTTATTGCGGGTTCGTTGACTACACAGTGACACACCCAAAAAATTCCCATAATCTTACGCCTGTATTCCCCGAATTGGTAGGCAGAGATGCATTTCTACACCCACATTTCGCCTGGTATGCATCAGTCCCCCCCGGAATCGGACCCAGGACCTCTAGATCGCACGGCACATATACCGCGAGACCACGAGGCAGTCCAAAGAAATTCCTAAGAACTTTGAGTGTGCAGTTTCATTTCGATGTTTGTCACCGTTAATGCAAGCGACAAACCATTGTGAATCACACATAAATTCGAAAAGCCAGAGGTGTGTGCTTGGAATTTGAACCCGTCCATGAGTTTTTCGACCGCGGATCTTGATCTCGAGGCTATCACTTTACTTTTGCTATTTTATTTATAAATACGATTGATTGTTACTAAATTTACGACACCGTTCTTCATCTTCATCAACCCATATACGTCCCAGGACACGGGTCTCCTCTACCATTGAGAGGGTTTAGGCCATAGTCCACCACACTGGCCTAGTGCGGGTTGGCGGACTACACACCTAAGAAATTCATAAGATCTTTTTAGGTGTGCAGGTTACATCACGATGTAACCTGCACACCTAAAAAGATCTTATGAATTTCTTAGGTGTGTAGTCCGCCAACACAAACTTGTTTGTTTGCTCCACAGTAAAACGGGCGAAATAATATTGAATTATTTGGGTGTTACCCTCTCATACATAATACGCATTGCCGATTGGGTATTTTGTATCTTTTCCAAAGCTATAACACATTGAGAAATAGTAGGAAATATTGACGACAAATATTGATAAAGGCCTGAATTTGAATATTTTAAATAAATTAAAAACAACAAAAACAATAATCAGAAAACCTTTGTAAAATAAATACTAAAAGGATTTTTCGGTACCTGCATCCTAATTTCACCACTAACTTTTTAAAAGTCTTAAATCATCTACGATATCCATTTTAATACATGGATAAGATTACGTAAAAATCCTTAGGATTTTCTTAGGTGTGTAGTCCACCAATTCGCACTAGGCCAGCGTAATGGACTAAGACCTACACCCTGTTAGTTTTATAAGATCAATTATACTTTGAATCATATTCTTACAACGAACCACGCAGATTTATGCTAATTTACAAAAAAACAACCATTTTTACAGGTGCAAAAATTTCATGTTTTAAGTTTTCGAAGAAATATGAGAATTAAGGCGGTAGTTCTCCATGACACAAGTTTACCTGGTCGGTAATCGAAGCCTGTACATCTCGGTTTATAGCGTTAAAACCTATGAGGTATTAACAACATAATGAACTTTTTATTTTAAAAACTATTTATAAGAAAATAAGGAGATTTTAGTATATTTCACGCAATAAACTAAATGTAACCATTTTAATAGGACAAAGCGCACAATGTAACATTACTTTAAATACTTTAACAACTTTTAGTTTTGCTTATTTGTATCAAAGAACTATTTTCACTAATTAATGCATATTCTAAGTATTTACCTATTTATTTTGTTCTTTAAAATTCCATCTTTCAAAGGCGCGATTTAGACTTTATGAACTTAAAAATTTATTAATTAAATATAATGCATGGTATATGGATGACAGTAAAATGTATAATAACAGAAATTCATAAAACAAATTGATAACAAAAGGTTCAAAAATATTAATTTTAATTCATAAACCCGATCTTCCAATAAAGAAAATTAAAAAAACTAAATCGTATTTAAATCCTAAATGGAACGTAAAATTTAAATAGAACCTTTTTTAAAAATACTTTTTTTCTAATTACCTCAAATATGGCGGTCTCCGATGGCACAACACAACTCTATTATTCATATCACTGAAAATTGTCTATTAAAAATTTAACACACCCTAACTGTAGGAAGACGAGGCGTCAAATAACACTTGGCTCTCGTTTCAAAGGGTAGACAGAGAGGCATCGTGCGACAGAGAGGTAGGATAGGCGGAGTTTCGCGCCCAATGTTTTTATGTCGCCGTTTTGAGAATCGACCTCTGAAAGGCGGCGCTTTAGAACCGGTTACGGAATTATATACGGTTTTATAGAGTTTTATACACGGTTTTTAAAGGGAAAATGATTAGCATGAAATATATTTACTATTAAATATTTTAGACTGCATTGTATTTTGCAGCACAATTTAAGTTTAATTTTAGTAAATATTTTAAATGAGATTTCTAAATCAACTTACTTAAACATGCATTGTCTCCGTTCCTCTTATGTCGTATTTCAGTCAATAGAGCAGATGAAAGCATGATTAAGTAGTAAATTAACTAATTTTTATAACCACTCAAATGGTTTTTAGTCATTAGGGTCCTTGCTTATAAAACTGAGTTTCACGACCTTAAACACAATTCTCTTTTCAATCATTACTTTTTTTATGTCACTTTTATACGGATAGAACTCTCACCAAACCCAAAATCATCCCAAAAAGATAGGCAGAACTATATTTCTTTACCTAAATTTCTCCAAGGTAAAGTTCCGGCGCAACATGGCTGAACTTTTGACGTTTACGGTACGGCTCCCGTAGCGTACTTAACACAGCCTGTGCTAAATGTGGAAAAATAGATAGTCGTAACAAAACTAATCTTATCAAATGCTATTACTTTCATCCTCAAAGCTAATATTGGTATGTTTGGTAAATTTAAGGAGTGTAAAAAACCGCGTGTGTTAAAACAAACATTAACGCTAAAAAAAAGTCTCATAAAATACGTTTTTCTAACTACCATCTTCATCAACCCATATACCCCCACTACTGAGCACGGGTCTCCTCTACCATTGAGAGGGTTTAGGCCATAGTCCACCACGCTGGCCTAGTGCGGGTTGGCGGACTACACACCTAAGAAATTCCTAAGAACTTTTAGGTGTGCAGGTTTCATCACGATGTTTTCCTTCACTGTTAAAGCAAGTGATAATACAATTTGAATACACACATAACTTCGAAAAGTCAGAGGTGTGTGCCTGGGGTTCGAACCCGCGACCGCCGAGATTCTCGACCGCGCGCCTAAACCTCGAGGCCATCACTGCTTTTCTAACTACCATAAGGAGGTATTATTCGTATGTGGTGATGAGGAAAACGTCAATATTTTCATTTGTTTCGAGATATTTTTAGCATAGTTTCAATAGTTACAGGACAGTAACTATACTTGTATTAGTTTTCGATCACTGTTTGTTTACACTCTGTAAAGATTAAACTAATGGTAACTAGATTATTTATACCTCGAGAGAATATTTTAACTTCGGTATACGTAAAAAAAGGATAAAATATTAGCTTTATGCCACGGGATGATACCTGAAAAGTATAAGTTCTGAAAATAATGTAAAAATACTTTATAGGATCCGTGGTATATACATCTTGCGATCAAGAGATCTATGTTCAGTCTCCAAGTCACTTACAATTTTATTTTATTAGAAATATTCTCAGCAGTGATATGAGGACTTAATGTGAATGGTGGAGATAAATAAATAATAAATACATACACCCAACAGTCACACACATAGTTCTGACCCCACACTAAGATACAAGTCTTGTGTCGTGGGTATCAGACGCTACGAGAGACTTTTCGGTCTCACAAACACCCAGACCCGAAACAAATATTTGTGGATCACACAAACATTTGTCTCGGTGCTGGGATCGAACCCGCGGCCGCTCGTTTCGCAAGCTGGTGTCTAGCCAACTGCGCCACGGGGCTGCCTAAAAGGAAAGAGTCTAAAGAGGACATACGCTAATCAGCATTGAGAAAATTTCAAACATACCTCACGCCTATATTCCCCGAAGAGGTAGGCAGAGATGCATTTCTGCACCCACATTTCGCCAGGTATGTAGCAGTCCCACGTAATAGGGGGCGAGCCTAGTGCCGTTTCTCGGGCACATTTCCAGATTCCGTGCTGCTACTGAGAATTTCCTAATGGAAAAACCCAATAACACCTTGCCCGACCCGCGAATCGAACTCAGGACCTCTAGATCGCACGGCACATACTTGTACCGCGAGACCACGAAGCAGTCAATTCATATAAGAAAGTGCAACTTTGTCGTATGAAAATAAGGCGTTTGTCTAAATAAGTGTCCTAAAAGGACAATATTTTTGTATCAGAGGCCTTCGAACTCAAGCTAAATGATAAGACGCCGTAACTTATAAAAAAAACTTCATTTTATTTTGCCAAAAGTTACCAAAATGTTTGGTACACAAATAAGTAGTTATTGACCAAAGAAATTTTTAGATGCCAATGTTTTCCTTAACTGTTACAGTTAAATGTTAATTCTTTGCGAATACACACATAACTTTGAAAAGTCAGAGGTGTGTACCTGGGGTTCCGACGGTCGAGATTCTGGGCCGCGTCTCTAAAACGGCCACCACTATTTTTGGGCAATCACTGACTAGAGAATAGATCTGAATCTTTTTTTTAAAGGCTATGTCGGGGTCTCTGCCCTTATAGCTCTAAACCTGATTTTCCATGCAGTGTCGTAACTAGGGCGGTGCTAGCAGTGTCCAGGCAGAGGGCCTAGACCCTGGAGGGGCGCATAAATGTCCAAACTATCTAGTTTTATCTCATGCTATACTAAGCCTGGTTAGAGAATTTTTCAGGGGCGCAGTTTTGCAGGCTCGCACCGGGTGCATAAAAGGCTAGTTACGGCTCTGTTTCCACAAGGCGCCAGTAGTCCTATTGCGAAGTATCGGAACGGCGCAAACGTTGAAGAAACGGTTTCTCGGTACGGAATGCTGGTGTTGTGTTCCCACGTGGTTCCGAGTAAACCTGCCGACTCAGTCACTTGACACCGGTGAATTTTATACACGACGCTGCAAATGCAACGGTTTCATTAAACTTTAATTCTATAGAAGTCACAATGTTTTTTAAAAGGATTTTTTTGCTCGAAAAAGTCCTTGAAAACTATTTTTTTTTAAAGAAAAGTAGATTATAAAATTTTTCAAATTTTTGTTTATTGTGTGACAGTGTTATTTTTGTTATTGTGAAACGGTGTTGACGAAAAAATTATCCTTAATAAGGCTTGTTAAAAAACGCTTGTCTCAATTTCTTGTCTCAATTGGCTTCTATTAGCCAGGCCTTACTTAACAAGGTATCGAACAAAACGGCGCATATTTCACCTAAATCGGATCATTATATTGTAATCAAAACTTTCAATTTCGTCATCATCATCACAAGCAGCCCTTCTTACGTCGACTATACATAGGCCTCCTATGGCACGCCACTGGGCTCGATCGTCGGTCCTCCTCATCCAACCGCTGCCAGCCACCTTGCGGATATCGTCACCCCACCTAGCCAGAGGGCAATTTCATGTAAAAATAAATTTCTTTTTACTCCAACTAATAGTACTTTGATATAAAAACATAATCTAGTAAGCGTTCATTCACACGAGTCTGTGACACGGTTTCCTGCGTTTTTGCAAACCCCACGGAATCCATTGATAAACAGAATGTACTGGGATTGCGAAACAGTTTTAGCTTCAATCATCTTTATTATAGTCTAGTTTTATTTTATATTATGTCGCCTCTATGTCACGTATGGCTTGTTCAAAGTTGATAGTATAAAGAATTTCTGGATTGAAATGAAATAATTAACTTTATTGTTTCTATAATATCTACGTCAAATACACAGATAGGGAAGGCAGTACAAAGGAAAGCCGGCAAGAATCTCTAATGTTGCTCTTTTCAATCCAGAAATAGAAAATCATATTGATACAAGGATAACATTTTCCGAATTAATTTATTTAGGCATCCATTTAGGCCCGTCTACACTAATAGGAAACATTCCGTCGCTACACGAGTAGTTTCATTTGTTTTTCTAAAAATACATCTACGTAATACAAAAGTATAAGGAAACGTTAATAAAACTGGCACATTACACCCAGAATGTGCCACCGTATCACTATATTTAGGTATATCAGTGTCGGTACTTCCACAGAAGCCTAAAAGCGTTACACGTAAATTTTGTAATGTCTAGTTTGTAATTATTTATTGTAAGATCAGAACAGTCGCATTAATACGTCAAATTGATTTTGTTAAATAGACATTTGAAGATGTAATTTTGATTGTTGTAACGCAAGCTGGATTTTTGGGCTTGTGGAAGTACAAACAACATACAGTCAAAACCGGTTATAGCATCGTTTATAACGAGAGATCGGTTATAACAACCGAATGGCAAGGTCCTAGCGGAATCCATATAATTTATTATTGCTTTCGCCTATCCCAGCGCACACCCGCCACTGTAACTCCTGTGCTCCAGGATCAACAGCACGCACAGTAATGACGCCGAGCAATGGAGTTCAGTAGATCTAAGGGGACCTAAATTGTCATGATCCCGCAAGTTAATCAGAAAGAAAATAAAGGAAGAAGCTGGGAGTATAATAATTTTATTGCTTATAACAACCGACGGGCGGACGGCCAGTGGAACAGACTAGTGTTGGAGTGGAGACCGCGCTTAGGCAGACGTAGTGTGGGACGTTCTGCAGCACGATGGTCCGACGACTTGAGAAAGGTGTCGGGTAACGGGTGGATGAGAGCCGCTCAGGACCGGGATGGTTGGCGCTTACTTGGGGAGGCCTACGTTTAGCAGTGGACTGCAATAGGCTGAGTATTTTTTTTTTCATTCATTTTCAGCCCACATGCACCCACTGCTGGGTATAGGCTGAGTATATATAACATCTATATTCTATCGGATATAGCGTCCGAAATAAACAATTCAATGTCGTTATATCCAATTCTGATTGTATATTCATATCTCTGCCTGAAGTTTCGGGGGCAAAAGCGTGACTGCATGATATTCGATATTATTTTAACCTACTTTTGCATTTAAGGTGCGTTATTAAAAAATGACGTTACAAATGTTTGTTATGTAACACTAAACTTTGTTTATGTAAATTCAATCGCATTAATAATTTGCTAATTCAGTTATTGAAGCTAAATATGGCGGGTTGCCATCTTTAAAGTTTATTAACATTATGCTTCTGATTTGTCTAACGGTTGGCTAAAAGAAATCGCCGAGAGCGAAAAAAGCCGCCGTTTGTGGCACTTACTACGATGCTACTATCTATGTTGTTTTTATTATCATCATCATCATCATCATCAACAGCCTTTAATTCGTCCACTGCTGGACATAGGCCTCTCTTATGGCACGCTACTGGGCTCGATCTTCGGCTTATCATATTATCTTCGTTTTTATTATATCATGATCATTATCACCCCATATACTTACATCCTGAATCTTGGCGATGGTAGGTTCAAGCCCCAGGCGTACCTGCCCTAGACATCTCTGATATAGGCACCGAAGTTATGTGTGTATTCTTATTGAATTATCACTTGCTTTAAAGGTGAAGGAAAACATCCCGAAGGAACCAACACACTGACATTCCTTAGAAATTTCTTAGGTGTGTAGTCCGCCAACCCGCACTAGGCCAGCGTGGTGGACTTAGGCCTAAACACTCTCAATGGTAGAGGTGGCCCGTGCCCAGCAATGGGACTTATTCGATGATGACAATGATGTATCAATCACACAGCTTTTTTCCAATTACTGTTGCTACCCCAAGTGCATGTAGCAATAAATTGTACACCATAAACAATATATGTTTACATTGGGTCTCAGGTTCGGCGGTCGCTTTGATCGTGTCTCTATGGGCGGTCTGTTTGGCGACAATATGGCTGAGTAATTTCGTTATTACGTAATGTGAATAAAATGTGTTGTTAATAATTTATGGAAGAGTTGTAGAGGATCGGAATGATTATAGTTTTGTATGTGTCCTACTGCTGGGCACGAGTCTATCCTATATAAGAAACTACTAGAGACTTTTCAGTCTCACAAACAAGTAAATTTTAATCAAATAATCACGCAAACATTTGTCTCGGTGCAGGGATTAAACCCGCGACCTCTCGTTTCGCGAGCTGGTGACTACTCAACTGGAGTCTAGATAATAGATTTCACATAAGTACCTGAACAAAATATTTTTGAAGTATTCGGCAGTAGGGACGTATGTTTCCTCACAATTCAATGTATAAGATACAGGCTCTATTAAGGCAACTGTGACTTAATTTAATTCTTGTCGAACTATCATTACCAAACTTTTTCAACCTTACCTTACAGTTTCCTTTGCAGCGAAACATCCAAAAAAGACGCCATAAAAAAAATAATTTAAGAAGTAAAAAATACGTTTAAAAAGCTTTCGAGATTCGAAATTCAATACCTTTGTACACCTGACGCAAGCTCGTCTGTGATTGGTGGATAATTTGAGGGGGTGAGAATGGCGCTGTCCTATTGGTCGGGTAATACGGGGGTGGAAACGGCTGGAGTTTCGAATTTCAACTCTTATTAACTACATGATTGAGAGATTTCGCCGTGAATTACAAGGGTTTGCTGCTTTTGTGAATTTATTTAAGTATTTAATTAAAGTCCTTAAATCTACCCACACATTCGTTTTAAAATTACTTTCGCATTTATAGCGTCAAAAAGAATTTTGTTATTTTTGATAAAAATCTCATTTTATGCGCAGTTGTTTGAAATAATTTATAACAATCATTAAAAGAATGAAGAAGTGAGAAAGCATAGAAAGGATTCAAGTATTTTATCTATGGCTTCTATTTTTTACGTAATAACGGCCAATCCATTTGCCTTTTTGCATATCTCTCACCCCATGGTGTAGCGAAAATTGGTTATTTCAATGTTAAAAAACTTTTCACACTAAGATACCGAACCTTAAAGTTCCACACTAAAATCATATCTTTTTTTTAACCAATACATCACTAACGCATTAGTCTAATTACGCAAAAAATTCTTATCTCAAAACCAATGTTTTCAAACAAAAACAAAGACATCTGCGATACAAAAATCCATAAACACGAAAATCGGAACAAACAAATCTAAATCCCATCAAAATTTAAATCCTTTACAGGCTCCGGGAACACGGATTATCAACATCAGATAAGGAATGCTCCCGAACTTTATCAACACGATTTCTCACGACGCGAAAGGTGCTATTTTATCGTCCAAATACATCTGTGTTTAAGAAGGAAACATTTAATAAAGAAGGCGATAAATAAACAAATGAAAATTTGGTATAACTTAAAATTGAATGTGGCTGCAAGTGTAATGCGTTAGAGCTAAAATCATTTATAACATAAACATGAGTTCTCAATAATAAATTGCGCATTTTTCGGAAAATGTCTTCCAAATTTTGAACGATTTTATCTCACTTTTTTCGAACTTGCTTGATTCGTAACTACTATTGTCCTTAGTCAAGAAAGTCAAATTCAGGAAATTTCGACGATGATAGCCGTTAAAGTAGTCTTGAATATCTTCAAAGCCTACAAAGGCCATATTATTATTATGTTAGCTATTAAAATTCCTTCTAAATATATGATAAACAGGTTAAAACATTGGCTTCACGGAATACATGGTTTAAGAAATAGACGATTTCTTTATTAAAAACTTATTTTCTTCATGTTTTAATTTTAGATATATTTTTTTAATTAATTCCAACGCAATCTGCGTTGGCCGTATGCACAATACTCCTTTGCTCGCCAATATGGAGGTACCTACCAAATTTAGGATGTAATTGCCGCTGTTTGTTTGACATGAGACGCGAGGGGCTCTCGACAGTTATTGTTACACAACATTGGGGCTTGTAACTGCCCAACTTGCGTACTTATTGTGTACCAAGTTCAATTGAGCGGTGTAGTAGATTATTTTATCATCGCTGCACTAGAACAACGTTGTAGCTCGGATATTTTGTGTTTTTACGCAGTTATTGAAACTGCTTTTGATGTTCGAATAATTTTAGCAGCTTGGAGTATTAAAGCACATAATGATGATAGATATGTTATCTATAAGTAAATTGCTTTATTAAAGGATTTGTATGACGGATATTCTAGGGTTATTAGATACATTAAGTTTTTTTCAATCGACGTGACTATTTAAACACGCCATTTATAACATATTTTCAAAATAATCGGTATATTTCCCACTGGTCTACATAGATGACAGGATTGCGTGGTAATAATAATTACGTTTTCCACCAGCATATAGTATATTTGTTGAGTTAAAAATTTTACACTTAAAATCTTAAATACATACGAATTGAATTCTGTAATTTTTAAAAACAATTTTCCTAATCGATAATACTTACAAAACGCCCTATATATATTTACAAGTAATGGTCTTAATACTTTGCCCAAATAACGATTTTAAAAATGACCAAGCTGCAACGCTGTTCCCTGCACATGGCCAAGTGCAGAATCTGGTTGCGTTCAACAATGGGGGCTGTTCATTTGGCACCCCGGGCTATTGTGTCCATTGTGAAACTCTCCTAACCCGGGATTAACGCTGTCACGCCTTTTAATCCCGCGAACTTACTAAATACGCGGAATATTGGTAAAATTGAGCAATGTATTTTTTTGGTAGTATTTTTTGCGTGCTGGCAACTTTTGTGTTCTTTTTTTGAATATGAGCACGGAATGTGATTATGTTGGCAGATTTACACGTAATTTTTTTCATATTTGAACTTGATGACAGTAGATAAATCGTTAATTTCCCCGCCGGGGAAAGAGTCAAAATAAAAGAAGAAAGAAGTATTTTAGATTCTTCTGCCTGCTCATGTGGGTATGAAGATGGCGACATTAACCACATAGTTTTCTCCTGCCCCACCTATGACCATTCTTCACTATACACTTCATTGATATCCCTTCATGTCCCTTTCCCTCTAAATATTACGTCGCTTCTTTATAATAATAACATACATATTTATAACGTTTTAGCTACATATTTATGTAAAAATAATATTAAAATTTAATCATCTCCCCCCATATACATTTACTAATCCTTTAATTCCGTTTTTATGTTTAACTTTATTTAAATATGTTTAGTGTTTGCAACATCTTGTTTCCCTAACTTTTAACCCTAGAAAGTTAATCGTATTTTGACCTACGCTTTATACCTTGACGCTGGCAGATGCGCAAAGCGCGCCTTGCCATAAGGAAGAAAAAAAAAGAAGAAAGAATCAGAATAAAAAGATTCGTAATATTTTATCGCTGCAAAAAAGACTGTAATTTTTTCATCAAATGTCTAGTTGAACAGATCCAAAAAACATCCGACCAGGCCATACAACAAAAATCTTAGACTTCGGACTAGAGGCGTGGCGGGTGGGTAAAGATTAATAACCAAGCGAACAGAATGAAATATTAATACTAACACTTGGACGGTGGACCCCGCTTCGACTGGGCGTAAATTTCTATAAAAAGCAGCTTATAGACGCTTTTTCATCATCATCAGCCCATATAAGTCTGACTGCTGAGCACGGGCCTCCTTCACCACTGAGAGGGTTAAGGCCTTAGTCTATCACGCTAGCCTAGTTCACACACTTAAGAAATTTCTAACAACTTTTAGCTGTGCATGTTTCATAACGATGATTTCCTTCACCGTTAAAGCAAGAAATAATAAATCGTGAATAATCGTGATATTTTGCCAATAGATACTTAATTTGGTATGAATTTACCCTCGAGTCTCAATATAGTTACTTCGATAAGAATATAAACTTAAACAGCCTTTTATAATAACTTCCGAAAACCCTCTCCGGTAATACCGCCAACACCATTAAACAAATACCAACATAATAATATAACTCAGTAACAGAACACCAACATGATAAACGCGGTTTCACATGGCGTCATTATTCTCTATGTCCATGTGAATAGTGTAACATGAACTTATTGAGATACACAAAGTTATTTTCACACATAGTAGCCCTTATTACTAAAGTACAAGATTCAAAATCGTTTAAATAAAGTGTAGAGATAAAGTTGTTGAATTCGACATTCTAAAAACATTTAAAATTCGAAGGCAGTGTTTTGCAAAAGTTTTATTAAAAAAACATACACATAATCTACTACATCCTCCTTACTCTTTGGAGATTCTAGCGAGGGTGTATACACATATTATGTTTGTAAATACATTGGTATTAATAACTTTAACCTAGAAAAGGTAGGCAGAGGTTCTTTTTTGACTTCATTTATCAATATTTTAGGCCAGTTTTTGTAACACCCACGTAACAGGGGGCGAGAAAAGTTTAAAGCTTTAATTCCAAACACCGTGCTTATTGCACTACAGACTTCTAGATCGGACGGCTCACAATTTTTTTGCGAGACAAAATAACTTATATTCGCAATTCGAAAATTATTTAATGATTAGTGACAGATCCGATAATAGACATCTATTAGACCATTGAGTGTGATCATTACTGGTTCCAAACTTTCTGTCGGCCGCCAGGTCGTGCCAAGGTGCATTTTATTAATAATCGTTTAAAGCGAATTTGTCACACAATACAGGTTGCGCGCTTGGCTTATTTCTGACGTTCCGTGAAATAGAAATGTCATTTGTGCACGTTAAAACACATTCGAAATATGAATCGGTGGTTATTTATATGACACACAAAAAAAGAAAAACATACAAATGTCATTCGATTTTTGAAAATGTGACATTGTCACTTTCTAACGATATTTTCCTTTATAAATTAAGCAAAGGTTTCTAACAAACAGCTTTCCTTATGTTGGCACGAAATTATAGCTTATAGATCCCGAGTTCGATTCCAGTTAATTAGAACCAGTAATCATCATAATCAGCATCATAAACATTAGGCCATATACGTCTCACTGCTGAGACGGGTCTCCTATACAACTAAGACGGTTTACCGTTAAGGCCTTAGCCAAGACTAGACTGGTACAGGTTGGCGGACTACATTCCTACGAAATTCCTAAAAACTTTTAGATGTGAAATTTTCCTCAAAACTTTAACTTTCACTATAAAAATAAGTAATATGGACTGCAAATATTATTAACAAAAAGCGGCTAACATCTTTAAGTGTCTTTAAAAAAATAAACAAACATTCAACTCAAAATTCGTCAAAAAAACAGCAGTGACAAAAATGACAAATTGCCGCGCAAAAACTACAACATAACCTCACATTCCTTGCATTCTTACTAGACGTCAAAAACTGTGGCATCCAGTTGTCTGTTTTAGCCACTTTTTCGAAGATATCTGACACCTAATTATGGCTACCGACTTGCTTTTTAAATTTAATGAAGAGGCTAAGAAAGAATAGTGATGATGTGTTTTATATTATCTTTGATTTTCAACAAAAGTCAATGTGCAAATATTTGAGTGCAAATTGACTGAATTGGTATAGTGCATTCGTTTTTCACAGACCAGAGAAACAGTTGGCTAAATACTAGCTTGTGAAACGAGAGAGTGCGGATTCGATCCCCGCATCGATACAAATATTTTAAATGATCGACAAATAATTTTGGGTATGGGTTTTCTTGAGACCGAAAAGTCTTTCGTAGTTCCAGATACCCACCACACAAAACTTAATTTTAGTGTGGGGTCAAAACTATGTACCTATATGACTGGTATTGTTAAAAAGTAAATAGAATTTGAACCCGTGAAAGTCAAGATTTTTCTGCTTATCTGCGCTCCTAATCTTCGTGTCAGTCATTCGTCTGGTCGAATGTCAACCTTCTGTGTCCCACCGCTGGGTACGGTCTTCTTCTACATCTGAGAGGGTTTAGACGTTTAAAGATTACCTAAAGTAGTTTCGAATTTTTTTCATTGCCGACTTGTTATTGGTACTTTTTACTTCAATTCAGATACGCAAGAGCTTGTGTCTTATCTAAATTCTTCTTCTTCTTCTTCATCAACCCATATTCGCCCACTGCTGAGCACGGGTCTCCTCTACCATTTAGAGGGTTTAGGCCATAGTCCACCACGCTGGCCTAGTGCGGTATGGCGGACTACAAACCTAAGAAATTCCTAAGACCTCTAAGGTGTGCAGGTTTCATCACGATGTTTTCCTTCACCGTTAAAGCAAGTGATAATTCAATGTGAATACACACATAACTTCGAAAAGTCAGAGGTGTGTGCCTGGGGTTCGAACCCGCGACCGTCGAGATTCCCGACCGCGCGCCCAAACCTCGAGGCCATCACTGCTTCTAAATTAGTTCATAATTTTTACTCTTATCCAAATGCGCGGTACGTCCACAAGTCTCCAAACATCTAAAAACTCCCGTTCATCCCTTAACAGTTCGTATTTTATTTTTTGCGGCAATAAATCTGTCAGTGCGAGTCGCGACGATCCCCGAACCTAATGTCGCATTAACCCTACCCAATTATGAGTAATATAGATATTTCATAACCTTTTTTTACTGCCTCGTTGTAAAACGACAAGATTTTCCTTTAGGAAATTCTCAGTAGCAAAACGGAGTCTAGAAAAGTGCCCAGAAAATTAAATATAATCTTAATATTATAAGGAAATCCTCTCTTATGAGGAGATTTTTACAAAAACAGTCATAAATGGACTCTACCTTACTTATCATCCAAGTGTCACTTGCCAGTACGAAAAAATCGAGGTAATAAAAAAAGTATTGATTAGGGTTGTCCCCTCTAATCCTTCACTCCAGTACAATTACGAGGTTGTAGCAGACGGTGTAACTCAACCCTTACACACTAATCAATTTAATTAGCCCTCTAGGGACGGACAGTTTGGCGAATCACTAGCGTAATTGCTTTCAATTATATTTTCACAGTAATGGAATTAATTGAGATGGTGTTTCAATTGCATGCAGGCTTATGCCAGTGGCTTTACTCCCATAGAAGACTAAAAGCCCAGCTTGCTAAACAAAATGGCGAATAATATTAAAGCTTTAAATCTTTATTGAACAGATACAATTTAAAATTTAAAATGAATAACTTCTATGGACTTTTATGGAAACCTGATTACACCGTACATCGACATTACACCTGACTCGCAAAATATACTTTTTTTTATCTTACGATAATTTGCAAGTCAATTTCTAAACTCCGTACTGAAAATTTCCCCCGGAATCTAAGTCACGGCATTATTGGAGAAAGAAACTCATGTCTTTAGTTTCTAAATCAGTGGTTTCAATAATATTGCGACAAGCTGCAAGCTACAAGTTTCAAATAATTCTTATTGACAAAATTGTTTCTGT
This sequence comes from Cephonodes hylas, assembly GCA_030295005.1. NCBI lineage: Eukaryota > Metazoa > Arthropoda > Insecta > Lepidoptera > Sphingidae > Cephonodes > Cephonodes hylas. The sequence goes on along the minus strand of AP025386.1, from coordinate 2,289,517 downwards.
CGTTCGCGTAATTTGTCGTTCGTCACATCACGGGATAAAGGGATGATCCCTTATTTGTTCTCCCCTGTTGCATGGGGTGCGATCATCGCAAATTATTTGGAAAATCACCTGTAATTTTGTTATTTTGAGTTTATTTAGCTAAGGGGAGATGTAAAAAGTTTGAGATTTTTGGCAGTATAATATGGTTATCACTTTTCTGTGATGTCTGTATGTGTCTGTGTAAATTAGAAATCCAATTCGAATTTTAAAAATTTTAAATTTTAAATAAAAAATTTTAAAAATTTTAAAATGAAGGATTATTGCAATAAAAAGGAACAACTTATATCATTATTGTTTTGCTTAATTTTCATATCTTTGAACCCTTTTATATTATGGTAAACGAGGCCCGTGCCCAGCAATGCGACGTATATGAGCTAAAGAAAAGGAAGAAATCCTTAAAAGGACCCTTAAAGCAATGTTCGTCTTTTATTAAGTTGTGGATTGTGACTGACCTAATTTACCATTGATGCTACATACACGATTACTACAAAATCATGGATATTTTAAGCAAAAATCGTCAATCAGTGCCATCTAGCGCCTGTGCACGAAAGCTGTTGTTTAAAGATGACAAAAAAGATGGCGGTGTATTTTTATTTTAAATGTAAGGTAATGATTTCAATTTCTTTATTTATATTTCTACCATTGTTATCTAAAATGTCAAACTTTTCAGTATCAATGCATAAAAAAAATTTTAGTCAAAATTATGTTAAGGTACCTCGCATTACCGGTGCTAATGAATGTTATGCGACGTTTGAAGTTGAATTGTCAAACCGACGTTACGCATGAAAAGGATAATGTCAGTTAAGGAGGGGACCGTGGCATTAGGTGCTATAATCTCTGCCAAGAGGCAGGTTCATGTATCAATCTACTTAAAAATATCTTGGCTATGTCACTGGGATTTTTATCAACGATTACTGATTTAGCTAGACCTCTTCCCTTATTCTAGATAACATGAAAACTTTTTGATATAATGATGATGAAAATAAAACCCCATATAATTTTGACGTCATTTATTCATAAAGACAATTCAATAAACGAACTCACTAAATTACAATAATTTGAGATATGTCACTTAGATATTAGTAGGTGGTGATCATTATGCCGTCACTAAACCGTGTGCAGAATACATTGCCGTCTTCATAACATACATAGACACAAACAGGCATACATAACAAGCAATGGTTACAACACATATTTCATACATTGCGTTATAATCACACAGCAAGATTACATGAATACGTTTTTCTTTCTTTTAAAGATGGCGGAGGGTGGTAAAGAACGTTCTTCATTTATTTTAAATTACTTCGATATTCAAAACTTTATTTTCATCAATATATTGTCGCACATAGAAGTACCGATTGGGTAATAAGCGTTGGTATTCGACATTTTAAAATAATAACGGTTTCATAATTTTATATGAACTCAGTTGGGCGAAAATCTGATTGTAATTAAATATTTTAAATATTAAAAAAAAGGCAAGTTCTATTTAAGATCTTGAAAACGTCTAAATTTTTATTTCATTTAATCATTTAAGTACTGATACTTCCAATCGATTTGCCATTCATATGATAATTTATTCTCAATTCCATATTTTTGAATTTTGTCTACTTTTAACGCCTTTCTTAGACAGAGGATTCAATACCATTTTCTGGTTATAACAAATCTCTTTTGAATGTCCATTCTAAAGTTTTCTTGAATGGTCGCCAATTTTAATTTTTTTACTGTACCTAATATATTTCGTAAACAATTTAGATACTATATTTTGTAGATTATTTTTTTATATGTACAACAAGGAGATAAAATTATAAATAACTTTATAACAAAATTATAAATAACAATAATCTTAAAAACGTATGTAGCGAAATGAGTATTTATTAAGCGAATCATTACTTCACCAGTTCTCGATTATTTTGATTGAGTTCCGTAAAATTGTCGTGCCCAGCCAACCCCCACCATCGGCAACAAAGCCATAACACCACCACCTTTTAAAATTACGTTTTACATATAATAAGCTACAATACTTTACTCTATCGTAATAAGATCAATGTTATTGGAAGACAAATTGTATGGCATATAATAATATATCATTTTTTTTAATACATTACTCATTTTTAATACAAATGCACCTTGATTAACGCTAAAAAACTATTGAGGGAAACATTTCTACTGGAGTTCCATTAAAAATATTAGGAAAATAGTTATGTTATTCTAGTAAAAGATTATTCGCCGAAATATCCGAAGAGTAGGATAGAACAATTGAAAGGATATTTTTTTTTCAAGTTTCTCCGAATGACACATGTAAAATTTACACGACACGAAGAAAGCGATAATGAGAATATATAGAAATTAATTTGCGATCGAAATTGGGTGCGAATTTTTATAGAATATCTCTGGCATTTATCATGATGATTAATGTTACTTATAAAATTAAGCAGAGGTGTAGTGTCACCCCTACGTTTTTCAGTAGTAGTACCTACCACGTTCGGTAATTTTCCGTACATTTATTGACTGCATGCTTCTTCTCAGACTTTACTTGTGATAAAACCAGAACCTCTTAACTCAACCTTTACCGTGGGACCAACAAAGCTGACACTGATGGCTATTTCAGTGTTTTAATCGATTATTTTATTTGTATCTACATTATAAAATCAATATCATAAAATTTCGTCTTCAAACGTGAATAAAATGATAATAATGTTTTAAGAACTTTGATTATTACTATGGATTCAAAGGACACTAGATGATTTACGTTGTGAATAAGTTTTGAAAAAATTGTTAACCAGTTTTCGTAATTATGCTTTCCAAGTTGGGGATATGTCACATTTTGTCGTCATCTAGTCTTCCTAACGTATTTTAATTTTTCCATATTATTGCCTATTAAAAATAACTGTAAAGTGACCAAAAAATTGTTAAAAATTAATAGTTTCGAATTAAGTCAGTTCACATACGACCCGCACCTCAATTTGACCGCAAAAGCAAAGGACGAAGCTGTAAACAGCCTGAAATTACAAAACGAAAGCTACATTACAGCAAGAAGCGACCGAAGTATGGGACTATAAAATCTAATTTATTCTAAATTATCTTAAAGTATAATATTTTTCATTGTTAAGGTTGTGCTTTTATGAGATGTATTTGACTTGTTATTAAGTTACAGACATACTCATATTCCTATTTTTATTGAAATAAAAAATTAATAATTTTGATCTCAAAATACGCAGTTAAAAAATGACTTGTTATTTACTTTTACCTTTCTCCCAGGAACATTAACCAAATAGAAAATACCAGAGACAATTTTTATCTCTTAATTGAGTTTTAACGTTTCTTTACTAATCTTAACTTGACAGAAGTAATTCGTGAGCTTCAGAACACTACCATAGCTTAATGATATTGATATAGATAAAACAGTAATTATTTCTTGGTACCTTACATTTTAATAATTCATAATTTATTTTATTAGTAACATACCATTTTCTTGTATCAAAATACCCGCATTTAATCATCATTCTACGTCTCTATTGATAAATGAACGCTCAAGTTCTTCACTTTTTAATTCCCGTGATAATCAAGCAATTGGAAACAAAACAATTTAAAATAAATTGCACCAGTTTGAAAGTTAACCTCACAATCCTTTCAAAATACATCTCATAATAGCATTCCTAAATAGGTGAAATAACTAACATGAGTGTATCACACATAACTATGTTATGTTGAAGCCTCTACTTGCAAATGCTTGGAATATTATAATATTTGTATACATATATTTTATAATTCATACCACATTATCAAACTTTTTTTTTTAAATATGTATGCTAGAAAATAATGAGTGAAACTGACATTTCTTTTTCAAGATGGCGCCATCATTTGCAATTAGACGATTCAAATTGTTAATTACAAAAGGATATGTAGTTAAATTGATTTGCTTAATATTATATGATACATGCACGATAAATGAATAGAAAGTCTCCTGACTAAATAGAAAGCGATAACACACAGCATACTTAACTAGCGACACATGGCGACTAGTGTTGTCATACTAAAATATAAAATACTACTATCATTAGCCTAAACAAGTATAAGGATAGAAAAAGTAAAAGATATATTACATTTAGAAATGGAATATAAAATAAAAATATGTATATTTTTCTCAAAAAAGAAAGACGAGGTAGATCGAAACATAGACAATTAAAATATGAAAGGACTATATTTTATCCTAATATATTACTAAAGAATTATACGTAAAATATACAGATCATTACATAATCTGGTTTAATATCATAATATGAATCGCCATTATCAATCTAATATCTAGGCTTTATACCGAGTTCCTTTACACAAACATTTCGTTACATATAAAAATATAGCATTACCTCGTAAGAGACATAAGATAACATTATAAACAAGATACATTAAGGAAATAAGAATATGTACAATGGAATCACAATTATTATGAATTAATATAAACATCAGAATAATATTGCGTCAAAAAATTGCAAAATACGCTTTTCAGAATTAGTATTTTTCCCGCCAATTATTTCAAAATCTGTCAATAGGAATTCCCGCCTTTTAAATATGGCGGCAACGAGAAGACATTTCAATATGCAATGTACACAGATAATCTATATTACAATGAACTACACTAGTCGCCAAGCGCCGCGTCACATTACAACATCGAATATCAGCCATTACGACACAATATGGCGTTCGAATTAAATCATGTTATTGCTTGTACACGTAATATCGATCGTAGTATTCACTACACCGCAAACAATTCACAAAACAATTATATTATAACATATTTGGTCAAACTTTAAGAAATAATTTGTATTATCAATCATTCAATTAAAAATGAAATTCGCAAAAACAACAATCTTCGTACTTTTTTTCTGTTTTTTTTAGCATCATAATTTGACGCTTGTTCCTAATCGTGCGAGACATTGATCTCCAAAATTACTAAATTATTTTCTCTTTTGACACTTGTATGCCAAGTATAAAATCTAGCAAAAAAGTAAATGAAGGTAGTGATAGACTGAGAATTACGTCACGCTTCTCTTCAAGGCAATAAAAATCAGTTGATAGTGAGTACTTTAAAAAAAAAGTTTGCTGTTCTTAAATGAAAAAACGTTGAAAGTAAATTAAACAGATTTAAAAATTAAAACTTAAAATTTGACCAAACACATATCCATTACAATTACAATAATGTAGATAAAATTATATATTATTATCATCTGATATGTATTATGATAGATAACCATAATCTAATATATTTAATAATACGCTCAGCAGGCAATTCAAAATTTGAATTTGCAACGGTTAAAATATGTATCGGACTTACGAGTCACATGATATGAGTCACCAAAAAGAATCAGTGATTGTCAAAATATACCCTAATTCTGCCACAAAAATCTGCCTACTGAGCTTACAACAACTTTCAGCTTACATCTGGAATGATTAAAGCCTTATTATACTCAAACCAATTTAATGCATACGAGATTCCTAACTTATTGGGTTTAATATCGAATTAATATTAGTTACTTTAAATCTTTTTTAGGTGAATCACCAGTGACTCCCATTTTTCTTACTAAACACGTTTTTAATTTTGAATTACAATATCTGATGGTGAAGTTAGGTCAACAGTTTGGGGCACATATTATGAATCACAGGTGCCTCTCACGCCAAACGTGAATCACTTTCAGCAATTGTTACCTACTTATTACCCACTTGTAACCGTTATTTCTCGTGTCAGGAATCTCTTTAAACTTATTCTAAACGGATAATATGGGGGGTTAAATACATTTTTACATTAATCAACCTTTAACAACGTTTAGCATAATGCCGACTATAATATCATGAAAACACTACACTTGGTGATTTTATGAACTGCAACGAAGTAGCTGAGTCAGGAAATATTTTTTAATAGTTTGTTCTTGAAACATCATCTTAATACACTTTACAATCCTCGAAAACACTCAAAACTTACCAGCATTTTCATCAAATTGTAATACTCCAACAAACTTTTTCCTAAGTCTACAAAAGTTTTTGAAACTAGTTATATTCATAAAAAGATATGTGGAACATATTCTCCTTAATGAAATGTATTATTAATGAATTAAATCTCTCTTTAAAAGTCCGTTTCCGTTCGCTAACCACAGGATTGCACAGACAATATTAGGCAAAGTAATACAGTACCGATATCTAACCAGATTTTTTTCAATTTTAAATCTCCCTGACTTAGCTACACCGTTGTTCTTTAACACATACATGATACAAGTAACATCATATCCAAACATGGCTACTACAATACAAACCTCCATTTTGTTTTAAACGTGTCGTGGCGTCTTTGACAGCTAATAGAAGCTTTTTAATGGGGCAATATTTCGTTGCACTAATTACAATATATTCATAAAGAAAGAAGTTAAGAAATTGGAATTAATTTTGCAAATTGTGGGTGCATTTGATAAGTACCTAAACCCTTTTGTCTTAATTTGACGAAACAGTGAAAATGTATACTCTTTCCATACACTGCACACCTTCTACTCTAAGATTTACGGAAAAATAAAGGAAATTATTTCGATAACAGTATTTTTAAAGGTAATCAAATTAAATAAAACTGACACAACGAAATGTCAAATTGTTTCAGTCAGCTGTCAAAATCCTAAAGTAACCTAACCTCTGTAGAGGAATGAACTGTCAAACACGCCACGACGCTACCTCTAGTCTATGCTATATTAAACTCCGCATAACAACATCTTATCTAAATTTATCGATACACAAAATTGGCATACATTTATTATATCTCACTGGATTATGTTCACTCTGATTAACCTATCATTTAATGCATTAATTTTTAATTAGTGTAATGATTATACTAGTTAGAATCAACTTCCCACAAAAAAATAACTTCATACTTTGAAATCATTGACAAAACAAACGGTTGACCATAAACGATTGTATCATAAAATTATCTTGATTAATACATTAAATCAAAAGTAAAAAAACACAAAATGTTAACCACATTCAAATTAAATATTTCAAAGAAATAAATACGTAACTGAAGAGAAAATAATCTTCATCTATATTTTAAAGTAATTTTATAACGTATTTATTTAACGTATTGTTCCGTCAAACAAAATGCCAAAAGTTACATTAAAGTTTTATTATTTGTGCGCATGCTACTTGTGACATAAATGTCCGCTTTTAAGCAAATAGGGGCCTCTAGATTGAAACTACTCTCAAATTATAGGAAGATTTCATACATTTGATCTTTATGTTGACGTCCAAAAACTGCCTTATCGAGGCCCCATAATGCTTTTAAAAAAACTTATCCCTTGCTATGTGGTCGATTGAGTATTTCTGATTAATGGCAAAAACGACGTAGCTAGCCTATAAATACCTACATTCCGAGATCATTTTAAAATTTTCAATCACTTTTAACATGGTAATTTAAAATTTCCTTACATTTTTGGTGTCTTCTTTCTTCCTTTCGTATATTTTTCTCGATATCTTCTTTTATTAATTGGGGCATAAGGACATTGAAGACGGGATAAGAAATAAAATTTCACAATTTTTGACATCCTAGACGTTCTCATTATGGAAATTTTAACATTTTTGAAGATTCCAAATGTACATTTAGAAACTGCAATATCAAAAGCCGATGCTCAAAAGAAATAAATCTGCAGCAAAACTTTAACTAGCTACGTCATAAACACAAAACAAAGAGAATCCGTACGGCACTTATCACGAGTGTTACACCGAAGCAGCTGGAACTCATTCCATGGTGTCATACTGGACCTTTTTCACCTTTAAGTAGCGCCAGATGGCATACCCGACTAAAGTCCCGGCAGTGGCGACCGCTAGGGCTGCTCCAACGGCCACGGGGGCTGCCTCGGACCGCGCCCGGGCGGAGTCCGAGCAGTGCCATGGTGGACCAAACTCCCCGTCGCGTTTGAACATGAAGGGCTGGAGACGCATTTGACGGAGATACAGCTTTGCGCGATGTCCTGTGTTGGGGCTGAAGAGATGAGGTTTGATGATTAAAGATAATTGGTTTTTGTATTGTCTTTGGAAAAAAGTAATTTTTTTTATTCAAATCTCTATTAAATTGTATAACATGGACTTTTGAAAAGATCTGTTCCTAGTGGATATTGAAATCTTCATGTGACGAAAAAGGATATGATTCCATTTTTTTCATATCTCTAACTTTATTAAGCATTACTATCATCATCCACATTCACTAATTTCTCAATCCTTACTTATTGAAACTAATCGTATTTACAAACTAAATTTATATATTACCTCATAATGAAACTAAGAAAGTAATGACTATCAAAATATAGTACTTACTAAAACTATTTACTATGAAACCCTTACCATTTCTTATGTCAAAATAATCATAATCGACTTACCTAGCGTCTTCTTCCGATAGTTCGATGATAGTTTCCTCAGGGCAGAAGAAGGATTTACCAACAGGAGTAGGGAACAGCAGTATTCTCGAATCACTTGTGAGAGACACACGCCTTCCTTGATTGGCAGCGTGTTCCAGAATCCGTGCACTCGAGTTGTAAGTTAAACGAAGACTTTCCGCATACCAACGCTCTCCTCCTGGTGTCTGTAAAGAATTAAATGAATCATCATTAGCAAATATAGTTTCAACAGCTGGATACGGGAATCCTCTACAACTGAGAGGGTTAGGCCTTTGAAGGTATAGTTATTAAAATATAAATAAGGACGTTGAATTGAATAAAATAAATAGTTTTAATCCTATAAGAACGACTTCTTAGAGGAACTTCTTCTTCTCTAACTACTAGATGAAAGTTTGTAACGGAGCTCAAAATGGTCTGAAATTATATTCAGATCTAAACGGGGCACGTTTTCATTCAAAGATGTAATGACGTTTGTTAAACAATGTTCCGGAACGAAAAATCAAGGTAAATAAATAAGTGAAATAAAAGTTCCCTCTTGAACATGACCTTACTATCTTTCTTTCTTTTCTTTCTTCAACAACCCATATACGCCCACTGCTGAGCACGGGTCTCCTCTACCATTGAGAGGGTTTAGGCCATAGTCCGCCACGCTGGCCTAGTGCGGGTTGGCGGACTACACACCTAAGAAATTCCTAAGAACTTTTTAGATGTGCAGGTTTTATCACGATGTTTTCCTTCACCGTTAAAGCAAGTGATAATTCAATGTGAATACACACATAACTTCGAAAAGTTAGAGGTGTGTGCCTAGGGTTCGAACCCGCGATTCTCGACCGCGCGCCTAAACCTCGAGGCCATCACCTGATCTATGACCTTACTATGCTAAATTATATCACATCATACACACATCATCAGCTAAAAGTCGCCTACTACTCGACATAGGCCTCCTCCAGAGACTTCCAAAGTAATCTATCGGAAGCGGCCTGCATCCTAATACATATAAGTTGATAAATAAGATTACCTTAGCAAAGAACCATTCCAACGAAAACTCCTTGAAGGACAATACTAAAGTCTCGGCGTCGCCATCTTTGCAAACGCCTCCAACGTTCGCATTGTTGGGAACGAAAGTATTGGCGTCCTGGAAAATATACAGAGTACCATCAACGCAAATAAAAATTCTAAAAAAGTTTTTATTGCTGAAACAAAAAAGCTTGTTATCATTAGTCCATAAAAAGTTATTAATTTCGTGAGGATGAATTGTAGAAGAATAATAAAATATATTTTTTGAAAGTAATTGTAAGAATCATATAATTTTTTAACGCACTTGTTTTTTTAATGTCAATTGTTATTTTTAGGACTGGTTACCGTCACGCGTACTTGTAGTGGTTTTACGGCATCTCATTGCAAAAATCGTCTAAATAGCCGGACGGCCGTGAGGTTACCAGCTTACTTCTTCCACATCAATAATTGCTGTCATAAGGTAGAGAATACTCACAGCTCGTTCGTTAAGCTTGGTGACGTACGATATATCCAACAATGCGTCGACGGTGAGCAGGATACAGGTCTCGCCACCACTGCCTTGCAGCCGGTACGTCGCCGTCATCAGACTGCGCTCTGTCGCCGGCTCCTGTAGCAGACATATGTACATCATCATCATCATAATCATTATCATCAAAATCGCCATCGTCATCAAAAAAAACACCAGCAAAAGCATCATCATTATCATCACCAACATCAGCCTATATTTCATTGCTAGGCATGGACCTATCTACAGGTGACAATTTAGACCTGTCTGTCTCCCACAATGGCTTTTTGCGGCTTGGTACAGTCTAAGATATTCAGACTATGATATTTCTTAAAACCTTAAGGTGTGCAGGGCTTTTTTGACCGCTACAGTATGATGCTACAGATGATTCACTGGAATACACAGTATGCCTGTATTCTCCAGGAGTGGTAACCAGAGGTGCATTTCCGTACGTTAAGTTAGTTGTGTTAATTCCCTTCGAATTTTGGTCTTCTGACGTATCATCATATCTATGACATCTTTTTGCGATTTCTCAGTAACAGCACGGAATCGGAAAATGTGTCTAACAATAATAGGCTCAAACCATATTACATAGAACTTAAACATACTCGCCAAAGTGTGGTTGCAAAAATACATATCGCACGCTTAACCCATTTGTGGCCAAGCAGAAACTACAAGAACAAATTCAGAAATTTCTTTATTTAATCATAGTTGGGGATACAAATAAGTATAAAAATGAAAAAAAAAATAAAAATTATTTATAATTTTGAAATTATAGGGGTGTGCCCAAATTGGCACAATGGCCACTTAAGGGTAAAATAGTGTGCAAGTCTATCGGATCCTATTATAACGGATAAGTCCACCAAAACGCTTTGGAAACTTTTTCTTTAACATATTCGCTGCCGTCCAGTTGTAACCATTCGATGACAATGATATCTGACGAGTAACATGATGATGAGGTGATTGTCCAAGACAAAATGTAGCTATACTTCAGCGAAAATATAACTGATCCATCACATCTTCTTTAGACGTAACTTTGATGGTCACGCATTCGGTAATGCCACATCTATCATGTGTTTGAAGGGAACCCACCTCCATTTGTTTGCCATGGACTTCAACTCCATACAACGATATTGATTGGGCCATTTTCAGCGAACCTAAAGTATCTCATTATTTGTATCAAATTTATACTCGATCTCTGTTCTTTCAACGTTTCTTTCATACTACTCTCGTTTAGCAATTGGTCAAGCGATGATGGATAAGTCTAAGGATAAGAAGGAGCCAAGGAGGAACAATCAGCCTGCCCTGAGGTAAAGGGGCTTTGAATCCCAGCACGGTATCCCCTGCATGTCGTAAAAGGCGACTCAATTGTTCCCTTGAGGTCGCTGGACGTGCTGCGGGGGCAGGGCGTCCTCAAGTGACTCCAAGAGAGGTGACGGCACTTTGGCCTCTGTACATCGCGGGGCCCCCACCCACAACCGGGGCGCCCGAAACAAGGTAGAGGTTGTTTAACTGCGTTCCCTTTGACTCCGAGGCGGCCGAGACAAGTACGTCTCGGAGGCGCACCGGGCGCCTGTGGACAACGGTGGCCACCTCTCGCTCACGTACCATGGTCGCCCAACTCGGCACGAAGATGGCCACTGGGGGGTTTTGGCCGGTATGCCGGTTTAGAGACTGTATTAAGGACTCAGCCCGTCACTAACAACTGCGCAAATATGACGTCGCCGCGCGCCGGGCTGGAAGGCCTGTGACCCTGATATACGCTTCCCGCCCCCCACTACCCCCGGCCTGGCGGGAAGTAGAGCCATAAACAGCTTTCCCCTCGAGAACAAAAAAAGGAGGCACAATCAGCACTGACCAATTTCGTCCAATCGCAGATACATCGGGTGCACTAGCGGTGGTTTAATATTTGCGGTCTTATGTTCGTTTCCATTGGCAGTTCACCATCACTGCTATCCTCATACTTAGAAAGAGTATCTACATTATGAACACCTAAATACCTCGATTTCTCCTAGAACATGAATTGGCAATATTGAAGACATTTGTTCATTATCAAAACCATCTCCTTCGTCAGTATCAATAAAAAGTTCCAATGGAATTATAGCCAAATCATAGTCCAAGCTGTGGTCACAATCTTCGAGGATTGTATTTACCTCTTCATCTTATCCACGGCAATTGTTACTGACACTATAACGTCGTTAGCAGTTTCTCCTTATGATATGCAAAAATAACACTTGTGGCCAGTGTACCCAAATTGGCACACCAATGTTTAAGGTGCTATAAAATGGTAAAAAATGAATAAATATTTTTAAAATTCTGTTTATAAGATAGACAATTTATCGTATTTGAATAATAATAACTATTTACGATGATAAACTTAATATGCAAAATATAATAATTGCAAACAGTCAAGTACCTCGACAGGTCCTTCAAAAGCAAAATTCGACCAATTATTGTAATAAATCTATAATATATAACTAAATTGTTTAATATTATATGTAATCACCACACTTTCAACTATCCAATAATGTTAGAATTTATTAACTTACATAAATACTTTTTTCATGTACCCTCAAAAAGTAAGTGTTCCCAAATTGGCACGGCGGTCAAGAATGGGTTAATAATATAGTGACCTAATTCAAACAGCTGAGTCTAAGGTAAGTAAATGGGGAAAAATATTTTACTTCGTCAAATCCATTTTGTAGAAAATATAAACAAAACATTATGTTTAAAAAATATGTGTACTAAATAGTTACATTACATCCATTACAATTTTATTATTTAATCCGACTATATTAAATCACAAAGTGAATGAAGGTGAAAATACAAAATTTTGAATTAGGTCACTATATTTTTAAGCGTGCGATATGTTTCGAAACTTCGAAAGATAAAACATTATGAAAAAACACACGTTCGAAATTTATGGTCTATTCCAGACCTATTTAATATTAAATTATAAAGCTGAGCGAACCACGTATTCATACGAGCTTTGATAACAAATAGCATTTATATTACGGCCGCGGGGTTGGAACAAATGTGCTTGTTATAGAGGCAGCCCTTTGGCGAAGTTTTATTGCCCACGTTTAAAATATCTCCCGTTTGTACGCGTAATTTATCATATTTTAGCATAATTCGCATTGTAAATCATAAAGTCTGATATATTAAACCCTTTTTAATAGTAGATCAGTGTTTTATAATAGACGATGAATGTTTTAAAACTGACAATCAAATTTCGACGTAGAGGCCAAAATTGGTCTGTGATAAAACCATCTGAGTCATTCAATGTAGCAATGCTGTTTTTTTGGTGAGACAGATTTTCGAAAACCTAATTTTTTCCGAAGACCTCAAGGTTACGTGACCAGTACGATGGTCCGACGACTTGAGAAAGGTGGTGGGTAACGGATAGATGAGGGCTGCTCAATAGCGACATGGTTGGCGCTTACTTGGGGAGGCCTATGTTCAGTGGCCGACAGGCTGAGTGTACATACATGATACAGGGTGTATTCAGACCGTTATTCGAAAACTAAGGCAGGTAATTAGCAACTGCTAATAGCTAACTATAGCTATTACCTGCCTAAGTTTCCGATCACGATCTTAATTCATCGTGTATTGTTTCTAAACAAAGGAAAGTAACCTCTTTTCCTTTCCATCTCCAAATGTTCATTGAAAATGAAAATAGAAGAACCTACATTCTATCAATTAGATAGAATTAGATTGATAATTGGCTACATTCATTATCACTTGCTTTAACGGTGAAGGAAAACATCGTGATAAAACCTGCACACCTAAGAGTTCTTAGGAATTTCTTAGGTGTGTAGTCCGCCAACCCGCACTCGGCCAGCGTGGTGGACTATGGCCTAAACCCTCTCAATGGTAGAGGAGACCCGTGCTCAGCAGTGGGCGTATATGGGTTGATGAAGAATGGAATATAAAAGACCTCTTTTCCAGTAAATATCCAATGTCAGTCAACCTAGATGAACGATCTATCAAAAGTGGCAGATCTTGGATGCAGGCCAGGATACTGAGAAATAGCGTACCAAAAGAGAGCCATGTCCAGCAGTAGGATGATTATGACAATTTAGGTTCCCTTAGATTCGCTGAGCTTCATTGCTCAGCGTCATTACTATGCTGTTGATCCTGGGGCACAGGAGTTACAGTGGCGGGTGTGTGGTGGAATAGGGATAACCGCAGTGCGATGAGAAAGGGATGTAGATGATGACGATGATGATCTAGGGCTACAAAAAAACATGATACTTACGGTAGATCCTCCAGGGGCGACTGTGGTCTTGCTGTATTTGGTGACCCTGGGCCGTCGGGTGGACGCCTGGCTGTCCAGCTGAAGCGACTGAACGGAGCATGCCACCAGAACTGCAACCACAAACAACATAGAACATGGACGGCCAACGCCGAAATACACAGCGCAAGTGCACAATGTATGCGCTGATTTGTCTAGTGATGGGTTAGTGTCGATAATTTGTGAGTGGTTAAAAAAGTTTGGATGTAGGTGTAAGTGTCTGTTTTGTATGTGTGGGGTAGTAAGAAATGTACTAAAAGAAATTGATTATTGTTGCATCAATTGAAGGCTTTAATTACTATAGTAGTAACTCGGTTATCGGGCCCTCAGTTATAATACGGATTCGCGATTATGTAGACAGAAATTATATCTACAAGTCAAATTTACTTGTGGATTTGCAATCTTGTCTATTTGTTAGAAAATGTATCTCTGAATGACCATTTAATAAACTCACAATAATCTGTGATACATACGCACAAAACTCTTTTTTTCCATACATTCGATTATCCGGATTTTCGAATGCCTAACGACAACCATTACTCCGGTTAATAGAATTTCTGCTGTAGTTTTAATGATCCTATTCAGGTTAAATATGCGCCGTTTTGTCGACAACTTTTCAATTGGAAGGTAATATCTTTATAGCCCTCTTATAGAAGACCTCGTCTATATTGGCAAAATATTTTGACAGTCGAATTTTACAAGCCTTCAAGTGATTACCATCTCTTCTTGAAAGACTAAAAAACATCTTTATCGATAGAACGTTCGCTTCACTACATCAGTTACGTATGAATAAGTTTGTATAACAAAGAAATCATTACGCCTACAGTCTGCGCGCCAGCGTCATGTGCTCTAAATTTCTGCACATCTATACATACATACTTTCATAGTTCAGCAATAAAACGAAGTGTGTTATTCCCGGGAGTTTAAACTACAGAATTAGGTCAGTAATGGAATAAAATATCGTCGTTTAATTGACAATTTCAAGGTTTATCAGCACATATATGGCCCACAGCTAGGCATGGGCCTCCTCTACAACTGAGAGGGATTAATCCATGGGCCCGTTTCCGACCATTGCCCCTTAAAAGTTATAAATTAATTACGTTCAGCTGATGGTTTCCTCGTGTCTATTTTTCACATGTTTACCGTTTCGATTCTTCGTTAAGAACTTTCATCAGAAACCCATATACGTCCCACGGTAGAGGTACGTGCCTTCTTTTAGTTTATGTGTTACTCCAAAAAAGTTTACATGTCTTGAATATTTCCGCGGGAAAAAATATTCTTAGCCCAAAAAAAATTCTTAGCTAAGATTATTATGGTAAAATAATCTTACATTTTTTTTTTATTTAGTCATTTATTATGAGTGGTCGTTATTTATTCTAGTTATTCATTTAAGTACCTAGACTGACCTCCATTGTAAGCGCTAGTTGTGAGGTCAGGATATTCTCATTTATACGTCAAATGGCTTTTGCTCAATGAAGAATTATTATTGATATTTATCGGTTTTTATGCCTTGATGTCACATCATCATTATTAATTGTGACTATATTTATTTTCCCGACTGTTCCAAAATAAGGACTTCCTCATAAAAAAGAAGATACGAGATAAAAACAAGAAGGATATTCAAATTTCACTCTTTTATAGCATCATCACCAGCAACCTATATACGTCTCACTGTTGGGCACGGGTCTCCTCTACAACTGAGAGGATTTGGGCTGTAGCCAACTGGTACTACGCACAGAAGAAATTAGGAACTTTTAGGCGTATAGATTTCTTCACGACATTTCCCTTCACCGTTAAACCAAGTGATAATTCATTGTCCATCTTTAAAAAAATCATCGGTTCCTAGGGTTAGTTCGACCGCCAAAATGTTCACCTCAAGGCCATAACTACATTAATAGCATACAAATGAGAAAAACAAACTCCAGGTTAGGAAATAAAAAGTTCCCGCCATCAATAATCCAATTTCATTCGGTCACGTAGTGCCGGCGCGGTGTTCCGTTCCACGGAGCATTTCATTACTACACTAACGAGGATTGGCTGGGATCTGGCTTATGAACTATTGAATATACAGCCAATGTATTATACTGTTTTTTTTCTATCTATATTTTTTAGTAGGCGCAGGGAAAAAGGAGATTCGTATTATTTAATATTTTTTGTAACCTATATTTATAATTCGGTTCTAGTATAAAACTCTCTCTCTTTGTCTTTTATTACTAAAGGTTGTCTGCGAGATATGATATGATGATAGAAAACACCGTCTCATGTTTTTGTTACTTTTCTCCATATTTAGTTTAGGGTCATTATATTGTCATTTATATGTCAAATTGCTTTTATTTAATGAAAATTTAAAAGTTATTATTCGGAATATTGTAAGGTAAACTCGGGCTGTGTTTCTATGGAAGTACCGCTCCTGGTTACGAGTGGGGCACTTCTGTACACAATTTAATTAAATAATTGAATATTCGTCGATCCATTTGAATAGTTCCCGAAATATGCCTAAGAAAGCATTTATTGACGGACGCGCTGAAGCTGTTATGAAAGGCATAGGTATATTATTTTGAAATTTCCATTTTTTATACAATTTTATTTTACATCGTAATGAAGTTTGAATAATCAGAATAATCATATAGAATTCTGTTCATACACACTGTTGTAAAGGCGGAATTAATGTCTAAAACATTCTCTTACAGTCGACGAACAAGTGCGCAAGCATCGGCATAACATTTTGTACACTATTTAAACGAAATAACAACCTACACTTTGCCCAAAATATATATCTATTTCCTTCGACAAAGATCTAGCGATTCAAGCTGAAATTTCAGAACCACAAAATACTTACCCTATAAAAGCCTAATGCTTCAGTTCAAATATAAACTTCCAAACATTGGAAAGTCTTAAGATCCTCCCACTTGACTATTATTAACGCTATTCTATTTATATGTTGGATATGAGGTCTAGCGGAATCTTAAGATCACTTTGGATGACACGCCTAGCGCCTTCCTCCACTCCTATTAGTCAACTTTTGTGACAGCCCTTAGAGTTGCAATTCTGACGCCCCCATACTTGAAAACTGAAGTATTTACATACATAGCCTCTCGCCCGTATTCCCCGAAACAGGCAGAGGTGCATTTTTGCACCCACATTTTGCGGGGGATGTAAGTTCCCATTTCTCCATTTTCGAGCGCATTTCAGACTCCATTATGCTACTGAGAACTACTACTTTTACGAACTAATGAAAAAACGCAATAATAGAAAGAAGTCTTATTTTATTTTCATCATCAGCCTATATAAGTACCATTGGTCCACCACGCTTGTCTGGTACGAGTTGGCAGACTACACACGTGGTAGACCAAGGCCTAAATCCTCTTATTTGTAAGCAAAGCCAGGGCCCAGCGGTGGGTATATGGATTGATAATGAAATGCTTCAGTATGGTATAGGTGCTTTGATTGCTTTGAAGCAGTGATGGCCTCGAGGTATGGCCGCGCGGTCGAGAATCTCGGCGGTCGCGGGTTCGAACCCCAGGCACACACCTCTGACTTTTCGAAGTTATGTGTGTATTCACATTGAATTATCACTTGCTTTAACGGTGAAGGAAAACATCGTGATAAAACCTTCACATCTAAGAGTTCTTAGGAATTTCTTAGGTGTGTAGTCCGCCAACCCGCACTGGGCCAGCGTGGTGGACTATGGCCTAAACCCTCTCAATGGTAGAGGAGACCCGTGCTCAGCAGTGGGCGTATATGGGTTGATGAAGAAGAAGAAGAAGAAGATGCTTTATTAATATTTAAAGGTATTATAACTTTAAACTGTAGTATATAGTGCGATACATAGCAGTCCCAAGTTTAAAACCGAAAGTAACTAAGCCAGGCAAGTTCGGTTTTAATTAATTAATTTTCGAAATGGCTAGGAGAACGGCGGTCTTTGAATGAACAGCGATAGGGCCGTGCGACCTCCAAGATTAAATTTGGCGCTTTACCAAACTTTATACTGATACTAACTTTTATCCGTGTATTTTCTCAAAGTCATGACTAAAATTAATCCTATTCTGGATACCAGTATGAGACTTTAAACACAACATATGAATTAACATTATTGTCCCACTAACCAGACTATAATATTAATCGATCCATTTTTATTTATATTCAGCATAGTTAATAATTTTAACGCTTTGATAAATTGTATACGCAGACAGAGTCGCGGGCAAAAACTACTTTTATCTAATGTAAGCTTCAGTTTTAAAAGTATGTTATTTTGCAAAAATATAAATAAAATGTGGGTAAATTATGTTTTAACAATGCATAAATAAGTACAGGCGATACTGACAGATTGATTCATTCTAGATCGGACGACGGAATTGCTCGGAGCTGAAATTTGCTATGAAAAGTTTATATTTGTTTAAAAGAGTATAAACAGATTGGATAAAGGAATATACCAAGTTGAAACAAGTTTGTTTTCTCATTATTGAAAGTGTTTCTATAAGCGAATATCTTTTTGATTTAGACTTTTCATACTCCATGTGACTACTAAGAAGTTACAATACCAAAAACCTACTTTCAAATCCGGGAACTCTTGACATAATATACAAAATGTATTAAAATTTTAACGTTTTCCAAACCACATACATTTTATACCTATGGTTGTTAAGAAAACGCCAGGAGGTTTGTAATCACCTGTCTAAGTTTCCGATCACGGTCTGCATACACCCTGTTTACAGAACACTATTCCCCTGTCGATAATTCTCGTCTTTACGTCAAAAGGTTACAACTATGTCAAAGTTTATGCCCGGACGCCATTGAATTATCTACGTTACTTGGCTATAGCCCCTTGGAGAACGCGAAGAGAAATTGCTGCTCCGTTTTATTATCTAAGTTTTCCACCAAAATCCTTGAATTATAAAGCGAGTGTTCGTTTAGAGAAAAATAAAGGGTAAAAAATTGGATGAGTAGGCTTTCTGGAGTGGTTTAAAATGCTCAATCACGATTTAAGGTTTGTTTCGTCTATTGTGGTTAAACAAACAAAATATAAAATAATTTACTATTAAATGTTTGTACTTTCGTTTTTTTGCAAAATAAAAAGACCGACTTTAATAAATAATAATTTATATTATACGAAAATTTGCCGAAAATGTCTATCAGCAATAGACAATAGTAGATGATAATAATGATTGTCTAGACTCTAGGCTGACCTACAAAGCCTATGCTCTTTTGTTTTATAAATAAACTAGTTTAAATAGTTTGAGATCTTGAAACATTATCTTTTATTTTATTGTCAAGGTAGCTTGATAGAATGATTAGTAAAAAATAATATAAAATTACTAAGTAGAAGCAAAAAATATTTATTCAATTTAATTTTTAAAATCACTCAACTTTACAAGTGGCGTAAAGCCACACTAAGACTGTAAAAAGTAAATGTTCCCAGCAGGCCGGTGTTAAGAAAAAAAACTTAAGGACACTTAAAATTTTATCTCGAGACTACAAAGTAGCCCAAATTAAAACCACAAAATTTAATTTACAAAATTAACTTTGTAAATTTTCTAGACCTAAATAAGACTTGAATTTATAATGAAATGTAAAATTTTAGGGCAGAATAGGACGTGCCTTTGCCTATTTATAACAAAGAAAGGTATTGCCAGTATTAACAATAAACCCCCAAAATAGTAGAAAATGGAACGTGGCCAAGTATTTGTTTCAAATTAGCTCCTATATTGGTCTCGTAATAAATTTTCAATGCTATTCCGAACGTATGTTACCGAATTAAGCTTGATGACGTCAAAAGTGTGAAATGAACCTGCCTACGTGCCATGCAAAGGTCACGAAATAATTTTAAGTTCGCGACATTCTAATTATTGATACTTTAATGCCGAGAAACAATTGAGTTAATATCGATAATCGATTATGTTTCGATAATGTTTTCGTTTATCGTGTTTACAGGTAAAATAGTTAATTACTAAAATTAAATAAAGAAAAGGAACAAGGTTATTAGTTCGTTAGCTCTGAATAATATAAAAAAATCAAAAAGTACGACACGAGAAATTCGCATTATTTTATGAGTCTATTAACAAACCCACTCTGACTACTTATAAGCGTGAAGGAGTAGCCAGAAATGTATATCTAATCATAATTAAATGTAGATTTAGTCAGCTAAATTCCAGGAAATTGGGGCGAGGATATTGTTATTGCCAGACTCCATCCTATTAAAACACAGAACAGAAGAATAAGACTATAAAGAAAATGGTAGCATACCGAGCGTACCGAACATACGGTTTAAACTTTGCCTAATATATTAAAAAACACATGTCTATCTTAAATAAAAGACGATAAATCCAAAGCTATTTTACGAATACCTAACAAAATCCGACAAAGCTCGGCATTAGTGAGATGCGGAGATAAAAGTTGCCAACTGCGGTCTCTGGATTCTACCGGCCTTATCCTACGTGACTCGTTTCACTGACTACTATCGATCCTTCATACATATGTGATGTGTACTACCCACGCTTTGAAGAGAATATTGCTTTGTTAGGACCGGTAGTTTTGATTTTCTATATTGTATTAGTAGAACTATTAGTGGAAATTGTTTTGGATTGTGGACTACATTTTTTATTTATAGTATTAATTGTTATTGATATATATGTTTCCCAAATAAATTAACAATAAAATAAATTATTCTAAAACACAAAACGTCTGAATAAAATTATAAGGGAAATACAAAGTAAGTATTTTGTATAAAGACAAGTGTCGCCGTATGTCTGTCACCTGTTTACTCTACTACAATCCCGCGACCAATATAAAAATTTTAAAAAGAAATGAAGGGCTGCTATTGGTATTTTTACAAAAGACTTGATATTACACGCCAATTACTAAAAATTCTATGATATGTATAATAGTGTAATCGTAGGTTCGGTTCGGCACACTCGGCATGTTGACATTTCCTTTCTACATCTTATAGTCTTATTCAACTGTTCTATGATTGGAAGGTAAAATTCACATCCCATAGTGGATCAATTTCTTCCAATGATTTCAATGATTTCAATCCTTGCATAGTTCTTGCTGTTTAAAATGAACAAAACATGATTTAAAAAAAAAAATCTACGCAGGTTAGAGAAAAAATAATATAACTTCTGGGAACGACTACAGTCCATAATGCCCATAATTTCTACTACTAGGACTTATACTACATCCTGATTTGGATATATTTTGTGCTTCGTCGCAAATCCTAATAAGTAAGATGCTGACATCATTATCGTGATTTGGTTTATTTTTGTAATTTAATTTATTTTAGTATTTTGTTTTTATTTCTTTTTCCAAGTATAAATATAGTTTGTTTTTTCCTTTTTATTGTCCTTTATAAATTGGTTTTGTTTTAGAGTTATAGTTTTTAATTCATTGTTGCTTATTTCTCTTAATATTTATATATGTTTATAAGTCTTTTTTTTTTGTATAACTAATTAGTTGTTTTGTATAATTGAGATGTCGACACTTGTAATTGTTGTGTTTACCAAGAATGAGACAGGTGTGGAATATGTTTTTAAATGATTGTGTAAACATAATGTTAGTGTTGCAAATAAATAAATAAATAAAATAAACTTAAAACTTGTCCTAAACACTAAATTATTTTAGATGTAAATAGATATTTCTCGCTTGTTTTAAAGAATAAGGGCAACGTGGCTATTTAAAGAGGTTATGAAAGCCTACACGGCTAAAAATATCTAGTTCTTTACACCTCTTTAGTCTTTACATCTTTTATATAAGGCGTAGTAAACAGGGTGTGACGTCAGACGTACTCAAATAGTATTACCGTCGTTCATGACATAATGTATGCCTCCAAAGAGGTTATCATCGACAAAAATATGTGCTGTATATTTTTCGTTTCAATAGCGATCGATTTATGTAAACATCTTTTCATTATCCAGCTATTTCAGTTTACATTTAGATTTATATATTGAAAAATAAAGGTTTACAGTTTTCGCCATACAACCTACTTTCAATGAAACGCGTAATTAATATTCAATACAAACGTAGATAAAAGGTGTAGTAAAAATAAATTATTTTTTCATGATTTAATTAATGCTTTAATTGCCATAGTTAAAATTATTTTATTTCGGTGAAATATGCCCCGTTTTGGTCGGTGACTTATCACCACTTTGGAGGGAAATCATTATACCTCTCTCATGAAAGCCGTCGTCACTATTGGCAAAGAAAGACAGCCGATTTCTACAAACCTCCGTTGAAGCGAATTTTCACCAATTTTGTTTACCATGAAAAGGAACAGATGGCAATCTCTTGGTGCCTGGATTTTTATGGGAGATAGAGGCAAACGAGCAAGTGAGTCACCTAATGTTAAGTGGTCAGCACCGCCCACGAACACTCACAATACCAGAGGAATCATCGGTGTGTTGCCGGCCTTTGAAGAAATTCTCATTATCCTCTCTCCATCATCAACCCATACACGTCTCACTGCTGGGCACGGATCTCCTCTATCACTGAGAGAGTTTAGGCCATAGTCTGTGGCCTAACTCTGGACTAGTGCGAGTTGGCATACTACACACCTAAGAAATTCCTAAGAACTTTTTTAGGTGTGCAGGTTCCATCACGATGTTTTTCTTCACCATTAAAGCAAGTAATAATTCAATGTGAATACACACGTAGCTTCGAAAAGTCAGAGGTGTGTGCCTGGGGTTCGAACCCGCGACCGCCGAGATTCTCGACCGCGCGCCTTAACCTCGAGGCCATCACTGCTTATTATCCTCTCTTAATACCTCATAAATCCATCAAAGCTCTCTTCTAAATTCCGCATGAAGAAAATGTACAAAGAACATTTTGTCATAAGCATTGAATACCTATTTTTAAATGGCACGACATTAACTTCAAGGAAGGTGGGGCTATGGCGTCACAGAAACGTCACGACATGACGTAAGATGGTCCCGTGGGCTGATATTGGTGCCATTACACCGCGCCCACACGACGGATTACGTCTGACGAAGATTATGAACGAGGCTTATTCATGTAGGTGAGAACTGCCCTACATAAACAAACTCGGAAACTAAGACAGGTAATAGCTATGGTGATCACAAACCCATTGGCATTAAAAAAACCCGACTAAAAATAAAAAAATGACGTTTTTCCTACAAAATTACATACATTTAATACCGATGGTTGTATGGAAAACTTCTAAATTTTTATTTTGTGTCGTGATTCTCGTTAACACCCATAAGTTTGTCTTCAGCGTAGCTAATAACTGCCTTAGTTACCGATGACGGTCTGAATCCACCCTGTATACCAACCATATAGCAATTAAACAAGAAACAACAGGATTTTTAAGGTCTTTTATAATAGCTACGTTCATTGAACAACCCACAATCTGCTTTAAAGAGAACAATAAAGGAATTTTACCCAATATACGCAACTACCTTCAATTTCTTTCAGATATTTCATTTTACCGAAAGAATAACATTTTTAGTCTTGTATTGACATTTATGGCATTGGCATGGTATTGGCATACAATATTATATTCATGAATTGGCCTTCCCCATGGCAATGCCAATGCCACAAAAAACGACTTAAAATTAAATTTGGTTAAATCAGACAATGAATCTGAAGCCAATGGTACAGCCACTTTTTCTTTTAATGTAATAACTTACATGTAACAATTCAAATAATGGCACAGCGATCTTAGCCTGCCTTGAGTGCGACCCGATTTTACCGGGGTTTCAGTTTCAGAAAGCTCATTTGTAGCCCAAACTCCGATATGAGCTATTTTTGACAAGGAAAATATTGAATAGAATAAGAAACCTGATAAAGGACATGTTTCATACTCAGCCACTAACTACAATTCTTTGATCGTTAAAAGAAACCAAGACAATGCTTCTAACTGTAATAAAATGCTATAAAAAAACCTCCGTGACAAATGTTGAAACTAATTTATGGGCCTGGTTTTTTATTTTACGGGTTCCAAAAAAATCTTATTTTATTAGATTTTTTACTGGCGATTTAGTACTTCAATGCCCTACTTAGTTCATAAGTTTTTATCTACATTAAGCGAACATCGATACGAATCTGTGACACAAACGAAGGTTTTATGTGACTCCTTAGATGTTCAACTTCTTTAGCTTTTACCTATGAAAGGATAAGTCGTTGACTATTCGGTTTAGACTACAGTATTGACTCCTATCTTTCCTCCTTTAATATTAACAAATTCTATAACATTTTCTCTGTACCGTCACGACAATATGACAACCTTACTTGATAGTAACAAAGGAACTTAGGAATTTCTTAGATGTAGTCTGCCAATTCTCACTAGACCAGCGTGGTTCACTAGGACCACCCACTCAAGTGTAGAGGAGGCCCGTACCCAATGGGATTTATATGGGCTGGTGATTAAATAGATCAAGAAGCCAATATAACCCCATATCTGCAGTGAAAAAGTCAACTATTTTTGTTTCTTAAAGGGTCTCAACTATGCACCAATTATGCATAAACTAGCAAAGTTAATTAAAGTTTGTACAAACAAACCGTTTCAAGATAAACGCGAGATAACAAGTGGAAATGGCACGGAGCGCTACAACAATAACGAGAGATGAGAACTCGCGACAACTGGAGCACGATTCCATTTGCTGAGCGAATAAAATTGGAACGCTTTCAATATTTTGATTTGTTTGTCACGTGAATTTCGGGTGTGAATTTCTGGCATATTATGGATTGAAAGTTGAAGGATGGAAAGGCAGAGGAAGACCCAAGAAAATATGGATGTAGTGTGTGGCTGAAGATATAAAATAAAAGGGGTAAATGAACACATGACGGCTGATAGAGATGTTTAAAAGCATTAAACATATGCCGAGCTCAAATGAAGTTTAATGGAACAGGGCAAGGAAATTATGATATTTGTAAGATGTTAACAATCCAACCTGTATTTCCAAAGGATGTTGTCAGTGGTGGATTTATTTATGCTTTATTGTACACCAACCAAAAAACCATTGATATTTTTGTCTTTTTTATAAGGTAATAGCAACCGTTAAATAGATTCGTTATTAGCCCATATATACGTATCACTACTAGGCACGGACCTCTTCTAATATAGAGGATTATGCCTTCGTTCACGACGCTGGTCTAGTGCGGGTTGGACTACACACCTATAAAATTTCCAAGAACTTTTAGGTGTGCAGGTTTTATTACGGTGTTTTCCCTCATGATTCATTTTTACACCCACGTTAAGTGTCTATTGACATTTTTCGGAATGACATGCTGTTACTGAGAACTAATAATTACCTCATACTATTGACGATATAGCGTGACTATCATTTACGTGCTTATCAGAAAAGGTCGACTAACATAATATTCGTTTCTTAAATTTCATGGCTTGTTAAAACTATTTCCTCTTTTGCTGACACTCTGTGCACATTAGACTAAATCGTATTCATAATACTGATTATAGTGATACTCTTAGTGTAATGGGTTATGTTTCGATTTCCTCGTATAAATTTCTTTCGTAAATTCTGCTGTAATTAAAGCTGCAAGTCGTAATGTTCTCTAAATCTGTGTTCTTATAATTTTGTTGCTCATTTTGCACAAACCAGTACTTTTTAATTCTTCCACATTAAACTCTTCATAAAGGTTTTATTCCAAGCGGCGATTTTTGTTTTCTACTCAACCCGTTCATTGTTTGTTGTGCAAAAATGCCTACTTGTGACAAGGGTTATCGCACGAATTTCTTGACCTTTGATAAATGTTTTATGCGTGTAATATGTAGAATAATAGATATGGATTAGTCAACAGTTACGAAATGTAACCAAGAGAAGTTAAGATTTAGCAAGAAATTCCATGTTGACAACTTTTCGGTCTGCGGTTTCTTTATAAAGTGTTCTGTCGCCTTTCGGGTACGTGACAATATTGTGAATACAGATATAACTACGAAATAAAGTTCTAAATTGAACTTGCACTTGCAAAAATTTTGTTTAAAACACCTTATTCTCAAGATCATTACGATGGTCTATTAAATTTCATCTAAGAATACTTGGGGATTGCCTTATCATTTAAAACAAGAAGTCCGCTACACTGGATTCTTAAATAATATCTACCTACGTTAACAAACGTCAGATGCAGAAGACTTTCGACCAGCAATAAAGGCACCACGAGGAATAAAGTTAAAAATAGAATATTCTGCATTCAGCCAGATACACACATCAGTGTAGACAAAAGGCACTATACGTAAATTGTTTTTTTTTCTTTTTATACCGCATGACAAGGACACTACTGCATCTTATGTGTAAGTATAATTTCCTGCTTTATATCAAGTTCTAAATTTCACCGACAGAGATCTATTCACACAACAGCTGAAATTTACATCATTCATCAATTAGGTATGTATACCACTCTGAGATAAATATCAACTATTCTTGACTTCTTCATCAACCCATATTCGCCCACTGCTGAGCACGGGTCTCCTCTACCATTGAGAGGGTTTAGGCCATAGTCCACCACGCTGGCCTAGTGCGGGTTGGCGGACTACACACCTAAGAAATTCCTAAGAACTCTTAGGTGTGCAGGTTTTATCACGATGTTTTCCTTCACCGTTAAAGCAAGTGATAATTCAATGTGAATACACACATAACTTCGAAAAGTCAGAGGTGTGTGCCTGGGGTTCGAACCCGCGACCGTCGAGATTCTCGACCGCGCGCCCAAACCTCGAGGCCATCACTGCTTACAAATTCTTGACTTACAAATTGCTATATATCAGTGCTTCCTCAGATCATAGTCATCATCAGCCCATAAAACGCTCAGTACTCATCACTCCTCTACAACCAAGAGAGTTTACCCCTTCCTCAACCATTTTAGCCCATATTTCGCAACTTATATCATTAGTAAGGTTATCTATAAAGTTAAAAACAGAAGTGGAGCCCTATTAAGAGCTTTTAGGTTAGCCCAGGGCTTCCCAAACTGTGCAACATCCTGGGGGCGTCGCGAGGCGATCGGCAAACATTCGCTGTCCGTATTTTTCTGATAACCTCATATTACGCTAACTACTGCTGTTTTTATTTCCAGTAAAGTAGGCAGTTTTGATGATTTGCGTCGCAAGAAAAATAACAATTCTATAGGGCGTCATAGTGTAAATAAGTTTGGGAAGCCCTGGGTTAGCTTATACTAAGAGCGAAAGTCGGGCTAGATTATCAACTATAAGATTGCTCCAACCTGATCGTATTTATAGCCTATGAACTAAATCAGGTCATCTGGTTTACTCCTAAGAGGCCGTCTAAAGCAGCACTTGTCGCTTCAACGCCTTTATTATAGACAGGAACGCTAACTTGCAGGATTTCTGGCTAAAGTTAGGGAGAAAGAAATCTATCCAGAGAGTATTTTAGGCATTTTTTAAAGAATTTTTAGGATTAAAATTTTAATTGAGCGTTTTTTTTTATTACATTATCCTCCAAACTCCATTGTAATAACTATACTAATTTGTTTTATTTTATTGAAAATAATTCACTTGTAGAGGAAATATGGCAAACGGTTGGCGACAATGACTAAATAAATAACATCAATGTAAAAAATTGACAAAAGGTATAAGGAAACAAGTTTTCATTGTCAACCATTGATAATTTTTAACGAATACCATTATCCCTTTGTATCTGTTATGCTATTATTATTCATTAATGAGGACAACTGAACTAATTTCAACTCATTTCGGAATAAAATATGTAAAGATTTACGTGTACCTTGCAAGACTGAGACTTTAGGGAATTTTTAATATCATTAAAATAACGTCCATACGATTTCATGCCGGGTGACAAGTATGGAAATGAAGCATTTAAGTACTTTTTAAAACCGTTTCCATTGTTGGGAATGCGATTTGTCACCTTCTTAAACCTGCAGACGTGGTTTGGTTTCGTTAAAAATAATTAAGCTTATTGTTAAAAGCCGATTTAATTATTGACGTCAAAATTCGAGCGAACCTCGAGCAAATTTTTAAATTTAATCTAAATAGTTTATTTATAAAGTAATAATACAAAGAAAATTAAGTTAATAACTTAATTTCCTAGAAAAAATAGCCAATAGACTTCGTAGACAATGTTCTTTGTTTTAAGGTTTAAGAAGTACCTACGTATAAAGAGATATTAATGTTTCAACTTGTTAAAAAATACCAAAATAATATGTAAAGAATAAATACCTAAGGAAGAACCGATACAAATGCATTTCCAAAAAATTGTACTCAAAATTGTAATTTAAATTATAAATCAAGGGAAACGTTTAATAAACCTTATAGAAAAATCGCATTTTCTTAATATAAAAAAACTACCACTAATAAAACAACATTAAAATTACACAACACTCAATTCCTTAGAAATTCTGTATTAAAAATTAATAATACGAAAATTTTTAACCCGTTATTCAGGCAACTTTGTTAGGAAAAAAACGAACAATAAACATTATTAATAAATTATTATTTAAATAAACGAAAAATAATGTCATGATATAAGCGCATCAATTCAAGTTGAAATCATCACCAATCGCCATGAACAAAAAGATGATGAAATGATATTCCAATACACGCAATAAATTGTAAAAGAAGTCCTGGATGCAACGATTCTTTTATTTTATTAATACAAATCTCTGAATGGAATACTATTTTTGAATGTCATCAGAAGACGAATTATTTGACTACATTTTATTATTTTTAGACAAAACGAATGCGTTTGATGAATCATTGGTTTATAATTGCAATAAAAAATATAAGCGTTTTTTAATACAAAAACATTTTACTCACGTAGGCATAATATTTTCATCAACGTGGACACAGTTGTATTGGACATCGTAAAAATATTCTTGGGAACAATACGATAAACCATTCTGCGATCTCCTTAGCTACCGTATCACACAGCTAAACACGACGCGACGGCTCTTCTATATCATGTATACAATCTTATTTATGAGTATTGGTATAATTTTACAGTCACCGCAGAGTGTGATTTGATTTTCGTAACATCTGCTGGTGTTTTAAGATAAAACTGAGGAGGAATGTTATTTTTTACTTTTTATACCGACCGACTTGAACAGCGGACATTTTGTGACGTCATTATGAGAGAAAATCAATTCTTCGGAGCATGCGCAATTTTTCTCCTTGGCCTATTTCGTTGGATAGCATCACGATCGTGACGGAATTCATTTAGTTTATTCCCCATCCCAAAATGGCAGCCGTGCTTTATGAATGAACCTATTCTGCTCATTCATTTATTTTATTTTTGTTTGACATTCACACAATCAATTAAAATCGAAACCGCATTTTACAAGTGTCTAAATGAGGGTAAAACAGAATAATTTAACTAATTTTACAAATGGTATTGATATATTTCCTTCATTCAAGTTTTATATAGTTTAAAATGGAAACTGAGGCGCTTTTAGTATACCGAATATTGCAATCATTCGAATAACGACCATAAGATTAAGTTCATAGTTGCCCACTCTTAAATTTCTCGTTCCCAGATTATTCTCTATATATCAGGATGCGCTGATATGAGAGTGAAAGTGCTGATTTATTACAACCTCATATCTTCGTAGTATTATAAATATTTTCTACTTTATACTGTAATTTACTTTTGCTCTTAAAGTTAAACTGTAGAAGTATTACGGTCATACAATTGTTATATTGAAGTAAGGTGTCAATTAAAAGGTTCCAAGGATGTTCTTCTTGTTTTTCTGTCTATAGGGCTTAAAGTCATAAAAAGCACTTCCATTTATTCGTTGAGTAAGATAATTGTTTAATTCTAGGAAATTCATATACGCCCACATCGTGGACATCTCACATAAACAGTCACACACACACATGACCAGCCTGTGTATACGCCAAGTCACTGCCCCAAATGAATCGACACCACAACTTTTCAGCCGGTAATCCTTTATGCACTCTTTTTGGCAAATATTAATTGGATGATAAATGCTTTATAAGTATCACCTGCTATTAGAGACACATGGCAAAATATTTAACATTTTAATTGCTGTTCTCACTTCTCCTAACTTATTTATAAGAAACATTAAAAACGTTAAACGTGAAAAAACGTTAACCCAGTTTTATATCTTTTGATAACTAAACGTAATAAAGTTATGGCATTAATGACATATGTCAAAGAAGCAATAGCAAAACGCAAAAAATGACAACAAAATACATGTGATGGTGTCTTGTGTTTTATGAAGTTTATCTTATAAAATACTGAGTTTTATTTAAGATACGTGAAAAACATTGCATATAAAATGTCTATAAATCCATTAAGTGGTAAGTTTAATATATAAGCCTCTATTCATTTAGTTTCAAAACATAACCTCGAAAATTTCAATTTGTTTAAACATGCCGTGTTATTACAATCATGCTGCAGTAAAACAGTATGCGTTCAACATTTAAAAACGTTTTATAACCTTCCACGTAAAATTTACTTTATATCTATAAATTATAACTGCAGCCCAGTGCAAGTGTGACGAGTAGAGAGTCACTTCCCATTTGACGCTTTGTTTGCACAACGCCAAGATTATCATAATCATCGAATGCGGCGTGTCACTGTAGTGCCAATATAATAACATCCACATATAAAATATAAGCAAATGATAATGATATTTTTCTCGAGCTCCCTAAGAGGCCAGAGGTTTGAACCCGTACTGGGGCAAGTTTTTGCATAATCCACAAATATTTGTTTCGAGCCTGAATGTTTATCAGACAGGAGATATGTTTACAAAGGTTTATCCAAGTAACAAATTTATATTACAAAGAACATTAGAATAATTGAAGTTTATTTTTTATTTTAATTCACCAGGCTTTAATAAATGAAAAAAAACTAATGTGTGAATTCTATGTGTTTTACATGTAGCAATTAATAGATATAAGGGTCAATCAACTTTTAAATGTACCATCAATGATAGATTTTATATATCATTTTTTTTTTCTTAAATTTGTATATTTTATACGTATTTGTTGTTGATAATTATTTATATTTAAGGAATTCAAATAGAGCAGAACAATTTATGGTAAATTTTACTCAAAAATTCACATGACTGTAGTTAAGATAGTCCCTTGGACATATAAAAATTCAGTAAAATTGTTAATTTACTTTTAAATATTAGAATCATATTTGAAAAACCTTACTGTTCTTTTAAAGTAAAAATGACGATAATGTGTCTTTAGGAGATAAGAAAAAAGTGGTTGTCCAGTGGACATAGACGTTTGTTCATAGGAAATACTCGGGTGTCCAAAGGGGACTCTATGATGAAAATCGCCTGTATTTCTTCTTTTATGTAATAAAAAAACAACTATTTGAAAATAATTATCAGTATTAGAAGAGAAAATATTGAATAATTCAGACAACGATCTTGGATGTCCAAGGGACTGGTGGTGATATTTATTAGTCTTTCCGCTCCCTGGTAATAAATAATAATATTTTGAATTAGGTCTTACGCACAGTAAAAAATATACATTAAATTGAATATATTCCACTTTAATTTACTACAATATATAAAATACAAAAGTTTTTGTGCTGGTTGTCCAGTGGACACACAATAAAGCCACGCTCTTTTTCAAAATACACTCGGTCGACTGGCGCCGCGGAAAAGATGAAATCAAAATCGGGGCTGGATGAATGTTGTCACGAAATAAATCGACTTGAGTTCCAAGCAGTAGTCACGTCATAAATGTTTGGATTTTGGAACTTTTTTACCGTTGTCCAGTGGAAGTCAGAATACTAAAATATAATAGGGACTAAAATAAACATGCAAAAAGGTCGTTAAGGTTTTAAAGCAAACAAAATCTATTTACTAGCATCATAGTAGATATTGTAATTAATAATTATGTTTCATTGTAATGGATTGCCGTATATAATTTTTTTGGAAAAATTAATGTTTCAGTGTACTAACCTACTGAGGGACAAATTTACATAGTACTGACAGGACAGTTAAAAGTTGATTGACCCATAAACTATTTAACCATTCAAAACTTATTTCAGAGCTAAAGCGGCATTTAGATGAAGACTCAACTCCTTTGCCAAAAAGGTTATGTTTAGCTAAAAACATAATTCAGTCGCACCACTTCCCAACTGCACCGAAGGAGAGAATTGTAGGCCAATGGTTGCATGATTTGACCGTAAAGAACTTACTGTCAAGCACGGACTTAAGAAGCATTTTACACTGGTTCAGCGACTGTGATGATGCAACTAGCGAATTGAAAAATCATTTGATTCAGGTATGTTTGTTTGTGAATCCTGTTGACCTTTATTATGTACCTAGATTTAAAGTATATTTTGATTAGGGTTTATTATAAGTATGTCATTGCATCCATGTGATTTAGTCTAAAGAGCCTGGATCAGGCAGTGATTAGGTTTCTACACCAAGAAATACTTAGTAGTAGGACTGAGTCTAGAAATATGGCATTAATCTAAGGGCTTTGTTTTCACAGTTTCAATCTTTAATTTTCTTTTTACAGGTTGTTGCACAATATGTCAAAAGAAATTTACTGCAAAATCATGAAATGCAAAATATTCTCTTGTTTTTGGAGAACACTAAAATATCTACCCAATTATGTCAACAGATAGATTATTATTTAACTATAGTCATAACTTTACTGCAGTGTTTAAAGGGTGAATATGTAACAGACTTACCTCTATGTCAAAAAATATTTGAAAACATAACAAAATATTACAAGGAGTGTAAGAAAAAACTAGAGTTCATTGTAAAGTTACTGCAAGAAGGCAATTTGGAGACAATATTCTCTTTCCTAGACACAGAATGCAGGAGTAATGTCATTGATGTATGCAAAAACGTACTATTCCCAGTCAATAAAAGAACATTCTTCATCAGCTATCTTCAAACTTTGATCAGAAAAGACAATATAGATGAGTTAATTGCTGAGAAGGGTGATAACATCCGATCAGTTATAAAAATCATGAATGCTATATTTGAATACCCTAAAGGCAGAGCAGAGACGGATTCAAAATTTGTAAAAGATTTTATGGATGTATTTGTCTGTTCGTTCCGTAATGAGAGTCAAATTATATTCGCATTTTATATTATGGTAGCTAATTATCTTAATATGCCACAAAACTACATCATCCCTGCTATTAATATAAATTCGCTGAATTTTAAAGAGAACGATGAGAAAATAAAACGGAATCTATTTTTAAATATGCTTGAAATTCTACTGGAAAATGAGGCAGATATAAATGTAAGATTAACTGATACATTCGGTGAGAGAATATCTAAAGTTGAAATCAAGAAGAATTTCATGTCTTTCCTACAAGTTGTCATGATGGGACAATTAAAACTCCATGGCAAATTGGATAAAACTACATTGCAAATAATAAAGACAGGTCTCAAGCTCGACCCTATGTTAATAGAACAGAAAATTAATGATATTCTACCGCCAATAATGTCTGCAAAGAAAAGTAATCCGAACATAATTAAAAATTACACAGGCATGATCAACTGTCTTTTAGAAATACTATTCAAGCTAAGTCGCGGTACATCCTTTTTGAATCAAATTCTACCATTTATCAAAACTAATTTGGAAGCTAGCAACACTGAACAGTTTGAATACAAACAAAGTTTGGAGCAATCCCTTGAACCTTTGACTGATGATAAACTCGAAAAATTAAAGAGTAAGATTATAATTGGAAGTGATATATTGCCTGAAGTGTGTGTTGAAACTTATGGGAGATTTACTTCAGAAATAATGTTCCGACAAAATAAAGAACATTTGGAATTACTGCAGAAGAATTTTGAAGAACACTGTCTGTTAATGTTGGAAGAAGGGTTTGTCAGTAAGTATTTGTCTATTACTTAGTTCTTCAGTTGAATACTAAACTTTAGGAGTTAATATGATCACATTGCTCAACACATGAAATTCGTTCAAGTAAATTATAAACAACAACAACCCGCCTGGCAAGTGTGGCGAGAATCGGCAATCCCCCCCAACAAGTGCTTAATGATGATGATGATGAAATTATAAAATCGCGATCGATACAAAAACTTGGCGGCCACAGAATTTTTGTGTATATTTATCAATCACGCACTTTTATGGTGAGGAAAAGCATCGTTGGGAATATTTTTAGGTATGGGTGGCACTAACATCTGCGCGGACATGACGTCGCCGCGCGCCGGGCTGGAAGACCGGTGACCCCGACATACGCTTCCCGCCCCCCACTGCCTCCGGGCTGGCGGGAAGTAGAGCCATAAACAGCTTTCCCCTCGAGAACAAAAAAAAAAAAAGTCCGTTAACTCGTACTAGGAGGATGTTGTGGACCTTTTTGTACAAGAAGCATGTGTCTAATAGTGGGATAAATAATCTGATAAATCCAGTTAGGCAACAAAAACTGTAATAGGTTCAATTTTAAAAATTCTGCTACGTTTTTTTCAGGTCCTTCAATAATAACGATAACGGAAGTGCTGTCGGCCATTTTGTCGTCGTTCTTTAGACACAACAAGATGGCGGATCACACGGTTCCGCTGCCAATTGCACAAGATTTCTGGAACTCGTATCAGAAATTCGAAAATGAATGCGTCAAGAAGTTTGGTGAATGCATTTTGAAACTTAGCTATGTAAGTATCCACACTTAATTTATTTTTGTTCGCTTGAGTCCGCCATCCCACACTAGGCCAACGTGATGGACAAAGGCCTAAAGTGTATCGGTTTTAGAGAGAGAGGCCGTAAATAGGAAATAGTATATAGGCTGATAATGATCCATATTACATTATTAACCTATCTCATTATGGAACATACATATTTTGAAATTGCTAAATCCTTCCTGTTATGAATAAATTATTCCTCAATATAAAAAGACGCTAGCATCGATGCTCCATGACGAAATAATGTTTGGTTTTAAATTAGGAAATTCTTATTAGCAGCCAGGGCTGGGCAAAATACATGCTTTACTTTAATTGAAATACAAAATACAAAATACTTTATCACAAGTAATTAAAATACGAAATACAAAATACTTTTAAGTAAGGTATTTGAAATATAAAATACAGTATTTTAGCTACTTGTAATTAAAATACCAAATACAAATTACAAAATACTTAATAAGTAATCTGCATGGTCTGGAAAGATGAGGAAAAAAAGATTCATCATCATCATCATCAGCTTATGGAAGTCCACTGCTGGACATAGGTCTCTCCCAATGACTTCCACCGGGATCGGTCGGAAACCGCCTGCAGCTATCGACGTCCCACGACCTTGACAAAGTCGTCCGACCACCTTGTCGGGGGACGTCCCACGCTGCGCTTTCCAGTACGTGGCCTCCACTGGAGAACTTTCTGGCCCCATCGACCATCAGTTCTCCGCGCCATGTGGCCGGCTCATTTCCTCTTCAACGTGCTAATCCATTGAGCTATGTCAGTTACTGTAGTTCTCCTACGAATCTTCTCATTTCTGAGGCGATCTCGTAGGGAAACCCCCATAGCCCTCTCCATAACTCGTTGAGTGACTCTGAACCGTCCAATAACGCCTTTAATGAGATGCCACGTCTCTGTGCCGCACGTCATCACTGGTAACACACAACTATTGGAGACTTTCGTCTTCAAGCACAGAGGTATTTCGGACGAGAAGACGTCTCGCAACTTCCCGAACGCTGCCCAACCGAGTTGAATTCGACGATTTACCTCTCTCTCGAAGGTCGACATGCCTAACCGGACCACTTGTCCTAAATAGACATATTCGTCAATAACTTCGAGAGTCGAGCCCCCAACTGCGATTGGGGTGGGGACAACATGAACATTCGACATGATTTTCGTCTTGTTCATGTTCATTTCAAACCCACCTATTGGGAGACTCGATTGAGGTTTTCGAGCATAGTGCTAAGGTCCTTCAGCGATTCTGCCATGACTACAATATCGTCGGCAAACCGAAGGTGTGTGATATACTCGCTGTTGATGTTGATGTCGAATCCTTTCCACGCCAAGAGCTTAAAGGCGTTTTCCAGCACAGTAGTGAACAGTTTCGGAGATATAACATCTCCCTGTCTCACGCCTCTCTATAGTGGAATAGCCTTCGTGCTCTGATCTTGTACTCGGACCGACATGGTGGCGTTGCTGTATATGCTTTCCAACACCTTGATGTACCGGCAGTCAATGTGGCACCGCTGGAGGGACTTTAGCACAGTCCACGTCTAGATCGAATCAACGGCTTTTTCATTGTCTACAAACGCTAAACAAAGCGGCAAGTTATACTCCTCGGCTTTTTGTATAACTTGCTGAAGCGTATGGATGTGATCTAAGGTGCTAAAGCCTTTTCGGAAACCGATCGACGACGGACGATCGGAATTGACGTTCAGCCATGAGGTCAAGAGTGTGAACGAGAGTTTTTGTGGTCTGTCTCTACGGCGAGGTCTAAAATGTTTAGATCCCGCCGCGGATAGCTTCTACCAAACCGCTGTTTAACTCGTCCACTACACGGTTTTCTTCTAGACACTCAAAGCGAATTTTCAGCTCGAGTTAAAAGCTCTCGGGGTTTTGGATATGGGCGCGAGTAGGTCGAAGCTTAGACTTCATCAAGCGACGCCTTTCTAATTAGACGTTGATATTCAATGAGCCTCTAACTATTCGATGATCACTGCCGGTTTTCACCCTGTTGATCACCAAGACGTCACTGAAGTCTATCTCATTTCTCGTAGAACCGTCAGGACTCAGCCAGGTCCACTTCCTGTGAGGAGGCTTCTGGAAGAAAGAATTCATCACAAAGAGTCCCTCTTTCTCCAGAAAATCGGTCTGTTTCTGACCCCTGGGGTTGCGTTGCCCATGTCCAAATTGCCCCACTTTCAACTGCGCATCGCTTCTAATGCCCAACGTTGCGTTGAAGTCTCCCATAACAACATTGAAGTACGTTTTGGAAGTATGTATGGCTCGACGTATGTTCTCATAGATCTCCTCTACTTCTTCATCTGGGTGTGTCGAGGTCGGCGCGTATACCTGTATGACCTTCAACGAATATCTTTTGAATATTCTGAGTATGAGGTACACTGCCTTGTTCGACACACTTTCATTGGATACGATGTTGTTAATGAGAGACCTGTGGATGAGAAATCCGACTCCTCCTCGGGACACCGGACTTCAGGGTTGTCATGTCCTCCCCGATTTTTCGGACTTCCGACAACCCCAGTATGCCCCAGTGTTATCCACTCAATTCAATCAACAATCTTCTCGTTTGTCCTCAAAGTGCGTATGTTGTGTGTAACCATGGCCAGTCGTCGTTGGGTGTGGTAGCCGGGGCCAACCCGGAGATTCTTAGCACCCCCTGCCCCGCCGTTACCATGGCTGCTACCGGAACCAGGAATACTGGGGCTGCCGGGGACTGGAGGCCTGGTCCTAGTTTCACTCATTGAGAGGATTATGCCGTTTCTCGCCTCTTACCACTATTGCACTCATGGTGGTTAATTGTATTTTAATATTAATGTATTTTAAAGCCTCAAGTATTTAAAATACTAAGTACAAAATACCTCGGCGTCAGGTATTTAAAATACTAATTACAAATTACATTTTAAGGAAGTAATTGAAATACAAATACAAAATACGTATTTGTATTTCAATTACGTATTTTAATTACAAGTAATTAAAATACTGCCCAACCCTGTTAGCAGCATAAGCTCATAACGTGCATTAAAGCTAAAAAATTAAGACCTTGTTATCGAAACACATATCTACAAATCTTTCGTGGATACAGG
This sequence comes from Cephonodes hylas, assembly GCA_030295005.1. NCBI lineage: Eukaryota > Metazoa > Arthropoda > Insecta > Lepidoptera > Sphingidae > Cephonodes > Cephonodes hylas. The sequence continues at coordinate 2,251,567 of AP025386.1, read as the reverse complement.
ATTAATAAATACGTTTTCTTATTACAGAACCCACCGCTAGTAAAATCATTTTTGAATCTGTGTATCGGATTCGCCCAACTGAAGTTACTTAACTTAAAGTATGGTAATGTCAAAATTGATATTACCCAAGATTTTGACAGTGGCATATTCGATTTCACTTTAATACTTCCGTGCCTGAATAAAGAACAATGGATGGATATATCAGCAAGTATTAAAGACGATGATGTAGTTTTGTTATTGGTAAGTGTTGTATTAAATAATTTGTTGGACCCACCTTGGACAGGATTGAAAATTGAGATTGAAACTCCTCAAAATTATTTCAGCATTTTTAGTAACAAACACTTTACCTAAGTTATAAACTTTTAATTTATGTAATTGAACAGTAGATATTGTAATGACTCCAAAATTTTCCGCAGTTACTCGGCTCGATAAAATTTTAATGTGTGACTAGAACTGTTTATGATTATTCTAGATAGCTTTTAATAATGGCAATCTTAAAAATTACACTTTAAATAAGCACAATCAGTACGTGCACAAAGTCAGTTATGAAGAAATAAATATTTGTTTTCAGAATAATCTACTGACACTTAAAGCTATGGCTATAGAAATGATTTCCATAACAAGCGATGAAAATGACGAAAACATTGTACAGTCAATAAAAACTCACATAATCAAACAATTACCGAATCAAGACCTTTCAAATAATTGCTTTGCAAAAATTCTGTTTGATAATTTAGACAAAACGCAAGCTAAACAACTTGCAAAAAGTCTATACAAAATGGCTAAAGATGAATCAGATATATTTTCAAACGAAACTGTATGTAACAATAAAACGCTGCTTAATGCATTAGTTTTGGAAACAGTTAAAAACTTAATGAAATGTTTTGAAGGGGGAGAAATATTAAGTAAATATTTAAATAAACATGATATCAATATGGCGTCATTCGCAAAAGAAAACAATATGAAGGAATATTTCCATAATTTGTCATATAACGAGGAACATGCTGGTACAGTTAAAAACTGTCTTGAATTGTTACAAAAAATACCAGTTCCATACTTAGAAGAAAACTACCAATTGGTAGCAATTTTCGCGCTGCTGGCAATAAAAAATTGTTGCCAATCTAAAAAAACACGACGCCAAGCAGATAACATACTGCAAAGTATTTACGAATTGAGCTCGCAACCGCCTGATTTATATCAAATATTCCCAGTGAAATTGATATTTTCCTTTGAAGATGATGCTTTACTCCAACTGCTAACACTTACAATAAAAACATCAAACAATATGCTTATAATTAAAAGTATGATTGAATCTGCAGTGAAAAGAGTCAGGACTGACAGTGAAATTGTGAAAAGCATTGTCAACATTATTTTAAGTAGTAACATACAAAAAAGTACTAGTATAGATGTTTTTAACAACTCTGTTTTCCAAATTATTTGCATTATTCTTCCGCTGATTGTGAAACAAAAGAAGGTTATAACAGCAAGTGCGCATAGATCCATATTAGCGGATTTACAAGAGAAATTGCAAAATAAATTGGTGAATTCATTCAAAAATATCGACTTCAGTCAATATACGAAAGCTGACAACACTGATGATGTTGTGGTAGAATCTGAAATTACTCTGGCAACACTTAACGCTATGGCGGCATATTCGCTTACACTATCGAAGTTCTTTGAAACAAATGACGATGATGAGATAAAAAGTTTGAGTTTTGCATGGCATGCTTTGGAGTTTTTCGTCAAAAATGCCGTAAGTATTATTATAGTTTAAATAAAACATACACTATATCTGAACTGTATTGTTGCATTAGCACGAAAAATTAGTTCGATTCTAGAACTTATTTTTTTACCCAGGTGGTACAATCTCTGTAAATGTGCCAGGTACTTTTAAATATTTATACCATTAGCGAATCATAGGTGAAGGAATACAACCTTGCCTATTTCTTCTAGGATAAAAGGTTTGAGTATATACAGGGTGTATTCAGACCGATATCGAAACCAAGGTAGGTAATAGCCAAGGTGATTACAAAACACCTGGCGTTAAAGAAAATCCCGACAAAAGATAAAAATTTTGACGTTTTCCATACAACCATCGGTAATAAATGTATGCGGTTTGTATGGAAAACGTCAAAATTTTTATTTTTTGTCGTGATTTTCTTTAATGCCAGGGGGTTTGTAATGATCTGATATGTCACATGCCTTCGTTTTCGATCACGGTTTGAATACACCCTGTATAGTGACGCTCAGGCTGAGCAATCAATCTTCGACCAAGCAATTTCAGAACAAAAGTAGCCAATAAATGAACTATACCATAAATCATTTCAATGTCTTAGTTTCTCTCATCAATTCCCATATAAAGTAAGATATAAATAGGACTTTATTTATTTTCAGATCAAATCCATACAAGATCCAGGTTCGAAACCGCACCACGTTGAATCCTCTATCCAACTCCTAAACGTGATGTTACGACACATTAAGAAACTGGAAATGCATGAATTGCTCAAGGAAAAAGACAAATTATTCCTCAATATATGGACCAGCGTTCAATCCAGATTAAAAACTATGTATGCTAAAGGAAGATTAGCAAATTTGGAAGAAATAGGAGTGACTGTGAAGTTTTTATGCGAATTATCCAGTGTGGAGTGTTTTGTGTCCTCAATTGTGGGTGATTTGACGACGTTAGTGGTTTTGGAGGTGGGTGTTTTAAGAAGTGTTTTTGGGAAGTGTGGAGTCTGGAAATGTACTCAACAACGGCAATCATCCCTATTATGTGGGATCTAAAACCTATTTTGCAAAATGAACCTCTGCTTAATTCTTATAGTAATACTGGCGTGAGGTTGTCTATGTATGGGAATTAAGACGGCACAATTCGTTTTGGAGTTTGATTCCCTTGGACATTATTTTGGATTTTTCTTTGTGGGAAAATTTGCACCTCATGCAGAGGTCCTCTGCCTTTAACTTTTAGCATGATAGTATGTAATTTCGTATGTATATTTTTATATTCTAATGTATTTTTTTTTTCAGAAACCCATTGATATAATCAAAGACGAAAACAACACAAATAAGGTATCGCTAGATGTGTCCAAATATGTTTGGACCCAATGCTTGAAAGCAAACATTGTTGGACCCAAATGTGTTGCTCTAACGAAATTAATGTATAGAACGTGTAAGAATTTAAGATTTTGGATACGGCAACACTATGAGGTGTTCAGTGTTGCCAGTAAAAAGAGGAAAAAGGTGAATCTGTACACTGTGGATGAATTTTCGTGGAAAGTTTTCAAAATGGACGACAAAGTGTGCGGTTTGCTGAAAACTTATTTAGACACTCTAACGGAGGTTATATTTGCAGCAAAGAAGGTAATATTAAAGTATGAGTATTAATATGGGATAATTTTATTCTTTCATTGGCTTGTTTAAAACAAATTCAATTATTTATTATTTTTGATTGCTCCAACCTAAAAATACAAACCCAACTCCCTTTACAGTCCCTTTGACTGTGTATTTAAATAATAAAGTCTTGCATCGTGGGTGCAAAATATCATTTTTTTTTTATCTAAAACTTCAGAAATCATTTTCAGATTCAAAGATAAACATGTGTAATAACCATTCTAATGTTGTAATCTTTGTATTTTCAGATGACCATAGACTACAAGTTCATAGACAGTATATTTTGCTTGCAACACATGATGCATTACATACTGGGCGATAAGGGAGAATATATGAGATGTGAAGTGTCATGGCCGTCGTTTTTTGAACTTTACAACAGCTGCTTGGCGATATTAAACAGTTTGTTGGTTGCCAGAGAAGAACAACTGGAAGATAGGTACGTATTTGTTATTATAATTGCGGTAGTATGCCTGAAGGGGAAGGCTGAGGCTATTTCAACTTATTTGGGCATGGGCCTCCTTTACCATTGAGAGGGTTTAGGCCATAGTCCATGCTGGCCTTGTGTGGGTTAGCCACGAACTACAAACCTCGAGGCCATCAGTGCTCTATGTAAATAGAATTTCGTATTCTTACTATTTTTTAAAAACAAGGGCGATTCGTCTATTCCAGTCTTTCCCAAAGTGGGCGATAACGCCCCCTTGTGGACGCTGCAGGTCTCAAGGGGGGCGGTAAGAGACCCAGAAAGAAAATGGGGGTGTTGTGTAGAGGCCTGGGGGGTGATTTGTAATTTTATTTAGCTAGGAGGCCTCTTAGAAAACGATTGCATGAGCTCTGGACTGTCAACAACAACTTGTGAACATCAACTAATATGAATTAAAAGATAGCTCAAACTCGGTTCTATATTTCTCTCCGCGTAGTTCATATATCGGTCATATTTTATTGAATATAGAAAAAATGAAAATCATGTCAATCGGTCGCTCCGTTTCGTAATGAAAGTAGTCAAAGTTTCGTTTAGAATTCTCCGTTAATATACATACATAGGTCACAATAATTAATTAATTTAATTTGAAGTTATAGTGGTTTTTAAATAGGTGAAAAAATGGGGGCGCTAAAAAAATATTTATTCTCAAAGTGGGCAGTAAACAAAATAAGTTTGGGAACCACTGGTCTATTCAAAGAGGTTATGAAAGCCTTCGCATCTAAATATATCTTGTTTGCTTGTATGTAATTATGTTTAACTTTATATTTTCAGATGGCCAAACTACATGCAGTGCTACAGAGTGCTGATAACCATTCTCTGCGAAAGGTCGACTCCCCTTGACTTCAAAAGGCTGGACAAAACTATAGAAGACAAATTGGCTGAAACGGCGCATAATGTTGAAAAGTAATTATATTTTTATATAAGCAAATACACCCCTCTTAGCAGCTTATGCTTTCTATCTTTTCTTTATACAGCCCCGTGGCGCAGTTGGCTAGACACCAGCTTGCGAAACGAGCGGCCGCGGGTTCGATCCCCGCACCGAGACAAATGTTTGTGTGATCCACAAACATTTGTTTCGGGTCTGGGTGTTTGTGAGACCGAAAAGCCTCTCGTAGTTTTTGATACCTACGACACAAGACTTGTATCTTAATGTGGGGTCAGGACTATCTGTGTGACTGTTGGGTGTATTTATATTAATATTATATTCGAAAACTCATCTAATTGGGTTGATCGTTTTACAAACTAAAACAGGTAGACAAAGTTAATTATAATGTTAGTATGGATTCTTCTGCATTGCAATAAAATACCAGTAAGATGGTAGCAATATTCGTATTATAGGGGCCCTCTATGATTTTTCTTCACCGTTAACATGATAATTCATTATAAATACACACTAATTATTAAATATACTTTAATTACAGATTAACACAATCAATATCGAAACGCAGAAAGCATGTGTCAAGAATAGCAGCATACACTGTAGGAGACATCTGTTCAGTTCTAGAACGTTCTACGCCAACCCGCATGGTTAGACAGCATCTAGAAAATTCCATCGTGATGCTCATACAAGCTTCGGACACTTCATATGTAATGGCGTTCCTAAAACGTAGTTTAGCAGGCACAGCGGGACACACAACAATGACTAATATGTATAATGTGTACAAAAAATACCATAAATATGTTGGAAATGCATAGATTATAATTTTGACATTCATTTGCTGTTTTATTTATACTTCGCGCATATTAAAACAATCTTTACTCAGAATGGTACATAACTTTGGAAACGAATTTATGTGTGATAAACCTTTGATGATACTTATTATAAAATACATACCTAATGATTAAACTTGTAACATGGTTTAAATTATTTTCTGTATGGATCAAATGTAAAAGAGCCTATAGTAAATTTAAAGGAAATGTAAGGAATTTAACTTTTAACACCTAACATATGATTAACATAAGATTTTGTCACTGATCAAATAAATAATAAAATTGACTAAAATTACCATTCTTACATCATCTTTGTAAATCGTGCAAAAGTTTTTCATGCAAACTGATGGCTATACACTTCTTAATAATAAAAATGTTATTATATTAATCAAGAAAAGTAAAAAAATATGTTATTATTATTTGCTAGATTATTTTTTAGCACTTCTCTCTTTAAACATACACCTGTATTCACGTCAGGGGTAAGCAGAGATGCATTTCTACACGCACATTATGATATTGATTTTGACTTTCACGTAATAGATGAATATTTTATGTTTAAATTAGTGATACATAGTTTATTGGTATATTTATTGGTATATTATACTCATTACCTGATATCTTACCGCTTACGTCAATTTTCATAGTCTAAAATTTTATTTCTTTTTATAGGCAACTAGTAAACTAATAGATAATATTTGCTTTGATACTAAATAAAGCTACTCATATTCAATCTATGACTAATATTGACATTATTAAATCGATTTATAAACGTTAAACAATCGCATAAAAGCAAATATCGCGCCAAATTTTGAAAATGTTGGCTGTGTTACAATCTGTTTCCGGCAATCCGTATATGGGCATTTGTTGAATACGAAACGCTGGTTGGCTAAAACATTATCGTCACCAATGAGTCACTTTTCAAGTTGATTGTATTGTTTTATTTTTGTCCTTTACGTTTTAAAGAGTGAAGTATTCTCGTATCTAATCTTTGCAAGACCAGAGTAGTTTTTATTTATCGAGTACATTTTTTATGTAGTTAGTATATAATAAAGCGTACCAAGACAGAGATCGGAGTATAACTTTTATCAAGTTGGCAGCTTGTGCTCTGTTCACTGTAATATATTTAGATTCGTTTTATTTATAGAAAAATAAAATTTGTTTTTTTAATTACGATAAATTTACAACATTCTGTTTGTTTTGATTGTCACAATTGTATTAAGTTAAAAGGAAAGTGTATTGACTTCAACAATCATTTTGACGCATGCGCTGATTGGCCGTGGCGAAAAAAGGATTGCCAACATTCCGAGCAGTGTCGTTCCGGTCGCCGTTGTCGTGGTGTCGGTGAAGTTAGTGGTGCAATTTTTACGTGTATAACATCAAAAAATGGTAAGTGAGAAATATATTTTTGAGTGTTTCACGGTCGCGTTGTGTTTTCTCATTACGCGAGTGTAAAATTAGTAACACCGATAGCGCATTTACACTGGAATTGATTGTTCTGTGACCGGTGCCGCCATATTTCGCACTGCCCACCGCAGAGTTCGCACGCCTTTTCGTAAAATTCATTGTCACCGTTCAGTGATTTTATGCCACGTGTTGTGTTTTACACGTCGCTTTTGCAGCTCGCTCGGGCTGTAACGTTTTAGGGGTTGATTGTAGCAACTTCACCACCGGGTATTGGATTTCACGGTTGATGGAAAGGTTATCGCCGCAACGCCTTTTTTGACGAGTCCAGACGGCCGTATGCGGTATTGAACGATGTGTTTTACTATGTTTTTAGTATATTTCCCTGTCAGACGGTTTATTAGATGTGTATTGAGCATAAGGGCAACGAACTTTACAGTGGCTGCATCGTCGCGCAACCGCACTTCAGTTTGCCCATATATGGAGTAGCGGTTGCTCTACCGCCTGTCATTACATTTCGCGTCTATTTTGGGTCGAATGTAGTTTTTCATGTGCGCGAAAGTAGCTAATGTTTTAAATTAAGAGTATTGAGTGCATTGGCCTAGCAAAGTCAAGGTCGGAAATCTTTTAGAGAGCTTAAAAAGATAGACTCTCGATTGAATATCTGGCCGAGCGAAAATGGTCATTATGTACGTTCTTATAAAGTCTAGGGTCTAAAACAAAGATATAGGTAGTTGTAAGTTATCAGTCCCTAAAGGTGGAATTTCTTATCAGAGTATCCATATTCCTTCTGAGAATCAATAATGCGTCAAAAGGACGCCATTCCACGCGAATCAATAATTTTTTTTCATCTTGTCCTGTTTATTAATATTTTGAGCACTTCAATAAGGAAGATTTATTACAACTCATTACCCATGTTACTAATAGGATAAATGAAGATCAAAAATTTATAGTGTATTTAAATTTTATATTTCCTGCTTCATTTAAACAAAATATGGGAAAGTGTATAACAGTATATTTGCAGTTTTAAACGTAAAAAAACATTAACAGTAACAATAAAAATGAATGAATGTATGGGTCATAGACATTTAACCATAAAACTATTGATTTTACTATCCACAATTTAATATACAGTTGCAATATAATACTATTACAATAAATACTATATTGAAGTAAAAAAATACATTATACAGAAGTTACATAACAAGGCTAACCAATGGTGTATTTGTCACCATATATGGTCATCAGTACACAGAAAAGCAGCAACTCATGTTATCTGATTATGAATCACACAACAGAAAATGAATCATCTCGACAACATTCAGGTCGTGTTTTCAGTCTAGACTTTCTCCACAAGCTGTACATTAAATAATGTAAGACATTGGAAATCTTATAATTTATGCCTTGAGGTTTAAAACATTCTTTTTTTTATTTCAAATACATCTTTTCATTGCAGTGGTATGTAAAATTAACATTTAAATCCATAGGCTTGATTAATCTAACGGTTATATTTTCTATATTATTGTTTTGTCTTCAACTAATAATAAGATTTGGATGATGATTATATTAGTATCATCTCAATAGTAAGATTATACATATACAATTAATAATTAAATCAGACTGACTAGAAATTTAAACCATTATTACCAAATTATGGTTTAGTCCACACCCACACAAATAGGTAATATCACTGTTCCAATAATTCATTAATGTTAAGCATCAAATATATGAAATATAGTTGTGAATATTTAAATGAAATAACCCAATGAATATACCAGTCAACTAACACCATAGAAATAATAACATTGATTCCTCATATGGGATAAACAAATTGAAGCAGATTTTCCTTATTTTTATATTTTACTGTAAAATAATTAACAATATCTGCCTGCCTATTTGTTGTCAATATCTAATTCTTGATAGTTATAATTAACCACATCTACTGTTTTTTTACCCAAAAAGCTGTATTTAGGGTGTTGTATAATAAAAAGTATCAAAAGTCTTGGCTGACACTCTGAAGAAATTGAAATTAAAAAAAAACCAAAATGATGCATAGACACACGGTATACCAGTCATTTTGTTAACTGCACCTTGCTAACCACACCCCACCTAAAAATTCAACAAGCTACCACAAGGACTACACTGAAATGCCAGAAATAAGTCAGTACTTTTTGAATAGCTCATTAATACCATCCAAAAGCTACTAAAAATATACCAATAACAAAGATATAGACCATAGATATAGGAGCTACAGTCCTGACACACTTTTGCAGCTTCAACATTCATACACCCCATACAAACACGACATATAACATATGTCATGAGAAGGAAAATAAATACATAACATTGGATATATGCAAAAAAAAATGATACATCTGCGCCCTTGAAGTATACTCATGTATAAATTGGAGCTTAAACATACATAAATCTCATACAAATACGACATATGTCATCATTATCACCATCACCATCCACTGTTGGACATAGGCCTCTCCTATGGCACGCCACTGGGCTCGATCTTCGGCCCTCCCCCAACCGCTGCCAGCCACCTTGCGGATATCGTCACCCCACCTAGGGCGTCCTGCACTACGTTATAAAAGACAGGTCACCATCATCAACCCATATGCATCCCACTGCTAGGCACGGGTCTCCTCCATTGAGAGGGTTTAGGCCATAGTCTACCACGCTGGCCTAGTGCGGGTTGGCGGACTACACACCTAAGAAATTCCTAAGAACTTTTAGGTGTGCAGGTTTTATCATGATGTTTTCCTTTACCGTTAAAGCAACTGATAATTCAATGTGAATAAACACATAACTTCACACCTTCGAAAAGTCAGAAGTGTGTGCCTGGGGTTCCAACCCGCGACCGCCGAATTTCTCGACGGCGTACCCAAACTAAGAGGCCACCACTGCTTTACTATTGTATATGATATAAGTCATGAAAAAATAAATCTGATATATGCAAAGAATCGATACGTCTGTGCCCTTGAAGTGTACTCATGTATGAAGTCGCGCGGCGGATCACCTGAGTCAGTTAGTGACGCATACACAGCACCGACTGACGAATGGCAGGTCGTTGAACCTGTTCTCGTTTTTCGCCGAAGGATAATGTTCTAGTGCGAATTGTAGGAGGGGGTAGCGAGGCGTGTTTCCGCTAATTCGAGTTTAAGTATTGATGATAATTTGATATCAATAGTGTATTGATGAGATTATGGATATTTTAAGCCGTGGATGTGTAGGACTAAACATTTAATGACGCCACAGTTTGTTGGAAATTTGGAAATTTTTCCGATCGGTTTTTGAAACGGAGATAATTTCCCGGGATTTATTCTATTGAATCCCCAAGTTATTACCCTCTTCTGTTCCCCTCATAATTTTTAAAGTTCGACAACATACCATAAATCATATCCGCTCAGTTAGGCACTAGATCCATACTCTAAAATAATGGACCAAGTTAAATTTTCATAGACCTTTAGTACTTATAAATAAAACCTAGTATTACACATTAAACCGCAAATTGTAATGTATCAGTCTCGATTTCTGCGTTGCTAACTTGTCGTTCAATCCAATCCATTTATCATAAAAACTTGTCAGCAGATGTGGGTGGGGTTTTAACGCATTACATTATTGAATTATATTGTAAAACTATTAACTGACAGTATTACGCATAACTATGTAGATAAAAGTTTTCCAAGTATTTCTTCTAAGCTTTACCCTTACCCTATTAATAAAAATTGCCAAAATGAAAACACAATGTTTTTTTATAAATAATGTAGCTCCCGTAGCCAACCCGCACTAGGCCAGCGTGGTGGACTATGGCCTAAACCCTCTCTATGGTAGAGGAGACCCGTGCTCAGCAGTAGGCGTATATGGGTTGATGCGCAAGTAGCCCCCGTAATCACCTTGATAGCAAACCTTCAAGTAATTGTAAAAATAAGTCCTATTTTCTGTTATTTCCGCACTAAATCATGATTTGCTACTGAATCACCAAAGATAAAACCATGAGACACAACCATAAATCTAAGAAAAAAGTTTTTAACCTGACTCACAATTGAAATTCGAATTTCAACAGTCGAATCGAAACCTTTGTATCCGGTTATTTGTGACTCATTTAGTCATCTATGGAATAAATAATGATGACACACGTCGCAACGGCTGTAACGTATGAAACTCCAAACATATTTATGGAAAATTTTACTGCGGCACAAACTTAATTATCTTGCCAGGAACTTGTCTCGCCGGATAATGTATAGTTTTGATGTAAATTATGCGTTTGACACAAATACGCCATTTCCATGTACATTAAAATTACTACTAAACTCGCCTAATATGTTTTATACAATTATTTACAATTTTTAATAAATCTGTGAATGCTCCCATTTTAATTGTCTCTAGGCTATCATCTATCTCTGTGCTAGAAATAATAAAGCCTAACAATAAATAAACTATTACGATCATATTATTACGAAGAATATGTCCGCATAAATCCTAGGACTGTGCACGAATCCTTTTAGTCGATGTGGCTTATATATTAGTCTACTACAATAACGGCTTCTTTACAATGTCTTCTACTACTTTTAAAAACTCAATACTTAATTATACATTTAGAAAACTCGGAATAAGAGTATATTTCTCTAATTATATCACATATTTATTACTAGGACCTTTTCGTATCCTAAAATTGGCAATCAGTCTAGAACATTGCTTAAAAAGAAGTAACTATTTCATTGAACCATAAACAAAAAAAGAAATATAGCGAAAACGCCAAATACGAACAAGTAATCATCTAAATGAATCGGCGCAATACACTTTGTTTTAGATGTGAGTCGCCACCCCAAAGTCTGCGATAACGGGGGTGATATCTCTGCAGAGATCGCCCCCTTGTCGCAATGTCATTGGCACGACTGTCCGCGTGTGCCCCGCGCCACCCCTAGCAGGGGCGTGAGTGCGCCACGACTTAGCTGTAATATTTTTATCGGCTTTTAATTTTGTTCATAGTTGGGTAACTACTTAAATACTGCTGTATGGCTGATATTCATAGCGAATGATAAATCATAAACTGATTTGATTTGGATTGGATACTGGTTTTTTCTTTGATTAATTAAACATTACGCTGTATATTAGTATGGTTAATTTGTAAATGAACATACATAGAAATTGTCTAGTTCAATTGAACATATTAAGTTGTTTCGTATTTCTATTATTACTCTTCCTGTTCTATTTTTCTATTCGATCACAGCACGGAAAAAGTTATTCTTATTACAAACGTGTAATGCTACTGTTTTCAATACATGTAACATTTTAATAAATGAAAATTCTTGTAGCATAAAATGCCGGAAAAATCCTCGAATGCCAGTATTCGTTGGTAACAAGCCCTCTATAAATAAACTATAAAGCTTTACGTCAAATAACTGCGTAATGTCAAAACAGAAATAACCTTGTTCGTGGCGGACAACGATAAATTCATTCCCGACGTGGATTTTTTATTAGCCACAGGGATTGTGATGCTCTCGTTACTGTGACATGTTGAATTCCTACATTTAATGAAAATTACTGAATGTTTTATTGAGGATTACTTGTAACTTCTTCTTGACAGTTGAGAAAACTACCAAGACTTTGCCAGTACTACAATATTTTATGCTTTAGAATAGTATGCATCAGTTGGAGGTTTCAGGTTATTTGTAAGGGTAAAATAGCCATTGTATTATTAATCTTTAATTTCGTAGCAATTATTGTGTTCTTATAAAATCGGACAGTTAAGCTTCGTAATGAAGTCTACTTATTCCATGAGTCGATGGATACTAAAGTCGGATCGCTACGTTGCAGCTTAGGCGATGCATAATTGAATAAAGTGTATGTACAAGGGACTGTCATAGCATTGCCAAGGAAATAATAAACTTTTCTTTGTGAGTTAGTCAAATAGGAAAAATAAAAAAGGCTGTTTAGAATATAATGTTTTCAGCGTTTTTTTTTATTATAAGATTATTTGGCCATTCTAATTTCTAGGTACGCAAAACCTCCTTGTATATAAAATATCAATTTTAAAGAATATTACGACAAAGTAAAGATTTTTAGTAAAGTAACGTTCAGTGCAATTGAAACAAAATCTATACTAATATTATAAAGCTGAAGAGTTTGTTTGTTTGTTTGTTTGTTTGTTTGAACGCTAGGATCTCAGGAACTACTGGTCCGATTTGAAAAATTCTTTCACTGTTAGATAGCACATTTATCGAGGAAGGCTATAGGCTATATAACATCACGCTACGACGAATAGGAGCGGAGCAGCAATAAAGAATGTTTCGAAATCGGGGACATTTTTTCCTTTTTGTGAGCTTCCGCGGCGTGCGCTGCGAAAACGGTTAAAGTTTCGCTAAAATAATGTTTGAGAGAAATGTTCCTCTTTAAAAGTTCTAAAAAAAAGTCCGCGACAGCATATGTCTATTTTTTAAGGTTGGCTCACTATTACTTTTTTTATCCTAACCAAATTTATTTTAAAATAAAGTTTTATTTGTGAAGGTGTTTTTATAAATATGATATTAATCCTTATCCAAATAAATACGTTATTCATTACAAGTATTTAATTTTAAATAAAATTGCCCTTTACATAATTTGATTTCACTGAGTATCTTAGAAGATATTGCAATTTTAAAATATTGATCAAGCGCGCAGTAATGATGCACAAGGCGCCAATCGACGCGTTACGGTTTCACGTTTGAACAATTTGACCGAATTGTATGAATTTTGGTATGGACATAAATAGGACTCTGAGAAGTAAAATAGACTACAACTTATTTACCTTCTGATCTCAACCCTGTAATCTACGCGGACGGAGTCGCGAGCAAAAGCTAGTTTAATATAAAGTTTGTTTGGACGCAACAGTCAAAATAACATTGACCCTGAGTTTATGAGACCTTGCGATAAGGGGTATTGTTTATTTTCATCAGTAAATACCATCTGTTTTTATAATAACGAACTACATGCGTAATTGTTTTTGCAACAAGATTAATGTTTTTTTGGTGTACATATAAAAAATCTTAAATCTGCTCAAGGATTAGTTTTGGTTATGGAAACTACACTTGCTTATTTTTTCGAATAAGATTATCTATGTGGTTTATTAATGTTTTCTTCCGAAACTCTACTGACCCTTTCAAACTACATGCAGATTATAGTATCTTCTTGTTATCTTAATACTAGGGTCTAACTCCAGAGCAACATTACTGTAAAAAAGGGTAGAATTTTTCTAAGTTTAAATCAAGGCATTTTTCCTAAGATTTAGTTAGTATGTTTCGTTATAAAAGACACTTTTGCGGTTATCGTCAGTTAATAATTAACAAAATCTTCAACTGAAATTAAATAAATCATACTGTTGAAAATTGATAAACACAACAAAACCCCCATTATCGGAACAGCTATTGTAAATAGAATGAGTCAGCGGAAGTTATTTATAAAGAACACTAAACAATTTCGGCATTTTTAATGAATGGCTCACCAAGAATACTTAAACTATGAATTCATTCGCTTCCTCTTAAAGTATTATTGTGTAAATATGTGCATATGTAAATGAAGAGCTTTTGTTATGTATATTGTATGGTAATTTATCATCGTTTATTATAACGGTAAAGGAAACTAACAAAGAGAAGCCTGCATCCTGAGTTTAACAATGATTGAAATTAATAAATTTCTTTTTTAAGCACACCACATACCATAGGCCATATGTTTTCTCATATAAATCTGTTAATACAGCACGCTTTTTTGACAAGTTAAATACAAGTCAGCTTCTTTCTTCATGGTTTACGTAATCAAGATCCAAATTTCACCACCCCAAACCACCCGCCATGGCTAAAAAAACTCCAGTGAAAGAGATTTAAAATACAATTGTCTCCCGCGTGGTGGCACGGAAATAGAACCGTCTGTGGAGAGACATTGGCCGAGCGCTGCGTCCATCTAATAATACTCGGTGCGTGAACCCGCCAGCACACGTGCTCAGCCGTCGGGGATGTGCCCCATTCAAATCGATATTCACTCGGTGAACGCCGCGCATGAAACTTTCGACCATGTAAAATTATTATTTCAGCGCTCCGTGTCTGCGGCGGATTGGCGTCTGCAGTACTGACGAATGTATTTGAACATCTAGACACGTTTTGAAGTTATACACGTTCGTTTCTGATTGCTTTCGATGTGATATAGATATTCTAAGCTATAGTCCATTATGATATACTTCTGTTGAGATCGGAGTTATTGCTTTAACTGAACCTCCATATTTTTGGCGCATTATGTTCTGCTTCATGACACTTCTCTGTAAAGAAAAGAATGTTTAAACGAGTAGGTTATATTGAAATCATTTTTGTCTGTAAATGATTTTCTACACGGGTTCTTTGTCGTGAAAGGTAAAAGAAGAATTTTCTAATATCTTTATCCAAATTGAGCAAATGAAATCCTTTTATGTTGTCTTGTATACTACATAATCTCTAACAATCCTCGTTTGTTTTTACAATGAAGTCTCAAAATATTTAACATCTGTTTAAACAATAAACACATATTACACAATTTGAATCTCTTTGTTTCATTTGAACTGCTGTTGGCTTACAGACTATCATTTGTTTTCATCCACCAAACAAATAATATTATTTACATACGCATTTACTGGTTCAGAAATGCAAGTAATGAATTTTATTGCATAAAAGAGAACGTGCATTTAAACCATGCGGAAATCCAGTGACTCAATACTTCCTTTCCGAAGAAAACCCGTTTTATACTGTGGAATAAGTGCTTTGTCATGCAAGCGCACCAACCTACAGGAAATCCTTGTCTAAAGGTTGGCAGTGCGATTGATGCATGTGTCATAGTGTTATTAATGCTATAGTTTAATCGTGTATCGAGTCACCTTGCAGCGAACTTGATCTGTTTCGCAATCGATTGCTAATCAGCTATATTTATACACTTTCCTACTTTGGCTTTCGTGTCATAATCTATTATGGTACTCGTTATTTCTTCCTGTACTTCTAATATTAGATCTAAAGTAGAAAGTAATTTTGTAATGATTTTGTTTATCGATCTAATTTTGTGTTACTTGTGATGGTTGATTTTTTCCACATCAGAAAGTAATACTACAAGTTCGAGTTATTAACACACTTGTAGAACGAAATAAATACTTTGCCACTATACTTTAAAACCAGGAATTCTTTGGTCCCTGGTGTAATTGTCGCAGTCGAACCAATTTTAATTTTTTAGTAGAGGCAAAAAGAATTTTAGTAAATATCTTAGTTATGAGCCCTTGTATCTTGGTGAAAGTTAGAGCTATCTGCTTTGATGTGTATAGTTTTTTTAGTATAGATTTTCTTAATTGACAATACTTTAAGCGTGGAAAGTTCTTTTTAAAACCTGTAATCTGATGATAATTAAGTAGCAAAATAATTATTTCACCAGTAAAAAAACATTACGCTTACGATACACACTGCTTGACACTTGGAGATAAAAGCCGATAACACGGCATTCCTTGTGAGTCACTCTGACATTCACCCTGATAAACTAGGTGGAATAATTCACGCGAATATAGCCACTATTACATTGCAATAAGCACCATGTCTCTTGACCTTTGAAGAAAGGTGATTCAAACGGTTTTGCGAAAGGTTTGGTAATCGTGCTTTGCGAGACGCTGTTATTGGGGGCGTTATGGTGAACTTTCGGCTGTATTTGTAACAGATTTTTTTGTGTATCTATACTTAAAGATTCTAGTCAATATATATACTTAAAATATACCAACACAGTAAGTCACGTATTACTAAAATTCCTGAGGAAAGTATAGGGTTCCACGCTTCGATTTTTCTGTTTAACCACGTGTAGCAGACATTTTCTTTATGGGGATACTTCGCATTACATCAAGATACGTGCTAGCCTTAAATTTGAACACATTGTTGAAACTATTTTTGGATATGACATGGTAAATTGGCATGTATCGACAAAGCAGGAAATTATTAGAAGTAGTGCTCGCATATGTATTAATCCATCGTATGTTTGTGGATTAATTCCCTTTTGATTTATGACAAATTCTACGTTCTTACTGCTACCTGAGAAAAATCCTTCGTCTTAAAGTTCTTAGGAATTCCTAATTTGTGTAGTCAACTTACCCTCACTTTTTTTTTATCACGAGAGGAAAGAGCTCTAGACCAGGGTAATGGAATAGACCTAAACCATCTCAGTTGTAGAGGAGGCTCATGCCCAGCAGTGCGACATATACGCGCTCATGTTGATTCTATGTTCTAAAATAGTTTCATGAATGATTTTCGTTAATTAAACATATAATTAGGTCTTGATAAACATAGAAATTGGAACGGACTCGACATATTACCGGCAGGTGATAAACTGGCACAATGGAATTTAATTTGAGAAAGTGGGTCGTGCGTAAATTAACAGATTAAATGCAACATTTGGCATGAAAAAATTACAGCTAACATTATTTTGCTGTAAACATTGTTTAGCCATCACTTTTCTGTGTAGTTCTGAGAAAGTTACGCTAAATTTATTTTCATATTTGAAGGTTGCCATTATTCACCTCATTATGTCTATGAAGCTATGACATTTAAAGTTATCAAAATGTTCGCAATTTCTCTACTGATGTATTTATTATTTACAAAATCTAAGGACTGCTACTAAGAGTAATGCTGATCACTAACCTACATATTTGTCGCCGATGTATGCTGTTTTGTTAATAAATTTTAACATTATTACTAGCTAGATATTTTATATTTTAAGAAATTTGCATCATCTCCGCGCCATGAATCCTTGAATAAGACATACAACCAGAATGTAATTAAGTTATATTAATAATTAAAGTGTGATAGATTTATGGCGTTTTTTACAATTTTGAATAGTAGGCCTATAAAGAACGTGTAAAATTATAACACTAATTCTATTTGAAATGTATATTTTCATCTTAACTTCAATAATCTCGTAGATAAATGTGAATTAAAAATTGGGTGTGGCATGCATGGCTAAAGTTTATGTTAAAGAATCTTTAGACTCGTTAAAAAAAGATTCACGTCATTACATGTGGCTGGATTGCAAGCCATCAATATTCATAACTTTTTATCCTTCCGTTTGAGAAGGGTTCACCTTCTACTACTACTTCTAAGAGTCCACCTAACCTAATCGTCCCTATTTTGACGTCACATCACATAATTTCATTGTCAGCGACTATATTGACCAAAAATCTTATCTATGATAATTATTTCGTAATAAATGGAAACTTTATCAAATATGTAATTCATTGTTAACATGTATTTTCGCAGTAAATTGATACATGATTATAACATATCATTAATTATTAGAAATTTAAAAGGAAAAAGAGATTGTAAGTAATTATGAACTCGTAATACTCAATCCAACTTACATATTTATTATTGAAAAGCTTGGGTGATTTATAGCATGTGTCATTATGCGGTGTTGTTCAGAGTTATCTGCAATCCATTATCATGCTACCTTACCAATCACCTAAATTTTAAATTTTGCACGAGATTTTTTTATAACATTTGTAAGAACAAAGATTCTTGTGCTGATAGTCACGATACAAGACTTGTCTGTAGAAACGAAAAACAATAAAACTCCCAATTTCGATATTATCACGAAAAATAAAAAACTCATGGTTCAAATGACGGTAGATCGAAATTGAACGAAAACGGCTATTCACGTAAACAATACGTACTGCAGTAAGAACCGCATTGTAATTACATAATGCAGAATGCATCAACCTTGTCGCAGTTGAAAATAGAAGCTGGACGTAATGGTCGTGGCGTTGCTGCATTGCGGAGTCGCAAATCCACAACTAAAATAATTATGTCCTATCACATTTATAAATAGACGCCGTAAACAACGCCGCTTTTTAAAAATATACCAGAGTTTAGAAATCACTTCGCATGTCCTTCAAATTAATTCAGATAAAATCTGACGAGAGAAACGTTTAAAAAAATGCTTTTGAATATATTGCTATAAGACCTTTTTACTTCAAAAAGGATTGCTTCAAATTTCGTTAATTCATAGTTGGTTAAATTTCAATTTAAAAGATAAAATTTGATGAAAATTATACTCTTATTTATATAGTAACATATGTTATGTAGGTTTCTTGATAATATTTTAAAACAGAATTAGTTTTTTTTTTTTTCTTTTTATATGTTGTCGACCTCATGGCTCCATACATCCGTACAAAAAACAATCTTCAAATATTGTGTTGAAATCCTTTATTTATTAATGGGATATCCGCGCAAAAATGCAAAAGTAAAAATATTACTAATCTTTAAAAATATCGTATGCTATCTTCGTGTACAAAGTTAATCACTATTTCTATCGCGCTTTCGTGTTTGTTATTCGGACAGCCGTGCGTCTTGGACTGTGGCCAATTTGTTGCCAAAACTATTCAGCGGATTGCGTAGACATATATCTTAGATTATCGGTTTCTAATACTGTATTGAAAGCCAAGATTACGTATGAATCCAACTGTCTATCGTTGTTAACACTCACATCCCTTTTAACTTTCAAAGACTTTCCATCAACATTCATCATTAAAATTCACGATCATGTAAATTATTGTTCTCATTATACCGACGACATAAGATGGTATATTCAAGCAGCATCAGGACTTTGTGTGTGTGACAATTAATTTGCGGATTCAATATGGCGGATAGCACAGAACATCTTGTCTAAGGAGTAGTATGTTTCAAATCTTCCACTAATTCAAATATTTCATTTAGTACAGTGGTATTTTATTTCTATGTTTTAAGCGGATTTATCAAGGTTTTCAATTTCAAATGCGTTAGATTTGTAAATCACAGTGTGGTTATAAATGTAAATATGGCTTTTGTGTATGTATAACCGTAAAATAATTCTTTCCAGGCGTCTGGTGTGACAGTCTCGGACGCTTGCAAAACGACATACGAGGAGATAAAAAAGGACAAGAAACACCGCTACGTGGTTTTCTACATCCGCGATGAGAAACAGATCGACGTAGAGACTGTTGGCGAACGCAACGCTGAGTACGAGGCTTTCCTCGAAGATCTGCAGAAGGGCGGCACTGGAGAGTGCAGGTTAGTTCACATTTCCACTTTAGCATGATAATTTATTATATACGCATTGGTGTAACGGTAAAGATAAATTAAATTATGTGAATGAATAAATAAATTTACCTACCAGAAAAGCTCCAAGTACGTAGCTCTCCATGGCAATACAGTCACTAACTTGCCAAGCGTGGCTACTAAGCCTTAATCCTCTTTAGTAAGCAATTTAGATGTACCCAAAATCAGTACACCTAATCATCATCAGCCCATATACGTCCCACTGCCGGACACGGGCCTACCCTATCTTTGATAGGGTTTTAAGCCTGAGTCCACTAATACTCATTATTAAATTGAAAACTAAGATTTGATAGATTCTCAAGCATTTGTTATTGCTGTGTAAAAGTATCAGTTCTTAAAAATATCGCAACAAAAGTTTTAAAATCCATTCTAGTTATGTCTGTCTACTAGTAGTAGTACTGTCTAGGACTAGATTCCTCCTAACCATAAAGGATGTCTGCTCCGCTATGAGACAAGTATGGGCTGATTAATATTCAAAAGAGGGTGCGCGGCGGAGATATACGGGCCGAATGCGTATTCACGATTCTATAAAGTGTTCGGTTTGCATTGACAGATCGATATTTTAAGAGTGATACGGTTATCTCCGTTTTGCCATATTTGTTTTTGTCAATTGAGATGAAAACGAAAAGATTAATTGTCCAACTTAACTAGGGAAATGTGCATTTCTTTGTTTTATTTGTTCTAAAGTCACTGATGCCTGAATTAGCTATTAATAGTTTTAGGTTATATTTTGTAACTTATATTTTTGGTAAGGTGCCTAGATTAGCATAGAAGAATTAGTCCTGTTTCCTAAACTAGGTTTTGAGAGCATCCATTTTAAATAACAATAAATACACCTAACAGTTACGCATAGTTCTGACCCCACATTAAGATACGAGTCTTGTGACGTGGGTGTCAAAAACTACGAGTGGTTTTTCGGCCTTACAAAAACGCAGACCCCCAAACAAATATTAGCGGATCACACAAACATTTGTGATATTGTTTGCAGATATGGTCTGTTCGACTTCGAGTACACGCACCAGTGCCAAGGCACGTCGGAGGCGAGCAAGAAACAGAAGCTGTTCCTCATGTCGTGGTGCCCCGACACCGCCAAGGTCAAGAAGAAGATGTTGTACTCCAGGTAAATTATAAATATCCTTCAATATACAAATTTCGACGCTTTCCATACAAACCACTACGCTTGATACCAATGGTTTCAAAATTTTTAACCTGCCGTCGTTTCCAATAATGGTCTGAATACAATAATCTGTCTGTGTAATATAATAATGTATGAAAGCTTAAAATAATCAAGACAAGACATTCTTGAGATCTTGGCTTTCCACGAATTATATGCATAAAAAATTGAATTTACGACGTCATTTATTGTTAGAGTCAAAGTGCACAAAACCAATTCTTTCAAGTAAAACTGTTATAGAAAGTAACATTTACAATTTGCTCAATATAATCTACTAATACTGTTATCTTTGATATGTGTATCAGATATCGTAGATGAGTGACGTAATTTATATTTTGATAAATATCCATTGTGAGACAAAGACATAGACGTTAATGTATGCCAATTTCATAAAGAATCAATTTTTTTTTTACCTAAAATACTGTTTTTGACATCATAAATACTTGGTTTACACACTTTTATATAATTCAAAGTATTTATAAGTAACGTAAGTATAAGTAAAGTAGTTATAAGTAACTGGAGAATCTGAATTTTTTGTTTGGAAGTAATTCATATCTACCAAATCGACTTACGGAAGTACATCCGTTACAAAAAACAGTTTGATGTCATTTTATTTATTAAAGTTTACTGAATACAATCAATCGATCCTTTATACTACATGGCACTTAGGCGCCATCGCGGTTCTTTCCACAAAGAAAACAATACAATGGAAAATTATATCGACATTTTACAACACAAGTGGATGAGATTAGGGCATATTATTGTAATGCACTTATCGTAGATAAAGAAACGATTGGAACGATGATGTCATTACAACTTGAGCGCCAACGCTTGTTTTGATCAATTATAGTTGCTTAATGTTTTTGGTGTAATCTGATAAAAATAAATATTTGTCATATTCCTAGAAATACATTGTAATAGGGTAGAAATAATACGTGCCACGCCCGAAATAGTTTTATGTCTGTTGATTAATGGGCGCGTGCTGCATGTGTAATTATAAGCGTGTAAGTGCGTACCAGCTTAGCAAGTTTCCAGTGTAAAGCAGAGTTTAATGCATCTGTAATTTGATATTTTTTAACTTTAATCAAGCTTTTAACAACGAAAGAAAACATATATTAGAAACTAGCTTTTTTAAAAGGTACTCTTTGCAGATTGAATACGGAAATTATTTGGGAGTAATCTACACGACATTTGCTACTTAACTCTAATTTTACCGTTTACATAAACCTCACGCACACCTCACTCACTAGACATTCTTTACTTTCGAAGTCATGTGTGTAATTAGAACGAATTATGGCATATTTTAATGGTGAAGAAAAACATTGTGAGAAAATCTGCAAACTTAAAAATTCTAAGTGTCTAATACGCCAACACCTAGTCAGTCAGAGAGGTGGATTAAGGACTAAAATACTAAACCCTCAGTAGAAGCAGACTCGTGCTCTGCAGAGCGATGTATCGACAATATATCGCCTGATAATTTCGAATATATAGACATGTAATGAGTCCCCATATGGTTGCAGCTCGTTCGACGCGCTGAAGAAGTCTCTGGTGGGCGTGCAGAAGTACATCCAGGCCACCGACCTGTCCGAGGCGTCGCAGGAGGCGGTGGAGGAGAAGCTGCGCGCCACCGACCGCCAGTAGCGCCGCTTCAACACTCGGGCCACAGCCGCCGCGTAGACCTTAAGATCTTATCATTTAAATTATACTAATTATATATCCTATAACTGAGAGTGAAGTAAGCTCAAACTAAATTTAAAAACTGTCACGTGCGTGCGTGCTCATAAATTCTTTTTTTATCTCGATACAGGTTAGCGACGCCAGTCGGCTTTTGTACTGTTTAGATTTGTAATATAAAGGATGTACGATTTTATACGATCGCCTAGTTTTCGTTCCATCTTGCTAACGTAAGCTTGTACCGCGACTATGAAACTGGCGCGCGTTGGATAAGTATTTTGTAACCGATTTATCCAGAATTACACTACGATATAAGTGAATACTGCTTGTTTTATTTAATGACTACCTTCACAAAACCCATATACAAATAACAGGAAAAATGTACTTTTAAATACACGAAAGCCTTTGTTCCTAAAGTAAGAACTAATATTGTATATATATATATAGGCTTTTTAAATTAATTTATAATGCCGTTATAATGAACGGCTACAGAACCCCTTAACTAAAGATTATTAATTATTTCTAGTGTACATAAAATATACATAGTCGTTCAATTTTTTCATACAAAATTTTGATTTATTAGAAGTTATATGGGGAATTTCACTTATTTTTTTATTTAAAAAAGGACAATAAATCGAAATATTACAAGAATACAGTTTATATTTTATCAAGAATTATTATTGCCTTGCTTGACATTACATAACTCTACTATCGAAGGACTCATATTCGAGTAAAATTACCCTATGGAACTGAGTGACACTCCTATTATACGTCTCATCCCCCGCGCACTACTTTCTACAAGTGTTACAGTCGAACTTAATGTCTACCCTCATCTCAAAAGTAATTATGAATGCGCTACCTCCACATAATTTGTAGACATATAACCGTTTCCATTGCCGGTTTCTGTAGGCGTCCTTTCTTGAGTGTTGAAACATTTATTTTCACGGTTCCTACGGTTTGATAAATGAAAGCAGTACCAACATAATAGCCAATGTTTGTTAAATTTAACTATACTTATACTATAAGTGGTATTATAGTATTAAGTAACCCACGCTAAATTTTTACATTCTGCGATTAACCTATTGCTTGTGACACATCAAATTCGGCTTATTCCACTTACCGTTTACTCAGTACCAATAAAAAACATTTCAAAATTATATTATTGGTAGGCAATAAAACACTATGTTGAATGAAAACATTTATTAAAACGTGGCAACCGCATTGCTATCACTATGAACTATCACAAACCGAAATCGTCATGGAAATGGTAACTTTCAATATATTCTTTATCATAACCATCATATTTTTTAAATTTAAAACGAGATAAATCATCTCCACTCACCCGAATTACATACATTTCATAATATTCTGTGAAGTTAAACATGAGAAAATGGAACGCATTTTTTAATTTCCCTGGTCTACAATTTTATCCAGTGATTCACACATCATACAAGTTTGTATAAGTGGACTTAATGCCTAAGGCAGGGCTTCCCAAACTTATTTACACTATGACGCCCTATAGAATTGTTATTTTTCATCCCTCCATCATCAAAACTACCTACTTTACCGGTAATAAAAACAGTAGTAGTTAGCCTAATATCAGGTTATCAGAAAAATACGGACAGCGAATGTTTGCCGATCGCCTCGCGACGCCCCCAGGATGATGCCGCGACGCCCAGTTTGGGAAGCCCTGGCCTAAGGCATTCTCTTCGTCAGGCTTTTCGGAAAAATATTGAGTTTACCTCCAAAAAACAGTAAATGGGTAATTAATTTGAACTTAAAGATAATTTATTTCTTTGAAGTCCTTCTTGGATATAATTTAAATAAAATGTTATGAAATAATTTTTCATACATATTTACCCAAAAATTTAGAGACACTACTACTTACACTTTTTATCTTAAAGTAGACAGGAATTGTTATCACCCCTAAAAATATTTAAGTAAGAATTTTTTGAACATATATTTATTAAGTCGTATATTTTAAAATATATCTTGTACATAGCACTTATAACTATTAGGCGACGTCTTAAAAGAAGCATTTGATCATTATAGAGCATATTGTATTAACAATCTCTACTTAAATTTTCAATGACAAGTATAAAAACAATTATTGTAATAACATCTTTACTCTAGTAATCATTCTCAATTCACTTTTTGCACCAATTACGAATATTACTATTCACTACCATAAAAGGAAATGTTTGCTACTACAAACTACGTTGGCTGAATGATTCACACTAGCGCTCAATGTAAAAAAGTAATGATATGTTATTATAAAAAAAAACATAGACGCAAAGATAATCGCTTCAGCGGGACAATGGCGGGAACTTAATGTGAATGACCTACGTCATAAAACAAAAAATAAATATTTTCTGCTTCACAATATTGCTTTCCTTCCTTTTATTCAAATATGTCGCACCCGTACTTTAACAGTCATTTGGGATAATTTCGCTCTGGTCCCACATAATTTGGGCTTAGTTTTATAATCACGCATCGTTTTAACATAGGTAAAATAAAATTTTAGCTGCACTAAAATTAAAATTGTTTTAATCTAGCAACCTAATCGCAAGCCGTAAAAAATAATACAATAATCAAACACTCAGAATCACAGAGAAGCTTTTTCTATAAACCTATCCTTGATCCTAATTCATTTACCTTTGAAAGGAATTTTATTAAAAAGAAGGATTTAATTATCTCCAAATAAAATTGAAGTAACTTGACTAATAGCTTTGAATCTTCTTCAATACCAGTAAACAAATATCATCCGTCAATAAATGTTTAAACTAAAAGTAGAAATGTATTGTCTTAATATTATTTCTGTTTAATAGGAGAAAGCCATAGAGAATTTCAAAATATATGTAATATATCTAGAATTGTATTGGAATAAGTATTATGCTATTTGTTATGAAATCTCAATAAACGTATGATTTATGATATTTAAATATCCAATGAGCTGTTTCGGAAGTCATTAGGAAAAGCATATTCAGATGTAGATCTAATAGTATTATTATTATACTTTGGCCTAAATTTAAAATTTATTAATATAATTAACCAAATCCATATGTTATTAATATTTTTATATTTCATATCAATATTTATTTTAAGAGTTCAATTCACACTTTTATTAACCGACTTCAAAAAAGGAGCAGGTTTTTAATTCCCTCATCATAAAGGTGTTTGTCAAAGACTTTATCCCGGTCACGCAGACAAAAATCTAAAAACTGATAGTTTCCGATAATTACGAAACAAGAGATCTCAGTTGTAAGAATAAATTTATTCAACTGATATATTTAAATATATGACAAAAATCACACAACATTCACAAAATTTCTCTTTAACCTATTTCACCCTAAGACTAGGCAGAGGAGAAGATTACTACCTCATACTGCCATCACCCCACATGCTTTGGCTGAAATTGAATCTATTGCCGTTTTTTGGGCATATTTCCAGAATCTGTGCGTAAAATTATTTTGTAATAAAACATAATTAAAACTACGCCACGGAATTCTCGCCAGGTAAAACAACTAGTAGTATCTTAAAGTAACGCAAAAAATGGCAGTATTATTTATTGTACAGTTATGGAATTGTTTTAAATATAATAATTAATCTAAAAGTCGTATGTTTGACATTATAAACTTCTGTAGACATAATTTAACTTACATACTTTTAAAAGTAATAAATAATTTGTGCAATCACAGTTCTATGACCGGGCAAATGAGTAATTTCTTTTCAGAGAAGTTATAAAAATTTGTAACGTTTAAATAGACATATTTATCCATTATTTTTTTTTCAACTACATAGTTAAAAAACCTTAACTGACTACAATTCCAAATATTATTGGCATCTACGAATATTTGAATGAGTGCCTTAAAACACGGCTAAATATTATTTCAAATCAAAGGCAACATTTTTAAACATTGTAAATTAGACTTTCAATTTAGACTTTTTCAAATATAATAAGCAGCAAGTTATTCTGTCTGTTTCCATATTGCATGCTAATTGCTGAGCGAATCGGAAACAAACAATGGCGGTAGTCGTAAAGAATCTTTTTTTTTATGTTATTTTATAAATCTTGAAGTTGGTTATTCGCTGTCCTATTGCATCTTAAAGCTTTGAAATATATAAAAGTTCACTACAAAATACGAATGCAAAGAAAACAATATTTTCTTTTTCTAAATAATTCTTCTCTCCTTTTCATTGTTGATAAGACCATCTTACCACCGCAATCCTTGGAAAACTTGCGTTTGTCATCCAAAAGATGTGTCCATTTAACGCAAGATCCGACATAATAGACCAAAAAGACAATCCGAATTAATTTAAATGCTGATTGTGCTAATAGTGTCGGCCGGCGCGGGGGTAACATTCGGCTGCTGAATCGAGGGGTCCAAGAGTGGTATGCTGTCTGTTGTCCTGAAAATGTATCAAGTAAGAATTCACCACTTGACAGGATAAACAGGATAAAGGCCTTTGCCTATGATGCCGGCATAGTTGGCGGACTGGCGTACTTCATGTCTAAGAAAAATTTACGGAATTAAATATGATGCAGTAGAGTTAAGAGCTAAAAACAATTTATGTATTTATTACCTGGTTCTTGGCAGTGTGGGCTCAGTGACCACAGCCTCGCAACATGGCGGCGCCGGATTCTTCTGACGAACGATAGGCAATGTTGTGCAAATAGTTCCTGTCAGGTACATGTACTGAAAAAAAAAAGTCATTAAAATATAGTATTCATGTGCAGTTCGGCACTAGCTAATAAATTAGAGGCCGCTGATTCAATCCCCACACTGAGACAAGTGTTTTTGTGATCCGCAAATACGTATTTGTTATCTTTGTAAAATCGAAAAGTCTCTCGTAGTTTCTGATACCCACGACACAGGACTTGTATCCTAGTGTGGGGGTCCGAAGTATATATGTGACTGTTAGGCGTGTTTATTTTTATTTGGCAAAAAGAACTTACCATACACACGACGAGAATCAAATAAATAGTCGGAGTTGACCAATGCGCAGCGTTTTCTATGGCCACCACACCCATAACCCAATTTATAGAGAAGAACGGTTCAAGCACGAGGCAGAGGTTTAGGTATGTCTTCAGCTCATTCCCCTCTGTATTCCAGCTCCATTTCCAGGATAAATTGTCCATGTACAGCATATTTAAAATGCCTTTATCCTGGATCGTTTTCACGGGGACGTTCTGGTAAATGAAATACTTTTTTAGTGACAAAGATTATCGGAACCCCTTCAAAATATGGGCTTATAGCTAAGTCCCATTACTTATACAAGAAGTCTTCGTATTATCTCATTCTGATTATATATATATATATACTCAGCCTATTGCCGTCCACTGCTGAACGTAGGCCTCCCCAAGTAAGCGCCAACCATCCCGGTCGTGAGCGGCCCTCATCCATCCGCTACCCGCCACCTTTCTCAAGTCGTCGGTCCATCGTGCTGCAGGACGTCCTACACTACGTTTGCCTAATTAGAATGGATTAAAATTATAATTAGCCGCTGGATGCAGGCCGCTTCCAATAGAGCGCTTTGGAAGTCTCTGGGGGAGGCCTATGTCCAGCAGTGGACGTCCTTTGGCTGATGATGATGATGATGAAAATTATAAATATTTGAAAATTATCCCTCCTGTGGAAAACCCTATAAAACTTTGCTTGACCCGAGAATCGAACGCAGGATCTCTCGACTTGATATCGCAACCACACGGAGAAAATCGTTTTTTATAATTTTACCGTAGATTCTACTATAACTCACAGCGCTTTAAACCTAGCAACACTCACCATATTTCCGTTCTCAACGTTAGCGTCATTTGTTAACCCTCCACTTCCGTAGGGACACTCGTCTTCATATTCCTTATCGAGGGTTTCTGAACTGTCCGTGTTTTTCCGACTACTGCCAGGCGTATAAATATTATCCAAAGTATCTATGCTGGCATTTTTGTCGTCAATTGGCTCGTTTTTCGGCCAATTCGCTATATGATGATCAACGAGTTCCTGTATTTTTGCCGTTAACATTTCAGCCTGCTTTCTATTAACGCTTTGCAATCCTAATATTATTATTCCCGTGTTGATTAATATTAGAATCATTGCTGGTGCCATGAAACCCATCACCATTCCTTTTTCAATGGACATCCAACAGTAATGTTTTATTTCATAATGCTCCATTGATAGAGCGTAGTTAAACTGCAAAAGAACGTGAAACATAACAACGTAGTTACCATTTTCTAAAACTTTATTACTGGTAAAAGTTGAAAGCACACTGGCCTTGAAAAAAGGGTATAATTAATAACATATCTACATCTTATCAATTTGAAATCTGATAGTACGTTTAATCTATAAATTGTCAATGTAGTTATAATCATTTCATTTTTCTTACCATTACCACGACAGCCGGTACCCCATACGCCAAAAGGTAGTTGTATTTCAATGGAAGCAGCGTGTCACAGGCACAATACTCGGCTACAGCTGCGGCGAGCGCCACAATCCACATAGCACACGATATATGTGTGTAATGTAGAAGTAGAGCGATCCTCTCGCATTGAGAAGGTGAAGACACACCCTAAACGAAAAAGATTATTGAATACATTTGAAAACTGTCAAATCTTGATTTAAGTATATTCTGATTTGATTATATTCACTTCCGATGAGGTGAAATGAGCAGCGTTGAGAGCATTCTAAAAGTCTTTGGGGGAGTACTATTTCCAGCAGTGGATATTATTCGGATGATGTTTAGACTAAAGTAAAGATAATTAGATAAATGAAGTATGAAAAAATCTGTATCCTGCCACTTACCATAACAGCTTGAATGTAGATTAAAGTGCACGCAATGAGACAGCAACACAAATTGATGTTTATCGGATACAGCTTGCTATTTCTTCGAAATTCCGCTGCATAGTTACTGCATATTAGCCACATCACTGCGCCGACTAACAGAACTATTGCAATTCCGCTTGTTACGAAGATCTGTTCATAAAAGTACTCTTTTTTTAGAAAGTAAATATTATAGTAATTAAAGTACAAAATTGTTTGTTTTGTTCTTTAAGGATATTTGTAAAAAATGAAGTGTAAACTTACCAATATGACCCATTCATTCCTATCGCCGTGACAGCTATTGAATCCATAGAGATAAGTCACGCTGTCGATTATATTGTGCTCTTTCAGATCAGCATCTGCCAGCGAATCATCTGGCAGCTCTACGTCCGAATCTGGTATTTTCATGTCCGCCGACTTGCTTATTACTAAAGAAATATAACTTGTCAATAATTGCCTTAAAACAGATTACTAAACCTAAACTTAGCTTTTATCATTTTTTCCAACCTAAACCATCGTGATATCGTTTCTATTCGGAACTTTAATCCAATTTCTAAACTTATTTATTTATACACAGGTTCTATTTGAAACGATATAATAAAAAGCTTCATCTGTTCTTACATTACGCAGTCAATAATGATTTAATGTAGGTACAGTTAGCGTAATAGAATTGTTTAATCACATTTAATAAAATTCAACAAACCTTGATTACTTTTCGATAA
The DNA here is from genome assembly GCA_030295005.1 of Cephonodes hylas. NCBI lineage: Eukaryota > Metazoa > Arthropoda > Insecta > Lepidoptera > Sphingidae > Cephonodes > Cephonodes hylas. Next base: position 2,221,079 of record AP025386.1, on the reverse strand, counting down.
AAACTCGGGGTTCGGGTACAACTGTGGAATATCATCATAAATGGAAGATGTAAAGTTGGAAACCACCCCACCATATTCAGCATCGTAAGATGTTATATCATAATCCGACTTGTCCTCAGTCCTAGGATATGTCGTTTTGTGATATTTTATCGAAACAGGTTGGAAAGACCTGTATGATGGCACGTTCTGCGGCTTGAATCCTCCATCGTCAAAATTAAGCCGACGGATATGGTGGGCTGTTTTGTTTTGTTGAAAGGCTAAAAGCAAAAGAATTACTATAGCACTACATAATTTCCATAAAACACATCTGGCATTTTAGGGTTGGCTTATTCATAGTTTTAGTATTGAATAAAAATAGATTTGAATTTTATATATTTTTTGAAAATTAATAAGTATGATCCTTTGTCATAGTATGAAATAATGTAAAAAATTTAAATGAAATTGATAAATAAAAAACTTACCAATAATATTTGGATAATAACACTGTTGAATTAAAAACATAAAAATTGCAATTTTAAAGGTGCAGGCTGGCATTCTTTTATTCGGTGATGAAGAATTTGTTTAAATAGGAATCTCAATACATGATTAGTGTTTTTAATTGAAGTATTATTTATTTTTAATAACACAGCAGTACCATTGATTCAGAACCACCAATTTCATAGAACTCCGGAAAATCGATAATTTTGTTACGTTTCGTTTTGCGGTAAAGATTTAAATGAAATTCTTTGTTTCACTTCGCCACTTAGAGTCATTTCATATTTATACCATCATACTTTAAAGAATTTAATTGATATGCAATTAATTTTATATTGTCAAAATATAAACAACAAACAAGTAGTTACAAGTTTACAACGTAGTAATAATTTATTATTTTTACGTGGTAATATTTCAGTATTTCATTTCACGAAAAAATCTCTATTTTTTTTAGTAAAGTCACTTCCAAATTCATTAAGGTCTTCATTTAAGAATAAAATTAACTATATTTCCATATTTAATTGAAAATTAAAATCTATAATAAGTAAATTATTGGTATAATATTATTGTACTAAGATTTAAAATAAGGCTTAATGATTAATAAGATTTTGCATTTGCTTGCAAAGGAACGCAAAACACCGATCGATCATGTGACCAAAGGTGTACCCTGACAGGTGTTGTCATTGTCACCTGTCACCCCCAACAAAAATTCAAAAACGCAATAAAAATAATGCATTATAAGATAAAATAGGCCCAAAAATGAGTGCAATACTAAAATTTATCCGTGAAAACCACATACTGGCCCTAATCGAACAAACTATCGCGAAAAAGAAATCCCGTCTGAGTTTAAATGCGTTCGAAATCGTGGAAATACCAAGTTTGTTGTACAGCTGTTTGGAAGTCGAGCATCTTTACTTGCATAGGAATAAAATAACACTGATTCCTATGGAGATAACACAGTTGACAAACTTAACAACGCTCACTTTAGATTACAACAACATACACTCGTTGCCGCCAGAAATAGGGAACCTGAAAAATCTCGTGAATCTAAACATTAGTTACAACCCTTTGGGAGTCTTGATACCGGAAATTGGTGATCTTGAGAACCTGGAAGCGTTCTGGTGCAACAGGATAGGGCTGAAAGAGATTCCAAAAGAAATCGGCAAGTTGGAAAAGCTCGACACTTTCGGCGCGAGAGGAAATGAACTGAAAACCATTCCTGAAGAGATGACACGACTCACTAAATTACGGTGAGTATCTTTCTTCTCATCAATTTTTTTGTTATCATGATACAGATAAAAGTACAATATTGCACTTTATAGTTATTTTTGCATGCTTTTTTGTGGCTTATATATGTATAACATATCTCCTGTGTACCCAATACTACTATTAGTCTATATTAGTCATCCTTAAAAATAAAAAAAAATGTTTTGTTAAATTTCTCCATGGCTAAAAGAATCCACAGTCAAAATATGATTGTTCTAGCTTCACTTTAACTGGATATCATTAAAACATATCATTTTGCTCCGTGTCTCAACAATTAATTTTATTCTAGCCAAAAAGCATTTTTTGTCTATGCACTGTCATAGTAACAAAAACTCATTACAATATTTATTTTAGTCACTATCCAACAGTTTCCTTCACTCACCTTGAGTTTTTTTCAACCTTGGCACAATCAATGTCGCCCAGAAATATTCCGAGTGTAATGTCTATTGTGGCTATTATGTTTTTACATGTTTATGTCAATGTCAAATGGTTTTGTTTGAATTTTACATTAAAACAAAATTGATTTTGCATTTTTGTTGTTGAAATCATTAAAAAACAATTGCAAAATTTTTGTATGGAGATAGTCAAGAATGTTCAGACTGTTATAGGATATTTAATGTACAGTTTTATGCCAAAGCTGTCTGTTATATTTCTATTGCTTTTTTTTCTTATTTACGAAATGCCTAATGGAGATCTTAAAGAATTATTGTGACAAATGAATCTAAGCATACTTCTGTCAAAATAAATTTCTTAATATTGAGGTAGGAGAAAATTTCATTCCTCATTACTCAATACACTGATGTCTACCTGAATGTAGGTCACCCAAATATTTGTCTTGGTGCAGGTAACTGTGCCACAGCATTAAATCCACACCAATACTATAAGAAGACATTTCATTGATAATAAAAATATTTGTTTTGGATAAACTCTAAAGATAATTTATTGACGGGATGTTTTTTGGTTTGGGCATAAATATGTACTTTAACTTGGTGTTCAAATGTTTTTTCAAAGTTATGTGTGTATCAACAATGAATCAAAAAACATTGTGAGGAATCCTGAACATATAAAAACTCTTAGAATTTTCTTAGGTGTGTGTGCCATCCCACAGTATGATAAAGTGTTTTACTAAGGCCTAACCATGTGTTGTAAACAGGGCAGTACCTAGCAATGGGACATATATAGGCTGATGAGAATGTTAAAAAACATTCTCATTTTTTATTAAATAGTGCCTGGGGTAATTATATCTAAACACTTACATTCTACATTCTAGATGGCTGACGCTAGAGAACAACAGCATTGAGACTGTCCCCTCCACAATGGACAGGATGGAGGCGCTCGTCCACTGCAACTTGAGGAACAACAAGCTGCAAGAGTTCCCCGCGTCCGTGCTCAAATGCACTGAACTGATGTTCCTACAGCTCAATAATAACTTGGTAAGTACAACTATGGTTGAAAGTAGTAATGACCTCGTAATTAGTTTAAAGCTATCAAAAATAAAAAAAAATACAAACAACTATTTTGAAGTTGGCTAGAAATTAATGTTAAGGACCTAACATCAACTATTATATGAAATATTAATTTATCAATGTATGTATGTAACGCATTGAAAAAATTTTTAAGCAGCTTACAAGTGCTTTGTAATATCCTCTCCTTAGGAAAAATACTTAAAATGTACATTCTAGAATTCTATAATGGCGAGAAACTAAATTATTAACCAACACCAATCGTTTTATTTAAAAAAAGAATTGTTTATTTTCGATTTGAAACGATTTGGTTTAAAATCGGTGTTACTTCTATGTTTTCAGACGTATTGAAAAGTCAGTTTCGTTTCAGATAACATCACTCCCTGAGGATTTCGATACGGGCCACCTGGCGTCGTTGGAAATGATTGATTTAAGACTGAACCCTATTTGTGACGGGCCATATCTCGTAAGTAAACGTAAAATGTAGCTGTCTGTTGTATTTATGCTTTTTAAACTTGTTTTTGAACAAAAAATATCAAAAGAGCCAATTCACGACTAAAAGTGAGTATTTGTTCACCCTGACCCAAAAAAACATGGATTGCCTATACTCTCAAACCATTATAAATATCATCATCATCATCAGCCAATCGAAGTCCACTGCTGGACATAGGCCTCCCCGAATGACTTCCACCGGGATCAGCTGAACTTATAAATATAGTTGATCTAAATTTTTCCCTAAAAAAGCATGTAATTCCAGGAGCACCCGCTAGTGCGGTACACGGAGGAGCTGCCGTCGACCGAAGCCCCGTCGCCCGACCTGTCCATCCCGTCCAGCAGCAGCCGGCACGGGGCGCAGGCGCTCGCCATCAACGCCACCGCGCTGAGGCTCCCCGCTGTACCCGTGCCCAGACACCCCGAGCCCATTGTCTATGGTACGTATAAATATAGGGCTTTGAGTGGCAACAGTGAAAACGTGTCTTATTATATGTAGACTTTATGTCAACTTATAGGGCTTTGAGTTGAGTGGCAACTGGCAACACTAAAAAAAAATGTATCGCTGACTCATTATTACAAGGTTGTATGGTACAATTTTAGCACTTATTTAGTTATAAATGCTACAAGGTTCTATGAATTATTTAGAACCTCGTAATATTAATAACTGAATAAGTGCTCACATTGTAACATAGAACCTTGTACCAATGAGACAGCGATATGTATTTAATCGTTAAAAAAAATGCGTTTTTTTTTTCAAATTTCGTATTTATTGATCTTTTTTAGTATGGGCTAGAAGATATTTTAGATCATACCATTACTTTTCAGTATAGATGATCGACTTGAAAATCGTTGTTGTTCAAAAATCGATTGTTCTTTAAATCGATTAATCAATCATCGCCATTTCTGCTTCTAACATTTACATATTGTAGCAAAAACGTTTCTTTTTTCAATTTTCGTGACCGCCTTAAAATTCGTTTTACCTACTATTCATCCCTATGCCTTCCTCAACACTAATAATTCAATACTTATTATAATACTATCATATATTTTATCTCCAGAGATGGATTTGGACGCGTCGTCAGTGGACAGTTCGTCGGAAGATTGGGAGAACAGCGTCAACAGCTCCGAACTGGACGTGCAGTACCAGAGCGATGAGGAGAGAATCGATAATGACGTGAGTGAACCCTGTATTATTTTACATTATTATACTCAAACACTCAATCACTCATTCACACACTCACTCACTTAGTCACTCCTTCAATTACTTATTTACCCAGTCAATCCCTCATTCACTTTCACATTCACTCATCCACTCACTCACTAACTTTCTTAGCCTATCGCCGTCCACTGTTGAACGTAGGCTTCTCCAAGAAAGCGCCAACCATCTCAAACCATTTAATACTATTATACAATTAATAAACATAATATAGTATAAATGTTTCCATGGCGTCTTAAAAAAGCGCGAAAGATCTAGGCTTTTGAAAACATTTTGGAGTATAAAAATTGCTTTTTGTATCAGTTTGATAATGAAATTTCGTCAAAACCAAAATACATAACAGTCGCCTCACATATTGAATCTAGTGCTATTAGATTTTTTGAGGTAATCTTTTATGGAAAAATGAAACTGAATTTTAACTACTGGCGAATTATGGTTGTAGATTTAAACATACTAGTACCGTTTCAATAAAACAAACAAAATTTTCTGAATTTTATTAGTAAATAGGTCAATTAGTTGTAAATATCCCTATCCCACCCACCCTATCCCAAATATCCTACCATGATCCGTAACCAGAACGGTGTAGTTACATTTCTAAGCGCAGATCGCACAATTCTTCCAGGCGGCTGGCATGTTGTTGCCAGAACTGTCGCGGTTCACATCCACTGCCAGTTGAATTGTGTTGCCAGACGACAATAATACAAATTCTACCACTTCGGAAACATCAATACAAGATTTAGTTCGTATATTCCTACCAACTGTCTTTTGAACGCAGTACTTTTCTATAAGTAAATGTTGCCAGAGATCTATTGTGAAAAACTACTATTTTATGCCAAAATATGAATGTCTAATTACATGATGTGTAATCGTAAATTTTGAATTATATATTACAATAACAATATGATGTAGTGTATATCTGTGTCCGATTTGATATAAGCTAGTACTGTCGCGTGTAACAATATATCTTTTTCAGAAAATAACATGACAATTATAGCATAAAAAATTTGAGATATAATTTCTACACCGATTTGAGATGGCTAGTCAATCTAAAGCTAAGATAATCTTCTTAAGATTATAGTTAAATATCAAAATTCTTGCTATTAGTGTAGTTCAAATTTTGAAGTGGCAGCTTAAAAAATATAATGGTTTTCCTGTTAATTTTATGCCATCATTTTAAACCATTCAAAACAAGATATATTGTTGCATCGTCTGTATCTAAACTATTATAATAATTGCCAATATTTATCCTATATATCATATACTTACTATATTTCTCTCTTGGGAATACTGCAATGATTTGAGGTCATTGGTCCAATATCATAATCTCAATAAGTCCTATATAATCACTCCTATTGTGTATATAAAAACGTAGATGTATTAAGGTGAATGCTCTTGAAAGCGAACGTAAACAAACAAATAAATTTTTATTGTCTATTTAAATTAATCGATAATAAACGCGCAATGTAAAGCATTATAGCATCAAGGTCGATGAACTTTGAAACTCAACTGATTTTAAACATTGCGGTATTCAAAATAGTGTTTTATTGGAAATTAATTTGATTAATTATTGTGTTTACCTATTGAAACATGATTCTGAATATTTTCTTTATATTTATTTAAACATATATTTGAGCACTGTTCATGTTAGTTTTCAAGCGTATTCGCTTTATATCTGATATGTCGTATACTCCTAAATCAGTTTTGTTAAGTCTTTCTCTACAAAAACTGCATTTTTACATTAAAATATTTTTTATGGTGAAAATTTTACGAAATTTTGAGAATGACATCAACGGATCACCTATCAGAGTTAATTTAAGTTTATAGAAGGGGCAGGACAGTTTTTTTATCGATTAATCTGTGTTTATATGTATGTAATTTTTTTTTATTCTTGAAGTGATAATATTAGATACACTTGTAAGAAATTGTAACTACATAAAAATTAAAAGTGTGCTTATTGGCATTTACAATACTGAGAAAAACTACGAGGTTAGTAATATCGACCAGATAGTATAAAAAAGTAAATTTCGCGGAATTCATTGAAAATGACCAATATAAAGTCCTTAACATTTCAAGTCAAAATTACATCTATGACAACTACGATTATATTCCGCTTATTTGCATAACATATTGGATACCAAGTAAAAATTTAAAACTAAGAATTGCCAAAGTTAAAGTATTAAATAATTTGTGCGAATTATCAGGGTAATTGTAAAGGCTTGCAATCCTTAGTGCCAAGCCGATTTTCGAATTTGGAAAAAAAATAACGAAACTAAGGAAGTTTGAAAAAAGAACTAACATTGACATTTTTAAAATTAAATTCGAATAAAAAATTAAAATTGAATTTTAAAAGGCTTAAAAACGCTTGGATTTAAAGACATTTTAAGAATAGTTTTTTTTTTACATTGTGTAAATTATCAAATGTAATATAATTTTATGTGTATTTTTTGTAAATATTGATATCTGTTGTTTGGGACTGAAATTCGACGTTACATAAGTGTAACAATAGATGGCGTTATTTTAACTTTCATCGGTACCTATTCGAAACATGATCTTAAAAACAATTTTGATTATTGTTTATGTCTCAAATGTTTATAAAATTGATATAAAATGAAAATAAAAAATTAAAGTTCTAAATAAGATAAAATAAAATTGTGACGGGGCTATGCTGGGCATGGGCCTCCTCTAGAACTGAAAAGGTTAAGGTCTTACTATATCACACTGACCTACCAGGCTGGCGGATGAAACATCTAAGAAATTCCTAAGAATTTTTAAATTTTTTTAAAACTAAATTCAAAAGTAAATAATAGTATTTAACGCCATCTAGTTGGAAACTGATGAACGACGTTGATCTTTCGTCTGTTGTTTTTAATCTACTGTATATTTTTAGTTGTATTTTTTAAGTTCTGTACTATAGACGTACTCAGATTTATACAAGGGGTGGCAAACATAATCTAGAACTAAAAGTGTTCACTTTAATTATTTGATGATAAGCAAATAAAGACATTTAATTTTGGTTTACAAAATTCGGCTTTAAAATTAAGTCTTATATCTTCGCCCAAGTTAGGCTGAGTTTACTAGTTGCAAAGCGGAGGGTTTATTATTGCAGAGTAACTTTTTCCCTAACCACAATATCTTTGATGTTTTTGCAATCTTTTGAGTCGTTAGCAACTAGTGGACCTATCCTAAATATAAATTCATATAAAGATCATTTGTATTTAGTAATTATTAAAATTATGTTTTCGTTACAACAAAATGTTAAAGACAAGTGTGCTGTATATATGTTTATAAATTTCAACCAAAATTGTTCGGATAATTTAAACCTGATACATTTTGAACTATATATATCTAAATCAAAAGCGCACAATTTTGAGACATAAATTCTGATATTGTCATGTGAGTCTAAGAATTTCTCAGACAATCATCAAATACCTCCCTGTTTTGATATCTTGTATATATTTTGTTTTGATAAATCGTGATAACGGAAAAAAGAGTGAATCCAAGTTTTATATAAGTAAGCATTGTATTTTAATAATTTTATTGTACCCATATTTGGTAAGCTTCGATTAGAAACATAAAAAGACAATTATTTGTAACAACTTTTCGTAACGGGAGATATCCTTCAGTAGGTTACGTACGAATCTTCTTAGAATTTTTGAATTTTCTTATGCAGGGTGTATTCTTGCGTCACAAGCTACTTGATCCTACCCCGGGCTTGTTGGGGATGTACTTATCATATTTGGTAGATGCGGGCGGTATATCATTATTGTAAGGGTATGTAACGCGACTATATCAAATAAACTAAATGTTTTGACACTTGCGTTTTATTTTTCCTTCATCCGTACAACGTGCGGTTTTGGTCCCAAACCAAAATGTGTATTCGTTACTACTCCTTTGTTGGTCCCATGGCATAATAAATGCATTAAGTCGAACGTAACAGAGTTCTATACAAACAAAATGTCAGTGTGTTAAAAGTATTTTTTTAAGAAATGACTTGAAATGAAACAATTTTATTTCTATCACAACATTTAATTGCAACACTATCGCTTGTATCACAACTAATATATAACTTTGGAACAGCTTTGGAATGGATTAAAAAAATTACATAAATCACAACACAATAAAAAGCAATAGAATTTACTATGTAAACATTTAAACGTTAAATTTCAACAAATATGTAAATAAAATGTAAAATATATAGAATAAAAACATATATAGATTTTAAATTCTGAAATGACAAAACATAAAATGACACTTCATTAATTCTTCAAAACATTATTTCGCTAAAATTGTTCAGACTCCAAATTTCTATCTAATACACTATCTTATTTTAATGCCGCACCAAAATCACATTCCATGTTAACGACAAATTCCTGTATTAAGGATCCAAGTCGTTTTAACAACTTGGTCCCATATTTCGACCATACAATGCGCCCATTTGATCCCATTGGATCAATTTGATTACTTTAGATCCAAGTCACTTTGAGCACTTATTCCTCTTTTATATATTACAACAGTTTTTAACAAAATATTCTATATAAAATGGAACAATTTTTTTTTTAATTCCACTGAAAACAAGTTAAGCTAAGTGAGCAAATTTTATTTAAAACCTTTTGTTAAAGGTATTTTGCTCTTACTCGTAATCGGAATAGAAAATTATAGATTACTTTTCCAAGACTACTACTTTAATGCCTCAAAATGAAGCCTTTGAAACAGTCATTATTAAGGGGGTAGATGCACTCAGAAGCGTAAAAAAAGGCCTATTTAAAAAAATTTTTTTTTTACAGTAATTAAGTTTATTTTACAAAATAAATTATACAGAGTTTTTATACAATGCTTTAACTTAACATTTATGAAAAAAAAAAAAAAAAATACATATTATTTATTAAAATATCGCCATATCGGTTGGATCCTCTCCCGCGAGTAGTACTTCGCGGTGACCATCACAACAGCCTTCTGGATCATCTGAATTCGAAAAACCAAGGTGAAACCTTTAGTTTAATAATAAATCCAGTCTTTAATCGAAGGATATTGATTTTTGTTAACAATTACTATATTTTTTAAACAATTAACTTTTAACATTTTATCGAAAATCAGAGTCCAAAGTTTCGAATGCCACCATTTTGTAAATTTTCAAAAAAAAAAAAAAAGCTTCGATTAAAGACTGGATTTATTATTAAACTAAAGGTTTCACCTTGGTTTTTCGAATTCAGATGATCCAGAAGGCTGTTGTGATGGTCACCGCGAAGTACTACTCGCGGGAGAGGATCCAACCGATATGGCGATATTTTAATAAATAATATGTATTTTTTTTTTTTTTTTCATAAATGTTAAGTTAAAGCATTGTATAAAAACTCTGTATAATTTATTTTGTAAAATAAACTTAATTACTGTAAAAAAAAAAATTTTTTAAATAGGCCTTTTTTTACGCTTCTGAGTGCATCTACCCCCTTAAATAAAATTGTAATGGCTTTTGCAATTGTATCTTTTCCTCACTACAGATTATATTATAGCGGGAAGATTCTCTCATGTTATTTAGCCCAAAAAACATTTGAAATATTTAGTAAAAAATTGATGCTATTATTATGACTATGTCATGGAAAATGGCACATAAAGTCTATAAATAAAATTATCCAAAGCTTCTAAGGCACTACATAGAAAAATATTTGTGTTAAAATCAGTCACTTTTACCTACCTACTTTAAAATCAATATGTATGGAAGGATAATAATATTATAGGCCTAAGTACAGTTTCAATCAACCTCTAGTCTTTTTGTATATTTTATAGATAAAAAATTTACAGCCCACTATTTGTCATGTATTAGGCACCAGTTTGAGTCCCAAAGCAGATATTTGAAAAGTGATTATCTTTAAATTAATACCAAATTCTGGACCATTTATTTTAAGTGCATAGTGATGTCTATTTTATCCGGTGTCTTATAACTCTCATAAAAATTATAGTTAGAACAATAAATAAGTTAGGTGGGCTTCTCTTTTTTCCCTTCAATCTGCATGAATTCTTCTAGGAGCACATCTCCTTCGTACATTGGTGTAGTGTCTGAAAAAGATAAAAATATAATTGGAATAAATTGTTACTTAATCTTACACTATATAAGGGCTACACTTTACACTTTTAGGTCAACTTTTCCATAACATTTTAGATATTTTTATATGCAGAAATATATAATAAATCTTTTAGGAAATTATGTATTAATATAACTAGATTTTAAAGTGACCAATTTGTGTTCCTAATTAAATAAAATTGTTAGGCATGTTATTCACCCATAACAATAGATGATTTTTCTACTTTTTCATATTTTTAATGACAAATTGAGAGAATATTTTTTTTTTGTAGTTTGAAAATATGATAATCCTCTTGTAATTCCAACTTAATGATTAATTTTATTAACACTTACCTTCTTTCTCCAATTTCACTTTTCCTGGAGACGCTTTGTCCTTATCTATATCCTTGGCTCCATATCCGAACTTGTTCTGAAATAAAACCTTCAAGGGTCATTGATTTATTAATAGTGTGTTCTAAAGTAATTAACAAACATAAGAATAAGTAGGCAATGTAGCGTTCAATAAAGACAAAACAAAAACTTTTTTTTGCAAAATCAAGCAAAAACTTTAGTTCCAAAGGAAAAAAACATATTTTGTTATACAAATTGTATGACATTGAGTGGAATTGTGATTTTTGCACACAAATTTAAAATATTAAATCTCAGCACCATGAACAATGAAAAGCAAACAAATTTAACATATGTAAAGGAAAGTAAAAAATACCTTAATAAGTTCCGGCAAGCCCTCCTGCAAGTGGTACCAGCTCAGTATGAACACCAGCGTCACGAAAAACAGGTTCGTGCCAATACCTAAAACCAAAACAACATTGTACTAAACACTTGTTCATATTTGTTCAAAACTGAGTGGTTGTGTGACTGAAGTGTCTCCTAGTTTGTGATACCCACGAAACAAAACTTGATCTTAGTGTGGGATAAGAACAATGTATATCACTGATTGTGGTATTTACTCATATAAACGATATGTATAGCCTCACCAAAAACAGCCGATATCTTAGGCCAATGGTACATGAAGTACCGCAGGCCAGTGAAGTGTGCCTCCACATGTAGCTCTGCACCGTACACCTGCACGAACCGAGACTGCAGCTCTACATATGCGTCGGTCACTGGCTGATTCTGAAACAGACATATCCAGTATGTTGGTAACAATCTTTGTACATTGAATTTGGGGTGAGAGGTGATAATAACCAGTTTGGCAAATATCACAATTAGTACATAATATTATGTTTATAAAGGATAATACATTACGCACAATAATCATTAGGCATTATTGAATTCCATTTGCGTCTTGCACTTTTTGGCAATGCAACAATTCTTATACACCTCTAAAATATTAGACGAAAACAAAATAGGCTAAAAATCTTACCGGATCATCAATAAAGTCTCCAAATAAATCAACTTGCAGATCTTGTTTCTCTTCCATAACTTCTGATATTAAGAATGGGGACAACACCATAGTGCGCATCATATGATGCAGTTTTGACCTGTAAGCAACAGAATAATTCATTTAATGATTTGGCTAATTTATTGATTTATAAGCAAAAATTATAATTTGATCTAATATTCTTATTTCAAAATGCTGATAATTCTTTCAAACATGACATTGAGCTAAATTATGAATATTTTTAATTCTCCAGCTTTATAGCTTTATATTTTATATCACTAATGATTACTTTTGTTTATTAAATTAGTCAAATTCAAATATTGGCCATTAACTTAGTAGCCAACCTTTGACTTTGTTAAGCGTACTGGATTAAATTTAATGAGTCTCGGGGGTACTTACTTAAATCTAAGCATTGCAGATCTACAAGACGAAGAGACCAGTATGCCACCTTTAGCACGCATTTGGGTACACACCATAAACATGCCTGAAAACAGTAAATAAGTAGACAAGAGCAATATATTCAAGAAAAACTTAGTTGGTTTATAAGAAGGCAAAGTATGTATTGAGCCATCTGTGCAATTATGCTAACAATTTAGTAATAATTAATGTATATATTTAGTATCAAACATTAAATTAAATTGCTTACCTAAATCCTTATTGACTTGGGACTCAGGTAAATCCAAAACCAGTTTGATTCTGTATGACTGTCCTGGCATCAGGATGTGTGTGCTTTTTGTCAACTGCACATAAGCGTAGGGAAATGAACATATACCCATCGTTTCGTCGCATGGCCTGAAACACACAAAAAGGTCCAAAAAATTATAAAAGAAAATTTTAAAAGTAAATTACCAAAGCAAATTAAATTATCCAATTATATTGTTACTTTTTCAGAAGATTTGTTGTAATACTTATAACTCAACAATTTTATAAATACTAAGTTAAATGTTTTTTTGACTGTTTCTAAAATAAAAAAATAACTTACTTGAATTGAAAATGCACTGGGCGCACGTGGGTAACGTTTGGCATATAAATATGATAGAATACGACGTACAAAAACACCGATAACCACACTATAGCAGTAATAAAAGTGATTAAAACAGCTGCTTTGTATATCAACTCTTTCGCACTAGTTATTCCATCACCGGTTTTTTTCTTATAACTTATGTACTGGTCTAATATAAAAGTTTCTATCGGCTTCCTAACTAAATCTCGGTAAAATTTGAATGGATTTATATAAGTAACTATAGACATTTTTTTAATTTTATCAATCCAATCCCAATTTTATACCAACAATCAAGGTTTTACTACTTCGAGGATTGTTTTTAAATCCTGGTAGAGCTGCGCGCTATCAATGTCATTTTGACGTCGGATATCGATATCTTAACGTCAGTAAATATAATTAAATCGACACATTATAATTTAGTTTTGTCTAGGAACAGAAGTCATAGAAATAGGGAAATTAAGACAAACATATTTGGTTTGACTACATATAGACTACATATATATTAGGGAAACGCTATTTAATTATTGTTACATGGATGCATAAGTTAAAACTTATTATCGATTTGACAGTACTCTAATTAATCAATTTATTCAATGAGCTGTAGTTATGGAAATCTTATCAATAATTTCAAGTTCATTAGGTCTTACAATTTATTATGCGTAATGATAAGAGAAAAGAAACGCATTGTAGAAAGATTAAGATAAAATGGCGTCAGCAGACTTTGATCTTCACTTATCTATTATGAAATTACACAAGCAGATACACTTATACTTGTGTCATAGGAGCAAGAAATGTATTTCTACAGACATGCAAGCTGTGTAAGCACAACGTAATTAGTGGCGAACTTGTTTCGTTATAAGGCAGATTATTTTAATAAGTACTTTAAAAGCAATGTTATCCTACAACAAAATCCGATTAAACCTCGACCAGGAATCGAAGTCAAAACTTCATGCTCACACGACTCGCACTTCAACAATAAAAACAATAAGATAGTCAAATAAAATAAAGTGATGATGTTGAATATTATTGATGTGATGGAATAGCCAGATCAATAGGCCGCTGAATTTTTCGCAGATATTTTTATTCGTCACTGCAAAAGCGGGCAAAACGCTGATCAACTACTTTTAATAAATAGCCTGGTCCATAGATGGACAGCTAGGCAACGGGTCGTAGGTACATTCTTTCTGAGGAAGAGAACCTTTTCAATATTTCGAAAAAGCGGATAGTAGATTTAAAGTCGTAACTCGCAGAGTCAGCTGAGTAGGCTTATACCCTTCTCTAACAAAATACATTTTAAATTTGATGCATATTATAAAATTATGTGATGGCCCCTCAATAAATAATATCTTAAAAGAGAAAAAAGAATAATATTTCTCATTTTTCTTTGCCAATATGATGTAGCAGTATGAACAAAAATCTTTGCCTTATTAAACTGAAAAAACAGCATAGCCTTTGACATTTGTGTCAAAATAATGCTCTAATATTCGAAATAAAACATAAATTACTGTAGAAAATAAGTATAAAATTAAATGAAACAATGAATGTATTCCTAAGAACCCGAAAACTACAACATCTAAGAATCCATATCAAATCGAAATCTAGCACAACTACCGTCCTATTAAAAGATGACCTGCCAGCTTTGGCCTACAAACCTGAGGTAGTCGAAAAGAATAAATACGACCAGTGGGAGAAGAATGGTTTATTTAAAGCAGAAAATACTAATGAAAAGCCAAGATTTAGTATGGTTTTACCTCCACCCAACGTTACCGGGAAACTGCATTTAGGTAAGTATTAAGTGTTAGCAAATCTAGTCGCAATATGTTTATTGCTAGATAAAGGTTACCCCAAAAAAGATTGTAGCATACGATATCTAGTAAATATGTACTGAACACATATTTTTTTTATAAAACTACAATTTAGATTATTTGTTCCCTTATTATTCCTTAATAATTTCCTGCTTTTACCATTTTCTGTAAATATTTTTTTATTTGAATGAAGAATATGAACCCTTCCTCCACGGACTACTTTTACAAATAGTGTGTTTCTTTATTACAATGCTAAAAAAACAATTATTTTTCTTGTTCTCAGGTCATGCCTTAGCATGTACAGTCCAAGATGTTATTTTGAGGCGCAAGAGATCCATGGGCTACAATGTCCTATGGTTACCTGGCACAGATCATGCCGGTATTGCTACACAGGTTTACACATTTCTTACATGTAATTAAACTACTTTATATTTAAATTGAAAGAATATTTTGCATTTAGATTATGACAGCCCTGTGGCGTAGTTAGCTAGACATCAGCTATAAACTTAATACTAAAACAAGTTAGAAATAACAGGTCGCAAGTCCAATCCTTGCACAGAGACTAATGTTTCTGAGATCCAATATTATTTGTTTCGAGTCTGAGTGTTTGTGGGATTTGAAGATTTCCCATAGTTTCTGAAACCCGCAATACTAGGCTTGGTATCTTAGTGTGGGGTCAGAACTATTATTGATTACTGCAGCCCACTTTTACATTTTTTGAATAGTAGTTTACTTTACATTTAAAGTACACTTTTAGAATATGTGTGCTTTTTTTACCTTTTTGCATTGTATTTTAGGGTGTGGTGGAAAAGTATTTGAAATCAAAACAAAACACAACCCGCCATGAGATAGGAAGGGAAAAATTTGTGAAAGAAGTTTGGAAATGGAAAGAGAGGCATGGTGATACAATAACCCAACAACTCCGCACACTTGGCTGTTCATTGGACTGGTCACGAGAAATGTTCACAATGGATCCAGGTCATGCGCATGCAGTGAACACAGCTTTCGTACAATTATTTCAAAAAGGTTTAATATACCGCAAGAAAGCTCTTGTAAATTGGTGCAATGAGTTGAAGTCAACCGTTTCTGATATAGAAGTGGATAATGCAGCGTTGACGGGACCAATAGATGTTACATTGCCTGGTTATAGCAAGCCTGTTAAGTTTGGTCTCATGTATGACTTTGCATACAAAATACATGACAGTAATGAAGAAATTGTTGTATCAACTACAATGCCGGAGACTATGTTGGGAGATACTGCTATTGCAGTGCATCCTAATGATACTAGGTATTTATGTTCTATTTTTTTTCATCATTGAGAATTTAAATATGTAAGTTGTGATGGCCTTGAAACTTTGGCGCGGATAAAAATCTCGGAGAGCGCGAGTTCAAACTCCAGCTACACGCCTCTAACTTTTCAAAGTTATAAGTGTATTCATAATAAGGAAAACATTGTATGCTTAAGTAAAGCCTAAATCCCCTCGGTTGTAGAGGCCTGTGTCCAGCAGTGAGACATATATGGACTCATGATTATGGTGATAAAAAATCAGAATATTAAAAAGGCGCATTGCACGCATTTAATTAAACTCTTTCGAATTTCAGATACCAACACTTAAGGGGCAAAAAAGCAATCCATCCATTTAGAAGCAAAAACGAAACTATACCAATCATATTCGATGACTTTGTAGACATGGAATTTGGTACTGGAGCTGTTAAAATTACGCCTGCGCATAGCAAAACCGATTACGAAGTAGCCAAACGTCATAATCTACCTCTACTGCAAGTTATTAACGAAGAAGGAATTATGATTAACACGGAAATATTCAACAGTGTCAAACGATATGATTGTAGGCAAATGATGGTTCAAAAGTTGGACGATATTGGGCTATTAAAAGGAGTGAAACCACATGAAATGACCTTGCCTATTTGCAGTAGAACTGGAGATATTATCGAGCATCTGCCGAAAGAACAATGGTTTCTGTCTTGTACTAAACTGAATGAGAAAGCTGCGAGATTAGTAGAAGATAATCAATTGAAGATACTACCTGAGAAGTTTGTCAAACATTGGCTTGATTGGACGGGAGATGATAGAGATTGGTGTATATCCAGACAATTGTGGTGGGGCCATCGAATACCGGCTTACAAATGCAGCGTAGATAAAGATGTGATATGGATCGCTGCTATGGATGAGGCTTTAGCTAGAGATGAAGCTTCGAAATTTTTGAGAACATTACCAGAACTGATCAAAACTGAAAGGGATACAGATGTATTAGATACTTGGTTTTCTTCTGGCATTTATCCGTTCGCTTCGTTAGGATGGCCTGAAAATAGCATGGATTACAAAGACTTTTACCCACTAGACTTAATGGCTACAGGTCATGATATTTTAGGCTTCTGGGTTCATAGAATGGTTATTCTAGGGTTGGAGTTAACAGGACGTCTGCCGTTTAATAATGTCTTATTACACGGTATTATATGTGACAGTAAAGGAGCGAAAATGTCTAAAAGTCGTGGAAATGTTATCGACCCCATAGATGTTATAAACGGTATTTCTATGGAAGATTTAAAGAAGAAATCTGAAGATGCGTTTAAAGATGGAGTGTTGAATAAAGAGGAATTGAAAAAGGCTCTAACATACCACAAAGTAAATTTCTCAGCTACTAAAGGAATTCCCGAATGTGGAGTAGACGCATTGAGATTTACGCTATTAACTCAAGATATTAAATCGCATTTCGTAAATTTCGATGTGGCTCTATGCCACGCCAATAAATTATTCTGTAATAAAATCTGGCAGAGTATCAAATACATGCAGTTGTCTTTCGCAAAATTGAAATCTTGTGACGAAGAATTAACTAAAAATGATTTGAATTATTTTGATAAGTGGATTCTAAGTCGTTTAGCTGATATGGTCGAGAAAGTTAATAATAATATGGATAGTTACGATTTCCATCTTGCAACGAAAGCAATAAAAACATTAATTTACAACGAATTTTGCGATGTGTATTTGGAAGCGACGAAACCAGGTTTTGATAGTGATGTTCCTAAAATAGGTTATGCCCATGCTCATACATTGTCCGCTGTTTTGAACACTGCTCTAAGATGCCTCTCACCCTACATGATTTACGTAACAGAAGAATTAATACCAAAAGTACCAAATTTCGAAAATAATATCATTATCAATTATAACGACGAAGCAAATAAATATCTAGATTTTCCCAAAACAAATGATTTCGCAACATGGAAGGATGAAAAATTTGAAGGGCAAGTTGAAAAACTCTTAAAGACGGTTTACTTAGTTCGAGAACTTAAAGGACTTTACAATATATCGAATAAATTGAGACCTACAGTAAGAATTAATACTACAGACAAAAATCTAATCAATGATATAGAAAGTAACAAAACTGTTGTTCTAAATCTGACGAGATGTGCAGACGTCGGCTTCGCTAATGCAGACAAAAATTACGTAAAAGGAGTCCTTGATAAAGATACAGAAGTGAGTGTAGAAATAATTGGAGATGATATAGAGAACGCAATACTTTCAGCGAAAACGAAGCTTATGAAAAGGGTTAAGAAACTGGAGGATGCATTATCAAAGTTGGAGTCAAAATACTCGACTCAACAGTACTTGATGTCTGTGCCAGAATGGACGCAGGTTTCAGATCATGAAAAGTTGATGACGAAAAGGAAGGAATTAGAGGAGTTACAAAGACTGATTTAAGATGGTTATTATGAAATAAATGTTCAGGATCAACTTCTTTGAACCCATCATAGCATTTTACAAACTATTTGATGGAACTTTGCTACATTATGTTACTCTCTATTCATGTTCTCGAACCCGCACTCGGCCATTGTGGTCAACTAAGGTTTAAAAGCATAACAAGTTGTAAAGAGGCCTGTGCCTAGCAGTGGCACATATATGGGCTATTGATAGTATCGAGACGCTCTGAATTAACTACAAACGTTATTTTTGCATTTATAAAGACGACATAATACTTAATACATAGTAGCCCATATTCCTTAAATTACCATCAACCATCTCTGAAATAGCATTTATGTTCTCTTTATGTCAATAGTAATATGTAGAATCAATATAAAAAGTCAATCAATATAAGTATGTGCCGTGCGATCTAGAGGTCCTGGGTTCGATTCCTGGGTCGGGCAGTGTTATTGGGTTTTTCCATTAGAAAATTCTCAGTAGCAGCACGAAGTCTGGAAATGTGTCCGAAAAACGGCAATAGGCTCGCTCCCTATTACGTGGGACTGAAACATACCTGGCGAAATGTGGGTGCAGAAATGCATCTCTGCCTACCCCTTCGGAGATTATAGGCGTGAGGTTTGTTTGTCAAAAGATGTTATTTTGAATATAATAATTAGTTACAAAATTCAGCATTTTTATTTTCATTCAAATAAAATTGTTGACATTAATATCATTTAACTCGAGCGCTCATACAAACAAAAAATATACATAGGTAAACCTAGAAATATTGAGCATAAATAAACACACAACACGTCAAAAATTCTGTCTTGAAATAATACAATTTCACAAAAATAATACTACATATTTTATTTCATAATATTTTAATTGACTAACAAGATATTTGGCCCATTATTTTTTTAATATCATACAGGATGTTGATAATGATACACGCTCATGAATTTAACTATAAAATTTTTCTATCATAACATATTTGATACCATGAACAGAAATAAAATACATCAGAATACACCCTGTACAATGCTTCCAATCTGGGGCCACGATAGCCACTAAACTATGATATAATTTAACATACACTTATAACTAGGGTAAAAATATTTTCTATACATTCAAAAAACAACTCGATTTAAACTCAAACATATGTATATTTAAAAATAACGCATGAAATATTTCAATAATGGAGACTAAGTTTCTTTAAATATTTAAGATAATCGATTATTCCCCGGATTTATAGATATTATTGATTAGTATCGATCGGAAAGAAATAATGGGTATATTATTCTAAAATAGATACTCTATTAATTAAGACTGCTTTTACCATCAGTGTACTAAATTTTTCTTACCTACATACAAAAAAAAAGAAAAAATATTTTGCTACAAAACGATAGTATAAATAATATGAATCAATACATAAAAATAGTATTTTAAATACAAAAACAAGTATTAGCTAACGACATTGTAAACCTTTTTTCTACCTACACTTACGTCTCCATTATATTTTGGCGCCAAAATCAGGCGAATTCAACTTACAATAGAAAACATTTCATAAAATATACTACTGAACAACATACACAACGCACCGAACTAAACTAGAATTGAATCACTCAAAAACTAGACAAACATACTTAAAATTAATCGAGCGCGGCACACAAAATACAATCTTCTATCTACAAACAACCCTTGCATAACAAATACAATTTGCATAAGAAATATTGACCGGTTTTCGAGCATAAGAAAAGGTGATCTTTGTTTCCCCAAATTTAAAAAAATATGTACTTTTGTCACAGATTCAAGGTTACTTAATCTGTAAAACAACTAGATCTTTGCACAATAAGCAAAGTGATATAGCCATAGTTAGTTTTTACATATTTTTTAATATGTCTATGCAGTTTTGATCAAGACTATAAATTTTATCGGTTTTTGCTCAATACGGAAATTACATGAATGTTAATATAAGAATTTGTATCAAATTTTTGCGGATACGTAACAGCGACTCTTTTGTTATGGATTCGGTAAATCTCAGAGGCTTTGTGCGCATAATTTCTGATATAAGTCCATTTTAATATATATTTTAAATTGAATATTCTCGCTAGAGTCACAGATAAGAATGCTCCAACAAAAATTCTTCATAAAATGTGCGTCAAACTTAAAGCAAAACCTAAATCAATAGAAATGCACAAAATAATTTAAAATCCAAGAATTAAATCCTATAGTATTTTTGATTAATATTTGGAAAGTTTATTTAAGTATACTTTAGAAACCGATCGTTTAAAAATATAGTGAAGTTATTGTTAGGCTTGAAAAGTAACATCTTTACTGGAAAAGAGCTAAAAAACAACTGCGTTAAAAAGAGTCACTAATATTATCATAAGGGACTTTTTACACTGACGAAACTATGATATTGTATATGTTTATTTATTGACAAGTTTTATAGTATGTAATCTACGGTTCATCATATTTTTTAATAAAACTGAAAATTTTAATAAAAACATGGCATTACGGACCTTTAAAAAAACTGTTAAAATCTCTATATTTTTTATGTATTTTTGGGACTTCTTAATGGTATTGTCTTTTAATCCCAATCATAAAATATCTACTGCATATAAATCAAGATTAATAACGGATATATTGAATAAAATATACACAACGCTTTTTCTAATATAAAATATATAAAATAAACCTATAACTTTCGTTGTGTGCTTGTCGCGTTTGTAATAACATTAAAACAATTACCATAAACAATTTTATATATTCTCTAACGCTTTCACATAATACTTAAAATCTCTAAACAGGGAAGAACGAATTTCATTCAAAGCAAATTTATTATAACTATGACTTCAGTCTCTTTGGTACCTTCTTTTTGTTTGATTTTGATATGACTATCCTTTTGCCGCCGGAGTGTAGGCAGACGTAGTTGTCTTTGTTTTGATTATCTGAAAAAATAATAAAGTAATATTTAGGTAACAACTCAAGGATCCAATTTGCCAAGAAACCTACTTGTTAGCAGTGCATTTTTGAAGTTATTTGTGTATTCAAAATGTATTTTCTCATCCATTATGTGGAAGAAACCTTCATAAAAATTCTAAACCATACCTACAATAACACGCAATTAATTTTTTTTTTTTTTTTTTTTTTTTTTTTTTTTTTTTTTTTTTATTTGCCTTAGCAGGCAGACGAGCTGACGGCCCGCCTGATGGTAAGCGGTCACCGTCGCCCATGGACTTGGCAATGCCAGGGGCACAGCCACGCCGCTGCCTACCGTGAGGAAAATGCTCTTTTTAAGCCTCGTTTGAAGAAGGCCATGTCATAGCGCTCGGGGAACACCGACGCAGGGAGTTCATTCCAGAGCTTGCACGTACGTGGTAAGAAAGACCTCTGGAAACGCACCGTACGGGTACGGTACGTCTCCAGGTGAAATGGATGAACTCTACTGCGGTGACGGGTGGTGCGATGGTAGAACGGCGATGCCGGTACCAACCCGAACAGTTCCTCGGAGCATTCCCCATGGAACAGCCGGTAGAACACACAAAGAGACCCAAAGTCTCTCCGCAGTCCTAACGGCTGTAGATTCTCCGTGAGATCGGGATCATCGACGATTCGAACGGCCCGTCGCTGTAAGGAGTCAAGTGGGTCGAGCTGGTATTTTGGGGCACCTGCCCAGAGATGCGAGCAGTACTCCACGTGGGGCCGGATTTGCGCCTTGTAGAGCAACAACCTATGACCCGACGTGAAGTACCGCTTGGCTCTGTTCAGGATACCCAACTTCTTACTAGCCAATTTGGCTTTGTCCTCCAAATGACTCCTAAACTGGACTAAGCTCGAAATTTCGACGCCGAGGATCCCAATACTCTCGGAGATCTGGAGAGATACTCCTTGGAACTGTGGCGCTATGACGAATGGATCCTTCTTCGCAGTGAACGCGCAAACTTGTGTCTTCGTAGGGTTGAATTGAACCAGGTTCTTTTCTCCCCATTCGAAAGCCCGCCCCAGAGAGCTCTCGACTTCAGACACAAGTTGTGACCGTCTTTCCCCAACGGTACTCCGAGGGACATTCTGTTGGCCGATGTATCGCGCGTCACTCGTACTATCATCTGCATAGCAATGCATGCTTTCGATAGAAAGCATGTCATTGATATGCAGGATGAAGAGTGTCGGCGATAGCACCGAACCTTGAGGAACGCCAGCGTTAATGGTCATGGTCTCGGAGCAACAGCCGTCAACGACGACCTTGATGCTTCGACCATCCAAAAAGCTGGCGATCCACTTGCAGAGTCCCTCGGGGATCCCATATGCTGGAAGCTTCGCCAGAAGGGCGCCGTGCCACACTCGGTCGAACGCCTTCGCAATGTCTAGGCCGACGGCAATAGCCTCACCCCCACTCTCCAAGGCCTCCGCCCAGCGGTGCGTGAGGTACACGAGAAGATCGCCAGCTGACCGACCGTGTCGAAAGCCATATTGACGGTCATTAATCAGCTGGCGATCCTCAAGGTACCTCAGGATCTGAGTATTAATAACTCGCTCCATGACCTTGGAGAGAAGGGATGTGACCGCTATCGGCCTATAGTTGGAAGGGTCCGACCGGTCTCCCTTTTTAGGGATTGGGTGGACACGTGCAACCTTCCAAGAAGCTGGGACCCTGTTGGTTTTGTAGGAAAGGCGGTACAGGCGCGTGAGCACGGGGGTCAACTCAGGGGCGCACGTCTTAAGAACCACCGCGGGGATACAATCCGGCCCACTCGACTTTCGGATGTCGAGAAGCCTGAGCTCCCGTCTGACAACACGATGATTAAATCTGATGTCAGACAGGAGACTCTCACACCTGGGTATAACTGGTGGAGTGGCTCCACCGTCATCCAGGGTCGAGTTCGAGGCAAAGGATTGGGCCAGGAGATCGGCCTTCTCCTTTGCACTATGGGCCAGGCTGTGATCATCCTTACGCAGTGGCGGGAGACTAGGCTGGCAAAAATTACCTTCGACAGCCTTGGCGAGCGACCAGAAAGCTCGACTTCCAGAGGGATAACTTTCTAGTCGCTCGCCAATTCGTCGAACGTGTTCCGCCTTGGCCCTAGCGATAGCCCTCTTGCTAGATCTAGAAGCGGCATTGAATTTTCGCTTCACCTCCTTTATTTTAGGATCCCGACGTTTTCGGGCTTCCTGCCAAGCCTTGAATGCGGACTGCTTGAGGCGCGCAGCATCGGCACAAGCGTGGTTGTACCAAGGTCGGCTGCGGCGCCCCACGGGTATTTTGGAGCTGGGGATGAAAGTATCCATCCCCAGGATTACCAGGAATTCGTTATGTGGTAAAGATAAAATTGAGGCAATCAACTGCAATAAATGTTCATAGCCATGGTCTGATATTATTTAATATGGGCACAATAAAATACTATGATAATTTAAATACAGTTTAATAACAACTCAAGAAGATCAAGTTTCACAAAATTAAATCTTAAATATCAAACAATGTTTCTTTTCTCTGTATCCATAAACTTTATACCATAACAAAACAGTAAATATATATACAATTACAACAATCTTTCTCACAAGAAAATGAAATATTTGCAAAATAA
Source organism: Cephonodes hylas (assembly GCA_030295005.1). Taxonomy (NCBI): domain Eukaryota; kingdom Metazoa; phylum Arthropoda; class Insecta; order Lepidoptera; family Sphingidae; genus Cephonodes; species Cephonodes hylas. Next base: position 2,196,615 of record AP025386.1, on the reverse strand, counting down.
TAATATTTGTATTTCTAATTAATAAAAGTAATCATGTATAAATATTAAAAAAAATTGACAGATATATTTCGATCTAAAGGCAGTTATTTTCAAGAATAAAGTTTATTCTCCCACAAACCAATACATTAACTTAAACATTTATACTTATAATTTTATGTATTAAAAATCCGGTTTGCATCTTCTATTTTACCAATTGCAGCTGCAATCCTGAAAAAAAAAACGCCATTATTTAGTCTAATATTGAACTATTTCAATCAATTTTACTATTTCATTTGATCAAGCCAAAAACACATTCTTTGATCAACTATTCTTTCTTACTTCTTTCTATTATTTAATCATCCAATTAATTAATCCAATCTAAGTTAGTATTGCTACAGGTATTAAAAAAAAACTTAGATTTAAATCCTTACCTCCCTAATACTTCAACTTTTTGCTTCTTATATGATTTCTCAAATTCGTATCTTTCCCTCCTTACGTTTATCAATTCACGCTCCAGAGAACCTTAAAAATATATTAATTAAGTAATACATTTTCTAAAAATGTACTCAAATTATATTATTGATCAACCAAAAACATTTTTGAGGCCATATTGTAGCAAATATCGAATTTAAAAACTGCAATAGTTTATTGCATTACAAATAAACAATTTTCAATTATAACATTTTTGGTAGATCTATAAAAAAAACACCAGGAAAATAATAAATAAATTGTTACTTACCGACAAATTTAATTCGCTATTGCCACAATATAACCACTGATATAGCACAACTGCATAGAACTGATCCTCATTCAAAACAAACAATTGGACTTATGTTCTTTTAAGGTACCTAAAGTACTAGTTTTACGGCCTAATTTTTTTTTAATTCTGTTCATCATTATCACCCCAACAGTGGGGCACAGGCTTTTTCTACAACTGAGAGGGCTTAGGCTTAAGTCTACCATGATGACTCAGCCGAAATTCTGTGCCAAAAAATGCTTGAATCGCTGCTAACGAAAGTGATTCCCATCATTTTCGTTTTATAAGGTTCCACTTGATGACTACCCTCAATGCTCATTTTTATAGTGTTTCATATTTCTTTTATATATAACGTGATTTTTATCCAATGTACAGTAAATTTATTCCAATACACAAATTACATATTTTAATAGACTGAACTTGACTTCTTTTCTTAACACGTGTTGCATTACGATTAGCGCAAATGACCAGTTATCACCGTTAAATCTCAATCCTTGACATGATTTTTGCGGCTGTTTAATAATTTATTCATGACTTGCATTAAGTAATGTTTGCCAATATCTATTTATTAATGAGTTCATAATAAAAAATAAACATGTTTATTAATATCATTGACTTTTCTTGAATAGAAAATCACGTAATAGTTGACGCTTTTTCCCGCCGAAAAAGGGCATGCAAGAATTTTTATTAGACACCATTTTCGAATGTAGGCTCATAGGATTTTCAGCAAATAAATAATTCAAATTTATTGATTTACCTAAACAGTAAAAAGGACTATGTCAACAGTGAACACGCTGGATGATTTATATACCGCTTATAGGGGATGATTGAGTACTGAGAAAAACATTGATTCCTTTGTCTAACAGTATTAAAAAACTATTCACACTCAATCAAGACATTTCAGAGAGCAAAATGAATTAGCTTGGTGTCAAGATTATTTAAGGCAGCAACAGAAATCTAACAATTCAACTCGCTTATAAAGTGATATTTGAACAATATTTTTAGCTTGAAAATAATCACAAAAAAATTAATCAACTTACTCAATTTAGCCAAATTTGGTGATCTATGTTTCTTTTCCTCTTCTTCGTGCCATTTGACATGTTTCACTAAACAAAATAAGTATTTGAAGCTTTGTGAACACTTTGCACAAGCATACATCATTTCTCCACCATCCAAAGTGTTTGATTCTGTTGTTTGCACAGTGAGATCCTCTTCTGTTTTATCTGCATGCTTTATTACTCCACCAGGTAATATTTCCAACGTAGGCCAGCTATCAGGACGGGAGACTTGGACTATTGTGTTTTCTTCTATTTCCTTTTAAAAATAAGTATTTTACAGTAGATGTTAATATATTATTTAAGGCACAAGATTCACTTGATTCATTCATTCATCACTTCATTGACCTCTCATAATTAAAATTGTTTAGCAATAATAATTATTAACAAGATACAAACTTAGTAATTTAGTTTTTGTAATTTAGAGACCTTGAATTTAAATATTGTTCTAAAGCATCTGAATTAGTTCCCTTATTTAAAAAAAAGTTCTCTGTATTCTTTAGTGGGCTCAACTGTACAATCTATACAATCGATTTGAGAGTTGAAAATTTTATGGTGAATAGTTCTTATTTATGTTAGTCTACCCCTAAAATTTTAACTTGCGGAAACTCATAGTTTTGGAGATATTAATTTTTGAAATTCCTTAAAAATGTATGAAAACACGCGTATTCTAGCTTCGTAACGCACTTTTGACACTTTTGACGTTTTGTTATTCCTTACGTTATTCGATTAAAACTTTTTTTTAACACTTGAAATAGTTTTACTGTATTATTTTTATATTTTAAGTTAATTTTTATTGTAATATACACCGTAATGTATGTAAAAGTATTTTTGGAGTATTTTTACCACAATATCGTTTTGACATTCAATAAAAAAAAAGGAGAAACAAAACGTAACACTAACGACGCGACGCTGTTTTGTTTTTACTAGAGTAGCGGGGGGTACGGGGGGGCGGAGCCCCCCGCCTAGAAAACAAATCCAAATGAAAAGTAATTGTGTAGGTTAGGTTAGAGTTGTGATAACACAAACGAAAACAACTATCTGTCGAAAACAAATGAGTAGGTTAGGTTAGGTTAGAACTGTGATAACACAAACGAAAACAAATATCTGTCGAAAACAAATGAGTAGGTTAGGTTAGGTTAGAACTGTGATAACACAAACGAAAACAAATATCTGTCGAAAACAAATGAATAGGTTAGGTTAGGTTAGGTTAGAGTTGTGATAACACAAACGAAAACAACTATCTGTCGAAAACAAATGAATAGGTTAGGTTAGGTTAGAACTGTGATAACACAAACGAAAACAAATATCTGTCGAAAACAAATGAGTAGGTTAGGTTAGGTTAGAACTGTGATAACACAAACGAAAACAAATATCTGTCGAAAACAAATGAATAGGTTAGGTTAGGTTAGAGTTGTGATAACACAAACGAAAACAAATATCTGTCGAAAACAAATGAGTAGGTTAGGTTAGGTTAGAACTGTGATAACACAAACGAAAACAAATATCTGTCGAAAACAAATGAATAGGTTAGGTTAGGTTAGAACTGTGATAACACAAACGAAAACAAATATCTGTCGAAAACAAATGAGTAGGTTAGGTTAGGTTAGAACTGTGATAACACAAACGAAAACAAATATCTGTCGAAAACAAATGAATAGGTTAGGTTAGGTTAGAGTTGTGATAACACAAACGAAAACAAATGTCTGTGGAAAACCAAATGAGTAGGTTAGGTCAGGTAAGGTTAATGATCACGCAAAAGAAAATTGGAGAGATGGTCACTAGTATGCTCAAAACTAATTTTCAAAAAATAATTAAAATAAAATTAGCGTTCGAGCCCCCCCCCCCCCTTTAAGGGGGAGGGGGGTGGAGGGTATCTACCCCTCGCCTTTCCCCTTTACAATCATTGCGAAACCGCAACAAAATCTATTGTATACATTGCAAATTGAGACCTAACCTCAAAATTTTCAAAAATTCATAAAAAAAAAACTATGAGGTTCCGCAGTCCCACCTTCGAGGGGGGGTATCTACCCCCCTCCCCCCACACCTCCCCCCCTCCCCGTCGCTGAAATCGATTGTATAGATTGTAAAGTCCTTCCCTTTAGTGGTCTAGAACCCCACATAAAATTAAAATAGAATGTAAGGGACAAGTCTTACTGAAGGAATGATCTTTCAATATAAACTAGCATTGAAGAAAGTAAAGCTGCTATTCAAAAAGAAAATGAATAGCATAATTATCTTACAACAGTGGCTTATTGCATATCAAAGTAGCTATGGTTGAACCCTCTTTTTTATAATGAAAAAAGGAATAAATTCCTATTAGAACATAATATGACTGTATAAATAAATATTGTATTAAAAAATGTAAACTTATGGCCAATGTTAGCATGCATATTTACAGTTATTTTAATCACAAACAAATGAATAAGATCTAATAAAATTCCTAGTATTACAGAGTACACAACCAGAATTTTTGTAGTGGATTTCACGTTGATATTAAATGATTTTTTTTTTAAAGCGAAAATAGACAATGTAATAAACAAATACATAGTGATATACTTACTATAGGTATTTCTTCTAGCGGCTCACTCTGAGGGACGAGCACTTCAATGCTATCACCGCACTCCTCTACGATTTCCTCAGAGTGTATGGACACCATACTCCCGATGTTGGAGTCGTCGTCATTGATCATACAGCCGCTGTCTTCCACTTCACTAGAGTCCAGTACCTCCACCCGGACCTCCCGAGGAGGTTGCACGTCCTCCATACGCACAACTTGGACGGGCACATAGTCTAAATCCTCGCTCTCCAGAGCTATAGAAGACATCATCAAAGCATTCGTATCGCAGGTAATTTCGCTTGAATAAGGGCGGATGTGTGCAATATTGGCTTAGGATACTTCATTAAACAACGTTAGATTGTTGTGCGAAGTGACTTTTTAAAACTGCAACAAAACTTCGCCTGAAACAATTTACACTTCGCAAATGACATTGAGTGACGTTTGTCTATGATGTAATTGTCAGTTGAGTTTATGGAATTTTTGTTTTTTTTTGCATATGTTACAAAATAAATCGACGCTATTATTATTAACATCATTATAGTTTTGCGACAGAAAACTAGACATCGCCTAAATACTACGAATTTTGTTTAGTTATTAATTTACGTAAAGAAGACGATGTCAGGTGTTGATAATCAAAACACATAGGTTTATTCTACAATTTTATTTCTAGGAAGGTGAAAAATTCCACCTTTTTTAACAGAGTAGGATAATTACAAGGGGTACTTTTAAAATACATACTCGTGACGTTTGCACGTAAAATCAATATAAGTAGTTTAACAATATTCACTTTAATTGTTCTTGGGACCAATATATTTATAGACTGTTGGTAATATTTCCCATAAGAATTTTATAACAGTTTTGTACAAAAAAAAAAAAACAAAATTCTTCACAAAATCTCAACCTTCAAATGGATAAAAGAAATCGCTGCTATTTGAATAAAATAAAAAACAACAACCAATGTAAACAAATTTTATTGAGCATGCAAGTCTTTAAGTATCACAATGATTATAGGTTTCTAACCAAATGCATAACATATCGTGATCAGATCACTATTTATTCAGAGGGTGTAACACCATCTTGCAACGGGAAATAGAGTTTCATTAAAGTCTCGTAAATATCGACATCGACAGGCAGAAAAGTGCAGAAAATAACTCTCTCCAATTCAGAGTTACATTCTAGAAATTTCCGCGCTGTGCTTAGGGCGATGTGGGCTGCCAAACGATTGGGGAACCCGTAGATACCGGTTGAAATGCAGGGAAAAGCGATTGATTTGAAATGATACTCTTGTTGGTGGGCGAAACACTTTTCGTAGCACGATTGTAGTTTGGGCGCTGATCCGTCTTGAGGTCCCACTGTGTGTATTACGTCTGTAAAATAATAAAATTAGTAATAGTATATTCGACAAATTTCAATTTGCTTGTCGCGTGAATGAGAGCAGTTTATGACATGGTGTAGGGTTCGCGAGTTCAATACTGGTGAACATAGTATACTGAGTTATTTAAGAAAGAAATTCTCAGTAGCAACATAAATGTTTAAAAAAAAAGAATCATTAAACTAAATGAGAAACTGAGGACAAGGAACCCTTGAGCTCTAATAAAAAATTGTGATATGATGATGTGAATCATTAGAATGGGTACTTCGAGTCACATTTTACTATTATTATTATTTAACTGGTCTGTTTCGTATTTTATAATTAATTTGAAACAGTTTGCCAATATAAATATTCAAGATAAAACATATAAGTTTCACAGTAACTTACACTTGGCCGGCAAGTCATATCCCCCGGAAACTTTTGCCTCTCCTGTGGGACAACCACCGAGAGTGTTACACTCTTCCTGCAAAGAAAACAATTATATGACTTTTAATATTGTAAAATATTTTGACTATAGAATAAGATGATTTAATAATGCTGCAAATTAAAGATTTTAAGGATAAGAAAACACAGGCATAGGTTCATATCTGCATTCTTGATTTGTCAATTTTTGTTCCATGCCAACTGCCAACCTGGAATACTAGGCCGGTGTGATGGACCAAGCCTTAAATCCTCTATTTCTAGACAATACAGAGATTTTCCTATAGGAAAAATCATCCAATAGGATCTTATCAACAGTGTCAAATACAGACCATAGGACTATACCCTTTTGTGATTTCCTTCGGACGTGGAAATGCATTCATGAAAATATGAAATGAATGGTTACTGAAATGTTTCTGTTTATATATCACTTCCCTTATTAAAAACAAATAAGATAACAAATATTATCAACAAATTGGATTCTCCATTTTTCTATACATTGGGTTTTTCCATGTTATAATAAGGCAACAACTATGTCATAAAAAACACATCTTGTTTTGCATATTGTTTATATGATAAGAAATTTCCAGTGAACCTTGCAAACATAGTTTTTAATTGCTGATAGTAATAATTCTTTAATTATTCAGCCACACCTACTTATATGGTACTCATGTTTTGAAAAATTAATTAATTCCTATGCCAATTACGTACATCATGTATAATTTCATAAGATTTCAAAAATAAAATGTGCCTTTTTCAGCATGTTTAAATGATGTAGACACATTTTAGTTTGTTAATCAAGCTTTAATAATGTGTGAATAAAACTTCTCACACATTAAAACATCATCAACAACTCTCTTTGAAGATGCAGGTGTACTGTTCAATTTTTTTCCAAAATACTTTAAAATACCTGAAGTAGAGGTCCAGCTGCTCTGTGGATAGCGCCATCCACACCGCCTCCTGCTCTCAGCATTGAATTTGCAGCATTCACAATAGCATCAATCTGTAAATTAACAAAATGGAGATACTCATTATTAAAATTATATCAGCATGTATATAAGAAATATTACAGACATTTTCAGTTAGTCTAGACTTTAAAATAAGTAAAATTTATAATTTACAACAGTAGGATTTTGGCATGATGTAAAAAAATAATGACAGAAGTCTGATAGATCTGTTAATTCTGTGATACTGGGATTCTATCTCTATATTAGGCGATACTGTGGCGACAGTATTCACTATACATTGGATCAAAAAGCGTAAAATAGCGTTATTTCTCCTCGCGATATCATCTGTAAGAAAACTTCATATTTACATACCTCCAGTTTAGTTATATCGCCTTTAAATATAGATACTTTTTCAGCCAACTCTTTGTTCTTAGATGTATTCAATTTAATCTTTTTAAACTCTGTCATGTCATCTAATGTGGGTTTTTTCGATTCGACTCCTGGATTTTTAACCACGTATTTGTCCCAAGGGTCAACTTTATCTAAAATAATAAATTCCGAAGACTTATACAACTTCCTCTTCTCGTTTAATGGTAAGTTAATTATTCGGTTCTTCTCGATTTTCCATTTGGCTTGGGTAGTCATTTTTATTAATGAATATAATCGGACTTGTTGGAAACTATTCTTGACCAAAGACGAATTAATTTTGGAGAAAATTCCGCAACAAGCCGGCGATATCATTCTGTCAAGAATTTAGAGATGAGACATGAAAAATATTAATTCATTCCTTTAGTCGATTAGTATCGATGTATTTATAATCGAATTATATAGTACTCGCTTATTGTATAGTAGCATTGTTATAGTGACATGTAAATTGTAACGTCCCCTCTTTGTGTTCACTGGTCACACTGACAACGAGAAGCTGTCAAACGGGATATCTCCACGTAACGTGCGTGCGTTTTTATCGAAAAACCGTCTAAATAATACAAAATTGACGCTCGTACAGTGGCAATGACCGTGTAGAAAAATTACCTCAAACCTATACTACACCTTTTTGGCGTTAATTAGGCTTAAATTTGCCAGGTGAGTGGTGAAAAATGGTGTTTTTTACGTAGCTTGCACCCGCCGGTCTTTGTGTACCGAAGGTAATTTATGAAAAAATATTCCACTCTGCTCTAGGATGAAGACCTTGGGGCTTCTTCTGGTCGCGGTTCTGTCTTTCGGCAGCATTTCCGGCGTGGACAGAAACAATTTCAAGACCTGCGATCAGTCAGGCTTCTGTAAAAGATTACGAGGTTTCAAACCTGAAAAGTCACAGTATAGCTTAAATGTGGACACAGTTATTGTGCACGGGAACGTTTTGTCTGCTGAAGTAGTCACCGTGGACACTGAATCTGAGAAAAAAACTGTTCTGGTAAGGAAAGTTTTACGTTTTTCTCTTTAATTTTACCTTTATATTTAACTTAGGTTTTTGGATGTTAGCCAGCGCAATATCTCATATCAACGCATATTGAAGTAAATAGATTTATGATATTATTATCACAGGGAACATCAGATACAATTATTACATGTCAGGTGGAAACACATTGACAAAGCATGTTTTTTTTTGTTTCTTAAATGGCCTATAGTCATTTTATTACGTTAAGAAAACACTTGTTATTTTTTATGAGTATTGCAAGATCACAAGAAAATATGAAAAATGTAACAAAAAATTGTGGTTAAAAAAGAACAAAATTTTCCACAGGTTGTACTCACAACTCTTTGTCTAGTGAAACAAGAACATTATAATTATTACTTTTATTTTTTGACACTAGTTTTATCTAAATACCTGAATGTATGGAGTTGTTTGGATACTAAAGTTAAAAAAGTAGTATTCATGTTAATCAACAATAACTTAAATTTTAAGTACTTACTTCCTTTGATTTTTTTAAAATCTTAATCAGTTAACACTAACAAGAACTAATTAGTACACTTCAACTACTTTCCATCTCTCTTCCTGCAACTCCATTCCTGTTTGGTTGCCTGTAAGAGATCACCTTGTGCAATAAGGCCACCCATTGTACTTTGCCTTTTTTTTGTACTCCTTAGTTTTAGTATTGTGTGTACAATGAAGCTTAAATAAATAAAATAAATAAATAAGAACATAACATAACAAGCTATTGGACTAGCAATCAGCTGTATTTACTGATGTTGTTATATTAGTAAGGAAAAAGTTGTGCAAAAGTCATTATATACTACAAATAATTACCTCATAATGGTATCAATCAACCTCAATTGTAAGGGTTGTGTGAAATCAATTAGAATACATAACTTTATCTCTGCTTGACATTTTATACAAAACATTTGTTATATTAGACAATGCTTGTGGTTTCTAGTATTCCAAGTATCAAATTCCATTCAATTCCCACCCAATGTGTCAAAATCATTTTTGTTTATACAGAATGTATAATTTACTAATTAATTATGGTAAATTTCTTTATTGCACTGTAGTAAGTTAAAAAAACCTCATAGATGGAGATAAAGTACTGTAGGAGTCAAGCTCTAAGCAATCCTTTAGTGATAAACCATTGGATAGATATTAAAAAGGCATAAAATAAGAGTACCACCAAGACAAGTATTTGTGGTGCAATGACATAACTGCAGTAGTACTGTAGCAGGCAAAAAAAAGGTACTACTTACAAAATTGGTGCATAACTGAAATACATGTAATTACAAGCAAGGCTGAGATCTCTAGGGATAACTAGTTTTTTCTATTTAACACATTTGTGTTTTTTTTTAAACCGCATTAGAGTGAACATACACGATTTTCGGGCACATTTCTAAAATGCATGCATGGCTATTAAAATCTCTGGATGGACACACCCAAAAATGCTGTCCAATCGGAATTTTAAATACGGAGGCAGGTAGCATCTACCCCACAAAAAACACACAATGAAAATAGAATAGATAAAAATCCCATTAAGGGTATTTTTTGTGCCTTTAAAAGGGTTGCCTCATTCCATGCTTGGCATTATATAAGGAATGCACCTGTTCTTTTAAAACCTGTTTCATTGTACAAAATATAACGGTTTTACATAACAATAAAACCGATATTATGTGCCGAGAAGGAAAACATACAGCATTGCTTTGAAGAAGACGTGCATACTTACGCGTAAACTGCGGACTTCCGGTACACCAAGTCATCCGGTTGTTACAATTTTATGTGGCGGTAGTTTTTTCCCACCAGCTAGAACCTACCTTTGGAGGTGCTGTCATTTTTCAATTCATAGTCTTCACCAGGAAGAACTTCCTGCAATGCTGTATGTTTTCCTTCTCGGCACATAATATCGGTTTTATTGTTATGTAAAACCGTTATATTGATGTGCCTCCGGAAAACATACAGCATTGCTTTGAAGACGTGTTTGTTATCTGCTGGTGATTAGTAAAAGCACAACGCTATGATGATAATAATAAATAATGAATAATCGGAAATAAGATTGAATTTAATGTTATTATTAGTATAAAAAGTGATACCTACTAAACTGATTGTAGACAGACAAAAAGGGCTATCAAGAATGTACTCAGTACTGTATACACAATTACTAAACTCCATAATTAGTTAAATAAAATGTCAATATTTAACTCTTAACTAATTAGGATGGAAAAAAAAAATAAAAAATAAAAATACTTTACTACGTTGTTAGTAACATTAACTTCACGACAATGTTCAATAAGGCTTGTGGTAGACGATTTCTGGTGACCACGAGATAAAATCCATCCACTAGTAATTGGCTCAATCTCTAACCCACTGAAGACACTACAACCGACCTACAACTTGCAGGAGGTGGATGAACTCAAATATCTATGTAAAACATGCTTTCCATTCCAATTTGGAGCATGGCTGTAAAGACTGCCTTTACTTTATTTGATAGTGAAATTAAAAGGTTGTTTGTGTTAATTGGTAGTATTTGTGCCCCATTATATAATTTTATATTTATTTCATTAGTGATGTAATCAAAAATACTAGGCAGCTGTTAACAACACAGTGTTAAGAAAGCCTCCATGAAGATTAATATATATATGACAGAGTATCTATGTTCAATCAAAATTCCGATCCATTATCAAAAAATTTATGATTTAAAATCTAAGTACAGTAAGATCATGGACTATTAAAACTCCCTGAGAACCGTTGAGGTTTTTAGGAGCTATTTCAAAACGAGTATATTATGGAGATAGATAAAACGCTATTCTAAAACCACTCTTGAGCCACAAGTGAAAGTACAACTTTTTGGTCTGGCCAACCTAATTACATAACTGTTTGCTTTATAATTAAATTTGTAATTTTTTCTTGTTCTATATATGGACCACAAAAAGCCAAAATTGATAACTTATAAACAAGTATTGCAATATAATTTTTCCTGAAAAAGAAAACAAAAACAAAACCACCATTAAAAAATTATCAATTTCAGATGGTTGAGGAACTTGAAACACCATGTTATCTATTTCCTTCGACTGGTAGGTATGATGACAAAGTGGAATTCTCTTCCGACTACTTATGAGATGTTCCTTGTATTCTCTTCTCTTTACCAGTATTATTTTGCCCCCCCCCCCCCATTTTCCAACCTATCAAGATTGAAGTATCTCCTTGTAGAGGGGGTAATGACATTTTTGCATCTTCCAGGGTAACTGTGGTTGGTCCTGGACTTTGCTGGTCAGGTTCTCAAAACAAAAAGCATGAGGCAGATTGGCCCGATAGCATGTGCTATTAATAATGAAATGAGTATTTTCTCCTCACACTGTACGAGTGCAGGAGCACCCTTGGTAGGAGGTTAGGAAGTGTGAATACTTTTGTTAATTTCAATGTTTTGCTGTAGGCATCTATGTTATCTAGTGATTGGACTCTATGGAGTCGTATTTTCTCACTATAGCACCTTTCCAACTTGCAAATATCTCTTCAGGTTTGGTCTCACTATCGAAAAACTTCTAAAGTCGCTTGAGTCTAAAGATGCTATTCTGCAGGCTATTTTTCTCGCATAAACCTGTCTGCTATTATATGTATTATACTTCTTTGTGAGATAATAAGTGTATAAATAAATGTACTCAACAGTCACAAGCACAGCTCCGACCCCACAGCAGGAAAAAAGTCGTCAAGAGTATCAGACCACAAGAGACTCATCATGGTCTCACAAACACACAGACCCGAAACAAATATTTGCTCATCACATAAATAGTGGTCGGTGCAGGGAACGAACCCCGCGGCTTTTCGCAAGGCGGTGTTCAACCAATAGCAACAAGGGCTGTCAAATGGTTATTTTTATTAACTGTCAACCGTAACTGGTTGCAAATTGGAGCCAGTGAGGCTAGTGACCTTGTTTCTCCCTCCTTTCGTATATATGCTATCAAGGTTTGATCATTTGATTGTACGAGCATAATTGAGAGTTCTCTAAACCAGTCGCTTTGGCTTGGTTACTGCTGTGACTGTGTACAAATGCCTTCTTGTAGCAATACCACCGTTTTCTGGCGAAGTGTCCATGTGCCGGACAATAGGGTTCCGCACCCTAACTCAGATCCGTAGCGTCCGCCGCTCAGAAATGAGTAATTTGAGTATTGATCAAGAGTGGATGGTAGCTCCGCGCTATCATTTCTTGTAACGCCAATTTCCTGGAATATCTTGTGTTTGGTTCGTTTGGCTTTTGTTGAAAAGCTATAAAATCTTGGTCGTTGCGCCTTTGTAATCTGCCCTGAGGCACGGCAAAAATGGCAAAATTTGAATAACCCAGCATGCTTTGTTATTTACGAAGATTCATTCGGCTTTATGTTTCAGAGCATCAATCTAAGTCATCGTTGAGAATTTTCTCGTTTTTCAAAGGAATATGATGTTCTTTGCCATTTCCCATCGAATATTCAGATATTCCAATCCTGGGTTGGTCCAAAAAATAAAGTTTCTGGTAATGATAATATAACCCAGAAGTTCCAAGTGCCTCACGGCTTCCGCAGCCTGAGTACATAACTTGGAAATGGTCCTGATTGACCATAAGGAAGTCGTCTAGAAACATCTAGCACTCGACATTCCTTCGTGCACAGAGTCGCCGAGACCCTACACGTCAAAAACAGATGTGGCGTTTAGGCTTGACCAAAAAGGCTGGCATATCATTCCAATAAATGGTCTTAACTGATTGTCAAAAAACAGCTTGTGTGATTTTGTTATTGGCACGTGGCATCTAGTTTTACGGCCCAATGCCTCGGTAGCCGAAAATCTTGTACAGAATCGTCTGAAGTCAAATTCATGTCATAACTCGAATATCAGGCATCGCCTTTTGTCAGTCAAAAGCATCGCGTTTCTTTTGACGAAAATGTTGCGAGATGAAACTCGAGAATGTTTCTGAGTACTCTTTCGAGAAAGATTTGATTCAAGAGACCTTGAATAATTTATCCGATGTCGATTTCGGTCCAAACGGCTTTATTTCCATGTTATTTTCGTCAACAATTGTTCTGATATTATTATTATTATTATTTGGCTTTGCGATGACAACCATAAACTTGAGACGTCCAAGGCATTTAATCTTCGCAACAGCAATCTGAACATTTAATCTTGTTTTATTGAACAAGAATTAATCGCTAGGAGGTAAACTAGCTATAGACCTTTGAATACCTTTATCGGGTTCGTTTACCGCAAACAATTTACTGAATCAACAGTCCGTCTATTGAAAAATATTTTATGGAAGCTTCGGTAATATTTATTTACTTATTTTTATTCTTTATTGTACACCATAATAAAACTGCATTGTTTTAAGCAACTCGAAATAACGTAGTGTCACAAATGGGGGCTTTACCGCTGCCAGCGATCTCTCTCAGGCAAATGTTAGATGGACTGGAGAGATCGGTGGCGTAAAGCGGGTGTCACTATTTATACAATTTTGCATTATTATTAATTTTTAATTATATACATAACGATAATATTATTGTCCGAAATAAAATCATATGGACATATGTGGGTCCAAATCAAAGATACCTTTTAAACTAGGCTAATAATTCTCTTTGATTTAAACAATGCATAGGTAATACCCGCAATTGCTTCCTCGATGGTAGCCAAAAGATTATTTCCCTCATAAAAACAACACATTTCATCGTAAATGTTTTGGTTACAAGAAACCTGGGAAAGTAAGTTACTTAACTACTAACATTCTTGTATATAGAAAAATTCTTGTATATAATGTGCTACCACAGGAGCAAATTAAAATGCTAAAGATTACGTAATTGTTGCGCACGTGTTTTGTTTGCGGCATATAATACCCTCTTTTCGTCAAAAACAATTTTGCAATTTTAATGATTTAAGTAAATTCGTTGCGTAGTCATTGTTATTTTAGTCATGCTCTTCCATGATATAATTGTCCTTGTATAGATTGTAGACGTAACTTTGTTGTATAATAATAAAATGAGGAGACTCACCCGGGCATATAACTCATCGATACTAGGATCGACGGTTACCTGTGCGACACGACTTCGTTTTCTACGTGGTGATTCATCCCACTCGCTGCACGAGGAACTGCCAGAGCCAGTGGAGTCCCCGTTTATCTTGTTCTGTTTCCCTCTCGGATGCCGGCGAATTTACAAGCATTGGTCGATTGGCCTTGTCGATAATATCGATCTTGCCTTCCGACTAACTATCCATTTGCGATTCACCGTATATTTTTTTAAATTTCAAACTAAACTTTTTGAAATTGCTTCTTATAAGAAATCAAAACTATGTATTTTACTATATATGTGGTATCATGAAAATGAACTAAGTAATTTCGTCCGCACTCGGCGAAAGTACACAACGCTATGAATTGAAAAATGACAGCACCTCCAAAGGTAGGTTCTAGCTGGTGGGAAAAAACTACCGCCACATAAAATTGTAACAACCGGATGACTTGGTGTACCGGAAGTCCGCAGTTTACGCGTAAGTATGCACGTCTTCTTCAAAGCAATGCTGTATGTTTTCCGGAGGCACATCAATAAACTGTTAAAGTTGTTCCCGGTGTAGAAAATAAAACTTTTGTAGCATAAGACCCTTTTTTGTTATGAACTATGGCTTATCTGGTTGAGTGCACCTTCTTAAAATATTAGCTCTTCCAAATCTATGGTTATTTGAAAAGATATTTAAGCCTTTTGCCACAAGATATTACCTTTCAACAATGTAGAGAGGAATGAAATCTTTTAGTGTTGCCAAACTTCTCGACTGAATAATATAAAATTACAATACTAAGTAAAGCCTTTCAGTAATTATTATAAATTTTAAAGAGTGTCATTGATATTCAATTAAAGTTGATGACTCCCACTACCTAGTTTGGACATTCAAGAATGAGACTTGGGTGGTAAAGCCTTAAATAGGCAGTTTCCGGGTTCTATGGATACTATGCTATAGGAATCAAACTTAAAAGCATGCATGTTACATCCTTAAGACCTACACAACATTTACATTTGGTAAGGCATCTCTTACTCTTTGTATACATAATAGATCTATTACATCCCTAACAAAGGCTTTGTTTACTTCATATTCATGGTCTTGTGACTAATTGATATTGTCATATTGAGTTCAATGAGAAAAAATCGGATTGGCCTACAGTTGCATGTTATAAAAGAATTATTTCATACTAGCTTTTGCCCGCGACTCCGTCCGCGTAGACTAGGGTTGAGTTCAGAATGAAAATAAGTTGTAGCTTATTTAAATCCTCAGGAACCTATTTATGTCCATACAAATCGGTCAAATTATTTAAACGTGAAACCGTAAGGCGTCCGTCCGCGTAGACTTTAGGTTTGAGTTCAGAAAGAAAATACATTGTAGTTTCTTTAACTCCTCAGAGTCCTATTTATGAACATACCAAAAATCATACAAATCGATCAAATTGTTTAAACGTGACACCGTAACGTGCCGGTCGTCGCCTCGTGCATCATTATTGCGCGCTGGATCATTATTTTAAAACTGCGATATCTTCTAAGTTACTAATTGAAATCAAATGGTGTAAAGGGCTAATTTCGTCTAAATTAAATACTTATAATGAATAACGCATTTATTTGGATAAGGATTAATATAATCTTCATTAAAAACACCTTCACAAACAATAATTTATTTTAGAACAAATTTGGTTAGCATAAAAGAGGATATAGTGAAGTAATCCTAAAAGAGAGATATATGCTGTCGCGGACTTTTTTTTAGAACTTTTAAAGGAGAACAATTTTGTCATACATCATTTCCGTGTAACTTCAACCGTTTCCGCGGCGCACGCGGCGGAAGCTTTCAAAAGGAAAAAATAGCCCCGATTTTGAAACATTCTTTATTGCTGCTCCGCTCCTATTGGTAAATTTCGATAAATGTGCTAACTAAGACTGAAAGAATTTTCCAAATCGGACCAGTAGTTCCTGAGATCCTAGCGTTCAAACAAACAAACAAACTCTTCAGCTTTATAATATAAGTATAGATTTTATTGTTTGGAATTTGTTAACAAAAACTGTGGCGTTACACCTGCTTTAAATTTCATTTAGTCCAAAAAAAAGTGAATTTCCATAGTTTAATCTATCTTCGTGCCTTATTTTATGCAGATCAATTGTTTTCGCGTGATTGGGTTACGTACAACCAATCTGCCTCATTTCCAATATTCTAATTATCTTCAATCCCATTTAAAAAACTCTGTTAAGAAAATACTGAATTTAAATCGACTGGGCAGGTTATATTGTCAACGATACAAAGTGCAATAAAAACATATTTTATTTGAACAGTTGAAAATTAACAATACACACGACAAATGTGTCTTGTCCTAACTTAAACAATTTAACTTTATACCAATTATAAGCGTAGCTTTGTACCTATATGGCAGATATTTTTTAGCACGCATTAATGATCGTTATAGCGACTTTTGGTACATAATACATACAGGGTGTATTTAGACCGTGATCGAAAACTGAGGCAGGTAATAGCGAGGGTGATCACAAACCCAGTGACGATATTAAAAATCGCGATAAAAAATAAAAATTTTGACGTTTTCCATACAACCAAAACCTCAAAAATTTTATTGTTTGTCGGAATTTTCTTTAATGCCAGGGGGTTTGTAATCACTATCGCTATTACCTGCCTCAGTTTTCGATCACGGTCTAAATACACCCTGTATATTATGCCGTATAAGTATAAAGTAAAAAAATATTTTACATACATACATTCTTTTATTTCTAAAAGAGTACATGTTTCTACCAGTAGGTATTTTTAACTCCGCGTAGTTAGAGGCGAGCTTATTGCACTTTATAGGAATTTTCAGAATACTTACTGCAGCTAAGGTTTTTTTTATATAAAAGACGAAGACTGTTATTCAATGGACTTAGAATCTCTCGATCGCCAATTTATGCCGCGGATTTTTGAGACAATTAATTATATGATTTAAATAGATACTAGGCCGATAGCATTAAAAATATTTACGAATCACAAATTTATAAGTGTATCACCTCAGTCTCTTTGTGGCAAATGGCTAGACACTAGCTAGTGAATTTAGGTCCCGAACCTTTGTGCCCTTCTGAAAATGTTTTTTGATATCCAAAGACAGTTTTATATGACTTATAAATCTCTCTTAATGCAAAATTTTCTAATACAAATTTAGAAAGACAACATTTAAGGATTTTGTGTGACTTTTTATTTATCCATCTTCATCTCTACTCAGTGGCACTACGCGTTGAAGTTGACAGCGCATACCGATGGAACTTTCCGCGTCGAGATCGATGAGGCCGACCCGCTGTATCCCAGATACAGGACGCAGCTCGCCCTGCAAGGGGAACCCAAGCCTGATGGGTGAGTGATAAATCGTAAAGTATTTACTAGAAATACAGGTCCCATATGTGTATTATGTTTGCATTATTGGCGTGCCATAGGAGAGGGTTATATCCAGCAGTGGATTTAAGAAAGGCTGATAATGATGATGATCTGTATTCGCAGTTACTTATCCTGTACTTTAACGGATGGAAAATATCCTGAGGAAACTAGTACAGCTAAAACTTCGAAGAAATTGCTCAGGTGGTGTGGTCCGCCAATCGGCAATAGGCCAGCGTAGTGAATTAAGACTCCTATCAGTTGTAAAGGAAGCCCGTGCCCAGTAGTGAAACGCATATGATGATTTTTATATTGAATTTTGCTCGCGACTCCGTCCGCGTAGACTACAGGGTTGAGATCAGAAGGAAAATAAGTTGTAGTCTATTTTACTTCTCAGAGTCCTATTTATGTCCATACCAAAATTCATACAATTCGGTCAAATTGTTCAAACGTGAAACCGTAACGCGTCGATCGGCGCCTTGTGCATCATTACTGCGCGCTTGATCAATATTTAAAAACTGCAATATCTTCTAAGATACTCAGTGAAATCAAATGATATAAAGGGCAATTTTATTTAAAATTAAATACTTGTAATGAATAACGTATTTATTTGGATAAGGATTAATATCATATTTATAAAAATACCTTCACAAATAAAACTTTATTTTAAAATAAATTTGGTTAGGATAAAAAACGTTATAGTGAGCCAACCTTAAAAAATAGACATATGCTGTCGCGGACTTTTTTTTAGAACTTTTAAAGAGAAACATTTCTCTCAAACATTATTTTAGCGAAACTTTAACCGTTTTCGCAGCGCACGCCGCGGAAGCTCACAAAAAGGAAAAAATGTCCCCGATTTCGAAACATTTTTTATTGCTGCTCCGCTCCTATTCGTCGTAGCGTGATGTTATATAGCCTATAGCCTTCCTCGATAAATGTGCTATCTATCAGTGAAAGAATTTTTCAAATCGGACCAGTAGTTCCTGAGATCCTAGCGTTCAAACAAACAAACAAACAAACTCTTCAGCTTTATAATATTAGTATAGATAACAAAATGAACAAACTGTAATCTATTAGCTCTATCTAAATTCAATTCAAGCTAAGTGCAGGTACTCTAGTTGAGAATTAATGTATTGAGTTGTGACGTAGCCGGTAGAAACAATGCAGGTCGCGCGGTGACGTCCGATCAACATTAAGGGGGGGGTAGGGTTTTGAGGGTTCAAAAAAAGTGATTTTTTTTTATTGCATATTATGAAAGTATAGTAACTCAAGAATGTTGTCTGTTAATAGGAAGTCAATCGGAGCAAAACTCACAAAGATATAGCTTTGGAAGTAAGCTTGTCTCGACTTCTTTCTTCGCTACGAAAAACTTTAAACGCGTTTTTCTCAAATCGATGTTTTTTGAGTCGGTGCACTCTGTATCTCAAAATCTATTCAACCGATCGTTCTCAATTTTTTTACAGTATTTCCTTACATAATTTATGAGGTAACCCTGTTGAGATTTTTTCGTTTTTGATTTTATTTTTTTTATTATTAACAACAATAGTCATGAATTTAGGCCAAAAATCGGTATTTTCACTTTCAAGTCTTGTAAAAAGTTCAAAAATAAAAAAAAATGGAAAAACTCGACATAGATACCTAGAGGGACATAAAAATTAAAAAAAAAACTTTGGTTATTTCATTTTAGATGATCCAGTGCTGAGGTATGACGTGCACCGCAAAATGTATTTTTTCTCAGGCGCCTGCGAAGAATTGTTGCCATTCGGTCAATTTTCAATATTTTTCAACCAATATTTCACAGAATAAAGTTCAATTACTACTCTTTAATGTACAATAATCAGAAATAAATTTACTTTCACCGTACGCCCAAAAAAAAATCTGTAAGAGCCTGTTTTTTTCTGCCTTCAAAACCCTACCCCCCCCTTAAACGTGTGTAATGACTTTGTATATTACGATAACGAATACGTATGTACTACGAACACGTGTTTCTATGTTATTGAGTATATCGACTGCAGGCTTTACGACTACAAATCAGTAACTATGGATTTATGACTGATTGGGGTAATCAAGTAGGTATGGTTTGAGGTTGAAGGTCGAGAATCTTGGAGGTCGCTGGATCGAAACTCAGGCACTCACCTTTGAATTTTCGAAGTTATGTGTCTATTCAGAATGATTTATGGCTTACTTTAACGGTAAGGAAAACGTCGTGATGAAACCTGCCTACTTATAAAAGTTCTTAGGCCCCCACTTGGCCATCGTGGTGGACTAAAGCCTAAATCCCTCTCAGTTATAGAGGACGGCATAGAGGAGTTATTTATAGAGTGGGACGTATTTAAGGTGAAGGATATGGGTATTATTCTCTTCATCAACCCATACACGCCCACTGCTGAGCACGGGTCTCCTCTACAATTGAGAGGGTTTAGGCCATAGTCCGCCACGCTGGCCTAGTGCGGGTTGGCGGACTACACACCTAAGAAACTCCTAAGAACTTTTAGGTGTGCAGGTTTCATCACGATGTTTTCCTTCACCGTTAAAGCAAGTGATAATTCAATTTGAATACACACATAACTTCGAAAAGTCAGAGGTGTGTGCCTGAGGTTCGAGCCCGCGACCGCCGAGATTCTCGACCGCACGCCTAAACCTCGAGGCCATCACTGCTGCTGGGTATTATTAGTAGTAGAATATATCCGTGATATAATCATTAACGTCCATTGAAATTCTATGTAGTAAAGAAGGTGGACCTTTTCTTCCGTCTTTCTTTTATTTGAACACACCAAGCAAAAACGACTTCCTAATCCCAAGAACAAACCTAACCCAAACCTCCATTTCAGCCTCAAGCTGGTCTCCAACGAAGACGGCAAGTTGACCCTCATCAACAGCCAAGGTCACAAAGTGATCATCACCTCATCCCCGCTCAAGTTTGAGTTCCTGGACCGCGCCGGTGATGTGGCGGTGGTGCTGAACGAGAACTCCCAGCTCCTGGTGGAACCCCTCAGGGTCAGGAGGGAGAAGGTGGAAGATGATGAGGGCAATGGAAACGCTTTGGATGTCGTGAGTGTCCGCTTTTGTATCGTCTTTTTGTGTTTCTGTTTTGAATGTGTGTGGTTATGTAGCTAGTTTTGTGTTTGGTATATATAGGTATATAAAGTAGAAAGATATTCTTAAAGACTCCTCGTGGTCTCGCGGTACAAGTATGTGTTGTGCGATCTAGAGGTCCTTTGTTCGATTCCCGGGTCGGGCGTGGCGATTATGGGCATTACCTCTTATGGCAAAGCACGCACAAAAGCTGGCAGCGATTGGATGAGGAGGGCCGAAGATCGAGCTCAGTGGCGTGCCATGTGAGAGGCCTATGTCCAACGGTTGTTGGCTGTTGATGATGATGAACAAAAGTATTATGATCATCCGCTTCAACAAAGGCCTATACTGATGGACACCTGTAAATGGTTAACAATAGTATATATAGTTAAGTTATTTATAGCCGATTACAAATTGTGAAGCACTATGACTGATAAGTTTAATCAATAAGGGCCGATAATATGGATAGCATGATATGAAACCTGTTACAGACAATTAAATAATTATATAAACCTAAATAAGGTTGACAGTGTTGATTATAATAATCAAAGAGAAGTGTTTGATATTTATATTTTGGCAGATTTATTTTGTTTTTATACCGATAGTAGTCTGAACCCCACTTAAAAATAGCCCTCTAGAGTTTTATTCCAGTCAGCAGTAACATTTGCAGACTCTTAAACAGCTACAGAGAATTTTCTGTTTAAATAATCTAATAACACTGCTCAATTCGAGAATCAAACCTTAGACGCCTATCGCACGGGACACAATTATGTCTATGAACCAAGAGGCGGTCGATATTATTATTACCATTTTTTTTTTATATTTTGTAAGAAATATAAACCTAATTAAAGAAAACTATCCAATTGTAATTAAGAAGCGAGAAATGATCGTGTCTCGATTATTATATTTCTTTGCCATAAGGTTCATATTACTGTGGCAATCGCAGTAAGCCCAAAGTACTAATTAGTCAATCAATTTAGACGTTATAGTTAGTTTATTACCGTGTAATGCGTTTGATAAAACGATTTTATAGACCGGCACGAAAATTTTATGCTTAAATTATAAATCTGAAGATTTTTTTCTTTTCTTGAACGGTTGAATCGTAGGATTCAGATAACTTTGAATTACATTAAAAAAATCTACTTCAAATGGAGCCATTTAAATTATGAACTTGCAAATAATAGGAATGAAGTAGCTAAAACGAGGGAGATAAATTCTTTCTAAAATCTAAGTTTTCGGACTAGTAATTACAAAAGATTTGAGATAATGTTACGCTCAAGGTTACTTGAAAAAAAAACTGGTTTGTACACCAAAGCATGTGTAATGGTTTAATCATAAGCAATATTTTAAATGCGGAAGTGAGTTTGTTTATAATTCATTCAAGTTTAAACAGCTAAACCGAATGTGATGCATTTCGGTGCAGATAAGAATACTAGAGACGGCTATATGCGATTGCCGAGTGCGTCACATTTTAACATGATTGTTTTCAGGATTTAATGATTAGTAGTAGGATAGTTTGTCAAGTTTCTTGACAGTCTTAGATATGAATCCTTGGAATACACATATAATATTTTGTTGATATCTATGAGAGAGCTAAAAACAAATTAGTGTTTATTTTAACTTTTTTTGTTTCTATATCTCATTGCTTCGTCGCAAAATTAAATAAAACTATTTATGTGCGTAAATAGAATATAGTTTGCACAAGAATTTTATTTATTTAGAATGTGAGAATTATTTTTTAGTTATTCTTAATTTAAAATTTCACGAGAAAATAATGTTTTTTGCCTCCAACGTAGGTCGGCCTTTCTCCACCAATAGCTGTGTATGCAATGTCAAGTTTAATAGCGTTGCAAGGTGAATTGAACCGTAAAAGCAAAACGAATTAATTGGCACGATAGTGCATGTTAAGTGTAACCTTTAAATGCCTTTTTTGCATAACGGATGTTTTTGTTGTTTGTTTATTTAAAAAGTAATTCCGATTTTCGGAAACAGGAACTATAATAGTTTCAATGATTATTTAAAATAAATATGTAGTTATTTGGATATATACTTTTCTGCTCCAGACATTTATATCAGTGTATGTACGTCATCATTTATGAGGGGTTAAGCCTTAGTCTAAACTTGTCCGAGTGTAGTTATATGGACACCAAAGAAAACCTTTGATTACGAGTAAATTTAATACAAAAAGCGCCCTCCTTACTTCCTATTCAAAATTTATAAAAATTACTCGATATATCCGACCACGTTTGGTATCAGTCACGTTGATAAGTGATAAGTACATTAAGTTGTTCGCGTGACCCACTGACCGCCTATCGAATTTCGCACTGCTAAACGTCTGTTATTGCCTGTTAGACAGATAGTGTGTTTAATTTACAGTTGTGCCAAATTTAGCGTCAACATTTTGGATAAAATCTTTGCAGTAAAATGGATTTGGAATGCGTGAATGTAATAAGTAGTAATGGATATATTAAAAACTGTATCTGGCCCTCATAAATACATAAAAATGAAAGAATATTTATTGAATCTATAAAATATTGCGGTATTTGTATATCATATTTGTCTCGTTAGAATAAATATATAACTGACTTTACACAAAGATACAAATCTTTTGTCAGATACACTAGAGAATTTTCGGTCCCACCAAGACACAACAAATGTGTATAGGTTACACAGACATTTGCTTCGTAGCTGGAATCGATCCCGCGGCCTCTCGTTTCCCAAGTCTAGCCAACTGCGCCACAGAGCTGTTGTTAGTAAACCCTTTGCGCTTTTGTTCCATAAGCAAGTATAAATTGTCTCATTATTCCAATTATCCACAAAAGAAACTTGCAACAGCTGAATCGCAGCATCCCTATCACAAAGCGCATTATCTCAACACGAGTGAGATGTCATTGAACTTGTCTTACTCTCGTACGTGACTGATACGGCACGCGTTATCGAATCTCAATGAATATTGATCTGCTACGTGATGAGGAATCAGGAAGATCTATTTCTGATGATGATCTTGTGTAGTAATTTAGGTCGTGGGTTTAGGATCTGGCTTGGGAGATTATAATTTTGGTTAAGATGCTCAAAAAATAACGTCACCGAGATACAAATGACAAGACTAGTGCATTTCAATAGTGGTTCCTCTATAGAAACTCAAAATCGCAGCTTGCCTTATAAATTTTCGAATAATCGTTCAGTGTTACATATTTAACAATTTGACATATGGATGGTCATCCTGACCCCTCTTAAACAATTATAAACTTGACATTACATAATTAACGTAGGTACCAATTTGTCGGCTAAATTCTATTGGCCTATAATATTGCCGGACGTATAAACTTTAGGTAACTAAACTACAAACTAACTAAAAAAAAGCAGTGATGGCCTCGAGGTTTGGGCGCGCGGTCGAGAATCTCGGCGGTCGCGGGTTCGAACCCCAGGCACACACCTCTGACTTTTCGAAAGTTATGTGTGTATTCACATTGAATTATCACTTGCTTTAACGGTGAAGGAAAACATCGTGATGAAACCTGCACACCTAAGAGTTCTTAGGAATTTCTTAGGTGTGTAGTCCGCCAACCCGCATTAGGCCAGCGTGGTGGACTATGGCCTAAACCCTCTCAATGGTAGAGGAGACCCGTGCTCAGCAGTGGGCGTATATGGGTTGATGAAGAAGAAGAAGAAGAACTAAACTACTACTTTATCATACTTTAGACTGTTCTATAGTTTGACCAGTCATATTAGAGGAATAGAGACAAAGCATGTTTAAATTGTAGTCAAATTATCTACCTGGTACGAAGTGTTATTAGGATATTTTCATTACAAAATTCTTAGTAGCATATGTATGTACCTAGCGAAATATAGGTCCGGAAAACCATCTCTGCCTACCCCGGAATACCGGCGTAAGATTATAAATCACGTATTATTTAGAAGATTTGCTAAAAGATCTGTCTTAAGATCTGCAATTGAAAGCCATAGACCACAATCTTCTGTTTTTTGTTTATGTGTCTACTACTATATTTCCTTTTATTCTGGATAATCTTTTGTTTATTTATTTATTTAAAACTTTATTGTACACATATAACTTAAATGAAACTTAAGAACAAACAAAAAAGAAAGTACAAAGGGCGGCCTTATCGCGCAAGGCGATCTCTTCCAGGCAACCGAGGAAGGAGATGAATGATAAGGAGTGATAGGTAGTCAAGAGTGTACAAAGTTAAACGAAAGATATATATAATAATTTGAAAATATAGTACAAAGAGAAAAAAAAAAAATAATATTTTTTTTATTTTGTTTACTTTATTCATGTTCATGTGTTCTTTAACGGTGGCAGTTCGTTTCCCAAATGTGAATCTCAATGCGATAAATGCTTCTGTTTCTCATAAATCGGTAACATCAATCACATAACGTTATCAGCGCCGGTTATCGTTACGTAAATGTTCGTAATTAATTAGCTACGTGAGGTCGTGGGATGTTGACATGTTGTTTACTATTCAACCACTTTGTTCAATAACATAATGTTTTATCCCTTTTTGTAATAAATAATGAAAATGATTTTTTTCTTTGGGAAATCGATGGAACTATTGCAGTAATAAAAAACGTTAATAAAATAGTACACAATCGATAAGACTTTCCACGAATAGTAAAAACATAAATTGAAAAAGTAATGACTAATAAAATTTAATTGGAGTGTTAAATTTATTTACGCAATCACACATGTTTTCACAAAGACTTATACCGACGTTTAATCGTCGAAAAACCCTCCTTTGCATATTAAACTTTTTTAAATTGAATTTTATACTTTTTTAATTAAAATCGTACCTATGTAAGATAGCACTCAAACTTCATCATCTCATTAACCTTTCCCGTTTTGGGAATCGACTCCAAGACCCTTTAGAATCCCGGACGATCCCATCTCACAATTTTCCCTAGTTTGTTTACAATAACACGCACGAATGAGTTTTAATTACCTACGTGAGGTCACCAAATCGGTCGCCGCTAGTTTGTTTATCATTATGTAGCGTAATAGCTGCAATTACTGCACCTTTATCGGTTTCTCGTGAGTTAATTGCACCCAAACCCCACCCCTATTAGCGGCATTAGTTATAAAAAATAATATAATAATGACGATTCAAAAGTACTTGTGAAAGTCTACTTGAATAAAGATGATTTGACTTTGACTTTGTCTATACCTCGCCATGTCTTACTTCGTCTTTTTAAATAAGTTTAGGGAATTGAGTTTCTCCTAACACCTTTCAGTTGTAGAGAAGCCCTGTGTTGTAAAGTACGAGGTAAATGGACTGTCGATGATGTATGATTAAGAAGAGTTCTTGGACATATTATACATGTCCAAAAACTCTTCTCTAACGCGAGACTAATTGAGATATTGTATGATTTTGTGTTTATTTTCCAGTTTTGTATGATTGTGTTATCGTATCATTTAAGACTGAATTTTATTGGATTAAAATAACATATTGTACATTTTATACGACCGATCACAATTTTTTTAAATAGGGATAGATAAGACGTTGGGAAAGGAAACAGACTAAATTTTATAAAATTTCCTCCCGGCGAAACAAGGCTCCATAGATAATAGAAGGTGTTTCTTAAACCCAGATTTACTGAATATGTTTGAAATTTCGTTCCCAGGAGGATGAAACAGCGTGGAGCGAGAACTTCAAGTCCCACCATGACAGCAAGCCGCGTGGGAATGAAGCTGTGTCCCTGGATGTTTCTTTCCCAGACGCTGATAATGTCTATGGTAAGCTATAAAATATGTGAAGAACTCTTTGGTGTACTTGTGTTAAAAATGTTTTGTGTTATTCATAGCTTATTTTATTTATTTCAAACCGCCAAAAGAAAATATTAAAAATGATAGGTTCAATTTTGGTAGGTATTAAAATAGTTTTGTGTATAGAACTCAGTTTTTTGAAGAAATTCGATTTGTCTGATTGTATCGATTAGGTTTAAAATCGATAGTTTGAATCAAAGAATCTCTGAAATTAAATCGATATTTCTAGATGCGATTACACGATTTATCGATTTTCATAAACTCAACACTAATTGATTCACCGATTAATCGACTATAAACCTCATAAATTTTCAAACTTTTTTATACCTCATTTTCACTAATATATCCTATATATCCATCCTATAGGTATCCCAGAGCATACAGACAAATTCGCGCTTCGCACCACCACGTCAGGGGAGCCCTACCGTCTCTACAACTTGGACGTGTTCGAGTACGAACTCGACTCTCGCATGGCGATATATGGAGCTGTTCCTGTCATGTATTCGCATGGGTGAGGAAATATTTCTTTGTTTTTCATATTATATGTTACGCTTGGGAATGGAGGTTTTAATAAAGACGGGTTTCAGGATAAGTGGTAGTTCAATGGAAGCCCAAGGGTTTAGTTTATTATGTAATGTCTGGTTTATAAGTGTTTATTTTGGCGTGTGTTCTCATGTATATGTCAAATTACTTTCGTTAAATAAAAATTTTAAATTTTGGTATTTTGAAAGGCAAGCTATGGTTTTGGACCTTTATGGAAGTAGATAATATAGGGGAACCGGGGGGTAACACTCAAAAAATATTTCGGTATTAATTTGTATTGCAATTTTTTTCATTATGTTTGTTCATTTCTACGTGTTGGTAATAGATATCAACAACATAAACTAGATGTATACATCTGTATATACCGATTTTAGATTGATTTCTAATTTTCTATACTTTTAAACCTAATTAAAATGACCAATAGAAAATTACCAACCGGAAAAATCCAGAGGATATTAATCTATGATTTGGTTTCCAGTTCAAAACGCAGTGCTGGAGTATTCTGGCACAACTCTGCGGAGACGTGGGTGGATGTGGTGAACTACGCGGACGCCACCGTCGTGTCGTCGCTTGTAAACCTCGTCACCGGCGGACACAAGCGCAGGGTCGATGCCAGGTGGGGGAAAACAATTTAATGCATGTTTTTGATAATAAATAACATGTTCATGTTGGCACGATAAAGTGTTCGTCTTTATACCTCATTTTGAGGCACAATGGAGTCTAAAACAATATTTTTTTAAAGATGACTTAAAAGCTATTGTAATGAAGATTATCGTAATCTTTTGTTGTCAAATTACGAAACAAATTCCACTTACACCAGCCCTTGTATAAGAAACTGCCACATTAATTTTCTCAACTTTTTTAATTTTTCATTAAAATTGACATTCTTTTTGTAGGTTTATGAGTGAGTCTGGCATAGTGGACGTGTTCGTGTTGCTGGGAGACACGCCGTCCGACGTGTTCAGGCAATACGTCACGCTCACGGGACCCGCGCCCCTACCTCCCGTGAGTACATACATACATACGCACTAGTTATGTTTCAGTTGTCCGTAATCGTATCCGCGAATCGCTTCATCGATATAAAAAGGATTTAGTTTCAAAAACTGTGAAAAATCGCAGAAGTATAGATAATTTGCAATACAAATAGATTTGAATTTTCTATTAATTTAATATAATTCAAAGCTGTTTTTAAATTAATTATTCCGTCAAAAAAATAGACATTTAAATTCATTTTTACTCAAATCCATCAAATCCATTTTTACTCAAATTACAGTCATACTAATTTAATTTTAGTCGATTATCCCTCAACAATCGATTCTATAATCGACTAAATGACAAAAAAAATCCGTAAATAGCTAACATCACACTTCCTTTGCAGAAATTCTCCCTGGCGTACCACCAGTGCCGCTGGAACTACGTGGACGAAGCGGACGTGCGTTCAGTCGACGACAACTTCGACGTGCACGACATTCCCGCCGATGTTATCTGGCTAGACATCGAGTACACCGATAGGAAGAAGTTAGTATATACAAATATTTTCCGTACTATAATTAATTAATCTATTCATTCTCTATTGTACACCACAATAAAAACAAGGTGGATATAAATAATTCTAAATAACGTAGTGTCACAAATGGCGGCCTTATCGCTATCAGCGACTTCTTCTACTGTTAACTATTATGTTCTCTTCGTATAGTTTTGTCGTGTCTTTTGTGTCGTTTTATAGTACCTTTTTTGGTACCGTCAATTCTGTTCTAAGTACTTCGAGAGGGGGAGTGGGTTTTTAGGCGCAGTAAAAGATAAGAGAAAAGCTTGAGGAAAATTAAAACAAAGAAATTAGTCAATATTTTTTTTCCAAAATCAAAAAAGAAAGTTTCAAATAAAAAACGAATATATTCTCTTGATTTCCTTACAAATGATATATAATCAGTACATGATTTCACAATGTGCAACGATTATAATCGGTTTTAAAATCCTTACGCTTGTCATCAATTATTCCTAAAGTAAACCAAAATGACAATCGATTCTAAAAATCTAACCTCCCACATCACTACTCTTCCCTTCACTAACTTCAATTTCCCGCCCGCAGGTACTTCACATGGGACGTGGAGAAGTTCCCCCACCCGTCCGACATGGTTGCCAACCTGACGGCGAAGGGGCGGAAGTTGGTGGTGATCATAGATCCGCACATCAAGCGAGAGGCGGGATACTTTGTCCATGAAGACGCCACTGACAACGGGTATTACGTCAAAGACAAGGACGGAAAGGACTATGAAGGTTAGTTCACCATAGATTATAAAAAAGTTTGTGTTGTTAATGTTGGTATTATAGTTTAATGTGAATACAAAAAAAATGTTGTAATTTGTTAAAGAATTATTGAAATAATTCTGTAGAAATTTGTTTGTTTCTTAGATTTCGACTGCGAAACGGCTGAATTTTGTCGGATTTTAATACAAGGATCCATTATACGCTGAAAGTGGCGAATAACCAAAAAGAATAATAACAACTCAATACTTACATTAACACTCTTTTTCTAATCACGTGACATAAATTTCTGGCACAATTTTCTATATATTGCTTAACGCTGAAAATTATCTTAAGGTCTATATTATCTATGGTATCTATTTTAATTATCTATACTCCAGGTTGGTGCTGGCCCGGCTCGTCATCTTACCTGGACTTCTTCAATCCGGTGGTGAGCAAGTACTACGCCGATAGGTACAGGTTCGACAACTTCCCGGGGACATCCAACGACGTGCACATATGGAACGATATGAACGAGCCTAGTGTGAGTACTCCTTCATCATCATCATCATCGTCATCATTCTCATTTACACATGGCACTAGTTTTAAAAAATAGTATGAAAAATAATGGTAAAATGACGATTCAAAAACACTTGTAAAAGTCAATCTGAATAAAGATGATTTGACTTTGACATCATTATCATCATCATCATCATCAGCCCACGTTCCACTGCTGGGCCTTCTCTACCATTGAGAGGATTCAGGCTTTAGTCCACAAAGCGGGCCCAATGTGGATTGGACTGATATTAATACGGACGGTCGGACTAACAACAATGAACTATTCCAGATGATTTTGACCTTGAATGTACCTTGAGAAAGGATGGGCAAATTGACCCCACACTAAGATTTAGGTCGTGTGTCGTAGAAACCAGAAAGTACAAGAGACTTCGCTCTTGCAAACACAAAACTCAAAACTAATATTTGGGGATTTCATACTCATTTGTTCGCAATCGTAATTCGTACCTAAGACCTCTAACTTCCCAAGTCGTAGTCAAGCTAATTCCACCACAGGGCTTTTTAAAATGTACATAAATATATGTCTCTTGTAATATTATATTTCATAATCAGGTGTTCAACGGTCCCGAGATCACGATGCCGAAGGACTGCCGCCATTACAAGCCGCCCCAGGACGGACACGACGGACTGGCTTCCTACTGGGAACACAGGTTAGTCCAAACCAACAATGTATGAAAACAGTCTGGGTAGAAACTACTAGTTTTAGTAGTGACATAGTACTCAGGTTTATAGAAAAATTGGACCACAAGTAATATCGTATACAAACAAACAAACATACCTCACGCCTATATTCCCCAAAGAGGTAGGCAGAGATGCATTTCTGCACCCACATTTCGCCAGGTATGTATCAGTCCCACGTAATAGGGAGCGAGCCTATTACCGTTTTTCGGGCACATTTCCAGACTCCGTGCTGCTACTGAGAATTTCCTAATGGAAAAACCCAATAACACTTTGCCCGACCCGGAAATCGAACCCAGGACCTCTAGACCGCACGGCACATACTTGTACCGCGAGACCATGAGACAGTCGAGTAATATCGTATCTTACTAGTAATTCATAAGATAACTCATCATCTTCCTATGTCCCACTTCCGAGCATGGCTTGGCTGTTATTGTAAAGGGTATACTCGAAAAATAAAAGTATCTATCTCATTGTTCTTGTATAAAAATACTACATAACCAAAAAATATAAGTTTTTTTTCACTGGCAACACATCTTGTTATTCACATTGAATGTAATACAATATGCAATAATTATTTAATTTCCCAGACACGTCCACAACGAGTACGGTCTATGGAACATCCGTGCCACCCACGACGGCATGCTGGGAAGGTCGGACAGCAAGTTCCGGCCCTTCATACTTACCAGATCCGCTTTCGCAGGAGCGCAGAGGTAAGGAAATAATAATTAAAGATTTTTCTAATTGTCTTTTCTTTACAAAGGTTGCCTGTAAGAAATTGCCTTGAGCGATTCTTCTTATTATTTTTGTATAAACAAGAAAGTGATAAATAAACTTGTCTATGTTTAGATTAAATTTAAAGGTATTCCTTTAAACGTAGTGTAGGACGCCCTCTGGCTAGGTGGGGTGACGGTATCCGCAAGGCTGGTAGCGGTTGGATGAGGGCCGAAGATCGAGTCCAGTGGCGTGCCATAGGAGAGGCCTATGTCCAACAGGAAACATGAAGGCTGATGATGATAAAAATGATGACGATAACAATGATGATGATGATGGCAATGATAATGATGATGATGACAATGATGATGATGTCAATGATAATGATGATGATGACAATGATGATGATGACGATAATGACAATTATGGCAATGATGATGATGATGTAATGATAATGATGGCGATGATGATGAAGATGAAGAAATATTCTTATATTTCAGGTACGCAGCGGTGTGGACGGGCGACAACGCGGCGGAGTGGGGGTTCCTGGCGGTGTCGGTGCCGATGTGTCTCTCGCTGGCGTCAGCAGGGATCAGCTTCTGCGGCTCCGACGTGGGCGGGTTCTTCAAGTACCCCGAGCCGGAACTCATGACCCGGTGGTACCAGGTATGTGGGGGAGGAAAAGGTTGGGGGTGGGGAAAATGGGGGTGGAATGTAGTTTGTTGGAGGAGATTGGAATATATCGATAGGATTGGTTACCAGAAATGAGGTTTATCTTTTGAGAGTATCAATCTCAAATTTGCCGTGAAACTTTTTTTGTGTTCTTATTAATCAATTAAATGAAGAAAATATTCAAATAATCGATGTTGAGAATGGATTTATTGTAATTCAGTATGTCTATCTTAATTACTGTAAAACTAAAAAGTTAATTTGTTTCTTTTTGTTTGAACGCGCTAATTTTAGTTTGTTCCAATTTACAGTCAATTAGATTAGACCTAAACAGCAATAAAAATAATGCCAAAGAAGGAAAATGAATACTCCTTTTGAAAATATGTTTCGAATATGGGAGTTTTTTGGAGTAGTTTAATTATTAATATGTTTGTAACATACATATACTATTTCCTTACTACTACATAGTTATTCCTTACTTGCAGGCGGGCGCGTTCCAAGCGTTCTTCCGCGCGCACTCCCACATCGAGACGAAACGCCGTGAGCCGTGGCTGTATGAACCTTCCACTACGTCTCTGCTGAGAGATGCCAACAGAAGGAGATACGCACTGCTTGATTTCTGGTACGCTTCTAAAAAAATAACCCCGAAGATTTAAATATTCTTTAAACTTTTCCAGGGCACTGTTGAGAAAACGTCCTAACTTGGTAATAAGTCTTTTATGTTTTTAAGACTAATTTGTAACTGTATTTGAAACTGAAATTCAATTTTATCATACTTATAATTACTTATCACTACATAGTATAAAACAAAGTCGCTTTCTCTGTCCCTATGTCCCTTTGTATGCTTAAATCTTTGAAACTACGCAACGGATTTTGATGCGGTTTTTTTTAATAGAGTGATTGAAGAGGAAGGTTTATATGTATGATAACATCCATTAAATATCAGCATTGCACCCGTGCGAAGCCGGGGCGGGTCGCTAGTAATATAATATATGTAAAAAATATTAATAACTTTGAAGTCCCTAAAAAATTTCAAATTAAAAAATTATATGAAACGCCATTTATCAGCTCAAGGCGGAACTATTTCAAATGAATCTATCATGCCTACACTATATTAATATTCACAATTTTATTATTAAGCATCCTAAAGTCTAAAACTCCCAAATTATAATTTTGTATTTAACGCCATCTACCAGCACACGGCGGAACTATAACAAATTTAATATCTTGTCAACAGGTACACACTATTCTACGAGCACTCAGTCGACGGACTGCCGGTGATGAGGCCGTTATTCCAACAGTATCCTAAAGAGGAGGAGACTTTCACCATCGACGACGAATATCTTTTGGGTAATTGGATAATATTCTTGTGGGATTCTTGTATGGGGACTTTATGGGATAATGGTTAAAAAATACATATTAGTTACTAGACCCTTAATAGATTTTTTCCAAATGTTATTATGGTAGTAAGACATTTTCGACAACATTAGATAATATGCTAAAAATGAAAATTAATTTGGACCAATCCCACATAAGAAAACGTAATAAAAATCAACAGTCTACTTTCACGTGTATGGAAAACGAATAAATAATAACTTAATGTATGTTATAGTTGTCTCTAGCAATATTGTTTCTTTTAACATGGTGTACAATTAATTATTATAAATTAATAAGAACATAAGTATATAATCCCAAACTTTTGTGGGTTTATACTAATAATTAATATCTTCTATTATACTAATAATTAATATTAATTTAATCTTCTCAGGCGACAAGCTGCTAGTCCGTCCAGTGGTGGAGCCGGGCGTGACGAGCGTGAAGGTGTACCTCCCGGGAGCCGAATCCCACACCGTGTGGTACGACGTGGACACCTACCAAGCGCATCCCGCCGCCGGGTACTTCACACAACCCGTTTCTATTTCTAAGGTAAGGAAATTTTTGTGGATTTTAGTAGTACTTACTTACTTACTTACTTACTTATCACGGCGCAACGACCCAAAATGAGTCCTGGCCTCCGACACCAAGAGACGCCATTTAGGCCTGTCCTGTGCTGCTTCTTGCCATGGGATCGCGCGAAGTTCGCACAAGTCTTTCTCGACTTGATCCTTCCAACGATACCTCGGCCGCCCTACAGGTCGCCGTCCATTCGGAAGTCCCAAATAGGCCCGTCTGGTAGCTCGATTGTCTCCCATTCTGGTCACGTGGCCGAGCCAGCGAATTCTGTGTGACTTCGTTTCGCCAATGATGTTGGGCTCAGCTACTAGTTCTTCAATTTCAATTGATTTTAGTAGTAATAATAAATAATTAATTAGACATGTTAAATACATAAAGCTCTATTTTAAGTAAAAAGTAGTCATGTCTAAACCTATATCTATAACTTTCATTTACTTAAGTTATATATCTATTCATCTGAAAGTGCAATGTGATCTTAATATAGGTACGCAAATGCTTTCTCATTGTGCAAATCATGTCAAGTAAAATTCCACGAAATGTAATGGACATAAGATAAATCTCTCATGATCTGGTAACTTAAAATGAAATAAAATAAAATTTATATATCTTGTAAATTGTCTAAAAATCATGTTTGCTGTATGGCAGCCTGGACTTAAATATTTATATATTCATTTTTTCAGTATTGTAATAGCGGCAACAGAAATACATCATCTATCAGAATTTCAACTGTTTATCTATCACGATTCATGAGATAAATTCTGGTGACAAACAGACAGCGAAGTCTTAGTAATAGGGTCCCGTTTTACCCTTTGGGAATGGAACAAAACAAATATACTCAAATAACAATATGTACATATTTCAGATCCCAGTATACCAGCGTGGCGGTACCATCGTCCCTCGCAAGGAGAGAGTGCGCAGATCCTCAGCACTCATGGCAGACGACCCTTATACATTCGTCGTAGCACTGGATAAAAACGTGAGTATTTACTCTGAGTATAGAAACTTCTAGATGGTTCTAGAGAGTTCTAGTGCCCTGAGGTATTAGGTAGAATGTTCTAAATGTAGAACTATGTATCTAGAATAAATTGGAATATTTTAGATAGTATAAAAATTGGTGAGAAATGTGATTGATGGTAATGAATTTACAAAATGACAATATTATGAAGTTAAAGTTGAAATGTGAAACGCCCTCCTAAATAATTCTTTTAGTATATCCATCCTGAGGTTGTCTTGAAGAGATTGCCATGTGCGTTAAGGCCGCCATTTGAACCTCTCTTTGTATAATTTTCTCATGACTTATAAGTGTACAATAAAGTGTTAAAAACATAATAATAAAGTTTTCATATCACAAAAATTTATGATAATTGTACTAATAATGAAAAGGAAGACATCAGTACAAAAATAATATATGTTTATTTTCAGAAAACCGCCCACGGCTCCCTGTACATCGACGACGGCGAGACATACGAGTACCGCAACAACAAGTACATTTACGCCAAGATAGCGTTCGAGCCCAACCTCATGACTTACACGTAAGTAATATATAATAATAATAATCACCTTAAAAGTATGTATGTGAGGCATAAATTGGCAACAAATAGAGAGACTTGGAAGAAAAAGAAGGAGGCCTTTGCCCAGCAGAAGTGATCTGGTTTAGGCTAATAAATAAAAAGAAATGTGAGGTTAATTTTCTTAGTTATGTTATTCACAATTGATTATCATGTACCTACGTGAGTGATAGAAAATATCGTTCGGGAACCTGCACATATAAAACTTCTTAGGAATTTCTTAGAAGTGTAATCAATCCCCACTAGCCAAGCATGGTAGACTATCGCCTAAGAACCTCTCGGTTGTAAAACAGGCTAATGCTCAGTAGTGGAAAGGGCGGTAACGATATTGGTCATCACCATAATATGATGATAATGATGATGACAACGACGACGACGGCGATGATAATGGGAATGCTGATAATGATAATGACGACCACGATGTTGATAGACTACTGTAGATAATGATGATAATTCTCCCACAGATTTGTAAACGAGCACGCGACCTATCCAACCCGGTCGTGGGTGGAGCGTATAGTGATAGCGGGTATCAACGTTCCGCCCAAAACGGCAAAGCTTCACCAAGGCGACCGCCAGGTGGCGCTGCAGATGACCCTGCACAAGGGAAACGACGTACTCGTCATCAGGAAACCGGGGGCCAGCATGGCGCAACCCTGGACCATAGCATTCACTTATTAAATACAGTAATAGGGTTTGGTTTGGACCTAGTAGGTACCCTCAAACAAGTATGGGTATGGTCAGGTATGGTTAAGGTTGGATGTTGGGTCAAAGATTATAGTGTAATTAATTAATCACATGAAATTTTTATGTCTTAGGATAAAACTATATTTAAACATTGACCATTAACTAAGCCCTATCCTGACCACACTTATTTTGTGTCATCACCAACAAATTTAAGGGTATTTGAAATATATAAGAGGCAATAACAAACCAAACTCCAGTGAAATATGAACACTATTTAGATAAGGACTATAATATTCAGTGTTGTGGGTGAACCTAATGTGGCTGTACAACGGAACAAGGTTTTGCAAAGTCGGTAAATTGATACTATTTATAAATTAAATAATGACTAATTTACATGAAGAAAGCTCTTCTTTTGTTTAAAATACTCCTGTTGATCCTTGGAATTGATTAAAACATATCATTTACCGAATACAAATATTATTTTTTTGATATTTATGAGAAATACTATAACAATCACATACTCTTATTAAGGTATAATTTCTTTCAAAAAAATTATGGAAATCCATTGATACTCATAAAACACTACACTGCCAAATTGATCATCACAAGTGTCAAAAAATACATTTATCGACTTTGTGAAAGTTTGTTTTTGATGAAATATGTGTTGTTCAATATTAGCACATTTTTGTCCTCTAACATATAAGTACCTAATTTATGAAAAGTTAATTTTTTTATAATACAATATGTATTGCAGTGAACACGATGCAAGGTTTTTAAATCGTATAAGCGCCATTTACATTTGGATCCAAAATTTATTAAACCATTTTGGAGTTTCCAGTAAAATTTTTGACAATAAAAGCATATGTTTTTTGAATATAAAAAATGGTTAATCTTTAATTATTTTCAATGTTAACCTTGTTATGTCAACGGGTAATGAGAAACACTTTATCATGTCATGTGATAATAAATACAATTTTAATATTAATCTGTTTTATTTACAAATCTTTTTTCATAATCACCTTTATTATTACTGAATTCATCAACATGGAATGTACAAAAGATAAATGGAGTTTATTTATTCAATGACAAAAAAGAAAATCATTTAAATATTACCCAAATACTTCAAGATCTGAGGCATTAGAATTTTGTCGGCCCTATCCCACCACACACCCGCCACTGCAACTCCTGTATTCCAGGATCAACAGCGGCACGCACAGTATTGGCGCCGAGCAATGAAGCTCAGCGAATCTAAGGGGACCTAAATTGTCATAATCCCGCAACGAAGTTAATCAGAAAAGCAATGTAAAGGAGGAGTTGGAAAAACAAAGAGTTGTCCACTTCCCTCCACAGCAAAGCGGGTGACAAAACATTGAGCTATGAGGTTTAACCTCACATAAAGAAAGACAATTACAATTACCAAAAAATTTGACGCAAGTAACGCACCACGGATAGTTAACTATTGCTTAAATTGGACCTAACGTGCGAACTGTTATACAGACTTCCAATAATAGGCATGGCAAAATCGCTGAAAGGCACGGAAATTCCTCCTAGATTCAACGAGGTCTGTATAATAAACAACACCAGACGTTACGTGCATACTATTGAGCATACTGTTACG
The DNA here is from genome assembly GCA_030295005.1 of Cephonodes hylas. NCBI lineage: Eukaryota > Metazoa > Arthropoda > Insecta > Lepidoptera > Sphingidae > Cephonodes > Cephonodes hylas. The sequence continues at coordinate 2,158,611 of AP025386.1, read as the reverse complement.
CTCATCCGACCAAAGATTACACTCCCAAAGGATATGATGTGCGGACTGTTCATATTCGCAATCATGCGTTGAGCATTGGCACATAGGAGAATCAACCAACCTAAATGAGAATAATTTACTACGAAAATTGCCGTGACCGGTTAGAAATTGCGACACGTAATGATCAATCTCAAGCCAAGTTTTTGCCAAGCGATCGCTAACCGAAGGAAAATATTGATAAAGATGACGGCCCTTTACAGACAGCTTCCATCGGTTTTGCCATTCTTCTATTAATTCCGAGTAAGTCTCGGCGTATGGTTTAAATAATCGAGTTATTTTTGAAAAGTCGCGCGATGGAAGGAAATCTCTATCAATACTTTGCCTGTCAGCAAAATATAACGCGGCGCGACGCTGTACTTCCAGGTCGACTGGAAGCACACCCGCAAGAACAGGTAAAGCCTCAGTACTAACGGTTCTGTACGCCTTACACAAAAATATCAACGCCAAACGCTGACTTTGGAGCAACTTCCTTCTGACTGCGCCGACAGTTGCCCTATCGGCCCACACAGGGGAAGCGTAACAAATACAACCCAAATATGTAGCTCCATAAATTACTTTTAAGGTATTAAACGATAGACCCCAGGTTGACTTTGATATCCTTGTCAAGGCATAAAAGTTGTTTTTAGATTTTTCACCGACGCTTAAAGAATTAGAATCAATACCAATTCAATAGAAGAGGCATTAGAATCAAAACCGAGATCGTTAATCTCGACAAATGGAGCCTTGAGTCCATAAGGCAATCATATACATCGGGGGTTATAATTATAAAACAAAAACACACAAACTGTAAATAAGTTTATTAATAAATAATCGAATCTACAATATTCTTATTTATAATGTATTAAGCTATTCAAGGTGTCTTATTGCTGTACAGACCAACCGTCCTTAGCACCTAACTATATAAAAAATGATCCGTGATGTACAAAATATATTCAACACTAGCTACTACTAATTACACAACGCTATAATGCGGTAAATTAGGCACTGAATTTGTGTTATGTGCAATCACGGAATTTCATTGGTGGCTTTTTCCAAGGACCATTAATAAATATACCCAAAAGTTACAAAGTGAACGAAAATAAAGTTTTTGAATAATTCACAAGGCCTCGATCATGGAAATTTTCGGTAGCGAAATTTATTCTTATATTACACAGGCACAAGTTAAAAATATCTAAAAAGAAGCAGACAATTGAGATCTTTAAATAAGATTTTAAAACTTATGACAAAAATAAGCCCTAAGCCCCATGGCTCACTTTTTAAGATCGTCGTTAAAACCACACTTCATTTTTTGTCTTGCATGATTGCTGTAGCCGACCTATATAAACTAAAAAATATCTAATTACCCACCAACATTAACATTTTTATCGTTTCCATACTGATTATCTCAGTGTTAAAAATGTGGTCATTGTAAAATGATTGTTCTTATACGCATAATTTATTTTTTTGATTTACATAGTGATACTATGGAAGACATTGTCAGGTATAGAGATGAAACGGATAGTGGTTTGGCCGGATACCGGATATTCGGCATACTACAAGGCCGGAGCGCCGGATATCCGGCAACCAGATATCCGGCCCTTTATCGCGTTACATGACGTGACGAGTTTGATTTGAATTATCATTCGGGTATAGCATAAGAAGAATTTAAATTTACCGCAGCATCAATTAGTACAGGACATCAAAACTAGGTGGAATTCTACTTTCTACGTGGCAGAACGCTTGTTGGAACAAAAAAGGGCTATCTCTCTATATATCGCTGAACATGACACACTCACTAATTTGACAATACAACAGTGGGGCCTGATGGAGCAGTGCATAAATCTTTTAAAACCATTTGAAGAAATCACCAAAATTACAAGTTCTGACCTTTCCTGTATATCCGAGCTGATTCCGCATGTTTCTGCATTGAAAAAGTATTTAGACAAAAACGAGACTGCACAAAGAACTCCAAACATAGGTCGTATGAGAGCATCTTTGAAAGCTGAATTGGAAAGTCGTTTTAAATCCTTAGGAGAGAATCAAAACTACCAAATTGCTTCGTTTTTAAACCCAAGGTTCAAGTCAGACTATTTAGGAGTTCTTGAAACTGAAAAAACCCGACAGAAAATCATGATAGAGTATATAAAAAACTCTTACGATGAATCTTCTTCTGATAGTAACAGATCATCGCCGTTATCAACACCTGCTAAACGAGTAAAAGAAGATGAAACTGGATTCAACTTCACACGGGATGCTCATGCCACTTTTTGGGACTGTTTCAATGAAAAGGCAAAGAATAATAATAGTGAATGTCGCGATCAAGTAAAACAAAATCCAATCAATAACGAGATTAACTTTTTCTTAAAGACACCTCGAATCAATCGCAATCACGACCCATACATTTGGTGGTCATCTAACTTAAATCAGTACCTACAGTTATCAAGGTTTGCTAGAATTTATCTTTCAGCACCTGGCATAGGCGTTTACAGCTATTTTCAGATGCTGGTCTGGTATACGAAGCCAAACGGAGTCGCCTCTTACCAACAAATGCAGAAAATTTGATATTCATTCACCATAATTTGCCACTTGTTAATTTTGAGTATTAATGAATATTAGTTAAGGTAATTAATAAAACAAACTTTTTTGTCGAGTGATTATTAAAATAAACCGTGTCTATAACGTAATGTGGTATCATTTTCCTCCTGTAAAACAATGAGATTTTTTTGAATATTATTATCCGGCATCCGGCCGGATACTGATTCACTATCCGGTATCCGGCCGGATAGTGAAAACAAGGCCGGATAGGCTGGATACCGGATATCCGTTTCATCTCTAGTCAGGTACGTTTGATAAAAGTACATTTCAAAGGATTTCTTTATGGCATTTCAATAGTTTCCGTTCTAAAAACATCCATGCTTAGAAGTCATACATTGTTGAAATGCGATCATCGTCAAGTCGACACGAAAGTTCCCTTTATGTCCTTGGAAAAAATCACCAATCGCCGAGACTGCACACCGGTTTTGGAGAACAAATTACATCTCCAATTTATACTATTAAATTTAACAGTAAAGTGGGCAGTTTATTTGTTAACAATCAATTTCTATAACAATATTGCTTCAATTCTCTGACTGGGCAGTGGCTGTTAACCGGGCTTTGTAGCCTTACGAAATGAAAAAGCAATGCTTTTGGAAAGGCCTTGAAGAGGCATAAGCCACGGTTATTAATTTAAATTATATCAGTGTTGTAGTTAAGCCAACAAATATACACCTTTATTTTGTTTTAGTTTATTAACATAATCAAACAAACTTCGTTACTGCAACTATAATGTTGCAGTTTATACTTTTGTCACTGACCATCCTAACACACATACTTGAAATTTTTAACATTTAATATCCGCAGTATATTTTGCCAAGTTTAACTACGACACTGAATAAAATACAATTTTAGAATCCGTTACATAGTTTCAGGCTACTAACACGACTCCAAAACCGACAATGGCTGAATTGGCTAAAAATATTGCATTTTTGTGATTATCACATCTTCCGAAATTACACAGATCATAATTTATTTTTCATAAATTATTCAATTGAATAAGGGCCGCTCCTAAACAAGAAAGCTTTATTTTTTACGATTAAAAAAATTACGAAAAGTTTCATCGCATACAATTTCTAAAAACTCAACTCAAAAATCAGCAGACGCTTAGGGTCGATGACCCGTGAACCGCCATTAATTTGTGCATGTACATAGTATGGATGTTTTTTGTTATAATTTAATATAATGCTTTCAAGTTTGAGAACGTTCGATTTTCATATTCCAGTTATTTTATTAAACAGGGTCTTTAAATCAGGTTCTTTTATTTAATATTTGAAAAAAGGTTTTAAGCGACGCCGACGAATGTATAGCAATATTCAAATATGCAGTTTAATATAATAACCTTGAGTTATTAAGCAAATTGTAAAGACGTTGAAGAAATTGCAGGGATATGCCAACATTTCTATAAGATTATCTAGATGTCCCTACTACACGTCGGTAAACTTATTGTAACACAGGTAACACCATACTGTCAAGAGTTTGGGAAGACTCATATTTGGCCGTTAGGTCTACAATTTAAAATCTAAAAGTATTTTATTGTGACTAAAATAATTTAAGATTTTCCATTTATTTGTTATCCCAAATGAAAATCAGATTAAAGTTACAAAGAATTATTTTTCTTCACGCTTATGAGCCATTTCTAGAAGACCTTTAGAAAGTTTTCATATTTTAGTATCTATTAAACAAAAATAAAGTACAATAATTTAAAGACCCTTTTTAATTTAAAAGTAGCAGAACACATCCCAAGTATTTTCTAAAATCAAAACATAAAGCAACTAGACTAGTATTAACACAGACAATAAAAACTAACTTGAACCCTGTCTTTTCGCACTGAGTGATTAAGCATAACAGCTAAAAAACTTATCCCAACAAATGGCATATAGTTTAGTTCCAACACGGGCATTTTCCGTACATGTGATCACTACTACCCTCAATTATTTTGATGGTATCATAAAAAATACATAAAGCCTTTTTAGTATTTACAATATTAGATAGCTTACCAGCGCTTTCAAATTTCCCTTCATTTTTTTACACAATAATATTCACATTTTGCAACAACATTTTCACTCAATTAAAATATTTGCATATTAAATTAAGAGACCAGCTTCTTAATTTTAACCCCATATACAAAAAATATTTAGAATATTGATTGGAAATCACAAAGTTAATAATATTATATCAAAATTTACATACTGTGCTGATCTAATTGAACCATACAAAGCTAGGTTTGCATGTTATACAAATATGTTGTGGAAAAATATATTATTTTGAGACTTAAAAAAACTGAACTTTGCTACCTTTTAATTTTCATCCTTAATTGCACAACTCCACAAGAAAACTCACACACTGGTTAATTTCCAACCAACATTAACACACTTAGGCAAGTCCGACTCATTTAAAGAATATTCTACTTGGTTTATCATCATTTGGGAACTCAATGAACGGATGGGTCTGTTTATGTTCCAACATTACACTCTCTGACGCGAACTTGTCACCACATATATCACAGGCAACTTCAGAATTGTCCGATGAGTCACTCTCTTTCCTATCCCTCTCTCTTTTTCTCTTCTTCACTGACTTCTCTTCTTTCTTCGGCTCTTTCGCCTCTGGTTTTGACGACGACGGCTCTTTAGAAAGTAAATAAGCTCCTGACATCAAAAACTGCTTCATGTCGCGATGTTTTGCTGATAACTTGTGTTGTTTTAATCGATTCTCCGAACTGCACTGATATTCACATATAAAACACACATATTTCATAACACCAGTGTGGATTTCTGCGTGCGCTTTCCTCTTCTCTGGTGTGGCGAAGCGAAAGTCGCAGAATTTACACGGATATTTCCTATCTGGTGAATGTAGTCGCATATGTGATGTCAATGCATTCATGTCTTTGCACATCTTCCGGCACTCGACACACATCACTCCAGTTTCTTCTGGCGGTGCTTCTTCCACACTGTCTGTGCTGTGATGTACTCTTCGGTGGGACGTTAAGCCTTTTTGTGTGAAGAAAACTCTTCGACAATCAGCGCATTGGAGCTGCGGATCCGCCTTCAACTCAGGACTGTGTTGCTCTATCTGGTGTAGCGCTAATTTGTCAGCTTCATGGAACTGAAGGCCACATTCTTCACATTTCCACGCTTTAACCAGCTTTGAAAACGCTTCTAGGACATCGAGAACAGACTGGCATTCCACTTCTGGATGGTACGTTTTTGTGTGATTGCCAAAATCAATTATTTTTGGAAACGTTCTCCTGCAATGGGGACAGCTATACGGCTCTTTATGATCATCCATGACGTGCGATTTTAACTCTGACAACTCGTTATACGATTTGGAACACATGAAACATTTCAACTTCTGTTTACTCTTCACAACCTCCGATATAACTTTGTACTCCATCAGCTGAACTTTTTGATGTATCTGTAAATGTTTGAATAACTCCTTTCTTGTGTTGTAATCTGTCGGACAAAATTTACACGGAAATCTCTTTCTGTGCATCCTCTTTCTATGTGACATGAGCTCCTCTTTGCTTTTAAATTGTCTGGAACAAGTCATGCATGGGTGATAATTCGTGTCGTCAAACAAATTATGCGATCTGAGACACGTTTCCATTCTACTTCTCCTGCGAAAGATTTTTCCACAAGTGCACTCATAGCCTTCTTTTTTCAACATCTGCTGTTTGCTTTCCTCTTGCCCATCATCTTCTTCTAACTTGAGTTTTTTATTTCTATTTTCTGTTCTTGTTTTAACACCTTTTATGAAACCAAGCGCTCGTTTCTCTATACTATCGTGGACTCGCAAATGCCTCTGTAATTCTGCATTTCGCGCATATGCGTTAGAACATTTCGGACACGAGTATTTCTTGCTTCTTGAATATTTATCTGATTTCGTTTGCAGCAGGCCATACGCTTGCTGTTCAAGGGACAGAACATTTCCTGTTATTGAATTCAGTTGGAAATCATCGTCATAATCCATATAGCTATCATTAGTTGGTAGTATTTCTTCCGGGTTGCCGAGTTTCAGTGGCATTTCCGTTTCATTCATTGGCCTTATTTCCATAACTAGAGTTTTCGTGGTTTGTGATTCTATTAGCCCATCTCTTGGGTTGGTTATTGTGGATGTTGTGTTTATTAATTTGTTTGATATCAGATGCGTTTCTGTCACGGTCAGATCCGATTCGTTTTTGATGACTTTGTAGTAATTGTGACTGTCCTGGAAACAGAGAAAAGATATAGTGTTAGTTAGCCCTAATTTTTTTACAAATAAAGCTACATTCATGACTAATTCTGTCTTAGTCAAAGTCTATTCAACTGTGACATGAAAGCTTTACAATGCAAATTAATAGACATTATTCATATGTTTATAAACTTACATCTATATGTCCATGTATCTCATTTTTAATCAGATTGTCGTCTTGCAAACATGCCTCAACTTTACTTAAAGCGACTGCCTCATTACTATCCATGCTGTCATCGAAATTTGGATAGTCATAAGATATAACTTCATCACAGGTGATTATTTCATGACTTTCTTCTTGCTTTATGAATTCATTTTCCTCAAGGAGACCAACAGGGGACAGAGATTTCCCATATATATCGGGCTTCATCATATTCTGCATAGATTCAGCTGATCGGATTCTTATAGGAACAACTTCGTTTTGTATGTGCGGAATCTCTTTTTCAGTGGTTGTTGGTTGAATTTCTTGTTTCACATGTAGTTGGATGTTTTCAAATGGATTGTCATGCGGTACAGTCTCTTCCATGTCATCTTGAGTTTCAATTTCTGATTTTATGTGCATTTGATCATCGTCCAATTCTTCTTTGATGTCTAATTCCTCTTCTGTATATTCATTTAGTTCCATTGTAATGTTTTCCGTCGCCATTTTCTGCAGAGAAAAATATCTTAAAAGTTTAAACTCTCTTTGGAAAAAAATATGAGTCCCTTATCATAATGCTAAAGAAATTGTGTAATCTTATTTAATAATCTTCAATATCCTGCAACTTAATTAAACCATCAGCTATGCTTGTAACATCCAGGCTTGGTCATATCTTTGATGATGATTCTAAAAAATGGGATAGATAGATTTTTACGAATATATTATAAATAATATAACAATACTATATATCAGCATTTGAATAAGTACAGTTAAAGTCAAAATCAAAATCAGTATTATCAAAAATCATTGATGATTGGTTGCTATCTGAGAAATAAGAATATCACACAATTCATTAGGCAATAAAAACTGGTGCTACCGAAACTCAACTATTGAATAATATTTAGGGAACAGGCATGTGTCACAATTTTGGGCTATTTTAATAAAAGTTTCTCGGAAGTAGTCCAAATTTTGAATACCATTGCCACATAATTATCACAAAGGCGCCATAAATTTTGTGTCTTATCATTTTAGTGTATCTCCAGATCACTGTAGATTACAATTATTTTACGAAGAGTGTTTATCGTAAAATGTCACATTACAACAGTTGTAATTGTAAACAAAACTTATTTTTCATATTATTTGTTCTATTTAATCACCAATTTTGAGAGAAAATTCCTCTTTAAATAACAAAATTGTAATAATGGGATAATTCTTGAAAATTAATATTATTGCCTGCCATATAATTTCAAAATTGATTGCCTTTCTGGTAGAACCACATTGATACTTTTTGATCATTTGTCACTGTTTCTCAAAGCTTATAAAATAACTATCACACTCCAATTTTATTATAACAAAATTTAAAGCGAAATATTATTTTGAGACAATTACACTACATAGCTTTCATATATCAAGCAAATATTTATATACACTTATCTACATAATTGTTTGTCAATAAGTTACTTTGTCAAATTGTAAAACTGAAGAAGAAGTTACGATAACTTAATGGGATTTTAATCATTCAAATTCAATTATTTTTTTAAATAACCTATTGGAAAATCTTAAGTTACAACATATGTTGTTGACAAATAAAGATATTAAAAAAGTCTTTAAAATTTTTGAATATCATATGTTATATATTGACGGTAAACATATCTGATGACCTTCAGATTATCACTTACCTTTAAATTATACTTGTTGCAAAATATATATTTCTTTAACACTCTTATCGACTTTTTGTCGTAACACTATCTGAGTTTAGAAATTGCGGCGGTAGATGCTCGAGAGTGTAAGACACGTAAGTATTGTAGTTTCATATCTTCATTCGCTTGATATCCAACGTTATTAGATGTAAGAATCACTAATTAGGTACTACTATTCATTACAAAAAAATACACTTAAATTTCAACATTACTAAAAGTGTGTATACATAAGAAATATACAAGACTATCACTTATTTTGATATTCAAAGTAAATGGCCATAAATATACGCGCTTAACTTAATTTTAGTAAATAAATAGTAAAAGCTAAACAAATCCCCTCCTTACTTTTTAATCTTTTTTGACAATTTCTTTGACATATGTCTGATTTTTTTGTGTTTTATTGACTAGAGATATCTATACAAATTCGACTAATGAATTTGTATGTCGATAACTTTAAAAACGATTTAATTCAATATATTCGAAGGTGATTAAATCATAAAAAAACTCCCATTTATCCTCATATTACCAACAGATAAATTAATATAAAGAAGAAGTCCACCATAGTCAAATACGTTTAATCTAAGTACCTGTATCGCGAATACTTGGCAAGCAAATTTTTAGATAAAACATCGACGTATTAAACGTTTTTTAATTGTATTTTTAGAGTATTTAATTAACCGCTGGATGCAGGCCGCTTCCGATAGGACACTTTGGAAGTCTCTGGGGAAGGCCTATGGCTAGCAGTGGACGTCTCTTGGCTGATGATGATGATGATAATGATGATAATGATTTAGTTACAGTATGCATATGAGGCCTTACTTTTTAGCTTTAATTAACTATTATTTTGAATGGCTCTAGGTATAATACTGTAGACTAACCTACGAGCTTAGGGAAATCTAGACTAGACCTGATATTATTAGTTTACAATTAAGATCCATAAATAAAACCATCCAGTTTATTTTCAGAAGATTATTACATTAGGATACAACACTGGGTTCCAATCTCACTCGAGTAGTCAATAGAGAATATTTAAATTTTTGTACGTCACAGTAAGTCTTTGTATTTTGCTATACTAATTACTAAATCGACTAAATCAAGAATCTTTAATTACCAAGAAATATTCATAAATTCTGAATATAAAATGGCATAAATATACTCATAACTCTCTCCTAACATTTTAAGGATGTAATAAAAATCTGGATTTAATTAGACTATAGTCGATTTAAATTTCAACAGTCGAAGTGCCGCATGAATATGGCGCTGCTTTTATTATTGAATAATCGTGAACGGATCTATTGCAAAAAATCACTGTGTCATACAGAACGCATCTTTAAAGAAGTTGGTGGTAATTTCTGAAGTAAAATACGATGCGGGTGGATCTTATGTGTAAACAAAAATGTATTTTAAAAATATTTTACAGGAACGATCTGATAAACTATGGCAAGTGGATTTGACGTGAACCTGTTAGTAAAGCACTTAGTGAATGGCACGCTTGGGGAGAATTTGTGCATTATTTGTTTGACGCCACTAAAAAACCAGTACGAGAATATTTTCACGAAGATATGCAAAGAAGATAGGGAATATTGTATAGCTGATGTGCTAGAAACTGTCTGCCAAATCAAGGTTTTCTATTTATATTATTAAACTAGATTTTGTAGGTAATCACCGAAAAAAGTCAGAGCACAATCTTTAATTTCAATTTCGTATTGAGGCATTTTTTAAAATTCACTGATGAACGTCAATTCAACCCTCATATTATTATAGGGAGCAAACAATCAAAACAAAGGGTTGTAGTTATAGATTCCATTTTATTTATAGATATTATACATTCAGTTTGATGTCATCTTGTATTTGTAATTTACATATGTTTATAATTAATTAACATTTATTGATTGGAAAGTGCAACAGTGAAGTTTCATATCCGTTTTTAACTTGTTATTACTGCCTTCAGAATAGGGTGGTAAAATAAATTTTGAAAAGATTAAAACACATTTAAACACAATTTAATTACTTTTCAGTTTGATAATGAATCCACAAATTACAATGTATGTGTGAACTGTTTTGTCAGTGCTTCAAACTCTTATAAGTTCTTTTTGCTGAGTAAAACTAGCGAGGAGATCCTCAACTATTACACTGATCAGTTGAATCAAAGCTTTAACACGATTGGTCACCAGAACCTTCCGGAAAGTGTTTGCATACCCTTGTCTTCATATACACCGAAGACAGCTAGTTTTAATTTTGATTTAGCCGGTATAGGCTCCGGTAATTCAGAAAAATCTATAATGACCAAGCCAGATGTGGGAATAAAGAATGAAGATGATGTTGTAGTAGTTGTGAATGAAACTGGAGAATTATTATTCTATAAATATGTAAATGGTGAAATGCTGTTGCTTGACGATCAAGAGAAGACAACTCATAGTGAGATGCTGTCTAATTTGGTGACTGTTGTGGGTAAGAAGAAGAAACCAAGAAAGCAGAGAGGACCAATGACTTTTAAATCATGCAGTCTATGCCCAGTGAAGTACAGATTTGTGGCAAAGTTGCAGCATCATATGAAAACGCAACATAATGTTGACTTATATGTCTGTAAGGTATGTAACATTTAAAGCAGTTTTGTCATTGGAAATAAATATTATGTCTTGTTATGAATTCTTAAGAAATTATTTTTAATTACCTTGATTTTCTTTCCCAGTAAATTGTGTGAATGATAGTAATTAATAGAATACTCATATGAATACTCATCAACCTTTAAAAATAACTGGGTTTAAGCCTGGAATTTAAATCTTTTATTTTTATGTTGGCGACAACAAATGTTAAGCAATAAAATTGACTCTGTGTTTTGTGGCACTAAAGAGAGTAATTTTTAGTATCCACAACACCAGATACAAGTTTATTCAACTATTCTTAATATTTAAAAAATTAAAAAATATTTCACAGGTTTGCAAAGCAGTAACAGAGGATGAACTAGAATATCACAACCATCTGAAAACCCACACTAATATACATCAGTGCGCACATTGCAATACTGTGTTTAAGAAACGGGACACCATCATAGCGCATCTCAAATGGCATGAGAAAATGAAGAAACTTGGACAGGTAATAGTTAAAACATATTTAAAAATATAGAGGTTAAACAAAATAGGTGCTAACCCCCAGCTTGCGAAACAGGAGGTCGCGGGTTCGATCCTGGCACCAAGACAAATGTTTGTGTGATCCACAATTCTTTTTTACGTTTTTGGCTGTTTGCAAGACTGCCAAGTCTCACATTCACAACACAAGGCTTGTAAATAAGTGTGGGGTGACTGTTGGATGTATTTATTTATTAAGTGAATCAATATCAAATTTAAATTGCGCCAACATTTTAACATAAATTTAGAGTAAGTAAATATTTAAAATATTTTTCAATAAAATGGTGTTATCCTTCATCCTGCACAAATGCATTGATCATCATCTCTCTCCCATTCCAGTCGGACAGCGCTCACATCTGTGAGATTTGTGGCATCATACTTGAGGATGAGCAGAGCTTGACGGAGCACTGGGAGAACCGCCACTACAAGAAGTTCACATGCTACTACTGCGGGCGAATGTACAAGGGAGAGATCAGCTTCGAGGCACACATTAAGAAACATGAAGAGCATATGGAGAAGAAAGTGAAAAAGTAATAGTTTTTCTACATTTCTCTGCTCAAACAGGAGCAGCAGCATTTGTTTACAAAATAAAACCTGTAGGAATAAATGTTGGGATCTTGGTGATTAAATTTTTGGGTTTATGAGTTGATGTCATCAGGGTTAGGCCACCATGTTGGCCTAGTGCCCGAAGAAATTTCTGCGACGTTGTAGATGTACCCGTTAACACATGATGTTTTCTTTCACCCTTAAAAACGTGATATAGTTAGTAAACCCCAAGGAAACTTACATGCTGACTTACAACATTTTATATTTCAGAGAAGAGACAGTGAGTCCTAGAAAGACAGAAGGTAAGAAGTCTCAAAAACCTGACCAGAAACCTCGCTGTACTTGCACTACATGTGGGCGGAATTTCGTGGACCAGAGGTCGTTATTGTGGCACCAACGGCTGCATAATAACGAGAGACCTTACTCCTGTAATGTAAGTTATATACCTTTTTTTTTATTTGTATGTGCAGAGCGGGATAAGTGGGAAATAGGTTGTGTTTTTTTTTTTTAGTCATTGCGTCTGCCTCTAGCGAGTTTCTTATTCGCGTACTATTGTGTTATTTAAAAAGAGAAAAGAAATGTTTTATCTCCATGAATAACGAATTGCCGTACCTGAATACGATGTGTAAAAAAAAAAAATTTTTTTTGGAATAGCTACAATGTAGGTATTCTTACTCACTATCACCTGTCCAAGTTTTCGATCACGGTTTTTATACATCCTGTATTTAATTTCTCATTATTACCAATTGCCAAAGCAGGATCACCTTCGAGTATTTTGTGTTTTTTATTTTTATCACCACCTTTTCAACATTACGTTGTAAGTCTACTGTTACTATTTGATAAAGAATAATACTCGTTGACTTGCCGCTGGTTTTTTTTTACTATTGAGCTATCAACGGGGTCGAAACTAGGGTTCGAGTTATAAAAGGCTAAAAGATGATGAATGTATCGCAGGAGTGCGGGCGCTCGTTCGTGTCGCTGAACCGGCGCAACCAGCACGCGGTGTGCGCGCACACGGCGCCGGCGCGGCGCTGCCCGCTGTGTCCCGCGCTCTTCCATCTGCGCTCCATGGTCAACTCGCACGTCAAGAAGGTACGGCGTCATCACCATCATCATCACCCACGGCACGGGTCTCTCTCTCATTGGGGGTTAGGCTATAGTTTATAGCCTAGTGCGCGTTGGAAGAATACACTAATAAATTCCTAAGAAATTTTAGGTGTGCAGGATTCCTCATGATGTTTTCCACTTGTTTACGTTACATTGCGCTAAGTATACGGCGTATTTTTGTATAAAAATGTATCAAGCCAAACGCTACAAGAGATAATTTCAGCGTTCGCCATATTTGCCTGTACAGGTTGCCTATCCAAAAGACACTAACAAGATTGTAAATCGCATTTTAATATATATTAAGGCTTGTGAACAGATGCCAGGTCTCGGCGAGCGTGTAGCGTGTTTAAATCACAGCACAATAAAAAAAAACCACCAGACATTATGACACAGATATTAATAAAAAATTCAATGTCTAATTGCAGGTCCATCTGAAAACACACAAGCGCAGAAATCGCACGAGCAAATATCAGAACGTGTATTGGCGAACTGAGACCGTCCCTATTCAGGAACTGAGCGTCTCCATTCAGAACGAAATACTGGAGATACAAGCCGCCAAGCCGTTGCCACATGACGAATGGGTGAGAAACGGCTTTATTCGAATTTACTTTTAAATATTTTTCTCTAAATACAGCGTAAACTCTATAAAACGACACTGAAGGGACTTTGCATTACATTGCGTTATAGAATAGTCGTTAAATGTAAAGAAGACAATCATTGTATGAAAGGCAAGCTAAACCAATCAAAGCCTAGTGATTTCGACGCTTCAGGGAGTTTGTAGTTAAATCGAGTGATGTTATGTGGAGTTTACACTGTACGCGTATATGAGTGTCTATATCCTTGTTACGTCGGCGTTAATATGTAATAGGTAGTGAAACGAACTAGGTATTCTTCCTGTTAATTTGAGGAATTATACAGGGTGTATTTAGACCGTGATCGAAAATTGAGGCAGGTAATAGCGAGGGTGATCACAAACCCAGTGGCGATATTAAAAATCACGACAAAAAATAAAAATTTTGACGTTTTCCATACAACCATCGGTGTTAAAAGTATGTGGTTTGTATGGAAAACCTCAAAAATTTTATTGTTTGTCGGGATTTTTTTTAATGCCAGGGGGTTTGTAATCACTATCGCTATTACCCGCCTCAGTTTTCGATCACGGTCTAAATACACCCTGTATTAAGAGTATCTGACTTGCAACGTTTCGGTATCGTAGTTTATCACTGGTAACACACACTGGTTAAGGAATTTCGTCTTAGGAAGTCTTATGTGCACCAGAAGTCGTTTATCGGCTGTTCATGATGATATAACGTAAATTTTGATATTATTTAGACTTGTCTAAATTTTACCAAAGGTCTTTATGTAAATTTCATTCCTTGTTCAATATTGATTCCAGGTTTGGAACCCCACTGGAGTGCCGTCGCGTCCCATGTGACAGATAGACAAATTAGTTTTGAAATGTATTTAATTGTTATATGGATTTTATACAACGAATTGTTTGCATTATTTTAATGGACTCTTATTATTTGACGCCAAAGTTGTAGCGCAAATTAAATTTTTAACAAACTAAACAGATTTAAAAATATTAGTTAAAGAAAATTTAATTAGTTCTTGTATCTATTTTCACAATATTTAAAGAAATCAGCTGACTAAGGTCAATGACCTGCTGGGATACAGATTAATCACGGTTTTCATTGCGGGTTACTAAAGAATTGATTAATAATTAAAATAGAATTGAATTCAATTTTATGGTAAAACTACTGTATAGTGGTTCTTGTTACTATGATTTTATAACATAACTGAGATGAAGAGATGGGCAAGTGTCATCATTTCCTACACTGCAAGTAATGAATACATCCGTGGAAGCTTTAAGAATCGCCTCGTTGAAGAAAAATTAAGCGAAGGAAAAGAGACTAGATAAATACTGGTTACTAACCCGAGGAAGCTCCCTCTCAAACTTGAGTGAGTGTCCCTCATCTACAAGGATCTATAGAAAGCAATATAAAATTGTCTGGCGAAGAATGTAGCAATATTTTTAGTGAGGCTAAAAATCGTGATGATTCTTTTAACTTGTAATCA
Organism: Cephonodes hylas; assembly: GCA_030295005.1. NCBI lineage: Eukaryota > Metazoa > Arthropoda > Insecta > Lepidoptera > Sphingidae > Cephonodes > Cephonodes hylas. The sequence goes on along the minus strand of AP025386.1, from coordinate 2,143,072 downwards.
TGAGTGGCCAAATTTGTAATGTCCAATTATTTTTTAATAACTACTAGCTTGTTTTTGACATAATATTAAAGTTTTTGTTAAGAGTAACGATTGATATAAAATAAAACAACAAAATCCCTTTTTGTATATACATTTATTTCTTTTTTTTTTTCAATTTTGAATCATTTTTCGCAGATATATATTCTCATATAGAATAATCAATTGTCTATAGATATATACAACTTACACAATAAACGAGAGGGTCCTTAATTGAAAACTACATTGAGTCTTATCATCTAGGTGGAATCATTTCGTTTTATTAACTATGTGAAAGTTAACGAACGTCATTTGGCGTACGGCACTGTTGTGACACTGTTTCGTAACATATTAGCCGGCAACTTGTATTGTCTTTGACGTGATTTTATTCATAAATACCAACTTTTTTTTTAAGAAAATAAATCGACTCGATCAATTCAATTTTTTTTTCATTATTAAGAAATCACGCGTTATTTTAGTTGAAAACAACATTAATATATATTTTTTTAATGTCCAAGGTCCAAAAATAATGATATACGATGAAATCCTTGAGAAAATCTGCAATCACGAAACTCCCTAAGTGCAAAGGACCACAGTTTAATTATTTTTAAGATATTTTATATAAAAAATTAAATCTTTTTTTTATTTTACAATTAACAATACTTATATATTCATAATAATTATACGAAAAACTTAAATTAATCTTTCCTATTCCTAAATAACTATACATTATTGCCAAAATACCTCCGTCCTAACTAAAATCACGTCAAGGATTGAACAACAAAAATGGTTTTTATCATCGCCATACAAAGGGGCAATTAAAAAAAACAGCATTACTTGACGGAGTAAGCTGTATTTTCATTAATTTTTCACTTTATAAAACAGTTTATTCACATTCTCGACAAATATCCAATGGTGACCGCCGCTCCTTTCTTCATCTTGATACCAGCCTCCAATTCCGACGTGCTGTACTCGTCTTACAACACTAGCCGTGTAAATTCGGCGCACTTGTAACTTATCCATTCAGACGAAGCAATAATTCTTTCAATTTCGAAATAACGGTTTTTTCAATAACAATTCACACTATACATTTAAAATTCCCGCCTTTTCAACATGGCGGCGATGTAAAAACATTCCATATTCAAATTAACTTCGCTGTACCGTCAGTTTCACAACAGTCCCGCGCTAAACGTCCAACATTTGGAGCACGGCGCGATATCCGTGCGCTAGTGAGAAACCGTAAAATTGTTCGGCGAAATAAATACGAGAGACATACCCTGAGTGTTACCTTAAGTAGAAGAAACGTTACATTCAAACAGTATCATAGAAACGCTACGAAAAAAATTAATATATACGTGACACTCGACAACTTCAATGCTATATATAATTTGGGTAGAAAAAAATATCTGTGAGATAAAAATTAACGAGGGATTAATGTAATTAGGATTAATAAAGATTATGCCTAAAATGTTTTTCTAGTAATAGTGATTACAGATTAAATGACTAAAGTAGTTGTGACTGAATTTTAATCCTTTTTTAATAAATAAAATAGATTTATCAACTTTATTTAATCTGTAACCACTATTTTATCTGGTTGATATATTCTATCTGTTTTGCATAACTATGTTAATTGCAGAATAATTCTGTTTTATTATGTTTGGTCTAAAACAATTATAATTGCTTTTAATAATTTGGTTAAATTAGAATTGGGATCAAGAATAATTAGTCCACTTCTGATTAGGAAAGCTCATTTGAAGTCTTGTGCGATCTCTGGGTATGATTGCAAAAGCAATATCAGGAGCAATAGTACAAACTGAAAATCAGGCAGTATGCTATTGGCCAGACAATGGTAGATTAAGAGTTAGGCCAAAACAAATGTAGCCACAATACAAAATTGTATCAAAAACTACTTAACTACCTTTAATAGGCGATATGTAATCAACATTAGAAAGATAACATTGAAGTTGTGGAGTCATTAAAAAATTAAACAATAAAACAACTAGGTACAAAATTTCTTCCACTTTGTACTATCATACCGTTCGCAAGAAAGCTTTTAAAACATCACAAAAACATTATAATTTAAGTACCAAAAAACACACCAACTTATTTTTTAGTATCACCCATAAGATATTGAATTATAATATAAAAATTGTTTGACATGAATTTTCATTTACTATTTACAGTTTTCTAACCTTATCCTAGTGGCTATGAGGCGATTTTTTTTACTATTTTTAAGTCTATGCTAGCTTTCTTGCAAACGTGCTGTGTCCCTAATATTTGACATAGCCACACTTACGTGACGCCGACATGTTGTCCCGTCCGGCGACCTGCAAATAAATCCACTTACACTAAACCATCTCTCGACTGGACACAGCTATTTGTTGTCTACGTACGGCAATAGATATTCTATGGAGAGGTTACTACCGACTCTTATACTTATGTACAAATAACGTAATTATTATCAAAATCTAAATTCACAGATGAGAGCATATTGAATAATTTCATGATTACATATAAGAAAGGAAAAAATGCACATGAAAGATAATAAAGACTAGTAAACCTATGTCGTTAATAAAATGTGAAGTTATTAGCAAATGTACATCACATATTGCTTACTAGGTACTGACCATTAAATGGCTATTTCACGACACACGTAAGTCATTTCAAATGTTAAAATCATACACTTACGACTACTGAGTGCAATACCATATCTCCACACATGTCCACCGATAAACACCGCGAGAGTTGTACGTATTCACTCTATAGAACATCCACTGCGCATGATATCGAATTGTCAAACTTACGTGATCACATGTCGTGCTGTCTCCGTGCGACATCTAAGGAGAAGAGTACTTTAAATGGTTTATATATGACATACAAGTTGAAAAGTGCATCGGACATCCCTAATATTTACAATAGCGTCGACCACAATTCAAAAATCTGTGATGCGTTATCGCACGTCCACAGTGTAATGTAGTGAATACATCGTACACGTAATACTTACCGGGCGTTACGTAAATACATTCTCTCCGCGCCCGCCTCTGCGAAAATGCGACAATCTTAGCGGTAAACCACGTACAACGAATACATAACAAATTGCACCAAAGGTATAACCTTGATATGGTGGATCCGTCCGTCCGTCGCGCACTATCACTATCACAAGTCACATGTCACGGTCACTGAGTACAGTCGGGCACACGCGCACTAGTCTAGCTGCGCTTGGCGCGGGGCAGGCGCGCGTGCGAGCCGAATATGAAGCGGTGTCGCCACTGCTCGTAGTGCTACGTGCACGCGATGCCGGCGGACGTGGAGGCGGGCGGCTCGGGCTCGGCGGGGGCGCCTCCCGCGCCCCCCGCGCCGGCCACGCCCCCCGGCACGGCGCCGTCACGCCCCTCGGCCGGCTCGCTGGCGGGCGGCGCGTGCGTCCCGTTCTGCAGGTTCACCTCGTACACGTTCGACGAGTTCGAGTCCTCGTTGTACGACAGCACGCTCACTTCGTCCGTCTGTGAACACAACATTTTACTGTTAGAAATTTACCAATTAAGACGATCCCCTCCCAACTATATCTTGTTTAGGCGTGACTGTGAAACTGAGATGCCGTGTTACATTCCCATTTATAACAGTCTTGTAATAGCATGTACAGTCATTACTTCTATGGACTTAATCAAAATAATACATTTTAACAACTGGTCCTAGTTTCAGGCAATGTAATAATTAGCTCCCCCATTGGGTTTACCACAATTTCCTTACTATCATCATCAGCCCATATACATCCCATCACTTCCATCCTTATTATACATTTGATATTTGGTAGATACAAATATTGATGAGCTGCTTGAAGAGCCGTAAGTAGTAAAGTGGCGGTGAGCAGTGTGTACTGACGCTGCTCTCGGACAGGCGCTTGGTCTTCTTGCTGGGCGCGTGCGCGTGGTGCGCGTGGTGCGGCTCGTGCGGGCGGCGCCGCGCCGACAGCGTGCGCTCGCGCCGCAGCAGCGAGCCCGACAGGTACTGCGGCAGCTGCTTGCGGCGCACGTGCCGGGCCTGGGGGGGACATGTTGCAGAGATAAACATCTACATTATACTCTAAAAATAACCACGTGACGAGCCTAAAAGGGGGCAATGTTATACACTAGCCAACAAGAATGTGTCAACCCCAAGGTATGATGGGGTTGACATATCCTTGTTGGATAGAAACTCCTAAATAAATAAAGTTAAAAAAATAAAAAATATAACAACAGCAAAATAATAAATGAAAGTGACAAAAATATAACATTATTAATTATAATCTAATAATAACAACCACAAAATGTCAAATAAAATTGTATTCAAAAATTGTAAACCAAACTAATAGCTATTAAATATAATATCTATACTACTGCTACAAACTGGTAGCAATTTAAGAGAATCTCTGACCATATAGTGTGCATTAATAATGCAGATGAGTCATAAGTATTATTCAATATTTGTCAATTATTTTGTCATGTAACTTCAAGAACTAGGATAAGAAGGTCATAGAAAAGCAATATGCAAAAAATAAATTTACTCTATAATTATTTCTAAATATTAGACCAATATCCAATACAGGATTAATACACCATATACACTTAATAAAAAAGGTTGTAAAGCAACCATACCTCAATAGTAAGTCCTTCCCTCGCCATGTTGGTGATCTCGGCCTGGTAGTGCACAGCCTTGGTGAAGGAGGAGATGTCGTAGGTGAGGTCCACGTTGACGCTCGTCTTCTCGAACACTAGCCCGATGAACCACATGGAGCACAGGTTCGCTATCACCTCGCCCTGGAACAGTTATCATCACACAGTCTATTATCAGCAGACCAGGAGAAAAAAAAATCGAATAAAAAAAATTTAGAAAAAAATAATTAATTGTACATAAACGCTTTTGGAAAGGAAATGTTTATCAAGTTTTGATATAAGTATTATAAAATTTAATTTAATTAACAAACCATCCAGTAAATTAAGGCCCATATTATTGTTATAATTTTATCAATCTTAAATGTGTATTAGTGAACCCGTAATGTAAAGCGTACACATGTTTACCAACGCGTGTGTCATTGACCTTGTGTCAGCTGATAAATCGTACTAATTAGATTTCGGCAATCCTTCCTTCCTTCATCAACCCATATACGCCCACTGCTGAGCACGGGTCTCCTCTACAATTGAGAGGGTTTAGGCCATAGTCCACCACGCTGGCCTAGTGCGGGTTGGCGGACTACACACCTAAGAAATTTCTAAGAACTTTTTAGGTGTGCAGGTTTTATCACGATGTTTTCCTTCACCGTTAAAGCAAGTGATTATTCAATGTGAATACACACATAACTTCGAAAAGTCATAGGTGTGTGCCTGGGGTTCGAACCCGCGACCGCCGAGAATCTCGACCGCGCGCCCAAACCTCGAGGCCATCACTGCTCAATCACTAATTAGATTTCGGCAATGATAACATTTAATTTCAAAACTTGTCTTACTTACAAGTCAAGGCAAGCGCCTAATCTAAGATGGAAATAACCAATTAAGAATTACTAGTATGTGTATGTTATATTATATTGCTATAGGTTAGTTGCGGCTGAGATTTAAAAGCAGAAATAAAAAACTCAACTTACCTTTTCATTCTTTTTAATTTCTGGTGTTGGATCCGCAGGGACTGGGGTTCCTGGAAACAATAAAAAGACGTATATAATAAGAGAAATTTGTATGAAATTGCCGAGTTGTTAGCACATAGTTAATTTGAAGTTTATAGTTTTTTAATAATCTGTTTACCACACGTTATTAAAAATACGTTTTTTTTGCTGGGGTAAATATTACAAGTGCGACCCGCCTTTATTTCATTTTTGGCTCTTGTCTGCCTAAAAGTTGCCGATCACTGAAATAGAGTACATAAAATGAATAGTATATTACTATATACTGACCTGGCGGCAGTGCGAGCGGTTGTCCGTTGTTAGTGTTGAGCGGCACGGAGTTGTAGCACTCGGGGTTCACGTGCGCGATCGTTATATGCTGGTTGCGCTCCAGTGTCGCTGGAATAACACAACATTTTATATTCATATTGGAAGACAACATAATAATATTAACTTCTAGTGATACATTATTTCTTCTTTTGCTGATTGTATTTATCTTTTACAAGTGGGTGATACCTCAGGCATTAAGCCCGCCTTTATACGATTTGTGTAAAAAGCACAAATAAATAAATATTTTACAGTAGAAGGAATTGGGCAAGTATAATTGTTCACAACTTTTTCTTTATACTTTTTTGAATAATTTCGTTACTAAATGACGACATATAAAATTCCCTTAGATTCGTTGAGCTTGGGTCCTCGCCGTCAATATTATGCGTGCTGTTGATTCTAGAGCATAGGAGTTGCAGCGGCAGGTTCATAACACAAATATGCGTACCCCATTGATATATTATGTCTGAATCTTGAGTGAACACGTAGTGGATGGTTGAAGTGATGAATCTCTATTGTTGTCCCAGCCTAAATGTTGTGCAGAAGGTTTGAAGGTCGAAGAATCATTACATGAAGATTCCGGTTGAATTGCTTACATTATTACTCTTGTTTACCTGATCCTTTACAACTATTCCGAATAGGGTAGCTGTAAGTCATAAAACGTGAATATTGCGCGTGAAGGCTATTAAAAATTTCTGCCTAGTAACAGTTCCTAAGATAAATATCTCCTTTTTTGGTACGATAAAATGTTTCAAAACTATACGTCAAATCAATAATTCCCATTTTTACCCAGCAATGTAAAGCTCACAAAACGTCAACACAAAAGAGGTCGTTGACCTCTAGCGTCAGCTGATTGAGTGTCATTTCCTTATGAAAAAAAAGTGATGACAATTTTTTTCTTTAAAATTTTTGGTATCATTTTTTTACTGATTTTTATTGATAAATCAGATGTTTAAAGGAGTGGTCCTCACTCCTTACACATTCTGCATAGTCGTTGACCTAGTTACGCCCCAGCTTAAGGTAATTAATTAATTATTACACTTTTCACGTGACGGGCATAGCTTGTTATATCCACATTTACCAAATACTACCAAGAGTTACACTACCATTAATCACTTGTAATGATGTGGTGTATAGCTTGTAACAACTTGTAAATAAAGCTGAGACAATGTGGTATGTGGTCAGAGGTCATCTATGTCATGGGAAGATTATGCAGCTCTTGTATAGAGATCACTTCATCCATTTGCATCCTCTTTCCTTTTGCTTAGAAAGTGGTTATTAGTAATAAGTAATTAATCACAATCATTATTTTTGTATATTTTTGGTAGTTAGGTATACAGTGGTTGTTAAACATGACATGTTTGTGTTTTTCAAAAAATGATGTATTTAAAGTGAATTATCACACACTTATTGGATTAGATGGTAAAGGAAAAGAACCCCAGAAATATTGCATGTGGTCCACCAACGCATATTAACTCAGTATGCTCTATTTTAATTGATAGACATAAAATTTATGGTAATTACTGTTATTGCATTGCTGTAATAGAGTGATTAAAGTAAATAGAATTTCAAACCTCCCCGCTTGATACACTCAAGTCAGCTCAAGTCTTTTAAGATCCTTCTTTAATAATTTTATTACACCTCATGTGGTAGGGACAAAAAACTTACTTGAAAGTATGGTTAGTATACAAAGCATGTTTGCAGACTCACTGATAAGATGTCTGATCTTGCTCTCGATGAGTCCGCACCACTGCAGCTGGTCCTCAGTACTTGCAGATGAGGCGAGGAGCACGATGAAGTGCTTGTACCGAGAGAAGAAGTTTGGTGCCTCGAACAGTCGCTCCCAGCCACACTTGCCCAGCATTATCTCGTCCGTTATCGCTAAACCTGGAAGGAAATTTATAATTTATGATATTATGGTTGTCGCTTGTTTCCATAATTTACAAGTTATGCCTAGCTGTATTCTAAAATTCAACTGTCAATAAAAATTGACAGAAGAGGATTCCTTCAATTGAAAACATTGTAGGAATCACAAACATAACTTAATATGAAACTACCGGTTATAACAAACTGTGCTGTGTGCATGTTTGATATTTTTTTTTTAATTGAATTAATTCTATTTTTAATTACAGGTCAGAGGTAAAGTGGACATATAACATCTATTACTAGATATTTTTAATTCAACTATTATAAAATTATATTTTGGAGCAGGCCTATGTCCAGCAGTGGATGTCTTTAGGCTGATGATCATGATGATAAAAGAAATGTATTACCCTGGAAAATTATAACAAATGTCATAAAAACGATGTTATTACTAGCATGTTTGTAAGTTACCTAGCCTGAACTCCTCCATGATGATGGTCCTGGTGGAGGCGGACACGTTGAAGGTGGAGTTCTGTTGCGGGTAGGCGGGCGTTATTATCGGCATTAAGTGGAACCGGTCCGCTACGTTTACCTACAAATTACATTATAAATTAAAAAAAAAACATTGTTTTAAAATATCATACCTGATCATTTCGTTTGTTTTGCAGTATAAGTGTCCCGAATTAAGCACATTTTTCGTTAATCGGGTATTTTTTTTAATTTTAATTTATATACATACTTAATTATTATACTAGACATTTTAATTTTTTTCCCAATTATTTATTGTTACCAGCATTGTGATGAGCATTAGAAAATTATAATTTAAAATTTACATTATTTCGATGTTGTCAGATGACATCTTATGGATCTTATATGTATGGCGGTCTTGATGTCCTGGGTTCGATTCCCGGGTCGGGCAGTGTTATTGGGATTTTCCATTAGGAAATTCTCAGTAGCCGCACGGAGTGTGGAAATGTGCCCGAGAAATGGCCATAGGCTTGCCCCTTATTTCGCGGGACTGATACTTACCTGGCGAATAAGTGTAACATATGCATGAGTATGAAGAATATATTTATGAGTAACATACCCTGGGGTCCCACACGGGGAAGCCTAGATTGACGTGGTCGGGCTGCTTGAGCAGGACCGGCTGCGGCCACTTCCACTGGCTGAAGACGAGGAAGAACTTGTGCACGAGCGTGGCGGGCGTGGCGTTGGGGTAGAGCTGGCACGTGCGCGCCACCAGCATGGCCCACGACACGCCGCCCAGGTAGCCCAGCGTGTTCGAGTAGATGCCGTGCCCTGGGGGAGACACGTCATACACACAACTCCATCATCAACAGCCCTCAATTTGTCGACTGTTGGACATAGGCCTCTCCTATGGCACACCACTGAGCTCTATCTTTGCCTTCATCCAACCGCTGCCAGACACCTTGGTATCGTCACCCAACCTAGCCAGAGGGCGTCCTACACTACATAATTCTATATTTTGGGAACAAATTGCTTTGTTAACCCCTAGAAATAGCTCTGCTGATGAATGATGAAGTCAACCACGTACACGCGTTAACCTACTATCGCCATTACCCCATACATGCCCTGCCGACAGACACTGCTAGATACCCAATAAACATAACAATGTCATTATCGCCATCAGCCTATACACGCACTGCTGGCTAGCAAAAGGGGACCTTTGCCATTGAGAGGGTTCAGGCCTTAGTCCACCACGCTGGCCCTTATGCGGGTTGGCGGACTACACACCTAAGAAGTTCCTAAGAACTTTTTTTAGGTATGCAGATTTCATCACGATGTTTTTCTTCAACGTTAATTTACTTGGGTAATGCTATGTTTATTTAAATTCCATTTTCTCGTATTGAACTTGACCTTGATTTTTAACTTCAACCAATCGGCTCAAAATTTGAATCCCATATTTAATTTTTTCAATTTAATTTTTCGCTTTATTTTTTTATGTCCAACAATGGACGAAATGAAGGCTGACGATGACGATGATTTACGCTTCCCCTTAATTTTTGACCACGCCCCCATACAAACGCCATACGTACGTTTAGCCCACAGTTTGATGGCTCTGAGCGTGAGCCTGAAGTTGTTGATGTCGGGCACGAGTCGCAGGATCTCGTCGGTGACGCGGCACCCGTTCAGCGAGCGCACGCACTTCTGGTCCAGGTTCTTCAGCAGCATGTCGTCGCGGAGGTCGAACGAGTCTGGTAATCACAAAAAAGAAAAATACAATAAAACACCGATTATAATGCGTCCCTTAGGTTACAACACTGCGTAAGTCAGTTTTGCCAACTTTACAGGAGACGAAAAAATCTGTGCGGTGTTGAGAGACCAACCGACGTGCGGCTGCCACTACTTTTCGAATTACGGCTTCTGCTAGACTGAAACCTATATCTTGTGACTTATGATTCGACGCGCAATGAGTAGCTCTATCCAATGAGATTAAAATGTTAAAACCATCAATTATCGACTTGAGCGGTGTTGTTAGCTAAGGGACAAATGATCAACAATTTTTTTGCCTGCCTCGTCGTCTCGCGGTACGAGTATGCGCCGTGCGATCTAGAGGTCCTTTGGTTCAATTCCCGGGTCGGGTAGTGTTATTGGGTTTTTCCATCAGGAAATTCACAGTAGCAGCACGGAGTCCGGAAATGTGCCCGAAAAACGGCAATAGGCTCGTTGTTACGTGGACTGATACTTACCTGGCGTAATGTGGGTGCAGAAACGCATCTCTTCCTACCCCTTCGGGGAATATAGGCTTGAGCTTATGTATGTATGTAACATTTTTTTAGCGCATGGGTTTTATACACCTCCTTCTTTTGCCTAGTAGAATATTTGTTATTGTTTTTTTAGGAAGTCGTCTCTGTGTCAATTTTTTGTATATTTTCATTGATTTTGATTTTTCCAATTTTTACCCTCAAAAGCAAATTCTGAACTATTTTTTCTTTATTAATAATTGATAGGTATAAAAGCAATAAATAATATATAACCGGTGCGCAAAATTGCATTATGGTTGAATACCACCGCAATTTTTCGCAACGGTTATATATAATTCCCTTTATAAATTTAGAAGCAATAATTTTAATCGTATAGCAACAGACTTACAAGATTCTAGGTCATTACTACTTCTGAGATGTTCAATGTTATCATAACAAATTCATAATGTTTTATACATGACATACTGAAAATGTGTCAATGGTTCGAGATCGCATCGACGTTCACCTTGGCCGAAATATATCACTTTTATAAAATCGATTCGCTAGTCTTGTACGAGAGAATAACATACATTTATAACTACACCCCTGTAATTCCTGAAGGGGTAAACAAAGGTGCAATTTTGCATCCACATTTAGCCAGGCATGTAAGTAATAAAGCATAGGTAGCGAGCGTATCACAATTTTTCGGGAATATTTCCAAACTTGCGAGTTGGTACTAAAAATTTTCTAATGGAAAAACCCAATAACACTTAGCCCCAAGCGGGAATCTCTAGATGGCACGGCACAAGCTTGTACCTACTACAAGACCACGAGAGATTTTAGATAAATGAGTACTGACCTGGTATCTCCTTGAGCGCCAACCTCGCGAACAGTAAATCTATTTCAATTCCATCGAAGTTCATTTTGATAACGGGTACGAAAGCGTCCTCCACCGCTCGTAAGTCTTTTACCTGCAAATAATAGTTGGAAATACAGATTTTTCCTAGTTTTTATTGATATTTCCAAAGGTTATAAAATGGTGGTGTCTTCTTTCGCTATAATAACAATTTTATCATAATAAATGCTACGAGTAACTTGTCGTTAATATTTATGCATCCTGGGCACAGGCCGGTTTTACATCTGAGATGCTAGTCTAGTGCGAGTTAGCAGCCTACACACTTAAAAAAAATCCTAAAAATTTTCGGTTTTCAGGTGTGTTTTCCTTAAAATTGTAAATACGAACATGACTTGGAAACGTCAGAGGTATGCCGGAGGTTTGAACTCGCGAGCACCGAGATTTTCAATCGCGCGCCTTCATCAGACTCAACCAAGCATCCCAATCTCGAGGCCATCACTTCTTCTAATGTATATTTTTTACATATCTTTGGTAAAACTCACCTGCGGTTGCACTTTGAGTAGATCGTAGAATGACTGGAAGTAGTCCGTTCTGTCTATGTGTCGCGGCGCCACGCACAGTGCGTCTATGTCCGCGCCTCTGTGATGTACCTGCGGATAAAACAAACAAATTAGCATACTCTCTATAATTAACAAGGGTATTTTTTCCTTAATTCCTTAATTTGGGGACGTAAATATTTCCCCACAACACTCTTTGCTAGAGATTGTCGGATGTGCTACGCATCCCGAGATGTGCGGATGACCGCAATTGAGCGTCAAAAGTAGGGCCAATTTCTTTTAAGTTTCTTCATCATCTACATCTTCTTCTTCTTCTTCATCAACCCATATACGCCCACTGCTGAGCACGGGTCTCCTCTACCATTGAGAGGGTTTTAGGCCGTAGTCCACCACGCTGGCCTAGTGCGGGTTGGCGGACTACACACCTAAGAAATTCCTAAGAACTCTTAGGTGTGCAGGTTTCATCACGATGTTTTCCTTCACCGTTAAAGCAAGTGATAATTCAATGTGAATACACACATAACTTCGAAAAGTCAGAGGTGTGTGCCTGGGGTTCGAACCCGCGACCGCCGAGATTCTCGACCGCGCGCCTAAACCTCGAGGCCATCACTGCTTCTTCATCATCAGCCATCTTAAATCCTTACAACTGTAAAGAATCCTCAGACTATAGAACAGAGCGATGAGGCGCAACAGGAAACAAATACAGGGCGCCAATCTTATAATAATTTCTATCGGTACAATGGGACCCTTAGATACATTTAGTGAGGGACCATGATATAATATTACTCGTGGAACAATAATTGACTGCACATGTCAATATTGTATATTTTTTGGCAACTGCCACAACTACAACTTTTTGGTTTGTTTGGAAGAAATCGCAGCTAGCGATAATCGCCTGTTGTAGCTATAAATATACCTTTATATATCTCAACAAAATTGTATGTCACTCATGTTATATTTCCTTGTATAGTGCACAATAAAGTATATAAAATTAATAAATATAGCGGCAACTTACCCCAAGCCTGTAAGACCCGAAGGTGTATATGTTCCCGCCGACCGTCTCGGCGACGCTGGGCGGCATGTTTTTCCTCAAGGACTCGTCCCGTATCCACTGCCTCACCAGCCGGTGCAGCGAGCCCAGCACTTCCATACGGTGGTGCATCTCGGCTTCCGACTCAAACACGCCGTACGGGCTGAGCGATTCTTTGAGCTGGTTCGTGCGCTCGATGTCTATGGGTTTTGGACCTGCGCGGGGTTTTATTGTTTTGTAATATTTTGTATAAGGCGAAGAAATCAATTTTTGAGGGGCTAAGTGATCATAAATGTTGATTTCTGTGGCGATACTACCATAGAAACCCACAAGCGTAAGACGTTAATTGTGTAAGACATTCAGTTTATAATTTTTTAATGTGGGATCTGGATACTCTCAATTATAATATAATTTTTAATAAAATTAAATTTATAATAAAATTATGTCAAATTGCATTTGTTAAGTAACGATTAGCTTAAAGATTTTATTCGGAATTTCGTAAGGCCAACTGGACTCATGGGCTTTTATGTAACAACCGCCACTGCTTGTCCCTCAAAAAGATGGTATACTTAGGATCGGCAAGTTCTTAGCGTTTATAGTCTAGTTCAGGGCTTCCCAAACTTATTTACACTATGACGTCCTATAGAATTGTTATTTTTCTTGCGACGCAAATCATCAAAACTACCTACTTTACTGGAAATAAAAACAGCAGTAGTTAGCGTAGTATGAGGTTAACAGAAAAATACGGACAGCGAATGTTTGCCGATCGCCTCGTGACGCCCCAAAGCGTCGCCACGCAGTTTGGGAAGCCCTGGTCTAGTTTATAAAATAGTTCTCCATGTCTATATTTTTTACGGAATGTTACAATGGCAAGGCCGGAACCTCTTTTTATAACTGGTCGAAGTGTCTGAGATTTCGAGTCACTTTACCGAGATAGAAAAAAACACGACTGCTTTCATTAATTTTATATTGTACCTAAGTCTTAAAATAAACCTAATAAAAAATAACACTATAATTTATTTACTTATGCATTATCATTGGCGTTATTAATTCAATATTAGCTAAACGATTTGCATCACTGTAACGGGGCATTATCGCGAGTCGCCTTGGACTTCTGTTTATAAACCGCACTCGGTCGGGAAAACTTTATTTGCCAAGGACAAGGACGCTGTGAATCATTTAGTGTTTCTTTTTTGTTTACATAGATGGCGCTGATTACATATTTTCGCAGTTTTAAATATTTTTGATACCATTTGCAAATAAGTATCTATTTGCGATAAGAATCTGGCCAGAGTTTGCCCGGACACTTAATTTGGATTACTGTTTATTAACAGTCATGAACTATGAGAGTTCCAACCCCAAAGTGAGATAAAAGGATAGTCCCATGGGTATTACAAACTACGAGATACTTTTACTACAAACACTCAAGCCCGATATAAAGATTTCTGAATCACACAAATTTTGTCACGGAGCGGGGATCGAACCCGCGGATTATTATATTTTCAATATGAATATCATTTAGATTATTTTTATACGCGACCTAAGCCTAGAAGTAATAAGTACATTAGAACTCAAATACTACATGGATTACGTACAATAGCAATGAACCAACATCTCGAATACTTTAGAATGATTCGTATCTTTGTCCTTAGTTAACTTTACGACATCCGCAAGGGGATAAAGCGTGGTGCTATTTTTAAATCACGCACCACAGTTAACGAGATCTGGGGCGTAGTTTTATACGAAAACAGGGAATACAAAACAAAAATACTTTTATAATACTTGAACGAATGTTAAATTAAAGTTTTTTTAAGTGTTTTTTTTTCAAGAACAGAAATTTAAACTCATTCTTTATATTACATTCTTCTACTTTTAGTTTCGTCTAGGAAACATTCCGAGAAACATACTAGTTTCATTAGATTGCACAATAAATACATACCTAACAAAATGAATACAATAAATAACACACTACTTTGTTGTTCTCCAGACATAAATTTACAGTGTGTGTGTTTCAAGTTCCAAGTTTCGATAAACAGATAAACTCTCTTTTACTAAATCTATAAATGTTAGTCAAAAGTCATGAAACATGAAAAATGGCTCAGTTATTACATAAAAACTTTAAAACTGTAGCTTCTTATTTCATCGTCATTACCAGCCTATGCACATCCTGTAGCTGGTCACTGGCCTCCTCTACAGCTGAGACATTAGGATATATATTTCAGTTCATTCATAACCAACTGTACACCCTACTATACAGCAAATAGATATTTCAAGTATAACAAACGTATCACAAACCTGCCATTGATATAGCAGACGTCATTCCCAAAGTTTTCAAGTTCTGCTGATTTTGGTGTTCATTTTGCTTGTTGGCATTTTGCTGGTGGGCGTTGCTGTGGGAATATTGAGAAGCCGGCCACATCTTGGACATTGTGTATGCACTGTTATGAGACCGAATTGAATAATCTTATTTCTAATGGTGGGTAGTCATTGAAAATGCTCTCCTAAGGGATAACTGTTGGGGCCCGGATGACCGGATGGGAAGTTTCTGTAACAAAGAAGAAATTATTTATTGCAACCTGTTTGATGTTTCATACTTTTTGGAACAATTTTTTTTTATTGATTTTTTAACTTTTCATGGGGAGATTAAACTAGGACATGGTTAATATTGCGAAATGAAAGCTTATTCTTATCCAGTTACTGTATTTTCATTATTCATCATGTGTTTGGTTGAGTAAATCATTTGGTTAAATCTTATATAGTATTAAGGATATCTCAGCAGAATCTGTTGTACTTAGCAGCAACACAGGCTCCTATAACTTTTAATTTATTTTCAACATTTCAACATAAGGAAAACCATTAGCTTATAAACCCTAAAAGTCACATAATTATTTATTAAACTAAACTTTAAAAGGTCCATGTTTGTTAAAAAATTAAATGTTGCCATTATTAGGCTGCTGATTAATGACAAAACATGTTTTAAAATGACTTTTGTAATAAACATGATGAATTACAGCATCATTACTACTACATCTTACAATCAATGAATATATTTTAAAATCAATAATATACATAATCATTTAGCACTACTGCTGTAGAGTTATTCTTGTTATTTTGAGTAGTATGTAACTACCGGAAAGCGCGATGCGACACAATTTTTTTTTCTATTTTTGTTTTTGGCTATCACACATCTGTTTTCAGCACAAAGGAGTGTTTGGTTAGGTTAACACTATAATAATATTAGAATTTATAGTTCTAATTTTTAACTAATAAATTAGATGCAACTTAGTTGTGGCTAAGTACTTTAATAGAATCTGTTCTCATGCCGGGCGGATTCGCTGACTACTTATTTCTAAATAACACCAAAGTTCATTCACCCATTTTGTATTCCAATCTCACGGCCGTTCTCAACTTTGTTTATGTATTTGCTCATTGATAGTCTAAAATGCAATATTAATAACAGATAACGCAAAACATTGAGAATGTTGCTATGAACAATAGATTCCAATGTCCTTTTGTTGTTGCTCGCAATTCGTAAGGTCACAACTTATGTAAATATGCACGTCACGCAAACAGGAAAAGCTCCACGTTGAGCGCCAAATTGAAAATAAAACAATATATGTTTCCTAAGCTGATACACGCAATTAAAAAAAATACATGTACAACTGTAAAGGTACGCAAAGAAAAAGCTCACGTTGCAAATACTCATGTTATTACGTTATTGCCATTTATCCCAGTTTTAACATATACAGAACGTTTATTACTCACCAGTTAGTAAAACCATGCATGCGTAACCAATATATTTTGCACGGTAAATCAACACAAATCATATTTAACTGAAGGAAACAAACATTAATTCCCAAACAAGCACCCAACAGTCGCCAACAACAAGGCAGCCATTTTACAATATGGCGATCTAAAACTAGTTGCCTATTTAAAAATGGTTATTAAGTTGCTATATGTCAAAATTAATTACACGAAAGTGGTAAAAATATCGGTAACATTTTTATAAGTTATCAGG
Organism: Cephonodes hylas; assembly: GCA_030295005.1. Taxonomy (NCBI): domain Eukaryota; kingdom Metazoa; phylum Arthropoda; class Insecta; order Lepidoptera; family Sphingidae; genus Cephonodes; species Cephonodes hylas. Next base: position 2,126,069 of record AP025386.1, on the reverse strand, counting down.
TTATGTTATATTAAATAATAATATAATAAATTATATGATATATTAGTGCATTAACCACTTCTATTAAATCCATTTTAATTTTTTAATAAAATGTGGTGACAGAGACTAATAAAACGCAATTGGGTGCGTTCATAATTTTGAATATACGTTATTGGTGCGCATGCTCATTGGCAGTTTTTCTGTGACGTATCACAAACGCCGTTGAACTCTTCCATATATCATCATCTCTTTTCGTGTGGTATCAAAAGAAAAGGATTGGTAGAGAGCCGGTTGATGTTTTCGTGTCAGCCTTGTGCCCATTTACGAGGAGTAGGTAAAATCCGCCATCTTGAGAGTGAATTCAAGAATGTGAGGACTTTTAGTGGAGTAAAATAAATATCTCTAGTAATTTTATTATTAAATCGACTAACATTCGTCCGCGGTGCGATCGAGTACCGTTCGCGCGAACCGTCGGTGTCGTCAAAATTAGTTAACGCGTTGACATAAGGTCAAAACGGCGAATTCCTTCTGTGTTTATGTGACAGGAGAAGACACCGTAAGCTTTCTAATAGTTTTTTGCGTGTCTATTTCCGTTTTCCATCTCGACGATCGTCGGCACACACGTGAAAGTGAAATAGGTACGAGTAAAATCGCTCAGGGCGTTGCGATGTTTTCGTCGTGCGGAAAATGCGGTTAGATGGGCGTAGTTGGTCGATCGTTGGAGACAAGTCGGGGGCCGCATCGGCGTCCTGCTGAGGGTCGGAGGAGGAGCCGGTCAGGCGGGCTGAGCGCACGGCCGCCGCGGAGGATGCGAACGGCGAGGGTGGACTAGCGAGGTGTTAAGTGATCTTAGTGAACTGGTGAAAATGTCGACGACGATGCGCCCTACGCTTCAGACTGTCCCGGAGTCGCTGCCGGCGGACCATGTTACGGCGCCGACGCCGGCACCCGCTGCCGCAGCCACCACGGCTGCTGCATCGCAGCCGAGACATCCTAGACCCATTTTTAAGGTAAGTCTTTTCAATGCTTTTGATTCCCTGGTCACTTCTCGACATGCTACCAATTAAACAACTTTCTTTGTGTTTTTACCCACTTCAAATTGGTATGGAAGGGCTCTTATACTGCCATTTGTTATAATCTAATTGACAACTCAACTCTACACATGTTTGCAATAAAGTCATGCCCTCTATTCTTGTTTTCAATAACATATTACACATTATACCCAATGCAATAGACAAGCTTTAATATCCACACAACCACTCAGGCATTATCTTTATCAAAAGAGTTTTTAATATAAGCCATAGATAATGGAAGATTAAGTTATGAAAGTGTAATCATATTGCACAGTGTGGTATCAGCAATGTGTATTCTGCAAGGAGGCCTACAATTGCAGTCTAGTTCTGGTAGAAAGTGGGACCAGCGTACCGTAACCACTGTAAGATAAAATTATGATTAAAGCATAGTTTTATTATAAATATTTTTCGTTGGTTTAATAATGACAGTATTATTTTCATGCTTTAGTGACTTACCTTTTTTTATAACTTCATTTTGTTTCTAAATATCAATAATGTTGGCAGACATCTTTGTGCCAAGATGATATTTTATAATGAACTTTTATGTGTTCTCAATTTTTAATATATTAATCATTGAATTTTCTATTTATTATAACAACCAAACCTAATAAAGAATTAATCAATGTTACAATGTTACCCATGTTTAATCAATAGTTTTTCCAGTGAAGTTTTAATAATATTAATTAAGCATTAAATTTCACTTTGAAAATATGTGAATACAAATGTATGAATTACATTTTAAATTACCATTGCTTAAGTAGTATGATGATATAGCTCTGGAATAATTTCTATGTGTTATCTTTTTTTGTTTTCTAATTTGGGTAAAAATATTACAATTAATTGGTGCAAAGTTTTTAATGTATTAAAAAAAAGTCTACCTTTTAAATACTGTTACATCAAACGCTGACTAACAGTCAGCCAAGATCCACCCACATTTTTAACAATAAAGCTTTAACTTTTACATGTGTAGGTAGATAGGTACTTGAAATCATTTTATAGACAATCAATACTAGTGATTCACCAATTGTACTGATATTCCTAAATACTTGTCAACAATTTATGAGACATTGAGAAGAGAGAATAATACATTGATTAGGTATTTCTCAATTTGTTTGTGTACAAACATGATATAATACTCTTGTGCTATTATTAAAACTGTTGTCAAAAGCACAACAGTAGTCTTTATTATGTAATAAAAGAAGTTATGAGTAGTCACAGTCACAACTGATACATCTCAAGTTGCTCAATTGTTTACAATGGCATATCTGTCCACAAATTAATGAATCTGAGTGCAAGAGAACACAAATTATCACTATTGCAAACTTAACAACATCAGTATGATTGTATGAGTCACAATGTCAATTAATTTGCTGTTGAGAATCTTTAAAAATATGTCATTAAACAATGTATTAGCAGGTTGTTGGAAAACATTTGTTGTACCGCATTAATTGTACCGCATGTATCTGTGCAAACAAAGTATTTAAAAATGTAATTACAAAATGATTCAATTTTGAAATTTGTTGGCATAAATTCGGATTTTTAGGTTGCATAACAAATACTATTTTTGTTATTATACATTGTGTGTTATGTAGGTGACAGTTCATTAAACTGCATGTGATCACAGGTGTTTATGCATTGGGTATTGTTGTTTTCTTAATGATGCAAGGTTTTTGTATTTGAACCACTGTTGAGAGTGCTAGATACATTCAATCTTTATTTGAGGAAACAATGTGGAAGTGAGAACGATTATATTAGAAGAAATGTAAGACTTTTTGGAAATAATATTTTAAAATGTAGTACTATCATAGATAATTTTATTATACTAAATGTGTGTTTATTTCCTATTAGAGATATAGAAAGTTATTCTTGATAGATAGATTAATGATATTAGTAGAAATGAATTTAAATAAAGTATCACAAACTACTTGGCAGTGACCAGGGGATCAATATTATAATATGCCATGTGAGCTTTCGGCTACTGTGTTCGTTACTCTACTATGACGTCATAAATGTGTGTGTATGTAAAGTGTGTCTTCTCAAATTTTCCGTCATTATAATAATTGTACGTGTTGCCAATTTATTTAATTAATTCGCGAATATGACACAATTTGTACTTGCGTGATGAATTCTAATTACCGGTACGAGTCTTCATGGTAACATTTTTTGTTATACAGCAAAAATGATCTCGCGTATCGTAACATAAAAGAGCAGAAAAGATGGAAATTCTATAAATTATACCTCAACTTCCAGGCTAGGATATTTGATTACCAAAAATGTAAATACAGTATTTGTAAATGTTCTGTAACGGCGCCTTTTAAGAAATAATTTATGTTTTTTGTAAGAGAAAACTGAATATAAAAAATCCAGATATTTGTAAATCGTGTAAATAACTCATTGAAATGTATGTAAACCGCGAGTTACTATGTCGCGTAAACTTAAAGTATCTTTAAAATTCGACAGCATTTATATAATAAAATTCTTACACATATAAAATGTTTTATTAAAGTTTATTATGAATAAATAACAATATATGCAAAGTAATGTATTACGAACATATACGCTGAAAAAACTACACAAAACATTCTTGATAATTTTAGGCCTGTTCTTACAGTACAGACAATAGGAATTTCTTGTAAATCCTTTAGGAGCAAAACGTGCCATTTTGCTCCTAAAGGATTTTTGATCACCTGTCGAATGGATGATATAGCAACAATCAAATATCAAAATCCAAGAAAATGTTCCTTCTCAAACAGCCGCATACGAAGTTCTGTTCTGAACGAGCCGGCAGTGTGTCGACATACAGCAGGTTATAATGAGTCATGGAATTGAATTATTAGCTTTAGTCAACGATTGGCTTAGCCAGAATTAGTACACACAATGAGCGCAAACCGTTTTAGTGAAATTGTAAAGAAACTATTAATTTACATACGTGAAATGCTTGGAATGCATCCAGGAATATTTTATTTGTTATGTGTCGTTCTCGGTACTGTTTATTGAAAAGCATAACTGTTGGTTAATTATGGGTTTATAAAATAACATACCCAAGTACCAAATACAATTCTGTTTTCCCAGAAGCTAAAACTATTAAGAAAATAATTTATATTTCAGTATTAAATGTTCTTAAGTTTTACTACTGAGTGGAGCACTTGTTAAGGTCGTAAAATTCACAAACGATTTTAATAAGTTGACGGCGAACTATTTACTCAGTACGGATCAATACTGTAGGACGCTTACGCAATGAGTGCTAACAAATACGAGAAAATAATTTGACGTACGCACTTTTGGCTTAAGAGTAGATCTAAGCATAATTTAACTTGTGAGATTGGAAAGATTGTCCATCAAAGTTTCAGCCGATTGATCCAATGTTGCGATCTAATTGCAGATTTGGATTAATCGGGTCTAGATGATGAGTCTTACAAGTCTCCTGCAAAACAACCTCTAGAATTTGTAAGCTGTTTAGGTAGGAAATAAATACCAGTCATATACATAGTTCTGACCCCACTCTAAGATCTTGTGTCATGGGTATCAGTCATCAGAAACTACGAGATACTCTTCAGTACTGAGTAACACCCAGACCCGAAAAAAAAATTATGAATCGCACAAACGTGTCTCGGTGGGGGGATCGAACCCTTGGCATCACGTTTCGCAGGCTGGTGTCTAGCCATCTTCGTAAAATCGCTATTTTTGCTTGACATCCAAGTGCGCACTCAATAAATATTAATAAAGTTATTGACAGTTTGTTTACACCGACACGGATATCACATAAATAAAGCGATCGATCGGAAATATACTGTGAAAATGCTCTAAGGGATAACAGGAATGTACAAGGCTTCGGCTCGCACGTAATCAATGGATCTTATTACGATGGAATAGGAATTATGGTTATGATTTACTTGTGTACACATAGAGAAGGCTTTTGACCACAACCGTAACTTATGAGAAATGAGATACATTATTCAATCTATGTTTTAAAGGACCCAAATGGCATGGCATTAGAAAAGGTCTTATATGAATAATAAGGCTTATTGATTGACAGTTTCTTAATCAAATATTATAGACTGTGATAATCTAATGTTAAAAATTAGATCATAAAGAAAACATTGTAAAGACATCTGCACGGCCAGAAATTTTTTAGGAATTTCATAGGTATTTTCACCAACATGCACTTGACTAGCATTGTATGTTGTAGAATAGGCACGTGCATAGAAATGGGACAGATGGGCTGATGATGATGACGATGATGTTAAAATACATATTAAAAAGAAAACGGTACAAAAGCTTCGGTAAAAGTGAAAGAAGGATAAAGACTGTCAGACGTCGGTTGCTTCACTGATATTTTCAGCGCGTCTGTTTTACTCAATATATATTAAAAGTAAGTCAGTATATACAAGTATAAAAGCTTCTGTTTGTTCCGGTCGTAAATACTCCGTTTTTAATTGAACTTGAACAGTAAATGAGTTTCCGTCAGAGCGTTCGAGGGTTGTCGCCATCGGTCGTTCTTGTTTATTCTATATACTTAAGTCATGGTAGGAAGCAGCTGGCAAAATCCAAGCACCGCCTAATCGGATTACGTAGACTTTGTTAACTCTTAGAGGGCATTAAATCAAGCTTCACATAGCCTACTATAGATATGTCATTTGAAATAAGAACTTATCTCCAGTTACATACGTTCATGGTATGACTTAATCGTAAGATGTTTGTATAGATGTAGATGTAATAGTGTACAATTATTTAGTTTGTAATACGAATTGTCTAACAAAAATGGTATTATCGACATTTATTCTAGTTTTAGAAATTAAAGAGTGTTTATTTTCTTTGGATACAAAAATTCACAACAATTAGGTTACTATTGTTTTATCGTATAATAATTAAACTATACACATAATAGAAGCTCTTACATTTTACCAAAGAGCATAGACAATATTCGTAAAAACAAGAAGACATCTTATTACGAACTACTTGTGAGAACCCTACGACGAAACATACAATCGCACCGGAGCGATTTTTCTGTTGCGTCACAGTTCATCGGCAAACAGTTTCCCGCGCATTGTTTACGTTGTTTTTATTCATCGGCCACTTCGCACTATGTTAATATCACTGGGCTCTAAACGTTCACTTCTTGATTGCGCACGCGAACACGTGCTGTAGTACATGTGCTCTGGAACTCCAGATATTTTTCGTATACATGTAAGGAGGAAGAAAAGTCTCTTAAAAGAGGTGTGTATGAAAGAGTTTTAACGCCTCGTAAGCAGGATTTTCAAGAGCCTTTCGATTGCCAGGCTTCTTGGTGCAGTGGATTAGATAAGTACCTGTAACATAAAACGGAAATATTAAATAATAAATACCTACTGCATTGATAAATGTAGAGTTATATACGTATCCAAACAATCTAATGAAATGAATATAGACAGTCGAGTGGTTTGTCAGTAGCAAAATAAAACCGCGAGTAACGTATGCGAACAGTCATTCAGCGCCGCACTCGATTACAAGCGAAACTATATTTCGCGTAATAGTAATTGTTCACAACACACTAAAAGCATATTGCCCGACGACCCGCTGAAAATATTAACCGCACGCGTAAAGAAGTCGACAAATGTGCCACATTATATGCGACATGCACTTTCCAAATTTAACAGGGTAGCAGTTATGTCATATGCATTGGTGTGGTCTATTTATAAAACAGAGCGGGGAAACGCGCGCCGGCGCGTCCTCTGCCAACGAAAGTATTTTCTGTAATGATTTGATATAGTAGAGTGCCGTAAGGCATAAAAATGGTCAAACCTCGGAACCCAGGGCCAGTCAATGAATCTGTATATCAAGTATGAGACTGCATTATTAAGACCTCAAATAAAAAAGTTAAAAACAAAAAATTGACCGATCTCGATTTACAACAATTTTTAACAACAATTTACTGAAAAATGAGAGACGGAAGGGAGAAAATTTTTTTATAGAGAAAAATTTAGTTTTATTTGTAATAAATTATATGTGCAGAGTAACTTCAATGTAATTTATTAGATTATCGTAAAAAATAAGTTACAAAAAAAATTTATCATTAACTATTCACATTGTTACATCGTGTACATTTCACAGCTTTTACCATTGCATTCTAAGCAAGCTGCAGTGTAGTTTAATCCACTTTTCCTGCACCCACAAGATGCTCCACATCCTGTTTTGCATGAGCAAAAAATAATTTTTAATAAACATTCTGGAGCTGGTCGTTGCGTCATTGTTTGCGGTGTCAATATTCCGCATTCCAAGCCATGTTTGAACTTGCAAAAATACTCTTTTAAGTTTTAGTACAAACGCCCAATTAATTCAATATTTCGTCAATGCGAATATTGTTGCTCGAAAATTCCTTAATCACACGAAATAGCAACAAAGGGTAATATTGGCGTTGGTGACTTGAATTTCCTCAAGTTGCCCCAAAACAACAAATCTATATAACAAAATGTGAAAAAAGCTCTTAAAAAGAATATTTCTCATTTCTTAAATTATGAGCTTTGCAGAGCAAAAACGTGATCCCTTATTTTTTCAAAAATTCTATCGAGTGAAACAAAAAAATGGCTGGATGGATTAATTTGGCACTTTGTAGGATTTTTGTGGACATATTGAACTGTAAAACGCACACTTAATATTATTGGTTTTCACAATATTTTCGATCCAGCGCTCGATTTTCCAAAACACCATCTAAAGCAAATTTTTGATGCATTTTCAAATTCATGTAACAAGAAGAATTCTTGTTTTTTCGAAAAAGTAATAGCCGGTGGTTAAAGGATATTTATTCAAATTCTTGAAACGCACCTTAAACTTGGTATACAATTATTTGTTGCTGAGATATCGATAATTAAAGACAAAAGGATCCTTTTCCATTTGTAGACTGATATCTCGGCGAGAACTAAACATATCGAGGTGTTAAAAGATAGAAATTAAAGCTAAATAAACAAAGTATCCGATCTTTATAAGGGTTAAGCAAGAACATTTTTCTCCACGCCCGTATGTAAAAAAAAGAAGCATTAAACATTTTGAAATTGTTTTGTTGCTGCTTTTCCTAAGATCACTCAAAAACCACTGATGCTACAAAATTTTAATGTGTTAATCCAAAAACTAGAGACTTGGAGCTACAATTTTCTTTTTTTAAATTTCCTGTACGACCATTTTTCTCGAAGTTACGGCCCAAAAATTTGGATTTATTTTTTGATCCTTTAATTTTTTCCAGTAGTGTATTTATTTATATTCATCGGTATACCTGCAGTCCCTAAAGATCCAAGATCAAGTTTTCAAGTTTGTAATAGTTGTTATTTTTTAAAATATGACTTTCGACTAATATAAATCAATTAAAACTCCAAAAATTAATAAATGTTTATAATAATAAAAAAAAATTGAGAGCGCGAAAAAAATTTTTTTTAACATTTTTCTATATGCTATTAAAAACATATTTTCAAGGTTTATATTAAGATTCATAGACTGGCCCTGGATTCCGAGGTATAAACCTTACGGCGCTCCACTAATAATTATGACATGATTTCCTAATTCAAACAAGTAGTTCTAACTTTCGTATACAATACTATTGTCATTTGTATTTTAGAAGTTTAGTTGGGTTAAGTACTTAAAGATAGAGTCATCTTCCAAGGGCTATGATTTGCGCGGATGTGGTGGACAGAAATAAACTTGAGTAATTGTATAGGCTCGCTGTTATTAGTACGGAAACTGTTGGTACTGTTATTTTGCTGGCTGAACTGATTGTAAATTAAATCCAATATTGAAAAGATCTACGAGAATGATTCTTCTTTTACATCGATTTTAATTGTCGTAATCCAGAAGCCGTAAATCTTTTTTCTTATCGATTATTTGTTCCACGGGGTTTATATTCTTTGAATCGTCATTCTCGAAAGGATTTTCGTAAAAAGACATGTTGGATGAAGTAAAGAAAAAGCTATTTAAATTGTCAACAGGTAAATACGAAGCTGCGGAATTTATTCGCGAATAAACGTCATATACAAATCTTAAACTCACAGACTGGTTTGCTAACGCGACAGCCGACGAGTATAACTCAATCGTGCCCATTACCTGGGGAAACGCTCGCCTTACAAGCTCTTACAGATTTCATTAGATGTACATGAAAGGAATGCCTTTTTCGGAAGCGAACGTTTCATTTATTCTCATTTGGATAAGTATATTTGTGAATATTGTGGGATTGGGTATTCGTAACAGGAAGATTGTTATGATGGTTTGAAAGAGCAAGAATTTGCAATGGTTACGTAAAGAGGTGAAGGTGTATAACTTGTTTAGGTTTTTACAATACAACCGTAGTAGAATATTGCGTAGTGTCAGTTGTGTTGTCAATAGCTTAGTTAAGAACTAAGATGGTTTATCTGGTATCTTTACCCCAGCAACTTTATATACAGACAGTCGAATCGAAAATAAGGAAGTTATTTATAAAGCAGACAGCATAATATTATTGAGTGGCGAGCAATAATCTCTAGCTGGTTCCAATCAGTTATTTCATAAGAATCAATTTACATAATATACATAATAGTATATTAGCGTTTATTCAGGACCCACTAAAAAAATGAAGTTTCGTGTTGCTGTCGAAGTTCCATTCCGTTTCTTTTCCACACTAATAAAACTTTTTCTTTTAAATTTGAGTAAAGATTATTTTCACTTTAAAAATGAGAATGTGAATTTTCAACAGATCGCTTAAATTTCGCTTTCCGACAAACACACTGATATCGCTCATGTATAAAAACATGCAGATGATAAAATATCACCCTCGGATTGCATTTGAAAGTGAAATGGTTGCCCCGAGTGGAAGTAGGTACAATGGGGAAGGACGCGGCAGGAAATTGTCTCCCAGCCGGACTGGTGCGATGGGAAAACTTTTAAACTGAATAAACAACGAGAGATTGTCTCTGGGTTTTGCTCGTGATATTAATGTTGTAGCTGGGAGGTTTTAGGTAGTGTTTTGTTTTAGACTTGAGTCTGATTACAATTTAATATAGTTTCTAACGGTAAGGCTTGATGACTACACTATTGTGTTAGGTTTTGGAGTATTATTGCGCCTAATATGTATGGAATGGACCCATTAATGTAAGTCCATGATCTTAATTAATAAAATTGAATATGTCTTTATATAACAAATTTGTATTCATATGGTTTAAGGTCGAAAAAACCCTTCATGTAGTACCTAAAAGTTCGCGTTATATATTTCTAGTTAGATTCCAATACTTTAAGCCGCTCGGATTTTTGTTACCTACTAATCACCTTTGAGATAGGAAATCCTATTATTTAGCTGTGGCATTTTTTTGCAAACAATAGTACTACGTCATCCTAATCAACAACTTAGAAATGCAAAAGAAGCACCATAAAGTCATTTGCATGATAAAAAAAGCTTTGATAACAAGCGTTTATACAAGAAAAAAGTAAAAGAATTTTTATAAGAAAAGTCGGCGAAGAAAGGAGGTTAAAAAGATAACATTGCCGCCTACGCTAAGGTGAATTTTAATCACCGGACCAAGGATTAAATGTTAAGCGGATTATGAGAGTTTTTCTTCAAGTTGGAAATATTTTCTTAGTAGTTGAAAATATTTCCGATTGGAGTAAATCTTGTAAGACTTTAGTGTATAAAGCGGTGAGCGTCCGTGTTATTCGTAGTTTTCTTTATGATCAGTCTGCACAGGGTCTTTGCTTGCTTGTATTATTATGATGAAACTGTACTTAAAAGAACAATATTAGAATTTATGGCCAGTTCTTTTCATATTAAAGTAGTGGAGAAATAATAATTCGTTTTAATAATGGAAAAAATCTTAACGGTTTATCTGAGGACAGATCATGTCTTGTAAACTCTCGACGTTTGCGGGCTGTTTCCCTTTATTCATAAGAACGAAAAAATGGCCGCTGTTTTTATCCTTGCTGGTTGAATGTAAATCAATGATAAGTTTGTAGCAATTGTAGTCGTCTCATTCAAATTTTTCACATTATAGTTTAGATTTTCTGCTCCTCCTAGGAATCTTTATCCATGTTACGTAAGCCAGCTTAGGTCTTTTCTCGACTAAGCCGTCTCAAAGAGACGAATTATTGGAGTCCTGATTCTTATTAGAATGGCAGTCTGTTAGAGCATTCAAGCATTTCATATATCATTTTTGATGAAATTTCTGTGGCACAGTGGTTTGAAGCTAGCCATGCAATATAGGGTTACATCATTGATTTCATCCTAGGGCACATAACATATCGAATCAATAGTAGTGAATCCATCAGCAATGCACAATATATCGTGTATAAATAGACGAAAAAACTGAATATGTAATATAGAAATGTGGCTAATATCCCTAATAAGTCGAACAAGGAAAGTGTACATACAATTTTCATGTAAACCACAACAATAGCTCCCATTTCACACATCGATTGACGAGTTGCGTTTTGTGCGTTCTAAGTAAAAGTGTTTATTATCATGTCGTCGACAACAGCCTATGACGCGTGGGTTTCGCAACATTTATGCACGACTTGCAGTTGCTATTTTTGTCTATAGTAAGCAGAATATATCGAGGCGTGTTCTTGAAAAGAAATCGTTTATTTTAAATTGCGAATTAAAATAAATTTTATTATTATATAATTTCATTTGTCCATTTTTATCTTATTTTTATTTTTATCTACGTTCAGCAGTGGACGGCAATAGGCTGAGTATATATATTTTTATCTTATACATGTGAATAGAACTATTACTCAAACTCAAATCGATCACATTTTCAAATACATCCCGTTCGCTGTTACACAAGGCTTCTAAGAAAACGCCGGGGCGTGACTTGTCTAGACTCTAGACTGTAGACCGGCTAATGTATAACATTTCTTACGTTACAACCACTTGGCATATCGAACCGTTTTGTGCGAGCCTCTGGGACATCAAGTCGTTATGAATGTACGAGGATTTTTAACAAAATTCTGCCAAAATTTCTCTCAGATTATGCGAAATTTTAGTTGGGACGAACTTTTAACGCTTTTTCTAGGATACTTTAAATAAATTATATTGTAGAAGGTTTAAACATCATCATATTTTGTTAAGGCAACGATAAAGTAATCGTTTGCGAGAAAAGATTGTAAATGACTCTCAAAAGTATTTAGTGTCCGTCATGTTTTAATTTAAATCCGCCTCTAAATGTCCTAAAAACAACCTTACAGCCGCTTTCACTACAAGTCGCGCAGATATAAAATTGATGTATAGAAAATGCCTAGCCCCACCCGTTATCAGACACCAGCAATTAAACGTGCAACACACAGGCGATTTTGAACATGACTATTATGTCACGTATGGATGGCGGGCGATGAACCGCGAGTACTGCCTGCTACACTTGCAAGTAACTCGATATTTCGTCCGTCCGTCAAGCGCGAAACTGAGACATGCCACAAGAGCAGTTATTCAATACATGCACGCGACCTCCGAGTTTTGTCGCCTCACATTTGATACATGATTTGTGCAGTTCGCACTTGCGTGTCAGGGCCAAGGTGGAAAGTCTTGGACTGATTCGAATGTATTGACAGATCAATGTCTGTGCCTGTAAGCCTGCAACTGTGCTATATATTAGCTTCCTCTGCTATTGACGGACGTTAAGCTTTAGTCCAAGATGCTGGTTAGGTAAAGGCTGCAGAACTTTAAGTAATTAAAATAGTCTTGTGAGAACCATTTAAAGTATTAAGTTAAATTAAGTTAAATGGACAAAATTAAACTTGTAAAAAATGGTTGAAAGTGATCATCACTGTCATTCATACAACGTTGCCGTGGGGAATGGATGCTAGATCGCTGACGCAATTAAAGAATTACCATTCTTTCCTCATAAATTGCGAGTCGTACACCATTTTATAAAGTAGAAATACGTTTAAATGGTACATTGGAAGATAAATTAGATAGTTTGCGTTGTGTTCATAGTTTGTAATTGTTAGGACACGTCAAATTAGACCAATTAACTGTCACAAGTGTAATTAGTGGAATTTAGGTGACACGCACATGCGTAGTTGGGTTTGGAAAGCGCTTCGTACACCATGTTGCAGCATTTATGAGTGCCATTTAGTTGTGTAGTGCACGTTTATGTATTGCCACAACCAGCAATCTTCTTGTAGGTTGCATATTTCATAACAGGGAAGTAGATTTCGTTGTAACATTGAAAGATTTGACATAGTTAAAATTTAGGAACCCTTGATACTACGAAGCGCATTTACTGGATTGTCTTTACGGTATTGACTCACGAATGGAGTCCAAGTGTCGGTTGTTTAAACTTCATAAACTACTGATTGACCCTACCCTAGGTTGATGAGTTGAGACTGCTAGTAGTTGCTAGATACAGGCCGCTTCGAACACTAGTTCCTAAACTTGGGGACTCTATAGGGGAGAACTTTGGCTACTTAGTACAAGCCTCATTTTGGACGAAATTGCTGTTAGATATTGTAAGAACGTATTGAAAACCCCCTATTATGCAGTCTTATTTATGAACTAAATCCTAAATCAATTATACTGCCGATCAATGCTGAACACAAAATAATAACATCGAACATTTTCAATCTGCATACATTGAATAACCGAGAGATATGAGTATTTGATTAGGATTCCATTTATGAAAATAAAATACAAATATAGATTGAACGTGAAGTATTTATATAGATAGTACGCAGTATCGGGATAACATAATACGCTTAATAAATATATGTAATTGAGATGACTCTTGGCAAATTTCATTCTACGGCAGCAACACGAAAGGTAGCTACACTTTTTGTAAGACAGTAGTCAGATTGACCCAATCATATTACAGAAAAAATTGAGTACAATCTCGGTTCAGTCCACACAAAAAATAATAATCATTATAATGTTCACAGTATGAAAACGATAATTAAAAATCCATATTCACCACGCGTTTCATTCAACGTGTGTGTTCAATATTGGCAAATTAAACGCCGATCAACAGCGGGTGATAAAATTTAACACTCGCAACTGTAATGATGGCGTACGATTTTCGGTGGCAATCTCTTTTATGAGCTGTCGTGTTTGCACTTACCTCTTGTGCTCCCTTTGGCAATTAATAAACGTGAATCCGATGAGAAATCGTTTATGTGGATGTCGAAAGCAATTAACTTATTGGTGTGGGGGTTTCCGAGTAACTTTTCAATTATTACGGTGGTATTCGTGTACACGTCCTATATTTGTGTAGTTACGTTGAATATTATTCAAGTTTAAGATGCTTTAATGTTGCGAGAATATATTAAGTATGGGTTGTCACTTGGAGAGAGAGGAAGGTTAAGGCAAATTAGGCGTAGTTAAAGAGCAGCAGCCATGTCGCAAGACCAAATTTACCAAGTCATATTTTCAAGAGACCAGTATGAATTAGCTGGCTGTAGTAAATTAACAACATTTTTCCATCATATTCAAACTATACAATATCACATAAGCTGCATGTTAACCATGAGTCGGTCTCGTACAATAAAATACTGCAGTGGCACTAAAAAAGGCCGCAATAAAACAATTCAAAGAAGCACAAACGGCGACATTTATCCAAATCTCGACAACATCGGCGGCCTCGATAAACGCCGAGTTTGCGGAACGTGATTTTTATACGTAAACCCGCGGGTAGGTGACGAGTGCAATAAAAAAAAACCGTACTGCTGCGACGGAGTATCGCCAGCTGATCCTTTTATGGCGGCGCGAGAGTTGGAGCCGACCTTAAACATGTGGATGTGTGTGATGATGCGAGGAACTTTCTAGATGTGAGGTATTGGATTGCATGGGCTACTTTCTTGTACTGGTTGATAGTGACGTATTCCTGTAGTGGTGATAAGAAATCTGTGATGGTCATCAATTTGCTTATTTGGTTTATAACATAAGCTCCGATGTTTGAGTCGAAAGCTAGGCCGAAGAATTATGAGTATATGAACACTAGCCATTACTTTTATAAGAAAAGCGCTAATAAGCAAGCTGTCATAATGGTTATAATATTATTTTAAATTTCCCACGATAAACATTTTACTAGCACTTGTTGGAAATGTTGACTAACTATAAAACTAAAAAAAGCGTTATCATGTTACCATACGCAAACTCGACGACATAATCGAATTAGCAACGATGCGCTCTCGCTATCGAGCTGAAACTTTCAAAATTTAATATCATGGATCAGCTCGACCCGTCCGCTTCTGTCGCGCACCTGCGACCTACTAAACCCCCCTCGGCCCACAGCTAATAAAATTATGCAAATTTTAATTTTACCCTGCAAACGGGCGAAGGTATATACAACGTTCGGCTTCAGCGAAAAATTCATCGAAATGTCGAATCAGCATTTCGTTTCGAGACGAATGAGCAATTTCTCTGACGGATCAGTGCTTATCCGTCGGCATAAATAGACTGTAAGTGTATATGTTATTGGATGTTTTTTTCAATCAGGTCCTTTTCATATTTATGATATTGGAATCTCTTTATTCGTTAACATTAATGTTTTATTAAAGTTTAATCTCAGTATTGTTGGTATAAAATGATTACAATGAGTTAATCAAAAATTATCTCTGTCATTTAGATAGATAAAGATCTAAGGAATCAAAGGGTGAAAATTTCTAGATGCATTAACTAAAAAAAAAGATCACTCAAGAAATTACCAGAAGTAGGAGCTGCTTAGGGTTTTGTCTGCGAAATTGTTAGGTTAGGCAAAGATGTTATAGATTTTAATGTTTAACTAAACGCTTACATTGCGGCACATCTATGGCACGTTTAATTGAGGTTAACATTTTGTTTAGTGTTCACATAGCGTTATAATTATTTCGATTAATCAGTTACGTCATGCGATGGTCGTGGTGCGGAATTCGATTTCATTAGTAGGAATATTTGCTGTAAATGTTATGTAACGATTAGTACAAAACTATAAAGTGAAATTGTATTAACTATAAAATTATTAGTGTCATGTGACCTAATATTTAAATTCGACAGACATAATATAAATGTCCAAATGAATCAGCACACATATAAAAACTCTAAAGAACTTTTTGCCTGTCTTCTTGGTATTTGGACTGAAGACCAAAGTTGTGTCTAAAAGTAAGTATTTTCTACTCAAGAAATTATTTTTCGCAGAGACATTACTTATGCGATCTGTTTACATAAATTACATTCAGTTTTTCGACCCGATTTGACTCTGACGTCATGATCGCATACACGATCGCTTCGTTAAACCACACTCAGCGTTCAAACCATAGTTGGAGTATGATAAAAAAAAACGTATTGGCTACCAATTGGTAATTTATTGCCGGTTCAGATGTTCGACAGTTTGAAAAGCGTGAATCGAATTTGGGTAGGCAATCGCCGAGTGAAATACACAGACGGCCAATTAGGCAATAGGCGCGAATTTAAACTGTAGGCAATTGGTATAAATTCCACTGGTATTTCATTATTTGCTTCGAGCAACGGATTTCAAGGAGACTGTTAAATTTTAGTGCTAAATGAACAGATCTGAAGATATATTTAAGAGGATTGTTTTTTTAATGTGCTATTTTATCTAATGCTTAAGTATATTTTTTCTGTTGTTTCGGGAAAAATTGTGCTAAAGTGATTAAACTTACCAGGGTATTAATCAAATATGAAGATTATCTATCAGGTGTCCAATTACAACAGAAAGTCCGCCAACCTATACTACGTATTAGCTTGGTGATAAAGCCTAATAAACCCTCTCCGTTACAGAGGAGGCCACTTTCTAGCAACTGGGCTGGTGATAGGATTAGAAAATACTGCTGATAATAAAAAAAAAACAGTATTATAACCTTGCAAGCTAGATAAAGTATACTTCAAAACAAAACACAACACTAAAAAAGCTCATCGTCCTTCGCTGCCCTGATAACGTTGTCCGAAATTGATGAATTAAATCGTAAACGACGGGAACAAAGGTGAAACGGTTGAGTTAATTTACGCACCGCTGTTTAGAGTGAAAACACCTCGAGGAGCGCCGTAGGGTCCTTCAAGTAACAGCCTCTTGGAAGTCTCGACATTTTGAACAAATTCGAGAGACAATTTCGTCACAATGTCGTGACAAATAAGTTATGACTTAAAATTTGTCTAATTTAATGTAAAGTGTAGTAGAAACGTTGATGGTGGTTGGTTTTATGCTGTCCTGTTAGGATTTTAAAGCGGTGCCTGGCAGTATCAGGCTTTTTAGAATTTTGGGTGTTTGTATGTGTTATTGAAATTTAAAATAATTTAAATTTCTGAAATAACACTATATTTATTGGTCGATGTTTAAGTCCATTTTATTTAAGAAATATAAAATAGTTTCGTACCTTTACGATTCAAATTTATTTTATTTATTCCCACTATAAGTTACTCATAGTGACCAAAACAAATAAGAGAATGTACAAATATTACGTAATTGACGAGAATAATGCGAGTGTTTTTGGAAGCCGTAAGAATAGTTAAGAAACAAACGGAAACTGGCACACCAACGGAATTTAATTTCTAGAAAAAAAAGGCAACAGATTACAGCGCTTACTACATTCGCACTAATCGCGTCTCATTGGAGTAATGCCAGATGAAATTATATCATCATCTGGTACTTGTTT
Source organism: Cephonodes hylas (assembly GCA_030295005.1). Lineage (NCBI taxonomy): Eukaryota > Metazoa > Arthropoda > Insecta > Lepidoptera > Sphingidae > Cephonodes > Cephonodes hylas. The sequence continues at coordinate 2,108,451 of AP025386.1, read as the reverse complement.
TATACAAATCATTTATATTGTTACGATTGTACAAACTGTGCAAATTCATTATAATAACTCTGCCTACTGTGCTGACTAATTAATTAACTATTCGTTTGATAAAATTCATGCTCAGGCCTAATGATAAAATTTGTTTAGTGGGAGTTTAGTGATTATTTTTATAACTTGAATACTTATTTATTTACACTTAATACCAGAGTATACAGGTGGACTTCAAGGCCTTTCCTTACAGAGGAACCTAGGATGAAGCACTAAGACATAGTCTTCTGATAAACCTTTTTAATATTTTTTACCTCAGTATCTGACCTCGGTACCTTTTTACGAATGTGATAATTATAATTAGACAAGGGCAGTATTACCATCAACAACCATCAGATATGCACAATTTGGTTTTAGCTGGAAATATGGTATAAATTGTATACTATAACTGCACGCTGTTAGTGCTCATCGGTAGTATATTTTATAAGGTATCACCTCATGTCCCCGTACCACAATTTAGTGCAATTATCTCGTGTACTAACAGATTTATCGTCACGTTTCCAGCACAAAGGAGCCCACCATTCACCGCAGACGCTTTGATGTAATTAAAAGGCGCCTCTGGTAACACTCCGCGTTGTGTGCAACGTGAACGGAATATTAGAATACGTAATGTTTTACATTAGCCCTGATGGTGTGGCCTGGTGATGTTTGTGGGGCGATTGTGTTCTCTTTTTGATTTAAAAAGGAGTTTATAGAGATTTCGTTTATGCTATTTTTTGTAATAAGGGCCCAAACCCTCTCAATGGTAGAGAAGGGTCGTGCCTAGCAGTGGGGCGTTCATATGGGGTGATGATGATGATTTTTTTGATAGTTTTGTTATATGTAAGTTATTAGAACACTCATTAGTAACTAGGAATTCGTGTGTAATGTGTAATTGTCGTTTTTCGTTGATAAAAGACGTTACGTTACACCTACGAGGTTTTGCCCAGTAGCATCCTCAAGGATCAAGTGTTGCAACTTTTATTCATAAATCATATTAACTAGGAGCTAAGTAGAAGGAAATCATAATGAAATTAGTAACTGTGAATTTAAAAGTATGCGTTTAAAAATTTTAATTGTATTAATAAAAATTAGAACTATGAGTACATTTGCAAAGTATGCTGATGAAATTTCAATTCTATTTCAAGTGACTAAATAATTAAACGTAACAATGTTAATCTAACGTCTAAAACTCAGGCGAACAGAGTTTATGAAGGATGCTTTCTGAGAATTGAATTAACCAGATCAGATATTCGTATTCGCAGAAGTACGAGATGGTCGCAATTGTCGTTTGTACAGTGTCCGTCCGTAGATACAATATAGCTTAGAAAATCATATTTATGAAAGGAATTTCTTGAAGGCCATTCAATTTCTGTATTTATATAAAAATCATTGCTGTTTAAGTTATGGGTATAAAATAACCACACAAAAATATTGTTAAATTCTTAGTTACATAAGAGTTTTTCTAATAAAGTATTATATCACAATGTTTATACTTTACAAAAATGATCGATAGTTGCTGTCGAGATGTAATCGAACTCGCATCGATTAAATCGCAAAGAATCGAAGCGATGAGTCACGCCGGCGACGCGGTCAAGTTCGCGTCCGCGAGATGCTCAAATCGCTATGCGGCGTGTGGGCGTAGCTTTATTATCTAGCGGCCGAGGGCGACACACGCTGTGTGTGTGGTAAAACTGACACATCTGATTTATTTGCCGATGCATCGGTATTATGCATCATGGAAATGATGATGATGAAAAATTACGAATACAGTAAATGTTTATAGTATACATTAAAAGCAGGTCAAGGATCTTAATCTCCAATTAAACAAACATGCCAGTAACTTTATTTGATATTCTAATGCGAGTTCCTTTTTTAAATTCACGTCGAATAAGTAATCGATTGCAAGTGATCGATGCTGTTAATTGGTACGACGTCTCGTGATGACTCACAGACAGCGGCGAGATTGTATCCCAGTTTGCGATACGCGCGAATAGATCGTGACGAGTGGGCGGCTCTTTATGCACCCCAGTTCAGAACACCGGATTTGTGTAATCGATATGGAAATGTAACAATCGGCAGTAAAAATGGGCCGTAAAATAGCACGGTGACCCCGATAATCGATTAAAAATGGTCCTCGAGAATCGAATTAAAGAAATGGTCTGTTTAGTGACACTGTTAAGTTTGAGTATATAATATGTAGTTTAGGCGTCACCTTATTAGTGAGAGGAGGGCATGGTATCGGCAGGATAGTTTATAAACTTATTATTTTTTTACTTGAGGCTTTTTCAGATATTAAATTGAAAATTTATCCCGAGAGTATTCAATGCATTAACAAAACAAACTATGAAAAAATCATTAACAAATACATAACATCGACTTGTCTGTGATTATCCGCAACAGTTTCATATACGTAATTCTAAATATTTTGGTGTGTCAAATTAGTTTCCCTCTTCGATTCCAAGGAGTGCCTTACAGAAAATTTTAACAACAGTCTCTGTAATAAGTATTGTTGTTCGACAATGCCTCTGTTCATTGATAACCTCCAAGCGAAGGTGTGTTAGATCGATTCCTTCACGCGAAGTGCGTTATAAATAATAATGCATGCGATAATGTGAATGGATAATGCGCGTAAGGCTGTGACTGGCCGTTTTTACTCAACCTTTCCGCAATAAAGATTATGTGTGTCATACTGCATTGTAATTGACCGCGGCGCGGTGGTAACCAACCGACCGGAATATGCACGAATATAATGAAGATTTAATTTTTCTATTATATTGAGAAGTTAGTAGGTAAACACAATTTAATTTTTTTGTTGAAAATCAAATTTAATTTGTTGAGATTTTTTTTGCCTAAAATTTAATTATTTTTCCTATATAAATGATATACACAAGGAAAATTATCTGGTATAGAACTTCTATATACTATATAGGTATTATTTGACGCATTATTCATATCAACAGATTTTCCCATTTTAGTTATTATTTTTGTCATAAACACATTTGCATCAAACAGTGCAAAATCCCCAGCTCATTCACTGCGTCGATTGCGTATCATCAGAAAAACTGAGTACCCACCGACGACAACAAAGTGCAACTCGATATCTCCGCGCGGAACGCAAAACTGCCGACCGCAAAACGCACCAACAGACAAACATTACATAAACATTGCACTCGTCAGTTGCTTGCGGTTTGCGCAACCGACGCGCGTAATTGTCCCGTGCCAGATTCAACTCCGATTAGAGGAATCTAAGGGGGGGGGGCAGGTGTATAGCAGGAGCCGGGGGAGGGGGCGATTCGTATGAAAAGTTGTGAATGGTGTAATGATTGCGCTGTGCCGGTTGTTAAATAGTTGTTTTGTTGGCCATTCGCAATAAATGAGCATGTTAATTATTTTAATATAACTTTTAATGTATTCACGTTTCATAAAGTTGTTCTGCAGGATGCCCAGTACAGGAATCCCGTGGCCGGTAATGGAACTTATAAATAAATCCGATGAAGTTGTTTGAAATGTTATTCCAGCGATATCCGCATGTAAACAAATGAATATATCGTTAACATTTTCCTGTGTTGTGGTAATTAATGTTTTTTTAGTCAGTGATACACTCATTACGCTTCATTGATTTCATTCTTACGATCGATGCAAACGCATTTGTTTTGGATATTGTTAGGTTATATAGACTGAAAAACTGTCTCGTAATCTCTTGAACTTTAGTGTGCTATGTAAATTTCAGAAATAGTTGTAACATATTTTAAATTTTGAACTTCTTTAATGCATATAACAGCGGAATAATACATATATTCCCAGAATCCATTAAATAAGATGCGACGAGATGGGGGAAAAGCGGTCGGGTGCCAAAAAATGATGTATGGTGTCGCGGCCAAGGTTTTGCCAGATATACGGAACATAACGATCCTATTGAGAACTTCCCGTTGAGTGTGGGCGGCGCTTTAGTTATTGATAGTTATAGGATCAGCAATTTTTAGACGGGCTTCTTAAGTTGTTAATTTGAGTGATTTTTTGTTACTGGCATTTATGTCCGTGCTAGGTCAGCATCTCACTCCTATCAATGGTCCACATGAGTACCATTACTAGAATTTAAACATACGGCACTTTCGTTTGTCATTGGTGTAATTCTTTTGACAACAAAGATCGTTAAAAAAACAGTTAATTTGACAAAAACCTTGATCAAATTCAGAAAGGTGTTTTTCTCAGGAAAGAATTTACCACTACCGTAATATCGCGGGAAACCCTATCATTTATCACGCCGAAGAAAATATCCAAGTAAAACCTCAGCTACCGATTATAATCAGTCAGAAGGCGTGTAATCAAATAATGGATTCAGCTTTCTAGCGTTTCTGACGCGGTCGATGGCGGGTCGGAGTGCAATTTGCGTCTGAAAGTTGTCATCTGTGTCTGGGCTGTGTAATTGGATAACTTGCTGTGTTCAGTGCTGGTCTGCGGTTATCGTGACATGACCTTTCGAATGGCTGGGGTTAAGGAAAATATGTGGACAGAGCTGATGACGAGCCGATGGTTAAAATGTTGGGAATCATTGGGGAGGAGATGAGAAGGGATTGCGTTAAAGCGAAAGAATTGTTTGCAGGAAAGTGTTAAGACCTGATAAGAATATTTGTGAATGCCGATCTAGATTCTTAATGAGAACGCGTTATGAGAATTTCTGTAAAAAATATCTGCCGACACTATCCAGATAAAAATGAGATTATAATTTTTCGATGCGAGACTGAGCTTAAGCTGAATAAGCAGAAATGAATGCTATATTAAAAGAAAAACCCAAATGGTCTTGCTAAAATTTTATAGGCTAACTTAAAAGATTTTTTTTGTAGTTGTCCCGTAACGCTTTACGCCATCTTACCTTACTAAACATTGAAAAGATTGATAGAGTACCAAGTCTTGAAGAAGATAAATACAACACAAGTTTGCGTGATTCGCGCGAATTAATTTCCTCGAGATTCCTGCGTAGTGGCCCGTAATGTTTATACTCGGCTCATTGTGGAGATTATCTGGACCTTGTGTCAGTTTCCTTAGCAACGCTGCAATCAAGCCTTGCACATTTTCTGCACGTACACACAAAGTAAATTATTGTTCGTAATAACAAATAATTTAGTGTTATGAAACGAGCTGGTGAGAAACTCGTTGAGGAAATAAATGTCCCTTTTAATGTACAGGAAGACTAACCAGTTGGACTAGCGGAGGGGTGTATGAAAGACGACTTGTACTATGGGTAATACGTATGTGGAATTGCTGTTAAAGTTTAATAAAACATATGTTAATATAGTGCCCAATAGCTTTAGATTTATTCCTCACAATATATTGATCTTCAGGTTGGTTTTATGTTTTGTTTCATCACTTCAAGTTGTTTTCCTCTTTTCTGAGTGTCGTGACTCCAGGTGTTGTAATACAAATGTAAAGACGTTTGCTCAGAGATCGAATCGTAATTTTACGACAATTTTATAGCATTAACAAGAGCCCAACTCTCGGCACCTGACCATCAATAGGCATATTTGCACGGTATCGCATCGCTGGTCGCACCCGCTGGCGATAAAGTTGGTTTACGACGTGGGGCCGCGACGGTGGCCCGCTGCCAACCGTGGTCGCGTGCGCCGCCTCCACACACCAATGTCATTGTCTCGCCTCGGCTGCTTGTGAGTTGTGATTAGAGGTATCGATCCCGGGATCCCGAAGCCCGGGATCCCGGGATCCCGGTCATATTTCAGTCCCGAAATTTTCGGGATTAAATTCAATAAATCCCGGGATTTTCGGGATTGACATATTTATAATAAAAATCAATAAAAATGTGCTTTCTAAGATCATTAAACAAGAAATTACTCTTTCTGAGGCTAGTTTTACACGAGGCAATAATTTGGAGAAGACCTATAAAAATTTATAGTCGATTCCTCCAACTTCCATCGAGTCTGAACGCGCTTCTTCTGCTTCTACATATACCACAAATTAAGAAGTATGCTTTCGGATGAGACGTTGGATGCGTTGTTATTTCTAAGATTTTATTTTCGTGGGTTAAATAAGTAATTTATAGTTCCTATATTTATATTTTATTTAAAATACATTGATCTCTGTTGCATGGTCTTTTTTATAGTACAATGGCGTTTCTTTGTTTAGATAAAAGGGCTTAGTTTGTTTATTTTATCAGAAGAAATTATAATTTTGTTTTATTTTTTAATATTTAAGTAAAGATTTAAAATAAAAGATTTATTTTAAAATGCTTTACTTTCTTTTTGTTACCACTTTTTATTACTAATACAATCCCGGGATTACCCCGGGATCCCGGGATTAACTGTTGATAATCCCGAAATCCCGGGATTACAAAAATCGACCGGGATCGAATCCCCTAGTTGTGATGTAATCTGATTGAATCGATTATTTAGATCGGGTTTGATTGGTGATTAAGTTTGATTTTTTTCAGGTATACTTACTCAGTACAGTATTGTGCAGTAGCTAAGCGTAAGGCTGTTTATGTTAGTTCGTTGATAGAGAGCTTTGGACTGGATGAGATAAGTATACAAATTAGTGAAGTAGTTGTTATTTAAGAGTCTTATATCAAAATATTTAATAGTTTTAAACATCAGCCGTTTTTATTAATTAACAAGTCTTATCAGGGCTCACATGCGATAGAAACCTCATTTAAACGTGTAATAAAAATCGATCGCTCTGAAGTAAACAGTACGCAGAACAAGGTCCTGAAAAAATAGAATCAGTAATCGAATTGGTTCGCATCGGCAAAGCCCGGAGGGTGTATTGGAGGCAAACACTCGGCAGCGGCCGGCAAATATTTGTCTCGGATGGAGCGCGGGTGCCATCGAATCGTCGACGTGTCCTGCCATATACACATCGGGTGCACTTTCTGTTTGGTCATGGGTTCGGTATTACAACAGGGTGTATTATGGAGACTGTGTGGTTGTCAAAATAATGCCCCGGTTTGGAAGGATGTGTTGGTTTTTGTATTAGTTCGGGGCTTAAGGAAGATATTTTTAAGGTTAAAGAAAGTAGGGGAGAAAATCATTATCATTATTATCATTAACACTTATATTTAAGCGTTCAGATATGAATAAAAATAGAGTTAACGGATAACAACCCTCCATACAAGTCTTGATCCATGGGAAAAAGGAATTAGTTTTTTGGTTTTAATGCTTCCGAACACGGAACAAGCTCTGCCATACTGTCAAATTAAAGTAATGTTAAATGCATGTAGACTAATACATTGCACCGCTCAATACACAATCTATTCAATTGTAAACAATACACATCAACAAGAGATTGGCAACAAATTACACACGCGCAGTTACATCAAAGAGCATTCAATCAATTCCGTCTAATTTGGGAACTATTCGCCAACAGCTTTGATAAAGTACAGCGTGTTAGTTTAGGACCGTTTTGCCGATTCCGGTCTTAGATCGAACACGGTATTCCGATAACCGCACGACCTTCGCCGTGACTTGGACCGGCGCGGTGTTGCGGTGTCCCTTGAGGGTTTGTTTGAACAGGACAGCATCGAGTTGAGATGGCAGTTCGGGATAATGAGCAACGGACATGTGTGCTATCGATCGTAAATATACTACTGTGAATATTCTGCTTTGCTGTTTATTAAGATAAGATAGTTAGGGAGGTTAGGAGTTTGAAATGGTTTTGGGCGTTGGGGAATGTAAGTAGTGTGGTATTTAGTTTATTATACCGATGTCACACATCTTGCTTTTTAAGTATCGTATTAAGGTGATTAAGGAAGAGTTAGGTCTACTAAAGATGATGTTTAGTTACTTATTCGATTGTATATAACATATTTAAGGCTTATGTACAACCTTAATATAACATTTTCTTGATAAGTCTACCATGTCTAAGGACAGGTGTTCCACTGACCACAGGTGTGGGGGGCATGGCATGCGATGGCACGCGCCCGATGCAGCCGAACAATGCACGAGTGACGATGTATTACCGATTGCATTCACTAGAAACACGCCACCCACAGTGCCGAAGATGTTAACCTGACTTCATGATTTATTTGGAAATGATGCTGATGATAGTTGATGTTGTTTCACCTATTACCATGCATTAAAAGAACTTGTTTATGGCTGTCGTAACATAGCTAAATAGAGTATGAAATTGGGGGGTTATATATTTGCAATGAAACAAGGCAACAATGTTCAGTCAAATTAATGAGATTGTGCTCTTCCAAATGTTTCATTTTTGCCATGTTATGTAGTTGTTATCGTTTAAGATTTGATATGACTTATTACGTTACTACCTTTGATTACAAAATACAATTCTATATATACGATGTACATGTGACACCGCCGAAACAGCACCAAGTCGCCCATGGCCCAAAGCTGAGGCGCATACATCAAAAAGCCATGTCCGATTGCGTTCCTTTCTCGTCCCGATGTTCAAATATAGTGTGCCACTGGCCGGCCCACATGACAATGCTGAGGTTAGTCACCTGCGGCGGCGCGGCGGCACGTCCTTAGCTTCCGCGGTGACGTCACCGTCGGCCGGCGCGGGCGCACTGATAGCGGCGCGTGCGCAGACGCATGCCCCCACCTATACTGTACCAGCGCGAATGGGTTGAGACTTGATTGTTAGAGTCTGGCGGATGGATGCAAGATTTGTGGTGGTTGAGGTATCTCAACAGTGGTTATGAGATTTGGGTGATTTGTGAATAAAAAAATATTATGATCAATGTCAACTATTGACTTACTTTTGAAAATGGGTTCAAGCAATCTAGATAACTTGATAGCACCCCGCATTCATGGGTTATCTTAGTTGTCTTTGATGAAAGATTTTCAGTAATTCAGTTCTATAATTTTGATTTGAGAATGACGTAACAAATGTTTATTTGTTATTACTATCGATGATTAAATCATCCACATACAATAGCATTTTATTATAGGTTTGTAGTTTGTACATTTTAACCGTGTTTCCGTGTTTTTTCCCCTATGTAGGAATACGTAACCGAGCAATATGAGTAGCGATATTAGTTCGTTACAACTCCCTTTTACCTGGCTAATAGTTTAATTGAGGTTTCGCCCGAGCGCCCAATTTGTCTGGATCTACGGGAATGAGAACATAGGCTTAGGCCCAAATCCCGTCGGGTTAATTCCGGTCGTTTGGGCCATATCAGAGGTGGTTGGGCTGGAATGGTGTGGTGATATGTAATGCCTCGACAGGGTTGATGCGGGCGGAATGTTGCATATTGCGGTTGTTGTGAAAACGTTCCGGGTTGTTCAGGTTTTGATTTAATTAAGTGGCTGGATATAGTTTGGTGAACTTATAAGAAGGGAGGCGCTGTCCTTGTTCAAACTCCCGTAATCCATCTATTACTGCATTGTTTCAGGAGTCAAAATTTATAATTTCAGAAATTATAAATTCATAAATTCAGACAAAGTATGTTTAAAATTAGGTTTTTAGTGTAAGACAAATCGTCGCTAGAGGTAATATACAAATTACATTCTAAAACAACATATATAAAGGAGCGATTTGAAATTAACGAAAAAGTTAGCTCAAAATTATGTGACCAAATCTTCTTGAAGATAGCAAAGCTCATGATAATAGCCCTTTAGGTTAAATTCAAGCCATTTTTTTTTTCAAAACCAATCAAATGAAGTTTATTGATCTCGAGCAATACACCTTCCCAATTGGATTCTATTGCGATATATGGCGGGCTGTGTGTCTTTTTTTTGCCACACGCCAGTTTCCAATTTGACCGCTGGTGTTGGCAACGTTTCGCGTGTGCGTCGACGGTGATAACTGAAGTGGCAAACTTTTTGCATTCATATACAGCTGAATTGGTTTCAATAGCTGTTCGAATACAGTATGAATGTCATATATCTTTAATCTGGAAGAGGCACGCAGTTATAGTCAGTTGATTTTAAGTTCCAAGTAATTAGGTCTATTAGAGTTAAAATTAAAAAGAAGATTGGTTGACGCTTTTTTGGGGAAGCCTACGTTCAGCAGTGGATGGCGATAGCCCTTATTCCTATAGAAATAGTGTCTATGACTCCTCGATCGCAGAAGCCAATTTATGCTGCGATACTAATAGCACAAGGAAAATAATACTAACAGTATAACTTGTAAACAATAACAATTGCTTATGTATGATGAAGCGACACTTATCCATATATTGGCAATAGCATTGGCTGACATGACAGTGGCGACGGGCCAGATCAGCCAGACGTACTGCATACACGACGAACTAACAACATACCACTTTATAGTAAGTGCGGAATTGACATAATGAATTATTATCAAAAAGTACTAGACAATTATTTCATTTTAATGCATAAACAATAGATTGAGCCCTATTAATTGCATGTATCAACATGGCTGATTTTAATCATCATCATCATCAGCCAATTTTGGTCCACTGCTGGACATAGTCCTCCCCGAATGACTTCCACCGGGAGGATTTTAATAATATGTAAATTTATTAATTGCTTTATTTTTATTAGGTCACAGTCGTGGACTTAGGCCTAAACCTTCTCAGATGTAGAGAAGGTCCTTACCCAGCATTTGGCCGTATATAGACTGATAATGATGATCATAAAATTAAGGATATATGTGTAGAAGACAAATTATAATATGCGACGATATATAAACTTCTTGTTGAATCATTTATGTCCTACCGCTGGGTATGTCTCTTCTTCCCTAAAACTATAGATAGAACTATCGTTTAAAGACATGACACAGTAATTTTATGACGTTTTTATGGGAAGAAATAGTACGAAAATAACATGAAACGAAATGTGATGAAGTATTTATGTAGTAAAATCTCAATTAAGTTATTTATTTTAAAACAAAGATATTAATATTCTTTTTATATTTACGTAAATGAACGTCTGCCTACTGTATTGGGGATACAGGCGTTATTGTATGCATAACGAATACAGGATAAATTGTTATTATTTTTAATTCTAAGTGGCTAACTAAAACAATGATGTATAGTACCTATTTTTAAATATTTCGCTTTAAAAATGACGTCATGGCGATAGTAAAGGCTGTGTTTTTTTGCCTAAATTCACACCCTTGTTTAACATGCAAGCGTTATTCGGTATACCTGATCGGGCTATCGTTTCATCAATGATCTTGGATCACGCGCTGTTAGCATGTACGTGTTATATTAAACAGTTAGGTACCTACTGTCTTGTTCTTACTGCGGTATGAATGAGTGACGTAAGATTGAGAAGACTTCGGTTCGATTCCCGGGTCATTGTGATTTGTTTATTGCATTAGGTAGCAGCATGAAGTCCGAAAACATTGCAGAAAGACAGTCGTTATCACAAGCTTGAACGCTGGAAAACGTGATCAAACCTGCTCATCTAAATCTTAGGAATATATATGGTGTGTAGTCCGCCAACCCACACTAAGCCATCGTGCTGGACTAAATCCTAATCCCTCTCAGTGGCAGAGAAGGCCTATGCCCAGCACTAGGACATAGACGGGCTGATGATCTTGATGACGTGAAATTTAAAACTGCTGCCCTAGTGTGTCGAGAAATGTTTCTCGATTAAGCTACCTCTTGGGGGATATACGCATTAATGTACATATTTATGGATTGTAGGTGTATCGGAGTATGGAGTACATATGAAGTGTGAACGTCGTTAATCGACCGTGTAATATGCTGTATTATTTATGAGCGAATTTGCTTAAACACGAGAAGTATAGTAAGCGCTTGTTTGTATGTATTACATTTCCGTATATTGTGAGCATGTAATTGATAAAAAATACAAGAAACATAATGTGTCTTTGTACTTAATACAACTGTTGAGCTGTTGAATAAAATTGTAAGTTCTTGATGTTATTTTAACGTTAGTAAATATACACGTAAATGGTTACGAGATCACTAGGCAAAGAAACAAGGATTTCCTTTGATATTCAAGTTCTTATTCCCATTTCATGCAGCAGAGGCAATCGCTCAAACTAGAAAAAATTCAGGTCTATTCATCGGCATTGGCAATGTTTTTAATGGAAAAAGTATCGCAATCAACGTGATAATTCAAGCTTTCATAGAGCACAATAAAAAGAGATACACCCCCTCCCCTACACCTCATTCCCCACTCCCCCTGGAGTTAATGGAATTGGCATCGAATCAGCAGATGAGGACTGGATTCCTGCATAAAATTCCTGTTTGCCGGCCGCGATACCATCGGGAAGATTTGCTCCGGCGAAATGTGCCGCTCGACCCGGTGCGGCGTGGGTTTGAACTTATCTGCGTTACGTGTATGGTGTGTGGAAAAGAATTTAAAGGATATAGTTCGTATATGCGATAGATAGTGCTTATACGTGTGTTATGAATTTAAGTTCTGAAAAGTATCAGCTGATAAAAAAAATTAAAAATATCTTGTAAACATTTCAAATTTCATTTTAAATACGAGCTTCATTGTTCACTTTAGATTTTTTAGATAAATTTCCTCCGTTCATATAATATCAAGTTGTATTGATTTTAGAAAACTTTATTATTTCAAAAATTATACTTAAAAGGTTTCAAAACCTCTTTATATATTACCTAAAAGAAAATAAAACGCAAAACTCCAAATGAAATAACAACAATAAAACTACCGGCAAACCCGAACCGAACTTCGGTGAATTTCCCACAAAACCCCTCTCTACCGAGAAGTTTGCCCCGCACACGACAGACATTACACTAAGTAGCGTTCAACCAACTTGCGTACTAAAAATTGGCCCAACAACAAACATTTGGCAAACTAGACAATTTAAAGGGGGGGTATGGCGGAGTTGTCGCTCGTTAGCAAGAAGTTTGCACGCGTGCAGTTAGAACCGAAGGCTATGCTGCGGTCACAACGGTTGCCGTACCGGGTGATGTTTCCAGCCCAGTGAATAGTGGATGATTTAGATGTAACTTTAGATGATTGGTCATAAATTGGAATACGATAAAGATACGTAATGTAGCAAATCGTTATGAGTAAATATATAAATGAGTACATTTAACAGTCACATGTAAAGTTCTTACACTAAGATGCTAAGCTTGTTTTGTGGGTAACAGAAATGTCAAGAGGCTTTTGGATCTCACTAACATATACATTCTCTTTGAACGGGAATTGAACCCACGCCCTCCTGTATTGTGAGTTGGTGTTTTGCTATCTACGGCAATTATATGAGACATGACGTAGTTATGTATCATGAGAAGTAATTAGAGACTTATAGAATTTAATAACTCTCACACATGACTGACATGAAGAAGTAAAACTCGCGGCAATTAAACTTATAAGTAGACCGATATATTTCTATTTAGAGACATGTTTAACACGTAAAAGTAATCGCTTTCGAAAAATTCAATCTCATTATGTAATCTTCTAGTCTTTCCAGTACCACAAGACTTTCTCATAGTATGTGGTTTTAGCGTTATTTTAATTTGGTAATAGAATAAGAGATTGGTTAAGGGATGACAAATTAAAACTGATGGGCATGTTATCTAAATTATTCATTTATGTCAACCCGATGGAGTTGGACGGTCTATGTGGTTGAAACGCTCGTATAAAAAGTCATAATATTGATCTGTTGCATTTTCCGGCGCATCGAGTCTCGCATTAACGATGACGTGTTCGCCGGCTCGCCGTGACGGACGCACTAAGCTCGTGCAGATAGCGAACATATTGATTTGTCTCTACTACCTCCGCCTACATCATCTGTGTGCAATGCATTATTCTATATTGAATTACAATACACGTGATGTATACTCGTTGTTCAGATCATATATTGTGATAGTGTTTCATCTCCTAGGTAGCTTAGTGAAGAGTATTTCCAGATAAACAGATAATAAGGTGGAATTTTTTTTAATTATTAGTTTAGTGTGGTTGAACGAGGTTTGGTTGATTGGTTTCTTCTCAAAAATAATAACGCGTTCCGACGCTGTAATATTAGTGTTAACGATTCAAAGAATATTTCAATGCCTACAAGCTCATAAAGGTCGGTTCCGAAGCCTTAGTCCTCCACGGTGGTCTAATACGGGTTGGCGGATTCGATAATGTTATTCATAAGGATTTTAATCCTATGTTTGTTACTTAAATATGGTGTAACGGTTGAAAAGATCTATATTTTTTTTCACCTAGATAAATCAAATTTGACACTCTTCAAACCGCCAGGACACAGCTATGAAAATATATCTCGTAAGCAGGGATTATCGACGTGTAACCGACGAGTTGTTCACAATGTGTGGATAATGGGAATACCTCGGTCGCACTCGGAATATATTACGGGGAAAGCCATTGGCATTCCGGCGAAGTGTCGCCATGGTGCAAACATTGCCCGTCGTGTTATGGTTTTGCACTCGCGAATTTATTACGCGCTACGGGACAATCTTCTTGACCTTAGCAGGGTGTAATGATAGTTCATTTCTTACTGCTCGGTAAAAATATATGCTCATATATTTCGTACTAAAATCCTTGTTCTAGGTTACGGTTACGACTTACGGGTTATAGATGTGCGGAATGCGGTTTTTGACGTCTCGGGTTCAAATCCCAAATCGAACAAAGTGTGATAGGGATTTGCCCATCAGGTTAGTTAAACGATAATTGGTTCATACTCTATTGCGTGGGATTTAAAACACAGTTTGGAATTTATAGTTTTATAAATAGGTACTTGTATAGTTAATATTACTATCTCTGAATCACTTGACTGTTAATATAAAATTTACTTGACTGTTGTATTAACGGTATTTCTCGACGTAAGCAGTCAGTGCTCCACAATTGCCATCATTACGTCGACTGGGATTACGTAATTCATGTTTTTAATACCGTAGGCTTTTACCTCTGTTGGTAGTCTCATACTGTGTAGCAATTAGTTCCACTTGGATATAATAGATGGCGCTAGGAACGTGGTTTTATTTTAAACAGTAATAATACAAATGTAGGATTTTTCGTACGTTATGGATAATGAATATAGACTATACGTATTGAAAGACTACACCGTTGGTCCAGCGGTATAAACGCGCCATGTGACCGAAGGATACCGGGCTCGAGCAGTGCTTTTTATTTATTTAAACTTCACAGCTCTTTAGGAAATTATGTAAGGGATCATGCATTGCTGGTGATGCGTGGACTACAACGTTAGAACGATTTATCTTTGGTTTTGAGTTTTGCTTTTGTTTTGACCCAAGTTAAGTTTAGGTGATTTGGGAATGTTACTCGTAGTTATACCATGAACATACCAAATATTTCTACGTTATTTTAGGGCGTAGGTGAGAATAGTTTAAAGATTGTGTGCCTATTGTGTACAAATATCTATATAATGCCAATATACTATTAAAAGCCTATACTGTAGAATAGGGCTAGGTTTAATGGTAATAAACATTAGATCAGCGCGTTGTGTTGATTAGTTTTTCTACAAGTCCTAGGTCTACAAAACCGGTCACGGACCGTTCTCAATATATTTGCGATGCGTGGGACGGAACCGGTTCTTATTAATTCTATTCGCGGCTTTAACTGTGATGTTTTTAGTGGGAGGGCGAATGAATTAGTATGAAATTGTTAAAACGTTTACTTAGGGTTCCACCGAGAGGTAGGTGAATGAGGCAATTGTATTGTACAGTAAGTTTAAGGGTGAATGTAATAGATGTAGTAGTCTGGTAGGTTGTAGCAATGGGTATAACATTCGGGAGTTACATAGTCTTGACTACATATAACTTTAGATGTTCGTTCATGAAAGCATTGTAGCCATCCTTATATCAATAAAGATCACCTGAGTACCCTTGATGTGTTGTCATTTTAAAAGTGCCAATTTATAATCTTCATTTTGAAATCTATTAGAGATTGAAATTCTGGTTTGTAAAAGTTTTTATGAATTGAAAATGGCTGTTTCTGGTCAGGGTGTGTTGTGAGCGCGTCGCATACTATACAAATCAACAATAATAATATAAGAAGTAGTTAATTGATTTGGTTTTCCATCTGTACAAAATATTCGCAGTTCCTGAAAGCCTCCATGCGGCGGAAAGTCGTAGCTAACTCGAAGCGATGAACAAACCCAACCTCAGTTTGGCTCGTGTCGCTACGTTTGCATTCGCAAACTAAGTCACAACGCAATTCCACTACTCGCTGCTAGATGGCGCCACTTGTTTTTCGCACGGCGTTTTCCCGCTAACCTATTGATTGTGCTTATCACAATACAAACAGATATTATTGTTTCGCGGTACTAACGTATGAGAATCGTTGTTGTCTCGTTAAATAGATATCGCCGTGGATCTGTTGCAATGTTACATTGTACGTAACACATTTGTTTACGCGTGCACCCATCGGGCTTGTAGGAAACGTGTGCAGCGACAATATTTGCACATATTTAATCCGATGCTAATTGTATTATGTTCATTCGTATTCAGTTATGTCTATTAGTATTGTGGTAAATGTGTTTTATAGCTATAAAAGTGTAAGTAGATTTATTGATTAAAATTATGAGAATTAAATGCAATGTATCATTATTAAATTATAACAACATAATTGTAAGTAGAAAATAATTAATTTTTAGTCATATAATTTTAATGTTAAACATAAGTTCTGTTTTCTCTTCATAGATGGCGCTGTGCTATCTAAAATGATTGAACAAGTAATACAACTGCTTACCCTCAGTTTCCTTTGTAAGCATTGGTATTTTTATTTGTAATTGATAGTTATGAAAGAAAATAAGAATAATTAATAAAGAAACAAAAAGCGGAATTAAATTTTATTATCCATTTTTGGATACAATGTTTTCACAACATCATGCATATTTGTCGTAAAAAAGATAGTTCTTGCCAATTGACATGAAAACTTTTTGATTTTATATTTTCCACAACAAAAATAGTAACAATTTTAATGTTTTTTTCTGGACATGGGTGATAAGTGGACAATACGAGAAGCGTCTCGCCGGCCATCTTGTCCGTTTTTTCCCGCCAATTGGATGATTGCGCGGGAGTGTCGGTGTCGTGTCAAGGTGACACTACGCGCAGCCACCATTGTTTTCAAATGCTGTGTATACCTGTTGACAGTTTTATTTAAATGTGTAGCAGAAAATACTTTCCAAAAGAGAAGTAGTATTCCGTTTTGATCCTATTCAGAATAATGATGTTAATAATTATGTCCACAGGCTTTGCAGCTCTTTGTTAAAAGCCTTGGTTGCCGGTCTGTCGCAGTTGATGTTTTGATTCTATTGGTGCTTTTTTCCTCATTTCGTCCTAACTGGTGTATGGTGAAATTTAATCGACATCTTGGCTTATTTGACATTATTTACTTACACAGTTTATTAACCTTTTCAATCGATATCATTTTCCCGAGAAAATTTAGTGTTCCCATGAGTTGAGCATGGGACTTAAAATTACTCAAGGGGATATATCTTTGTAGAAATGGTACTGGGTAAAAAATGTAGCATTTTCCATTCAATATTTAAACTACATAATCCTCAAAGTAACCTACGATAACCATCTAAAATTCGGTATCACGGTACGCCGATCTAAACCAACGAATTAATTAGATAACCAGATGGAACTTGACTTTCGTCTATTACGTATGTCGGTTGCCTACCGCTGATTGGATGTTTGGACAGACCTCAATATCTAGCTTGTTATTAGTTTCCATACATCCCAGTATTAGTTCGGTCCGCAATGTTGGTACATGTTTGGTTGTTACAGTTTTGTTGTTTAGAGGAGAGATTTTGTAATTTTGACATAATCGTAGTCTGGATATTGTCGTTGATATCAATATTACTGTTTTGTTAGTTTAAGATAATATGAAGCGCCTGATTTAGAGGTTCCAAATGTGATTTTTCAGTGTTGAAAATACTATAAGGTCTGTAGGTCCTTGATTTACATCCTAGTCGCTTAAAAACTCTGAGACTTTTTAAAATAGAAATAATATAAACACTTTTTGCATCAGAGCCACGCGTTGGATTCGCGTTCAATTGCCTTCTATATCTCATGTGTACTTCTGCAGATTGCACCATTCTGTGCTCATTTATGTCGGTACAAATGTGTAGGTGATTATAAAACGCTATTCATGTGGTTTAATTGACAGCGGATACAAAACCGTGGTTACGTACCACATAGGATCTGTTTTACACGTTATACTCTTAGTATTGATGTGTGATGAGTGTATATATTAACTGACATTTGATGTCATAATAGATGAAAGGAGAGAAGATAAAGTTGATGTGTTAAAGATTAGTAGTAGGTAGAAAACTGTGTATACTGTTACATATAGTAAAACTAAAGAGAAATAATGGTCGTTGATTAATAAGGTAAACTTTTGATTTGCTTTATATACAATAGAGCAAACAATTGTCACATTGTATAAGGTATCTATTATGCATTTCCCCTCACTTATACTAGCTAAGAGACAGCGTAATGAAATGGATTGAGGTCTTATGCATCAACCTTTCGTTAGTTGTTAGATCACGGTAAAAGTCCGTTGTTTAAGTTGTTGTTGTTTTGGTTTACGGTTGACTATGCATATGACATCAAATTAAAATTCACTTGAAATATTTAGATTGATCACAAACAGTATCCTAGACTATCAAATTCCGACATCACACACATTTTAAGTTACAAAAGCGTTTTATCGAAGTCATGATTGCCTCTTAAGTTTTTCTACAAAAGAGCTATCGTTCCAATCCCTAAGGCTCTTCCCAAACGGCTTTCAAAGGAAATTTCCGCGCACCTGATGTGGTAAATACATTTTATCTATTTGTAAATAAGTGCGCGGTGGCGGCGGTTCGTGTCTCCGTACAGATACACAGATTGCGGCGGGCGCTGGTAGCACGTGATCGTGACGAGTTCGATCGCATGCCCTGTTGACGGGCTCAACTGTGTCGTGGTTTGATATGAATGTAGGTGAATGGGGGTTAGGAGTTAGAATGGTTACTAGAATAAGGAGGGTGTACAGAAGGTAGTCATTTTGGTCTAAGATGAAGTGGTTTGAATAATAGGTAAATGCGTACAGTAGATGAGCAATCAGGGGGTGTTTCAAGATGTAAAATAGAGACATATAAATTTATAAAACGCAGTGTTAAAATTGTTATTGACCTTTGTTATATGACCTTATAAGATTATATTCACACTATAATCTAAATGGATTGCTGTGTAGCTTTATCACCATATTGTTTATTATATAATACAGTTCATATGTAATGATTAATGAACTTGAGAGCAATATGATCGAAGAAACGATGCGCAATCGACGATGTTTACATTCCTTCATACTTTGACACATGACCCTACTCACATGAACTTACTAGAATACAATATTGGAGTCACATGATTAGGGTTTGCAATCCCGCACCATTTTTTTTCCCGCGGAAAATTTGCGGGAAACTTGCCTTTCCCGCGGGATCCCGCGGGAATTCCCGCAAAGATTCAAAAATGCAAAAATAAGCATATAGTAAATCTATATTACCTGTACATTAGTTATACTATATAAAAAAAAATAATAGAGACATTCATAAATTTATCTAATAGAAAAAGTACTTTTTCATAGTTCTTATGAAGTAAGGTAGCGGGTTTGCAATCCGGATTCCGCGTTCCTACATTCCTAAATAATAAATAGTAACCTTAACAGCAATTAAACCCTCGAGGTATAGGCGCGGTCGAGTATCTGGACGATTGCAGGTCCAAACCCCAAGCACACACGACTGACTTTTCCAAGTTACCTGTGTGTATATTCACAATTTAACGGTAAAGGAAAACATCGTGAGGAAACCTGCACAAAACCAAACTAAAACTAAACCAAACTATTTCGCAAACCATCGTGGTGGTTAAGACCTATACTCTCAATGGTAAAGGCGACCTGTGCCTAGGCGTGGAATGTTTATAGGTTGATGACAGTGGCGTGCCTAGGGTCTCAAGCTAGGACAAGCCCATTTTTTTTATTATTGTAATTTTACCTACTGCTGGTCTGCTGGTTACAATTACATTCACGATATGAGCAACCGTAATTTAGTTATCGTAATGGTGGTACCTCGATGTTTTTTTTTCAAAACTCGTTGATAGTATTATAGGAAATAGTTGTGGCTTTGAGAAAAGCCGTTTTTTATGGTTTCTTGAGCGAATGAACTGAAGGAACACTGTTTCTTGAGCTGGTTTTGTGCTTACATCCTAAATAAAAGTTGAACATAATATGATAAACTAATTTCTATTTTAAAATAAAAATAATGTTTGTTCGTAGCTTTGTGCTACTAATTTTGCGATACAGTCATGTTTTTATAAAAAATCTAAAATAATTTTACTCAATGTCTCTGATGTACGACTTTCAGAGACATTACTATTCCTAGGAAAAATCCTAGAAATAATCTCGAATATTATTGCCAAAATAATATCTTAATATTATGCACAACGGTTCTATATTACTAATATCGGGAGTTTCATCAATAATAATTATTGATATAAATTGTGTCGTGTTAATTTCAAATTCTATACGCGATCTTAAAACATCAGCCACGGAATAAATTATATCATTTAGTATTTTATTGGACAAATAACTCGGCCCTCCTTTGACGCCATGCTGTTGTTGCATATGTTTTTCTAATACGCTATCGTATTTAGAAAGTAAAGACACGAGTTCTAGGAAATTTCCTTTATTTAATGACAATTGAGATTCATTATGTCCTTTGAAAGGCAGTTCTTGTTGAGCTAAATGACAAATAATATCTATTAATCTTTGAAAAACATTACGATTATGATCAACGCGAGTGTTATGTTTTGTAATTTCGTTAGATAATTGACAAGAAATCGATGTTTCAATGCACTGTTTACCAAAATTATGAAAAGAAATTAACGCGTTCAAGTGCTTTTGTGAATTTGAATGCCTTTTACAAGATTCATAAATATTATTTAAATCGTTGTATCCGCTAGAATTCCGAACATTTTTATCATTAAAAAAATATATACAACACCAGCAATGTAGCCTATTTGTATGGGAACATCCGACAATCCAATTAGTTTGATACACGGATCTATTAAAGGTTTTTTTTTGACTTTTATTAATTTGCAAAATATTCAAGTCCGGTGTAGGTTTTGAACTACTAACAAGCTGTTTTTTCTCGGTATAATTTAATAAACTTACCTTATCCTCGAAGAGTAAAACTTGCACACACTTTAAACCATCGCAAGGAACAACATAACTCATTACGCTCATTTATAATTAAAGTATTCAAAATGTAAACAACAAAACCAATATAATTCAAAGTTGTTGTCATTCGCTCAATGACAATTGACAAATTGTGAAGTTACTTATTACCGACGTTTAATATTGCCAACGTAAAAAAAATTGTACAAGTTCACCATAATATCATCTAAAATAAATTAATTATCACACGCAATATTATAAAATAATAAACATATAAAATAAAATGTATTATTCTAAATAAATTTTATTATTATAATACATTACTTTTTACTAAGCGTGCAACACCGCGCTCCCAATGGGACGATGTTCAGAGGCAAAGCAGGATTTTTGTCTCCATACTAATTGCTAAAATAACGGTATCTTGTTTACGTCGAGTTTTCAAAATCCAATAGAAATTTTGACATTGTGCAAGCGAGAGGGAACACATGCGGTAAAGCCCGCCCTATCTCTCTCTAATGATTATTATGGTGAGTATTGACGTTTGTGCGCCCGCGTTGTGTTTGTTTGAAATTATATGGGCCGGGATTTGGCGCGCGGCGGCATGGCGGCGCGGGAAAAATTACGTAAATTATTAAATTTACGTAAATTTGTGTTTTTGGATGATTTTTTTTTTGTTTGTGTTTTATTAATGTTTAATCTAGTTTACATTTTTAAATTCGGAATCATGTAAGGCAAGCCAGGCTTTTGGGCTTCTATGGAAGTACCGCCACTGGTTGATGATGATGATGAACCTAACCTAAATAATTGTTACTACCATTCAGTTATTTATATACTCAGCCTATCGCCGTCTTTTTTTTTGCTTGGGGAAAACTACTACTAACCAGCAGGATATGTCGGACTTTTACCGACTAAAAACCCCATGGTTCTCGGTTACCGCGTGCAAAGGTCACCGGGATCTCGAGAAGAACACATACCGGTAATCCTTCTTGCGGTTTGCTTATATGCTCTACACATATAAATTTCTAAAAATTCATTCTCTTAAGTCTTAACTTGCTCGAAACCGATTAGAGCTTACAGCGCTAATTTGTCGGCCTCTTCGTCTACGAGTGGGATCGACTTTTTCACGATCCCTCTCTGCAGCCTCTTTCTTTGCCATGACAGCTTCGCAAAGCCTATGGCCGTCTACCGCTGAACGTAGACCTCTCCAAAAAAGCTTCAACCATCCTGGTCTTGAGGGACTCTTATCCATCCGTTACCCGGTTAATTGTTACCTACTGTTGAAATAACTCAACACTTCACACTTCAACTTTATCGATAATTTACTGCATCGATTTCTGCTAATTACATTGTGCAATAAATAAACGAACAAAACTTGTAGTAGCCTGTTGTAAAGTGTCACTTTAATTGGAAACTCTCACTTTTTTTCTAACAGAATAAACAAACCGCCGCACATTTCAATATTTTATTCCGTTCGATCGATTGATCCATACCGTCCGATGCGCCCACACTGTTGGGATAGAGCTAATAGGCCGTCAGTGGTAGCTGAATTACCTTGCCGAGTCATAAAATTTCCGCGCGGAATTCCCGCACATTTGCGGGAATTCCGCAGGACTTAAAAATGTGCGGGATCCCGCGGGAATGCGGGAATGCGGAATGCGGGATTGCAAACCCTACACATGATTCTATTATTTATGTGCCTGAGATAAGTTAGTCATAGCATAAATGTTGTATCTCAAATATCAGTAACTACTCCTATAAACCTTTTGGTCTCATAAATTCTAGAATTGAAGTAGTATTCATGATCCAAATAGGTATTTTGTTTCGGCGCATGATTCAACCCCGCAGTCTCACGTTTAATAGATTGGCCGTTGACTGCAGAAGTCAAGGAGGCTATTAAAACCTCGCCAAGTTAATGTATGTGAGAAAAACTTAAATGCGTATAATTTGAACGTTTCCTTAAAACGGCGAATGCGATTGTTTCGACTGACCGCATACGACCTCCGCTCGGTGGTCTCGTTGTATCTGCAGATCGAGGTATTTCGAACGTTCTATTTACTCTAACAAGACGTGGATTAACTTCGCAACGTTTGTTTCTGATTCCACCCAAATTACATTGTATGGAATCGAGACGTTCTTCGGTTCATTACGCGGGGTACGTTCTCTAGTAATGCGATTTAGTTATATACGAAAAGGATGTTTGTGAAGATCTATTTTTGTAATATACCAATGAAACGGATTATAGTAATGCAATATTACTTTTAACTTACAAAAATCGGAAGATGATGGTTAAAAATATTTGTGTTTTTGGCTGATTATGTTCTATCTAGGGTATATTGATATACATCATCATTGTGACTAGTCTATATACTTACGTCTCATTGCTGGGATCGGGCCTCCTCCACAACTGAAGGGGTTTAGGCCTCAGTCCATAAGACTTTTTACTTGTACTTTGATTGTAAGAAGTCTATAATTATAATACAATCAATACATTTGATTCCATCAGCTTAATTATCGTTTCAGTGGCCTTCGAAAGCTATTTTTATTAATGTGTCTGCTCGTAAGGTATCACACACGTCTATATCTATTCACGGCACGCAATCTTGTAATTTGTCGTTACATAACCGGGGCTACTGTCGGCTCTAATGACAGGTTACGTGGCCCCTCCGTCTCCTGTATCAAGGTCGAGGTAGGGTCCAATTGCTAACAATATACCTAAATCATTTAGCAATCAGCAAGCAGTGATGGCCTCCAGGTTTAGGCGTACGGTCGAGAATCTCGGCGGTCGCGGGGTCGAACCCCAGGCACACACCTCTGACTTTTCGAAGCTATGTATGCGTGTATTCAAATTGAATTATCATTTGCTTTAACGATGAAGGAAAACATAGCGAAGTAACCTGCACACCTAAAAAGTTCTTAGGAATTTCTTAGGTGTGTAGTCCGCCAACCCGCACTAGGCCAGCGTGGTGGACTATGGCCTAAACCCCTCTCAATGGTAGAGGAGAGCCGTGCTCAGCAGTGGGCGTATATGGGTTGATGAAGGAAAAGAAGATTTAGCAATCTAGCTCTTAGATAAAATATGTCAGATTTAAAAAAAGTTTGATGAGATTTCGCGTTGGGTGTCATGTCTATAGAAGCTTTTAATGTGATAATAATTCAAGATAATACTGAGACAACTGCATCGGTTTTGATATGTCTGAAGCATATATGGTTAACATGAATTATTACTGGTCATAGTGTGAGGTGAAATACAAACAAATAGGGATAATAACTTTAGAAATTAATTCTACTGCTTTTTGTGCCTAGAAATAACGTTAAAGACCGGAGGTTCGTTTCTTAATGTAGATTATTTTTGCAAAAATCGTGTTAATTTAATTGATCTTAAACTAACTTGACATTTGAAACGAGTTTATGTCATTAAATTTCTCATTTATTCTCGCAAATTTCTTGAGCAATGCAATTTTACGAAATCGTGTCCTTTTTACGAAATAAATGACAAAATTATCCGAAATTCATTCGAAGTGAGGCGTAATTCATAACACGGCATGGTGGGCGACGATAGGGAGCGCACTTCAATCTATTCTCTATGAACAAAATGATATTGGACCTTTTCTAGACCCTCCAATAAACTGGAGTATTTTATTCGTGTATAATGAAAAAAAAAAGGCTCGAACTTTTAGCGACAGCATTGTTCAAATGAGTGTAACTCTTCGTTCTGTTCTAGTGACTGCAGTGGTACTCGAGGATAAGTGATAGTGATATAGATTTCTTTTTGCGAATAGCAATAAGAGCCTTTATGAACCATGCATTTATTAATATTGAACTCGGAAAATGACTGGTAGATATTAATGATGTGCCAACTCGGAAAAAACGAAACTCGATTTAACCCGATTTAAAATCCACAATACCCGGGTTGAACTCGAATTGCATAACTCGAGTTAACTGACAAATAACTGGACAAATGAATGCTTTTTTTGAATTTTTACCAGTTTATTTCCTCAGCTTCCCATTAAAATTGGAACGAATAATATTTTCATCTGTTTCAATTCTTTCATTTTATATTATTTATTTATAATGTATTGGGAGAGTTATACTAATTAAAGTAAGAAAGAAAAATATTGTTTGATTTACGAACTCGAGTCAGCGAGAATTCAACTCGAGTGGGTTCGAGTTACGCCCAACTCGAGTTAGCTCGAGTTACTTACTCGAGTCGACCATCACTAGTAGATATACTCGCTCAAAAAAATCGTATCATCAACGAGTTGGTCCTATGGCAGTATCAACAAAGTATCAATAGGGTGTATATTTGATTCAAATTCGATTCAGTGTCCACACGTACTACGATTCCGTCTAGGTTCAGTTATTTGACTCATCCCTCCATCTAGAAGCACGTGTAACTCGCCGGTAACAAGTATCAAGAAAGTGACGCAGCATTTGCGCCGCGGCCACGAAGGCCAAGCGCCGGATGGTGTCGATTATACTCCAGCTCCCGGCTAGGGACCACGCGGCTCGTGCATGGGTGCCAATAAGGATGTACGCTTTGACGCAACCCACTGACTCGGTCTTGGATTTTGGACTCTGCCAGCTAGCTTTAGAAGTCAGTTTTGAACAAAAGAGTTCAGGTGTGTTTGGTCTTTGGGTAATTGTAAAACTGAAGTTTTGCTGTTGTGGTGGAAAATACCATTGATGATCTAGGTGGAGTTTAAATGGACCTGGGCTTCTGACTAGTGATGATAACACAGTGGAATATTATAACAAAAATGACTTGATGAAACTTAAAGAGTAGGTTTCCACTTAATATCTATTCCATATGATTCTTACAATCTAAAAGGGAATGTGAAAAAGATAGAAGGTGTTAACTATTATTGGTTCTCCAGTTTTCTCATCCGCAGTTTACTATTAAACTTGTGTTATATGTAGGTTCCATAATGAGTTTAAGCTCTAAATCCATACAATTATCAATATAATTAGCAACACAAATTCAATCCATATAGACCGTATTTCCCTATAATCTGATTGAAATCGCCCACTCAGCGTAAACACAAAATTGTCGGAAAACCTCGGAACAATTTACACAGCCGGTTTGTTTGGCTGTGCCGTCGGTGCGCACCGCTGTCGTATTTTATCGGGTTAGTCGAGTCGTGTTTCACACCCCACGGCTTACCATCCCCCCAGTGTGGGGATGTTACTCTTTGATATACGCTCAGAGGTGCTCACAAACCTACTTTGCTGAACTGAACTGTGATGGATTGAAATTATAATTTGCGTTGAGGTCTTCGTTTTTTTGGTAGGTTTGAAGAATCAAATAGAATTTGAAGATGATATGATAAGGAAAGGAAAGAAAGGGTGGACTAAAGCCTAAACCAATTGTAGAGGAGGCCCCCGCCCAGCAGTAGGACGTATATGGGCTGATTTGGTCATTTACCTTCGTTACATATCAGAGAATTATTAAAAAAAAATATATATTTTATACTACTTTACTATATTTTATACTAGTCAAAATTGATCGTTAGCTACGTAGGTGTGTGGAAGGTACCCACATAGCTGAGATAGCAACAGACACAGACCTCTACCACGCTGTGACTTTGAACATCGCAAACAAGGCGATCACAGGCAGCTTGCATAACTAGATCCTTTGCGACGCAGAGGACGTGTCAAATCGTATATTGTTCTACAGTAGAGTTTACAAAGCTAAATCTGATACAAACGTTAGCATAAGAGTTTTTCCACTTCTAGCTGTCTTTATAAGTGACGTCCGAATCGTTTCAAAGGTGAAAGAAAATTGTTCACAAATACCAAAGTAATTGTTAAGTAGGTAGAAAAATGATTGAATTTACAAAATGAACAATTTCAGTGACAACTGCAGATGTAACATGATAAATGTTTTGAGTTATTTAAGAAATTCGGCATTAAGACATTATAGGAGATGAAAGGAAATATTCACTGGTTCCGAGTCGACTTACTGAGGGATTAAGCCCGCCCAAGGACCTTTGTAAATGCAAATCGAAGAATATTCCCCTCCGACTGTCATAAATCATCCCTGCTCCCCTTAACTTTACCGTGTTGGCCTCTGTTCGTTTCCATTGAAGCTAAAAGTATAAAATGAATTTACTCAATAGAATAATGTCGGTGTATTATATAAAACCCATCCTCAGATCCTCCCATCTATCGAGATTAAGGTAACAACAAATGCAATCTATTTTGAGAATACCTTTCTTGTTATTACGGATATTTTCGTTGGTAAATACGAACAGGTAATAGACTAGCGTGGTATACAAGACATTACACGTCTCAGCTGTAGAGGAGGTCTGTGCTTAACAGTGGGATGAATAACCTGACGATGATCATGATGATCTTGATAAATGTGATGCAAAGTCTAAACACATACCTATTCCGTAATTTTATCTCATTTATCATGAATGTATCTCGTTGCGACGTGAGAATCTCACATTGAGCCATCGATTACAAGAATTTTCACCTGCCGGGCTAACATCCTGTGTATTCATCGGGGCCATTGAACCGTTCCATGTTCAGGGTGGGTTTGCTAATTGGACGTTGCTCTACCGTTCGATACCGCGTGGAGCAACAATTCCGCTTTTCAAATCTTGTATCGGATGTTTCGGGGCTCAGCGGAGTAAATATACAGTTCTATTGATGTTAGAGTATTGCTGTTGGATGCAAGTGCTGCCAATTTAATAACGATGAGGTATATAGATAGTTGAAGTATATGTTAGGCTAAGGTTGTCTTATGCTGAGCTTCGGAATTCGATGTAATTTTAGTGCGTGCCATATACGTATATGTATGTAGATAGATGAAGTATGTTATAGACTAGGGATTTCGTGTTGTAGATAGCTGAGCTTTGAAGTTTAGTGTAATTTTATTGCATGCTGTCCTGGTGTACAATAGTCAGAGTGAGATCGTATTCTGGCTGTTGAAAAATGTCAAGACCTCTACGGTTTACATCAGCCACACATGTAAAAAATAATCTAATAAAACTTTTGGTGTCTCCAATAATAGCTTATTACTATTCGGACACAAGGCAAACCTTCCGCGTATTGTCGAGTGACACGAAATGTACGATAAACGCTTCAACGCTTCGATATTTATTAGTCGATCGAGCATAACGTTCGCGATAAGTCATTGACTGTTTATGTTAACGTAACTCTGTTCAGTGATTTAAAACAAACAGATGTTTCTGGTCGTCTTGGTCCAGGGAATGAAGAATCGTCTAAAGAAATGATCACGGCCTGCCATTAACAACGAGAATTGAGTTGTCTCGTCTTTCTCTCAAAGTATGTAGGTAATCCAAAAGAAAAGTCTTTCAATTAAAATACACCAAAATCGCTAAATTACTTTGGGCTTGACTAACAAATCACCAATTTATAATATAAATTTCTAAATATATTAAAATTCAGTGACCCTAATTGATATTAGATTGATGTGATAGCTAGGTAATGAGCTAATTAATTTTGCAATATACGTACGATCAAACGTTTAACAGATACGCGGCATGTAAATAATACATAAGTACGAATGGATACAAGTGGCGCTAATCTCGAACAGTGCACACTGACGGGCGACTGACCCAATTGTGTAAACACAATCCCGCTAATATTGCATATTACGGAGCGGCCAGTTAGAATATTTAACACTAATGCCCATTACATTGATCCACTATACACATTGTTCGGGAATCATCGGGGTTTTGAGATTGACGATGCTAGTAATTCAATAACGGGTTGAATAATTTTTATAAAGACTGATTTTATTTTATATTTAGTATTCAGAAATGTAATAGCAATCAAAATTTACCCTTCCTATTTGTAAAGGGAGTCTATTTCTAGCAGTGGACGTCATTGGGCTGATGATGATGATGAATCTAAAAACGTATTAAAGGTTTTCAAACATTTCTCTGTTCAATTAAAGAAGTATCTTATGAGGGTATGAGTTTATTCATCACAAAGCAATAAAAGCTATCAGACAAAATATTCCGAGCACTATAAAACCTACTGTACATACGTGGATCCATCGGTGCGTTATCAGTTTCCAACGAGGCTTCCACAGAGGCCGCGATGTTGGTCGATGAACGATAGGCGATGCAACCGGCGTAATCTTTTGTTTGGACATTGCATGCGGCCCGTATCGATGTGAACGCGATTGAATGATTTCATGGTAATAACTTGGTTGGTAATGCGTGGAAATATAGTGCAGTCATATGTAAGGTGTCTTGATCAAAGTATAAAAACAATGTCTAGGTATTGAAAGACAGGATAGAATCTACAAATGTTCTTAGTCCTTAGTGCTCAGTCATAGGTAGAACCCGTGTCCTACAGTGGGACGTATATGGGTTGATGATGATAGTGATGATGATGAAAATGTCATAGGTGTAATTTGGTTTTTAAATATCTTTGGGGTTGTAAAGTAAGTACTTATAATGAAGTAACGGATAGTAACAAATTTAACACATAGCATTCAATTGTAGGAATTGCACTGTAACTGCAATAATTACAGAAATTCTGTACACTTGTTAGTTAATCTTCGTATGTGGGTCAAACCTAGCTTTACTGAGGATGTCCAACGAGAATAGTAAAATTACAATTACATCAGAATTAAAATAAATCACCATCAGCTTGAAAAACATTGTATGAGTTTAGTCATAATTCATCGCTTCAATAGTAGCAAAGTACGAATCGACTACAGGTATTTATAGATCATCGAATGTGCACGTCGTATTGGGAATATCGACGGTATTAAAATAGAACATCGGGTTGCACCGACCGTCTTATGCGGTACACTTAGACCGCAGAATCAAAACATTGGGGCGTGGCGAGCGTGGAGCGCGTGGACCGCGCGGCCGTCGGGCGGCAGTCGCGGCGCGCCTTACTCCAGCGGTGCACGTGCGCTAACGAACGCGATCATAACACCGAACAGTGCCGCGCTATTGTGTCGAGTGCTGTGCTTGTGATTCTCTCTGCGGTCTCACGTTTTGAGACCGCGCCCAGAGGGTTGTGACTTGTGCCACTACGGTCGCCGGGACCGCGGTCAGTTTATATAATTTTTGTGTTGTGCCCCCAGTTGTGTTGGACCGGTTCTGCAACGTGTGTTTACGTTTTGTAAGTACTTTGGTGGTTTTGTGCGTTCGAAATTCGAATTGTGCAATTGTTTTCGTCGATTTGAAACAATTGCCTAATTAGTTGGTTATTCGTGAACGAGAGTAAGTAACTGTGTTTATTGATTTAATTCGTCGCTCAGACGATTAATTTAAATTGAAAAGTGTCGGAGCGGTATTTGTTATTGCAAATTTTTATTAAAGTCAATGTTTTTGATGAAATTCGTGGGTGGACCGTGTTTTGTATCTTTATACAAATTAAACTGCTGAATGTAAACAATGCCATTAAATATTTGATTTGCGAAACAGATTGGATTCCATTACAAATATTGTGTGTCAGACCGATGTTAGATTTATTTACACTACAATGTAAGCGGTCGTATCCGTTGTTAATTAATTTGAATTCGTCAATAAGCTAGCTTGTTTCGAAATATCTAATTAATTTAATAAAAACCGAGTATAATTTGAATTTAATTAATAAGGAATTACTGAGCTGTGTCTTGCCTTGTTATACAAGTCGACGTAATTTGAATTCAGCGTCGAGTGATGTTTACAGATGACAAAGTATCTCGTTATCATGCCTATTTTGTCATTTAAATTGCGATACACGACAAATATTTGTTGTATATATTACTTTACGACACACGCTTAACAATAATGAGCCTTTAACATAACGCTCTAATAGTAAAATATTTTTTAAATCACAATTTGTCGATCGTGAAATATTTGATGAAGTGTAATTTTTAAAATTATTTGATAAGTAGTTAAGATTACTTTAATTTTTCTCATAAGGCATTAAAAGCATTTATCTAGTTCAAATTCAGTCACGGAAATAAAAAAAAAACTATTTTAATAATAATTCTGATATTTATAAGGCATCAGGCGGTTTAAACAAAAGTCCCCGCAAGAAGCTGCGGACATTCATTTTATAGAATTTGGTAAATTTACCCGTAAAAGATTACCTCAATTATATCAGTCAATTATGACAATAATATCGACCGGACCGAGGCTATATGATATGAATCATAAACTATTTATTTATATCATCAAGTTCTCATGTAGATATTTATATGTAATATAATCAGCCTATCGCTGTCCACTGCTGAACGTAGGCCTCCCCAATATAGCGTCAACCATCCCGGTATTGAGCAAATATATGTAGATATTTAAACAGAAAAAATATAAAAATCGAGCAACATCTATCATCTCTCTGGGTATTAAAAACGCTTTGTAATATTTATTAGTACCATTTGAAAATTCTCCATCGAGGTTTAAAGTTAATCACGGCCTTCATTAGCCTTTCTATCTCTTGTTACGAAAGGAAACGAAATTATTAAATCCAGCAAAAGTTGGTAAGGTTAAACCCGATGGAGTTGTATCGGAATTGTTGCTTGAGAATACGTTTCGGGGTCTTTTTAATACGTGCATATTTCATCCCACCCCTTTCTGGGGGGTGAATTGAGTTTTCAATCGTTGCGGATTTATTTTCTTTGGAGATTAATTATATTATTGTTCTTATATTTTTGGGTAATAGGATTATGACTGCTTCGTTTGTGTGGTGGATATCTTCTTCTTCGTTCACTCAATGCTGAGGATTGCGATCAAATGGAATCAGTTTTAACTGGGTACGGTTATAGGCGGAATGAAAATATAATTTATGAAATGTGTATATGAAAACCTCTGCCTAACCCTTCGCAGATACAAGAGTGTATGCGTGTAGGTATGCATTCATGATATTTATTTATATAGGCCGTAATTCATTAAGTTTTCAATGTAGCTCCGTCGAAAGTTACGGTTCTACGTACAATTGAAATAATTACGTCAAAAAAATATGTGTAAAAATATTTAACAGAATCAAAACTATTTTTACGATTCGCAACGTGTATGAAATGTGTTTTTTATTGCAATACCGAAATATATTCTGTAAACAATTGATTGTTCTTGGTATTTGGAAGTGTCACGGCCGCGCACATGACCTCACGTGGGCAGGCAGAACGAAATGTGTGTTGAATGCATTCACTAGTATAGAATACGGTAATTGACGTGACCTATTAGTTTCGTATTTTATAAAATGAATATTTATATGTAACTTATACTTTTCTGAATAT
Source organism: Cephonodes hylas (assembly GCA_030295005.1). Classification (NCBI taxonomy): domain Eukaryota; kingdom Metazoa; phylum Arthropoda; class Insecta; order Lepidoptera; family Sphingidae; genus Cephonodes; species Cephonodes hylas. The sequence continues at coordinate 2,076,150 of AP025386.1, read as the reverse complement.
TGTAAGTTTATATGAATTAATGTTAATTCGACTACGTTGACCTATTACGGTTAGCTAATCCAAGAATACCTATTAACAATTAGGAATTCTGATATATATAGCTTTTGAGAAAGACATTAATTGTGAATGCACACGTTCCAGATTGAAGTTAAATAAGAACATTTTGTTACAGTGTCATTTTGTCATGCCTTTATCATCATTATCATCACATTAATATCTCATTGCTGGTCGATTTTTAAGTGTCAGTCTATTGCTCTCGTATTATTTGATAAAATTGTACAAACAAAAGGAATCCTACTACTCTTTAATCTGTAATCCACACAGTTTTTCGCTCACTAAATATTTTCAATAAATATCATAATCCATATGTTATTTGTGCACGCGTCGTCACCGGGCGACGGTCGCTCGGTCAGCCCCGCGCCGGCCGGCATACAAATGCCAATGACCATATCGGACGCAGATATGTCCGCCGTGTATGGGATACGTGACTGAACGTGAGTTGGATAAGCTCATATGTATATGAGAGTGGCTGGCCGAACAGTTAGTGGACGGGGTGAATCATAGGTCATTTCTACTGATATAAAAACTAAGCTTTGAAGAGGGATAAAAAGAATGGTTGATATAGGTCCTATAATGAGTGCTATTTTGTCAAAATAATATTGAGCTCTGAGATAAATTTGGTTACTAGAGTTTGTAAATTGCATCTTCGTGGGTCGGCTAAATTTAGTTATAAGATGTCCGGGAATATTCTGAGATCAGCTGATTTTTAAGATAAGATACGACAAGATTACTAAACGATTTTTGAAATAGTAACGCCTATCAAACTATTTTAGTGTAGATATTGCAGATAGGCTGGACTGCATTAGATATGCCCCACTTGCTCATACTCCGCACTTGTTATGAAAAAACTTCATCAAAAATTCTAAAACTAAAAAACCATAAGCAGATTATGCATAAACCCGTTGAAAGATGGCGCATTGCGTCTCTCATGCACGGCGGTACATTACGAGCTCCTTTACGGCGTCTCGGCTGCATCGTCAACGGTCGCGAACTCGATGGGCCTGTGTCGGCGGTTTTACACAGCTACGTGACGTTGCCATGCCTCAAATTACCGGGCTAGTAACGGAAAATATTTATAAGGCTAATTTAGTTATATGAAAAAAGAGTGCAAGGAGTCTTGGGGAGATAGGCTTGAGGATCGGTTTGAGCATTCTTGTGCTTTGTTTATGATTAATGATGTTGAAACTTCTGCGAAAAACCTCGAGAAGATCTGCCAAAATTATTTACAGCTGTATTTCGATACATTTTTAAAATTGTTGGTAAAAGAATATAGATACTGGCGTGCGATTAATGGCTATAGAGGCTAATTGAACCATATGATATACTTTATGGGTTTAAAATGACTATGCTTCATGTTTTTACGCCATTTTATGTAAGTGTCTACGTGTTTAATGTAATAGAAAATATGACTTATTTCATTTAAAGCGATTTATTTAGATTACTTTTAAACGAAAAGTAATCTTAAAAAAATTCACAAAAGTCTCGGTTATTTCATTGTATTGCACGATCATAGAAGAGAATCGCATTGTTAAAGAAATGCTTCGGATAAAACTGACTTTTTCATCTGGCAATGTTACTAGGGTGGCAGCGGTGCGCGGAGCTCTCGGGTGCTCCGCTCTAGTGGTGCTTATTTATAGTCTACATGGCGCTGCGAGGCTGTCCACTGCATGCAATGTGCCGCAGGTTTCGATCTAATCATTAATGGTGGTTGAAATTTCATTTTTAGACACCTTTTCTGTCATCGGCATGTTTGCAGACGTTTTTGGAATTGATGTCGAAAATTAGGGAGAATATTTAGTCGGAAAGCTTTAGAGTTATTTGACAGAAATGTAAGCTAAAAATTAATTAAGTAAATGAAAGGAATAATAGGTACCAAAAGTTAGTAGATGATGAGGACCTCATAAGCAAATGGTGATTTCGTTTGCATCAATAAAGTGATTTTTTTTCGGGCGGTCCTTTCGCTTATGATGTATAAAGAAAATAGAATATTTCTTAGTTAATACAAAGCCTCATAACTATTTAAATATCAACAAACAGATTTCAGTATAGCGACATCTTGCGACACACACTCGTACTATGCACGCAGCGCGTTATTAGACGAATGCAACATTATGCATTGTGTGCGTGCCCAGAAATCGGTTGCTTTTGAAATCATTTCCGTGTGCACTGTCCCTTCTTCGTTCCTCGTGCCACTTTCGTGTTACATACGAACGCGTTATGTAGGCCGGCTCATTGTGCGCCGTGTGCCCAACGTCAATTTGTGCGCCGAGTGTGCTCCATCGGAATATTATAATTGAAATTGATACATTCAAACGGCGACTTCACAATGCTTTTATTCAATTAGCCCCGTTGATAAGGTTGTGGGGGCGAAAATTTAAATTACGAACCGATTATTAATTAATGAATGAACAGGTATTGATTTTTCTTTGTGCGGTTAGAAGTTGTTGAGTTTAAATTGTGAATGGAATTGAATCAATTTTAGGCGGGTTTTAAGTCTAGAAATTAAAAAGAATACACTTGCCAACGGCGTCCATAACTGGCGACACTACTTATAAGTTATAAAAAAAATATTTTGAAAATGGTGTGTTTTCTTCCACTGAGCAAGTTGGGTTTTATCTCTCCGTTCAAAGCGAAACGACAGTCAGCTTATCATGTGAATCTTTTTTGCGTTGTTTAATCTCTCAGTGTTGATTTCCTTTTTTCGGCAAGGTTGAGATTAGAATTCAGCCATTGTGAGGCACGTCGCTGAATTTCCACGAATTTTCTTTTATTTCCCCACCGGGACGGCACACGAATTAATTTTAGCTTTTTCTCTGGAAATGGCGTGGTTTATTGAAATAAATCAGAAGATAGAATTCTGACAGCTAGCGAAATTGGCGTACACTTTTTTAAAACAATTAATTTATGACGTTTTCCGCTTGCTATTTAGGACATTTCTTAAAGTTGAATATGTAAATAATGTTTTTCTTATGTAAATGAGGATAATAATTAAGAACAATTGGATAAGTAAATTATTTGTTGTTTATCTTAATTGGTATTAATCGTCTTTAAATTCGTGAATTAATCGTGTATTTACATAAATTACAACTGTATAATTTATTGATATTGACAAAGCAACATACAAAAAATATAAAAGTATTATCGTCCCGTACAGCATTTGGTCACGTGCAACATTGAATCCTTATTAGACACTCGAGCTATAAAAACGTGCCTTCTTACCATAGACGGCCATAGATTATAGAATTATACAGTTGCGTTGAAGTTTTTAACTGTAGTTTGTATTAAAAAGTTTGCGTCATAGATTAATCACATTTTCTAGGGTTTATGACATGCGTAATAAGTATATGAAGTTGAATGAAATTATGATGAGTAATTTTAGAATATTATAGAAATGTTATGATTTTTTGCTTCTTGTATTTTAGGTTTTGTTGGTGCGGTGGCAATTTTATCTGTGCTTTCAAACCTAGTCAGTCATATATATCATTCATCATACATAGCCAAAACATAATGACTAATAATCTAAAATCTATCATTAAATGTAATCTGTTTTTAAAATTTCAAGTCTATTTTTTTTTTATTTTCAATCTTTGTTCAAAACGTATTTCATTTTTAATAACGTAATACTGTACAAAGCTCTAATAGTTAAGCTGCAAATTACGTCTCGCAGTATTAATTACGTCCATTCAGCGAGTGAGCTGGATGTTAGTCACGTTCTTCGGCAAACATCGTTAAGGGAAGTTTCCATATCGTCGACTCGGCACTGTGTATTTGCTCATGACTTGAGGAAATTTTACACGCGGCGCGTTATATCGATAATGTTTTACAGCTGATAGTATATAGAATACGTTTTGTTTTGTTTTATACGATCAGATCTAAAAATAAAGCGGGAGTGGTCCCGTGTCCCATGTGTAGCTAAATACCTTTTTAGTCACACGTATAAACTTTCTAGGTGTGTAGTCCGTCAACTCCCCCAGGCCAGCGTGGTGCAGTGAGGCCTAAACCATTACAGTTGTAGGGGAAACCCTTGCCTAGCAGTGAGATGTATAAAGACTGATGATGTATTTAAAAGCTTTTTTATTATAGTTTTCGAGCATATTTCAACACTCCGTGCTACTTGAGTTTCCCACGTTAATCTTACTTAATTTTTATAACGATAGACTAACTGGTTCCTATTAATTGGATGTGTGTGTACATATAAATTGCATAGAGAAATGCACGTTATCCCGCCGACTGCGTTATTTACAGACACGTGTTTTCATTATAAACGAGGTATAAAACTTTATATCGCTCGTAAACATGCAGGAAGAGAGCCGTGCGGATATCGAAAGCTTTTATATAGGGGACGGAATACTACGTTATTAATAATCATATGTTAAAGTTATTAATATTGTAGTAGCAGAAGTCAGGAGTAATATCTTGGTGGTACCACTGTCAAGCATAAAACTCGTGAGAAAGGATTGATTTTTCATAACCTCACTTTTTTTTTCACAGCAATTTTGTTAAGAAGGTTTGGTGTATTGCTATTTTAAATGGTTGTGAATAGTCAACTAAAAATGGATTGCTTAATCTATGCATTCAATAGCAGGGCAAATATAATTATTTTTTATCGATACATCATAGAAATCAATTTTACACTCCTACGTCTTCCGGATATTATATATAAATTTTTATTGCTTAATAAGAACATTGGCTTCAGATATTACGACAAGGAAATTCGAGGAGTGCGAAAACAACTTCAGTTTCCCTTTGAAACAAAGAGCCGTTGTTTTCGATCAAAAGTCTTTATCTGCCGAAAAATTCTTTGTTTTGCGTTTGTGTGACGGACAGGGTCGTGGGTAGAGTTAGTCATAATAGCTCCTAAAGGTGAATTACTTAGTAATAAATATTTTATACTATGAAATTGATGTGTGATATTCTAATGTAATTATATCTTGCGACCTCACGGCTTTATAAAGACAAGTTTTATTTAAATTAAGGTCAAGCATATTTTTTTACGGAGTTGCGACGCTAAAGAAAAGTAGACAATACTTAATACATTGTTTATTTATTAATTAAATTAACTAAGTAAGAAAATTTTTATAAGTGCAGCTGTGGTGAACTATAATTGCAGTTAATTTTTATTTATAATGTTGTAATTATTAGAAGTCCAATTGGAAATTCTCTTCCTGTTCCCATTGCCTTTAAAGACACAAATAAATGACATCAGATTATATAAATGTAATAACGGTAAGAAATAAAGTGTGTTCCGAACGCGGCTCTGGTTAAGTAAAGCGGCGTTTGCCGAGTACTTTACTGAAATTAATTTGTTTCTGACACTCTGACAGGTTGGGCTTAAACTTATTACGAGGGAATAAGAGACAGTAAATGGTCGCTAGATTGTTAAAAAGCCATACATTTCTAAGAGCTTATAAAATTGAATATTTGGTGCGGATTTGTTATGGCTGTTTTGTATTGAATTATTTATGACTTATGATACTCAGGTTCGGTAATAACAATGAGTGTTTTTTTATTGTGTATACGGAAATATATATGTTGTTATAAAAGTAGATGTAGCAGTATTTGCTTGTATTTATATATTTTAAATCACGTTAACTGTAAAATCCTTGAAAAACTCTACATTAACTTGAAAGTAATAATAATAATAGACGGCATAGGTATGTTGTTTTGGTATTTAAATTATGTCTTACGAATTATTAATAGTAGGTAATTCATTATGTATTTGGAAAGACATATTTTTCTATGTTAGGCTACTAGCAGTTTATTAATTTTACACTTATGATACTAAGATATAACTAAATACATCTTGTGGTCTTTCCCAACCAAAGATTAATTCCTCACAGAGAAAAAATTAAATAGTAATTAAGCATTTCCTAACGAACTTTAGCGGCTCTTGAAACCGACTTAAGAGTCACAAATTGGTCCCAGAGAGCGTTCGTAATTAAATGAACTCCACTCCGAATTTATTTATAAATAAATTCAACTTGCGCCCGTTGGAATCGCCAACGGATCTAATTATGGACGTGGAAAAATATAAGTATTTTGCTTTAGTTTTAATGGCGAAAAGTTAGTGTCAAATTATATTTTGCTTAGGATGTTTTAACGCAAAAGGCATGTTTAGGCAAAAGTTTGAATAACATCATTGATGTTCTAGAAAATATCGAAATGGACGTATTTTGGAAGTGATTAAGCGAAGTTCTATAAGTAGATATAATTATATTTCCAATATTGAATGTTACAAAATATATTTTTGAAAACAGTGATGATCGATATAGTATATATTGCAAATAATGAAACAAAATACAATTTTAATGTAAGGATACATCTTAATCATACACTACCGTGTATGATTAAGTGATGTCCGCCAACCCGCGCTAGGTCATCGTGGTGGTCTAAGACCGGAACCCTCTCAGTTGTAGAGGAAGCCTGTGGAACGTATGTAGTTAGTTATATGGGCTAATGATTATGAAGTACATATCGTGAAACTACCTAACATACAGAATTCTAAAACTTACCATTTACCAAGAAACATAGTAAGGTCCCGTACAAACGTTTTAGCTTTAAAAATAAACTGTTAGTTTACTGAAACTACGACAATAACTAGTTTAAACGTGCACCGTTGGATCACGTACGGACATTCGGAGTACTTATATTCGGAACGCCCCTCGGTTTTGTAATTGACGTTAGAATTTATATTTATTTCCACTTTGAGGTAGAGAATGTAAGAGGTTTTAGGGTATTATGGAGTTTTTTTATAAGACATACTCAAAAAGAAAACATATTTAAAAAAATTGTTTGTATGAGTAAATTTTCCCAAGAAGATAAATAATATTGATTGATTGGTTTCATTTTCTGTCAATTTCACCAAAATAGATCTACAATTTGTCTACACTACCGATTTAGCATAGACAAAAGACGATAACCGTGAATGGACGATAAAAAAGTATTGTTTACTATACAAACACTTTCGCCAGATACATGGTTGTCTGAACGAAAGCGCAGTGTTGGTTTTATGATTCATAGCTGCCGAGTGAATCATTGATGTGCAATAACTCGCCGGAATAGACGTTGTGTGATGAATGAGTTAGAACCTGTTTGATGCATTTACTCTTACGGAATGCTCGATGTTTTCTCTAAGAATTTTGATGTTCACAATCGATATAACAGCCTAGCGTGAGTTTTCTTATCAATATTGTGTATTTATTCTATTGCTGACTATGTTTTGGGTGACTATTTGTGTCTAAGTGTATAAGTATTTTCTATACCTGTTGAAGCATGGTGCTGCTAGGCTCACTAATTTTCACTCCTCGATGTTACTTCTGCACATGCCACTGTTAATGAATTCGGCACAATGACATGCCCTAGACACATATAATTGACCTCAATATGCCTTACGTGTCATTAACGCTTTCTTTACTTAACTAAAACCCATAAATTTCTAATATAGAAACTGTAATAATCCTACTAAAGAATATTGAAAACCATCAAAGATTTAGATGTATACTAATTAAATACAGAATACATAATTTAATATTCTAATTAGAAAAACGTACTCCATTGACGTTCCGTTCGCCTTTATGTTTATTTTTTTAATTACGTTCTCTAAGAATAAATTCAACTCCACGGAGGTTTAATGAAATGGCGCAAACAGACAAATACGTGCCCCGAGTACGTATTCAGTGAAACTTTTTCAATCGAACTAATACCGTATACTTGTAATTTGTTTTTGCTTAATAGAGTTTAGGATTTGCCGTCTGCAATAGCGAATGAAGTACGTCGGAGTTTGCTTGGCTAGTGTGGTAGACTAAAGCTTACTTGCTCCAACCTAACAGTAGAATTTATGTATAAAAATTGAATGTTCATAAACACGGACAACGCAATTCAGTCAACAACAGAACAAATACAGAACGACCGAACACGCTAAAGTTGATTCGAAAACGAATTGATTTCGACGTGCGGCTGACAAATTGATAGTGCCCAACAAAAGGGTCTTTTGTCCTCCCTCGGCGGGGAATTAATTTAGACAGGTTTTTAGAACGCGCTCGCACCGATGACATCGCTTGATAGACGCGCGACTAAATAGGATTTTATTCGAGTTGAAAAGACTCAAAGAATATTTTCCATTCATCATCAAGCGAGATATTTAAAAGAGACAAGAATTGAACGCGTTTATTCGCTTCTTCTGGCTTCAAACAATTATTTTGAAAGAATAAAAATAGACGTACTCCTTTTTTAACTCCATACCCATTTCAATACATCTTCATTTATATCAGAACGTGACCGAAGCCGTCAAATACTTTATTCAATTTCTATCGAACCACGATAGGTGCTTGTCTTTTTGTGTTCGAACGGACCGGAGCACGTCTAATGTATCGTGCATAACGTGTACAGAGAAATATGTACGTCGATGGCGCGTCATGTGCCCTCAGGATAAATTCGATAAGATCAGTCTAGACTTCAAAGTGATTCTAAAGCTGATTCTTTATGCTCCGATCGCTTTCGACACTCGTTTGATTTAATTTAAAATGGGGGAGTATGTGTGTGTTACTTTTACCTGTGGGAAGAAAAATGTATATTGATTTTACAAGGTTTGGTTTTTTGAGATAGAAATGTGTGTTCGAAGCGTAATTTTACGCGTTTAATTTTGAATTATGGTTGGTAATATATTTTTTTAATATTTGTTTCAAATTAATTACAAGCTTAAAATAACCAATATAATATCCATACTTTTCAGTTTAATTTTAGATTTTATTTTTATAGACATTTTGTTACTATTTTCGGTTCACGTCAAGGAATGTCATGATATACAAATAGGGGTCGATGAACCCCGTAATAGTTCACGCATCGACAGCTAGTTTTTGCAATGAGCTTGTTGGACATATAGTTCGGTATACACTTACAGTTAGTGAAGTGGTGTTTTTTTGTATCTGCATAATTCGTGTAATGGCTTCGTTATAACAAAATCGTGTTAAAAATAAACGGAACGGATTACATAACCTGTTTTAATAACACCTCCTCGAAATTGTATCTCGGAAGTCCTGATATCCCAGTGGTGCATTTTTGCACCCACATTTTGTTGGTTGTTTTGTAAGTCCCACGTAATATTGCTTTTGATTGGGGATATATTCAGACTTTTATTTTGCTACTGAGATTTTGCTTATTATATGTCCCAATTACTATTCATAGTTATTATTTTAATCCCTTGTGTTTTTTTTTACTCTTGAAGAGAAAACTTCGTTTTAATATGAATACCTTAAGTCAAATCAAGTTAGAATAATCTTTATTCAAATTGACTTTTTGGATCGTCAATTTTTATAAGCCATTGTCGTTTCGGTTATAGATATAGGTGTCAGCTATATCTTCATCAAATTCCTTTTATTTATGTAAAACTATTGCTCCCATTTATTTGTTCGACAATTGCCACAGAGTATTTGATATAGTATAGTTGTTATGAGACTATCTGGAGCATATTTCGGTACTCAGCCGCACAGACGGCGCGGCATGTCTAAATGTCAGATGGGTAAATATAAACGTTCTCAAACCTCGCCCAGCGAATTTGTCATACTGTATTTCGTACCGGCCTTTTGTAATCCAACCGGGTCGTTGAGGAAGTTGTGATGAATGCTCACGAGTGATAGATGGTAATTTGTAGACTTGATATGAACGTGTGATTAAGACTACATGGGATCTTTGGGGATAATGCTTTGAAATCAGATGTGTTTAGTCCCGCGATGAAAGGGGTATACGTTAGGGTGGGTCGAAATTTTTTTTTTCGGAATTTCGTTTTGTAATAGTGATGAAAACGTGACCTGATTAGAGACTAACAAACTACTAATTTTATTTTTATTCTTATATAATATTAATTACCCGCGCATTACGTTTCAATTTGGAAAAAAAGAGCAAAAATCAGATTTCATCTATGAGTGTATTTTTGAAAAACTAAACGATATTTAATTATATTTATTACTTAGCTACAAAATAAACGAAATGATACATAATAATCGAATCAACATTTGAGAATAAACTGGCGGGGAATGCGGGAATTGAAGTCATAAGATCACGAGCGTAATTGTTTTAGTCTGCCAAATTAGTAAATCCTGACCCTTCAATAACAACTGAATAAAGCGATGAAGAACAAACTTGGCCTCAACGTTTATCAAACCTAGACACAAAAAAGAAGAAAATACCACCCCTCAAGAATCTGTCAACCGTTATGACATGCCGTTCCAAGCCACGTGAATAAACCACCCTTTAGACACTTATTTGCAAAACTTGATGGTACTACAACAGGACCTTCTACTTATTCAGGAGCAATTGGCAAATTACTGGATCATTGTTTGAAGCACTCTGTCGTAATATTTAAAAGGATAGGAGTTATGTTACCAAATATTTTAAATATTAACGGTCTAAGGTCTAATCGAAGTTACCTTAAGAAATAACATCGGCTGTTATCATAGGCACAAGCCCTTCTGATTTCTCAAATCGTTCTTTATGAAAATTGTCGCATGCCAGGTGGGTTACAAAGGCAAATAGAACCTTGCGGTTATGTATCAACTGAATATCCTGCGAATGAGCTAAAGCAAATTGCAACTTTTGTGGTCAAAGCTTATTCTCACATCTGGTTCTAAATTAAAGTTCACTCTTCATGCAAAGATGGTGCAAGATGCTTCTGGACATTGGTATTTTATTTTATATATCTTCCTGAACAACTAAGGAGTGTTTTTGATCCTGTAAATAAGTAGAATTTCAAAGGCAAGGACCATCTGATTCAAGTCAGCTTCAGATTTTAGAAGTGTTTAAAAATAATTTAAACATTACGTCATTTAATTGATTTGATTGGTTGGCAGTAAACATATTCCCAACCACCAATATTGATATTTTTTCGGATGTTACTCTTTATTCTCTGCTAGTATCAAGTGGTGATGAAGAAGTACTTTTTTGCGGTTAACATGTGATACCCAAGCTATCGAGCGAGTTGTAAAGACAATAATAGAAGGTTTTGACAGCTTTATCACAATAAAAGCGAGAGAAGCTATAACAAAGAACAAAATTCGTTCTCGAAAACAGATGCCTAATTTTGAAGTAAGAAAGACTTTAACGTAAGGAAAATTATCTTTATGATTTTTCTCTGAATGTTTAGTTTTCCTTTTGAATTATATATTTTTCTGTCTTACAACTGTGTATTCTTTTAAATTACCTTAACTATCTTTATTTAAAATCACGAAGATCGGGAGTCGAAATTATACTCAAAAACAAAATATTTTAATTTTTCAAATTTAATGCGCGGGTAGAAGGAGTGTACTAAGAAAGTGCTTTTTTCGATATTTTATAACTAAAAGAGGTGGGTCATGTTTTTATTGCTATTACAAAACAAATAGGGGAAAAAAAAATTCTTCATACAACAGCGACCCACCCTAGTATACGTATATATGTATGTATGTGTTGTAAATTAAAGGATTCTTTTGTCTTTATAGGCGTGCTTAAGTGTACATTTAGTGTATATAAAAATATGTTGATAATTCAGGTATACAACTTATCCGTAGATTGGACATTTTATTAAATCTTTTGATTCTGTATACAGAAGCAAGACCCTAGCTAGGCTTGCTAACACCAAAATAATCTTCCGGTTTAAGTAAATTAAAAATTGCATTGAATAAATAGGATAGTTCACTAATAAAGAAACGCGGTGAAAAGGATTTTCGCACGGCGACACGGGCTGTTAATTGTGCGAGATAAACGGCTGGCGTCACTGCAGCTTAGTTTAAACTTGGCTAGCCAGCTTACCTCGGACGGGTGACGTATTACCAAGAGAAGACATTAGGCGCCAGGTGAAAAATACGCTGCAGCGGCTCTTGATGCATTAGTTTACAAGGTAATACGAAAGGTGCTATGTTAGGACTATTATGATTAGTTATTGCCGGGCTAATTAGGATAGGAAGAAAAAAATCATGCAAACGGATTGTAGCGTCACACATCTGGTGAAATTGTAAATCAAAGACCTTCTTCAAATCCCACTTTTAAGGTTGACTGTGCGAGCTACGTATAGCGCCTTTATTGAATTTAAAGAGAAATTTAACACAGTGCCATAAATCCTTTACTTCATTTCGCAGTCTACTACCGCTGGCCTAATGCGACTTGACGGACTACTCACCTAAGATATTCCTAAAAACATTTTTATGTAAAAGTTTTATAATGTTTCCTTTTACTTTATTTCTTAATTCCAGTAAATATAATCACTATATGTATTATAATAAAATAATGTTATAATTGGCCAAAACAACAAATCAAAAACCCATCAGATTTATGAATAATGTAAGTACGTTTAACACACGCACCGTCGCGTCCACATGATACACGGATCGGTTCCGACGGACCTGTCGATACCGGTAATGAGTTGACCAATGATGGATACATTCATCAATGTTGTACCACTAGTGTGTTGCTCGAGGTCTAACTATAGGAAAAATAACAACTGGTCGAGTATAAGGAATGGATTAGAGGTGATTCTTGTAGCTTTGTATGGTTGTGTAAGTTAGAGCATTAATTATGTTTTTTATTGTAGATGTATGGATGATGTAGGTTAAATAGGTTAGGTAAATAGGTTTATTAAGTGTAGTCTTTGATTGAGACTTCGATCTTGCTAACAAGTACAGTAATGATGAAATTACAAGCCAAAGGTAATCAATATGATTTGTTTACCATCAAATGCAGTGTTGCCAGTTTCTAGAAATTTTTATAGCTAACCACATCGCTCTTAACATTAACATTATCATCGCTCGCGAGGCATATGCTTAGTGTTTCATTGGTTTCCCCAACAAAACCGGAACTAATTCCGCCATTCTACATACATTCAAGTGTTTGCGTAGGACGCGTGTACAGAAGCGCCGCGTTCCCGACAAGGTCGCACGACCGGCTCCTCGGCACCGACCGGTTTGGTAATACAATCGAATAACGTCTTATGTACTGGTGATTCGACGATGTTATGTCGTGGTACTATAGGTGCTGTAGTGATTCTGGTGAGAACTACCCGAGATATCAGTTGATCATCATCACTATTGTCAACCCATATACGTCCTATTCAAATAACGTCGTATGTGATAGTGATTCGTTGATGCTATGTCGTGGTAATTTAGGAGCTGCAGTGATTCTGTGGAGTTCTGAGGAGATCCAAGAGTTTCAGTGGTGTGCTGATCGTGAATTTTTAGCATTATCATCGGCCCATATATGTCCTAAGCAGCCCATAAACTAGCGTCTTCTATAATTGAGAGGGTGTATGTAGGTCTTAAAATATAGCAGAAATTGTCAGAAGAACTAATTTTGTTTGCAAAGTGCTTGGTATAAGTTAAAAAATTAAAAATATTTTATGATTAATTCTGAGTGGCCCGAATAATAAAATTCCTTTTATTTCTCCATCGACAATGTAAATAAATTGACAAGAATTGTTTCTACATTGGATAGGTCAAAACGATTTTACGGAGTTTAATTTTTATACACCCCGTGACCTTTGACATCTTCGAACGGTGTATAGTCGTTGCCAATTGAATTTAACATTAAAATGAAGTTGTTTTGTTGTTAATATCGGCTTTAATTTTAATTTCGATTGAAATCATTTTAATATCGCTTAGCTGTATGTTTTTTTTTTGTATATTTAATATCTTATTATTATCGAATAGAGTATTATTTTTTCTGCCTGAGCGTGACTGCTGCGCTGAGGGTATTAGTGTTGAGTCGCGTAATGTTAAGTTTTTCGTGAAATATTGTAAATATAACTGCTTTTGTTAGCTTTGTCAAACCTTTTTTTCCAATAAAACTATTATTGTTCCCTTTTTGGCTATCCAAATTTTGTGAAATTCGTGTATGAAGGTGTAACATCTTAACACTGAAATGCACTCATCGTCTCTAATAGTGCATTTAACCTAGTGCAAGTTAGTGACACACCCCAAAAACTCCTTGTTGAGACAAATCAATTAACCAAACACAAATATGTAAAGAAAAAATCACATGTTTATCTAAAAAAAGATCAACAAAACTTGTTTGTATCAAAACGGCCATGTTTATCGGGCGGCCGGCCTTGCGGGCGCGTGTGATTAGAATACCTCTTGAGTACTGGCACTGGAAGGAGGACGGAGGGGGGGTTGGTATGTCGTTTATTAATATGTCTTGTAAACATATAGGTATACTAGCTAATTTTATATGGGCGAGGGTTTTGTTTAATACGATTTAGGGAATTTTTAGTAAAGATATATTATTGTTAAGTCTCGAAAAATTGCCGGTGTTTGAGAGATATAAAAAATACAACACTGATTCAGTTCTGAAGTGTATACAGGTGTAGTTGCGGGAATAAGTGTTCCTCCCAATATTAGAAAACTTGTATGTAGAAACTTCCTCGTGGTATCTCAATATTTATTTAATATCTGAAGGTACGTGGCGCAGTATATATGTCTTCATTTTTATCAAAAATGCTCATAAATCTGTTTTCGATAAAAAGCAACAATATTTTGTATTCAATTTACGCAGTCCCAGTCGCTGTCAGACGCCCGTTGTTGGTATGTATGGAATTTTTAATATAAGTTTGCAGTCCTTTTTTTGCTTTTGTAAAACTACGAAGTTATGAATAAATATGATTGAAAACTCGCTGTTGGTCGACGAATCGTTCGATGTCGTGTGTTGGCTGCATCACTACATAGTATAAAACAAAGTCGCTTTCTCTGTCGCTATGTCCCTTTGTATGCTTAAATCTTTGAAACTACGCAACGGATTTTGATGCGGTTTTTTTTTTAATAGATAGAGTGATTGAAGAGGAAGGTTTATATGTATAATAACTTCCATTAAATATCAGCATTGCACCCGTGCGAAGCCGGGGCGGGTCGCTAGTTGTATATAAAGCAATAAGTTTTTTTAATTATTAAAACATTGAAATGACGTTCTTTTTTGTATTTTTGTTTTATTATCCATGGAATTGATCAAGCTATTTTTATAAGGTGATATAAAAATCCTCGAAACCGACGTGCGTTAGTGAATAAAGCGCATAATGTCAATTGAGGAAGCGAAAGAAGTGTGTTTAGACAGCATCATTTGGCGTGCTATAGTCTCTGACTGCTGCCAACCCGCACTAGGTAAGCGTGGACTGAGGTATAACCCTCTCAGATTTTAAAACGTCTTGCCCAGCAAAAGGACGTATATGAGCTGATAATGATAATGAGTCTCTGCCTAGGTCAATGGTAGAGAAGCGATAGTCATGTCTACATACATTGTACATACCAAAAAAATTACTACCAAGTCAAGGAACTGCGCATCTAACCCATGCTCGATGCGTCTTATCATAAATATTTATTGTCTCATTACCGAGAATCTTTAAGTACATCTAGCCATTCGCTCGTGCGGAATTGCTCGCATGCTACGCTCACAACAAGGCCATAAAAATATACACACTTCTAATATTGCTTTATGCCGTACAGTTGACCACATTCTTAGAAGCAAATTAGGTATAATGATTAAGGCGATTGCGAACACGTCCGGTGTTAATACTGCTCTAGATTTAGACATAGGATTGAATTGTTGGGTTGAAAATTTCGCATTCAGAACACTTAAGTAGTAACATGTAAGTGTATTTTATGTTAAAGCTAGGACCTCTTTTACCTTTAGATCATGACTGAACACGTTTGACTGGGGTTGAAAGGCACAACACTGACTTTCTCCTACTTACTTGATGGTAATTCATTTATTAATAAACTTGTTACTATGGATGACAAGGGATGAGAAATTGTTTACTTAATAGAATTATGGTTCCGGCAAACTAAGCAAATAACTTATTTAAATGCTATAGTCTAATAAATTGTATTTTAAATAATGAGAGTAAAATACTTGAGAACGGATCATTCACACTTGTTCACGATGTTATTCTGGTCTGTTGCAAAATGGACAGTAAGCTGGTTACTACATTTCCCTTTCGATTTTATCAATGTTTTCTATCGACCTCAATGCATTTACCCCACCAAAAGCTAACATAATTCCGCAATGGGAATTGGTGAAATATTGAATTAATAAAAGCAGTTTACGTGAAGTTATTCCACATGTGCACGAGCACACTCAACTCCTGAACGATCGTTTGCACGAATTCACGAGGATTTTCCATCCAACGGCAAAGTGCGCCGACCACGCGCGAAAACACGCGGTGCGCTTAATTATAGTCGAAAAGCTATAAATTTCATGTACAGGGAATATGTGCAAACATTAAATCCTTTCATGAATATTATTAGTGCTTTTTGACTGATTCATGGTCTTGCAGCGCAAGTATGTGGCGTGTAGATAGATATTCTGGGTTCGTTCCTGGGTTAGTTCTTTAGGATTTTTTTTGTAGCAGCAATGGCACCAAAGCTTACCTCTTCGGACAATACAACCAGGCGAAAGGTTAGGCATGATATGAGAGAATAATATTGTAGTTCTATTAACAGTTTCGTCTATTTGGGATGGAACTTACCCTTCATTCGACACAAAGCTGGTCAATTCAATGAAGAACAAATTTCGGTAGTGTTTTACAATCTAAACCTTACCTCCCTTCAAATTCGCTTTAAAATCCACTATAAATACATACAAAATTACAGTGAAAATCTGAAGGAATTCTGCGGGGTTGTTGCACGCCCGAGGGTCGCTCCACGCCCACGCAACTTTCAGCTTAATGAAAATCCACCGACGGCCGTGCGGTCGTTTTCGGTCGTGTCGACTTTTTCTACGTACAGAGGGTTAATTTTTCGCATACTTACACGCGTTGTATTTTAATGAAATTGTTTGCCTTATTGCCGTGATGTGATTTATATAGGAATATCTAGGTGGGGATGAGCGTGTGATGGTTCTGTTGTGATTTTGATATAAAACATCGTGCCTTTTTTAAATAACATAATCAGTGCTTTTAGCAATATGGACTATAGTCTATAACCTAACCCTTCTAAATGAAGAGTAATCTCGAGCTATGTAGGGCTGATACGAAGATAATGCTTAGGCAACATTCCGGTTCGCTGACTAAATTATCTCATGTACAATGTATGAACAAATAGGTCAACATTTGTAAGACGATTGCAATGGAGCGTGACAACACGTGGCGACTGGCGAACACGATTCCATCGGCCTGTCATTACGTTGCAACTGGCGACCGATCGGTGCCAAGTTATTATACCGGTACCGATGTGTGGGCACACCTTAATTACATATTGGAATTAGTGTAGACTGTAGATGATTGGCTTAATCATTGTATAGTGTAAATTTAGCGTAGGATAAGTGAGATTGCGTATTAGATGATCAAGTTGTGAAATTAGCTTGAGTATTTTGGGTAGTTTGAGAAATTATAATCTGGACTTCATTCGCTGATTTAGTATTGAACTGATTGGTCCTCATTGCTAAACTTTGCAATGGACAAGCTAATTGCTTTGTTTATTGCTCATTTAACAGTTCACTTGTATAGTTATTTATAGCTAATAGGGATTTATGATTCGTCAAATTAAATACCTTAAGTATGTTTTTAATGCGAGAATTAGTTCAAATAAACAATCAGGTAGTCCTCTTATATGCCAAATAAATTTTATTTACATAACTAAACCGTTTAAGTCTCACAATGCGATCCTCATTTCGAGCCCCGCCCGACAACGAAGCAACTTATGCCGACGTTGAAGCCGCGATGTTCTGATGTGTATTCTCTCGCGCGCCTCTCAATGTCACTAGTGACAGCTTCACCACCGCACCATCGCCTCGTGAGCTGGGGAATATAGGTCGGTATGTTTATATACATCATCACTAGTACATGCATATGTAAAGGGGAAGATTAGTGTTACTATTATAGATGTACAACTTTAGGGCACGCGCCTCTTCTAAAGTACATATGCAGATTTTGTAATTTGTCAATGGATAATTTTATGGTAGAATTCGAGCAGTGTTCTTAGATTTTTCTATTACGAAATTCACGGATTCTGTAAATTTGCCTCCTATTATGTGAGATGTACGAAATATGGGTGCAGAAATGCTCCTTTGTCAACCCTTTCGAGAAATACACGTGGGAATTAAAGCTTACACCTATCGAATCAGTGTCGTAACTGTGGCATCGGTTGACACGTTCTATACTAGAATTATGATGCTATCTTCGTCCATGCTACACTGTACCATGATTAAAACATTATAATATTCACATCGCTATGTTGTTTAACATGGTATTGTCGCCGGGCGACGTCGCCGCGCGTCCTCCACTCAATCTCGCGCGTCACGTGTCGCTCGGTCGCTTGTTGTTCAGCTTCAGTATTGTGTGTCTATGGAAATAGAAATCATAGTTTTATTGTATTGCATTGTATTAGCTTAGAACCCTTGTCTATCACGGAAACCTTAGTAAGTGAGAAGTGTTGTGTTGGTTGGAAATTATTTTACAGTCAATGGTTGGATTGATGTAAGGGTTTCAATTGAAAGGTTTTTTTATGTCACGTTTTGATAAGATACATCAGCATTGTGTTAACATGTTACATCATTATAGTAATGTCTTTCATTGGTCGTATCCTATGAAGTGATTAAGGATAATTTCTTTCATTTCACTTTAAGACGTAGATATGTGTGTATAGATCGCCTAGATTCAAACGAAATCTACATCATCGAGAGCAAATTTGATTTAAAGCTCTGCGATTAAGTATGCATACGCTATGTCAATACGGCAGCTGTGCATTATCTCGTATCTAATGGAACGCACGGAGATAAAACCGAGCAAACCGTAAACTGCCGCTGAAACGCCACTAAACTGTACTGGAAGAACGTGCTAGTAATGCATTATATACGCCAGTGTAATAGTCTTGGGTTTTTAATTGCTAAATATTGCCAATCAAATAATAAGTGTTTACGACTTGATTTTGGAAATATATGTCTGTATGATGTTCAAACATTTATATAACTAGATTTACGACGTATGTTGGGTGTATTTATGTACGACGGTAGTCCCGTGTTAGTAAATTATAGGCAAAACTTTAAAAAACTTACAATGCAAAATTAAGGCAGATTGATACAACTTTTATTCAAAAGCCAATAAATATGAAATATAATTACTAAATGCATTATTTTGCAAATTGTAAATGAACATAAGGGAAATATCCATGTATCACAATTTCAAACAATAAATATAATTTTCATAACGCAGCGTCTACGCAAACCGTTCCACTGCCAACTGTCAAAACATGTTAAACATGAAAAAAAAAACACAACAAAGCGAACATTTTAAAACGTCACACGAACGCTCGGTACGGAAAAGCGTCGGCAATGCAAATAGAATTTCCTCCACTCGACCACGGCGCAAATACACCAACCCCCGCCCCTTACACCCCCCATATCTGTCTTGAAATATAGCGCCACAGTTTCCGTTGGTTTGTGAATATTTGCAACGAACGAATGAATATGTGCACCGTGGGCCAATACCGTGGAAGCCTCGAGGAAGTTAGTACGAATATCTATAGAAGCTTCTTATTTAATTGTGGGGTGTTGGGACTTGCATGTGATACGAAATGCTATATTGATTGCTTAAGTGTCTATGTAAGGTTACTTCGAGGCAGTGAGGTACTTCCGTAGGAGCACGAAAGCTCGGTTTACCTCACAAAGTTTCGATAATTGTTTTTTTAATCTTTAATATGAAGCAGTGATGGCCTCGAGGTTTGGGTGCGCGGTCGAGAATCTCGGCGGTCGCGGGTTCGAACCCCAGGCACACACCTCTGACTTTTCGAAGTTATGTTTGTATTCACATTGAAATATCACTTGCTTTAACGGTGAAGGAAAACATCGTGATGAAACCTGCACACCTAAAAAGTTCTTAGGAATTTCTTAGGTGTGTAGTCCGCCAACCCGCACTAGGCCAGCGTGGCGGACTATGGCCTAAACCCTCTCAATGGTAGAGGAGACCCGTGCTCAGCAGTGGGCGTAAATCGGTTAATGAAGAAGAAGAAGAATCTTTAATATAAATGAGAATATACTGACCCCGCAATAAACAATTATAAACGTGTAACGCTTTTAAGCGTGTGTATGTGTTTGTTGCTAAAGAGCAGTTTTATATCAAATCCCTAATACATGTGTCAGTAAAATATTTTACGGCGCCTTTCGTCTCCCACGCTGGAAAATAGCTTGATATTTCCAAATCAGTCTAGGTCCTTAAAACCCTATTTCGCCCGAATGGTCTATGTATCTGTCTATCCTCTCTCCGTGAGATGAGACATAAAGTCGGCCCAGTAAAGTGACTTAAGAAGGATAAAAAACGCGGAGTGGGTCCCGGGCGCTCGTTTTTCTGTATATTGCGAGGCCCTTCGAGACGAATAGTGTGAGACGTAACGCTTTGAGCCAATAAACCCAATGTATTTACGACGGGAATGGTTTACAATTTAAAACTTTGTATACCAGAGTAGATTTTGTACTTCAATCAAGTTATTTTGTTTGCTTTTGTCTGTTAATGCACCAGACTCGTGAGTTGAAATGAAAGTTGACGATCGTCTTTTGTCTCACTGCCTTTAAAGAATCTCTGGTGTCAGAAGGTTATTTTAATGGTTGATTACATGTTAGTATGCCAAAAAATTGAAGATATTTAAAAAAATCTAAAATATTATTTCTGCGTAAATTTGTGAACGTCAATGAAGTGTGTTCTTAACTCTTGAGTACAAAAGTGTGCTCTTAATTAAAATTACGAGAATTTAATAATTCAGTTTCGAACAAAAATTTACAGAGTGTTTTGTAAAATTTAACATTGAAATTGTTCTTTACAAAGAGGTTGAATTCTTGTATAAATATGCGACTAATTTGACCCAGTTTCATTATACTGTTAAATTAACAATATTTGAACATTTATTGTAGGAAATACATTGATTACTTAGTAGAGATGAAAGATACCTACATAGAATAAAGAATAAATGAACAACATACCTGCTTGTTAGGTCATTAACATACTAATCCACAAAAGAAGCCCTCAGGCACACCTATGTATACCTAATCAGGCGAAATACATAACAAGACAGTTATAACATGCGCCCACAGACACCGTGTTAGTTTTCTACGGACGACATCATTTTCAGATAATGTACTACACCCACTCAGCCTTACATTATAAACGGGGCATGTAGTGTATATTATATATACCCGGTAACGTGGTTCTGATCTTAATATCAGTGATGGTAGAATAACGAAGATGGTTGTGATGAATATTCGGGATCAATTATAACTAATCAATTTAGGAGAAAGAAAAATAATTCTTAATTTAATTATCTTATCAAGTCTCGCCGTGTGAATAATTTAGCTAGCTTGATGATCGCCTTCTTTTCAAATGTCTTCAAAACAGAAAAATATTTATAGCAATTTGTATTAGAAGGTTACATATTAGCTACTAGAATTACATAATTTAACCAACGATTATGAGAATCTGTGGCACAAAATTCCTCAAGAAACTCTCTCAATACGCTATCATAATCGAAGGAAGCCACGATTCCAGAGTCTATCTCGGTATATACTCGAACTTTAATATGATCCGCGTCGTCAAAGCCATTTGCCAAGGAAATATAACGCGGTACGCTAATAAACAAGCGTTTTGGTTGTGCGAGCGAGCAAATTGAATTCTCACCAGTACACCCCGTCCTACACTTCTTACACTTCGACCGGCAAATGTGCCAAAGCCTTTTCGTTTCACCCGGAGTTTCATTGCTTCGGATTTTGGGTCTTTTAGGAAAGTATGGAATGTGGCGTCACTAGATTATTGCGTTGATAGTCCAAACAAGGCTGTTAAAGGCATGAAAATGTAAACAGAAATTAGGTTTGTAATTGTATGAAAACTGAAAGATACGGGATGGTCTAGATGTAAATGTTGAGTTGAATATCTGGTGAAATTATAAGTTACTTGTTTAGATAAATAAAACTAACAAAATAATATGAAACAAAACAGTTTTTTGTTGAACATGGCTAGCATTAGTTATGATAGTGAGTACACAATGCATATATACAGCAACCATACGCGGAATATCTCTAGGTCATACAAATATTTGTGCGTGCAAGAATAACATTGCAACGGTTTTAGGTCTGCAGCCAGGTATTTCGTAACCTAAATTTATAAAACGATATGTGCAGTGTTTGTCTGGATTATATTCATACTGAACGGTATTAGTCACGTCGTTCATTGTTTCGCTAAAATTGCAAATATTACCGGAACATTGATTAAAATTCCCGACTCGATATAAATTTGTACCGTTATGGATATCAAAATAATGAAGCTATCGACACTCACTTCAATTGAAAAGTATTAATTGCCACACAACCTTAACCCATATAACTTCGTACACGTCCCCGATGGCATTCAACCGTCGTACGATTACTAGATCAATGAACGATTAAAAGCAATTGATTACCACTTACGTACTCGCCTCTAGTCATTTTTGAAGATTGTCTTTACGGTTCGTCCTATTTCCGCATAGTTTACACATTATACTTTACTAGCGACGGGTCGCATGGGCCCCCGGCACTACCCCGGCTTCGCATGGGTGTAATGCTGATATTGAATGTATGTTATCATACATATAAACCTTCCTCTTGAATCACTCTATCTATTTAAAAAAGCCGCATCAAAATCCGTTGCGTAGTTTCAAAGATTTAAGCATACAAAGGGACATAGAGACAGAGAAAGCGACTTTGTTTTATACTTTGTAGTGATTTAGAATTATAACTACATTTTTTACATTCATTTGGCACTTTAAGTGTGTGACATAAATCAATGTTAAAATTGGAAAGCGTTTCGAATTTAATCGACTCACTAATTTAGCACGAAGAACAACACACAAAACTGGCTTTATTGTTGTTAATCTCAAAGTCTGAACGTGAAGTAGTCGGTTGTTGAATTTCACGCATCATTTAACTTGAACGGCATTTTTTATTTTACCGCTGGGCGGTTTTTTCAAACTCCCACCGTTTGCACTTTCGAATGTTGCCGCTTGCAGTTGGTAAACTTTATCGATAGTATCATTTCGCTCGGAAATATACTTTGCACTTTGAATTTTAGTTGTACATTTCGAGTGTAAGAGGTATAATTTACGATTTAAAAAAACGTTGGATGTTTTGCCGTTTCATTTTGTAATTGTACATTGTACATACATGTACCTACATGTGCTGACTTGCTGATATATACCTTCTTAAATCTATAAGGAGGTCTAGATCTTAATCCAACATGCTAGCCTTTATCAGATTAGTATACGTCATGAAATAAATTGTTTGTTTCATCGCACAGAACAACGCAAAGCACTCCGATTTAGAATAATATTGAAATATTCCACTATGTATTTGTTATGCGCGGCGGTACATAATAAAATGATTTCTCATTCAATAAGTAGGCGAGTATTTGAATATTCGTCGTTTAGTATGCATTGTGTAGTCAGGATTGCCCTACTCGTAGACACGGCCTCGGTAACACATACCTATGATGTCACTCGTGCGGTCGTCTCCAATGACTCGACGCTGATTGGCGTTGTAAATAGTCTAAGACTGAGCTAGCTTTGTGTTCCTAGTACCTCGAAGATATACTGATTGTAGCCAATGCCAGATCGGTTATATTAGCTGAGATCTTATATATCTTCAATACATCCAGTATTGAATATTTATATTTGGGTTAATTTTGGTGTAGGAATTTTAAAGGTTAGTCAATTACCGTTGAGGATCATAGCAGTTTAGTTGCAGTGAAACTGAATCCACAAATATACAAATATTCATATTCAGAAAAGGACATTTAGGTTATCAGACAAAATATTAAACAATTCTGTAGCAAATCAATCGGTTTTAATGACAGCCGTGTTTCGCAATCGTTCCAACGTTCCGAGAACCATATCCAAGCACTTTGTTTCAAAATGTTATCAACAACGTTACGAACGACCGATTTTCTTAGAAGGGAGCTCGCAATTGCCGTACACAGAAGCGCAATGATCCAAGTCAGTTCAGTCAACAAGTCTTTGTCGAGCGGACACATAAATATATATTTAGCGTTGACCAGAGCCGCTGCTTCCGGCAGCTTCCCGGCTCCCCCACAGGACAATTTTCGCGCGTTCATCCCGACGCCGTAGTTGTCTTTCGTGTCCCGTGAATGGGCGATTGGCAGTTTGGTGGTGGAGTTTATTTGCACCATTTTCTCGTGGGATGGCATCTTGATTGAATGTTACGTCGTTGTGGTATCATGTGTTTTTGAGTATACAATAGAAGCAATTAGTGAACGGCACATTTTTAATAAAGTAAAAACGAGTAACTGGACAAGAAAGATGTTTGTAAAATGTATGCTTTAGAATTGATTATAAATTCTATTTTATTATCTCTCCAAAATTAATTTTAATATTGATGAGCCCACCTGTCGTTATAATTGGATCAATATAAATGTTAATATATTGAATCTGTTTCGTTATTTCCATGCAAATGGAGCCAAAGATTCTGATAACCTGTATTATATTGTGATCAGATTTCGATTGTTACGCAAAATATCTATAGTTGTAAACATCTTAAGTATACATATATTTTGTTTTGCTAGAAACTAGCTCTATTATATAATTCAAAACGAAAATTTTCCAATAATAGATTTTACTATATCTACATTGTCTTCAGATTTCAATTGGAACGTCTACAAATATATCATTTACGCCACGATTCTCCTTAGCATAGAGCACAATCTTAACTAAATCTTAATAGAGAGTTATTGAAGCAAGAAACAATGCGATAATAAAACGGTTGTCTCCAAGGACGACGGCACGGCCACCACTATTATTAACTGTAACACGACCAGATAGGGACACAATGGACGCAGCGTTCGTAGCCTTCCTGCTTGGAGATCTTCAATGTCGCACACATTTAAGGGTGGATATTCAACATCGTTTACTAGCATTATTTCAATTAAAACTCTTGATACCATACCTCATATATCTATATCTCATTAAGTAACAAGAAATTTAAAACTATTAGAAAGGGTCAAACAAGGAAAAGCGAGAAAGGAATTTTTAGTAACAAAAAATATTTCATGGCATCATAATTTCCACCCTAAGCTTATGTTTCTAACATAATCCAGTTAGGCAATGTAAACTGCTTCATTTAAATCGTAATAAACGAAGTGAAGGATCATTCGCATGGTTTAATTGAATGAAACCCATTAATGCACCGGCGTCGACAATTTCCCGGCCCTAAGCGATGCTCTCTTCTCGCCTCGGGTTTTTTATACTCTCGTCCTGGTACAGATGGAAAAGTTTTAATTATCCACCAAGAACAGACTGCTGTAGATGGAACATTCTGGATATTTTGTTTTGTTCTCTTCCACTGCAGGAGACCAAGTAATTGTTTGTTGTTATGCTGAGTTTTTATCTAATTTATAATTTATATCTAAGGACGTTAGCGTATAATTGTAAAATAGCTGGATTGTTGATGTGTAACGACGTTGACAGCGATTAATGTATGCACGTAAGAGTAGTTTATATCGAACAGATCAAATAACTATTTCTAATAATAAGCATTAAATTTCGCGTGTTTTAATAGTTTAAGAGAAACATTAGTAATTTACCAAAAAGAAGAAAAAACTCAGACCTTTATACGCGTTGCCCTTACACGTTTAATGAGACGTGTAGTAATGAATATTCGTGTAAGATGTAATCGTTTGTTTGCACCATACTTACATTAATTCACCTTGCCGGGGATTAGTTCTATTTGCCGACAATTACACGGTTGCTTATAGTTTTTATTTTTCTATTTTTAAATTATACTTATCACCGTTTGAAAGGTTTTGTTTTTTGGTTTATTTCGGTATTGAAGGTTATTGGGGACATTTTGGTGGTGCCATTATAAGTTAGGTCTGTTTGTCATTCTAAATAATTTATCTTAGCAATTTATTAGATGTGTAGGTCTACAAACCCGCAGTTGGTAGCTTGGTTGACTACGGCCTAAACCCTCTCAGTTGAAGGAGTAGTCTGTGGTCAGCAGTGGGTCGCATATGGACTGATGGTGTCATAAAAATATTGCAATTATTCTTACTAACCTTTATAGATTCCTCGATCATACAAAATTTACGATGCGAAAATTGGCTCAACTAAGATGTTTCCGTGGATTCATAATTAACGAAATTAAAACGAGACACACGAAACGGTCCGCGTAATGACCGTTTTCCGTTCGATATTTACCGTGTTTTTCTATCGGTGTGCTTTAATTGGGTTTGCTGGTTATTCGTGGAAATGGAAAGTGTTTCTATATTTACCAAACGTGACGGTGATTCAAGGTCGCCTTCTTAGATCTGCACGTAATTTTGCTGTACATATTTAATTTTATGCGACAATTTTTCATCGCCTACCATGTTTCTCGTATTTTATTTATATATCAAGTAAACAGTTTCAAAGTTATTTTCGTTTAAAGTTTTATTTTCGACGCTGTGTGTAACGCGGTATTTTTAAACGTAATAATTTTCATCTCTCTTCACTTATCATCGGGTAAACATCGTGGAAATACCGTTTATCTAAATTTAGATGTTGATTGTTTTAGAATTGTTTGTGCAAAACACGTTGTGTTAAATCATCACCGTCTGATTAGTAACAAGAATTTTGACACGTAGCAATGATTTTTTCAACGTTTTTAACAACTAGCAAAATATGACGCAAAAACCTGTCATCAAATATCGATTGAAATATGAGACCTGTTTGATTCGATTAGTGTATCAGTTTGTTAACATCAAATCCGTTCGTAACCGAGGAAGTAGTCGAATCGTACGATCACGTTAAGAAAACGTTGCCGGCCTCGAGTCTGGGGACTCTAGTCAAGCGTGATGGTGGAAAAAATACTCGCCACCAATACCGGAATGGATAAAAAGTACATGGGAATTCGTAAATAGGTTTAAGTGGTACCAAGTGGTTTCGTCGCCTTGAATGGAAGGGTAATTGATGATGCGAGTGCAGCGGTTGCTAAGGAATGGAGTAATGTTGTTTATGAAAGATTTTTTGTTTAAGTTACTGCCTGTATTGCTATTGACATCTTTATTGTATACTCCTACTCATGTAATTATTAAGTACATAATTTTTGTCAGTTTAAATTTGTGAGGCAAAGCTAATTGATCAATGAATGAAGTAAAAAAACAACAGAAGTATCATATTTACTGAGTCTATAAATACATAACCAACTAAATACTCAGATACGTTTCCTCATCAGCACATATATTCAAAATGTCTTATGCACAGGTAAATGTGGAAGACTAAAGTGATACCAATGAAGTAGATTAACTTCTCTCCTTAAGTACCGTATTATATTTAAATGAAGCCATTTGCAGTTGGAAAGGTTTCAGAAGTTAAACGCGAGACTATCGCATTACACCGGCCGAACAATCTTAGCCCAAGGAAAAACTTTTGTCCGGATTTATGGAAATCTGCGGAAAGCGATATTTTATGGACAGTATCGGCGTTCGATTTTATTGGGGCGTTTTTCCGTGGTAAAATATTTAATTAATGGAAAATGAACTTTTGTAGCCCTTTTTCTTCGGGTTAAAGTCTTTTTAGAGAGGAACTCGACTTTTTTGCTGATATAGATAAAGCAGATGAGCCATGATCATCGCATTTCATACATATATTTGTTCATAGATTAAATTAAAGTAAACGAAATTTGCTTACCTTCTTATTCTATGATTCAAATTTGTCGCCCCTCATGACATCATTGTTATGATAAATAAGTGTATTAGCGTTTATAAAGTACATTGCTTAAACTGCTAGCTATTTGATCTTAACTTATCTACCTGTATTTTTATAGCTTATAATCTCGTTTCCGTAACTGCCTTCCTTGTTTCCCTTTTTTTTTGTCGAGATTGCATTTTACACAATATTCTACTAACATTTCACAGCTGCTCGAAATTGCGTTCCGTCCATTTGGATCCTTTTTTGTGCAAAATATACACGATATTCACATTTTTTGCTGTTATTGCATCGAACTCCCAATATCTTTATTATTAGTGCTATAAAGAACTGCTTTCTAGTCTTGTCACTTTTGTTCTAAACATTTAAGATAGGTTAAATCATACTGTTTTTTTTTTTGTTATTAATATTAATAAGGAAATTGTGTTTGCTGTAAAAAATGCCTATTTTACATATTTAATATCATATTTACGAAAAATATTTTGATTCCTTTTGATGTTGATATGTTTTGTTTGATAGGTTAACCATATTGTGTCGTTCCAATGTAGGCCGAAGTAGATTTACATATCTACGACGTACAGTAGCTTTAACAAGGAGCATCCTAAATCAATGAGAATGCCTTATGAGGGCGCCTAAATTAACGAAGTGAGAGTGGTTGGTTAATGACACTTAGTCATTTTGGACATTTGTACATATATTATATAGGGCGTGTGGTATCGTATAACAACTGTCTAGTTATTCCAAAATGTAAAACAGTACGATGTATAAGTGTGACTCTTATTGTTGTTTATACAAAGCTTTGTAGTACAACCGGAGCGTCTGAGAGCGCGAATAATTGACTTAATGAACTGACACGTTTGAGTTTTCAATTTGTTAATTGTGTCATCGTCTCGTCACGTTCTCTCGGTTTAATGTTTAATTGACGATTCTTGATTTTTTTTATTCCATACTTTAATTACTGGCTGGTTTGGTTGAAATAAATTACGCCAGGTTTGTTTAAAAAAAGCTGATTTGCAAGCAAAAAAATGCTTCTTCGATTTTAGAATTTTCTTCGCTTCGAAAACATTTCCCATTAAAAAATTGTTGTGCATGCAATTCGGTTCGGTTCGTTTGGCGTTCGAACTGAAACGGCTTCCGATCAAAGTTCGGCCAAGGCTGCTCTACTAATTTTAATTATGGCAGAAGTTGAATAGGCGAACAGAAAGTTTTTCATGTTAACAATCTGCTAGCTGTTTTTAATCCGGCAACATGCAATATCGACGTTATGTAATACACCGCTTTTGAAATGGCGGACAGAAATGCTTCATTTGTGTTAATAAATTACAATTGCATCAAAAATTAAATTTAGCTACTATATTATGCAATTTTATTTAACCCTTCCCAGTGGAAGTCATTGGGGCGGCCTATGTCCAGCAGTGGACCAATATTGGCTGCTACTGATGATGATGATTATGCAATTTCAAGAACATAATAACTAATTTTGTTAACATTAAGTTTGTTAATAAAACGTCAATCTTTTTAACAGCCTTAAACTTCTGCTCCAACGTCATCTAAATTCTTGTCTCTAACTTTTTCGTGCCCATTTATTATCCGCCATGAATAATTTCTCTCCACTCAGAGCGCCTGCCTTTTCGATGTTTAGTTTTTTTTCGTCAATTTCATCTGTGCCGTCGTTACAAAAAGCGTCCGTTTTACATAACGGTCAGTCGACAGTAACTGTTGTATTCAGGCTACTTTAATAATATTTCGCCTGTTTTCATTTCTTTTTAGACCAGTTGATCCAATTTTGTTAATATTATCACACGTTATTTTCTTCATCTATTTTGCTAGGTATAAGTGTAGGTTAAATCTTAAGTTGAATTCTTGGTTTAAATCGACGGCAACATTTATGTTTATTATATTTACAATATATGGACAAATTAATAAGGATCATTTACGTTCTTCATTTATATCCTGGTTCTAATGCTTTTCCGCTCAGATCAAATGAGGAAGTTACCGAATTTTATGGTTTCTCAAAAACGAAAACCACAATGGATGACAATTTGATACTAAGGCTTAAATTAAAATACGTAGTTGTTACTTACATGATTCTGTAATCATGGCTATAAGTATTTTCTGTTCTCACGTTGACGCATTCCAAGGATAGCGAGTATTATCTGTTGAAAGTGTGTGCAGTAAGGATGCGAGATAACGCTATACGCTATCGTAGCCTCAACACGAATATAGGCGTTGGAACGCCGCCTTGTGTTACTATCTCTGTATTGAGATATTTATGGAAATCTATCATTAGCTCTGGAGATGCTTTCAGTTTGTATAGAATAAATAAATACATCAAGCAGTCACGTATATAGTTCTGTCCTCACACTAAGATACAAGTTTTGTATCACATCATATTTAAGTTGAGGATATTTCAATTAATAGTACATGTATTATGTTGGAGTTAAGTAGGCAGTACGTTTTTATTAGTATTTTAGAGGTCATAAAATTTTTGATGCCTTAGTTTTTGTATAAGAGGTTGTTACAGTCCTAGGTAAGGTTGCACGACAATAAAATAAATATCGTGTGTACCAATAATCAAAGCAAAATGTAGTTCTACATAGGTGCGTGTGTCTAACCGTCCTCGTTGTGCAGGCCGGTGATAAAATTAATTAATACAACAATTTTCGCAACGGCAATCTATAAAATGGCAATAGCCGCTGAATGTTAACCGTTAGATAATTGAAAACGGTTATTTTACGACTGAAAAGCGTTTAGTGTACACTGGCGTGGGCGCGCTTCCGGAATTTAGCGTGCCTGCCCACGCTCACCCATTGTCAAGTCGTTGTGTCGACCTACAATTATTTACACTATATTGCTAATGTTATAGTGTCATATAGAGGTCCCCCCCAGCACGGAGTCTGTATATGTGCCCCATATAAAGATTTCTCGTTTACTGATTATGTTGAATTAAAACGCACTTGGCTCGACGGTGGTTAATTAATGCAATGCTATTAAATTAGGAATACAGAATGTACTGGCAGCGAATTTTATTAATGAATACATTTTTGTTGCTATGTAAGTACATTACACCTAATAGTCTATACATAATACTGACCCCACACTAGAGAACAAGTCCTATGTCGTTGGTATGAGAAAGTCCAAGAATAAGATGCTTAATTTCAATATATGAATATGAGCTTGTAGAATTTTCTAAAATCAATACTTGCAAAATCTGCTTCATCCAATCTATGAATATTCAGAATGATTAACTCTTCAACAGGATAATCCTCATAATCACATTACCAAAGTGAATATTTCACATCATCAAATTACAAATAACAAGTTGAACGACCCGCTTGTAATTTGTTAGTCAAATTTCGCGCCGCGGACGAAACGATATTAAGGATCGTGTTCAACATTCCCTTTGATGATGCTAAACAAATTTTAGGCACTTGTGGTACATTTAGGAATTAGCTGAAGTGTTGCAAATAGTGTCTAACTAAATTATAGAGGTATAGTAATACTATAGTTTACAGGTATGCCTTATTAATTTATTGCAGGTTTTTGCCATTGAATATCGTGTTTGTGAACAACAGTCAATGTTTTATTCTCTTGAAAGAATTGAACGTGATGTGAAATTTATAATCAATACAGACAAACTGATTTTCTTGACTTAATTTTGTCGACTTTTTTGGTAAGACGAAGTAAACAACTTACAGACAGACAGCGTTAAAGTGGCATTGTAGAAGCATTTTTTTTAATGAATCATGTTTAGAACGTTAAGTAATTAGCGACTCTTAGCGTTTTTATTCGACATTCATGCCGGCTGAGGTTGGATTTTTAATATTTCTATAGTTTTAATTACCAAATATATTATATCTTTGTTTAAAACCAAGCAAAGCCGCTTAATCAATGCGCCTTGTTCGATTCCCGTGCACGGTGTACAAAACGCGACCGCACTCGTTTGACACGGATGCCCAGCGGAGCGTCAAGAGAGGCGGGTCGCGCTCGCCGAGCCAGCTCCACGCTTTGTCGTACTGTGTACTGTCCTGTACAAAGTACTGATTTACGGATTTACGTTTGGCGAGGATGTAGTTGATATATGGAATGAATCAGAGGCTACGTGGTATAAGTGTGTTGAGTGGGAGAAGACCCAGTTGCTTGAAGGAATGTAGATTTTTTCATTGGGTAATTCTCTTTGGTGTTGTGTCTGAAAATAGTTTTGTACTTGCTAGTTAATCGGTAGGGTTTACAACAAAAATTCGGTTGATCGCAGATTGTCTGTAGGAAAACATAAAATTGTTGAGCGCATGATTCTACTTGCAACATATTTGATGATGATGTTGCAAAATTGTCACAAAGAACTCCTAAGTTATCTTTACTGTGAAACGAGCAATTGTTATGAATCACGTTGCCATAAAGAATCAAATGACTGCGTTTTTTTATCATTACCGTCTCATCTCGTAAAGAGCAGTGGCAATATTATTATGCGTCATTACTGCATGGAGTGGTTTTACACGTCTAAGTGATATTGCTCTTTTGTCTGCACACGCAATTAGTGCAGCTGTATATTATCTTGAGAATTCACTGCATAATAAAATTCTAATAACGATAAAAGCGCATTCTCCGAGAGTGTATATTGCAATCAGATGTTTTAAAGACGTGTTTTATGTTCATAGCTGTGCAAAACTAAGCAGTTTAAGTACTAAATCATTCTTGTATTCATAAGGGGGTAATCAGAGGTGTATTTATACTCCCACGTTTCGCCCGACGAGTTTAACTGTGTAGGTGTTGCTACTGAAAACTTTCTAGTAGATAATCCCAGTAGTGCTTAGCTAATTTCTGTCACGGGACTTTAGTGACAGTCTTCAAAAGTTAAAAACGGTTTTTTTCCCCTATTTCTATACTAGTAGTATTGTAATGAAGCAAAGTTATTAATAAATATGTCAATTTTGTTATCAATATAATTAATATATCCAAGGATTTCCGTTTATCGATTATCGCCACTTTAAATAATTACATCTTGCAATACAGTTGGTACAATTACCGTAATTTCAGCCTAGTGCAATTTCGCAGAATATCCCAGACAAGCTGTCGTAAACGAAATCTTTCCTCCCGATTAAATTTAACCCCCTCTGTGAGTTAATTGGATCAGTCGCTCCCTGTGCCGTTGCATCGCTCCAGCGGATTCTCTCGGAATCATAATGCCGGCCCGATGTTGGGTAAAAATTGAGGCTTTATAATGAACTCGCAAAGTCTAGTGTATTTTCAGACTTGCGTTATGAGTTTTGTTCGAGAATTTCTGCTGCGCTTGAGTATAAACACCACGACTTGAAGTAAGCTGAATTATATCCATACATAAGATAGAGGAAGATGATATAAAAAGATAATAGTAATGGACAATAAAATTTTGATTGTAGACTTCAAACGTGGCTTTACTTAAAAGACATCGATGGAAATTCTATAGGCAATAGAATATAAGAAAAGTTGTAAGAACGGTGAATAAACCTACAAAGACGTTAAATTTAAGCGTTTATAATTAATACAGAGAGACCTAACAATAAAAGGTAGAATAATCGTATATTTTAAATAATGTTATGTTTTTAAATACTGACGCATGTCGAATTGCATCACTAGATCCGGGTGTGTTTCTTTTAGTTTTTAGCTGTTTGTTGCCAACAATTACTCATCCGACAGAATTATTATTTGCAAAATAACGACTAATTGTTTTCTACAATTCGCTCATTCCCTATTATGAAAGTGTTTGTTTTGGTACTTCCAATAAGCACATTAGTAAAGCTATGTTTCAATGTCAGTCTGAATTGGGATATATCAGCAAATTGTGTGTTGGATGTAAGATGGACAAATGACTTGATAAAGATATACAATCCTTACAGACGGCGGCAAATATATACAGACGGCTGCCTTGGTATTTGTAAGGATATATCCAGAAACCTACGTCAAATGGATGACAGTGACGATGTTGTATATAATGGAGTTCCCAATAGTCTTGAGCTGATGTGAAACATGTAAATTCTTAATGAACGTGGCGTAAACATAGCTGAATTCATAGTAAATTGTTTACCGAGCTTATGCTGAAATACCAAGTACCTATGATCTATTTGATCATTTTGTACCGAAATAACTATATATAGCCTATCAAGATCACGACTACCGACTAAGACCGTAGGTAGCGTTATTCTTAAATTTATTTATACTGGCAATCACTTCATCAGATTTATTCATCACATGACGAATACTGAAAAAATAACAATGATGGCACGGTCACGCGGTGTTCTGGGGCCACGCCGTCTCGTCAAGTGGTCGAGACCATACGCTACCACATTATCCAATTCACGTTCGCCAAATTGCCAAAATCCTCAGTGACAAATCGTTATTGTAGTGAATAAACTGTTCGTATCGTATTATGGTAATTTGATTCGCGGATGTCACAGTTCAGGCGAGCGCGAGGGGGCGGGATAGCTCATCATTTTGATCGCGAGAGTGAATTTTATATGCTGTTTTTAAATATTAGTAATGGAGATAATTTAGATGGTATTGATCAAGAAACTAAGGTGTTAATAAGGTTAAGGTTAATAATGTTATAAGTAAATAGATTGGTTCTAATACTTTAGCTTTGAGTATGGGGTAAAAAACAAGTGATATTCCGATAATCATCCATTGAAGAATTACCAAAATATTCACACATATTTATTTTAATTGTAGATTTAACAAAACTTTGAAATGTCCCAATACAAACTATACAAGAATTATGTAACTGCGGTATCACTACTGTGTCTATAACTGGGCTTCAAAAGAACATCTGGCGAACATTGCAAAAGATATTGAATGGATGCCCAACCATGACCTCACATCTGACCCCAGCGTTATCAAATGACGTAGCACGTTATCAACGATGTGCCCAAATGAGCAGTGGGCGGGGCTTCGTAACAACTGATAACATCACTCGCTACTATGATGTGTGTTGATAACGCAGCAAGCAGTTTGGACGCAAGCCAGGGCATATTGTCGGTGTACTCCCGTTTCGATGCAATCGACTGAATTTAGGAATTCCGCACGTTTTATAAATAGTTTGTGATGACATGAAATTTAAAGTTTGTTATGATGATTTTTATTTTTGATTTTACGTTGGTGGTATTTTTAGGAGAAATTTATTATTATTACTTCGTGTTTATAAGAGTTTTGGTTTGTTTATTCATGACAGAGATCCCACGCAAATTGAAACGAAATCTTTGGCGATGTCTATACAATATTGGGTCATAATAAGGAGTTTGTATATTTGCCCGTTTTTGAGGACCAAAATTACATCTCGTACAGTTGCTCAAAAATTTATGTCCACCGCGCTGTTCTTACAATATGGTGCCAATGAAAAAGTATACATTAAAACCTTAAACATTCTTCGAAAACTTCCTTACTCATTATCCGTCAATTTACAACACAAGTTAACTTAGCACGGCTAGCTGCGTTGAAATAAGCCCTCACCCTCAAAACGTCTCACTCAGCAAGCAATAAATATTGCATGTTTATAAACATTCGTGTTATTATAATCTGTCATCGTCATTTTCAAGTTTTTTTCAAAGCACAAGTAAACAAGGATCGCGTCATCGAATGCTGAGTGACCGTCGTTGCTCTGCCCACACTTGGCTTTCATGACGTCATTCCACTTTTTTTATATACACACTCAACACATCTGGCCATTACATATATTTAGTTGTGATTTGTATGAGGATAATATCGTTGATCGTTTTTTGTTTGTGTGATTTAATGATCGCTTTGTTAGTTGGGGGAATAGGTTATAAGTGACGGAATTGTACTGAGTGGATGTTGTTATACATATGTACATACATGTACTCACGCCTATATAACTCGAAGGAGCCGTCAAAGGTATTTCTTTATCCACATATCGCAATTTTTGTTTTTGTCCCTAGTACAATACTGATGTAGCAAACTTTTTAAGCAAAAACATGCGAGGTATACGCTCGTTATGCGTAGAAAAATACCATCTAGGTTGTAGTTTGTTCCATTTAAGTAATATAGTTAAAGCTATAATTCACAAATAAAGATACGAATGCGATTTACACCCTTAAGTCTTTGTAAGAAGGTTCAGATGAAACAAAGATTACTAACGACGGTAAAGCTCCCCGAGGCAAATGGATGCCGCTTGTAGTTTTCGCATAAATGTGTACAGATTCCGTAGTTTGCTTCTGTGGAATTGTATAAGAATTGTTTTATTACATTTTTGGAATATTCAGAACATTGGTCATGTAAAAGTTGTATAAGTTCTAGAAGAATCGTAAAAGACAATGATATAAACGGGAAATATAAATTTCATTATTTTCGTAATTCTATACCAATCCCGCAATGTAAAATGTATTAAACTTCGTGAAAGTCATAACCCGTAGTCAGCTGATTTTGTTATTAAAAATACATTGCGCTATTTGAAAAAAAAAAAATAAGATAGTTGTTTCTTTTGATATATCAAATATGATCAGTACATGGAAATTCTATGTATAGATTTATGTTTTTATTTAATTTTCATGACTATAAAGGACCTCTAAATTGCATATGGTCTGTGCGATATTACAAAAAAGTTTTCGCAGTATGATTCGTAACGACAAAGGCGGAAATCCAGCCTTGCAATTACTTGGTTCCATGCAATTATGTTACTCGGCAGTGTTGGCCGTCCGCCAACTCGCCAAGAGATTACATCGCCTTGGACGCTTGACGGTAGTGCTTCGTGCGTAATGAATTTTACGCAGTTTTCCTAACCATTGCTGTATCGCTTGCGATCTGTTGACTAAGTTTTGAGATATGCCAAGCAATGGATACGATCCCTTTTGTTATTTTAATGTGTAAGTTCGGTAAGTATGCAGAAATAATAGCTTAAATCTATTTTTTTTGCCATATTTTTGTCATGTTAGGGAATGTAATTCTACTTATACAATACAATAGTTTGTTAGAATAATGGCAACATAAAACATTTATTATTAAGGTGTCAACATTGTTAGTAGTCTTGTCTATGTTTAGTTGCTTCCGTCCGTTGTGTGTTAATGTGTTGTGTGTTAATTGTTCAGAATTAAAAACAGTTCATGTTATACAGTTTCTCATTTTTAATAACAACAGGTTATGGGCCCAGAGATGCCTACCTGTTAGCTAAACTAAAAGTAGATATTGGAGTGTAAAAGTAATACGTATATCAAACGTATTAAAATATCGGCGAAAAGTAAGGTTAGGTCGAGCCGCGTGTCGACAATAAAAACTTACGTCGAGAAGGATATACTTGTTTGAGTCACTATTAAACAAGGCAGGGAAGCAAGATGGAAATAAATAACACTTACAATGTGATGAAACTGGAAGGTGCGAGAAACTGGAATGTTTGGAAGTTTCAAATTACCGTTCTAATGCGGGGCCAGGGATGGCTGGATATCGTGGAAGGGCGGACCATAAAACCCAAAGACGCAACTGCAGGAATCGCCTGGGAGTCTACAGATGCTAAGGCTCAGACATTATTGGTCACAAGAATGACTGAAGATGTTATGTTACATCTCATATCATGTAAAACGTCTGCTGAAATGTGGAGAAAGCTTTTAAGTGTTTACGAACAAAAGTCAGAAACTAGTATCCATATCCTGCAACAGCGCTTTTTCCAATACAAATATGAGAGTGGAATCGAGATGTCGGTGTTCTTATCGAAAATTCAAGAAATGCAGAATCAGTTAAAACAGATGGGCGAGGAAGTTTCGGAAAAATTCACGATAACTAAAGTATTGATGTGTTTGCCGGATGAGTACAAACATTTTGTATCAGCGTGGGAGTCTGCACCTGATGATAAACAAACATTCGACAATCTGGTGTGCAGATTATTGATCGAAGAAGAAAGATTGAAGGAAAAGACAAAGGATGTCCCGGAAATTTCATCCTCATCAGCGTTT
This sequence comes from Cephonodes hylas, assembly GCA_030295005.1. Classification (NCBI taxonomy): domain Eukaryota; kingdom Metazoa; phylum Arthropoda; class Insecta; order Lepidoptera; family Sphingidae; genus Cephonodes; species Cephonodes hylas. The sequence continues at coordinate 2,038,499 of AP025386.1, read as the reverse complement.
GTAGCAAAGAAAAATGTTAAGTGTTTTAAGTGTGGTAAACCTGGACATTATCAAACGGAGTGTAGAAGTAATAGGAACAGTGATAAAAAGATAAACGATAATAAGTGCTATTACTGTGGTAAAATTGGACATTTTAAGGCGCAGTGTCGTTTTAGAAAATCAAAGAACAACAAGAGTATGGGTAATGCGTTCGCAGTTTCGAACTCAGTTTATGAACAATATAAAGAAACAAAGTGGCTAGTGGACTCAGGGGCAACCGAGCACATGTGTTGTGATCGTTCATTGTTTTCGTCATTTTCCAATGTTTCGCAAAAGTCTGTAATTGTTGGTGACGGGGCCGCCATTAGTGTACAGGGTTGTGGACGTATAGTGGTAGTAGTCAATAACGGAAGTGAATGGATTGATACGACCATAAACAATGTGTTATTCGTTCCCGATCTAAAGACAAATCTATTCTCTGTGAACCGTGCTACTAACCGGGGATATGTCATGGTGACAGATGACACTTCCTGCAAATTTTACAAAAATGGCATTGTTTGTGCTATCGCAAATAGAATTGAGAAGTCTTATTATTTGGATTTTCGATTTAAACATGAAATAGCGAGTGTTTCACAAATGTCAAAGAACGATTTATATCAGTGGCATGAAAAACTAGCTCATCAAAACTTCGATCACGTAAAGAAAGTATTAGAGAAAAACAACATTGAAGTTAAACAAACTCGTGTGCCTCAATGTGAGAGTTGTTTAAAGGGGAAGATACACCGATTACCATTTAAGAAAAGTGAAACTGTAAGCACCAGGACATGTGACATAATACATGGGGACACCTGTGGGCCCATGGAGGAAAAATCGATCGGCGGGTCGAGATATTTTGTAGTTTTAAAGGATGACTATTCGAACTTCAGAACTGTTTACTTTATCAAAGCTAAAACCGAAATTAAAAATTGTCTGGAGGATTTTTTCAATAAGGCAGAGAATATAACCAGAAACAGAGTGAAGATACTGCGAACGGACAATGGATTAGAATTCATAAACAAAGAAGTAATGGACATATGTTCGAAAAGAGGGATAATTCATCAAACTACAGTAACCTATACACCTGAACAGAATGGCAAAGCTGAAAGGGAAAATAGAACTCTGGTTGAAGCAGCAAGGACAATGCTACATTCTAGGAACCTACCTAAGAAACTGTGGGCAGAAGCAGTGAATACAGCAGCATTTATTTTAAATAGAACTGGTAAAGATAAAGCTGGGAAAACACCCTATGAAATATGGACAAATAAAACCTATGATATTCATCAACTAAGAGCTTTTGGTGCTTCAGTATATGTACATATTCCAAAGGAGAAAAGAAGGAAATGGGATAAGAAAGGTGAAAAAGGATTGATGGTCGGCTATGGGGAAAATAGCAAAGGTTATAGAATATATTTTCCAGAGGCAAATTGTGTTTATATAAAGAGAGATGTCATTTTCCTAAGTGAAGAGATAAAAGTAGAGAAAGAATCAACAGTAATTTTACATTTGAACAATAGAGAATCTATGCACAACAATTTACCAGAAACTGTGACAGCTATTGAGGACGCTCAATGTGATGAGTTTCAAGATACTATTATTAGCTCTGATCATAGTGAGAGTGAGTTACAGAATGAACCTGAACCTTTAGATGACAGACCATTGGAGGATAACGAACCACAAGTCCATGAGAGACCTAAGCGTATAAGAAAACAGACTTCATTCTATAAGTGTCACAATGTTGTAAGTGAAGATAATGAGCCCATTTCATATAATGAAGCAATGAAAAGTAGGGAAGCCAGTAGGTGGAGGGAGGCAGTTAATAGAGAATTGCAAACTTTAAAAGATAATGACACCTGGGAGTTTTGTGACGCACCAGTAAATGAATGTATAATTAGTAGCAAATGGGTTTTCAAATTAAAAGGAAATGATAATCATAAACAATATAAGGCTAGATTAGTTGCTAGAGGGTTTCAACAGGATAGTTACTTTGATTTAGGGGATATTTATGCACCTGTTGCAAGATTACCAACCTTTAGAGTTTTTATTGCTGTAGCGACTTTGTTAAAGCTTCCTATATATCAAATGGATGTTACTGGGGCATTTTTGTATGGTGATATAGATGAAGATGTGTATATTAGATTGCCAGAAGGGGCTTATTCTGGGGATAAGAATATTGTTAAATTAAAAAAGGCTTTATATGGTTTAAAAAGTTCTCCAAAGTGTTGGAATACTAAGTTTAACTCTGTAATGACTAAAGAAGGTTTTGTAAAGTCAAAAGGTGATTCATGTTTGTTTATAAAGTGTAACGGTAAAGATAAAATGTATTTATTGTTGTATGTTGATGATATATTGATTTTTGGTACAAATGAAAAGCATATTACACAATTAAAGGCTAGCTTAAATAAAGAATTTAAAACATGTAGATATTCGATATCATTTTGTAAAAGATCTGGTCAAAGAAAATAAGATTTGTATTAAGTATGTCAACACAAGTGAGCAACCAGCTGATATGTTAACAAAGGCTTTAGGTAAAGAATTAATTGAAAGACATTTAGATAAGTGTGACATTAGGAGGATAATTATAAAGTAAGGTTAAAATTTAAAATTTGATTTTTGTTCTGTATAAAAAAAATGTGTTTATGTTGAGAAGGGGTGTTAGAATAATGGCAACATAAAACATTTATTATTAAGGTGTCAACATTGTTAGTAGTCTTGTCTATGTTTAGTTGCTTCCGTCCGTTGTGTGTTAATGTGTTGTGTGTTAATTGTTCAGAATTAAAAACAGTTCATGTTATACAGTTTCTCATTTTTAATAACAACATAGTTCTTATTTAAAGGTTATATAACTTAACTGCTACCGCCGTGCACAGTAGTAAGAGGTATATGGGCTGATGATGATATACAAGCTTAACTCGCGAGACTTTACCTCAAACAGAACACAGATAACGACACAAAACGTCAATGAAAACATAAACCGGCGTGTGTTTTATGGTAATATGCGTGCAACATAATAACGTGTGGTGGCGAAACGCAAGGTCGATCGTGCCTACAGACTACCGTAGCCCTTGAACCAGATGCATTCGTAATACTGGTTTCAGCACGGCGGCAATTCGCGCTTTTGTGCTGCAAGAAATGATTCAATGCGTTCACGAAGATGTGTCGTGTCTGTTTCTTGTGTATTCTAGACTAGCGATAGAAACGTGTGGCGGTTTACCAGTAGATAGACGTGATGTGGAGAATGGTCTTTGTTGGTTAGGTTTTAATCCATCACGTTGAGATAATTCTAGTTAATAGAATTTGGCGAAGACTTATTTGAAAGAATTCAGGTGTACCGATAAAGAAGCCAAATTTTTGTTTTATCGTTTATAGTAAATTTCATTTCCAAAATTACTCTTATGGCAAAACTGATTAAGTTACTTTTTGTATGTAAAGTTGCTTTGTTAACACAAAATTATATGCACTTTGTACGCGCAAGGTAAATTCATTAAATAAGTACCTACCAAATGATCAGTGCAGTTCGGCTCAGATATTCTAACAATAATGTTTAATTTGGCCACGACACGCTGTCGTCATCAAAAGAAGGCGTAATAAGATATTAAACATTCAAAGCGCCTCCCCATTCTCCTGCTCCCTGTTTATCTCCGCTGAAACTTCCCCGCGAGTAATCACAGTTCGCGCAAAGCGCTCGCCATATTATACGTATGAAAGGGATTTACGAGATTTTGTGCAAACGTTCACGTGTCCCAACGTTTCATCCATTCATAATACTTTTCAAGGATTCACCCCTGCAAACTCTTGAATTGGAACCAACGTTGATATGTTCCGTGAGACGGGGACGTATTTAGTACACGATTGAGGAGGTCGCGTCTCCCGAAATATTTCAAGTCAACTGTTTATTCAAGTGTTTTTGGGACCAATGGTATCTTCATATGTCTATGTGTTCAAGAAAGCATGTAGAACCTTTATATCTTAATTGGTTTCAAGGCATTCTGTTGTAATTGAAACCACATCCATATTTAAATTAGTATATTGTCTTAAACACACTAGTATACCTTTTCGTAATGTGCTTTCTGTTAACATTGGAGTAAGTAGTCCTTTTTAACGACGCAAAATTTCTAAAAGCTATTTTCCTTTGTTATTAATAGATTGTAATTCGAAATACCTTAATTATAATCCGAGATTATGATCCCCAAAACGAACCCAGCTTCGACCCTGTTATCGTCACTACGTTCACACAAGGGGTGGGTAAATGGTCGCTGTACGTTTCGAGCACATTTTGTACGTATGTTTACTTTCGACTCGTGGTCTATCTTAAATTATAGTCGTGACGTTTTCATTGTGTTGCAAGGCTGTCTCTTGCGTGCATAATGATTTCGGAAGGATAGGAGGGTTGCGTAGATTAGCTTCCGTGTTAAAGCAGCTTGAACATTTTTAAGCTCCTCAACCCATTGGTTTATAAATCTGTATGAGTCTTAAAATATATATTGATTAAAAAAACATAAGTACATTAATGTGTTATATTATGTAAATCTAATTATAACTCTTAGATATCTTTGGGTGAGAACTATGTCTAGAAGTTCACTTATGACTTAGCAACTGATGATGATTAATAATTATTATTATGTGAGTTGCGAAATGATAGTGATCAAAGCAACGGCTCTTATTTATTATGCATGATTAGTATTGTTAGCGTAATGTAGCGTTAATGTCTATTGAGGAAAAGTTGTAAATAAAAGTGAACTTTGTTCCATCACATCTTTACATATTGCTAGATACACATAACACTGAATAAGAAAATAAACACATTGACACGTACCGTATCTTTTCAATTTGACATTCAATATGATACTTTCAAGGCTTTACGGCCGATCACAAAGGGCGTCAAAATATCTTTATCGCTCGGTCCCATCCACCGCCTGGAAATAGCCGTCGACACGTCACACCGCTTGAAATGTCCTTTCATACCCTCATATCCGATGTTTGGCTGTCCGCTATACTCGTACACTGGGGCTTACTAATAGGGGCTGGTTGTAGTGTATTCGAAATGTTACGCGTGACAAGATAGAAGAGCCTCTATGTATCATTCTGTAGAGTTATAATCTAGTGTGATTTTGTCACGCTGCTGTGTTATAGTTTAAAAGGAATTTTGAGTTTAAAATTGATAGCATTGGAAAGTACTGTTAGGGGAGCTAGTTTATTACGGTTGCAATTTTTCAGCAGTTTTTATGAGCAGTGATGGCCCCGAGGTTTGGGCGCGCGGTCGAGAATCTCGACGGTCGCGGGTTCGAACCCCAGGCACACACCTCTGACTTTTCGAAGTTATGTGTGTATTCACATTGAATTATCACTTGCTTTAACGGTGAAGGTCAACATCGTGATAAAACCTGCACACCTAAGAGTTCTTAGGAATTTCTTAGGTGTGTAGTCCGCCAACCCGCACTAGGCCAGCGTGGTGGACTATGGCCTAAACCCTCTCAATGGTAGAGGAGACCCGTGCTCAGCAGTGGGCGTATATGGGTTGATGAAGAAGAAGAAGAATTTTTCAGACTGACGGCCGAATACTGAAACGCTACTTAATTTTAAGTCGATAAAGACTGACTAAAACAAGATGGGATTATGCATTTAACGTTTTTTCACCTTAATTTTTAAGTTGCGTTTCAGTATTCGGCCATCAGTGTTCCTACTGATAGTTTCCCTTCTGAGAAATACAATAAAAATTGCGTGGTCCAATAATTAAACCAAGTTTTCGATGCCCGAATAAAACTCCAGCGCGCGTTTGCATAACAATCACTGTACTCTTATAAGTCCATTTTCTATTCATATTCATGTAAAGCCGGATTTTATTGACCGATTGCACGGCTTACTTAATGAACTGTGAGAATTGTATAATGTTTACGCAACTACATGCCGGTGTGCTGTTGCTTGCTGCCGTTTCACGTGGCAAATTAGCCTTCACTTCTTCTTCATCAACCCATATACGCACACTGATGAGCACGGGTCTCCTCTACCATTGAGAGGGTTAAGGCCATAGTGGCGCTGGCCTAGTGCGGATTGGCGGACTACACACCTAAGAAATTTCGAAAAACTTACGTGTGCAGGTTGCATCATGATGTTTTCCTTCACCGTCATAGCAAGTGATAATTCAATGTGAATACACACAACTTAAAAAAGTCAGAGGTGTGTGCCTGGGGTTCGAACCCGCGACCGCTGAGATTCTCGACCGCACGCCCAAACGTACACCAAGTGTATTGTGGAAATGTGTATTTGCCCAGTTTTGATTGTGTGGTTGGAAATCAACGTGATGTTTTGACGGGGCGAATAATTGCACGCCCGTCTGAGGGTCGCTGCGGTAGGTGTAGTAATGCAGTGTGTTTAGTCGATATTTGAATAGTAATCGACTATTTAGATTTAGTTTATGTTGAATAAGTTTGTAATTATAAACGAGGGTAATAAATTACAAATATATTTTTTAATGATGATGGGGGAGAATTATATTTTTTTACTCTGACACGGAAAAATAAATTGAAGTATAGTTTGATCATAAAACGTATTATGAAAATAGAAACTTTGATAGTAGATCATGTAATAGATTAAGCCTTGTGGAACATCTTTGAATTCATATTAATGTGCTTGGCAAATATTTGCGCAATTTTGCAAACATTTGTCTCCAATCGCGAATGTTTTGTTGTCTTGCGGTCAACACCGAGGGCCTTGTCTCCAGCATTGAAACGAATTGTTATTGTTTATTTGGAGGTTACGTAAAAAGTTATTGTAAAGTTACCCAAAAAAATATTCGATTATGTTATCGACCTTACTGTCGTTGAGCAATGTTAGAGTAAAAATATATAAAAAAGCATAGAGAATAGTGTAATGTTTTTTTGTGGTGTAGGTCGTGATCAAATATAAATAACAGTAGACTTTTGCAGCTTGATACGAATCGATATGATGAGCAATTACACAGAATACCAAGGTGTGATGATTGAATGGAAAATATCACACATGACAATATCTTTGTAGATAGAGAAAATTAAATTAATAAATCTGTATTATCGGCTAATCGTATCTGATTTCTGGATATATTAGGTGAAATTATCAATCTTATCTAAAAATCCATCATACCCTCAAGTAGAAATTGAATTCTTAAATAAGCACGGCCACGGAAATGCTAACCATATTCAGTTCACTAATTATCGAAAAACAAATAGTGCGCACGCTAAAAACGAAAGTGGAGAGATGAAAATAAGTCTGTGTGTTGCATTGGCATCCATTATAAACAACATCTCGTTTGAGTTGTATAATTACACGGTTTGCGTTGAAAATTGGTGTGGACTGTGTATTTTTGTGTTTACCACTGTTTGGTATAGGGGCTCGGATCACATGCAGTTTTAGATGTATACACTTGCAGGCAGAGGCGTTTTTATATACTCAAATGTTTAAAATTTACATGGTACATGGAATAATTGAATTGGCTTTTATACAACGGAATATCTAAATTTGACAAGCAATAATGGAAATAGAAGTTTAGTACCACGGTCGAATATCTCGGTGGTCGCGGGTTCAAACCCCAGGCAACCTTAATAATAAATTAACACCTACTTTAACGGTGAAGGAAACATGTAGCCCATCAATCCGCACTAGCCCTGCGTGGTGGACAAATCCCTAAACCCTCTCAATGTGCCTATCAGTGGGATGTATACAGGCTGATGATGTAAAAACCATCATAGTCTTAGATAATCTTGCTAATCAAAACAGTTTTAAAAAATGCAGCCGATGTACCGTCCAGTCATTAAAGAGTCCCCGATTTTAGCCCACGCCTAGGTCGCAAGCGGCCACTTTCACTGGCTCTCACCGAAGTGACGCGACCGCCGCGGTTTCCCATCAAATACTGGACGCTGTTCGACCAGTTCTAGCGTAATCGCGACACGCAGTATCCGTCGGTGGATATGTACATGTTTTTACCCGTTTACCGCCGATTTGCCGACGCTAATTGTGCAGCTTTCTGCGTCGTGTAATTATGCATCTGACTGTTGGTCTGCCAGTTGGATATACGCATCAATGTCTTAAGTAAGCCTTTTCTGTAGGTCATAATCTTATAGTCAAAATCCAGGTGCTATCGACATTTTAATTATTAGGCGACGCAGTAAAGCTGTCACGTTTTGCAAAAATCAATACAAACGTAAATTATAAATACACCCCTATGTGACGTGACCCCATTGTAAGTGACTTTTACAAATAGAAAATTAGAGGATAGTTCACTCTACTTACGAAACAAAATTGATTTGTTATAGATTGTTCTGAATGGAGAATCTAACCCTAAAGCCTTTACTTTGTCTAAATCTGACCTACTAAAGGTAACTTTCAAGCCAGAGATTTCAGAGACATTCCTCCCAAATGCCCATAAACCCTGATTTGCTTCTCAAAAGCGTTACAAACAGGAACTAGAACTGTTTACCTGAAAAATGCCCAAGTGTCGGGCTTTGTACCGCGACGGTTATTCGGCAGATACCGAGCTCGAGACAAAGGGAATGCCGAGCGCACAAAGCGACGGCTAACATTCCTCCCCGACGTGGATAGTTCACGGTGTTACTGCAGGGTTGGACTGAATACTTGATGAGGTTATTTTGTAAAGAACATACAACCAACAGTCATATAGGTCTGACTTCACACTGAGATGTCTGGTGTCGTGGGCTTCACTAACTACAAAGAACTTTTCGGTCGACTTTTTACCCAGACCCGAAGTCGATATTTGTGCATCACACAAACATTAGCATGAATACTGAAAGTAGCTATAATTTACGAAGGAAATTTATTTTTGCACTCTTAGCAGCTTCATTCCTTATCCTAGATCTCCATCTTTATTTTTCTGTAAGAGATCACCTTGTGTCATAAGATCGTGTTTGTACAGTAGACTAAGGAAGTCTTTTTGTACTCCATAGTTTCTATCTAATATGTACGTACTATGAAGTATTAAAAAATACTTGGTAACCCTACGACCGTTGTACGTACAAGTTTGTAGCTTGATTAAGTTTTGGGTAACGTTCAAGAAACACGTGCATTGTTGCGGCTCTTGTCACATACATTATGCCAATATATAATTATAGTCTCGTAATAAAATTCCAAACTGTTTCTAACATACTTGACAATATTTATCATACTTGTCGTATGTTTTCATGGCCTTTTACCAAGACCTTGATTGTAAAGTATTTTTTAATGTATAATCACAATGTTTCCTTTCAAAAAATATTATATAAATGTTGAAATAAATGCTATTGAATGTGTCTTTGTAAAGCAAGTTTTATATAGTTGTATATGAAGCTTTAGGTTCTATATACAACTAAATATTTTCTTCGGGTTTAAGTCATACAAAATAGATAACTGTATACTCGTCAAATAGTTATATGAAATATGTTTAAACATTCATTAGTAACCGGCATTGTGGTATACCAACATTGATGTTAACTTTAGTACTACTACAATAGAATATCCTTCGAGGTTCGTGTATTGCTGTGTTCATTTGTGTCAATTCCCACCGGATACTTCCTCAATTTCGCGATGTTTTTCCGCATAGATGGAATATTTACACGATATTGTGAATTGTTTCTTCCAACCTTGTTTATTTGAAGATATCTTTGAACTTGTCTGTCCAAATGTTTTGGGCAAGGCTTCATGCGTACGAAATGTATTTTTTTTAGTAATTACAAGTAAGTGAAAGAGAAGTGAGAATAAGCGCTAGACCCACTTGATGATCTAAGTCATTTTCGACTAACAATTTATATCAACTAATAAACATATTAGTTGATATAAATAGATATTTAACTAATAGAAATTGCTAAAGAGGTTGGAGAAAGTTATACGAAATTGATTGAAAAATAAACAAAAACCAGTTTAATAATATGGTCGTTGTAAATTTTATTACATTTTTTTAATTATAAAGGTGAATGTGTGAGTTTTTAGTTCTACGATGAGTCTGTTCAATATCTCTAGTTCTTCTTTCTTCTTCTTCATCAACCCATATACGCCCACTGCTGAGCACGGGTCTCCTCTACCATTGAGAGGGTTTAGGCCATAGTCCGCCACGCTGGCCTAGTGCGGGTTGGCGGAATACACACCTAAGAAATTCCTAAGAACTTTTAGGTGTGCAGGTTTCATCACGATGTTTTCCTTCACCGTTAAAGCAAGTGATAATTCAAATTGAATACACACATAACTTCGAAAAGTCAGAGGTGTGTGCCTGGGGTTCGAACCCGCGACCGCCGAGATTCTCGGCCGCGCGCCTAAACCTCGAGGCCATCACTGCTTTAGTTGCTATTATATCTCTAGTTGCTATCGTTATATCGGATTTTTTTAATATAATAATCATACTTCTAAGTTAGATCAATACTTTACAATGGCAAGTGTAGATGAAAATAAAATTGATGACATTAATGTTATTAAGTTTCCGACATAGGTATCGAACACGTAATGCTACAAGTCTCGGCTTTGTAATACTATATGCATTCAGCTGTGAAACAACCGCAACTGCTTATAGAATTAATTACTGACCGCTTTGTGTATTTTTCCTTTTGTTTTGTATACCCAGTATCTGTTATGTTATTATTGACAACATACATATACCTAAGCGTATGGCCTCGAAGGGAGCTATTATTTCTAGCTATCTATAGGTCTATGATAGGGATTCTGTTGTTTCAATTAAATTTTATCATCAGTTTATCCTACTACTGGGCACGAGCACCCTCCAAAGCTGAGAGGGCGTAGGCCTTAGTCCACTAAGCTGGCACATTGCATGTTGGCGAACTACACACATAGCTTCGAGAAGAATTGAGAATATCCTAACGTAATATACTATGGCGTATAGAAAGTGGCAATCATGCCCATTTAGTAAGTAATAATTAATAAATTCCAACGAAATACAATTCGACCCAAATACGTCACGGGTAACATACACAGAGAGGAAACGTTACAACTACGCCCATTCCCGGTACGTCCCATTTCAAGCAGAATTGGGCCGGCCGCGTGTACAGTGACACGGGCTGTGAGCAACTGTGTTGCAAATGGGCTGGCACCGGCTTCGATGTGCCCAACGCATTGATGTATGTGTCGGTGTGCCTTTCTTGATGTTGAGACGGGTTAGGAGGTGGTACGCTGGGTTTTAGTAAGGGTAGCTTATGTAGATATTGTATCGAAGTATTCTTGTGTAACTCGGTTGGATGTTGAAATTTTGTTTAGAATACGAATGGACGTAAGAAAGTGTAAAAAGTTTAATTATAAATCGCGGTAAGAGTTTTGGTAAGAATCATATGTAATTGTCTAGAATGACTCTTATGATGTACGTAATAGATCCTTAGATAATGACCTTTACATCGTTGTATTCTTTTGTCGTTCTTGCAATGTTAAAATGTAATATATTTAGTTCTTTTTAATTATCTTACAACGACAAGCTTAATAATGCATAGTGCAAACTTCGTATTATGCGTCGCTTTGTCCTCATTAAGAAATTAAAAGTAACAAAACATGTCATACTTAAACGACTCTGCTCCAACTTGAAGAATTTCGCACGAGTCTTAATTAAGAATTTCCACAACAACTTTAATGTGTATATCAATATTATAAAAGATTCCATTGGGAGATAATATATTTACGGCAAAGACGCTATTTTCTAAACCAGTGAATTAGCAAATCAAAAATTCACGAGAAATCTTGTCAAGGTGTTTTCTTTTCGTTGTTTAATATACTCTCTAAGGCCGATTTTGTTGTATATTTATGTCCAGACCACTGAATATCTTGTTTTATTATCAAAAAACTAATCTGTTATTTTTCCTAATATTCACACACATCTAAATAAGTTTATACATTATAATAAACTAAATAGTATTTAAGTTGTTTGCAGACGACTTCTTAATCTAATTATGATATGTATCTAAAATTGCGCTATCTGTACAACGTAAGAATTTACATAACAACTAATTATTCCATCTGCAAGCGCGTCACCGCAAACGAGATGACAAAACACGACGTCCACTCGCATTTAGCCGCGAATTATCCAATTCAGCTATCCTGCAATTACGTCAATTGGTGCGGTGACTTCATCAAAACATTGACCTTTTGGATTAGACCGGGTCCTATTGACTGTCGTCTCTCGTTCTCCTCCTGTGTTATCACGATCACTATCATCGAACGCTCCGACACTGCAGCGTGTTGTGCTCGACTCGTCACTTGTCAGTACAGCGCGAGACGGCGCGCGGAACGCACGCTCGCACCAACAATTAATTAATAACTCGCATTTTGCAACACCAGTCCAACTCACACACTATCATCACGCCAACAGCGAAACTGAATGAGTGGTCGTAAAATGTGCCCAGTGTCGTGAACAGGATTGCAGTGCCAAGGAAACCAGTGTTGAAAATGCACGGAAAGTGTTGACAAGTGTCGGTAAAGGCTCCCGTCGGTATGTACGAAGTGTCGTGCGTGGCCGGCAACAAAGTCGACGCTGCCTACGCAGTGAAGAGTCTGTCCAACGTGATACCGCCAGGGATGGGGCATGCGGTCTCCGTGCAGCGCCACCATGCGCACTCCCAGTCCTACAAACACAAGCCGGAGCTGCCTCCGCCGGTCAGCAAGCCTGATGCTCTCAAATCACATGTAATGAGACTCCTCAAACGTTCCAAAAGTCACACCCCCGCCACGAGAGCTCAGGAGAACCAGGTCGATCCAAGGAGTTTCGAACGACGCACAGTCTTCGCAAGACCTGTAACTGATGAGCAGCGACGAAGGAGGAATTCCGCTGAAAGGAGACGCAGTGCTGATAAACGTGTGATGGTGACCATTGTCGACGGACTACCGGTGGTGGTGACTGGTCAAAATCAGGTGCCGTCGCAACCTCCGCCCCCGGTCACCCACCACAGACACTCGCATAGAGATAAGGTAAGGGTATTTATAAGGAATGATCATGAAAAACGAATGACAGAAAACATTAGATTTCTAATCGTTGAAGGTTAGGATGATGCATTAGGATTTGCCATTTTGCAAATTATTTTTCCTCAATGATATAAATGTTAATGTATTAAATTTATTTGAATGTGTTTCAAAAATAAGGATTGGCTAATTAAAGGTGTCTGGTATGTTTTATTTCGCTGCATGACGGCGGATATACGTAGGTACTTAGTATTAAAAGAAGGGCATTCAAATTACTTTTAATGAATAAGTTATATGACAGGTTTAAAATAAAAAAACGAAATGGCGTTTGTTGTTGTTAGCTATGGTTAGTTTTATTTGTGAAGTCATAATGTCAAATTTGGCAAACGCACATTGTATAATTCCATTGAAATCACATTGTTATTACAGATCATAGACTATTATGTGAAAACGATTTTACCATTTTGCATATTTCCTCGCTTTTGTAATTTGATTGTATGTTAATTCAAATCTTTTTTGCCAATTATTAAAATTAGCTAAAACACTTCGTTCCGTGTCATGATTGTAGGTAACAATCGAAAGTTCGCGAGTTCGACTATTAATTACAAGTTTGATGTGTGTACTTGAATTGTGTAAGCGTGTGAAAATCGTAACTAATTTGTTGTAACTGATTATGAAGATTTCAATTGAAATGCGCAAGAAATTGTTGTGAACTTCAAGGCGGAACATGATATCGAATGAAAAGGCTGCGAAGTGACTGACAGATATATTTGCAGTAGATATGCTTGGATGTTGATATTGCTTTAGAGAAGTGCTTTAGAGTGTTAGGCTTCAAATGCAAGGAATTGTGTTGTTCTTTTCATTTAACATAAACGATTTAGGTAGTGATAGCCTCGAGGTTTAGTCGCGCCGTCGAATATCTCGTTAGTCGGGAGTTCAAAATCCAGGCACACACTTATGATTTTCGAATTTATGTGTGTTTTCAAAATGAATTATCAAAAGTACAGTAGTTATTCCCTTCATTCGTCTGTACACCCTTGAATTAAGCCATTGCCCGATTCACTCGCCATACCAATTCAAATTGATTTATTTGCTGAATACAAACTGTCATAGAAAAAATCCACATTCAATCCTTACTATGCGTGCAATCTTCTCAGTTTAAAAGTATAATCTAAGTTAATAATGCATCAAACAGCTGCATTTATCCATTATGGAAAAATATGACCACTTCCCCATTATTTCGCTCAATGAATGGGCATAAAAAGATAGTAATCAATGAGAAATGCGGTTAATGAGCGAATCCCACAGAGTACAGACACAACACGAGAACGGCAACTGTGCAGGCGGCCGCTGTGACGTCAGTACGTTATCTTAATTACCTACATATGTGGTTGGCTAGGTCGCCTGCAAATGGACCTAGGAATTTCGCTTTGATAGTTTGGTAGACAAAAGGAATAGTGGGGAAGGGGTATTTAAAATTGTGTGATATAAAAATGTTGGAAGTCTTTTGGACCTTGAAAACAGTACGTCAAGTTAAGTGAGGATTAAAAGTTTTTTTTATATGGTATTTGCGATTGCAGATTTGAATGTTAGGGACTTCGTCACCAAACAGCACGTTTGTTTAAAACATAAAAGGGAAACAACTTTCATTATAAATGCGCATATCTGCCTACTCCTTCGGTAAAGCAGGGGTGAGCATACTATATTATATGCATGTAATTGAAAACATTTCGTTAAACGATTAATTTGTCAAGTTCTATGTAATAAATAATACTAAGCATTGATTATAGTGACTACTACTTAAGCGATACATAACACATCTATCAATCATACTCCGTAAATACTAGCTCGATACACTTGTTTTCCTGTGTAGGGTTTCTATTGAGGAAAACTATGTAACACAGAGAAAACCGCGATGTGTCACGGTGTACAAACAACATGAAACTAGTGTTTTATTAGTTCAATCCCTGTTACAATGTGATACTATTACCGACATTTTTATTCAGGCTTGCATCTTGTTATAACTAAACTGCACTTCTTAGCGAGTGGGTAATGTTTGATTCGAATTATTTTAGCGAAACAATCTAGTATTAATGGATCAAAAATGGTTTTCTTGTTGTGACTGTATTCTTTATTTTCTTTTGTTAGTCCCCAATGTTTTAAGCCGACTTCAAAAAAGGAGGAGGTTGTTAATTAAAATAACACCTATTAATTAACTTGAAACTTGATTAAATAAAACGTAATATGATAATAAGAATATCAATATATTCAGTTACATCTAATAGGCAATAATAAAACCATAAAAACTAGTTACTACCTCCTACATTGATACAACAATGTATTACTATTAATGCAATTGGAATAGTCGACTCTGGAGTCATGACTCACGTTGGTAATGTTCCACGGCGCTACTAATGCGCTGTTATTTAATTATATCGGCTAATGAGTCCACTGCAGTGGACGTATTGTGCAAGCCTTTTGTGGCTGATTGGGGCTTTACATCGCGGCCTTTTAGCCGGAAAATAAGGGTGATAACTTTTTTTTGCGAGTATTTTACTATGGGGAATTGTTTTGGAATTTTTGGATTGTTACCTTGTTTTACGTAGAAATAAAATGCTTTGATTAGATAGTATAGGCGGGAAAACATGTATGTCTATATGTTTGATAGCCCCGTGGCGCAGTTGGCTAGACACCAGCTTGCGAAACGAGCGGCCGCGGGTTCGATCCCCGCACCGAGACAAATGTTTGTGTGATCCACAAATATTTGTTTCGGGTCTGGGTGTTTGTGAGACCGAAAAGTCTCTCGTAGTTTCTGATACCCACGACACAAGACTCGTATCTTCGTGTGGGGTCAGGACTATGTATGTGACTGTTGGGTGTATTTATTTATATGACTTAGGTCTTTACTATTGGATTAAAACTTTTGCTGGATCAAAACTACTAGTCGAACTGTTTAATAGCAACGTTTCTCAAAATACTTGTACATTAATTGGTTTAGTCTCTTTCCATCGTTGTGAATCCTCATAAACATAGTGTATAATTAAAAGAAAAATCAACACGAATGATTCCTCGGGCACTGTACACGCGATTCGGTATCGTCGACGCTTACCCCACATGCTAGCGCGGCGAACGAATGCGATTCATTTCGGTACACATACGAAACGCACGGATCCGTACAAGTGAGTTGTGAAACTTGCCCGTGTTGAACGCGAACTCTTTGCGGGTGAATAATTTATTAATCGGTGTTATATAAAACTGAACGCTTCCTGTGTAATAGATTTTTTTCTTTTGTGTTTTGCAATTTTTCAGCCAGTATGAATCACGACAGCGATCGTGTTTTATCACGAGAGCTTGCTACGAGTAAAACATAATTTGTCGTCGAACCTCTTTTTTGATTTTTCTCTTATATGAAAGGCTGGAAATGTATCTTATATATATCGTCTATATTAATAGCAGCTCTTACTTTGCCAAACCTTTTTTGTTTCTATCTGACGTTGTCCCCACCGTTTTCAAGGTCCGACCTCTTTGGCAACGGCCTCGATATTGACTGATTGAGGTGTCAGCGCTTGTAATGACGCTATTGGTTATCATAATCTACCTAATATACCGAAGCTTAAATAGCCAACGATTATGTCTTGTAATTCCAGAGATAGCTTTTTATCGACTTTCATGTAAATGAATGAAATTAGATTGCCTCATAGTTTTGCGATACAAGTATGTGCCGTGCGATCTAGACGTCCTGGGTTCGATTCCCGCGTCGAGATAAGTGTTGTTGAGTTTTTCCATTAGATTCATTAGAAAATCATCAGTAACTATATAGAGTCTGATAATGTGCCCGCAAAACGTCAATAGGTTCGCCCCCTATTACCTGGTGAAATGTGTGTGTAGAAATGCATCTCTGCTTACCAATAGGGAATAGGTATATGACTACATGTATGTGTACGTATGTATGTAAATAGAATTAAAACCTCTTTCAGCAAAAAATACTAGTCAAAGTTACCTCTCGTTTGTTACAAAACTCTGAATTACATCCAATTGCACAATCGCACGGGTTTTTTCACGTAAAGTAAACAAGCGTGCGCTCCCGAGAACGCTGCCCGTGTTCTATATACGGAGAGCACGTGCCCGCTTCACTTATTTATGAGTACACCTGCCGACTACTCGGGTGCAACTCGGGTTTGTGAGGGAACTTTTCGTATCGTCTCTCGGTGGGTGGGGCGATTTATCGACATAGGTATGTCAGGAAACATGGATGTGTTTGGTTGTGAATGTTATTCTGGTGATGCATTAGATTCCTAATGAGAATATTCATTCTCAGTAGCAGCACGGAGTCAGTGTCCCGGGAACGGCTTTAAATGTGAATGTATAAATGTAACTGTGCATACACCTTCAGGGAATAGATTCGTAAGATTTTGTATGTAGGTTAATTTTGTGTGTGATCAGTGTTCAGAGATAAAAGGTTCTGTTAAGTTTTGCTGAATATCAAGATACGTAAATCTATTACAAGACTACGATCTATGTAACGTTTATAGGTAAGGCGTTTTGGTTTCGCATACGTACATAGCACCGCTTCTGTGTAAACTGCTGGAGGCGGTGTACGGACGCCCTATATACTCCACAAAAGGGCTGAAAACATCGCCTATTAAAAGCTTTTAAAATATTCCCCGCTCGAACTGGAGTTTTTTAATTAAAGCGAAAACATTACGCGACGCTATGCCGTTAATCTGAAATCATCCTATCGAATGACAATGGAGGCGGCTGCCTAGTTATTAAGCGTCGTGTTTAATAAAAACTCTGTTTCAGGTGCGTCGTAGAATCTTTGTTTAATTTTTAACTAGTTATTTTCGCCATTGGCCGAAAACTTGACGTGGGTAATTAAGAATGAAGTTAATATTGTGACCCAATACTAATTTCGACTAAACGCATTTAAATATACAGCTTAGCTATTATTACTTCTTCTATGAATAAGATCTACCTATTATATCTGCATCACCCAAGGATTTACTATTAGAGACATTAAGTCCGCCTTTATACTTGTGTATAAGAAGCATAAACAAAACGTCGAATAGGCCTAGCATTGACCTCTATTCGTCTATTGCAATTCGTTTTCCCTGTTGTTTACAAAGTGCCCTCTAACCTTGAATCGTGAATACAGGATAACATCACATGTAAAGGAGGAAACAAACTAAGCATATTGATTTATATGCTAATTTAGGAATAGTATTTCATTATAAGTCGCTTACTCCAGCGATTTGGAAATCTTAGGGGGAGACCTAATCTATTGGTTTCGTTGTCTTCCTTTAAATTTCTTATTATATTGAGGAAATTGGGTCAATATTAATAAGAATTTATCTGTTCTCAATACATCTCGGCAAGCAAAGCTATAAAATAGAAATCAGCTGACACACGTAACATTAGCATCTCGCGTACACACGGGAGAGGTGCGATTTCAAGTTTATTATCACCGGGCCTTGATAACACGCTATCTCGCCAGCTGATAACGGAGATAGTAGTATTTTTTTTCTATATTATTATGCCGCCACCGCCTATCGCTTGTGATCTGTCATTGACTCGTCAAATAGCGTTTGAATCGTTTTATTTGCATGTCATTTTACTTGCTAAATTGATCATTTAGTGGCAAGATGTAATAAAAAAAACAAGCAATAAACAGCAAAAGAAAGTAATTAATTTTTTATACTATTTCAATACAGAAACCTATAACATAAAAGATTACAGTAGTTTATAGGTAACACTGTAAAATTCACTTATTTTAAAGTGTGCAGTAAGGTCTATGTGTAATAGCGGGTAAATATTACTATCATTACAGACGACATCATTTTTTATGCCCGTTTGTTGCTATCCCGATAAACATGGGCAGATTCAGAAAACAGACAAACTTGTATATGTATCTTAATGGCGAGTCCAATGGCTATTCTTAGTATACTACAATCAGTAACAGCCACGTGTATACTACGGGCAAAAAAGTCACAATGAAAAATCATAATTATTTTTATAAAATTCTATCACTCAAATTCTGACCCTAAAAAAGGTACTTAGGTACGACCAAGTGAACTTTTCATTTAAAAATAGGCTTCCTATGAACCCCGTCGTTAGAACTGGCCAAAAAATCATTCCAGCCATTTGTTTATTCTCACATGTAACAGATTAGAAAGTGTTGCGCGCTGTGACCAATCCGATTCGAGTCTCGATCGCGTTTCGACGAAAGAATCGACAGGGAAACAATTATAATTAACACGCTGGTTGCCGGCGCGCGCACTCGGCGCTGTTGTGTCGGAAACTATCTTAGTGTACTCGCTTTTGTTGCAAATTTAATTATTAATATTATGATGGGGTTGGTTGGGTTCAGTATCATAAACATAATTATTTTGGTATAGTAAAAATTACTGCAAGAGTCTCGTGGTATAAATGTATGCTGTAAGATGAAGTATGTAAGATGCCGAGTCGGGCAGTGTTATTGGGTCCTCTGAAGTCCCTAGTGAGAGTCTCTGAATTGGAGCTTAAAAACAAATGAGTAATCTGCGGGCGCCAAATTGCACTTATCACTACTCTTTTAGGCATGTATATGGTGCATGACATTGTTCTTGGATATATCAACCGTCTCAAATGCATTTGTAACAACTTATTAGAGATACTCAGATTGAAGCAAAGTTAGTGTGATTCTTCTTCTTCTTCATCAACCCATATACGCCCACTGCTGAGCACGGGTCTCCTCTACCATTGAGAGGGTTTAGGCCATAGTCCACCACGCTGGCCTAGTGCGGGTTGGCGGACTACACACCTAAGAAATTCCTAAGAACTCTTAGGTGTGCAGGTTTTATCACGATGTTTTCCTTCACCGTTAAAGCAAGTGATAATTCAATGTGAATACACACATAACTTCGAAAAGTCAGAGGTGTGTGCCTGGGGTTCGAACCCGCGACCGTCGGATTCTCGACCGCGCGCCCAAACCTCGAGGCCATCACTGCTAGTGTGATTAGATGTAGAAAAATAAATAAATCTTTTATGTCATTATAAACACAAAGTTATCTAGCTCGTTTGTGGGGTTAAAACCCAATTTAAGGAAATATTTGTATCCATCCATAACCTACGTTATCTTTGTTTTCATGTATCGCTGTAGATACATAGTGCAATACATATGAGCTAGTAATGGTAACCGATGTTAAATTTTCTGTCTATTTTTTAATGTTAATATGTTACAATAACATAGACAATATCTTTACAATGAAGTAAGTTCAACGCCAAATATCAAGTTAGCGTTCCGCGTAGCGACATCCAACGGACGATAGGAGAACTAATACATGCTTGTAACAATATCACGGGCCAATGATTGGTCCTAATAAAATATATACTCTAATTTAATATCTAAACATACTCATTTCATTATTATTAAAGTGTTTTTGGGTTTGTATTTTTAATAAAATAATGAAGGCTTTTCCAAAGTTCGACTATTTGATACTAGATGGCGCCACTTGCTTTTCAAAGTAGGGGCTGAATATAATTTTTTGATAACTAAGCGCATGGTTGATTTGCAAATTCTGATCTTAATTTTTATTAAAAATAATTTTCATTGAACGATTTATTAGTAAATTAAATTACATTATGAGATACTGTTGTTTCTATGACATAAATTATATTCTAAATTGAGGAGTGTTAATAATTATAGTGTAAAGTATTTTTTCGTAATTAATTACTTTATTTTTGTATTGTCAAAAATTATTTAAAACTAAATTTATAGTTTTTTTTTGGAATTATTGCCCCCTATTCTTTCTAATTTAGTTTACATTAACTGTAAACGTACACATTTCATGAGGGCTTCGTGCAAAAAAAGTGAAATTGCACGTCGCATGCGTGTTACTCCCATATGAGGGCACACAATAGTCCGTCAGCTATTCTTTGTATACATTTTTGACACCAGTGTATAATAATAGCAGCATATATGGAAGTTTTAAAAGTGTAAGTAGGTCTTCTTAATTTATATGGCTGGACACGGATTCCTTCTATAACTGAGAGGGTGTGCAAGTTCCTTCATATTTTCGGATGTCTATCATCACTTATAATGACATTTAGAAGTATATAGGTTTTGATCGAAAGTAGAATAATTGAGGCTTGCAAACCAATTTTTATTGATATCTATGATTACATCTTCATGTAACGCCTGCACAAGTCTACTAGATCTTCATTAATGTCTTTTGACCGAAGTTAAATTATTGTGAAGTATCAACTTGCGTAATCACAAAGGACAATTGTCGGCATTGTGTTAATCTACTGAGTCGATGATGCTGCAAACCTATGGTGGATCAAAAGGCAATAGGTTCAATTTCAGCTCTGATCAAAAAACAATACTAGTGGCTAATCGATGTTTTATTCGTTTTATAGTAATCGCAGATTGAATATGAAGTTTCGGAACATGTTGCATGTATCTTAAAACCTTACAATTAAATAATGACAACCAACAGTCATATTATATGTATTATACACAGAACTAATATTTGTGGATCACACTATAATTTGTCCCGGCGCAGGGATCGAAACCGTGGCCTCTCGTTTCACAAGCTGGTGTCTAGCCAACTGCGCTACGGGGCTGTCAATTCACAGCAATCCCTTATAATCCGCCAATAGACCAATAAAGCTTACATTATCTCATTACAATAAATCATCCACTTATCCTGACATACAATTTAATAAGCTAATGTCAATGAGATCGCGCCATATAAAATCAAACCTTATACCACACTTCAATTTTAAACTCTATCGTTTAGATTTTAAAGTGCATTTTCGATGTGTCCCGTCAAGTGGAAGGTCACAATATAGGCTACGCTCGCGAGGTCTTCGACCCCGCAGCGATGTGGGCAGTGGTGGCACGGGAATTGCAAAAACTAGTTCCACGTAACCGCCTACCGGGTTACACAATGGCGTTTCAGTACTCAAGTGATTATCGTCGGTAGTTCTGTGTTGACTAATCGTAGGATATAGGCTCAATTCGGTGCCAGACCGATCGAGTCTCAAAGATCTGTGACGTCAGTGTAATGGGAGTGACGAATAATGAAAATTGTCTTCTATAGATAGATAAAGATGGATAAAAAATTGCAAACAAAAATGAAGCGCTGCTGTTTGTTGATACACATTTACAAAAGTCTTATTCTTTTCAAGCTGTTAGACAATATTGTAAGTGTGATCATTTTATAGTCGTTGTAACAACTCATTATTTTGTCTGTCAAAAGTACGTTATTTAGAATTTGGACACTAATAATTTAATAGAACTACGTTTTGGCAATGTACCTCAGCTATCAACGGACCACACAACATATAGTAAAAAAAAAAGTTTCCGTGGAAATTTTCGCACTCGGTATCCGCTCTTAGAGGGCTATTGAGAACGTCTTTAGCAGCTCGTTACAGGTAGTTGGGAGTGCGCGGCCCGCTAATTGCCCTCTCATACGGCTACGTCACAGTGGCACAGTAGCACGCCACCTAGAGCCGACAACCCTTTGATTAACAACCGTGCCGCGTTGAGATCGCTCGCCGAGGCTACTTAATAACCAAAGAAAGGAGCCACTTGCAGATAATGAGGTTGCAGATTGAGCTTGCAGATTTACGGCTTGCATACGGAGGTTTTGGCCATGCAATAATATGTATTGTATCGAAAGAATCAAAAATAAAGGAGGTCGTTTTCGACTTACATACTTGGATTGAAACGATATTGGCCTGTTGTTTCAAATGTACTTAGCAGTTTGCATAGCATAGGCCGCTTGTAAGTCAAGGATTGATATTTTACATGATGGCTAGGTCTCTGGTTATTAACACTTCATAGCCTTTTCGTAATGTGTTGTATAAAAAAAGTGGTTCTTTTTTTGTAAATACGAGTCCAATACCCAAGTCATAACAGTCTCACAGTATTGAAATAAACGACGCTCAATGAATATGCATAGATTTTTTCAACGCAAACACTGCACTGGCGGGGCGAAATGCAATTTTCTAATGGGGTGCACAATTTGCGTCGGCGCTCGGTCGCTCCATTATCGCGCTGGTCGGCAACCCGGTTGCATGGGTAATTAGTTTTTACATACATTAGCGTTCGCCGCGCCGCAACACATCACTTCGGCCGCAGTATGCGATGTCGTGCCGTTTCGCATCAGACCAAGTTTTTCCTGCCCGCCGCTCGGATTGATGTACTCGGGCTGATGATTAAATACGACTTGCTAAGTGCAAAGTTTAGAATATATTTTTATGTTGATAGGATTTTTTGGGGTTTAAGTTGTAATTTTTAACGTGATTATTTGTGACATTAAGCATGACGATCGGTAGTTAGTAGTCAACACTTTATGTTGATTGTAATGATTGCAAATGAAAAAATAGAACATCCTTTAGACTCTTTGTAGAGAATTACTTATCCAGATTTTGATACTAAAATATTATTGCAGGTATAGTAGGGGAGCCGAAGAGGGGATTTCGGGATTTACTCGAGCGCGGCAGATTAATATACAGGAGGATACCTTGTACCCGGTTAAGTACCTCCACCAAACATGAGCCCCATATATAAGGCCGCCCATGAAGGATACAGGATCAGATTAGTAAAAAAAAATTGACCATCGGATATTCTCAAGCGCGTCAGATTAAGGTAGGGTGAGTAAATAACGTCCTAAAAAGTGTATATTCCACTAATCTGACAATTTGAGCGTGACGTAAAGAAAGGGGAGGGCAGCAAAGTTGTAAAAAAAAAACGTCATCTCGACATTCTCGAGCGTAGCTAATTTTTTTTTTATTTTGAAGGAAATAGTTCAAGAATAACGAAAAATATATAATCTGACGATTTCCGCAAGCCGAAATAACAAAAATTCGTCGATAAAGTTAAATGCGTGCAGCTGTGCGGCGCTATTTCCTTCTCCGCGTTTCTATTCCTCTTTCACTCTTTCTCTATCTATTACTCTCTCACTCCGTCTCCACTCTGGTTTCTGCTCCCATGACGCCAACGTATTTAATAAAGTATAATTTTCAACGTGTTTCCAACGTTTTGGCTTTTTTGCTATTTTAACACGTTGCTTGTCCATGCATTATATATAACGCATTTTCGGACTCGCTGAGACATCCGTGCATTACATTTAATGCATGAGCTTATACTTTTTAAATTCGTTTTTTTAGACTGGATGTGGGAGCTACTTTTTTATTTAACAGATGTATGAGTAATGAATGGAGAATAATGAAACATCAATGTCCCGCAATTTTTTTTTATTTTATTGGTTATATGACCTGGCATACCAATTAGTATTTTTTATTTGAAAAATATCTACTTGCAACTAAGATGATGATTAATTAATAAAACATAAATTTTTGTTAAGCTTTTTTAAAAATATTTCTTTATAAATACATGCATTGTACTAAAAAAGCATACACTTATTTATTTGCATGCTATTTCCTGAGCTTTTCAATTAATTAAGTTGAAAATTGAGTAAAAATTGAAAAAATAATTTTTTTTTTCGTCAGATTAGGCGAATCCCTCTAGATAATCGTCAGATTATGAGACAGTACGTATAGAACATAAAGATGAACCATATATATCTTAATCTGACGCGCTTGAGTATATCCAAATGGCGATTTTTTTTGCATATTATGAGAATGGCCACGAGTTTGCGTCACATCGAAATCGTCAGATTATTGAATGAGAGCTTTTTTTTGGTGCACTTAACACTCCCTTAGAAAATCTGACGCGCTCGATAAAATTTTTTTTTCTTCATTTTCAATCCTTAAATACAACCACCCCCATCATGGAAACGATCAGATTAAGATACGTACATTATTAAAAATACATAGGGCAATGATGCTATCAATATCTGACGCGCTCGAGGATGTCCACGCATCAGTTTTTTTTTACATATTTAACAATCTATACCCGCTTTCCCCACCGATGAAAAGATATATATCATATAACATTTTTTTCTTCTTATCATCTAAGCTTTGCAATCCTATAGGTCTCTATGACGCTCGAGTAAATCCCCATTTAGCATCGTCGGCTCCCCTACTAGTATAACAAAGTCGTTGATTGATATTTCTGTGATAGTGTTCACTTATTTTTCTCTGTATATGACATGTGTTTTTTTGGTAGTTTTTAAATGGCTACACTTATACAAATTGTATACAGTTAATATACACGGTCGGCATGAGTAAACGGTCGACTGCAGCCTTCGCTGACTCACCGCGGTGCACACGGCCTGATAGCCGCTGTAATGTGCTCGTGTGGCGTTTACACTGACGCTAACAACATAGTCGAGTTTTAGAGTTTCGTGTGTGTACAAGCATTTTCATTTCGACAATTCGATGATCTGGTAAAATGGACAGGACGTCCCTAGAAATGGGCTACAGAAATTTCATGAAGGGACTAAGGATTTTTAAAAAGCTCCTTCGATTTTTGGTCACTTGTTAAAATTTTATTCATTGCTATTTTTCTTGATATTCTGCAGGGCAATATCAGCAAAACAATGTCCATTACATCCATAACCTGCAAAGAATCAGGCATCATCCGAATTACATGTGATTGTTCGAAACATTAACGATCCCACCGAAAAAACACGTAATTGCATCCCGGCCGGCGCAATTACTTTTTTTCGTTCGACTCGCCAAAATCCACGAGATACGATAAAGAAAGGTGGTTTCGGCGCGGCGGAAGTCGCTGGCCAAAAACTGGTTGGCGGCCTGACGCGCCGACCGATTCCCGCCGACCAGATAAAAACAGGCTTCAAACTCGTTTTGTCTACCGAAAAATTGTCTGTGAGTTTGCATTTCACATCTCGTGGTTTTGATACCGCGTTACTTAGTTATGTAACTTCATACATTTTTATACGTAGCTTTATAACATAAGTGTTTGGCAATAATTATTGAATACGTAGGGGAGAGTAGGGTAATGGGAGTCAGCGGGCAATGGGAGTCACCCATACCACCACGAAACACTACATGAGACCGACGCGTAAACAGCGTCCTCAGCCCCAGCTTCGGGCTCCCGCGCAGCCACGAACGGCTCGCGCCAGTCTACCCATGCGCCACTGAGAAACGACCGTGTTTTGTTTTTGCGCTCCGCTGATGTAATTTTACCTAAATGCAAATTTGAAGGTAAGTACCAAATATCTTATGCGTATGCGATTGTGACATTCACACTTACTTAGTTAGACGGTTCAAATTGTGATGTGCAGTTCAAATTATATCAGTGTATTAATTTTTTTTTTTTATTATTTTTTACTCATTAATGTAGTTGTGGGAAATGAGAGTCAAGTGACTCCCATTACCCGCAAGTGATTACTATTGTGTTACTGTTGCGTCATGTTTTTATTATTTCTTTCTAGATGCCGAAAGGACGAGTCAGGACAACTGAAAAGGCTTCCTGGTCTCCTGATAGCTTAGATAAAGTTATACAGCTCATAGATGGCGGTTCTTCTATGAGAAATGCTGTTAAAGCAAATACCTTTTTCAAGCCTTCAAAAGAGGATAAAAAAATTCAGTTCAGACGATTTAGTGTCTTTAGCCCTGAGGCAGAAGCCGAGCTAGCGAACTTGGTGAAGAAAATGGCAAATATTTTTTATGGTTGGACTGCTAATCAAATCAGTAAAGTCGCTTTCGAATATGCTGAAAAATTAAATTTGAAGCACAATTTTAGTCAAGCTTCAAAAATGGCTGGACGCGATTGGTTGCATGCTTTTATGATTAGAAATAACATTTCTATTACAAAACCGGAGGCGACCAGCATAAATAGAATCACGGCCTATAATAAAGACGAAGATGCTGGAAACAGATGCCTTGTATGCAACGAATTCGGAAGAAACAACGAGATGTGGTACAGGTGTACCGTGTGGACTATGGGCTCACGCGGAGTGCACTGGATGGGAGTCAGCTGAAGGTTATGTTTGCGATGTATGCTAGATTTTATTTGACTCCGATTGCCCCCAGAGTGATCACCATTACCCCTACGTTGGTGTAATGGGAGTCAAATCTGTTTTTTTTTTTAAACTTTTATAATTTCCAAATTTGATTGCCAAATTGACTGAAATTGATCTGTATTGATAGTTTAATAAGTAAATTATATTTACAGACGGTTGCAATAAATACTTTTTTTTTAATTACAATTTTATTTGAGTTCTCGCTTAAGTGACCCCCATTACCCTCTTTTACCCTAAACGTGATTTCAACGTTGCAACAATAGACGCGAGCAATCTGAAATTTACACCTGCAGTTAACCGCTCTGCGGCTTGTACCAAGGCGAGCGGACTGGTTGCAAAAGGTCGATTGTTGTTCCAACTGTGAATAGTTAGTATCACGCACACGTAGCCACTATCATTTCATTAAGTACGCCAATCAACGGCGCGTGTTAAAGCAAAATAAACAATATCGCCATTAACAAGACAAACATTGTCGAATGCACGATTTTGTACCGCTTATCTGCATATCACGTGCGACTTTTTCTTACACCCCCTCCGCCCCGCTAAGGCTGATAAACCGCGGGCCGCGCGGCGCCTGCGCCTGCGCAGTGCTACCTCAGT
The DNA here is from genome assembly GCA_030295005.1 of Cephonodes hylas. Classification (NCBI taxonomy): domain Eukaryota; kingdom Metazoa; phylum Arthropoda; class Insecta; order Lepidoptera; family Sphingidae; genus Cephonodes; species Cephonodes hylas. The sequence goes on along the minus strand of AP025386.1, from coordinate 2,011,032 downwards.
CTCCTCTCGGATGCCGTGCGGAGCGGACGTCTCGCTGTGTCGTTTTTTAAAATAAAATTTAATCTCAGTGATGTGACAGTTGGAACGTGGAACGTGTGATTAGTGCATACCGATCTCAAGTTTGGTACATGTTTGTACGTGTGCTGTGAATGTGCAAAGTTCTTTTTTTTATTATCTGTGCCCGGATCGCGGCCCGATACCGTTGCTTCGCGCTTCGGTGATTCGGTTAATAACTCGACGGATCTACAGTGTACAGTGGCTTTTCTAAGATTTAATACCCTGGAACAGGTCACTTACCTTGATCGGGTAAAATACAATGGTTCTTGGATGTTCTCTTTCACATTCAACCATTCGACGTGTACAGTTTCGTCGTCGATCGTCAAGGAGTCGTCGAGTCTCGGCCGGCTTTTTTCTGTCGATTTCGTCTCTTTTTGTCTGTGAAACTAGTTTTGGAGCGGTACCTTCGTTTTGTATGCGCATTCGATGGGTTAGTGAGGTTTTCAGGTAAATATCGGTGATAACATCAATAATGATTGTCTAGTTGTTATCGCGTTTGGAGTTTTGCTCGCGTGGTAGACGGGACTTGTTCATACACCTGGCGCGAATAGATAAGCCGTTCTGTGGGTGTGCGAGTGTGTAGAGGAAAGTAATACTAATCATGCGAAGAAATTACAAGATAATATGGCAGCGGATGTTAGCTTAATGTTCTTGTGTGAATGTCTTTTATAATGATAGTCTCCATTGGAGGGGAATAGCTTCTTAGAACAACTACAAAGCATTATATAAGTAGGTCTTATAACAAAGGTTTATATGCGTTAGCAGAATCAAAAACCAGAAACTGTAAAATGTACTGAAATGGATAAAATGCATTGAGAAATGCATTAGTAACATTATACTGTTTATACTGTTTTCCCGTCTGTTGTACATATGTGCAAATAGCTACTATTGTATCATTTAAAGAAATACTATGTATTAATTAAAGATGAATACATTTCCGATTAAAGTATTAACACACTGCATCTTAATTTTTCTCTTTTACTTGAACACTTCCAAACACCACGCTAATGTTTCATATAAATCACTTTATAACTTACCAACCACTGGTGGAGTATTAAAAAAATATTACTTTGTAATTTTAATGCATCTAAGATTCCGTCTGCAGGCCTCATGCAATCATATTTCCTCAAGACATTTTCCTTAATCGTTCAAGCACTAAAAGATTTCGTATCTTTAATGCCATTCGACAGATGAAACTTGATGAATTATTGATACAATATAAATGAATCAAACATTCGAGTTTTTAACGTTTATTTAATCGTATTAATAAATGTATCGTATACATGAGTGCACCTGTTTGGTTGATGTGGCACGCTCGGCGAGTTATTGTTTCATGTTGGCAGGTTTCGATTGAGCAGAACTCGAGCGAAACTGCATTGAAGACCTTGATGTGTTTTGTTGCTAATGAATTCGCATCGGTTGCATTATCGTTCTACAGTAATTAAAAGAATGTATATTGTTTGTAAAAGACTTGGGCATGGAATCGGATTCCTAGGTCTAAAATGTAAGGTTGTTTGATTAGGAAATCTTAGTAAGCGTGGTGTTCGGAAAGTATACGCGGGAAATAGCAATAAAATCGGTGCATAGTATAACAAGAATTATTGTGCTAATTGGGAAACCTGACGTGATATGTAATTGTTCTAGACAAGCAAAAAGACCAACTTAGGTATGCCAGATACTAAATAAAAAATATATCGATGCGTTTTTGTTTTCCCTACTGAGTGAAACAACAGAATAAGATATTGTTTAAAGAGACAGGCACTGGATCATTCCGATTGTAGGCGAAATAGCCTCGCGATCGTTTTGTGAAAGCACGTCTATGGATAATGTTGCCGACCTTTGAATCTAGCCGGTTGTCTGTTTGTTACGTTATTATATCAGTTAAATGAATTCTAACAGCTGGACACTCCCTTACTCCACAACTCTGGCCTAGTGATATTTCCTTATATTATTGGAATTGGAATTCAGATACCTAAGAAAATCATTAATGACCTGGGTATTTGAGTTAAATCACCGTGATTTCCTTCCTTTTAGTGTTAGTAAATTTTAGTAAACTTAGCTTCGTAAAGAGGTGTGCCCGGTATTCGAACCCGGAGCTAAAGAGGGCGAGTCTAGATAGACCTCGCGTCTAATCTTCTAGGCCATCAATTGCTTTCTACAAACTTAGGTATTGTAAATGAAATACATTGCAACTATGAGTCATTTCGTGCTTTAAAATTAGGCACCTAACTTGTCTGATCATTTATTTACTTGACATTTATTGGAAACAAATTGACAATGTCTGATATCTATGTATATGACGGATTAAAATTACTACTTATATGTATGATTGTATAACATTATAGAGAATATATTTGCACAAATGTAAACCTAATAAGGTCTTCGCATTTAAATGTGTAATTTATTTTAATAGTTTGTTTTATGAAGCCACGTCTGACTCATAGCTATTAAGCACTGCTAAATTTATGCTGATACTTATAAAGATTACGTTGAGATTAAAAAAATATATACTTTATAGTGATTATATTGATAATTCGTAGTATAGTGGATTCAGACTGAGAAACGATAGGTCGCGAGTTTAAATTCTGAATGAGACTTATGTTTTTGTTGACTATATTATTTCTAATATTTGGTTTGGATATTGATGTAACTTTTAACATATGTTTTAAAATACACAATTTTTTTTTAAATAAAAGAGTATGATTACAGGAAATGTAATTTCAAAGGATAAAATTGTGTCTTACATTTGAACCCACGACCACAATAGTTAGAGTATGATGAGCTAACTAACTTACGAATTTTTCATTGTTAGCTATATGTTTTACTTACGTTATCGTGCATCGAACCTAGTTACCCGCGTACGTGGCACCGCGAATCATGCAGTCACGTCCGAATCGTTCAGTTAAATTGCCTCTTCCCACATTGTGCGGGCCCTTTACTCACCGTTGAAATACTGTTTGTCCCACGCTAGGAGTTGTCTAAAGAGAAAAAGATAGCTTTAGAAGTTTGGAAATAATATGGCATACGTAGTGTTTTTAGTGCAGTGGGTTGACTTTCATCCTGTAAGCTTATTTATGTTGAAAGATTCAAGCAAGGTTCGAAAAGCGAGCCGTATACTCGTATAAGCGTATATACGTGTATTTCTACGTTTAAGTAACGTCAGTGCCAGAAGGACAATCAATTTCAAATTTCTAACACTTAAAAACAGTCTTCATTTATGTAAAAATAACGTAAGTTGTAAATTGTATTGCTTTTTGTGAGATTTCTCCGTGTCTGCGATTTTGAGTTTTATATTTTACTATAAACATTGAATCATACATCCTAAGTAAACTTTTTAATTTAAAAAGTATACATATTCAATCTTCACACGCGATATTATATCTATACGAACATCGCGCCGGATTCGTCGGGGGCCGTAGAAACCTCCCATCCGTTTTCCGTTTGCAACTCGTCTACCATCGGCACATTTGCAACGCTCTTGTTCAGTGTACGGTTAATAAACTAGTTGAAGACGACACTACAGCGATCTGGTGTCGTGTGACGGATGTTCGTGGTTGGTCATTTATGGGATTTACGTTTCATTCATGTGTAATCAAGAATTGGAAAAGATGTGAATCATTTGGACTTAATCTGTGTAGTGATACGGGGCTATTGTAAAAATGTTTAGAAAAGTACAACACTTATGGGAATGACAAAATGAGGGGCAACAAAACATGGAAACTAAAGGAGAGATCCTACATCCCCCTGGCAACCACCGAATGGAAAGCGTGGGAAAAATTGTTGCTATATATAAATTACTAGTCTTTTTTAGTCGCGATGCTCCACCCTTTAGCTAGGTTTATGTTTTTGAGTCCAACAGTTTATGAAAGCATAATTTGGAGGTATTTTGAATTCTGTTATTTAAGACAAAAGATTTTTAATTAGAAGGGGAAAAGAGAACCTAGGAGGTAGGTTACACTATTGGCCACGGACTTCATCTACAACTGATAGCTAATGCTTCCTATTTATACCCTGGTATTACAAACCAATCGCTATATGAATCCATTCCTGTGAAATTTTATCGAACAAATTTACAAAAGCTATCATCGACGGCGATAGTGCGCTCCAAATTCGAGCGAAACAAACATAAGTCGCTGACAAATAATGCGATAAGCGCCACACAATGATTTGTGTACGAACACGAGTGATTACTAACGACCGTCTCATTAGCGAAACGTTGTGTGTTCGCATGCGTTATTCTGATTTACGTGTGTTTAAGAGGAAAGTATATGCGTTGTTGTGTTGTATTGCTGATTGTAACGAAAAAGATTTGAGTGTGGAATGTCCATAATATAATAGTTGTTGGTTTATTTATTTAGTTGGTACCTTAAAGGCAAAATAGACTCTTAAGAAGAGTAGGAACATCAGTTTCTCTGACACAAGTCATTTACAAAATATAGTGTGAAATATAATAACTGTTTTATTTATATTTTATGCTTCTCCTTAAGTTTTTGTGAAAATTTTAAAAAGTCGACACTGAATCACATAATACGAACATAATAAATATGATATTTAAATGGATTTTACCTGTATAAATCGTAATTTAAAAATAAATGCATATGTTGATTGTGTAAATATGTGTTATCTGAAAGTATCGCAATGTATAGGATTTTATATATGTGTTACAAAATCATTGAGCAATTCCTTTCAATGCGACATTTGTTAATTACGTGTGCCGGATAAGCCGCGACCTTGCCACGCGGGTATGTGGGTTCGAATCCAGTAAGATTGATAAGTATGTTGTAATTATGTACGCATAATTATCTATCTATATCAGATGATATATTTCCACTGATGAGTATGTTTAAACTTTTTTTACACAGTTTTTTAAAGTAAATCAGGCCTCTGAATCGTATTGTTAGTTGAGATTGTTAGAGGTAAAAATAATCTATTTCACGTCGGTATGTAAGCAGTCAGTCAGCTGTCAAAATCTTTTTATTCTTAGCTAATGACGAAAAACACGAATGTCACACGCCTATGACTTTAAACCGCATACGAAACTATTCAGCTCCATGTCACAGCCGAGACGAGAAATTTTAATTCATTTACACAGTGAGTTTCGACCTATGCGCAGAATAAAGTTATATGTGCAAAATCTCAACTTCCCTTTCTCAGCGATTTAAACTTCATTGAGCACAAAATTATCAGTAAATTGTTATGTTCTTCAAACAACAACAAAATTTATGATTATTATTACTCCACTAGTGCAATATATAAACAAGTTTAACTCTATTATAGAATTAAAAAGTACTTTGGTGTTATTGTCATAAGTAACCTTATTCTATGCATAGGTCGAAATACAGTGAGTTTGTCTATCTTGTGCGAACTGAAAGTGGGCACGCTAGTTCATATGACATCATTCACTTGTATGTATCCATGCCGTTATCGCGCTATCACCGACGCTGATAACAGATAACACGCTCCTTTGACGACGCGATAGCGATACGAGTGTTTTCGGAATATGCGCATTGTCGTCGCGTTTTATAACATCGTTCTTATTGGTCTATTAATGTTGCTGTGATGTTTGCGATGAGGATTTATGAAGTGTTTGATTCTTAGAATTTGTCTATATCTATTTGTAGCATATTTCTAGAGGACAACATAATTTTCTGGAGATTTTTTAACCGTGGATTAAGAGTGTTTATTGTTGCGTGCTTTGAGATACGGATTACGAGGTTTTCTTATTCTAAGAAATTATTAACGTTTGAATTATAACTTTGTCGATTATACTTAAAAATCGTGTTATAGAAATGTCAAGTAAGCTTCTGCTCATTATATAAATGAAAGTAATGTCTTGTCCGTTTGTGACAATAGGAGAAATGTACACTAAGTGTAAATATCCAATTATACTATAGAAATTTTCTGCTTTCGTTTTTTTTGTTGTACTCAAATTGTAACGTGAGAACGGTGCATATTTATATATGTAATCTTTTAAATATACACAATGGTATATTATAATAATCTGTTGGTTTATAACGTAGCAAGGTTCAATTGGTAATTACACGGAGTTTAGATAAAGCGAACGTGACTTCTCTGTTGCATTTACATGAATGTAAAACGAATTCGTTTTTTTTTTACGTATATATATATGTGTTACGGCAAGTCTGAAGACTGTTGTGTAAATAGAAATATTACGGTGATACTACTGTCTCACAGAAAATAATGTGAACAAAAGTTTTGTTTACACTTTTGTTTTTAGTATGCCTTATTACATTATATGAGTTGTTTTACCAGCTATATATGATATTTACGAACATAAGTCGCAAATATTGTCCCAAAAAATACTGTTATTTTCCATTTTCTTGCCTCCAATGTCAATGAAAACACGAAATTTTAACCAATCTATAAAAAAGGGACCTTTACAAATGACGCAACAGTCGATGTTAATCGCGCGATACGACAATGACTGCCGAGTTGAAAAACACACGGCAGACCGATCTGTCGGCCCCGTGCGGTGTCCGACCTCGGCCGTAAGAAGGTTGGAGGCTGGAGCCTTATGCGGATAAGGCGAGACCGCCAGTTCAGCTTGCAAACAGTTGTTGGTGCTGTTTTTGTAAGGAACTTGTGTGTGATGTCAGTAGATGGGGTAGATGAAGCGGGTTTGAAGATATGGAATAGATTGTTGAGATGTGATTTTTAACGTACTATACGTATGTTTAAGTATGCGTATTGGTATGTGATTATTTCACTTTGATCTACAAAAATCATTTTAAAACGAATTAAATTGATTTCTCCTCATGTCTTTCCTTCGATTGAATTTATACAGATTTTAGGGAATATTATAAAAAAATGTATAGAACCTTTAAACTTAGGATTTCCTTTGATATAAATAAACTAAAATCCCACAATATATTATTGAAATTAATTAAAAAAACTAAACTTTATAAATGTCACTTATGTCTCTCGCCTTTATAATCACAATATTACTAGAGATATCTCTTAGATTCATTCGCTCTGATAATTAAGATAATTCTACAGTCCGTTTAGCATTTAAATAGTCGTTATGTCCCACTACGGAACACAAGTCACACGCAATAAACACATCGATAAATGTTTTAATATTCCCACCTCATACAATAGAGCCGTACAAACATAGGCGTAGCATGGTTACAGACAAGTGTACACCGGTTGTTCTTGAACCAATTCTTATTGGTTTATATCTGTTTGTTGAAGTTACGTGCCTACTGTATGGGAGGGTTTAGGACTTTTACGTGTATTCACAGTTAAGGGGTAGAGGAAGTGATTTAGAATATCAAATAAAGAAATAAAAAACGGTTTAAAGCGGCATCATTATTTAATTTGGAAGATGCTTAGAATCAAGTAAATATTTTTAAACTCGAATGCCAAAGAAACTGCATCTATATCTAATACTTTTCTTATCAGTAAAATCAAAAGATTTTAGGTACTTGACACATTTTTTCTTTGATTAGGAAATAGTGGCGTGAAAAATTTAACAAAACAAAGTCTCGAAGGCATAATATTACTGTAGCGGTTTATTAAATACACCTACTTATATACAGTATAGAAAATCTTTACTACTATTGTGTTCCGCTGACCTCGCGTTGAGCCGTGTGCCAGATATTGGTAGCTCATCGGTACCGTTCGGCCGAAATTCGCGGATTACATCTCACAAACTAGGTGGCGGCGAGCGAAGCGCGTGACCATTGCGCCAGAAACCGAACGGACAGTTTCATTGCCTCATGTGTTAAAGAAACGAGGCTGGTGGAAGGATGAGCGGCTTGGGAGGGTGTAGGAGAGGTGAGATGAGTCGGAAGGCAATCGAGGGTTGAAAGGTTGATTGTGGTGTTGATTGCAGGCTAAAACAAAAAGCTAAAGCCTTAAAAGAAGAAAACAAAAAATATTTTGGAATGTGACCCAAATTTGCCCCTATAAATAAATACACTTTTTTTAAATATGTTTAAAAACGTAAATAATAAAGTAATAATGACGACGTATAATAACCATGATCAGTAAAGTTACAGCAACAAGATTAAAAGTTGTCTCAACACGTTTCATTATACTTTAATACTAACCATCGCTTCGAAATAATGCCGCCGCCTTATCTGCCTTTATACTTTTTTACAATTACCCGCAAACAATAAAAACTGCAAAAAAAAGGAAAATTCGCAGAGCTCAACACTCAAATACGGCAAGAAGTCTTTTCATCTCGAGTCGGCTTTGTTGGGCCGAGGCAATCATAATGCACCCTTTACGAGCTAATTTAGCTGTATTTACCGTCTTACATCCCCGCCTTGTGCGTCGGAAAGGGAGGGTAGATGCAGATTTTTTGTGTTTTTTTTATTCGCCTACTTTAATCTGGGAATGATGATAATGTAAGCTCAAAGAGGTTGAAAGGCAGCAGAAAAAGAGGGGTGTTTGTATGTTGGAATGGGGAAGGATAATTTTTATGCTGTTTTTTTTTGCATTTTTATTATGAGAATGTAAACGGGGTTAGGTTCACCTCACAAATACTAAAATCGTTTGAGGGATCACTTATATAATAATACTTATATCTTTAAGATTTTCATTGTTTTTTGTGTATGACATTTAAGTAGTATTCATTAAAAGATGGAGTTATATTTTTCTAGGTTTTCTGTCTTTCTTTTTTTTTTTAAATAATGGTACCAAAATATTTAGCCTTTATTCATAATTACCGCACGGAAACGTCCATCACAACAGGTCATTCATCCCATTTTAACACAACACGTGATGTAAAACATTCGTGAGACATGTCCGAATATTTCAATTGTCCACGCGAGGTCACAACTATTTGGGATGCTTAATTAAACCGAATTAAACTGAGCCTTAGTCATGTCGTTTGAACCCAGCGGAGCGGGGTATGTACAGCCATTAACAAATAGCGGAAAGTCTGTATCATCAAGGGACTGATGTTCAATTTCGTCCCAGTATGAATCAAGCAGTTTCTGTTCTTATGGGTTCTAAGATAGAGTTGGGAATTCAATGTGTTACAAATTTTATTTATTACGTTATTAAAGCTGTAGTATTGCGTTATATCCAAATATTCTGTGCTTATGGTACTGCTATAATAATTTGTACAAGTGTTCATATCGGCTTTGCTTGTCATTTGAGACACATAAACGTCTGAAATGGGTTTTCCTGTCTTTAGTTAAAACAATAATTATTATTATATACTCATTAAGATCAATTCTCGCATATATTTTAAGGATTCAGACTCTCCCAGACCTGAGACAAATATCTGTGGCTAGCTTATCTTTTACTACTTCAAGTTTTGGAAGCAAAGGTACTAGAGTCGATCTAGGTGCTTATACTAAAGTTACAACCACTACGCTTAGCTATTATTATTTGTAATAAACCAACCAAGCAGATCTCGTTGTACCAACACCGACCTACATAGTCTATTCTTCACGCTTCGTTTGAAGGATGCGGTCATTTTTGTAGCTCGATAGGGTCACGGACCGGAAAATTGACAAAACAGTAAACTAGTTTCAAATGATGAATCATTTCTTACTTATTGGCATCGATGTTACGATATCTGAAAGTATTTAAAAGGTCTAAACTTATTATAAAGTAGATAGCTTCTATATAGATTAAATATTTCGCTATCCTTTTCTTCATTCACATTCAAAATCAACGGCTACTATAGCATTGGCTAGTAAATAAGATGGTAAGTTTACAAGAATTGGCAATCAATATAGCTGTATATTTTACCGAAGTTTGCTTCAATATCCTCATTTTTTACACGAGGGACTTGCCCTTTACTTTTTGAGAAAGATGCACTACAATTTTTGCTAGGAACCAATAGTTTATCAAAATCTATTGTGTTGTGGATTAAAGAGCAAACTTTAGAGCCTCGACAAAGCCGGCTTCTTCCACAATTACGAATATAATTGTAATTAAAGTACATCGTCGAGAGATCGGCCGGTGTTTGCGTCACGCCCTTGGTTTGCGCAACAATCGCTCGTTCTCCAAGTACCTGCACAATGAACTGCTATTTAGTGCAACGCTTATTGTTTTATCGATTGGCCAACACTGTCCAATCGCTCGGACAATGTTGATTGTCTCACTTTTGTATTGTTTTGTTTTATTTTGCTAGATTTCATTTTTGATCGTGGCTTTTGATGTTTAAGTATGGGTTTAAGTTGGAATAAGCGTTGATGGAGTAATAACTAGGAAGTCTTTTATGTCTGTACTAAATTTCACCGTAATCAGATCAGTTCAAGGGGGAAAGAAGGAGTTATGTATCTTGGGTTCACAAAGTATGGTTTTAATAGCTAGTTAGAAGTGTAAAAACATCATGATATTAATTAACTACAAATTGACTGTAGTAAAGCTGACAATCCTAGGTATTTCAATACCATTAATCTACAGTATGTATATACATAAGCTATGTTATTGAGATGTTAATAAAGTAAATAACATAATTCTATAAATCTTATTTACTTAAATCCTAGCAAAAAACCGCTAGTGTTTTACAAAAATCGTTATCCGCATAAGAGAAATGTTGGCAAAAATAAGCAATTACGTAATTTCCACAAGTGCACTTCCCAAATTGGTTATTTTTGCAGATGCACATGCAAACGAGAGCGTCTCGCGTGAATCTTGAATTCTCTCGATGCGGTGAATTCGGCGTTGGCTCGGCGCCCGTAATTCTGTTCTGAATACATTTATTTGTGTATAATACCTTTCTCGCAGTGTTCTAGCGGATCTCGATACAAGAGAGTCGAGACATTGTTTGGATTTTGAATGTTTTCACTTTGATTTTTTTTATGTCGTCTTTAACAAGTTTGGTGGCAAAAAATTAAGAGACTTAAAAACCGTTTTTGGCCCGATGTTTTCTGCTAAAACTCTTAAAGTTTAAATTAAGATATAAATTAAGATAAATATAATAGAACATATAGTATATAAAATGCAATTTTGATCCCATTCCAAGATATGCTTACGAAAGCTGAAGCAATTTGTGGATTATTGAAAATGAGTTTTTCACAGTTGGCTTCTAACCAACTTTAGTGGCCGTCAAAATTCACCTCAAAATACTCATTACCGTGTCACCCCACTTCGAAATGGTTAAAATTTGAATTCCATTTCTCTCCAAACGGGGCTTATTGGAGCATAAACAAACAGCCGAAGCGACAATCCCCGACATGAGTCACACGAACGAGCGGAATTTCTCCGCCGCCCATAGACAGCGGGTCACGGCGCCCGGCCGCGAACAATGGACGCACAACTTTCTTCCGCGCTAACTGCTGTCACATTGTGTTCTGTTTCCACTATTTGTGCTCCAGTTCGACTCTTGTAAACTCGTGTTTAATGCACTATGATCTGATTTGAACACGAATTATTGAAAGAATCGGAGCTAACTGGTTTGAAACGTTTTAGGTTTCTGATATCAGATCGTTATAAAATGCGGTATTAATCGATCAGAATGCAGCAGAAACTCAAGCCAAGTAATCAGTTTCGTAGTCAGTAAACAAGATATTAGGAAATCTTAGTTTGATATTAAATATGGTATTTACATTATCTTGTGTACGATATGTAAATAATTGCAATCGATATACCAACTCATCATCATTATCGATATGTGAAGTTACAAGTTGCTTGTAAACCGCATATTTATCTAGTGATATTTCTATGCTCTGCTCGAGTATTTGTTTAATATACCAATACGGTCTTACATTTGAAATTAAAACATCATTTGTCTCGCTTCCTCTACAGTTGCAGATCATTTAACAGAGCGAGATAATGAATGTTTGAATTCTAAAATTTATAATGGAAGTTCGGTTATGTTTAAAATTGAAAACAACATCATCACACGCATGGTTAAATCTCGGCAAGTCAGTGGCGGTGTGGCGGCGTGTGGCAACAGTAACGGTAACCGTCGGACGTAACGGTGAACGGTGAGCTTGCACCGATTCATTGTGCCGGACAATTAATACGTTCCACGGTAAATGTACTATATGATGTGTGATGCGTCATTCGCGATTAGATGCTCGTTGTGACGGGGCAATGATTCCACATGAACAACTACTGCTACTTCGGTAAAGAAATTTCCGATGCCTCAAATTCAGTGACGATTGGTTTGATAATCTATTTGCGTGAAACAATCTGCTGGTTTTTTTTAAGTTTATTATGTAGATGATTTGTCATGTTCATGGTCACGACCCGTCTTATCTCCGGGGCATTAGTAAAAAAAATGAATGGTTGATGTGGATGTTCTTAGTAATTAATAATCATAAGCGCATATACGTCACATTGCTGGACACGGGCCTCTTCTACAATTGAAAGGGTGAAGGCCTTAGTCCACCATGCCGGCCCAGAATAGTCTTTGGAATATCCAACTATAAAAAGCGCAATGTCAACTAAACAAATTAATAAATAGCAAAACTATGACGTTCTATAACCAGCATACAAAAACTCGTCGGACTTCTAGTCATTAATTAGAGTGTGCGTGTTTTTTCTTCAAAGTAAACCCTCATTAGTAGTTGTTTTACAACTGGCTAACGATGTGAGAAAACATTGTCAAACAAAGTGACTTGCTATGTAAAAAAAATCTAAATTTGCGGTACCTACGTGTTCGCAATGAATGTTTGTTATGTGTGTTGCCCGGCGCGGTGGAAAATCTTGGTATATTATAGCAATTTGTTTTTGTCTTAATTATCATGATGCAAGAAGTGCTCGCGTGATTAATACTATGTTGGTTAAAGTAATTTATTTATGATTGTTTAGGTTTTTTAGTTTATTCCAATTTATAACTTGCGGTTAGAAAAATAATCACTGAGTTGGTTTTATATTCTTATTTATCGTCATCTTCAGTTTTTTTATTCAATTATTCGATTAACATTATAAACCATGTAATGGATATATGAAGATGTAAACTTATGCATTTAGTCTCTGTTCCTCTGTACAGCATATCAATACGAAAACATTGTCAATAAAAATTCATGAATCCTTCAAAAATCCACATCGTAAATTCGAACATCTGGCCACACCGCCCGAAACGGTCGCTGGTCAACAATGTAAACGTTATAAAATGACCACCATATTTGGACGGTGACCGCAATACATGGCCACTCATTATGGCGAGTTAATCTCCACTTGGCACTTGTTACTGTGACCTTGGTCTTGTCGCTCGCGGGCCTAAACCTCCACAGAGTTTCGGACGGACAATCATTATCGATTATAATGATCTCTCTCTGAGTTTATCGATTATTATCGATACTGTGGCTGTATTAAATGATAACCTCTAGTCAAAGGTCGATGGTCGGTCGGTTGTTAGAGTTGAAAGCGATTTCATTCAACTTAATGATTTTAAATTTAGGTGTCAAATAGATCTAAGAAGATCATGAAGGCTTTTAAAATTATATTTAAGGACTGCAAATCAGTAATAATTTTATGTCTTATTGAAACTTTTTAATTAATTTTTTTAATGTAAATGTTTCATTGCTAAATAACGTAATTCCCTACAACTAAACGCGGTCAATCTATGTGACCTATTGCTAGTTATGTTTTTTAAATTGTTATAATTATTTCATGACTTGCATATTCGTGTATAAAGATGATTATAAGTGCTGTCCTGTAATTTATTGTATAATAAAAAAAAATACTTGAAGCCGTCAGTTTACTGGGCAAGTACTCATAGCCCAACCCACGTTCGTTCCGGAACCGAGGTATTATGTGCCTCCGTGGGTGTTACAACCTCAAGCGTGGTAGCTGGGGCCTCGCCCGGTGAACAAAACACTGTCGCATAGCTTCTCACTAAACTTAGTAGGCAGTTTAACTAAATAGATACATCGAAGTATCAAATGCGTAGTGATGGTCTCGAGGTTTAGGCGCGCGGTCGAGAATCTCAGGAAAGTCTGTGTGTGTGTGTGTCTGATTTGTTGATGTTATGTAGATTCACAATGAAATATCACGTACATTAATGGTGAAGGAAACATCGTGATGAAACCTGCATAACTTAAATTTCTTAGAAGTTTATTAGTTGTGTAGTCTGACAACCGGTACTAGACTAGCGTGGTAGAATAATGGCTAAACTCTTTCAATTGTATAGATCAGGGCTTCCCAAACTGTGCGTCGCGAGGCGATCGGCAAACATTTTCTGACCGTATTTTTCTGATAAACTCATATTACGCTAACTAATGCTGTTTTTATTTTCAGTAAAGTTCGTAGTTTTGATGATGGGGGGGGGGGGGGGGTGCGTCGCAAGAAAAATAATTATCATATAGGGCGTCATAGTGTAAATAAGTTTGGGCTGGGCCTAACAGTGAGACGTATGTGAGCTGATTATTATGCGAGCAATATCTGTCACTTGACACTTCATACTGTTTGCGGTTGGATCTTGAGGGTAATGTGGTTTTACTATCATTCTTATTTATTTTCAAAGCACAATTGTGGAGCGTAGTTTGTTATATAAAGAGCATGTCTTAATAGTATTTCTAGGGCCAACGAGATGACGGAGTTTACTACAAAACATTGATAAAAATGATCTAAACTTAACTGTAACAAGTATATTATGTGAAATGTTGTGTATTTTTCGTGCGAACGATATTATTATAATTACTTTACATAAATCCGTCAGTTACATTAATATTACGTTACGTTAAGTTTCATAGTTTTTTAAACAATCACATTGTGAATATTCCCACTAATTAATGGGTAGAAAGTGAGATTAACTTTTATTGTTATAGGCACTTGTATTATACAAACAAGAATTTGAATTATCAGTAGTTAGACTTTATATAATTAGCGAAGCTTTTATAAATTCTTATAAGAATATTAAAAAATTCTTTATTCTATAGATATTTCATGTCTATGCCTAAACGCAACTTCAGCTGATCTCATAATGTCGTCAAAACACAGAAGAAGTGTGAAAGAAGAAGTGCTTGCGTCACTATGCACGGTGGAATCCATTACGGAATAGTGGTCTGGTACTAGGCAAACATGAGTAATGTGCATGCAATATTTTCTTGAGTTACCCAACAGCTGTACGGGGGACTTGGCCAGTTTGAGTCTAATACACGCGCTGCATATAAGTTACTTATCATATTAAATAAGGGTGTGTATTTAGGAATTAAACCACAGGAGAATTTTGTAATGTTAGGGGTGTTGAAATTGCTAGCAAAGGTTACTAACATTGTCCTTGACTTTGATACAAGTCTTGTGTTGTGACTATCAGAAACTGCGCAGAGATAACTGGTAATTAATGAGAGCCTGTTTTAGCTGTGACTTGTACTCCGAAAACAGATCTTTGCGTAAATTTCCTGATTGTAAATTTGCACTAGCCTTATAGACTGAGGCTTAAAATCTAAAGTAGGTCTGTGCCCAACAGTGAGAAGTATACAGTGCCTACATTTGGGTCCGAATGGGCCACTATATGCTTGCACATGTATGGAGTTCGCTCTTTGTGTCAACTCGCGACAATGGTACAACGAACGTCCATTTTCTCTCTATGCAAAAATAACTTTTATAAAAGCACACGGCACACGCTCGCGGAATATCGCCTACTAAACTCGTTTTAAAAAGTCGCAGTTTTTTTTTTAAACTAACCTCCGCGGAGCGATAACGACGTTGAAAACTTGCCAGTGCTAAAAAGCGCAAACGTTAAAGGTTGCCAGATCGAAATATAGTTTTTAATGATCGTTCTCAGTTTTTGTATTCGCTTTTTTGTTTTTTATTTTAATAGGTATTTTGAAATGCTGTAGTTTTTCAAATAGAGAATACAAAATATATCTTCGGGTATAAGTACCACTGGTAAGCACGGGACTTCTATACAACTGAAAGTTTTTAGGCTTTAGTCCACCACATTGGCCTAGTGCGATTTCGTGATTACCATATTCGTAACTAATGCCTTACGGTCTAAATAAGGTTGACTTGGAAACTAAAACGCATTAAGCTAATGTAATTAAGTTACAATTTCTCAAAAGATTTAACATTTTATTACCGTTTTCATTCTACAACTTGCGTAGTATATGGGTCAATCAACTTTTAAATGTACCATCAATGATAGATTTTGTATATAATTTTTTTTTTCTTAAATTTGTATATTTTATACGTATTTGTTGTTGATAATTATTTATATTTAAGGAATTCAAATAGAGCAGAACAATTTATGGTAAATTTTACTCAAAAATTCACATGACTGTAATTAAGATAGTCCCTTGGACATTTAAAAATTCAGTCAAATTGTTAATTTACTTTTAAATATTAGAATCATATTTGAAAAACCTTACTGTTCTTTTAAAATAAAAATGACGATAATGTGTCTTTAGGAGATAAGAAAAAAGTGGTTGTCCAGTGGACATTTACGTTTGTCCATAGGAAATACTCGGGTGTCCAAAGGGGATTCTATGATGAAAATCGCCTGTATTTCTTCTTTTATGTAATAAAAAAACAACTATTTGAAAATAATTATCAGTATTATAAGAGAAAATATTGAATAATTCAGACAACGATCTTGGATGTCCAAGGGACTGGTGGTGATATTTATTAGTCTTTCCGCTCCCTGGTAATAAATATAAATATTTTAAATTCGGTTTTACGCGCAGTTAAAAATATACATTAAATGGAATATATTCCACTTTAATTTACTATCATATATAACATAATTACGTTTTTGTGCTGGTTGTCCAGTGGACACACAATAAAGCCACGCTCTTTTTCAAAATACACTCGGTCGTCTGGCGCCGCGGCAAAGATGAAATCAAAATCGCGGCTGGATGAGTGTTGTCACGAAATAAATCGACTTGAGTTCCAAGCAGTAGTCACGCCATATATGTTTGAATTTTGGAACTTTTTTACCGTTGTCCGGTGGAAGTCAGTATAATAAAATTTAATAGGGACAAAAATAAACATGCAAAAAGGTCGTTAAAATTTTAAAGCAATCAAAAGCTATTTGCTAGCATCATAGTAGATATTGTAATAAATAATTATGTGCAAGTGTAATTGATTGCCATATATAATTTTTTTGAAAAAAGTAATGTTTCATTGTACTAATCTACTGGGGGACAAATTTACATAGTACTGACAGGACAGATAAAAGTTGATTGACCCATATACAATGTAGAGACAGGAAACAGTAAAAAACGTTAGGAACTAGTTTCTACACAGTTAATTGTACGAATTGAAACCTGTGTTTGTGTGTGTGTCAGTAAATCAATTTGTCTACTTTCACATTTTTAATTTGTTGTGTTAATCGCTTTATGTATCTCTTTCGCTCTTATAGATGTAACATGAGACAGCGTATTAGTTATGTTGAGTTTAAATTCACAGATGTAATGATTTCAATATTTGTTTTGGTAAAACGGTAGTTGGAAGCGATTATAAGATAACAAAACACTAAGAGGTTAAATAAATAATGACTTGTAAAAAATATACAAAAATATATAGTTTTTAATTAAGTACATTTATACAGATTTTATCGGGTTTTTATTTATTTTACTTTAAGTTCTCGAGGTTACAAAAACTCTACAGCCTTTAATTGCAATCAAGTCTGCGTAAAAAGTTTTTTTAATCCAACGTATAATATTCGAGTAAACATAAGATTCCATTAACATTATTACTTGTTTGATAAATTACTTTATAATTATGCATACGGAAAACAATAAACACAGTACTGCAGTTGTTTTTCCAATTACATTCTATTAAAAATGCAATAATATTTACCCGGAAGCTAGGCTGTATGGACATGTGTTCCTTTGCCATAAAAAAACCTAGTAATCTCTGACAGGAGCTGTCATAATGGCAACACGACATTGACAAAGTATAAGCACGCGTCAACTAGATCGCTTGCAACCGGTTCGCAGTGAGATCGCATCATTTAGCTTTCTAATACAAGTCTGGGCTATGATCGGAATGAGCAGACATCCTACGGTTTCCAGGATGTTGATTCCTTTTTTGTCTGATCTGTTACGTGTTATTCTTTGTATTTAGTTCGGTAATTGATTTAATTTATAATTGAAAAGTGATCTTACATGTTTAGAACCATTGATTTAGGTGGCATGGGTTGTAGAAAGATGCAACAGATAGCGAATATATCATAATAATAACTCAGCTAGTAAATTCTATTCATACATATTTGGGAGCCATTTCTATTTATTTACAAAATGACTTTATTGCTGTAATCCCGAATATTATACCATTGGAATTGATTACCTCATTAAAGTTCCAATGTCGTTGAGTAACACGAGATGAAACGGTTGTGTAATAAAGTTAATCTTTTTTGGACGAAACATGCCCATAAAAATCTCAAGCGCGTGGATGGAGATGTCATAAACTTGAATCATTGTGTTCTTGGTCTTGAATTTATTTAATATTATATTCCTTCGATAGTGGACCTTATTCAACCACATAATATATTTCGATTCTTATTGTCCCTTGTCTTGGATTTAAAACTTATCTTTGTAACCGTCTTTAGCTTCCCATCTATAAAGAGATTTGTTGTTCGTATTCCACGATAATGAAAGTACAACGGAGACAAATTACAGAATGTCTGGAAAGCACAATAGCCTCTAATGTCGCGAGTAATGTACTTTTGACGGTCATTTGAGATAATTTCCATTTCCAAGAGCGAGCCGGTCGTTATATTAATTGTGAGCGATTAAAACTGAAAGACGGAGGTTTTACCGTTTTACGTTAAGAACGTAAGGCAAAGGCGACGTAAACACTCTGCCAGGGCAAATTCTTTGAAGCAGATTTTTATTAATGACATGCAACATAAGTTTTGATGTAAATTAAATAGGTATTTTAAATTGAGAAATTTGTCGTCCTAAAAGCGTAGGTTTTGTACAACGACATTCGAAATAAACACTTATGCTAATTCTGTTAAGGTGAATAATCGTGTGTTTCCTCCGTTTTCATATATTTATCACAATAGTCACACCTTATGAGTGTACTATTTTCTCGGAAACTTCTCATTTATATTTATAAAGCTTGCGAGGGGCGACTACACGGCTATGTCCTTATATGGACACCGAAAGGTGTAGTAAACCTGTCTGTTGGCATTTTTAAGGGTCTCGTAATGGTTGAGGTACTCTTAATGGACAGTTTTTATGTATGAATGCATGATGAGCATAAATCCTTGACTGCGGAAATGATGACGCGAGAAGGTCTCGAATTCGAATCCAAGGTTTGCATTGCTGGTTTAAAAGGTACTGAGTGTTATAATCGTCGGTTATAGTGAAATTAAAAACCTTGATTGTTACATAATTAGCATTTCCTTTCTGTCTGACACATGCTGATACATGCGCATAATTGTCTTTCGAAAAGTCAGAAGTGTGAGCAGAGATGCTTGACCACGCCTCCATACCACGAGGCCATCACTTCTGAAATAAGTGTAGGGAATATTTTTTAGTTTCTTACTGCCTACAACATCCCTCATAACCTTCTTCATTCTATTAGCTCAACAGTTTATTACTCTTGTCGTTTATTACTGGAGAGAAAGTCTCGAAGGCAGTAACACACAGAGGACCGCTATTGCGCCGGCCAAGAAAGCTTAGAAAGCTGTATTTCTATTTAATTATATCTCAATGGATAATTTATGACGCATAGACAACCTCCTGTCTGCAAAAAACGTGTTTATGATCACACGATGAGCTGAAGATGATTTTTGCGCGGAATGGAACGGGATATTCATTGTCATACTGACCTCATTTGAGTAAAATGTTATTGTAAAAGGTAAGAGTTCGTATTCTGTGTAATATAGCAGTTGTCTTCCAGGAGGAATTATACCAATGATGGTGTTTATGATGATGATTCAATATTAATATCGCTGTTTCGTATTTCGAATACGTACGAACACAAAAAATGTATATCAATTTATTTATTACGTACCATTTTAATCATTAATAAGGGTTTTTTTTGCACTCTCGGCTGGCGGCTTTGACTTACGTTTATCCCTTTCCAATAGATCCAAACAGATTCCCAACAGTTGATTCTCTAACATTGAAACATGGACTGATAGCATTATGTTATAATTTCCACTCTCATTACATAACTTCCTAAGCACCATTAGTGTGCATTTTTGTTTTGATACGTTCCGTAAGTGTCGGGGTGCGTCCGACGATATATTCGCCGCGGTGACAAGCCCCGACACGTGGCCGGCATGTTTATCAACACGCCGCACTGGGAAAATAAATCGAGCCGGTGACGTCATGGATTTTTTTTTCTATGCTCAGATATCGTGCGAGTTGCAAGTGTTTTGAGCAACTGAGTGTGAAGTTTAGGTAGCTAGTACTTTGGATTGTGGTATTAGAAACGGCCGTAGTCGTAGTTCTGCTCTCACACTCCCATTAATGTCAAGACTTTTATCCGATGACATGACGCAAGTGTCATGGGCATCAGAAACTACGAGTTTTTTCGGCGTTGTCTCAAACTGGTGTCTTAGTAAACTGTGCCACGAGGCTATCAATGTTGATGTTAAGAAACGAACCGTTGTTAGGTTTTTCTCTGTATTGGTATGTGACTTGAATAAAACCATTTAAAATTTCGTTATACGCAAAGAACAATACACTATACAATGATCGTTAAATTCTTCCATGTATCTTAAATCTAAATGGTTCAAACCATTGTGGTTTTACTGCTCCATTAGTCTGAGATCATTAACCAACTAGACACTTTGAAAATCAGCTTCCATTACAGTTCCACCTACGGACTGTGACATGCGTGGTGCGATCGACACATTCGTAAACATTTGGGGAACAATATCCCCTTCCTATATACAAATTACATTACAAACATTTCCTTAGGGATCGGTATATGTTTCGTTAATACACTTTTAGTGATATAGATATATTGAAACATTGTAATGCGTCATATATCGGTTCTCATATTACTTTGCTGTGTACTTCTTACATATTATAAATTACTTGTGTTTATTAAAGTCTTATTGAGTAACAACACAGAACAGCTGAATGACATTAAAAGGGAATAGAGAGTATTTTGTATGGGGACGAGTTTCGCCGCTTTCCTGTCACCTGTTCATTCTTCTATGACAACACGAACAATGATACAAATTTCAAACAAAAATGAAGGGCCGCTATTGGTTGTCACACAAGTCTTGATGTTACACGCAACCCCGATTACTAAGAAGCGTGTGTGTCAAACATATGATAGGCTAATCGTAGGTTCGGCACGCTCGACATGCTCAGGTATCCCTT
Source organism: Cephonodes hylas (assembly GCA_030295005.1). NCBI lineage: Eukaryota > Metazoa > Arthropoda > Insecta > Lepidoptera > Sphingidae > Cephonodes > Cephonodes hylas. Next base: position 1,989,805 of record AP025386.1, on the reverse strand, counting down.
CTAGTTAGTCTGTGAGTAATACTATCAATCGCATTCTGTTTTTGTAACATAACCGATCCTGAAATAAGTCCTTTACATTCAAATAAATCCTACTTAACAGGCAGCGCGGAAACTAGTGATTATGTTTAAAAAACACATTAATATGTCCAACGCATGTGACAATTATCCCCGTGTACAGAACAGTGTGGGGTCAAACGCATTGTGAACGACATTATACGAAACACGGCTAATGTGTGCTTTTATTGTCATATCCTGTTCATTTTAACAATATCATATGATAATGTTGGCTGCAATGATGTGTTTTTTTGCTAAGTTTACGTTTATTATATTACATTGAGAGGTGAAGGAGTTAGTTGAGTATGTATTATACTAAGAAAGCGATAGAATGGATGTTGTGTTCTGTGGGAATTATGTGTAGGTATAGATACAAAATATGTGATAAGCCTCTATTGGAAAACTTATCTAGAGAATATATGAAAAATGAAGTCAAGGCTTGGATTCTGATAAGACCTAATTATGTTCGTATGGCTTACGACAAATTGTTTTGAAACAGGATGTGTATGGGAAGGAAGCTTTCTTGTACTTTCCGATGTTTAAGTAAGCGGAAGTGTATTCAAGTTTAGATAAGATTGCATGTATGATAGTTTATTCATATGATATTATTATGGATACAATCGTTAAAATCAAGTGGTTGTTGCAACAACGAAATGACTAGAAATCGATGAAACGTAGTAGAATGTAATAGCCGCTTCGACTACTGCGGTTTTACAACCTGACACGATATTCTCTGCCGCTCACCCAGATACGCAAATCGGTGCGAAGAAACTGTTATTGAGTCTTCAAACGTTTCTGATTTCAAAACTTTAACTACCAAAAACAGTCTTAAAACACCCACTCTCTTTTTTTTATCTAATCGTCCGAATTTCGCGGATATCAGTCGCTATTCGAGTGCGAGAGAGACGGAAGACGCAATACTCGTTTTAGAGAGAGATGGAAAATGGCTCTCGGTTCGATGGTTGTGAGTCACGGACCGGCGCTCGCGCAGGGCCCATTGTGTGCGTGCAAGCGATGAATGATGAGCGATTTGTGCTCAGCTACGAATAATTCACCTTTGTGTTCGAATTTGTCTCGCTATACTGTGAATAGAGGTCACGAACTAGCCACTGGGGTAACACTAGAGCTCCTAAAAAAACCGTTTTCGTGAATAAATTGCTTTCAAATATATTTTGTAATTAAATGCAGGTTTTAGAATTTTTTGTATATTGCTTCTAACTTTATCCTCTCGATGATAAGGACTATACCCTTAAGATGGTCACATACATGTAATTATTATTATTGCATTTTAATATTGACCGCTGGTTATTAAATGTTATATTGTTTATATAACCTGACAGCATATCGTTTACCTTGCCCCTTATCTAAGTGCAAACACTGATATCTTTATGAAGCTTTCGAACGTGAGAGCGATAACTCAGCCAAAAATAACACATGACAGGTGAAATAATTAACTGCAGTCGGGATATTTTGAAGGATACAATCAATACTTATCAGTATATTGTCGCTTATCATATAATTGTTAATGATGCACTTTGATGTTTGATTTAAGTGCGTTTAAGAATATAGATATGTGTTAATTACGTCATTGGAAAATAGATATTTTGGTGCTCTGATTGAGTACATATGAATTGACAATAAACTGTGTTACATTTTAAAAGATCGTAGTGTCTATTTAAAGAGTTCCTAATTTTTTTCTTCCGTGGTATTGACAACTCGAACCCACTTCAAAAAGTGTAATAATTCTGGTATCATAAAATGATGCTCTATAATATTTGTAGCTTTTTTTTCTAATGTTAGTTTCGTCTTATTGATATTTTTATCGCAAGGCAAGCATTTATATTATTCTTATAACAACGGTCACGCTTCGTTCCCTGCCTTAGACCGAGCCGTGTGACGAAAGCTACGACCGCGTTGACGGGGCCAGCTTGCGATCTTGACGTATTGTTGTATGAGGTTTTTATAAGTACGTCCACGACGAATGTTTGATCAAATCGCACGTCAAACATTCATGAGAAAATTACATTGGACAAACATTCGTCGACTTGCAAATTATTTGAACAAATTGGTAGGGTTAGTGATTCTACTGATGTATTGATGGGCCCGTAGCGTATATGGGTAGGTACCAGCTCGCGGTACAGGAGGCCGCAGGTTCTGCACTGGTTATTACCGTTTTGAATTAAGTCTCTGCAATATGAGCAAGATTTTATTACCAAGTATGTTAACATTCCATCATTATATTTCATTGTGTGTGACAATTGATGTAATTTGAAACATCTTTTAACAATTGCTGTACAATGCTATACAATGTTGCACGTTATTTAGGTATTGTATTGATGGACTTAATGAAGAGCTTTTCACATTATTATTGTAGGAAGTAATAGTTTCACAAGACCAACTATGTTGCTCTGAGCTATATTTTTTATAAATAATAAATGCACTTTACTGATACATGAGTATGAGTCTGGTGTCGTGTGTCACATAGTATGGAAGACAAATACTTATATATCACACAATCAGTAGTCTCAGTGTAGGGATCTAAACCGCGGTTTCAGTGGCACGCAAAGAAATGACAACGATTGCTGAATCTCCTAGCCTCTATACCTACCTAGCTTCCCAACGATTGGTTAGAATATCAACATTGTCCGAATGCGATGTGAAATTCACTGGACGATGAGTCAGAGCATATCGGTCGGTGTGGCGATACTTCGTGCTCACAAACTGCCAACCGGTTCTACTCGCCCGTACTCAACAGTTTGAAAAAACAACACACAAGCGGTTTGTGGAAAGGAATATCGCAGCGTACATTGTGTTCAGTGTGTGTTGATGATGATGTAGAAACGTCGGTTCGGTGTTTAGGTGTATATGAATAAGAGATAGAGTATGGTTGAGGCGATTGATGGTTAATATATTGGCATTATTTGAGGTCGCTGATAGTACATATTTTACATATTTATTTTAGTGATAAATTGAGACATGATATCCTGATTTAAAAGCTTAGATAAACCTAGTTAAAAATTACTTATAGTGAATTTTAAGGCGTGTGTTAGTGTAAGAAAACTTATCTAAATTCAGTAATGAAATGACCGAAATTGTAAAACTTATAAATGTCTTTTGCGAGTAGTTTTATTACATGAAGTTTTAACTAAATTTGGAGTGACAACTCAACTTGTTACTTACTTGGAGAGACAATATATCACCCGCAAGAGATCCTCATGCACTATCACGAGAATAGTTTCCGTGGATTTGACATCCATCGCGATCACAAATCACGAGTTAGCTGGAACAGGGAAGAGCGGCAATTTCCCAGTGGGATGTTTCGCATCGTCACTACGCCGAAGTCGTTATTACTCGCTCTAGGATACCTGGAATGGTTTGCATCGTTCGCAGTACGCATTACCGTGATAGGGTTGGTTTTATGCAGCACTCTTTTGTTTGTTACAATATGAGATATGGTAGTGAGGATTTAGTATATTTCCAAGAGATCGAGAGTAAAAGTAGGTCCGCGGAATTGAAATTGTCATAAAATATTGAGTAAAGTAAGTAAATAAATCATTGTCAATTTTAACTCCCAATTAGAATATAAAGAAGAAGATATCAAAAGATAAGTGTTTCGTAGATATTTCGATAGTGACTAACTGTTCGTCTTGAATTTGCTCAGTATAGCAAACTGACGACTGACGACCCTACACTAGACAATAATAACTACGCCGCAGTACATAGTCATAAAAGTGAACGTTTTGTTACGGATATCTGCGCTAAACAGGCAAATACAACGGGTTTTGATTTTTTGTTTTTTTTAGAACATCAGTTCATAGACTAAATGTAATGTACTCCTAAATAGAATAAATCAAATTCGTATGAATTGTTAACAGAAGTTAAGCATATGCCGGCGCAGGCGCAACATATGCCGATGATCATCATAATAATAAAACTAGAAGTATTACTACACAGGGACATAATACCTCGTATTTTTAAATTATGTTGGAAATATATTAGAATTTATATATTAGAAACAAAAAATAACAGTTGTTAAGTAGCATTGTTAAGAAAAGAGGAACGTAGGGTGTTGGGTCCTCCAAGCACTATGTAAACACCCCTCTGAATAAATGATATGGGGTGTTGTAAACTATACACTCGAAAGGCGCACACGTAGACGAGGCTAATGATGTCTGTCTCGAGACACTCTCCTAATTGAAGTTCGTTTGAGAACCACGCTTGTGTTAAGTGATTGTTGAAATTGCAAACTTAAGTTGCAGCGGTTGAATTTTAATCCGGCTTTGTGCGGGTTAGTTGATTTGTGAATTTATAACATTCCTTTATGTATGAATAATTTAGAAGAGACGAACTCTCCGCGACTAGATTTCAAATCACAGTGGTTTAGATTCCATACTAAGAGACAAGTCTTGTGTCGTGGGTATCAGAAACTACGAGATACTTCTCAGTCTCACAAACATTTGTCCCGGAACGGAGTGTAGCGCGGGCTCTCGTTACATAAGCTATTGTTGAGGTCCTCGATCACGATACCTATAGCAAAACATGACAATGTAACAATACAGCATCTCTATTTGATGACTTTAAAAAAAAATCGACCTATAAAACTTCCACCGTCGCTTTTCGCAATAAAACTACACGCGGCGCTAACAGTCGATAAAATACAAATCGGCGCGAGGGAAAAACGTTGGAATAATAACTTACCAACTTTTATATCGGATAAGTTGGAGCGCCCGCGCTTGTATAGTTGAGCTCCTGTGACGGTTGGGCAACGTACAGACTGGTGGTCTGAATGTTGCGATTATAGATATGACAGTTTTAAGCTGTCGTTTTTAGTGAGGTTTGAATGGATTATGTTAGTATAGGTTATCAGTTAGTAGGTCAACAAGTGGAGGATTTTAAATTAGTGGGAAAAGTAATAAAATAAAGCAATAGGATATGATTTTTAGCTTTAGATTTGGCTTTAAGAAATACACATATGCGAGCTATATGCGTCGTACGTTGTAACGAAGAGAAATATGAGACTAATAAAGTATTTAAAGGTTAGGCTATAGTTGTAGATACCAATTTGGGACGAACTGAACGTACTATCAGTTGCTATGGCGGTCACTATCACTACGAAAGATAAAAGTAGTCTTCAAAATTATTTTTCAATCGCAAAATACTTTTTTTTCGCAAGTAATCACGGCCTTACATTGACAACCGACCGGCCTACATACGGCAAAAATAGATTTCTATGGTCTCGCAGTAACCAATACAATGGCGGAAGTTTGTGGTCCAACGGTGACAACCGCCACTGCAGATATCCACGCGAAAATGTACTCTATGTGAATAGTAATTAGTGTCAAGATGTTTGAATAGATTAAGTTGTGCACAGGTATACGAGAGAGTCGTATTACAAGCGGGTGTATCGTGCAGAACATGAGACTGTTTGAATGTAACGCGGCCGCTGATTGCGTGTTACAGTTTGTTTCATTATTTGTTTTTTTTTTTATTTATGATCTGTGATGAAAAAAGGCTATGTCTTTCAGCCAACGATGAGTTAAAAAATATAAAAAGAATTTGAACTAATGAAAGTATTGTATTAAATAGTTTCATTTACAATCTTAAACTGGATTGGTTGATTAATTATTTTTCCAAGCTGATCCACTGATTCAAGGTTATTAAAATCGTAATTTGGATAAATTTGCCTCAACAAGTTAATGTTTTAATTTTGATCCCTTGGCCCAATGAGGTTTTGCAGACTTCATGTACTTGATTAATACCTTATGATTCATACTAATTAATTGATAAATTCTTGTACAAGGTTTACAAGTTCCTGTGATGTTTGTATTTTTATGTAACAAGATACGTAGTCACATAATACTTAATAAAAAATATAAATTGCTCACTTGTTTTTATATTTCTGAAGTATAACTGTAATTAATATCTGACCTTATTGTATTAAAATGTATAAACAAATCCATATTTTGATTTCAAGGTTGTACAGTGTACACGCAAACGGTTCTGAAAAGTGTAGTCTCGATTATAAATAATTTTGTTATAATTTTTAATGTACGGGAAGAAATTCATCGTACAGCGTATGAAGATTACAACATTGTTTTAAACCTTGAGTTGTGGAAGCGAAGCGTGGAGAAGTATTACTATACCAATTGTTTCAAATGGTTGAGATATACATATATATATGTAGATGCAATAGACGAATATAATGGAAAGTAACATAAAAATACACAAACCGTATACATAACTGTTGACAAATTTATAAGTGACTACGCTAAACTTAATGTATGAAAATTATATGTCTTTGTTTGTAACTCCTAAATCATCACTAGAATCATTATATAGGCTGATCGTGATGATTATGATGGATGAGAGTAAGTCGAAGTAGAATTTATCTCAAATAAATTCGACTGTATATCTTAAATCCGTAGTGTTTTTATTAGCGTGCGTTCAGAAACTATCTCCGCGCACCACTGGCAAGGTCGCGCGGACCAATAAACAATACCTGAATCACGTCGTGCACTCGTTCTGCATCCGCTCGTCGCGCCAAAATCGTCTCGCTTTATAAATAGCCATCGAATTAATCGTAAAACCCCCTATTTATAGTACACTTTGTACTATTTCAGTACCGTAGTGCGTGTATATTTATCGCGCGCCCGTACTCATGACTCACGCCGCTGTCTTCTCTTACGTTTTGGGCTTTTGGCACTTCGTATGGGAGCACGTCAACGCTCATTATTCATTGCGCATGCGTGTAATGTAACTTGCTGAATGGAAAACAGAAACATTCGGTGTTGACTGGGTAATACTCGTATGCAAAACGTGATATGTATTTTTGTATTGTAGACTGTTGAATCGGTTGTCAGTAGTCTTATGAGCGGCAGTGATGGCCTCGAGGTTTAGGCGCGCGGTCGAGAATCTCGGCGGTCGCGGGTTCAAACCCCAGGCACACACCTCTGACTTTTCGAAAGTTATGTGTGTATTCAAATTGAATTATCACTTGCTTTAACGGTGAAGGAAAACATCGTGATAAAACCTGCACACCTAAAAGTTCTTAGGGATTTCTTAGGTGTGTAGTCCGCCAACCCGCACTAGGCCAGCGTGGTGGACTATGGCCTAATCCCTCTCAAAAGGTAGAGGAGACCCGTGCTCAGCAGTGGGCGTATATGGGTTGATGAAGAAGAAGTCTTATGAGCTACGACAGCTACGTTATTCAATATTACTATTGATTATGTCTTTGAATAGATCAAAATAATGGAGTAAAAATTAACAATAAGTTATAATGCCTGTTACTGTTTGAGACAGGCAGTAATGATTAGACTGTCACAATATGCTATCAACATTTCTTTATATCGATGTACATTTATGTTACGTTTATTTCTGAATGTAAACAAATAATCTTGGCGAATATTTTACAACATTTAATCGAAACAAACAGAGTCTGCATTTTATCGCAGTGATAACTAGCGCGAACAACGATCTATTTATGTTAAATCATGATCTCTCAGACCTTACAAGTAAATGACATTAAGATTAGCGAAACATGACCGTTCGCTTTCGTAGTATGACTCGTAAACTCGGCACCGTGTGAACGCTCGTTTCGCAAAACGTGTTGCAATTTCGATATTAAAGAACTATCAAGAACTTATAAACATAATCATTTACATACGTTTTCCCGCTACGCGACACGCCGCCTTCTGTGTTTCGTTTTGCTGTACGGAAACTAGTTGTGCGCGGCCGTGTTTAGTCACAGTTTACCCGTGTCGTCGTGTTGTTTCACGGCGACGGTGACTCACCCGCAGTTTCGTTCACCATCTGTTGCGCTGTCGTGACTTCGAGATCAAGGATTTTGTAATTTTATATACGTTTAAAGTCTTGTATTTTCACGTACGATCGAATAGCGATTGGATATTCCGTTTTCCAACTGTGTGTATGTGTCGTCCGGCTTCAATGTTCTGTGTTTGCAGTGTGTCGACAATAGTCGGCACGGTGTCGGTGCGTGTCTATTTTAGGTGCGTCCGCTGCTCGGCTTTGTGTAAGGGGAACTATGGTGAACGGTGGAGGCACATCGGCTCTCTGATTAACAATGTCGTTTTGTCTCTTTTTTTTGCAGATGGAATCGGATGTTGCCGTCTCGCTTGCCCGCCCGACCGGCCTCTAAGAAAAATTATTATAGAAACTTGATTAATTTTTGGGGTTCTTTTTTGTTTCGATCAAGAGACTAATGTAGTAAAAAAAAACGCCTAAAGGTCGTCGAAACGGATATTTCTATTTGCTATGGCTGTAGAGTTTCGTTAACTCCGGGTGTGGCGACCGTTTCAAAACTATTTTGTACCTTGGGTCAAATATTTGAACCAAAAGATATTTGCCTAGACCTGGGTGGGTTCGGAGCAGGTTTCACGTTGTTTCATGTGCTAGGAAAGGGACAGGGCGCGGTGGCCTTGTTATGATTATATGCATACATTCGTGAAGTTTGCACTCGGGCGAATTTGCATCGACCTACTGCGTAGTAGATTTTGTCGAAAAGCTGCTAGGATTGGTAATTTTAGGTAGGTCATTCTCGCTTCACGAGAGAGAATTTGTTTACAAATATTCCACATCTGGTTGTCCTTATATTGTTTTAAAGGATCTTTGTAACTTTTTCTTTCAAAATATTTTATCAAAGCTGGTCATGTTGCCATAAGCAACGTGTTCTTCGTTGTGTTCTTTTATTATTTGTGGTGAATTTCTTGTTTTAGTATTTCTTTGTTTGTTATTTTAAAGCAAATTAATTTTGTAGCCAATCTAGGTCTTCTTAGAGATTTGTTGATCTTCATAACTCGCATACCATCATTTCTGTGTTTTCCAGTGTCGATCTTGGTACATAAGAATTCCAGGGATTGAATTTCGTTATCCTCATGAACAACTGACAAGTTCATAAATGTTAATGTCTATCATAGACAATTATTAAATATTTACAAGCTCAATTTGTTCAGCTAATAAAAAAATCCATTATCGAAACTCCCCCATAGTTATTTGTCTACAAATATACAGACGGCATTCGTGATAATTTTTGAATAGATAATGCACTAAGGTCTATTGTTAGAGGTCACTTACACACGAGGCATCAATCATGGCGCGTATTAATCGAACATAATCGATACGTAGTTAATCGATGTGTCGATTGTAACAATAGAAATGTGGTTGTGTGCGTCATGGGGTGAATTTTAGATGTGTTCTGCTAGAGTCTTGACGTCAATTGTGACCCTGCTGTCTGTGCGGGTCAATTCGGTGTTTTTTCTAGTGTTTACGTTCGGGTTTCTCAATATGGTCTTCTCAATTGAATACATAGGAATTTTTGAAGTCTAGTCTCATTCTTTCGGAAGAATTTACGAATGGACATAAGAACTTTACATGACAGTGGTATTTGCATTTCGATATATTGTTAGACGGTTTTTGTTGTTTTAGTATTGTTCAATTAGTGTTATTTGAGTATTATTTTGTATCATGACATTCTGTTTGCACGATGAATGATTGAAGAAAATGGCATGTGTGTAAATGTGTGTATGTAATGAAATGTGAACTATTTTCGGTTACATGGTATCGTGTTTGCATCGAGTAGTAGTTCTGTTCCACAGCTGTTCCAATTCATCAATAACTCGCCGACTTGTGTACTCACTAGTTGGACAGTTTCGTTCGCCGCGCCTCGTCCTTTCCACATCTATGTAGGTCGCCCACACTTATCTTTCGACTTTCGGCTAGTCTTCGAAACTTGTTCGTTTTTATCAGCGCGATATCGATAAGGAACGAAGTCGACGAATGGAATAGGCATTCGAGAAGTCATATTTTCTATTTCCAATCCACAGATTTGAACCGTCAATGTGATAGAACTGTGATAGCATGAACCATTAGTGTTGAAATGTTAAAGTGAAAATGGAAAGGAAACTAACACGAGAAGATTTCATGAGGAAGAGCTTCAGGGCTCCGAGGAGTCCGGCTGCTCAGGAGGGCCAAGAGCCGGCCGTGAACGGTGCGCCGCCGCCCTCGCCGGTTTCACTCGCCATGCTCGAGAGGACGCCACAGTCGCCCAGGACTCAATATGAAGTCACCTCATCCGGCATCGCGCCCAAACGCATAGAGATCAGCCGAGCTCATCCCATACATTTGAAATCATTCCAAGCCCCGGAACCACCAGACGACAATGCACCAACGCCGCCATCAGATGACGTTCTCAGGAAACTTGAAAGGCAGATTGGTGAAATGGAACGAGGTCTAGAGAGGGCTCAGAATGGAAACGTGTCAGTGGACGAAAGGGTCAGATACGCTGAGCACGAGAATCTGTTGCGTACAGGCGTGTCTTCCGTCGGCGGTGGGGGCTATCTACCCGCCGACTCCGACACGGAACACGACGTGGCTCCGTTCAACAGAAATGAGACTACAAGGAGCAGTACAGGCGGCGCCACCCCTGTACCACGACCGGCGACACGGCTCGCCAGAACCAACTCCGACACGCAACAGCACTCGGTAGCGGCCACGGCGCGGCTCATGAGGAAGTTGGCTGATGGCGGCACGAAAGAAGAGAAGAGCAAGGTGATTTCACGGAAGGCTATCCAGGCGAGGATGGAGAGGGTGAAGAACTCAGTCGTGGGGACGAAACACGAGCATAGAGTGTTGGCGGAACATAGAGCCGACCCTCCATCGCCCAGGACGCCTACGTCACCGGTCTCACAACGAACCTCCACTCAGGTAACTTTTGTGAGCGTCTGTGAACGTCTAGGATCAAAATCCTACTACAATATATTCTATGTTTCTTACCTTCAAAAGACTTTAGGAGAAAATATGCAAAATGGCTTAGAGAATAAGTTATTAACAACTTTTACCTCCGCAGTCCCCAGTCTAACGACAGTTGCGGAAAGTTTGGTGCTCCAACTTAGCTTTTATAATGTGATTTAGTTTTCTCTGAAAGGATGTTCAAGTCATAATTAAGGTTATTTAGCGTTCTCAAGATGATGTATGGTTGACATAGTAGTAATAATATCTTTTGAAAGTAAGGTTAAAATTAAATTTTAGCAAGAGTAGTCCAAGCACAATAGAAGGGCATTAGATGAAGATTACTTTAATGGAGACATTACTATTAGAAATGTAGCTGTCAATATTAAAATTAAACGTCTCATCGTCAAAACAATAGTTTTGCTACTAATATAGTTAAAAAGCGAATTAATATCTGCCTATACATTAATTTATTCAATTAATTCAGCCATATGTTACCTCGGGGTTAATTATGAGCACCTGACGTCAATGGAGGCGTATCAAGGTCGCGCGGGCGTGTTCAGGGGTTGCCGTACCGTCGCCGAGGTGACGAAACACGTTCCATACTGACCCTCCCTATACGACGTTTAGTTTTTCGTGTTTCTAGTTAATCTATTTATAGTTGGTCGGTCATTAGGCTTTTGTCTTTGACGAGCTTGACAGGTGTGATTCAATTAATGTTTCACGTTTGTTTGATGTTAAAATATCAATTAGTTGGTGAATTGAAGTGTTTTATGATGGTGCTGATGATTTGTGTATTGAATTTATGTAGCAATAGATAATGATAGTTTGAGCTTTTCGCATGCCGTTCTAAAGAGGGCACAGGTTCGGTCCTCAAGTGACATGAATATGTATGAAATTAATTAAAAATATATTGTTGCCGTAATGAAACCGAGGATAAATAATAACTTTATGGCTAGGAATATTGCTTAAAACACGGAATCCAAACTAAAACTGTCTGATTTTGTAATATTAAATTTATAACATTAATATAATAGGAAAATAGGTATATGCGGACACAGTAGCCAAAGGAATTGAAATATTTCGTGTCGATAATTTGACATGTATTTACTGAGACTAATTTTATTTTCGTTTTGTTTACAGGTAAGCACAGTTGCGACGACATGCAGTTATAGTAAACTAGCTTTTGCCCGCAACTCCGTCTGCGTGGACTACAGGGTTGGGTTCAGAAAGAAAATAAGTTGTAGTATTTTACTCCGCAGAGCCCCATTTACTTAAATATACAAAAATCATACAAATCGGTCAAATTGTTTCAACGTGAAACCGTAACGCGCCGGTCGACGCCTTGAGTATCATTATTGCGCGCTTGACATTATTTTGAAACTGCGATATCTTCTAAGATACTCATTGAAATCAAATGATGTAAAGGACTAATTTATTTTGTATTAAATACTTGTAATGAATAACGTATTTATTTGGATAAGGATTAATACCATGTTTGTAAAAACACCTTCACAAATAATGCTTTATTTTAAAATAATTTGGTTAGAATAAAAAACGTTATAGTGAGCCAACCTTAAAAGATAGATATATGCTGTCACGGACTTTTTTTTAGAATTTTTAAAGGGGAACAATTCTGTCATACATTATTTTAGCGAAACTTTAACCGTTTCTGCAGCGTACGCAGCGGAAGCTCACAAAAAGGGAAAAAAGTCCCCGATTTTGAAACATTCTTTATTGCTGCTCCGCTCCTATTGGTCGTATCGTGATGATATATAGCCTATAACCTTCCTCGATAAATGTGCTATCTAACAGTGAAAGAATTTTTCAAATCGGACCAGTAGTTCCTGAGATCCTAGCGTTCAAACAAACAAACAAACAAACAAACAAACAAACAAACTCTTCAGCTTTATAATATTAGTATAGATTTTTATGAAAGCAGGTAAGGTGTAGGTACACTGATAATAATTATCGCATGAAGAATATTTTATCTAGTGATATATGAATAAGAGGTATATTACCCAGGTATATTTATATTTGAAATTAAGTTTAATTTTATTTGCCAAAAACGTAACTGTTTTAATACTATCGACCAAATCTTCAGCATCTTCTATGCACAACTTTCCAATAAACCCCTCATTCAATTTTACATTCTTAATAGCACGGAGTCTGCAAATGTGCCTGACATACGGCAATACACACGCCCTCTATTTTTGCCCTAGCCAAAACCTACATCCCTTCGGGAAATACAGGCGTGATGTTATGTATGCATTTCAAATGTATTTACTACCGGAGTAGCCGTATTAGTTCATTTCCATGTTGAATAGAATTTAAATCACGCTCGCCTCCCGGATTTGTGGATCGTACGAATCGAAAATCCGCATTCCGAGTATACACGGTACTGTTTTTTTTACCCATTTCCATTCCCAACATACATATTAATAGGGTAAAATATGTACAGGATGTTAACGTGAACGAAAAGGATTTATTTATTGTGTCCTTACGATATGATTTATAATTGCAATTTCATGACTTTCAATGTGACTGGATCTTTGCTATTCAATCATTTTATTTATTCTACCAGTTATTTTGGCGTTGCACTCAACAGGCGAAAGTATGGACTCTAAAAAAAATCTCTTTCCACAAATTAGCATTTCTAAGTATTTCTCGATAAATGCAACACGAGATTAATTTTCGATTCGATACAGCAGTTTTTGAGATAAGAGCGTTGAGAAAACCGAACAAAATTTGTAGCTTTACATATTAAGAAGTATATAGTTGGATAATTTTCAAGATATTCCGAAATTCTTGTCGTTTATATAAAAATCAACACAATCAATAATAGGCAACATTAGTACTATCAAATTTACATAAAATGAATATCAAATAATTTTGATATTTTTTTGTCATATTAACATAGCCCAATTTCGCGATTTCGTGAAAATTGCCCAATTATAATGAGTGAAGAAAAGAAATGTCTACTAAAGTCACAAGTCTACAACAAAAGAGACTACATTCGTTGATTCTCCTCTCAAGACTGGCGTCTTAGGACAAGGGTGGTCCGCAGTCCCTTGTGCGCGTATCCTTGGCTCTAATTGTTTCCGCTTATTATGTCGGCTGGGATGAGACGGCCGGCACAGCGGGCCAAGGATGGAATCTTTTGTGAATACGCGAAATGAGTACTTATGTCTTTTTGTTACGACATTTTTCAAGAGTTTTCAAGTTATAATTTAGACAATTGTCTTAGTTGATCGAATATTGTGTTGTATTTTTAAATTAATGGGATAAAGTGAAAATTGTAATTTTTATTGGCGTAGGTATAAAAAATTCTTAACCTAAGAACTTTGAAGGAAAAAAGGATGTATGTATGTAAAATAATGAGATGCAAATTTATTTATTAGGCTTAGGAAGACGTGAGTTTCTAATGTCGCTCCTTAAAAGTATCCTGTCATTGTGATTTGGATACATTTCTAAACTCGGTGTGATTTTGAGAATTCGTTAAAGTCAACAACACGACCTGACTCGAAATCTCTCTCTCGAAATCTATCACTCTTCACTCAATCCACTTATATCTAACATAAAACAAAAATGTTCCCACGTAAATGATTAATCATATCAAATCTGGCAGGGATATGTTGTTGAAACAAATTTGGCCGGTATCGAGTAAAAATGTTACGAATGTCAAGGCCGGTGCTCCGACGGCGACGCGGCACGCGATTTGAATAGCCAACCGTTGAACGCACTTACACGTGAATGTTAGAACGCGTGCGATAGTAGCAATGTTGGGCGATTATATTTATTGAACCAATGCTGTGGAGGAATAGGTTAGTGTAGGGAAATGTAAGGATGTAGCTCTGAACCGGGCCGAGAGTTGTAACAATGTTTTTCACTAATATTTGATGGATATATTTACATAGTTGATTCGGGTCTGGGTTTGTAAAACTGGAAAGCCTGTTTTTTTGATTTTGATGAATATGTTGATTTATATTATGATGTTAGTTGATAAATAAATGAGTAAATAAATAAATTACGAGTATTGTTCGGTTTTGCCCGCGACATTGCTCGCGTCAATTTAGTTTATGTAAATCATAGTTATTGACGTATAAATAAGATAATTTTGTCCTTATTCACCGTGCTGAAAAGCAATAAAGCGATCCGAGAACCCATCCCATATGTTAGGAATACCAATCGGCACTATGTCGGGTAAACATACTTGAGTCTCTATATCAACTAAACATACGCGGGTAAAGTGGTAACTTCGCGTTGACAGTATGGATTATTCATTACTTGGAAGATCGGTAGTACTCCTCGAGCCTTGACACATTGGCTCCGAGCGAACGCTGAACGTAAACCTGTTACGTTAACGTTTACGTTTCTGCAAATAGGGTTTTGTGAAATGTGTTTGCGTTTATGGTTTGGTTGTGATTTGTTTAGATTTATTTATTTTTAGATTTGATTGAATCTTGTTAAATTAAAATTATGCTTTTAGATTGATTGATAGGATAAACAAACAAATTTAATATTCTGTTTAAAATATTATTTGCGGTAAAAAATTTGATATAGATTGATAAGGTTTAAATATTTTAACAAATATTTTTATTGCTTTATAGCTCGTTACAAAAGTGCATTACATGAAACAAAAAAGATTTATTTTACGAGGGGATGTATGAGATAAGTGAAGTGTGGAGAGCTTATATTTTTTATGGTCAAAGGGTTTTTGGCATTCACCAAAGGACCTTTCTACCGAATCAGCTTTATATCTCGCTCTACAAGCGACCTTATTTATTAGTAATATAGTGAATAGTTCGTGATAAATCACACAATATCCAACATTTCCAACGATAAATTGTCCAAACAGTAGTCAATTAATCTAACTCTGTGGACGTTTTGTTCCATTCCGCTTAAATTTATAACAATTTAGGCACAGTTTCAGATGTAAAGCAATATTGTAATGTGGGTAACTAGTGGCTCTTCTGGTAGGTACTTGAACACGGCAGTAATTTATGTACTATGTTTTACGGTGATGGAAAACATCGTGAAATCTATACTGAGGAGATAGCTTAAAAAAAGTTGTTTTGGAGGGTGATGCTTACTTAACAACTCTAGAAATTGGTATCAATTAATTAATTATTATTTCATAAACTGCCTTTTTTACATTGACATAATTCATGTGTAAGGCTTATAATATATATGATTTCAATCATTTTAGTAGGCAACACCCAACGTCGTAGAAGGATCCTTTATTTTTTTAACGTGTAAGACAATTCCAACTGGTCATATTAATAGTACGACCTTAACATGTAATTGCATCGAACGTACATAATACATAATCAAGATGGTAAGAAATGTTTATAAGATATTAAATAGAAAGTCTCGTAAGAACTTTGTTATCGAAGTACTAGGGTTTTAGAGCAACGTGACCGAACTGGGCATATTCCATCATTCCCCTCTATCATAATGTTGTTACTACAAACTTTATAAAACTCTACAAAGAAACGCCAAGTTTTTCGCAGAAGTTTTTGGAAAGCCGTATAAAACTTAATTTACTTTTACCAACTGCAGGCTCGGAGAGTGGGATTTGAATCCGACCCAAGTGGGATCTAAATCCCGGTTGGGAACAGTTAAGCCTAGACGTTGTCGCGGTATCTCGCGAATGATATTTTCTCAGCTCGTTGTGCGGGTTGGGGTGTGTTAGACTTTCCTGGCTGGCTACCAAATGGTTTAGCTTGTGCAGCGAATAGTTTTTTTTTAAGGGAATTTCATGAGAGTAGGGTTGTGTTGTAACTGCTGATACGAATTCGTGAAAGGGTGACTATCTTTAATTGTATGTTTTGCGTTATAAAAGTCTCTTGCTGTTTGGGTAAAATTAAATGAAAACGGGTAAATAAGCTTCTCCTAAGAAGGTCTTTAGATTTTTTTTTATCATTGCGTTGCGGATTTGAAAATTGTGTGTAGTGGGATTTTGTACTTAGGTTTTAGGGCAGATGTCAAATGCTTGAAGCGTAATAATGGATGTGACGTGTTAGAATGGAAAAATAGGACAATGTAGTCAAAAATAATAATACTGTAGTGCTCTATACTTTTTGCACTAAAACATATAAATTACGCAGCGATTTATTTCTCTCTGGCCATTTTTGTAGCAAAACGCTTACGTTACTAGTTCAAGCGAAAAAAATAATGAACCGCCTCGGAACAGTTTATTAAAGCGCCATGTAATAAGCTATGCATAACAATGTCCAAGGGCAAAAAAATAACTTAAAGAACTTCCGACCAATGACGTGATATCACTTAAATGCAACATTACCGCGCGTGTTTCGTGATAACAAACCATTAAGTGCCGTTGATATTACGACTTTGTAGCCTTCTTGATATGGTATTAATCACAGTGAGGTGGTTACGTGCGTCTTGAGACCTTTTGGAGTTCGTTGTAAAGTATGTAGGGCGGTTGGCCACGGCTTTTGGGTTTGCCAAGTAAGCGCGATTTTATTCCGGGGTAAATTTCTTTGGTAAATTTTGTGGATATTTTTTCTTGGGAATATTATGCTGATACAGATTATATTATAATTTATTTGCATATTATAGGTAAGACAGAGCCGTAGCGCTCTATTTATCAGCAAAACATATTAATATGTAACGGAAGTTACGTTACTACAAAATTTGAACGCCATTTATGACGGTTCGGTCTACCCTGTGAGTATTTATTTCAATAAAAACCGAGATTACTGCCACATTTTTTTACTATCGTCTAACTTAGTCTATTCCCCAACAGCGCTTAGCAATTTTTTTACTAAAAAGAATTTTATTTGAAACTTGATTTTTTTAAACTGCAGCAATTTTAACAACTATTTTTTCATCCTTCGATTAAATTAACCGTGATTCTAAAACAGTACCTTAATTTCAAAAATAATAAAATAAAATCAAATCAGAATTTCACCAAATTCTGACGTGTACAACAAAATCGGTGACAGCGTTTGAAATTTCCGAGACGTTCGTGTGATTCTTTCACCGCTCGCAACCCCGTGCCACCCCGTTTCGTCACTTCCGTTCAGTGCGATTCAAAATGTCTGCCCGGTCAGACGTGTGCACCGGTCCCTCAGTGATAGTTTAGTATTATTCATAACAATAGTTTAAATATTATATGTGCAGTGTTTGAGTGAATTGTCATGGCTAGGAAACGGGTAAGGCGGCTAGAGGGTCATATTGTTTTATATTTTTTGTAGAGTTCATGTCGTTTTAATGAAAGTTATTCATAAAATTTGTAAATCGTTCCATAATTTAAGTAAATGGACATGTATTTTGATTTATAGACAGTTAAAAGGCGGTTGTAATGTTTAGTTTTTGTAAAAATTGATTTTAATAATCATCCCTGAGAGCTTTCCAGGAAAAATGGACTTTAAAATAGGAATATGTACATAGAAAAAGTGTTTGATTGATATTACTTTTAGTAATAGTCGTTACATATTTTTTTCTAGTGTCTTTCTAAACACGTTATGGTCGGAAAGTTGGAATTTTCCGTTATTTTTTAGTTATACATTTGATGTTATTCTGGATTATTAATATCCTTATACTAAGCAGTATTGGCAAATTTAGTGCATACAGAATGACCACTTAATAATCTATCTGTTCGGTCTCCTTCGTAAGTTTGCTATTTCCGCAGTTTTTCGATTCAAATGGGTTTTCTCTGATATTTTATGGTCTCTCGGAAATCACCAGCTGTCTTTAAACGATAAATTGGAAGTTAAACCAACAGCAAACATATACATGTATTGTAATTGGATAATTATTTTCCGACAAACGTGAGTTGAATCGAGCCAATTTGCACGGAAACGAATCCATTCTGTAAATTGATTAATTAATAACACATCGCTCGCTGCGATTGCGTTTCTGACAATTGATTGAATTAGCTTTGTCATTAAGATCTCGGGGTCAAATCTTTTTAAATGCAAGCAAATTCAAGTTCGTAGTTCGTTATTTATATCGTTTATTTAACACCATCTATCAATGATGCCTTCTGTATTAAATCGGATATTGTATGAAAAGAGAAGGAAATAATATGTAAAGATGTATTTTTGTAGGATAATATAAGCCGACTTATAATATAAGCCGTTTTTGTTTGAATCATAAAACAAAACTTTCAAATTTTACAACTAATAGGATAAGAATTTACTGAGAAAGACATTATGACTTTAAAATACTTTTATATCCTGACGTAATTATTAGTCCAGTTTCATGATAAAGCTTATTCTTTGTAATCTTACACCACACGCCCTTATTTCGTCTCTAAGAAGATGCATTTAATCACACAACCGGCCATTCTGCAGTCGTTATTCCTAGTCTACCGTGGGGTAAAATAATTCCTTCCATGGGGTAAATGTACAACAGTAGTTCTCGTAGTAATTAATTGTTTTTATACGCAAGGGTCGGGGTATTATTCAATAGGTGAGTTGTTCCGTTGTTTGTTGTTATTGTTGTGTCCCTGCGAACGGAGAGGTTCAATGGTCGCCCTTCCCATAATGCCACTTCTTTCATTTATTTGTGTTGGTCGTAGATATTTTTTTGTAGGAACTGGGGAATTGCGTTTGGTTATGTTGGTTTTGCGATGTTTTGTCTGTTATTTTTGATTTGATTCAAATGAAATAGGTTTATGTAATATCACATAAATACGTTCTTCAAAAAACAATGAAATAACGTTGGTACTACTATATTAAAGATCAATTCGTTTCTCTAACTAAGTTAGTTAATATGATGCGTTGATCATTTAATTTCTTCATCGCATTCTATTATACTACCTTACTGATAGGGCACGAGCTTCATCTACGACTGAAATGGCTAAGTCCTTATTCCACAACGCTGGCCTAGTGCACAAGTAAGGAATTATTAACAGTTTCTTTCACTTTTCATTTCCCACAAACATAACACCCCCTAACTCCACGGTGAGTCTGTCAAACGATTCACGAAACCTCATAAAAGACCACACGAATAAAGATTATTTGATTTGATATCGTCCAGCTTTGTGTGTATGTATTAGTTGCTGAGGAAAATGGATATATTTGGGCATTGAAATCTATTTATACAATAGAGATTGGACGGCATCGCGCGATATGTGATAAGCACCGGCGTCGTGGTTACGAAACACAATCACAGATAAACAGCTGACAGGCTACTAACAAAACATCTCCTTTATATAAGGGTCATTTTCCATTCTTTTATGGTTTCTATTTCTTTCTGTACGAGATTGCCTGGAAGAAATAAATGCAGCAATTTGTTTTGCTTTCATAGTGACAATAGAAGATATTTTTTTGAATTGAATAAGAAGGAAATAGTTGACGAGAGATCGGTATCGACATTTTCCATTTATAAATTAATGATAGAGATGTGATATAAATTTGTAAATTCTATTTTGATCGTCGATAAAAACGAAGGCAGGTAGAACATTTATGGATTGTTTTTCAAAAACTATTTGTTTTAAAAAATGATGATCATCATCAGCTCATTGCTGGACACGGGCCCCCTCTACCATTGAGAGGGAATAGTGCGGGTTGGCGGACTACACACCTAAGAAATTCCTAAGAACTATTTAGGTGAAAAAGATTCTCATTAACTTTCTCAGTCTTCACGATTTCCGCGAAAGGAAAATGGAGTGTCCCTCACTGAAACCAGCGCGCCTACGTACGATCGCTAAATATAGAAGCTGTGGTAGAAATCACAAAGTTATTAAAAATTATGTCGTTCAGCGCCTTTTAAAAATGTTTAAGCGAGTTTTGAAGTTAATCTCTTGACGTCATATCTGACACATCTTTATGAAGTCCGCAGTAGATAGATAGAATGGTTCTGGGATTCATATAAAATTTTCTCTTCGCTTCTCAATTGGTTTTAGATATAACTACATTAAATTAAAAATGAGATGTTTACCTCTTTGATCATAAAGAAAAACATCGCGATGGAGAGGAATAGCAGTTTTTAGAATTTTTGTTTGATATAAAAATGGCTCTTTGATATTTTTACAAATGACCTTATGTATTCAAAACGATAATTTTTTCACCCAAAACGGTGAAGAAAAACATCGCAGGTACTCTTACTTGCCAGTACTATGCCAGCACGACGATGGTTTAAGAACCTACTCCTCTCACTATCCGTGGAGGATACTCGAATTAGCCATAATTTTTTTTTATAACACACAATTTCAGTGCTACGAAATTATGTTAATGTATGAAAAAAAGCAGTAATGGCCTGGAGGTTTGGGCGCGCGGTCGAGAATCTCGGCGGTCGCGGGTTCGAACCCCAGGCACACACCTCTGACTTTTCGATGTTATGTGTGCATTCAAATTGAATTATCACTTGCTTTAACGGTGAAGGAAAACATCGTGATGAAACCTGCACACCTAAAAGTTCTTAAGAATTTCTTAGGTGTGTAGTCCGCCAACCCGCACTAGGCCAGCGTGAGGGACTATGGCCTAAACCCTCTCAATAGTAGAGGAGACCCGTGCTCAGCAGTGGGCGTATATGGGTTGATGAAGAAGAAGAAGAAGAAATTATGTTTTCCTCTTTCTGTCTTATCATTTGTGCATTTGATTTACTACTGCCAATAGTCCGGCAAATGACTGCACTAATTTTCAGGAATCAATAACGTTGAACTTATTTACTAAACGTTTACTTATAAATTTCTGTTCACCTCTTCTTGGCTACATGCTTAACTGTACGTATGTAGTCTATTGTACAAACGTAAACGTTTGCGTTGACGTCCGCAGACCCACGAGAATCATCAACATTGGCATTGAAACCGTACAAAGGTTTGCGTTGAATGGAACACACGCGTCCGTTGCCCGTCGCACTCGCTATGTAGGACAATGCATTCCTTATCAACCGTCATTTTGTTCGTACCAAATAGATTTCTTGACAAGAGTCTGAGGTATGGGTGGATGGGTGGAGCTTTTGTTGTATGAAGATGATAAGCGAATGTAAGATGGTATATACATATAGGTATTGCAGAAGTAATGCATTGAAGATAATTTATAAATAGCATCTTCTTTGATAAATGTTAGGGTGCTTTGTTAATGCCTATGTGAAGTCACATCCCTGATTAATTTATATGCTAATTGCGAAATTTTCCTGATAACATGCCAACTGAATTAATTACTGGGTAAGTAAGTAAAGAAATCTAAAATTTCACAAACTCGATTAACTCCAATGCATAACTTCTATGATACTCGCGATCCTGATATTAAGAGTACAAGTTGTAGTTATGATGCGGGAGTAGTTTATGTAACTTCAATTATTAATTATATCATTAAGTTAATAATTTTACTCGTTTTTCATATACATAATAAAACATCACAATAAAGCCATCACCGTATACATTTATAATATTACTCATGATTTAATTGTGACGGATTTACTGTAATTACAAGACAAAGGTTTTTCTGCGCGTGTTTAAAATATTAATTAACGTAAAATATCAAACTTTTAAAACAACTTTTCACGATGACAATCCATTGTTTTAGTTTAGGAACGTTGTGTTGGTCGCATCGTTGAATTAATTTTACTGAACCGTTGTCTGTTGGAAGTTCTGATATTGTATAGAAGTTGTTTAAAGCGTTTATAATGAAATAAAACTCGTCCACCCCATGCTCCTAACTTTGCTAGCGTGGTAAACTATGACATAATCAATCTTGGTCGTGTTCGTAAGCTTATTTTTCGCAAAATTGGGAAACTATAGTTAGTCAGTAGTAAATTACTTAATATAATTAGTTGTTTCTTGAATATTAGAAATGTTTCTTGTCTCACTGAAACCAAAGTTCGACACAAATTGTCGCACAGAAATGTAATGAAAAATAACAAGCTCACATCTTCCTTAATACGAAATGAATAACAATGATTCCTATTATAATGTTAATACATTTACATCGACAATGTAAACAAACTGGGCGACTCGAAGATAAGTATTTGGTACACATTCCCCCATCGGATTTGCGGCGCGCTGCGTAAGGGACGAAAGACGATAAAATTCATTTTATCATCGCATTATTCTTTAGCTGTCGATATTTGCACATCGCTTTTTAGGGTTTTAACGCTGTGTTTTGTGATACCATTTGGGTGTTATACAGGCAGAAGGGTAAATATTAAGAATATAGTGTTATTTATAATACTTTCATACAAGGAAATGTACACTTGTCGTCTGTATGTAACATATTACAGACATATAAAATATATTATTTATTAGTTCAAGACCCAACATAAAAGCAAAAGGTACTTTTGTAGTAAACATATAAACTCACAGGAAAAAGCTTTGTTTTAGCTCTTGTATCAAAAAGTGATGTCATATTTTTTCTCGACATATTTCCGATAGCCCAATTTTCCTGTGTACTGGTACAGCTGAAAAAAAAACACGTGTTGGTGAACCTGCCACGGGCCGCACGTATCGTATACAACATGGTGTACGTCCAGTCGCTTTGTAGTCATGTTGGTGCCTTTAACAGTTTTTCACGAGAGTGTAGTTTTGGTCTTTTTGCGATCACGTCATATGTAGGTCAGTTGAGCATGCTTTCGATGACGGCGATAGGTTTGGTGGAGGAATCGAGAGGCTAGATAAAGCGGGTGGTCTCAATTTGTAGTTTTAGAAGTTGTTTGTTTATTCGGAATTAATTATGTGTGATTTTCATTTTGTATGGAACGTCGGGAAGGAGCTTAGGCGACTAAAAGTGTTCCTGTAGTTTCAAGCTTAACAAGCCGAATGAGACAAGCTGTTATGAGAACTGCAAACCTGTATTATTATGTATAAGAAGTCAGTAGGTACTGTTCTTTCGTTTCTTTCAATAAGTGGTCATAAATGCCTGATCGACTTCGAAAACGTTGGAAAGTTGGATGAGTTCGGGAGTGGTGTTGAGATTTCCCTCGTTAAAAATGCTATAAAAATCACTCCGATCCTGCAATTTCCCTCCGTCGCTCCAAATTTTAAAGCGCTCTTAAAGAAATACCGTTTATTCGCATCGATCTCGAAGTTTATTGCTACTTAACGAAGATAAAGTGATGAATTCGCAACGAAATCACATCAATCTTGCGACTCAATGACGGCGTAATCTTAATATCTTCAATGGCCTATCTTGTATCACAATTGGTTTCTTATTTATCTCTAGACATAGATATCTGTCACGCCTACTTTTGTATTTGTTTATTTCTGTTCTACGTTGGTCCGTTGTGGTTCTTCTATTGAGATTTTGAATAATGGTGGCTTTTCGATGAGTTTATGATTAGATGGTTGTAAATTGTTACATATTTTATTGAAATAAAATAATCATCAGTTCTTTTTTAATAGGATAATTTTCGTTGCAATGGTTTATTGGTAAATAAATTGTCATTTTTTTCTTACCTTTTAATGAAATACAAGAAATAACATACTGTTGTTATTATGTTTTTTTTCTAGTTATACAAAAAAAAAAATTTTAGGAACTGTATAGAATTTACGAAATTTTTGACCCTATTTTCTTTTTCTTTTCTCAAATGGTCTAGCCACGTGAAGACATAAGTTTTGAATATGATCTAGTCAATGTATATAGAGACGAATTGAGTGCGGTTGTTGAAAGTGATGTGAACTAAATAGTGATGATTTGAAGAACAAACAACGAAAATGGGCGTCAAAGACAGATACTTGGTGAATACTTTGTGCTTTTCAAAAAGTAATTTGCTTTTTGCATGAATCGCTGTTCGCATTTAGTAATGGAGTGTTTTTTGAATTTTTGAGACTTGCACTATTGTGTTCTGGTTTGTTAGTGCAAGGCTTTTGTTTTTCGCCTTTAAGCAAGTAGTTAGTTTAAAATACGTAGTTATTCTGGCTTTTTGTCATAATTGGTTGAAAGTGTGTGATTGTTTTTATTACATAAGAAAAATATGTACAGTTCAAAATATGATTCGTAATCAGTCCGATTTATTATTCTAATAATCTGGTCTGTAATATTCAATTTCAACTTAGCTTGCATCACACTGTTTAGTTTTGTAAATCATGTTTTATCTGTTTAAAAAATGTAGTTCTTTGTAAATGTAACTCGAAATCTACATATTATGTATAATTAATTCTTAAAGTAACGCAAATTTTGCTGCAGAATTAACCACACTTTAAAGATAAGATCACTTCACCTTTTCATAAATATACGAAATAATATTAGGTCAAAATAATAAAAAGCTAAGGTTCCGACGAGAACAAATATAATCGCAAGGGCACAAGCATTACGCGGACGTTCATTAAGAGGTGTGATGTATACGAAGATAGTCCGTGTGTTTGTCACGTATATTCGGTACGGGGACCTGCCCTGCCAAGGATACAATAATTTTATTAAGGCAACACGTGACGCTTACCCTGAGGGATTTGTTTGGTGGTTATAGGCGTAGACTTTATCGTATGTTATTAAGATCATGTGGTGGATTTGATATCCTAGTTGGGCAGTGTTATTGAGTTTGTCAATTAGGAAATACTAAGTAACAGCACGGTCTCTGGAAATGTGTTTAAGAAGTTTCAATTGAAAATAGTTTTTTAAAACACAATTAGCGAACCGTGGATGCAGACACCTTTGCATACTTATATGATATTAGGGCTGTTAATTATTATGAGACTTTTAGCTTAAGCTATTTACTCTGTTATCAGGAAAAAGTAGTTTTTTCATACTTTCCAAACTAAAGATTTCCCATCTAACTATACAGTGCATTATAATACTCGGCTACATTATGGGCTCCTTAAGGCCTTCGTGCCGACTTGCATGACCGGGCGCAACTTAGTCAATTTCCAAGATTAATGTAGACGCTTCAACGGCAGTCTCCACTAGCCCTCGAGGGATGTATTTACCGGGTATTCTAGAGAATATCAATATGCCGGCACGTGCTGGTAAAACTTTCCTCCTTGTTATTATGCTAATACTTCTTGGAACGGTATTTTTCCACGATTTAAAGCATCGCGTTCGTAGCTATAAAAAGACTGGCATGGAACGGTGTTCAAGAGATATTTGTTGTTGGAAATATAATGAAACGAAAGGCTGTTTTCTTGTTAAAGAGCTCACAAAAACACTCCTCATATAGCACACAGAAATAAAACACAATTTTCATTTGCAACACGATTCATATTCCACCATCCGTAATTCTTTACAGTACCACCGCGAGAAAATCATATAAAACTCGTTACAATACATTCAAAACACGCGTACGAGATGCATTTGATTCAAAGCGTCCCGCACACAACCGGCGGAGCATTCAAAACCATCTGAGAATTCTTTTCAACGCCGCAACGTCGACGTAGCTCAGTCTGAATTCCTTTCCGCCCTTCTTCGCCCCGCTCCGCCCGATTCCACCCGATTCCGCCCCGGCCCGAAGGCTGAGAAAACGTCAAAAAGAAGGCACACTTTACCCTTGCTAAATGAGGGTGAAACTGAAGAATGTGACCCGGTTGTTTTAAAAAGGATTCGCGTCTTTGAGGGTAGTATGCGAAAAATGTCACGTCGCGAAATTGCGGAATACCTTCGTTCACCGAGGCGGAAACTTGCCCGATTAAGAAGAGAGTTTGCGCTCTCTAAGCGATAGATGGCGTGGTTATGTGTTTTGATATTTAGGATGTGGTTCAGTGTAACGTTAAAAAATATGTCTTTATTCTTTTTTAGTGGAAGTCAGGACATTAGTTCGCGCTCTAATAATTAAGTCTTGCTGAATAAAACCACTTATGTAACTCTGTATTTTACTTAATGCATCGTATGTGTACATACAATTTAGTATGAATGTAGGGTAGTACACTTTCCTGTGTCTCCTTCGTGACTGAAAGCCGTGGCCCGTAGTCCGCGTGGCTACTTGAGCTATTTACCGACGAGTACGGGTCGCATCTCCGGCGGTCAATGAGTATCCCCGTGGTAGTGATAGTCGCTGTTTCTATGCGAGAATTGAGGTTAGGATACAGGGCTTTCAGCTTAGTGATCGAGGTCTTCCGGTGGATAATGTTGGTCGGGATTTTCTGGCTGGGTTTTGTTTACGGATGGGATGGAGTAGGAAGATAAAGGTTTGCTGTTAGCAGAAAGTGGGGTTGGATTTAAGGAATTGTGGTTGTTTTGGAATGTGTTTGATAATGAAACGAATGGTCTTTTTAGCTTTTTCACATTTATGTTACTTTGGTGGGTCTTCTTAATCTCCATACAAAATTCATACGACGCAAAAATACAATCATTTTTCCTTTATAATGATAGAATAATAATTGATGTAGTCGATAGATGCTTGACAGAAATGTATTTTGTAATGTTATGTAGTCATTGAACATTTTACGTGATTCTAATAACTATAGAATTCCTAATCTAACACTTGGGTATCAGGTGCAGTTTAATCAGTTTCCTATACGATTTTAAGTAAAACTACTGAATACTAAATTAAGCCGATTAATTGTCTTCCGGAATCTGATAGCCCTAGAGCACGACCGCAATGCCAGATAGCATCGAATGGATCGTTTGATGAATGTTTTTGTTCCATCGTATTGCCTATACAATATACAACAACTACCAGTATTGCTTTTGTTTTTAAATGTCACGACGAACAAACCGTTTGGATTTTTATCGTTCAATTTCCAACTAGATTTTGGCACGCGATCTCGTGTTCGATTTGATTGCTGTTCGGGTTTTAATTGACCGATATTTTTGAGTGGATTTTGTTTATTAATCGTTTTGTGTTCGGTGTTGGTATTGTTTTCGTGTTCTGTTGGATTTTTAATGTTGGCGTATGTGTTGAGGACACGTACTTTCGTTTTATTAAGAGCTAATATTCAAGAAATAACTGACCTAGACGACGTAGTTAAGACTTCTGCTTCATAGACAACTTGTCATAGTTTTAATACACTATTGCAACTTTTAGTTAAAATGTTTGAGTTAAAATATATGTATTACATCATTAAGTTAGCGATTATACGTAAAACATAGATTTTTTTCATTAAATGTCGTTAAAAATTTAAAAAAAAAGCAGTGATGGCCTCGAGGTTTAGGCGCGCGGTCGAGAATCTCGGCGGTCGCGGGTTCGAACCCCAGGCACACACCTCTGACTTGTCGAAGTTATGTGTGTATTCAAATTGAATTATCACTTGCTTTAACGGTGAAGGAAAACATCGTGATGAAACCTGCACACCTAAAAGTTCTTAGGAATTTCTTAGGTGTGTAGTCCGCCAACCCGCACTAGGCCAGCGTGGCGGACTATGGCCTAAACCCTCTCAATGGTAGAGGAGACCCGTGCTCAGCAGTGGGCGTATATGGGTTGATGAAGAAGATAAAGAAGAAAAAATTTGACGATTCTGGTTATTTATAATGAATTTTAACACAATAAAAAATGTATATTACGAAATTTCATCATTTCGCTTCGCGTTCAAACACGAAACCGCAAAACCAACATTTATCGCGACTCACCCGCAATCGTGTCGAAGTTACATAAATCTGAGGTCAGTTTTGGGCCTTCGGATAGCATTGTTTATGGTCTCGGTCGAATCTATTATTCGAAGTACTCTGCGGATTATCGAATTTGAACAGCAACTTTGGTAGGATTACGTGGTTAGTTTTAAAATTAATGGGTCTTTTCAATTTGAAATATAAGTTCCATATATTTTCGCTGCTTCTGTAGAGGTACTATCCTATTGCGCCGAGGAAACTGTGAATAAGAAAAATAAATTGAAAAATATATTTAACTGAATCGAAAACATTCAAGGCACATCACCAACCAATTGCCGCGTTCGTTTCCTCTACAAAACTTATTACCTTTAGTAACGTCGGAATAAATGGAGTATTTTGAAGAGGATGGAAGATGGGGTTCACATGGAAACCCTCACGTACATATATATAAATTTGATTGAGGAATGACATCTCATACGCCGCGGGTTTCTGTTAGGACGTGATGTGGCGTTCAGTAAGGTTATGTTGTTCTATACTAGCTTGGAGATCGTCTTTGTCACTAAGGGTTTAGTACAGCTGGATTTAATATCAGCGAGTTGTAATAGGTTGAAGCCCAAAAGCGTTGAACGTTAATTGCGTAATCTTCAGGATATACTCTTTTACATGTAGAAGATAATAAAGATTGTGATTCGGCATTTTGTAAGGCATGCTGGGCATTTATGGAAGTACTGCCCCTGGTAATAGGCACGATCAGGCTAGGTTGAAGTTGGAAAATGCTAAAAATCCTTTACATAATCTCTACAGGGATTGGGAAAGGAAAGGATATATTTTAATAATGTAAAGAGCTGTACTAATGATTAAAATGCACTGTGACTTGTGACGGCGGGCGGTGGGTGTGCAAAGTCGATGTACGCGTGTGCGATCTCCATCGATCGCCCCATTGTGCTCTGTGGCGTTGGGTGGTGTGCGCTACGTGTGTTTTTGTAATGGAATTGTGTCACTGGCCGCACTGTGACTTTTTTAAATTCAATTGGTTTTCTGTTTTATTTCATTTGTTTTTTAAGAATGGAATTCGAATGGTAAAATGGATATTTTGTAAATGGGCTGATTAGAGAGTCAAGTTGTGGTATATAGAGGTTTTTGGTATACAGAGATTTGGCCATAGGCCATGGAAATAACATGATACATGCCATATAATTCTCAAGTATTAGAAAAAGTTATTAACTTACAATACCTATATTGGTGTGTAACATAATTGTCAAGATTTTAATAAAGGTATGAATAAATACGACGTGTATACAAAAAAGTGTAACTACAGTATAAAAGCTTTAAGCCATTACCGCGGATCAATACACCATCGAACCAATGTCGAGTCTACGAACAATTTATAATCTGTAATATTCAGTCTACATTCTCTATAGTCTATGGCATTGTTCATGGCTGTCGCACGCATCTGCGCTTATTTTCACATTAATAACATCGTACAGGAAGTTACGTTTGGGTCCAATGACCCCGGATCGATAGGGTATCCAGTGATTCTACTAAAGAGTCAGTGGTTAAGTCTTTAGTACTAACGCTTCGAGACTTTGCTGTTCGTGAGGGAATTTTGTAGCTGTTTCGAAAGTAGAGAATAAGTAAATAAAAGGGAGTCGTGTTCTTTGTATGGGTTTGTGTCATATACGGGGAAATAAGGTAAAATAATTTATTTATAAAGTATGAAAATTGAAGCAGTATAGGTCGATGGTTTGTTCTACGTGGACAATATTTAGTAATTGCACAGCTGATTCCAAATAGAAAAGAATCTATGACACGTTATCGACCTCGGTAAGATAATAATCGTTTCGCGACTCTATGAGTGAATGTTTTAAAAGTAACGAGACATCTTTATTTATTTACAAGTTCTTTATTTTAAATCTATTAAACATTTAGTAAAAAAGCAGTGATGGCCTCGAGGTATGGGTGCGCGGTCGAGAATCTCGGCGGTCGCGGGTTCGAACCCCAGGCACACACCTCTGACTTTTCGAAGTTATGTGTGTATTCACGTTGAATAATCACTTGCTTTAACGGTGAAGGAAAACATCGTGATAAAACCTGCACATCTAAGAGTTCTTAGGAATTTCTTAGGTGTGTAGTCCGCCAACCCGCACTAGGCCAGCGTGGTGGACTATGGCCTAAACCCCCTCAATGCTAGAGGAGACCCGTGCTCAGCAGTGGGCCTATATGGGTTGATGAAGAAGAAGAAGAAACATTTAGTAAAGAATAACATGCATATTATTAATAATGTATGCAACGATTCTATGGACAAAATTTTACCGTAAAAATAGCCAAGTAACTAACAGAATGCGGTCATGTTGTTAGCAAAAATTTCAGCGAAACGACATACGGGTCCCGCGGGACCATACCCGACCTTGTTGCGGCGTTAATTCACACGTACAACGCTATGTACAACGGAGTGGTTTTAATTACTATGTCACTGTGTCCTTTACATTATGTTAACCCTTAGCCACCTACCTACAAATTTTTTTACACAGTCACCTACCTCCCGTCTGGGAGACACCAGTACTCTAAATCAAAGATTTTTGTAAATTAGGAGTTCAGTTAGAATGATATATTTTTTTTACGTATTTGAATGTTTTATTAAAAGAAAATAAACATAAAGTGATCAACTATACCTACTATAAACTCAACTAAAATGAACAACACTTATACTTTGGCATTTTTAAGCCTTACTTACGTTGACTAAACTTACGTTTTTAGAAATATAAAAATAAATGGAAATAGGAACTTTAAAATAAACTTTTCTTATCTTTTAACACTTACTAAATATAGACATGAAACATTTAGAGGGAAAAAATAAAAAAATTAACAAAATTGCAGACTCTTAACCTACAGCTTTTCACGGCAGTCAATGCACAGCTTGTTCGAGCACTCGAGGCAGATTGGTCTCCTACATTCGAAACACATGTACTGGGTCCTGCGTTTCTTTTTAGAATCACAAGTTATGAAGTGGGATGAAAGAGGTACATTAGGCGCTTGAAAAGTAGTTTCTTCCTCGGCTTCAATTTCAGAACACGATCCACTGCATTCTTACAGTACGTGTTGTACTCCAATTTCAGTGTCGACATCGCTACACTCATCGTTCGGTATATTTTCTTCATCCGATATGTAATCTTCTAACCAGCATTCAATAATGGAATCGTTTAAAGCCATTTTCACCTTAAACCAATAAAAAAAAATTGTCACACAATCACCTACCATCCGTCTCTGAGACACTCGAAGATAGATTTTTACTTACCAGGAAAAAATGGCGCGCACCACCAACCTCGACAAGCGCTTGCGCAACACTTATCGGTGCGGGGAAAAGGTACAGAAACGCACAGGTTCGTGAGACGCAAACACAGCAAAATATTTACTTCTTTAAAATCGCTTCCGTCTGTGAGACGGGAGGTAGGTGGTTAAGGGTTAATGGAATATTAGTTGAAATGACAAGTTGGGAGTATAACTTTATGATGGTGTGTGATATGAGAGAATAAAAATATATATATGTCTCAAGTAAATATTTGGTAGTCAATTAAGGAAATTGGATTGAAGGGATTTGACTTGATCTCGGTTTACAGGTAAAAGTCATCAGGACTCAGTTTACAATTCTTAAAGATTTAATTTCAGGTTATAGAGTCGACTTTTGTGAATGACGTTTGGGTATCTGTAACTATTTTGTCTCTCGCAAGGGTTGAAAAAACACTCATTGTAACAGTGAATTTGTTACGTACCCCAATTAGACTAAAGCCGAACCCCTCTCAGTTCTGTAGTAGGCCTGTGCCCAATACTAAACATATAAATAAGTAAAAAATACTAACATGACAAAGGTGAACAGACGAATATCAATACACACGCCTTTTTTTTTTTTTTTTGTTCTCGGGGGGAAAGCTGTTTATGGCTCTACTTCCCGCCAGCCCGGGGGAGGGGGGCGGGAAGTGTATATCGGGGTCACCGGTCTTCCAGCCCGGCGCGCGGCGACGTCATATCCGCGCAGATGTTAATGCCGGGCTGGGTCCCTAACAAAATCCCTAAACCGGCATACCGACCAAAACCCCCCGGTGGCCATCTCCGCGCCGAGTGGAGCGACCACGGTACGCGGGCGAGAGGCGCCCACCGTCAACCGCAGCCGCCCGGTGCGCCTCCGAGACGTAAATGTCTCGGCCGTCTCGGAGTTTTAGGGGGCACAGTTGCACCCCCACTATCTTGGTTCGGGCGCCCCGGTTGTGGATGGGCGCCCGCGACGTACACAGGCCACAGTGCCGCCGCCCCTCTCGGGGTCACTTTCAGTGAGGACACGCTGCCCCCACAGCACGTCCAGCAACCCCAAGGGCCCCTTTAAGTCGCCTTATACGAC
Source organism: Cephonodes hylas (assembly GCA_030295005.1). NCBI lineage: Eukaryota > Metazoa > Arthropoda > Insecta > Lepidoptera > Sphingidae > Cephonodes > Cephonodes hylas. Next base: position 1,957,228 of record AP025386.1, on the reverse strand, counting down.
AGGCAGGGGAAACCGTGGTGGGATTCTTACGCCCCCTTGCCACGGGGCAGGGCACCGGGTCTAATTGTCTCTGTTGACCCGGCGCCTCCTTCTTTGACGTATCAATACACACGCCTAATTAAAATGAACACTACAAAACCTCCTGTGGTTTAATGTTTCGTAGTAACTCACTCGTTTTATCACCGACTCGCGTGATCTAATTTATTATACAGTTTTTGAAGTACGTAGTTTTTTAATTACAAAAAAAAGACTGTTTTACAGTCTGTGCAAAAACATTCTGTATTGAGGTCATGTACATGAATGTAGGAAGTGTTTGAAAAAGTAGAAGTAGTTTTAAATGTAATCGGCACAATTATTGTACTTGGGGTAGGGTCCGGAATTAATCTGTGTACTCGGATATGGGATTTCGGGTCCGGCATGTTTGTGTCGATTTATACGTGTTAATATTCTTGTTTTGGGTTGAAACTTCAACCTGCTAAAGTTTCTCAATGTACTTATTAGTAACTGCGCTTTTCTGGCATTGAAAAGTATTCATGTGTTTTAACATTTTTATTTATAAATATCCACAAATGTTTATCTCGGGTCTGGGTTTTTGAGCGAGATAATTATCTCTCGTAGTTTCTGACACAAGAGTTGTATTCTAGTGTCGGGCCAGAAGCCAGAACTGTGCATGTGACTGTTGGATTTCTTTATTTATAACTAGCGACCCGCCCCGGCTTCGCACGGGTGCAATGCTGTTATTTAATGGATGTTATCATACATATAAACCTTCCTCTTCAATCACTCTATCTATTAAAAAAAAACCGCATCAACATTGCGTAGTTTCAAAGATTTAAGCATACAAAGGGACATAGGGACAGAGAAAGCGACTTTGTTTTATACTATGTAGTGATGTATTTAATTTACTTCATACACATTAAATTACGTTTTAATTACTCTGAGTACTCGATGCGTAATATTATAATATTTTAATGAGCATTTTGTATTAATTAAACCGTTGTCTTGTTACAGGTAAGACGATGCGCTGTGAACGATAATTGTGCGAGTACACCTTCGTTCGGTAAGGTAAAATTACTATCGGAGAACCAACAGGGGAATTGATTCATTATATTTTTATATGGTGTTTTTGTGACTATTTTATTTATCGAAAATAAAGATTGGTTTTTGACATAATTATCTGACGAAGGACTGCCATGACCCGCCATCACTCGCGCGATTAAACGCGATTTTTTTACATATTTTTGACCGATCAAATTTACTATGATTTCTGTGGTTACTCATTCGCTAGTCTCAGTATCTTTAAGTTATCTTTACGTTCTTCAAGGTAGCATAAAGGTACTGAGACAAGCAAATGAGTAAACACAGAAATTATAGTTAATTTGGCCGGTCAAAATGCGTGGGGTGCTGACGAGTGATGGCGGGTTAAACTTAGAATTATTTAATTAATAGCTTTGTCCACCGTTTGAATCTTGTCTGATATCAAGTATCTTATGTGCTATCACACTTTCTATGTGGCAAAAATTATCGCCATCTGTTCAGGCGTTTTGTTATTATCTAGTTTGATAACACAATTTTTTACATTTATAAATTAAACACGACAATAATTTTAATATTTCTTCAAAACATTTTTCGAACCGTCTCTACGTCTTGATATAAGATAGTTTAATCAAAGATTTTATGAAAATTCCTACAAAGTAATACCTTTGTAAGAGTCCAGACGTTATTCCGAGAATTCCTCGCGATCAGCTGTTTGATAGGTCGTTGACCCCGCCGTCTGGAAACATTAATGTCTACACAAACTTATATCGCTTCTATTATTGGAAACGGGATCCTTCGGGGATTAATTTTGTTTCGGACGTGAGATACGTGCTCTGTTCTATCTGCAGCCTGATAAGGATTTCGAGCTAAATCTTTCGGATGTTTTGTTTATTTTACTATATTAAATTTTAACAATAACATTTTGAAGACGTTTGCGAAACGCAATTGATAAGAGGGCAGGGGTTATATTTATAAAACGATGTATCATTGTGTTATTTTTTATTGCGTAGATCGAAAATAATATCTTAGTATTTAGTAGTATTTAAAATTGATAATATTTCTCAAATTAAGTAATAACGCAAATAAAAGATCTAAAAATCTGCAGGTTTTTTTAAAACTGTGAAAAACTCTTATTGATTTTTAATTACAGAAACGTAACACATATTATATTACTTTGTGATTTTAGAAATTTAAACCGATGATTGGGCAAACCTGACCATGCATCATCGTTAACAATGCAGAAATAATCGATTATCGATTACCAATCCCAGACGCGAAAGCAAAAAATATTATAATTAATCAACACATCTAGGTTATTACGCTCGCCAGACCCTTTTTTCACGCGTCGTTTGCATCGTAACCAAACATTACCCGCTTCATTTGACCCATGTTCTTTTATTAGATACGGCCCTTGTGACCCTAGCCGGCGGCCAGTATCCGACCGGTGTTCGTACATATCGATACAATTGTTGTCATTCGATTGTAAATTGTAAATTCAATCGGCAACACCGGCGGGTTGTGACGTGGGATTTGGCGGGAGTTTTTGAAAAAAGAATATCCCGTGTAATGTCAGTTCGGATCGGGCGTGGATTAAAAGATTAATCGAATTGTGCGATTTAAAAGGATTGTTTTTCGTTCAGTGTGGTTTGAATTTTTTTTTAACCGACTTCAAAAAAGGAGGTTCTCAGTTCGATTGTTTTGTATGTATGTATGTATGTTTGTCCGCGATTATCTCGCGTTTGGCTAAAGCTATTTGGATGCGGTTTTTTTTAATAGATAGAGTGATTCAATAGGAAGGTTATAGGCTATATAACATCACGCTACGACCAATAGGAGCGGAGCAGCAATAAAGAATGTTTCAAAATCGGGGATATTTTTTTCCTTTTGAAAGCTTCCGCCGCGTGCGCTGCCGAAACGGTTAAAGTTACGCTAAAATAATGTATGACAGAATTGTTCTCCTTTAAGTGTTCTAAAAAGAAGTCCGCGACAGCATATGCATGCTTTTAAGATTGGTTCACTGTAACCTCTTTTATGCTAACCAAATTTGTCCTAAAATAAAGCATTGTTTATGAAGTTGTTTTTATAATAAAGATTATATTAATCCTTATCCAAATAAATGCGTTATTCATTATAAGTATTTGATTTAAAAGAAATTTGCCCTTTACATCATTTGATTTCAATTAGTATCTTAGAAGATATCGCAGTTTTAAAATAATTATCAAGCGCGCAATAATGATGCACAAGGCGCCGACCGGCGTGTTACGGTTTCACGTTTAAACAATTTGACCGATTTGTATGATTTTTGTATATTTAAGTAAATGGGACTCTGTGGAGTAAAATACTACAACTTATGTATGTTCTATCTGAACACAAACGTAGTCCACGCAGATGGAGTTGCGGGCAAAAGCTATGTATAATAACATCCATTAATTAAATATCAGCATTGCACCCGTGCAAAGCCGGGGCGGGTCGCTAGTTTAATTATAATTAATATAAAACAAACAATATATAATTAAATATCAAAACAAGGAAAGGTTACTAAAAATTGTGTATCACTACATAGTATATCACTATTCACTAAAAAAACTTAAAGTAAATTCCAATTCCAACTAAAAGAACTTAAATCACTAAAAAGTATGAAATAAAAAATGAAATACAAAAAAATCAAATTAAAAAAATGAAAAACAAAAAAATCAAATTAAAAACAAAACAAAAATTCTTAAGTACTTAAACTATATTTTTTTATGTAAAAAGGAACCGCCTTCAAAAAACCAACTGAAAAGAAAAAAATAATTTTTATTATGAACACCTGTATTTCAATTTTGCATAAGCAAAATCATGTATATATAATCAATCAATCAACAAATAAGAATATAAATTAATAATTAACGGTTATATGTAAGTATTACTTCTACTTTTTGAAGTCGGTGCCAAACCAACAAAACCAAAATATTTATAGGTAAGTATGACATTATGCTGGTGGGGGGGGGGGGCGTACTCCACCCGGGCGGAGCCATTAATAATAATAAACCAGCGTTCTTCTTTGTCATGAAAATTTGTTTGGCACCGATTTCAAAAAGTAGAAGTAATACTTACATATAACCGTTAATTATTAATTTATATTCTTATTTGTTGATTGATTGATTATATACATGATTTTGCTTATGCAAAATTGAAATACAGGTGTTCATAATAAAAATTATTTTTTTCTTTTCAGTTGGTTTTTTGAAGGCGGTTCCTTTTTACATAAAAAAATATAGTTTAAGTACTTAAGAATTTTTGTTTTGTTTTTAATTTGATTTTTTTGTTTTTCATTTTTTTAATTTGATTTTTTTTTGTCGTTTGTAGATTCGTTGTCGTTGGTTTGGTGGCAATTAAGTATAGAAAAACGTTGTCTATCATATTAACTCTTTTCTTTTTATCTTAACTGTTTTGTGTATTGCTACTCCTTGTTTTACTTTATTTATTTCGCATCACAGTCTCGTAGAAATCGTCTATTATATTAGATAAATAATTTCCAATTATATGTCACTTATATTGTAGGTACGTGTATTTGTGCGAAAGAAGATGCAACAAGTGTATTTCACTTATCAAATAATACCCTCGACATGGATATTATATAGTATATCCTCGTCAGCCATATATTTCCTACAGGTCGGTACGTCACGGGAGTCACAAGGCTAGTGTGATTTACTAAGATTTAAACCCTTTTAGTTGTAGAGGAGACTGTAACTTTAGCACATAGCATTATGATGAAGATGCTGATGATGAGTTGACCGATTTATTATAAAAAAAAGACAATCAGATAATTGTGTTCCACGTATCAGCGTGTAGAAGATACGCGATGGCAATTTCTATATTTGTTATCCGATTATCGATTTGTCCGCGTGGCGTGCCATTGTGGCTCGTTCAATTTTTCATCGGCCCGCTGAACGGTCTGACTTTACGCTATCATCATTGGATCTTAAATTATTGATAATCTGCAAACTTGTAGCGGTGGTTCGATAAATACAGGGTCTAAAAATACCAAGAACGTAACAATTTTTAGTCAAAAGTTATACTTAATTCTCAAGAATTTCCACATAAAAATTGACATGTGACATAAATCTAACTTATTTCGAGTCTCACTAGGGTTTAGTACGTTTTTAGATCGAAACCCCTTCAAGACTAGGGTTATCTCACATTCAATTTTCATGTAAACGCTCATCACGTGAAATTCAGCCAACCCATCGCCTTTCCCTGTTGCGTATTATCCATTGTTGTTCCATCAGAACCCTTCAGAGCGATGGAAAGCACTCGAAACGGTCCGCCCGTCGTTTGCTGAGTGGTTGAAACTGTTGTTACCGTAGTAGTAGTATTGGGGTATCTGTTACAATTCAGCCGGTGTGGGGGTGTAAGTGTGACGTTATTCGAAGGTTATGAGTGGATTGCTGACGAAGTTATGTATAAACATGAAATAACAGGATGTCTATGGACGAGAATCACTAGATTGGTAGGTTATACATTTTGAGTAGTAAAGTACTACGAAGGCTTGAACGTGATACCGATTTCTTAAACTTATTTGTTTGAATGTTACGTGATTGGCATTTCTAAATGCCACATTTCCTCATGGTATTAGAAACAGTATATTCCGTGTAACAGTTGCGCAATGTGTTTCCTTAACTCCGGTTTTTGTATTTATTTGGGTAATGCTACAGAATAATTACAGTCCAGTCCACAAAAACGCATTTTAACTAAGTAGAAAGGTAAACTCCCGAATATTACAATATAAAAAAATAATCGCCATCTTGCTGATGAGTTCTCAACGCCCCTTCGAATGTGTGGGGTATCGTCGAATCAAACATCTCCAACTGTCGCTCGTTCCACACGTCATTGTCTGCCGAGTGGTTCCGCGGATCTCCCCTCGACACTACCAACCCTTGGATCTGAATGGTTCTACGGAGTAAGCTAACGAACCTCTTAAAACCCGTTGGTGCTCACAAACAAAGCTTTGGGAAGGTGTGGGTTCAAATATTAATGTTTTAAATTTGCGGATAGGATATTTTTGATAGAATACATCATGTTGTTAGTGATTTTATAGCATAGTTTCCTGGTCAATTAAATTTTGTCTAAAGTTAAGTGTACAATTTGTTACAATGTATCCATTGATTGTAACTTTAAGAGGAAAAAGTACACAAGCAGATATAAGGAAATGAAGGCAGTATTTTTTAACTTTACTAATTGCGTAATTATTACGACAATTCGATATAAATTGAAAGATAAAAAATCAATTATCTAAATATATCCTTGTTCGCACGTTTCAAATGATTAGTTATTCAGATATTTCATAGCTTGGGTTCGTTGCTATCATCAACATCTTTAGCTTTATCACCATCAGTTTCCCGAGCACCTTATGACTCATAATTTTTCACTTCAAAATAAACATTTACTGCAATTCTGTAACCTATATAGGCATTATTAAAGCCTCAGACATTCCTGTGTGCTATGCTTCCTAGTCTAGACTGCAGTTACACCAAATATTTGCCATTCCCGAGCTCCAGTTTGGAATGTCACTGTAGCGAGACATTTCGTCGCACTCTCAGTATATTAAATGCTACTTCAGGATCTACTGCAGGCTTTACTAATGAGAGGTTAATTCTGTTTTGTTACGCTTACTCTTGCATTTATAATACGAAGAAATGTCATGTGAAATTATATTATATTTCATCATTATTGATGCATTTCAATGTTGAAAGCCTGTGTTTAAATCACTGCAGTCGTTGTTTTAACGGTTTTGAACCTAAAATTCCTTCTGAGTTGTACTAGCAACTATCTAATAATAGTTTTCGATGACACAATAAATATTTGATTCGGGTAATTTGTTGTCTCCTAAACGTGTGTCATTAACGAGTTGAATAGACGTATCGGACTTCTCTTTCTCACTCATCATCGTAAATCATCATACCGTCCCTTTCTAGCACGACGAAACCGTACAAGGAAACAAAACACGTATCGAAGCACACCTGATAAAATAATCAACACGCATTCTTGGAGCGATACCTTAATTACGAACACGTTTTGGTGCTTTCAACTGACGAGTCATACGTAGCATTTAACGTACTATGGACGTATACTCACGCCCCTCCGCTTGAAAAGGTCGCCAGTGTTGCAACAGGTCCCTTAATCAAGCAATTAAGTTTTTCTCGATGGCAATATATCTCCAACTTTCGGTTGAGAGCTGTTATCACTCTTGAATTGATTTAAGAGGTTTTTAGTGTTTTTTTTTTCGGGAATATTTATACCTAAGTAAAGCAAAAAAAAAACGGGATATGCTTCTCTTTTTAAGGAAGTGGTTAGTAGAACTATTCTTTGTTAAAAAGCTGCTTACGGACATAGTGTAGAATGATAAGAATCTAATTCGTATTTATAAATCTGGCATCTTCAAATTAGAGAGCAGATTAGAATGACCTTTAATTTCTTACTTTAATTAATGTCTCAAGTAAAATCCTCATCCTCGTCTAAAATGAAACAGCGATACCCGTACAAATGTCGCTAAGTTCGAAAATAAACGCGAAAAACTCACGAAGAAAGTAATTAAAGCCAGTTTGATGAACAACAGTTTCAAAGAGTTGAAAGCGTAAATTCAAAATGTCGTTTGCAGAGACGAGGTTTTCGCTAACCTTATCCGCCATTAGCACTCGCTGAAGGTGAGTACGTAACTTTGTAATTTCAGATTTTGAGGTATACATTAATTAGGCTTTTTGAGTGTCAGGTTCTTGGAGTTGTTTTAGATGTCCTTTATTAAGTTTGCGTTGACGATGCAGCGGTTGGTATCGATCAAGAATTTGAATATTATGTTTATGCTCGATGGTAATTTTATGAGCTTGATTGGGTGATTAAACTGATTGATAGTTATAATAGTGATTGCTTTTAAAATAGAACTCGTGGTATAAAGGCTCATGTCTAAATTAGGTCTGCAGGTTTGGTAATCGTAATACTAAGATCAAACAAATCGGAACTAAAAATCCGATATAATTATACCTCCATAGCAAAACCAATAATATTTAGTTGCGGTAAATTATAAACATAATACATCAAAAGATAAGTAAAGTTAATAATATGTTTCGGTTTACCTTGTAAAGATCGATAAATACTAGAGATGCGCCGAGTTACACTTTTGCCGAGTAACGAGTACCGAGTTTTACTCGGTTCAATTTTTTTTAACCGAGTACTCGGCCGAGTAACTCGGTTCAATTAAATTTCCAATTCGCGCGTGGTACATTAGAATTTAAATAGCCTGTTTTCGGAGGCCGGTAACGTCTACGAAGAATAGAGGAATAGGCTGTTACCAGAACGTGCAGAGAGCCTTGTGTTCTTGCATCATAACTTCATCATCAACCCATATACGCTCACTGCTGAGCCGGGTCTCCTCTCCCATTGAGAGGGTTAAGACCATAGTCCACCACGCTGGCCTAGTGCGGGTTGGCGGACTACACACCTAAGAAATTCCTAAGAACTCTTAGGTGTGCAGGTTTTATCACGATGTTTTCCTTCACCGTTAAAGCAAGTGATAATTCAATGTGAATACACACATAACTTCGAAAAGTCAGAGGTGTGTGCCTGGGGTTCGAACCCGCGACCGTCGAGATTCTCGACCGCGCGCCCAAACCTCGAGGCAAGCGATCACACAGCTAAAATGGCAATGGGCAGGACATTTGGCAAGAAGGAGTGATGGTCGATGGACAAAAGCCGTGACAGAATGGTGGCCTCGGGAAGGTGCAAGGAAACGGGGCAGACCACCAGCTAGATGGTCAGATGACATAACCCGTGTAGCCGGAAAGCTCTGGATAAGAGCAGCTCAAGACCGACAAAAATGGCGAGCATTGGGGGAGGCCTATACCCAGCAGTGGGTGCATGTGGGCTGAAAATGATGAATGAATGATGATGTACTATAATTTTGATTTTATTAATTGAGGTTTTCAAAGATTTCCTAAATTACTAAGTAATTTTTTATTAAAACAGTTGTTTACGATATGAAATAAAATAATATTTATTGAATCTATAAAATGTTAAATACATCACTTAAATTCAGTCATTTCAAATTTTACCACCCTGTTCACGACCTTGTCAAGGTCGCGGGACGTCGCTGGCTGCAGGAGGCTTCCGACCGTTCCCGGTGGAAGTCATTAGGGGAGGCCTATGTCCAGCAGTCAACTTCCATTGGCTGATGATGATGACTGTTGTTTAAATTATATCTACCGAAATATATTGCATTTCTTAAACAGAGTATACTCGGCATTCAAACCGAGTTATTCGGCCGAGTACGAGTATCAAAAAACCCGCCGAGTACGCCGAGTACCGAGTATCAACCGAGTACTGGGCCCATCTCTAATAAATACAAATTATTTTTTTAATAATAGCTATAAATGTAAATCTGCATTATGTCGGTGACTCGCCGTTGACACTTAATTAGATAGGAACGTTATTTTCCGATCGCCGATGATTACTGCAAAAACGATGCAACGCATAGCAATGCGTCAACCATGTTTAAAAAAAAGTTGTTCTTTACGTCATAATCCGATCGGTTATTGTTTATCGTTGTGGCGTTGTCGCGACGTTCTGTTGTGTTGTGTGGCATGCGGACGTTTTGCGCGCTTTTTTATACCGTATAATTATTCTTTTTTTTTCTAATTGTAATTCGGTTTTCCTCAGTGCCCAGTGTTTTTTTTTTGACCGAAAAGGTTTTATTGTTATGTGAACTGGAATGAAGTGTCAAATCGAATTTTCATTGACGTGTGACGTATTGAAATGGATTGGTTTTTGTTTTTATTAATTTATATCGGACGTGCGCGCAAATATAATTTGTAAATTGTTTCCAATTTTTTTGGTGACATTTATTTATATTTTGTACTCCCAAATAATAATGAATAAGTTAATCAGTTTGTGTTGCATCAATACTATCAAAGCGTGAGATAGCGTAGTTCGAATTTCATGACGTTTGTTTAATTCCCGATATTGTTGACATAAACAAATTAAATTATACTCATTATAGTCGACCAAATCTCACGTGGCAAGTCGTACCGTATTATCTTGAAGTGCAGTGAATAATCTAGCTTGGAGCTAGATCCAAGTTTCTCTTGTCGCGTGTGGATTGAAAGCCGGCAAAATAAATCCGCAAACGATGCGACACCGCGTGCTGCCGCTGCTGGCGCCGGTGTTCCTCTCCAAGCTGTGGCGGAGGAGGCGACGGGCGAAGGCCATTGAGAAGCTGCATGGGGTAAATTTTTAATCCCCCTTCATACATTATTCGGCACGAGGTTAAGTTCAACACTTTTGAAACACGATGGATATTCCGTTCCGTAAACTCTCAAACCAGAAGTTGATACGCCAACGTGGATGTTGAGTGCTTAAAATAAATATAAATGTGATACTTGAGTTTGAGACATATGACAGATGCATGTGAACCTAAAATATTTGCTTCGGGTCCAGGTATTAATAATGCGGAAAATGTGTCTGATTCCGATAGCGACGGAAGGAAATGTATGCCTTGTACACCAGCATCGCTTTAACATTTGTAGCAATCAATTTATATACTCGTATCAATTCCTTATTTGTAACAATCACTTTCTTCTACTAGGATCAAACGAAAAACCACCTAATGGTATATGAATTAAGGAGAATCCTGCCATTTTAACGCGGCCCGAGTGTACAATTCGGCCGAGTGTTGCTAGAATGGCAGCGTTTTCCGCAAATCCGCCGGCGGGGAATGACGAATTTAATGTTGCCATTTTTACACCCCCCCTTTCCTTTGTTCCCTTTGTGCGTGCATATGGAGCGAGGGTTTTATTTTTATTATTTGCCCTATATATTCCTTTGACGAAAGAAATTGATGGCACTTTTATGAGGTATGGTTAAAACCAAAGCTAATGGATATGGATGAAGGCTGTCGTTTAGTTTAAATTGTGAAGTAACGATTGCTATGTATTAAACAATTATTTATATCTAAACCGATACAATTTTGTCGGTCTGATGTATATTAAATGCGATAATTTTTTTGACAGGTCTCGCAATTAATAAAAAATAATTATCTGTCCTAAATGTCTCATTCTTAGTATTGCTTCCTGTGAATAATATTCCCTTTTATCTGGTTCTCATTTCGCCATGGTTCCAATTTTATTTCACGTGGGCAAAGCGTTTCTTCCTCGTAAACACCTACTAGCCGCCGGCTACTCATTCATCCTTTTTCTTTCGCGTCCTCCTTCGTGCATTCTGTCCATCTTTTCTAAAATCCTTGCTTTGACACTCCATTCATCAACTCTCCCATGTACCTCTTTCATTGCTTTATGATTCAAAGAAATTTCTCTAGAAGTCGAACGGCACTTACGTAACATCTCACAATAATAACTGATATTTCCAAGTCTACACACAAGCTTAGCGCTGGGGCTTAGCGTAACAAATCGCGGTATTACGTTGAAACCTGACAAGGCTAAGTTTACGTCAAAGAAATGCGTCGGCTTCGCTCGGCCTTCGTCCCCTTATAGATGTAGCCTATATTTGATAGCGAATGCAGTGGCAATGTGATAGTTTTCGGTGTTCCTTCGTGACTACCAGACATTTTGTTTGGATATATCGTGGTTGTTTGATCTATTTTTACACCCAGTCTGATGGAATTGAAAGACTGCTGAATAATATTTAGAAAGCGTAAATTTGACCGTTGTTATAAAGTGCCAATAATATAAGTGACGGTGGTAGTGAATTTTTGAAGGAGGTAGTATAGTCGTGAATGAAACTCTATATCAAATATATGACAAGCATAGATATTTACAAGCTTTTCGATTTTTGGTTTTAAAAAGGTCTTAATATAATGCTGACTATTTAGTTCCAACAGACGATGAAGAAAGTGACTGTGATAGTCTCTACTTAGTTAAATATGCGTAAAAGAAGACAACACTCAAAATGTAGACTGGAGTTCCCGAATCAGGAATAATGTTACATAGAAGCTGCAATAAACAGCTGTGTTACCTAGTGATAAGCATTGTTCGAGGTTCATTTGTCTACAATAGACATGCGCTTAGGATGTCTCAACGGCTCTTTATGTTCATGCGCGCCCTTGTCCACTTTTATTAAGGTAATTCGCATCTAAGCTCGAAGCATTCCTTCCTCATATAGTCTGAAGATAAATATAATCCTTGCTGATAATTTATTGCGCGAATTTAGAGTATATTCAATATTAACTGGAGTTATCTCAGTTACTATGATGATCTGCACCTATCTTTTTGCGAGTATATGAGATTGTAGCAGTGATGGCCTCGAGGTTTAGGCGCGCGGTCGAGAATCTCGGCGGTCGCAGGTTCGAACCCCAGGCACACACCTCTGACTTTTCGAAGTTATGTGTGTATTCACATTGAATTATCACTTGCTTTAACGGTGAAGGAAAACATCGTGATGAAACCTGCACACCTAAAAGTTCTTAGGAATTTCTAAGGTGTGTAGTCCGCCAACCCGCACTAGACCAGCGTGGCGGACTATGGCCTAAACCCTTTCAATGGTAGAGGAGACCCGTGCTCAGCAGTGGGCGTATATGGGTTGATGAAGAAGAAGAAGATATGAGATTCTTGCATCTTACGCCTATTCCAACCACGAGCTTAAAATGTAATATGTTACATGAAAAATGTAATATGCATTCAAATATTCAGCTTTTAACAGACATTCTGAAACGCTGACTCGTTGCACCACGCATTCGCTGTAAAATTGACAACAGTATTACGGAATACCCCATTCGCAAACATTCCTGTTGTAACAAGATGTACGAGAGAGAAAAATGTACCACACAAAGTGAACAAAGAATATTTAATGAAACTGCGAAATAACCCCGGTTAAAACACGTCGCTACCGTGTCGGGATAAACACGCCCGGATGTGAAGGGAGGGGGTACTCTCACCCGGGTGAACGACCTCCAGGAACCCGGGTGTAAATACTAGCCGGTTTTCTGGGTCAACCGGTTTCGGGTGCCTAATGTACTGAGTGTTGGTGATCTACATACAGGATTTATATCGGGTAAAACCCCGTCTCAGTATTTGATTAACATTATTATGTGTTTTAAAATGAATATAGAAAGATAGCTTTGTAACGAGAAATAATTCGTAGAATTTATCGTGCTCTACATTTTTAGATTATGTGTACAATGAAGTTTTCAAAATTAATATACTAAATATCAAGTTATACCTACATAATGAGCTGAAAGATTAAACACTACGAAAACAAATGTACATATATTGATATTGAAGTTTCTAAATTAAGGTAACCGAGTTTTGAAGCGAGTTAAATAATTTATGAAAATTTTCATCTCGTATTATATTTTATTAAAACCAACGTGTGGAATATTCTCGTTCAAATTTCTAAACATAGTAAATTTATTCCCGGTTGTAATTGTGTGCCATTGTGGTGCCGAATTTGGGTCAAATGTTCTCGGGCGCCTAAAATTGGGTGTTTGTGTGTGAGTGTTCTCACAGCGATACATGTGTATTGTTTAAGGGAGCACAGCCACTGTGGCACGAAGGTTTTTGGGGTATAACTACTCCATTGTGCAACGGAATACTGGAATATTATTTTCAGCGTATTTGGGATTGGGGTAAATCAGATGCAAAGTGTTTTTGTCGTTTAAATTAATAGTATGATGAAGATGGTAGATATTTGTGTATAATGAAAAAATAAAATAAAGATGTTGATTGTTTATACATGTGTAGTACATTTGTTCAAGCAAACTATGTTTTATAACGTACTGACTTTTTTTAGTTTGATTTCCGATAATGATTAAGTAATTTTGGTAGATAAAAATGGAAAATGTAATATGAAAGATTTTATAACTCTCGGAGAAATTTAAATAAATTTTCGTATATTTTAGTAACACGTGTAGACATATAGACCCTACGTTACCTGGTTTCCATAGGTTGTTTTATACTGTTCTAGGCAACCTAATGGTCATTTAATATATAAACCTCTATTGTAGTTTCAATAGTAGGTCATAATATTATATCGATAAAAAATATTACTGAACTAGTAACAGATCAATATCCATACTAATATTATAAATGCGAAAGTAACTCTGTCTGTCTGTCTGTTACGCTTTCACGTAAAAACTACTGAATGGATTTTAATGAAACATTGCAATAATATAGCTTATACATCAAGAAAGGACATAGGATACTTTTTATCCCGGAATATGTAGTATTCCCGTGGGAATGGGTATTTCTGGATCTACCAAACGGATTTGAATGATTTTTGGTATAGAGGTACTTAGGGTTCACAGAATTAACATGGGATAATTTTATCCTGGAAAATATAATCCCGTGATATAAACATGTTATAAATGCAAAAGTCTCTTTGCACTTAACCCTAGAGTCTACGCGGACGGAGTCGCGGGCAAAAGCTAGTATTCTATAAAAACGACACATGTTTGGTAAATTGCCATTGTAGCAGCTGTGACGGCGGGCTCGTAAGTTACTCGCGGTTCTGCCGGCTGAATGATGAATATCCGACGTTACCCCATAGTGGGACGTTTGATGTATTAAACTACGGGTTATATGAGCTATGTACTGGGTTTGTGTTTTTAATTAACTTGTTAAAGAACGAGATTGGGATGTTGGGGTATTCGGGATTTTTGGGGTAAAGTGTTGATAGACTATAGGACTTTCATGTTTGTTACAATAAGACTTCTTTGCAATTATTTTGCATTGACTGGATGTTAATTTTAAATTAATTTTTTGCACATTGCGCATTAAATTGAATGATTTCTGATACTATTTGAAGGGATAAATCTGAAAATACTTGTGTTATTGTAATTTATTTCGACGAGTTGTCGGTGCAGATGGAAATAAAAAGACAACAATATATTAAAATGCCATTTGTTTGTGTTGTAACAGAGCGCGTCGGAGTCGTCGGCGGGCGCGGGCGGCGGCGGCTCGGCCGGCGGCAGCGCGCGGGTCTCGTCGCGGTCGCGGACCTCCGAGGAACCACATATTGGTGAGTATACAGTTGGAAATAATAAAATACAAATCTAACCGTCTGCCAACCCGCACCAGGCCAGCGTAGCGGACTATGGCCTAAACATATCGAGCCATTACCGCAAATTATCGTAAGCGACACTTTTGTCGAAAATGCGTTTTTTATCGAACGACTATTTTAAGCCTTAACGAACCTATCTCTGCCGATGTGTTTTTCTTAATTATATATTTAAATGCCTTAAAAATATGGACGTATGTAAAATTTTTATTTACTGGCACATTTCTGTTTAAAAATATTAAAAATAAAACCATCTAAATTACAATTTCTTCTAAAGTGAATTTTGATTTTGCCGGTTACGCTAAAACGGCGGTAAATGGTCGATATATAGGATATATATACGAGGATGACGAAATCTAACCGTAAGATCCTTTGATTAAGAATTTAAAAAAGAGACGATGATGATGATGATGATAATAATTGGATTAAATCTCACTCACCAAACGAAGTGTTACAGAAAGGCTATCGTTTCAATCAGCCTGTTTATGATATACGTGACCGTACCACTTGCCAATGCATAGTGTAGTCAGTAGGCACTCATGCGGGACAACAAACGAATGACGTGCTTCACAATATATTGGTGACTGATATCCGCGATCAAACTATTGATAAAAACGGTAATACCAGTGTAGATATACACCACTTTTATAATTACGTTGAAATCATTGTGATTAAATTTAGGGAAATAAGTCATATTAATATTATTTCGCGGTAAAGGTGTTTTGTTGTTGTAAAGTTGAAGATAGCTCATTGAAACATGATTCTTATTTTCGCTTTACTACTTTAATTTGAGCTGAAAGCATATGAAGTAGATACGTTTTTTGTAAGCTCTACTTATGTATGTCTGTAAACATCTCAATTATAGTACAAAACTAAGTGGCAAATCATCCAAGAATTTTTGTATGGAAGAGTTCAGCAGTCGTACTACCCCCTGGCTTTGACAAGCTAAATGTAAATGACTTTTATCTGACGTTTGTAAGAGCCAGTTATTTCAGTAGACATTTAGGTATACTACAAATCTAAGAGATGTAACTGGCAAGAATTTTTATGACGGAATCGTATATCAGTTTTCTTCATACGGCAACGTTTTATTTGCAGGAAAGTACAAGCTTCTAAAGACAATCGGCAAGGGCAACTTCGCGAAGGTGAAGCTCGCGAAACATGTGCCCACCGGCAAGGAGGTCGCCATCAAGATCATCGACAAAACCCAGCTCAACCCGGGCTCGCTGCAGAAACTGTTCAGAGAGGTATGGTAGTGTAGGACGATAGGTCAGTGTGGATGGATGAAACGGATTTCGTAGGGGTGAGGTTATGGGTCAAAATAGCGGAGACCTGAACTCAGAAGAAGGATAAATAGACTAGATGTCATGATGAATAGTCAGATTCTGGTTACACGTAACCATTATCCACGGATAATGGGTCGGGTTTTTAATCATGGCGATTACCTTTGATGATTTTCGTGATAAATTAAGACTAGAGATCAGTAAATAAAGAGCAGCATATGGTTTCTTGTAATTATGATTAATTTAATTTTTAAAAGAAGGCAAAAAATATAAAGATATCCTTTTTTGGCGTGTAGCTAATAGATGTTTCAACTGCATGAACACCTGTTAAAGAATTGGAACCAAATTTAATGAACAGATGCATACAAACTCTTTTGTAGGTTAATCTCGATTTTTTTCTAACCTTTGTCATTCATCGTGTTCCAGGTGCGGATAATGAAGATGCTGGACCACCCCAACATCGTGAAGCTGTTCCAAGTGATAGAGACGGAGAAGACGCTGTATCTCGTC
This sequence comes from Cephonodes hylas, assembly GCA_030295005.1. NCBI lineage: Eukaryota > Metazoa > Arthropoda > Insecta > Lepidoptera > Sphingidae > Cephonodes > Cephonodes hylas. The sequence continues at coordinate 1,940,357 of AP025386.1, read as the reverse complement.
ATGGAGTACGCGTCAGGAGGCGAGGTGAGATGCCAACTGAATTCTATAGATTTCGGCCTTTTAAACTATCTTATAGCTTATACATTACGCATGTTATGCAGTCCTGTAGTTAGCTTAAGGTATTGCCAATGGTATGTTTGTTTAAAGCTGCTAGAGTTTATCTTTCTCATGCTGTCACATGCATAATTCTGCTCCGACACAATGAAGCCACAAGCCTTGTATAGTGGGTATCGGAAACTATCGGTCTAATAAACCCAGTTTTGAAACAATTATTTGATGTTCGCACTGACATCTGAATAATAATAATTCGTAGCCCATCAGTCAACTTCCTAAGGCAACTTCTATAAACTTGAGACTGGTAATAAATTTTCGAATTTTCCATTTCCAGGTGTTCGACTACCTAGTGCTCCACGGCCGCATGAAGGAGAAGGAGGCGCGCGCCAAGTTCCGTCAGATCGTCTCGGCCGTGCAGTACTGTCACCAGAAGCGGATCATACACAGGGATCTTAAGGTATGGGACTATCTAGATCATTAATTTTATGTTCTCTTCTCTCTTATTTTCTTTCTCTAGTTTTCTCTTTAATATTGTTTTTATCGTATTGTCATCTATGTATGTTCTTTGATGTGCCTCACATTTCTGCCTTAACTATGAGGTTATGAAGGAATGCCCCAGGCATTAAATCCCTCTTTTGACATAAAAGTATAGAAAGCATTAAATAAATAAATAAAGCCCCGTGTTGTAAATGTTTGTTTGTTGTTTTTTGTATTCTATAGTAATGTTGGGAATAGATAACGAAAAAAAGCAAATAAATCGGTCTCGCTTTTAACTGTATTTTCACTGCAACTGTATTTTACAATAATACCTTACTGAACAGTACATAATCCTCAAATATTACCCACTTGCAGGCTGAGAATCTTCTGCTGGACGGCGAGATGAACATAAAGATCGCCGACTTCGGTTTCTCCAACGAGTTCACTCCGGGCGCCAAGCTCGACACGTTCTGCGGCAGTCCGCCGTACGCCGCGCCTGAACTCTTCCAAGGTAATATACTAATGATGATCAGCTCTACCAGAATTAAAGTAAATTTTAGGAGAAAATGGTTGTTGGCATACTTGAAAATGGAGGGTAACTCGAGATTATTGATTGTTGAAGTCAAGCTGATAAAATTTGGGATCTGAAAAGAAATTAGTTCATTTAAGGCGTTGAGGCGTAATTGATAAGACGTATATTTTTGTTTGCCTTTATTTGGTTTTATTTGTCCCGTTGTTTATCCGTCAGTCTGTAATCAAACATTGCAAGTTATTTTTATTTAATGTTGTGTTTCTAAATGTATCCATGGTTGTAAGTTCTTTGCAAGAAATTTGCTGAGAAAAGATTAATGTATCACAAATAGAAGACTTTAATTACTCTTTACAATTAAATCTTATTTTTGATCTTTTCTTCTCTTTCATTAAAATAACTAGTCAAGTATCAAAATGTGAATGTCTTCCAATCGTGTTGGTTCCAGGCAAGAAGTACGACGGCCCCGAGGTGGACGTGTGGTCGCTGGGCGTGATCCTGTACACGCTGGTGTCGGGCTCGCTGCCCTTCGACGGCTCCACGCTGCGGGAGCTGCGCGAGAGAGTGCTGCGCGGGAAATACAGGTCTCATACGGCATACTTATATACACTACAGTATATTGATGGTTTGAGTAGTCCTTGCATGGTTGTCTCGAGGTTTTTAGGCCTGAGTACTGGATTGAGGCCTTTGAATGGTAGAGGATGCCCGTGCCTAGCAGTGGGATCGATATGTGCTGATGATGATAGTGAAGGTTTAAGCATGCGGTCGAGAATCTCGCTGGCAACGTGTCCTAACCCCAGGCACCTTTACAATAAATTATTATGTACTTTAATGATGAAGCGTCTTGTAGCGTCTGCATACGGAAAAGTTCCTAGGAGTTTCTTAGCTATGCAGTCCGTCATCTAGTTCAGCAATGGACGTCTTTAGGCTGACGATGATGATGATTTAGTCCGTCAATCCGCACTAGGCCATCAGTTGTAGAGGAGGACCTTGCCCAGCAGGACGTATATAAGCTGATAATGATAATAACACCATTAATCTAGTTAGATCAGACCATTACTAGCCTCTCAAGAATATAATAACAAAAGCCCCTGCCAAACAGGGACGTATATGGGCTGATGACAAAATTAATCTAGATATATAACCACCTCTATCGTAAAAGGATATATTGATAATCAATTTCAAATTCCACAATCCGCAGAATACCGTTCTACATGTCCACGGACTGCGAGAACCTGCTGAAGAAGTTCCTCGTGCTGAACCCGGCGAAGCGCGCGTCCCTCGAGAGCATCATGCGCGACAAGTGGATGAACACGGGCTACGAGGACGACGAGCTGAGGCCCTACATCGAGCCGCAGCAGGACTTCAAGGACCACAAGCGGATAGGTGAGTCCACCACACGCGAGATCAACCTACCATTTACCAAAATATTCAGGGTGTATACACTCTTTGATCTTAGCCAAAAGGCCGAAAAAAAGAGGGGGGGGGGGGGGTGTTCGTGACATCGGAAACTAAGGCTGGTAATAACTATGGTGATGAAAAAGCAATTGGCGTTAAAAAATCAGGGAAAAAAGAAAAGTTTTGACGTTTTCCATACAAACCATTTTATAGCGATGGTTGTGGTTGTATTAATGCCAGGGGGTTTGTTTGTATGTATATCCTGCCTTAGTTTAAGATGACTGTCTGAATACACCCTGTATGTACTCAAAGAACCGCATGAAGGTGACCTGTATAGCGGGTATCGAGGGGTATTGACGCTCAATTTTATCGTTGCCAGTATAAAAAAGGCATTATCTAGTAGCGGTTTAGTAAAAGGCTAGAGCAGTAAATTTATGCATAGTATGGCTAAGTAATGTTGTGATACACTGCTCTGCCATTTGAAACTATAGTTATGTACTGGAAAAACGACTTTGGGGTAAAGGTTAAATATTGCGATATAACTGAAATATTGGGATATAAGTGAAAAATTGGTGTAATCGAGTTAACTGTCAATGAATTATGGTAAAATTACCAGTTATTTAGAATTCATTGAAAACTTTAAAGATATATAGATATTAAGACAGTTTGGGGTGCAAAAAAGTTTAGTAAATGTATATTAAAAATATCGCTAAGAAAGATATATTCGCTAGCTTACGCGAAACTATTCATGCACGCTACTATACTGATAGTAGGCTCATATCATACACATACTATATATTATCAGACAAACACATAAATATACATATATCGAGCCAGAGTAAATAACAGCTATGTATGCGATACAGCCATTTATGTACACCGCATTCAAACATATTGGTAACGCTACTCTGTATGTATTTAACTCCATCCATGCGAAATATTATTATGTTGGCAATACTGTACAATTTGGTATTTATTAAAACCTTTTTGAATAATAATAGAGGCGTAATAAATCGTCATAGAGGTACGAGAGCTCCTAAACTGTGACATTTGTTACGTCAAACGCATGGATGGTGTTGCCAGCAAACACAAAATTCTACGCTATGTTTGTAATAAATGTATTTTCTTGTATTTCATGCCGTCATTGGTACAAATGACGCGGGCTCAGCGCAAGTTGGTACGTTGACATTATTGGGATCAGTAAAAATATCATTACTATATATATGTCTAGATAACCGGTGATATAATTCTGTCTTGTCCTCTTTAAGCTATGCATTTGACGTATTAAAATTTCTTGATCGATGTATAATCGATTGTCGTAGATTGTAAATCGATTATTAACTTAATCGATTATTCTTAAAAAGAGAACATCGACAAGACGGAATTATTTGTGTAACATTGGTGTATTTTTAATAGTGTATCATGTATATAAATGCTTTATATGTTTTTATTTATGTAAATTTTGTAGGCGTTTATGTATTCGCTTCGATATAGGTATGCGGTTAGGTATTAATATATTTGGTTGGTAATTAAAACTTCTATAGCGGCTTGGAGACAATTATAATGAAATTTGAACCATAACTCTCAATGATTTAATAAACATAACGAATAATGTGTCTACTACAAAAAAAAGACAAACTGACCTTTGAGGCACCTCTTTCAGAAAAGTCTGCCAATTTGGTCTTAGTCGACCATGATAGTCTAAACCAGGTCATAAATGAAATAAAATCAATACTCGGGTTTTACAATGGTACACATCTGTAAAGTGAGGTGTAGTGGAGTACTAATACACACAGAATTCAAGTGTTTATGTCACCAGATAATCATATAAATATTAAATATGTTTTTGGGTAATATATTTTGGTGGTGGTGGTTAGTAGGTAAATTGGTGTTATTATTTTAGTAGTTTTAGTATGGTGTGTTAGAATAAGAATGTTATGTATTAGAAAAGAGACTCCCTTAATGATTTTTTCTCTCTTGATATAATAGATACAAAAAAATATCTTTAAAGAAAGATTTGAATATACATTAATGTACCTGATGGATAATTAAGTAGAATATTACTGAAGTCTAGTATTAGATGTCCTATGTATTCTATAGGTAGAAAAATTTATTACCGAATAGTAAAAATATAACCACCGTCATATGTGAGGCCTGGTGTTTGGAGATTGACATTTTTATACACAAATAAAGTCACCATGCACACTCAATATAAATGTTTGAAATTTGAGCCTAAGTATTACTCATTTTTGCAGAAGTTTCTAGAATTCCATTTAGCCATAATTGTTACGATATTAATATCTTAAATCTAGGGAGTGTGCAAGTCTATTTGTATGATTGAAATTTAGTACGTTGATGTTTGATTTTAATTCGTTATTTTTCCAACAGAGGCGTTAGTGTGCTTGGGGTACAACAGACAAGAGATCGAATACTCGCTCGCCGAGGCCAAGTACGACGATGTGTTCGCAACGTACTTACTGCTCGGCAGGAAAAGTACCGATGTGAGTATTTAAATAATTTGGGAAATTTTGAATTGTTTTAAAATTTGGGGTAACTGGGAATTTTGGGGGTATTGAGATTTATAAATTCATCTACTCTTTTTATGCCCATAAAATAGGCTCCAGCCTATGGCTTAGATTTTTTTTAGGAAAAAAAGTATTAACTCTTTGATAATATATTCCCGGATATTTTACGACAGATATTTGTACACAATTATGCTATCTTCAAAAAATGCCGATAGAACCCGTTGCTAGTTATTTCATGGGCTCCCAAGTCACCCCTTTATCTAAATAAATATTAACTAAGCTTTATTTGTATTCCCCAGCCGGAATCGGATGGCAGTCGGTCCGGCTCGTCGCTGTCTCTGCGCACGGCCGCGGCCGGCAACCAGCCCCAGCAGCCGCAGCAGACCAACGCACACTCAGGTACACCCATTCACTCCATTACTAATACCAGTGTTGCAACCTCCTTAGTCGACACTAAAGAGGTTGGCGGGTTATGACGCGACCTTCATGTGAAATGTCAAACGTGCAACTGTCAATGTCATTTCATTTCGTGTAGTGGGGTATTGATATTTTGGTAAATCGCGAAGATTATAAATAAAATTAGTTTGAAATTTTGAGTAAATCAAGTATTAATTTGCTATTGATATATTGCGGGAGTATATTGTGTTGAAAGATTAGGGATTTTATAAAATATTGAAGACTTTTTAAAATTGATATATGTATAAAAATATGAGCAATTGTACAATATTGCTTATTAAAACAGATTTACCCCAAATTGCTGTACATAAGCGAAAAATATAAATGCTTAATTTAACGCTAAATTATCGCTGTCATTAATTGGTATACGGACAATATCGAAGCCAGAAAAATCGTAGTTTGGATATGGGGGACGTTGTGCCCAATGGCGAACCTAAATGCGTTTCTATACCGTTAATAATGAAGCTTTTTCAATCTGAACTTTTATATATGCTTAAATAGTAAACGTTTAGTTATCGTTGGGGCGGCTTACAGCTTAAACTTCTAACTGGGATGTCATCTTCATATCATCAGTCCTTAGTCTATGGTCAGTTTGTCTATAGCCAGTCGTTATTGCAAGCTCTTGATTGTCATTGATGCGTTGATTCATAGAGACAAGTATTTTATTAAAATTAAGTATTATATTACACACATTTTTATGATTACGAGACATCAATGTATTTATATCAAAAGTTTGTATGCTTTGCTCGGATAGAAATATGTAAAATTATTTTTAAAATAATTTTTGATGTTATTATGGAAAATTAATCTTAAAAATATACTCTCAATAAATAGTAAAGTTATTTAGAAAGTATTTCTAAACGGGCAAACGGTCTAGGGTTGTACAAAAAACAATGTAACTGCAGTCTTCGCTAACAAAAATAACGATCGAATTCATCTTAAAATAATATACATCTGTATGAACCCAAGTCAGAGTTCAAATTGTATCATGGGCAAGTTTTACATTTTCATATCATAGCGGGATGACGTAAAACAAACACGTTATGCAATCATTGATTTTATTAATTTCGGGATCGAATAAAGGGTCATTGGTTTTTTATTTGAAATACTTAGGGAGTCTTAAAATGTGCCTAAAGAACGGTAACTTGCAAAAACCTAGCAAAAACTGAGTGCAAAAATGCACCTCTGCCTGCTTCCAAGGAATACACGCGGTATGTTGTTTGTAAATTTTATGGAAAATATGCAGTTACAATATTTTTTGTACACGAATAATATCGTTTTGTAATATTACGCTTGATATTACTATTGTCGACTTGTGAGCTTACTGTGTCGCGTCCCGATCACTACTCGCTCCTAACGTTTGAGAATCATGGGTGAATATAGATCAAAATACATATAAAAAATCACAAAGCAGTAACTTTCTCTATGAAAGAAGAAAAATTACCATTTTGAGAATTCAATGAATGGGGAAAACATTGTTAACTGTATGAAAAGGAAGGGTTTATTACTGTTATATAAAATATGCGTACGGCAGTTAGGGCTAGGACACTTATAGCATAGGGTAGAGTTCAAATGTTTTGTAGAAAAGTTTAATCATAGAAGAGATATTTTATGGGGGGTATACGTGTGATGTGTAAAAGTGTTTGTGTGTGAAGTAGGCTGTTTTAGGTATGGGCCGATTATGGGGTAGCAGATAGGTAAATGGGTTTAGTGTGGGGTAGGCGAGTCTAAGTATGGAGTAAATGATTTTTATGTGGGTAGGTCGAGTCTTACTATGGGGTAGGCGGTATGACAGTAGACGGCGTGGGGATAGTCGGATTATAGAGGCTCGAATTTGGGGTAGTCGGGTCATAAAGGAGATAGTATGGGGTAGCCGGGTTATAGAGGTGATAGTGTGGGGTAGCAGGGTAGTGGGGCGGTAGGCTGTAGGACGGGGTAGTGGTCGGGTCGCGCGGCGTGGTGCTAGGGTGTCGGTGGTGCAGGCGCGGGCTGCGGCTCGCCGTCGCACCGCGGCGTGCAGCGCTCCATCTCCGCGTCCGCGCGCCCGCAGCCCTCGCGCCGCGCCTCCTCCGGCGCGGAGGTCTTGCGCACGCAAGGTACACACACACACACGAACAGTACATGCCAACACTATAGTACAGATAGACTTAGAAAAAATCAGTAGATCCAGCGGTATACAGTCGTTAACTAGACTCTACACAATTAATTTAGTAACCTTTCATATTTACTGTGCAGATGTACAATAATTCTAAACCGTTGCAAGGGAAAGATAAGCTGGGTTCTTTTAACATCTAGCTGAGCTTCACTGCTCGGTGTCATTTTCTTAACATTTTCGATCCTAGTTGTTTAGCAACAAAATTGTAGTGAATGTACACATTGATGTAGTGAGTGTAATGTTGGAAAATTTATTGATATATTGCAACATTTCTTCAATTTAGCGTCGTTAAGATGAAGTCAAAACAACTTTACATTTTTTTTCACATTTTTATACCCATGTATGATTACGAACCATACAAATATTACATTTTGAATTTTATATTTTATTATATTACATATTTAAAAACACACACTATCTATTCTATAGTATATGTTTTATTACATAAGTAATTATAATATATATTTTTTATTTAACAGTATAGATAAAACATACAAAGCTATTTTTAGTATACCTTAACAATACTTGCTGAAATTATCTGTATTTATTACTTTACAAATGGACAGTTATGATGACTACCAACCCCTTAGGATTTACGGTCACGATTTTACCATCAAAACGCGTATTTGACAAAATTAGGATTACGGTATACAAAAAGTAACTTTGTATTCAGGTGTAGGAATACTTTTGAAAGCGAACAGTAAGATACAAGATATGGTAAACAGAAAACGCGTTTCCCAAAAAAAAGTAATGTTTAGTCCACAGTCAATTGTTTCGTAATTTGTTATCGCTATCAAAAGTCAACCTATACTACAACACTAAATCAAATAAGAAATGAGATGGAAGTCAATAGAAACGAACTTTACACATTTCTGTGGGTAGTTTTGAACATTTCGAAGAAGTTTTCAAATATAGAATCGTGACGTCATGTTACTAATAAAAAGGTTAAGGGTCTTGTTTTGTCGCCTTACATGGAAAGTCGAGCTTATTTTTATTCTGTATGTAATTTGTCGTATCAATATACCATTGGTTTTTGGTGAAATCATGCTTTCAATTAACAAAAATATAGATATTATGATGCTTAGGGATATGCAAATACATAACTCGGAAAGACATATTTTTTATGGTAATTTGTGTGAGATAAAATATTCATTGACATATTTAGAATAATTACAAATATAATTGTAAAAAAATATAATTTAAATATGCATCAATTTTTTTGACATGAATAGTTTGTAGTAGTTCTAGTGTTTATAGCTAGATGTCGCTGTTCATGATTGTGTGAGTGATTGTTGTTATTGTGTTTTGCAGTCGGCACGACGACTTCGGCTGCCAACAACACCACGTCCACAGCGACTACGACCACGTCAAACTTCAAAAGACAGGTAATGGAACGTTAGCTTTTCATATATTTAGTTGGAATGTTTGATTATGGTTTAAGTTTGGGGTAATGGGATATGGTTGTAGAAAGGAGATAGATTGGAAATTTCGGATACGTTTTCAAATCTCCTGAATTCACCCTAGCTCAAAATTTTTCATGTATGATGTCGGTAGATGTCGGTTAAAAAAATATATAGTGTCATACGAAATAACACAACTTATAGTAAATAGGAAAAAAGACAAACTTTAGACAATTTTCTTAGCCAAATTGTTGAAAGATATTCTATATTCATGAAACTTGTGTTGATTATAATTTTTGTATTTTTCAGAACACTATCGACTCGGCCACAATTAAAGAGAATATGGCTCGCATTGCTCAGATGCAAGTGAGTAAAAAGGTTAAAAACTGCTTTTATCTTTTTACGTAGAATATTATTTATCTCTTCCTATAGAGTATTAGTGCATGATATAAAAGAAAGCACTAGGCTTTAGATAATGAAGTAAAAACTTTTTGTTCAAACATATACACAGTTTCTACAAAGATTTAAATTGATAATGGGATATCATTGAATACTTCCGTTTGCCTCGCTCGATGACACTTTTCGAAGCGTTCTCGTTACGCATTCATTCCCAAGTTAAGATATAAATATTTTTTACTTCAATAACAAAATTCTTGTTTTCTTCGTCTACAGTTAGGATAGGGATTTTTAAATGTAACCATATTAATCAGGTGCAGAGTGGGTCGCGGCCCACGAGCGCCCAGCCCAAGGCGGAGGCCCGGGCGCGCACTCTGACGGGCGCCCCGCGACGCACGCACTACGAGCCCCCACACCTCGCGCCCAAACTGTCGCCCCCGGCAGACGCGCCCAGGTACGGCCCTGTACTACCTCTATACGTCACATTCGACCGACCAATCAGCGCGCTCCATGCGTGCGCTGCCAACTCCTACACTTTTATGCGCTCCTAGTACTTTTGCGACGAAATGTATGAGTATAGTTGTTAGTAATCTTTGTAGTTTGGTTAGGTCTCGGTAATACTATTATACAGTAGTTTAACTTCATACAAAAGGACTAAACGCGAGTCGTACCTACTCGCCTTGATCTCGGCATGCAACAGACGCGTCTTTGCTTCTGTAACCGCGCGATTTTAGTAAAAAGTAAGTGCAAGTGTCAATTTACTATGACAAATTTATATGGTGTTTATATATTGTGCTGTTTGGTTGCATGAAATCTTTCAAACAAAAAATAACATGCATTTTTATCGAACACATTCTTTTTCATTCACAAAATATTTTATTAGTTTAAATAAAAATTATTTACAATCACAAAAATAGATAGGGAGTCAAAGTTGACAGATTTAATTAAAATGCTGCAGGTTCGCAGCTGTATGTATTAAAAAATACGGCCGAGTTAAAATACTGTATGATAGTATTACCGTGACGTCACATTCAGCGGACCAATCAGCGCGCTCCATGCGTGCGCTGCCAACTCCTACACTTTTATGCGCTCCTAGTATATTGAAGTCGAAATGTATGAATGTAGTTGTTAGTATCCTTTGTAGTTTGGTTAGGTTTTTGGTACCTCCTCGAGGCTTATGATCGCCTGGTACATTAGTAATGAAAATAAATTATTTAGTACATGTACTTTTAGTGAAAGTATTTAATTCAAAAGTAAAGCTAGGGTAGGCAATCCCCTTTTTAGTTAATGGATATTTAATAGTATTTTTTAATATGATTATAATGCTCGAATATTAAACGCGTTTTTTTAATTTATGGTCGCCTGGTACTTAGCGATAATAATTATCAAAATAGGCTTTAGAACGTTTTTTTTAAACAGTATATTATAGAATTCTAAGCGTTCACCCCCAATGTATCATCACAGCAATAAAATATTAAATTTAATATGTCTGAGTAAAAGGAAATGTTTGATTAGTTAGGTGTAAATTATGAAATTTTTAACTACCTGCACTATTTTTGATGCATCTAGCATTTCGATGTAACTGACATTGAATGTGTATTGCGAACGTGACTTGTGTTATTACGATGTGCAAAATTATAACCTCGTTTTGTAGAAATGCATCCTAAATTGCTAGCAATTGTTAAGTAAACATAAGTTAGGACATAATATGACACAATTATTAAAAAACTATATAATATTCTATTTTGAAAATTACCACACACACGTATATATCGTATGCATTGACACGAGTATATCTATATATTTATATACAACATAACACGTATGTATATAAGACACGACGAGCATGTATACGATAGACTAACAGCATGCGTAAACGCGCGACAGCACGGTGGTACAAGCGGAGAGTAAGAACGGGACCGCGAGCGCCACTAACGGTCCCGGCGGGGCGGCGGGGGCTGCGGGGGGAGGGGGCGGCGCCGCTGCGGGGGGCGCGGGAGGGGCGGCAACGGCGCCCGCCCCCACCGGCCCCGCCGCCGGCAAGACGCACGTCAAAAGCGCCTCCATATCGTCCGGCAGCGGAGCACCCCCGCTCGGGGCGGACTCCGCCCCCCACAACGCGTCAGCCAGGGACCTGGCCCAGCCGCGACCCAGGTACCGATGCACAGCACTACTGTGGCGCCAGATGCACGTACGGCACCCACACACGTACTATTCACGGGGCCGAGACATCACTAATTTATGCTTTGGGGTTCCGATATGCAATGTTTGTACGACAATGACAGTTGACAACTGTCAATAATGATGACAGTACAAAAATCGATTGGTGTCAAAATTGTAGCACAAATATGTAATGATAGAAATCGTTATGGTTTTCAATGCCATGTATGTACTAAATCATAAAATAATTGGGATACATTCGTTACTAATACTGAGTTGTTTTGTTAAATAAAATCGTATCAAGGTGTATTAAAAAAAATATTTTTTATACGCACATATAAATTAACAAAATTATATATTACTACAAAACATAATAGTTGTGTAAAAGGCCGTACGTGTATCGACTTCAACGCCGATTAGAGCTTCAGTTTTTATTTTCGCAATTGGCAATTCTTTTTATTTGCTGTCATCGAGCACTGGTGTTGCCCACTGTATATTTTTACCGCGTCACATTCGCTATTCGCTTAAAGGCTATCATTAAAGAGTTTCTTTGCGTTAAAATTTAAAAACACGCTTTAATTTGTTACTTTACACATTGATTTTGATTTGGTTCAATGATTTTTTGGAGTTTTTAATTACGTGCCACCGTATTGTTTTTTACTAATCTTATTACTTTTGCACATTTTTTTTTGTATTTTTATTAATAATTTGTATTAACACTATATGTCACTAACAATTGCTTTATTATTTTTTATTATTATTATATTACCTGTATTACTTGATGCCAACTTTAAATAATATAATCTAATTTCAAAATAGAACCACTAGGTGGTGCCAAGGTCAATGTTCAAACGTTTTTACGTTTTGAAGATAACGCAGTTATTAATCAATGATCTGTAAAATATTTGGCATCAGGTAAACCATATTTCCCAAACTCCACACACAAATCTTGACAGAAAATGAAATATTTAATTTTCTAATAAAATTTTCTCTATATTTTTACTTCGGATTTCATGTTTGATTTTTTTTATATACATTTACTAGCTTTAAAAAATATTGTATGTTGTGAAAAAACATCTTTCAAAGAGGATTGTTGTATTTATTTTGGTTATAGCAAGTAACGTTTTTTGTAAAAGATTTTTACGGTAAATAATAGTATGTAGATCGATTTTAATGCTGCTTTATTTATGTTTTGTGTGCAAAAAATATTTTTAGTCACCGCACGAGCTAAAATTGAAAATAGTTTTTTTTCTCGCAGATTAGGTACTATTCAAAAAGCTTTTGTTGAAGTTTTACCTTTTGTTTTTTATTCGCTGATTTATACCATTTTGAGAATTTACATATGTTTTAAATTCTGTGTGTAAATATGTATAATACTCTAAAATGTCCTTTTTAGCAAAATTGTACATTTGAAGACATATTTCATCAATGATAGTAATTTTTTTTACTATTTACAATTTTATTGAGATGTTTAGTATGGTAAAATTCTTCTTTTTTGCAAAAAAAAACAATGAAGAATTGAAAAAAAAAAAACTTTTTTCCCTTTTTTTTGCTGTATATAAGCGTGTAACTTAGATATGCGTGTGGTGGTGTGTTGAGTAGTGTGACGTGCGGCGGCGTGGCGGGCGGCGGCGCGGGCGGCAGCGCGGCGCGCCGGGACTTCCCCAACCCGCTCGTGTTCCCCAGGAACGTGCCGTCACGCTCCACCTTCCACTCGGGTGAGGAGAACAGTTTCTTATAGTATTATTCAAGGATAGTAAACTAGGTGTATCCCCAGTGGTGGTATTTCTAAAGAATGACCAGCCACTCGGGTAAGGACAACAGTCTCTTATAGTGTTTGTGACGTCAAGGCTAACTAACAAAACACCAATGTTTTTTTTTGACGTCAATATATATTTATTTATTTATATATAATAATAGTACCATCAAGGCTAGATAAAACTAATGTTCTATCCCCAGTAGTGGTATTTCTATAGAATGACCAGCAACTAGGGTAATACCACCAATGTTTTATAGTATTTGTTACGTCTCGGACAGTCATCAAACGCTCTACCCCAGTAGGGGTAATTCTGTAAAAGCAAAAAAAAAAACAGGTTACCTTACAAAATTCTGAATAATAATATTTACGCATAAGAAATTTACTTCACGTACAAATGAGAATATCTTGACTCGTCAATAAACGGGCTCATAAATATTGCGAATTATTTGACTGGACAATCTCTATTCTTCCCAATTACCAAACCTCCAAACCCTCCCAATGGTAGAGGAGGCCCGTACTCATGATGACGATGAACATGTCTTCAGGCCAGACGCGGTCCCGCGGCGGGGGCGGCGCGTACGGCGACGGCGGCTCGCCCCACCAGGCGCGCCCTTCCTTCTTCTCCAAGCTGTCGTCGAGGTTCTCCAAACGGTAAGTCCACCTCCAACTCCTTGCCATCATCCTTCTGTGTTCATCTTGTGGAACGTGTGACGCATTCATAGAAATTTTTGGGTAAAATAGTGATGAAATATAAAAAAAAAGTTTTTTTTTTATATTTTCATAAGATATTAGAAAAGAACCTCCATTTGGAATTTCACTTAAAAAAAATATTATTATAGTAGTACAATGCAAGGAATATAATGCAAAAATAAAAGTGCGTCACATCTCCCACCAAAAAGGGTTTCCAATCATGGCATCTGACTTATTTTTTTTTCATATAAAATACAAAGTCGATGCCATTTAAATTAACTAACAACTTTTAATACAAACATCACTATAATCCGCCCATTTACAAATGACACATGGACGATATACTAACATTATGATTATATTATCATTAAAACGTGACTAATGTTCAATTTATCCATATTATACGTTCGGTGGTGATGTATATTATTATTATTTTATTTTTATTATTGTTACACATTCCATTACGCTAAGCTTCAAGCCTGCTCGTAGATACATATTATTGATGGCATTTTGTTTTTTTCTCATTCCAAAAAAAAATTACTAAAAATATATATATAATATATTCCAAAAAAGAAAATGCAATCTCGTTTTAAGTACAAAAAAAAAACAAAATGCCAAATGTGAATAGTGGAATTAAATCATCGCTAAATGTATTCATCTCACGGGCACGCCTCTATGTTAAAACAGCACAGCTTCCGCACTTTGTGTCTCATTCTGACTCCATTCGTCCACATCAATAGGAGATAGCCTTTATTATAGACCTACTACGCCATTAATGGCCGTTTTTTATTAATCTCTCAAAGGGTTGTGGAGAAAGACTCGTGGTTTTAATGTTTAGTAAAAAAAAATATTTCCAGCCTATAAGTTTTGTGTTTTTTCTTTCGACTCTTATACTTTCACACATGTACACATTTGTGCGTCTCTGTCTTTCATCTATATGTTGGAAAAGGATAGCTGATATTATTTTGCCACATCCTAATTCAGCCTTTGTTTGCATGGCTCGGTCTTTAAACAAAACAGTATTAACGGATTGTTTTTTTTGGACTCTTTATAAATTCTGAAAAGTCAACATCAAGGCGGTTAATTTTAATGTTTCAATTTCAAAAAAATATTAAAAGAATATAGAATGATACATTTAAATTTCAGATGGCTTTCCAAAATCTACACAAATTTCTCTATAGCTATATATTATACATATATATTTTTTGTAAATAATTATTACACCAAAGACACTGTTCCTCTAACTGGTCACTCTATTAACCCACTCGTTATGTCTCGTACTGTGGATCATTTTCTATGTGTGTTTATATATATATTTTTACTTATTATTATTATATTTTTTTTATATGAAATAGTGTTTATTGAAATTGTCTCCCTCTCGAGATTCCGAGCTCTTCAATTTTTTTTTCGTAATCTCGCGTCAACACAGGGGATGCACGTTGCTAGAACCTCCTACCTCCCTTAAAAAAAAAAAAACGTAAAAAAAGCACAGTATTTTTTCATCCGGTCTGACTCGCGTTAAGATCTCACATTGAATGTATCCTCCTCCCTTATCGATATTAGTGTCAAAGCATGTTGTATTCCCCTACTCAATAAGCTGTTTATTTTAATTTTTAAACTTTTTTTTTGGCTACTTAAAAGTGTGAGCTGAGGCGTAAGAAGCAATGCCTATACGCTTTGAGTGTTGTACGTAGTGCTTTGTCGATATCGATAGACGCGTTATTATTATTTTTTGTAATGTAAAGTAAGCACCGGCGGTTCTCGCCTCGTCGACCTCGTGAGGTGTACGGAGTGTGATGAAACCGAATTTTTTTGTCGGTAAACGTGTTTCGTGCATCCCCGTGTTTACGACTAATCGAATTTTTATGATCTAACCGTACGCTTCTACTAACGAATCGTCGACGTACGCGTGTCTTTTTTCAGTACCGATTCGCTTTTTAGTCTATCCACAACCCTTAACGATTGTTGCGACGTGACTTGACGTATTTTATCGATGTTTATTTTTTTTTTTAATTTTACGGAGGGAGCTAGTGTTATAGTATTGTGCATCTTGTGTTGCGGCGCGAGAGACGTTTATTATATTCATTAATGATTGCCAAAGTTAAAGAAAATGGATCATAACTGGTATTAAAAGTGAGAGAAGAAAAAAATAATTGAGCCGGAGACAGAAGAGGGGGCGATTCGGCTTGCGTCCAGTCGTCTCGCTCACACCCCCCCCTTTCTGTTGTGCGCAGGTTGAATCAGAACCCATGAAGCGAACGCCGTTGCGAAGAGCCGACTACTGTTTACAGAGAAGATTTAAAGTTAAGACAACGTAGGAATAATTGTATTCAACAGTGACCGTCTTACGCGGCGGAAACTAGGCAAAAAACATGTTTACTGAGAAAAAAAATCGACTTGACAAAAGACTTGAAGTCTGCACAGCGTTTTTTGTCAGTAAACTTATTAGACAACACTTTTTTTTTCAATTGGTAATCAACAGTAACTGTCCGTTAAGCTTTCATTTCATTAGAATTTGATGTTTGGAATTCATTACAGTGAAAAAAAAAACGCGACGGCCTTTCTGTTTACGTGTTATTTTTAATCGAATTTTATACATGGATGCATCTGTTTGATTTATCGACTTCGACATTGATAGAATGTTTTTGTCGATAGTCTATTAATATATTTGTGTAGTCGTAAAAATCTGTTTTAATACCATAAACTCATATCTCCTCATCATGTCTGTCTTATCGATCACTGTAATTTAAATTCCCCATGAATTTTATCGATAATCTGGGTTTCGATGTCGATAACATCACTCAGTGTGCATCCTGATTTGAAATATTTTTTATATACTGCGATACACTGTAAGTAGCATCTATAGGAAAATGAACGTACAAAATCTGAGTAAGGTAAAGTACACATTATGAAATATATTTCTTGACAGCAAAGTAACACGTAGCGGAGTGCTAGTCCCGTCGTGTCGCGCATTTCATATTAGGTGATAAGAATATAGAATGCTATCATACGAATTTTGAACATTCCAGGGTTCCCGTATGTATTTATCTCTCCCTTTTTTTTGTTTCTTCGCAAAAGAAAAAAAAATGCACAAACTTTTGTTTTCACATCCCTAAAAAGAAATTGACGACTGAAATATTTTGTATATTTGTATTACATTTAACGGTAGTTTGAGATATTCTTGTTCTATGTAACGTGGACCACTTGAGGATTTACCCTCTCGTAACCTCCTATCCTATTGTTCAAATTTTTCAGTACCTGCAACTGAATTTATCAGATTATTGAAATTTATATATTTGTGAGGAATTGTGTTGAAGAGTGAACATAGTAAATTAAATTTAAATAATATAAAATCACCTCTCAAAAATTGCAAAATTGAAAATATTTTAAATTGTTAAGGTTCGATATTTTTCGCTTGTTTCCGAAATGGTCCACATTTTAAAAATCATAGTTACGTATATAGTGCGAGTGAGATAACCAGTATGTGTTAAAATGTTTAACGTTTAGTGAGTTAAGTCGCCGGCCCATCCTTAGCTTTGGTACAAATACTCAGTAGATGTTACCACTTAACGACATTCGGGCAGCTGTATTTATGAATAACATAATTTAGACAATTATTAACGTTTTCCCTCTCCCCAAAATAACAAATACCTAGTTTTTATTACATGGTCTCTAAGAAAACGCGTTGGTACTAGACAAGTTTGGAATATGACGTTTTCATAGTAGACAAGACCTTTTTTGTTTTTTTTTTATTTGACTAAAGAAAAGTAGCAAATTATTGAAGATTATATTTTTTTTTACAAAGTCCCGTCTAGAAAATAATCTAAGTAGAGTTAAACAAAAGAGAAAACTGAAAAAATATTCGCTACAAAATTGAAACATCGTATTCCAGACTTCATTGCATAGAAAGATACTATGAAAGTGACTCAGTGCTGCCAATAGACATTTCGTCCATCGTTCCTTCGTCTTTATTGAATGTGACGTTTGGGTTTTGTTTTTAAATAAATCTATGTTAATTTACCGTTCTGTACAATTTTTTTTAGAAAAAAAGCGTATTGTAGATGTTTTCATATCTTTTTTTTCTCATACTAAAGTATAGTAAGTAATCCTAGTATAGTAGCAAAATTATGTCTCAATCATTATTTACAGTTATAACAAAAAACAGATTAAATATAGGAATTCACAAATATATTCCGAAAAAGACATTTATGTAATTAGTATCTTTCTGAAAACGTGATTTCTCAACTGTTTTTTTATTGAAAAAAATGTTTTTTTTTTTGTGACCTTAAAATATTTCAATCACAGCAGATACATTGATGTATTTTTAATTACAATAAATTTAAATGTTTAGTTCATTTTAATATGAAATGTCCTTATATTGCTATCGTAAGTAAGGCTAAGAAAATGGTGCAAAAATATACCTACCTATTTAGTCGCTAAAGAAAAAATTAATTGTGCATTGTTTTTCTTTAATTGTTGGAGTTGTCAGTAAACGGTTTTAATACAGAACGGTATATTATTATACTTATCAGCAATATTGACTTCATATACTTATTACTAATAATGTTTAGCTTAAAAATATTGTACATATGTACGTTTGTCGTGTAAGCGTGGATGTGTCAATGAAAAAAAATGAACGCGTGTGATTCATTATATTGTATACTTAATATAATATTTCCTAACTTTTCTATAACGCTATTAATCGGTCTGCATTATCGATTTCGATAATCGAAATACGTTTCGATTGTATTTTCGATCGATACCGACAAATTCGTCGCGTTGCGCTCATTACAACTTTCATATATTGGGGTTTATTTTTATATTCTTTATTTGAATATCGAAATTTTTGTAACGATAAGAAAGCTATCGGGGGTTTTTAAAATTCTTAACAGAAATATTTTGTATTTTTGCTTTCCATAAAAAAGTACATTATTGGACCCAAAAAAATATAAAAATTATATAAACTCAAAGTTATATGTACATCTTCTTTTTGTATAAAAATCGTATATTTTCATTTATTAACTTATTATGATGTTTATTGTTTTTAAGAATTTATTATTCAATCGTAGAGTCATGCATATGCGGCATAGCGGCCTAAAATTTCCAATGGTTTTTTGTTCACAAACAAACAGTCGAGATGTTTAGCCGTCCTTGTCTATCCTTCCTTTTTCTATTTAAGAAGAAAGAGAGGTCAATATATCGACAGTTTTGCGGACAAATCTCACATTTTACTCATGTCCAGTATTGTCTCATTTTTATATATAACTAAGGATTAGCTTATTGAACAAATTTACGTTATTAACGTAGGTGCTGTGGTAGGAGTCTGTTTTGGTATAGTTTTGTTTTTTTGACATAATTATGCAGATTTGTTCGTCGAAGTTACGTTTTGTTGACTTGGCGCTGTTCAAAAATTTTGCTCATACTTCTGCAAAGCTGACATTTTTATCCGTTCATATTAAAATATTTAACTTTGTAGCTACTTGATTTATATTTTAGAACAAAAACATAATATATGATATAATTTGCAGTGTCAAGCGTTGATCCTCACTTTTTTACTTTTCTATTCAATTATCCTACAAATTACGTTGGTTCTCGTTCCAAGTGAGTCTCAAGTAATTTGGACAATTGAGGTCACCAAAATGTAAGATCTTAATCAAACACATTTCTATATTTCGGATGGTTTTTTCGCATCACAAATGATTTAGATATGTTGAGTTTGATTAATTTCGTGTTTTCTGTTTCAGAGTAAATAAAAATGGTTTTGTGGGTGCTATAATTTATAACTATAAAAAAATTTGACAGCATAATGCAGGGGTAATAATGTTTTTCTTTTTGTCCAGGATCATGTTATGGAAGTTTAATGTTATACAAAATCAAACATGATAATATTGATTTTGTCAACGCCAAGCTACCATGATAATTATAATTTCAAATCATCCTTTTTTTAAGAGTTCCTTAGTTAGTCCTCAATGATCAGATTACACAGAATTCCACAACAAAAGCCCTTGAAGTGTTTTAATTGTTATCATTGTGCAAATTTTTGAACAGTGTCATGAAAAAAGCAGATTGACATGCTGTGCTGAAAAAACTTTTTTCATACAATTAAAGTATCGATATATTTGCATAGGAAAAAATAAATAAATATATATAAATGAACGCACACAATCTGTGCATATAATATTTTTCTTTTCTTTTTTTTATTTTCCTGTGAGCAATTTTTTTTTACTTTACATTTTAAGCAATGTATCTATAATTGTAACTGCGTATAGGAAAAATGCAATACATTCTAGCTTGAATAAGTTTAGTTTAATGTTATTTTTATCGGTGTTTTTATTTGGAATTTAAAATCGCTTTTTTTGTTTACTTCTGCATTTATATAATTTCATTGTTTTTTTCGTTTTCAGTACTTGAATTGGTCTAATATGCATTTTACAGGTTCTGAGAAAATTGTATTTTTATCATATATGTTTTTTTTGTAACTAATTGTGTTAGATATGTTGTATCGGACGTATTGTTAACTACTACGGTACGCGAACGAATGTGTTGCGCTTCTCCAAAATAATCAGTTTTTTTTTTCAATAACAATTTGTTGTTTTATTTTTCGTCATGTTTGGTCCTCACTACATTATGTATAAGTAGGGAAACAATATAAATATTTTTTTTTATGCGTTGAAGCAATTAAAATAAAAGAATACTATCTAGAATATCTCATTAAAGCCGGTAAAAACTTACGTCGTCTTTGCTCAGCGGTTTATTAGGTATAATTATTTTTTTTGGTCCGATGCCAAGTCCAATGAGCTGCAAACTTGATCAAACAATGCTACGAACACAATGCTCCCATGTTCTTTAATTAATGCAATGTAATGACGTTATGTCGCAACAATATATCATTCTCTACGTAAAATTAAATAAGTAGTTAAATGCGAGTCGTATAAGTATGATTTTTATTTAACAAGTATATTTAGATGATTTAAGTATACAGTATACATATGATTTATCTTGTATTTTGAAATATACGAATGAAAATTCCGATTGCTATGCCGGCGTAAGAAAAAATGTCTTTCTAAACAGAAGTATTTTACTTGTTAAAAAATATGATTATTTATGATCAAAAATCAATCTAAGGTTTATAATATTGAAATACACAAACGATAAATAAACAGCTGTTTTAAATGGAGACTCCATTCATTTTCATGAATTACATCATTATGCTCATAAAAATGTGGTGAAAAAATGTATTTGCATGTATCACAAAAATCGACACCGGAGACAATTTGATGACAATGAATATATTTAATTCGCATATCATATAACTGTGGAGCCGAAAATACACCGATAAATACATCACTCAATCGATATGTACACACGATTTTGTTTCTTTTTTTTAAATTGTCAGAAAAAAAAAACAAAAAATAGAACAGCACTAAAATGGTGAGTATTTTCTTGCCAGTTTGTCCGTGTTGGGCGATTCCACCGGGCGTCAGAAACCGCGCATATTTTCCTCTCTGGACATACAAAGGAGGTAGGGCCGCGAAGATCGCACCGCCCCCTTGTTTTCTTATTTTAAAAAATATCTTTTTTTTTTAATTGACAAAGTAATTGGTGATTTGCGAGCGGTGAGTCGGTTTTGTTGATTGGTGAGATTAATAGTAACTTTTGTTTTTTTATTATAAGTCCAGTTTTTTTTTCTGAAAGCAACCAAATTTTCTGTTAAGTTCAATATTACATAAAATAATTGTAGAAAACTACTAAGCTACAAAGTTGGTTATGTTTGAAATATCAAGTATTTTAAAACTTCATCTTTTACACTTCTTCAGTGAGGGCTTGTTTTATAAACATTACAGATGAAAAAGTATTTCGTTAGATTTTTTTACAGTAATGTCTCTCCAACAACAGCCGCGCATCGTTCACATTTTTTTGGTTGAAATTTTTAAAATTGTGTGTGAGTGTACTTATCCCGTGTAGTCCAACCGATTTGTACTGTTTTGAAAAAATAAATTCATCCAAGCATGATATACATACTTAGTTCCCCGTTTTTAACAGCATGTCGGATATTGCATTATTTTGTAACTGAAAAAGAGCATGATGTTTTAAAAAAATGAATATACTCATGAAGAAAGGCTTTCATAGGATTCATAGGATAAGAATAATTAAAATGTATCATGCCCGAAAAAAACATATATATTGTGTGGGACAGGTGAAGTGTTGCAGTGTTGTCTTGCATCCAAAAATGCACCTCTGTCTACCCTGTCGGGGAATAAAGGCGTGAGGGTATATATGTAAAATATGTAATTTAATTCTTACTCATTGTTTTAAATTCAATTTCAAAATTATTTTTATCAAAAAATATATTTCTAAAATTAAGCCTCAGCGTTCTCAAGATAGTACGTACAAAATTGGCTGGATTACTTTTTATTTTAATGATTAATAACATCTAATATTTTTTTTTGTTCGTGAACTAACAGGCAGAAAATATGTTACTAATAAACATAAAAAAATATAAAAAAACGTTAGGAAAACATTGAAAAATATAACAAAAACTGTGAGGTAAGTCGCGGACATTCAAAAAAGCAGGCATGGTAAACCGTAGTCCCATCTAGATATTCAGTGTTAGCTCGCTTTTTGTGTTGTGTGCTTTATAGATTTTTTTATGTTACCCTATGTTGCACTCTGTTACCCGCCTTAAAGATTTTTGTAACAGGCTGAATAATTGCCAAAAATATTATATGTATTCGATGCAGTAACACCACAAAAAAAACAAAAGACGTACGATTGGATCAGCGTGTTACGAAACTCGAAGAAAATGTAAGGTGTGCGTGTCATTCCGATCTCCCGCTAGTATCCCTAGTGTTAGTTTTTATGTTTTTCTGTTTTTAGGCCATTGGACGGTACCACCCCGAAGCATGCAGTAGGCGCTAGTCCACAAGCCATGCTTGGGTAATTATTGCTCGTTCATTTTACCCTACTTGTTTTTATTTCTCTCTTTACAATCTAGATTGGCTAATTCTAAAAACATTTTTGCAAGTGTATTGGAATTAAATCTTTCTCTTTTCTGGTTTGCAAAAGCACGTTTATATGAGTAACTTTTTTAAACTAATATTTAAGGCGAAGACATTCGTGTCGCTTGGTTTTGGCGAAGTTTTGTTCTTCACTGAAATCCAAGGTCGATACGACTGTGAAACACAGTAGACTTTCTTTTCTATTTTTATTTGTCTAGTCTGTGGTCAAATGTGGAGTCTCACGATTGTTTGTCTATGGCAAAGCATAGAAATCATAACCATTGTATTTTTGATACTAATAATACTCTTGCGGTACTAACAAAAAGCAATACTCGATTTCTTGATACCCCAATTTTTTTTATTAATTTTTACAACCCTAATGGTTTGAATAAAAAATGAAAAAATCCTTAAAAAAAAATTAAAGTATTA
Organism: Cephonodes hylas; assembly: GCA_030295005.1. Classification (NCBI taxonomy): domain Eukaryota; kingdom Metazoa; phylum Arthropoda; class Insecta; order Lepidoptera; family Sphingidae; genus Cephonodes; species Cephonodes hylas. The sequence continues at coordinate 1,916,930 of AP025386.1, read as the reverse complement.
ATATTTTTCTATCGTGTATTGCACATCCCATTCAAAGAATCGAGTAGTAGTTGCTTGCAGATAAATTCACAATCTCTTGCAAAACTCTTAATTATTATTTTCTTCATATTAATTTTCATAATTTCCACACTAACTAACCACTCGTAGCATGGATCGGTGATTTTTTGGGAATAATTTTGACGCAGATCATAAAGTTATTAAATAGGTTGGAAAGGTAAGAACGGAGAGGATTAAATTTTTTGTTTTTTTTTTGAGGGCTTAGCTTTTAATTTCGTAAAGACACAAAAATATCATAATGGGTATTTTTTGCGTTATATTCTATACTTCTGGTTCCTATAATATGTTCTCATCTGGGTATTATCTCAAGTTTAATGATATCAAAGACGTAGAAAAAATATTGCCGGTCTTATTTAAAAAAAAAAAACTAAGGGGTGTCTCACCATAAGTATACTGCCAAGGCGGTTTTTCCTATAATATTCCGTGTGTATTATCGTATGTATGCCGTGTGTTGCAGACAAGGCAACGAAGAGCAGGTGAAGCCGCGCGTGCTGCGGTTCACGTGGAGCATGAAGACCACGTCCTCCAGGGACCCCAACGAGATCATGGCTGAGATACGCAAGGTACGTACGGAATTCGATAGCCCCGTGGCTTAGTTGGCTAAAAACAAAAAGGCGATATGAAAGGATGTGGGTAAATGGTTGTATGGTCCTCAAATATTTGGCTGTGCGTTTGTGAGATAGAATAGCCTCTAGTAGTTTCTGATGCCCACGACTCAAGACTTGTATCTTATTGTGGGGTCAGAACTGTCTATGTGACTGTTGAGTGTATTTATTATTATTAATTTAGAGTAGGAATCAACTTTGGCAGCGTCATGATGTCAAGGCTCTAAGATGGAACTTAAAACCCTGATGTACCCCTTCCAGCTTCCAGGCTACTCCTGTTGATCCGATCCTCTGGTCTGAGTCCTCGTGGTCTTGCGTCAAAAGAAAGTGCTGAACGATCTAGACTTTGAGAATCCTATTCCAACGTTTAAATCCATAGTGGCATTGTGGAATTTAAAAATTTGTGCAAAAAATAGATTTAAGGAATATGGGCGCAGATCTGCATACCCACCTTCCCTTCCTTCATCAACGTTTTATTAGGTCTTCAAGGCCATAGGGAAAACTGAATTTGTCTACAAGAGTGTTTGTGTCGCATTGCAGGTGCTAGACGCGAACAACTGCGACTACGAGCAGCGCGAGCGGTTCCTGCTGCTGTGCGTGCACGGAGACCCCAACGCGGACTCGCTCGTGCAGTGGGAGATCGAGGTGTGCAAGCTGCCGCGACTGTCGCTCAACGGCGTGCGCTTCAAGCGAATATCCGGTTAGTGTCGCAGCGTTTACTTGTGGTCAAGATTAAGCGTGGACCGTAACAATCCTTACCTTCGAAATTAAAGTTTGAAGTTAGTTTGGATGATTAGCCTATTATAATGAATATGGCTACGATTGCAGGCACCAGCATCGGCTTCAAGAACATTGCATCGAAGATCGCAAACGAACTCAAGCTGTGACTGCCCGGGAGCGCCCCGCGCCGGCGCCGCCGCCGCCGCGCCGCCGCCCCCGCGCCGCGCGCCTCCCCCTCCGCGCCCGACCGCACCTCCTCGTCGGAGCGCGCGTCCCCGCCGCCCCCCGCGCCCCTGCCGCCGCCCCCGCCGCCGCCGCGTTCCGACTCGCTGCGCCTCTCCGCCGAGGACATGGTGCTGGTGGCCAACGGCGGCGCGCGCACCTCCTCGGGCGCGCTGGCGCACTTCCTGGCCGCCTACTCGCCGGCCGAGCTGTCGCTCGCGCGCAGCGACTACCTGCGGCCGCCGCCCTCCCCCGCGCGCGCGCCGCTGCGCTCCTCGCTGTCGCTGCGCGCCGACTGCGCCGCCGAGCCGCGCCCCCCGCGCGCCGCCCGCCCGCCCGCAGTCTCGCGCGCCTGCTCGGCCAGTGCGCACGCGCTGCGCCGGCACGTGCGCGCGCGCTCGCCGCCCTCGCCGCCGTCGCCGGTGTCGCCGTGCGCCTGCCTGCCCCTCGACCCCATCCCGCCCCCGGAGCTGTTCGACTTCTGAGCGCGGCCGGCGGACCCAGCGGAGTGCGCTACAGGTTCACTGACCAATTCTCATTTGAATACGGAACGCGCCGTTTCCGCTTCCCGCTGAAACGGCTGTGCAAAAATTCAAATATCGAATGTCAACCGTCACTCGAATCCGTTATTGATCGATAATTTAGAATGTTGTTCGCTATCGTCCGCCGGCGTCCCTGTGGGCGGGGCGGCGCGGGGGGGCGGCCGGGGGGCGGGGGGCGACACTAGTGCCGGGACAACTGGGGAATGATATACATGTGCCAAGTGATGAGATTTAGCATCGACATCGATACAAGTGACGCAATGATCTTACCGGCGACGCCGTGTTGTCGCAACTTAAATGAATGGAAAAAATATATAATTGTTTAGTTAATTTTTGAATAGTGAAACGCTCTCGATTTAAGGCGCCTCCTCTTTGTATAATAATTTTACGTTTCATGGATTTATTGTGTAGATAAGTTGTAAGGCGGTGCGCGTGCGCCGCGCGGACAGTATCGGTAGCGACATCTTGTCTCGGCGACGGACACGGGACGAGTTTTCTATTTGTTGATTATATGAAACGTTCACGGCCCGCGTTGTTTTCGCTTGTATTGTAATGTTATTTTTGCCTCGTGTCCCTCGAGAGTGAGAAGAGATGTGTCAACGCAATATTATGGGTTGAGAATCGGTGGAAAAATTGTACGGTACTTCAATACACATTCGCAGCCTGTCTATCATTAAGTGTATAGTTTTTTTATATTCAGTAAAATAACCGTCATATATCGATTAAAATCACAATCGGTTTTATCGATTGCGTTGAACTTAGTATTTCAGTATATTTTGTTTGAGATAAAGTATAGTATAATTTTTTCCTCGGTTCGTCAAAGTATTTCGGGAAATAAATAAGCATGTACTAATAAAAAAGACATTAGTTGTTCCGTGTGGCGCTCGCGCACCGCCCGGTATGTACGTGCTATCGCTTTAAAAGTAATATACTGTCTACATTATGTATTCTATTACATTTTATAATTGTACAAAGTGTTTTTAAGCTCAACAATATTAAAATACATACATATAGCTTAACGAAACAAACAAACAAACAAAAAAAATATATACGTTAATTATTAATTGTAATTTTTGTTCACTATACTTGTACGATGTATGTGAAAATTTTCCTGTTTTTTTTAAGTTGTTTTTTTTTTCACAAATGTTATGACAAGAATGAACAACATACGAAATGTGCGCGTGGTTGTCGTTGTAATGCGGTGTGATTTGTGTGGTGTACGCGTTCAGAATCGACTGGCGTGCGAGGTCACGCGAGACTGGCGTGTCGCGTCAAGCTTGACTGACGTGGCGCGCCAGTTGAGAATGACATCGAGCACGCAGTCGTCCACTGCTGTTGTCTCTTTCTAATTATAAGGCTGAATTAGAAAGTGTCAAATTTGTGTACATGTGTTTGTGTTTTGGCGGTTGTTCGTCGCATTATTTATATCGTAATGAAAAATAGCATTTAATGTCGATGTAATTATCATCAGTTATATGGTAAAAAGTCTTCAGAAAACGCCAAAAATCTTGATCTTACTAATCAAGAGAACATGAATTATCCCATACAGAAGATATTTAATTGAAACTTCATAAAACTTGAATGCGGGTATTTAGACAATGATATGTTAATGTTAATAATCCAAAGTAAAAAAATCCTCAAAACACAAACATCTGTACTTATAAAAGAGTTTTACACACCTCAAAAAATTAAAAGCGATATTCTGTAGATTTCAATTTAAATGGTATAAATATAGATATGGTGTATTCGAGATCTAAGTATTACGTAGTTTGTACAGCAATAATTGTCGAGTCGTGTCGGTTTGTATGTGAATTCGTTTCTTCGTTCCAACAGTCGGGATTGACGACTTGAACTGACGAAATGTTACATTGTATCGATATGTGAAACATAGAGTAAATTGACAGCAATCGATTAGTATCGATTCGATTAGATCTATAGCTGGATATACATGCTATCTTTACGATAAAACGTCTTAAAGTCAACGCTATAAAGTCCGTTTTGAGTCGTCAAACTCGAATATGTTTAGAGTCTTTTGAATGTCGATGATTGAGCAAATGTAAAATTTTATATTTCTGACATTATGTATTTCTGAACACCAAGCTATTGTCGTCTGTTAATTTTAAGTCACTATATGTAGTTTTATGTATTGATCAATCGATAATCGTAAAAGTTTAGTCGATTAAATATCTCGATTATCGACATTTAGAAGACGTAAAAGTTTAAACCTCCCTTCAGCCTTTATTTTCTCGTGATTTCGTGTGTGACGCTTTGTTGAATTTTTATCTCGTACAATATATATTTTATGTTTTTATTCTTTCGTCAATTTGCGTGTGATGTTCAATACTTACTAGGTGATAAACAATATATGTAATATAATTAAGTTTGTACGCATGCGGTGCGCAGAGCGGCAATAATGTCAATGGACCCTTGTTTTTTTTTCTATCTTAATATTAGTTAAGGGTAGTGTTATACTTTTACATGAAATCACAAATCTGATGTTTCAGGGTTGCTCATGTCGCCTTAAGTGATTTTAATATTTTTTTAACGATTTTTTTAAATCGATTTTATTTATTGCAAAATGATTTTAAACGCTTTTAAATGTCCCCTGTCTCAGTATGAAATAACGTTTCCATTTCGGTAATACTAACATTAGTATTAAAAAGCCGTGCCATTGTAAAAAATATTTATTTTTTGCTCTCTGCATTTTATGTCCCTTTTCTATTTAAATTTAAGCTGTACAATGATTTTAATATTTTGAAATGCACATCACTAGCGACATCTGTTTTTATGATTTTTATCGAATAATTTTCTTAAGGCGACGCGCTTCCCCAGAGTACATAATACTGTTTAAATAATGTAGTTATATATTTATATATATGAGCTTTGTTTCAAGATAACGTTAGAGTAGTGCCGACCGATGCCAGTTGACATTGGCGTGTGCGTTTGTGAGGTTCAAGTGAAAATAAATTTTATTTTTAATTCCACTGCGTGTTTTCTTACTACATCCCATACTTTACTGCTCATTGGAGTAAACATCGCCAGCGTTGTACTGTGAAATGGAAAAAAAAGTCGACCAATATACAAGATATCTCGATGGAGATTTTGAGTACTGTAGTATGTAGGACCTATTATGAAGTTTTAAAATACACCTGCCAAGAGAAGGTATACAAATACACCCGAGTGAAATTCTTCAGGAACATTTACATTTTTTATTTTGATTAAAGATTAATTTGATCATTCATCCCACGGGGTCGTTGTATGAACCAATGTATTAGCACTGTTCTTAACAAAAAATAAACATAAATTTAAATATTTAATAAAATTAACCAAAGTATTTCGCGTTGTTATACTAGACAGAAGCCTTATTAATGGTTATGAGGAGAATAATAAAAATGAAGGGCTGCCATTGGTTGTCACTTGTCACACGTTTCGTCGTTTTAAGTCCTTCGTTAATAAGTCAGTGCCTAGGAGTCTAATGCCTTTTGGTGCTGAGAATATTTTAATAACACTATCAATAAAACCAACACTACCCGAATCGGAGCTTCTTGTAATTAATTAATTATTATTTCCAAGCCCTTTTTTCGGCCCTAAAACTATGATCAAATACATTCCGTGATGCTGTCATACGGAGTGGTTTCCCATTGAAAACATTTTCTCTTCTGCTATGCTGATATTTTGACTCTATTGTACAGATTTACAGGTCTTTGGTGAGCGTATGAAGATATATTTACATTACCAAGTTGTATACAAGATACAATCTCAAGTATCAAGATACTTATTCCTCATTAATAAAGAGATTTTTCGACATCCGTTCTATTAAGTGGTATTTTGTTTTTGATGTTTTTATTAGAGAATCTTGACACCCCAATCAAGTAATGTGGCGCCATCTGATCAATATTCAAGGGAACATATTGGGGTAAATTGTGCCCAAGGACATTTTTAGAATGAAATACACCAAAGGTTGAATTTAAGGATTTTCTCTAGTATCGAATTAATATGAATACTTTTTAATTAGGAATAATTTCATGATAGATAGAAATGGCATCGCAAATCAAATTGAAAATATTCACTCCAATTTTACCTCAACGTCATTCTTGTAATGCTCCATAGTCACGTTGGTTCTTGCATTTGTATGTTAAGATTTTCCTGCGTTTAATAAATTCGGGAAAATGTCGAAATTAAGCCCTTACTAGGGTATTAGGCCGAAGGCTTCCTGCCCCATCCCGCTAATTTATAATAGTGGGGCTTGAAACTCCCTTAGAACACTTAAACACCCATCGTGGACTCAGACCTTAACCCTATCAATGATAGATGCGGCCCGTATAAGGACTGATGGTAAAAAACCCACATCCAAATTATCCACTAGCGTATTCGTAAAAAAATGCAGATTTATACCAAATCATTTATTAAAAAGTATAAAACTTATGTATTTACACACGTATAACTTAAAATACAATAAGTACGTCGTAATGACGACATCGCTTAAACAACTAATGACTTAGCTACTATTAATCATTCAAAACGTTTAACTGTTTGACTTACCTCCAGTTTCTGATTTCAATGTGATCACATAATTTTATTTCTGTGAGAAGCCACTGCTTCTAGTTAAACTAAACTTAGTTCGAATTTAATTTTTGTATGAATGTTGTGTGTTTTCAAATATGTTAACTAAATTTAAATAGTATTCTATAAATAATCATCGTCATTCCCTTGCCCTGTTCCCAATTTTATTTGGTGTCGGCGCAGTATATCCTTTTAAACATCCCTATCATCCGCCATATCTACAATTCTACATTCACCACTTTCTGTTTCATATCTTCTCTCACGCACTCCATCCACCTTTTCTTTAACCTTTCTCTGCTTGTCCATCCTTCAACTTTCATACTCATTCCTTTTCTATTAATTTTTAAAACAGGTTCATGTTTCAGAAACTGGAGTTACAGCAATTAAATTTAACAACGTCTGCCAGTCTTAGGGTAAACTAAAATACTGTTTAAATACTGACTTATGTGCGAAATTTACGACAAACCGTGTTAATAAATAAAATTTTGAATATCGTTAATGGCCCACGCACTTAACCTATAATATATTTGTTTTATTTACGAGTTACTGCAATTCGAGCAAAAATGAAAGTCATCTTCCACGATAAATACGTTGAAGAAATGAAAGAACGTATTTCTAAGATTTCACAAATATTAAAAAGCCATTTCATAATATGATTAACATTTAATAACATTATTAAGTTTCCTTGCAAAGAATGACTTAGAAGAGTGCACGCGTCTTAGTTGTAGAGGAAATCAGTGACCAGTAGTGGGACGCATTTATCGCAGAAGATAACTGACAGTTTCCTGAATTCAGAACTCGTATCCGCACTTAAATATATATCTAAATTATTGTAACATAAAAATATCTAAATAACTAAAGGAGTTTGGTATCAATCTCGTAGGAGTAGGTACTTCAGGTTTCCATTCATAGTACTTTGTTTGGCATTAGGGGTATTTGTGACTTAATTTCATTGTATAATAGATCTTTCAATACTTAATGATTGAGCTGATACTAATATTAATCCTAATAATAGAGATTAAAACCCGAAAGACAATATTAAAATTAGTCTAGATGATAAGATAATACAAAATGGTCCCGAGGAATATTAAACTATAACACACACCTGGGCTTATTTAATTAAATTTAAATCTTAAACAAACTAGAATAAGACTTAATCTTGCTTATTTACTGGTATTCCATCTAAATCTACCTCAGTGCTCGGTATCAAAGGAGGTTTGAAACCACCGTATTCAATTCTTAAATTTGTTACTTTTGGCACTCTATCCGTTCTTCGTAACTTGAGTTCTACTACATAATTCTTATTTTTTTCAAGCTCATTTTGATTTCGTTGTACTTGCCCGTAATTTTGATTAGAGCTGTACTGAGAATTTGTCAAATAGTTAATGTAGTTTTGTAGCGTTTGAGCCTTTTTTGAATCGGCCTGTTTGTAAGTGTTGTTTTGCAGATTATTGGGGAAATTTCCCCAATGCGTTGATTGAATATTGGGTACCCTTTGCCGTTCTTTTAACATTTGATAGTATTGAGTCAGGGCTTGGGTTTGGGACTGCATGGGTTGGTTTTGGGTTTCAGGTTTTTGGTATTGATAATTTGTTCTAGACTCTACACCATCTTGGCTATAATGATACACAGCTACAGGAATGTGGACCGGTTTTTCGACAATTTTCTCAACTGGGTACGGAACTTTTACTTCAAACGGCACTTGAACCGGATAAGGTACCTTCTTTTCTACTACCTTTTCGACCGGGTAGGGCACTCGCCTCTCAACTGGGTAAGGTTTATCAATATATTTAGTGACAACAACCGGTTTCTCGACTATTTTCTCTACAATTTTTTCTACAGGATACGGAACTTGCACTGGTATTTTCTTTTCAACTATGCGGTCTACTGGAACAGGATAGGGTACTTTCTTCTCTACGATTCTATCGACCGGGTAAGGGTGGGGTACATGCACGGGTACTGCTACCGGCCGAGGTACTGGTACTTCGATATGCACCGGCTTTTCAACAATTTTAGTGACGTGCACTGGTTTCTCCACGATTTTTTCGACTGGAACGTGAATTTTCTTCTCTACGGGGTACGGTACAGGAACTTTGGTCTCATAAGGGACTGGATAAGGCACTTTCTTCTCCACTGGGTAAGGTACCCGCACTTCTTTGTGTACAATCTTCTCTACAGGTACGGGTTTCTCCACTTCAACTCTAACTGGTACTGGTTTCTCAACAGTTATCGGGTAAAGGACCTTGTGCTCAACCGGTACTGGAACTTGAACTGGTATTCCGACTGGCGTTGGAACAGGAACAGGATGCAGAACCTGTTTTTCGACAAATGTTTCTACTGGATAAGGAATGTGTATCGGTCTGTCGATATAAACCTTTTGCTCGATAGGATAAGGCACTTTGATTTCCACGGGGTAAGGTCTTGGTACCTCAACCGGATAAGGTTTGTCTACATATCGGGTGACTTCAACCGGCTTTTCGACAAGTTTTTCAACCGGAACAGCGACTGGAACTGGTCTGTCTACCGGAACTGGAACCTCTACTCTCTCCGGATAAGGAACTTGTCTCTCAATGAATCTGTCAACGAATTTAGTAATCGGTACTTCCTTTTCAATTATAATAGGTTGAATTATTTTTTGCTTTTCTGCGTCATAATTGTTGTGGTATTGGACGTATTCACTTCTCTCATTACTGGCGTCTTCATCGGGTTTTACTTCTACCTCAGACTGCATATTTTCACTGGGCTCTATAATTTCTTTGCTAAACTTGTAATCTTGATCTTTTTCACCACTTCCATAATTGTAGTCATTATTTGCCGCGTTATTTGCATACTCCTGTGCTTTCTTCCATCTCAGAGCATCAATGTATTTGTTGTACAGTGTTTTTGCTGAATCTAAAGGACCTTTATTGCTCCTACCTTCGTCTAAATATTCATGTACTTCCACATCATTAATATGAATGATTTCAACTGGAATCGATTCTTGTACTTCTACAATGGTTTTCTCTTTTTTTGGAACGTCTACCGTATCTGCTACTAATTCACTGTCAGATGTTTCGTGATCGTCCGTCGATTCGTATTCCTCAGTATCATTTGAATTTAACAGCCTTAAAGCCACGGTTATGGGTGCTAAATAATTTTGTCCAATAGGTCTTGGAGTAACGTTCACAATATTTTCATTTGTATTCTCATTACTATCAATATATGTTGTATTTTCGAAAGTATCTCTTACTCCGATGATCTGATAACCATTTTCCATGTAAGGAACCATAGTTGAGACCAAATTATTGACAATCTGTTCTTTAGCGTTGTCGTACGATGAATCTTGAACAATTATTGGTGATATGAATTTATACTCACCGGATTCTGTTTGCAGTATTTGTTCGTTGGATTTATCATTATCAAAATATTCAATATCACTTTTACCTTTATCTTCTACTTTGGATCTTGTAACATAACTAGCTGCAGTTTTTTCTCCAAAGTTAGTGGATTGTTGTGGCCTAACAGAAAATCTTGATTTTGGTTTTAGCAAATCATCATTTGAATCCCCGATGTATTTCTCTATTGCATGATTGATTCTGACCAAATCTTCGTTGGAAATCAGATCTTGGGTCGATGCTACGAGCTTATCAATGCCTTCTTGGGTAACATTAATCATGTTTTCAGTTACAGGGGGTGCCTTATCGGTAGTGTAATAAAACCTTTCGTTCCTAGAATGAGGTCTGGGAGTTTCGACGCGGTACTGAACCGAACCTCTGTAAGTAATAGGTCTCCTGGGCTCCTCTTTAGCTCCGAAATTGCCAGAAATATCTCTAGTATCATAAGATGGAATGTCTGCATAAAGTTCTTTACTTTTACGTATATCACTAACAGTTTCTTTCGCTGTATTTTCTAAGTTGTGGGAGCAAGTACGATTTTTAAATACTCTTACCGGCAAGAATTGGTTTTGCTCAGTGCTGGCCTCTTTTTGAAGAGGTTTCGAGCCTTCGTCTTCGTACTGTTCGTCGGTGTATTTGGCGTTTTGGTGGTTCGTTCTTATTTCGTATGATGTGACGTAAGGGGTGGGGTAAGAAGTAGAAGCGGCGGGTAGTTGGACATTATCGGGTTGTTTTAATGTGTACTTATGCTGCAGAAGGTATATGTCGAATGACGGCTTGCTGGTGGGTTTTGATGGAGCCGATGATAGGACATTGCGGTTTGCAGATCCATGGTATGTTGGAGGCTCCTGTAACACAATTGGTAATAAAATAAAAAGAAAGATAGCGATCGCTTAAAATGATTTAACAAAGAATGTGGTACAAGACAAAAATATATAACATAAAATTGGTGAAATCTTCAATAGCTGTTTATGTTTGTACTTTTTGCAAAAATTTAGATAACAATGAAGTTTTTCCAAGTTCCGATCTGAATACTTAAAATGTATGCTAATATATATGCCTACTTATTACTCTGGCATAGATTCTAAACAAAAGAATATAGCTTAGCGTAGTTTTTGGTTTTAGCCGAAGATCGAGCCCAGTGGAATGGCTGTTGATAATGATGTAGATTTTCGATGAGAATACTTTAAGTATGAAATTTTATATAGATTAACATTAATACCTGTTGTTTATTGAGATCCAGAGCTCTCTGTCCAACGGCCACATTACTGGTGTGTGTGTGGTGGTCGTCTGTGGTGTTCACCTGCACGGCGCTGTGGTAGCCGCTGCCGTCGGCCGCGTATCGGACGCGCTGCTCGGACTGAGGAGTGAAGGTGTTTAGAAGTATTAGTACGTTAATAGTAGTATTAGTGGTAGAAGCAGTGATGGCCTCGAGGTTTGGGCGCGCGGTCGAGAATCTCGACGGTCGCGGGTTCGAACCCCAGGAACCTCTGACTTTTCGAAGTTATGTGTGTATTCACATTGAATCATCACTTTAACGGTGAAGGAAAACATCGTGATGAAACCTGCACAGTGTACACCTAAGAGTTCTTAGGAATTTCTTAGGTGTGTAGTCCGCCAACCCGCACTAGGCCAGCGTGGTGGACTATGGCTTAAACCCTCTCATTAATAGAGGAGACCCGTGCTCAGCAGTGGGCGTAAATGGGTTGATGAAGAAGAAGTACGTTAAGGATGGAGTGTGTCAGACATAGTATGGATTGTGGGTTCAGAAATGCTTCTCTGCTTTTATCTTATACGATGTAGGCGTGAGTGTATGTTACATCATCAGCCCTCATACGTCGCATTGCTAGGCACGGGCCTCCTAACTGAGAGGGTTTAGACCTTGGTCCCCTATGTATACTCAGAAAATCTGCGGGAAACCGCTTGATACAGGCTTTCAATCGGTCGCTTTGAAAGACTTAGACACATAATATAAGATCGACCCAACAATTAAGATAGTAACTGTTTACGATCCCCATAGACTAAGCCCCGGCAAAAGCTGAAGTTCACATGATCCACAGCCCTAGTACTTCCAACTGCTGGGCACGAACGTCCTCTACAACTAAGAGGGGGCCTTAGTGTAGACGTCTACATAGAAAGGAATAATGAGTGTACCTGTGGTAACTTCACGTAGTAATGTCCAGAAGTCTCTGTTCCCCCTTCAGAAGGAGTCATCTGCCACCCCCATTGGACACTACCCTCGCCCTGTTGATTTCTCTGGAATTATCAAGATACAAAATACGATAAGTTTATGCCCATATAAGTTATTTCCTCTGGCTAGGTGGGGTGATGATATCCGCAAGGTGGCTTGCAGCGGTTGGATGAGGAGAGCCGAAGATCGAGTCCAGTGGCGTGCCATAGGGGAGGCCTATATCCAGAAGTGGACGTGAATAAGATATAGGTCTCCCCTATGGCACTCCATTGGGCTTGATCTTCGGCTCTCTTCATCTTAACCCTGCTCTCAGATTCATCCAATTTTAAACTGTGATTGCCCACCTCGAAGTTCACCCAGTTCGAAAGAAATCACTAAAGAACCGGGAAAGAAAGTCTAGTATTGCTCTTCCAATCAAGAGATAGTTTACAATATTGATACAAAGATTATAATTTCCGAATCCGAGGATATGAATTCAATCACAAACTATAATATTTAATAACTAAATATCTTAAAGTCGTTTAGATTTAATATAAAGGCATTGAACCCTATCTTCTAAGTAGAAGATACTCTTTGTGTAAATGAAGCTTTAAATTAAAAATACTCTTTGTGCACACCAAGATTAATTTGCTACACACGTTTTGTTCTAGTTACAGTAAAAAGCATTATTAAAGTCATCTTAACTAATTGATCGTTACAAGAGGAAGTAAACGTTGCCCGTATAGAAAGTGTTAAATTGCATCAATTAACTTGGCAGGTAGATGTTAACTTGTAATGTGCTAACTTGATGCGTGTGCAGGGCTTGTTGAACCCTTTAATTAACACCAATGGGTCAGATTTTAGGGCTTTTCAAGTGGTGTTTGATCGCTAAATATTTCATGATTTCGTAGATCATCGACTGTAAAAACATAAAAGATCGTGAAGGAACCTGTACAGGCCAGCGTGATGTACTAAGGCCTAAAAATCCTCAAAATGGTAGAGAAGGCCCGTGCCCAGAAGTGGGACGTATATGGTGTGTTGACGACATATTGTGGTTGACATATTGGTCACGTAGCCATAGTTTATCCCGTGAAATAAATATCCTGGGCAGAATTTCCTGGTTGGGCACACAGCTTTTAGTGTTTCCCTATTATGTACAACATTTTTAGTAGCTTCACGGAGTTTCGAAAGAAATCGCAATCATCGATAAGACCGTCATTTGTTGCACTGTTTTCTTATTTCTTTTATTCTTATATACATGTTTCTTTAGGTATACAACGAATACAATAAAGTGTGAAGAATAAAAAAAACACCCTCCTTCTATTAAGTTGCACATAAAATACTATACGCCTACCTACCCCTTTAAGAATACTAGTTTTAATATGCATCAAACTTTTACTAATAGGATAAATATCACAGAAGTAAGTCAAAACGTATGTAGAAATAAACATAATTATATAATTAATGCGGTTTGCGTTAGATAAATGTACTACCTGAATCTAGAATTAATCTCATTTGAATCCTACAACGTCCGGATTCCTTGGCATAATCATGTATTCGGTAAGCCCACGTAACAGGCCGAAGTTTTTCTATCAGTTTGAGAGCATGTTATGCAAGGCACTGTTACATGCATACAGTAATTACATCTTGGCTATCATTTGTTTTTTAACTACCTCTGTAGGCCGCATTGAGTGTTTAGTTACGGACACGATCAAGTGATATTATTACTGATCTCTTCATCAACCCATTTACGCCCACTGCTGAGCACGGGTCTCCTCTACCATTGAGAGGGTTTAGGCCATAGTCCGCCACGCTGGCCTAGTGCGGGTTGGCGGACTACACACCTAAGAAATTCCTAAGAACTCTTACGTGTGCAGGTTTCATCACGATGTTTTCCTTCACCGTTAAAGCAAGTGATAATTCATTGTGAATACACACATTACTTCGAAAAGTCAGAAGTGTGTGCCTGGGGTTCGAACCCGCGACCGTCGAGATTCTCGACCGCGCGCCCAAACCTCGAGGCCATCACTGCTTCATTATTACTGATAGTAAGTCCATATAGAGGTATAAACCAGAAGAAGCCCAAAAGGCTAGTTGATCTGGCAAAATTTTGAATAACAATCTTAAAGCATTAATAATTTATTTAACAAAAGCTATTTTCCACAAAATGAGAATATCCTGACCCCACAATAAGAGTTATAAACGAGATATTAAATAATTAACGTGAAACGCTTTTGGGCGTCTGTGGATGTAACGCTTTTGATGATTACCTATAATAATCTACTAAGTAGCAACAAGCAGTGATGGCCTCGAGGTTTAGGCGCGCGGTCGAGAATCTCGGCGGTCGCGGGTTCGAACCCCAGGCACACACCTATGACTTTTCGAAGTTATGTGTGTATTCAAATTGAATTATCACTTGCTTTAACGGTGAAGGAAAACATCGTGATAAAACCTGCACACCTAAAAGTTCTTAGGAATTTCTTAGGTGTGTAGTCCGCCAACCCGCACTAGGCCAGCGTGGTGGACTATGGCCTAAAACCCTCTCAATGGTAGAGGAGACCCGTGCTCAGCTGTGGGCGTATATGGGTTGATGAAGAAGAAGTAGCAACCTAAAATTTGGAAATGTACGCCGTAAAAACAACAGATTACAGATTCCTCTCCTTACCTTAGAATTTTGGCTAACAATCTGCGAATCATTGATGCTAAATGTTTGTTGACATTAAGATTAATATTACTAGCTACACTACCCAAAAATCATTTCAAAACACTTTTAAACCCACAAGAAACTTTTATTTTCGCACAGCCGTACTGACGCAACGGAAACCTGCGCTCCCTTTCGCGTGTCATATAAGGGCCCCAGCGAGATGTGAGTAAAAGTGGTGCCACAGAAAAACTAGACATGTATGAAAGTGGACTGGCAGCGATTGAACCGCATACATCTTAGAACAGCGCTCCACCCAATATTGTTACATACATACATCGACCTATGCATAGAATAAGGTTACGTTTGACTATAACACCAAAGTACTTTTTATGTCTTTATAGAGTTAAACTTGTTTATGTATTGCACTAGTGAAGTAATAATAATCATAAAATTTGTTGTTGTTTGAAGAACATAAGAAGTTACTGATAATTTTGTGCCCAATTAAGTTTAAATCGCTGAGTAAGGGAAGTTGTGCAAAAGCACATATAACTTTATTCTGCGCATAGGTCGACATAGTCTCACGCCTTTATTTCTCCGAAGGGGAAGGCAGAGATGCAATTTTGCACCCACATTTCGCCAGGTATGTATCAGTCCCACGTAATAGGGGGCGAGCCGTTGTTTGGACATTTCCAGACTCCGTGCTGCTACTGAGACGTTACTAATGGAAAAGACCAACAACACTTTGCCCGACCCGGGAATCGAACCCAGGACCTCTAGATCGCAAGGCACATATTTGTACCGCGAGACCATGGGGCAGTCCCAATTCCAATATTGTTCTACCTGGGAATCTAGATTGTTCCTAGGCTCTACAGGTCTAGGCGCGATCGGGGATTGGTTACCTAGGATCACACCACAGAGATTTCATGATGAAATGTGAGAAAACCTGCGTAAGTAAAAGTTCTTAGGAATTTTATAGGTGTGTAGTCCGCCATCATACCTTTGCCTATCTGCCTGCCTGCAGTATAAGCGTGTGAGTATTTTTTAACGGTTCACAAGTAATTTATCTTACGGAATGTTTCCCTTAAATTGTTTTAAAAATACCTCTAAATAACACCCTTTTGACATTACCTAAACAAAAAAAAAACAAATTTCCCGAACTGAATCGAAACTGGAGCTGTTAAGTCGTAATGTGCTATCATAAAATGAAATTATCTTTAAACCAAAGCCCTGGATATGCAAAAAGAACATTTAAAACAGGTTTGAAAGGAGCGGTTATTATTAAACATGAAATTAATAAGCTAAGCGGGCGACTAAACGGAACAACTGTAATTATTAATTATTGTGTCGAGTGCAACTTGTAATAAGCATGTATAATGCTGAACGAAAGTGTTCTTAACGATGTTTTTCATATAATCGTGGTTATGTCATACGTTTTGAGATAATCGACATTTACTTAAGTAGTACATGTTATTGTGTAATAAAAACTATTACGCTTGTGAGGTAGGCATTCTTTAGGCCATGTTTAATTTCCTACTTTTTTATTGCTCTATCCCACCACACACCGGCCACAGGAACTCCTGTGCTCCAGGAGCAATGAAGCTCAGCGAATCTAAGGGAACTGTTGCGGGGTGAAATTTGGTAATTTGTCAATGAGCAAAAATAAATAGAAATAATAAACGGGGAGTTGACACAAAGCATTGTCCACTGAATTTCGTACTGCATAATAGGGGGAAGGTATAAATATTTTTGAACACTTTCAGCGTAGCACTTTGTGACATCAGAAATTGTCTGGTAGTTTCTGATATTCACGACACAGGACTTGTAATTTAACGTAGACTAGTATACATCTTGAGCAGCCCTCATCCATCCGTTTCCTGCCACTTTTCTCAAGTCGTCGATCCATCGTGTTACAAGACCGGGATGGTTGGCGCTTTCTTGGGGAGGCCTACGTTCAGCAGTGGACGGTGATAGGCTGATTGATTGATAGTATACATCTCTGTTTAGTTTAATACACAGGCGTTAGTGTTTTTCTTTTCTACACCCTCATTTTAGTATGCTATTATTTCGAATATTACTAAAACCGACGGCGACGAAGCCGCGATTTAGGCATTTGTGTCATTCGGCTGCGGAATTAATATGAGCATTCTCTTTCATAAACTATAGTTTATTTATTTATTTTATTTAATACGTACAGGAGACGCAAATGGTTCAGTTACCGTCCTTTCTGATCCATATGGTGAGAATATGTCTCTATTCAGGCATAGACATTATTATTTATTTATATTTTAGATACAAACGAACAGAAAACAACCTTTTCCCAATCATTCTAATCTAATCTAGACTAAGGAAATGCGAAGTAGGTTAAACGAACGCAAAATGTCCGTATAATCTTGACGAAACGACGATATTATACACTTGTATAACAACTAGAAAGCACATGAATGTAAAATGTCTTTGTAATGGAAGCGCATGTGTTTCGATGCGACCATTGCAATCCTTATGTAAACAATTGCCTGCGTAAAATGATACTAGCCAATCATCATCATCAGTCCATATTCGTCCCAGTGCTGGGCCTCCAACTGAGAGGGATAGGCCTTAGTCCACCACGCTGGCCTAAGAAATTCCTAAGAACTTTTTAAAATCTGCAGGTTTCCTCACGATGTTTTCTTTCACCGTTAAATAATTCGTGAATACACACAACTTGGAAAAGGTGTGCCTAGGGTTCGAACCCGCGACCGCCGAGATTCTCGACCGCGAGCCAAAAATCGAGGCCATCTCTGCTTTTTTATAGACTTATGACTTATAGAAATTCAAATACTATAATATGACCTCTTTCAACGACGTAGAAGGCAGTAAATTTTGGTACTTTAACGCCATGGTAAATTCGATCACATCTCAAGCAATTCTTAATGAAACAATAATAAAGCAAGCGACTTTCACCAAGTTATTTAATATCGGAGCTTTTATCGTTACGTAAGGGAAGTTGCGTAATGAAATATGCTCGTTCATACCGGAAGGTACCTCGGAATGTTGTCTACGGAAGAACAGCCAATCCTTATATGAATCCATTCAAAAAGGTTTTATTGAACTGACAATATGACGTATAAGAAGATTTATGTGTATTGAAATTAAACAACTTTATATGCAGGTGGAAGCGGCCTGCATCCAGTGGCTTCCCGCGACCTTTATGGGTCCACCTTGTGGGTGGACGTCCAACACTGCGCTTACCTGAATGCAAAATATACCTCATACCTCCACTGGATGCAGGCCGCTTCCAATAGAGCGCTTTGGAAGTGTATGGGGGAGGCCTATGTCCAGCAGTGGACGTCCTTTGGCTGATGATGATGATATGCAGGTGAATTCAGACCGTGATCGGAAACCAAAGCAGTTAACAGCCAAGGTGATTACAAACCACCTGGAATTAAAGAAAATCCCGCGAAAAACAAAAATTTTGATGTTTTCTTAACCACATACCTTTTATATCTATGGTTGTTAGGAAAACGTAAAAAAAATGTTTTTGCCAGAATTTTCTTTAACACCAGGGAAAATTTGCCAGAATTTTCTTTAATCACCTTAGCAATTACTTGCCTTAATTACTGATCGAAGTCCGAATACACCTGTATAAAATTATTTGGTTTTGAAGTTCATTCAAAAACGTTTTATTGATCTGACATACAATATGATTATTTGCCACATACTATAAGCTGTAAAATATTGAATAGCTAAGATAGATTTATGTGTCGTTAAATCAAGCAGTAAGTTTATAAAAGACTAGCTTTTGCGCGCAACTCCGTCTGCGTGGACTACAGGGTTGGGTTCAGAAAGAATATAAGTTGTAGTATTTTACGCCGCAGAGCCCCATTTACTTAAATATACAAAAATCATACAAATCGGTCAAATTGTTTCAACGTGAAACCGTAACGCGCCGGTCGACGCCTTGAGTATCATTATTGCGCGCTTGATCATTATTTTGAAACTGCGATATCTTCTAAGATACTCATTGAAATCAAATGATGTAAAGGACAAATTTATTTTGTATTAAATACTTGTAATGAATAACGTATTCATTTGGATAAGGATTAATATCATGTTTGTAAAAACACCTTCACAAATAATGCTTTATTTAAAATAAATTTGGTTAGAATAAAAAACGTTATAGTGAGCCAACCTTAAAAGATAGACATATGCTGTCGCGGACTATTTTTTAGAATTTTTAAAGGGGAACAATTCTGTCATACATTATTTTAGCGAAACTTTAACCGTTTCTGCAGCGTGCGCAGCGGAAGCTCACAAAAAGGAAAAAAGTCCCCGATTTTGAAACATTCTTTATTGCTGCTCCGCTCCTATTGGTTGTAGCGTGATGATATATAGCCTATAACCTCCCTCGATAAATGTGCTATCTAACAGTGAAAGAATTTTTCAAATCGGACCAGTAGTTCCGGAGATCCTAGCGTTCAAACAAACAAACAAACTCTTCAGCTTTATAATATTAATAGTATAGATTACTTAATGTTTGTAAGAATTGGTAAAGTTCACTTAGGTGAGAAACGGCAATACGCAACAGGCGTAGATGAAGTAAGAATAAGTAGGTACAGTCACGAGCATAAATATGTTCCTATGGGCAGGTTGGCAAAAATATCTGACCCATGATCGAGTTCAATAATATGTGCCTACACGTACGCAGCAAAAATATGTGACATTATCCGGCTGCATAATGCAGTACCGTCAAAATGATGTGATACACTCACGAAGCATAAATATGTGACACCACTAGGCGGCAATAATATCTGACATAATTTTATCTTCAATTTAATTTAATTTACAATTTGTATGAAATAATGAAAGAAATAAATTTTATTTTACATTGTTTTAATATGGCTGTAATTTTATACTATACTAGCTATCCCGGCAAAATTCGTATCGCCCTACCCGCCAATGAATGTTTTGTTACTTATTAAAAGAATTTAATTTTTGATTACTTAGGTATATTATCATCCCCCTGCCCTGGTCCCAATTAATTACTTGGGGTCGGCGCAGTATCTCTTCTTCTTCCACACACGGCATGTCTTCATTCACCCCTTTCTCTTTCATATCTTCAGTCACGCACTCCATCCATCTCTTTTTTGGCCTTCTTCAACTCGCCCATCCATCCACTTTCATATTCATCACCTTTTTTTCCTACATATGATTCATTCCTCCTCTTAATGTGCCCATACCACGACAGACGGTTTCCTTTCATCTTTTCTATCACAGGAGCTACTTTCAGACTTACCCTAACGTATTCATTTCTCACTCTGTCACTCCATGTTATAATACCACACATCCACCGCAATATTCGCATTATTGCTGCATGTAGTCGTCTTTCGTAAGTCTTCTTCGTTAACCATATTTTTCCTTTTTCAGCACAGATGCTAGCTCTCTTGACCTACCATTCATCGTACCTACATTCCAACTTGCATACCTCAATCTTATTTCCCGGGCTAGTGTCTTAAGTTGCCCCCGCCTGGGCTGGTGTAACAAACCTTGCCCATTTCTCACAGAAGCCAGGTGCTGCCCCTGCGCGTCGGCTACGGGAGACGCCCTAGGCCCTGTCACCTTTCTTATTATACATTCTGCATAAATGTTTTGGCAAATGTTTTACGGCCGGCCGCCTGTCTGACACCAACTCTCCTTGGGACTTTCATTGTTTTGGTAATGGGGTAGAGATAGCGTGTGTTTAGGTACAGGATTTTGCAAGTAAGGATATTTAGCCTGATAGTAAGGATGTTGCAGTCCCGGATAAGGAAGTAGTGGGAGACTCCAACAGCTCGGGGGGCCGAGGTCGCGTAATCGCTGCCCTGTTCCATGACTGGCTAGATCAATGGAAGAGGCATCCCCTGGGCATTTATTAATATTTCTTGAAGGAGATTTAGAGTATTTTTAATATTCATGCATAATAAAAATAAAAAAATTAGGCACTACCAAGGAGATTTGTTACACAAAATAAATTTCTGAAAGCACGCCTTAATATTTGACAGCCAAAAAATGTCAATCCATTGTCATGAGAATTCTGCATTTTTAACATCTAAAATACGCAATTATTCGAATGTTATAGATGCATATTGTCGATTCAAAATTCTTATTTTAATACGTTCTTTTATTTGAGGGGGCCTCTAACTGCATCGACGGGATAAACATTAAATGACAGAAATTTTGTATGGTGTTATAGTTCAAAATTACTTAAGTATCATTACGATCCTTTTGTATGGGAATTTAGAAAAGTATTATTTTTAGACCTTTTCAGGCAATTTTTAAAATGTATCTCTCCGTAAGAACAATCCTCATACTTCAAGGAATATTATAAAAAAAGAATTAGCGAAATTGGTTCAGCTGTTCTCGAGATTTGCGCTTAGAGACACATCGAGCAATTCATTTTTATAATATAGAACTCCTCCACTACGATTTAAACTTTATTGTATTGTATTAAAGTTCAAATTGACTTAATTATTAAAACGAAACTTTTGTATGGATATAGAAAACAATGAAAAGTCCCACGGGAACGCTGTCGAACGGGATAAAAAGTATCCTATGTTTGATTCCCGGTTCTAAGCTACCTCCTCACCAATTTTCAGCTAAATCGCTTCAGCCCTTCTTGAGTTATAAGTGGTGTAACTAACACGACTTTCTTTTATATACATATATAGATTTATGTCTAGATATTATGGTCTAAATCACGACTAAATTTAAATATTTACTTATATTTTTGTGTATTTTAATTTATCAAATGATATTAATTAATAATTTTAATTATTTTTTTATATGCAAACATTATAAATTAAAATCAAGTATACCCCCCGTTTGCATTAATAACATCCTGTAGTCTCTCTCGCATGGATGAGACAATATTAGTGCACACTTGAAAGCCCCGGAGTGACTCCCAAATGTCGAAGGTGTGACAACGCAGGGAATTGTAAGTTCTAGCCTGATTTGGATCCCATTGTTGAACTATTAAACACTACAGGTTCTCAATAGGATTCAAATCAGGGCTTTTAGGAGGGAAATCTATTAATTTTATCGTCTCTCTTTGCGTATTAAACCACTCACGAGTTATTCGTGAGTTCTGGATCGGGCTGTTGTCTTGCACCACATAAAGAGGTGCTAAATCAGGATAACTGATACGCCTTGTCGGTATCAAAATGTCTGAAAGAATTCCTGTAGATTCAACGCTGTTAAGGCGACCAGTTATCTCGTATTACTTCGATAAAGAAATTTAACTTCAAAACAATATTTCTTTAATTATTTCGTTTCGTTCGTTAAAATAGTAATTATGATCGTTAAATTGTTCTTCACTAAACTATCTTACCAATATTGTTTTGGGGAATACTACACACACCTTCGATCAAATATACCTATACTAGATTGAAGATCGCAAACAAAATCACTTGTCTTAGTGGCACCGGTTGCATATATTTCATGATATTATATTTACACATTTGTAATTCAGACTTCAATTTGTAAAGTATTAAATTAAAGACAACTCCTGGTTGCAATTAACCTTAAATCTTTGCAATTGGATTTTATATAGCTTACAATAAATTTGAATTTAAGACGTTATGACATTAAAATACAGAAAATAAAAATGTCATTTTAAAATAATGTCTTTAATAAATGAGGACAAATATTTTAAAATAAACGTCACACGCAAGTAATAAGATTGAAAATTATTTGTTCACATTTGGAATTCACGTTGTTTCGGTACTAAATATTTCTTAGTGCGTTCACTTCGAACAGTCATTATGTCATAAAGTGTCTGTTTTTTCATTCTGTTTGGCCTTACTTCATAAGTGTATACGAGTAATATTCGGTAGCAATAGTAAAAATCGCTATCATTCACGTCACAAGTTATGGTATTGAGAACTAATTACAAAAAAGAAAAATGCAATTGCGTTCAGAGTCAGGCAGTCGTTAATACGTCGTTTGAACTATGTATAAGTTAAATCAGCCATGTCTCTTAAATCTATTAATTTAAGAAACAATAGTTTTTCTTTTGCGCAAAAATCGCTTTTACAGTATTTACAAATATTTTTTTATAATATTACACACTGCCAAGCCAGCAATTATTATTTGTGGAATTATATCTGAATTTGAATTATGGTCTAGTTTTTCACCGTATTCGTTTTAAATTTATCAAAACTCTACTAGGGAATCTAAAAAATTAAATTAATTTAAGAAAAATCAATTAACTGTATAAATAATAAATTAATCGGAGCAATCGTGTTAAAAGCCGCTTCCCTTTAACACAACAATTCCTTAATGTCACAGCAGCCGTAGGCAAAATATATCTACGTATTAAATGAATATTTGAATTTGGTCGTGATTTAGAATATATCTCTGAATTTGACAGCCCCGTGGCGCAGTTGGCTAGACACCAGCTTGCGAAACGAGAGGCTGCGGGTTCGATTCCCGCACCGAGACAAATGTTTGTGTGATCCACAAATATTTGTTTCGGGTCTGGGTGTTTGTGAGACCGCAGTCTCTCGTAGTTTCTGATACCCACGACACAAGACTCGTATCTTAATGTGGGGTCAGGACTATATGTGTGACTGTTGGGTGTATTTATTTATTATTTATTTATTTATATCTAGACAAAAATCTATACAAATAATTTGTGACTTTGTATAAAGTAATCTCTGAATCTACTAAACCGATTTTGAACATTCTTTTAGCAATAGAAAGCTACGTTATTTGTGAGTGTCATAGGGTAAATATAAATCAGAAAATTGATAACAATTTTTCATTGTAGCCGGTTTTACAAAGTAAACCGAAGAAAAAACAGTCGAAAGAAAACGTTTTTTTATGAACGCTGCTTTACCCATGAGAGATATTTGCTTGAGTCCTAGAGAAAAGTTATAGAGCTTCATCACCATTATCACTATCAGCTCATATACGACCCACTTCTGGGCACCAGTCTTCTCTATCATTGAGAGGGTTAAGACCTTAATCAACCACGCTGACCTAGTGCGGGTTTACGGACTACAAACCTAAGAAATTTCTAAGAACTTCTAGGTGTGCAAGAGTCATCACGATGTTTTTCTTTACCGTTAATGCAAGTGATAATTCATTGTTAATACAGATATAACTTCGAAAAGTCAGAGGTGTGTGCCTGGGGTGTACGCCCGCGACCGGAGAGATACTCAACTGGGCGCGTAAACCTCGAGCCCAGCACTGTGAAGCTTGATAATGCTTATAAAAAAGTCAGCGACAGCATATATCTAACTTTAAATATAACTGTAAAAAAATATTTTGTATATTGAAGAATAATTTAAATCATTACTTCATGTTAAATGATCAATATTATCAACAATTATGATTTTTTATTAAAATAAGTGAGTTTATAGATATACTCTCAAGTGTTTAAAACAAAATATTTTTTTCTTTAACTGCATACAATTGGCACGAATGGTTAAAGAGATAATACTGACCTAGTTATACCTAGTTATACGTAGCAACCGCAACTGTGCCTTAATCTATTTTCATTAAAAATATTTTCATTAAAAATAAATACGATATTTGTTCGCAATCAGGAAATAAATGATGGCATTCAGTATTAATCGAACTAAAATCACAATTTAATCGCAAGTAAAAATGTTTACCCCCCAACGAAGCGAGCGCGGGCCGGCTAGTATAGTATAAAGTACAGCCAACTTGAAACAATGTAAAATAAAATTTATTTCTTTCATTATTTCGTATAATTATTATATTAAATTGAAGATAAAATTATGTCATATATTATTGCCGCCTAGTGGTGTCACATATTTATGTTTCGTGAGTGTATCACATCATTTTGACGGTACTGCATTATGCAGCCGGATAATGTCACATATTTTTGCTGCGTACGTGTAGGCACATATTATTGAACTCGATCATGGGTCAGATATTTTTGGTAACCTTCGCATAGGAACATATTTATGCTCGTGACTGTACAGTCACGAGCATAAATATGTTCCTATGGGCAGGTTGGCAAAAATATCTGACCCATGATCGAGTTCAATAATATGTGCCTACACGTACGCAGCAAAAATATGTGACATTATCCGGCTGCATAATGCAGTACCGTCAAAATGATGTGATACACTCACGAAGCATAAATATGTGACACCACTAGGCGGCAATAATATCTGACATAATTTTATCTTCAATTTAATTTAATTTACAATTTGTATGAAATAATGAAAGAAATAAATTTTATTTTACATTGTTTTAATATGGCTGTAATTTTATACTATTCTAGCTATCCCGGCAAAATTCGTATCGCCCTACCCGCCAATGAATGTTTTGTTACTTATTAAAAGAATTTAATTTTTGATTACTTAGGTATATTATCATCCCCCTGCCCTGGTCCCAATTAATTACTTGGGGTCGGCGCAGTATCTCTTCTTCTTCCACACACGGCATGTCTTCATTCACCCCTTTCTCTTTCATATCTTCAGTCACGCACTCCAT
Source organism: Cephonodes hylas (assembly GCA_030295005.1). Classification (NCBI taxonomy): domain Eukaryota; kingdom Metazoa; phylum Arthropoda; class Insecta; order Lepidoptera; family Sphingidae; genus Cephonodes; species Cephonodes hylas. The sequence continues at coordinate 1,891,551 of AP025386.1, read as the reverse complement.
CCATCTCTTTTTTGGCCTTCTTCGACTTGCCCATCCATCCACTTTCATATTCATTACCTTTTTTTCCTACATATGATTCATTCCTTCTCTTAATGTGCCCATACCACGACAGACGGTTTCCTTTCATCTTTTCTATCACAGGAGCTACTTTCAGACTTACCCTAACATATTCATTTCTTACTCTATCACTCCATGTTATAATACCACACATCCACCGCAATATTCGCATTATTGCTGCATGCAGTCGTCTTTCGTAAGTCTTCTTCGTTAACCTTATTTTTCCTTTTTCAGCACAGATGCTAGCTCTCTTGACCTACCATTCATCGTACCTACATTCCAACTTGCATACCTCAATCTTATTTCCCTGGCTAGTGTCTTAAGTTGCCCCCGCCTGGGCTGGTGTAACAAACCTTGCCCATTTCTCACAGGAGCCAGGTGCTGCCCCTGCGCGTTGGCTACGGGAGACGCCCTAGGCCCTGTCACCTTTCTTATTATACATTCTGCATAAATGTTTTGGCAAATGTTTTACGGCCGGCCGCCTGTCTGACACCAACTCTCCTTGGGACTTTCATTGTTTTGGTAATGGGGTAGAGATAGCGTGTGTTTGGGTACAGGATATTGCAGGTAAGGATATTTGGCCTGATGGTAAGGATGCTGCAGTCCCGGATAAGGAAGTAGTGGGAGACTCCAACAGCTCGGGGGGCCGAGGTCGCGTACTCGCAGCCCTGTTCCATGACTGGCTAGATCAATGGAAAAGGCATCCCCTGGCCATTTATCAATATTTCTTGAAGGAGATTTAGAGTATTTATAATATTCAAGCATAATAAAAATTTAAAAATTAGGCACTACCAAGGAGATTTGTTACACAAAATAAATTTCTGAAAGCACGCCTTAATATTTGACAGCCAAAAAATGTCAATCCATTGTCATGACAATTCTGCATTTTTAACATCTAAAATACGCAATTATTCGAATGTTATAGATGCATATTGTCGATTCAAAATGCTTATTTTAATACGTTCTTTTATTTGAGGGGTCTCTAACTGCATCGACGGGATAAACATTAAATGACAGGAAATTTTGTATGGTGTTAAAGTTCAAAATGACTTAAGTATCATTCTTCTTCTTCATCAACCCATATTCGCCCACTGCTGAGCACGGGTCTCCTCTACCATTGGGAGGGTTTAGGCCATAGTCCACCACGCTGGCCTAGTGCGGGTTGGCGGACTACACACCTAAGAAACTCCTAAGAACTCTTAGGTGTGCAGGTTTCATCACGATGTTTTTCCTTCACCGTTAAAGCAAGTGATAATTCAATGTGAATACACACATAACTTCGAAAAGTCAGAGGTGTGTGCCTGGGGTTCGAACCCGCGACCGTCGAGATTCTCGACCGCGCGCCCAAACCTCGAGGCCATCACTGCCTCGAGTATAGTATTAGTATAAGTATCATTACGATCCTTTTGTATGGGAATTTAGAAAAGTATTATTTTTAGACATTTTCAGGCAATTGTTAAAATGTATCTCTCCGTAAGAACAATCCTCGTACTTCAAGGAATATTATAAAAAAAGAATTAGCGAAATTGGTTCTCGAGATTTGCGCTTAGAGACACATCGAGCAATTCATTTTTATAATATAGAACTCCTCCACTACGATTTAAACTTTATTGTATTGTATTAAAGTTCAAATTGACTTAATTATTAAAACGAAACTTTTGTATGGATAAAGAAAACAATGAAAAGTCCCACGGGGACGCTGTCGAACGGGATAAAAAGTATCCTATGTTTTATTCCCGGTTCTAAGCTACCTCCCCACCAATTTTCAGCCAAATCGCTTCAGCCGCTCTTGAGTTATAAGTGGTGTAACTAACACGACTTTCTTATATATATATAGATTTATGTCTAGATATTATGGTCTAAATCACGACTAAATTTAAATATTATATTATTATATTTTTTTGTATTTTAATTAATCAAATCATCTTAATTAATAATTTTAATTCTTTTTTTATAAACATTATAAATTAAAATCTAGTATGCAAACGGGGGGTTTGCATTAATAACATCCTGTAGCCTCTCTCGCATGAATGAGACAATATTAGTGCACACTTGAGAGCCCCGGAGTGACTCCCAAATGTCGAAGGTGTGACAACGCAGGGAATTGTAAGTTCTAGCCTGATTTGGATCCCATTGTTGGACTATTAAACCCTACAGGTTCTCAATAGGATTCAAATCAGGGCAGGAAATCTATTAATTTTATCGTCTCTCTTTGCGTATTAAACCACTCACGAGTTATTCGTGAGTTCTGGATCGGGCTGTTGTCTTGCACCACATAAAGAGGTGCTAAATCAGGATAACTGATACGCCTTGTCGGTATCAAAATGTCTGAAAGAATTCCTGTATATTCAACGCTGTTAAGGCGACCAGTTATCTCGTATTACTTCGATAAAGAAATTTAACTTCAAAACAATATTTCTTTAATTATTTCGTTTCGTTCGTTAAAATAGTAATTATGATCGTTAAATTGTTCTTCACTAAACTATCTTACCAATATTGTTTTGGGGAATACTACACACACCTTCGATCAAATATACCTATACTAGATTGAAGATCGCAAACGAAATCACTTGTCTTAGTGGCACCGGTTGCATATATTTCATGATATTATATTTACGCATTTGTAATTCAGACTTCAATTTGTAAAGTATTAAATTAAAGACAACTCCTGGTTGCAATTAACCTTAAATCTTTGCAATTGGATTTTATATAGCTTACAATAAATTTGAATTTCAGACGTTATGACATTAAAATACAGAAAATAAAAATGTCATTTTAAAATAATGTCTTTAATAAATGAGGACAAATATTTTAAAATAAACGTCACACGCAAGTAATAAGATTGAAAATTATTTGTTCACATTTGGAATTCACGTTGTTTCGGTACTAAATATTTCTTAGTGCGTTCACTTCGAACAGTCATTATGTCATAAAGTGTCTGTTTTTTCATTCTGTTTGGCCTTACTTCATAATATAAGTGTATACGAGTAATATTCGGTAGCAATAGTAAAAATCGTTATAATTCACGTCACAAGTTATGGTATTGAGAACTAATTATTAAAAAGAAAAATGCAATTGCGTTCAGAGTCAGATAGTCGTTAATACGTCGTTTGAACTATGTATAAGTTAAATCAACCATGTCTCTTAAATCAATTAATTTAAGAAACCATAGTTTTTCTTTTGCGCAAAAATCGCTTTTACAGTATTTACAAATATTTTTTTTATAATATTACACACTGCCAAGCCAGCAATTATTATTTGTGGAATTATATCTGAATTTGAATTATGGTCTAGTTTTTCACCAAATTCAGTGGTATTCGTTTTAAATTTATCAAAACTCTACTAGGGAATCTAAAAAATTAAATTAATCAAATAACTGTATAAATAATAATCAATTAACTGTATAAATAATAAATTAATCGGAGCAATCGTGTTAAAAGCCGCTTCCCTTTAACACAACATAACAATTCCTTAATGTCACAGCAGCCGTAGGCAAAATATATCTACGAATTAAATGAATATTTGAATTTGGTCGTGATTTAGAATATATCTCTGAATTTGACAGCCCCGTGGCGCAGTTGGCTAGACACCAGCTTGCAAAACGAGAGGCCGCGGGTTCGATCCCCGCACCGAGACAAATGTTTGTGTGATCCACAAATATTTGTTTCGGGTCTGGGTGTTTGTGAGACCGAAGTCTTTTGTAGTTTCTGATACCCACGACACAAGACTCGTATCTTAATGTGGGGTCAGGACTATATGTGTGACTGTTGGGTGTATTTATTTATTATTTATTTATTTATATCTAGACAAAAATCTATACAAATAATTTAAGCTTGTGACTTTGTATAAAGTAATCTCTGAATCTACTAAACCGATTTTGAACATTCTTTTAGCAATAGAAAGCTACGTTATTTGTGAGTGTCATAGGGTAAATATTAATCAGAAAATTGATAACAATTTTTCATTGTAGCTGGTTTTACAAAGTAAACCGAAGAAAAAACAGTCGAAAGAAAACGTTTTTTTATGAACGCTGCTTTACCCATGAGAGATATTTGCTTGAGTCCTAGAGAAAAGTTATAGAGCTTCATCACCATTATCACTATCAGCTCATATACGTCCCACTTCTGGGCACGAGTCTTCTCTATCATTGAGAGGGTTAAGACCTTAATCCACCACGCTGACCTAGTGCGGGTTTACGGACTACAAACCTAAGAAATTTCTAAGAACTTCTAGGTGTGCAAGAATCATCACGATGTTTTTCTTTACCGTTAATGCAAGTGATAATTCATTGTTAATCCAGATATAACTTCGAAAAGTCAGAGGTGTGTGCCTGGGGTGTACGCCCGCGACCGGAGAGATTCTCAACTGGGCGCGTAAACCTCGAGCCCAGCACTGTGAAGCTTGATAATGCTTATAAAAAAGTCAGCGACAGCATATGTCTAACTTTAAATATAACTGTAAAAAAATATTTTGTATATTGAAGAATAATTTAAATCATTACTTCATGTTAATTGATTAATATTATCAACAATTATGATTTTTTATTAAAATAAGTGAATTTAAAGATATACTCTCAAGTGTTTAAAACAAAATATTTTTTTCTTTAACTGCATACAATTGGCACGAATGGTTAAAGAGATAATACTGACCTAGTTATACCTAGTTATACCTAGCAACCGCAACTGTGCCTTAATCTATTTTCATTAAAAATATTTTCATTAAAAATAAATACGATATTTTTTCGCAATCAGGAAATAAATGATGGCATTTAGTATTAATCGAACTAAAATCACAATTTAATCGCAAGTAAAAATGTTTACCCCCCAACGAAGCGAGCGCGGGCCGGCTAGTATAGCATAAAGTACAGCCAACTTGAAACAATGTAAAATAAAATTTATTTCTTTCATTATTTCGTATAATTATTATATTAAATTGAAGATAAAATTATGTCATATATTATTGCCGCCTAGTGGTGTCACATATTTATGCTTCGTGAGTGTATCACATCATTTTGACGGTACTGCATTATGCAGCCGGATAGTGTCACATATTTTTGCTGCGTACGTGTAGGCACATATTATTGAACTCGATCATGGGTCAGATATTTTTGGTAACCTTCGCATAGGAACATATTTATGCTCGTGACTGTACATATTATGTTAATTTTATGTCAAATGTTTTTAATTTTTGATATTTGTTCTTTAACTTAAGTACATATTTTGAATTACTTTTTAACTTCTAATTTACAATGTTTTGAAAAGTAGGTCTCCTAGCACACACACAGAAATGCTTAGAAGGAGGCATTAACATTGTTATACTCAAAAATCTTGGAAAGTAATAATGATTACATTAATTTGTATACTACAATGTTAAAATTAATTTACTAATAAAAGAATCACAAACCTTATCAACATGTCGGGCGAAGGCGTTTGAAAACAGCAACAGGGCTGCACACAGACGAATCCACTGAAAAAAATTATAGTTGTCAACATCCATGTTAATTTAATGTTAATCTTCGTACAAAGAATGAATTTAAATGGTCCAGGGTTTGAGATCTTAGCTCTGAGTTATTTTTTTTTTTCCCTTTATTTAGTTTTGGGACTACACTACAGTCACGAGCATAAATATGTTCCTATGGGCAGGTTGGCAAAAATATCTGACCCATGATCGAGTTCAATAATATGTGCCTACACGTACGCAGCAAAAATATGTGACATTATCCGGCTGCATAATGCAGTACCGTCAAAATGATGTGATACACTCACGAAGCATAAATATGTGACACCACTAGGCGGCAATAATATCTGACATAATTTTATCTTCAATTTATTAAATTTAATTAAATTTACAATTTGTATGAAATAATGAAAGAAATAAATTGTATTTTACATTGTTTTAATATGGCTGTAATTTTATACTATTCTAGCTATCCCGGCAAAATTCGTATCGCCCTACCCGCCAAAGAATTTAATTTTTGATTACTTAGGTATATTATCATCCCCCTGCCTTGGTCCCAATTAATTACTTGGGGTCGGCGCAGTATCTCTTCTTCTTCCACACACGGCATGTCTTCATTCACCCCTTTCTCTTTCATATCTTCAATCACGCACTCCATCCATCTCTTTTTTGGCCTTCTCCGACTCGCCCATCCATCCACTTTCATATTCATCACCTTTTTTTCCTACATATGATTCATTCCTTCTCTTAATGTGCCCATACCCCGACAGACGGTTTCCTTTCATCTTTTCTATCACAGGAGCTACTTTCAGACTTCCCCTAACGTATTCATTTCTCACTCTGTCACTCCATGTTATAATACTACACATCCACCGCAATATTCGCATTATTGCTGCATGCAGTCGTCTTCTTCGTTGACCTTATTTTTTCCTTTTTCAGCACAGATGCTAGCTCTCTTGACCTACCATTCATCGCACCTACATTCCAACTTGCATACCTCAATCTTATTTCCCGGGCTAGTGTCTTAAGTTGCCCCCGCCTGGGCTGGTGTAACAAACCTTGCCCATTTCTCACAGGAGCCAGGTGCTGCCCCTGCGCGTCGGCTACGGGAGACGCCCTAGGCCCTGTCACCTTTCTTATTATACATTCTGCATAAATGTTTTGGCAAATGTTTTACGGCCGGCCGCCTGTCTGACACCAACTCTCCTTGGGACTTTCATTGTTTTGGTAATGGGGTAGAGATAGCGTGTGTTTGGGTACAGGATATTGCAGGTAAGGATATTTAGCCTGATGGTAAGGATGTTGCAGTCCCGGATAAGGAAGTAGTGGGAGACTCCAACAGCTCGGGGGGCCGAGGTCGCGTAATCGCTGCCCTGTTCCATGACTGGCTAGATCAATGGAAGAGGCATCCCCTGGCCATTTATTAATATTTCTTGAAGGAGATTTAGAGTATTTTTGATATTCAAGCATAATAAAAATTTAAAAATGAGGCACTAGCAAGGAGATTTGTTACACAAAATAAATTTCTGAAAGCACGCCTTAAAATTTGACAGCCAAAAAATGACAATCCATTGTCATGACAATTCTGCATTTTTAACATCTAAAATACGCAATTATTCGAATGTTATAGATGCATATTGTCGATTCAAAATTCTTATTTTAATACGTTCTTTTATTTGAGGGGGCCTCTAACTGCATCGACGGGATAAACATTAAATGACAGAAATTTTGTATGGTGTTATAGTTCAAAATTACTTAAGTATCATTACGATCCTTTTGTATGGGAATTCAGAAAAGTATTATTTTAGACCTTTTCAAGCAATTTTTAAAATGTATCTCTCCATAAGAACAATCCTCGGAATATTAAATCCTCCTTGGAATATTATAAAAAAAGAATTAGCGAAATTGGTTCAGCTGTTCTCGAGATTTGCGCTTAGGGACACATCGAGCAATTCATTTTTATAATATAGAACTCCTCCACTACGATTTAAACTTTATTGTATTGTATTAAAGTTCAAATTGACTTAATTATTAAAACGAAACTTTTGTATGGATATAGAAAACAATGAAAAGTCCCACGGGAACGCTGTCGAACGGGATAAAAAGTATCCTATGTTTTATTAACGGTTCTAAGCTACCTCCTCACCAATTTTCAGCCAAATCGCTTCAGCCGTTCTTGAGTTATAAGTGGTGTAACTAACACGACTTTCTTTTATATACATATACTAGCTTTTGCTCGCGACTCCGTCCGCGTAGACTACAGGGTTGAGTTCAAAAGGAAAATAAGTTGTAGTCTATTTTACTTCTCAGAATCCTGTTTATGTCCATACCAAAAATCATACAATTCGGTCAAATTGTTCAAACGTGAAACCGTAACGCGTCGATCGGCGCCTTGTGCATCATTACTGCGCGCTTGATCAATATTTTAAAATTGCAATATCTTCTAAGATACTCAGTGAAATCAAATGATGTAAAGGGCAATTTTATTTAAAATTAAATACTTGTAATGAATAACGTATTTATTTGGATAAGGATTAATATCATATTTATAAAAACACCTTAACAAATAAAACTTTATTTTAAAATAAATTTGGTTAGGATAAAAAACGTTATAGTGAGCCAACCTTAAAAAATAGACATATCCTGTCGCGGACTTTCTTTTAGAACTTTTAAAGAGGAACATTTCACTCATACATTATTTTAGCGAAACTTTAACCGTTTTCGCAGCGCACGCAGCGGAAGCTCACAAAAAGGAAAAAATGTCCCCGATTTTGAAATATTCTTTATTGCTGCTCTGCTCCTATTCGTCGTAGCGTGATGTTATATATATATATATATATATATATATATATATATATATATATATATATATATATATATATATATATATATATATATATATATATATAACATCACGCCTATAGCCTTCCGCAATAAATATGCTATCTAACAGTGAAAGAATTTTTAAAATCGGACCAGTAGTTCCTGAGATCCTAGCGTTCAAACAAACAAACAAACTCTTCAGCTTTATAATATTAGTATAGATAGATTTATGTCTAGATATTATGGTCTAAATCACGACTACATTTAAATATTTACTTATATTTTTGTGTATTTTAATTTATCAAATCATCTTAATTAATAATTTTAATTATTTTTTTATATGCAAACATTATAAATTAAAATCAAGTATACCCCCCGTTTGCATTAATAACATCCTGTAGCCTCACTCGCATGGATGAGACAATATTAGTGCACACTTGAGAGCCCTGGAGTGACTCCCAAATGTCGAAGGTGTGACAACGCAGGGAATTGTAAGTTCTAGCCTGATTTGGATCCCATTGTTGGACTATTAAACCCTACAGGTTCTCAATAGGATTCAAATCAGCGCTTTTAGGAGGGAAATCTATTAATTTTATCGTCTCTCTATGCGTATTAAACCACTCACGAGTTATTCGTGAGTTCTGGAATGGGCTGTTGTCTTGCACCACATAAAGAGGTGCTAAATCAGGATAACTGATATGCCTTGTCGGTATCAAAATGTCTGAAAGAATTCCTGTATATTCAACGCGACCAGTTATCTCGTATTACTTCGATAAAGAAATTTAACTTGAAAAAAATATTTCTTTAATTATTTCGTTTCGTTCGTTAAAATAGTAATTATGATCGTTAAATTGTTCTTCACTAAACTATCTTACCAATATCGTTTTGGGGAATACTACACACACCTTCGATCAAATATACCTATACTAGATTGAAGATCGCAAACAAAATCACTTGTCTTAGTGGCACCGGTTGCATATATTTCATGATATTATATTTACACATTTGTAATTCAGACTTCAATTTGTAAAGTATTAAATTAAAGACAACTCATGGTTGCAATTAACCTTAAATCTTTGCAATTGGATTTTATATAGCTTACAATAAATTTGAATTTAAGACGTTATGACATTAAAATACAGAAAATAAAAATTTCATTTTAAAATAATGTCTTTAATAAATGAGGACAAATATTTTAAAATAAACGTCACACGCAAGTAATAAGATTGAAAATTATTTGTTCACATTTGGAATTCACGTTGTTTCGGTACTATGTAAATATTTCTTAGTGCGTTCACTTCGAACAGGCATTATGTCATAAAGTGTCTATTTTTTCATTCTGTTTGGTCTTACTTCGTAAGTGTATACGAGTAATATTCGGTAGCAATAGTAATAATCGCTATCATTCACGTCACAAGTTTTGGTATTGAGAACTATTTATAACAAAGAAAAATGCAATTGCGTTCAGAGTCAGATAGTCGTTAATACGTCGTTTGAGCTATGTATAAGTTAAATCAGCCATGTCTCTTAAATCTATTAATTTAAGAAACCATAGTTTTTTTTTGCGCAAAAATCGGTTTTACAGTATTTACAAATATTTTTTTACAATATTACTCACTACCAAGCCAGCAATTATTATTTGTGGAATTATATCTGAATTTGAATTATGGTCTAGTTTTTCACCAAGTTCAGTGGTATTCGTTTTAAATTTATCAAAACTCTGCTAGGGAATCTAAAAAATGCTCTACTCAACTTTTTTCTTGTTACGTCTTAGCGTTAGCGACGATTGGACATTCCAAATTTGTAATAAGACCACAATTTTTGTTGTGCGCTTATTTCCGGGCTATTTTTGAATCTAGTATACATTTGGTCGAAGACACATACCTTTAGTGTCATTTACTATTGGACTTAGTAAATATGCGATATGGTTGTGCTACTGGCTGCATATTGGCCACTCTAGGGAAACGTCACTGATGTCTGTTTTAAAAACAAAGTGAACTGTGACTCATGTCACGCTCTGAAATATTATCCAAAGAGTTATTATCAAAAATCAACAAACATATAATTAAAAAAAGAGCAATTGAAATTGAACTGAATTGTAAATCTAAACCATCCTCGAGTCCATTTAAACACACCCTAAAAATCATTCAAATCGGTCCTGCCGTTTCGGAGGAGTTTGGGAACATTACACTTACAGAAAAAAATTACATATGTAAAGATGAATTTAAACAGAGTATAGCCAATCAGCATAGAGAATCATGGGTTGGAGCCCGAGTTGGATCCCATAGCTGGACCATTAAACCCAGATAAAAGCGGATTCTCAATGAGATTTAAATCTGGTCTCTTAATTAATTAAATTAATTTAAGAAAAATCAATTAACTGTATAAACTGTATAAATAATAAATTAATCGGAGCAATCGTGTTAAAAGCCGCTTCCGTTTAACACAACATAACAATTCCTTAATTAATATTATATGGTCGTGATTCAGAATATATCTAGACAGAAATCTATACAAATACTAACATACTACTATAAAGTAATCTCTGGATCTACTAAACCGATTTTGAACATTCTTTTAGCAATAGAAAGCTACGTTATTTGTAAGTGTCATAGGGTAAATATTAATCGGAAAATTGATAACAATTTTTCATTGTAGCCGGTTTTACAAAGTAAATCGAAGAAAAAACAGTCGAACGGGTTTTTTATGAACGTTGCTTTACCCCATATTTGCTTGAGTCCTAGAGAAAAGTTATAGAGCTTGATCATCATTATCATTATCAGCCCATTTACGTCCCACTTCTGGGCACGAGCCTTCTCTATCATTGAGAGGGTTAAGACCTTAGTCCACCACGCTGACCTAGTGCTGGTTTGCGGACTACAAACCTAAGAAATTTCTAAGAACTTCTAGGTGTGCAAGAGTCATCACGGTGTTTTCCTTTACCGTTATTGCAAGTGATAATTCATTGTTAATACAGATATTACTTCGAAAAGTCAGAGGTGTGTGCCTGGGGTGTGCACCCCCGACCGGAGAGATTCTCAACCGTGCGCATAAACCTCGAGCCCAGCACTGTAAAGCTTGATAATGCCTATAAAAAAGTCAGCGCCAGCATATGTCTAACTTTAAATATAACTGAAAAAAATGTTTTGTATATTGAAGAATAATTTAAATCATTACTTCATCTTAATTGATTAATATTATCAATAATTATGATTTTTTATTAAAATAAGTGAGTTTATAGTTATACTCTCAAGTGTTTAAAACAAAATATTTTTTTCTTTAACTGCATACAATTTGCACGAATGGTTAAAGAGATAATACTGACCTAGTTATGCAACCACGACTGTGCCGTAATCTATTTAGTGATATTTTCATTTAAAATAGATAAATACAATATTTTTTGGCAGTCAGAAAATAAATTATGGCATTCAGTGTTAACCGAACTAAAATCACAATTTAATCGCAAGTAAAAATGTTTACCCCCCAACGAAGCGAGCGCGGGCCGACTAGTATAGTATAAAAGTACAGCTATCTTGTAACAATGTAAAATAAAATTTATTTCTTTCATTATTTCGTATAATTTTTATATTAATTTGAAGATAAAATTATGTCAGATATTTTTGCCGCCTAGTGGTGTCACATATTTATGCTTCGTGAGTGTATCACATCATTTTGACGGTACTGCATTATGCAGCCGGATAATGTCACATATTTTTGCTGCGTACGTGTAGGCACATATTATTGAACTCGATCATGGGTCAGATATTTTTGGTAACCTTCGCATAGGAACATATTTATGCTCGTGACTGTACACTACTACACTAGTTGGGGAACTTAAAATTACAAATTAACATCTAAATAAAAATTACATTTACGTGGAACATCGCAAATCAGACAAGTCATAAAGCATTTTGGCTTTATCAGATGTTGGGTCGGCCAAAATAGAAATTATAGTACTTACATATAAACAATTTACTTGAATCTTAGCAACTATTTCTTGTCTTTTGCTGTTATTTTTAATGCATTCCATAGCTCTGAGTTCTAAGTATGATAAACAGCAAAAAGCCTTTTATTACGGGAAGTTATTAACGGGAAAACTTTCGTCTAGTAGGATACAATAGCACCAAGATTTTCGATTAAGACCAAAATTGGATTAAGATTAATTTCTTGTCCAGAAATGAGACCTACAAAAGCTGCTGATGATGTAACAGGAATTGAATCTTCACATGTTCTCTTTATAGTAGACTTTCTAGTAAAAGTTAGTAATAAATAGTGTAGGGTAGACAGAGATTTATAATTTCAAAAAAATGCATCGATTTTAAATTCATCTCATAATAAGCAAAAAGTTTGTTTGCAAGAGGAAGTCTTCGGGAAGTAAGCCTAATACTTATGTTGAAACGAGACTAATAGCATGGAAATTGCCATGTCGCAAATATTTATAAACTGTGCCGGATATTTGGTATTTACCATTGCAGGAGCGCGGCCGATTTCCGCTTGTCAAACGGACGGCTAAATCTGAAACAAATGGTGGAATGTAGTATTTGTTTATTGAAGTCTTCGTGTCAAATTCAGCGGTCGTGGGCTCAAGTCTCAAGAAATCACCTTCAGCCTTTTTAAAACCATGTGTGTATTCATAGGGAATTATTGCGTCCTTTAACGGTGAAGAAAATTATTGTAAGGTAACCTTCATATCCAAAAAAGTTGTTAAGATTTTCTTAGTTATGTAGTTCGCCAATTTGCACTAGACCAGTGTGTGACTAAGGCTTAACGCTGCTCAGTCCTAGAGAAGGCCCGTAGCCAACTGACGATGAAGACAAAATGGCATTTTATACAAATAACATATAGGCAAAAATTACTATAATAGTTTTAAAAAACTACTTAACAATACAGATTATCATCAGTCAATAGACGTCCCACGGCTGGGAACGGGCCTCCACTCACATTCAAAGGGTTTAGGCCTTAGTCCACCAAGCTGGCCTAGAGCGGTTTGGAGGACTACACACCTAAGAAACTTCTTTCTACTCTCTTTCGAGAGTGCAAGCTTTCTCACCGTTAAAGTATGTGATGATTTATTGCAAATACATAACACACAACAGTGCCTTTTAGAAGTTATGTGTGTACTTAAAAATATTTTTAAACATCAACCATCAATAAAGCTCATTAACCAACAGCCTTAACGAAGTATTAACTATTACCTTACATCTACAGTGGATAGTAAAAGGCCCTTATAGAGTGATTAAATATTCAGTTACACATTTCTCGCAGTTGCTTTTGTAGAGGCACCTGTCTCAAAGCTTTCGCCCTGCGAACAAGAAAAGGGCGGGAGCGGGTTTTGATAAGCTATATAATTATTGACATAAGTTAGTATTTAATTGCAGCTATGAAACTACATGTATGACTAAGTTAAAGATATTTGCGGTAAGTTTTCAACCGACAACAGTGATATTATAGAAAGGTTATTATTTTAACAGGCTTTGTAGCTCCTCTACTTCTTAACTTGACAAGGGTAAGTTGAGGTATCGGTAGAATAGAATGGAGGGTCATTTAGTATTATGTTAAAAAAATAAATTAAGTTAGCCGTGTATTTAATTATCTTGCTTCTTTAAGAACGCTTAATCCAGAGCCCTTAAAATATTTGTTACACTTTTGTATCCTCGTTTTTTGTCGTGTCACCTATTTAATTTTTTTATTTTTGGTTACACTTCTTCAATCTTTTAATTCAATTTTCGAATCTACATTCGTAAAAGTTCTCAAAGCACAATTAACCATCCTTCTCTATATATAAAAAAAAATATATATATTACACAAAAACATAACTTATTATAAAACAAAGTCGCTTTCTCTGTCCCTATGTCCCTTTGTATGCTTAAATTTTTGAAACTACGCAATGGATTTTGATGCGGTTTTTTTTAATAGATAGAGTGATTGAAGAGGAAGGTTTATATGTATGATAACATCCATTAAATATCAGCATTGCACCCGTGCGAAGCCGGGGCGGGTCGCTAGTAACTAATATATATATGGGCTATACAATTTTCTAATGAAATATTTTTCAGTACAAAAGCTACTAAGGCCGATATTAAGGCTACTATAAATTTGAAGCGTTATAAACCACATCTCTTATGGCATGCCCCACAGTGGAAAGTAGAGAGTGGTCGGCGCAAGTTCGCGAATTCAAGCATTGTTCGAACTGGGAACTGTTGCGCAACGGAACATTGTCTAAAACAATCGTATGTTACAATAGAATATACGAATTATGCCGACGTTTTGTTGTGAACGTGTAAGGTTGTGTAAGACATGCATTCATCTTTATTTTGAGGCGTGGGGTAAGAAGACACGGTTTTGGTAAAATAGTTTTCGTTTTTGTAGAAGTAAATTCGTTGTTTGTGAAGTGTTTTAGAATAAATAACAGGGGAATCGTAAGGTCATGTGTTTGGCTTTTAGATATAGAAATATTTGTTATATATTTATATATACGAAGGGCCGCAAATCGGAACAAAAAAAAACACTTTTCTATAATAAAAAAAATACTAAAAAGCAGAATAAATAAGTATTTAAATTATGCTCCCGATTTTATTGACGTTTTTTTAAATTATGGTATGGGACCTTTTTTCACGAGCCCGACTCGCACTTGGCTGTTTTTTTTTAATATTGTTAAATATTTTAATCATTATTGCTAAAGGACAGTTTTCAAACAGCCTACTGCAGATGACGAACAAACATACTTTCATTTGTTGTTAGTAGGTAATTCGTGACGATGCATTTATGAATGTGCGATAAATGTCAATGTAATTGCTAAATTATACAAATGGCTGATTTCATCCGATCAATTAATTCTTTTGTGAAAATATCTTAAGGACTGGTCGTATATTTTACGAAGGGTTTAAGAGCTTTCGAACTACATCACGAATTATAAAAAATCTACACTGCATAGCTTGTTCCTCGGCTTAATTATGAGGCCTCGGGTTCTGTTCTTGGGTTAGTAAAATTGATATTATTTTTTTCTGGAAACAGAGCAAAGCCAAAAATGTGACTAAAATTATTCTAGTTATAAGGAGATGGATAAAAAATCTAATGTAAATATATGTCATAAATACATAGATTTCATGGTGGTCTCGCGGCTCATATGTGCCGTGCGATCTATAGGCCCCGAGTTCGATTCTCGGGTTAAGTGTTATTGATAACTTCATTAGCATATTCTCAGTATAAGCGCTTGTCTTTATGTAATACGTTTTTCAATGCCCACATTTTACACTGCTCAATAAATTATGATTTACAACGTGTAGTAGGAAATAATAAATCCTTCTCACCCCACTAAACATTATCGGAATCCGTCGAGCCGTCATGTTGAACGAAAACTATTCTGTTTGTCGAGACACGTCGCGGAACTGGAGCCAAAATAATGCTACATTTCCTATTTAGAATGCGTGTTAATTGTTCATAAATATTGGATACAATCACCCAAGTCTGAATGCAGTAGTATACAGGTGTATTCAGACCGTGATCGAAACTAAGGCTAATAATAGACCTTAGTCCACCAAGCTGGCCTAGTGCGAGTTGGTGGACTGTACAGTAGACTACACACCTAAGAAATTCTTCAAAACTTTTTATGTGTGTGCGGTTTCCTTTTGATGTTTTCCTTCACCGTAACGCAAGTGATAATTCATTGTGAATACACACATTGGAAAAGTCAGAACTGTGTGCCTGGGGCTTGAACTTGCCACAGCCATGACATGACTTCAGTACGAGTATATTTGCTAACAAATAAAATATTGCTATTATCTTTCAAGCAGTGATGGCCTCGAGGTTTAGGCGCGCGGTCGAGAATCTCGGCGGTCGCGGGTTCGAACCCCAGGCACACACCTATGACTTTTCGAAGATATGTGTGTTTTCAAATTGAATTATCACTTGCTTCAACGGTGAAGGAAAACATCGTGATAAAACTTGCACACCTAAAAAGTTCTTAGGTGTGTAGTCCGCCAACCCGCACTAGGCCAGCGTGGCGGACTATGGCCTAAATCCTCTCAATGGTAGAGGAGACCCGTGCTCAGCAGTGGGCGTATATGGGTTGATGATGATGATGAATTATATAATTAAAAGCCATTAATGCGATTTGCGTTAGATAAATGTACTACCTGAATCTATAATTTATCTCATTTGAATTTTATGAAGAAGAAGAAGATTATCTTTCACATGTTTGTAACAATTGCAGTAAAACTATGCAAGATGCAATAGTTATTGCATTAATATATGCAAGTGAGGACGATGACATAAATGAATACAAGGTCATAATAATTTTAAGTAAAATGCCATGTATGTGAAAATACTTGAGACAATAGTTTGTGTAGTGTCAGGTGCTAATTTTTGTTTTGTGCATGCGTTGTGAAAAATCCTAGATTTTTGCACAATAATTTATTTCAATATAAATATCGAATTGTAAATTCACTTATTTTAATATGTAAATTTTATAATACATAAACACTAACCGTCCGATGTAAAAGGGGAGATTTTTTTATCCTTTTTTAGGACACATTTTCAAAAATGTCCTACTGAGTATTTCGTGATATATCTACCTATAACAAAATTCCTAAACTAGGAGACGAAATTTGGACTTGGAAATATGAATGAATGAAAAAACATAATTTACCGGAGCATTTAAAAACTTTGTCGCGTCTTTTCGTCACTCATACTGCAATTACTTTACACTTATAAAAAAATCGTGGAATTGAAATCTAGAATCTCGGAAATATGAACAAATGTATAACAAAACTAAGCGGATAAGCCTCTACGGTAAACCTTATAATGGTATTAAAACTAGCCTACATCTAACCGACCGATCAAGGGCTACCATTTTGCCACCTTTCATCCAGATCGTTTTAGCGGTTTAGGCGCGAAAGCTTCGGCAAATTTACTTTCCAATTTACATTTAGACACTAGTTTACACACTCGTACGACTGACAGACCGTAGGTGTTGACAGAATATAATAATATTCTAATAATAGAGCAGTGATGGCCTCGCGGTATAGGAGCGCGGTCGAGAATCTCGGCGGTCGCGGGTTCGAACCCCAGGCACACACATCAGACATTTCGAAGTTATGTGTGTATTCACATTGAATTACACTTGCTTTAAGTATGAAGGAAAACATCGCGAGGAAATCTGCATAACTAAAAGTTACAAATTTCTTAGTCTGTTAATTCTAACTTGTAGCTCAACTGTAGAGGAGGTCCATGCCCAGCAGTGGGAGATATATGGGCTGATGATAATGATACTTTCTTATTTCTAATATTATTTTGATATTATTGGATTAAATAGTGATTTACTGTTTCCAATTTTACAAATTGTTTTGTGTGATGTAAGACTAACTTTCGAAATTGTCCGAAAACCTATTGATTTTCTTTGGCAAGTTATCAAGTAAAAGTTGAAGTTGCTATAGTTTTAACAGAAAACTTGGCAACTTGTTTATTGAACTGATTATGACAGAATTACTTTGTTCCAATTGTGTTTCTTTATTTTCAAGCTTACATAACTTCATACCTGCATTCCTTAAAGGGGTAGGCGGAGGTGGATTTCTGCACCCACATTTCTTCAGGTATGTATCAATCCCTAATAATAGGGGTGAGAATTGCACCCGAGACCTCTAAACAGTGAGGCACATGGTTTGTACTCGTGTGTTGCCCACATTAAAATTAATTTTAGTTATCACGTATTTAATTAAATGTTATAGGTAGGTACGTAGAGTCGCATATAATGACTGTTACGTTAGTACCGTGTCATAAGTTCTCGGTTCAATTCCTGAGTTGAGCAAAGAGTGTCTGTATTTTTCTAACAGAAAATTCTTAGTAACAGCGCGTTGTATGCAATTGTGCATATAAAAATATAATAATAGATATATCCAAATATATGTGAAATTACTTGTAGAAAACCTAATGACACTTTGCCTAATCCAAGAAACTGGATCAGGAAGTCTAGATTGCAAGGCACAAATACATACTTTTACGGCAGAACCAACGATGCATAACCCCACGAATGTGTCCTCAAAAGGGCAGGCAAAAACGCATTTCTACTCCCTAATTTCACCAAATGAGTTTCTGTTCCCGATATAGACACAATTCGAGATTCCTTGCTGCTACTGACAATTTCTTAAAAGAAAAACCTAATAACATTTATCTGACCCGGGAATCAAACCCAGACCACTCCATCGGACGCGCAAACTCGTATCGCGCGACCACAAGGCAGTCAAAATCGAGTTTTTTTTTATATAACAAGTACTGGCAAATGATAGTACGATAGTAAAATCGAGAGTTACGGTCTGTGGTCTACTTCGAGATATATCACGCTAAATATATCATTTATACAATCGTCTAGATTATGATCTATTTAGTGACAATGAACTTAATGTATTGTAATGCACGACATTCTGTGTAACCGCAGGAGAATTTATTTTAAACTAGTTTTGGTTAAGAAAGAAATGAAAAGTATGCTGAGTAAGTAATAATTTTACAAGTGTTTTTGAATCGTCAATTACAAATTATTTTAAACTATTGCCGAACTATATAAGGACTTGAGGACCTAAATATTTTTGGTTAAGAAGCAAAATACAAGTGTTACATCTATTTGACTACCAAAACTTTAAATTTAAATCCTTTTTGAAAAAAATGTAGTTTAATGTCAGATTTAGATCATAATCAATCGTTGTACGAATATTGATTAAAAACGATACAGCAATTTCATATTCTCAACAATCGTAAAGCCGTTTTTTTATTAGTTAAAGGAATGATGTCTTAAATTCATGTGCATATTCAACTTGGAAAATTCATAGTTTACCTCGGACTCAAACCCGCAGTCGCTGTATATCTCTAAACTCTACAGATCGCGCGTTACTAAGTTCAATAACCATCACAATTTTAATTAAAAATTATTCCGAAGAAAAACTAAGACAATTATATAGTACTGCAAATAATAACAAAGAATTATACAATTTTCATAAATAACGAATTAAATTGATTAGGAAGCTATTTTCCCTTTCGATCGTGTATCATTGCAGTTAACGCATCGACGCTACGCTAAGTTCCGCGTGTGTGTAATCGTCAACTAACTTTTTTATGATACATTATAAAAACATAGACAAATAAAAAAGTAACATTTTTTTAATTCGAAGACTGGTTTGTATTGTTTTTCTTATCAAGTAATGTGACAGTTAATTAAGAGTTTAAATGTAAAAAAATGTGGCTTATAGGTATTTATGATAATAATTTTAAAATTTAGCATAGATATGTAGCATGTTATTAAGAAACCCTGTAAGTGAAATATACGTACTTTAATAATTTGCGGAAGTTTTGGATAAAATCTTAAATGGCGCGAAAGTTAATTCCGATACGCGAAAATTACATCTAATTTTATTTTATTTATTAAATTAAATGTATAATTTAACTTACTATTTCCGATCAATTAATTCACACAACACAAACAATTTAAATTATCACAAAAAAATAAACCCGGCAAAGATCATAAGGTTGTAGGTACAGCCAAGTTAAACGCGTACGTCGCGTTCAAACGTGCTACAGTGACTGGCTGTACGGAACAGCGGCCGTAGCTTTTCGACCTGCAATGGAGTGGGCTATTTTACATTTGATTAGAGAAATTTGCGATAATGATTCATAACTTTTGTATTATTAACCTACATGTGCACTTGTTTTTATTGTCCTGACGCGCCGTTACATAAAAGTCTGTTTTTGTTTACATTATACACGCAGTCATTAGCGACACCTCATAATAGAATAATGAAGATATTTTATTAAATTAAGATTATTTTATTAACTGTTGAAGCAATTTATTGTTTATTACTTTATATTTCTACACACAAAATTCGTCAAGAAAGAGATTTTTTGTTGTTTTTCTCGGCTCATATTTATCATACTATTTTCATAGCAACTGAACTTCTCCTGCCCTGAGAATCGAATCCGGCAGCTTACGATCGCTCGCTGCGTTCTAGCCCGCAAAAAATTATAATTAAAGAGAGAAACTGTAAGTGAAATTTATTTCTTCTAAATCAGAGTAAATATATTTTATAGCCAATAAGAGAAATAAAATTTATTCACCGCTATTAATAAATAAAGAACTAAGTGATTGTTTCGAGTAATACGTGCGGTCGTGACAAAATATCTCAACGGTCCCAGGTTCAAATCCCAGGCAAACATATCATACACGTCATGTGGACATTCCTTATTTCTTTTTACACATTCAAAACATTTTTGGTGCCGTGACGCAGTTGGCTAGACACCAACTTGCAAGATAAGAGAACGCGGGTTCGATCCCCTTCCCTGCACTGAGACAAATGTTTGTGTGGTACTAAAATTTGTTTCGGGTCTGGGTGTTTGTGAGGCCGAAAAGTCTTGGGTCTGATACCCACGACACAAGACTTGTATCCTGGTATGAGGTCAGAACTATGTATGTAACACTTGGATGTAAGTATTTATTTTTTGTCGGGATTTTCTTTAACGCCAGGGATCTTGTCATCTTGGTTATTACCTGCCTCAGTTTCCGATCACGGTCTGAATATACCTTGGATAGTGGCTATTAAGACGTTAATTGAATTTATAGACGTGGACATTTTGACTTATCTACGACATATTAACTAGGTCACTTAGATCATTCTAGAAAGTGACACGAGTTTCCTGTGGTGCCCTATCAATATTTAATATACTTACATATAAATATAATGTTAGTTTTGTTTGTTATCTATTTAGGAGATGAAAAGAAGGTGATAAGAGATCGCCTTTTGCGATAAGGCCGCCTGTACTCCATTGCTTTTATCTTATGTGTTCGATAAAGTTTCAAAAAATGTAATAAGGTTAGTTTTAAAGTTGCAGGGATTAATTGTTATAAAAGAATATTTTTTGCTACAGTGAAGACACTAAAATAAAACTAAACTAAAATGAGTACGCGCGGGAGCACGGCTAAAACTGATTTTAGATTATTATTTGACTAAAACTTTATTAACATTAATTGCCATCTTATAAATTTATAACTCAGCCTATCGTCGTCCACTGCTGAACGTAGGCCTTCCCAAGATAGTGCCAACCATCCCGGTCTTCAGCAGCCCGCATCCATCCGTTACCCGCCACCTTTCTCAAGTCGTCGGACCATCGTGCTACAGGACGTCCCACACTACGTCTGCCTAAGCGCGGTCTCCACTCCAACACTTGTCTGCTCCACCGGCCGTCCGACCGTCGGCAGACATGGCCAGCCCAGGGCTTATAAATTTGACCCAAATTTTTTTTTCGGGTTTTGGTGTATGTGAGATCGAAAAGTCTCTCGTAGTTTCTGATACCCACGACATAAGACTTGCATCTTAGGGTCTAATATCCGGTCAGAACGACGTGTATAACTGCTAAACATTTACTTTTTTTATTTCTTACATAATCTTCAATGCGAATTTAACAAATTTCCTTCTTTTTGATTATAATTCATATTTGTGTCTTTCGCATTCGTGAGGGTTGAAAGTCGGACGAAAACTACATTAAAGAACCTGTCGAGGATAAAAACTTCTGGCAACCAGTCTGACGTTTAATGACGGGAGTCAAAGTGTACGTAATACATACAATACATAATGAATTAAAATACTTAAAAAAGCACCTATTTTGGCAACAAAAGCGATAAGCACATTTATTTACCTACTAGCTTTTGCCCGCTACTCCGTCCGCGTAGACTCTAGGGTTAAGTGCAGAGAGATTTTGCATTTATAACATGTTTATCCCACGGGATTACATTTTCCAGGATAAAATTATCCCATGTTAATTCTGTGAGCCCTACCTACCTCTATACCAAAAATCATTCAAATCGATTTGGTAGATCCAGAAATACCCATTCCCACGGGAATACTACATTTTCTGGGATAAAAAGTATCCTATGTGTTATTCTGATGTATAAGCTATATTGTGGTAAAGTTTCATTCAAATCCATTCAGTAGTTTTTACGTGAAAGAGTAACAAGCATACATCCATACTTACAAACTTTCGCCTTTATAATAATAGTAGGATGTTTCATTTCTTCAAGGATGTACCCAATTGATAAAATATTATCGCTAATATGATTAAAAATTCAAGCAAAGCCGGGTGCAAAAGCAAGTATTCCCCAGACTAGCCGTCAACTCGGATTACCTACAATTATATGGAAAAGTACTGGTTTTAAACGTGCAGATTTTATTACACTTTCACAGATGAAAATTTCGCTCCGAGTTTTAGATCGGGTTACGGCCTCATTGAGGGCTTTGAGGGGGACAGATGTCGTCTAATAGTGAAAAAGAAATGACTGAAATTACAGGATGTCATCGGTTGAAATTGTTTAAGAAATTATTGGACTTTCGAAATTTTATTTTTATTTTTTATTTCGTGGAAATTTTATGCTAACAAATTGTAACATTACATTATATATCCGAGACGCAAGACACTAGACCCTAACCAGACTAACCAATAGTAACAGTACTTCCATAGAAGCCAAAAAATGTTACACATCAATTACGCAATGTCCGGTTTACAATTGTTTTTTGGGATCTGAGTATTCTCACTTATTAATTTGCTTTCTGACTGCCTCGTGGTCTCGCGGTACAAGTATGCGCCGTGCGATCTAAAAGTCCTGGGTTCGATTCCCGGGTCGGGCAAAGTGTTACTGGGTTTTTTCCATTAGGAAATTCTCAGTAGCAGCACGGAGTCTGGAAATGTGCCCGAAAAACGGCAATAGGCTCGCCCCCTATTACGTGGGACTGATACATACCTGGCGAAATGTGGGTGCAGAAATGCATCTCTGCCTACCCCTTCGGGGAATATAGGCGTGAGGTATGTTGTTGTTGTTGTTGTTGTATTAATTTGCTTTCGGTTAATAAACGTTTAAAGACTAAAGATTATTCGGAATATTGTAAAGCTAGGCTTTTGGCCTTATACTGAAGAATCGCCATTTGTAACTGGTTTTGGGTTTGATCCTCGCACCGAGACGAATAGTCCACAAATGTTTGTTTCGGGTCCGAGTGTTCGTGAGGGTCGTAGTCTCGTAGTCTCAGATACCCAATACACTAGATCTTAGTTAGGAAAATACACTTATTGTGTACCGGAGTCACCGACATTGCCCGCAGGATAAGTACGCTGAAGTGGAAGTGGGCCGGCCATGTCTGCCGGCGGTCGGACGGCCGGTGGAGCAGACAAGTGTTAGAGTGGAGACCGCGCTTAGGCAGACGTAGTGTGGGACGTCCTGTAGCACGATAGACCGACGAATTGAGAAAGGTGGCGGGTAACGGATGGATGCGGGCTGCTCAAGACCGGGATGGTTGGCGCTTTCTTGGGGAGGCCTACGTTCAGCAGTGGACGGCGATAGGCTGATTGAACGTATTGTGAATGTTATAACGTATCAAATATATTGTACAATTTTTTTGCTAGTTATCTCACGAGAGAATGTATTACAGGATATCACGATTCACGACTCTAACTTGATTATTAAAGTTATAAAAGCGATGTCGGAAGCAATGTTTTTGCTGTTAATATTTGGTCATAATTTATGTTTTATCGATATATATAAGTTTAATTCTAGTTCTCCTCTATTTTATTGGCTATTTCACTTAATTTCATAGTTACTAACTCGAGGGACATAATATATCTATATCTTCATACAATAATAATTTTGAGTACCTAGTATTTTTTTTGTAACAAATAAACTAAAGAAATTACTAAAGTATTAAATATGATTAATCAATTATAGATAACCAGGGTTATCTTTTTTTTAATTAAATTACATTATTATTTATCATTTGGTTTTATAAAATTGCAGCGGAGGAAAAAAAAATCGTTGCAAAATTATAAATTATGTCTTATCGTAATTTTGCATCATAATTTATATAAAAATCAAATAACAGTAGTAGGGCTATCCCGCCTCTTTTCAAGAAAAATTATCTTCCGAACCTTATAAACTAAATATAAACGCCAATTATATATTTTGTAAGTATCACATGCCGTGAGAAATAGATGCATGATGTAATAATTCGCGATAAATCAGGTTTTAGCGTTGAGATGTTCTATTATAACTGGTTTATGACCAGCAATTGATATTACACGCAATTAAGAGAAAGTGATGCTTCTTTATAAATGTAGTATTTAACCGCATAGACTACAGGGTTGAGTTGAGAAAGAAAATAAGTTGTAGTCTATTTTACACCTTAGAGTCTCATTCATGTCCTCACCAAAAATCATTCAAATGGATCCCTCGGTATGCTGACATATCCTTTCTAGTCTTATTCAACTGTTATGTGCTTCTATATACCTACCCTTTTTTGTAAGATCGTAGCGATATACGCCGTAATAAGAATAATTAGTGTCTAAAAATGAATATACGCGTCAATCTACAAATTAATGAGGCGATTCAAATTTAAAGATACATAAGTGTTTTAATGGAATAGCACAAATAATCTTTATATTTATTTTACAGCTACATAAACGTATACAACCATTGCAAATATTTAAATAACCTTTCATTATTCATATTTGTTATGGGTCGTTTAAGTCTTATGTAATAATACTTGTGCATAGTTATGTCGTAACAAATCATTCAGTTTGTAAATTGTATGTCAGTTGTAATTATATTTGTAAGACATTTTAAATAGTGATAGCCTCGAGGTTTACATTCGCGGTTGAGAATATCGGCAATCGCAGGTTCAACACTGGGCACATACTCTGACTATTCCAATTTATGTGGTTATTTACAAGAACCATTACATACTTTACCAGTGAAGAAAAACGTCGTGATAACAATTCTTAGGAATTTCTAGGTGTGTATTCCGCTGACCCGCACCAGACCAGCGTGGTGGACTATGGCCTAAACTCTCTCAAGTTTTAGATTATCTTATCCTACTATTTAAATAATTCGTGTGAGGGAATTTAAAGTGCTAAATTATAGATATAAGTGCAAGCTAGGTTCCACCTCAAAAAAAGCTTAGATAAAACTAAAAAAAATAGCGACGTATATGGACGAAAAACGCCTACAATTGTCTTGCAGCTGTCTATTGCGCCTCTCATTAAGTTTTGATCATCTAGCAATCGCAATTAAAGTGAACGCACAACGCAACGCATTATTTACTCACCATCAATTACATAAGGTGATATTGTTAATAAGTTTATGGGATAAAGTATTTATTCTTACGTAAAACTATGAAATATTAGCCAATTTTGTATAGTAAGCGGATCTGAAATACCTATAAGAATTTATATTTATATCGCCTTATTAGCGACCAGTGTATGATTTTACCACAGCTTGTTTTCGTTTGCCTCCTTTCACATAAAAAAAAACAAACTTCTTTGTGGAGAAATGCTGCAACTTTGCTTCACTGTCAAGTTACTTCCTTCACATATAATTCCAGAAAAGTCTTTTTATACATTGCCTTATTCCGAATTCAGGATAGAAATGAGATCAGGACCTCTAAAACCGCACACTAACAAGCCGCAAAATTATGCTGATTCCATTAGCACGCAATATATCCTTGAAATTAAATCCGTGGCCACTAAGCAGATGTTGATAGACAAAAATAAGAGATTTGTCGTTATTATTTATTCGTACATTACAGTATTTAACAAAACATTTCAGAACGTATATTTTTTTTACATTGTTGACGTTATGGTAATGACAGTGACATTAGTGACAACCGCATTTTCTCAGCATTAGATCGCGAAAAATCTATATTTTCTTACCAATTTTAACTTTAATATGCCTGAGTAAGGGTTTAAAATATAAATACAATATGGATCTGAAAACTAAAGACAAGAAAAACGCAAATATTGCGCCCAATGTTGCTGTCAACGCAGTGTTACTACCAAGTCAGGAATTACCGGCCGAGACACCCATAGTATGTGGATTTGATTGGGAAAATGGCACGGACTACAATAAAATACTCGAATCATTCACTCAATCGGGTTTCCAAGCCACGAACTTCGGCAAAGCGGTAATAGAAATCAATAATATGTTAAAATGTCGCTCTATTCCGCTAACTGAAGATACATGCGATCCTTATGAAGAAGACGTATTTATTAAGAAGAAAACAAATTGTACAATATTCTTAGGATACACCTCGAACTTGATATCCTCTGGCTTGAGGGACACTATACGGTTTTTAGTGAAAAATAAGCTTGTAGACTGCATAGTAACTACAGCTGGAGGTGTAGAAGAAGATTTCATAAAATGTCTCGCACCTACCTACATAGGCGACTTTAATTTAAGCGGGAAAATGCTGCGATCGCGAGGCATTAACAGAATTGGAAACCTTTTGGTACCAAATGAGAATTATTGTAAATTTGAAGAGTGGGTTACACCATTACTTACCGAAATGCTGGAGGAGCAGATTAGGGACGGAACAGTCTGGAGCCCTTCAAGGATTATTGCAAGACTAGGAGAGAAAATCAATGATGAAAGCTCTGTTTGTTACTGGGCTTGGAGGAACAACATCCCAATATACAGCCCAGCGTTAACAGATGGATCTTTAGGGGATATGATGTATTTCCATTCATTCAAGCATCCCGGACTTGTTATTGATATATTAAGCGACCTGCGGAGACTAAATACTATGGCTGTAAAAGCCAACAATACCGGTATGATCATCCTAGGAGGAGGTGTAATCAAACACCACATTTGCAATGCTAACTTAATGAGAAACGGTGCGGACTATGCCGTTTATATCAACACAGCTAGTGAGTTTGATGGTAGCGATGCTGGAGCCAGGCCAGATGAGGCTGTATCTTGGGGGAAAATTAGACCGAATGCCAATCCGGTGAAGTTGTATGCTGATGCAACTTTAGTTTTTCCTCTAATTGTTGCTCAGACATTTTCTAAATATCACTTTAGCAATAAAAAGAATGTGTAAAATGTATCGAGTTTTATTTCCTATTTATAGCGTTATATATAAATACTAATTAAATTATAGGCAATATAGTGCCATCTCTCAGAATGAAAGAGTAAAAATCCCACACGAATTAATATAACGACATCTAGTGGTCATTATTGATACTAATCAAGTTAACTGTCGAGAAACAGTATCGAATATATAAAGTATAACCCAATAACTTATTATTTTAGACCTAAGTAAGTGTGACATTACATAAAACAAATTTCCAAAAATATTTAATCATAATCTAAAAACGTCTTAAATAGCAATAAACAATATTTCAGAACGAAACCAATGTGAATGAACTGTCAAATATGCCGTGAAGTTAGCCCCTGTCTGGATTCTATGAAATTATACTAGTGTGTGTTTATGCAAGACATTTTACATCCATGTGTGCCGTCTGTGAAAGCGGCTTTTTGAAGCCGGGGTTTGCTCATCGTTTGTTGAGGCGCCGCGCGGTCGGTCGCCTGGCTGTTTACACCGTGCGTCCTACGACCTCATGCGATTCGTTTTGTAAATTAAAAAAAAAATGGACATAAAACATTCTTAATTTGATTTTTTCCATTGCCGTGCAAAGTTTATGTGAAAAAATGTGTGTTCGTTCCGTTTTACTTATCCTGCTTATGTCCGGTAAGTCGCATCTTCGCCCTTTGCAGGGCTATTTTTAGTCCTTTGGCGCAGATATTAATGGGAATTTGTTAGAATGTAGTATTTGTTGCATGTTTTAGCTGGAAAGCGGCCCTTTGATGTGACAGAGGGAGCTATGTTTCGTTTGATGTTATTGTAAGCACCGGATGTTTGTTTGGTTTATTTGTTAAATACAATTCCTTTTTACTCGTAATGATTGGAGTTATGTTGACGCTTATATTATCCTTTTAAGTTTAACTTATGCACGAAATATGCGTTAGTTTTAGAAGTTCAGTTTCAGTAATAAATATTCGTAATAAAACTTCATGTTGCTTTTACGTACGTAGATTCATTGAAGCGAAATATTAATTAACGTTTTTATTGCACATGCTTGAATGTTTTTAGGCGAGTCATGCTATAGAACTAAATTTAAAAATAATTATACCCCATAAGTTAGGCTTTTTAAATTTAAAAAATATTAAAATTAAATTTAAAAATTATTTTAAAGTTTTCTCTAAAATCATAGGAGTATTGTCATTAACATGCATAATATGTCTAAAAAACGAAAAGGATTTCTAATTATAATAATAATTGTATTATTTATTAGTCTTTCAATAATGTATCTTTTTTAGGTAATACAATAAAAAATACCTAATAAAAACTAAGAATAAAAAAAGTAACAATAATTTGAAAAAACAAATATTGTACAAATAATATGATAAGTATGTAAAAAGTATGCAAAAGTTTTTACACACACACAAACATTTTGGAATTTTAATTTCCATTATTTGATATTGGCATATTACAACATTGGCAGCGACCATAGGAAATAAAAAAACATGAACTGCCTTTCCAGTTTCTTTATTGTTTTAGTATAATATGGATATTAGAATAGACTAACTCTAAGACTTTATAAAAAGGCATCATTATGTATATTAGTATAATCTGCTCAACATATTGACCTATGCATAGAATAAGGTTACTTATGACTATAACACCAAAGTACTTTTTATGTCATTATAGAGTTAAACTTGTTTATATATTGCACTAGTGAAGTAATAATAATCATAAATTTTGTTGTTGTTTGAACAACATAAAAATTTACTGATAATTTTGTGCCCAATTAAGTTTAAATCGCTGAGAAAGAGAAGTTGTGCAAAAGCACATATAACTTTTTTCTATGCATAGGTTGATATATTGATAATGTCCAATAGAGTCAACAACATGATTATGATCCATTCAATTTGTAAACAATCACCAAATTAATTGCCATAATATGTATATTTAATGATATCAAAATTTGTAAAAGAATCTTACACCATTACATATATTTTCTGAGTCAATTTAAATGCCAACACTGCAGAATATAAGATTCTCTATATCTTATTTAACTAGCATTAACCTATACTTAAAAATCTAGAGAAATGTGTATATTAGTCTAATTCTTTAGTGAAAAAGTAATGAGTGTGTGTTTGTGATTTAACATAGAATAATCATTCTTAGGTTTAGTCATAGATCACAGCACTCTAGTCTAAACTGCATTTTAATAGCAGATTTAGACAATAGTTTTGAAGAAAACAAAAAATTTTTGTTTCTTGGTATAAAAAACCGATGACTTTTTTATTAACATGCACCCAGCAATTTTCCCAGTGATACCCAATAGTAAAGTATCACACAAATACTATGGAAGATAAACTTTGGAAGCCTTTGGTGTAGGTTTGAATTCCCTACTTTTTACTGGTAAATACAGCATTTTCTTGGTATATAAACTATAAAGTACTTTATAACTTTCACCAAGGTCCATATCTATCAAAAAAATCATTTAAATTCTTGCAGTGGTTTAAGTGTTAGGGTGACAGACAGAGTTACACATTTATAATATTTGTATGGATGCTATTAATTCCTTTGAATCTAAAAAAAATGCTAATAATTTCTACTTTTTCGTATTAAAATGTCATAGGCATAGCATAGATCATTGTTAGACCATACTATGACATAGAGCGATGTATTCAAATTGAATATGGCTGCTTTTTATATCAGGAAAAAGTCATGTTCTTGTAGATCGAAAAACGTACTCTAGAACAATTAAGCTCGGATGTATTCTCGAAGGCATAAGGAGAGGTATTTCTGCAGAATGTTCTTATATTTTTGTATAACTTACAGTTTTGCGGATCCTATTCTAAATTCCACGTATTTAAACTCGAGGGTTAGGGAAATAGTTATATTTCCATTTTTGATACTAGCAACTATATTATGCGTTGGAACTAGTAATTCGGCGATTCAATACCCATGTTCAAAAATATTTTTTTGAACCGAAATGTATCTTGTACTTTTTGATGCCCACGAACAAGACTAATATTTATGGAGTTGGTTCAAAATTATGTCTGTGACCGTTGGGTGTATTTATTTATTCATAATGTCTAGTAGAATCTTTTTATTTCACAGAATTGTCTGTATTGTGAGTGATAGAATGTTAACAACGGTCAAATAGTTCTAAGAAGCGAACAGAAACGCACGGAATTAACAAAGAAATAAGTTTCCACGGAAAAAACGAGGAACCTAATCTAAATTTTATATATTATCTTAACCAGATTCATTTAAACATGTTTATAAATGCGAAATAATCCAGCTTACTTAACTTTTTTCACCTGCAGATGTTAAACACAATGTGATCCTTATAAAAGGTCGTGTATTATAATTTCTTGCCCCCCGACACAATTATTAACATATCTCGATTATACTCCCCGAAGAAGTAGACAGAGGTATGTTTCTGCACCCACAAATCGCCAAATATTAGGTGTGACGAGCTTGTAGCCGTTTTTCGGGCACAATTACTAATTCCGTGCGGCTACCGAGAATTTCCTAATAGAACAATAGATCTTTTTCAAAATCGAATCGACCTTTATATCGCCCGGCACATAATTGAGACCACGAGGCAGTCTAAGATATAACACATCTTTATATTTGCATGTCTGATATAACCTTTACGTATGCAACAAAGACACTCATATAACCAAGATCGTTGCGGTTATCAACAATTCTGACTCACAAAGCGAGACCCCGCTACAATATTCCTTGTGTATTTGATAGCTTTTACGTTGACAATGCAACGACCTATTGCCCTATTCCACCACACACCCGCCACAGTAACTCCTGCGCTCCAGGATCAACAGCACGCACAGTATTGACGCTGAGCAATGAAGCTTAGTGAATCTAAGAAACCTAATTTGTCATAAACTACGAAGGTAATCAGAAAGGCAATATAAAGGAGGAGGTGGAAAACAAACAGTTGTCCATTTCCTTCCACAACAAAGTGGACTACGACCTTTGTTACTTGTGTCTCCTAGGTCCTAATGTTAAGCGCGAGCTTCCTCTACAACTGAGAGGGTTTACGTTTTAGTCCTCAACGCGGGCCTAGTGTGGATTGGCGGACTATACACATCAGAGAAATTCCCTAGAACTTTTAGTTTTCCTCACGATGTTTACTTCACCGATAAATAAATGATCATTTATTGCGAACATACACAAAACTTCGATAAGTCAGAGGTGTGTGCCTGGGGTTTGAACCCGCGAATGTAAATATTCTCGACCGCGTGCTTAAACCTCGAAGCCATCACTACAAGAACATATAAATCATATAACAAATATTTAAATAGTATTGTAATACAATCTTAAGGAATTTTTTCGATGATACAAGATGATTCGATAGTCGGTAGTTGGAATATGAAACGCATTCCATCTGTGACTAATATGGTTTGGATACGATTCACTGAATTTAAGCACACACATGCTTGTGTGTGTGAAATTTATTTGTATAAATGTTTGTGTGGTAGACAAATATTCGTTTCTGGTCTAGGCTTTTGTGAGACAATATTAAATGTACAATTTCTATTTCTTGTCGGGATTTTTAAACGCCAGTAGGTTTGTAATCACTAAAGCTATTACTTCCCCTAGTTTCCGATCACGGTCTGAATACACTCTGTATAGAATTTAACTCAAACGAACATACTTACAATTCTTGTGTTGTGAGGATCAGTAACAACGATCAACGGCGAAATTTCGATCCCACAAACACTCATATCAGAAACTAAAATGGGAATTGAACCCGCGGATAACGTATCACATGCTAATGACTAACGACGTAACAAAGGCTGTCAAACCTAAAAAAATATCTTCCATAACCATCCAAATAATTATTGATATACATTTCAAAATTAGCTTTCATCTTCAAAACTATTGTGGGATTCTTTTTTGCGCATCGTCAGGTAGTGGGTTCATTCCCGCCCCCGGCGCCGCATCGGGACTCGAACCTAATTAAAAACAAAAGACATGTTGATATATGGATTTTCGGAACAAACATTTCGCCGCTGCAAAAAGGTTTAATTACTTTTAATGTAGTAGCGTGGTTATTAGTTATTGTAAAAAAATACTGGGTCTTTGTCCCGACGTAAGGCGCGTGGGATAGAGATATAGCGGGTTCGATTGCCAGGTTGTGCAATGTATTATTACGGGTTCAAAATTCTCAGTTGCAATTTT
Source organism: Cephonodes hylas (assembly GCA_030295005.1). Lineage (NCBI taxonomy): Eukaryota > Metazoa > Arthropoda > Insecta > Lepidoptera > Sphingidae > Cephonodes > Cephonodes hylas. The sequence goes on along the minus strand of AP025386.1, from coordinate 1,859,137 downwards.
TTTTAGAAATGCGCCTTTTTATAATATGGTAATGGTTTAATCTCTCATAATAGTGCAAATTTATCATGATTATCGTCGGCCCAAATATGTCCTACTGCTGGGCATGGGCCTCCTCTACAATTGAGAGGGTTTTAGACCTCAGTTTAAATTTATAGCTAGCGGAAAGTATGTATTAAAATACAGTTTTGCCTATCCCTTTAACGGTTATACTCGTGAGTTCGACAGACTTTGTTGCAAACTAAATTTTAACTTGAAAACAATTTTACTTTTATATTCATAAAACTAGAACTATTTTATCAGAAAAACTATAATAAATAGATTTTAAAGATGGGATGTACCAACATTAAAGTACAGTAGGTATGTACCTACATTGTACAAGCTGCAAGAAAGCTAGTCCTTAACATGCATGAAAAAAAAACAAAAAAAAGTTGCGCATGTCACATTAATATCCTAAATAATGCACAAACATTAAGGATATATTTTTCCAGACCTCCGCTGTGTTCCCGCGGGAATTATCTTGTAGGATTGTACGTAATAATTACGAAAAAAAAATGCGGAAATATATTTCTTTTTTGTTTTTATACGTGAGGCAGACGAACCGCCTCATGGTAAGGTAAATTGTACCATAGACAACATTTTTTTTTCATATGTTCGCTTCAATAATTTTTGCTTCCACAGACTATAAAGAATAAAATATTTTTAAATATGTAAACTCATTCTAGAAAACTATTTGAATGATAAATTGTGGAGTTATTTTTTCTACATAAAAATTTTACAAGTTAAAATATTGCAAATATAGGTTACACTTTTTCTAAATATTAGTTTTTTTTCTTGCGGTTTCACGAATTTTGGAATTGGCAGCTATCAAGATTTGGTCACATAGTAAAAAATCTAACTAAAGCTTTTTAGGATAAATGTACCTAATCATTAACGGTCTCCAGAGTTCATCTATTGTGCTAAAGTTTATCAAATTCCATACAGCTATTTTATCCGGAACGCATAAGCAATTTCGCATTTAAAAAATTACTAGTTCTAATTATTCAAATATAACGGTCAGAAAAAAAAGTGAATTCCATTTTCAAAAGTCACGAATCCGATCGCAATCAAATCAAACACAATCGGATACGTCCCGTAAGCAATCACGGGATCAGCTCTAACAAACCCTCAGTACGAAGACTTGGAAAAAAGACCAGAACCACCCCCGCGGGGCGAGGGCCGGGGGCCGGGGGGTGTGCAACTATAAAAACCGACGTATTTACGAGTTGAGATTCTCCCCTTAGTTACGGATCGGGCCGCAATTTGTGGGCGGAAGCGAATATTTAAAAATATTTAATGTTCATGTCATTGTTGATAAAATATCCTTTTTGCTGTCCGAAACGTTAGAATGATGGAGTTTTAATAAATTTAACCACATATACACATCATCTCACGTTGTATTTCCAAAATACGTAGGCAGAGGTATACCTTTGCCTCACAAATACTTTTCAGTACGCATATTTCGCCAGCAACGTTTTTCTATTGCTGTTTTTTGGCACATTGCGGAGATTCTAGCAGAAAAATTTAATAACACTTCGTTCGACCTGGGGATTGAACCATAGACGATCGAATGGCATCGAATCGTCATAAATTAAACCATTTGTAAATAATTAAAGATAAAATAACTTTTTATCTCTGCTTAGGACCTTAATGACGCTATTATTAAGAGCAGAATTTATTAAGAGCATAATTAAGTGCTCTTATGTCAAGTAATTTTATGATTTTTTTAAATTTTCATTAATTTTTCAAATATGCAACAATAACATTGCCATTACATATTTTTTTATTTCTAATACCCACGACACAATACTTGTATTCAATTTTAGGATCAGAACAATGTATGTTACTTTGGATTTATTTATTTATCCTATACATAATTGCGAGTTAAACTGTTAGGTTTTACGGAACAAGCTTTACCTTGATTCTAATTTGGATGATCTTTCGTAGCCCCATTGGCAATAGAAAAAATTCCTCGCTCCCCAATTCTCTGCTTGACTTTTTGAGTTTCTCCCAGCACCTAGTGATCCTTAGCTGCATTGTGCCTCGTTTAAGTCAGCAAGGCGCTAAAAATTCCAACAGTCTTGCCAGTCCAACGCGTATGAATATGTATTTGTGAAAACTCATTTGTATGCAACGGAGATAGGTGTCGCTCTCGCATGCTCTGCAAGTTATTATCAGGTTATACTTTGTCGTATTAATAGTTTAGTACATTTGCTCTGGTTCTGTTTGAGAAGGACCTCCTTTCCTGCTGAGAGAGTTTAGGGCTCAATCCATGATGCTGGCCTAGTGCGGGCTGGCGCCCTAGTATACTTAAGAAAAATTCTTATTATTTTACATGTGCCGGGTTTTTGTTTTATAATATTTTTATTCATTGTTTAAGTACGTGGCTATTAATTGTGGATACATACATGATTTTGAAACGTCAGATATGTGTGCTTGGAGTTTGAACCCTCGACCGCTGAGATTCCTCAATCGCATGCCTACACTTCCGAGCCATCACTATTTTTTTTCTAGTTCTGTAATGGGTCATAATCTCTACAAACTATAGTTATTTTTTTTTAATTAGGCGTTAGACATGAAAACTGACCGTTTCTCGTTCGCTCTCAAGAATCTTTACGGCCTAGGGTTTTTAGATTAAAATTTTAGCATGAGTAAGCAGGGTAAATCTGGGTTAGACCTTTTTTCTAGGAACCGGACAAAAATATTGGCTTTGGTTTTTTATTTCTCTTGGTCATAGACGAATGTTTTCTCAGGTCGGTCCAATGATGACGAGTTCTTAAAATTTGTAGAAACATCTTAGCAATTACAGTACACCTTACCCAATATACAATATTTTTGGATATTTCTTTACTAAGGCACAGTAACTAAGTAATATTTAGGCCGCTTTTCTTTTATACTTACTTGTATATTACCGAGTTGTCATGGCATTTCAAAATTACTAAATGGCCAATTAAATTTATTTACAACTTAATACGTCCTCTTAAGATACATAATAAGGGCCGAGAATCTTAAAAGTGATAGTAGTTACTCTACGACGGCTATAAAAACATAAGATAGATCTAAACTTGTTAAATAGTTTTTACGTCTATGTATTTTTATAGATGAAATTATGCACTCTTAAATCAGAAATTTGTTTAAACATTTTAAAAATTCTGTATTACTGATAAGTAGGCATAATAAACAAGTAATCATTTTAAGGGATATTCTTGAGATATTCTCAAAGACGTCGTTTATTTGAGTTTGATAATAATTGTGATTTTTTCAGTACTGTGTTGAAATTTATAATACGCTTGCGCTTATATTATTCACCATAGCAAAAATCCATAAGATAATCGACATCACCATAATCTAAATTGAACTTTATTTTATTACTTATAGAGCCGATATTTGAACGGTGTAACGATTTCTAGCGCCGTGTGTTTTCAAAACGCATAATAGCGAGCTCCGGTTGCATTTTTTTCCTCTATTTTTGAACTTCGAATGAATATTTTTGCATTTTATTTTGACATGTCAGCAACACTGTCTGGTAACAATATTATGTTCATTAAAAAGTTCGGTAGTTACACGTTGGTTAAAAAAATAAATAAAAGAAAAAGCGAAGTATTTTTTTTAATTTGTTCGAAATTCAAATTTCGCACAGCCCAGCGGTCACGCACTTGAACGAAATCAACACATATGTAACGTACACGCAATTAAAGCGCTGCCGACACGCTAACGAATCGCAGCGACACACTCGACGGGTTTCGAGTGCGGACGTGGGGCGCTTAAAGCGCTTGATGTTAGAACCTCGTTACACGTACCAACATTCAAATATATTAAATGTTTACAGAGCGCCGCGGCTCAGTGGTTTGATAGTCTCACTCGCCGCGACTTCAATATGGACGAATTGGTTTCAATCAAATCGAGTCGGCCGCGTCCATTGACAAATCAAAACGAAAGGAAATGCGTCTGAAGTAGTTGCCTGTTTACGTTCGTCATTCGTCAGTACAAATGTTTGGCGATATCCAATTTGAAAGCATACAATCTAGCTAAAACATTGCTAAAAATGTTTTTAAATATTTCTTAGTAGTAACATAATAAAAATATATTTAATTATTCTTATTTATTTTCAGGTGTCGGGTTGATCATTGCCTCAGAAGGTACGTATTAAAACACTCAAAACTTGAATAAGTTATGTTTACTTTTGTAAGCAAGTACAAAATTAAAAAGCCTTGTAATTAAGAGACGTTCGCCATCTTTGTTTTTTTAAAAAGCATAATGACATTCCGCAAATTCCTCATTCGTTAATTTTCAAGTAAGATTAGATAAACTTATAATAAAAAAGTGGTGCTCCACTTGTGAAGTGCATGTCTGAAGTGACACTTCCAAAGCAGGCGATGCCATTTTTTTATTATAACTTATAAGCAAGTTTATGAAACGACATTTCTACAGAAAAGTAGACGTGTTTAGGCGGGAATTCTGTAGTTATGGTCTGTGTTTTTTTTATACAGTTTACGCAATGGCAACTCTTGTGAACAGCCAACGGCGAAACTCTGGAAAAGTTTTAAGAGTTTTATTTTTTTTATCGCATGATTAAACTAATATAAAGTACATTATGCATAAAATTCTAGTGACTTGTCTTTTCATCTCGTCATTGGTACTTAGAAACGAACTTCGAACTTGTAAGAAATGTTGTGATTTTTTGAGTTACTAATACATATTCATGATGTTCTTTTCCCTTCATATTAGAACCACTGTCTATGATATGATGTATCAAATATAAACTACTTCTGGGCAGAAAACCAGTGTAGGTTTAGTCGCCTAAGGTTTCAGTCCACTGCGGAGGCCTAGATCTTACGGATGTAGACTGTATATCTGTATATGTGAACGAAACTATCATAAAGAATGAACGCAATTAAACTGCGCGACATAGGACTCAAACCCTTGGAACTATCGATGGTATGAAGATTTATGCCGTAACAAGACATAAGCACAATTAAAACATATATCATTAATCAATACTTCTAGTCTCTTGCCCTTTCGTCCTAGAAAGGTAAGGTTAGGTAAGGTAAGGTAGCCTTGTGACGTAACACAAACAAAGGCCAAGTACAATGTCAAAGGTTGCCGCCGGTCGAAAGCCCAATGCACGACGCTGAAATTGCCGAATTTGAAAGTCGAAAGGTCGACAAACTGTAAATTGGCGAAGTTTTAATCACTGTGCAGGGTAGTCAGTTATTTTAGAAATATATGAAATATTATTTTCTTTCGTATTTGCTGACATGGGGCCGTAAATTCGATGTAACTCTTGTTAATTGGAATTGCCTCGCAAATACATTTTACAATTAAAATAAGTTTCTTTGCATATTTGCTTGTTATAAGATTTAAATCGTAAACCAATTTTGATGGAATCTAAATGATATATTGAATTGACTTCAAGTCTACAATAAAAAAGAGACGCTAATCATACATCATCGAAAAATATTCAAAATACATGTCTATATTGTTGATACCCAGCTAGTAACGGATGCGTCAGCGAGCCGGCCATATTGCCAGCGGAACCGGAAATCATTGTTTGGCCCCCGAAATGTTGGCACCGTTTATTTTTGCACTAGCGTTCACTGTGCTTTATAAATATTCAGAATGGCGCATGCCGGTGATTGCGAAAAACTTGTGACGCAATGGAAAACACGCAATTATTGAGGCTGAATGAATAGAGTATTCATTGAAATCGACTAATAACACCCCTTGTAGTGCTGAGGTTTTATACGATCGGATGTAATCGATTGTTTTTTCTCTTATTACTATCGCACAAAACATATCGATTCTTTATTCTAATTTTGAATATCTGTCAATTTACACCTGGCTCAATGACGCGCCTTGGCCATTTAAGAAAACATTTAGAAAAAATATAAATAAACTTTTCGTAGGGTAGAACCATCCAATTTTCACTCGCATGTGAATCTCAAAAGCGTCTTGACATTTTCGCTTGCTCCGCGCATAGGACTTGGGGGTATGAGAGTGTAGGCTTCGGAGCATTTTCAAGTTGACTTTTTCTTCTTATTGTATGGAGGGTTAATGGCTTATTACACGTTTAGACAACCCTGTTTTTAGTAGGTTTTTGTTGTCAAAACACGTACATCAGTCCTTCTTGAGTGTCAGTTGCGAGAGCTGTGGGAAATTTCGGTGATCTGTACTTATATTTGTGTTTATTTGGGCTAAATTTGCCAAATTCGACTTGATTAGTAAAAAAGGAAACGTTTGCTTACTTATAGGGTAGGTAGTTATGAAGAAATACTGTCTAATTTTCATAAATATTTCCTCTGGTCCAATTACAAATATTGCGAGAATTGATTGCGGGAAGACTTAACCCTACAAGGCTCAATTTTTTTTTTAAGGGTGACAAAAATATATATGATAAAGTTAGTGATAAGTAGTTAGGGAAAAATAATAAAAAAAAGAAATATCCAATAATTTCCAAATAAATCAAGTTTTTATTTCCGTTCCATATATGATACACTGAGCCTTAACTTAACTTTTTGGTAATAAACTAGAACAATTGTTTTGGAAACATTTCCTGTTTGAATAATTTGAATTCGACTTATAATTTTAAACAAAATAAAAAATGTAAATTTCTATTAAAGTACCTGTCGATGAAAATTCCTAAAACAATTATTAACTTTATTCGTGCATAGTTCCACTCGACATTTTTCGCAAGATATGAAAGTTTTTCCTTTGCAACCGGGATATTTGTATCGCTGCCTTTTTTCACCCCAAACAGGAAAATGTTCGAATCCATCACATCTGACACGAGGAGGCAGGACTGCTTTATTAGGCTTCTTTCTTCTTTCTAGGATATGCCTGATTTTATACAAACGATCATATCCAGGACTATTTGCTGGCGGTTGCATGGAGTTGTCATTAAAATGTGGGAACTGGCAGATCTTTTTAAAATGATTTAGCGACATTGTTTCCATAAACAGTTAACAGAGGAATACCCAATTCAACTGCCCAATACATTCCAATATTTGGCAGTGGTGCCAAGCTCATAATTACACAGACACCTATAATTTTTTTTCAATTCAACAACTGAAATTGTAAATGGCTTTGAGGGATTTTTTTGCACACTTAATTTATGCATTTCTTGTATGTACAATATGCTGAAGCAACTCGTCATCAAAAAAGGGGTTGAAGGGGAGTTTCAAAGTCTATAATAGGTGACTGTAAGTTTATGTTTCCAGTAAATGGAAAATGAGGTGATTGAAAAGATGTTTTCTTCCAAACAAACCTTCTTTTTTTCCTTTTAGTGACAGTCACAGAGTCAGGGATTCTAGTTCTACGATGTAATGCGTTACTCATAGTCGATGATCGTCTAGGTGCTCGAGATTGTCTTATAGTACCTGAATTCACTCCTGATGTACTAGGCTGAGGGTCTGGTGCTTCTGACTGACGATTATCAATGTTCATACCAATCTCATTGGCGGGATACGAAAACTGATGTCTCAGTGGCGATGATAAAGTTTCCACATCGCTAAGTGATTCAGACAAAAAATGTCGGATAGACAGAATTTTTACTATGTCTTCATCACTTTCAAGATCAGAAAAATCTTCTTCATCTACACTCCTAGAAGGGTATATTCAAGATACCTTCAATTTCTCCATCACCCAATATTTTTTGCGACATAATCTGCAATAAAATCTAAGTATTCATTAGATAAGTTGCCGTAAGTACGTACTTGTAAAATGAGCGTCAAAGCTCAGCGTACCGTAAGTGGAACAACGATAAAATTATGATTTTTGATCATGTTTACGATAATAATATAAAAACAGAACTTACCTCTGCAAAGTATACACTTCGTTGCAACACACACAATTTTTTACCAACTCAGAACTATTCAGTAAGTATTTTTATAGATTTTTTAATTCACACGAACGACGAAAATAACACTTTGCTTCAAATTTCACACTAGGTTTACAATAACAACAACAGTCACGCCATTTATACGTATTGGGTAGTTTTACTACGTTGCTACATATCTAAAGCATCTATTAACATCTCAAGAAATGGCGATATTAATATATTATAGCTGTAGGAACGATACAAAACGATGTTCCACATATGGTACTGGGTGCCTTGTAGGGTTAAGTCAAAATGCAAAGAAGAAGACACTTAAATACAAGAAATGAATTCCCAAAATAAGTTATAATTTGGGTAAATTTCCTTCCTGATACAACAAAAAAGTTATCGAAAAGCACTATTTTCAGAATCAAATTCATTTAAATCTGATCAAATTAACATGAAATGGACAATCTTTTGTTTTTTAAATATACATATTTTAACTGAAAAAAAAAATTATAACCTTCTGCTAACATTATTTTTACATCCGTTTAACTTTACACCCTCATAAATAAACACTGCAAAATAAGTCTAGCATTTTCCTTTTTTTTCTCAAAATAAAGTTCCTTTCAATGTTATGACAGTACTTGAGTTGAAGAGCAGTAGACAATGAACTTGCTAGTCTATGGCTTCGCAATCATCCGCAGCATTGACATCTGTAAAACTTGAATTGCAACGTTGACTTAGCTGAAAACTGCGGGTAGGTTGACATTTCTTGTCGCGGACGCCTGACGCCATCTTTACATTACTTGAAATGCTTCTACAAAATGAAAATGTGTGGACTAGATATCTTACCTGTTACCACTACTAAAGAGACTTTGTTTTTTGTCGTTGCGGACAAAAATGACAGTGATATTTTTATTGAAGGGATACATAAAATGTGTTTCTTTCCAAATGTCTTATTTCGGTTGTTTTCAAGCTGACATCACATGCCAAAGCAGTAGTTTATAAACGAGGTTTCTTTTAATAATACAACAATAAATATTTTGATTTTTATTGAATCTTGGCATGATTGGATTTGATACTTCACTAACAAAATCAATATAGTTTCCTATGAGCTTTTGTGGTAGGTAAATCTAGATTTTTTTGTATAATTGAAGCTTAAATAATAATTATTTGGATCTTTAATGTCCATGATTCATTAAAATAAGTAAAGCTACCTTTCAATTTGGTCAAGTCTTACGCTAAATAATTTACACCTCCACTTGTCATCTAAAGGAATAATATAAAAATCCCCAAATTAAACCACCATTCTACGATGAAACGCGAAACCAAAACACTCCTGCATTGTGAATCTGAAGCTTCCATTCAAGCAATTCAAAGCCCGAAACTATAGAAAATTATAAATGTAAAACGGCATTAGCGCGAAACGAATTAATATCCGAATTATGATGTCGAACTGGCCAGCAGCCATTCAGCATGAATGTAACCGCAGCGAGATGCATTTAATTACTAGAAAAGTGTACCCTTTTCATACAATAAAGTGTAAATAAGTGAATGGGCGCGAAGAAAGCGAGTTGTCGGAGTAACGCCGCTGTTTTCTGTCTCAATGCGAACCAGCGAAGGATTCATCAAGTGGCAATGTTTATTTCGAACATAGGGAAGTGCTTCTAGCGTAAGGATTGTAGATTATATTTTTCTCGCATATAATGAATACTTGCAGGAACGTCTCTGGTTAAATTTGAGGGTATTTTTATTTTTAGTCGTTTTTTTGTTATCTGGTAGATACTGGTAGAATCATAGCAGCATGTTACCAGATTGGTATAAAAGTTATTTTAATCAATAGCACTGTTTTGAAAGTCTCATTTGATTCGGGGATTGGAAATGTCTGACCTCCGATAATGAAATGAATTTTCTTCTTACTCCCACTTCATAAATTTTATTAAAATTATATTTAGAAAGATACTGCCGTATGAACATTGTCGTATCAAATATGTGACAGTACCTACAATTTTGTCTACTAGAAAGCGTAACCGTTGATCGGTAAATCTTGTGGAATTCTTTATTATACTAATTAATAAAGAATCCTATATACTAACGATTATTGGGGTCGAATAGAATAAGTTACATTGTCTAGATATCTCCTGTCTTCAATTTTTTTGACTAACATTGAGGGAAACGTCCTATTCTACTTTACTGGTTTAAAGCTGATGATTTTTGCTGTATATAAATCAGAAATATCCACAAAAATCCATAACCCCATCGACAAATCGACAGAACTGTATCAAGCCAATCCCTAGATGATGATCATCGACTAGTGTGGAACACGGTTCGTCGCCTCTCGCTATGAATAGCGGAGCATTCTTTTGTGCCGTCCCCTTCATATTGTATAGGCTGAACAAAGACGGGCATACTCGACGCCCGCTCCACCGTGTCGCTTAATGATTGCGATATTGAGATGTGTTTTGATTGGTAGAAAACATGCCTGGCTGATGGGATTTTGTGGACTCTACCTCGAGGCTGCTAGCCTGGTACCTGCTGTTATAAGTGACAATCAAAAATGCTTTGGTTATAGAAGACTTTAGAACAATCTTATCAGTAAGTTACTTGCTGGTATAAGTAATGCTTACAAATGCTTTCTTTATGACTAAGACTTCAGAAAAACAATCTTGTATATTAGTTACAAGTTCTAGAACGACATTGAAGTTGGCTTTCTGAAAATCATTATGATTATAATCATCTAATGATGAATCTAGATCAAGTAATTGTAGTTCAACAAAACTTTTGGATGTGATTAGATTAGCGTCCAAGGTTTCCAGATTATCATACTTTGATTAAGAAATTATTTTGGTTGTAATTAAATGTCTACTTCGAAAATATTTTGTGGAATCAAGGTCCAAATATTATATGATCATCAACCCATGTACCTCCCACTGCTGTGCGCAGGCCCCTTCTGCAACTGAGAGGGTTAAGGCTTTAGTCCATCACGCTGGCCTTCTAGTGAGGGTTGGAAAATGTAATATAATAGGATTGATAAATTGAACTTCTGAGGGCAACTTAAGTATTTGATTACTAAACATCACTTAAATTTACATTCGTGGAATTTTCGAATAAACAATTCCTCTGGTAATAAAAATTCTAGTGTCTATGTGTTTTATTAATAATGCCCTCCCTTTTTTGAAATTAATGGAAATCATTGACATGAAGATTAAGCTGTTTGGTAATGCTAGCAATGTTCTCATACATAAATAATGCGTACTTCAAACTAAGGTTCTTCTTCACACTAGCTTTGATTCGTTCACGTCCATTCTTTGAATCTTTTGATTTAAGCGTCATGAAATTCGTGTATATATATTTCTTAGTTTAAAGTGTCTGTTTACACGATCTAAGTGGTTATGTATTCTCTACAAGGGCTACGGAATAATGCGTTGCGACTTGTTAAGTAACATTGTTGGAGAAATGGGCATTGAGAGAAACCATACATGAATAAAGAAAATGACTATCATTATCCTTTTGATCTGTTTCCAATTCCATTTGGTTTCGGTGCAGTATAATTCATTCTTCCAAACATCCCTATCAGCCGTCATGTCTTCATTCACCCATTTCTCTTTCATATCGCAAAGAAAGTCGCTATATTAATACAAAATGACCTTCGCTACTCCATTTGAAATAAAACCAATGAAAATTTTTATCGTTCACAAAAAATATTCCAAGAACGCCAAAATGCAGTGTCCGATGTCCGCTCGGATGTTTGCCGCGCTTTTTCTCCCGCCCTTTGTTCCCGCCAGAATGTTAGTGTCGCCAGCTTTTTGTTCCGGATTGATGGCCCATTGTGTTGCCATACGCAAAAATTCCACCGGCTAATAATTGATGTGTGTGCTATGCGATAGTTTTTTTGGTTTTTTCACCGTTAGAGAATTAGAACAGTTTTGTTAAAATTGTTAGCGTACCAGAGTTTGTTTGGTAGTTCCTTTCATTCGATTTTGTCGAATATCTGTGTGCATTGTTAGGCGGAATTTTTTCATTTGTGAAAGATTTTTCTAACGCTCTTTTGTATTTGAATTGGCGATTTGCAACCGTCTGATGGCAGTTCAGGTTAGACCTTTTGCCTTTCATATTTTTAGGTCTAATCTCGGCGCTCGCAGTTTCGAATCCAAGTCCAAAGTTCACTAACTTTTCGAAGTAATTTGTGTATTCATATTTAATTATCACTTATTTAACGTCGAAGGGAAACAACTTGAGGAAACCTACGCTCCTAAAAAGTTCTTAGAAATTTATAGGTATGTAGTTCGCCAACCCGCTCTAGGCCAGAAACCTCTAAGTTGTAGACGAGGCCTGTTCTCAGTAGAACTTGTAAGCAGTGGCGTGCCTAGGGTGTCAAACTAAGGCAAGCCCAATTGTTTATTTAGTAGCAGCATATTTTTTTTGGTACGTAAGACTAATAAATACCTACCGGTTAGTACTCACATTCACGTTTATAGCGTTATTTTATAAGTAAACAATCGTTAAGTTCGTTATTCGGAACTATGTAAGGCAAGTCGGGCTTTCGGGCTTCTATGGAAGTACCGCCACTGCTTGTATAGACTGATGATGATGAAGTAATATATATAAAAAACATTACTCAGCTATCTTTACCACAAGGAGGGCGGCATAATCTTGTATTCGCGATCAAAACTCCATTACGATGTGTCCCTCGAGGCATTAGCATAACGCGTTCGGTATCTAATACACAGCCGAAATATGGCCTTCGAGTTTGACCTGGTTTTTATTGTTTAATGTAATTCTGATTTCCTAGTCTTTTTTCTTTTTTTTCGAGTCTCTATATCACCGAAGTGTTATCTGCATCAATCATCAACTGAGAGGGTTTAGGTCATAGACCACCACGCTTGTCTAGTCCGGGTTGGCGGACAGTTTGCCTACCTGAATAATTAACAAAAATAAAGGCTGAAATATTGTATCATCCACAGCAAATTGCAAAAGATGTCTAAAATGTTTTTCTAGAAAGTTTTCAAGCATAATTTGAAGGTGCGAAACATCAAAAGGATGCAAATTTTTTCAACTTCACACGTGCTCACCTACGCATAATTTAGCGGAATTTGTATTTTTTTCCAAGTTAACACCACATGGACTTAAACCGCATTAAAATTTTAGCTCCGCTTGGCTTTGGTTGCAAGATTTTTTTTATTCATAAGTCCGCCTCAGGAGAATTCTGCTGACTTTACCGCAAAGACGAGAAATTGGCATTAAAGTTAGAAATAAATGTGTCTCTTTATTTGCAAACTCTTTATTGTGAAGTAACAAACCTATATGAAAACTGATGTACAATTGTCAGTTTTATTGCTCAAGACGATCTTTAATACACAACAATAAAATGGACATAAAGAAATAATAGCAAAATGGGTAGTGAAAGTATAAAGGTCATTATTAATATTTATTAGTAATGGCCAAATGTTTGTGTGATCCACAAATATTTGTTTCAGGTCTGGGTTTGTGAGACCGAAAAGTCTCTCGTAGTTTCTGATACCCACGACACGAGACTCGTATCTTAGTGTGGGGTCAGGACTATGTATGTGACTGTTGGGTGTATTTATTTATTACATTAACCATTCATATGTATAATCGAGTAAATGAATTTCAGCTAAGATTTCGCCACGAATGAGACAGAATTACAGTTGCGCTTTGTTCTATGAACAATACAAATATTGTCTAACTATACTAATCATCTTCTAGCTATATCTGTGTTATATCTTAGAAGATTTTATCCATAGAAGTTAATACTCGATACTAGATAGTTGACTAGCTTGGGATGATCGTAGTCCTTTCATTTAAATCGATACTCTATTTACATCAAACTGCAATTGTCATTATGTGATAATGCACTCACTTTGCCATATTTAGATATTATTTACGTAAATATGTACATAAGCAGTGATGGCCTCGAGGTTTAGGCGCGCGGTCGAGAATCTAGGCGGTCGCGGGTTCGAACCCCAGGCACACACCTCTGACTTTTCGAAGTAATGTGTGTATTCAAATTGAATTATCACTTGCTTTAACGGTGACGGAAAACATTGTGATGAAACCTGCACACCTAAAAGTTCTTAGGAATTTCTTATGTGTGTAGTCCGCCAACTCGCACTAGGCCAGCGTGGCGGACTATGGCCTAAACCCTCTCAATAGTAGAGGAGACCCGTGCTCAGCAGTGGGCGTATATGGGTTGATGAAGAAGAAAGAAGAAGAAATATGTACATAATAATTTTCAGCGATATGTATTTAAAGTTTACTATACAAATTAGTAGATTTTGACATATAAAACCTAAGGATAGGAAGCTAAAAACAACACACATCACCATCTTCACCGAAGTTAATCACTACAAACGTCCCGATAAGCAATAACAGAGGGAAGTAACTTAAGTATTTCTTATTATATTACATAAAAACTTGCGTTAGGGCTGCCAGTTATTAAGGAACGGCTGTGCCTCGTATTTGGGTCGCTACGTGACCAGAATGTACTGTGGTGCCACCCTTACGGTTCTAGAGAAAAATCGAAGAGACAATGGGATTTTTATGGCATATTTGTGCGAAGATATTAGCCGTATAGAACGCAGGTGTGTACATTAAGGTGGGGGTGTGATCTCTTTAATTTTTGTACGTATTTCAACCTTTTTTGAGTTTAATTAATGTTTTAAGAATAGTCTTAGAAGGATCGGTGGCAGTCTGTAAAAGCTACTGTAGATATGCATTACAAAATTTTGAATAGTTAATATAATAATCCTGGAATATCCTATCCCTGAATATTCTAGAAGAATATCCTAAAAATAAACAGTTATAAACTAGACATCACACAATGAATGTGTTACGCTTTTGAGCTTCAATGTAATTACCAGTTACTAATCCAAAAAAATGTACTGAATCGCAAACTAATCTGTGACATCTTAACCTTGCCACGAATCCAATAATGCAGACAGTTTAATAATGACAAAAGTATTACATTAGAAAATCACACGTAATCAATTTTCCCGATTCGTTTTGAAATCCTACAAAGTTTCACCAAAGGGAAAACTTTCAACTAACTTTGGAATCTAATTAGTCTTTGAGAGCGAAGTAAAATCCTAAAATAAGAGAAAAAAGGTCTTCGATAAAAAACGATAAACTTTGAATCTTAAAACGTTCACTTGGGGAATAAATCGAGCACTTTAGAAAAGGAGAAATTCTAAGTCTGCATGTGCTTTTAAAATCCAGAAAATCGAAATAGTTTTGCTTTAAATGAAAACTTTTTCAAAATTACCTTGGAATTCCAAAATATTTTTTCTGTATTTTATTATTTTTTATTATGAGTAAACCCAACAAAAAAAACCGTTCAATGTAATGTCGACTCGGAATTCCAGACTCAAACTAAGGTTACACAATAAGGCAAGATGAAAAATAATACCTTTCTTCCCCCTTTATTCGACACCATGCAGTATAATTCTCGTTAAGAGTAAATAAACCTTCATAATAGACTTAGATTTTCCGGGATGATGAAATAGGTAGATTTTTTCGATCACTTTTTAAGGACTCTCACAAGCTCAGCAACAAAATGTGTTTTAAATTTAGTAAAATTAAGGATTATTAAAGAAATCTTATAAAGTAATAAGGCGGGAATATTTCACATACACCACCGTTTGTGATATTGAAACGGTTGAATCGGAACTGAAATGTCCAATAAAACGTTTGAACGCGCTAAGCGTAAATGCTTCAGGATCAACTGAAGCATTATACCGACGTCTACGCCTTTTAAACAAATTAATAAGCTTCGTATGTGGTTACTAGAAAACTTTGTAATATATAATAAATACACCCAACAGTCACATACATAGTCCTGACCCCACATTAAGATACGAGTCTTGTGTCGTGGGTATCAGAAACTACGAGAGACTTTTCGGTCTCACAAACACCCAGACCCGAAACAAATATATGTGGATCACACAAACATTTGTCTCGGTGCGGGGATCGAACCCGCGGCCGCTCGTTTCGCAAGCTGGTGTCTAGCCAACTGCGCCACGGGGCTGTCATACATGGCTGTCAATACATTTATCATCAGCCCATATACGTCCCACTGCTGGGCATAAGCCTTAGTCCACCACGCTGGCATAATCCGGTTAGTGGACTATATACCTTCGTAATTGCTAATAACTTAGGTGTGAAGGTTTCATCACGATCTTTTCCTACAATGATAAAGGCAGTGATAATTCTTCGTGGATACAAACATATATTAAAAGTCAGGGGTGTGTGCTTACGTTTTGAAGCCTCCAAGCCATCACTACTCTAATCCTTATTAGAAGTCAATTAGCCTAAAAGACTAGTTTCTAAGGCTGTAAAATTAAAAAAAGTAATGTTTATAAATGTAGTACCGTCGCGACGACAATGCGTTAGAGCGTATAATAAATTCGCTATAATTCAATTAGAGTTCGTCGTTCTGTCTGCGCGTTGTAAATTATGTTTCTGCACTAAGTGCTACGGCCATTGTTGTGTTTTTACGACTGTGAGTGGGTGGGGGAGTATGCGTCTCAATAAACTCGTGTAATTGCCATTTTAAAGATGGCCGCCTTTGTTGGCGCGCTTTTAACTGACATTTGATCTAATCCCATTTGATTGATGAGTCGGAAGATTGTGGAAAAGGAAATATTTTCGCCTTCTTTTATTACTTTCGTTTTTAAGTGCGTATAAATAGTTATATGAGTGTTCAAAACGAATTATCGAATTTATTACGGCGAAGGAAAACATCGTGTGGAAAACTGCAGGCCTAAAAGTTTTCAAGAATTACTAAGGTGTGTGGACTACAATCTGACTTTACTCTTTTAATTGTAGAGAAGATGACCAGGCCTGATGATGATGATGGTGATGATGATGAAACTGATACATGGGGTTAAGGTCGATTACATTCGGAACTTAACCATGAAAAACCAGATGAATGTCGTTTAAAATGAACTTAGACCAAAATAAATATTATGTAACAAAAAGAACTAATAGTTGTCTATTACACAACATGTTCATAGACAATACTGTTGTTGAATTAGACAGACGCCGCGCAATGCCCGTTGAATGCACAAACAGACGGTTCGGCCGGCGCTCCGTATACAAAATGAATTAGCTGCCGCCGTGACAGCCGAGACGTTATTATCTACGTGATCGGAATCGAACCCGCTACCGGGTGTCGTGTCGCGATCGTTATGGGTTCGTATGGAATGTCTTAGCGTGCAGTTGCTTTTAAGGATAGTGACGAGATGAAACTAAAAAGATACACCCAACAGTCACAGTTCTGACGCCAAGACATTATGAGTATTGTGTCAGAAACTACGTAAGACTCTTCGATCCCTAAAACACCCAGATATGTATTTCTTCTTCTTCTTCATCAACCCATATACGCCCACTGCTGAGCACAGGTCTCCTCTATCATTGAGAGGGTTTAGGCCATAGTCCACCACGCTGGCCTAGTGCGGGTTGGCGGACTACACACCTAAGAAATTCCTAAGAACTTTTAGGTGTGCAAGTTTTATCACGATGTTTTCCTTCACCGTTAAAGCAAGTGATTATTCAATTTGAATACACACATAACTTCGAAAAGTAAGAGGTGTGCTCCTGGGGTTCGAACCCGCGACCGCCGATATATGTATTTAAAATAGATAAACAATATGTATTTCTGGCCCCAAACTACGTTCACAAATCAAGTCAACGCCAAGTCGTGCGCATCAGAAACTACGAAAGACTTTTCGGTTTCAAAAACATCCCAACCAAAAACAAATATTCATGACCGGCGATGGATACCGCGGATAAATTTAATTTTGATGAATTTTAGTTTAATTTAATGTATAATATTTTTTCATAAATATTTGGTACAGTCATCATCATCAGACCATATATGCCCTACTCCCACGGGCTTCCTTTACAACCGATAGGATTGAGGCTTGCGTCCACCACTCTGGCTTCGTGCGGGTTAGCGGAATAATAATATTAAGGTTTCCTCACGATGTTCCCATACAAATAATTTCCCTTCTGACATTCCCATCATGTGATAACTGATAAGAATTTTCAGCGCCAAAGCACGCACCTCGAATATAATTATCAAATAAACAAACTTCGTTCCATTAACTTTTTTACGGCTCGAAGTTAATGAGCGCTGCCACGTCAGCTCGTAAAGCGTTATATTTAAGGGGTCCGAATTCCATCTAGCAGCGTCAGTTTACGACTTAAGGGGGTTAGTTTATGACAAGGGGGTTGGGGGTGCAATTTAATTATTTCAGAAAACACCACCCGGTTTAATTGTGGTGCTGCTTTAATTTGGATTTCATTGCTTTTGGTGGTATATCAGGCATTCGTCATCGCTTGCCGCAAGTCTAAGAGGATTTGGGTCATAGAATAGCTGAATAAGATTAGAAGGGAAATAGGCAGTATTTTGTATGGGGAGTGCCGCCGCTTGTCTGTCACATGTTCATTCTACTACTATAATGAACAATGACTAAAATTTCAAATAAGAAATAGGGGTGCTATTGATTGTTAAATCAGTCCACCTACAAGGTGGTCCAAAGATTTAGTGAAAATCGCGGGATGCCGCTGGATGCAGGCCGCTTGAGATAGAACACTTTGGAAGTCTCCGGGGGAGGCCTATGTCCAGCAGTGTACGTCTTTTAGTGATGATGATGATTGATTGTTAAACCTTTAGAAAAGTTTTGATATTACACGCTACCCGAATTACTACTAAGCGCGTGTGGCAAACATAATATGGTAGTGTAATCGTACTTTCGACACGCTCGACATGCTCACATTTCCTTTTAAGTCTAATTCAATTGTGTTTTACAGTAGTTCATCTATTTAAGATTGACGATAAAATACACACGATGATAATAAATTATAGAGTTTATATCATTAATAATCTATACTAAAAAGTGAAGTTTTGGAAACGCTTAGGAGCTTTACCCCGGCACGGCTTAAAAAAGTATTTGTTTGATCTGCGATGTTGGCTTAGAGTGTAAATGAGCATGAAGTCTCGTCTCATATGGGTATAAATTTTTACAACCACACATAAACTACTTCAAATTATTTTCGCTACACACGTTTTCGCAATGCTGTAATAGAAATTTCATTAAACTGCACAAATTTACATCCGCAAACATATACAAATACCGTAAAAATGCAAACAAACAAAATAAAAATTGTTCAAACTTTTATCGCCGCCAACAGAAAAACATACAATTTAAATGCAAAAACAAAACGACATCCCGCCAACCGAATCCCAAGTCGACAGTGCTGCCAACATAATAACGCTGTAAAGTCAGCACATGCGATCAAAATATCGCTTCCACTACACAACCCAATAAGAATAGTTGGTGCACATCGAAATGAAATGGAGATCTCTAATCTCATAGAATCCAGGCACTCGCAAAGTAACCGTTTTCAAAGCGGCCCGTGACGGGGGCGCAGGCCGTAAAATTTTACGACCGGTTACCATGGCAACGCCGCCATTACGCCGCCCGGTACGCGAAACTGCCGCCAGGGGCGCTAAACCGGTGACCGTTGTGAGTTTTTTTAAACGATTTCAGTAAATCCATGTTCGTAACATCGTTATCGTGTTTTTGTTAGGCTGTAAAACCGAACTGTGTACATTTATGTTTTTAAAAGTTATGTTAGCTTCGTGAGTAATAGGACTGCACAATCCAAAAGTTTGTACTTTTGACGTAACAATAAACTGTACTTACTTAATATAATAACTGTAATCCACACAATAACCTAAGCTCGTATTCGGAGTGTATTTCTGCACCCTTTTTTCCTCCATTAGCAATCCAACGTGGTATGAGGCGAGGCTTTTCCGCTACTGGAAATCTAATTAAAAAAGTCAAATCATCCTTATCATCAGCTCATATACCTCTAACTGCTGACCAGCAGTGAACTCATGTGCACGTGGTCACGAGCCTCCTCTAAACGAAGAGGTTTTAGGTCTTATCATAGATCCTGTAAAATTAATTTCAAAAGAAAAACTCTTCCTAATACCACATAAAACTGCAACATACTATAGTCAAAACCACATTATCGCTTACTACAACTATCGGATATAACGACCGAAATTTACGGTCAACGTCGTTATATCCAATTTGGACTTAATTAATTATGAGATCCGAAGTCACTTTTGAAGTTACTTTAAGTATCTGTAATCCTATTTACAAACCCTTTACAATCGCAGTAAACCTTTTTACTCCGAATACAAGCAGTACTCTATTACACCAGTAATATTACTCAAAGGAAATAGAGTTTGCTTGCCGTCGGTGAGATATACCCTCTATTACGACCACAAGCCTTGAGGTTTTTATGTAGCATATTTCTCCGAGAGTTCAACCGTATAGAGGCTTTGTTATGTGTTTTCTTAAACCTATTGTATTCACTCAGTGTAGGTTTGATTTTATAAATATTAACTACATTTATTTAAACGAGATCTGTTGTATTTTTATCATCATCAGCATCATCATCATTATAACTATCACCATCATCATCAGCCCATATAATATGTATGTAGAGATAGAGAAAAGTATGATGGCCTCGAGGTTTAGGCGCGCGGTCGAGAATCTCGGCGGTCGCGGGTTCGAACCCCAGGCACACACCTCTGACTTTTCGAAGTTATGTGTGTATTCAAATTGATTTATCACTTGCTTTAACGGTGAAGGAAAACATCGTGATAAAACCTGCACACCTAAAAGTTCTTAGGAATTTCTTAGATGTGTAGTCCGCCAACCCGCACTAGGCCAGCGTGGCGGACTATGGCCTAAACCCTCTCAATGGTAGAGGAGACCCGTGCTCAGTAGTGGGCGTACATGGGTTGATGAAGATGAATTTTTATTTTTACTATTAACAGTGTTTAGACCTTAGTCCACCACGCTGGCCTAGTGCGGGTTGGCGGACTACACACCTAAGAAATTCCTAAGAACATTTAGGTGTGCAGGTTTCATCACGATGTTTTCCTTCACCGTTAGTACGTGATAATTGTGAATACACATAACTTGGAAAAGTCAGAGGCATATGCCTGGGGTTTGAACCCTCGACCGCGTACCTAAACCTCGAGGCCATCACTGCTTTTGGATTTGAAATAAATTAAGATATTCATCGCTATCTTTGACCCTAACTTCATGGCTTATGGCCCAAGCTACCAGGTCAATGAGACATTTTACTACATAAACTGATAAAAAACACGTACCAGTCGTTATAAACGGTAGTTTGGGAACACGTTTTCTCCTACACTATCGTTTATAGGGTCCAATAAACCATAGATAAGGGTTTTACAGTTTTTTTTATATTGTTTCACGTAGGTCGGCGCAGTGTCGTAAACTTTGGTGATAATAATCTAATCGATGTTTAAATTTGCTTTTTCACGCGCTTTGTAAAAATGTTATAGGGTCGCCAATGTTATTTAGTCGATTTTTTTAGGCGATTTGTTTGTTTCGATTAATTGTTAATATTGATACCCAAAAAATGAGTATTTTTAAAGAATTTTGTAATAGTTTGTCGTTAAAATGCTGTTTCCTTCCAGTAAAATGTTAACTAAGCATATGAGTTTAGTTGAATTTTCAAAGTTGTATATTTCAATTACTTTTTAAGTTCAATTGTTTAAAAATACATTTGCAAAAAATACAACTATTGAATATTAATATGAATATTTTAATATTATTGATAATATTATGAATATTATAATATTATAATAGCAAAATTGGTTTGGGAGTTAACAGAAAAGTATCTTAATTATTTTAATTACTATAGCAAGACGTGAAACCTAGTCAGATTATTAGTTATGGGAAATTACTGTAATATTTTAAACTTCATTCTACTTCAGACCTCCCAGAAGTAGACACGAGCGGCACTACAAGGGACTTCCGCAAGATAACCCTTATCGCTTATCACAAAGCTAATGTTATTGATTGTCAACAATTATAGTGATAACGGCTACGTTGCTCGACTTATATGTATGCCATGAAATTTAAAAAGACATGGTTTGATTCCCTAGTTAGGATAAGTTACTTGTTTTCTTCTATTAGAAAAAATATAATGGCAGGTTTAAAAAAATAGGCATATTGACTAAAGTATCTTGATAGCTATAATTTACATAAGCGTACAAATCGAACTGTTTAATAGTCTCACAGCTTCTAGTTTTTGGATTGAATTTTTTTTAATCAAGGTCTGAATAAAATACTATCAGTGCTATAAAAAAAAACGGAAAGTATTACAGTTGGATTTTGTTTGTAAACGAGATTGCTGAAAGTTTAATTTGTCGGTGTGTGAATATGATTTTACGCCGAGATAGCAACTACCTTACTTCAGGCGCAAATTCAACTGACTTATGCAAGTATTATGTTCGTCTGAACAATCTATGTACATCCTGTTATGTATCTGGCATTATTTCGTGTGAAGAGTAATTTCCTTGCGGGCCTTTAAGAATTTTTAATTTTCGTCTACATATTACTTCTACATAGTATTTTCCGAAGGTTTAGGCAAGATTGCATTTCTGTACCAACTTTTCGCAATAAGTCTAAGGCCTAGAACCTCTCAGTGGTAGAGAATGCCCGTGTCCAGCAGTACCCATGCTGATGGTGACTGAAGACTTCCTCAGTAATACCACTACTATTCCAAAACAATTACATCCAGATGGTGCTCCAAGCTTCTCTCATCACTTCGCGCCCGCTCCAATAATGTAGGAGTGATAATTGATCCGCCTGAGACCCGAAACGGGTGCATTGTCGACTGACGCGCCGCAGAGCTTGTTTGTGTACTTAAATGGGACTTGGGTTTTGAAGTTTTGTGGGATATTCTCGCGGACGTATAATATCCAAAGGTATTGGTATAGATTTTGATGCGGTTTTATTAATAACTATGAGAAAAATCGGCCCACATATCTCATACTGCTGGGCACAGGCCGCCTTTACAACTAAGAGGGTTTAGGCCTTAGTCCACTACGCTGGCCTAATGCAGATCGGAAGATCTTTTAGGTGGTTTAAGTGGTGCAGTTTCCCTCTCCTCTAAAGTAAGGGTTAATCTATTGTGAATATAATAAATAAGATTTGTCTAATGTTGGACAAAGTTCAGCTCGTGAGAGCTATAAACGAAAATACTCATTTCTTTTGGAATATGCAACTAATTTTATTTATTTATATAGTCAAAGTCAAATTTCCTTTATTCAAATAGACTTTCACAAGCACTTTTGAATCGTCAAATTTTATGCTATTTTTTAAAACTATGAAAAGACAGTAACATTTTTTTACATAGGTATTTAGTGTATTTTTTCTGTATACTTAAACTGCAGTTATTTAATTAAGAACACAAAGACACATTTCCAAATGTTCGTATTTTTCTATAATACATACGCTATCGATTAAACAAAATATCCACACTAAACCCACAATGATATCCACCTCACAGCGAGTAAAAGCGTGCACTCCTTTGATGTAGGCCGCTGCGCGAGCGCATGTTTACGTACCGTCCGGTTCCAACGGCACACGTGATGCATCGCATTTGGTACGTCACTACTAAAATATATCTAGCCTTTGTATGTGGGAATACATTGTAAAGTGGCGTAAGAAAATTTCAGTTAGAAATAAAGTTTCTTTTAATTTCTCATTTTACTACTAAAATATATCTAGCCCATGTTTGTGGGAATACATTGTATACTTACACAACTAAGAAATTCAATGATAGGAATAAATGTTACTTAATACATTTCTCAATGAACTAAGCCAGTTGGTTTTGTACAAGAGGAAAGCGCTTTTCGGTATCGCGTGGCAGGCCGAAATGGGTACCTATATCGGGATTATTGGCCTTCCAAAAAAGGACATATTGTTGCTCTGTCCAAATAAAAAAAAAAATCCTATATTAAACTAAAATATTTTTTATGCTTCAGTGTTGACAATAAATAAACAAACAATGAATTTAAATGAATAATAAAACACGATTAATCGACTATAACAATTTCGCATCCTTCTTCGTTAATATTTAAACGCGTTCAAATATCGAACGTCAATATCTCGTTAAGCGATTAATCGACTATCTGCCAACATCCCTATTTTACCCGCGCTTTAAATATTAAAACCTTAATTCAGTCTGTTGATTGAATGTACGATGAATAAGTGACGTTCGACATTGGCGGTAGTTTATTATGTTGGTACACGATAAATAATTCTTCATTTAAATTTAGTAGCATGTGTTGCCAACCTTTGAACGTTGAAAATTTGATTTGTTTGTGCTTGAAGGGTAACTTACAGCCTGAAGCAATAAAATTAATTTTTTTATTAAAAATTCCTACAAACTTCAATAACTTTTAAATTTTATTTAATTTTAACGATTGACATTACTTCTATTCTTCAAAATGTAATAAGTCATAGTGATGGCCTCAAGGTTTAGTGGTGCGATCGAGAAACTCAAGGGTCGCGGGCTCAAACCTCAGACTTTTCGAAGTCATGTGTGTATTCACAATGAATTAAAAAAAAAAAGAATTATTACTTGCTTTAACTTTGACGTAAAACATCGTGACGAAACCTGCACACCTAACTATTAGTAATTTCTTAAGTATAAAATCCGCCAACCTAACGATTCACTAAATTAGTTTATTTACTCAAACAAGTATACATATTAGTACTTACAATTATAAAAATACCGGGAAAGAGTCCTACCCGTCATTGTCCCAAGGTAACCTAGACAGTTTATTATCATCGCACAATGGAGGGGTGGATTACACCCACACCCTCAGGCGAAGGGTTTATATGCCAACGTGTTAGAATTAAGGGGCCGTGAGTAAAGAATTTAATTACATACGGATGCATGATTTGGTACATTATTGGAGGCATCCTAGTAGGGTAGGCAGAGGTGTAATACTACTGTTCGTAGAAGGTGTGTTTGTTTGCGTGCGTGTGTGTATGTGTGCGATCGTGCTTGCCTGCGTTTGTGTGTGTGTGTGTGTGCGTGCGTGTGCGACGATAAGTGTGTGTAAGAAAATTGCCAATGACTATCTTATTTGTATTCATATGTTTTGTTACTATAAGTAAAGATGTCTAATTGTGTTTATGTCGTTATAATTGTTTTCTTTTTTAGATATGTAGGACTTTGGAATAAATAAATGTAAATTTTCACTTTGCCAAATGTTGTTCACGTGATAGGTACGGTAGTGTTTCTTTTTCCTAAACACAATGGAAAATCAATTAAACAATATACACTAGTCTGTGTATTAAACCATCATGCCATACATTATAAAATTATTTATTTGCAGAGATTGGTCATCATTCCGGCCACAGACTCCACACGCACAAAGTTAACAGGCGACACCGGGCTGCCAACGGTAAATATTAACATATACAATGCATTTATAAAGAGAATAGCTTTTTAAACTGCATTCACAATTAATTGTCACTTCTTTTATATATTCCTTTATAATTTCTGATTATATTGAAGATAACAACCCCTGGGAGTAAATAAATTGATCGGAGGTTGTGTTGCTGCAATTTGTATCCATATGACATATTAAAATGTAACAATGTAATAATTCTAATTTATTTAAAAAAAATGTCATTTCGTTTTGCTGAGGGAGTTTCTTGCCGTTTCTTCTCCACAGCGATAACACGTTTCGAAGCGGCACTAGTTTTAAAAAATAGCATAAAAAATGACGATTCAAAAGAGCTTGTAAAAGCCTATTTGAATAAAGGAGATTTGACTTTGACTTTAACGGTGAAGGAAAACGTCATGAAATCCGCACACCTAAAAGTTCTTAGTAATTTCCTAGGTGTGTAGTCCGGCAATCCACATTAGGCCAGCGTGATAGACTAAAGGCCAAACCCTCTCAATAGTAGAGGAGCCCGTGACGAATATGGGCTGATGATATAATGATGATAAAACTCAACAGATGGCGCTCTCCGCTTCGAGCCAGAGCCTTACAGCAAGAAACTAGCGTTGAACAGCTCGGGCAAAATTCACTGCAAAGTGGCCGGGGGAGTATCGCCCACAGTGCAGTGGTATTTGGTAAGTACAGTACTCGAAGCATCGACTGTTCGAAGTGCTTGGTGGATATGTGTGTTCAGAAAACCGGTTTGTTCGAATAATCGAAGTGTATTGATTTAGCCATACACATTTACGTGCTAAGCAGTGATGGCCTCGAGGTTTGGGCGCGCGGTCGAGAATCTCGGCGGTCGCGGGTTGGAACCCCAGGCACACACCTCTGACTTTTCGAAGTCATGTGTATATTCACATTGAATTATCACTTGCTTTAACAGTGAAGGAAAACATCGTGATGAAACCTGCACACCTAAGAGTTCTTAGGAATTTCTTAGGTGTGTAGTCCGCCAACCCGCACTAGGCCAGCGTGGGGGACTATGGCCTAAACTCTCTCAATGGTAGAGGAGACCCGTGCTCAGCAGTGGGCGTATATGGGTTGATGAAGATTTACGTGCTAAAATGAAAAATAATACATTTAAATTTTAAATGACAAATATATATTTCAAAAAAGGATCTTTTTCTTACGAAACCACTTGAGGTCTATCCATAAACTTCGTCACATCAGCTCAAAGTTCATATATAAATAAAAAAGTTTTATAACGTGACGTCACGATATTTAGGTTCCCTCCCACCCGCTTGTCACACAGTGTAATACTTAGTTGAGTTCTAGCCTCCCCCTTAACCTGTAACGTAATTTATGGATGGGCCCTTGTACACGCATCATTTAAATCGATGCTTGAGGCAAATTTCATCGTTTGGTAGACCAGGCACTTATCCAGTAGTAGGACTTAAAGGATAATGGTCAACATCGATACTGATCCTTCCATATTTTTTTAACTTTTCTAGAACGAGAAAGACCCTCTGCCAGAAGGAGTGACGTCGTCCAACGGAACCCTCATGGTGGCTGAAGCGTCGCGACGCCACGCCGGACAGTACACTTGCAAGGCCGTCGACGGAAACCACACGATCACGTCCAACATAACCCTGGATATTGTCAGTAAGTTCGTTTTAGCGACATCTAGCGGCACACGGCGGAACTACGTCGGTTTTAGTGTATTGGTTGTGTGTATCGTTGAAGAGTATGTTATTTTCGTAATTATGTGAATATTTTTTAATTTCTGACTACCTTTGCGGAAATATTCTTTATTGTAAACAAACTAGAAAACACTATATAAAGATACAGAAATACTAATTAGAAGTTTAAGTGCAGTACTAATTTATTTATATTTTTTTTTTGGTAGTCTTTTTTTATTTATTTATGCTTTTATCATGATTAAAAAAATACTATATTTACACAATAAACCTACCACGATTCACTTCTGTACTTCCTGCATTAAGTCTTCCTTAATACAGCAAGTATATAAAAATATAAAACTATATATTATATAAAACTACCGAAAAAACAATTGAATAAAAAAATATCCCCTTATCCCAGTTTCACCGCGAGTCCTAGAGCCAGATGGTCAAACAGTCCAGGCCATTCTAGGCCAAACTGTGGTCCTCAACTGCATAGCAACTGGAGACCCAGTGCCGACCACTCACTGGGACCGAAATCTCACCATATTGCAGCGACAGAGTAAGTAAATCATTATTACTAACTAGCTAGCTGTCCCCCTTATTACTAAATAGTTGCCCCCCTTATTACTAAATAGTTGTCCCCCTTATTACTAAATAGCTGTCACGGCAGCCGTCATCCTGCATGATACAAGCGATTAGGATATAAAGAAAAAAAGCTATATTAATGAAAACTTTCATTAAAATCCATCCAATAGTTTTGTGTGAACAAAGGTACAAACATACATACATACAAACTTTCACCCATAGGTATAATTATAATAGGATTATTAGCAATATTTCGTCAAGGGGTACCTGTACTGCCGTCAGTAAAACCACTTACCGGGTCCAATCGTGTTTTAAAATCATCCAGGGACCCATTGGAATATACATAAAATCTATGTGTCTACTTTCACTCGCTCTATATTTACTTTGTCATAACAGTGGCGCCACCTGTCGAAAATTCGTTGTACCAAGTCAGAAACCAAACCAGACAGACATCCACTTTTGTATAAATAGATTTTGCGGGTAGATAGATATTACTAACTTTATTTGATTGAAATTGTGTTACATTAATTTTGTGGGTAAACTAGTTGCTAAAAAATCTTGTGTCGATAGACTCTTTGACTTTTTGATCTGATATCAAAGAAACGATATTAAAATTCTGTCGTTTGCTTCAGATTTTAATAAATCGTGTATTTTACAGATGGGGTTGACGTTGAAGACAGTGCAAATGCTTCTCTAGCAAGGTAAATAATTATTTAATAGTTATTAATGACTTCTTTAGTCATTATCATTTTACTGGCTATCGATTTAATTATATTTTGCTTTACTGTTCATTTCTACTTTTAATCTTTTATTTCATCCTTAAATAACTCTTGCTTTTGATAAAATTGTTTGATGATTTTGAAGTCAATTACAATTGTCCAATCGGTCCTTTTTACCTTAAATATTGCATTCTTTGAAAATAGTGTAACTTCTTTTCTTGCATTATTCACAACCCCGTGACGCAGTTGGTTAAACACCAGCTTGTGAAAATGATCCCGCACAGAGACAAATGTTTGTCTGCATCGCAAATATTTGTTTCGGGTCTACCTGTTTGTGGGACCGAAATCCTAGTCTCTGATCCCCTAGGTCGCAACAGTGTGTTTATTTGGTGTATTAATTTACTTCTTCACAGGCTTCTACTCCTGAAGAACGGTTCCTTAGTGATCAGAAACGTGTCTGAAGAGCATGCGGACAGATACGGCTGTACCGCTGGAAGCGCCGCGGGACTTTCTAGGAACGAACTGCTGTTGACTGTCGTGCATCATGGTAAGTCTTGTCTCCACCCTGTGGATTGGGGGTGTAAGAATTCCGCCACGGTATCCCCTACCTGTCGTAAGAGGCGACTAACAGGGGAAACTGGGGTTGCTGGGCGTACTGCGGGGGCGGTACCCTATGATAGCAACCCCGAGATTGGCGGCAGAGGGCGTGGCCTCTTAACTGTCGCGGACGTTCACAAAAGGTGAACGTCCAAATCGAGTAAGTGGAGGGCAAAACAGCCCTCCCAATTTGGAGGGGTCCATAACTGGACGGTGCGCTGGGCGGCAGCGGATCATTTAGGGCACCTCTGCCCTGAGATGCCGTAAAACCGCCCTAAATGCGCGTGATGGTCACCGAGAGGTTTTAGTCGGTATGCTGGCGTAGCCAGAGACCCCGACATACCCCTCAGGGCCTCCCCCGAGGTACCGAACAGGGGAGCTTAAGGTGCTTTCCTCTCGTAAAAAAAAAAAAAAAAAAAAAAAAAAAAAAAAAATGGTAAGTCTTGTCTATGGATGTGTTATCTGGTGTGGATGTTTGAACACCAGGAGAAGGTCTTTGACTTACTACTTGATTCAATGGCGAAAGAAAAGATTTTGAGGAAACCTGCTCAACCCGCACTAGGCTAGTGTGGTGGACTTATGCCTAAACCCCTTATCAGTTGTAAAGGAGGACCCTGCCCAGCACTGGGACGTATATGAAATGAGGATGATGTACTCCTTAGGAGTTTGTCTAGAACACCAGCTTTTGTTTCTTATCTCTTCTGTTTTATGTGATGTTTTGACTAAAGACTTAAGAAATCAAACCCCTGGTCTCATTTCTCGTTAAAGTAACTGAGGCCGAAAGACTATCAAGAATTCTCATAATTTTGCAGTGCAAGAGTCGAGCGGCGTGGCTGGCAAAGCTGTAGTAGTGTCTATATCGGTAGCTGGGGCCTACATGGTCTTAGTCCTAGCGCTCATGGTCTACTGCAGGAGACGCAGGCTGAGGAGGCGGCAGAGAGGTAAATAAAAAAAACACGTAACAACATACTAGGTTTATTAAAATTTCATTAAAAACGCTAGAAAAAAGAAATTCAAATGAGTAGGTACTTCCAAAGAAGCCCGAAAGCCCATCTGGCCTTACAAAATTCTGATTCCGTGTACACATCTGTGTACGTATTCGTGGATATTGACCCTAAATATCCGTGTCCGTATCCGCGGATATTGACTAAATATCCGCACCCGTGGTAATTCTCACCTAGTATCCGCGGATATTCACATTTAGTGTCCGTATCCGCGGGTATTGACACTAAATATCCGTATCCGCATCCGCGGCTATTAATACTAAATATCCGCAATACAATTACTGATGACTAATTATACGAATTCAGGCGAGAAGATGGAGTTAGAGATGGTAGATGGAAGAGAAAAGCTGGTGGAAGAATGTGAAGAAGTGAAGGCTAACGGAGGACCAGCTCAGAACGGGAGACTGCTGCCCCAGGAGAAAGACAGCGGTAAATACGTACAATGATTAATGGGGGTCGATGCTTGACGTTTCATGTGTGTCCAGGGTTCAAATCTCAGGTCAGGGAAAATTTTAGTGACATCAATTAGGAAATAAACCCTCAAATTTCGATGTCCATCTTTTTTTTTGATATGGGGATATATTAAAAATTACAGTTTCAATAATTTTCTTTAAAAAAAGGTATTTGTCATTTGAATTACACTTTTATAAATTTCTCCAACGTTCTAAAAAATTTTTTTTCTCCCACAGGTCCAGACAACTCCGAGGTTTCGGGCATCTCTCGCGCGTCCAAAAAATCGGGTCAGTATGACCGTCTGTCCGTGCCCAGGAGTTTGATAACCGACCAGATTGTGTTGGGTAAGTTCAATTTATCTGATATTGACCTTACTGAAAACTTTAGTTAATATCTGAAAAACTTCAGGTAATTACTACTGACCACTTTTTGATCATACTTTGTCCTGCTCCATATATTGACATGTGACGATAGAGGAAACGAGACAAAACATATTGAGATAGGAGTTAAATTAACTGACGGTTATAAGTAGGTACATATCGATGTTCTAAGCT
This sequence comes from Cephonodes hylas, assembly GCA_030295005.1. Taxonomy (NCBI): domain Eukaryota; kingdom Metazoa; phylum Arthropoda; class Insecta; order Lepidoptera; family Sphingidae; genus Cephonodes; species Cephonodes hylas. The sequence continues at coordinate 1,828,368 of AP025386.1, read as the reverse complement.
ATCTCTCGACTGGAAAAGAGCAACCCTAGAGTTTCTTGGCTGTTCTTCTCTAGTGATGATTGCCTCACGAACAAATAATATTTCATTTCACTTCATTACATACCCTCACGCCTGTATTTCTATAAATGGTAGGCAAGGCAGTGGCGGTACTTCCATAGAAGCCCGAAAGCCCGACTTGCCTTACATAGTTCCGAATAACGAACTTAACGATTGTTTATTTATAAAATAACGCTATAAACGTGAATGTGAGTACTAACCGGTAGGTATTTATTAGTCCTACGTACCAAAAAAATATGCTGCTACTAAATAAATATTTGGGCTTGCCTTAGTTTGACACCCTAGGCACGCCACTGAGGCAAGGGTGTATTTCTGCACCGATATTTCGCCAGGTATGACTCCGTGCTGCTACTCAGAATATTGTACTGTTAGTTGTGTTCCAAAAATACCTTAAAAAGGTTTATTACAGAGAAAAAAACAATAAAAAAGCATTTTTTTTTGTTTAAAACTGAAAAGGTTTTTACTCACTTATATTATTGATGTTTGTTCTCAGGCCGCGGTGAGTTTGGAGAAGTTTCTCTCGCCAAAGTGGACATGTGCCAGATCAAGAAGCTGCGCAACCACGAGGTCCTGGATTCGGAGCCCAAAATGAGACCAGTCCTCGTCAAACTGCTCACTACGAAGGACGAGGTACAATTTTATTTTATATACAATTTTATGTTTGAATTTCTGTGGCATCTTATTTTTTTTTTATTTAGTTTTTTTGTGTCAATTTGGAATAAATATCTTGAAATATATTCCGTATATAGTTAGGATGTCTTATTCAGTTTTAAAAGAATATAAAGGGTGTAAAAGACCGTGAAAGAAAACTAAGACGGATAATAAGCGCTTCAATAATTCCTTAAAATAATGGCAGGTTTATAACCACCATAACTATTTCCAATCTTATTTTTGGATCACGGTCTATTTACATATGTTATTAAAAAAAGTAAAAAATAACAAAAAAAAATTTTTTTGTTTGTTTTTTTTTATTTTTACAATGAATTTGTTGTAAAAAAAAGTTTCCATAATTTAAACATCCTTACCGTAATTATTGATTATTTTGTTCTCAGGTTCAGTTGACAGAATTTCGCCGACAACTAGAATTATTCGGTCGCATGAAACATGCCAACATTGTTCGACTTATCGGCCTATGCAACGATTCAGAGCCACACTGCATGCTTCTAGAACATACTGACTGGGTAAGTGCGGGTTCAAATAAAGGATGTTAAGGAACTCCGTAACCGAAACAATCGGATATCCGAAATAAAAAAATATCCGTAACCGTGTCCGTTATACAAGTTTCGGATAAGGGCGAAGTCTAAATAAAACGACATGTTTCGACAGCAGTAACATAACCTCTTTCTTAACTACATCAACTTAATATCCGTAACCGAAACTATCCGAAACTAACGGATAATCCGAAATAATTACATATCCATAACAGAATCCGTGACCGATATAATCTTATTCCTATATCTACAGGGTAGATGCGCACGAGATACTTTTTTTTAAACTCCAAATACTAGGTACCATTTTCAAGCTCTGTACTAAAAATCAATTAAATAGGAGCAGTAGTTCAGTCATAAATATTTTTTTAAGTTTATGTCCAATATGAACACGATGTATCTTTCTAACAGCTGATTACGTCGAACGCATAGGTCAATCACCTTAACTAGGGTCACAAAATCTATTCAAACTCACCACGAGTTATTAAGAGACAGACGATTGCACTCGCCTCGCGCAACGATGCCAATTTGAAGGTCAGTGAAAAATATTTATAAAGGATGGTTGCGTTTTACTTTTATTTTAATGGCATTTAGTTTGTTTGAAACAAACAAAATCTCATTTTTGATATTACAAATTTTTGTGTCGTGTCGAATTAACACTAAGGACGTAGTTTAATTTAATGCGTCTCGTGCGCATCCACCCTGTATGCAGTTTAAAGAAAAGCCCCTCAATCGCATCAACCTGTATAAATCTTTATCAACCCATATACGCCCACTGCTGAGCACGGGTCTCCTCTACCATTGAGAGGGTTTAGGCCATAGTCCGCCACGCTGGCCTAGTGCGGGTTGGCGGACTACACACCTAAGAAATTCCTAAGAACTTTTAGGTGTGCAGGTTTCATCACGATGTTTTCCTTCACCGTTAAAGCAAGTGATAATTCAATTTGAATACACACATAACTTCGAAAAGTCAGAGGTGTGTGCCTGGGGTTCGAACCCGCGACTGCCGAGATTCTCGACCGCGCGCCTAAACCTCGAGGCCATCACTGCTTCACCTGTATAAATATACTCAATAATCACATAACAGGGTGTATATAGACCGTGATCGGAAACTAAGACGGGCAATAGCTAAAGTTATTACAAATACCCTAACTTTAAGAAAAAATCAAACAATAAAAATTTTGACGATTTTTCTAACAACCGAAAGTATTTTTTTTTTTAATGTTACGGTGTTTATAATCACAATGGCTATTGGTCGTGCCAGTTTACAATCACGGTCTTTTTAGCTTCTGTATCACAACCTGTACGGTTCCGATCCCACACTACGTTAAGTTACGAGCCCCTTGTTATGGGTAAAAGACTCTACTGGGGCCATCCATAAATTAAATCACACGTTAAGGAGGAGAAAGGGGGTCGAGTAAGTGTGATGTTGTGTGAAAAGGGGAGAGGGAGGAGACCTAAATGTCGTGACGTTACATTTCATAATCTTCTTGTTAAAGCAAGAACTTTGCACTTCAATAAAAAAAAATCAAAATAACTTGGTAACTCTACTTAATTACAAATATGTGAGGTCACACTAGAGTCTAAAGTGTTGGGAGTCCTACAATTTGAACCGGCTGTGACAAGACGGGAGAGGGGTAATTTATGGATAGCCCCTACTAAAAAACGTTTCAAATATCTGTGGATCACACAAACGTCTGTCTCGGCGTAGATCGAACTTCAGCCTCTCGTTTCACCAGCAGGTCTAGCTAACTACGCCACGGGTCTGTTAAATCTTAAACAGATAGTTTTTTTACAAGTAGAGATATTAAAATGATTAAAAAAAAAACATTGCAAGAGAAAATTTTGTCCTCCAGGGCGACCTGAAGAAGTTCCTGGTAGCGACCCGCACGCCGGAAGAGACCGCGGAGTACATCTCGCGAGTAGGCGGAGTCGCGCCCCCTCCCCCCGCGCGCCCCTCGCCGCCGCTGTCGGGCGCGCAGGCCGCGCTGCTGTGCGCACAGCTCGCGCACGCCGCACACGCGCTGGCGCAGGACAGGCTCACACACAGGTACATACAGGGTGCAATCACACCGTGATCGGAAACTAAGGCAATCGCTAAGGTCATTAGAGAGCGTTCAAGAAAATCCGGCTCAAAAATAAAAACAAAAAAAAAAGAAACGGGCGTTAAAAAAATACGTTTTCCTAAAGTACACACACCGGCACACTAAACTTATGCAGGTAATTATAATATTTATTTATTTTATTATTTTGTAATTATAATAGTCGTTATAAACATTTTAACAATAAAATAAACTAAAAAAAAAATAAAAAATGTTTTCCTAATCACTTATGACAGTTTTTTTTTTCGTTTTTTTTTCTACATCAATATTTTTGTAGTTACGATATCCAAATATACAGCGTTAAAAAGATCGTGATCGAAAACTAACACAGTAAACAGGATAAAAAATATAAAAAAAAGAATTTTAAATTTCACATCTACACCATTACCGTCATCTTAATTTACGACCACGATTTACAACCATTATAATATTTAACATTAAAAAAATATGTGCTAAAAAGATTATTTTTCTGTTGCAGAGACATAGCGGCTCGTAACTGCGTGATAACTTCCAAGCTGCACCTCAAGTTGTCGTGTTCGGCGCTCACTCGCGGACCAGACTCCCACGAATACTACAAAATGCACGACCAGGTATACCACGAACACACTTTTGAGCTAAGGGGCCATCCATAAATTACGACACAAGAAATTCATTATTTTCTACAATTGTACCCCTACCTCCCCCTTAATGTGTCACGTAATTTATGTATGACCCCTAATGAGAATCTTTGTACATAAATTATATATAATAATTTAGTTAGAGATAGGCATATTGGACTAAGCCTCTAACCATTTTGTATTTTCGGAAAATAGAGCAAGATGTTTATCAAAAAGAAATAGTACGGAAATCTTCACAACTGAAAGTTCTTAGGAATTTCTTAGGAGTGTAATCCCGCTCTGAGACAGCGTGATGGACTAAGGCCTCATTCTTGTCAGTTGTCAATGAGGCCCGTGCCCAGCAGAGAGGCGTATGTGGGCTAACATAAAAGTTTGATTGACTTAGCTCCATATTCTTACGTAAGATAGTAACTAATAATTAATTTGGATCTTATATACAGATACAGTGAAATTGAGTTATTCTATCAAATATTTGAGTATTGTTCTCGACCTTTACAGAAGTTTCTAGACGATTCGCGAAGTTAAAAGAGTTGATTACCGAGATAAACTTAATCATGTCGAATACTCTCGATTTTAATGGAATGTTCATACGCAGACATAATAGCATTTTAAAATTTTTGTGATTTTCAAATATCCTTGTTTATTTACACTTCGAACCCATAACAAAAAACGTTTTTCAAATACTTTATTTTCTATTCCAGGTGATCCCTCTGCGTTGGCTGCCGCAAGAAGCAGTACTTGAAGGCGAATACTCCACAAAATCAGATGTTTACATGTTCGCAGCCACTGTGTGGGAGGTAAGTTGCCTTTAAAGATTTTAAGTCATGAAAGATTATTACTATCTTTTGACAGTCTATTACAGTATTTTCCGAAATAGGTCCACGCCCCATAGGGGGGCAAGTTGATTGTTAAGGAGGGCAATGTAAAAATGGACGCGACATGACTGGAAGGTGACAATTTTTAAAGGTTAAAAATTATGTATGGGAGCACAAAATTTTTAGAAATTTATAGTGGGGTATGGCCTAAAAATGTTGGGAAACACTGGTCTATTACGTGTGATGTTAACAAAGGTAGTAGAAAGATTATCAAAAAGTTATAAAAAGAAGATTTTTATATTATATTATAAATATACAGTGTTGTTTTTTGTGAGACAAATATTTTTGAAATCTCAACTTGGACGTCTCGATTGCCTATCCTAATATGTGAAATCGAATCTCTATCACCCAATTTTCCCTAGAACTAATATAAGTATTTGACTACGTGATTTAGAATTACTTGTATCAATGTTGTGTACAATAAAGATTATAAATAAATACAATAAATATCAACGTACCCAACAGATCTACACAAAAGCCGAGCTTCCATTCGCGAAGTTGAACGACAGCTCGGTGCTGGAGCGACTCGCGGCGGGCTCGCTGGACTGGAGCGCGCCCCCACACGTGCCGGCACACATGGCGGCGCTGCTGGTGCGTATACAGCATCATCACCGGCATATACACCGTCATCACCATCATATACATCATCATCACCATCATATACATCATCATCACCGTCATATACATCATCATCACCATCATATACATCATCATCACCGTCATATACATCATCATCACCGTCATATACATCATCATCACCATCATATACATCATCATCACCGTCATATACATCATCATCACCATAATATACATCATCATCACCGTCATATACATCATCATCACCATAATATTCATCGTCACCACAATATACCCCATCATCACCAGTATATCATTCATATTCACCATGATCAGCCCATATGTGCCCGGTAATGGGCAGGTCTCCTTTAACATTGAGAGGGTTTTAAGCCTTAGCCTACCTTAGGCCTTAAGCCTTAGCCTTCAATTCAACTCAAATAGTAGCCTGCATAACTGATTTTTTTCTTGACTTACTGATTCCAAATTTGACGATTATTCCCATTCATATAATATGTACAATGTTGGATGTATCAATGGATTGTTACATTAAGATTTTTATTCAAATTTAAATCAAATCCAATATTTATATGTGTACATTGCAATCTAATAAATACGCCATCTATCGACAATTCCTATGAACTACGTCAAAGATTTAGTAATTTTAACACTAGATGGCGCTAAAACCTTTCTCAATCAAAACTCATATTATCCACAGAAACGGTGTTGGAGCAAATCGCCGTCAGAGCGTCCACACTTCTCCGAAATTTGCGAAGAAGTGAACGCCATATTGAAAGACATTACTTCCGACGACACTTCCCGAAAGTCTGTCAAAATGGACGACGAGTGAAAACCGCAGAATGTGAGGGACTTTGCAATAAACTAGGGTAGGAGGTTTTGCTTTGTGATTTTCATATATTGATCTAATTATATTTAAGGTTTATTTATGCCGTGTGTGTATTGGTGGGGATTTAGGATGATATAGGAACAGAAATAGGACGTACGACATAAGATTTGTGTCGTTAGAATCTGCGATTAAATTTTCGCTCTCAAAAAAAAATTGAAATATTTATGGATCATACAAAAAATTCTTACATTGAGGCTCGAACCTGTGACGGCTCGTTTTGCAAGCTCGCGTGCCCAATGGTATTAAAAAGGCTGTCAAATTTCTTTGGCATTTTATATTGTTAAAATTTCCACCACTACACAAAATATGTAGATAAGTAATAGTTATGTAACTAAATTATTGTAATTTTATATTTTCGATATAATCTGTAGAATCTATTTGTATTAACGCAGATATTTGACCTAACTTTGACACTAAAATTCGAATCTTAAATACATATTCGCCTATATTCCCCTAAGGGTTAGGCAGAAGTGCATTTCTGCCCTAAAATTTCGACAATTTGTTTTCGTCCCATGCAAAAGGGGCGGAGCCTATCGACTCAGTGCTGCTACTGAGAATTTCCTAATGAGAAAAAACTAATAACACTTTACTATACCCGGGAATCAAACCCGAGACATCTTGACCGTAAGGTATATACTTATGCCGCGAGACGGTAGACTAGTGATTTTATACTTATTTGAAAGGGCGGTAGTATGCAATATTTCATCTGGTGTAGATGAAAAGATGAAAATTTTGGTGTAATATTTATGTCCGAAGTCAAAATTCAATGAAATTACTCAGGTGCCAGTAATTCAACTTAGATCTAGCTTAGATTTTAGTTAACACTAAATTGTTAGCTATTTTAGTATTTATAACACTGTATAGCATTTTTCTAATATTTATATTTAAGTAATTAGGTATAGTGTCGGGTTTTACGTATTTTTGCCATTTTGTGGTCGATTGTTTTTAGAAAGTATACATGGAACCGTCGCTAGATGTCGCTATCTTTATGTCTGAATGAATTGATCCATGAATTTATTATACTACCTTACAACGATAGACAATAAATATTTTTGATTAATATTATTAATAAAAAAAAGTATCTGACTCCTCTGACGAAAAATTTCGACGGGTATGTATTAACCCCACGTAATAGGGGGCGAGCTTATTACTGTTAACAAAGTGAAAAAAAAAATACAATATCCTAATCTGAAAAATTAAATCGATTATTCAAAATGGCAGAATTACATAAAACCAATTAATGATAAGATTAGTTTTTCTAAGAAATGCCGTAAGCTAACGAAACTGCCACGTGTAAATAATGAGATTAGTTTTAAGACTGACTTAGGTTTAGGTTTAGTTTTAACATAGCTCGGTCGTCCGAAATTTGTCGAACAATACGTCCTGATCGAATCGAAATTCTAGACTTTAAGTTATTTTTAAGGCTATTTAAAGGCTGCTATTTGTGTGTGCTCAATATTTCTCAATTTTTTTTGTGTATCAAATTTTTCGATTACGTTTTTTTACTTGTTTAGGCAATTTTTCACCATATTTTTCAGTGATATTTAAAAAATATTGTTTCAAATAACACTCTTTTGTATTAATTTACAGTCATTCATATATAAGAAAAAAAACTTTTTTTGGCTTAAAGACGTTCCGTAACTTTGAATTTTCTTTCGTATTTTTTTCATATTCAAAGATTTTTGCGAAACGGAACGCAATCTTAGTTTTAAGTGTACATTATAAAGTGACCAGAAATTGCATTTATAGTTTAAGTACTAACATTAGATATTTGTTTGGACACATTGTAGTGATATGAAATATTTAGTTTTTAATCCGCACAATATATTTTTGAACATCTGAAATTAAAATTCTCTTAATGATAGGATTCCATTTCTTAAAAAATAACAATAATCTTTGCTTTTGGCCATTACATGAATTTGAGCAGATGGTTAAGTATTTGCTAAAATTTTCGATCTATCTCATCCTTATAAAACAAAAATCAGAAAAAACGTTTAAAACCAGAAAAGTGTTCCGTACAATGTGTTAAAATCAAATATCTTCAAATCTCATAGATTAAGTATATATATCGAAGACTGGATCTTTTCAAACTGTGTTTATGCAATAGACTAGACTAGAATCTCCTGAAATGTCGAGATTTATGAATAAAATCATACTAATTTTATTGCATGATAGATTATAAAAATATATAGATTAGAAGAGATTCTTCTTTTTTAAAACGTGTAAAACCAGTGTGATTTTAACTTCGATTATGGATCATAAAAGATATTTCAAATATTAAATAAACATTTTTCATGTTATAAAATTGTAGTTTAAGGTTAAAGTCACAATCATTGTCATTTTAAAGTATACTTGTTAATTTTATTCATAAAACTCGGTAAATATCCCAATAAAAGTAACAAATATGCGAATTGAATCTTGAAATATCCAAACTTAAATTAAATGTAGGGTAGGCAATAGTCGATTATAGTTAGCGTTGGGTTTTATCGATATCTTTAAACTATTAATATCGACCTTACAAATCTTTCTAAGTGTATTAGCATTTTTTATTATAATTTATTAAAAGATCTCCATTTTTTTAAAGCTTTTTTTAGTATAGTTTTGTATCTTCCCAGACTGTCTAACCATAATAAGATGTTTTCTAAAGTCATTAATCATATAATTTCCTTTTTCGAAATATACATTTTCATCTTCATAATATATTTCCATAATTTATATATAAATTCCATAAATTATCCTACCGTACTACCTCAGTCTTCCTCATCATCTTCCATATAAGTCATCTCGCCATATTTAAAACATTCGTTCTACTTAATGGCATCGAAAAAGTGTATTGGTATCGATAGAATTCAATGCATTTGTGTAGCTTTTTATATGATTCTAGAATACTGTAGTTAAAAAATAGGTGGGTTTAAAACCGACGTTAGTTTAAGTTAAATTAGTGCCACAAATGTAGGCTTAACCCTAACTTAGTTTGTAGAAAAAATGTGCGTTGTCCATTGACGGTTAAGTATGGGAAGATTGAAACTATCTAATCTTCGAGTTTTCAATGAATCATGAAGTGGATGAAACTTCATTAATTTTTAAATGGGGTGATTAGAGATAGTCGATTTTTAAAGATCTCCAGCTTTTTCATGAAATCAATATTCGATACTAAAAATGGACAACGTGCATATGTATTTAGTATAAATAACTTGTCAATTTTGTAACGGAATCTTGTATTTTATAATTTACTACCCACCCGTGAAGACTAGTTTTTACCGATTTTGGGATTGGCATACTGTCTTAAGATACCCAAAAATGAGTAAAATTTTAGTATGGCAACATTCATTTTAGTCGATTCTTACTATGACAAATGCCAAGTCCCTTTTAAAGTCGAGTTTTAGTTCCTGTATTAAGTAATACTTTTGTACTTTTATAATCTGATATTAGTATAACACCGCATTTGGTACTGAAATTTGATCGATTAATGAATAATTTTTATATCGAAAATACCTATAATTAGATGGTCTATCAACAAGTCGATAAATCATTAATTTATATTCCCATGTAAAATAGTCGATAAGACAAATATGTCGTCATTTTTTCAGTACCATTTCATAAGAAATTTTGTGTTAAGGTTATGTATGTCTGTATGCTTTTGTGCTTATGTTAAAAGTGATGCTTGGTAAAATTTGTGGCTCATTCCACCTTTAATCGGGAAAATAAAAACCAATTGGATGGATTTTTAAGACACAAATCTTGCATCAGAATTTTTAGATCTCACAAATTTGCCCAAAAAATATATTTGTGGAACCCACAAATATTAAATAAAAACATATATCCAACAGTCACATAGTTCTGAGCCCACACTAATATATTCTTGTGTCGTGTATAAGAAACTATGAGAGAATTTTCAGTCTCACAAACACCCAGACTTGAAACAAATGAGGGTCCCACAAACATTTGTCTCGGTGCGGAGATCAACCCTGCGGCCCCTCGTTTCGTAAGCTGGTTGCTAGGCAACTACGCCACCGAGCTGTCAATTGATGTTTATATGGAGGTGTAACCCAAGGTTTTCATGTCTTAAATCATTTCGTCTTAAAATAGTTCAGTACTTACTCTTTTGAATGGAAAAAGAATATGTGAAGATGCAGTCCCCTTCCAATATAGGTATTTTAGGGGATTTTTTAATCTTTTTTTTTTGTCATATTTATTTTTTATATACCCGCTGCATTGTAGCTATTTTTTGTAATGTTTAATCGATAATCGATAGCGTATACAATTGTATCGATTTTTTTTACTAAACGGTGTCTCAAATGTGCTAAATGAGTATTGTATACATTTTTAGTTACACTATTTATATTTATGTGATATGGACTGATTTTTTTAGATTTTTGTAGCGTACTGGTGTACTCTTTTTACATTGCATCGATATTTAAGTTATCGATGTCGATAGATGAAAATAAAAATTAGAATTCTTCATAATTGGCTTTAGTCTAAGTAATGCCTAAATTAAAATATCGGCCTAGCTGTAAATTTGGATGTTGGTAGTTTTAAGGCTAGGCTATCGATATTTTGATCTATCGACATCGGTATGGTTGTAAATGAAAACATTTTGCATTTTTAATAAACGTAATAATTGATATATAGTGTTTTATTCCCTTTTAATTCTCAGCTTGAGCTACTTATGGCCTAATTCGACTGAGGCTATCCAATAACTCACAAAAGTTACTCAAAGTCAAATCATCTTTATTCCAATGGACTAAGTTCTCTTGAATCGTCACTCTTAAAATATTTTTTAAAAGAAATGGACGCTGGAGGTCTAATTTACTGGTGGAAGGATACTTAAAGTTAGGGATGGCCTGAAGGGTTAGGTGTGTGACTATAATCCCAAAGGTCGCGGGTTTTAAGTGACTTACTTTTTAAGTATTGTGTAAATTCTGAATGATTTTATGTGTACTTTAATATCAAGGAAACATTGTGGGGAAACATATCTAAGAACTTTTAAATGGTCAGCGTCGTTTTTTAAGGCCTGATTCAGCTTCGAACTGAGTTTATTAACATGGTTGAAATTAGAATAAATTTTATTGTGCTCAATGTCAATAACGAACAAAATGGGAAATTTTGAAAAAAAAATACAGAATCAATCGAAACGCGATGCTTGTTATCTACTTGTATATTCACAGTTATTTTATACATGTTTGCAAAATTTACATACAATATTTCGAATAAACTGTATACCGAGCTTAAAACAGTTAAACTTGACAATATTTTCGCATTTGATCTATTGTTAACGAGACTCACTCAGACTAAATCTATACAAATAGCAAAACTTATCAAAATAAAACGACCAGTTACATTTATTATTAATGGTTTTATTTTGAATATCAATTACACTTTTCTCTTTATTGTTATTTTATAAATTTTACATACCATTTCGTACCATTTAAACTCTAAATCTCATATAATCGTGCTGTAATGCATACACTAACTGCGATTTCATATAACACGGGAAAGGCGTGGTAATCTGTACTTTAAATAAAAAGTCAATAATGCCTTTAATTTCGACTTCGTTGTTCGTGACCAGTATCCGATACATTCTAAAATTTTAAATAGACATTTTTATATGAAGAATAACATTTCAGAGTCACTTTTTGTCTTTTTCAAAGGAACTTTATCGACTTTTCGTGTTCACACGTAGCTATACTTACGTCACAACCACATTTCGCAATTTTTAAACGTATTCCTTAAAAAAATAAATCTAATTTAAAAAAAACTTTTCTAAATTGAGCAAAGTCTGAAGTGACAATAAAACGTTATTCGACAAAGGCATTTTATAGTCGATCCCGAAACGACTGGATTGACGATTTTCGTGATATTTCTAACTCGCCTTCGGCACATTGCATACCAACCAAACGACAAAGCATCTTCAAAAAGGGCGCCATTTTGAAAAATGTACGTATTTAAAAAATATTTTATACTACCGTTCGATTATGCATATTTTGTACAATAGTATTTATTACAATATTGAATGATTAATTCAATATTTAATTAATTTATTTTGGCACAAAAATGGCAAAAACTAATAAAAATATTCAATCATTTTGGCTTGTCAACACGCAACATAAATATTTAACTCAAAAGCATGATAATTAAATTAATGAATGCTAAACCGTATTTAAAACAATTTATCCTACGTTAAATTTAACAATTTCTAAATAAACTTTTTATATTTCTCAATCAACAATATATTTCTTTTAACAGAGAAAATAATACCATGATACCCTGTAACATGCCGATTCAAACGAACTAACATATTTTAAATGCATTTAGGCAATGGAAGAACGAAAACTACTTTCAAAAGAAAACTTGTATCCCTTAAATTCTATTCTTAAAGTGTAATTAAAGCATCCACTTATGTGATAAACACACATTTTATATATATAATATATGATAAACCTATTTTGTTCTCTAGTCCTTAGTTTGGCAACTTTCTAAAATGGCGGATGAGTTAAAATTATGTAGGTATCACTAACGGTGTATTTTATTCTAATGTGAAATATTTTGTGAATTGTGTTAAGAATTGCAGTCCCATTAAAGTAATAATATAAAAGATAAACATTTTATGGATAACATTACATATTCATAATTTTAATTTCTTACTGCCGATAGATCGCAATATTGGTCCAACCCGCATTCGTTTGGTGGACTAGGAAGTGTGTGGGCTAGTGATAATAAAGATGTTAATTTGACTCATACGCAGATTACTCATTCTGCTTACTTCATTAAAGATTGATTTGGGTATCAATATGTGTAGTATTTAAAGAATCCTTAAATATTATTTTTAATTAAGCCAGTGAGACTTTTTAAAAAAGTGAGAAAAAACGTCACTAATATAGGAAATTATAACTCGTCATAAATAAATATCACTACAATTCTTAATACAAATGCACTACTAGTAGTTTAAAAATGGTGAAATTTAGTTATCAGTGTTTTCCTGTTCCGATAATGACTCAACTCTCAATTTTAATAATATTTTAGGGTTTGTAACTTGTAGAATACATAGTTTTTTTCGTTAATATTAAAACATCTATGTAAGTTTGTATGGGATATGTTGGTTGTTGACAGCATCTATGATCCAAAAAAAATAGGATAATGAATCCAGCAAGTTTGTGATACCATGATTTCAATTAAATTTATGTATGCAAGTGGCTGATACACGTACATAATAATTGTTTATTTTAATTCAAATATAAATGTATGCTCAAGTTTCTAAAAAAATATTAAAATGAATTTTTAGTTTTGCAAATATTTTTTCACACTGGTAACTAAAATTTCATCGTATTCTTCCCTTCAAAATATAATTTGCTAGTTGCATTGCAAAGTAATGTTTGTCAGTATTACCTCTATGTAAAATTAAAATGATTTGGCCTTTGTGCGTAGAATAGACATAAATTACTCATATGTTTAGAATTTCGCCTCATGTACCGTTTACGACAAATAATTTATTCGAATTTTTCGTTATTTTTAATTTATAACGGGCGTTAGTGTTGCCAATTAAAGCGATTCCTACTAATTTGGAAAATAATTTATTATAATTACGATTGCGACTATGAAACACTTTTACAATTAATTTCAACGAATTTTGGTACAGACATAGCTGAGATCTTAAAGACCTACCCCTATTGTTGCCAATAAAAAAATTCTACCAATTTGGGAAATATATAATGTAATGAATCTGTTTTTGAAATAAATATTATTATATGAGTGTATTTTACGCACAAAAGCCACGTTACACCTACACACACGTATCTATAATGTTGATTAGGGCGGAGTTACACAAACAACTACATTTTACCTTATATTTACATTACGAAGCATCACTACTGTTGAATTTGATCCGATTCTACCGAATATTCTTACCAAATATTCATCTGTTATACCGAAATTAGACTTTTATGATGGGATCTTTCACATCTTTTTAGTTTCCTTTAGAAAACAAGTAAGATGATTTATTGTCAAAATAAATACATAAAAATATTTAAAAATTATTGGTTAATTGTTTCATCTATAAACGTTTTTATAGTCATTGAAAAAAGCTTTCACTTTTTTTATTGATCACAAATAGAAAATAAACATTGATAGGCGTGATTAACATAATACTAAAAATATTCAAATAAATCGCAATTTTCAATAAATGAAATGGTAATTTGACTTGCACGTAGATGATTCGACTATTAGAATTTGTAGCTGTGAAACCATAAGGATTGATCATTAATTTCAGCCCGATGGAAATAAATAAATCACTTAATCTCTTTAAGTTTCAATGACAAGAGACTCAACTGAAGACAATTAAAAAACGCGAAAGATTCCACCACTGAATAAACTTTAAAACCCCCAGGTATAACTTTTTAATTCGTTTACATTTTTCACCTTATAGTAAAAAACCATATACTAAACGAAATAATTTTGTCTGTGCGTTCGTTACGAGATTATGTTGTTCTTTGTGGGTAGTCTATGGCGGGTGGTTATGTAGAAATCACTCCATCTAGCGGATGCTTCGTGAACCACTTATTTTAATTGATAAAACTAATGTGCCACTTACTGTATACAAGTTTTGTATAATTAATAAATATTTTCTGGATCTGACCCCGTAATTAAGGCTAAAGAACTGTCAATATGAGATAACATAATAAAAGAGAGACGTAGATGTTTGATAGTCAGAAAGACAACTTTTTTAATCTGCTTTCAAATCTTTTGTTAAGTAATATTGAAAATGTTTTTAGTATGAAGCGATTTATTGAAACCACAGCAGATTCATGATTTTCAGTTTATAAATATAACTAAAATAAAAATGTAACAAAAACAATAGTTCAAATGTTCTTCAACAAAAGATTCGAGAGCAAATTATTTATTTCAGATATATTTCTTCCAGAGCAAATTATTGAGTCGAAATTTTGCTGTTATCAGAATTTGAAATTTAACGGAAAAAACAGTTGTAAAGCATTGACAGCTCCCAAACTATTTGAATATAGAATCAAACGTAGTGTTGCCAGCGCAAAAAGTTCTGTATCTACTATTTTAACTCTATATGTCACAGCCTTCGTGTAAAAAAATAGTGGCATCAAATTTGGCAAGACGTTTATCATAAAGCAGAGGACATGGGTGGCTGTTAGGGAATCCTTATATTATTATAGAAAACATACATACGGGTGTTATTTCAACGCTCGAATAAATATTGAGGAGTAAAATAAAATTCCCACCAACCTGCATGAGGCCAGCGTAGTGGATTAAGACTTAAACCCTCTCAGTGATAGAAGAGGCCCGAAATAAAATGAAGACTGGTTGTTGATAGCCTCGAAAATGATCTTTCAATTGATCTCTATCCAGTAACTGACCAGAGTAATGAAAATAACGTGTAAATCTCTCTCCCAAGACACAATTTATTAAAAAAAGATTTTGGTTGTCAATACATTCGATATAAGGAAGAAAGAATATAGGTGTCTTGGGTAAAAGGATTTTTAAGTAAATTTTCAAAACCAATATCGTTAAATTTGACTATGTAAGCTGAATTAAAAGCGGGTAAATTAAACAAGAATTTGAAATTTGAATTTCGAACGCGTTGTAACGGTTATTCAACCGAACTCCCGTCTGTTCTGTTCTCTATGGACCGAATCTTTGTCATATCCATTTTCTACCGAATAACCACTCGCTATGAAATCGCTTATTGATAACACGAGTATGTTTATTAAAAATACGTTTCGCGTTCACACGAATCACTTAAAATCGACCAAACAATTACATATAAATAAAATATGGCTACGAAGCGAGCTTAAAACAAATACAATATGTACACAATAAATATTTTGATAGAAAATAAAATATATAAAAATTCTCCACCTATACTCAGTAATGAGCGTTTTGAGCAATAATAAACCAAACAGTCTCGACTTTCGAGACTGGGACTCTGTCGCGGCCTCGCACTGAGTAGGGAGACTCGAAAGTACTTACATACAAACAGAAAGTAGCCTCTACCAGAGCCGAATCTCGAACTTGGCTCATCAGTTCGAGTTTCGACGTCGAGTCACGTTTTTAGTGTCGAGTCCGCGACATAGGTAAAATAACCTATTTCCAACTACAAGCGATTAGGAAGCCATTTTACTTGTAAAATTTTTGTATTATTTTCTCTAACATAAAAAACACATCTGTACAACGTTTCGACAAAATACATACATCTTAATTATATATAGGTGTTGATTATTATCTACTAAAATTTTACTATACCGGCCGTCACAATTGTTACAATTAGTTTGGTCTATCAAGATTGTTTTTCGTACATAAACTTTGTCCAACATTACTAAAACATTAGACAACACCAAAACATATCTATAAAAGTTATCCGTAACAAAATTACCAATTGAAAACGAACGCAAAAGTTCTTCATAGTATAATTATGGGAAACACGCAACGGTAAGTCCCAAAACACTTTTAAACTCGACATATTCGTGTCTTATCACTCCACTTCACTAATCAACACCCAAGTTCCACTTAACTATATTTACAACGGCGACACAGTTAGGGTTTAGCAACTTATTTCAGTTTCACCGTTCTTACTACCCTGTTTGAGCATTTTATTTCTATCTTCGTATTTCTTGTTGACAAGGTTCTGCGAGTTGCTTGCTGACGACGATGATGTGTTATCACTATCGGCGTAGGGAACATCGGTCATCGGGCCGTTGAGAAGACTGCCGGCTGAATTCGATTGTCTCAATGCTGCTTTATCTTCCTTCCGTTCTGGGTCTTTTAGATCATCAATCACTGCTTTTTTAGGGTCAATCTGAATTGTTTTAGACTCTGAAAGCTTGTTTGGAGTCACCACGTTGATATACGGCGGTACTATATTCATAGTATTGAGATTGACTGAACCGCTGTTCTTCTTCAACGCGTTCAAGTTTTGCTCGAGTTGGGCTGCGTCGAGGCACAGAGGTTTGGCCTTAGGCGTGTATTTGACTTGGTCTTTGGCCCAAGCGTTGACTCTAGGAGGGTCTGGGGACGCTATCGGGGCAGTCTTTCTCTCTGGCACTAGCGAGTTTTTGTGATTTGTCTTGTCTATGACGTTGATCTCTATGGCTTTGGTTAGAGCGTTCTCAGGCGGTTTCGGCGACGTGGGTGTTATGCTTATTAGCTTCTCAACCTGTAGAATAATTTCACTCATGTATGGGGCATTTCACGTGAAGCGGACAGGGAAAAAAAAGTGAGGTTCTGAAAATCGTTCATATTCGGCCCATTTATACCTCTAGTAGGAATGAATGTGGACACAAAATATTTTTTTTGTATATTAAATATTTCACAAGTTATGGGCTTCTAAAGAAATGCCGGAATTGAAATATCAATTTTTTAAAAGTCGTTTATCGTATTTAACAAATTTACAATAAAATATTTAACATAGCGATATATATTGGAAAAATACTGTTCTTTTTAATGATGAAATAAAATTTAAAAAAATATTTTTTTTTCATGTCCTAAACCGGAAGTAAACTTTTCAAACCTGAATTTCAGTCACTTCGGCCGCTTTTTTTTTCTTCATTTTTTTTCCAAATATAGCTTAAAGTGTACTAAAAATACACGAGAAAATTGAAAATGGAATCGCTATAAGTTTCGGAGTTAGAATAATTAATGTACCATCGCGACGCATTGGGCGTGATATCTGACGCTTTTAAGGTCGAGTATTTTGCGCGATATTGCATTAAAACTCGCAACTTTATTAAAATTTTATCTCGTTTCAGCGTATTTTAGCTCTAAAAAAGATATGAAATAAGTATTATTAATAACAAAATCCAGTATCAGTAGTTTTTGCGTGCAAGAGTAACAAACATATATTTCATTCCATATTCTTACAAATTTTTGCTTAAATAATATTAGCAGACTATATATATTAATAATATGTACTTAACCCAAATATAAATTAATAAAATATTATTAAAGAATAAAAACATTTTAAGGAAGACACTTACTACTTACTTACTTACGCTGCAGATTGCGTTATTTATCGTGTTTCGTAAATAATATTTTTATCTACTGCTTCCTTAAAATGATTTTATTCTTTATAATATTTTATTAATTTACATTTGGGTTAAGTATATAATATTAAAGCAGTGATGGCCTCGAGGTTTCGGTGCGCGGTCGAGAAACTCGACCGTCGCGTGTTCGAACCCCAGGCATACATCTATGACTTTTCGAAGTTATGTATGTATTCACATTGAATCACTGGCTTAACAAAACAGTGAAGGAAAACAACGTGATAAAACCAGAACACCTAAAAGTTCTTAGGAATTTCTAAGGTGTGTAGTCCGCCAACCCGCACTAGGCCAGCGTGGTGGACTATGGCTTAAGACTTCTCAATGGTAGAGGAGACCCGTGCCCATATGGATTGTTGATGTCGATGATGATGATGATGATGACATAATATTAATATATATAGTCTGCTAATATTATTTAAGCAAAAATTTGTAAGAATATGGAATGAAATATATGTTTGTTACTCTTGCACGCAAAACTACTGATACTGGATTTTGTTATTAATAATACTTATTTCATATCTTTTTTAGAGCTAAAATACGCTGAAACGAGATAAAATTTTAATAAAGTTGCGAGTTTTAATGCAATATCGCGCAAAATACTCGACCTTAAAAGCGTCAGATATCACGCCCAATGCGTCGCGATGGTACATTAATTATTCTAACTCCGAAACTTATAGCGATTCCATTTTCAATTTTCTCGTGTATTTTTAGTACACTTTAAGCTATATTTGGAAAAAAAATGAAGAAAAAAAAAGCGGCCGAAGTGACTGAAATTCAGGTTTGAAAAGTTTACTTCCGGTTTAGGACATGAAAAAAAAATATTTTTTTAAATTTTATTTCATCATTAAAAAGAACAGTATTTTTCCAATATATATCGCTATGTTAAATATTTTATTGTAAATTTGTTAAATACGATAAACGACTTTTAAAAAATTGATATTTCAATTCCGGCATTTCTTTAGAAGCCCATAACTTGTGAAATATTTAATATACAAAAAAAATATTTTGTGTCCACATCCATTCCTACTAGAGGTATAAATGGGCCGAATATGAACGATTTTCAGAACCTCACTTTTTTTTCCCTGTCCGCTTCACGTGAAAAGCCCCGTATAAAATGTGATTTAATATATTCCTATACGACCAATTGTATTTTTAGACAAGACTTTTTCTTACAGAGCATTTCTATGTATTGGATTTACTTTATAAAAGTAATCACCGAAAATGGATAAGCCTAGCAACGTATCCTATTATTAAGAATCCTAAATTTATCATATACCTCATTCACCCCTAGATCATTCGTCACTTAACATACTTTTCTGTATAATCCCTCTTTCCTAACTGTACCAACCACATTACCATCCAATGTTATACTTTACAAGACATCATCAATCTCTCTGCATCCTATAAGATTTTTTTCATCCATCAACATTACTGCTTACCATAACCCTATAACTATGTAGTTAGTCTACTCACAGCAGGTCCATTATCGTTGGTCTGTTCGTGCGGCGCGGCGGGGTCCGGCTTGGCGTCGGCTCGGTCGGGCGGCTCGCTGAACGAGGTCTCCCACACGCCCGCCTCCGAACACGACTCTTCGTCGCCAGACAAGCCCTCAACTGAACTGAGTAGTCTGGAATAGTTTGGTTGTGACTGAATATTAAGTACCTATACTACATTAATGTTAATTATCACTTGCTTTAACGATGAAGGAAAACATCTACACGCCACAGATCCATGATGAATTTAGCTGAGACACTTGTTTGGCTAACTAAGTCATTTTGTTGCAAATTAAATGTGCCAATGCTCTGCAAGGGATAAAGAAGACTGTATCTCTACAATCAAATTTAACTTCTCCTAAAATCCTACCGCAATAAGAAACGAGTAACTAACTAAATTCTGTACCGATTTTCAGTCTGCTATGAATATCCTCTGGAAAAATGTAATTATGCTTACCTGATTTAAAAATCAAACACGACACCTCTACTTTAAGTCATAAACTTGTCCTAAGACTTAAAACCATTCAACATTTTCTTTAATTCTTTTAATAAAATGTTTAATATACTTTCCTTTTTAAAATTTTCAAACAAATAATATCTAAAAGTACAGAAATTCTAAGTTATTTAACTATTTACGCACCTGTCGGTAGAATTAGACGGCAGAAACTTTGTATTGTTCGCGGTCTCTGCGGCGGAGGCAGCGCAGCCGTCGGCCCTTGCGGCCGCGCCGCTCCTCAGCATTTGAATGTTGCCATATTCTTGTGATGCTGACGTACACAGCGCAGTGTTACCAGTTTATAGTACAATTTTTGGTGGAAATTGAGGCTGCTAGAACCAGAGTGGCCTAGAACTTTGAATTCGTTAAGTTAAACCAGGGCCTAAATGTACTTATACGGCCTTCTATGTCAAAATTATGTTAACTATTTAAGGCGGCTCAGGTCGTGTGGATTAACATGTATAAATTACGAAAATACAAATAGGTCAAAAATCATCAAAACCCAGTTAGGCCCCTCTGGTTCTAGCAGCCTCAATTTTGGCTACGAGTGTTATTATTGTATTGGTGTATTAGTATAAGAAATAAGGATAAATAGAATCTTGTAAACGTGGAAAAAGACCCAAATTTAATTTTGCATATCCAGTAAATAATTATTAAAAATTGTTTCGGTTGGAGTGTGGTAATCGTTATTAAGTGTAACCATTCAAAAATCTGCGTGGACTGAATTAGGTTCCGGTGAGGTTGCTTTGATATTCCAGTATTAAAAAGAGAAATTGCTGGACTGGGTCAAATGTTTGTGCATGGTTCAAAATATATTGGTTGATGCGGGAATAGGCTCTTAATTCTTTCTAGTCTTGAAATTCAACTTTATACCTTAATGCTTGACGAATGAATATAAATTCGTTTGACAAGAAGAACCTCTTCTTATTTATTTATTACGCCTTCAATCCTATCCGATTAAAATGATTATAATAGATTTAAATATAGAGAAGGACAATTAATGTCTCGCTTAACTTTTATTTTAGCTATTGTCAATTATACAATGTGTTACTCATTTTTTTGAGTCAATTCTAGTTAAAGTAGTCGTAAAATATACTATATCTTACCTCTCAGAAGAGGTAGATATTGTAAATCCTCCGTTTCTTCTGGGTCCTGTGTCGCCGTTGGCGTTATGCTATGAAGTACAAGCAGACCCGTTGAGCTAAAACAATTCTCTCTATCAGCACGTATTGACTAATACTAAGCGGGAAAATTAATAAAAAAGCGCTTTTCTTAATTTTTATTTTTAATGCATAAAGCCTTAAGCCTCTTTTCGTTTCATCTTTGGCTGCAAGCCGTATGCCTTTGCAGCTTTCAAGGCAAGATGGCCGAGCGCTCAGGCAAGCCTTTTTAACTGTCATTTTTCAAGCAATGATTATTAGTATCGATTTTAATGTAATGTATAGAATTTAAGCAAGAAAAATAGTACATTATCTTTAAAGGCATTAAGTAGTAATTTACTTATTTAATCTTTGCATGTAATTCTACGATTAATTATTTCAAAACTTATTATTGGCGTTTTATGACCGCTTAGTCTATGAAGCGGTTGTCTAATAAACGTCATAAAGACGGTTATATCGGAAATTGGGGTTTACCAGGTGTTTACGTGCTACCTAAGTTCTTTCGGTTAAATTTGCAAGGAAGTGCGAAATTAATAGATTAGACATTTTTTGGAGACCGGCAGTTAACATAAGTCTATCATATTTTTTTATTTTGGCACATTTGTAATTCAATACATCAAAGAGCGATAAAATTTAACATAAATCAAGTTATTGAAACAAATCTATAACTCTTTCATCTCAACAGTCAATATTTTTAATCTCCACGTCAGGCACTGACAGCCTTCATTCTGCCAACATTCCGCGCCATTTTCGTTTGACGTTTATTTTTTTCCAAAGCAAAGGCGTCGTTAATAGCCACGCCATTATTTGTCATTTATTTTTTCCAAAGCAAAGGCGTCGTTAACAGCCACGCCATTATTTGTCATTTATTTTTTTCTAAAGCAAAGGCGTCGTTAACAGCCACGCCATTATTTGACATTTGACTTTTTATAAAGCAATGGCGTCGATAACAGCCACGCCATTATTTGACATTTGATTTTTTCTAAAAGCAAAGGCGCTTGTCATTAACAGCCAGTCTCCAAGGCGAGATGTGTTACCTAGAGATGGTCTGCGCGTTGTCCTGCGGAGACATCGGCACGAGGTAGTCGCAGGCGGGCGCGCGCTGCCAACATGCCACGCTCAGTACACACGCGGGCACAGGAAGATTGGGATACGCTCCCGGTGGATTTACGGGATGTTCCGTGGTCTTTTGGTTGGTTATAGAGTTTATTTTGTAATAAGGTATGGAAACCCATGGAAATAATTATATGATTCAATAATATTTAAAATAATTTAAAGTGTTAATGCAATAGATTGCTTGATAAATAAATTTATACAAATTAAAACAGATTTTTTATCGAGTGATATATTGTTTAAAACCTTATTTTTTATTAGTTTTTAATGTTCCGGAAAGCTCCTTCAATGTTCAATAATTTTTATTATTTATGGCTTTGCGTTGTAAAAAGACCACGGAATCATCAATAGTTTAAAAAAAAACGTATCATTTATTCCGAATTTAATCTTCCTGTCTCTTATCCTCTTTAATTACTACTCGTGCACACACTGGGCCTTGTAAAACGATTCTTTTTTCAATTTTGAATATATCATTAATGAATATGCGCCTTGCGTCACATTCTTTAAAATACCAATTAAGTACAGTATGGGTTGCCAGCTTAAAATGTATTTCATTTTTACTGATGAGTCCAAATAGTATTGCAATAAATCTAACAGAGTTCTTTAAAAATGTTTAGTTCAAAATTGGTAAACGTATCATGTATTATAGAGAAAAACAAGATGGAATCTAAAATGATAATTGGCAACCCCAAAGGTCATTAAGTTTCACAAAACCCAGTGCGAAAGGGCAAAGGTAAAAATACAAGAAAATAGATAACAGGTTAAAGATTCGCAATAGCTACTAGCAAGTAAACACTCAACTTTCGAAGTAAACTGTCAAAAAGTCCAGAGATTCCTTGAAACGTTCGTTTAAGCATGAGGAATGACGTTAATGACTGCCATGCTTTTAATCCAAACGCCCCAATGAGTCTCTGAGAAAACTACGGGGATCTATCTCTACGCGAACCTCATTCAGGATTTAGGGTTAATAAAAAAAACTCAGGTAAAATTTAACATGCGGCACTCGGCAAGCTCCGACGCGTCATACCACGATCCTCTAACATCGATACAAAATTATTATAAAATATAACATATTCAGTTACTTGCTTCTAGTAGCCAGAGCGAAATCATTTTGGGCCGAGTGGAAAGAAAATGTTATTCGTTAGTATTTAAGTAGTTTACATTTAGGTCTGTCTTTAGGATTGGGGCGGCGTGGGTTGAAACCTATTTAATGATTTCGTTAGTTAATTGGCTTGACTACCACATCGCCCCATTAAATTTTGGGATGGGTTAGATCGGTCACATATAGTAGTATCGCTTTTGAGTCAAAACTCATAATTAAATTGATAATACTTTCTGTACAACAGCAGCAGATTAAAGAGTTTGAAATGTATAATGATTTCAAGCATTACAAGGGGCTCAATAATATATTGCTGTCTCTTTCACACGCCCCAATTCAAATGCAATGACGTCAATCTTTATATTCTGTTTCCTTTTCCAAATACTTTTTTCCTTATTTTTATGCAGTGAATACCAAATCTTATACAATTTTGTTTCTTTTAATAATAAATATGCCCTAATCTTTGCTTTAAAAGTAATTTTCTTTTGTCATGCTCTACTATTTTAGCCCTTTGCTTGATCTGTATTTTCATTTTAAATGTGACCGACCTTAAGAAGTGAAGCCCTACCTGTTTAAGATAAATTACAAAAAAATGTGGAGACGTTGTTCTATAGTATCTTTTTCAGTTCATTAAAACCCATTGTACTAATTGTCTGTGAATTTGCGGACAACATTTCTGAAAAATGATATTAACCCCAAAAAATATATTTCTCGACCCCAAAATGACGAAACACCAAATTTCCTAAACATTCAGACCCCAAAAACATACCACCAAAAAACCCAAAATTCCCTATGGCCCAACCACACAGAACAACGTCTCCAACTCTCCAAGCCCCCAACTCTCCAAGTACCAACAGCGTGGGGTCCATACCTGGGGTCCGTCGAGTTCGTCGAGCGCGGTGGGCGGCAGTAGAGACCTCACCACCGGCAGGGACGCGCCCACTATCGCGGGGTCCTAGGGAGACGGGGTCGCGTGGTAATATAGGTCAACAGTCAACAATCAGGTGATTGTTGCTTATCTAGGCTATTTTGTGCTTTACATTTAGCCTGATGTAATTTTCTATTAATATGCGGTAGTTAAATATTTTGTAAGTTATGCTACAACTAACGTTACTTTGTCTTATAAGCTTTAGAAAGATGGTATTTCTCAACTCTAACTGCTTTTAAACAATTCCCTCTCTTTGAATCTTTTACGGCTAATTTTATAATAAGTGATGATGATGATGATGATAATAATGATGAGGCTCATTATGATAATGGTAATACTTAATAGTAAACATTGATGATGATAACAATAGTTGTTGGGTCAAAACCCAGATACAAAAAGCAGTGTTATTGGACACGGCACGTATCGTGAGACGGTTTCTGACTCTTGGACCCTAACCACCGGTGGCTTGGGTCGTAGACCCCGCCATCTGCGGGTTTAATTTTTATATTTTTAAATGTATTTTTTTTATAAAACTTTATATTTAAAAATGTAAAAAATAAAATAAACACATAAGGAATAAAAATGATTCTAATGCTCATTATGATAATTGTAATAATCATAATGGTGATAATGACATAAATAATAATAATGATATTGACGATAATAACAATGATCCCGACCTGTATGAACCGCTGCAGCCTGTCGAATATCTGCGCGAAGGAGGGTCTCTCGGTGGGCGCCGGGTTCCAACACTCGCACATCAACCGGTAGATCTCGTGCGGACAACCTAAGAAATAGATAATACGTATGCATTTTTAAATTAATACAATGCTATGTACATAATTATGAATGTTAGAGCCTGATTCACTACGGTTATGAGGGGTCCTAATGAGTTTTAACCCTTAACACCACTCGGTATTTTAAGCTTACACATCTACACTCGGGGGGGACCTAAGTCCCCACTATTTGTATTCAATATTTAAGTAATTTAGCATGAAATATCTTAGAATAAATGTTCATAAAATAAACAAGAAACATATATTTAAGTGAAAAATCAGGTGTAATCGTATTTTAAACATGAAAAAATATCATCTCTAGCTACAAACAAAAAAGTTACCAAAAAACAAGTTACATTTATAGTGTTTTCTTCACAACCCCAAATAATATTGAAAATTAGAATATCAAAACAAAAAAAAACTTTTTTTTAATAAACCAATATACCTATAAACAGAAACAAACATAAACTCTTCAATAAGTTTAAGAACATGAAAAATCACAATAGGAATAGTTGGCCAATATATTTTTATCTTATTCTAAAAATGTCTTAGCAGTCTCAATAATTAGTCTCAACATTATAATTATAATCTAAAATAAACTTATTGCTGACATTTGGTACATATTTTCACATCAATAAAGTGGATACGACAGACATTTTTCATACATTTGGAGCAAACTCTGGGAGTATTGCTATCTTTACTTCGTGGGCACAAATGACACCTAGATTTCTTCGGTTTTTTATTTTGACTAGGTCCTTGTGTTGGTAGATCTTCAGGTACGTAACACCAACCTCGCGTAGAAACGTGTCCATCATATCTTTCAGCTCCTTTCTAAGATTAGACAATCGTCTTCTTTCTAGAACATGAGGAGGAATGTTATGCGCTCGAGTTCGTGACTGCGATGGCGGTGTTTTTGCCCATTTGTACCTTTTCTTACCATAGAAAGCACGCGAGTCGTTAGTCTGCTGTTCCATGTTTTCTATTTCTTCATTTTAGTCATCGCTATCCGTATCGTGGTCACTTACTTCGTACTCTGCATCGCTCAAATCTGATAATAATTCAGGAAAAATCTCGTCGTTTCCACTGTCTTCATTTTCAAGATCATTTGATAGCCTTTCTACCTGCTGGGGATTCAAATCTTTAGCCATATTTCCCCTAAAACCTACAAAAAATACAAATGTATAAAAATACTAATATGGAAAAGTACCTACATAACTACACTCGTGGGGGACTTAGGTCCCCCAACGGCACGTACCTCACAAAACACAAACCTGAACAGCGTGCACCTCCGTCCCCCACTAGCTCTCGGGCGTCACTGGGAATACACCGGACCCCAATCGCGTCGCATTTTAAATAATTATGTTATTAGCAAAAAAGTAGGCGGTGGGGGACCTAGGTCCCCCACGAGTGGTGTTAAGGGTTAAGTTAATTGCTAGGAACCAATAGTACAGGAAGATTAAAAAATCGTATGGATTTTTAATTAATAAAGAAGGATATTATTGAATCGAATCTCATTAACACCCAAACAAAATAGGTAAAATGTTTGAGTGGAGAGGATATTTCTAAATCCATGTTTCCCACCCACGAAATATTACTAAAAAATACAAGTAGAAAACTAGAAAATATATTAACAAAACCCATGATCCCCCCACAAATATATATGAATACACAACCTTGAAGCATACACCAAAATACCACACCAGGTGTATAACAGTACATACCGTAGGGTTTCTCCAGCCGCCCCCCTCCGGAGACCAGCTCCATGACCTCCCGGTTGGCGCAGCCCGTGTACGGCATCACGCCCAGGGAGAACACCTCCCATAGGAGCACGCCGAACGACCTGATAAAAATAATGGTCACCAGGCTCCATTCATCATCATCATCATCACCAAAAGGGTTCAATTCGTCCTCTGCAGGACAAAGGCTTCTCCTATGGCACGCCACTGGGCTCGATCATCAGCTCTCCTCATCCAACCGCTGCCAGCCACCTTAATCATGTGTGTATCACTAGCTATTTCTTTATCTGTATATATATCATAATTCTCGTCGTCATCATCATCATTATCATCGTCATCATCAACCCTAATATTGTAAACATATTGTAAACTTTGAATTTTGAAATTAAAATAAATACAAAAATATAAATCTCCCCTCCTTATATTAGAATTAATTTAAAACTACTCTACAACACAATTCTAATCTTTAAACGCTTTTGAATGTGATTTTTTTAGAATAGTTCATTAGATCCAAATTGATTCAATATTTCCACACATTCATCTATCGCTATTTGGCAAAACCCTTTCCAAGACTCCAAATGATCCTGGCCTTAGTCCACCTAATCCCAACGACTACTCATCACACTTACCAAACATCAGTCTTGATGGTGAAGACCCCATCGATATAGGCTTCAGGGGGCATCCATTTTATCGGCAGCATGGCCTTACCCCCCTTCTTGTAGTAGTCGGCCCGGTAGATGTCTCGGGCCATGCCGAAGTCCGCTATTTTGACCACTCGCCCTGGACCCCTGGAGGTCAGGAGGCAGTTCCGAGCTGCTATGTCCCTGGGGATGAAGAAGTTGGCTTTAGGCTTTTATTGGCTAAATTAGGGAATCTTCAAGCATTTGTTCCTGGGGTATGAATATATTTAAAATGATTTTTCTGGGTTATCTGTCTACCAATGAAGGAGTATGTCTATCTCAGCCTATGGGTTCGTGAACCTGAACCTAATTCTAGATTCGTTTTAGATGTCCGTAAGTAAATTGGTTTATTTCTACTTGTTTTAAATTTGTATCCCTACTAAATTTTAATTATTGTAATTTTATAATAAACTAGCGACCCGCCCCGGCTTCGCACGCGTGTAATGCTGATATTTAATGGATGTTATCATACATATAAACCTTCCTCTTCAATCACTCTATCTATTGAAAAAAACCGCATCAAAATCCGTTGCGTAGTTTCAAAGATTTAAGCATACAAAGGGACATAGGGATAGAGAAAGGGACTTTGTTTTATACTATGTAGTGATTTAAAAAAATAATAATTCGTTTTGGTGAGGGAGAATCTTGCCATTTCGTCTCGGCAACAGTTTTAAATAGTTTTAACAGTGACGTTTCAAAAGACATTGTTAAAGTCCATTTGAACAAAAATGATTTTGACTTCGGCAACCTTTGATTGGTTATATCTATGCTAAATCATATACCAAGATTTAGATATTACCTGTGTATGAACCGCTTGGTCTCGAGGTACCGGCAGCCCTTGCTAACGTCCAGGGAGCACAGCAGGAGGTCCTTCATGGTGAGGACTGAAGCTCGCTCGGGCTTCGGTCTGTTCTCGCGGAGGAAGTTCTTCAGGTCTCCGCCGGCGAGGAGCTCCAGGACTATGAACCTGGAGGGAGAAGTGGAATCATAAATAAAAAGAAGATTAAGAGGATCATATCTAGCTATTGTGTTACTCTTCATCAACCCATATACGCCCACTGCTGAGCACGGGTCTCCTCTACCATTGAGAGGGTTTAGGCCATAGTCCACCACGCTGGCCTAGTGCGGGTTGGCGGACTACACACCTAAGAAATTCCTAAGAACTCTTAGATGTGCAGGTTTCATCACGATGTTTTCCTTCACCGTTAAAGCAAGTGATAATTCAATATGAATACACACATAACTTCGAAAAGTCAGAGGTGTGTGCCTGGGGTTCGAACCCGCGACCGCCGAGATTCTCGACCGCGCGCCCAAACCTCGAGGCCATCACTGCTTTTTTTATTGTGTTATGTTTTTACCAATTCGGAAAAAGTATTTTGGTATTAATGATGTAAAAGCAAAAAGCAGTGATGGCTTTGAGGTTTAGACGCGCGGTCTAGAATGTAGGCGATCGCGGGTTTGGACCCCAGACACATTGTGACTTTTCGAAGTTATGTCTTTACAGTGAATTTTCACTTGCTTTAACGGTGATCGAAAACATCGTGATGAAACCTACCTACTTAAACGTTCTTAGAAATTTCCACTGAAAAAGTAAAAGTTTACGTTTATTACGTCTCACTGCCTCCTGTACCCTTGGAAAGGGTTTAAGCCTTAGTCCACCACGCTAGTCTACTAGGATCCGGAAATTCAAGATAATCAAAGATACCAAATTCCTTCCACTTACCTAGGATGCCTGTCAAAGCAGACTCCAATCAGGTGCACGATATTAGCATGGTTGAACTTGGCCATGATGGCGGCTTCCATGAGGAAGTCAGCTTCGGCTTGGCCGGTGGAGAGTTCCGGTAAAGTCTTCACTGCAACCGGCATTTCCGCAGCGTCCGCGGATCGGTGCCGGTAGAGACCTTGGTACACTTCCCCGAAGGCGCCTTGGCCTAAGGCTCTGAAAGAATTTAAGGTATTTTTGAGCTTTTGCGATGGGTTTTACATCTGATTGGTCTTTTATCCATTTTGTTCCCAAATTTGCCTAAAACAATATGTCCCCTTATACAATAGACACCAAATTTCTAAAATTTTAATATACTATTTCAATATTTGACTTTGAAGGGTCATCGTTTTAAAGCTGATGGTTATCCTACTAACCTTCCTTCTAGCCTCCTAGCTTTTCATTTCGCCAGTTGTTGGCTACCCTACTTGCCGAGGAGTTTTCGAACAAATGTCGAGGTCGTTTATCAGGATCTAGAGTCCTATAATCCTACTGAACTGCTGTACTTACTTAACGAGCCTAAGGCTCTCCCGTGAGACCTGAAACAGGCTACGCACGACATGGTCGTTTATCAGGACTAGGACCATAGTCTAATGGACTAACCTACTCGCCTCTACTAGCACTAAAGACTGATGAAATGACGGTCGTTTGAAAATTTGACCCGAATATGAAATGTATAGGACTGATGACTGATGTAAAACTGTTGGACTTACTTGACGAGTCTAAGACTCTCCCGTGAGACCTGAGGCACTTGGACATGGTGGTTTATCAGGTCTAAGACTTCAGACTGGTGCACCCACCTACTCGCTCTAAAGCTTTCAAAGATTTCTAGGGACTGTTGGACAGAAAATACCAACAAAAAACCGTCGTACTCACTTGACGAGTCTCAGACTCTCCCGCGACACCTGCGGCAGTCCCCGCACGTCGATGCCCTGCGGCAGGAACCCCTCGCTGCCGTAGTGCGGGTTGAAGGCCATGTGCAGCGCGCTGTCGGGCGCCGTGCGCAGCCGCTGCAGCTGGACCTCCTGCTCCATGATGCGCTTCTGACGGACCTCCGCCTCTTTTTTGCGTTGGTAAGTGTTGTCTGCAGGTAACATAATTAAATCATTAATATATGATAGGCCTAAACCCTCTCATGGTAGAAGAGACCCGTTCCCAGCAGTGGGACGTATATGGGTTGATCATGATGATAGGCATTAAGTCCACCTATACTATTGTATAAAGTGTGAATAAATAAATATCAGGTGTTAGACCTTATGAACTACTGCAGAAGAAGTGGTCTACGGCATAGGTAAGTCTTTCCTCTATCCGTCCATCAGCCAAAGGTGGAAACAGGCCTCTCCCAATGACTTCCACGGGGATCTATTAGAGCTCATATTTTACTGCAGAAAATGTGGTCTACTGAGGAGGCAGCAGAGTCTTTCATCCATCCGTCGTCATCCGTCTCTCCTAGCGACTGCCACAGGGATTTGTTGGAAGCAGCCTGCAGCCAGCGAAGACCCACGAAATTTACTAGGTCGTCTCGCGGTGTAACCTCTTAGGCTTAAGTCTTTTTGGCTAAGGCTCTTAGGCTTTTTGTAATGCAAGCTCTTGAACTCTTTATGCTTTAATTGTTTATTCATGCAATTTTACATATAAATAAACATATAACTGGCTATATCAAAAATTATGTCAGGCAAACGGGGTTTTGGGGTTTCACAAAAAGAAAATACTCTAGAACCTCAAAATGAAATGATTGTTAATACAGATGAAAATACTAATAAATAATAAAATAATGGGTGGTATGGTACAGTAATACTCACAGAGGTATAGACAAACGCAGAGCACGGCGAGCGCGCAGATGAACACGACCACAGACAACACGATGATCACCACCCACGAGATGCGGGGCCACGAGTCTTCCACTACATAAAAACACATGAGTAAGTACATAAATATTCTCAAATCTTTGTATCTTTGATGGAAGCCGTGGATGGCTTTTGGCTGATGATGATAATGATGTCGATGATAATGACGATGATGTTATATCCTCAAAGGAGTAGGTGGAGGTAAATTCCTGCACCCATTTTTTGTCAGATGTATTTGTATGTGACAGTTTACTTTACCATTCCTTCAGCAAATTTCCGAGAAACTATTTCTTCTTCATTTCTTTTTTGATGTCATTTAAGACTTGGAATTAATGTGTTAACAATATTTTATTCTTTTTTTCCTTCTGCTAAGAGTTTTTAAGACAAACGTGATGATATTTTTCTGTCTCAGGAACCTACAGGAACAGGTTCCTAGCTTCTAAATCAAAGCTTATGCCGAAAAACTTCAACATGATACATATAACAAGAAAACAATACATTGGTACATACGTATGCACTTGGTGGGATCGTGCTGGTCGGTGGTCCAGGTGGAGGGGCAGTAGCACTTCACCTCGCTACGGAACTCGTTCAGCGCCACGCAGCTGTAGTCGCAGCCGCAGTCCTGGAACATCATCTTACTATTATGCCTGACAGTATAATTGTTATAAATTGCCTCAATATGAATCAATCAAAATTATAGTACAAAAATTGCATACATCAATTTCTAAACAATCATTGCCAATATAGTAATTCTATAGTGTTCAACAAGCCGCACTGTGCACCAACCTGCACTAGGCCACCGCGGTGGATTAAGGCCTAGACCCTCGATTGCTTAGGAGGCTCGTGTCCACCAATTGAACCTAAAATAGGCTACTGATGACAGCAATAGGAGATGCTACAATAGCTTATGACACTCTTCATAGAACAGCATGTTCCACCAAACTCCAGATTAAAAAAAACATTTTCCCAAATTACCTGTATGGCTGGTATGATGAGGACCTCGCCTGGCCCGGTCCGCAAGGCCACGGACACATCGCTGTAGTCCCGGATGGCCCGAGTCCCTTCGATGTAGGACCAGCCACCACCACCGTGCTCGCCCTCGTTTGTGTTACCCCCTGGAATTGAAGATGTGGATTTGTAGATATGGTTGTGATGGAATAAGTTGCTCTAGAGGTTATATTCTGGTTTTGTCTCTGATTAGGGTATTAAATAAATAATAATAAATAACTCTTTATTTTACAGCACCATAAACACAAAGTAACAATAAGCAAAAAACAAATGGCAGATTAGGCACATAAAAATTGGCGGCCTTATCGTTAATAGCGATCTCTACCAGGCAACCAGGTAGGGAGAGGAATACAAGTAATAGATGGGCGGTGCTTGCAAATAAAATACAGAAAATAAAGATTATTATACAGAAGACACATAAGTGCTCTGGACAATACACATACATAAACATTATATATACATATATATTTATACATACATACATACATACATACATATAACAATTATATGTATGTATTCAGAGA
The DNA here is from genome assembly GCA_030295005.1 of Cephonodes hylas. Classification (NCBI taxonomy): domain Eukaryota; kingdom Metazoa; phylum Arthropoda; class Insecta; order Lepidoptera; family Sphingidae; genus Cephonodes; species Cephonodes hylas. Next base: position 1,795,345 of record AP025386.1, on the reverse strand, counting down.
TTATAGTAGCAAATAGCAAAAGGAAGAAATTATAGATTGAAATACTACAAGCTGTAGGAATCAAAAATATCTCTTTCGTTTCCTCAACTGATTGTCTCTTATATCACACAACTATTCTCGAGTAGTCTCCATTTATTTTTATCTAAATTCACCTCAAATCTTTCATTGACTTCCTCGTGGTCTCTCAAGTCTCAGACTTAACAATCAAGGGGTGTCGAATTTGGTTTCTCGTCAAGCAAAATTAGTTTTTTTTAATGACCCCCACATCTTATCCCACTTAACACTTCGAGATAAAAAGTCAATAGTACATCATCATCATAGATCTTCCAGCCGCGCTAACGAAATCGTCCACCCATCTAGCAGCTGGTCGGCCAACACTGCGCTTGCCCTCCCTTGGCCACCACTCGGTCTCCGCCCTGCTCCATCTCTCATCAGTTCGCCTTGCCAAGTATCCCGCCCAAGTCCATTTAAGGTTCGCAATTGAAGTCCCGATTGCCAATAGTACATAATACAGCAACTCACCAAGCCAGCCTCCCCCGCCCCCGCCGCGGAGACAGCCGCCCCCTCCCCCACCGAAGCCCCCGTGCGCCTGGCCCACGCACGCCTGCCCCCCCGCGCCGCCCTCCCGCACCGCACCCCCGCGGACCAGCTCGAAGCCAGGAGTGGAGGGGCCCGCACGGGGAACCCAGCCGCCACCAGCACCTGGGGAATGTGAATCTTAGGGTCGTTCGGATAGAGTTCATTGTTTGGAAGCTGGATAATTTCACCAGCCTTTAGTGGTTAAGGTTAAACCTTAATGTATGTAGTATTGTTTTTAAGGCTGTTTTAGAGATATTATACCCGAGTAGAAATCAAATAAGGCTCAACCAGATCATGTATCGGGTCCTGATCAGGATAGAATGTGGCATGCCCGATCCGGCAAGCCCGATCAGGACCAGATCGGGACCAGATAAGGATAGCCTTTATATGTGTTTCTATATAAAACTTCAAACGTTTTCTCAAATAACTTGAGAAAAAAGTTTTACTGTAGATTTACTTAATTATTGTAGATTCACTTGTAGCAGTGGCGTAACTACAGGGTGGGCTTGCAAAATGACACAGACCTCGGACCCGAAAAGGTCTCAATCTAGGAAATCACAAGCTCAAAAATAACCCAACATACTTGACAATTTTTTCTATCTGCTTTTACTAGGTACTTTAGTGGTTTCTTGTAATTAAATTACAACAAAACGATTTTCACTGGGAGAAACATTTACCCATCTCAACACTCTATAACAACTACAACAACTGCCGCTACCACTCACCAGAAGTTCTCCCTGGGTGTCCGTACATGTAGCCCGACTCTGGGGTCGCATTAGTATGGGGTCGGCCATGTTGCGAGCCGTCGTCCTTGAACGCCCCCACGGAGAGACCGCCCCCTCCCCCAGCCGCCACTAGAGGGTACGCCTCACCCTCTTTGTCCAACTGAAAGGATCATCATCATTATCGTCACCATCATCACGTTTATCGTCATTTTCCTCGCCATTTCATAACCATTATCGTCGTCCCCATCGTCAATATCACTATCATCATCAACATCGTCAGCCTTCCTTACATCCACTGCTGGACATAGGCCTCGATTTTCGGCCCTCCTCATCCAAACGCAGCCAGATACCTTGCGAATATCGTCACTTAGCCAGAGGTACATTTTTCTCGGTATAATAACTATAAATGTATCCCCAAAATATAAAATTATAAACTAAACATTACACAATAAGTACCAACACTGATTTATATACGCTGAAAATGCTGGTAAGAACATTATTTCCTAATTACTCATCATTTAAACTAGCAAAGTTCGATCGCCGGGTGGATAATTTTTCGCTAAAATATAAAAATTCCCACAGAATTCCAAAAACCAACACACCTAACTCCAACCAAAACATTATTATAATTACTTCTATCTACCCTCTTCTTCTTCTTCTTCTTCATCAACCCATATACGCCCACTGCTGAGCACGGGTCTCCTCTACCACTGAGAGGGTTTAGGCCATAGTCCACCACGCTGGCCTAGTGCGGGTTGGCGGACTATACACCTAAGAAATTCCTAAGAACTCTTAGGTGTGCAGATTTCATCACGATGTTTTCCTTCACCCTTAAAGCAAGTGATAATTCAATGTGAATACACACATAACTTCGAAAAGTCAGAGGTGTGTGCCTGGGGTTCGAACCCGCGACCGCCGAGATTCTCGACCGCACGCCTAAACCTCGAGGCCATCACTGCTTCCCTCAGCTACCACAAAATTCAAAACTACCCACTTACCAGGAACACATAAGTCGCGCCCCCTCCCCCGCCGCCGCCGTCGGTGACCTGTGTGTTTCTGACCTCGTGGGTCTTGCTAGTATATACCGTTGAGGTCTCGTTACTCTTCCGGGAACACATCTGACTCTCTTGCGCTGATAGGGTCTGTTGAGAGAAAAATAGTATATACACTCTGCAATCATTTACATAATTTCGACCCTACATTAAGTATCTCTTTGTCTTTTGTCGTTTATCAAAAACTACGAGAGACTTTTCGGTCTCATTAACAGACCAGACACAAATATAAATTATTAGCTGTCCCAATAGATGTCGTCCTGCCCGGAAAACCTTTTAGTAATATGCAGACAGCAACGCCACCTATGGGGTTCAATTGTGTTTTGAAGTCTTCCAGAGACCCATAGAAAGTTAATTAAAAAAAAAGATTAATAGGGTAAAACTGTTATGGTTAAGTAACTACCAAAACTGTTAACCATCAAACGCTTACTCTCACCAGTTGCCACCATTCTACCACAAACTATGGACGGGGTCCTCACCTTCTTACAAGCGTTGGTTCCCTGCTGCCCAATCAGCATGTAGATCTGTTCGCTGCGGTGTAACTCGAACAGACCCCGCGCGGTGGCGCCGTGCGAGACCCCGGCCCAGGCTGACCCCATGCCCCCACTCGCGCCTGTCGCTATTATCCTAGGAATAGAATAGTGGGATAGGAAATACTCTTTAGTATATAAAAATAATACACCTACATATATGTATGTAGTTGTGACCCCACGTTAGGATTCAAGTCCTGTGTCGTGGGTATCAGAAAATACCAGAGACTATATAAATATGCTTTTGGATGCACTTAGACCCCAGAAGAGGAAATAGGTTGTATCAATGAGGTCATTAAATAAATACACCCAATAGTCATATAGTATATAGTTTTGACCCCACACTTCGATACCCTGTGTCGTGGGTATCAGAAACTGCGAGAGACGTTTTCAGTCCTACAAACACCCAGAACCGAAGCAAATATTTTTGTATGACACAAACATTTGTTACATTACATGCAATGGTTATACTATCTTTACAAAACTCATCGAAATTGATACAGCAGTTTTTCATTTAAGTACAAACATAAAATTTTTCTATTTCTCTACTAAACATATTAATGTTTAGTAGCTTTTTGTAATCATCATCATCATCATCAACAGCCTTTAATTCGTCCACTGCTGGACATAGGCCTCTCCTATGGCACGCCACTGGGCTCGATCTTCGGCTCTCCTCATCCAACCACTGCCAGCCACCTTGCCTCTGCTTTTTGTAATATCAACATTTATTTCATCACATTTCATATAATTCCACTTCCGTGACAAATCAAGATCATCAAGATCAGTTATTATACGTATATCTTGAGAATTGAGATCCAAGTTCATTTACCGAAAGTGTCAAGTGCTAATCAATAATTTGGCTAGACCAAAAATATTCAAAATTAAGTAATATTCTTGGACTTACGTGTATAACCCTTCAGCAGGCACCTCCCAGACCTGTATCCCCTGGTACGGGGGACTGCTGATCACGGAAACGGAAACCGGGGTCTTTTCATACGCCGCGTCGCACATCGTCTGGTTGGGACCGAACCGACCCGTCGCTCCGCATGTTGTGAACCGATAGACTGGACAATATATCATCATCATCATCACCTTCACCACTAACACCATTATCATCATAATCATCGTCAATATCATCATCGTCTTCACCATCACCATCGCCAATATCACCATCATCACCACCAATATCATCATTATCGTCATCATCATCGTCATTGGCATCATCATCATCAGCCCATATACGTTCTGCTGAGCACGGGCCTCCTCTACCATTGAGAGGGTTTAGGCCTTAGTCCACTACGCTGGCCTAGTACAGTTTAGCGGTGCAGGTTTCATCACGATGTTTTCCTTCACCGTGAAAACAAAGTTCGAAATGTCAAAGATTCTCGAACGCTAGCCTAAACCTCGAGGCCATCACAAGTATTCATTAAAATAAAATTACTATTACATTTCTATCGATATCTGTATCTACTTCTACAGAAATAGTATGCTATCTAAATACTTACATATTTTATCAGCAAACGAACTATGAGGCGTAGTCTTCTCCTCAAAGATGGGGTCATAATAATTATAACTGCCCAACTCTTCGGGATCAATGTTGAGGCCAAAACACTCCGGGGCCATGGAGAAATCGTCTATGGCTGAGTCCGAGTATATACGCATGCCCATCCGAGTCTTGAATTGCAGGTAGTATCTAAAAATATTTGGGACTTTAGACCCTTTTTTTGGACTGAAATCTGATGATTTTTGAATAAAAGTTGACCTGGCTTTATGCACGTATACTAAAAGAGCTTTAGAGCTAAATCTGATTATTTTGGATTGAAATTTGCCAAGTTAATCTTTATAAAATCAGGTGTCAATGAAAGTTTCATCAAAATCGGTCCAGCCGTTTTAGAGTTAAGACGGAATAAATGACAAAGACAGAAAATTTTGTTTTTTGATATAAAGCCTGTTTCAATTAACATTTTAATAGACTTCCTAGGCTATGGCGAATATTATGTAACTAAACTTATTATTTACCTTCTAGTAATGTTAGGAAGGAATATAGTAGCTCTATACCACTTCTCGCCCTTGTCTTTGGTAGAGAACCATAGAGAAGTGGTGATGTTTCCGCGGTTTGTTAATTCGACCACGTCCACGCTAAGAGAACCATAGTTACGCCCGTTTTGTTGGTAGTAGAATCTTATCTGTAGGATAAAACGTTGCGTTTTTGAATTTAGAATAAAGTTTTAGAAGGTTGGTTGTAAATGTCAAAAGAAAAATGGCGATTAAAAATATTTAAATAAAATATTCAGGCAAAAAACACTATGAAAATAAAGTAACAAGAATTTAACTCATAACATATAACAGTTCCTCGACGCAAAAACTTATATTGACATGTCATGTCATCAACATCAACAGCCTTTCTCACGCCCACTGCTGGATATAGGCCTCTCCTATGGCACGCCACTGGGCTCGATCTTCGGCCCTCCTCATCCGACCGCTGCCAGCCACTTTGCGAATATCGTCACCCCACCTAGCCGGAGGACGTCCTGACATACTGACATATTGACATACCAAAATATTATTTACGCATATGTTTATATGGCTAGTTTCTAAAAAAAATCTTAGATCCAAAATTTTAATGCCGGAAAAAAATCACTTACCATACAACAATTATAATATCTTGACGTCAAATTCCCGTGTACTTTGGGGGGAGGGTTGAAAACTACAGTTCTCATGACAGCTGTTGAAGCGAAATCGGCTTTTTCCTTATTCGGCCCAGTAACGTTCATATTTACGAAAAAATAGTATCCCACACACTGGGATAAAGTTAGGTTCATATGTGCTGGTAGGAGGGGGGGCATCGCCACTGTGGGGTGGGGGACTAGGGGCCCGCAAGTGTGGTCGTAGTTCGGCCCTGTCTTGTCCGTAGGTGTCGGCCCGCTGTGCCGCGACCATTTTAGTATTGGCCTGTGGGAAACAAAATGATGGTTTTATACAGAGTCAAATGTTTAGTTTTTGAATAAAGTGTAATTTTTGAATAATTTTAACTAAATGTAATTTGGAATTGATTTTTTAGTCGAATAAAAATATAAGACTTTGCCCAACTATAAAATTATGCAAAATATTTAACTATATTATAAAAAACGCAAGTAAAGTATATTTGCCGAATAATAGCGTAAGTGTTACTGTTGTTTTTTACGCTTTTTTTTCTTTTTTTTTGCATACGATTTATAACACTTTTAGTTAGTACACGTAGCTGTTTGAAGTTTCTTCAGTATTTGTAGGCATTCACCCTATTTATAGAAGTAATTTATAAATTTGTACATTGTCTGGAAGAAATCGCAGCCAGCGGTAAGACCGTTTGTTTAAGTAATATCTTATTATATTCCCACAAACTAATACGTCATTTATGTTATATTTCCTCATATAGTGAACTATGAAGTATATTAAATAAATAAAATAAAATTTACTCACTGAGGCACATCGACGAAGCCACAGGCGTCGTGTTCGAAGTTACAGTACGAGCCGTAAGGCATTTTGTCTGTAACAAATAGCGCATGAAACGAGAGCAGAGGCGGAGTCAGGCGTGGGCGACGGGGGCCACCGCCCACGGAATTTACAAAGCTTAAGGTATTTGTGTTTGGGAAATATCTTAAGTTTTATGGAATAAATGGGGATTTTGATAGTAACATCTGTATTAAAATGGTAAATAGTATATCATCAGTTTATATACGTCGCGCTGCTGGAAATAGGCCTCCTCTAAAACTGAGAGAGTTTAGGCCTTAGTCTACGCTGGCTTTGTGCAGGTTGGTGGACTACACGCCAAAGAAATTCCTAAGAACTTAGTCGTGCAGGTTTCCTCACGATTGTTCATTATACGGGTCTCATCTATAACTGAGAGGGTTTCTGAAAGATGTGAAAACTATCGCGGGCTACCATGGTGGTGTAAGGCCTGGAAATGATGGAAACTTACCGCAATTCTGTTGTTCGTCTCTTCCATCATCACAATCTTTGACGAGATCACACACTTGGTGGAGTTTTATGCAGGAATCTCTCTGTAGGAGAAAATCAAGTTATTGTATTATTATTTTAACTTAAATAAGCTGCTTAAATGATAATTACATCGCCAAAATCTTATTCGAAAGGTTTTTCATCTGATATTTTATTACATACACACACAGAACAGTTAAATAAGACTGTAAAGGAAATGTGAGAATGCCAAGAGTGCCGAACTTAAAATTAGACTATCATGATATGTTTGACACACACGCTTCTTAGTAATTAGTAAGACTTTTATAAAGATGTGAAAACTAACAGCAACCTTTCATTTTTGTTTGAAATGTTTTATCAGTAGTCGTACGATTGTAGAAGAATGAATTGGTGACAGACAAGGGACGACACTCATCTCCATACGAAATAGACAGCGAGACGTATATTTCCCTTGTAATCTTTAGTCAGCTGTACTGTGCATAAATACATAATGCCCTAATGGAAAACCCTAATAATACTTTGCGATACCCAGGAATAAAACTCTGGACCTCTAAATCATATGGCACTGGCGATAATACGAAAATTGAGTTTTATCACTGACCAATAACAATATTCACATTATGTCATTTTTTTAGTTAATCTAAAACAGTTACATACTGTAATGTTTGTGTAACTCATACGTAAAATATTTTTAAAAGGAAGGAAAAATGTTTTCTGACCTTGATTTTGAATTGAATAAATTTCAAAAACGACTTAAATTAATCTTCCAATTTTATTATAATTTTCCATTAAATGTTACAATATGCGTCTAAAACACGGGAATAAATAAAAAGAATTGTATACTCTAACTTCCGCCATTTTGAAAACAGATACTATAAATGTTGTAAGAAATTGCGTTTGAAGCACAAATTTCTGTGTTCATTTTTTCCATAACGATCTTCGACATGAATGTAAGGACTTAAGTCGTTTGTGGGCGTCTGTAGGCGAAGACATGTTGTCATTATCCGGCATTAAAATGTCGCGCGCCCACATAACCTCAAAATTGTGGTAGGGCAATTAAAACACAATAGAATTGGGAAAAAAAACATTATTATAGAAAAAATAAATTTGGAGCAAATATATTTATTTATGTTAATATTATACAGAGAAAAAAAGGTATTTAATTTTGTGGCAGATAAATTCAAAACCCACGCCGATTTTGATTAATGTATAGACTTGGAAATTACCTAGGAGAAAAACAATGACATTTTTTTTTAATTTACCTCGAGCTATAAATGAGAATATATGTTATTATAAATGATGATAATAAGCCTTTTTATGCAAAAATACTAACACTAACCAACCAGGGTATCGATCTCGGTACCTTCAAATAGCACGGCACATACAAAATAAAACAATCTTTTTGTTATACTCACGTTCATAATATTGCATTTCAGCTGCCCAGGCACACACTCGCCGTTGTAGACCGGCGGCTCTGGTACACACTCTAGCATGCGTATGTTGTCTATGGCTATATGGGGGAGCGTCTGCGAAAGGCTCACGTAATTCGGCCGCGTAATCTCTATGATGATGCGGACTTCTTGCTGCATTTTGCCGATCATAAACCTCATTGGATGCCAGCTGGGGAAAGAGGTTGGATTAATGAGGTCGTTAAATAAGTACAGCTGTCATATACGTAGACCTCACGCTAAGATAAAAGATTTGTCTCTGACATTACGAGAGACTTTTCGCTCCCACATACACAAAGACCCGAAGAAAAGTACCCATGCATTACACAAACATTTGTCTAGGTCCGGGCATCGAACCCGCGACCTGTGACCGCTTTACAAATTTCTAGCCAACTGCGCCACGGAGGCTGCTACGTAATAAATTTAAAATTAACAAATGTGTTTTTTTAGTTTGTCCACGACGGACGATCGCCGCCATTTTTGACGTCATTTGATGACAGATTGCGAATTAAGAATTGCATATTGGCGGGAAAGAAGGTTTTCAGGTTACTTTTTTACATACATATTCTTGCCAATATTCGGAAGGTGTTCTACTGGTTTTTAAGCCATATACTACAGCAAGTCTTTATTTTATACATTTCCGCTCAATAAATTAAAATGTCGTTTAAGCTTAAAGAGAAACTTAGGACCACATTTCTCTACCTCAGAATCGAATCCGCAATCACTCTACGGACCGTCTGATATATTTTAAGCCCAACATAGTTGTCTACAAGTCTATAGCCATTACCAATTTAAAGACGATTCTTCAAACTTCCTACTTGAAATTAAAATTCCCTATCGCAAATCCCAATTTAGAACAATAAAGCAGTTCTCAAATCAAAATGGCCGTTAAAAAATGACTTACACTTCAAAATTATTTCCCGCTACTTCCTGCAAGATCCACTGTACTTCCGACGTGGTGGCTTCGGAGACGAGTCTGATGCTAGCATTCTGCATCTTGCTCTGGTGTAGTTTAGCTTCAAACTGGGGTAAAGGGGGAAGATAAATAATAATAATTAAATATAGATACATCCAACAGTCATACACATAGCTTCGACCCCACACTAGGTTACAAGCCCTGTATCGTGCGTATCAGAAACTACGAAAGACTTTTTCGGTCCCAAAAACACCCAGACTGGAAACAAGTATTTGTGGCATATTATGACAAAATATCTTTACCTTACAAAACTCCCAAAGACCACGGAATGGTGGCGACTTTATGACCATATTCTCCATCGTAGGGTCGACTGGTAGATACAGGAAATGACCTGAAACAAATACAATAAACGGTCAATATCTTTGTTATTCTTATGTTTAGAATATTAAGATTAAATAACGTCAAAACAGGGCTGCCAGAAAATAAATCGCAACTATACGGTTAACTATCTGCAATTATACAAAATTAGATCGCATTATACATAACCATTCTATGCAGCTGTTTTTTTTTTTTTAGAAGAAATACATCATGGTCACTTCAGAGTGGCTCTTTTTTTTTAGGATGACAGTTAAACGAATGTTTAGGGAAGTGGACCCTCCAGAGTAATTCTTGTTTTTTTTTAGGGTGATAGGTAGACAAATTATTGATAAAATGCGAACTTATGTTCCATCCTCTATGCCTTTGTATCGTATTATACAAAGTGGTCATGGATACAACACCCCATCCGACCCATATACCCATATACAGGGTTTGTATCCAATTATACAATCTGGCAGCCCTGCGTCAAAAATTCGAAGGTACCTTTTTTTACCCACAAATTTAGACCACTTTAAAAATACATGGCAAAGGAAACAAAAATATTCAGCCAAGTACCAATTTCTTTTTACATTACTTACAAAGCATTAAAATTAATGTCAACTTAAACTGTAACTGAATGATTCTTCAATTCTAAGAGTTGTTTTTATGCGTTTTCAAAGTAAGCTACATGTTACCTACATAAATAAGTTAAAATACATTAGAACGAGAGCGCATTCGTCTATTTCTGGACGGCGCGTCTCGCCGATCCGAAATAATTGCTTAGAAAATACTGGAGTCAATGACAACGCGTGCTGGGTCGAATAAAACTTTGAAACATGGTGACATTTTACCTATAGGTATTATAGAGTCATAGTAGAGGAATAAATAATTTATAGTGTATGAAATTTTTGAAAAAAATATGTCGGTAATAATTTTACCTTTTTGATAGGTAATAGGATCTATCGTATAATCGTAGTTGTTGTAATATGACGTTTTACATTTTTTTCAGGACACCTCATTACTATTTTTTATTATCATTTATTATCTCTATCGGTAATCATGCGATCTATGCTTTTATGATAACTACACCGATTATTTTATAATTCCTAAAGTATCTCTTTCTTTACGTCACATTTTTATTTTCAACAATCCCTATTAATTGTTGTTCCAAACAGGAATACTTCTATTACCTGCAATAGCAAGAGCCATGTGGGCCGAATCGTTACATTGCGTCTCCTCGTTAAATCCTCAGTAATTGGGCTCTTACTAAAAAGGTTTCATTTTCAAAAGAAATATGACATTTAAAATCTTATGTATATTTATACCCACGTAACAAAGTCGCATTTGCTTTCAGACTTTATGTTAGGTACTATTAAGAATTACATACATAAAAAATCAGTAAGACTTTCTTCAATCTAGGAAAAAACCCGGAACCATTAGGTACTTGTGCCAAGCGACCACGACGGTGTTAACCCTTAATTAGAAAGACTGATTTTTTTAAATTTTACTTGTATGATCAATGATTACCAATAATATCATTTAATTTATGAGGAGTCCTAGAAATAATAGAGAAGAAAAAATATCATACATATGAGAACTCGTAGCATAAATTAAGGTAAGTAATTGTAAAGCATATTTAGTGCTATTTTATCTCGGGTAGTAAGGTTTTAAGCAGTGATGGCCTCGAGGTTTGGGCGCGCGGTCGAGAATCTCGACGGTCGCGGGTTCGAACCCAGGCACACACCTCTGACTTTTCGAAGTTATGTGTGTATTCACATTGAATTATCACTTGCTTTAACGGTGAAGGAAAACATCGTAATGAAACCTGCACACCTAAAAAGTTCTTAGGAATTTCTTAGGTGTGTAGTCCGTCAACCCGCACTAGGCCAGCGTGGTGGACTATGGCCTAAACCCTCTCAATGGTAGAGGAGACCCGTGCTCAGCAGTGGGCGAATATGGGTTGATGAAGAGAGAGAGTAAGGTTTTTTCATCAGGAAATTCTCAGTAGCAGCACGGAGTCTAGTAGACACTGATATAAACCATCATTTGCAGAGATACACCTCTACCTACCCGTTCGAGGAATAAAGGCATAAAAATATGTATTTGTATATATTTTTGTATTTTATCATTCTAGTATTGCAATGTATTTATTTCGGCGACACCGACTCGCACCGTCATTATGTAGTTAGCTGCTGAGTGTGTTTTATTGCCGACATCCGTTCACACTCGTCTCGTCTCCAACCCTCGTGACGGGACCTCAGATTTGGACCTCAATTTGTTTATTGCATTTAGAGATTTTACGTTGATACAAATATTTGTTTATGCAAATTTCGAGTCATCATTATCAACCTAAAGACGTCCACTGCTGGACGTGGGCCTCCCCCAGAGACTTTTAAAGTGTTCCATTGGAAGCGACCTGCATCCAGCGTTTCCCGCGATTTTCATCAAATCGTCGTTTCCAAATTGTTTTTGAGTACGAAATAGCCTTGGTCGAAAATTTTGGCGGTTACGAGTTAACACGTCAAGCACACACCTTTCTCTTTTCGAAGTTATGTGTCTATTCACGATTATCACTTGCTTTAACGGTGAGGGTAAACATCGTGATGAAACCTGCACACCTAAAAGTTCTTATGAATGTCTTGAGTGTGTAGTCCTACCCACACTAGGCCAGCGTGGTGGGCTGAGGCCTAAACTCTCTCAGTGACAGAGGAGACCCGTGCCCAGCAGTGGCACAATATGGACTGATGAAAAAAGAAGTTTATACAAATGCAGTGAACACTAACGTCACTTGATTTGAAAACAAACTCCCTTAAGCATGGAAATCACTGATTGATTCAGCTTGCCTTCCATACAATGATGTCTCTACATTAAACAACTCTATAACGTCATATGATGCACAGTCCCTTGAGAGTCGTTACATAGAGTTCACGCTGTATTTGTCTCAGGGTGTTTTTGTGTGTAAAATGACTGATATTTTCTGATAATACATTTGTGACTGATGTATATTTTCCTAAAATGAAAAATAAATAATAGTTAAAAAAAAACTAAAAAACACGCTTTTTATCGAAAACCGAACTAAAAAATAGAAAATAAGTTTTAATAAATTTAAATTAAGAATAGTATTAAAATTTCAATAAATATAATTTAATAATAGTGTGAATAAAAAAAAATATTTTATTTTAAAAAAAAGCGTGGGGTGCATGGTGTCAATAGATATAAATATTTTATTGACAGATATGAGTAGAGTGATTATCATTTTGATAATATCTTAAAAAGCACCCCACGCCTTTTTTAAAATAAAATATTTTTTTTTTATTCACACTATTATTAATTTATATTTATTAAAACTTATTTTCTATTTTTTAGTTCGTTTTTTTTTATCAAATTAGTGTATTGTCATCGGTCCTCGATAAATCTACAAAGTTTGAACGAAATCTAGTCGTTTAAAATGGGTCAAAATCGTGCCCGAAGAAGTCGGTTACAAACATACAAACATACATACAAGTGAAGCTAATAAAAAGCGTGTAATGACTATACCGGTGTCGTTTCTGCCGAACCTGCCAAACCTTCAAATGCCGAGATACAGCTCTAAAATCAACGTATAGATACCCATATCGATAAGATTAAGATTATATTCTAAGAAATGTATCCAGACTGCAATGCTTATTTAAATCAATCGAATATCGATACATCGTATTTCGAGTTAGAAATTGGGTTGCATTCAACAGCGCATTGAAAACGTGACAGTAGTAGATGGGAGTCGACTATATAAATAGCTTTGCCGTATTATGCTATAGAAATGCTTGCATTTCCTGATTAATTCAGTGGGGGTACTACTATAGAAACCTAAAGCACAGTTTATCTTCTTCATCAACCCATATACGCTCACTGCTGAGCACGGGTCTCCTCTACTATTGAGAGGGTTTAGGCCATAGTCCACCACGCTGGCCTAGTGCGGGTTGGCGGACTACACACCTAAGAAATTCCTAAGAATTTTTAAGTGTGCAGGTTTCATCACGATGTTTTCCTTCACCGTTAAAGCAAGTGATAATTCAATTTGAATACACACATAACTTCGAAAAGTCAGAGGTGTGTGCCTGGGGTTCGAACCCGCGACCGCAGAGATTCTCGACCGCGCGCCTAAACCTCGAGGCCATCACTGCTTGTTTTATCTTGCAAAATTCTGAGTAATAATCTTTAAGGTTTAATCTTTATTTAACATAAGTAATTTGGTATATAAAAGGGGGTATCCTATCCCCACAATAAACGATTATAAACAAGACATTTTACAATATTCAATAGACATAATATTTTAATATGTTTAAGACTTTTAGGCTTCTAAAGAAGCACTGGTTATAATATACTAGCTTTTGTCCGCGATTTCGTCCGCTTGGACTTCAGGGTTGCGTGCAGAAAGATGTGAGAAATCTGAATCTATAACATGTCTTCAAAGTGCCCAAAATGGCACTTAATGAATTTTCAAAAGGGCCTGTATCTTTTTTGAGGTTTTTTTTTTATCCAAATCAAATCGGTTCAACGGATCCAGGAAAAAAAACATTTCCACGGGAATACTACATTTACCTACGGGGATAAAAGTAACCTATGCCACTTCCCATTTACCCCCATACAAAAATCTTCTACAACGTCACACACTCACAAACTTTACCTCTTTATAATATTGAGTATAGATATAGATTCATAAATATCAAAAAATGCCGGATAAAACTGATAAGAAAGCAACTAATTAGAACTAACGAGGTGTGAAAGCCAGTAGTTATTAAAATACCCGCCAGCATAATTGCATCTTAACGCAATAATAAAACGCACCAGTTCATACGACAATTAACAGCAACAAAGGACACTAAAAATAGAAATTCGGAGACGTTAGTGTTGGGGAGTAAAGAGTTCATCATTCGTTAGCCTCACGTATACTCATGGTCCCAAGTTCAATACTTTGGTAAGTCTTGTCTTCATCAACCCATATACGCCCACTGCTGAGAACGGGTCTCCTCTATCATTGAAAGGGTTTTAGGCCGTAGTCCACCACGCTGGCCTAGTGCGGGTTGGCGGACTACACACCTAAGAAATTCCTAAGAACTCTTAGGTGTGCAGGTTTCATCACGATGTTTTCCTTCACCGTTAAAGCAAGTGATAATTCAATGTGAATACACACATAACTTCGAAAAGTCAGAGGTGTGTGCCTAGGGTTTGAACCCGCGACCGCCGAGATTCTCGACCGCGTGCCTAAACCTCGAGGCCATCACTGCTTTAAATATGCTGGCATATAGATCTAAGAAATTTCTAAGAACTTTTATGCATGCAGGTTTTATGACGTATTCAGTGAAGTATTTGGTTTTCGATCCCGGTCTTTCCACAGCTAGTATATATAACACTGATAAAAGTCTGTCTGCCTACGCCTTTAAGGAATGCAGACTTGAGGTTGTCTATGTATCAATGTAGCTATTCTACAAAAGGTCACAGTTTACGATCAAACTGAATATGCTAGCCGTTTAACTCATAACTGCCTTACATTACCACCCACAAATGTTTTAAATTGTATGCGTTTTATTTTAGAATGGAGAAGAAATAACCTTTAACTAATCATGCTTACAAAGGTATAAATTTTTTTAAATATACTCTCATAATTGACTGACGCACCAAGATTTGACAAATATCAGAAACTACAAAATATTTTTACTTGCAGACCTAGAAACAGTTCTTTGAGGATAACACAAAAAAATCTTAGTACCCTCGCATTTCACCAACTGGTAAACGAGTAACGCCTCTAACGCTATTCATCATCATCATCATCACGAGCCAAATAACGTCCACTGCTGAACACAGGCCTTTCCCAGAGACTTCCAAAGACTAGCGTCTAGCGGCATTGAATAAATTAATTATTGCTAATAAAACAATTAGAACACTGATAAAAAATCATATACATGAAATAATATTACTGATATACTGGTAAAGAAACATATTTTACATATTATTATTTCAATCATACAAATAAGTGAATATCACATGAAGTTCGCTTTTTAAAATTATAACGTTTCTCATATCACTGTTTCCATAATAATTAAAATTATTAATAAGAAAGTGACTCTGTGTCTGTTACGCTTTCACGCCTTCACCATTAAATTTATACCAAATAATACCATAACTTGTCCAAAATTTTGATACTTGACGATCCAAGCAAATATTTTGGCAAAGGAGTAATAAGGATTCTATTTTTAAATAGTGCCTTAGCCTTTGTATTTAAAAAAACTGGTACTAAAACAACCGAACATAACCATGATGAAGTTAATAGTCTAAAGAACAGGTGATGATTACCTCCTCAGCGATAGTATGAGTTTGAAGATTCAGTTGTTAATAGAGTCAACCAGAGCAATATCGCTATAATGATAAACGAGTGTTTTACAGTTTTTCTATTTGGAAATTCTCAGCAACAGCAGATGAAAATGGCGTTCTCCTTCATTGCGATTAATACATTAGGTGGAGAGGCCTGAACCCCAATTGTATTGACTGTAAACTGTAGACTGTAATTGTACTGACAACCCCTATCTGAACCAACTGTATTGTTATATTTCTGGAAATATACCTCCGCCTACCCCTTATTGTGTTTGAACGAGAAACAATAAGTATCTCAATTTAACACAATTATAGACTACCTTACTTCTTTCCATTCATCCTAGTCCCAAAAAGAATTGTCTGTCTTCTAAAGTTCTTGTTGTTTTTGTTGATATATGTAGTAATTATGACGTACTAAATAAATTGGAACCGTATCTCGATAACACTCATCAATTAACACACAAAAGCATGCAAACATCAAACAGAAAAATATTTTTAGTAGGCTGATCATAATGTATTAAAGCCTTGATGCTTGCAAAGCTACAAGTATTTGCTAGTAAATAAAATTTACATCTTCATAATCACTGATATTGTCCATGGAACGTTTAGTATAAAAATAAATCTTGGTACTTGTAATGAGGCGTTCGCTGTTTGAGCAACATATTCGCCTTAACAATAGTCAATATATAATCAATGGGAGTAGATTCGAAGTCATAAAATTAAATATATAAAATCAATGCTACATGACCTAATTCGAGATAGAATTTCCAGTTGAAATCCCGGCGAGTAGTTAAAGTATTAGAATCCGATTAAACAGCCATGCGACACGACAGAAAACAAAAATAAAAACTCATTCCAAAACAAAAGTATATTTCAAGCGAAGCTTCATGCGCCTCACCTCCAGGATTGTCATCGGCGTCTGTGCTAGGGCCTGAGAACTTTAGCCCTCTCGTAGTTGTATTGAGGGCCACGACTTCAGCAGCGCTCATGACCCGAAACCCTAGCCCGTGGCTCGAAACCGTCTTATTCCACTGCCACATGCATAGATCCACTTGGGAAGCGTTCCCAAGCTCGAAATTGCAGTACACGCCAGCTGCTTGCGATATGAAATTGTTCTTATTCACCGCTTCATACATCGGGCCGTTTGGTCGCAAAGATTTGATCTTATCCGTGAGAGTGTAGGAGTCGTTGTCAGGCTGGACTTTCTGGCTGATCTGCACGCCCTCGTTGTCGTTCAACATGCCGTCCTGCTGCTTGAGACGGCGCCTGTTCTTCCTCTCTTCCGTTCTGTTCATGAGCGCCGACAACCGATCCCACGGCCCGTAAGACTTGCCCGGACTCGCCGATCTCAAATTCTGTTCTTTTTCCGCCGCCATGGCTTTCTTCGCTTTATTTTCTGCTTTGACTTCATGTCGGTTGTCGCCGGACGCGAGCGCGACCAACGTACATATCACAAAGATTTTCGCCAACGCCATTAGTCCGCGCACGTATTCAGATGGTCGCCGATGCACGGTACCGCACCATCCCGCGCCACCGGTAAGAACATTCGTCACAGTCCACGAACGAAGGACACCTCCTATTATCCTATAGAGGTAATGTGTCGGGTGCTCGGACGCGGCGCGTTGTCGAGTCTGATGGAATTTGCGAAATCACCGAGGTCCGCACACATATTGCGATGTACATATTAACGCTAACACATTATTTGGACGGCCGCGAGCACGTCCCGCGAGGCACCCGCCCGCTCAACCCTGGAAAGTCGCGGCCACACCAACTACGTACGCGAATAACACCACATCCGCCGCTCCGTACCCACGCAGATTGATTATTTCTCGCTTCCAAAACACAGAGCACGTATAAAATTATTGTATAACGCAAATACAATATACTAATTTAAAAATTTAGAGCACTGGTAATGCATTTTTAACTTCGATATAACGAGGTACGTATCGCTGTGTCGACACCCGTGCGCAGCGCCGCCGCGGGGATATGCGGAACTACACGCCCGCGGAACGAAAATAATCATTACTTTTCGCGAGATGCGATCTTGGAGCGGCGTCTGGCTGGATGCTGCGCAGGTATCGGCCCGCGCCTCCCTACGCGTTCCCGGGCTTTTCGCGCAGGATGTCGACGCGCGCCGCGGCGGATATTGCATTGGCTCGAATTAGGATCGCTGCTCACGTCAACGTGGCGCCATTGGTGTACGCTATCTGTACCCCGAAGCGATTGGTGGACGCAGAATTGCCGGGAAATCTGGCCAATAGTAACCGAAACCGGATATGAAGTGAAGAAAATTTCCTCAGAAAATTGTTTACGCGAACGGCGGGCGGTCGTAATTTTTTGCCGACTACCGGATATTAGATTGGTGTTTTTATCGACTCCGTGGCTTTTCATTTAGATACAGAAATAGAATTCCAATCTAATCTCAGTGAGACATTGCTGCGGCATTCTTTTTTCAATTGCAAAACAACATTGGCTTTGAAACAACATTGGAAATTCATGGAGTAGCCCTTTGTTTATCTTATTAAATGTACTGTATACATTGTGACTCTAAATAAATAGCGATGATGATGATTTGCTCATCAAGATATTTCTTATCGTCATATCACAAAGGATGTAAGTAATTAACGTAGGGAATGATAAATTAAAATTAAATTGTAAGCGGTCAGTGACAGAGTTGGTAGGACGCGTGCGTGGTGCGTTTAGAATCTTTATAAATACGGAATTATTAACACGTGATTAAAAGCGATTCAACTCTGTGTTACAAGTTAAAATTTTATTATGTAATGATTTACATTCACGGTTAAATTAACAAAATATTTTTTCATGCATTTTTTTTATATAAGTGCACGATGACAGGTGACAAAAATAAATCACTCTAGTTTCCGAACGCACTCAGTACCACTCCTAATCGTGTGAGTGTACAATATTTTGAGCTTCAAATCATAGTTTTTTTTTAATATATCTTAGAATTAGTGCATTAAATAACAGTGCCGATGTACAAATAACACGGCAGTATGCGTGAGTCACGGGTGTCGTCAAAACAAATGTGATAAAACGGTGATCTTCTATTGTTTACGTTATAAGGTAAGTGGTAACAGTGTCTGTGCCCTTAATTTTCTCGACTTGAAAAAAATTGTGTTGTGTATTTTTTAAAATGGTAAATTAAAGTTGGTAAGAAAACCTTTTAAAGTGTGTAAACTGGGCAATTATTGTCATTGTCTTTCAAAATAAAAAAAATCTCGTAATCTTTTTTCCTTTTATATAAATGCAACCTCCGTCGTGTAATCTTATTTTTAAACATGTGATGTCTTTGTTCTTTTGATATAATTCAATTTAAAAAGTCTGCAATATATGTTTTTTTAAAGTCTAATTGAATTGTTCCAGTTTTTTCATGATTTTTATAATGTTTAAATTACGATTAACGAAATATAAAAAAGTCTATCTTATTTAAATTTCAGTCATATTAAAAATGGATACACTTACGAATCAGTTTAATATTTATGCTTTTTTAAATTCTAAATTCTTGGACAAGACCAGAAATATTGCCAAAACCAGCTTCTTTAATTGTCACTCTATTTGAACTTGAAGCAATATTAGTTTTAATGACCGAATTAACTTATCCTAGACAGTGGCGGTACTTCCATAGAAGCCCGAAAGCCCGACTTGCCTTACATAGTTCCGAATAACGAACTTAACGATTGTTTATTTACAAAATAACGCTATAAACGTGAATGTGAGTACTAACCGGTAGGTATTTATTAGTCCTACGTACCAAAAAAAATATGGTGCTACTAAATAAACATTTGGGCTTGCCTTAGTTTGACACCCTAGGCACGCCACTGATCCTAGAGTGGATAAAGAAATTTAAACTTCTACTTTCTTTGATAACTTGTCCTGTAATATTATGGGTTGAATAGAATTACATAAAACAGTTTTTACATTTGCTTTAATTACTATTAGGTGCATACTGGCCTTGCCAATAAGTAAATAAGGTTATAAAAAATATATATAGGTATATAATAAAAAAAGTCTTTAATATACATAGACTCCCTTACATGTAGACCCTCCTTACTTAGAAAATATTTTTTTTACTTTTTTAGTATAAGTTCCTAGATTATAATTTATTTATAATTGTACTTATCAACATCAAAAGCGATCATATATCTACATAACAGCTGTTAGATTATTATATATATACCATAAAACCAAATACAACATTTAAACCAACAGAACAGTTATAACAAACAAATAACAAGGTCCTGGATGAATCTCCATAGTAACTAATAACTTCTTGTGTATATTGCTTACAACAACTATTGGACCTAACGTCTTAAATATTCGGTCCCTTTCAAGTCCCTTCGTTGTATTCGGTTTTAACGGAATAATTATTGTGTAATACATATTATGAATTATGTAGGTTTACTGTAATGTCGCAAAATATTGTAATATGTAATTGTATATGTTTTATTATAATAAACTTAAATAATTTCCTATTATAAATGAGTCATACAACTCATACTAAAGAAAATTTACAAAAAAATCTGTCACTTAAGTCAAAAGATTGAAGATTATCAAAACTCTTGTAACTAATACCAGTATAGTATCCTTATTGTCCGAATCATAGAAATGACTAAGTTAGGTTTTGTCGAACTGTTGATTTTAGCATTGTTTATTGGGTTGTGCATAACATAGTTCTCCGTATGATTTATCTAAAATTTACCTTGTGCTTATTTAAAATGCCATGTGGACCAGATTGTCCATCCATCTTGTAACTTGGTAAGACTATTATTATTTCCTATGATTTCACAAATTCTCAGTTGAGAAAAAGTGTTACTAGTTAACGAATGCTGCACTTACTCTGTCTCGGCCTCAAATCAGTTACTTCTCTACTCTACATCCCATCAACCAGCCTGGCCAACTACATTTAACTTTCTCAATTGGATTCCCAATGTCATGAACTATGGTTTCATGACCAATCTTCACATTTTTAATATATTTAAATCTAATTTCATTAGTCAATGATTTTCAAACAACAAGTATTGAAATTAAAAAGCTGCCTGTCTTATGCCAAATTCTTAATTATATTGTTACCAAACGATATCCAAATTATGCCACAATTTAAAAATTTTTGCTTATTAATAAACTTAAAAGCAAATCTATGCTCCTTTTTATTTTAGTATAAATGTACATTTTCGTTTTATCCCACAACTAAACCGATTGTCACGGCAATGTTCGCATGAATGTGTGCTATAAATGAACCATGTAATAGCATTTCATATAATATGTTATTAAAACATCACACATATTTTTCATAACATTCTTCTGATAAAAGGTTGAACATATACCTATTATATGTAAATAATACTAAAACTGTAACTATCATTAAACATTTGTATTATATGAAGAGTTTAGTCTTATTATTAAGCAATGAACAGAATAAATATTTCATCTTCTTTGTATATAAATACCTGTAATAGGAATATTGGAACATAACCTCTTGACGATAAGCTTCAATTTATATAATAGATAAAACAAGACATTCATTGAAAAATCTTCTTCATCAGCCCATATCCATCTCACTGCTGAGTATGTGCCTCCTCTACAATTGGGAGGGTTTAGGCCTTAGTCCACCTCTCAGGCCTTTTTTTTTCTCATGGGGAAAATCCTCTTGGATCCCCATCCGCCTCAGGGAGGGCTAACGGGGTATGCCGGATTTCTACCGGCTAAAAACCCCATGATCTCCACCATCACCACAGCAAAGGAACTCTGGGATCTCAAGTGGAACTCACCAGACCACCTCTCAGGCCTAGTGTAGGTTGGGTTATTTAATGTTATATTTACACCTATTCATAATTTATTGAATGTATCAAGTACAGTAGTAGTAGTAGTGTACTTAAGATCTTACTCATTTAAATATGAAGACCAACACTTGGTAGCCTTATCTGTATGAGGTGATATAGACTTAAAGTAAATATTTTCTTGTAAAAAACAGTGATGGCCTCGAGGTTTGGGCGCGCGGTCGAGAATCTCGACGGTCGCGGGTTCGAACCCCAGGCACACACCTCTGACTTTTCGAAGTTATGTGTGTATTCACATTGAATTATCACTTGCTTTAACGGTGAAGGAAACATCGTGATAAAACCTGCACACCTAAGAGTTCTTAGGAATTTCTTAGGTGTGTAGTCCGCCAACCCGTACTAGGCCAGCGTGGTGGACTAAACCCTCTCAATGGTAGAGGAGACCCGTGCTCAGCAGTGGGCGTATATGGGTTGATGAAGAAGAAGAAATATTTTCTTATCATAAACAGCCCTAATTATTATTTTATTTCCATGATGATAAAACAGTTAAAAATTTATTTACATTTCAAGATTATTGAATGAGTTATTGCTTGTGGAAATTCCGGTATTAATCAGCCCTCATTCTGTATCTAATCTTGCTTTCTAGAGAAAAGATTTAATCATTCTCACAAATATTTGTGTTATCATTGTGCGATGGATTAAACAGGAATACTGAGATCTTCAAGGCTAGATCTATTGGCAACTGTTAGCTAAAATTGAAACTAGCCAGATGGTATTTGATAGGAATACACACTTCTGTTGATAGAGGGGATCAATTTGTGCGCTACATAGATGCAAATCTGCATTAATAAGTCGCGGAAAGTTTGCGTTAATACGTCTATTTTCTATCTACTAAAAGGCAGTGTCATTTCTACGACTAGGAGAAACGATTAAGACTATAAGAATTCGATAAAATTATACATTATTCTTACATATTTATCTGCATATATATATATTAGGGATGTAGCGGATTAAATTTTTTTCACATCCGCGGATGCGGATGCCGATGCGAATTTTAAGAGGCTCACATCCGCGGATGCGGATGCGGATCTGTATAAAATTGATCGATTGGTTGATTTGTATAAAATGTTATTGCTTTCCTATTGGTCAATCAGCACGTACGGTCACCCACTCGACACTCGAGACCAACACGCGCACCTCGCCGCCCCTCACCCCTTTCTTTCTTTTCGCGATCTGCTTATCCGCAACCGCATCAGCTCCGCAGCGATTTATGCGGATGCGGATGTCCAAATCGATGCGAATGTTCCGCATATGCGGATGCGGATGCGAATATTCGCAACATCCCTAATATATATCTAAAAAAAAGCGTAATGCTGTTAAAATCCCTTGGGTGTTTGTAAGACCGAAAAGTTTCTTATACCCATATCGCAAAATTGTATGTACGATTTCAGACTGATGTATATGACTGTTGCTGCATTTTTATTGATTTCTTTAATTGTAGTATTAAATTTTTAATACCTAAGGCAGAAGATTAAACGGGAAAATATCTAACCTATCTTTTGTGCAAACTGCAGCATGACACGAAATGAAGACAAGATTTAGAATGTGCATATTAAATCTGTCGACGAGAAATCTCACTTGACCCAGTAACCTGTCTTTGCAAACGCATTTCGGTCCCTTTAAAGCGAAAGGCACATTTATCTCCAATTAAAATTACGTTGATATTTACATGGCCCTTTTGCTTGAGGGTAGACAGAGAATACAGTTCACATTTTTTTTGGGACAGTTTTTTTGTACTTTATCGTCATCAAATTTCATTTACGTCTTCATTTGTTCTGGTTCTTTAAAAAGTGTAAAGCAAAGACTATTGTGTATTCTGATAAATGTAGTCGTGATTAATGTTATCGGCCTTTTCAAAAATTTTTGTCTACGTTCAATGTTCTCCCGGTATGCCCTTAGGTGCCCCATACACCTACAATAATATTGAACAATATTCTGATTGTACAATATTATTGAACGTGTAGGGATAATATTGAAACATTGCGCAGTGATTGAACAAAAGATTGAGGGAGCTTAATTTTTATTGTGCAATATTTTTTTATTGCGCTGTGTAGGCTTAATATTGCGCAATATATTTCTTTTTTTTCTTTTCAACAAAATCACCAGCGTGGCTGCCGTCAAAACTTCGTCGTCAGACATGTTGCTCGCACGAAAATATTGATCAGACTGGTTAGTCAATTTTATTGACAGAATTTATTGAACGTCTGAAATCAAAGGGGGTGTTCAATATTATTGAACAATAGAAAGATTGTGCAATATTATTGTAGGTGTATGGGGCGCCTTATACGAATAAAAATCATCTTCCCACGCTAGATGAGCGAAGGCGACAAAAGCAGAAAACGCAATGTTTTTATTTTTCGTAGAGATTTTCTTATGGGGGTTTTAATCACCTTAGCTATTACCTGCCATCGTTTCCGAATGCGGTCTGAATACACCCTGTATAAATTAGGAGCCTATTGTTTTAATTTATACACCCTGTATAAGTTAGAAGCCTATTGTTCTAATTTAGTCTATAGTACTCCAAAGTTTTGTACCTGATCGTCTGTGCTGTTACGCGCACTGGATATTAGGCGTCGAAAGTTGTTTGGCTAGTACAAGATTTAGTCTATGGAGCCCTGCAAGGTTGTTTAGACCTTTCCCTCGTTCCGTTCCGACTGTTCCTTCGCATTCGTCCAGCTGTATTGGTTTCTTTCTGGTTCCATTAAGCGTGATGAAGCAGAATTTCAGGAGGCTTGAGGCTTCAGTGATAGGAGATTATAGTCCTTCATCTCTTGATGCACATTCACAGGTCCCGTACAATTTATAAAAACGGCAGTACTATTACGCGTGTAAATGAGAGCCCCGTTAAAATACTTATTTATTCTATTATTTTGTGGCGACGTAAAAATACATGACCTGTCAAAATTTTAATTATCTATAACATTTCATGCAATGCACAGCCTAGTGAACAGCGAAATCTTCGATAAGGGTCCCGTTTTACCCTTTGGATACGGAACCATTAAAACACCTACACTAACAGGTACCCCTAGGCAGTAACGCCCACGATTCGTCTATTATATTATACATCCCACGTAATAGGCAAGCTATACTCAATTTATAGGATACTCATACGAACTATGCACGACTTTGCTCGGTCGAAGGGTGAATATCGTACTTAATCTCGGAGAAAACTGCATTTATCCGAGATAAAAATATATCCTTTCCTAAATTTCTATTTCCATTTTAAAAATCACTCAAATTCGTTTAAAGGTTTAGGGGAATCAATGCGTAGCAGGCAGACAGTAAGAATTACTTTCGTATTTAAATTCACTAGCATATTTTTCAAATTTACAATAATAAAAACATTGCCAAGAAATCGAACCCGTGACCTTTAAACTATATAAATTATCCCACAAAAATAAATAAACAATAGTATATATTATTTAACTTAACAAAAACAATATGAATGAACAGTCGTAGGTTTTTTGTGAAAACAACTTTTGTATATCCTTGTGTTTCGTTCCCATGATTCATGCTGATACCGATGTAAAGGCTTTAATTGAACAATGTACACTTAAACATGATTATCTCGCGTAAATACAGCTATGTTTCACACCAATAGAGTTAAGATTTATATTATAAAAAAAATCCAGACTAAAAGAATCGTAAGGCTAAGTGTTCTTGTGGTGACAATATTTTTACTCTTCTTCTTCATCTTCTTCTTCTTCATCAACCCATATACGCCCACTGCTGAGCACGGGTCTCCTCTACCATTGAGAAGAGGGTTTAGGCCATAGTCCACCACGCTGGCCTAGTGCGGGTTGGCGGACTACACACCTAAGAAATTCCTAAGAACTCTTAGGTGTGCAGGTTTTATCACGATGTTTTCCTTCACCGTTAAAGCAAGTGATAATTCAATGTGAATACACACATAACTTCGAAAAGTCAGAGGTGTGTGCCTGGGGTTCGAACCCGCGACCGTCGAGATTCTCGACCGCGCGCCCAAACCTCGAGGCCATCACTGCTTTTTGTATTTGTATATTTTTACTATTCCTAAATAATCGTTGCCGATTTCAATATTTAATCCACATTTATATCAGAACGTAAAATCAAGGTACCCTAGGAAAACTTAAGACTTTATTAAAAAACATCACCCAGGCGAAAAAACTGAATAGTTATGGATACGAATATCATTAAGCAGATTATCAATCGTTCGTTAAGGATGAAATAAAAATCACAACTAATTCGGATGATTTTTGGTACCTATCTTGTTAACCTCGCCCCCTGTTACGTGCCAATATATACCTAGCGAAGTGTGGGTGCAGAAATGCACCTCTGCCTTCGAAAAATACGGACGTGAGTTTATATATGTCGATTTAAACACCGCAGTTTTAACCCTATCCCATCTTCAACAGAGAAAAATGTACTGACAATGTCTGGCGGCAACCAGTCGAAGAACAAGGCGCGGTCGTCCAAGCGCCAGGAGGGATGGGAGGAGGCTGGGGGCGAGTTCTACCAGGAGTTATACCCTGGGGGAGAGCAGGAACTCTTCGACAACCTTCAGAGGGCTGATGCTGCGAAACTAGCCACGCTGCTGCCTTCCAAACAGGCTAGGAACAGTAAGTATTTTTTTTCGATAAGTTTGTTTACTGTATGAGAAATAAGGGTAGAAATAGTAACGAGGCTTTTAGGAACATTGAGAAATCTTGTTCAATAGGTTTGGGAAAAAGGTGTGAGAAATGAGGGCAGAAATTAATTAAGAGGCTTTTTTGATTGTCTAAGTCTTTGATTATGTAACGGGGTCTTTTTGTTTATTTAAAACTTTATTACGCACATAAGATGGAAAAGTAATCTTGTTGGATAGGTTTGGAAAAAAGGTGTGAGAAATGAGGGTAGAAATAAGTTAAGAGACTTTTTTTGATTGTAAAATTTCTTGATAATGTAACGGGGTCTATTTTATTTTAAGCTTTATTGTAACTGTAAGATCGCAGCTATAGATTACAGAAGATAAAGTAAGAACAAAAGGCGGTTTTGATGCACAAAGCGATCTCTTAGAGAAACCTAAGGACGGAAATGTAGGAAGAGAAATGAAAGTTTGTCTATATCTCTTATTGGAGATTATACTTAACGTAAACCCGAACGGGAAAAGTATATTAGATTCAGCTAAGTTCGAAACAAAGGACCTCTAGATACGAAGGCAGTCCAGTTAGATACAGACCTATGATTGACTAGATTATCCAGTCTAGAAAGTGTTTTTATTACCTATCCACTGTCTAGTATACGTTTTCCATACAAACCACATCATTTTAAACCGGTGGTCATTGCTCCAAGCATAATTGAAGCTAAGTCCGTTTAAATGCAAATGGCTCTTGATAATAATTATTACGGCTATAATATACGTCGCAATAACATAACCGATAAGGGAACAAACATATATTCCTTACAACATTGTCTCATGATAAAAGCTTACTTACTATCACAATAATGTCTAAATAGGATATTTTAAAGTGGGAAATATTAGAAAACACGCATACTTAGACACCAGCTTGTGAAACGAGAGACCGCGGATTCGATCACCGACGGCAGTAATGACGGCGAGGACTGAAGCTCAGCGAATCTAAGGGAATCTAATTTGTCATGACCTCGCAACGAAATTACTCAAAGATATAAAGGAGAAGCTATATACTCAGCCTATCGCCGTCCACTGCTGAACGTAGGCCTCCCTAAGAAAGCGCCAACCATCCCGGTGTTGAGCAGCCCTCATCCATCCGTTTCCTGCCACCTTTCTCAAAGGAGTAGTTAGAGATATAAAACTTATATTAATTGTTTCAGCTACCACAGTAAAACGCGCAAGATCACAAAATGAGAGGAGGCAGTCGACATACGCGCGGACTACACAAAGCAGGGACATACATCTCTCCATGTTGCCAGACTTATCAGGTAAGAATGCCTGTTTATGGTAATCCTACGTTAAGATCTATATTATCAGGAACGGCCAGATATTGGTAGATCATGTAAAATGTCTAAGCTGAGATTGAACCAACTATATTAGTATAAAGCTAATTAATTGTTTAATGAATTTTCAAAACAAATTCTTGACTGCTGTGATCCTATTGATGATGATAATGATGATGACGACCCTACTGCCATTGTGAAACTCAGTGCTGTTACTGATAATTTATTTTTAAAAACCCTATAAAACTTTGGCCGACTCGAGAATAGAACTCAGTTACTCTTTATAGTATGACTCATGCTTATGACGTAGCCAACGAGGCAGTCAAACGCAGAACGAAACATCAAAATTTGTATAAAAAATACCTTTCACAGACTAATTAACGTGATTGCGATAAGCAAATGACAAATCAGGTAATTAAGTTCTAATTTTCAAATGATAAGTGAAATTAAATTCCAAAGATTAACATCTTGATTGTAAAATTTAGATCTACCCTCAAAATTGGCGTAGTTATCATTAATTTTCTGATAAACAGTATAAAAGGTTTGCAAATTATCTTACAATTCTCTCATTGTTTTTGAGTTAATTTATTATTGACTTAAAACCCATACGCCGACCTACAAGATCTTCGCATCGCACCCAAAAAACTTAAAATACGGGTTACAGAAGCCCCAACTTTAAATTTCATCTTGCCTTATGTTACTGAAGCTGTAATATGAACGTATTTTCTCTTCAGAAAATCTCTCCAATGAAGAACGCACTTGGGAGGAAATCATGCAGATCAAGGCGATGCCAGTACCTATGAACCAGAAGAGAGAACTGAAAGCTAGATTACAGGTAAGTCTACTTAAGATTACGTTACCTCTGGTCCAGATGGATATGGATAGATGGATCTCGTCACATCACCAGCCCATATGTACTGCTTTGCAGGGGTCTTTACCATTGAGAGGGTTAAGGCTTTAGTCCGCCACGCCAAGTGCCGGCTGGCGGACTACATACCTAAGAAATTTTCAATAACTTATATGGGTGAGAGGGATTAACATGCTGGCCTAGTATATGTCAATGGATTTGACACCAAAAGCTGTATTTCAATATTCTTATTTATTTTGGAATATTCGCACTTTTTGCTTATTTAATCTCAACAAATCTGTCAATCGTAAACGCGATAACTTTTTATCTATGATTTCGTTCAACAATTGTTTTTATAGATGTAGAATTGGATGCAAGTTAAAAATTAAAGAAACAGACCATAAATTAAATGCTTTCCAAGCTCTTCTGCAGACATCAAAGTAGTCTTTACTAGTCTATTTATGCTAACTGCACCTTTCAACAAAACATATTAATGTCTAAGATATCCCAAAAGCTTCCATTCCATATCAAAACATTTTCATTACAGAACGCAACAAAACTCCGCCTTCAAGGTCTAGAGCAGCTTCACTGGCGACAAAGGAAAGTGTGGCATCGCTTCAGGATCAGGTTTTCCGAACTAGTGGGAAAGTTGGAACTCTGGCAAACGCCCATGAGGGAAATTGAAGGGAAATTCGGCACAGGGGTAGTATCCTACTTTCTCTTCCTACGATGGTTGTTCTTCTTAAACCTAGCCATTTCAATGTTCGTAATACTTTTCCTAATCTTACCAAAGACACTTCTAGTCGAAGATGTAAACGATTGTGATGATTTAGACCCTAATTCCACTTACTGTTGTTCTATGGCGTACTTAGAAAAGAACCTTACTGAAACCAGCGTGTTTTTAGACGTCATACAAGGCACGGGGTGGATGGAACGCACAATACTTTTCTACGGCGTGTATAGTGATCAAATATACAGTTATTATATTAAAAATTTGTTTGACGCAGAATTGTTTTACAATATGCCCATGGCGTACATATTAGTGCCAATTTCGTGGGCTCTTCTATCCTTGGTAGCTATAGTAAATACAGCAGCTAGGGGATTCAAAGAAAGATTGGTTGAGAACGAAGGCCAATTCTACAAGTACTGCAATTTAGTTTTTGGCGGTTGGGATTTCTGCATACACAATGATAAATCAGCGAAGATCAAACATAAAGCGTTACACAACGAGCTGAAAGGATGTCTCCACGAAGAGAAGTTTAAAGAAGAGAAGCAATCGAGAAGTAGAGAGAGCCAAATTCTTCTCCATCTCAAACGGTTGCTCATAAACCTGATAGTACTTGTAATTTTGATAGCGTCAGGAGTTTTAATATACGTAACATATAACTATGCTGTAGGTAGACTTAACCCAGAGACAGGATCTGATCAGACGACTGAAAATAGGACGCGTACAGCAAGACTAACCCTAGGTCTTTATAGAAACGGAATGTCTTTCGGTCAAGTCGAGAATATGCTTCTAGAATTCCTACCGCTCATTTGCATAGTCGTGTTGAACTTGATCGTCCCAGAGATCTTCAGTTACCTCATAAAATACGAAAATTATACTCCAGCTTACACCATCATAGTTACTTTGTTAAGAACAGTTTTGCTAAGACTGTCTTCTTTAGGAGTTCTGTTAAGCCAAATGTACATATACGTGTCGTCTAACGGTCTTGTCTGTTCGTACACTAACGAGGACTCGACGAAATTGGAGTGTTGGGAGACCTACGTAGGTCAGCAATTGTACAAACTGATTTTAACCGACTTTGCAGTACAATTCGTGACCACTTTCTTTATTAATCTGCCCCGTGCGTTCATAGCCAGGCATAGTAACAACAAATGCTTTAAAATCATCGGGGAACAGGACTTTTATCTACCAAAGCACGTTTTAGACATAGTATACATACAAAGTATAGTATGGATGGGGTCGTTTTTCTGTCCCTTCCTGCCAATCATCGGCACTATATTTTACTTCCTCATATTTTACGTGAAAAAATTCACTTGTCTTATAAATTGTACGCCTTCCCCCGTTGTGTATAAGGCTTCCAAATCAAAAAGTCTGTTCATGTCAGTACTGTTGTTAGGATTCGTGATATCGATAGCTCCAGTCGCGTATTCGATAGCGGAAGTGCTGCCATCTCTTAACTGTGGCCCTTTCAGAGGTTATGAGTCGGTTTGGCATTACGTAGTTTTAACATTTGAAGGTTTCCCGTTCATATTGCGCGAGATGATATTCTTTTTAGGCACATCGACGTTCGCAGTGCCAGCTTTTGCGGTTTTGTTGTTTTTCCTATATTATTACTGGGCTGTGGCCACTGCTAATAGGCATATGGTGGCTGTATTGAAAAACCAGCTCGTTTTAGAAGGTCATGATAAACAGTTTCTCTTGAATAGACTAAGCGCTTTCATTAGGCAACACCAGAAACGGTGTGAGAGGAGGAATAGAGCAAGTTTCGCTGACGACGATTCGTCAATACGTCAAAGTTCGAGATAAAATAGCGTTTAAATGTAAATATATAAATAATTGAGTCAGTGGTGTTGTGTTAGAGACAAATGTAATCTTCTTCTTCTTCATCGACCCATATACGCCCACTGCTGAGCACGGATCTCCTCTACCATTGAGAGGGTTTAGGCCATAGTCCACCACGCTGGCCTAGTGCGGGTTGGCGAACTACACACCTAAGAAATTCCTAAGAACTTTTAGGTGTGCAGGTTTCATCGCGATGTTTTCCTTCACCGTTAAAGCAAGTGATAATTCAATGTGAATACACACATAACTTCGAAAAGTCAGAGGTGTGTGCCTGGGGTTCGAACCCGCGACCGCTGAGATTCTCGACCGCGCGCCCAAACCTCGAGGGACAAATGTAATAAATTATTGATATTGATTTTTAGTTCTTTTTCGTGGCTTAAATTTTGTCTATGGAAACTTGTCTAACTATAACACCACTGGCTGTTTGGCAAAGTTACAAAACGAAATCAACGTCAAAAGAATTCAGAATTTTAATGTCCGCTTTTTTTTACCTCACTTGATGTAAAGCGATATTTTTGCTTTTTAATTGAGATTGTAGTTGGAATACTTTGAATGTAATATTAATATGTACCTTTACCCCGTCCAAGAAATTTTAATTTCTAGTATGAATGAAAAAAAATGTGACAATTTTCGCGTAAATCTTTCGTATGCATTTTTGCTATACATTGCGTTGTCATCAATTCTTGTATTTATCAATTAAAAATTAATTCGTAAATTTATAGTAGGTAATTTTTTTGTTGTTATTCATTTACGTTCTATTATATTCGTAAGCGTTTCCTTTTTAAGTTAAAATTGTGGCAATTTTAACATTTCGTGTATATATAATATAGAATTTGTCTAATCTCTTGCCAATTATTTAAAAAAAGAAAAATATCGTGTTGTTAAGTTTTTTTTAAGTTTATCGTGAAATTTTATTAATTGGCTGTGCCGTGATAGGTGCAAATATCCAAAAAATGTATCCCCCAAAAAAAATATATCCCAAAATGTAAAAAAAAAGTTTTGTACGACAAATATATATCTATCCTGCCTAAATGGTGCCAAAATTTTCGAAATTCTTTATTATAATCAACTAGTGAGCTTTTAGATCGCGGCTTCGATTCTCAGCTGGGGAAAATATAAAAAAAAAATCCGTTGATTGTTTTGTAACTTTTCCTACGTATTGTTATTGCGCTCAAATTACAACTTCTATTTATTTCGGATGTATTTAAACCGGATGTTACGTCCGTCGCTATAACCGGTTCAAATATATTCTATATACAAATAAGAGATGCCATAATTACTCATATACTGTAACTTTCACTCTCAACTAAGATTTTTTGGGATTTTTAATACAATATGCATTTTTTTATATTTCTTGCCACAAGCTATAATCAGCATTTAAAGTTAAGAATATAAAATTTTGTTCATCTAATTTTTTCCAAACCCTAATAAAATTTACTCAATAATATCACAAACAGGACTTCACCAACAAAGTTTGGTATAGTTTTTCTCTAATTTTTCTTTCCATTTTGGTCATGCCCTCATACTAGAAAAAAAACTACATTAAAATGTGGCTATTTCAATATTACGTCTAAAAGTTATTTTATAGAACAAAAAACAGTATTATGAATATCTA
The DNA here is from genome assembly GCA_030295005.1 of Cephonodes hylas. Lineage (NCBI taxonomy): Eukaryota > Metazoa > Arthropoda > Insecta > Lepidoptera > Sphingidae > Cephonodes > Cephonodes hylas. Next base: position 1,762,589 of record AP025386.1, on the reverse strand, counting down.
TTATCACAATTCGCATAATCACAACACATGACTATACATTTGCAATAACAATAACTTTAATATATAAAAAACACTACACAAATACAATTATATCTATTTTATTAAAACTGAAAAAGGGTCCTCTAATTTTGTGACAAATTCTAAATTAAGTATCAGATTGCTCAACTCTTTTTGATAATAACCTTTTGTATATCGTTTTTTAGATGTGGTTCAGTATTTTTACTTCTAAATACATGATTGTTAATTTTCTCGTGTGCTTGAAGGGGCGATTTTAAAATCGATACACAATATTAAAAAGTGACAAATGATAAAATAAAACACAATTAATCAAATCAAATGTTTTTTTCTATGAATACAACCAAGCTATGAAATATGCGACACAACTTCCATTCACTCATTTTCTGTCATTCCTTACTTTACCAAAAAAAATAATGCCGCCATTAAATAAAACGAAATCACCAATAATAGCCCTAATCGTATTTTTTCTACGTAAAGTCAGTACTGATATTTAAAAAAAATATTGTGAACCTCGTAATTATTTCTAGTAACACATTTTGTATTTATACGTAGACTGACAGTAAAAATATAAAGTCAGTGAAATAGAATATTTACTTCATAGCTCATTTTTTTCGTACAATGCTGTAACTTACATTCCTTTTATTTTTTTACTACATTTTTTAAAGCTTTAGTTGGAAACCGAAAGGTCTTTCGTAGTTTCCGATACAATACAAAGTTTGTGTCAGAAATGTATGTGACTGGAAAATAATTTTATATGTTCTTTATTTCGATGAAAATAACATAAAACTTAACTAGATAATCTATGTATAAAGTATAAGCAAAACAACAAAAGTATTCGTTCAGTCCAAATGAATTATAATGACTGTAAAAAAAATTGTTAAAATCAATTTACTCCAAAAGTTTTGTTCACACAAAAGATTTGTAAGTAATCATAATATGTTGATTTTCTAAACTAGTGTTCAGTAAATTATTTTATCCGAACAAACATGATATAAAAACACAATGAAATTTAAAGTTTTTTTTAGGTTTTATAAGTTTTAGTACTTTATTCATTCATTGACTGGGACAATATTAACTTTCAGTGATTTTTCAAACTTATACCTTCCAAAATGAGCATTTTATGATCCTTAGCCATAGTATAGCACTTATATAACCATAGATTATAGAAGTCTCCCAAAAACCAGTTATATATTTTTAGACAGCCCCGTGGCGCAGTTGGCTAGACACCAGCTTGCGAAACGAGCGGCCGCGGGTTCGATCCCCGCACCGAGACAAATGTTTGTGTGATCCACAAATATTTGTTTCGGGTCTGGGTGTTTGTGAGACCAAAAAAGTCTCTCGTAGTTTCTGATACCCACGACACAAGACTCGTATCTTAGTGTGGGGTCAGGACTATGTATGTGACTGTTGGATGTATTTATTTGGGTGTATTTATGTCAACATAAAGTCATAAAGACTTTGAATTCCTTTTTAATAATACTCAAAAATCTTACAAAACTTCACCTAAGTTTTACCAAAATACTACTTGTTTTAAATCCTGACAATGATGCAGTAATAATGTATAATTTTTTTTCAATTATATATAAGTGAATATAATATATTCCAGATAGTTTAATTTTTATTACTATACATAAAACTAGCTAATTATTTAATTAATATATACAGCATTTAAGTTCCCTAGAAACTGTGTATCCATAACTTTATAAATTAATTTATATTATCTGTGTCCTTTAGCTGAATAATAAAAAAAACATGTTTAAGAATAAAAAAAATGGGTAAATATCTTGATATGTCTATTCTTTCATTATATAAAGTGCATACTACAAAATTTATTGTTAAATTTATTTTTTGGCTTCCGAAAAAAAGACTTTATTGTCACTGGTTCTTGTCTACTGTCAGAATTCTCGAGGCTCTCTGTATATCGTGTAAATATGTAGCATTTATTAATAATAAGTAATAATTGTTAGGTGATCTCGAAAATATAATGATTATAATACGTTGTGTTAGTATATAAATCGATTTAAAATGTTTTTTACCATGTTTTTATTGTACACTTTGGGGTGTATTATATATTATAACAGGAGCTCAGATTGTGCGGTTAAAAAATTCAAAATGGCGGCTTAAAATTAAAGGCGGGATTTTTAAACCCAATATGACTAATTTTATGTCTTAATCCTGATATTTTAGTAGCAAATTGTAGTGTATAGTTCTACTAATTATTTATTGCAATAGTTTTTAGATAATCTTTTTTTAAAAATATGAATTGTTTTTGGACGCCATTTTGGAAAGTCTCGAGCTATTAGTTAAGTATAAAAAGTGACATAATTCTATGAAATTACGAACGTTACACACTGCCATACAAATGTCTAAAGTGTATACATACTTATAATATATCAAAATAAATTATTGTACACTCCTTTGTGTTTTCTTTGCCCTTTCCAACAGGTTTGTGAATCTACTCCAATAACGGCCATAATAATGCCATAGCCCAGGGGTTCCCAAAGTTATTTACACTATGACGCCCTACAGGATTATTTTTCTTGCGACGCACCCCCCCCCCCCCCCCATCATCAAAACTACCTGCTTTACTGGAAATAAAAACAGCAGTAGTTAGCGTAATATGAGGTTATCAGAAAAATACGGACAACGAATGTTTGCCGATCGCCTCGCGACGCCCCTCGGATGTTGCCGCGACGCCCCGGGGCGTCGCGACACACAGTTTGGGAAGCCCTGCCATAGCCCATGGTTGTAAGACTCATAACAACTGTACCACAACCACAGAAACTGTGATGGAAACAGTCATACACAGTAAAGCAACTGTCCCTTCTCTTCTATGATGGAGATCTTCGCTCACCTAGCAATTATGTTAATAGTACTACTTTACTTTACTAATTTATCCTTTTCTCATCTATTTTTCAAAGCACAGATAACTGGCTCTTCAGAATTTTCTAGATTAAAATTGCTGTCGGACGTCAATTTGATTTTTCTGGAGAAGAATAATTTACATTAAATTTTATGGTAAATTGCGATGTAAAATAAAAAAGCCTTTTTTCAACAAAATTTATTTGGTACACAAAGTACAAAACTAAATTATCTGTCCGATATATTTAAATTATCTTCGCATCACTCCATATTGGGCTTGCGTATAACTAATTACAATACAATCCTAATTAAAAACTGCATCAAAAACAGTTCAGTTATCTTACAATACATACGCATAGGCATAGAGAATAGAGTGACAGGTAAAGCGATAGTAATAATACTATAGCTATCTCTTTCTAGATGTTATGTCCATGTCAGAATTTCAAATCGAATTCCATTACTCAATACACGAACTGCATGTCGTTATTTTAAAATATGTCCTATCAGAAACTGATATTTTTTAATTAAATAGACTTATAGTGCACTTTTAGTTCCAATTAAGATTTTTTCTAACGAAAAATAAGCATTTCACTGGATTTACGTAAATGCAAATGTTTTATGTAAAATTTTATCTATACATTGGTTATATATATAACCATCCGTCAATCCATTCTCTATGTCTACGTCTTCTTATAATAATTTGCACAAAATATTGATTTGGAATGTCGCCATATTCTGTAAACAATTTTTAGACCACATTTTGCTATAATAATCTTGAGAAAAGGACTTAAATAACCTTGGGCTTATTATTGGCAGTGTATTTAGTATATTTGGTCTACATTGCAATATTTTCTACCTTGTATGTCGCAGGCTCGGTCTTTGCACTAAAAACTATTTTTAAATCTGGAAAAATACTTCACGTTTTCTCTGGTGTAGTAGTAATATCAAATTGTGCTTTCAAGTCGAACATGGCGAGAAACCAAATCAAAATTATGTTAATAAACTAATGACTATTCTCTAAACTGTTCTTTGTCATAGAAAACAAATATGTAAAGAGGGACAGTCGTGAACACCTGGTATTTATAACACATTTTTTCGAAGTACTGTTTCAGTACAAAGATATTCTTTCTTAGTTTCTGTTTAGTTATTAAAATCATGTTCTAATTGTATGATTAAAAGAACTACTCTTTTCTTTGAAATAACATACGGTTAAAATATGTTTATTTAACTACTAAAACATATTAAACTCGTTTCCTCTAAAGATACATTTCCATCAATAGAGGAGGACAAAGCAAAATCATGAAGCAGTTGGATTAACTAATGTTATAAACATTACCCGAAATCTCTTAATATCGTTATATCCTTTCGAAAATAATTAAACCAAGTTAAAAATTTCGTTGCGATCACAACTGTCCCCATAGTTACACACAAATAAACATTTACTCCGCGTAAAAAACTCTTTCACTGTACATTTATACCCTGTTGGTCGTGCTTTACTTCTAAATGCCTGCAGTCGTTGGGCTGAAATTGAAGAATTTAGTGTTATCCTTTGGGCTATATCGATAACTTTAGATCTCTGTCGGATAACATCATTTCTGATCCTATCCTTCAGAGAAACTCTTAACATAGCCCTCTCCATTGCTGGCTGAGCGACCTTGAGTTGGTGGATAAGTCGCGCCGTCAGTGTCCACGTCTCGGCTCCGTATGTCATGACAGAAAGGACGCACTCGTTGAAGACTTTTGTCTTTTGACTGTTGCCAGTTCTGCGATAGATGTGACCTGTCTATTGCCAATTTAACTTATTTTTTGGGCTATGCTTTTTATCTATCAAGGTTTATGAGACATAGCCTGATGACAGACGAATAGACGGACACACGAAGAGACGGTCAGATGGACGGCAGACATTAGCAAAGTCTTAGTAACAGGATCCCATTTAACCCTATGGCTACGGAACCCTAAAAACTTACGTTTAGTTAACAGCAGCGTGTTGCTCGAAGTCGCCCTTGTCGAGATGACGCTGAGGCACCTTGGAGGGTCCAGGTTCATATACCAGCATCGAAACGCGCTCCGGAGATGTCTTGTTGCGTTGCATGTCTAAAAACAAAAATACACCCAACAGTCACTCACATAATCCTACATTAAGATACGAGTCTTGTGTCGTGGGTATCAGAAACTACGAGAGGTTTTTCGGTCTCACAAACACCCAGACCCGTAAAAAATGTTTGTTAATCACACAAACATTTGTCTCGCTGCGAGGATCGAACCCGCAGCCGCTCGTTTTGTAACCTGGTGTCTAGGCAACTGCGCCACGGGTCTGTCAAATAATGGAACAACCCATAAATTCATGTGATCATATATATACTCACAGCGTAGACTGAGCCGTCGCTTGTGTTGTCCTGAGAGCTCGAGCTGTCTCCGCACGAGCTCGGAGGCGGAGGCCGGGCGCTCCGCCCTAGCGCTCTGCGGTAGCGTGGCCGCCTGCACCGTCACGTCCGAATACGCTGTCTTGTTCAAGTCTGGAATACACATTTGTCTTAAAGGACACAGATCAGAAGAATACAGAAATCCATATAAGCATCATTTCGCATACGGTGACTTCTGGATATAAATATAGGTAACTATTTAGGGATTAAGACTAAGTCTACCACGTTGGCCAAATGTGCAAGATTGGAAACAGCGTAACCAAAAATTTTCCCTTGACATTTGTCCCCATACAAAATACTTCTTCCTTCTAATCTTATTCAGGTGTTCTATTAACAGTGGAAACAAGAAATTACCTCGCTCGGTCAAGACAATCTCTCTGTGCATCTGCGAAAGTTCAGCATCGTTGACTAGGACCCTGTGCTTCGTGTCCATCGGCCCGTCCCAGGTTCGGTTCCTGTCGGCGACGTATGACGGTATTTCCACTTCCGCCTTGTCGTCTTCTTGGATCGAAGAATTCTTGCTCGTCGGTTCAGTCTAGATGCAAAATTTGAGGAAACAAAGAATCATTTTCTTATCTTCATTTAATGAAGGACTTAAGCTTACATTAGTACGTAATTTTAGTCTATTTGAAACATATTTAAAGAATAACTTCAATTTTGTTCCATCTAAATCTCTCAGATGTAGAGGAGTCCCTAACCAGCAGGGGGACGTTTAAGGGCTGATCATGATTAAGTTCCACAAGAGGTGCCACTAAGACCTTTACTTTTCTTCAAAGATGAAAGGGTATCTCATTTGTTCTAAGTTCAGGCCTGAGTAAAGAAGGAAGGACAAAAAGGATGTATACCCCTTTTTTGAAACATGTACCACTTAGATTCACCGCGAAGATCCTATATATTAGACCAACGGTTGATTTTGTTGTTTTTCTGGAGCTTTCTATTACACGTAAATGCCAATGTACGGGTAGGTATTTCATAATTAAAAATTATTTAGAAATGTTTTTTACTCAAACAACATTATCGAAACATTCTATCGCGGTCATTTCAGTTCAAACTCATTAATGTAACACGGTTAATGAATGTTTAGTTTAATGTTATACTTTGTACATATTCTCACGAGTTTACCCCAGAAGGAATAGACAAAGATATTGGTAAACAATAAGTTTCTAAATATGTTTTAAGTTTTTCAGGTGCGTCTCCGTGTTGCTACTGAAAATTCCCTAACTAACAATCTCAACAACACAGGCCAACCTGACAATCAAACCAGCTTATAGCAACGAACGATCTAAAAAATACTAAGATATTTTCAATGGTTGTGTATCGATATTTTTTTACCATATTTATCCCAAAACATCGTAAAAGTATTTCTTTATCCGCACAACATATATAAATATTCCGAAAAACCGATTAATTTTAAGATAAATAAAAAATCTGACATTTCCAATCTAATATACCCAAACTTACCTTAATACGTTTCTTGAAAGTGGGGCTGGACTGGGGTCGCATCTTAAAGTCTATGTGCTGGTTGGCGCCGCTCTTATTCCTCACAATCGGCGACAATTTCCTAAACTCACTCCGCGGTTCCAACTCTATCCTCACAGTCTCAGTGGCAGAACTGTTACTGGCCCTTCCGAAAAGCGGAGACAACTTCGGCTTTGTCCCACTAGTGACTTCAGAATCGACACTTTCTATAGTAATCGTTGAGTCCACGCTCGTCGGTTTCTGACTCGCGGCTTTGACCACAATCACGTCGTTTCTGTCCTTCTGGAACTCGAAATTCGGGTTCTCGAAGCCGGTCTGAGTTGCTGAGTCATCGCTGTTGAAAGTTTGCGAATTTGTGTTCGAGGCTTTGTTGAGCATCCGCTTGCGTCGCTCCAAGTCTGCGTGTATGTCCGTCTGTACGCGCAGGTTTATGTCGCCGTAACGTCGGATAATGTAGTTCAGCAGCCAGTGGTACCCTTTGCGCAATCCTGGGTCGAGTTTCGGCTTTTTCGACTTTGGGTCGGCGAAAGCACTGTACGATTCTACTAGAGTCGGGCATCTGTATCTGGGGGTAGAAAATACATGCTTAACCTCATACCGCTATTTTAAATTAAAAAAAAATCGTTTATTATACATTTGGGTAGGCATAAATATGAGGGTTTACGTCTAGGCGACTGCGAACAATGATAGAAGCTACAACCCTGTCAATATGACCTATATAGGCTGATGATGATGATGATTCTGGTATGCTTGTTTGTAATGACCTGTTGTATGTTGAAATTAAACTTTAAAAGCAATTGACTATTTAATTACATTTCTTTTGATGCAGGTATTAGTATTTGTAATACAAACGGCAAATTAAAATACCTCCCTAAACAAATAGCCCACAAAAATACTTACTTATTGACAAGCGGTTCAATATTCAGTTTGTCGACTACATCGATGTCGTCTAAGGCTCCAGACTTGTCCTGTTTGTTCGCTAGCACCAACACAGGTTTTCCTGCAATAATTCGATTAAAACAACTTTTGTGTTTAACAATGTTAATTTTGGTTAAATTATTGTTTGGTCAGATTCAGCCTTTCTATACTAGTAAATTTCATAGTTTGGTTTATCGAAGTTATAAACTCAAAAAAAAGATCGAATGAAAGGTTCTTTGGTAGAAAGTAATAGGGAAATAGTCCTACATGGTAGTTTTTACATGCTAAAACCAATTAACGAATTGAAGTTAAAATACATATTACAAATTCACTTATATAGCTCAGACCCCACATTAAGACACAAATCTTGCGGGTATTAAAAACTACGAGACACTTTTCGGTCACTTGACTCGGTGCGGTACGGAACCAACGGCCTCTAGATTCAAAAAGCAGTCTTCAAAAACTGCGCTTCCTGTCTGCTAAACTAAAATAGAGGCTATAAGCAGTTAGCAAAAGGCTCGTAATGGTATTAAAATAGTTATCCTTATGTACTGCAAGCGTTAACGATTTAATTAAGCTTATCGTTGATATAAACGCAATTCAATCTACGAACCGTAATATCAACTTTATCGATAAAACATCACAGACTAGCGCGGGATAGTAATTTGATTTGCACTTTACATAATTTTACGGCTGTATCCCCGAATCTAAAGGCAGAAGTATGTATATTTTTACTAAACCTCGCTCCAGTGAATACAAATTTATAACCAAACCAAAATTTATCTTTTTTTTCTTCACATCTTGATTGCATAGAGAAAATTTGAAAAAACATTCATTTATATTGATATATTTTTCTCAAAACATCAACGAGAAAATTCGAAAGTGGCTCCTTTGATAGATGTGCTAAAGAAACATGTATGGGCATAAAAATAAATAATGAGTACGAGAGTTGTAGGATGGACTAGCAGAGGAAGGTCAAAAAAAGACGGATGGAGTGTGTGAGAGGAGATATGAAAGAAAAACGGGTGACTAAAGACATGACGGCTGATAGGGATGTTTGGAATGATAAAACATACGGCGCCGACCTAAAATAGAATTGGGAGCAGCGCAAGAGAATGATAATTTTTCTCAAGAGAAATCCCAGTAAGTCTGCAAATTATGATTAAAATAATGCCTGCGAGTCGTAATTAAGTAAATTATTCATAAAAATGCGAAATGTAAAAATATGTTTTGCGGAGCAAAGATAAGCGCCATCTCTATTTCGGTTAAATCAAGCTTATCCCTTTTCATCCAGATATTTTTGCTTGATTTGGGTATTTGTGAGACTGAAAAGGGTCTTATAGTTTAAGATTCGTACCTATCTTAGTGTGGGTCAGAACTATATACGTGTCTATTAAGTGTATTCATGTTTTTATTTCAAAAACACCTCTGTCAGATCTTCCGCTCTCATCTAAATCTAGCCAGCAAGTTAAAGGTCATCGTAACATACAGCCAAAGCACTCTCAAGTTGCCATGGTAATAAAAAATAAACATTACCTGATATTTTATCGTGCGATAAAACTTCCTCGAGCACCGTTCTGCATTCATCCAGGCGTGAAAAATCACTCGAATCGATAACAAAAATCACTCCATGTACTTCGCTGTAATATTGCGACCAAATTTGTCGAAAATGCGGGCCTCCGCCCAAATCGTATATCGTTACCGGCGTATCTCTATGCACAATATTCACAGCTTTAAACCCAACAGTGGGCAAGACCTTGTCATCTTTATCCCCAGCTAAATTATTCACCGTTTTAGTTTTTCCCGCGTTGTCTAACCCTATCAGTATTAAGACAATATGTCTGCGAATATTTTTCCGCCGAAACACGCGCGGCCAGCAATTACCCATTATTATAAATGTTTTTCGCGACACATAACTTTAGTAACTTCAAATGTGTCGTAAATGTCCATTTGTAAACAAAAAAGTCGTGTTGACACAACTGTTGCCAATGGCGATTGTGCGGCCAGTGTCAATTTGGAATCAGTGCGTTCTCTCTACTATTTTTTATTTTATTTTGATCCCAACACTCAAATTTATCCACAAATTATATTTATTACACTTTAGTCAACTATAATACTATAAAAATCAAAAACATTTTCTTTCTATACACTGGCTAGTGTTCTCAGTAGTTGCGATTTCTTTCAAACAACCTAGAATACCCAAAACGAATATTTGTAGCCGTGGCCACTATTTTTACGATTTTTTTTATAAAATCATATAACCAAATTTATTATTAAAAATTTATATCAATATTTATTATTTTTTAGGCTATTGCGGGGTTTCGTAAAAACTAGGACATTGAAAGTAACATGCCAAGGTAACATCTGTTATCGTTTCTAATTTACATTATAAATGAATTGAAGGGTCACAGGTGGCATGATAACAAGAAATTGGATTTATTATCGTGATTTTGCATATTTGAACACTAGAAGGCCTATGAAAAGTCGCAAGGAACTAAATCAACGATAGGGTTGTTAGTTTTTATTAGAAAATTCATAATAAAAAATAGTCTTTAAAAACAGCTTTCTAGATGTAGAAATGTACCTTTCCCCACCCCTTACAATACAGACGTGAGGTAATGTATGAGAATTATTAGTCCTTAGAAAAAATATTTATTGAGTTTTGAGATTGCATTCGAAGGAATCAATGAAACATACATATAAAAATACATATTTAGACGTTTTATTTTCAGAAAAATAATATTCGCAATAAATACAGGTACAATTTCGACGAAACATTATTTACAAAGCTATGAGTTTCGAATACAAAATGCGCGCCGTAGACGCCTTGTTTAGTGTGGCCACACTGGGCGCCATCTTGATTTTTGTTACCATGTGAAAAATACACTTCAAAATGGTAGTTTTATTATTTATTAGGATATTTCGACAATTTTAGTGCATGACAGGGTAGCCATATTTAAGCACCTCATTTACGACTGTGACCTTATTTTCAAACAAAGCTTTTAAAAAATAAATCAAGCTTCTAAAGTGATTTTGAAGAATACTTTTTAATTGTCATATTAATTTGCTCTTATTTCGACTTCCACAATCGATGACTTTTGACATAATTTATAACCTTTTATTATTGTGGTTACGATCATAATCCAAATAAACAATTAGACGTTTTTAATACAAAGAATAGCGAAGGAATCTTGTCAAAATTATCTGAATCTCACTATGATAGTGTCTCCGTTTTTCACTGAGAAATAAGCTAGGTCTTTCATAAGATTGTCGAGGCATATCTCTGCGCCGTCCATCTGGTCGTCTAGTATGTAGAGCATCGGTGTGCCAGTGTGACCAGCCTTCGAAAACAACCTCTGCGACAGTGTTACCAGTTTCTGAACGGCCATTGTGGATGGGAACTTTTTCTTGAAGGACTTTCCGTGTTCGTCGCGTAACGTGATTTCTAATAAATGCGATGTGAGCGTTTTCGTTTTGGGCTGGGCTACTAAAAGGCTGTCTTCTGGGATTCCGTATTCTGTAAATAAAGAAAATACAAAAATATTTAAAGATAGGAATACATTAACATAGGTTACATGTTAAAAATTCCTGTTATTATGTTGTGTCTTTTGAAACTTATAAATTGAAATAGCTTCAGAAAACTTGCATAACCAAAAGTGTCTTTTCCAAAATAGTAGCAAAGACCTCTAATACATTAAGCTAACTTAATAGATTAAAACTTACAAGGTTCATTCACTATGCTCTATTATACTAAAAAGTATCTTCCATGGTTAGCATCTTTGACCCCCCCTCCCTACCATAATATTTCTATAGCTTATCCAAAACAAGAACTGACCCGGGGAGTCATGACTCACCCTGGGCTGGGTCCAGGACGTAGGTGGACCTCTAATTGAAATACCACCCTAACATTAACGAAATACCACCCACTTATTACCCATATCTATTATTATCAGGATTAAAATATTGCTAATTGTAAATTCACCACGACTATGTGATGGGATATGGTGCCAAAATTGGCTCCGCTTAGGGATACCTAGCCCCTCATTACGTATGAATACAAATCGCCAGTTCTACATACTGTTGACGAGATGCTGGAAGCGCGAGTGCTGCAGCTGGAAGTCCCTGTGCGCGAGTGTGTCCGCCAGCGCGCGCTTGTACTGGGCGCCGTGCCGCTTCAGGTAGTCGTACTCGGCGCCGCGACGCGACTCGCCGGTGATGTGCGACCCGTTCAGTTCCTGGGGGGGGAACGTAAACATTATTCATAACATGTATTTAGTCTCCATTTCACCAACCTTCATTCTAAGTAATGAAAGAAGAACAGTACTGAGGGTAGTGTTCAAAAAAATATATTCTTCAATTTTAATTTTTAATCATATGCTAAGCCCAGCTTAATCATTATTGTCAAACTAGCTATTGCCCGCGACTCCGTCCGCGTAGACTCTAGGGCTAAGTGCAGAGAGATTTTTGCATTTATAACATGTTTATCCCACGGGATTACATTTTCCAGGATAAAATTATCTCATGTTAATTCTTGAGCCCTAACTATCTATATACCGAAAATCATTCAAATCGGTTTGGTAGATATAGAAATACCCATTCCCACGGGAATACTTAATTATCCGGGATAAAAACTATCCCATATTAATTCTGTGAGCTCTACCTCTCTCTGTACCAAATTTCATTCAAATCGCTTTGGTAGATCCAGAAATACTAATTCCCACGGGAATACTACAATTTCCGGGATAAAAAGTATCCTATGTGTTATTCTGATGTATAAGCTATATTGTGGTAAAGTTTCATTCAAATCCATTCAGTAGTTTTTACGTGAAAGAGTAACAAACATCCATACATCCATACTTACAAACTTTCGCCTTTATAATAGTAGTAGGGTCAATAAAGTACATTGACAAACATATAAACTAATTTAGTGTTGTAGAGAAAGCGTTTGTCTATAACTTCACTATTCATTAGAAGTTTTTAGTGTATGTGTTAGCAACCTTCGTTTTGAGAAATTACTGATTCAATTGGATAGGTAAATGCCAAGCATAGAATTCCAGTGGCGGTTGTTTCACAGAAGCCTAACTTGCCTGATAAAATTCTTACTCATTAAGCTTTCAATCAATAAAGAATATTGACAAGCTTATAAATTAGTTTCAAAATATTACAAAGTCGATGATTTATGCAGCATTATCTTACAATCTTCACAATGACATTTTTTTTTTTTTTTTTTTTCTCTTTATTTAATTTAGGGACTTTTTTCCATTATGGACATGCCAGTCCCATCATTGCAATACACAGTATAGAACAATAAGTGAAAAATTACAAGCTAGGAAATTAAATTAACTTAAAAACTAGATTAATAATAAAAAAAAGCCTAAATCACTACTTCATATAACATACAACATTGTTCTGATGTAGGGTTACTCAATAAACTATTAATAAGGCCGACATCAAGACGGTTCAGGTTAAATTTAAACACTAATTCATCTCTTTTACATTGATTTTGAGTACACTCCGTCAACCTATGTTGCAAGTCATCGATAACACCACATGTTATACAATTCGGTGAAGTTCACAATGACATGATGCATTGGAAAGGAGGCCTTTGACCATTAGTGGGACATATAGATCATGTATTCAGACCGTGATCGGAAATTAAGGCAGATAATACAACCATCGGTGTCAAGTGTATGTGGTTTGTATGGTAAACTTTAAAATTTTAATTTTTTGTCAGGACTTTTTTAACTATTACTTACCTAAGTTTCCGATCACAGTCTGAATACACCCTGAATATGATGATGACTTTCATAAAGCCCTTCTAACCAAAATATACCAAACGGAAATATTTCACTAGATCACCTAAAACATTTATAAAATTGTCTCACCTGTAAAGTACCAATTTTAGCGATAATTAATTGTGATCCAGTGTCATAGTCCTCAGAGTTCTGTATGGGGTTCTTGAGGAAATACAGCTTCCGAAGAGACTTTAATTTGTTCAGCTCGCTCAGTGACCGCCACTGAAATTCGAACAGACATTTTAAATAGATGTCAGTGTACATGCCCATCGTAGGTTAGTCTTTTTGTAAATTGGGTTTAATGTTATAGTGGGGTCAATTTTAATAAAAATAAAATTAACCTATGACTATTATGAAAATTCAGTATATCTCCACACCAAAACTCACCCATATTAGATAGAAGTTAGACATGAATGTCTTACACAACCATAGTTTTCTAAAATTTTACAGTGAAAGAAAACAATGTTAGGAAACCTGCACACCAAAAACTTCTTAGGATTTTTTTAGGTGGGTAGTCCGCCAAAGCGCACTAGGGCATAATGGTGCACAGAGGCCTAAACCCTGCCAGTTGTAAAAGAGGCCCATACCCAGCAGTGAAAAATATATATGATGATTCTAATGTAAATCTTGACAGAAACACTGAGAAACCTATTGTCTACATATACAGTAATACCCCGACTTACGCTACCTCGACCTAAGCGAATTCGGAATTACGCGAATTAATTTTCTCGTCTATTCGTTTCATTTTATGAAACCTTCTACATCAAAATAACTTCGGATTGTGTTTATAAACTCTATTGATATAGTTTGTCATATTATCTAGATTTAGATACTATTTTTTTCCGAAATTATTGTTTTGTATAGTCTCCAGTCCCAATGAAACATATGTACTTTGTATGTCTTTATATGCAAAATTATACCCCGACTTACGCGGATAGCGGGCGGAGGGTGTGTGGTGGGATAGGGCCAAATTACGCGGATAGCGCTCAGTCCCACCTATCGCGTAAGTCCCGGGTATTACTGTATATTAAATTTAACCATGTGTAATACTAAAATTACTCACATCATTTATCCTATTCCGGCTGAGGAACAAGACTTCAAGATTCTCAAATACATCCACCTTTTCACCTCCGGGCAGATCGTTGACCCTAATCTCCTCAATGAGGCACTCGTTCAAGCTCAGGGTCTGGAGGTTCTTCAGCATTCCGAGGTTCATCACCTCTCTCCAAGAATCTATTGGGTTTCCATCCAATCTCAGTACCGTTAGAGACCTTAAAGTTACCGCTGGCATTGTGATTTTTTGAATTCTGTTGTAGGCTGCTATAATCTCCCCCACTTTAGGCCACAAGTGGGATAGGGATAGGAGATCAGGCCATTCGTAATCGCACACAGATACGTTGATCTTTTCTAGTTTAGCAAAGTTTATTGAGAGTTGAGACATTGTTTCCTCAGGAATGTCGATCGCCATGCGGTTTTTGCTGTAATGGAAAATAGATTAATCAGATACATACAGGAAACATTTAGACTACCCCTATTCAAAAGAGAGATCAAATATTATCAATCCTATATAAAAATGGTTATTGATAACTTAATAGGGTGTAAGGGGGACGAATAACATCGCTCGTCCCCAACTGCCAACCTGCCTACCTGCACGCGGTACACCCTGCTGACCAACGGATGTGGCTCTGGCGGCCGACTATGGCGGCATAACCACTCAGATATGCTGGAATGAACTAAATACCAAAACCCACGGTGGGCAGCAGCACCGTCGGGTAAATCATTCCAGCCACTGCGGTCACCAACCCGCTTGCCAAGCGTGGTGACTATGGCATATCCCCCCCAAATGGCACCACATTGACCGGGATGGTTGGCGCTTTCTTGGGGAGGCCTACGTTCAGCAGTGGACGGTGATAGGCTGATTGAAAATTGATAACTCCATCTTTAGTTTGAAGCCTCATAACATCAAAAAGCATTTACATTAAAGACCTCTGGGTGAAGTTAGAAAGAAATCGTAACTGTCATTAATTTTCTATAAACTCCAGAAGACTCATAATGAAGTATTACAACAATATTAACTAGAAGTTCACATTCTGATTTTCTGATCTTTGGGTTTTTTAACCCAGACTTGAACTAAATGTAGGGCTCAGAACTATGTATGTGACTGTTGGGTGTATTAGATATACCCCTTCCTTCCTCCCCAAGGGAGCTTAATCCACTTCCCTCAGCATATAAAAAATAATTTAAAAAAATATTCTCCTCACCTAACATCAAGCTCCCTAAGGTCAGGCAGTTGCGCAGACAGCTGTATCACCTCCCGCCAGTTGCAGAACAGGTTGCGGGACACATCCAGACTGCGGACATTGGGACATAGCGACGCCACGTCCCCAGCCGCGGAGACGTTCTGGTCGTGCACGCACACTTCTAGCAGACGGTCGAATTTTCTAGAAAAATGAGACGTATTTTTATGATTTACGATAATAATGATTTAATTGATGGCCTCGAGGTTCAGGCGCGCGATCGAGACTCTCGGCGGCCGTGGGTTCAAACCCCAGGCACACACCTCTGACTTTTCAAAGTTATGTGCGTATGTGCGTATTCACATTGAATTAAAGTAATGGAAAACATTGTGATGAAACCTGCACACCTAAAGGTTCTTACGAATTTCTTAGGTGTGTAGTCGGCCAACCCGCACTAGGCCAACATGGTAGACTATGGCCTAAACCTCTCAATGGCAGAGGAGACCCATGCTCAGCAGTGGGCGTATATGGGTTGATGATGACAATTACAAATAATTGCTTATTTAGAAAAGGAGACAAAAAAATGTCATACCTCATCATACCTCACGCCTATATTCCCCGAAGGGGTAGGCAGAGATGCATTTCTGCACCCACATTTCGCCAGGTATGTATCAGTCCCACGTAATAGGGGGCGAGCCTATTGCCGTTTTTCGGGCACATTTCCAGACTCCGTGCTGCTACTGAGAATTTCCTAATGGAAAACCCAATAACACCTTGCCCGACCCGGGAATCGAACCCAGGACCTCTAGATCTAGACAAAAAAATCTTTGCTATAGTAAAAAAGAAACAAGTTGTTCACCTTATTACACAATCTTCGCATGATGTTACTATGTACTAAAGCAAATGTATAATAGAATCTAAAGGTAAAAGTTAAAAAAGACTCACTGCTTCTGATGGATCTTCTCAAATCCAACCATTTCAATAAATGGTGCTCCCATTTCCCTCTTCCACTCATTGATTACCGTCCTGCGGTGAGCTGCCACCGTTTCATCCTAAAATGTTTATGTTAGATCAAATATATATCTTGCCGATACATCCTACAGTAAATATAGTTATGGACTAAGGCTTGATGGCTATCAAGTCTAGAAGAATCCTGAAGTAAGTGGCAGTACTTCTATGGAAGCCCAAAAGCATTATGAATTATTTTGTTATGTCTAGCTTATAATTTTTTAATGTGGGCTAAGGATATTCTCAATTAAATGTCATATTGATTTTGTTAAATAGGGATTTAAAGATTATTACTGACATTTTAAGACAAAGTAGGATTTTATATTTATATGTTTTAACCAGGTGGTAAATATAAAAAGAATACTATAAATAAGATGTAGAAATTAAGCATTTGTCGCCGGGTAGGCGACAAGCAATATCGGCGGGTAGACGACAGCAATATCGGCGGGTAGGCGACAAACAAATTGATAACACTGCACAGCACAGCTTTTCCCCCACCGGCTGAAGCTATTATAAAACGGCGTGCGCTACGATTGCTCGCGAGAGTCTTGTCTACGCGCGGACAGTAAACATCCAATTTACTGGGAAATACAAGGAGTTATGATTGAAGTTGATTCTTTGAGTTACTTCTCATAACATCCTCCCATAATAGTGATGTCACTGCTGTTCCGAGCAATCTACGACTGTGTATCTCTTTAGTTATATCATTTAATCATAACCATAAGGAGTTATTGTAAAATCAACCTGTGTGATGTCAGTCTAATTGTAATACTGTCTTTATAGTGTTTCTTATCTTATTTATTGTAAAGAAATAATGATTGTGAGAATCTATTGTAATAAAGTTCAACTAATAAAATATTGTGTTATGCTGAGGGAGTTTCTTTTTTTTTTTTTTTTTTTTAACGAGAGGAAAGCACCTTAAGCTCCCTGTTCGGTACCTCGGGGGGAGGCCGAAAAGGGTATGTCGGGGTCACCGGCTCCATGCCGGCATACCGACTAAAACCTCTCGATGGCCCCCTCTTGCGCATATTGGACGGTACGGTAAATATAGGGCGAGCGCCCTTAATTGTTTCCCGTTGCCGCCCAGCGCTCTGTCCAAAAGAGGACTCCTCTCGGGATCGTACATCTTCTATTCTATTAGGGCGCACCTCCCCCGTGATACGCCCAACAATCCCGATCCCCTATTAGTCGTCTCTTACGACAGGCAGGGGATACCGTGGCGGTATTCTTACGCCCCCGACCACAGGACGAACGCTGAGGGAGTTTCTTGCCGCTTCTTCTTCACAGCAAGGACACATTGTGAAGCGGCACTAGATTGAGATTTATAATATAAAGAGTTGCACATTTAATGATTGTGTTATTTCCTGTAATGTCCTCCGTACTTCTTGAGCCTATTATAATTTACAATTAGTCAAACTAGCCTACCCGCCATCTATCTATCCATCTATATCTATCTATATATCTCTATCATCTCTACATTACTCTTATACTCTCCGACACATTTATGTCTTTTATTTAAATATATATAATATATATATAATAAATTTTATTTATTTCACTTTTTTTAAGTTTACAGCAGTAGGGTACGGCTAGTTACAGTTAATACTTCCACAATACAAAAATATTGTGTTTAAAATGCTATAAACTTGATAAAGAAATAAGTATTCATGCATTAAAAGATAATTGTGCTACATTGGGACAGCAGAGTACAGTCGAGAATCGATGACAATATTGATCATATGAAGAGGACTATATTAATGAAATTTTATTGGCTGATGGTAATTCAAAAATTCAAAAATTGCTGTTGCATAATAGATTCTGATAAGTTTAAATATACTTGCATTAACACCCAATTAATTAATAAAAAGTTATAAACAAAATAGTTTTGTTATTGTTAAATAATAAATTACATATTCAAGAATATTTTTCAACGTAAGAATGAGTCACGTAAACAACGCTAACTTGAAACCTTGGACAAACTTTTTGTGTGGGAGTGATGACCTAACTTAGCGAAATATTGTCTGCAAACACTTAAAACTTAATTTATATTTACCTCTCGATCTCCGTAGTACTTTCTTATAGCGTCCGCGCAAGTTTTGAACGGCGATATCTTGTTGGGGCGTATAAATGAACCCGCACCAGGTTTCGACGCTTTGAAGTACTGAATCCCGTCGACACAGCCATCGTGTTTCCCCCTCGCTGTGTCATCCCACTCAACACCATACCAGATACCCTTATACCCCTGCACTTCACCAATATATTTCACTGTAGCGAAATCATCATTGCATTTAACTCTGCTGCCAATGTGTACCTGTATCTCACAATCTTCGGTACCATTGCGACTGTCCATGGCACCGTTACAAAATTTTGGCAATAAATTAACAGGCATAGCGCCCACCATTATTTTTGTGTTTTCGAAAAAAGAACTGTTTATCAAAAGTAAAACAGGCTGACTTTTTCCCGAAAAACTATAATGTCATTTGTCAAAAAGTTTTATGTCAAGCCACTAACAATGAATAGGGCTGCCCAGAAACAATATAGAAATTAGAAAGTGACAAGTGACAACTTAAATTAACAGTACTATATGTAGTCGATGAATATGCGAATTTAAATTACTGAAATAAAGTATGTATTGCATGGCATGTTTTGTGTTCCAATATAAAATTATATAGCAATGTCAATTTTTTTTTTTAATATTGCATAGTATATAATTTAAAAACAATATTAAAGATATTAGCGTAACGTACTGAACTAAATAATATTTTGCGTTACAATTTGGTGACAATATTAAGCTACTTCTATACCTATCCTTGCAATAAATTGTGTAAATAGTTACAACTTATTTCAAAATTCTTTACATATTATGATTATTTTTTGACATGTTCTAGAATATGAATAGTAATAAGTTTACAACACGTCGTATAGATGGCATTGCTTGTGCCAATTCAAAGTTTTATCTGCGAAGTGATTGGCGATGTACAAGAAAAGGATATTACGCGTCCAAGTATGGAAGTCATACCGCCTATGGACTCAAAATCTTGAATGTATATTGTCGTTCCGATTCGCACATGCAGAACTAAGCTATCAGCCATAGAGTTGCCATACTGCGCCCGCGTAAGGCACCATAGCTGTCGACAGACTGATTCGAGAGTAGGTTTCGGACAGTTGGGTAGACGAATTCGTACCCGCCCGGTTCAACGATCCATTTATATTCACTCGTTACTCCGGCGCGGCGCTAGCGTCATCTCGCTCGCGGCTTCCCGATTCGGGAATCGGGACGTGAAAAAGTGTTTTTTTTTTTGACAAAAATGGCTACCGAACGAAGTATCCCGGACGTTTACGCTAGTCGATAATGTGTATATTGTCGTTTATTTTAAGTGAAAAATGCATTTTATAAGTGAACAATTGTGACGTGCTGTGTATCTGTGTATACGGATTGATCTCAACAAAGGATACTAACTTCAAGATGAGGTATGTATTGAGTTCAACGCACCATCCTTTAGTTAGCAAAACAAATAAATAATTACTATAAGTAACGTGCACGCGTCGATCTATTTATGTTCCGGGAACATTTATTGCTCCATCAGGTTGCTTTTTTGTTCCCGAGATAGTTTTTTTCTCGCCGCTATTGTAACGTAAACAGACCACGGGCGTGCGGTTACGGTTCATCGATTAGTTGCCTACAATGTTAATTAAACCATTTTTATGAATGACAATGTAATTACTGGCTGATTATAATTGCACCGAAGTTCATAGAGGAATATTAAATAGAGGAAAAAAATGATTTTCGAATAAAGAACATTGATTTTTTCCCTCGTATTGTCGCCCCCACACGGCGTATTTTCGTGTTATTTTCGTCTTGTATTTACAAGCTTTTGTCTGACCTTGTGTGTATGTGTGGCAATTTGTTAAAATGGGGCAAGTCGTGGTCCTTTTGGGACCGTGTGCGCTGCGTTTCGTGGAAATGGGGTGGCTCGAGACCCCCCTTGTAGGGTGTTTGTAATAACGTTAGTGCATATGACTAATAAAAGCACCCCACCCTTTATTACTTCGCGCGAATATTTCAACAAAATTACGAAACGTTATCAGATAATATTTTTATCTGACAGATAAGTCTGGCAGTGCAATTATTAATATCATACTAAGTGAATGAACTTTTAGTATTCTAAATTCTAATACCATCTGTGATTTAATAACTTATTGCAGATTATATTATATACCTAACCGTTTATAAATAATATGTAATACCATTTTATTTATAAAGCCATGGTCTATATTGAAAAATACAGATTAAGTATGAAATTGAAATAAAAAGAAACATAACTTAAAGGTTCTATAAAACACAATATTCATTGCAATAATTTATTTAAGTTTGTAATGCCAACAAAGCTTTTCCTACAGAGCAAAACCTTATTAATGAAACCAGCTGTTAATAACTTACATTCTAAAATACATGAATCATAATATGCTTTATTTTATATTCAATATACAAACCATTTTTTACATGTCTCGCAGTGGGACACATGTTTCCCTTAGGACCTCGCAAATACAATGGGTCTTAATGAGCATACTTTATTATTGAGGACACAGGAAAAAGTAATCAAAATATGCTCCCAGTTTTCCTCAATTAATTGTATCCCAAGAAGTTAGTATTGTTCGTATAGATTTCCTGGAAACAGTTTAATATAACCCTGACTACACGGAGTCATATATTATTCCGATCAGAACGGTCTAGACTTAAACCTTATCAATTATAAATAAACATTTTTAAGGTAAATGGAACATTTTACAATTAAACTGTTGCAAATTAGTAGGATATAGCCTATAGGACATTGAATTTAGTATTTTTAATTTGCTTCTACACATTATCAGAATGTTGAGTCTATTAAAGAGGCCACTACTAACTAACCGGTGTTTCTGTTGCTATTGTTGTTATAAAATAGGTACTAGTAATTAGATTACTAGTTATTATGTCCATATTTCTTTAGCTGTATTATTTCTGATAATGATGATTAATCTTGAACTTCTACTGTAAAATACATATCATGTACATCAATATTCATTCAACTTAAAATTTAAGGGTTTCAACAGTTTACTTAATACATTTTGAAGTCTCAAAAACGGCCTTATACTTGACATCAAACATTTATTAAAAAACATAATTCAAAATCAAAACGAATTTGGTATATATTTGTTTGTATATATAATCGGTTAATCAGGAATTTTAACACTATTAATTAATGCTGTATAATATTCACATTGAAACAAATTAAATATATTGTTGAATGTATTTCGCATTACAAAATTTTAGATATTGGACTTGTAACACTCATGGTTCTTACAATTAGTCAGAATGTTGCTTGGCTCGCTCTGGTAGGAAGATTGATCAATAGTCAAATCTGTTGTCTGGGATTTTATTCTCAGTAACAGATAGTCTTGAAATGAAATGTGTTAGATGTTCTTAGATCTAAGAATAATTGTTGGCGAAAATTTAATGTGCTATCGTCTTTGTCTACCACTTTGGAGATACAACCGTAATTCTGGTTAGCTGTGCTTCACTTTTTCTTGTAGTCAAATTTTATTCTCCGGTTTGTAACGTTTATATAATATATAGACACCTACAAGGAACTTTAGGCAGGCGTAGTATGGGACGTCCTGTAGCACGATGGACCGACGACGTGAGAAAGGTGGCGGGTAACGGATGGATGAGGGTTGCTCACAACCGGGATGGTTGGCGCTTTCTTGGGGAGGCCTACGTTCAGCAGTGGACTGCGATAGGCAGTATGCATGAGTATATATAGGGAACTAGATGACTTTAGACGTATTGGCGTCATCGTGTTGAAGACAATCGTGTGTGCATTAGTAAGATTATCTCATCAATCAATATTATTATGCTAGCTTGTTCAAACCGGATGTCCTTTACACAATTCGACGTAAAAGTGATTCATTATGGCCAGTTTTACAATGTTTTCTTTACATCGGATACATGAAGCTATTCTCTTTAGTTTTAAACATTATGTTCGGTAGATACCAATATCTTTTCATCAGGAAACCTGTCTTCGAATATCTCGTGAAGAAAAACGCAAGAGCAATAGACCATGTCCGTTTTCTAATAAATATTTCACATAAATTCTAACAGATATGTTAATATATCTAAAGTGAAAACTTCTTTAATATAATCGTGTTTGGAAAATCGATAAAACGGATAAGCGGTACTAAAAAGAGCCGAACACAGATGAGAAAGTTATATTAGCGGTGAAGGTATGGTTAAATTCTAATAAAATAGGATAGACTACATCGAATCAAAACGATTTATCATTAGTCTAATTTCTCATAAATCTTGTATTGCAATTCTTGAAGCATGAGTACGCACTTGACAGGTTCGCCGTTCTCAGTTTGGAAAAAAGAATTATTATTTCTTTGAAGGAAATTTATTAGATCAGAGTAATTAATGTGTGCGAAAAACGGCAACAGATTTGCTTCCTAAAATAAATAGCATAATCTGCTTATTAAAATTCCACTATTGAAAAATGACAAAATAAAAATAATATATTTGTTTATGAATGAATTTTAGTTGTCATCGTCAACACGAATATAATTTAGTTTAATTTTGAACAAATTGCTAATTCCACGCACAAAAGCTTATTGGTTTAAAGCTTAATTAGTGGTTAACCTATTTCGATGCGGTATAAATCAAGTACATTAAAATTGTAACATTATTGGTTTTGAATCACTTGCCCTGCGTTAAAACAGAAAGGAATAGTCAAATACTATTAAATTGATTTATTGAATATCTAATGAATTAAATGAGGTGTTATTTATTACGTAAAGAATATAAGAATTTCTATTCAATATTCTACTCTTCTAAAAGATAATGCGTTTATCCCTCAAAGTTATCCAGGTTTGAAACCAAAGGAAACAGCCTTAAGGCGGTTTCCTTCGACTAAAAAAAGTACTTGAATTTTTTGGCACATTTCCAAAGTTACCTATTACTAACTCGATAGTATTACCTGGAAACTATATTGTTTGAAATGCACCTGTACCGCGAGACCACGAGGTTGTGGCTATGAGTAGGCTGACGTTATTGGCGACTTTTTCATAGAACCCCAAAAGCCCAGTATACCTTACAAAAACCTTTAAGCTGTAAATTTTTATTAACAAAAGCAATTTGATATATAAATGAAAATATCTTGTACCCACAATAAATAATTATAAACTAGACATAAAACAATTAACGAGTAACGTTTTTGGGCTTCTATGCAAGTACTGCCACTGTTGGGGAGACAGCTGACAGCCGACAGCTGAAGCGTATGTATAGCTAAAATAATTTACCTCGACTTGACAAATAGTACTGGGTGGTTATTAACTGCCATATGGGCCGGTAGCCTTGGCTGGAAAGTATAGTATTTTAGTTTTTATAAAGTTAATGGAAGTAATATCAACTAAGGTAACATTTGTCGAATACTGTAATAAAAAACATTAGAAATATGTTTCGAGTGTAATGCGGCTCTCTTAATATGACGGTATTCAAATAAGTCACATTTAGCTAGTCACTTTTCGTTCCTTAGAAATGCAGCCTCAAATATCTTTAGACCATTAACACCTTAAAAGATTGGGTATATGTTGGTATTCTATATTATCAGGCCATATGCGTCCCACTGCTAGGAACTTTTAAGCTAAGACAAAATCTATACTAAAAAAAGTTAACGATATTCACAGCTCTTCTAAAACGGTTCTAAAAGGGGATGAAATGTAGACGTTAGGGCGCTAGTTATTCACAAGATGACTAATGCGATTGCCGCGTAAAGCCACCCCTATGTGGGGTTGAAACTGCAACATTAACCCCAGAATATCCTGGATTAATTTCGTAGTACTTATTCCCACTTCCCCTTACCCTGATTGGGAGTAAGCACGCAATTGTCGATGCGTTAAACTTTACGTGCAATGTTTTACTTGGTCAAGTGTGATGAGATCATCCGGACTGTTAAGGATTCGAATCGTCTATAGTGAATTTTAAAGGTTTGAGTTTATTTAGTGGAATTAACTGTATATTTTTAATTTATTGGTGCTTCTAAGAACTACCTAGAAAAACTTATAACACTAGCCCAGAAACAGGTATCGAAACTTGGGCCTTACATTAGGACAGTGGCCACTACACATTTGTTCCCCGATGAAAATGTACTTCAGTAAAATTCCTTAACAATGTGCAAAAGTACCTACTTTGCAATGAATAGATTTAATAACCTAAGCTTTGAAACCCTCCAATACGAACTAGTGACATATTTAAATATCGCGAAACGGACATGTGGTATTTATATGTAGTCATGTTACTGGAATTTATCGTTTCACGTGCTTGTGCAAGTAATTGTTGAGTGCGTTGCATTATGTAAGTACTAGTTGTGACTTGAGGTCCGCTTTTAGGAACGTTTCTCTTAAAAACTTTATTACTTAAACAAATCCAGCAGTCACGTACATAGTTCTCATCCCACACTAGACTGCGAAAGACTTTTCGGTCTCACAAACACCCAGAATCGAATCAAATATTTGTAGATCACATAAACATTTGAGTCAGTGAAGGGATACATCCCGTGGCATTTCGCAAGCTGCTATCTAGCCAATTGCGTCATTTTAATTACCAAAAAAGAATGTTATGATTACCTCGTATATGACCTATTGGGCACGGGTCTCCTGTGAAGTTAAGAGGATAAAGCCTTACTACACCACGCTGGTTTTATGCTGGTAGGGACTTGGCAGACTACACTCCTAAGAAATTCCTAGGAAATATTAGGTGTGCAGGTTTAGAAAGAAACTCTCGTAAAATCCCTCACATTTCATGGTATTAAGTAAAGTAGACATAAGGAAAGGAGTTGAAGATTTCAGCGATGGAATCATACGTCACGCCTGTATATCGGACAAAGTAGACAGAGTAGTGTTTTCGTATTGACTACAATTTTTCAAGTAGGACAATTATGGAATTGGAATTTCCTTGTAATTTGAAAATGTCAAGAAAATAACTCTGTGGATGACCAATGAATGACAACATTATGATTTTTTTTGGAAGTGGTGACTAAGTATGTGACTGTTGTAATATGGAAAATTTTGGTCAAAATAATACATTTAAAGTAATGTCGCTTTAATTGAGCTACAGTAAATATATGTGTTACCAAAATAAAAATATTTTTAACGGCTTCATTTTAAAACTTTTGAATTGATCCTTTTTTAATACTTGTCTTGTAGCTCTAATCAATTTATTAATTTAATCGTAACTATAAATAAAAAGGTTGCATTAATAAAGAGTCGTCCAAGTTGTAACATCGCATCTGTTTCAGTCTTAGTTACATAAATCACAACAGAAACATATTAATGTGTCCCACTTACGGTCGAAATATTCATGTTTTGAATACTTGTTTGGTTTCCTACACTCGACATATGCGTTGCAACACCTGACGCCTTGACATCTTTATCTTAATCTGTGTACGCAGTTGTAATCATAATCAGTAATACCATTAATTTTAATTAATAAATATAACCTATGGTCAGTGTCATGATAACTTAAGTTTAACTGTATTTCATGTGTATATTATTTAGTGTTATTTGCAAGATGTTTATAATATTCAGATATTAACAAGTTCAAAAATGACTTCGCAAAGCGGCAACGTCTCCAAAATCACCTCTCAATTATCAAAAAGGAAAGAAAAGAGCAACACTGTAGTTTCTTTCCCGTTCTTCTCTAGTGATGACTGCCTTCCGAACAGGGTGGTAAATTTTTGAAATGACTGAATCATACCTGATATTTTATAGTATCAATAAATATTATTGCATTTAGTGTTATTGCCTTTTATAGTACAGGCGTAGGTGTATGTAGTTTTACAAGGCGATAGATTGCAAGGCATTTAGAAAGTTCGACACAAAATCGATAGTTTTGGTCCCCTGAGAGCCGAAAGGGCAGGGGGCGTTTTTGAATGCCATCGCCCATTGTTATTTCATGTAGTGATTTTGTTCCCTCGCTAAAGAAATTTACAGACTTCGGTTTTCTATGAATTTTTTTATAGGCACCATATTGACATCTTTCTTGTTGTTTTTTGGTAAGGTTACTTTAAATTGGATTGAGCATCGTCTCAAAACATACTTTACGACTTAAATGCGTGAGGCTCGTTTGAGGAAAGATCGTAGATGAGATCCATGCCGAGCAGTGGAACGTATATGGGCTGACGATAAGATGTAAAACTTTGGTATAAAGATACTCCGCTGTTTGCAAGTATACGTATAAAAAATATAAGATCTGGAATACCGCGTAGGACGATTATGTCATATTTTAAGATATAGGCATCGTATTTTATAGCGTAGTAAAGGTGTGTCGCATGCATTATTCATAATATAACGGCCGTGCGCAAATTCGACGACATCGCATTCTGCTAATGGTCTTGGTAGCTTCAAAAAGTATATTTACATGCCTGTATAAATAATTACATGTGGTATTAACGGTAATACAATATCTTAAAGGCACGGGCAGTATTTCCAAAGAAGCGTAAAGGGTTACACGTTTATTGACTAGATTATGCTTGCTTGTTATAGGGTCTAGGATATTTTCATCTAAAATTGCTTGAGTTAAAGAAGATTTTCTAAGATGATGATTCGGAATTTTGTAAGGTTACCTGGGCGTTTGGGCTTCTACGGAACTGCGGACACTGCTTGTTGGTAGAGTTATTCGAAATTTCATTCAGTTTTACCAATTGCATTTAATTGTTATGTGAGGTAAACCTTATTTAATTATGTCGATTTTCACTTCTAGAGAAAGTCTCGTTATCTTCGCAATTCAAAATTCTTCAAAAGATTGTCGAGTAAGGCTTCTTGAATACCCAAAACTATTAATATTTTGTTAAATCTCTAATTGATCTGAATAGTATGAATTCGCCAGAGCTTCGCCGCAGCTCTATCCTCTACCATACCATAGACACCTGAACCAGACCATAAATATTCATTGTATGACATTTCGGTGTACACAAATAGCCGTGGATTAATGGTCACTTCCACTGCGGACGGATGTGCCACAATTGGGCGCAATTAGCGTGTTTACATTACCCGCGGACGAATCATTTACCTGTCAACCTTCAGGAAACGCGCGGGTGGAAAAACGCAGCGTTTTTTTTGTCGTTCCAGATTTTAAAAATTACACCCAAGTCATATACATAGTTATGAGTCTATAGTAGGTTAAAAGTTGTGTTGAGTGGGTATCGGAAACTATGAGAGAATTTTCGGTGTTACAAACAGCAAGACCCGAAACAAATACTTGTGTACCAGACAAACATTTGTGTTACAAAGATGAATAAGGAGAGAGATAGTTTTGGGCTAGTATTCCTACCGTGAAACTTAATGTTTAATTTACCCATGACAATGTTTCCCAGAAGCCTTTTTACACGACCCGAGTCATGAGCAAAAATAAGGTAAAAAATAAGAAAAAGAAAGTTATGTTTTTCGATATATAAAACTAACTTGAAATCACTACACTTAATCAAAACGAAAGACTATCAGAATACTATCTACAATTTCTCAACATTAATACGTAAGGTCTTAACCACTGCGCCTATCTGTAGATAATATCGGTTGCAAATAATGGTAGCAATCAGAAACAATTGCCTCATGATTGCATTCAAAATTATTCAGCAATGATATTGTCTGTACATCGTTTAGCATATCGTTATAACTCATAAGGGTTTCGTGTCCCTGTGGGTAGATGCAATTTGACGATACTAATGCAACTACTGCCTTGTAGTCTTGTACTAAGGCAGAGTTTTATTGGGTTCTTCCATTAGGTTCTTTTTGTAGCAGCACGGAGTTAGGAAATGTGCCTGAAAAACGGCAATCGACTTACTACTTTTTACGTGGGACTTATGTGTCTTCAATAGACTTTCGTCTATCATATTGGGGAATGCAAGCGTGATGTTAAGTATACGTATATAGTAAAGAAGTGTAATAGTATTGCTAGTAGTAAACGTAGCAGAATGAACAGGTTATATAAGCGGCGACACTCGTTCCCTTACAAAAAACTGTCTATTTTCCATCTACTCTAATTAGCGGTTCTATGAAGTATAAGCAATATAGAAACATTTTTACAATTATAAAATGGTTATGAACTTAACAACTGACCGTCTACTTTGATTAGCTACTTTGAATACTATTGCCCTACTTGCAAGTCGAATAGAATATCTGGGTCTAGGTACAATAATAACAGGCTAATTTTCCAGTTCGTAATACTAGACAATCTGAGACCTTGTTCCATCTACGTTATTAGAGGATGAAGCAATGAACTTCGGGACTTGGCCTGAATATAGTCCAGATGCAAGTGACTAAAATAGGATATATCAGATGACTACAGATTTCGATAGATGTCTTTTGCCTGTTCTAGCTTGGACAGCAACGTGGTTACGATCAGGTATTGTCACTTTGCTGGTCCAGTAAAAAATAATACATACACCCAACAGTTTCTTTCATACATACTTCTGATCCCCATACTAAGAAACAAGTTGTGTCGTGGGTATCAGAAACTACGAGAGACACTACGGTCTCATAAATATCCAGACGCGAAACAAATATTTGTGCATCATACAAACCTTTTGTGACGGTGCGTGGATCAAACCAATAATAGGTGTTAATGGAATCGATTTTTTAAATAAAAATTGGAAGAAGGTATCAGCTCAGTGAAAACGTGATATGAAATAAAATAAATAGGCCATAACGTATCCTCTTCTTTTGCTGTAACATTAGATCTTGTTATTTTAACTACCTGCAGTTAAAAAATATATTATTAAAGTTTTACAAAACACTGATTGGAATGTTTCCAATTAGTTTAAAACTCTCGGTGTAACTATTTTCTGTAATTTAATTAAAAGTTTTACTAAATTACCAACCACTAACTCGCTTCGTTTCACCATAATACAGCAAGCAGCACAATCTCAACGAGGGACAATAAATACTCCGCTTATTGTGCAACATGTGTTCACGTTTGTACACTACCGGAAGATCTCATTGTCGGCTGCGTGTCGTCCCCGTTACGTAACGTGCGCGTTCACTATAACATTCTTTTAGTCCTCGTCCTTCGTTTGAATTTGAAATTGATTAGATGTTTGAAATAATTCGAATGAGAGTCGGTAGATGTCACTGTTTTAAAAGGTTTAATAAACTTTTTATAAAGGTCCTTCCTTCATAGAAATATGCCAAAATTATGGAGATAGTTGCAGTGGTTTAATTATTATTCGATAAACAAACTAATTAAGGCAAAGGATGCCTTTAAACGTGACCTGCATTCGACAACTTTTTCAGCTCTCCAATTATTTTCAAGCTTTTTTTCTTTTGACTGCTTCATAGTTTCTCGTAACGAATATGTGCTGTGGGGCGTAGAGGTACTGAGTTCCATTCACGGGTAGTACAAAGAGTTATTGAATTTTACCATGAGTAAGTTCTAAGTAGTAGCAAAGCCTAGAATTTGTTAAAAAACGGCAATAAGCTTACCTATTACGTTTGACTGATACATACCTGGTGAAATGTTAGTATTTATATTCACCTCAGCCTATGTGAAGTTATGTATCTATCATTTCCTTTCAATGAAGATAGTTGACATAAATAGCGCGGAACACACAATGAAAATTATATTTTTCCATACATCATTGTCTTTTCTAGATTATCCCCAGTGAAACTGAAGAGTTCCGTTCTCATTCATAGCAGTAATATGTGTCGAGTATTGGATTCTCAAAAATAGGTCAACAGTTCCAGATATTGGAGCTGACAAACAAACCTTTATATCAAGTAAACAAGACAGTATTGCACAGTTATTTAATTAGGGTTCCGTTAGTATGGCTTGCGGAGGGTAGGATGATTTTATTTTGATAACTACCGGTCGTGAGTATTGGCAAGAGTATTTCTTCAGTCTGGGACCATTTTGTGATCAACATCATCACAGCCCATTTATGTCTCACTGTTGGGCACAGGCCTCCTTTACAACTAAGCGGGTTTAGGCCTCTGTCTATCACGCTGGCCTAGTGTGGATTGGTTGACTACACACATGAGATACTTCTTTAGCGGCTTGGAATGTGCTCGGTTTTTGTCAATAGTCTAGTAATTTTGTCCCCTTTTATTTAATTTTAGATAAACTTAGGTGTGGATAATAGATGTTTTTCTTTCAACAGTTATATATATATTTCTGACCTCACAGTAAACTACAAGCCCTGTGTCGTGGGTATCAGAAACTACGAGAGACTTTTCGGTTGCACAAACACCCAGATTCGAAACAAATATTTGTTGATCACACAAGCATTTGCCTCGGTGCGGGGATTGAACCCGCGGCTTCTCGTTTCGCAAGCTGGTGTCTACTGCCTATCCAACTGCGCCACGGAGCTGTCATACCTTGGTCTCTTTGGGAATAAAGAACAGCTTTAACCACCAAAAATATACTATTTGTGTTTTAACACGGAACCCACGGGCGAAAATCCGATTTTTCTTAGCCGAATTTTATTTATTACGAACTGGAGTTTCTTTGATCGAGTCTTTTATGACACGTCGAATAGTTTTGCGTAAGGTCTGTTTGGTTTAAAAAGTAGGTCGTTTAAAATTGTTACTGTAATTACTTGGCTACTGTTTCGTAATAGATGAGTAGATATTTGTGTAGTAAATTTTTGTATGCTTCGTATTTTCTGAACTGAAACAGGGACTCGAAGGTTTTAAGTAATTGCGACATAAAGATACCTGTTTCGATACCCGGGTCGGTTTAAGTGTTATTGGGTTTTCTATCAGGAGATTCTCAGTATTAGCACGGAGTCTGGAAATAGCCTCAAAAGACGACAATAGGCTCTCCAGTCTCCACCTATTACGTAGGACTGATACATACCTGGCGAAATGTGGGTGCAGAGATGCACCTCTACCGACCTCTTCGAAGACTGAAGGCGTGAGGAAATGTGTTTATGTAAATTTTACATTCTTGTGGTAGGGTTATAGTATTTTTTCCATAACGACCACTATAAATATTATACTTAACATAGTAACAAGTATCATATTCAGGAATTCGATTGTGTTTCTATCTGTCCGGCAAAATTTGTCGACTGGCAATATATCCCTGATGAAACCATCATAAAAATATAGCTTTGTTAATATTCATAGTTTATGTTATATTGCTTTTAAACTTGTAAAATTTCAGCTATGAATTTAAAGAATTTACTGAGTTTCGCTTCTTAGGTCTTACTTTAGCTTGAAAGAGCTTTCAGTCGTTGTGGTACAGAGTTGCAGTAGCGGAATTTCATTAAAATTGTTATATTAATCACTAACGCTGATAAATTTCAATAAAGCTAGTAATTATCCTAGTCTTATCCATATACTTTACCGTTTGTCATGTCCATCATATTCAAGCGTATCATATTATTATTTTCTATCAGTAATAATAACAAAATAAATATTTGTATTCATTGAATAACAATTGTCTATCCATAGATACTACGATAACGCTCATAATAAACTGACGTAACAATTGTTCTGATGTTATCTATGGCACGTAATTATTGACGTAGGTTTTATTGTGCTCTATTTAGTCTATGGAGACCTTGGTTTCACTGAGGTATTACTTTATTTGCAGTTAGGTTTCGATGTTAATTTAGTTTTTTTACCTACATGCTTTGTTACAAATGATAATCTCAAGGGCTATATTTGGATACTCGGAGAAAAGACAACAATAAATAATAAATAAATACACCCAATAGTCACATACATAGCTCTGATCCCACACTAGGTTACAAGACCTGTATCGTGGGTATTAGACACTACGAGAGACTTTTTCGGTCTCACAAACACCCAGACCCGAAACAAATATCTGTGGTTCGCACAAACATTTGTCTCGGTCCGGGGATCGAACCCGCGGCCTTTCGTTTTGCAAGCTGATGTCTAGCCAACTGCACCACGGAGGCTCAAAATCATCATAAACATGCTTTAATTTGCCCACTCTTAGACAAAGTCCTATCCTAAAGTACGTCACTGGGCTCGATCTTCGGCTCTCCTCATCCAACCGCTGCCAGCCACCTTGCTTATAACCTAGCCAGAAAAAAAAAATAGAATTTTACTATAAAGCCATGGTCCTACACCGGTCATCGAACCCACGAATTAGCAGTCAATCCCCCGGGATGATACGTGTCATCACGTGCGATGTACGAACATAAGCGTTATTTGCATACTGCACTCGTCCCGTGCCTAAAGCGGGGACAATTGAGTGATGGACCGGGTCTTGCTTCCGGTACTATTGTTATGTGACGTGGATCGTGGGTGTTTGAGTTCGGTTACGGCTGAGGGAAGTGATAGATTAGATTTTTGGGTGACGTAAGTCTTCTCGCGATTGAACACGAAATAAAACTTTGGACGAAACTTAGAACTTAAATTATACTTAGAAAATAATGTTTCGGTTACTTAAAACTATATTTAGGACAATCTACGAATTTATTGCTACTTTTAGGCTTTTATACAATTTAAAATCAGTTATTTTTAAAGTCGGTTAAAATTTATTAAAGTTGGTCGGAGTAATAGAGTTACTTTAACGTTTATTGGTATCGTTTATTTGATAGATGTTTACACTATTCTATTGCCTTCTTGTGACATTAAAAGTATTTCGTTTATTGGAATGTGGTACCTTGCGAATTTACCATAAGAATTTGTACGTGGGCGTACCGATTGTGGGAAATTTTGACAAATTTTGCTAAGCCGGTTGTTGGCATGTTGCTGTAGGTATATTCGCAGTTAAAGTATATAAAAGTGAGTTTAATATCACTAAGATAAATTATAATCTAAATATGATTTAGATCTCGAAAAACACAGTTGACGGTTTTATCTTGACTTTTTACTTGCCTTATAATCTTTAAGTCCTTATTTAACAAAAGCAATATGACTTTTAAATGGTATTATTCTGACACCACAATAAACTTGACATTATAAAATTAATGAGTACGGCCACTGATTTAGACCGTATTTCAGCTTGGCGTTAAGGCTTATGAAAATCCTTGAGAATAACTTACGTGCGAAACCTATGATCAGCTCAGACATGCAAGTCGAATGTTTATTCAAGTATGGAAACCAATCCTGACTACCGCTCGCAAGAATGCAATATAATGAGTAAGTTGCACTGTCCGTCCGGCGTGACGCATTGAAATAAAAACACTGGGGAGAAGGGCGGTGTGGCTTTAAATAAACGTAGTGTCTGTTCACTGTGATCGATCGCATGGCCGCTTGAAAGGCGATGAAAATTATGCAAGCTAATAGTCACCAACCCGCACTAGGCCAGTGTGGTGGACTATGGTCTAAACCCTCTCAATGGTAGAGGAGACCCGTGCCCAGCATTGGGACGTATATGGGTTAATGATGAATAGTGATGGATAAAAAAATGTCGGTAAAAGTCAAAGGTGTGAACGTAGAAATTGAACTTGTGATATTAGTTAATCCATGTAAAATAAATAAATTAATAGACTCGTAAATCACATACATAGTTCTGATGTCGAACTAGGTACAATATCTTGTGTCCTGGGTCACTGCTACAAAAAGTCAAAGGTGTGAACGTAGAAATTGAACTTGTGATATTAATCCATGTAAAATAAATAAATTAATAGACTCGTAAATCACATACATAGTTCTGATGTCGAACTAGGTACAATATCTTGTGTCCTGGGTCACTGCTACAAAAAGTCAAAGGTGTGGGCGTGGAATTAAAACTTGTCATTGAGATGTCTTAGTTAATTCAAAGAAGATTAGAATTTTTAGTATGTTTGTATCGAACAAAATCAAAATTTACTCAAACTATGACATTATGGATGACATTATTGTCATCATGTCATCATCAGAATGCTCTATAACTGAGAGAGTTTTACTATGGAGTTTTACAAGTTACAACTGAGACTATGGCAAATTATATGGACTTTTATCCCTAAAAAATGTAGTGCTTCTTAGGGTTGGCATTCTTAATTGCACCCTATTATTACAAGATTTCTAACTCAATGTAATAATGGATTAATCGATATAACTAAAATTACCCACTAATTCGCCGCCGAATCGAGAGTTCATTTCTCATCGCGCAAATGTCTTCGTGACTCGTATTTTTGACTTATTGAGCGACTGACCTTTGCAAAGTCTTTGTCCGTCAACACTGGAAGAAACCGACGCCTTTCACGAGTTTGAGAAATGATGTTCTTTCCGTTATACGTCTTTTGTTCGCTTTTTTGTTTTCGTCTATTGGGTTGTGAAGGATGGAATTAGATTTTTGCCATCATATTTGTTTTTGTTGTGCTGCGAAGATTAGTTCATTTTTTATTTAGTACATACGCTGAATAATAACAGTACTTAGGAAATGCGATATCTTTAAAGTAACATGAAAATCAGGTCTTTTAAATCAAGCTTATATTACGATGATTACTTTTTTGTCATAACAGATTTTAAGTATTTCATAATATTAACGAATTAAACCACCATTAAAAGGAACCCAAGTGTAGCTTTGGCAAAGTGGCACACGTTCCCGAGTATGACGCGTGTGCCAGACAACAACCTCTTGATAAAATATAGAATATTCGCTCGAATATCAACCACCTCACATGAAGTGTAAAAGTTGCCATAAGGACTCAGTCAACTAAGACACTTTTCTATATTATAATAGTATGTATGTATGATCTACGTAAACATTTCTACATGCCTACTTGTTCAGACTTTTGAGCCCGGTATGCTTTTGAATTTTTATTTGAACGGTTACCTATGTTGAAAAAAGCTTAATCTTTTACATATCTAAAAAACTATATCAGAGAAGAAGAATCGTATCTACCTGATATACAGTACTAATAATTTTGTCACTGTGCCGTACCAGTGGATAAACCATTAATTCTGAATAAACCGGATCAGTTACGTTGAGTGATCACGAATGAATGCAACCATTAAACGAAGCGTTGGACCGGCAAACGATCGTAGCTTTATTAATCGCTGGTTATTTTCATTTCTAGGGATTTACGCTGGTTTTTGGATATTGTAGTTATAGGACTGCGTACTTGGGTATTTACTTCGATTCCGTATGCTTAATTAGTTTTTTGTTTAAGTTTTTAGAAGTTATTTAGATGTAGTATGACTTAAACCCTCTCAATCGTAGAAAAGGGCTGTGGATCGTATATCGGTTGATTTTATGTTTTTTCATAGGCTATTAAGTCGATTATGAGCTAAAGTAAGTTATTACTTTACGTTTAAAGTCATTAAACTTGGCAGTGTTATTTTTTACTGCTGAGTTTTTATCATTCTTCTGAAACAGAGATCTCAATTTGAAATATTTAGTATCACTTGTGATTGTTTTCTATTTTGTCTAAGTGTAAGTTTATAGAAAACAGTGTCAGTTTACTTCCATAGAAGCTTACAAGATAATTGTGTACTGTAAAGTTTATAA
Organism: Cephonodes hylas; assembly: GCA_030295005.1. Taxonomy (NCBI): domain Eukaryota; kingdom Metazoa; phylum Arthropoda; class Insecta; order Lepidoptera; family Sphingidae; genus Cephonodes; species Cephonodes hylas. The sequence continues at coordinate 1,726,414 of AP025386.1, read as the reverse complement.
TTGTTTATTTTGGGGTAAGGATAGTCTCAGTAAGTGTCAAATTACTTTTGTTAAAAGTTTTAAAACTTAAACATCAAATCGCGAATATTGATTCCAAATTTCCTAAGACAATCTGGGCTTTTGGGCTCTATGGAATTACCAACACTGCTAATATTAGCATTTGCATTTATGACCAGCACTTTTACATCTTATTCAATACAAGAAAATCTTTTAACACCCTTTAATTACCGCGGATTAAACTCAACATGTATCACGTTTTATTTTCATCTAAAACCTCCTTGTACAAGCAACCGCACGTTAGTACGCTACTTAAAAATGTGTAATTGCAGCGAGAGGTTGGCGCGGAGGAACAGAGGGGGGCGGGAGGGTCTAACCCAGTTTGAGAGTGCAGCGAGGAATCCGCCAAAGCAGATTATCTCGAGCACGGCGTCATGGCTGGCCAATTTTTTCGCTGACTACCCGTTCAACGCTCGATGCGAGACAATTATGTGCGGTGTGTGGGGGAAGCGGAAGCGGTAATCCTTGATAAAAAAAACAACCTATACTGAAGTAGTCATGTGTCGTCGGTGGCAGAAACTACGAAAGACTTTTCGGTCTACTTGTAGTCTTGTGTCGTGAGTATCAGGACGAGAGACTATTTGGTCTATTCGTGGATAAAACAGACATCAAGTCTCAGTGCAAGGATCGAACCCGCGCCCGCCCGTTCCGCGAGGTGGTGGCTAAGCAACTTCGCCACGAGTTTGTAAAAATATGAATTAAAACACTATCATATCTACTTTTTTTGTCTCTGTTTTAATATATCAGCTTAAACGATTGTATACGTCTCATCTCATAAACGAGTGTTTGGCCTTAGTCTATGATGATCTAGTATGCTTTTTTGATTTCCCAAGAGATGTCTCGAGTCCAGTAGTAAAAACTAACGTCCTATAAAGATGATAATATACCTCATCTCCGAGTCATAACTATCGTAATTACAGTCTATTTATAAGGCTGACGCCATTAGCATTCATACCAAGACTCGAAGATATAATTGAATCACATAACATGAAATCAAAGAAGGTAAATAATCATTATTTATAACATCCAATATTCATACAGTACGTGCGTGAATTACTAAGCGTACAGAGATTTACATCTACGGCTCTTATTTAGATAACATTATGTGGTGTTATGTTTTCTCATCTATATAAAACAGCAGCAGATAAATTACCTTTATCTTTTTCCTATATCCCAACTATTTCAATACTGTGGGTATTAAAAGCATTACAGACAAATAGAGAGTTAATTTTACATAAATAAAATGACATTAAAATCGCCAATCTTGTTTTTAAGTCTCACTGCTATTACTATTGAGAAATTTTCAACGGGAAAGCCCAATAACTGACCAAACTTCGTATCGGGAATCGAACCCAGATCGCATGTCTCCCGTATAAAACGCTAAAACTCGAGCAGTCAACCAGTTTTGGCAAAGACTATTAATCAATAATGATCATTGATGAATATTTTTGGATAAGACAACTATGTTACATTATCAATCTTTTTCTCAGGTAGCCTAATGTTTCTCCGCTGTTGCTCGTGCCTCAGTCCACGTATTTACAGTTAGGGGCCGTGACCACATTATGATTTAACGATTCCATCCGTCCGGACGTTATTGTGCGATCATCGGCATTAGTGCGGCGAATGAGCGAAATTTAACTGCAACAAACTTGTATAGGCCAATATTTGTTCCATCGAAAATATTTGTTTGCGAAATGTTTCTTGCTGTAGTTTCTTTGGCGAATACCGAAACTTTGGAACAGTTAGCCAGCTTACGTAATCTAAACACGTAGAAAAAAGGGGACAGTCTGCACAACTTAAATTTCTAAGGATTTTCTTAATTGTAGACCGCCAATCTAGGCCAGCGTGGTGGACTATGGCCTAAACCCTCTCAATGATAGAGGAGACCCGTGCTCAGCAGTGGGCGTATATGGGTTGATGAAGAAGATGAAGACCGCCAATCTGCGTCAGCTTGGACTAAGGCCTAAACCCTCTCATTTATAGAGAAGGCCCGGTTGATGATGATGAAATACAAAAGGAACAGAGATATTTTAGACCTTAATCTTTTTTAATGAGTTTTTCTAAGATATAATTATCAAGTCCTGTTGTGTAATCTATGCTATAGGACCACGCATAGACATTGCATTCTAACAAAGTACTAGTCAACTAGTGTATTGTAATATTCCATCTAAACTTCCACCTCTCTGAGGCTTTGTTAAGCTGAAGTGCATTGATGGCAATTTGTATGCAAGCTCCATTCACACCTGGGGTTGTGCAGCTGTTGCAGTAATATGAAACCGCACCGGCTGGCAATCGCGTGGAAGACTAGTAAAGCCTTACAATTTAGCCTTGTTTTGGTTATATGTGGATAATTGATTACCATTAATAGAGGATATAATTTGTCATAATTAGCTTTAGCATAACATAAAGTGTGGTCAAGCAGTGATGGCCTCGAGGCTTAGGTAAGCGGGCGAGAATCTCGGCGGTCGCAGATTCAAGCACTTGGCACACACTTCTGATTTTTCCAAGTTATGGATGTATTCACAATAAATTGTCATTTGCTTCAACGATGAAGAAAAATATCGTGATGAAACCTGCACACCAAAAAAGTTCTAAGAAATTTCTTAAGTGTGTAGTCCGTCAACCACACTAGTCCAGCGTTATATATTCAGTCTATCGCCGTCCACTGCTGAACGTAGGCCTCCCCAAGTAAACGCCAAACGTCCCGGTGTTGAGCAGCCCTCATACATCCGCCACCCGCCACTTTTCTCAATGGTATGGTTAGAACAATTTAAAAAGTTTTGTTTTATTTGCACGCCATTTTCTAAAATTGTTTCAACTGACTTCCTATGGACCCTTCCGCACTTTTGTAAAACTGTCACCAAGAGGTCTGATTTATTTATTGTCCTCAACCACAGTGTTTACAAAGTGTGAAAAGGGAAGATCTTTGTATTTTGAATGTAAAATGATTTATTATACCCTTTTGTTATTTTAGTAAAGTGTTTTTCACTCTGTATAGTTAATTTAAATTATTTTTTAATTAGTAGTAAATTCGTAGCACTGCTTTGTAGACGAAAAAGTTGTATATTGTATTACAATCATATTCGTATAAAGAACAGTTTAAAACGTGTTAATTTCGCGACAATTCAAGTATATTTTGTTTCTTGACTTACATACTTGCATTTACCGTCAGATGCTAGCCCGGACACTGTCCGACATTAATAAAAATAGTTTAAAAAATATTGTAGACCAATCAATTCTGATTGTGTCGGTTATTTTATCATAAAAAAAAACTATCGCCAACTTGCATTGAACTCAAATGACTCACTGAGTTACGACTCACCAGTCGTTATTGTAACAGTCTGTTAAAACTACTAACGCCATCTATGCGATGACGACTGAACTGAGTAGTTTAGAATCGATATTTTATACGAGATTTTAATAGCGTTTATTAAGTATATTGTTACGAATAATTTTAATAATTAAACAGCGGAAATTCTTAGTGCTTATTGATTATAAATTTATTTATAAAGCGTTTAAACATTACCATTTACAGCACTTTATGGCGCAGTTGGCTAGACACCAGGTGCCGAAACGAGCGGCCGCGGGTTCGATCCCCGCACCGAGACAAATATTTGTGTGATCCACAAATATTTGTTTCGGGTCTGGGTGTTTCTGAGACCGAAAAATCTCTCGTAGTTTCTGATACCCACGACACAAGAGTTGTATTTTAGTGTGGGGTCAGGACTATGTGTGTGATTGTTGAGTGTATTTATTTATTTATTAAGCAGTGAAGGCCTTGAGGTTTGGGCGCACGGTCGATAATCTCGACGGTCGCGGATTCGAACCCCAGGCACACACCTCTGACTTTTCGAAGTTATGTGTGTATTCACATTGAATTACGTTCTTAGGAATTTCTTAGGTGTGTAGTCCGCCAACCCGCACTAGGCCAGCGTGGTGGACTATGGCCTAAACCCTCTTATTGGTAGAGGAGACCCGTGCTCAGCAGTGGGCGTATATGAGTTGATGAAGAAGAAGAAGATTTATTTATTTGTAAGAGACAAAGACATTTAAAATACTAAGTATAGACTACAAGTTCGGTATCCGCCTTAGATTTGTATCTTTATATCCAGACAAATTATAGCGTTATTTCAAATATTTATTCTAAGGGTTTCGGAACCAAGATCCGGGTGTTTTCTGATTATACAAACAGATATCTTAGCTTCCATAAAGGCCCAAAAATTTTACACGTAATAATGTAATGTCTAATTCATAATTATTTGTTGTGGGGTCAGAATATTCTCATTTATAAGTCAAATTGCTCTTGTTAAATAAAGATTATTCGGAATTTTGTAAAGCTTGCTGGGCTTTTAGACTTTTACGAAAGTACCCCCACTGCGCACTGCTGTAGCTATGCCTATCTCTTTCAATGTGGAATATGGCTTGTAGAATTGGGTCGCAAAAATATTTCCGAAGTTTGACTATAATCTCTCCAGAGTAAAACCACATTTAATTACGCAAATCAACATGTAATGGTATTGAAAAGTATGGATGTGAGCACTTGAAACGTAGGGGAGTAGGACGCAAGTAGGCCATCCGATCGGCCCATTTCGCATTGCACTGGCTGATATCCGGCACGGCGGTGAGTTAAATGCGCTGGAAAACTGCGCTTTATTGAGTTATTTGAGTCGATAGCTGAGTCAGAAGTTAGACGGTGTTGTGTTGGTAAAGGGTTTTTGCTTACGAACGGAATCTTGGTGGTTGAAGGCTTAAATCCGTGATTTTTTTTTAAATTTATATGTTTAAATATAAGTTGAAGTAAGATATTGCTTTTAAAAGAAGAGCGTAAGTTTTTCTTCCATTAATGCGCATGTAGGTGTGATAGATCTTCCTTTAAGCTTGACGCCTCACAAACGTGTGCTCACACAATTGTTGCGGCATGGCTGGCTCCGTAAACAATATCCTTTGCCAGTCGACTTAAACCCCGAGGAAACCTGCATGTCTTAGAGCTTTCTACGAGTAAAATGTCAGGGCATAGCGAAAATTACTTCTTTATCCAATACATTTTAGCAACCAACAAACTTTCAATCTCCAGCTTAAATTACTTGCCATAACTAGATCTTTTCAACTTCCATTTAATTAAAAAGATCTCAAATATTTACAAAATTTAAAAACATATACCTTTTCACCAAAATTCTTAGCTTGAAAGCATCATCACATCCCCCAAAAACTCATTACCACGACTGGATATTATAAAAAACCCCGTAATTATCCCGCAGGACTCAATGTAGGTCGCGTTTTGAGCCGTTCAGCCGTGGCTCAAAGCCGAGCCTGTAATTGGTAAGGCTCCAGGCTAGTCGCTGCGGAGCGGTGAATTTTTTACATCACTCTACATTGTGTTTACAAGGAGACGGTATGGTTTCACCCGTGAGTGGAGCAAGCAATGTATACGGTACTATAAATAATCACGAGGGTCCATACCCTCGAACCTTTACCCCATGGTAAAGGTTTTAGTACTGACAAAGTTATGTTTGTGAGCTAAGGAAGAGTTGTTGTGTTTTCGCATCGACATCCAAGTCTATATGGCCTGTTGAAATCATCATCACCAGCCCATATATATTTTCATCTGCGGACGAATCTCGTCTACTACTGAGAGGGGATGTTGGCATAGTATGGGTGTGTAGTCCAACACCTAAGATATTATTAAGAACTGTTATAGTGCTGGTCTCCTCACGATGTTTTCCTTCACCATTTAAGCCTGGGGTTGCACTGGCGACTGCCAAGGTTCTTGACCGTCTGCCGAAGCCTCGAGACCATCACTGAAAGATATTTTAAGCGTAAAACATTGGCTTAAAATATACATTTCAAACCGAATGGTAGATCGTACCTAAATATGCACTAAATCAGATTTCCTTCAAATATTCAGACGGGCCGGTCTATTCCTGGGCCATGTGGCCGCGATTTGTTTGGCGTGTGGTCCAAATTCGTATGAATTATGCTAGCCGTTGTTTTGTTAATGTAAATATTTTCATTCAGGAGTTCAAAGACCAGATTTACACACGAAACCTTGAATAGGATTATGATTTTAATTTGTCTAAAGTTGTGTACAACAGAACACTTGAATAAGACTAGAAAGGAAATGTCGGCTTGTCGATCGTGCCGAACCTACGTTTAGATTATCATACATTTGAGAGGTTTCTTAGTGATTTCTTCTTCTTCTTCATCAACCCATATTCGCCCACTGCTGAGCACGGGTCTCCTCTACCATTGAGAGGGTTTAGGCCATAGTCCACCACGCTGGCCTAGTGCGGGTTGGCGGACTACACACCTAAGAAATTCCTAAGAACTTTTAGGTGTGCAGGTTTCATCACGATGTTTTCCTTCACCGTTAAAGCAAGTGATAATTCAATTTGAATACACACATAACTTCGAAAAGTTAGATGTGTGTGCCTGGGGTTCGAACCCGCGACCGCCGAGATTCTCGACCGCGCGCCTAAACCTCGAGGCCATCACTGCTTTTTTCTTAGTGATTTAGATAGCGTATAATATCAAAACTTTTATAAAAGTATGGCAATCAATAGCACCCCTACATTTTTGTTTGAAATATTTGCTGGTTGTGCGATGATAGAATTAACAGGTGACAGATAAGTGGCTACACGCGTCCTTATACAAGATACTGGCTATTTCCCTTCCAATCTTATTCAGCTGTTCTGTCGTGCGTACATACATTAACTGGGCGAAGCTCGATCTTCGAACTCTAGACACAGAGTTCGATTCCAGCGAGACAAAAATATTTACCCGAAAATTGTGTAGTAGTGTTGGGTAAGAACTAATGCATGTGAATGTTAAGTGTTATATTGTTATTTTAATGATACTTTTTTTATGTTTCAGGTAAAGTATTTATGCCGTCAAAAATGTATCCAGTAAGTAAATTAATTACTTTGTTGGAAACAAAAGTATATCTAAATAGAGTGGGCATAGATAGGACAATTGAGGCCTATAAAATCAAAACCAGCTAAACGCCAGTTGGAATCAAAGACAGTTAAATACAAATTTATTCAGTCTGTACTCAAATATTGTGGTATTTTTATAATTTAAAATTCTGATTTTTAGTGGTATTCACATTCTTTATAAATCTCTTTTAAAATATAAAATATCATAGCCACCTAAACAAAGTTATCGATTTTTGTAGATTACTGAATATTTGACTCACTTGGATTTAGCTGCCTTTGATTTTATAGGCCTCAATTGTCAATCGCTACGTTCCAAAGTGGCAATAATTTAAAATTGACCATCCAAAAGAACTGGTAAGTCTACTTGAGTATTTTCACTTTGACTTTGAAATCCTCCGTCTAAAAAACTTTGGAAAACTAATAATATACAAGAGATTAATCTTCAGTATAACAGGGCAAAAGGATGATGATTACCTTTACTATATTTCAAATAAAAACAGAACCGTTAAGCTATTCTGGTTAAGTAACAAGTAAATAGAAGTATTACACCTGGCTAGTCGTACAATCAGGTGCACGAAGCCAACTTAGATAAAATCACGGATTCAAATCAGTCCAAAACCCCGTTACATAATGATTTACAGCATAATTTTCAACAAATTTATACGATTGCACGTTCACCTGTCTGGTAATAATTAAGTGCAGCTTTGCCCGGGAATCGAATTCCGATACTCTATGTTAAAAAATGTATTGCGACGGAGCGTTGCACCTGTGCCGCGTAACTTCTAATTAACCGGGCCATAGATTAATCAATAGAGTGGTCGTTGGAACTGCGCGCTAGTTTATGCCTTTGTATAGACGAAGTTTTTGTGAGTTGGTAGAATAATTGGATTATATTGAATAATTGAACTATATGGGCGTATGAAAACCAGTTAAGACAAGTTATTAGGAAGCAATATTAATAAGATTTGGTCTCTGTGTCACCATAAGTCATAAAAGAGTTTTACGGTTGACTACGGCTTTTGTATACCATTTTGGCCTAGGGCTGATTAGGAATTTGATTTATAACTATACTGGGATAAATAGTTTACATAGATAACTATAGATTTTTACACGGTAGGCGTTATCTAAAGTTCTAAACGTATATATCCACGTACATAACAACAAACATAAAAGTTATTTTAAACGTGATTACAGCAGACATTGCCAAGATTAAACACACAGTTAAGACATTTATAATTATGAAAGTTTCTGCTCAAGTTGTTTGCTCGCTAATCCGTAGTCTGAAGTTTGAGACTTAACTCAGGTCTGAATGGTAGGTACTTACCGTTTGTTGGTTTAATATTACTGCTTAGTTGAAGTAATATTCGATGAGTTGAATAATTTTTAGTCAGATTAGGGAGATTGTGTTTTATCCACGTAAAAGTAACAATGTGGTAAATCATTTTTTAGCTACTTTCTACTTGGCATTGGAAATCATAACTACAACTTAAAAAAAAATGGCTTTGTTTGTTCATCGACTATATCGATTAGTTGATTCTGTCTGCAATTGTCGTTGAGATATACGCTTGCAATTTATACGATGGGGCTTAGGATATATATGTGGCTATGGATGGTGTATATGGATCCCTAAATAAAGCACTAGCTTGGGGGTTGATGGGTATAAGTATATATAGGTTGATTAGCATATATTTTTTTCTCATTGTTCTTCAATTCATAACAATTTTCAAAAATATTTATTCGTAAACATTGGAAATTGGTTATTCAATATATCTAACGCAGCTCAAATACCCGAAGGCGTAGATATATTTCTACCGCCAATATTCGGAAGCATCGTTTTGCAAGTCCCACTTCACAGGACGCTTGCCTATCGCCGTTCGCCGGCTACATTTCCTGATTGAGTTGCTACTGAGAATAACGGAATCTCTAAATAACTTTAACCAACCTGGGAACTTAATCCGGAACCTTTGGATCACACGATAAACCAATACAAGATATTACTAAATACGTTTCGAAGCTGGGGTAGCTTATTTAAGTTGACAATTAAATAATACTTATAAAAGTTTATTTGAATAAAGGTTAATTTTTACTTTTAATTTTAAAATGGTGTTTGTTTTATAGATAAAATTAAATAATAACAGTATTCCACCTGTTAGTTTTTAACAGCGTAACCTTTAAAGATTAAAATGCAACTTTTTAACGTAATAGGCTACTTTTAAATATTTTTTCTTATGCGTAATTGTATAATTTTATTTATTTGCAGTAGTTTAACCTTGTGCCTTTCTTAGAAATATTGTGGAGTGTGACATAAAGTACTGCTGTGGCGTTTCCGTATGACATAATAAACGTAATTTAATTTGTATAGAATGCTCTGTTATGATTTATACGTGTAAACAACGTATGCGGTTTATTGAGATGAAATCCCAATATCTATGTTTGTAAATCTCGATGATGTATGATTTTAAATAATTTACATCATCACCAGTTCCTTTATGTTCGAGTGTTTTATGTTCTCTATAGCTGTTAGCATAACTAAACCCTAAATAAGATAACGATAAAAAAATGGCTAACAGAGGTTTATTTTAGTATAACCACATATATCTATCACCTTACCCGTGCACGAAACGCGTATGTATTAGGTGTCACTAGGTCACAGTATAAAACGTATGTAGGCATAATAAAACGAGGGTCGCGCATCTACACATTTTTATGATCTATCCAATTATGATGTAATAGCATAGTTTGTCCAGATAGCGTCCCATTATCAAGTCGTTCACCTAAATACGTGGAGTTTCTTGTTTCATAACTATTTTGAACTCTGTGACTATATACATAAAAGATATAGATGTGAAAGTGAGGTTATTGTTTTTTAACGATCCCTTAATTATAGGGTTTAGATATGTGAGGTTTTTGAACTAATTTTTAAATTGTCTCTGATAAGGATTGTCAAGTGTTTTGGTCGTTACTGGATGAATATAAAGAAAAGACGGACAGCGCCCTACAAATAACAAATAAAAATACGAAGATCAAAAAAAATAGGCAGCCTTGTTTTTATAGCTCAATAAATATGTTGGGTGCAATCTAGGGGTTCCAGGTTCGATTTCCTGGTCGAGAAAAATTTTATTTAGCATTATAGAAACTGAAAGCAGATACTGTTACATTAATGTGGGATAAAACACGTATCAAATTCCTCTGCCTAGCCCTTCACTCATATAGATATAAGAATCTATTTAACAATTCATCAGTTCCTAGACATCAATGCTGTTATTACAAGCCTAGACAGATGCCACCGGTCTCGTAGAAACTCTTACAAGAAATCTAGACCTCCAGTTTCCATCCATGTTGGGACTAGACTGGTAAGTATCGGCTGTACATCGAATATGTACATAAATATCGCATGTCAGTAGCAACCACCGCAGATTGATCTCAATAAAACGGACGTGTCCATATAATGTAAACACTGGGCATAGATTAACGAAATGCGCAGAACGGACAGTATAAAAATGCTTTTATTGTTTATAATTATGCCTTTAAAAGTGCTAGTGCGGAAATGTGTCGTTTGTATTCAACGGAAGGTAACCAAGTGACCGATATCATATCTTATCTTTAAGTAAATAGTCGTGTGGCGTGTATTTGGGACTTTTAGTAATGCGTAATGAAAAGTCAGGTCTGAAATAATGCATCGTTGTAAAAGAAAAATATATTTATAATATTACACATAGTAATTTTTTAACACTATTTACTCGAATTTAACACTAGAAATGCTTAAGTATTAAAAAATCTGAAATATTGTCTTGAAGTAATTATTTTGGTTCGCTTTTAAATTCGATAAGTATATTATGCATTTGAACATCTACTAAAGTTACACAAATGGTCAGGGTCCAAAAAGGTCAATACAGGACCCTTGAAAGTTCACAAAACTAGTTTATACATTCAACAGAGTAAGGGTCGCAATAAAACTGGTTTGAAAGAATAATCTCTTTTTAAAGACCTCTTTTGAATACGCCTTAATCATTCCCATTCACTCAGAACACAGCAGTAACCCAGTCGGTCTCATCACCCAGTCACTTTTGTACAGAATTGCACTCGTAAATATGGCTTTAATTAAAAATTCAAAAACTGGAGCAGTGCTGAGGGTAGTACTTCAGACTAGACTCCGCAGCGATGCTATGAGCCCATCCTGTGCACGGACCAATAAATATTCACGAAATTCATTTGCATCTCCCATGTTGCCCAAAATATAATGAGTGGTGTAAAAGTTTTGTCGTTCAACCGGTAGTGGACAAAGCGTTTGTACAGAGAATTTAAATGTTAATTTTTCAATTTACTTCACGTTGGTTTACGTATCTTTTTACATAAATAAACAAATTAATTACTGTTGAGAGTAATTAAACGAAAGCTGTTACTTGTGAAAAGGTCGCACATGCAACGTCATTTTTTTATCACTTTTTTTTGTGTAAGTAATGACTTGTTAAGTAATCAAAGATAATTTTTGTGCAGTAATTACATACAGTAGCCTGTAGATCACAGTCAGCTAACAAGCTTTATTTGAGCTATATTGCAGCACAATGAAATCAGAATCCATAAACAGCAGACAATAGAAACTAGACGAAAGGTGAAAAGTCGGTTGAGTGCGGCATCGCGAGACAAATCCATGAAAAAGCATTTGTTCGCTCTCTCGAAAGAGTCTCTTCAAATATTCTTCCGTCGGGCGGAGATTTATGCTCGGTTTGCCTTAGTTGCGGACATTTTTTCCGAGATTGTATTTTTTAGAAATGTTGAAATGGTTCGTATGAATTTTGTTTAAGTGCTCTCCGTGTATTTTTAGCGACTGTATAAATAGTGATATGGAATGCTTAACTTAAGTTTTTATAGGTTCTAATTATTCTTTGAGATATGATATTTATACATATTCTACAGATATCAATAGCCGTGATTAGTTCTATATACCATTGAATGAATTGTGACTGTAAATATGGCCTTTAAAGTTGTTCAAAGATACAAATTCCATTTTTTTTATTTTATATCTGAAGTCATAACTCATAACAGTCAGTAGGTACCAATAAAATTGTGCACATTTTAAGTCGAAGTGCTTTATTTTACTTAAAATCTCAGCCAATGAGGACCATACCCGAAGAGAATTAACCCATGCGAGGCATTAAAAAAATGCCCAAAACAAATTGGCCCCGTTTTACAACCGAGCCAATGAAATCCCGAACCGAACCCTTTTAAAAGTGTGCCAACACGAAAGCTTTTAATTCTTTTAAAAAAGTTTACCACGTATGAAACTGAAAATGAAATTCCACACGCGAATGGCCGCTGCCGGCGGTTGCAACGTGTCAACAACTCTAAAACGTTACCATGTTTTTTTTTGTTGGAAACCATCATCTGGCTACTGGCGCTTTTGCCACATTTTAACTGTAGTTACGCTTCGTGCAGGCCTTTTCACAAAGTTTGGATGGATGAATGTCCTTTTCGCTTAAAATGGCATGAGAAATAGAATTTTAAGTACTTTTAAAGAACATTTTCAAAAATTCAACAGTCTGTAGGAAAGACTTTATACTATGTTCTGTTCGTGTATAAAACATTCATAACTGTATATTTGTTGCTATTTTAATATATAGTATTTCAGAAATACTGAAAGAACTCTTACAAGTAAGAAAAAGACACCTTTATAAATTATGTATTTGTACTTCAAAACACTACGTATTGATTTAGTCCACATACATTCAATTGTCTCTCAGAGCCTCAAACCCTGTATCCACAAATCCGTCGCCATCCAGAAATCACAGTATAAACAACTCTATACTAAACATTACGAACAATAATCGACGTTGAATAAACAAACATGCAGCCGTCCCTTTCACTCGCATACATCTATCGCTTTCTTACGCGATGTTTATAATTTTCCCGCGCGAGGTTAGTGTCGTGACGGCCGCGCGCGCATATGGACGTAATCGATCGATAATCGATTATTTTAAACGATATTATTGTTTTTAGTGAACAATGCATTCGTTTAAGGCGGTATTGCGTTGAATCGACAGGTTCTTTGCCAAGTGATTGTGTGTGATAATTGTGACGTTCGTTTCGAATTGTTCCTTTTTTGAAATTTAAAAGGGTGTTTTGTGAGTGTGGTTATTTGTGTCGATTTTAAATCATCGATTTATATACGGAAAAAGGTTTTAACATCAAAAAAGTTTTATTTACTAATGATTTCTATGATTTTTTTGCGGAAGGACCATGCTTTGCTTGGGCGAAATTTTGTATAAATATTTATCTTATTTCCTCCTCCTTTAAGGTGTTATTTACATATAATCATGACATTTTTAAAGTAAAAAATATTGCCCTTTTTTACTGCTTAATATCAGTTCCTTTTACACAACTAGGCCACTGATCATCATACAACTAAGGAGATGGAATTCTGCCCAAACTTATTTTAGAAGTCGTGTGTATTCATTAGGAATAATCACAAATATAAATGGCAAACGAAACCTAGTATTCGAGTGTTTTGCCCAAAAATCCTTGGTAAAATACACTGAGAATATTGAATAAAATATGGTCTAAGGCTTGGTTATTTCTTATGATGAAGTAATGCGATTTTTATATACCACTCTTACTCATCTCTTTACCGGCAGAGCAAGAAATACTAATAAAGTATCGATCGATATCTTAGTAAAATTATTATATTTAACGGATGGATGAGGGCTGCTCACGACCGGGATGGTTGGCGCTATCTTGAGGAGGCCTACGTTCAGCAGTGGAAGGAGATAGGCTGTGTATATATATACATGTAGGTATATATAATTATAAATATTTAACAACAGCCATAATAAAGACTTAATTACCGTCGAATTGCTTGCATAAGTAGCGAAAAAAGGCTGTCATGGGCGCATCTGTGTATACCGATATATGAATAATACACCTACTTTCTGAAATGCGAAATGTGGGTGCAGAAATGCATCTCTGCCTACGGGGAATATAGGCGTGAGGTTATGTATGTATGTACTTTCTTAGACCCAAGGTTTCAATGCATATGTGCTCTAAAAATGGACATTGTAGCTATGTGAGTATCAAAATGGTTGAAATATAAAGCCTGTCCCTTTGACAACCTCGTGGCGCAGTTGTCTGGACACCAGCTTGCGGAAAGAGGCCGTAGATTCGATCCCGGCAAGAGAAAAAAGTTTGAGTCACGATATTCATCTTAACCTTATGAGATTAAATATTTTTATTCGGAACTTTGAAAGCAGCCTGGGCTTTTTGGCTTCTATAGAAGTGCTGCCACTGCAATAATCTTTTATCACATAGTTTAACTGTAGTCAGTTCGTTTCCTTGCGAATTAAATAACTTCTTCTTCTTCATCAACCCATATACGCCCACTGCTGAGCACGGGTCTCCTCTACCATTGAGAGGGTTTAGGCCATAGTCCACCACGCTGGCCTAGTGCGGGTTGGCGGACTACACACCTAAGAAACTCCTAAGAACTTTTAGGTGTGCAGGTTTCATCACGATGTTTTCCTTCACCGTTAAAGCAAGTGATAATTCAATGTGAATACACACGTAACTTCGAAAAGTCAGAGGTGTGTGCCTGGGGTTCGAACCCGCGACCGCCGAGATTCTCGACCGCGCGCCTAAACCTCGAGGCCATCAATGCTAAACAATTAAATAACGATAAAACTAAATACGATTCCATTCTTCATAAGGAAATATAGATTACAGTGCGGCGGGTTAGCCTGACCGCCGTGATTGCAGACTGGTGGAAATTAATTTAATTATCATATCGTCCCTTAGCTTACAACACCGCGTAAGTCAGTTTTGCCAACATTAAAAGAGACGAAAAAATCTGTGCGGTGTTGAGAGACCAACCGACGTGCGTGCTGCCACTACTTTTCGAATTACGGCTTCTGCTAGGCTGAGAGCTATATCTTGTGACCTATGGTTCGACGCGCAATGAGTAGCTCTATCCAATGAGATTAAAATGTAAAAACCACCAATTTTCGACTCGAGCGGTGTTGTTAGCTAAGGGACGATATGTGACTTTAAATAACTATTGAATTATGAGGAGCTGCAGTTTAGTGGCTACTAGTGTTCAGTTCAAAAAACACCATTATTCAGTTTTTTTTAATAACTTTTATTAGATTGAAGATAGCAGTGATGGCCTCGAGGTTTGGGCGCGCGGTCGAGAATCTCGACAGTCGCGGGTTCGAACCCAGGCACACACCTCTGACTTTTCGAAGTTATGTGTGTATTCACATTGAATTATCACTTGCTTTAACGGTGAAGGAAAACATCGTGATGAAACCTGCACACCTAAGAGTTCTTAGGAATTTCTTAGGTGTGTAGTCCGCCAACCCGCACTAGGCCAGCGTGGTGGACTATGGGCTAAACCCTCTCAATGGCAGAGGAGACCCGTGCTCAGCAGTGGGCGAATATGGGTTGATGAAGAAGAAGAAGAAGATTGAAGATAAGGATAATTTCGAAAGGTCAACAGTGAGAAAAATGCACTCTGCATCTAAGTTATATTTTATTGATAGTGCTAATATCTTACAGATACGGTCCTTTCTGTTTCGTCAATACTTTCGATATAATCACAAAGTTTGATAACGTTTGATTAATTAGTTTTATTTACGTTCAGAGATAATGTAAATTAAAATCTGTATTAGCCTCAATAAGCCAGACAAAGAGATATTTTTAGTAAAATAGATTATATTCATTGTTTGGGTAGTAGTATTTTGTATACGGAAATTTTAAAATTTTGACATATTTTTATTGAAGCCCATCACCCGCACTAGGCCAGCATAATGGACTAAGGCCTAACTTTCTCAGTTGTAGAGGAGTCCCGTGCCTAGTACATCGTATATAAGCTGATAACGATACTGATTGGTATATATTATATTTATATACACATATATTAATTTTCCCCAATCTGGTATGACCAGTACGTTATACATAAATCTGACTTTTAGACCTAATTAACCGTTTAATTTACAAACAAACACGCGAGGCGTTATCACAAAACCATTATTAGCATTATGCGGTGAATTAAAATATGTTAAATAAACAAGTCGGTGTTTGTACTGAGACTGTTGTTATGATCCAATTAATATATATGTATAAGAATTTTGTTGAAGAAATATTAGTGGAGGATTTTTGCTGAAATTCCTCAAAAAATACTGGGGTATATCGAATGTATAGTGTTTAAATCTACGAGATGTTTCCAAGTTTGTAAGCAATCAATTATATGTCTTTATTATGCCCTTATTAGTTAAGACTGTCTTGATAAATCTGCGGAGTAAGTGAATTACGAGCCTCAGTCAGACCTCGGTTCAATTCTCGGATCGGACCTGATGTGGCTGAGATTTTTTATTCCCTTTGATTGGATATATTTATGTATGTAGGGTACATGATGAGGAAAGAGGATCATCCAACAGGTGTAATCTTTGCATGTCATAAAGTAAGTGAAACTGTTGTTTGCAAAAATATATCATCATCATCAGCCAATGCTGGTCCACTGCTGGACATAGGCCAGGACATATGCACATAGGACCTAGGACACTGCGAAAATATAGATTAATATTAATTAAGAAATCAATACGTTAATTTAAAGTTTCACAATTAAAAAATGATTTGTATGAAATTGATTTCCACAGGCATAAAAGTCTACGGTAAATGAGAAATAAAGAAACCTTGAGCTTTTTGACTATCCTTCAAAAAAATCGAAAAATCTACGCTTATATAAGCCAATGTGCTAAACCAAGGTCTTCAAGCTCGTGCCCAGTACTCAATAGTATAAAGACTTGTTAATGTCTAAACAGTCCCTTAAAGAGGGGGAACTAGCGACAATTGGCCGACCCGCCGTACATCAATTCGATCAATTGGCAGTGAGTTTTTTGCCGTACGCAGAATTGAGTCTCAATGTCTTGTTGTCACATGTTTTGTTTAATTGTATTAGTTTAAACTGGTGATGGCCTCGAGGTTTGAGAATCTTGGCGATAGCGGGCGGAAACCCTAAGCACACCTCGGACTTTTCGAAATTATGAGTTCACAATGAATTATCACATCACGTATTTTTATGGTGAAGAAGAATATGGTGAGGAAAACTGCACACCTGAAAGTTCTTAGGATATTTTGAAGTGTGTAGTCCGCTAATCCGCGCTAGGTCTATTTGGTGGACTTCAATAAGGAAAGCAGAGGTTTTCTACGTCCTTATTTCACCTGGTTTAATTATTACTAAAGCGAACTTTAGACTCCTTGTTGCTACTGAATATTAATAAGAAAAAATCTATATAAAGATAACCTGAAATATCAAATCAAACAAGAGTTTTATTCATGAGGACTATTCTATTCCTTCAGGAATCTTGAGGCAGCAAAATTTGTTAGTAGATCTAACACAGATATTTCTAATACAGTTATGACGAAATGAGGATGCTGTTATAACTATAATGTATATAGGTAAGTGTAGACTTGCAAAATGTAACCATAAATTATGTTAAATTGTTAGTTTAGATAGAAACCAGAGTGTTTTGCTTAGATATTCAAAATATACAAGCTTTTCCGCTCCATTTTAATCAGTATACAGTACAGTATTTCCGATTGAGATTAGATCGGAATATTTGATTTGGTTGTAGCAATTTCTAACTAACTTTGATATCCTCATATTGTGGCGGTCAACAACCTAACTACACTAATATTTATAGTTTATACAAAAAATACCTTTAATATAAATATAAAGTTAATAAAATTTATTCGAAAGTCATACATACGATCATACCTGGATTCTTAAAGAGCCAGATATAGCTGTTACCGTAATAAAGTAAATGTTCATTCTTTCAAGAAAGTATTTTCAAAGATACAAGTTTATTGCGTTTTCAATGCTCCTATTTTTAAAGTTGCCAATTTTTATTTCACTTGCAGTCAACCATAACTGTCGATGCTAGATTTTAACAGTGATTGTAAACCTCTGCTTATTTTACAGTCAATTATTAAAAAACAGTACCCACTCATAATTATCATTATATATTCCTAAAATTAATGTCAATATACAAAACACTTATATATCTTTTGAGTGAATTCGTATAAAAGCAAAAACTTTTATTATAGATAACCAATCCACTCCTCAGAATAACAGTAAAACCGCAGAAAAAATAACCGAGTCAGTGGTTCAAGTGGTATCCGACCGTCGTGCTGCGACGTACAACGGTACGCTCACAATCGCGTTCCCACGGATGTTAACTAATTACTGTGAACTTTACAGTAGACTGTGGCTGTCCACGTCCAAGATATAAAAAGGTTTTAGGGGTATATCTATGGTATATTTGTTAAACAGTCAGGATGTAACGCGAAACAAGAGGCTGAGAAAGAGACGAATGTTTGTATGATCGACAAATGTTTTGGGTCTGGGTGTTTGTGACTGAAGAGTCTCGTGGTTTCTGTTACTCAGATTGATTTTTATCTTTGTGTGTGGTCGGAACTATATACAGGGTGTATTTAGACTGTGATCGAAAACTGAACCAGGTAATAGCGAGAGTGATCACAAACTCGCGATATTAAAAATCGCGACAAAAAATAAAAATTTTGACGTTTTCCATACAACCATCGGCTTTAAAAGTATGTGGTCTGTATGGAAAACCTTAAAAATTTTATTGTTTGTCGGGATTTTCTTTAATGCCAGGGGGTTTGTAATCACTATCGCTATTACCTGCCTCAGTTTTCGATCACGGTCTAAATACACCCTGTATATGACTGTTAGGTGCTTTTATTTATGAAGTCACTGATGTGTGTGTTATTAAGTGCAGAGGCATTTTGACATTTACTTTCTGATGTAGATAGACAGTGTTATGCTTATTAAACTCCAGGGTCCTATCTAACAGCAAAAGGGATTTTTCTATATTAATATAAAAAAAAACTATGGATTCTTGTGTGCTTCCAACGAATGGAATCAAAATCTATTTAACTATGGAGACGTAACATTATCATAGGCTTATGGCGCCAGTTGTCATAAAAATATGTAATATTATCAAGAACCACGTACACGTTGTCACGCTTATGTAAATATCGTTGTTATTGAGACTATTGTATAGAACTAATCGTCGGTCACGGGCATTACCGCCACGACTGAGGCTTACGAACGTGTGAACTGAAATATAAGAAGTAAGAAGATAAATTTCTTTGGAATTAAAAATTGTGGTTCAGGACGACCTTAAATATGGTCCATGGCCTAAAATGATATTTCCGTTCCTATTGACTTATCAGTTTCTGAGAATAAAGATCTCGGAAATTTACATTAAGAGTTATATTATGAAGATACTCAGTCAGCTTGGTAGATGAAGGTTGAACTGGTTTCAACAATGGTGGCAAAAATAGCTAAACAAATTGATAGAGAAAATCTAAGTTATTTATTCTCTCTCTTAACAAATGTCCTCGTTAAAGCAAATACTGGAATATGAGCTATGCGACTTAAAAAAATTATAGGATCAAAAGAGTAATTGAAAAATTCACTACTAAGGAGAAACAAAAAAGTATTCAACAGATTTCAATTCGTTGTTTGAATTAACATTCTCTGCAACTGAGAGGATTTAAGCTTTTTTTCACTACGGTGGCCTAGTGTGATTCCTAAGAATTCCTAAGACATTAAAACACTTATTTTTTATTAAACTACACCAGATACGGGGTCCAATAAAACATATAAAATATTCCTCCTCTAGGTCTGTGTCAGAAGGGACGTTATCACTCCGTCTGTGGTCACATCTGACCGCAAATACATGTAGAAATCGAGTACATGCGCACCAACCATGATAGAAAACGTATGTGCACTCGTTTCACGTGTAATCCCTTTAACGGTTGTACAAAATATCTAGAATTAAATAAATAAATAAATGCACCTAACAGTCACATACTTTTTCGGACCCCACACTAGGATACAAGTCATGTGTCTTAGGTATCAGAAACTAAGACAGACATTCTTGGTCCCACAAATACAATTTGGGACCTGGGCCAAACAAATGATTTACGATATATCTTTACAACAACAACAAAAAATCTTAGGATGAAGTATTTTTTTTTTATTTAAAGTTACCATTGCTATGTTGTGTTAATCCTTGAATTTACTTCTGAATCCATTTCAAACTATTTACACAGCATTTACGCGAGAGTCTTTCCTCGTATTCACCTTTCGCTGCAATATGAGGTCCTTTAAACTTAGCGCGGAGTAGCAATTAAGCAAGCCGACATAATTATAATTAGCTGCCCCAGTGGTGCTCACGTTTCTCGTTGCACATTTACTGTCCTCAGTGAAAGGTGCAGTCGCTTAGGCAAATAAAATCACTTCTTACGACTTAAAACTATTTATTTGATAGCCTCTAGTGTTGGTTTCGAAAGTTTTCTTTCATTACGTTCGTATTTGAATATCTGAATCGAATTTTGAGGTCGCCATATATCTCGATTTTTAATAAAGCAAGACTATATGTTAAAGACAATACTATAATTTATGATTATTCGTTATTTAATAATTATTATAAATCATAACATTGTCTTTAAAAATAGCACATTACATAATTCTTACACAATGTTGAACAATAAAAAAGCTTTAAAACCCACTCATTGTAACAGCAATAGCAGCAAACTGTTGAAAGCTTTCAAACAACAATGAATCATAAAATTAACGGATTCATTAGGCGCCAACGCCATTCGTGTGGGTAGTTCTAATTTTTTTTACAAAACCAGGTTGCGGTCGTCAGTCGCGCGTTGGCGGCCGCAGCGATAACACGTCCCTACATGGCGCGAAGAGAAATAAAACTTTATTTATTGTCGTATTTAACCTGTTCAGTACCATTTGTATCTAAAGATGTTTTATGCATTCAAATTAGTTTTATTGGGTTTACGAGCGTTTGTTTTATTTGGTGTTGTTAATTGCTTTGACACGTCGAACTAGTTTTTTAAAATGTTTATTTTCGAGTTGAAGTCAAGAGTTTCTCTAAATGGACTATTCTGATTCAAATCAAAAATAATATCTACACTAATGTATAATTGTATTAATTTCGCCAAAGCGCCACACCTATCATGCTTTTCGTAAATCTGAGTTTTTAGTCTGTATTTACTATAAGGTGTTATATTGTCTTGGCTGTTTTTTAAAATATTCTTGACTAAGACGAAAGCACAGACAGCCAGCATACAATTATTTAACAACCTGTCCAATTATTTAACAGCCGTGAGAGAGCCATCAATGACATGCGATAAGAAAGTAAAAATGATGGTTTTGATAATTTGCTTGTATTGCAACCGGTTTGAGCCCTTTCACCTATCAGTTGAGTAATTAGAGAAACCGAACGGGTAGTGGGATTTTGTAGAAACAGTTAAATAGACTCTTCTGTAATAAACAAGCGAAGGTGAGAGGATTTTCTGGTTTGCTTTCTTTAATCTATATTATCTTTTGGGGCTTTCTTGTTGGTGCCGTGTTTAGATTAAACGTGTGATCGAAAGGTCCAGCGATTAAGTCTGAGGTAGGGCTATATATTGTTGCGTTTATTATGCTATAAATTTTCTCAGTACCAGTAAGGTACCAGCACATAGTATTAAAAAGAAACCACCAAATCTATAGCTGCATCTTTTACCAAATTTAGATTTAGCTTCCATATTTTTACAATTATTAAAGTGAAATATAAACAAAAGTTACCATACTGTTATTACTCCATGGATAAAAACTAGGCCAGTATATATAGGTACCTGTCGCAAGGTGCATTTAAAAATCCCATTAAGTATAGAAAGGTTGGGTCCTCGGCCGTACACGTGACGGCTCGAATACGTACCGTGACTGCGGGGCTGGCGAGAAAAATGTTGCTCTAAGTCTACGGTATAAGGGACAGAATATTTAGAACGTAATGATAAATGAACTATTTACAAACATTAGAGAAAAGTTCGCGATATTTGCAGCAGATTTGAAACCCTGTCTATACATTCTTATTGTAATTGTGTGAATGCCTGTGGCGTATTTTAGAGAAGATCTGTGTCCAGCAATAGCACTAGTTCCATGTGCTTCATTTTCTACATTAACCATTTGACGAGTTGGATGTAGTAAATTAAAATAGTCCGTATTTATAAACTTATAGTCTCAGCTGCATCCCTGCATCTCACCCAAGTCACCAACATCCAAGTCTTAGTCCACCTCACTGTCTTAATGCGGATTGGTAGACAATACACCTACGAAATCCCCAAAAGCTTTTAGATGTGCTGCTCACGATGTTTTCTTTAACCGTAGAAAACGTGATAATTCATTCATATCCTAAATCTTAGTTAAATTCCCACTATAGTATAGTATAGTAAGGTGCATTTCTTCGATATCAACAAAATACATTAAATTATCGTCTTTCTCATCGACAATACCAATTCGAACGCTACAAGCTTCCCTCTTGCGCCGCACAATAGTTCCGCTTCAATGCACCAAATAGATTTTCTGTTCCCCCTATCAGCTCCAACGACCTTAACACAAACGGAATAAAGGTTATTTTCGCGCGAATCCATCCGAATAACAATCGTAGCTACCATTGTGGTAGACGAATAGAACCTCTTTTGTGTTTTCAGTGTATCTTTGTTGCTAAAAGAGGAAATTGTGTCTTGATTACGGAATAGTATCGAATGCAGGTTTGTAACGATTTTATACGATGCTTTTTATGTGGAGTTATGGCGTAGATTGGACTCAGGTATTATTCCCGAGTGAGGCAAAATATTGAGTTCTCCCATTAGGAAATTCTCAACAGCAAATTGTACATTATGTACCCAAAAACGGTAATAGACTAGCTTACTATTGTAGTACCTGGCGAAATGTGGGTGTAGAAATGCATCTCTGCCTACCCCTTCGAGGAAGACAGGCGAATATTTTTATCCACCTATGAAACTCTCAAAAACTTAGCTGTGCAGGTTTTCTTCCGATATTTTCTCTCTAATATTTTGTATTCGCGGATACTATTAGTAGGTATCTATCCCTAAAGTGTTGAGACCGTCCATGCAATTTGCTTTCCATTGGAGGTTAATGGAGGTACATTGCCCCAATCTCGGCAATCAACCGTCATTACATTCACTCGTGAATAATTTGCCAACAGATGAAAGTATTTGAATTCCTCTTGCACTGTTGTTGTTTGTTAGGCTTCTTAAAATAATACAATCTTTATAAATATATCATCACTCGAAATATGTCCTACTAGCTTTTGCCCGCGACTCCGTCCGCGTAGACTCTAGGGTTAAGTGCAGAAAGATTTTTTATAACATGTTTATCCCACGGGAATACATTTTTCAGGATAAGATTATCCCATGTTAATTCTGTGAGCCCTACCTATCTCTATACCGATGATTCCTCTGGTATTGTGGGTGTTCATGGGCGGTGTTGACCACTTAACATCAGGTGGCTCATTTGCTCGTTTGCCTCCTTTTTCCATAAAAAAAAAAAAAAATCATTCAAATCGGTTTGGTAGATCCAGAAATACCCATTCCCACGGGAATACTTCATTTTCCGGGATAAAAAGTATCCTATGTGTTATTCTGATGTATAAGCTATATTGTGGTAAAGTTTCATTCAAATCCATTCAGTAGTTTTTACGTGAAAGAGTAACAAACATCCATACATCCATACTTACAAACTTTCGCCTTTATAATAGTAGTAGGATTGGGCTCGGACCTTCTCTACGACTCAGAAGAAAGGCCTTAGAAAAAATAACCTAGTGAGGGTTAGCTCACTACACACCTAAGAAACTTATTAATTTTTTTTAGGTGTGCAAGTTTTTGATAATATGTTTGGCTTTACAGTTCCAGTACGTGTTTATAGGAATGAAGAAAAAGTTTGATATTAGACTTGTTTGAAACAGCGGTGGCTGAAATTTGACTCTATCCGGCGACTAAATTTTGAATCTATTACGCTACATACATAAACACACTTACAACTTACCTGTCAGCTGTAAATTAGTCCCTACTTAAAAGGAGGTAGGATGTCGTTTTTCGTGAACATTACAAAACTGTGCAGCTCACTTAACTGGGAATAAAACCCAAGACCAACCAACAAGTGTAGTCTAAAGTAAGATCAAAATTTTGCTATGCCATAACCAACTAAATTATATCTTCTTCATACATTTCCCTCTCTCAATTCTCACATACTTTAAAGCTGCTCATTAACATTTAACCAAGTCCTCCAACACATACCATACAAACTGGCTGTGAGGTTAAAAACCCTGTTCTAAAACGACAATTACACGGGAAGCACGTTAGGTGGTTCGCAGGAAGCAGCCAATCTCAAGCCTGCCCCCCATTGGCCCGCAATTAACCACGGCGAGTATTAAACCCAGTGTCACTGGGTAGGGCTGGTATGGTCGTATTATGTAAGTACTTATGCCCGATTTCAAAGCTTACTATCATCATCATCATCATCAGCCAAAGGACGTCCACTGCTGGACATAGGCCTCCCCCAGAGACTTCCAAAGACTTCCAAAGCTTACTATACTACTACTTTTTTATACGTCTTGATCGATACGGTTATGTTGCTGGAGTATTAATCTATGATTAAAGAATAGAGATATGAGCAGTCTTCTTTTTTTTTTAATGGTGCAGAGTTGTTGAAAGAGAACTTTGTTATACATAGCAAAACACCCAGATGTAGAGGAAAGACGTCTGACACAGAAATACAGTCACTCACGCATTTCTGCATCCAAATTCCCATGTATTCTTTAGCTTCACAATATAATCGGTGAGTTGTTAGTCCTTTTTCCCCAAAATCTTGCACTTGCACTTGCGTTTGAGACGCCAAGACAATTGTTCTGTCGGAAAAAAATCTTTACTATTTATATTGCTGAGCCGAATTGTTTGCCTCTTTTTCTTCTAATAATTGATTATTTCCTGATTGTATTGTTTGTTTCCCAAAGAGATAAAATAAATAATCTCCAACAGAACTATTATTTTAAACCTTAGATGAGATGTATTTAATAATTCTATGTGGCTTACAAACTGTGACAGCCCTAAGCTTGGCATTTTGTGGTCGGAACTTCGTTCACAGTTTCCACAAGTTTGATCCAGTTTTGTGATTGTGAATCCCCGTTTGGAATGGACGTAATAGTTGATGAGTTGTTGTTATGTTGTACTCGTAAGGTAAGATCGTCAGTTCGATCCCCGCACCGAGACAAATCGCGTGAACAACAAATATTTCATTCTAGTTGAATTCGTGAAAGCTAAAAGTTCTTCCTAGTTTTTTAATCTCTAAGATAAAAGACGTGATTGTAGTAAGAAATCAGCTTTAATTTTATATCTTTTGCATGTATTAAATTGCATAATACATATGATTATCAATGTTTTTTTACTTATATACCATAAGGGTTGCGTTTCTACACCCGCGATTTGACAGCAAACCCTTGAAAACCCTATAGCAGGTCCCTATTTGACCCTTCTTATTACCTAGTACAAAAAAAACAGATTGTAGACTAAAGCATGATATTCTTGAAAGACTTAATTAAATAATTTCTATCCAAAGTACCAACTTTCCCCAACTCCCAACAGTGACAAAGTTGCAAGACAAATTGAGTATATGAGTTACAGCACAACATTATCGTAACGGGAATACGAATGATGACGGAAGTCAGTGTGGCAAGTGCCGATAACCGAGCCCCGCATGTCCGCCTGGCGTATTTATTGCGTATTATTATTTACTAGCGACCCGCCCCGGCTTCGCACGGGTGCTGATATTTAATGGATGTTATCATACATATAAACCTTCCTCTTCAATCACTTTATCTATAAAAAAAACCGCATCAAAATCCGTTGCGTAGTTTCAAAGATTTAAGCATACATAGGGACAGAGAAAGCGACTTTGTTTTATACTATGTAGTGATATTCACGCTTGTGACTATAGAGGTGACCAGAGACAACTCCCGCAAGCTTTTCTGGCATTAGGGCGCCAGTGGGGGAAAGAAGGGTCGAGCATTTGTATTTATTCATTGTCAGCTCCTATACGTCCCATTGTTAGACACTGGCCTCATCTACCATTGAGAGGTTTTAGGCCTTAGTTCAACATGCTAGCCTAGAGCGGGTTCGGAACAACAACAAAAAATCTTTTTTTTTTTTTTTTGTTCTCGAGGGGAAAAAACAAAACAAAAAAATCTTAAGAACTTTTTAGACGTCCAGGCTCTTACATTTCATTAAGAATACACATTTAACTTCGTTATTCAGTGAGTTAAAGGGGATTTATTAGGCTATGCTGATAAAAAATTTCATGAACAAGTCTAGACTGCATGCTGCCCGAAACACGGGAATAGGCTCGCCCCTATTACATAACAAAGACATACCTTCCGAAAAGTTGATTGAGTACCGGTTATTACTCACATTCACGTTTATAGCGTTATTTTATAAATAAACAATCGTTGAGTTCGTTATTCGGAACTATGTAAGGCAAGTCGGGCTTTCGGGCTTCTATGGAAGTACCGCCACTGGTGTAGATATGCACCTCAGCCTACCCCTTCTGGGAATACACTGTGACGTTATGTTTGCGTATGTCCAATGTGTATGTTTTTTATTAAAATTGGTCTCCAAACTAAGATTACACATGACATGCTTAAACTAACATATATAAAAGAAAACTTTGTGCATCTTATGATAGGACGACACAGCTTGCACAATTTACAGGAAATATAATCAGATATAAAATTTAAGAATAAAAAAAGAACATACGACATAAACTTAAAATCATAACAAAACATAACATTTTAACAAAATTGTGGATATAATTAAATATAATGTAATAACAGATAATAGAATTTTGACCAAAAAGCCGGTTAATCTCAACATTAAGGCATTCAATGATGTTGAAGCGCTCCATATCAAAACCCATGCTCATATTATTTTGACTAATAACTTATCGAAACACGTCACTTTCCTGATAAACATGAGTCATCGGAAATATATGTAAGAAACAGCAAAACACGTCATTATAAAAGATTTCTCAATAACAGCACAGGAAGTGTATAGATTCTCGGAAATCACCTGAGTAACAGTTTTATTTGTGCCATAATTCAATCTATAGAATTGTTGTGGCCATAGTAATCCATATTTCAACAATGGGAGATCATGTTGACTAAGGATTGGATGATTTTTGATTTTTTCACCATTCCTTAATTAAAATTTTGTGAGCCTAGGTCTAGGTCTCTTTCCTAAATGTCAATTAAAGAACCTTTGAAAGTAAGTGATGTTTACGTAAATTTTAAGCTTAGCAAATAACTAGAACCTATGAACCTAACCAATGAACTATCACGTACTTTAACAGTGAAGGAAAACATCCTGAGGAAACCTGCACACCTTAACAGTCCGTAGGTGTGTAGTCCGCCAACCCGCACTAGGCCAGCGTGGTCGACTAAAGCCTAAATCCTCTCTAGAGTAGAGGAGTCTCGTTCCCACCAGTTGGACGAATATAGGCTGATGATGATAAGAATCTTCTAACCTATAACTCTATCTAGCCTATCGCCGTCTACTGCTGAACGTAGGCCTCCCCAAGATAGCGCCAACCATCCCGGTCTTGAGCAACTCTCATCCATCCGTTACCTTTCTCACCTTTCTTTCTTACCACCTTTTCTTCTAACCTGTCTCAGCTATATTACATCCTGATATATCAACCAATGTACGTAACATATGACGCACTACAGTGCACAAACCAACTAGGCAACAATTAGGCATCGCACAATGTAATCCAGCCAATTACGGCCGACAGTTATGTGCCATATGGATACAGACAGAAAAATTAAAACGGACAATTCAATCTGTGCTAATTGCTTTTGGGATGACGGATCTCTTGGCGAATTAATGAAACGTTTGTATTGAAAGATAAATTAGCGTAGACAATGTATTGGTAATTTCGTTAAATGCATTGCTTTTTTGAACTCACGCTTCGGCAAGTATACTGAGAATTTAATGGAAATTCCCAATAACATGGCCTGACCCGGGAATCGTATTTCTAGACTACACGGCACGTGCTTCTGCTGTGAGACCAAGATGCCATTAATAAAGTATCCCATGGATTCCAATGAATATATTTATAATAATTTCCACCATTTTAAAAATGACGTCGCAAAAAGCTTCGTATAGTTTTTATCATCACCACTGCTAGGCACGGGCCGCCCCAACTAAGAGGAGTAAGGATCGTACAGTAATGTTAAGTGGGTTTAGTCAAAACAAACATCGGGGTCACTGCCACTTAATTACTCAGCACAAAGAGCGAATCAAGAACAATTAGTTCCGAGCAGCAATTACATAAATCTATCGTGATGTCATACTCTTGCTAGTTTACTAGAAGTGTTGACTGATAAACATAGTATAAAACTAGATTTCTACTATACTAATTTTGAACTGAGGCCTAAATCCTTGTAATTTATTTATTTATTTATTTATTTATTCACATAATTTATAACATCTTTACAGTTAATTAATAGTAATTGTCGAGGAGTTGTGAGGAATATGGGCTGATGATGATAAAAGCTATTCGAACTTTGCAATGTCAATTTTTAAAGGTGCTGATGTTTGATATTTAGAAGCTTTGGGGTTTTATCAAGCGTTCTTAATCCTTTCCTAAGGTCTTATCTATTTTAAAATTAGGCCAACGGTTTAGGTGCGAAAACGTAAAGGATAGAAAGACTTATTTTCGCATCTATATTAAAAGTATAGATTATAAAGTTTATAGCTCTATGTTTATCTTTCTTTTTGTTATTCTTCGGCAAATACTTGTATTCTTGGTAGAAATAATAAATCATAGAAAAAAATATGTTTACCCTTATCGATAAAGTAAAATATTCAGACTTAATTAAATCCTCTAGTAGTTATCGAAATCTAGACTACCCGCTCCTTAAAACAACAAAAATACTACAAAACAAATTTCTAATATATCTCAACTAGCAACACTGAAATGGATACTGGTATCCCTATAATGCGTAGTGTGACGGCACGGAAATCTGGTATGCGTGCAGTGATGGATGCACCAGGAAGAAGGGAAGAATGCGCCGTAAAAACCGGGAAGCGAACCCGAACTAAAGGGACGCGATTGAAGACAAGTTTTTTTGCGTTACTCTAGGGAGTAGTTTTATATTTACACTTTGCTGCCGTTTGCAGGTTAGAAAAGAATGGTTGACTGTGAGTTAAGGTAATCTTAGCCAAAAGGGTTAAATCGACCTATGCATAGAACAAGATTACTTATGACTATAACACCAAAGTACTTTTTATGTCTTTATAGAGTTAAACTTGTTTATATATTGCACTAGTGAAGTAATTATAGTAGAATTTGTTGTTGTTGTTTGAAGAACAGAAAAAGTTACTGATAATTTCGAAAGCAGTGATGGCCTCGAGGTGAAAGCAGTGATGGCCTCGAGGTTTGGGCGCGCGGTCGAGAATGTCGGCGATCGCGGGTTCGAACCCCAGGCACACACCTCTGACTTTTCGAAGTTATGTGTGTATTCACATTGAATTATCACTTGCTTTAACGGTGAAGGAAAACATCGTGATGAAACCTGCACACCTAAGTGTTCTTAGGAATTTCTTAGGTGTGTAGTCCGCCAACCCGCACTAGGCCAGCGTGGTGGACTATGGCCTAAACCCTCTCAATGGTAGAGGAGACCCGTGCTCAGCAGTGGGCGTATATGGGTTGATGAAGAAGAAGAGAAGAAGAAGATAATTTCGTGCCCAATTGAGTTTAAATCGCTGAGAGAGAGAAGTTGTGCAAAAGCACATATAACTTTATTCTGCGCATAGGTCGAAATTTAGCGTAATGGTATAGATGCGTTATTTACAGACCATCATAGTATATAGATAAGTTGAACAAGGTGTAAAATAAATAAACATTTTATTTATATTATGTATCTAAGAAATAATAGCCTAATTCGAATTTGAACCCGTGCCTGCATGAAATTATCCAAATCTAAATTGACTTGGTACTTAAGTGTACAAATATATCTATGCTTACCCCTACGGGAACACTAGCGTAATGTATCATATTATATTCATCATTATATAGAACGTTATCCTAACAAGTAAAATCCCAAATATTTCATCATCATCATCATCAGCCAAAGGACGTCCACTGCTGGACATAGGCCTCCCCCAGAGACTTCCAAAGGACGTCCACTGCTGGACATAGGCCTCCCCCAGAGACTTCCAAAGCGCTCTATTGGAAGTAATATTTACCGACGCATAATATTAAATCAATTATACTCTATAAACAGACGATTATTATTATTGACTATTTACGTAACTTACTAATAAACTATACCCTTAGCAAATATTTATATTGGAAATCTGTACTTGAACCCTGAACTATTGATAGCTGCATCTACAATCCACTGACTTATCACTAACTTTTAACCTACATATTAAAACGCATACCCAAACCTGCCACGCGAAAATGACCCTTAACTTAACGTATTAAAGTCTACCATCTGTAAAATTTTGCAAAAGAGTATCCTTAACCTAAGCCATTGTAAAATAATCCTTATCTATTTAACACAGAGTTCAATGTGAAAGCAAAAGTAATAATATGATGTTTTAATCGTTCAGAGCCAAGCTGATATAAACTCTATGGCGACGTAATAAAGTTGCAAATCGCGGGTAGTTATTAATGTTTTGAGTTTGATCAATCAATGTCCCTGTGTTAGATTACACGGCCATCCTCGCAGATAAAGTTTAAAATTAATATATATGTATACATATATGTTATCTCGGTACTGTCAGTTATATGATGTGTAGAGTGACTATATATGGGTAAAAGGGGAAGAATTTCTGATGTCCAATTTATATTTATATCCTTAATTACATTTTTCTGTATCTGGCTCCGAAAACTCTTAAATCTGATGCCAAAAATATTCACTAGTATTTTAAATGTGTAAATTTGTATTTTAGTTAGAACATCACGAAAAAACGGCTGGAAGTGTTCGGATAAAATTTAGCACGCAAATAGTTCACTTCTTAGATAAAATTAATGCCCATAGACACATACATAATCCATATTAAGATGCAAGTCCTGTGTCATAGGTGTCAGAAACTAGGAGATTTTTCGGTCTCACAAACATCATATTTTGATCATGTGTGGACCACACAAACATTTGTCTTGATGCGTACCTCGACGCGGCCTCGCGTTAAGCAACTTTTGTCTAGCCGATTCCACTACGGGACTGTAATTTTTCACATAAGGTTCTTTTTATCTCGAAATTTGTTCACATACCTGCCAACATTCCATTGATAATAATATCCCTTTATCAACAAGTAAATTTTGAAGTATCAATGTCTCTTCCTAACCTACACCTCGCGATTCTCATCCCTACACTCCTAAGCTCTACGTCCCAAGTATGAATATAATAAGGACGCCCACGTCGGCACGCTTCCGGCGTTTATTATGCAGTACAGCTTGCTTCCCGATATCCCTGTCAATAAATAACTAGGGGTTTCATTAAAAATACTCCCAGGCCCGTTATAACGCATTAATTATCGAGTGTTAGGATTCTATGTCAAGTATCGGTGGATATCGCCAAGCAAATATGCGGAGATGTATGTGATTATATTTCCCGAAGGCATAGTTTTTTACTCTTTACAAGTTAAAAATTAACGGTGAAAAACACATTTTAAAATCAAGCTTTTATTATGCACGAAAAATTAAAAAAATAAACTAAGAAAACATTCATAAAATTCGTATTTTTTTAAACTTTACAAGTAACAATTTACAAAAGTGTTCGGTTTATCAGTAGAAGTATGATACATAAACATATATTATCTATAACTAGTATATTAATATTCTTAAGTGATCTAAAAGCTCGTCGCGGCCGAGGTCTTTGCATTAACGAAATTGCGCGACAAGCTTTTAAATCACTTAAGAATATTAATATACTAGTTATAGATAATATATGTTTATGTATCATACTTCTACTGATAAACCGAACACTTTTGTAAATTGTTACTTGTAAAGTTTAAAAAAAATACGAATTTTATGAATGTTTTCTTAGTTTATTTTTTTAATTTTTCGTGCATAATAAAAGCTTGATTTTAAAATGTGTTTTTCACCGTTAATTTATTTTTAACTTTTTAGTTGGAAATATTTCTAAGTCTATCCATTTCGTAGTCATACCGAAATTCAACTCAATCGGTCCATGAAAACTAGTGTTCCTATGGGCACCTTCCAACTTCTCATGACACCAGATCAACGATACCTTGTTATTATGTTGTCACTAAAAATACAAAAGCATACCAAATTTTAGCTTACTTGGTCCACAGGAATCGGAGTTCCTATGGGCTTCTTCCAACTCCTCATCAGATCAGCTTCATGATACCATATTTTTGTATTATTACCGAAGTTACGAAGACACACCAAATTTCAGTTCAATTGGACCACAAGAATCGGAGTTCCTATGGGCATCTTCCAACTCTTCGTCAGATCAGCTCTATGATACGTTGTTATTATATTGTCACGGAAATTACATAGGTATACCAAATTTCAGCTCAATCGGTCCAAAGGAATCGGAGTTCCTATGGGCATCTTCCAACTCTTCGTCAGACCAGCACCATGATACCATATTTGTGTATTGTTGTCTAAGTTACAAAGACATACCAAATTTCAGCTCAATCGGTCCACAAAAACCGATGTTTCTATGGACATCTTCCAACCTCATCATCAGACCAGCTCCATGGTACCATATTATTGTATTGTCATCCAAGTTACGTAGGTATACCAAGTTTCAGCACAATCGGTCTATTGGAAGTGGTTCAAATCTTCATTGCAAGATTTGTAAACATACAAACATACATATACATACATACAAAAGTGAAGTTAAATAAAAGCTTGTAAAAAAAGAAGTAAAATTTCATTCACCGGTTATATGTTACGATTTTTTTGCTTTGAATTTGTGTGGGTATTCACAAAGAATAATTAATCATGTACTTCAATTGTAAAGGATAACATCGTAAAGAAACTTGAACATCTAAAATTTCTTAGGTGTAGTCCGCCAGTCCGCACTAGGCCAGCATAGTGGTCTAGATCCTTTCAATCGTAACGGAGGCCCAACCCAATTGTGGGACGTATATAAACTACCAAGTAAATGTAAGATTCAAAAGCTTTCAACCCAAGCGTAATACAGCAAAAACTACCGTTGTTCGTATCACGTAACCGTTACACTACAAAAACTAACATAATTAGCAAACTGTCACAGTAATTAACGCATGCCAGGACATAAAAGTAATAATTGCTGCGTATAAAGGAACGTAATGCGGCACAGAGGCCGGCTACCTTTAACTAATTAATTCATAATAAAAATGCTATATCACCTTTTTGGTAAGTGTTTGCACAAAAGGCGGGAATCGTCATTAGATAATTTTGAGGTTAATTTTTACGTTCGAAAATTTGTTTCGCAGGAAACAATTTGTTGGTAATTGTATAATTAGATTATAAAGGATGTGAGTAATGTTATTTAGTTTCTGTTAATAAGTTTGGTTTTATTGCTAGCTTATGTTTTATATTTAGCTTCTGTTCTCGATGTTGGATGTCAGAAATAGCTTAAGGGGTGTTTGAGTCATGTGTCTGAAAATATTGACTTAAACAGTCTGCAATGTTTGTATTACTGCTTCATTAATCCCGCAGCGTGTTGCCAGGTCTTGGGTTTGATGCCCGGGTCGGGTAAAGCTTTATTGGGTTTTTAGGTGGGTCTAAAATTTCTTCTCTTCTAACACTAATATGGATGATAGTGGCCTAATAGTATTAATGGGTTAATGAGAATTAATAAATTTAATTACTTTTGTATAATTAAGTTAATTTGTCCCTACGCCGCACCCGTTTAACTATGTTGCAATTAAGTGAACGGTTACTGATACTTTATATACTTGACATATCATATATCTACAATATATATGGCACAATACGTAGGTCTAGACAAATTAAGCATATACAAATATTAGTCCAATATTTTTATATTGTTAGCCTCTGTGGAGATCGAACCCGCAACCTTTCTAGTCATGTTAGCTAACTTTATTTGCTTTGTATTAAGCCTGTCGTCAAATATATAAATAGTAGCGAAAGTATAAAGGAACTTCAAAATATCTTTGAACACATTTTTTTAACTCACTTTAAAGTGTTGTTACTTATTAACATCTTATAGTTACCATCGGAAAATGTAAACACAAAACATAGCATTTAGTCAATATCTTTATCATACCGGATGCTAGATAGTGAATCATTGTAAAACTGACAATGTTTTTAATTTCACTTCAATTATTCACGAACTAAGTAGCATAACCAATTAAAAATCATTAGCAAATCCCCATGCAAAACTGAAAGTGTGGTCCTACGCAAGATGCGCACGCGCAGCCCCACACTGATAATTTCGTCAAGCCGCGTCAGTCGCTCAGCGCTCGCCGTGGCGTGCGCACGTGATGCCGCTTTACGTAATTTAATTTTTACATTCAAATTATAGTTAACGTAATAAAGTGTTAAATTACCCGTCAACAGTGTTTATGTGATAGCAACGGATCTGTGATAGTAACATTCCAAAAATGAGACGTTCGAAGCTGAACATTGACCCCGATTTGGGGGATTTAGAGGAGATGCTAGCTAACGTGCAAACACAGCTGGAGCAAGAGATAGACATGGAGAGAGAAGCCAAGATGCCGTCGATCACCAACGTGCAGGAATCGCCGAGAATGGTGAAAAGAACATCATCGTTCAACAGGGTTGACGGTTTCCGAGGCAAGCCACCAAAACCTGGTGACTATAACTCCAATAATTCCCTTAATTATGAAGAGGAGAAGAGTGAATATAGCCAGCCGAATATAAACGGGCACCTAAGAGGATCTCAGTCCAGTTTGAAGTCAGATGAGATGGGATCGCAGAGCTCCTTTCAGTCGTTCAGGTCTGAGCCGGTGCAGAGGATGTCTGTTATGAGCCTCCCTGATAAGCGAGGGTCAACGGCATCCTTGAATGGAAGGGCTAGGACGGCGACGCTGCCCAGAGGATATGGGTCCACCAGGGAGAAGAATTGGGAGGATTACTGGGCGCAGTAAGTTTTTATGGAGTATTTATTTATATTAAAAGTTAGTGGATCTTAGGTGATGAAGGAAGGTGTGATAAAGAGATCCTGGGTTCGATTCCCTTAAGTGATTCTTATGTCTTGAAACATAGCTTGCGAAATTAACGTTTAGTTATAATAAATACGTATCTGTTTATTCTATCAGGGATAGAAGTAGGAATTTTGATTCAAATAGTTAGTTATTGAAGCCAGAAATATCTACAAGCGTTATGCATTTTGAATTATCCTGGTTGATTAGTTATAAATAATTTTCCTTGTGTCATAACTAACAATATGTCTAAATGTGATATTTAAATACCTGGAATTAAATTAACTAGGGAACTAAATAATTTTGAATGTTACATGTAAAATTAAGACTTAAACCAGGGCTTCAAAATACTTTAACGACTTGCATTTTTAAATCAGGACTTGTTTGTCACACGTGCTCATTTATTTGGCGAAGGCATTAAAATATTTAATACAATTTTAGTGAAACTATAACTTTATACTTATTTTTTATTATTGAAATCATCCATGTAACTTACCATAACTCTTATCTCGTTCAAATCATCTCATACTGACACAATTCGCATCTAACCATTCGAAGGTCACTCCGAGATATTGATAAGATACACATCATAGAATTTTATCATAAAAATATTGTCGCTTATACGTAGGGACAGCGATCATCGAACTTTAGGCATAACGTAGTCAAATGATAATAAAACAGACAGTGTTTTTGTACAATGCAACGTCACTGAAGATGCTAAGCTTTCCAAGACTTGGATCTTAGAAAGAAGGAGATAAGTAATGAAGTTAAAAAAAGATAAAGATGTTTATTGTAAAAATAGGGATTGCAGTCAAAAACAATATTAATTATATAAATTGAAAAACTAAGCTAAAGCAACTAAGTCAA
Organism: Cephonodes hylas; assembly: GCA_030295005.1. Lineage (NCBI taxonomy): Eukaryota > Metazoa > Arthropoda > Insecta > Lepidoptera > Sphingidae > Cephonodes > Cephonodes hylas. Next base: position 1,690,472 of record AP025386.1, on the reverse strand, counting down.
ATTAGCATTAAACTTGAACGAGACGTGAATATAAAGTTTTTCAGTAAAATGGGTAGTTTATATACAATAGAAGTGATCAATGACATAATACAGAATATTTGAGGACTAAGTTAGGGCAAGAAAAAAAAATGTTGATAAACCCAAGGATTAATGCAAGTGTGTCATATTCCGAAATCACTATTTATATTAAATACCAAAGACATAAACATTATCAACTGGTAATCGCATTTCGAAAGTAGGTTGTCTATGGCACTTACCTTCAGGTGCTTGCCTAGAAAACTAAGCTGAAGTAAGAATCTTCGGAACTTGCGCTTTATACTTAAAAACAACTTTACTAAGTTCCGATCAAGTTATATACCGCAACGCGCTTAATCTTCTAAGCTGGGGCTTCGCAATCTTCAGAATAAGGAAACTTTATTTTATAAGTATATTCCTCTGAACCGTGTAATATTGAGATGGACATTTCAATGGTTTCAAATATGATTTAAGTCACCTATGACTTCATGATAAATATATGATCATTTCGTGTCTACGGCACCTCAAAATTGACACGCTAGAAGAGTTAAACCTCGGGTTGTTTTTTGGTGCTAACTAAATTCTATAAACACCGATTAATAATCATTTTTCTTAACTATGGCTTAGTCGAAACCTTAAAAAATAAATAATAATTTTAAGTCACTCCAACAAAGCGAGGGATTATCCGTTGTGCCATAAACCCAAGTGCATTACAAAGTAGTGCATACAATTTTACGAATAACTGTAATTTATTTTACGATCTCATACTTTCACTCCACTGGAAACAATCAGGTCGGCCCGATTGTTACTACCGACGACCATAAACCCTATAGAGTATAGACAATAAACTTTAGTCCTTCAAAGAGGGTTTACTGCTGCATTTTTAATTATAATCCCCTATTTTTGCACGTGTTCATTTCCAGGTCGAATGTTCTCGGAATTTAAATTTGGAATTATCGTTTATTCAAAAAGTTTTTGCCTTATATAGAATTTATTTATTATTTATAATATTATTTTAAGTTTATTTATATAAAATTATTGAGTAGGAAATTTAAATCCCTTTTATAAATGAAAATATTATCGTGTGTGTTTATGTTTATTACGTATAATTTATGGTATGAAGCGATTATTTCTGACGTAATTCAATATATGTATTCGGTTTAATAATAGATATGTATACGAGTTTATTATAACCGATTATTCACAGTATTTAGTTTTCAATTAGCATCGGTAGATATATTACATCTCAATTTGTCTATAAGATCAATTACTTAAGGTTTGTAGATTCAATGAGCTAGTTGAAGAAGTTTTGTGCATATGGTTATTTTCTTTCGGGACAATATAAGTGTTTGATAAGACTTATTTATAACTTACATATTGACTCAAGACTGTATTCCCAGAAGGGGTAGGCGGCGGTTAATTTCCGCATCTGCATTTCACTAATTACATTTTTTCCCTGCGTAATAAAAAACGAATCTATTTTCAATTTTTAAGCTAGTTTTTAAATTCCGGGCCTCTACTGAGAATTTAATTAATGCAAAAACCCAATAACACTGCCCTAATAAAAACCGAATTTAAGTATTCTAAATGACATGGCATATACATTGATTTTCTCATTTTTGCACCCAAAAAAGGTAAAAAAATCTATGATAGTAAAAATCCCTTCGGATGCAAATGAAAACAATATTTAGTTCCAAAACTAGCTTGTAGCGTATCGAATGGTAAAACACATGGATCGCATGACACACGCTCGTTAATCCACGTTGATTTGAAAACAAATTCCTTTGCATTGAAACTGTTCTCTAATGTTAAACGCATCCTTCCTTTCGACAAAACATTTACGATAACCAATATCCTCAGTGTATCTTGTATGGGATGTACTTTCTTCAATACATACATACCAGTGGCGTGCCTAGGGTGTCAAACTAAGGCAAGCCCAAATGTTTATTTAGTAGCAGCATATTTTTTTTGGTACGTAGGACTAATAAATACCTACCGGCTAGTACTCACATTCACGTTTATAGCGTTATTTTATAAATAAACAATCGTTAAGTTCGTTATTCGGAACTATGTAAGGCAAGTCGGGCTTTCGGGCTTCTATGGAAGTACCGCCACTGATACATACCTACTCTGAGACTGCTGTACTTCCATAGAAGCCTAAAAACCTAACTTGCCTTACAAAATGCCAGAGAATAATCTTGAATCTTTATTTAATAAAAGTAATTTGACACATTCCGACACACACACACGTTCCCGTTCCCGGTGGAAGTCATTAGGGGAGGCCTATGTCCAGCAGGGGACGAGTATTGGCTGTTGATGATGATGATGATGATGAATTTGACACATAAATGAGAATAGCCTGACCCCACAATATACAATTATAAACTAGATGTTAAAGTATTAATGTATAATGCTTTTGGACTTCAATGGAAATACTGCCTCTAAGACAGAATTAAGTAACCATTGAAATGTATCTAAATAGAAAAGCGGTTGTCCCAATAATAAGGTCTTACTTAAGGATAAATTCTTATTTATGTGGCGCAGTTGGTTAGACACCAGCTTGCGAAACGAGCGGCCTTGCACAACGGCCGCGGGTTCGATCCCCGCACCGAGACAAATGTTTGTGTGATCCACAAATATTTGTTTCGGGTCTGGGTGTTTGTGAGACCGAAAAGTCTCTCGTAGTTTCTGATACCCACGACACAAGACTCGTATCTTAACGTGGGGCAGGACTATGTATGTGACTATTGGGTGTATTTATTTATTTATTATTTATTTATTTATTTATCCTTGAGTATGCTTTCTTAAGCATACTCTTATTATAAGTGTTCGATTTGCAAGCTTGTTTGTTTGTTTTATCGAAGCAGCGTCGCGGGAGAAGTTTAAATATATCGTTTATGAATGAGTCAGGATTTAACCACGAGATTACCAAGGCTAAACATTTAATACAGCTAACAGGAACAAAGTATCGAAAAGCCGATCAACATAAATGTTGCATATGTAAAGAAAAACACAAATTAGGCACACATATAATTCTGACCATCAGCAAAAATACAAGTTTTGTGTCGTGGGTATCAGAAATTACGAAAAACTTCTTGGTTTTACTAATGCCCAGATCTAAAAAAATATCGTAGATTACCTAAATATTTGTTTTGGTGCAGAGATTGAACTCATCGCATCTCGCTTGACTAAATATAAAAGAAAGCTCAGCCAAGTTGCTCGCAAGATGATTAGACGCCATCTTGCGATACAAGAGCCCGTGGTTTCAATCCCAAAATAATAATTAAAAAACATGTTATGGATTAAGGTAGAACCATCAAATCTCTCATAATTCCTTACACCCACAAGACTTCAATATATAATTGTTAGGTAAATTCACCATCCGAAAGAAAACTAACCTAGACATTTCTCTTCAAAATATTGCTACAACACTAGACAACGCAGCGTGCTCTCGAGTGAAATCTCAAAATACTCGCAAAACAGTTTTGATAAACAAAAGATGGTTGCCACAGCCCACATGTCGGCCGGTAAACAATAGCCTCGGATGGACGTACAAAAACACGCATCCAACAGCATTGAATTGAAACCTCTCGGCTTGTGTGTTTTCGTCATGATTTTAATGTTTTGAAACTGTCTTGCGCTTCATATCTGTACTATTAACTTCAAGTACGACTTTATGATGTAAATTTTATAATGTAAAAGATACGATGGGGTTGTTATATATGTTTGATAAAAACCCCGAACTAAATAAGGATTATAAAAAAAACTTCGACTTAGTCTTGTGTTCCGAAGCAGTAGTTTATTTACTGATCGTGTCGCTGTTGATCCAGGAGTATAGGAGTTACAGTGGTGGATTTATAATCAACGTCATGAATAAATCGCTTTGACTGGTAGAGAATGCGAAAGGCATTACGTCCATACATACTGTGTAACGCGTGAATAAAGAACTATATACACAAACGCCAGAAGGATAGATTTTTAAAACCGGAGTACTAGGACATGTGGTCTTCGATTTTCAGGCACATTCACATATTCCCCAAAACAATAAAACACAATAACGCATTACTTAACACAAAGATCGAACCCAGGACTTTGGCACATATTTCTATCTCGAGATTTTAGCAATAAGACATACATTTTAATAATTCTATCTCATACTCAAAAAATCTTAGACTCAAACCTCTTCGGACCTATTCGCGGTATATGTGCATGTATTTATTCATTGCAAACACTCAGTAATTAAAACAGAGCCTTGTTTGTAATACGAATTATCTTAGCACCTTTCGATTTGCCAACCGGCCATACTCGTTGCTATCCGATTTAATCTTTCCGTTGCGCCATCCACGTTTTGAAACGGACTGGACATGCAAAAATTGCACATTGTTTATTCATCGTATGCTTAATTACTTTTGGTTATAATATTAGTATGTTTTAAATCATTATTGACTTGGTGGGTAAATTCAGTTATCTATGTTCATGCGGTATCAGTATGTGCCAAGCAATTCGGAGTTATTGAGCTCGATTCCCAGTCAGTGTCAGTACATGGGACTGCGTACATATCTAGCGAAATGTGGCTTTATAATAAAGTAATATAATAAATGCATTATGTATGTTAAGAATACAAAAAACAAACCCTCGAAAATTCCTAGACTCGAAGCGCCATCAAATCAATCTCAACACACCACATATCTAAACCACTATACCCAATTACGATTACCACTAATCTTTCCTATTAAGGCTTCGAATGTGTAACAAAAATCCTTCAAGAGTACAACCTCCCACGCGATTCGACCTTACCGGCCCACGCGAAATTTACGTAACTATCAACATCGGCATGCTTTCACGAGATCTAGACTGGTAAACGTATTTGTGGCAATTGGTGATGGTTGTAAGGCTATGTAGCTTTGAAAAGTGGTAAACGTTCTGTGGAATAAGACGCGTGATTAAAAGATGCATGGGTTGATATCCCGGAGAGAGTTGTGGTTATGTACTGAGCCTTAAAATATGTTAAAACAGGTAGTGAAATATCTTTAGGGATGTTTATTTGGGTATGCTTTATTGTACCCCAAAAAATGACTAAACCCTCTCTGGTGTAGAGGAGCGAAGGGTATATTCACTGATGATGATGTACAACAAAAGAACAGTGTTGGTAAAATTACAATTATTATTATACATACTTCAAGCTTTAAGTACAATAAAGTGTTCTGGTAGTGCGTAAATAAGGTGAACAAATGACAGCCAAATTGTTCATGGCAACCGCTGACGTACTGTATTCATTAGAAGCTAAAAATCTTAAGAATAACATAAAAAACAGCTCTATCTACCCCTTCAGTACTATAGACTTGTCATGTATGTTAGCCAAACGAGAATACGATCAGTGTGCGAAATAGTCACTTGAAAGTCATTGGGGTTTTCGTGTTTATTTCCTGCCCACCCCACGTGGACCGCAATTATTCATTACGTCAATGTCAATCGTGTAAGATACGTGTTCCTTCGATACTAATGTATGGATTGTCCTTTTGAATTCTTTTTGTGTGTTTTTATGCTTGGTTTCCTTGTAAAGGTGAAGATGACAATTTTTAGCTACTACTATAAGTAACAATCATTTGTATTGTGCTTACCAAATTGTAGTAGAAGATAAAGATATTTTGACTAGCTTTAGTCTATTCTACAAATAAACACTCACGTCTTTAAAGGGGTTTTAAGTGTTAAACTATGCGCACAAATCGCCTTTTAAATTATGTACTTCGCAATTTTTCGACACATTTCTAAACTTCGTTCTATTTTTTTAAACTTCAAAAGTTCATTTTACATCTTATCTTTAGCATTGCTCAATTGTATTATATTTTCACAGAAGCCCTGTTTGCCATACAAATTGGAAATAATCTTTAAATCTTTTTTCAACATTCGAAGACCAAAAACTTTATAATTCAGGGCTCAGGATATTCCGTAAAATGTGGTGAATAGGGATTGAGGGGTGAATAGGGAAAAAACGGGGAAAAGATTTCAACGCTTAAAATTACTTCTAAATTATATAAAAATTATTATTATTTTTGTACCATAATAGTAGAATGCCGAAACTTTTTATGGCAACACTAAACAAGCATGACATTAGCCGCAAACTATTAAAAAAAATTATTTGAAAATAGTGTTTTGTGAGTGAAACTTTTATGTTGTTAAAAACTTTGGATTTTATAATTTTTAGTTTGTTGTACTGCTTCAATTAGCTGTGCCCTTTTAAATTTAAGGTTAGTAGTCGTGTATACATTTAAGTTAAGTGTGAATTATTCATTAATTTTGATGTTTTTTGATAAATTAGAAAGAGGTTAAAATTTTAGGTTTTCTGGGGTGAATTGGGACATTTCATGTACCAATAGTAACGAATGAGGGGTTAATTGGGATGAGAATAAGTTGAATTGGGACCACTGATGTATTAATAGGTACACGTTTGTAGGGTTGGCACTTAACAGTTTTGCTACATAAAAATGTAGTTTATTAGGTAGGTACCTAATAAGGAAATGACTTTCTAGATACATAATTATATATTGAAGAAACAAGATCTCCAGCAGGCCTGGCGATAATTTCAAAAACCAATAAACAGAGTTTTATGTGGATTGTCATCAATGGTTAGGGTAATGAGGATAGTTAGGTGTAATTTGTAATTTTGATTTTGAGCAAAATTGACTGGAATAACAAAGATAGATAGCTATTTAGTCCATTGAAATGTTACAATTTAAGGACCGAATATAGCATTTCTTAGAGGACGCAATTTTATTCCCTAAATAAAGCATTTCGTTTCAACCGGATTCTCATGAGCATTGAGAAACCCGTTCAACTTTGAAGTGCTGTAACAGCGTTATAAATGAATTAAATTGAAAAAATATATAGGGTAAAATTTTTGTCAAAAGATAATCTACAAGATTGGTCTGATGCAATTTTTTGGTAAAATGTATAAAAAAAAAGTTATAGAGCAAAAAAGAATTTTTTTTATAAATATTTTTTCACTTTATTTGCTTATAACTTCTTTAATTTTTAATTTTGGACAAAAACTTATATAAACATATTTGTAGCAAAATAATTAGCTACAAATTATGTCTTTGCAAATTTTCTGTGAGACGCATAGTTTCAGAGATATCGCAAAATAAGTGTTTTCACCCCTTTTTTCAAAATGGCGGCCGTGGGACAAGGGTGGCGACCCCACAAACTTAAGGTTAAGCTTCTATTGACCCCCCAAATATATCCCAAAAATAAAATTGCGTCCTCTAAGAAATGCAAAGCTCATGTAACATTTCAATGGACTAAAAATCATGATGTTTGTCAACGTTGCGTTGCGTTGCGATTGCGCCGCGTAAACCAATATCACGTGTTTGACGAGCAAAGTCGCGGGCGTAATCTAGTTAGTTAATAATTTAAGGATATTTAATCGGAAAGCAAATTTTCATATTTACTTAAACAGTTTGTATTCTTTGTTTTAGATATGCCTCGGGTATACGTCTCAAAAACTTTAAAACCTTACAAAAAGTATGACCCCCTAATCTTAAAAAATGCTGTTGCAGCTTATGAAACAGGAAACAAGTCTCTAGTTGATATAGCTAAGCACTTTAACATAAGTAAATCAGTATTACACAGACACGTAACTAGAATAATGAAATGCCATGGTGGACAAAAATGTTTAAATGAAGAAGCAGAAAAATATATAATAAGGTACATAAATGTTTGTTCAGAATGGGGATACCCACTTGATACCTATGACTTAAGAGTAATAATAAAAGGGTATTTAGACAGAGTTGGCATTGAAGTAAAAAAATTTAATAACAACTTACCTGGTATAGGTTACGTAGAGAGTTTTTTAAAACGTTATAATAAAGAAATTTCTGAAAGAATAACCCAAAACATAAAGAGATCTAGAGCTGAAGTATCACCAAAGATTATAGAAGACTATTTCGGAGAGCTTCAAAAATCAATAGAGGGCGTACCATTAACCAATATTGTTAATTACGACGAAACAAATTTGGCTGATGATCCCGGAAGGAGGAAAGTTCTTACTAAAAGAGGCGTCAAATACCCTGAAAGGGTTATGAGCCACACAAAATCTTCGACGTCACTTATGATGGCTGCGTCAGCCGATGGTACATTGCTACCTTGCTATGTAGTGTACAAAGCCACCCATCTTTATAATACTTGGACTACAAATGGCCCTCCTAACTGCAGATACAACCGCACTAGCTCAGGCTGGTTTGACGGCAATACGTTTGAAGACTGGGTGGAAACTATAGCTCTTCCATATTTTAGTAATAAAATTGGTAAAAAGATATTGATTGGAGACAATCTTTCGTCACATCTGTCTCTAAACATAATTAAAAAATGTCAAGAACTAAATGTCAATTTTGTTTTTCTCCCACCGAATTCGACGCATTTGACACAGCCACTTGATATAGCGTTTTTTCGACCCATGAAAATTGCATGGCGTGATATATTGTTTACATGGAAGAAAACAGAGGGCAGGGTACTCCCCACTATACCAAAAAACAATTTTCCCCAACTTCTCAAGAAATTGATCCAGAAAATGGAACCAAATTTAAAACAAAACATTTTAGCTGGATTTTTGAAATCAGGGATAAATCCTCTAAATAAAGATAAAGTATTAAAAAGATTGCCAGGATATGATTCAACAGACGAATTTAGCACGGAAGAGAAAGAAGCCATTGATGAATCAGTTCTAACATTACTAAAAGAAATGCGATACACTCAAAAATCGAGAACAATAAAAAAAATGAAAAAACTAAATGTCCTACCTGGAAAAAGTGTAGAAGACAGCGATATTTCAAGTGAAGTCGGATCAGATTCAAAAACGTCATCTATAGAATGTACAGTAACCCAGAGTCAAACAAAAGGGAAAGGTGTTGGCAAAAAATCAAAAAAACAAAAATGCAGCAAGCAAGCAGAAAAACCGATAGTAAATATACAAGAAAATATAATTTTTGATACAATTGATGTTGATAAAATGCCTATAGTACTAGACGAAGATATTCTCGTAACAGAAGAAATTACAATCCATCCAAAAATAATATCACTTTTTAACGAGAAACCAGACGAATCAATAATACCACATTATGATGATTTACTCTTAAAAGACAATGATAACATTATTTCATGCGCTAGGCAAGACAATTTATATGAAAAAACCTTTTCTATTGACGTACAGCAAGAAGAAGTGACACAATTACAAGTTAACAAACCATTTAGCAAGAAAAAAATACCTAAAGGAAAAAGAATACAAATATTGTCTGATGAAAAAATTATATACAAGGGTAATACAAAAAGATCATTAGAACTTAAACCTCGTTGTCATAGTAAGGCAAGTGATTACATAATTAACAACGACGCTCTAGAACCTAAGCCTAGTTCAAGCGGCTTTAGAAGGCCTAGTTACTATAAAAATGACATGGACATTCTTCGAGATCTGATGGATCCTAAAGATTTTGAGTAGCTGTTTTTATTATTAAGTTTTGATGTTCAGAAGGATTTTTTTATATATAAAAATGTGTTTGATCTCATAAGGGTACAACTTTGAGTTATTTTTATAGGTATGTAGGTGTCAATAACATTTCAAAGTAATATGATCTCATTATGATAGTATAAGCAAAGTGTGAAGTTTTTTTTAGTAATTAATTGATGACGTTTTCTGATTTTATTTTGTAAATCACCTATTTAAAATTTATTAAATAAAATTAATGGTAACACTGTTAATTGACATCAATAACTTTTAAACTTAAACTGATTCTAATAACTTTAAGTAAATATTTTTGATTTAATATGAATAAAATGTTAGTTATAAATGTAACAATTGTTATTTGATTTTAATTATAAAAGTAAACTATAAAAAGTTATGTGTTCTTTTTATTACATCATCAGATTATAAAAAAAAATACAAAATAAATCGAAATTGTTTATTATAAATAGTATCAGCCCTGGTGAATTTCCCTATTAACACTATTTTCGTCCCTATTAACCCCATTTTCCGGGTGAATAGGGATAACATATATTTTTTACGTTTTTGGAAAATCAAGAATGCTAATTGTATAATTTTATATTTAATTTTAAAGGTATCAGTAAGACTCAATAATTATGATATCGAGACAACGATATATCCATAGGAAAGTGTTACAAAATTATTCATGAAGTTAGGATTTGTCCCTATTCACCACATTTTACGGTTCTCATTTCTACGCCAAATTGTTTTTGTTAAATGTAACGTCACTCAATTTAACGTCAAACTCTCTAAAACGTCGAAGTCACTTTGCTTAAGGTAGCCTACCATACAGTGATTACCTTCTCTATATTAACGAGAACTATCTCCATTCAGCATCATGCCTATTGGGTTTCTATATCAGTACCGCCACTGAGTGTATGTGTGAACAAGTTTCCTTCGAGTTTTCCTTGCAAAACGTTCGCCCTTGCAATGTCGCTAGACAGTCGGCCTAGACGACCTTCGTGTACCTAGCTCCTGGACTGTATTGCGATTTTACAAAGTTTTAAGAAGTTATTTTTTCCAATTAATAACATTTGAATATAGGACGTTTTAGTTAAGTACTAATTACGTAATATTTATACTTTTTACCTTAAAAAATAATAAAACTTACACTATGCTTTTCATTTTTGTATTTTTAGGTTCGACTGGTAGAGAATGCCCCAGGGGTTAAATTTACCTTTACGTTGTTTATATATAAATCGTAAGTGAGTAAATGAAATGCCTCTCAGCGGATTAAATTCTCTATGGAATAATTTATTTACCTAATTTGAATTGTTCGATTTTATCCTGATAAATGAGCAACCTTAACTAACAGTTGTTGCTTGATCCCAAGTAATTAAATCTCTATGAATTTTTCATGTAATTTTAAGCCATACTAATATAATTTCCACGCATTTGCTTAAAAATTCGATTAATGAATAAATAATCTCCATTGTAAGGTAAAAGTCTTATATAGTGTAAATAAATATAGAAGTAAATGAAATTGCACAGACCATAATATAACCTGAGGCGGTATTGATCGTATCTCATGACCTACTGTGCCATCGAACCAAATAATAAAGTTTAAAAGTAATTAGCGTGGGGAGTTGGGAGGTGCTCAGAGAAAGAAGCACAGAAATATTTCAGATTTATTACTTGAACTATTTGTTCTCATAATAAAATGAGTAAAAAGGGATAAAGTACCTTGAATGTTATTGACTTTCTTGTTTTTGTAGAGGTTTTATATTTGATGCTGTCGTTGCATAGATTTTGGATTTCCTCATTAAGTTATTCTTGGAAGCAGAACTGAGACTAGAAATGTGTCGGAAAATCTGCTTAAAAGTAGACTCTTCCGCCAAGTTACGAGTCATAATTATTTGGTATGTAGTTTCATAGCAGAAATCAATCAGATCAGTCAAGTGTTTTTTAAGTTTAACCTAACATAACCTACAAGAAAAATTAAACCTTGCTTGTAACATTAGTATAAATTAAGACCGACACAACGGAAGCTGAAATTACTCAATCGAGTTACAATAGTATGGTCCCGAGTTCGACGCGTGGGCTGGGAATAAAACTGCGTGGGAAGTAGGGTCGAATTTACGTAAACGGTTTGCGTAATTTCAGACGCCCTGCGTCTCAAAGGCATGGCTACCCACCTTTATTTTGTTTGTCAGCCACGAACTTGCGAAGCGAGAGCGAGACAAATGTTTGTGTGGTCCACAAAGCTTCGGGTCTGGGAGGTATAAGTCGTCTCGCAGTTTCTGATGCCCACGACTCCAGACATGGTCTTACTCAGGGGTCAAAGCTACGTGTATGTATGCATTTGTTCTCAACGAGAGCGAAACAAATTTCTCTGTGATCCGCAAATATTTGTTTGAGTTACTGAGCCCGATAAGTCTTTTGTAGTTTTAGATATACAACATATAATCTTAGTTTGGGGTCTGCACTATGTGATTTTTGAGTGTATTTATTATTTTATTATCCCCACCTCCTATTAACTCTATGACCCGTGCCTACTAATCGGACGTATATGGGATGATGATGATGATGATGCCGAGGATGACTATGAGAATGATGATCAAGATGATTAACTCTTGGTATTTTGTTCCAGCGAACAATCAATAAGCAGCGCCCGTGCGTCGGTGATGCTGTACGACGACAGTCTGCGGCGCTGGGTGCCGTCCGGGACCAGCTCCGGGCTGTCCAAGGTTCACATCTACCACCACACGCAACACAACACCTTCCGCGTCGTCGGCAGGAAGCTTAACGACCATGAGGTTGGTATCTGGCAGATTATGTGATGGTGCTAGTAAAATATTGTAGTAATGATCGCAGGTGTGAACTCCAGGCCCACATCTTTCGAATACCCAAGTCACAATAAATAATTACAAACATTAATGACGAAGAGAATAATCGTTACGAAACCTGTACACTTCAAGTGCAAGTTCTTGAGAATTCCTTAGGTGTGTAGTCCACCAACCCTGACTAACCCAACGTGGTAGACTAACGCCTGAACCTTGTCAGTTACAAAGGAGGCCTTGCCCAATTGTAGGACGAATATTAACTGATAATATTGTTTTTTAATTGTGTACTTCGTCAACTCGCTCTCAACCAGCGTGATGGACTAAGGCCTAAAGTAAAGGCCCCGTCAGTAGTCAAGGAGGCCCTTTTAGTGGGACAAATATTTTTTATTTTTTGCCCTATCCCACCACACACCCGCCACTGCAACTCCTGTATTCCAGGATCAACAGCGGCACGCACAATATTGGTGCCGAGCAATGAAGCTCAGCGAATCTAAGGGGACCTAAATTGTCATAATCCCGCAACGAAGTTAATCAGAAAAGCAATGTAAAGGAGGAGTTGGAAAAACAAAGAGTTGTCCACTTCCCTCCACAGCAAAGCGGGTGACAAAACATTGAGCTATGAGGTTTAACCTCACATAAAGAAAGACAATTACAATTACCAAAAAATTTGACGCAAGTAACGCACCACGGATAGTTAACTATTGCTTAAATTGGACCTAACGTGCGAACTGTTATACAGACTTCCAATAATAGGCATGGCAAAATCGCTGAAAGGCACGGAAATTCCTCCTAGATTCAACGAGGTCTGTATAATAAACAACACCAGACGTTACGTGCATACTATTGAGCATACTGTTACGCTCATCCGACCAAAGATTACACTCCCAAAGGATATGATGTGCTGACTGTTCATATTCGCAATCATGCGTTGAGCATTGGCACATAGGAGAATCAACCAACCTAAATGAGAATAATTTACTACGAAAATTGCCGTGACCCGTTAGAAATATTGACTGACAAATATTGACTGACGATAATAATGATGATGATTCCAGGTGGTGATAAACTGCGGGATAGTCCCTTACCCTCTACTACGATGAATATGGACTGACGATAATAATGGTGATTATTTCAGGTGGTGATAAACTGCGGGATAGTCCGCGGCCTGAAGTACAACCAGGCGACGGCGACGTTCCACCAGTGGCGCGACGCCCGCCACGTCTACGGGCTCAACTTCTCCTGTCGCGAGGATGCCGACAGCTTCGCACGCGCCATGATGCACACCCTTGAGGTACCGGTTTGATGCCCGACTGGTTAATCGAGGAAGTTGTTTGAAATAGATGGGTTATTAAGCTACTGGATGTGATGAGATTGGGCATAAATATTATAAGATTAAGTTGGTACACTGAGATTATTTTATAAACCAGATAGCATAATACAACAGTTGACGCAAGAGAGAGGATACGGCCGTATAGAAATGATAATCTCACGGCATAGACAACTATGACAACTTACATTGTTAGGTTCATACTAGTTCCAACAGAATGGCCGGTAATACCGATGTACGCTTTCCGCCCCCCTCCCTCAAGGGTGGCGGGAAATAGAGCCATAATTAGATATCCCCTCTAAGAAACCAGTAAGGTTGTTGAATCCACAAAATATCTGATAGAATCTTAATATTAGTTGCAGGTTAGGAATTCGGGTTTTGTTTTTTGTACCCTATGAAAATAACAGCATCAACGAAATTCTCTTTGTGTGACGAAAAAACGTCTAGACAAGCTTGCCATACACTATCTCACGTTTGTATTCCCCTAATAGGCAAGAAGAGGTGCAATTCTGTACCCACATTTCACCAGTATGCATCAGCCCCAGGTAATATACATGGCAATTGTCGTTTTTCGGGTTCATTTCCAATTTCCACGCATACAAATATATAAACCAGCACGGGTGAATACCCACACAAGGTAAGGTATTATAAATGTAGATAATAGATTGACAGGAAACCATACATCCATGACATGTAAAACCTAAACGTGCATGACAAACAGGCGATAACGCTTATAAGCTATGTTATTCGATATATTAATATTTCATTACTAATATGAGTACATATTTCACGCATGGTAGAATATTTGCCGTGCGATCTAGAAGTCCTGAGTTTTGTTTTGACGTGATGAAATTCTCAGTACCAGCACGGATTCTTAAAATGTCTCCAAAAAAGACTCTTCTTCAATGAAGTGAGACGAAAATATGTACAAGTAGTAAAATGTGGGTGCAGAAATGCACCTCTGACTATTCATTTCAGGAATACAGACGAGATTGTATATAGCTTTAGGGGCCCCATACACCTACAATAATATTGAACAATCTTTTTATTGTTCAATAATATTGAACACCCCCTTTGATTCCAGACGTTCAATAAATTCTGTCAATAAAATTGATAAACCACTCTGATCAATATTTTCATGCGAGCAACATGTCTGACGACGAAGTTTTGGCGGCAGCCACGCTGGTGATTATGTTGAAAAGAAAAAAAAAAGAAATATATTGCGCAATATTAACCCTACACAGCGCAATAAAAAATATTGTTCAATAAAAATTAAGCTCCGTCAATCTTTTGTTCAATCACGGCGCAATGCTTCAATACTATCCCTATACGTTCAATAATATTGTACAATCAGAATATTGTTCAATATTATTGAAGGTGTATGGGTGCGGTTAGAGTAGTTTTACATCAGCTTTTAAAAAGGGGCAATAGACTCGATTTCCCTAATTGTTTCGAGATTTGGAGTTAGTGAGAGTAAAAGATGCTCGTAATATCTAATACAACCCCCCGCCGTGACAGCCCCGTGGCGCAGTTGGCTAGACACCAGCTTGCGAAACAAGCGGCCGCGGGTTCGATCACCGCACCGAGACAATGTTTGTGTGATCCACAAATATTTGTTTCGGGTCTGGGTGTTTGTGAGACCGAAAAGTCTCTCGTAGTTTCTGATACCCACGGCACAAGACTCGTATCTTAGTGTGGGGTCAGGACTATGTATGTGAATGTTGGGTGTATTTATTTATTATTTATTTTTTTAATATAGTCAAGGTCAAGAGACTGTTCACTTGTTACACTTAAACCTGCTGAGATGCTTCTTTAAACTTTTCTCAAAACACCAAAGACTGGGAAGAACTAATGATCTAGAAAATTATTAAGAAGCTTCAACTTCCCAGGCCGTCCAACAAATATTACAATATGAAAAGAATGACTAGTATTTGAAATACCCAAAAGACCTAGGACTCTAGGAAGAACTAAAGATCTAGCAAATTATTCTACATCGCCACAGCAAGGAAGCTCCTGCTAGCCAAGCAAAACTATGACTTTTGCACATGATCCTTAAGCCTATATTTCCTCAGGTGCTGGCCAACAAGCCGAGCGCGAACTCCGCCCCGCCTCCCCCGCAGCCCCCCAACCCGCCGGTCCCCTACAACGGCCACAACAACGCGCACTACGACGAAGACATGGGGTACAGGTATAATGTTAATTGGTTTCTTTGTGTTGGCATCACGGAATTTTGGCTAAATTTTGTGTAGGTGAGGTTGGGAGTATTGGTTCAAAGGGTTCCAAGGGTCTGATAGTCACATTCTTCAATCGACAGCATTATCATCATGATCATTTTAATCATCCTCATCATTGGCATTACCAACAGCCTTTCACATACATTGCTAGACAAAGGTTTCTCCTATGAAACATATTTTTATCTTGTTCATGAGCTAAACTTTCGACATCAAATAATATAATTTTATAGTCCGTTTTCGATACATTTTTTAATGCTGCTCGGCTGGTTTTTGGTCGTAGCTTGGTATGCAAATAAATATCTAATAATCTGTTAAACACTTAAAATAAAAAATCAGTTCAGTAAATTCGTAAATTACCACTTCATCTTCCCAAACGTATCTCAAACTCTTCATACACTCGATTGTCGAATGTGACTTTATATGATACCTCTGAACCTCGATGCACTGGGCATTATTGTGTCAACTGGTCGAACAATCCCTTATTGTTCTGGTTATCTCACCAGTCGACGCCAGTTGGACCAGACTCCACTTAACACCAGATCATTACCGGTAACATCATCATTGCGATGCGATCATTTTGCGGTGCGTGTATGAAAAAGAAAAAAATAATTGGCAATAAATCGGCCCTGTTTTGTTTATTTTGTAGTTTATTTATAATGTTCAAAAGAAAAAATGAAATCCATCAATTATGCCTGACATAAAAAATAACAATTGGGTAAGCTTAAATGTCTTCGCGATTATAATTAATCGTAATTTTTCATTTGTAACGGACGAATTTAAATAAAGGTCTACATTATGAGTCTGTAAGCCATAAAAAAGAAAATACTCATAATTTGTTGTTGGTAGCATTAGTATTTTCGACTGTGATGGTGATGAATCTTGAAAAGTCAAACATAAAAATTTACAATACATTGATTCATCATAACAAAAACCACAGTCAAAAGATTTTTACAGACACTTTCTCATCTATAAAAAAATATATAATGAGAATCGAACTCTTCAAGTCAAATCAAGTTGATTCCAGTACAAGACCATCAGGACCATCAGGCATAACCCTAACTCTAATAGATCATTTTATCTAACGACACCTTCTTCACAGAACAATGACACGCGAAGACGCGGCGATGCTCCAACAGCCGCAATACCACGCTCCACAGCATCAGCCCCAACATCAGCCTCAACATCAGCCTCAACATCAGCCTCAACATCAGCCGCAACATCAGCCGCAACATCAGCCGCAACATCAGCCGCAACATCAGCCCCAACATCAGCCCCAACATCAGCCCCAACATCAGCCCCAACATCAGCCACATCAGCCGCCGCACCAACAGTACCACCCGCCGAGCCAGTACCACGCGCCACATCCTCATCATCAGGTAATTATGAAGACTTTGTCTTTCTTTGGTCTTTAGTCCGGTCTTTTTAGCCTTGCTGGTGTTATTAGGTTAGGTTTTTCAGGTCTTACGTTGAATGTACTAAAGCTGTAGGTAGTAGTTTTAGCTTGTACTACTGTCTCGTAGGAAATCCATATACTATTATGTTATGTGAGTTATACCAAAAGAACTTTTGACTGGTTGTTATTGGATTTCACCCGGTAACTCCATGTAGATCATGTACAACTCGATAAATCGTGTAATTTGGTCTACTTAACTACTTGTACTTTATATAGTTCCATCAGTAGTCCCCATTAACTATTTCTATCCATCCAAATGAAAGAAGAAAATTTATAAGAATAGGACTAGGCCACCGTGGTCTTTTTTTCTCACGTTCGGAAAGCGCCTTAACCTCCCCTGTTCGGTACTTCGGGGGAGGCCATGGGGGGTCATGAGTCGGGGTCACTGGCCTTCCAACTCGATGCGTGGTCTAGGTCTAATCCCTCTCAGCAGGAGACTAAGCAGTGGGATGTACATAAGCTGATAGGATTCCTAGTACTAATGAGGTAAATATTTGCACCAGGCTCCGCAGCCGACGCCGCCCGCGCCGCCGCCGCACGGCGTGCACCACACGCTGCCGCACCAGCCCAGCCAGCCCACGCCGGGGCACCACCGCACCAACAGGTATGTGCATCAGCATCTTCAGCAGCAACAGTAGTAGCAGCACTAGCAGTAGCAACAGTGGCAGTAACAGCAGCCGAAAGTTACTGATGAACATAGGCCTTCGAAGTGTTCTGTAGGAACTGTCCTGCGTTATTAATTACTGAATTACCCTTGATAGTTTATCTATGATTACGTGTAAAACAAAGAAAGAAGTGGTATTCTAATGGTTAAGCTCGACAGGTGTGGTACTATCTCGAAAAAAACTAGTATAAAGCAACACACTTGAGTGGGATGAAGAGAAAACTTCCATAGGTTCAAGATCTCCAAAATAAATGACTTAAATACATGAAGACCATCAAAGACCAGTTTGGTGGACCAAGACCTAATTCCCCTCAGTTGCAGACTATTAATTAAACCAAAATGGCCTGATATAAATATACATAAATCATATCCGATGTTCCAGCGCGCCGATGCCGCCCAACATGTGTTTGTCTGCGGCCACCGCGGCGCCCCCCGCGCCCCCGCCCGTGCCCCCGCACCAGAACCTGCCCGCGCCTAATAATGTAAGTAGCAATGCAATAACTTTCATCACATTACACCACTTTTTTATGTTATTTTTAAAGCAATTGCCTATTCAATTGTAATGGTTTAATTTTGTAATCGCCAAGAACTAACATTGAGACAATTTTCCGTTGGTTTTTTGCTTATATAATATAAAATAATTAAAATAAACAGATTAATAAATTTATAGCGAAAGAATAATGATATATTTTTTTTTTAAACTTGGCTGTATACTTTGCAGTGCCTTTGCTTAATTCATTTTGATTGACAAAAAAAATGTGTTACAGGGTCCCATGGCTCCACCTACTCCACCGGCAGCCCCTCAGCCTCCGCCGATGGTAAGAGACTTTATAGTAATTAAAAGAAGTTCAAAGTATTATGGTTTAAACTTTTAAGTTAAGATGGATCTTCCCTTTACAAGCTTCAAATAAATAAACTTTCAAAATGCTTTAAAATAGCTCTTATATGGGACTAGTGAATAAAGCTTAATCAACTGAAAACAAAGTGAAGTTAGCTGCTTTTGAAATATATATCGTTTCTTTCATAAATATTGTACAAATATGATAATTTAACTGCTTTAATTTTCCTCTTCAACTCCACTTTTTATACATATAATTAGCCCATATATATCCTCTTCAATTTGAAAAGTTTTTGGCCACAATCCACAACAAATTTGCAGAAATATAAAAATATCCACTAACATCCCTTCCAGCAACAGCAGCAAGCCCCGCAGCCGCCGCCCGCGCCGGCCCCCGTGGCGCCCGGGCCGCCGCCCCCTCCCCCGCCGCCCTCGGGCGCCGCGCCCCCGCCGGCGCCGGCCGCGGCCGTGTGCTCGCCGCCGCCGCCGCCGCCGCCCCCGCAGCCCCCGCACGCGGACCCCACCGGGCTGGCCGCGCAGCTGCAGCAGGCCAGGCTCAAGAGACAGGCTAAGGTTAGTGTGTAGAATGTATACGATCAAAATGTTTTAATAACCCCCTTTACTAGGTTGGATAAACTTGAAATTCATACTTATCAATCCCCCCATACATGGTAAGATATATCTATACGATCCGTCCCGTGAAATTGATCGAAGCGACGAATCGATGGTATATGTCAAGATCTTTAAAGATTTTTGGGCGAATTTTTTTGTGCGACTAATCGTTTCGATTTTGATCAGATCGATCGTACAGACAAATTGTACCGTATATGGGGTCCTTCAAGGATTGATAACGATTCATTTAAAAAAAAAAAACAAGTTAAAAAACTAAAAGACTAGCTTTCTAGAAAATCCAATTAAAAAAAGAAAATAAATTTGATTTAAGAGTGGTGTCAATCAAAATACTAAGGGCTTAGAATACAAGACATAACCCTTTGAATATGCTGTTCAATATTCCGATTTCTTCTTGAAGGTTTAAGATTAATAAAAAAGAAACATCAACA
The DNA here is from genome assembly GCA_030295005.1 of Cephonodes hylas. Lineage (NCBI taxonomy): Eukaryota > Metazoa > Arthropoda > Insecta > Lepidoptera > Sphingidae > Cephonodes > Cephonodes hylas. The sequence goes on along the minus strand of AP025386.1, from coordinate 1,670,565 downwards.
TTATTACCTTACGTACATACTTTACTTACGCATGATATAAACTCACTTCTACATCTTCAAGAACATGTCGCTAAATCCTATTCCTATATCCTACAGCAAGCCTCAGCCACACCAGCCTCCACCGGCCCAGCCACCACCGGTGCGGGCGGGTCGGAGGGCGCTTCGCCCCCGGGCGGCGGGGAGCACTCGGGCTCCTCGTCGTCCTCCGGCGGGAGCGCGCGCCCCACGCTGCACTGCATGATGAACGAGATGGCGCGCACGCTGGCACGCCGGCGCGCGCATCTGGACCGCGCTGAGGTGTGTTGGCATTGTTGTTGTCATCATAGTCATAATCATCATTCCTCATGTGTTTATTTTATTTTTTACATTTTTAAATATAAAATTTTATAAAAAAAGTACATTTAAAAATATAAAAATTAAACCCGCAGATGGCGGAGTCTACGACCCAAGCCACCGGTGGTTAGGGTCCAAGAGTTAGAAACCGTCTCACGATACGTGCCGTGTCTAATAACACTGCTTTTTGTATCTGGGTTTTGACCCAACAACCGATTGAGAGCCGCCGAAGATGTTGGTCGAGGCTCTTAATAACATCATTATCATTGTATTATATTAACGACATCATCTTCATCGTCATCACCAATAATAATCATCATCGTCTTTATCGACACTACCACATAAATATGCAAAACATGTGACGTTACACATTAGGGAGGGAAGGAATCCTACAAATATGATGACCATCTTTGATAAAAATGGGGGTGGAGTCAAAAAATAATGGATTTCGTATGACGTAACTTATGGATGGCCCCTCATATCATCATCATCATCAGCCATCACGGTCATATAATTTCTTTCTCTCATATACTTAAAGAAGTTTTACTTCAGACGTGTGGTCTAAAACACACTCGTTTTCACTCATTTCACAATAAGATCCGGTTAATTCTACATCAAAAAGCAGTGATGGCCTCAAGGTGTAGGCGCGCGGTCGAGAATCTCGGCGGTCGCGGGTTCGAACCCCGGGCACACACCTCTGACTTTTCGAAGTTATGTGTGTATTCAAATTGAATTATCACTTGTTTTAACGGTGAAGGAAAACATCGTGATGAAACCTGCACACCTAAAAGTTCTTAGGAATTTCTTAAGTGTGTAGTCCGCCAACCCGCACTAGGCCAGCGTGGTGGACTATGGCCTAAACCCTCTCAATGGTAGAGGAGACCCGTGCTCAGCAGTGGGCGAATATAGGTTGATGATGAAGAAGAAGAAGAATTCTACATCAAGTCTTCAGCCATCTCCCGAGCCATATCATATCAAGACCCACAATATCTCACATCAAAGCCCCAGACTCCCATCTAAGTATCGGATTAAAATTCCATTTTACAAATAAATACCTTAAATATAACCAAAATTAACCAAGATTCAACTTTACTCTTCCAGGAGTCATCAGCAGACAGTTCGGTGACATCCACGCCGATGAAGACTTGGGAGCGCAGCGCCACGCTGCCGCACCGCCTGCCCGCCGCCTGCAACGGTAACGCACGTGAGTCGCGCGCTTTGTACGCTTCATACACACTGCACACGGAAATACACTACACTCACGGAACTAGACTACACTCACGGAACTAGACTACAATTACGGAATTATACTAAACTCACAGAACTACACTACGCTCACGGAACTACATTTCACTAAACTTACGGAACTACACTACACTAAATTTACGAAACTACATTACATTTAACTCACGGAACAACATTACATTTAACTCACGGAACTACACTACACTCACGGAATAACACTACACTACGCCACACTATACTACACTACATCATCATCAGCCCATGCACGTCCCACTGCTCCATGGGCCTCTTCCACAACTGAGAGGATTAATTTAGAGATTCCTAAAAACTCGTAAGGTGCAAGTTACCTCACAATGTATTTCTTAATCGTAAAAGTACGTGAAAATGTGATTACACATATAATTTGAAAAGGCAGACTTATGAAAAGTAAATGGAACCCCTGTCAAAACTGTACAGACTTATTTTTAAAAGCATATTTTTATTTCATTGTTTTTATTTTCGCATCGCTCAATGTCACACAAAAATGTCTAAGCCACGCTTTAAATGAAAGTATTTGTTTATTATATCTTTGATATAAATAATGGATGTTGCTATATGCATATATACATGAAATATGAGGATATTCTTTTAATGATTCGACAGTAAAATAATTACAGCAATTGTTATTACTCTCTAAATTTTTCTGTACTAGTTTTCGAAGTACTAGTATTTAATACAGCTTTTAATGATAGTTCCCACAGACATTATCAACAATAAATATTTTTTTTTTAAATAATGTCATCATTATCAGCCCATATACGTCCCAAAGTCCCTCTGCTATTGAGAGGGTTTAGGCCTTCACCACGGCCTAGTGTGACTTCACACGAAGAAAATCAATTATTTGTAATAATAATCAGTAGCTGCATTTCCATTAAAGCCCAAAAGTCCAATTTGCCTAACAAAATTTCGAATGACAATTTTTGTTTTTTCTTTTTAAATAATTTATGTTAATTAAATAACTATAACAGTATTTGACTGTACAATGAATGTCTGGGTGTATGCAGCGAGCGCGGAGTCTCCCGCGCAGCAGCCGCAGTCGCCGCGCTCCGTACGGAAGAGATTCGGCTCCGCCAGCGAGGAAACCATTCTCAAGGTATACTTTGAAACTGTGTATCAATATTGTATCTCTGGACCTGAAAACAGCACAAGAGATTCTTGCCCCTTCTTCTCTAGTGATGATCTTCCGAATAGGGTGGTAATTTTTTTAAATTTTTGTATTTCACATTTTATAAATTCAATAAATGTTATTGCACTTCATTTCACTGCATAATATAGTGTGCTCGCCGCTAGTTTTTTCGCCTTTACCGTGCAATGCTTATTATACCGAACTAAAACTTACAATAATCATTTTCGTTAAAAACAAATTTCCTAAAAAAATTTACTGCCCCCTTACCATGTGTCTGTAAAGTACAGCACGAAAATACGCCTAAATAAAGCATTCACAAAAGAACATTACACTTAAAAATTTAATTAGTGGTCTACCGCTTCCCTCGACACATGTATGTCATTGTTGGATGTATATATTTATTATTACTGCCTATGTCCTGGACCTAGCTCAGAGGGGGATCATGACCCCCATAACCCTGGATCCGCTCCTAGATATTATCATATTAACAAGTAGTTTATCTACAGCAAGTGAACGGCGGTGGAGAGGCAGTATGTTCGGTGGCGGAGTGGGAAGCGTTCAAGCAGGAGCTGCTGCGGGAGGTGCGCACGCAGATACACGCCGTCAAGCGGGAGATCATCGACGGTAACACATTGTTTATTAGAAGATATCGGTTAAATATAAGATGATAGTAAGCTAGCGTGCCATGAGAGAGCCCTATGTCAGCTTAGACGAATTAGGGGTTTGGTGATGATGATGATATTAATAATGATGATGATGAAACATTCGAAATCTTTGAAAATTATCAAAATAACTGTCCACATTGCAATAAAGTAGGAAATGTGTACCATTATTGGAGTATGTCAGGAATTAAGCTGATAGATTCGTATTACCCAAATCTTTTAATGTTAGTAGATGCAATAGTATTCTAAGTAACATTAAAGGAAGTGATGTTGCTATATAAAATTGCAAAAAAGGTTTTACATGATTGTTTTGATACTTCTTATACCTAAAAATTACATTTGATGGGGATCTATCTACTGGTTAAAAACCTCTATACCCTACCATTTCGAGATTTAAGGCCTCAGTCCTCCACACTGACCTAGTGTGACCTTGGACTTAACATATTATTTATATCTACCTACAATTTCATATTGTTATAATCTACAACATGATACTCCTTACATTTCCAGCGATGAAAGCGGAGCTGTCGCGCAGATAAGCGCCGCCCAGTCTAGTCCGCAGACAGAGTCCAATCTCCGACCACGAACAGTGCTTCACGTCTTATCGATCGTCACTCGATTGTATCGATTAGTAATCGACTGAAATAGTCGCCTATAAATGTTCCATTATGTATAATTTCACTTGTATTTCTAATGTTCGTTTGAACATGACGTATTGTGTTTTTGAGAGCTTTTTTCTATGCACTGCCATTTATTAAACGTGGTCGATTTTTAACGCTTGTTGGTCATATTTCAGTAAACGTCAGTAAAAATACTGAGGTTACTGAGCTGTGATCAATGCATATTACTGATCGGTGATCTATCTATGCTGACTTCTCAGTACTCAAGTGCTCACTAGTCAACGTGATTAGTATTTAGCGATCCTCGTTCTTTGCTGACTGTTCAGTATTTATTGAGTACAGTGATAAAATTAGTCAGCGCTGCTCACTATTTAGTACTTATTATAAATGTATATTAAGTACTCAACGAGCGTATTGCTGACGCGTCAGTAACTAGTTACTGATCGATGATGGTACTGACGGCTTAGGGAATAAAGATCACTGTTCAGTAACAAGTGGCCAGTGCTCAGGCACGTGGCAACATATGTGTAATATCACACGCACTAATATCCAAGCATAAAACAAGTTGTGTTTTTTTAATTTTATACTTAAATAAAAATATTTATTCGGATACGTATTAATGTGTAGAATTAAGATCTCGCTATTGCATATTGTGGTTGGTTGTTTCTTTTTTACATAGTTAAAATTACCAATTAAAACTTTTATGCTGGCTAATGTGGCTTTTGGAAAGATGCTGTAAGTTAAAGGCCTAAGAAGCATCTGATTTTAAAATATGGATAGGTGATCAATTTGACATTATCTATATGGTGATGAATGCTATTGGTACTGAGTAGTCAGCTGTCAGCCTTTAAGCTAATAAAATATCCAGATACGTAAAGAATATCAGTTTTTTTTTTTTTTTTTCATTTAAATTTTTGTAACCACATTTTTAGTATGTGAAAATTTTGGCCTATATCATCGACATAAATGTATGGCCTATTTAATGTTTTTTCATCAAAATTAAATACCAAAAAAGATGTAGAAAAGAAACAATCAACAATTATTAAAGGTTAAACTATGTAATATGTGTAAGATTAGTGGTAATCGGTATTTATTGACATAAACATTTCCGCTCCGTATGCAACCCCACTGTTGGGCCCCACCTGCCCATAACAAGACGGAAGCCCAAAACAAGTCTGATATGTGAAAGACTCGAAAACATCGAAATTTACCCACTATCCTCGATTATTTGATACTAATATATACTTTTTCGGTTGTATACGGATCGGTGTATCCTACGCTACTGTATAGCATAAGATATGGGTACTTTGCCGGGTACAAACGGACTGGACACCCCAAATTTTTCATATAGATAAACGTCTTCCATAACAAATTGGTATATGGCTCAGATGAAGTTATAGTATTTTTTTTGTTCCTCAATAGTCTTGTTTGACAAAAAGAACTATATTAGCTTGCACTAATTAGAACGCTTAGGACTTTAATAAATTTGTTTACAGATGTGGTATAAATTATAGTTACTTCAAAACTCTTTTTTACCTTTTCTATTATTTCCTTCTTATAATTGAATTTAATATGGCGTTTTAACGATTTAGTATCGAAATATCGATTTTCAAATAGTCGATCATAGATAGATAGATAGTCTTTACGGTTTAAATCGACTGATATGCTAATTAAGTTGCTTCCATAGGGTGTCCTACACTGTTACAGATGTCACACAGTAGGCCAAATTAGTGTAAGCGCTTTATATATCGCTCGTGTATGTAGTCCCATTAAAAATCGTGGTGTAATGATGCGAAAATAACCAATTTTTAATAATTATATACTGTAATCTACAATTTCGGTAGTTTGGCCTTGGTTGGCAGTTATGGCCCTAGTTGGCCACTTTGGCCTTTTGTTAAGGCCAATCAAGTTTAGACATCCAGAGTGATTTTAATCATAATTTACTAAGCAGTCTTACACCACGATACTCAACCTATCCAAAAACCCGGCAAAGTCTACATTAAACTAACGAAGGTATAAATATGAAATCGACTAAAAGTACATGTTGTCAGTAGTACATCGTCTCAGTTTTGTTTTTGGCTTGAAACGGAATTTGAAAAATACATAAAAGTGCGACAATAGTAATTAAGACTAAAAATAATTCCCCGAGCTCTTACTAAGTGTAGTGACTTATCGACTAATCGACTATCGATTATACTTATTCATGTAACGATAATAGAAATGAGAAATATGTGGTAAAATATAAAAATTAACGATTTTGTAGTTGTGTACAATGTTTAGGCGATTATAACTCGTGTCATATTAGAAGGAGCTCGATTTTGTCCAAATACTTTTAGATTTTTTTTGTTATCATTAAAATAAATCATGAAATCATTCCATTTACAGATCTGGTCTGAAATGGCCTATTTTAATACTAGGAACAATTTTCGACATTTTTTTTTATATTTTTGCGCAAGTAACCAATCCTTTATTTGGGATTTAAAAAGATTTTAAACACTATAGTAATAAATATTGGATTTCGTTTAAGTTCTGGTGCTCAAAATAATTTATTCCAAAAATTCGATGTAGTCGTCGACTGAACACTGCTGCATTTACGATAGTATATATATTTTTTATTTTCTTTTCCTCGATTATATATCTATGCGGTTGACGTGATATTTAAACCAGACTATTAATTCCGAATAAAGCAATAAATGTGACGTTTTATAAGCAGTATAAATGACGTATTTTCTAAAGATATGACATCACCGCATAGAAACAAAACCAATCAATGATTTTAACGAAAAACACGATATTTAGTGATACTTTATATGTAAGATAAACGCTTAGTATTAAAAAACGATTTATAATAACAACGGACATTCGCGTATTACCAAATTTAAGTTTAATGTTTTCGTGTATTGGTCTCATTTATGAGTATTCATAAGTTTGTATTTATGTGAGATATATGATAACGTAGCTGCCTAATTCACGCATATACTGACCATAGAGTCTCTATTAAGTAACCAGAGACAATTTCCATATAATGCTCTATTATTTTCCTCTGCCAAAATATATATTTGTTGTGTAATGTAATAATCGATATTGTAGACAGATAATATTAATACACTGAACTGTAAAAGTTAGTTTAATCGATAAGAATCGATTTAATGATCGACTAATTTAACTACCTATAATTTTGCGATTGTATAATTTTTATAAATGCTGTTAACCTTGATTCTTGTTTGTGGACATTGCTTGAGAACTTTTGTGTTACTTGAAATAGTTTAAATCTCATGCGACCCATACTTTGTACATAAAATCTTATTTTCAAACTGCACGGACTTAAGTCCTTAAAGGTTTAGTTTATAACGCGCATTGTAATAGTCGAACGGAACGATGGATTTGTATTATTTGTGCCATCTTGAAACGGAAGCGAAATTTTGGTTATTCAGACATTTTTGTGCTTGATAAATTCATTTTTCGTTTTTGAGTTAATGTGGGATATACAATTGAAAGATCTGATTGCAGCCTTAAAATCATTTCATGAAATTGTTACTCATTACTTCTATATGAAACAATTTTTGATCAAAAACTAAATGTTTTTTAAACATCATAATAGTTACTACACGAAAAAATATTTGTCCCTATACAGACATAAGATAACTTAGCTGTCTCAATTTCAACAACGACAAGCAAAAATAATTCAATAAGTCTGTGAATCCCAAAATCAAAATATAAAAATGTGTCAAGTATACAGCAAGAATAACTTTATGTCTCAATCCCACATAAAAATATGCATATGTTCTCAATCCCACAGAAGTAAATCCGACATTAACTCACGAAGCGATAACCCCGTCGCATACATTAGGTTACCAATTGTTTGAGTTCGTAACGACTATTATACCAATGTAATGATTTCACCAGTCATTATTGTAAATACAATTTTGGTAACAAATTATATTTTTTTTTGTGATCGTATCTTTTTTGTTTTATTGCCAATTGGTTCCTTCTGTGCTGAGATAAGTATGGATTAATATAATAATTCCTGGTTTGAGTACTAGGATATCAGAAATAGCTAGAAGGCAAAAATCTACCCTCATTTAGTATTTCAAAACGAACAAATTGTTCAACTGGCAACTGTTTTCTTTTTTATTTATTGACAATTCAATATTTTCCTGTCTTGGAAAACAAACATGTTTAACGTACAGATAGGAAAAAACACAAATTGAAAAAAAAGGCATTTTTTTATTTAAAAAAAGAGGAAAAAATTATATTACACAGAACACAATTGCGCAACATTTATAAATAAATATGTGTCTATAAACATACATAACCACATAAAATTATTATGCGTAACATCCTTAGTATACAAAATGATTATACTTACACAAAATTTTGTCATGTTTTAATATTTATATATGAATCACTTCGTTAAAATATAAAAATTTGTGCTGCGAATATTTTGGCCACAATAATATAATAAGTACATCAAAACATTCGAGAAAATTCTGTAACAATGTAAATATGTCAAAATAAACCACAATAGCCAGATTGCGGTGTTGCCAACGTGTAAAAACTACAGTATATTTCAATTTTTGTACAATGATTGCTTATGAAGAAAAAAAATCTTTTGAAATAACTAAACATCTGAGATCAACTTTCTCTGAGTGAAGCACCACACTAGACTTCAAAACCAAAATATTCGCAGCACGTTCAAAATACATCTACAATATTTGTCAGTCACTCACTAAGAAACAAAAAATAACAACTTACTTAAATTATGACAATCCCTAACCTAGATTGGAGATGGCGTGGGGTAAAAAATTTAGCACCAACATTTTTCATTTCATCGATTTTTTTTGTAACTTTCCTATCTATTTTGTAAGACACCTTGTTATAAGCACATTAAGTAGTGAATTCTTAAATCATTGGGCACGATATTAAACCGCCTCTCTCCAACCTAGATTAAGAAACAGGTGGTCACTGGAAATTATGGCCGTATTTTACTCTAATGTAACGTTGAAAGCTTAAGCACGTGGTTTTATATATTTTTATTGCACATACGACATTCAAGATCACGAATTGTGCACCAAGCACTTATACTAAAATAAATAGTCACTTCAGAGGGTTGCCAACAATTGGTACGTGGTAACTACGGTTTCCGTTATCAAAGAAAATGAGGTAGAATTTTTATTCCGTCAAAAACCCCCCTTTTCTTGTCCATGGTTTCGCTGGTATGGCAATAACAGCTTTAACTGGGCTCTAGCGATACCTAAACTAATGCTAAATTTTACGCCAGCATGTGACATAAGCGGTAGAATTTTAAAAATTTCATCATGGTAACATTTTAGAACCTCTACGTCGTCCCTTATAAACTATGGTTTAATAAATATATTTGTAAAAAAGCCTACGAAATGTATATCGTATTTATAGCTGATTACAATTGTACTCGGAGAGTTTTAAATATTTAAAAGTTATGAGAATGCTTTGTGCATCGAAGCGCTTCGCCATTTTTTTTTCATCACAACATCCTTATGTTCTTGTCAGTGTATGGAGATGAGATGTAGGTCCTGAAACGTAAACACATAAAAATATAATACACATTAAAGAAAAACTAGCTCCTTACCTTGAAACATCAATTTTTTTTAAACATCAAGCTCATATTAGGACGAAAAATAAAAAATAATATACCAAAGAGGTTAACAAAAGACTATAATATCATGCCAATATTAAAACGACAATCGAAACTGCCACGGTGAAGGAAAAACAACAACTTCAATCACAAAAATACCGAAGATTACTAAAGCCATCAAATAAATAGCGTGCAGTACACAGAATTTTTTCAACAAGCGCTATAGTAATAGTTGGCTTAGGTAGTTAAATAAATCCATTTTTTTTCGATTGCAGTTGATTATGAACAAAAAATATTACGTTTCAGTTTACGTAATAACAAAAAAAAAAACAAAACAGGCTGTGGAAGATTTTTAAAATCCTTAGGTATTAATTATTAAATATACGTGCCACGGTCTAAAACCATGCAAAGCTAAAAAACAACAACTAAACTAGCTACAAATATTACTTTACTGTATTTTAAAAGACCTTGAACGTGGAAAATTCTCGAAATTTTTTTTTTTGGGTTTTTAATTTTTTTTTTATAATGTAACTTGCAGTCTTCTCGCTTTAGCTTGACTTATTCAGTTAGCACAGGGAGCATGGATCTAAAAGGAGAGTACATATTGTTAATACAATATTAACAATCATTTAATTATCCCTAAATAATGTTTGGAAATAATATAATAATGACGTTTATTAAATATTTTATCCTAAAAGTTATGAAATATGACGACGCAGTCAAACTTTATTTAAAGAGATAATCATTAGGTGTTTCTTAAAACTTTTTTGTAAAGGTCATATCTTTTACTTGGCGATTTTCGTTCAAAAAAAATTTGATAGGATATGTGTATCTACAAAATGCATTAGGGAAACTTTTTAAGTCTACTCGTTGCCTTAAAAACATTCTCGTAATACATACAAAATAATAAATGACATTTTTTCATGGTTACAACAATTTTCATCAGTTAAGAAACACCTATTTTCTCATACATAATGTAAAACCATAAAATGGCCTAATTTTAAATCATTATTGTTATGATAACACACGGTAACTTGAACACATAATGTGGAAAAGCATCGCAAGCTGAAAGCTTTGAAAAGAAGCTGAATCAAAAGGTGGTACGGTGAAATATTGATTTCATGTAGCATGATTTAGTACAATGTAGGTATAGCTTTGTAGCCAAATTTGTGGAAAAACAAAAGACGAAACATGAAAGTTTTTATGCAATTTTTACGATTTTAATTTTAAAGACGATAATGACTACCTCCGTGGTATTTGTTTTATACCAAGACCTCTTCAAATTAATTAGTTTTTATTTTGATAGTTGAAAATCTTATTTAGATTATTTAGTAATAATTTTATTTTAGGGCTTTATAAATGTCATAATCTGGATGTGATGGAAAAATTTAAAAAAATGATAGCTAGAAGATTTTATAAGGAAAAATAAAAACATCAATATTATCATGGAAAATTGACAGACGAAAATTAAATTGCAACACTTTCATGTTTCGATAGAAATATAGAATCGAAATAAAGCTGAAAGCTTCATATTTTGAAAAAGAAATGTATAATACATTATGGTTGTGTAACAAAGGGTTGGCTGAAGCAAAGAGTAGCACGATTTGAACAGTAACACAAAATGAATGATTTTATTCCGCTGTGATCCCAGATAATAATGTGGTTGACTGGTGAAACTACATATGTGAAATTATTGAAAGTACGCTGTTATTGCTGGAACCATGGCCAGAAGTATAAATTTATTTTGTTGATTTGATATTTTTTTGTTTTAAAGTATTTTTTTTAAATCAGTAAGCAAATTTTTCAACGCTTAAATTATAATTTCTCAAATTGTCTAACGAAAAAGCCCGGGCTTTAAAATATGATACACAGGCTTATGAAGACACGACATGACAACTTACGAGTTGTAATACTTCGCATAATTAATGTATGATATAAAAATGATAATAAAACTAAAGAAGTACCTTCCGTTTCCAAAGCTATGGGAATGAGACCTTGGCAGCGTTGAAATTAAACATACATATAAGCGATACAGCCGGAATGAATCTAGTCTTACTTGTGGCAGTTTACCCGATTTTTTGGGAATTGCAAAAAAATCTGGCAAACTTGAGCGTCTTTTTCCCCATTTTTGGGGTAAAATATTTTAACTGGCAACTTTACCACTAAAATTAGTAGTGATTAATGAAGTCTATCACTTCAGTATAGTCGTTGGAAATAGGAATAATATGTATATGCCATGAGGAAAAAAACACTCAAAAATCATAAAATTAGCTTGGAATATAGCGAAAGAATATTTAATTTCTTATTTTAAAACTACAATTTTACACAGTGACTTTTTAGATAATGTTTTCATAATTCTCAATTTTATTTTTATGTTAGTATTTAGGGGAATTTATAAAAGTCACTATGTTCAAGGGATGTTATGTGTAAGGAAATTGCTACCGAAATACTATACTGTTTATGCCAGTAATAGCTACGACAAAAGTTTCGTTTTTTTAACTACTTATTAGCACTCATTTATTACACGAAAAGTCGAGAATATTTGTATTTGTTAATTATTTTTTAAGGTCTTGATTAGTTAAACGAATAATTGTTTAAAATTATTGATTATTGAACTATAAGAAAGCTAAAATGATGGATGAATTGAGGTTATTCATTTTTTTAATAAAGATATTAAAAGCATTTCCCTTACACATATTTCTTGAATGATATCAAAAAGAAGCTTAAACTAAATTTTAAAAACGACTTTATCACCTTTTTTAATATGAAACCTCATATAAAAGTTGAGATAAAAAAGCATAAAGATGTTTCCTTGGAAAAAAGGTTCAAAGTCTGAATAAATTATACATGGCATTATTGGCAAATATAATAAATGTATGTTTTATTTTATTTCTTCATCAACCCATATACGCCCACTGCTGAGCACGGGTCTCCTCTACTATTGTGAATACACACATAACTTCGAAAAGTCAGAGGTGTGTGCCTGGGGTTCGGACCCGCGACCGCCGAGATTCTCGACCGCGCGCTCAAACCCCGAGGCTATCACTGCTGCATTTTATTTAGGTACTATTGATTAATTTTCTTGTAAAATCATTTCTTTACATAAATTCAATGTATTTCCCAAAATGCCAAACGTAACGCTAGCTTAAGTCTACATGTGTTTACATAGGCATTGATAAACTATAAATATGTTTTTATATATTTACTTTTTTTTTCTTAAAAAAAAATCATTATTATTTTAATGAAAATGGTGAGACATGTATAAAAAGGTTTTGTTTTCTTATTTTACTAATGACATACCGAAACATATATAAACACACATATTTACGTATTGAAGTCTAAATAGTTAATATATCTATAGTATTGTGTATTTTGAGTGATTTTTGATTGTAATTAAAACAGAAAATCAAGTGTCTAAGTTTTGTACGATTAAAACTTTTGTTATGTTTATTGTTGTTATGTTTATGTATGTGTCTGTTTATTAAAACTTAAAAGATTCAAATGAAGCTAATATGAAAAATAGTGAATGAGATATTTTTAGGAAGCTTTTTCCTTATTTATTTTAATGACGGGTAGTAAGCAAATTCCTGGCTTTCTATGCACGATTGCCTTTGGCTAAAAATTCTAGCGAAGTAGGCACTGAGATTACTTAGCTCTTAGGCATTTTAAAACTACTTGTATAAACATTTGTGTTTTTTTTTTAAGTAAGCGAGTGTAAGCTTGCTTTTGACTTTTTTATATTAAGTCTTTTTATAAGTTACATTAACAGATCCGAAAATATCTCCTTAGTTGAATGATAGAAACTAGAAAAGTAAAAATATTCAATCAAAACATCAAATATAAAAATTGGGGTACATTCTAAAAAAATATCTTAGCCACACCAAAGTTTTAAGAACCAGCAGAAAATTACGAAAATTGGGATGATCTATAATACTTAAATTTATATAAAAAAAGGAAAAAGTGTATTTTTTAAAATTAATCTTTAGAAAAAGTGGGCTACTAAAACTTTCGCTTATAAAAATCACAACAACGGGGAATACTAAAAAATTCTAGAAAAATCTATGAAACCTAACATTCACTTTTGCAAAAATAAACAGGGTTAAATTCTAAAAAGAATCTTTCACCTAGAGTTTAAATAACCTTCAGAACAAATTGGGGTATTCTACAAAAACTATATAGACCCGGTAATAGCCTTTAAAAAAAATGGGGTAACCTACAAAATCTAAGATTACCTTTTAACAGCCTTTTACAAAATTGGGGTAACCTATAAAAACTAATATTAACCTATATAAAAATTGGGGTAACTACAAAAAATTATACCGGATACCCGGAATAACACTTACAGCTCCATGTTGTGCACGGTGGACTTGGGGCAGGCGGCGGTCACTTTGACGTGGCAGTGCTTGTGGCACTTGAGCGAGCAGTCGCGGCACTCGTAGCCTTGCTTGCCCAGTCGGCGGGCCACTGACTTGCCGCAGACCTCACACACTGTGCCACTGGAAGTAGTGGTAGATATCCATGGTAGAGACGAACATATAAAGAAAGTAATGGAGTATTCTAGTTATCACCTACTTTAAAGGTGAAGGAAAATTTAGTGAGAAAACCTGCTAGACAAAATACTCAAATAGTAACGAAGTATTCTTGTTATCACGTACTTTAAAAGAGAAGGATTTAGTGAGGTAGCCTGGACACCTTTATGGTAGTTAGGTATGATGGAATAAGACCTAATCCTTCTCAAATATAGAGGACGCTCGTGCCCAACAGAGTTTCAAATATAATTAACAAAAAATACTAAAGATATTCTAAGGCTTCACACTCTTGAACTACTGCTCCTAATTGAAAAATTATTTCAGTTTCAGATAGCCCATATATAGAGGAAGGCATTAGGCTACATATTATCTTTCCACTGACCAATAATAATTCGGAAGCAGCAATAAAATATGTATCTTTTTTTTTTATAATCAACACTTACCCAGTTAGATGCTTAGCAATAAAAGTGTGTTCATTATAAATATGTAGTTTGATGCCCTTCCGCCGCCACCGCGAGCGCTGGGCGATGGCCAGCGGCACCAGGTAGTGCTTCTTGATGCCGGCCTCGATGGTCTCCAGGACCAGGGTCGAGGCCTCGTGGATGAACGTCCTCGCAGACGCGGTACTGAACCCGGACGCTTCGCTGAGAGAGGACCTTTTGGTGTCAGTTCGGTTTGCACCGTGGGGTAGGGGATGGGGTAATGTTTTGGGGTAGGGGTGGGTTCAAATAATTGGGAATTTTTTTGAGTGAAAGGAATATTGGGGTAATTTAAATATGTTGGGATAAAAGGTTGCAAGTGAAAAATATTATTAATAGTTTTAACGGTAGGTTGGGATGGGTCACAACAAAAAACAACACAAGAATTGAAATTTAAGCGGGGTTCAATCAGGTTTTTTTTGGTAAGATTGAAGTAATAACATAATAAATAGGAACACACGAAAAAACATTAATAAGAATATGAAATCACAATGGAATGTAATGAAAGCAATAGTAAAAATGCATGCATTAGATACAGCCATTTTAGTACGAGAAAAAACCAGTGTTACCAGATTGCAGAGTGCCATTACCCCCAGCGTGAGTGTTGACAGATGAAAAAAAGAAGAAAAATATACGATTAGTGCCGATGTTACCGTCTAAATAAAATCTGTATATATTGTATGTGGCAAGATTGCATTATTTAAGTTAAATAAGCGGTGAAGTTAGTATAAAATATTTTCAATAATGCCAATTGTATTCTTTAGTTAGAAATAATGTAGTCTTGCCGTGCTAGACCAATCACCTACTGTTTCTCCTCAAATAACGCAATTCTAGCTTAGTATAAAATATTTTCAATAATGCCAATTGTATTCTTTAGTTAGAAATAATGTAGTCTTGCCGTGCTAACTCCATTGGACTCAGTCCAAAATCGAAAGCGCCAATCACCTACTGTTTCTCCTCAAATAACGCAATTCTAGCTTAGTGTTACCAACTTATAGCATGTTTTCTACTCCAAAACCTTAAAGAAGCTCCAGTTTTCTTTAGTAAAATTTTTACAAAAAATATATTTTAACTGTAATTTTTTCCCTTTTTTACTCTTTTTTTACTTTATTAGGATATTTTTTGTACAAGTAGTATGTAAACGATTGTTTTTTTTTCAAAAAAAGGGCTCGGAAATGACAAAAGAACAATTTTGATTGCTTTTAATTATAAAAAAAGATCCTTCTTTGTACAATTAAAATTTACAAAAATCACTATAAAACATTTTTGTACAAAACACGACAACAGAATTGACTTATTCATATCGGCACTAAACCGAGAGATGTGTGATGACTAGATTATCGTAGGTATGTTTGTTGGTGTTGAACCCACCTTCTGGAAGTCCTGGATTCGTCTCCCGACTGGGCAGGGGACGCGCCGGCGGAGTACACGTTTCTATTTGGGACGGATAACGCTTTATCTGAAAATATATTAAGTTTTTTATATTTTTTTTACTGTGTTATGGTAAGTTTTGTTAATGTAATTTTAAATTGACACATGCTACGACTGTTTCACTCGAAGTAGTAGCCAGAAGTGCATTTTTGAATCCAAAAATAAAAAATATACTTAGGAAAATTCAAATTTGAATAAGCCTATTGCCGTTTTTTGGACAAAATTCTAGACTCCAAGCTCCTGAGAGAAAAGAAACTGGGAATTTCCTCACAGAAAACCCCTAATCTCTCTCAAGGCTAGTCTGTTGACTTGACATGTGTCAAGACTTAGATGCCATATAGGGTCCCCTGGTGCTAAAAGCGCGAGATATTTGCCACAATGTCCCCAGATAGAAACCTGGCCAACTGTCTCTCCCCTGGTCCCCGGTACGTACCGTGCACGTTCCTCTCGGCGCTGACGCTGCGCATGCGGCTCTGTGCGTCGAGCTCGGAGTCCGCCAGCTCCAGCGACTGGCCGCGCGTGCGGGACCGGCCTAGTCTGCAATACGACACGAGAGACGAGGTGAGAGACGAGAGTACAACATAAAAAAAACTTTTTTGTGTATATGACTGTTCAAGAAGTAAAAAATTGAATGTCCTGTAGAAACATCGAAAACTGTTAATTAGAAAGATATTTTTTTGTTCGTATGTACTTTAATAACGGTATTTAGCCTCAGTCATGCATAAACATGTGAAAAAAGTGTAAGCAATTGCCTTCGATGATTTTCGAAAACTCTTGTAATTAAATTTAACTCGGGACCTCTAGAAAATAAATCGAATCGGAATAATAGTATACATTAATTTATAATAGGATACAGCCCCGTGGCGCAGTTGACAGCCCCGTGGCGCAGTTGGCTAGACACCAGCTTGCGAAACGAGCGGCCGCGGGTTCGATCCCCGCACCGAGACAAATGTTTGTGTGATCCACAAATATTTGTTTCGGGTCTGGGTGTTTGTGAGACCGAAAAGTCTCTCGTAGTTTCTGATACTCACGACACAAGGCTCGTATCTTAGTGTGGGGTCAGGACTATGTATGTGACTGTTGGGTGTATTTATTTATTTATTTATTTATTTTTCATAAATCATTCTTCAGCTATAGCCACTATTTTTTTAAGGTCAACCATATTTTCTAAGATCTTCTTACCTTCTCTTGATGGTTCCGAAGAAGTCTCGTCTTCTCTTCCTGGGCGCTGGCTCTGGGGGCAGTTCGTTTTGGTTGTTCACGTAGTCACCTTGCTGAAATTAAAACAAAAATACACAATACAGTTCTCAAATGAAGAAAATTCAGGAAGAATGTATAATACTCATAGTTTTGAAAGTTTACGTAAAGTATCAAATAAAAATAAATTATGATAATATATAAGCAGTTACAATAAACATACTTTAAATGATTTTCTATATTTTAAAAAAGATAAAAAGACCAATATCCGAGCTGTAAATAATAAAACTAAGCACAAATCCCTTCAAAACGTCTATGGTTGCGTTAAATGGGTCGGCAACATTTGTATCTTTTTCTATTACTGTATTTTTTTAAGTGTACCAAAAAAGTGTTACGAATAAAAATAAATAAACAAAAAGGAGGTATCGCAGTGCTAATACAAAAAAAGTGTGCTATAAAAAAAATATAAAAAAGTTAATATATTAGTATAAAAACACACAACACCATACCATGTCTACGTTATCCCCATTGGTTTTCGCGCCGTTTTCCTTAATCCTTACGCTTTTGCCCGGCGATTGGTTGGGGCTAGGCGCCACTTTCTCCTTGACATGATCGTCTATATAGTCTATGGGCTGCTCCGCCGGCGGGCTGTCTATGGCATCTGCGCGTTCCACTTCGATGAACTTCCCCGAGTCGGTTAGTTCAACCTTGGATATTTCGGTTTGTTAGTGTGGCAACACTCGGGAAAAGCGATGCGATTAGGTCACTTCTATTGGGATGCTTTTGGCGGCATTTTTGACAGTTGTCAATGTAAGGTTTGGACAGTTTAATTAACAAATAAACGTTGGTTATTATTGTATTTTTGTCTCAATATGACATTCATCATAGATACTGAAAAATCCTTAAAGTTCAAAAATATTTATTTATCGCAAACAAGAACCGACAAAACATAAATTAAAGGGCTTTAAAATAATAATGAGTTTTACAAAAGGACAAAAATAATTTAACTACGAAACTATATCAATCTCAATGAATAAAAATCTATCAAATTTAATATTTACCCCTATTTTTCTGCTAGTATTGAAATGAAGAAAAACTGAATAATTTAACAATATGGCCGAACTGTCAAAAATGTCACTTCACACATACTTTCGCATGCTTTGAAACGTTCATGAAATCTATTTACAGACGACTACTTGTAAAAATAGGAATATTTTTAAAATAATTTAATAATCAGAATTTAGGGGATATTTTTGTATGTTTGTGTTAAAAAGTCTTACCTTTATAGATTTCTTGGGCTCCTAATTGATGTTATGGCACGGCAAACGCAGGCAATGGAAAAAAACGTTATGCGGTCACACTTATGTACAAAATGATTTTGATCCGAAGTCATACTTTTCAGGTATGACATCATTTAAAGTAAGGTTAATTATTAAGAATACAGATACAGAGTGGTTGAGTAAGATTATATGGGGAACATTATATTTTTTATGTAAATCTTAGTTCTTATTGTTGTAGTTAATTTTTTAACAGTTTAAATAAATTATATTTTATTTAAATCAGATATTTTACATCTTTAAATTCAACCATTGCCGCGTGATAAAGCATAGCTTATCTATCTCACCATAAGTCAACCACTCTGTATTCAATTACGGAACTCAGCCACTACTCACCCGCTGCACGGAGTGTATGATGAGGGTGGACTTGTTGGCAGCACTGGTGGGGCTCATCTCAAGCTCCCTCAGCGCAGATTCCGTCAGCTGCTGGTTTTCGTGACCTGGAACAGATTTTTGATACATAAAGTTAAACGGAGTGCGTAAGAGATGATATAAAAAGAGGGTGAATGAATACATCTATGGATGTTTTAATGGCAGCGGTTTGATGAGAAGATGCGAAAATCGATTATCAAGCCAGCGGCGTTACATATCAGAAGCCTATATCCAGCAGGGGGTCAAGAAGAGCGGCTGACGATGATGAGGGTACATTTTCAGAAGTATCTTACCGTTCTGTTTGAAGATAGTCTTGGTGGTGGTGGTGAGTTGTCCCTGCGACGAGACAGTACGCAGACTCTCCTTGATCTTCACGGGCCGGGAGCCCAGCTCGGGGATCTCGGGGCCGTCGATGAACAGAAACTGGAAGCAGACAGGAAACAACGATGAAAAAAAATCACCATGTTAAAAAAAATGCAGGCAATTGCAGAAGGCCTAAAACCAACGGTGGATTATTACTGTAAAAATTTTAGATCTATGAAAGATTTTGGGATATTGATATTGACTAAATAATGTTTTGTTATAACAAAATGGATACGTTGATCGAAACCAAATTTTCACGGACTGACAATTGGAATTATAAATACCAACCATATACATTTAATGCCTAAGGTTGTGAGGAAAACGACAATATTTTTTATTTTTTTCAGGATTTATTTTAGCGCTAATGAGTTCGTAATCATCGTGCCTATTTCCTGTCTTAGTTTAGATCATCTAAACACACCTTAATTTACATTACAACTTTATTTATAAGAACAGGCATGAAACTATTATCAAATATAGTTTCCAATAATGACACAAGATGACAAGTCTACAAATGAATCTTCCTCCATACCTCGACGGTGAGTGTTCCGCTGACGTCGTGTTCCTCCATGGGCCTGGTCTGCAGCGCGATCTGCTGCCGCTGCGACGGAGCCGCCAGCAGCTCGTCGATACCCACCAGGCCCAGGCCTAGGAACCTACAATACACAACTTACATACATAAAATCATGCTTGTCTTCCCTGATAACACGTTTCGAAGCGGCACTAGTTTTAAAAAATAGCATAAAAAATTGACGATTCAAAAGTGCTTGTGAAATAAAGGAAATTTGACTTTGACTTTGGGGTAGGCTGAGGTGCATTTCTCGCAAATTTGGATATATTAACAAATTTTTGAGCAAAGAGAAGGTAAACTGGTAAAGATTCTCAAACATCTATTTCAGGTCTTCTAAACCCATGGATCTTGATAAAATTCTATTTAAATAAATTATTTATCAATCCAAAAATACGTAAATGATTTTCTTCGTTACGCTGTTAAGCCTCCTTTACTGAACGTATTGCGGTAAAGGCGGGCACAGCAAAGTTGGCCTTCTTTTCATCTCGTAAACATTTTACAAGATGAATTTACAACTATAGACATGTTCTCAAGTCTTCTGTTAAAAAGTTAGTCAAAATCAAATTCAAAATCTTTCGAATCGTCCATTTACAACTATGGCCATTAGTACCCAAAGTACCACAAACCTGTGGTGTGCAGCGGCGCCCCCTGGCGACGGCGGACCCGTGCGGTCGTACACTTCGAACAGGAGCTCTGCTGTTTGAGGAGACAGCTCGCTGGAAGGAGAAGTATTTAATGAGCAAATATTTTTTAATGAATTAAGATACCTGCAGCATCATGCAGCATGTATGCCATACAGCGGGTTGCCAATGCTATAGAATGTATTATTTATTCAAAAGTAATTACTTTTCCTTTATTACCCTAGTAAAATAACGTTTCAAGTATCGATTACGTTACCTATTTCTAGAATTTCGCAATTTTTGCTCATGAAATTAAAAAAATAACCTGAACGAAAATATTGTGGGCAGGACATTTTCCTGGTTTATTAGAAAAGAACATTCATTCTTTCATTTTAGCCCACACTTACCTACCGCTGGGTATAGGCCTCCCCCAATGCTCGCCATTTTCTAGGTCTTGGGCTACCCTCACCCATAGCTTTCCGACTACATAGGCAATGTCATAAAATGCATCATTCATCAGCCTTTATTGCGTCTACTGCTGGACATAGGCCTCTCCCATGGCACGCTACTGGGCTCGATCTCCGGCTCTCCTCATCCAACCACTGCCAGCCACCTTGCTATGTGCCCTGCCCATTGCTAATCCACCTTGCTATTCCTTAGCCTAAGTATATACACACAGAAGTTATAAAATATACTATGACTTACAATAAGAAGTGTTCCTCCCACATGGGGCTGGTGGTCTCCTTCTTGAACGCCGTCTGGTTCCGCTGCGGCGGCTCGTCCATCTCCACCACGCAGTATGGCGCGATACAGCCCGTCTTACCTGTGGGTTTTTGGGATGAACATTGGTGGAGAAAATAATTATCGTTGGTCTTAATGAAACTTATACCACTTGTGGATAATTTGAAACCCTCTCTCAGTTGTAAAGAATGTGTCAAGCTGTGGGACAGATATGGTCTGAAGAAATTAGAATAAAACTGACAACAGTTTAAACAATAGAATATATACATACTATAATTGAGTTTCATGTAGTTTCAACTTTGCAAAATTTATAAGCCAAATTTTGTTCAAATCAGAAAGGTTTGAAAACGTGATTATTTGGCAATGCTGCCGTCATTTCAAGAGTTCTCGCTATATCGAATTACTTAAAGCAAGCATAATTATTACGCTAGTCTACTATTCTTACAATCAATACAGTTAAATTTACCTGTCAGTATAAAAAAGATTGAAAGACCACCTCACCTCCTATATCTTTAGCGCCAACCACCTTGACCAGCAGTCTTTTGTCTCCCAGAAGACCTGGACTGGGCATCGTCGAGTTCGGAGTTGAGGTGTACATCTGGCGGTCTTGCTGCAACTGAATAACAGTGTCTTGAAGACCAAAGTTTTTTTACCTATAGTAGACACTGGATCGGACATGGTACTACTGATATGAATTATAGTGAAAGGTTAGAAAGATTACTAGAGATCCAAATATGGAGACTAATAAGAAAATGTAATGTAAATAAATAAAATAAATACACCTAACAGACACACACATAGTTCACCTCACATTTGCATAAATGCCTTGTGTCGTGGATAGCAGAAACTAGAGGAGAGACTTTACGGTCTAATATAATATTCGTTTATATGTCAAATTGCTTTTGTTAAATAAAAAATTAAAGCTTAAAGATTTTTAATTAGAAATTTGTATGGAAAACTGTGGTTTTGGGCTTCAGTACTGTCACTATTATGTATCTATTGCTTATAAAAGACTAAAAGCGTTTATTAAGGGGATCGAGATAAGTGATCTGATAGTCGTGTAAAATTGTTAGATGTAGACAAAGCGAGTTACTTTGTGTATCCAGGCACGCTTCCAAACGCGGTTCAAGTAGGAAGAAAATTAGGTTAATATCGTCGCTCTGAATACAAAGTTTTTCAACTACTCTTTTCATTTAGAAAACGTCGTTTTATCCTAGTTTTTTGATACATAAAACGTTGTTTCGTTTAAACGCTAATTAGATTTCTTCTTTCTCTTGGCATAGTACCGCATTTTTTAGAAACCAGCTTTAAAATCGCAGGTTTCATCCCCGTACCGAAATAAATCTCTACGTGATCTAAAAATAATTGTTTCAACAACACCCAGACTGTTGTAAGAACGAATAATCTCTTGTAGTTTCTAATGTCCACGACAAAAGACTTGCATCTTAGTGTAAAGGGGAAAATGTTGTAAAGTGCAAGCCTTTTTAAGACCCCTTAATTCTAATGTAAACTCTTAGGTCTTCAAGCAAAGCATCTATCTCAATACATTGGCATGAGAATATCGAGTGATAAGATGAATTTCTTACATCTTGTTCGATTTATACAGCATCTTGGTTACCATCATGTACGGTTTTGAAGATTGAAGATTTTGTAAAAGAGTTACCACATAGGGCCTCATCATTTTAGACTTAAATCTATAGATATTGGATTAACTAATTCCAGGCGAATTAAAGCCAAAACACTATGAGTTGTAGACGAAATCCGTGTCTAGCAGTAATGCTGATGATGAATACCAAGGAATTCTCTCACTCACCATGGAATCGTAATGGAGTGGCAGTCGTGGCGAAGTGTCGACTTGTCTCCGCAGTCTTGGGCAGGTGGGGTACGGAGACAGGTTGAACCGCAGGTTTGTGTTGCGTAGGGCGCTCACCACTATGTCACTGGAATAAAAGAATTTATCGTCAATATCTCATAGTAGACTAAGTTGACTTGTAGTAGACTAAAACTCTCTTAATGGTAGAGGAAGCCCGTGCCATCAGAAGACCGTGTATGGGCTGATGATGATGTGATAAATGCTTTAGACGACGGTGATGCTGCCCTCCGAAGGTTTGAATTGATGACACCTGCTCTCGACTGAGATGGTTAAAGCTTATTTGGGGAGGCCTTCAGTAGTGGATAGCGATAGGTCGAGTGTATAATATAAAAGTTACGGAATATCAACTGCTGTATAAGCTTTAGCTTATATAGCAGATATATTTTATATTATATATATAACATGAACTACCATTGCTAATAAACTACCATTCCTATTAAACTACCATTGCTATTAAACTACCATTGCTATTAAACTACAATTGCTAATAAACTACTATTACTATTAAACTACCATTGCTATTAAACTACCATTGTTATTAAACTACCATTGCTAATAAACTACCATTGCTAATAAACTACCATTGCTATTAAACTACCATTGCTATTAAACTACCATTGCTAATAGACTACCATTGCTAATAAACTACCATTGCTATTAAACTACCATTGCTATTAAACTACCATTGCTATTAAACTACCATTGCTATTAAACTACCATTGCTAATAAACTACCATTGCTAATAAACTACCATTGCTATTAAACTACCATTGCTATTAAACTACCATTGCTAATAAATTACCCTCCATAATTTGTACTTATTTAATGTTTCCCAATGATTGCTAACAGATGGAGTTATTAGAATATTCCAACACTGTACATACAGTGCTGTAAAGAGCTAGTGAAAACTTCATCATTTTATTCGATTTCTTTAACCATTTAAAGAATTTAAAAAAATTTGGATGTGAAATTTATCTCTTGCCAAAACGTAAGTATTTAAAGTTTTTTATTTCTTTCAAATTCGACTCTCGGCGAAGTTTAATGAAGATTTCAGCAGATAACTTTGTTTATTTTTTGATACTTTAAAATACTTTATTGATATATTAAATAATGTATTTAAAGAAATTATAATTGTATTAAATATTTCACAATAATTACATGGGCGATTCTAAAATAAGTTGCCAAATCTATATTTACTTTAAGTCTGACAAATATATTTTAGGATGAATCGACATTTATATCTAGATTGTCGTGTAGGCTTGATTGACGGCTGAAATTCTAGGTATGAAGTTTTTATCTATTGTTAGTTCGGACTAAGCGTTTAATGGCTTCGTGCCAACATATTGGAATGGCATATTAACTTAGCGATGATGTAGGCTAAGTAAAGCTATGCATCTCTGTGTGCACGGATTAATAATACATTACGTGCAGGATGTATTCAGACCGTTATCGGAAACTCAGGCAGGTAATAGATAAGGCATTAAACCCCCTGGCATTAAAGAAAATCCTGAAAAATAAAGAAAAGCAAAGCAGCAAAAAAAATTAAGAAAAATAAAGCAGTGATGGCCTCGAGGTTTAGGCACGCGGTCGAGAATCTCGGCGGTCGCGGGTTTGAACCCCAGGCACACCTATGACTTTTCGAAGTTATGTGTGTATTCAAATTGAATTATCACTTGCTTTAACGGTGAAGGAAAACATAGTGATAAAACCTGCACACCTAAAAAGTTCTTAGAAATTTCTTAGGTGTGTAGTCCGCCAACCCGCACTAGGCCAGCGTGGTGGACTATGGCCTAAACCCTCTCAATGGTAGAGGAGACCCGTGCTCAGCAGTGGGCGTACATGGGTTGATGAAGAAAAAAAAATACGTTTTCATACAAACACCATGCATTTAATACAGATAGTTGTATGGAAAACGTCATTTTTTTATCTTTTGTGGCGATATTCTTTAACGCCAACGGGTTTGTTATCACCGCAGTTTTTATCTGCACTCTGTATATTCTTGCACCCATATCCTTCAGTGGCAGTGATTTGTAGTGAGTGTAGATACAATCACTTGTCGCCATAATGGTCAAGAGTGTTTTGGGTTCGATTTCCGGGCCAGGGAAATTAATATTTTGGTTTTCTATTAGGAATTCTTAATTACCTTTTAATGAGACAAGCCTTTTATTCACGTGCCGCTATTGAAATAAACAGAACAACTCGTATTACATTGCACGACCGGGGTATCGAACCCACCTCATCTCAGCACATAGCTGTTAATATAGCCAGAGTAACTAGACTGTTTACACCCAAAACCGGTTATAACGACGGATCGGTTATAACAACCGAATGGGAAGATCCAGGCGGGATCTATATAAACTAATTACTGTCACTTACAACAATTATCGGATACAACGGCCGATATTTATGGTCCCTTCAATGTCGTTATATGCGGTTTAGGCTGTATTATTACCTAACAGCTCCTATGAGGTTTCTTTAGCATTTTAAGTGGAAAGTCTACATCATCATCATCATCATCATCATCAGCGTAGTGGACTAAGTCCTAGCCGTAACATATGGTACTAACCTGACCAGTTGTTGCAGGTTCGATTCCGTGGCGTTGGGCCGGAGAGGGCCCACAGGGGCCAGCGCTACCTTGACCTCAGGCCAGCCGTCGAATTTCAGCTCTCCCGTCAGCTTTTCAGTCACACACACCACGTTGAGACGAGCACGGAATCTGTGAAAAGAGAGGATTAATATACAGGATTATTATAAAATATTTGGCTTTGTTAGCAGTTATAGAGGAGGCAGTAAGGCTTGAAAGGGTAGGAACACACAAATAGTATAATACTCTAAATTTTCACGATTATTGCAATTAAAAAAAAGATTTTTCCAAAAAGGTAAAGGTTTCATCAAAAGGCAGAAATATTTTTGCAATCAATACTGTAATTAGAAAGTAAACAAACTGAAAATTTGTTTGTTTGTACCTACACTATGAACTTTGATGTCTAATTGAATTAATCTCTCAAGTTATTAATTAACTTACCTAATAAAAATACAAATACATCTTTTAAGCTAACTGACAACCAGCTTTGCTATTAAAAACCTTAGGGTAGAAAAACTAAGGTTTGTTAGACTGACCTGTTGACGTTGACTCTGTAGTGAGACACCTCGACCTTCTCCCCGCGCTGGCTGAAAGCCTTCAGCTGGAACGCAGGAGTGGCCTCGCAGTCACATGTGATCGTCTGCAAATAGATAGTCATACATGGTCACCCAACAGTCATACATAGTCCTGTCCCTACACTAGTATGCGATTAGGAGAGACCTTTTGTTGTCGCTTTCAATAATTTAATTCTTCAAGTGTATTGCAAATAAAATGGCTGATGGCAAATATACATATCCTAATCTTAAGGCTGATATGAGAAAACCTTTAAAAAATTCTAAGGAATTTCTTAGGTCTTTAGTCCGCCAACCCGTAAAATAATAACAAAGTTTTGTTGTCTAAACTAAAAAAAATACAAATTTATTTTTACCCCCCGACACTTCTTTTAAAAATCTAGGTACAACTATGACCAAAATCAATACAAATAGTGCGATACTCGCGGCTTGTAAGTTCATAGCGAGCGTTCAAATGGTCGCGATGTAGTTAATTCAATCACAACATCCGCTGACAAATGAATTGATCCAATTGAAACGAGTCGCAGCGCCCTATTTATTTACTATTCTGATATTTTGCTGTGTATTTTCATATTTATCATTATGGCTAAACTATCGTGTCGAAATATGAAGAAAACTTTATTGACTTCAGGCAGACTTCTTTTTGGATACTTACTCCGTTACTATGATATTTTTAACATAGGCCAAAAAAGAAATAACCCGCGAATCAAACCAGAAACCTTTAAAAGTACGGCACGTAGTAATGCCGAGAGACCAATTTATTTAATTTGTGAATATAATTTAGGCGGAGGTAATTTTATTTACTTAGGCGTAAGAAATTCAAGATGTATAAAGACCGTAATTAAAACTAAGGCAGGTAACACATAGCCATGGGTATTAAATGTGGTTGTTAGGAAAACAAGGAAGCAGGAAGCAGTGATGGCCTCGAGGTTTAGGCGCGCGGTCGAGAATCTCAGCGGTCGCGGGTTCGAAACCCAGGCACACACCTCTGACTTTTCGAAGTTATGTGTGTATTCAAACTGAATTATCACTTGCTTTAACGGTGAAGGAAAACATCGTGATGAAACCTGCACATCTAAAAGTTCTTAGGAATTTCTTAGGTGTGTAGTCCGCCAACCCGTACTAGGCCAGCGTGGCGGACTATGGCCTAAAACCCTCTCAATGGTAGAGGAGACCCGTGCTCAGCAGTGGGCGTATATGGGTTGATGAAGAGAAGAAGAAGAAGTTAGGAAAACGTGAAAATTTGTATTTTTTGGTGGGACTTCTTATAACGCCAAAGTGTTTGCAATCACGGTAGCTGTTACCTGCCTTAGTTTCCGATCGGTCTTCATCTGTAGACACTTACCACATCGTCCTTAGAGTCGCATTCACAGAACACGTTGGAAATGTTTGGCGGGTGGCTGTCCAGCGCTCGTACCAACTCCACGCCGATGCCATGCTGGAACAAACAACATTATGTTTAATATAATATATTGGGGACTCAT
Organism: Cephonodes hylas; assembly: GCA_030295005.1. Classification (NCBI taxonomy): domain Eukaryota; kingdom Metazoa; phylum Arthropoda; class Insecta; order Lepidoptera; family Sphingidae; genus Cephonodes; species Cephonodes hylas. The sequence continues at coordinate 1,642,773 of AP025386.1, read as the reverse complement.
CTATCATCATCGTCATCATCATTATCACCACAGAAGATTGTATAATACAGAGCAGTAAAGACAATATTTTTTTTTTTAGGAAAAATTTATACGATTCACAAATATTTGTTTCGGGTCTGTGTGTTAGTGAGAGCGAAGAATCTCTCGTAGTTTCTGACACCCAGGATTTGTAACTTAGTGTGGGGTAAGAATATTTGTGTTTTTGTTTAAAATAAGTAAATTTAATTCTACTTGGTCAATTGGGGCCACTTGGCTCAACCCAGGAATCAAACCCGAAACACCCAGTTGAACCTTATCATCAAGATTTGTAATCAATAGAAGCACCATAACGCCAATACATTACTGCCTTATTTACCTCATTATTTTTTACAGTCTATATTAAAATCATATAGGTAACTTTACTCCAGAAAAATCTAGATTTACTTAGTGACGGATAAAATATTAATCAATAAAGATGGCGGGCACACGATGACATGTGTCAAACTGACATAACACATCAATGGACGGCGTGATAAGAATATTTAATTCATTACTCGATGTTAGTACAAGCGAATCGACATTCAATAATATTGACAGTATTATCTGATATATCTCTCTTTGTTAATGTTTTTCAAAGCTGACTACATGCTCCTTATAAATGTAATCATTTTTTTAGTATTAATGCTTTTTATACAGAACCATCACGTAATTTACCAGCAAAGTTAAATGAATTATGAATCCTGCACACCTAAAGATCTTAGGATTTTCTTAGGTGTGTAGTCTGCGAATCCGAACTAGGCCAACGCGATGGACTAAGGCCTAAACACTTTCAGTTGTAGAGGAGACTCGAGTCCAGCAGTGGGACGTATATGGGCTGATGATGATTGATTTTTCTGTAATTGGGAAGGCGAAAGTTGCCGTCTTATAGCAACTGGACATATGTACCGGTAAAGTTACATCAAAATCGGTCAAGGCATTTTGGAAATTACAAAACCAAACATTTAGAGTGTTTTTCTTTCAAAAGCAACGCGTAAGCTAAATGTTACGCCTTTAGTACAATCTATAAATATGACTAGACATTTTCATCACACATTTGTACACACTACGATTCGAATCCCCAATAAATACGCCAGTATATTTTTAGGTTTATAACTTCTGCCACAGAATATAACTTCCCACTATTTCTTACTAAACTCCTAACCTTTACCATTTCAAAAGCCCGCAAATCACCGAGACTAAATGTTGAAGATATAAAAACTTCGTACCCAGCCGCCATTTTGCGCAACCGACCGTTACAAGATGGCGGCTTACACAATGCGCGGCAATAACTTACGTTTGTATCGATTGTTTCGTCTAATCGCTTTTAATATGTCGAAAGTAAAATCGATAAATGTCGTGACCTAACGGAATAGCTAAGCCCTAACATTGTCTGCTGTTGAATTTATAAAGGCGTTGGGAATGTCTATAACCTTCTAAAAGACTCATCAGGGATTTGTAGTGTAATTGTCATGCGATCTAGAGGACTGGATTTCGATTCTGGGTAAGTCAAAGTTTTAATATGTTTTTATCAGGAAATTTTCTAGTATGAAAGGTTTCTATTAGGAAATTCTCAGTAGTAGCACGGAGTCTAGAAATGTGCCTATAACATGGCAATAGACTCTATGTCATAGTCATTGATAAGCACAAAATAGTTGAAGTGGGCTGACGAACGACCGGTGGAGCTGATAAGTGTTGGAAATCACACCGCGTTTAGGAAGACGTAGGGTGGAACGTCCTACAGCACGATGGTGCGACGACTTGAGAAAGGTGACGGGTAGCGGATGGATGAAGGCTGCACAAGACCGAGATGGTTGGCGCCCACTTGGGGAGGCCTACGTCCAGCAGTGGACAGCGATAGCCTGAGAATAATAGACTTGCCTTTTATTATGTGATACTTAAACAATTGCGAATCGTGGGAAATGTAATGAATTTTTGTAAAAATAAATACTGTCATAATTGTAACACTGTGTGTGTGCATGAACGGTTTATGTATGTGTGTGTGTGTGTGTGTGTGTGTGTATGTGTGTGTGTGTGGGTGGATGAAATGTCCTTAGTTCAAAAACTGTGAGCCAAAATCATCCCTTTCATGGACAGGGCAATGCCCTAAACCCATTATATCATGAAGTGGGCGAAGGACCGAAATAAAATACATTACTCACTCTGAAATTCATATGTAATAAATGTTATCGGAATATTAGCTGGCCTTTCATATGTGCCAGTTTCAGTTAGTTCTGCTGTTTTACGATCTTTGTAGATATGACTGCAGTTTGATGGTGGTTGGTGCAAATTTTTAGAGACCTATCTGAAGTGAGAGGTCGAGGGTTCGATTCCGAAAGATAGGAATTATTTTGTGATCCCTAGGTGTTTGAAGCTTCTTATGGCAATATGCCAGTGAGAGATTTTCTGCACCCACGTTTAGCCAACTTTGTCGTTTTTATTTATAAATTACGATTCCATTTCCATACCGTTGCCGTTTTCGGGCATATTTCGTGATGGAAAAACGTCTAACTACTAACACTGTTGAACGCGGTCATCGCTAACTAAACTAAACTAATTCAGTACTGATAACCCTCATTCATTGACAATCCCGTGGCGCAGTCAGGTAAAAACCAGATTGTGAAACTAAAAGGCGCGGGTTCGATGCCTTCGAGACAAATGTTTGTATGATGCATAAATATTTGTTTTGGGTCTGGTGAAAAGTCTTTCATATTTCCTTAAACGTACTACATAGAACTTGTTTCTTATTGTAGCTTCAGAACCGTGAATATGACTGTTGAGTCTATTGATTAAAATTACATTAAATTCTAAGGTTTTTTTTTAAAGACTCAGTCTCAAAAAAAGAATATACACTGACAATAAACTTATCTTCAAACCATCACATGTCTGAAAATCGATAGTCGTGAGAATTTTGTCGCGGTCACGTTCGAAGGTCATGCCTCGTGACATTGACATGACGATAAACACTCCAATTAGGCTGAGTGTTCAGCTCCCTTTAGGGGTTTGGTGGGTGAGGCAAAGGTCAAGAGAAATATGGGTGGTATACATGAATTAGCCAGCACTAATGGCAGTGACGGCCTCGAGGTTTGGACATGTGGTCTAGAATCTGAGGATTCAAACCCCAGGCTCTAACACACCTCTAACTTTGCCGAAATTTGGCGACGAGGAATGATGGTCGATGGACTAAGGCTTGAACTGAATGGTGGCCTGAGGTGGGTACAAGAAAACGGATAGACCATCAATTAGATCAGATCAGGTCAGATGCTTAATCCATGTAAAGAAAACTATGGATGCGAGTTACCGAGAACGGAGACAAATGGCGAGCATTGAGGGAAGCCTATGCCCAGCAGTGGGTACGCGTGGGCTGAAAATATATTTTCTTTAGTTTTCTTTTATGTTCCTTTCCTTTCCTAACCACTTCATACCAACAAGTCTATCGTAGTTTCCAATACAGCACAATATTTGTATCCGATTTTTACATTTGCAATATAAAAGTATTTGTTCGACCTAATTTACCATATTCGACGGCTATTCCGCTTTCTTGCTATTCGCTAGCGTGCTCGTCCCCTACCGCAATGCGGATGACGAGAAAATAGTGCCACATAAGCAACAAAGGGCTGGAAAACAAAGACATGTTGAAACGACATTTTTTTCACAAAAATTGCGGTGACGAACAAATTGTATTGTCAACGACCAACTCTCGAAAAAAAATGCTAGATTTTCGGGTTGGTTCATGCTGCAAAAACCTAGGATTATTAGGATATGTGAGCTAGATAAAATTGTCCTAGGAAATCATCATCATCATGATGAATGGGAATGGATGAACGGGTGCTATGTAGAATCTTAGGTCAGACCTCAAAGAAGACGTCATGGAATGATATACAGGCATTAAAATTAGTATTTTCAAGCTCGAAATTAACCATAACCTAACGGTAAGTTCATTATTAATATAGTGTAATAGCATCCACTGGTGAGAAATAACACTTGTTTTTAATCTAGATTCTAGATACTTATGCCACATCCGTGACCAAACACACTCTGATTCATTACTACGTCCTACTATCGCCAGTGACAATGCTCCTTGCTATATAGCTGTAAAAAAAGAAGCAGCGGCTTCGATCCAGGATCAAGACAAATATTATTGTGATTCACAAATATTTGCTTCGAGTTTGAATGTTTACGAGACCAAAAAGTCTCACATAATTTGTAATATCTACAACACAAGACTTGTATCATAATGTGCGGTCAGATCAATGTGTTTATGTACTCCTTACCTACGTGCTAAAATCAATGATCGAAAATCCACAATCATCAAGTTTTTAAAGCATTCTGTAGTAATTCTTCTTCTTCTTCATCAACCCATATACGCCCACTGCTGAGCACGGGTCTCCTCTACCATTGAGAGGGTTTTTAGGCCATAGTCCACCACGCTGGCCTAGTGCGGGTTGGCGGACTACACACCTAAGAAATTCCTAAGAACTTTTAGGTGTGCAGGTTTCATCACGATGTTTTCCTTCACCGTTAAAGCAAGTGATAATTCAATTTGAATACACACATAACTTCGAAAAGTCAGAGGTGTGTGCCTGGGGTTCGAACCCGCGACCGCCGAGATTCTCGACCGCGCGCCTAAACCTCGAGGCCATCACTGCTTAAGCTTACTTCTTTTTGCTGTAGTAATTATCATCTTCAAATATGATTACCACTTGACCTACCGACCTAATGAGATCACTTTTCAATGTACCGAAATTATCAGCTATTAACAAGTGTTTGTAAGGAAAACAATGATGGCCACGAAGCGATAAATTCACAAGGTCGTGGGAATACGTACCATTAGATATCTGGTTTTTGTATCCTGTCATTCATTGAGTGCACTCAAATTTGCAACAGTTGGCGTTTGCGATTTTCAAATAAATTCGAGTCCGTAATGAAATCTATGACTTAATTTACTTTCAGTTTCCTGGTAGAATAATATCATCACCATCAGCCTTTATACGACCTACTGCTAGGCACCGTGTTTTCTCTACAACTGAGAGACTAACCCAAAATCGACAGTCAAAATCTACGGTACTTTTACGACATTATACGAAACATGCCTTCTTCACGTGGTGTTTCTGCGGGACTGTAATACTTTGGTTAATCCAGGCATGCCTTGATCAATACATCGACCTGCAAAGCTGAAAAGCCAGACATTGACTTCTTTAAAAAACTAGAAAGCGTTTTCCTTCTGGTTTCAAAAATCTGGATCAGCTTATTTAGCCTTGGGCAGCTCAAGACTAGGATGGATGGCGATTTATTGTGAAGGCAGCAGTGGTCGGCGAAATTCTAACCATGTATTCATCAGCTTGTTTACAAACCAACCAGGATACTGAGTGACGATTAATATAAATAAAGAATTTCTATTCGAAGTCTATAAAAACATCTTCAAAACCTGGGAATTGAGCGGCATCGCAGTCCAAATACGACTTGACGATCAGGTGAAGGAGACTGACATTGATAGAGCATAGGTAGTGAGACGCGTTTGTCGCCTCTGCCAATAACCCCTGGTTATTATTTGGCAAATATAATCTGGCAGGCGGCCAAGCGGCTGGCCTCGACGGATAGTTTTGAGATGGAGCAGGAAAGATCAATACTGGGTGTTGTGCGATGACCTGGGATGGGATTGTTGCTTCTAGAGAAAATAAGAGGTCTAATTACTAAAGGTCCTTATAAGTAGAAGAATGTCATTCATCAAAGAAGTATCTAATCCTAACTAATCTTCCGCCCTAGTGAAACAAAAAATCATGAGTACAGTGGATGTTCAAAACAATAATTTCGCACTGGTTTGATCGTTGAATAAAACTTTCAATATAAAAGTGATAATTTGAAATACGGATTTGAAATAACTAACTTACAAGGGAGGCTGCAACTACTAATCAAAGGCTGAAGATTACAAGAAAATTCACCACTGTCCGCCCTCTTAGGAAGCGAAGGCGTGGGTTTATGTGTTGCGTTTGGGCTCAAACTAATAAGTGGAAAATACTAGTTTATTCCATCACCAAACCGGCTTTGATAGACTTAATAATTATCAAAACACCAGCCCGTATGTTCCTCCTTTACTACTGAGATTATATATGGGTTAGTCCACCACTCTGCCCTAGTGCCGATATTATTGCCGATGTTAGTGTAGTAGTGCCGATATTATATTGACGATACAAACCTAAGAAATTGCTAAGAGCTTTTAGGTGTGCAGGTTTCCTCACGATGTTTTCCTTCCCATCTATCTCTTAACTCGAAATACAAAATCTTTTAAAATCCTATTCTTTCATTTCACCTCCAGCTATTCTACTCAAATCTAAGCTAAAATAATACCTAGCTGGAATAGGTAAGGTACATACTGCAGTCACATCAGGGGAAATCGAGTCAAATCCAATTGACCTGAATTGCGTCGTGGATTGAACACAGGAGGTTTATAACGTGAAATACCATAAGGGAAATTAGAGGCTATTTCAGCAGGTCACGTATTTTTTATTATCACATAAAATGAAATCACTGGCCTGTGTTCTTATGAAAAGGTTGTATATGACATTTTTTACGTTTTTTATGGAGTAAAGTCGAATATGCTGTTCTTTATTTATGCTTTATATGTATAGTAATCTGTAATAAAGATAAATAGACGATGAGTGGTTTGTTAATTAGTATCAACTGAGGGCTACTTTGCCGATTAAAAAAATCGGCATGGACAATGGATATGGTAAAAAATAAAAGAACAATGAAAAAAAAAGAATGCAAGAACATAAAATTGCGATAAGTGTTTCTTATTGATTGTGATGTTACACTTAGAATTTCCAAACAACTTTTAGTTGTGCAGGCTTAGGTAATCTTGATGGTTTCCTTCACCTTCAAAACAAGTGATAATACTAAATATACTCATAATTCCAAGAGTAAAAGAAAACGCGACCGCGCGCCTTAACTTTTAGTATACCACTACTTAACTTCTTGTTATTTTGATACTTCTTCTTCTTCTTCTTCATCAACCCATATACGCCCACTGCTAAGCACGGGTCTCCTCTACCATTGAGAGGGTTTAGGCCATAGTCCACCACGCTGGCCTAGTGCGGGTTGGCGGACTACACACTTAAGAAATTCCTAAGAACTTTTAGGTGTGCAGGTTTCATCACGATGTTTTCCTTCACCGTTAAAGCAAGTGATAATTCGATGTGAATATATTTTGATACGGTGTCTACTAAACTGGGAAAAATTTTCTGCACTTTTTCGAAATCAATGGCAGCACCGAGAATCGAACGGAATCGCTCTCACACGTCACGAGATAAAGAGACATACGTTTATAATTAGTGTGAGTTGTCATTTGTTTGAATCAAGGTGCCTCCGACATTCAGGGCACCTTTGACCTAAATAGGCGGGCGTCGCGACGCCGGCACAATGTATGAAACCGATGGAGCGTTTATAATCGTATTTATTTTATCTTGATTATGGAAATTGCTTTCAAATATGCATATATATGTTGAATAGATTCGAAAATTGAGAAACGAATAAGTTATAGATATAATAAGCCCATTGATACTACAAAAATATCAAAAAATCATTTTGAATACACATACCGTCGAAAAGTCAAAGTTGTATCTCTGGGGTATGAACCCGCGTCCGCCAAGATTCTCGACCGTGCCTAAACCTCGAGGCCATCACAATTTACTAACCCTACAATAAACAATTATAAACTGGACATCAATGGGCAACGCTTTTGGATTCTATAAAATTACTGTCAAAAAATCATGGTCTTCCAAACATTATACAGGGAGTATTTAGACCGTGATCGAAAACTGAGGCAGGTAATAGCGATAGTGATTACAAACCAAAAATCCCGACAAACAATACAATTTTTGAGGTTTTCCATACAAACCACATACTTTTAACACCGATGGTTGTATGGAAAACGTCAAAATTTTTATTTTTTGTCGCGATTTTTAATTACGCCACTGGGTTTGTGACCACCCTCGCTATTACCTGCCTCAGTTTTCGATCACGGTCTAAATACACCCTGTATACAAAGAGGTGTTGCAAAGTTTTTTTTTAATACCACTCAATGACGAGCTAAAATCTAAATTCACACAGACAAAAATAAGCGGAAGTCGCGCGTATTTTAAAACGTTTTGAATGAATCATAAAGCTCTTAATAAATTGTATTTATTATAAATAAGTATGCATCATTTGTGTGTCATTATAACATAGATATAATCTGACTCTGTATTATGAAGATATTAATTTGCGAGGGCGATCGATGTAACAAATCGATTTTTACGTCTATGTGACGTCAGAGATCGGTCACATCCCTATGAAATGACTGATAGGTATGTCACATGCGTCATACTCGGGAACATTGCTGGGCATGGGCTTTCTCTACAAGTGAGAGGTGTTACGAGGTCGTCCGACCATCTTTTCAGAGGACGCTGGCTACAGGCGGCCTTCAACCGTTCCCATTGGAGGTCATTGGGGGAGGCCTATGTCCAGCAGTGGTCTGAGATTGGCTGATGATGATAATGATGAGTATGATGAGAGGTTTTAGGCCTTAGTCCACCACGCTGGCCTAGTACGAGTTGGCAGACGTTAAAAGATATTAATATGCAATGCGTTTGTAATTTCTTTAGTTTTCTATCACGGTCTGAATAAAGAAGTTCAACTTCATTGTTAAAGACAAAATAGTAGTAGAAATACTACCAGTACTGTCTACCCATTTACGGATAAAGGCGAGATATCTTCGTACGATAGATTATTGAGTGTGAAAACCTCACAAATACAGTTATGTATGTTATCCATATCTTATTGAGAAAACCCTCTTATCAATATTTTATGTCGCTCTTATAAGTCTTATCTGTGGCAAGATTTTGCAATCGCTTTCCGTTATTTATGTCATTACCTTTTCAAGTCTTTCCATTTTTATTACTTTTCATTTTAATTTGCCTATTATGGATCAATGTTAAATATCAAATAGAAAACATCGTGAGAATAAATTACGGGTAAAAACATTAACCGCTTTAACAAAATTAATCGAAATTGTACCCCCTGGTGTTAAAGAAAATTCCGACAACAAAAAAAATTTACGTTTTCCATACAAACCACATACAGTATAATCTCACTAATCCGGCACTTCGATAGATCGGCACGTCCAATAATCCGGCACCCTTTGCCCACGCCTCCCTCACCCCACTATACCTGTGCGCTTTGGTCACTTCGTCGTCGACTAGCAGTCTAACCTCAAAACTTATCACGTGCATCATTATTTCAAATCTAGTTAATTACATATGTACTTACATGTTAATTTAAAACATTACATACATTTATTCTCTCTATGAAATGCTTTATTTTATTTATTACCTATGACTTTTTCTGTACAACCCAGTAATCCGAACATTCCAATAATCCGGCACCCTCCGGTTTTCAATAGTGCCGGATTAGTGAGATTACACTGTACCTACATTTAATACCGATGGTCATTATATATTTTATTTTCTTTAACGCCAATAAGTTTGTGATTACCGTCGCTACAACCTGCCTTGGTTTCCGATCACGGTCTGAATACACCAGCTGTACATCAGAACGCATATTCTTGTTTAAAACTTCAGACGCCGCATCACATTACCTCCCATGGTTCAAAAAAAACATAAAACACGTTGAATTTTGCTTGTTATTTTAATATACAAGCTAAATCAGTGCCACTATTTCAACTAGTACAGTGTTATCACAAGTTATTTGAGGCCGTGAGTCACGCGGTCACGGTTTGCGTTCATATCGCTGTGTGTACTGCAACTAGCTTGCAATTCAAACGTAAACAATGCAAATAAACTTGTATTATCGACGATCGAGAAGTTCCTCGATTTACGGCTCAACTTGAACTGACGATCAGTATTTAGCGGTGAAGGAAAACACGTGAATAAACATGCTCAGATAAAAGTTAGAAATTTCTTAGGAATGTCTTCATCAACCCATATACGCCCACTGCTGAGCACGGGTCTCCTCTACCATTGAGAGGGTTTAGGCCATAGTCCGCCACGCTGGCCTAGTACGGGTTGGCGGACTACACACCAAAGGCATTCCTAAGGACTTTAAAGTGTGCAGGTTTCCTCACGATGTTTTCTCCGTTAAAGTAACCGATAATTCAATGTATCATTCTCTCCTAATCATCATCATCTTTATTCAATTAACGTTCTATTCCTGCCTACCCCTAACACCTAAACATCGAGTGAACCATTAAAATGCCGTAGTATGAAGCTATTATTTTTAGCATGTAAACATGCTGGCAACTCGTCCGCTCGTCTCGCAGCTGTCGGACGGAAATAATATTAACTTTGTCAAAGGATGGTTGGGTCATGTATACGTTTTATTGTCATAGAAACTATTTGGGAATGATAATTTTTCTATACATATTATGCTGTTACTATATTTATTATTCCCGAAAAAAATTGGTATTTTTGCACCATCATCATAGTCCTCAACCACGTAATGGACTGCCTCGTGGTCTCGCGATTTCGAGGTCCTGGGTTCGGTTCCCTGATTGGGCGAAGTGTTATTGTTCCTTTACCATTAATACTTGGTAGTAGAATGGAGTCTGGAAAGTTGCCCGAAAAACAACAATAGGCTCGTAATAGTATAGGCAGTCGTAATATCGCGAATTACCTTCTAAAAGGTGACAAAATGACATAGTCATAACAGTCATAAGAAAAATTCTAATGAGTTGCACATACGGTTAGGAAGTAGGAACCTTGACACATTCCTAGGCATGAGCAACCACGATGACATAATCCTATTGTTTACCGATGGAATATTTGGATGTAGCGAGGAATTTGTGCTCCCAACTTTGACATATGGGACTTTTGGTATATATCCTGGATGTAAGCAATGATGGCTTTGAGGCTTAGGCACGCGGACGAGAATCGGGTTTGCAGAACAAAGAAATTTCTGAGGACTTTTAGGTATGCAGGTTTTCTCATTCATGATGGTTTCCTCCATCATTAAAGTATGTCATCTCTGATTTCTAAATACGTCCCACTGCTGAGTACGGGCCTCTATAACTAAAACGGCTCCAGGCCTTAATCTATCGCGCTGGTCTAGTTCGGATTGGCGGTCTACACACCTAAGAAATTCCTAAGAACTTTTAAGTTTCATCACGATGTTTTCCTTCACCAATCACTTCCTTAATGATAACACTGGACAACAGCATTTCTGATGATTGGGTTATGATATATGAAATTGGTCCAATTTTCAACGACAATTTCAAATCTGTAATTGAAATTTTTGTATGAGCTCTAGTTTAAAAAATATGACACATGGCTTGTTTTCATATTAAAACGTTATAAATTTTGGGGTTAATCCTTCTTTTTCCAGGTGAAGTCGAAAATACCTTGTGTTTTTTTTTTACTTTTTTTTTTAAACTAAAGGCAGAGAGCTATTCTGAATGCTCCAACAATAGCCAGCCATCATATATGTGTTCCAGGAGCCTTGATAGCGTTCCTCAATCGTACGAATGTCCTGGTGAAGTCGCTCGCTCTGTTTTTCACTTAGATTCCCAAAATTGACAGAAAAATAAGCTTAGATGGTTATGAAAATAGTGTACCTCGATGCTCATATTACTTCCGAGCCTTTAATAGTGACATAATACTTTTTGGACGTCATAAGATACGTCCAAACTTTTCTTATTTCACAAAAAAATCTGTACTAACAAAACTAACGCATTCCATGCGTTTTTCTCACTATCTGTCACAGTCTTCATCAAATTAGCTTAGTGTATTAACGATTTCATCAGTGACCCGTCAAAAATACCCGCTAAATAAATAAATACCAACTTTTATCTTCCCTGCACTCAGTTTTTGAAACTTTTTTAAATTAAAAGTGTCAGTTTTCGCCACAAAATCCATAGATATCTCCAGAGAGGGACCGGACTGAGGTTCAAGTTATATAGTAGGACTCAAAACACGTCTATTAACGAACCGTAAGGATGGATATTCCCATTTAACTCAATTTTGACAGGTAACACTAGTTATGTTTACGTAGCAAAAATTACTGTTTTCGTGATGGTTCACGGCTTCTTTCTACATGATAGCGGTTCAATCTATTCCTTTTCCTATTTGTCCTCAAAGTTAGAGACTCAACACACGTTTTGCAATACTTTTGCCGTATCTAAGACTTGTTGTTTATGTCCAGGGAGTGTCGAAAGTTACTTTTGTAAGCCTCAATTATGAGCTTTGTCACATTCAAAGTCCATTATTTGTACAAATATTCTCCGCAAATGAAAAAAAAAAATACTCGAATCATTCACACAAACTCGTCTTTACTATACCATGTACAATTATATTTAAAAAATAATAATTTTGAATTTATGAGCAATTTAACACGGTAATACTTTAATTGTTTTGTGATAGCTATAACTCGTAAACTAGAGCTGATACAAAAAAACTGAGGTCACATCTAGAATCAGCGATGTCAAATTAGTAAACATCAAGTGATAAAAGTCAATCATCATAGAAAAGTGTCAATTTTGTTGTCCAGTGTAATTCATTGTGAGTGAACCCATAACTACGAAAAGTCCAGCCTTAAAGCCATCATTATTTCTATTTTAACATAGCTAAGATATTTCTATCGCTACGCTAGTAAAAAAAACTACGAAAGTTATCACTACTCCGCACTACAAATTGTTATACACTGCATGCCTGCACTGCCACTGCAGTAGTTCGTGCCTCAGCCTAATTTCCATCCGTTTACGACTGGCCTAAATCGCCCCCGGCGGTTTGAACCCCACTGCACACTGCGGAAAACCAATTTGACGTGGATAAACCCAATTTTACTACTATTTGACACGGGTTTAACACCGAAGTATGAAATGTGTAAATAAATAAATACTCAAAAGTTATATGCATAGTTCTGACCCAAACTAAGATACAAGTCCTGTGTCGTGTATCAGAAACTACGAGAGACTTTTCGCTCTCAGTAACTAATATAATAAATAAATATTAAAGAGGCACCCAGACAATAAAAGTTATATTATTTATTGAATGAATAAATACGTAATCATTATATACCTGCATTACATTATTTTTTTGCCGTTGTAATTAGTAATGATATTTTTGGATTTAATGTTGTTTATAATTACATATTGTAATATGACAATAAACAAAAAATTCTCTTTCCTTTCCATCCTAACTCTTTCCCAACCCATGTATCGAACTCGAGACCTCTGTATCGCATGCTGCAATATTTCTACCGCCTATATTCACCTGTAGGACGCAGTGATATAGATAGAAATCGCTACTAAGTTACGTTCATTCTGTACCGGTGCCAAGATTGTTTATTATCCCATAAATCTTGTAGAGTTTGTTTTGTCTTTATTTTGTTGTACGTCATATTTAAACTGTGGCATAACTTTATTGAATGCTAGGTTTACTAATAGCTAGATTTTATTTCGACCTATGCATCGAATAAAGTTATATGTTCTTTTGCACAACTTCTCTTTCTCAGCGATTTAAACTTAATTGGGCACAAAATTATCAGTAAATTTTTATGTTCTTCAAACAACAACAAAATTTATGATCATTATTACTTCACTAGTGCACTATATAAACAATTTTAACTCTATTATAGACATAAAAATTACTTTGATGTTATAGTCATAAGTAACCTTATTCGATGCATAGGTCGATTTGCATAGTCACAGTCTATATCTATGTATATCTAGAGTTCTATTCGGTTCTGTTATTGGGAATTTTTTACAGGAATCTAAACATTTGCCTGGAAACGGCATAAGAATTGCCACCTATCACATGAGCCTGATTGGCGACATATGGAAGCAGAAATACACCTTCGTCAACAAATCATCAGTTCATAATGTCCCACTGCTGAACACAGGCATTCTCTACAATTTAGAGGATTTAAGCCTTAGACCACTAGCCAAGTGCCTAGGTTACACATCAAAGAAATAACTAAGAACTTTTGAGTATGCAAGTTTCCTCACGATGTTTTCTTTCACTGACAAAGTAAATAATCTATACTAATATTATAAAGCTGAAGAGTTTGTTTGTTTGTTTGTTTGTTTGAACGCTAGGATCTCAGGAACTACTGGTCCGATTTGAAAAATTCTTTCACTGTTAGATAGCACATTTATCGAGGAAGGCTTTAGGCTATATAACATTACGCTACGACGAATAAGAGCGGAGCAGCAATAAAGAATGTTTCGAAATCGGGGACATTTTTTCCTTTTTGTGAGCTTCCGCGGCGTGCGCTGCGGAAACGGTTAAAGTTTCGCTAAAATAATGTATGAGAGAAATGTTCCTCTTTAAAAGTTCTAAAAAAAAGTCCGCGACAGCAGATGTTTATTCTTTAAGGTTGGCTCACTATAACGTTTTTTATCCTAACCAAATTTATTTTTAAATAAAGTTTTATTTGTGAAGGTGTTTTTATAAATATGATATTAATCCTTATCCAAATAAATACGTTATTCATTACAAGTATTTAATTTCAAATAAAATTGCCCTTTACATTATTTGATTTCACTGAGTATCTTAGAAGATATTGCAGTTTTAAAATATTGATCAAGCTCGCAATAATGATGCACAAGCGCCGATCGACGCATTACGGTTTCACGTTTGAACAATTTGACCGAATTGTATGATTTTTGGTATGGAGATAAATAGGACTGAGAGAAGTAAAATAGACTACAACTTATTTTCCTTCTGAACTCAACCCTGTAGTCTACGCGGACGGAGTCGCGAGCAAAAGCTAGTTCATTATAAAACTACGTTGCTATAAGCCAGCATAATAGTTTCAGTTATAAGAACTGATAATCATCCCCGTCCATCAGCATTGAATATTGACATTAACAAATTAGACCTGTCAATTATCAGCAAATCGTCTATCGTTACGCTCAATGTATTACAATAATAGACTTTAATAATAGATTCAGTTGTACTCGTATTTTATTCAATTGTAGTTTAAAAGCAGTGATGGCCTCGAGGTTTAGGCGCGCGGTCGAGAATCTCGGCGGTCGCGGGTTCGAACCCCAGGCACACACCTCTGACTTTTCGAAGTTATGTGTGAATTTAAATTAAATTATCACTTGCTTTAACGGTGAAGGAAAACATCGTGATGAAACCTGCACACCTAAAAGTTCTTAGGAATTTCTTAGGTGTGTAGTCCGCCAACCCGCACTAGGCCAGCATGGCGGACTATGGCCTAAACCCTCTCAATGGTAGAGGAGACCCGTGCTCAGCAGTGGGCGTATATGGGTTGATGATGAAGAAGAAGTTCTCTTTCATGTTCGCACAGATCAGAATAAGACTAGAAAGGAAATCTTAGCATGCCGAGCGTGCTAAACCTACGATTACACTATCATTAATTTGACACACACCCTTCTTAGTAATTATAGCATATAGTAGCCTTACATTTTCGTTTAAATTTCTGATCATTGGTCGTGTGATAGCAGTAGAATGAACAGGTGACAGACAAGCGGTGACATCCCTAAACAAAATACTGTATTTCCCGTTTAATATAATTTAGCTGTTTTGTAATTAGTATCTTGTCATGTATGGTAAAGTTTCAAACATTTATATAGTAATTTTAGGGGAAAATTTGCTAATTGATAGTCTTGATATCTGCGGTCGAGAAGTTTCTTAATTCGAATCCTGGATTGAACGAAATTTTATCACTAAAACTTTTTATCAAAAACACCACTGATTTTCACTAAAAAAACGCAGGGATTCCGTAAATTTGCTTATGAAATAACAATAAGGTCGTCCCCAATTTCGATAATGATTAAATAATTCGACGATTGACTGAATGTGGGGGTAGAAGTGTAAGTCATAATAATATGTTCTCTACACGTACATAAATTCTCCTTGAATTATTTCGCGATTGAATACAGAAATATCCGTAAGTTTGGCCACAAACAGGCACATATTTTTTATTTATTTTTGTAGAAAAAAAGAATAAAAATACAAGTATCATTTGGTACTAAGTTCAAGGACTGAAAACATACAGCCACGCTCCATGACGTAATATATTAAAAAAGATTACACAAACATTAAAAATAAACCGAACACAAGGTTGAAGCAACATACAGCCAGTGGAAACAGTCGTCGATGTAAGGTCGACCGGATACCCTAAAATGTTTAAAAACTTTCAACTTGGAAGAATGGACCAATGACCAATAGGTAACTTTTTTAAATGGTAGACAAAGTGAAACCGAATTGAGGGAGAATGTAGTTAAAACAAAGCATTAAGCAACAATAGGCGGCTGTAGATCATACGCCTGGTCTTCGAAGCAAACATAACCAAAAAATTGAAACATTAACATATTTTCGACATCTTTATTTGGAAATTCTAAATCTAAATATACTCGCGTTCACAGCAACACAAAACAAATTTATTATTTAATAGTTTATTCGCACGTATAGACAATGTAAAACGGACTTAAAGCATTTCCACCCAATCGAAACTTCGGGAGTACAGAGATGTAAAGCGTTAGTGTTTAATGTATAAGATTTTTAAATAAAATTAACAATAGCTGACATTCAGTAAACGTATTAACTAATTTGGGCAATAAGAATCCAGAATTAGTTTCACAGCATCAACGCTGCTGAAGCAATTAATGTTGTGTAAAAATCAACTCGAACGTTTAAGTCAAAATACTTATATCCGCGCCAATTAAAAATACAATGTGGCGGGACAAAATTTGGCGGGAAACCTTTCAGCCTTCTTTTACTGTTTGACAAATAAGTTTACTAATCTTTTTAATACGATGAAACGCGTGGAAAACCTTGAACTAATTGAATTTAAGGGACTTCCGTCTAAAGCATTTTCTGTTTTTTGTTTGTAATCCATTTTGTAAACATAAGCTGGTAATTCTGATAAAATAACCTCAAATAGACAGTCATTTTTTGTACGGAGATCCCTATTTTTGCGAATTAGCTTCTGAATGGTCCTAGAAATAATACTCCCAAAAATTAAAGATTTCAGTATCCAGAAAAATCTAAATCCATTGTAATAGATATTTTTAGGTTAAATTCTTAAAATTCTGACGAGAAGAATACAGCATGGTGTCAAATTAAGGGTTAAAAAAGTTTACATGACTTTTCTATACATAACTGTACCTTCTTCTTCTTCTTCTTCATCAACCCCTATACGCCCACTGCTGAGCACGGGTCTCCTCCACCATTGAGAGGGCTTAGGCCATAGTCCACCACGCTGGCCTAGTGCGGGTTGGCGGACTACACACCTAAGAAATTCCTAAGAACTTTTTAGGTGTGCAGGTTTCATCACGATGTTTTCCTTCACCGTTAAAGCAAGTGATAATTCAATGTGAATACACACATAACTTCGAAAAGTCAGAGGTGTGTGCCTGGGGTTCGAACCCACGACCGTCGAGATTCTCGACCGTGCGCCCAAACCTCAAGGCCATCACTGCTGATCACACACAAACTGTACCAGTAAAAACTAAAAATAATATTCAGATGTTTACAGAAAAGTGTCGAATTTCCGATACATGATCTTTAACACGAATATAAAGTCGCATGAATGGGTTTAATCATATTGCAACGAAGTTACAACATCTGATGCCAAGCATTATGATGACGATGGTGATATCCAAATTGATAATGAAATATCGAAAGAGATATATCTTGTCACTTGTTGCATGCAATAGGATGTACGAAACACATTCCTTAGTCCATTACGGAAGGAAGGAATAAAAATGCATTGACGTTCCCGCTTCCCGCCAAAAGCACATAACCTAACATCTTTCACGAAACGCATATTTAACCTCGTTGCTACGTGACGACATCTATTTTTGTTTTTCCGTTAGACGCTTGACAGGAAATACCAAATAGAGCTTATCTGTCATAGAATTTTGTCTTGGCTATCATAGTTACTTTTTTCTAATTTATTATCACTTATTTAATAAGACTTTGAACTTACAATAAAATTAGTAATATAAATGTTGCATTAAATTATTTAAAATTTGATTGACACGTAGGTCATTGACATGACTACAAGTATGATAATAATTTTATCTATTTCAGTGTTCACTGTTTTTTTTGTTATTACCTACAAGAACCTGAAGTACAGCACTTTTTATAGTATTTTATCCTACGATTTCTTTCCCTTAACGTTTACCTATTTTAGTCCACATCACAAATATACGATCCATAATCCCCAGTTAAAGCTGTTTTTTAAATGGATATATATATATGGGGTTATATAGACCTCAAACTAAAGCTCAGAGTATACAGGCCTGAACATCCATATTTTACTTTTATTAATGATCTAAGCAAAGGCGTAAAATGCATACAGCCACGTCTTTTTTTTAATCTATGCTAAACTATCTGGGAGTTGCAACATAGATCACAGATGCTGTGTTATCTCGTAGCGAGGCCACTGAGCCGGATAATTTAAACCGAACGTTGATAAACACAAGAGAATAAGACAAGACTGGTATGTGGATGGGTTTAACGGTGCGTTAAATATTAAAATAACCGCCATTTTTTAGAATTTGTGTCTAAGGAGTTTGATCTGCATTTATTGGTAGACTTTTTTACTTTGGTATAGACTTACTCTAGTACGTGTAATGACAATTAACTAAGGAAGATTTTATGTTTTAAATCTTTATTACTTTCTACGTTTGCGTTTACTCATTGTTTCATGGGTACCGCGGGATAATTTTGCGGTATGCGATCAAAAAGTCGCTAGTTTGATTCTCGAGTCAGACAAGGTAACTTGGGGTCTTCTATTAGAAAAACTTTAGCAGCATTTAGTCTGGAGATTGCTTTAAAAAAAATTCTTTTATTTATGGGGCAAAATTATATGGCGAAATGTAAAATAACGTAAATTTAGATGTACAACTTTCCATACTACTGATCAGTTTTTCAGCAACATGCAATAAGAAAATCTGAATTTTAATTATCGTTTCAAACCTAAGTAATTTCGCGGTTGAGTAATGGCAAAGCAATTATTCTACTGAGTACTGATACCTCGTCGGCAGAATGTACACTTTTATACAAAACATACATACATAAATTTAATATTTTAAAATTGACAGCCTCGTGGAGCAGTCGGTTAGAAGCTTGCAAAACGAGGGGACGCGGGTTCGATCCCGTAACGAGACAAATGTGTGTATTACAAATATTAGTTGCTGGTCTGGGTGTTTGTGAGACCGAAAAGTCTCTCGCAGTTGCTGATACCCAACACACAAGACTTATATCTTAGTGTCATCAGCTCATATAGTTTCTACTGCTGGGCACTTGCCTCCTCTATCATCGAGAGGGTTTTTTTTTATCACGAGAGGAAAGCGCCTTAAGCTCCCCTGTTCAGTACCTCGGGGGAAGCCGTAAGGGGTATGTCGGGGTCACTGGCTACGCCAGCATACCGACTAAAACCCCTCGGTGACCATCACGCGCATTTAGGGCGGTTTTGCGGCATCTCAGGGCCAGAAGTGTCCTAAATGGTCCGCTGCCGCCCAGCGCATCGTCCAATTATGGACCCCTCCAAATTGGGAGGGCTTAGTATGCCCTCCAATTAATCTATTTGGACGTTCATTTTGAACGTCCGCGACAGTTAAGAGGTCACGTCTTCTGCCGCCAATCTCGGGGTTGCTATCATAGGGTACCGCCCCCGCAGTACGCTTGCTACCCCAGTACCCCTGTTAGTCGCCTCTTACGACAGGTAGGGGATACCGTGGCGGCATTCTTACACCCCCAATCCACAGGGCGGATCATCGAGAGGGTTTAGGCCTTAGTCCACCCCGCTGGCCTAGCGGGTTGGCGGACAGTGCGTTACATATCGTCCCTTAGCTAACAACATAGCTTAAGTCGAAAACTGGTGGTTTCTACATTATAATGTCACAAGATATAGGTTTCAGCCTAGCAGAAGCCGTAATTCGAAAAGTAGTGGCAGCGCGCACGTCGGTTGGTTTCTCAACACCGCACAGTTTTTTTTGGTCTCCTGTAAAGTTGGCAAAATTGACTTACGCAATGTTGTAGCTAAGGGACGATAACATGTTGGGTCATGGGACATGGGTGTATTTATTTATATCAGTTTACTACCTTATTCTCGTTTATGCCAAGAGATGCGATCAATACATCACAATGACATTGATTCTGTGACGGTGAAAACACGTTTATATTGGGAGTGACGAAAAATAGTTGTACGTCACGCATTTTGTTGTTTTTAACCCCTCAATAATATTTTAAAAAGGAAACATTACATTTAATATTTGTTTGCTATGATTTAACTTGAAGATAAGATAGGAACTTTGGATGTAACATAAACTTCTTTATATTTTAGAAAAAGGAATAATGTTGTTTTGTAATATAAATCTGTGTTTAGTTTTATAAGATTCCTAATCGTGCAGATTATTTATGAGTCTCTTTATTTATGAGTCTATTTAAATATATAAAGTTATTTCTATTGCTATGGGAGATATCGGTGATCATATCGGAAATAATAATATATAGCAAATATTGCTTATATTCTAGTGGCGGTATTTCCATAGAAGCTCAAAAGCCCAGCTTACCAAACAAATAGAAAAATCCTAACAATCTTTACGCTTAAATCTTTACTTAGCAATTTTTCATATAAATGAGAATATCCTGACCCCACAACAATCAATTACAAACTAGACATTACAATCTTAATCGTGTAACGCTTTGGGGTAACTGAAAAGATATGGTGATTTTAAAATCTCATGAAAAAAATTTTTCTCTACAATAAGTATAGCAGTTTATATTAAAAGCTACAGACAGGAAACCACATGTGAAATTCAACCTTGACCTCCTAACTCAATATAGTAAAACATCGTGAACGAAGTTTTTCCGATGAGATCACTACTTTTAAACTCAACTGATTTAGATAATTTTCATTAAGAATTTTATAGCTTTCGTATGATACCATAACATGTACAAAGATTGTATGTTACTCGTAATACTAAACTTCAATAAACGAAACAGCTGAAGAATGCGGAAGGAAGAAGCGAAACGAGATCGCATAAATCTTAAGTTCTCAACATTTTTACAGTTAGTTTTATCGTGCTCTTTTAAATATACTGTAAGTTTTTCTTTCATGAAGTTTTCTATAACAAAAGCTAAAATAACATGAATTTCAAGTCCAAAACTAGCCAGACACAGACTTGGCCATAGACAATAAATACTGAAATAATAAAACTCACCTCCTCAACGGACTTTTTTGAGAACTCGTTCATAGACACAATCCATTGCTGCACGATATCATTCACAATAACAAGATCATTATATAACCAGGTCAGTAAATCGTTCACCCACTGCACACTGGGCGCGTCGGCTCCCGTACATGTTGGTATTACCACACTCTGATGCTTCTTGAGGGTCAGCTGTTCAGGGCCTGGAGACATGCGGCCCAACCGCCGCTTATTCGGAGGAGTGGCAGGCACGAAGCCAGTAGGCTTGCTCGGCTTGAACGACGAGCTCTTAACCTTCGCGCTGGTAGCCAACACGCTATCAGAGCTCGTGATAATCTCACTCGTCGTCTTCTTAGGCTGTTCTTTCGGCTTCTCCTCTACTGGTTTCTTGGAGTATCTGCTATACGCCCATTTAGCAATCCCCAGGAGGACGATCGAGAACAAGATCCATATGAAGATCAGCATGACGAGGTTGTCCATGGCTGTGTCCATATAATCGAAGCTACAGATGAGATCATCAACTGCTTCGGCCAGGTCCGCCATAGCTTTCCATGGTGATCGAAGCCAGGTATAGGCGTGGCTCCCCGACGCCTCGCTCTCGGACACTGAAGACTGGGACATGTTGTTGCTATTTTGAATTGCTCTATTTTTGGCGCCTAGCTGCGTCTCCCTCTCGCATTCACTTATTCATAAGTTCGTTCGTTCGTGTTCAATCGCTGTTTCTGATAGATGTCGTGTATGTCGTGGTTATACGCGCTGACATATCGATGGTCTGAAACAAATTGTTTAGTTATTAGGAAGTTTCTTGTAGGTTAATCAATAGTCATGTATGAAAAAAATATTATGCTTGTTGCATTTGTTTCTTAAACTAAAATGAATACCAATAAATGTTCATCCTTATTTATTAATAATGTATTATAGTAAAATAATTTGAAGTCGTTTTCAATGTCGATAATTTATTTTAAAAGGAATATTTGTGAATCACAATTTGTCTCAACGCATGGAACCCGCGGCCTCTCGTTACAACCTAGTGTCCAGCCAACTGCGCCACGGGGATTACAAAACAAAGTTACAGATATTATAACCGTTAATTTAACTGCGAGTAGTTACTAGTTGGTAGTTAGTGTCATTTACTTACAGGAAAATGTATCGTAAATACAACTTACAATAGCGGAAACAAGCAATTGTTCTGTAAACATAATAATTTACTTGACTACCTATTTGTGCCACGTGCTCTCGCGGGTAACTGTGCCATGCAATATGAAGGTCCTGGGTTCGATTCCCGGGTCGGATAATGTGTTACTCGGGTTTTTCATTACGATATTTATTGTAGGTAATGTTACAATAAGAAAATCAACGTGTGATTTTTAAAAATGAATACCGGTAATATTCTATCCTCCGTTATACGGCCTTGAGATTTAGGCGGTCGTAGGTTCTAACCCCAGACATATGCTTGTCACTTTTCGAAGTAAGGAGTGTATTCAAAATATGTTATTATGTAGTTACTTAAACGTTGAAGGAAAAATTTCCTGATGATACCTGCACACCTAAAAGTTGTTAGGACTTAACTTGTATTCTAGTGTAGGGTAAGAACTATGTGTGTGACTGTTGGTTGTATTTCTAGCTAAAGATAGACTCAACAACCCAAGATTAAGTTTGAGGTTAAAAGCCAATTGTATAACGTTTCGTCTAGGAGTTGCGGTGACGAATAGCGTAAATCTGACTCAACCATCGCCTTGTTTAAACAGCCTTATTACATGTTTTAGTGTAGGAAACGCATTTGAAAAAAGGCGTGAGCTACAGTCATCCATATACTATTTCTACTAACACTTATCAGCTGATACGAATACCTAAGGTGATTAACCCATTGGCGTTAAAAAATCCTGCCAAAAAGAAACATTTGACGTTTTCCTAACAACCATCGGTATAAAAAAATAAATAATAGTTTAAAAAAACTAAAAAACACGCTTTTTAAATTAATAATAGTGTGAATAAAAAAAGATATTTTATTTAAAAAAAGCGTGGGGTGCATGGTGTCAATAGTTATAAATATTTTATTGACAGATATGAGTAGAGTGATTATCATTTTGATAATATCTTAAAAAGCACCCCACGCTTTTTTTAAAATAAAATATTTTTTTTTTATTCACACTATTCTTAATTTATATTTATTGAAATTTTTAATACTATTCTTAATTTAAATTTATTAAAACTTATTTTCTATTTTTTAGTTCGGTTTTCGATAAAGAGCGCGTTTTTTAGTTTTTTTAAACTATTATTTATTTTCTATTTTTTAGTTCGATTTTTTATCAAATTAGTGTATTGTCATCAGTCCTCGATAAATTTACAAAGTTTGAACGAAATCTAGTCGTTTAAAGTGGGTCAAAATCGCGCCCGTAGAAGTCGGTTACAAACATACATACATACAAGTGAAGCTAATAAAAAGCGTGTAATGATTTTAAACGCCAGGAGGTTTGCGTTCACTATAACTATAACCTGCCTTAGCTTCCGATAACGGTCTGAACTTACCCTATATTTTCTTTTTCTAAAAAATCTACAATTATCCATAGCAATAGAACGATAGAGTTCAACAGCGACACGTAATAACTGTCTGGCGATACAGTGACCTTGCAAGTGACATCATCTCGGCCACAACGAATTTAAACACGAGCTTAATTGTAATTTAATTAACAACATGGGTTTTAATTCAATTAGTACTGTATTTGGATTGTTTTGTGGGTCGTCCAGTGGTATTTTGAGGTACGAAGTTCGTTTCAAATACTTATTTATATGTAACAATAAATACTTATTTGAAACGAACTTCGTACCTCAAAATACCACTGGACGACCATAGTTACTTAACTACAGTTGTTTTACAGTGTCATCTTTCTGATTCAACACTAAAATCGATTTAAATAAGTAAATACAGCCAACAGTCGCATAGTTCTAATCCCACAAGATACAAGTCTTGTGTCGTGTATCAGGTTTTACTAGAGTTATCGGAAACACAAAAATATAGACCGAAATAAATCTATTTGAAAAAGTCACATACATAGTTAAGAGTTCTGACCCCACACTAAGATACAAGTCTTGTGTATCAAAAGCTACTAGACTTTTCGCTTTTACAAAAATCAAAACTCAATACAAATGTTATTAGAATAAATAATAATCACTACATAGTATAAAACAAAGTCGCTTTCTCTGTCCCTATGTCCGTTTGTATGCTTAAATCTTTGAAACTACGCAACGGATTTTGATGCGGTTTTTTTTAATAGATAGAGTGATTGAAGAGGAAGGTTTATTTGTATGATAACATCCATTAAATATCAGCATTGCACCCGTGCGAAGCCGGGGCGGGTCGCTAGTATTCAATAAAACACATATGAATATTAATGGTGATCTTGCATATAAATATTTTTATTCATGAATAATTTTGGGTTTCTTGTTAATTATTCCAAAATCCGTCTCGTTTGGATTAAATGTAAAAATAAATTCATTCTTATCTGGTTACGTCATACCACGGTTTTGGGTACAAATTGAAATACTCCTTTTTTGTTTACATATGTGTATATTTTTGTCTGTTGTTGATATATAGAAGTGATACTTCTGCCAATTCAGATATTATTTCAGGGGTAGGCAGACTCTGAGTGCTACAATCTCATTATAGACATTTATGATGTAAAATTGAAAAAAAGGCATTTTAAAAAATTCTGTGAACGGATTGGTAATTTTTTAAGACCAAAAAAATAAAACATTTCGTGTCAATAGAACTTGTAAAAGTCGATCAGAATGAGGAGTATTTTGACTTTGATACATTGATTGAAATGTTAGTTGAGAAACAATTGTCATTTTTTTTTATAAATTGAGATTCATCATTTCCATTATATTTTATTCTTCCAAACATCCCTATAAGGTATGACGCCTTCATTCACCCATTTTTTTCATATCTTCTCTCAGGCACTCCATCAATCTCCTTGGTCTTCCTCTATTTATCCATCCTTCGACTTTCATACTCTTTACTTCTTTACCACGACACGATACCACGACAGTTTCCTTTCAGCTTATCTATCACAGGAGCCACTTTCAAGCTTCCTCTAACGTATTCATTCCTCACTCTGTCAATCCATGTTACCCAAAACATCGCACTCCATCCATCAATTCTTTGGCCTTCCTCTCCTTGTCCATCCTTCAACTTTTGTAAGCAGTACTTGTGTATATAAAATTTTCCATTTTAAGTATAAATACTAAGAAACCACAACAAAAATAACATTGACATACTCGAGGTAAATACTTGAACGTAAGTTACGGGCAATATCTTGAGAAAACACTGTTGTTTGTTTATTATTACTAACATAGGACACGTGGACTTAAGGGCAAATGTAGGTCCATATTCATGCCTATATTTTAAGTGGTAGGCAGAGACCATTTAGGGCGGCGAACTAACGAGTCTCACTATAAATAGTCTACTCTAAGCGCTCCTAAAATGACGTAAACATATTTTTAAATAATTCCATAAAAAAAAAATTGAAATATTTAAAATGTTGACTTTTCGAAGTTATGTGTCTATAAACAATGAATTATCACTAGCGTTAACGGTGAAGGAAAACATCGTGATGAAACCAACACACCTAAACGTTCTTAGAAATTTCTTAGGTGTGTAGTCCGCCGACCCGCACTAGGCCAGCGTGAGGGACTATGGCCTAGACCCTCTCAGTTGTAGAGGAGACCCGTGCTCAGCAGTGGGTCGTATATAGGCTGCTATTAAAACATAATTATTATTACGTAAGAACACATTTCTATCTACCCTCAAAGTCTTTAAGCGTAAATATGTAGTATTTTTTTTTACAATTCCGCGCATGCGTCGTGACGTAAACTTTACGTGTCGTAACAGTAACCTCTAATTATAATGTATGAGTCATCGCTATTGGGTAATTCGTGGGACGTGAGGGTATGTGGGTTTGAATCTTGACTGATTTTAATTGGGCGATTAAAGTTAGCGTCTTTGGTGCATTGTATCATCGATTGTCTTGTGTCTAGTGGTAGGAGTATATGTCGTGCGGAGTAGGTAGGAGTCCTGGGTTCGATTCCCGGATCGGGTGGTGTTATTGGATTTTTCCAATAAGGAAATTCTCAGCTGTAGCATAGAGTCAGGAAAAATGCTCGAATAGGGGGCGAACCTCTTGCCGTTTTTCGGGCGCATTTCCAGACTCCGTGCTGCTACTGAGCATTTTCAACTCGAAACGAACTCGGGACCTCTACATCGCACGGCACAACTTGTACTGCGAGACCACGAGGCATTTAACATAATATACTACCACTAGACACGAATCAAGGGTTCATTTGCATATAAGTTTAATATTCTGACACACGCCGACCTCTGACCCAAGTGGGTCGCTTAAAATAGACGTGATGTAACATGATAGTTCCCACGAATATTTAGTGGCTTGTCGGATTTATATTTTACTTGTGGGGGATAGCTATGATATATGTTATGGCTGCTTATGTTATTGATTAGTAAAACTGTACTAATATTATGTCGGTTAAACAAAGATTTGTTAATCTCTGCATCACCCTAAGGTTGACAGTTAGAGAATGCCTCAGGCATTATGTCCGCCTTTATACACATTGTATAATAAGCATAAATAAATAAAATAAATTTGTGTCATATCACTAAAAAATTTGGCAATCCGTAGATTTAGAAATATATAGAAATGTAGACAGAAGTCTCCCCTTTGGGCTTATAAAAACCTAATTAAAAGGACTAATATTTGTCGTTAGCCGTTCGGATAATCGAATGTATAAAAAAAGCATTTAGTATATAATATGTTATACATAAATAAACATATTATGTTTTTATTCAAACAAAAAAACATATCAACTTATAAAGAGCCATATTCTGACAAACAAACATGGTAAATTCAAGTTCCGTCACAGTTTTTATTCCGAATAATCAAAAATTCGCAATACCGAGGGCCGTATTATCGAGTAACTGCACTTGAGTTCTGTCCATATTAGTAAAGTTGCAGTTCCGTCCGTAAACAGTATGCCTCCGACCACAACAAACTCCCACACGAAGTCCCTCACGCCAGTCTGCTCTTAGGGGCCATCCATAAATTACGTCACACATTAAGGGGGGGGAGGGGGTCGACTGAGTGTGACAAGAGGGTGGGAGGAGACCTAAATATCGTGATGTCACATTTCAACATTTTGTTAAATACACGAACTTTTCACTGTTGAAATTCAAAAATACTTCGCAACTCTACTTACATAAATATAACATTCAAATTATTTAGTCGTTACTCGATCTTTTAGTGTTAGGCGGCAAGCGCCGACAACCCCAGACACTTCAAAAATAAAACTAATTCCGACAGCAGCTTTTATTCAATAATTTCTAGATAAAATTTTAAAATATGTGACGTCCCACTAGGGAGGGGGGAGTCGTACAAATGTGACAAGGAGGGGAGTGGAGGTAAAAAAATCATGAATATCGTGTGACGTAATTTATGGATGGCCCCTTAAGCGCCAAATGCCTCATTAAACACACCTCTTTTGCTTCCTCCACTGACATTATCCTCTTCATGCATTGATGATTTCGAAGACTGTAAGTGCAGTATGTAAATTTTAAGTAATAGGTGATGTGATGGCCTCGAGGTTTAGGCTGTCAAGTATCTAGATAGCCACAGGTTCAAACCTCGGGCACATCTGACTTCTGCAAGTAAAGTGTGTATGCACAATGAATTATCACTTGCTTTAACGGTTAATAAATTCATCGGTACAAAATCTACACATAAAAGTTTTTAGGAATTGTTTGAATTTTGAACTACAGTTCGCCAATCCGCACAAGGCAAGCGTGGTGGACTAAGGCCTAAACCTTGTCAGTTGTAGAGGAGACCTAAGCCCAACAGTGGGACGAATATGGGTTGATAATAATGGTTAAGCATTAGGAAAGCTACTTGTGTAATTGTGAAAAACGGTAATATCCTCGCCCATTTTTACGTGGGACTGATACATGTCGAAATGTGGGTGCAGAAATGCACCTTAATTAGAAAATACAGACATGAGTTTCTGCATGTATAACTTGCATAATCGTTTCGGAAATTAATACCTTACCCATAATAAGAGCAACCTTCACCATTGGCATACAGATAAGTTTTAAAAAGGCTCTCATGATTCGAACCGACGACCTCGCGACGAGGCCATAGAGTTACTCATCAAGCCATTAATATTAAATATCATTCATGTCTGCCTTGGTCCAGCATGGTAACTGAAAGGCCTTAGGTTTGACTCCGAAAAAAATATTGAGGCTTTCTGCGTCTAAAAAGATGTATGAAAAATACAGGGTGTACTCAGACTGTGATCGGAAACCAAGGCAGATAATAGCTAAGGTGATTAAAAACCATCTGGTGTTGAAGAAAATAACGACAAAAAATAAAAAAATTGACGTATGATCAGTTTTTACCTGCCTAAGTTTCGGACCACGGTCAGAATACATCCTGTATAAAAATGCTCACGCGTGGTGTCCTTTTGAAGCTCTTTAACTTTAAATAAATTTCCATTTTTTCGTACTAGAAAAACGCCCCTATATTTGCTAGGGATCAATTTATGCCTGTGCTAAAATCTTATCAAAATCAGCTTACAAGTTTGGACTTAAAGCGTAACAAACAAACACATTTTCAATTTCATGAGTATAATGTTAAAATGACGAATTTATACGAACACCTTGACCTATAGTATGAATTTAAAACATTTTTTAATATTCAAAACACGTTTTGCATTTTATTTACATGTTTGACGAAAGGAGTGTGTTATGTCGCGGGTTCGATTCCAAGCCACATTTTTATTTCCTTATTTTTTATCAGTAATTTGGATGGACCGACGACTTGAGAAAGGTGGCGGGTAGCGGATGGATGAGGGCCGCTCAGGACCGGGATGGTTGGCGCTTACTTGGGGAGGCCTACGTTCAGCAGTGGACGGCAATAGGCTGAGTATATAATTTGGATTTATTTTCTTTGTAATCATAACTTTATCTTTGCTTTTTAATACATTCTATATTATTTTTAATTCAAATTACTAACTCACATGTTGCTAGTTAAAAAGCTATTATTTAGTTATTTTTGTACGACCTACAAATATTTACCCAAATCTGTTTAATGTTTGCTTGTTTGTAAACTAACACGTAATAGAAGAATCTACTGAACTTGTGGCATTTTAGTAATCCCTTGGGAATTTCAACATTGTTTACGTATCAGTCAAATAAGTAATAAACTATTTACAATAACATTTGTATTCATTTTTAATTCAAAGAAAGATTAAAGGGATATAAATATTAGATATTTTATATTAGGCCAATGTGGACTAAGACAAAATCACGTCAATAGATAGACTACGCCCAACAATCGAACGAATAATTAGACTTTTTTTATATTGAATAATTTGTATTTAAACAAAAACTAGTTTTAGTTAACAAGTAAAAATTTTCTTCATAAGTATATTCAAAAAACTAAATTTATCACCGATACGTTACCTAATTTCCCAATAAAACAGAACACAACGCGTTAAAAGAACTCTATTAATAAAATCACCATAGCCATTAACCGACGAACCTCACCTTTTTTCACAAAAGCCGAAACACTACTTTTTAAAGATCCTAATCTGCCACATGTCGTTCTAAATTCAAATTGAGAAAACAAAACTTGTCTATGCCCCTGTCAGGTTTTAAATCACGTTTAAAAATCGAATTAAAGTGACAATTACCTCGTATTAATATCACACACACGTCCACACTCCGCGGCAACCACGACAAAACTGAATTAATGGACTTATTTGCACTTTTAGAGTAGGGTTGCCTAAAGTTACGTGTATTTTACTACGGCCGTGATTGCCGCTAAACGTTGATGTAATTCTGTAGGTTTATTTCTGTATACACGTCATTACCACTCGAACACGACTATGTACAATCAAATCGATTTAGAATTTCACGTGTTGAGAATAGGGTTCTGTGTTAACGCAATTTCGCATAATTTAAATAAAAATCTATATCATCACCAGTACCATTCTAGAGGGTTAAGGCCTTAGTCCACTACGCTGGCCTAGTGTTGGTTGGCGGACTGCACACCTAAAAAACTCTCTACGAACTTTTATGTTTGCAGGTTTCCTCAAGATATTTTCTTTCACCGTTAAAGTACGCGATAATTCATTGTGAAAGACATAACTTTTAAAAGTCAGTGGTGTAGATTTGACCCCACGACCGTTAAAATTCTCGACCAAAACCTCGAAGCAATTACTACTTTACCTTTCATTTTGCAATAAACAATTTACTGAATTAACGAACAAAAATATATTGAAATATCTTACACGTTACAGCCCTAACTTTAATGTATGCCCCAGCTGATGATTTGGTTCACAATGATCAGAGAGAGACGGAAGATGTTTAGAGCGAGACAGAAGATGTTTATGTTTCGTTTCTTTTCCACAACGTTACGGTTTCGAAGGTTATCTTATTAACTTTTGGGTGAATGAGTTAAGTTTATTTTTTAGTGTATACAGAGAGTATTCAGACCGTGATCGGAAACTGCGACACAGGACTTCTATTCTTGTGTGGGGTCAAAACATATTCCATTGAGGGTACATAAATATAACTTCAAAAATCTCGACTGTCTCGTGGTCTTGCGGTACAAGTATGTGCCGTGCGATCTAGAGGTCCTGGATTCGATTCCCGGGTCGGGCAAAGTGTTATTGGGTTTTTCCATCAGGAAATTCTCAGTAGCAGCACGGAGTCTGGAAATGTGCTCGAAAAACGGCAATAGGCTCGCCCCCTATTACGTGGGAATGAAACGTACCTGGCGAAATGTGGGTGCAAAAATGCATCTCTGCCTACCCCTTCGGGGAATATAGGCGTGAGGTATGTGTTGTGTTTTCAAAAATATGTAGGTGTATTTGGGATCTGAACCCGCGATCGTGGAGATTCTCGACCGCACACCTCAATCTCGAGGCCATCACAACTTTTCTATTTACAAAATTGTGTGTATTAACAACGAATTATAACGTAAACATTATAACAATAAGGTAAACATTGTGAGAGAACCTGGACAACTAAAAGTACGGAGAATTTTTTTAGGTGTGTAGTCCACCAACCCACACTAGGCCAGCGTGGTGGACTAAAGCTGGTTTTCAATGGAAAATGCGGAATGCCCGTGCTCAGCAATTAAAATTACATAGTTTGATATACACAAAAAGAACCACAATATTTATGTAGTGACCTATATCCAAGTTGATTATTAATTTTTATTTGTGGTATAAAAACCACTTTTAAAATATGGCGCGGAGGTTCTTTGTACTGTGTAGTGCCAGACGGCTAGGCTAATGGGGAACAGTCACGCAGCTAAAATATTTCTAGACCTAGATTTAAATTGGCCTATAAACTCTATACTTCCATAGAAGCTCAAAAGCCTAGTATGGCTTACAAAATTCCTAATAAGAATCTTTTAAGTTTATACCTTACAAAATTCCGAATAAGAATCTTTAAGGTTCAAATCTTTATGTAACAATAAAATCGCTATTAATTCGTTTTGGTTCTAATGTTGACTATCTAACTTGAAACGTAGTCGATAAAGAGGAAATTTTCAGGTGATTAATTTATCTACAAAGTCGTTTTTAGATACCACATTGAGTCTAACTTTGATTGAGTCTTATAAAAATGAAGGAGAAATAAAAAAAAACAACATGAAGGCCTTCAGTAATACATGCTAGAAAAGCAACATCACAATGACCCCATATATGTCCCACTAAATGGTGCGAAAAAGCAGTGATGGCCTCGAGGTTTAGGCGCGCGGTCGAGAATCTCAGCGGTCGCGGGTTCGAACCCCAGGCACACACCTCTGACTTTTCGAAGTTATGTGTGTATTCACATTGAATTATCACTTGCTTTAACGGTAAAGGAAAACATCGTGATAAAACCTGCACAACTAAGAGTTCTTAGGAATTTCTTAGATGTGTAGTCCGCCAACCCGCACTAGGCCAGCGTGGCGGACTATGGCCTAAACCCTCTCAATGGTAGAGGAGACCCGTGCTCAGCAGTGGACGTATATGGGTTGATGAAGAAGAAGAAGAAGATAAGAGTGCAGGTTACTTTAAGATGGTTTCCTTCACTGTTAAATACGTGATAAAGTATTGTGAATATTCAAATTAAATACTTCAAAACAAGTATTTAAAATAATAACTAAAAAATAAATACACACCCAGATCCGATCGAAGACTAATTCTTGTGGATCACACAACCATTTCTCTTATGCCCGTGGTCTATCATTCTCAACTTAGAACCAACTTCATCACAAAAGCCATCAATATACCTACACAATAATTATTATTACAAACATATAAACCGACGATAATAACAAAATAATTACCATTACAATAACGGTTATAAAATAAACGACGACATTCCGCCATTTTGGTTGCGACAGACAATATGGCGCCTAGAACACATTAGTTCCTTTACGTTTATAGGTAATTCTATGGTTTTATTGCAGATTTTATAGCAATATGTGGTAGCTCTACTGCTATTCGGTCTGATAAGTTAATAGATTGGATATGACTGAAAACAGAAGCGGCCGGCAAAATTATGACAGTTATAACGTCTTGTAGTGGCTATGTAAATTGCATTAACTAATTGTTTGTGTATTTTTTTTTCGCATTGCCAATAATAAAACTTTTTTCTCTTTCTTTCTGATTGGTTTGAGGCTTAGAAACCCGTTCCAGAATTTGACGGTCGCAGTTTCAAACCCCAGGCACACAGAACTGACTTATGTTAACTTAAGTTATGAGTGCAACCAAAATCACTTAATTTAACGGCGAAGGAAACTATCGTGAAAAATCCTGCACATTTAAAAATTCTTAGGAATTTCTTAGATTAGTCCGCCGACCTGCTCTAGGCCAAGACTAAGGGCTAAACCCCCAGCTGTGGAGGCCAGCAACTACATACCTCACGCCTATATTCCCCGAAGGGGTAGGCAGAGATGCATTTCTGCACCCACATTTCGCCAGGTATGTATCAGTCCCACGTAATAGGGGGCGAGCCTATTGCCGTTTTTCAGGCACATTTCTAGACTCCGTGCTGCTACTGAGAATTTCCTAATTGAAAAACCCAATGACACCTTGCCCGACCCGGGAATCGAACCCAGGACCTCTAGATCGCACGGCACATACTTGTACCGCGAGACCACGAGGCAGTAATATTATCATAATGAACTAATATCATAAATCTGAACCCACGACTGCCAAGCGTTGAATCATCAGATCTCATCAAAAGTCAATAACATCATTACTCATCGCTAAAACGAAGCTAGAAGGATTCATTATCATGAGCTAACTGCGTTAATAAGCCCTTGATACGGCCCAGTTTAAACCTGTTTCTGTGAGTCATGGTTCAGTAGGTTGGAGCGCGCTTTTCGATCGCAAGGTCGTTGGTTCTCGTATGTAAACATTTAAAGGTGTGTATTTAGTATGCGTAGATTAACGCTAAAATTGGCTTAAATTAAGTGTGAAATATTTTAGGTTTGATTCCCTGGTTGGGCATAAAGGAGATTTTTATTAAGGATTTATGGTAGCTTGAGAAAATTGTGCAATAAACTATTGTACGTTCGCCTCTGTTAAGAAGTACTAAGCTACTAAAATTATGTAAATATATTATTTGCGTGTATTAAAAAACTACATATTGACCTATGCATAGAATTAGGTTACTTATGATTATGACTATAACACCAAAGAACTTTTTATGTGTATAATAGAGTTAAAATTGTTTATATATTGCACTAGTTAAATAATAATAATCATACATTTTGTTGTTGTTTGAAGAACATAAAAAATAATTGATAATTTTGTGCCCAATTAAGTTTAAATTGCTGAGAAAGAGAAGTTGTGCAAAAGCACATGTAACTTTATTCTGCGCATAGGTCGATATGTACATCTTTCAAAGACCTTTACCGAAACAGACTATCCCTAGGTTAGGTTATCTAAAAGCTAATCTTAAGTAATTGCAGATATTTTAAAAAAACAGACATTTTAACATTAAGAAACTGCAAAAAATTCCCTCAGTAACACGAAATGTCAGATGTTTTTATTAATAAATTAGCAATATATTTACATTTATTTAAATGGTTTACCAACAACATATATTATTTTTAAATAATCATTTTTTAAATTTTGTAAATTAGAAAAAAGATAATAAAAAATTTTGAACGAATAATTACGAAATTAAACCGAATTTGGCCTGATATTTATACAATAATTATACTTTCTATCACCAAACCCTATTTCTATAAAAGTTACGTATTATATTGAACCAGCCGACACAATGGGCCAGTAAACTAACCTAACCTCACCTCTGATTACGTAATTATGACATCAACCAGGAAAAAAGGCGCGAAGCTATGACGTCACCGCAATGGCGGGCCAGCCGTAGTACTACACCGGAAAAATAGACGTTTTTGTGGTTATAAATAAGCTTATTGTGTTTTTTGTTGTTAGATTGGGTATTATGCCTATTTTACTAGTGATTTTTTGGCGATGTAATTATGAAAATATGTATAATTTTGGTCTGTTCTGATTCAAAGTAGAAAAAAAAAATTGCTGGCATAAATTTAGTTTCTCGTCTATTAATTTAATTAGAAAAAATCTATTCAAATAAAAAATTATAGACTTTAAACAATGTGCAATGTAGAAAACTTTTTTAAAACGTCAAACAATCAAAGTAGATTATTTAATAATTCTCTAGTAACATTAACTTTCGAAGAATAAAAGTATTAAGTTTAACTTACAATTAGGTCAACAACGTTAAGTCGGAAACCGTACAAATGTTTAAAAACTTGTAGTTAGCAACTTGGATTTGTTCATACTAACGATTGCCCTAATCCCCGACTAAGGCATACATTGTCTATAATAAGATTATTTACACTGTTTTTTTCCATAAGAAATTCTCTGCAGAAAAGTAAAAACAGTGGTTCGTCCAATATTACATGGGATTTAAAACAGCTGCCAAATCGTGTGAAGAAATTGATTTCTGCCTATAAATAAATTCTCCCAACCGTCACATACACAGTTCGGACCCCACACTAGGACGCAAGTCCTGTGTCCTGGATATCAGAAAATATGAGAGACTTTTCGATTTTAAAAACACCCAGACCCAAAAGAAACATTTGTGGTTTACAAACATTTGTATTGATGCATCGAAATCGCGACTTCTCAGTTCGCAAGCTAATACCTAGCTACGCTACGGGGCTGTAGATAGGAGATCCAATATACTTATTCAAACGTAGTTAATATGTATTTTAAATAGCACCAGAAAATAAGTCTATATTAATTATACGTAGATACGTATACTAGTCTAAATAGATATTTAGACATTATAACAATTGTGACCAAATAAAATAAGAACCCGTTTTTAAAAAGGTTAAGAGATTGTGTATAAAGTCCGGATTTTTCAAGATGGAAGGAGAAAGGAAAGTTCAATTGCCTGACAGGCTTACGAAACCACAGAACCAAGCTATTAGTTCACGTCGATTTGCGTTCAACGATTTTAAATCATTGTTTCCACATACGTAAAATGACCTTGTAGATAATGCAAGAATGGTAAGCATTCTCCATATTTGCCTTCGCTATTCGAAAGTAACGAATCGTGACAAACGATAGAGAAATTTAATCGATTACTAATCGAATGAATCTGATGCATCGATGAATATTTTCACAGATACTGTTTGGATTACTGGCCGTCTTGTTAATCACCGTGACGTTGTTTAAAAAAG
Organism: Cephonodes hylas; assembly: GCA_030295005.1. NCBI lineage: Eukaryota > Metazoa > Arthropoda > Insecta > Lepidoptera > Sphingidae > Cephonodes > Cephonodes hylas. Next base: position 1,606,776 of record AP025386.1, on the reverse strand, counting down.
AAATGTAATTCCAAATTCAATTAGACCTTTTTTTTAGAAAACTGGCGATATTTACAAACTAATGATAAGGCTTTATGCACAATGTTCCGTTGCCTCTCTTAAATGCCAAAAAATGTACTTTATTAAATAACACATACGAAAATAGTAACTATTTTTTACAGTTTCTATTTATGTAAATCTAACCAAAAAAAATTCGCGAGATGTATCAGCTTTTACAGATAATCGGGTAAGATCCGAAATAAGGTTCTATTACCAGACTAAAGTGAAAAGATAATTGTTGTCATTATCACATTTGTTGAAATCATTAGCCCCTTTTACACTAATTGCGTAAGAGCTTCAACAGTCCATTAGAGCGGTTATCGGCATCACAATGGCGTTTCCCGCCATTGTCCGTCGAAAATGTTTTGTAAGATCCGACGCCATGACAGTATCGATGGTACTTTGGAGGATCGAAGTCCGCCATCTTTTGGAAAAGGACATTTTTGAAAGGGTAGGCAGTCTAATGGTGTCCTTAACACGTTCCCGCCGGCGCCAATTTTCATTGGGCGCTTCATCTGGCGGCGCGCATTTCTTGCATGTTCAGACTTGCTCGCTCGTCTTGTTTCATCAGTAGTACATTGAGTTCTTAATTTGTAAATTATGTGACTCGTGCCGTTTTTTTTATATCCTGACCACAGATTTGTGCCAGTAAAAAAACTTAAAAGGTAGAATAGAATATTTTTTTAAATGTTGCCCTTATAAATATAATTTTAACTATAATTTTGCCCATAACATGAATATGGAAATAAGTGATTCGTCTGATGAATGTGTAAATAGACACAGGAGAAACGCATCAAGATTACGAATACTTTCTTCCTCTTCAGGCGAAGATTTTGTTAACGTAAAAAGTAACGTTATATACGTATACGTTATAATTTTTGTTAATGTAAGTGTAAATAATATAAGTTATTTATAATTTTTATTCAAAATAAACGTATTAATATATACTATTACGTAAATTATCAGTGTCTAATAGCACAGTCGAATGCGAAATAGGGATGTTGCGAATATTCGCATCCGCATCCGCATATGCGGAACATTCGCATCGATTTGGACATCCGCATCCGCATCCGCATCCGCTTAAATCGCTGCGGAGCTGATGCGGTTGCGGATGTGTAGCAGATCGCGAAAAGAAAGAAAGGGGTGAGGGGCGGCGAAGTGCGCGTGTCAGTCTCGAGTGTCGAGTGGTTGACCGCACGTGCTGATTGACCAATAGGAAAGCAATAACATTTTATACAAATCAACCAATCGATCAATTTTATACAGATCCGCATCCGCATCCGCATCCGCGGATGTGAGCCTCTTAAAATCCGCATCCGCATCCGCATCCGCGGATGTGAAAAAAATTGAATCCGCAACATCCCTAATGCGAAACACCGCTAGTACACGCCGCCCGATGTGGCGGTCTAGCGCGAGCCATCGGTGGTACACGCCGCCCGACGGCGCAACCAAGCGCGAGCCACCGGTGGTACGCGCCGGCGTGAACGTGTTAACTACATTTCCAGATTGAAAATTTCCTAGAAAAATTCAATAAATCTGACCCGTATTGAACCCGGGATATCGAAATCAAAATACACGCTCTTATATTGCACATGGCGAAAATTTAGATTGTTTTTTAAGTTTGGTAATATTTTTTAACGCGCCATTTTTTAGATTTTGTAACATAAAAAAGTTTAATCTTTGGCTGTAGCCTAAATCTAGACATTATACAATCCCTGAGATAAGCGTGTGATAAATACGTTGCCGAAATAGTATCACATCTTGTAGTCTTGGATATGAAAGTATAGAAAGATTTAAATTGGGATGTTATCATAAATGTGATTCTGTATTCGTTTGTCCTCTTAGCAAAAGAAAAATGGATTTTTTTGGTTTAACGTTTTTAAATAACTGAATCTAATCGATGTATTTAACATTTTATAGACTCAATAAATATTACAGTATTACAGTAAATAAGCAGTGATGGCCTCGAGGTTTAGGCGCGCGGTCGAGAATCTCGGCGGTCGCGGGTTCGAACCCCAGGCACACCTCTGACTTTTCGAAATTATGTGTGTATTCAAAATTGAATTATCACTTGCTTTAACGGTGAAGGAAAACATCGTGATGAAACCTGCACACCTAAAAGTTCTTAGGAATTTCTTAGTTGTGTAGTCCGCCAACCGGCCGCCGCACTAGGCCAGCGTGGTGGACTATGGCCTAAACCCTCTCAATGGTAGAGGAGACCCGTGCTCAGCAGTGGGCGTATATGGGTTGATGATGAAGAAGAAGAAGAAATATTACAATTTGACAGCCCCGTGGCGCAGTTTTTATTTGATCTTTGCACCGTGAAAAATGTTTGTGTGACCCCACAAATATTTGTCTTGGGTCTGGGTGTTAGTGAAACCAAAAAGTTTATGGCAGTTTCCCATACCCACGACTCAAGACTTGTAGTCTTGTGTGGCATCAGAACGATGTATGTGACTGTTGAGTGTATTTATTAGAATTATTATTTAATATTTATATATGACTGCCTCGTGGTCTCGCGGTACAAGTATGTGCCGTGCGATCTAGAGGTCCTGGGGTTCGATTCCCGGGTCGGGCAAGGTGTCATTGGGTTTTTCCATTAGGAAATTCTCAGTAGCAGTACGGAGCCTGGAAATGTGCCCGAAAAACGGCAATAGCCTCGCCCCCTATCACATGGGACTGATACATACCTGGCGAAATGTGGGTGCAGAAATACATCTCTGCCTGCCTTCGAGGAATATAGGCGTGAGGTATGTTTGTTTTGTTTGTTTGTTATTATTTATATTGGGGTCTATTTGCTTTGTAAGCATGAAAAAACTACCTTTAAAAAATGGAAAACTGAGGAAAATGCTTGCAAAACTAACGTTTAAGGTTACGAGGGGTAAAGATTGCGGGGAGGGTGCAATTACAAACATAATTTTTCCTAAGGCGAACCAACAGAGTAGTAATGACAAAGCTATAACCGTGTGTAAAAACTACTTTTTTACAACTACAGCCATTATTTATATCCCAAGGCCGCGTAACTTGTTTCGCGCCGTAATAGCATTAGCATAGACAATTTGTGTTTAATTATGGTTGAATTTCGAGGCAAAGGAATAATTGTATGGGGATTTAAAGCATAATTCGACTTTGTGCTAACAATTTTTTTTGTTACATTTTTTTTATATCCTCCTAAGTCCTAGGTGACTTTCCAAAGAACAAAATGGCGTTCATCTGTAAGTCCTGGGTATTACGATTTATGTAATGAAATTATGTCCTAATGTCCTTCTAAAAGTACAAAAAAAAATATCTTCATTGAGTCCTGAAGATTCAGCACCTCTTTAAACAACTCTACACAGTGCTTATGTTTTTTGTTAGAACAAACATTGTTTGTAATGAAGAGAAGACGGATTTACACTTAATCAAATTATCGATATGTTTGTTCTTTGTAAAGTACATCGGGTCTCAGTGAATATAGAAAATTGCAGTATATACAGTATACCTTAAAAAATATAAATAAATACTAGGATAATATAAACAGCAGCAATTGTTTTAACTATTATTTATTTTAAATAGTGTTTTTGGTACCTTTGCTTTGGAACAATCACATTATGCTTATGACATTAACATTAAACAATGCTATTGAATAGCTGAGATCAATATACCACAGTAAGAGTAAAATAATTATAAAACAGCATAAAAAACATTGTTAACTCTAAAAATTAAGAACCCGTATGAAAATCTGCAAAACAGTTTCTTTTTGCCGTGAAACACAAAGGGACATCACAAGCTTTACAGTAGATTGTAGTTTTAAAGCTGCACCTATGTTGTGAGGATCCCATTGCCGGTAAATGAAGGCAACCAAATTGTCGAAAGGCATTTGAGGGGATCGCTTTAACTGGCGGTCTACCTCTTTTCGAAGTGTTGGTAACTTCTTCCAGTGCATCCACAGATTCAGCAAAATTCTCAAATACATTTTCTAAGAGCAAGTAATCATCTAGTATTTTTTCTGCAATAGCTTGCTTAAAGGCACGAAGTTGAAATATTTTCTGTGGACGTGTTCCTTTCAGCCTTTCATCTGCTTTGTACCTAATTCAGGCATTCACAACAGACAGGTCAATCAAATGACTGATAAACCTGACAGTCCACTTTTTGAATTTCATGACTTGAATTTGATGAATTTGACTTTTAAATATGATGGCTGAACTAACGCAGGTAATTCCTTGTTAAAACTTGACCTCGTCCAATCTGGACCACCATCAACACTTGCTCTAGTTCCACCTCGGGTACGCACACGAGAGCGAACTGCACTTCGACTAAGCACTCCACCACGCGTGCGTACCGAGCCTCTCTTTCGTATTCCTTGAGTATTAGTGGAGGTGCCACGAGTGTAATTGCTAGTAGACGAAACATCAATCGTACCCGCACTAGGCCAGCGTGGCGGACTATGGCCTAAACCCTCTCAATGGTAGAGGAGACCCGTGCTCAGCAGTGGGCGTATATGGGTTGATGAAGAAAATGAAGATGAAGAAACATCAATCTCGCTGTCCGAGCTACTGGAATCTTGTATTTCCGAGCTGCTAGAAATATCTTCGTCAATACGCTCATCAACATCAGGCGCCTGATAAGTCGGATCTTCGTCATCTTCGGCATCCTCTACTTCAGATTCTATGAGGAGTTGGTCTATTTCCTTCTCATGTAGCACTAAAAATAAAAAATACGCAATTAATTTTGTGTATGTATAAGTTTATGAGTATATATTTATATTAGATTTATGTATAATAAAAATAATTATACTTAGTTGTATCATCAAAATACTATAAGTACGAAACTTAGTCCTTAAACAGAGACCGAGAATGATTTTCAAAGAACAAAATAGTATTCCCAAATAAGTAATATTAATACCGAACACACTTTACAAAGAACAAATTCCCTAAATCAAAAATAACCAAATTGGTAACAGAGTTTATGCAAAAATAATGCTATGCCGGTATTAATCACACTTTTGGATGTAATAAAAATACGTTAATTTAATAAAAATACTAATATTTCTTTAGGATATTTACTGATTTACTCACCACGTGTACGACGTGCCGCCATTGTCTTCCGTTCTTCGCCGCCGAATGTAAATACAGCGGCCTACTGTCACTTCACACATCGCGAGTGACAAAGTTGGAACTATATCTACTGTTAAAATGTCATTTCATTCAAAAATGTTAATTTACTTACGAAAAACGATAATGTTCTATACATAGAACTTTCGGTCATTGTACTAACTGGAATTTTGAGATAGTCAGGTCTAAACAATGGCTGCCAATTTGTACTACAGGAAGCCATTTCGTTCTTTTCAATACAATATATTTAAAAATCGCAGGCCTTAGGAGGTTATAATCTTGTTGCCGTTTGGGGGATTTTGGCATCACGATAGTCTGGTGACTTGAGGTGGCGGGAAAGGGTTGGATGAGGGCTGCAGAATACCGGGATGGTTGGCGCCATCTTGGGGGGGCCTACGTTCAGCAGTGGACGGAGATAGGCTGAGTAAAAGAACCTGTTAATAACAGGTTTTAGGCTTTTTATTAGATAGTATAGTTTTAACCTTACACTATTTAGATATTTTTGATCTTACAAACATTCAGACCCGAAACAAATATTTGTGGATCGCACAAACTTTTTTTATCGAACCAGCGGCCTCTCGTTTCACATGTACTAGTCAAGTTTATTAAGTTGAACGAGGTAAACCCAAGTAGAACGGAATCGTATCAACTTACAGTTGGGTATTATGATTACGGTGAACGAGTAACCCTTTTAATTGAACTAGTTTGTAGAATCAGAAAATACATGCGCAATCCAATTTTATTAATGTTTCTACCGTACCCTTTGTTATCGCCCCTCGTTTCTATTGGTTACTGAATAATTACATGCAGTGTGTATTCTAGAAACATACAATTAAATAACTTTAATGATAACTCGCAGTAGACGCCATTTTGGAATATCATGTTCTATTTTTGAATATCGTAACTTATATATTTTTTAATTATGGCTTAAAGGTATAGCCGTACTGTCAAATTATCACGTTCTTTAACGGTAAAGGACAACGTCGTAAAGAAACTTGCACACCAAAAAGTTTTTAGGACTATGTTAGACGAGTTGTCTGCCAATGCGGCGCACTAGGCCAACGTGATGGCTCTCAGTTGCAGAAGAGGCTCGTGCCAAGCAGCGGGACGTACTCGTTTATGGGCTGATGATGATTATGAACATAATGTAACCAACATTACAAAAACAAGAACCAAAATAGTAAGAAATTGATGCTTAATTTTTTTCGGATTATTTATGGACGAATCTAATATTTTCAATACTCTTATTCCAAAAACTGTTAGATGTGTAAAATGCAAAATTTTAAATTGTAAAGTTATGGCAGAACAATGTAGACAGAAATAAGCCGCCGATAATATTCTTGCGCAAATGGAATCTTGCAGACAGTTTTACAGCTCTCACTGAAATAGCTTATATTATTCTTGTCAGATCATCAAAACTCTTTGTAGGTAAAAACATAACTTAAACCAAATTTCAAGATGTACCCAGGTATACAGGCTGTATCAGATCGAGATCAAAAACTTAGGCAGATAATAGCTACGGTCATTATAAACCTTTTGGCGTTAAAGAAAATCCCGATGGAAAATAAAAATTTGACGTTTTCCATACTATCACTACTACTACCACATCTACTATCGATTCAATCAATGGAAAACGTATTTTTTTTATTTTAGTCGTTTTTTTTTTAACACCAACAGGTTTGTGATCAGCGTAGCTATTACGTGCGTTAGTTTCCGATCACGGTCTGAATACGCTGAGTATAATCTACATGGATGGGATTGGAAAGAGGTTGCATACTAAACAGCGCCCTCTTTCGATCGATTAGGTCGTTTTTCAGGACTGGTTGGCGCCAGGCTGTCGGACAGACAGACAATAACACATTGTTTTGCTAGAAATGTGGAACTTAGCTCATAAGCTTCGATTATCTTGGTATTAGGTTGATAATGCTTCGCCTTGCTATGTTTAACGGCTGTCTAAGTTAAAAAATGCTTAAGTTTCAATTTGAGGAAGTTTTGACTAGCTTGGAAAATTTATAAATTTTTCAATTCTACCGCCCGAAAAAAATACCTTATTTACATTTTATATAAATTAACTACCAAATACTATATTATTAACTTCAATGTAAGTAGATACTTATTTCCATATATGTTTGTACAATTTTTATATGCTGGTGATATTTAAATTTGTCGTTAATTTGAAAAAAATAACTGAGCTGACTGACTTAAGACTTTTTTGTTTACAAAATATACAAACCTTCTGGAAAAACTTTTATAACTTATGCGATAATAATGATTTATCGGTTACATTGTTGTTTGGAAGAAATAGCCTAGTGCAACCATTACTCTGTATTTGTGTACTCTTTAAATATGTTTAGTTACTTTTTTTTATGTTTAATCCTTTTTGCACCAATAGAGACCTTCAAGATAAGAAAGAAAGAAAAAAATAATTTTGTTGTTACAATGAGGTTTTATTACTTGTAATGTGTCTACCCTACACCTTATGCATTTGATACAATCAGGGCTGTTAAGATCGAGTATCAAGTTTCTAAAGGCGATCATTGATCATACTACAGAATCATAACGGCAATTTTATATTATTCTATCTAAAGGTTTATCAAATATTTGAATGCAAATTACATCTCATAAAATTTTTCGTAACTATTGCTTTCCAACCTACGTATTGTTTGTTAAATGTTTTTATTAAATACTGTTGCCCAATTAATGTGATAAGACTACAAGTTATTCCATTGTTATAATTTTACATACATTTCCATTGAATTTGAATGTAAACACGTATTTTCCGACAATAAAAAAATCTTCTCACCAAGTATCAGTCGCAAAGTACACAGTACACACAAATTGAATAAAACACACAATTTTAAATGTCATGAAACAGCGTTAACACGAACTGCAACAGTCTTATGTGAATTTGCATTATTTGTCACGTTTTTATTACAAAAACATCACAATAACACTGTTTGTGGGAGCGTAATAAATCGATAAAAAATGAGCGCGAAAACCGTCCTCCCATAAGCAACGCCGAAGCCGCACTGACATTCCGGCTGTACAGCCTGTGTTCTGTAATCAAAAAACAAAATGGCGTGTTGAGTTTGCGCAATGTATACTTTCTGCAGCTTGAAGACATAATCTAATATTTTCGTTTTATGTCACGGGGCAGCGACCTTGCACAACCTTACGTGTCCTTAAGGATGTGGGGGCGGCGAAAATCTAAACCAACGCGGTGCCCGAGAGTCTACATTAAGCGAGACCTAAAAGACCCGCAATATTTTATTAAAGTTTTGCAGGATATTGGAAAAAGTCTTCAAAATTTATGTAACAAAAGGAATAATGATTCTTAAAGGTTTAACTATTCTAAGTAAACTTTAAGATCTCTTTGTAATACTAATATTACCTACACTTAATTAGATATTGGAAACAATATATTCGCCCGTTGTGCGACCGAAAAGTATATCCTCGAAACAAGATTTGGATCTTAACGAGTAGATGTGGTCTTCATTCGAATAATAACCGCAACAAAGTTGAAAATTCCGCAACAACTTCTGCTATCCTGTGCCTTATCAGGATAAGGCACCAGATATCAGGATATCGTCCTCATCATCATCAGCTCTTATATGTAACATTGGATATGGGCCTCCTCAACTATTGAGAGGGTTAAGGCCTCCGTAGTCAGTCCACCTCGCTAGCCTACTGCGAGTTGGCAGACTACACACCTAAGAAATTACTAAGACATTTCATTTTATCACGGTATTTTCTTCACCATTAAAGTAAATGATAATTCATTGTGAATATAAATAAAACTTCAAAATTTCAAAGGTGTGTGCCTGGGCTTTGAACCCACGACCGTCGAGATTCTCGACCGCGAGCTTAAGCCCTGAGACAGAGATATGAGTAAAATATTATTTGGACTAATCGGGACTTATTATTAGGTGCCTCTTCTGTCATTTGTCGTGACAACATAGAACGACGCTATGAGAATATATCAGGAACATTCTCTAGAAGTGTTATCAAACTGCTCCTAGCAGCTGATAAACGTGTGGTGGCAATTAGCGTGGATTCTAGTTAAGTTTATCGTCCATTGTTTTGTGCAGAAATAGTATTCATGTATTTAGCTTAATGTTAATATAATTTGTATCAAGTAAATTAAGATAACGTGCCTATTGCTTTTTACTTTAGTAATTGAGTTGTGTTAGAAAGTCTTTTGTGAAAAATAAGGGCTCCATGATCACCCAAGCATTACGAATACGGTCTCCTTATAATGCTAGGGAGAAGAATATTAATCATAGTCTCGTAAGCTAGGTTTTGAAGCCCTATCTTATTGGAATCAGATTGACAAATAAAAAAATCTCATTAAAATTACGAATCAAGAACCGAAACCGGACCTACAAATCTGACTGAATATAAGTATACAACGCGAAGACAGTATATTTAAAATGACAAAACATATTTGACAGCCCCGTGGCGCAGTTGGCTAGACACCAGCTTGCGAAACGAGCGGCCGCGGGTTCGATTCCCGCACCGAGACAAATGTTTGTGTGATCCACAAATATTTCGGGGTGTTTGTGAGACCGAAGAGTCTCTTGTAGTTTCTGATACCCACGACACAAGAGTCGTATCTTAATGTAGGATCAGGACTATGCGTGTGACTGTTGGGTATTTTATTCATTTTCAGCGCCATCTTGGAACGACCAAAAAACCTTCAAAACACTTAACCGACATTAATAAAATTGTATTAATTCAAATCGTCATGGGTTACTGTAAAAATATTCACATAACAATTGTATCACTTTCTCCAATTATTCAATACGCCAGCCTGTTCCACTGGATTTTCCACTGTTAAATAATAGCTTCGTCTATTCAAATGATTAATGTAATCTGTGATTAATACGACATGCTGTTACTCGATCTTGATATTTATTTCTTAATATCGTACACATCGTATGAAATCATGATTAACAATGTTAATAAGCTACTTACTAAATCAAGCAAAAAGTATGCATTTTATCTGCGTGTGTCTACGGCGGTTACGAATATTTTTGTTACCAGTGATAAACAGCCTTATCTGCAAAATATTTAAGACAATTAATGTGTATTATTTACTCCTTACGTAACGCATTACGCAGCATACAAATCATGTTCTTTTGATTTCGTACACTAAAGTTAATTTAATGATACACATTGGTTCTAACCCGTTGTGTCGGCCAGTCGTATCGAATGTAACCGCTTAATCAATAACGAAAATTTAACGTTTAAGTTCATACCATTTTATGCAACAAAACAATCTTAAACTAGTTCAATTGGTCTAAGCATTTTCTGTAAGTAATAACAGTAATTAAATACTTTGTTTAATCTTCATTTGACCACTTGTGCATTTTGCACGCTTAATAATATAGCGACCTAATTCAAAAAGCCGGGTCTAAGGAAAAAATGTTATTTCGTCAAATACATTTTATAGAAAATATAAAAGAAATCATTATGTTTAAAAAATATACTTATATACTAAATAGTAACATTAAATACATTACTTTTTTATTATTTAATCCGACCATATTTCATCACAAGTGAATGAAGGTGAAAATACAAAATTTCGAATTAGATCACTATGATATTTTTAAGCGTGCGATTTGTTAACTTTGAAATATTGAAATGTCGGTTTTATAGAGAAATGACTACTGCATTGCTTTCGTTGCACTTTAACCTGTTTTCTTTATAATAGCCACAATGCGATCGTAGTTTTGGAGATCATCCGAATTTTTGTTAGCTTGGAATTTTGGACTCACAAAATTATGAACTTAGTTATCTAGAATTTAAGTAGGTAAATAATTTATGTTTTTTTGTTGAATTTATATTTGTCGATTGCTTTTATTTTTTATGTACTTGTGCTATTTTTATTTTACTTTTTTTCGTCTTGCTTTTTTACAGTCATATCAGGCTATTTAAGCATCGCGGGCATAAAAGAACATTAGTTTCGTTTCACCAAGTATTTTATCTAAGACAGGTAGTATAAGTTGACAGTTCATTTTTTTTAGTTTCTACGAAAAAAATATTTTTACAAAATTAAATAATGTCACACAACTTACCCCTATAAAAGTTTATAATTTCAAAGCCATCTTATTTTATGATTAATAAAGATGAACAGAAATTATCATTACTAGCAACTCTTTCAGAAACAGTCACTGTCAATTGTCTGGATTCATTTCACATGTGAAAAGTTTTGGCGGTTTACAAGTTGTTATAAATATTTTGCAGTTTAAATCCGCATAAACACTCGGAAAAATGGCAGAAAAGCTCGAAGATCTGAATTTACCTATGACTGTAGTCACTCGTATCGTGAAAGAGGCATTACCAGAAGGAGTTTCTATCTCAAAAGAGGCGCGAACTGGTCTTGCAAAAGCCGCATCTGTTTTTGTGTTATACGTTACTTCCGCAGCAACAAACATTGTTAAAAATAAGAAACGCAAAGCTTTAACAGGTCAGGATGTGTTAGACGCCATGAGGGATATAGAATTTGACAGATTTGTGGAGCCATTAGGAGAAGCATTAGAACAATACAAGCAAATCGCATCGGCGCGTAAATCAGGCGCTGGAAAGAAAAAAGATGAAGGAGAGGAACCAGAAGTGATAGAAGATGATTGATTTATTGTTATTTCGTAGTATTAAGTTATGATAAGGTTTGTTAATAAATTATTTTTAATTTTATTTGTATTTTTATTGTTATATCGTCCTACATTCAGTTTTAATGGTACTTTTATGAACAAGTAAACTTGTACATATGTTTTTTAGGATTTTGTTTGGTAGAGTTTATGGTGTTAAAGAAAATATGTAAGAATTCTCAGTATAAAACTAATAATGATATATGTAAGGTATTTTTTTAACAGCAGATTATGCAGTCATTCTGTACTTATGCTCAATGGGGCGACAAAACTTGTCTTATTGTTGACATAAATAATCTCATACTATTTAAGTACAGTAGCCAGTGATATAATCTTTAACTTATTAAAGTGTAGCTTAAGAGCCTGGATCTGGAAAATGTTAGATTTGATACTACTGTTGGTACAGCAATAAGTAATACAAGCTTTAAGCCAATCCACTTTAGTGTGACCCCCGGACTATTGTAGTATTTAAAGGCTATCTAATAAGAAATGTTATATAGTCTAGTCAACATATTGTTCAAAAACGTGTTAAATAGAAATAAAGCTCCTAAAAATATGAGCGATGACTCATTCGATTCGGAATGACGTCTAGAAAAATGTTTTTGAAGGGTATATTAGCACATTAAAAATTGCAATTGTTATTAACAAAATAAAAAAAGGTATTTAGTTTTTGTTAATAACTTTAAAAATAATAATATTTAAGGAATTTTGAAAAAAGATCCTGAAAGAGGAGGAAATTTCCAATAAAAAAGAACTAACTCCCGGAACTCTATCTATATTATATAAAATATTTTTTTAATACTGAAAATAGAGCTCCGCGAGGGCGTTACGGCATAAGCGCCGCCTAAAAAGCCGGTATATCACCTAAAACAATTTATTTTTAATATTAAATGACAATTTAAAAATTTGATAAAAATGTGGTGTAATGTAGACACTTGAACGAAAAAAACCTCGGTGAAAATAATTTTTTGTGTCGATTTTTCAAAAAGTTACACCATTGTTAATTAACTAATTTTTTTCTAATCTCTGTTTTTATAAATTACGGCATAAAATTTTTAATAATTGATCTAAAAATCTTTTCGCTTCGTGGAGCTCTTCTTGTTTAGGTACTTAATAAAGTTATGCAAAAAAAATTAATTTAAGTTAATTATTTTGTTCATTATAATTTTTTTAAATTAACTAAAAATGAAATTTCTAAAAAATGTTATTAAAAAAATTTTTTTTTGGTAATGTATTATTATTGCTGTTCTCGCATCTAATATAGGTATTAATTATCATTGGAATTTTTTTTTTAAGTAATTTGTTAAGAAATTGTTTATAAACAAATAGACTATTTTCGGATTTAAAAAAAAAATCTTTTTACCATCTTATAGCATAGGGTAAATAATGATTTTTAAAGAAAAAAAATTTTCTTAAATATTTTTTTTTATATTTTATAATCGTTTTTTTTTCATATTTCAATTGTTTAGATAATTAGTTCAGAAATTATTTTATTCTTAAAAATAATCATTGATTCTTTTTTTAATAGAATAACAGAGAAATATTTTTTTTTATAAATAATTTATTTGTTTATTAACTTAAAAATTTGTTATAAACAAATAATATTAACCTTTATATTTTTTTTCGAAAACTTCAAAAAATTACTAAAGCAACTATATATAAAAAAGTTAAGAATTTTTTTTTTGTATTTTATTACAATTTTTTTTTCTAAACATTTTTACTTATGGTTGTTTTTGTAATTTTTTGAAAAAAAAATATTTCTCTGTTATTCTATTGAAAAGAATCAATGATTATTTTTAAGAATAAAATAATTTCTGAACTAATTATCTAAACAATTGAAATATAAAAAAAAAAACGATTATAAAATATAAAAAAAAATATTTAAGAAAATTTTTTTTCTTTAAAAATCATTATTTACCCTATGCTATAAGATGGTAAAAAGATTTTTTTTTTAAATCCCAAAATAGTCTATTTGTTTATAAACAATTTCTTAACAAATTACTTAAAAAAAATTCCAATGATAATTAATACCTATATTAGATGCGAGAACAGCAATAATAATACATTACCAAAAAAAAATTTTTTTAATAACATTTTTTAGAAATTTCATTTTTAGTTAATTTAAAAAAATTATAATGAACAAAATAATTAACTTAAATTAATTTTTTTTGCATAACTTTATTTAGTACCTAAACAAGAAGAGCTCCACGAAGCGAAAAGATTTTTAGATCAATTATTAAAAATTTTATGCCGTAATTTATAAAAACAGAGATTAGAAAAAAATTAGTTAATTAACAATGGTGTAACTTTTTGAAAAATCGACACAAAAAATTATTTTCACCGAGGTTTTTTTCGTTCAAGTGTCTACATTACACCACATTTTATCAAATTTTTAAATTGTCATTTAATATTAAAAATAAATTGTTTTAGGTGATATACCGGCTTTTTAGGCGGCGCTTATGCCGTAACGCCCTCGCGGAGCTCTATTTTCAGTATTAAAAAAATATTTTATATAATATAGATAGAGTTCCGGGAGTTAGTTCTTTTTTATTGGAAATTTCCTCCTCTTTCAGGATCTTTTTTCAAAATTCCTTAAATATTATTATTTTTAAAGTTATTAACAAAAACTAAAAACCTTTTTTTATTTTTTTTATTTTGTTAATAACAATTGCAATTTTTAATGTGCTAATATACCCTTCAAAAACATTTTTCTAGACGTCATTCCGAATCGAATGAGCCATCGCTCATATTTTTAGGAGCTTTATTTCTATTTAACACGTTTTTGAACATGTTGACTAGACTAATAGCACTTCGGTCAAAGATGTGGTCGATTTAACAGTGAATAAAATCTAAGTAGTTAAGTTTTCAAATCGTCACAGGCAAAAAAAGTTCATTTTGTTTATTTATTTAATGCTTTATTGCAGACATAACATAAAGACTGTACAGTACTAGGTATTAGGATTAGGATCAGTATTAAGATACATCTAATATTCCTCTTTTTGTCAAGAGACAAAGTAGTCCGCATTGATGGAGCAATTATGTTTATTTTTTAATTTAGCTTGAGACATACACTATAAAACAAAATTCATTATTATAAGACCATAGGTATTTTATAGGAACAATGGCTCTTGGTCAAGTTTTAAGAGATAACGCTTCCCTCAGTTGAATAAGACATGACTAATAAGTGAATGCTTGAGCAGTTGCGCATTGTGCCATCTATTGGCGTTTGAGGTAAACATTTATATTGCAATTTATGCTAAAATTGATTAATTATCATTTCATTTCATAACAATTAAGTAAAATAAATTTATTTTGTATTTTTATTGGAAATATTAAGCAATAACAATAAAAAAAATATTGCCCCTTAACCATCTAGTTTTCCAAACTGCTTGATGCAGGATGCTGGTACTAATAAAATTATTTTCTTAGTTGAAAAACTCTCGGAACATTAGATGTTCCCGTATACAGTAAAATTACTGAAGTTTCTAAAGAACTTAAATTAATAAGAAAAATCTCTTACCATATTTAGTAATGTAGTCAGTTTCATTTACCACGTACAGACTAATAACACGCACGTAAATATAAGATAACGTGAAGCCGTGATGGCCTCGAGGTTTAGGTGCGCGGTAGAGAATCTCGGCGGTCGTGGGTTCGAACCCCAGGCACACGGCGAAGCAAAACATCGTGATGAAACCTGCACACCTAATAGTTCTTAGGAATTTCTTAGGTGTGTAGTCCGCCAACCCGCACTAGGCCAGCGTGGTGGACTATGGCCTGAAACCCTCTCAATGGTAGAGGAGACCCGTGTTCAGCAGTGGGCGTATATGGGTTGATGAAGAAGAAGAAGCTATTAGAAACGCAATAGAAGTATAAATAAAACACGTGTTCTTTAATTATATCTTTATTCAGGAATAAAATCTGTTTTTTAAATCCGGAAATAACTGTGAAATTCATCACTATGTACTACGCGTATTTACATTCAAAAAACAGACGCGTTCGACTTGTTAACGAAAATATACTCTAATTTGTTTTCACTATAATATTTTTTAAATTTTCTTTGATTATAATTTCTTTTATCCCTATAGATTTTAGAGAAAAATCATCAAGACTTATTCTAAAGAAATCGCTCTATGCTACTAGAAGCGCGAAAAGCTAAAATTAATATGTACATGGCATATTGTTGCCAGTAGCAAAAATAATTGCTTTTAAATGTTTTACCGAAGTAAAAGGCGGGAAAATGCCGAGTGTTCTCCATACAAATTTACATACGTAACAGAACACTTTCTCGAATAACCAACTGAATAAATAATCAAAATTCAAATATCTCTAAAAGAATCCTAGTAACGTCTTGAGACATTTGTAATTTGTTGCTTTTTGTATACTGTATCATGCATGATCTGACTAATAATAGATATAATTATTTTCCTGTATAGATAAGCTGTTTTCGGTCATATTATGAAATAAAAATATTAACCTCTATAAATTACAAAGGCTTCAAATAATATTCTGTAAAGCAGTCTATAATTTCCTGCCGGAAATATCCAAAGCAAGTCTTTACATCGCCAACGAAGATTTTTTAATAAACTTGTATAGAAAACACTCGGGGCTACACAATATGGAGCGAAGAGCATTTCATGCTATGCCCAACATCTACTTTTATAATTTATAATAGACTTTTAACGCCAGACTTTTAAATTATCAATACGAATAACCGCTTACATCTAATACACGAGAAATATATCGCTCACAATTATTGTTTAACATACCAAGATGACGTCACATTGGCTAAATACACTTAAAAAAATATTAAATTAGGTATATTTTGTTCGATTCAGTTTAACATAAAATATTTTTTTATGAATAAAAACGGTTTTCAGTGAAAACCTTCTTGAAACTCTTTTATCCCGTAACTAAAAAAAGAAGAAAACGATTGTAATTTTGAAGAATTAACTATAATGTGGCGAAAAATTCATTAATAAATGGAAGACCTAATTTATAATATTGGCGAACGTTTTTGGCAGAGTAAATATTTAGACAAATAAAAGAAAATATTGCGACAAAATTGCAGCGATTTCAAATAACGGTTCCTTGCCAATACTCCATTTAGTTGCCAATTAATTCTCTTTGGAAACGCAGGACATAATATTTAACTTAAAATATAAGGTGCAAAAAGTTATATACAGCCAATGTGAAATACATCTAACGTTTCTGAAAACCGCAATAACTATCCGATTAAATCTATTACTGAATAATTTTCAGCACTGGTGTTCTATTTCATTATAAACTATTATTTCAAAAATGTATAACTACAAAATACGTCTAAAACACTAAGCGTGACTCCACTATAAACTTATGTAGATCCTACCACAAGATTTTTAATAGTCATGACTTCTTCAGCTTCAGCTTATAAAAGCAAGGCTAATTTAATCGCCGTTCCGAAACAAATGTTTGTGCGTAAATATTTTGTTACTGGCAAATGACAAACTGAAAAGCATACATACCATAACAAGTGGTTACTTGGTAAGCCCCAGATAGGATCTGTATTGTATTCCTAACAGATATTACGTAGAAGACAAAATGGGCCTGATGTTTTTAAGTAAATTATGGCAATGTATTGTGATTGAACGGTTGTTTTGGCGATTTTTAAATTATTGTAATACAATGCTCAACGTTATATTTTAATTACTTGAATATTATGGAAGTGAATACTCGAAATTTTCTCCATGTTTTCTTTATAGATAAAATATGTGACAATTTATTAAACACTTCTGTAATCATGGTACCAGCCAAGATGACAAAGGGAGAAATACTATCAAACATATGAATCAGATATAAGAACTAATATCCACAATTGGTTCGCGTATTAATTCTTAAACTTGTGGTAGGTTTACATTTATAAATAACAGCCATTCTCAGTCCGAATACCGAAATGCGTCGACTGGCAACACTAAAAATAATAGTTCTTAAGAAACAAATTTATAATATAAAAAAGTGAACTTATGGGTTTTTATAGGTTTAAAAAAAACGGCAAACGATAAACACAAAAGAAATGGTAATTTACCTTTGTGATTCCCTCTCTTTAAATCAATTTAAAACTATAAATAGCAAAGCTATTTCTCTATTAAAAGCTGACCGATACTGGAGTATAAGTATTTTTATTATTTTTATGAGACATTACAAAATCAATCTCAAAATCTCATATTCTGAAGTAGTTGAATTTAAACAAAACATCAGCAAACGTTTATCGGCAATTTTTAGGGGCAGCATTGCTATCCAACGATGGTTTTACTTTATCGTATTAAAAAACATCACCTTGATAAATAATATAATGAAAATAACAAAATAAAATAATAGGAAAACAGGAAAAATAAATAAAAATCATAAGTGTACAAAATTAACTTTTATTTAGGATTGTAAATAAAAGGGGTTTACTCATAAGCGGTGATCGAATGCGAAAAACTTATTATCTTTCATAAAGTTACAATATTAGTTGCAAATCACAACTTTTAACAAGCGTAATTGTATTAAAAATTCCATTTTATGCGCAGTACATTCAAATTTCATAAGTCTTGCCAATTCATAAATGAAAAATGCATCAGTGTTACCAATCTCCAATAAATAATGGTAAAATTAAATATTTTTAATAATCTCACCTCAACATCCATTATTATTTCAATAACACACTGGATACTGGAAACTGCACAAAATGATAAATAACATAAAAAAGATCTCACACAACGACAAAAATTGCCAGCGTGACGAACATAAAAATCACTTAAAACATTGCCAGTCGAAAAAACTCTAACTCTCCGAAAATAATGAGGTTGACATATTAAAAAAATATTAAATACATTTTAAAATTACAGCTATAACTAGTGATATTATACAATTGACTAAAACCTAATTGGAATATTTTTAATTATTTACAAAAAAAATTGAATTAAAATAAAAATATTACACAAGCAACCGCGTTTACAATGTCAATAACTATTATCTATAGAAAATTGTCTTTTTCCTTGTTACAATATACCTTTTAATATGTTAATCGTACGCGCATTATTCGAACCAAACATTAAATAATCACATTTGGTTTTACTAAATTTTAAATTGATTATACAATAAATATTTATTTAAATACATTTTTAATACCACGCGATAATGTTGCAAATAGTTAAAAGATTACTGGCATTTGTCTCTAAGTGTTGCCATATGCAATCTTTCTACTATTTACTACTATTTTAGTAAATCTGGTTAAAGTATTTATTGAAGCTCAAATCGACTTTATAATCATTCGAGCCATTTCACATGGGAAGCTACATCATCACAACTGGTTAAGATCCTTCCTTAATATTACACCACATCGCCTCAAATAAAATCGATACTTTCTTAATTCGCCGAATCAATTATCCATTATCGATTCAGCTAGACTACGCATTGTCATTACAACGTCCAATATTTCTAAACTACTTAATCGTAGATTTAAACGTGGGAAAAGCGTGAAATATAATCGATCAGTTATCCATCGATTATAATTCGTTCATGTATCGGTTATAATTGTCTTTCAAAAACACGCTCAACACATTTCGCTTTCGAGACAATAATGGTGTTTAACGCTGCTCCACACCAAATTTTGGATAACTATCTGAAAGTTAGTGTTTCTACAAATAAAAATAATCTAATTTCATCTAAAAAAAGTATTTTTAATTAGTTCTATTAAATTTTGGTGTGAAGCAGCTAAAATGTATTAAAATCGCCAACAACTCTTTGTTTTATATTGAAGGGTCACTGGCGATAATTTGTATTAAATTGAAAATCTATGGGCCTCAAAAATATTATAAGCTACATACAACTACAAATAATATACTTTTATAAATATTATTTGACCTATGATGCTTATTGAAAAATACAATCACTATATAAATTTATTGAGCAATACTAATAAAGGAAATTGTGGTACAGGGTTTTTTTTCTATTTATAAGTCGGAGACATAAACTCGATATTATCGTCTGGTAACAGAGTATTAATAATCCTAGACGGGCCCATAGAGAATTAAAATCGACAATAGACGCTAAACCATAGATACAAGTAACATATTCGCTGTAAAAATTATTGCTTTGGATAATTTGGAATGGACACGACGTTTGGCAGTGATTAAAATTGGTGTTCATATGGACTATTCTTGTGCGAATAGGGCATTATCGATAATAATTGATCTAGTAAACTATCGATACTTGTTCTAACACTTAACATCGATAAATCTACAGGAGTATCGATATAGTTTCGATTATTGGATAAATTGAAGTGAGTGTTTTGATATTCAATTAATGTAGTCTCCATTTTTATTGTCTTAAGGTTACTCAATCGGTTTGTAAAGCAGATGTTAGATATTCAAAATGAAGCATTTTTTTGTTTTGTTTCTCACCTCATAAGGTACTGGAGTTTTGAAGCATTTTTGCTCGATATTTTAGAGATTTTAAATATTTTTATAATTAATATTAAAAATGAGCTCCACAGATATCATATTCTACATAACTTAAGGACACAATTCATAAAGATTATTACTGGTAATGATACCGTCTTATTTAGTTTTGAATTATGAGGATGCGAAAACTATATCGGGAATTTCGTTCGTAAAATCTGAAACAGTTTGTATGTGTATATACAAACTGGACAAACATTTTTTTCTGATATAGCCAAGTTTTGGGATCATATCACTAATTTTGACGGTAGTGAAATATTTTTAGTTTTCTATTTACCATTTTTGAAGTGTAGTAAAGGATTTGATGTTTTTTAACACAACGAAATGACTATTTGGTACTTATTAGCCGATGTAAAACAAATTTAATTTTTTATATGGGTTTTTAAAGTACCAAATAGGCCATTTAAGTTACATACATATATTTTATACTTTTTTATAAATACGGATATATGTTTTTGTATTGTCCTGAATTGTTTTATTTAGTCTGTTTTATTGCCAAGTGACAAAAAGCCCTTAGACTTATCAGGGTGACCAATTCAAAGGACAAAAAATAATAAAAAATAAATTACATATCTTTTGAAGGTGTACCTGAAAGTACATTATACTTTTTTATAATTTTTTGAATAGTCTAAGAGCTCCAGCTTCAGACATCTAAGAGCCTACATCACATTGTCTTCCGCATCTTCTGAGGAAATATTGAATATCGAATATATAGTCCAAGAGACAGACATCACTCTGCCTTCCCTATCTTGTGTAGTCTAAGAGTCCGTATCGAAGTGACTTACGTTATTGTTTATCGAATAAATTTGAATTAGTAGGAAGCCTCGTGGCCGGCCAGAATGTAGAGATCGTTTCCGTCGTCGCTCGATAACGTGTTGTTCTGTAGAGTATGGGACTCAAGGACCACCACTCTGGAAGAATAGAGATAAATTAATACACCCAACAGTCACATACATAGTTCTCACCCTACGCAAATACAAAACCTGTGTATCAGAAACTATTAGGAACGTTTTGCTTTTCATCATCATCATCATCAGCCAATATTCGTCCACTGCTGGACATAGGCCTCCTCAACGACTTCCACCGAACAGAAACAAATTTTGCTCTTACAAACAAATATTTGTGGATCCTAAAACAATTGTCTTGATGCACGGCCCCTCGTATATCAAGTAGATCTCTAGCAAGCTGAGCCACATTAGTGTCTCATTTTTATGACCAAGTTAGTCGTGTTCTAAGATTCAAGTAAAAGTTATAAACGGCAGAGACTTTATATTCCAATGGGTTTAAAAGACACGTTTCCATTACATGTGTGTCTAAAACAATTTAGGAAAATATAGATTATATAGGAATGTTTCGTTTTATGCAGAAAAGAAATGGATTAATCTGCTAATAATTGGTCACGGATATTTCTTGTTATATATTGTATATATGTTGATAGATATACATAACACATGAGTACTGACTTGTCGTGCGGCAGCAGGCGGTACGCGCGCGAGTTGTCGCAGATCTCCTGCGTGACGTCGGCGCTGCGCAGCGAGCGGCCCTGCACGCCGTGCCGGTGGAACGCCAGCACGCTGTCCGCCAGGCACACTGCGGGACAGCGACATCATCACCATCGTCATCATCGTCACCATCATCATCAACATCATCCTTGCCATCATCATCATCATCACAATCAGCGCTGTCATCAACGTCATCATCATCATCACCATCATCATCATCGTCGTCATCACCATCATCATCGTCAACGACATCATCATCATCACCATTATCATCATCGTCATCATCATATCAATCATACAGGATGTATTCAGACCGTGATCGGAAACTAAGGCAGGTAATGGCTACGGTGATCACAAACCTATTGGCGTTGAAAATCCCGACAAAAATAAAAAAAATTACATACATACCCTTAACACTGATGGTTGTATGGAAAACGTTCAAAATTTTATAATTTGTCGGGATTTTCTTTAATGCCTGAGTGTTAGTAACCAGTTATCACAATAGTTATTACGTGCCTTAATTTCCGATCACACTCTAAATACACCTAGTATATATATTATATGTAATGAAATGGAATAAAATATTTCTATTGATTATAAATTCTTTCTTTAAGTATATAATATGTATGTATGTGTATGGATGTATATATGTTTTTTTCTGAGTCCAGGGATGAATTCAGCTATTTAGCAGCTTTTTACACTTATGATTTAATTTTCTGTTTAATTCATCCCTGTATGTATGTATATGTATGTACGTGTATGTTTGTATGTATGTTGTATCAATATTGTAAGCTGTCTCTTGATTGGAGAAGAGCAACACTAGAGTTTCTTGCCCGTTCTTCTCTAGTGATGACTGCCTTCCGAACAGAGTGGTAAAATTTGAAATGACTGAATCTAAGTGATGTATTTGACATTTTATAGATTCAATGAATATAATATTATTTTATTACTATGTACACTCACATATACTGTCGATGTTGAAGTGGAACTCTATGCGTGAGAGCAGCTTGTTCCGGCGGCGCTCGTCGTCCCTCCAGCGGGAGCCCTCGCACGGCAGCACCGGGATTATGTCCACCACGTTGTCGTGGCACACCAGCACCTGTGCCATAGACAACTATCGTGACATACCAGCACCTGGGGTGTACCATAGATAATTACCGTGACATACTAGCACTTGGGGTGTACCATAGATAATTATCGTGACATACCAACACCTGTGATCAGAGTTGGGCATCAATCAATTAACTTTTAATTGAACTAATCAATCGACTAAAAAATTAATTGCAATTAAATTAATTGAATTTGAATCAATTGCAATTAACCATTAATCGCGCGTTTCAATTAAATTATTTAAACTAATGCACATCAATTGCAGATCGCGATTAAATTATTGCAATTAATTTTTTCAATCGATTGATGAAAAAATTAAAACTAACAATTAAATTTTGCTATTTTTGCACGGAAGGGTGGTCCGCAAACCTTGTAGATGTTTAACGTTAATTATCTCATATACTCTTTACGACTAGGTAGGAAAACTAAACATAACAAATTAAAATCTCTCAAAATCTGGTATTTTCAAAGTTGTGGGGTGTTAAAATGGGGAATCATAACCGAATATCTCCATATATATTCTAGCGGGGTGTCAAATGAAAGAGCACGCAAAGGGAATATCTATGACTTAATCGTGAGTGAAAAATTCAAATTAGATTTTTTTTACGTTTTAACCTTTTGACCGCCACGCATAAAAACACTCGCCGTGTCCCCCACGCCAAGCCCTCAAAACTGCAATAAATACCTAAAAAAATATAGGGATGGGAATCGCATGTCGATAACGTTTTATTTTCTAATAAAAATAATGTGCATAAATCTACCAACATATTAGAAATGAAGTTTTTTTTAAGCCCACATCAAACTAGTAATTTTACATAGCAAATACTATGGCTTACAACGATGTTTCTTGAAGATAAATACATTAGTCAAAAATATTACACAGTAACATTACCCCAGCACTACTCAATAGATGTTGTCGGCTCTAGCCGACATTGGCGTAGTCGACACGGTGTTTTCATACATGCTCGCGGTTCATTATAGAGAGGGGACGCGCGCGGCACGGTGCACGATATTATGTATTAGCATCAAAAATTAAATAAAATATTAATCCGTCAAGGATTATTTTAGGAACTACATTAAATACAATTACTTAATTTACTTACAATATGTTTCGATGCGATGGTTGTATTGTAAGAAATACTTTAGTAAAAGCCGCTTTTGCAAAAAAAATATCATAAATCTTTTATTTTTGTTACTTCTTTGTTACTATTACAAAGAATACACGAGTGTAATATTAAATCATAAAAGTATATACCAATTGATGTCGTAAAAAAAATTAATTTAATTTGAAATACACTGTTTGTGGACGGATTGTTGTTGTTTGGGAAAGAAGATAACTATGACAAAAATATTTGTTTGCCAAATGGCGGTTAAAGTATGGGTTTAGAAGAGTCTCCGTCTTATATTATGTTAAATAAATCAATTTGGGACAAATACAAAATGTTTAATAATCTACATAGTCGCCGTCACCTTCGCCGAAACGTCAGGCGCCAGATAAATCCCCCGAAATGGGGATTGGCAATTGGTATTTCACAAAAGAACGACACGAACACAGGACAGCTTTATTTGAGTACTCGTACGCGGACAGCGACTAAGTGAGTCGTCTAATGCCGACCGTGGCGTAAAGGACAGTCATAAAAGACAATAAAATAAGAATGGGCACACTGTACTCTAGGACTATCGATTGTATAGGGGGTAGGTAAAGAATTTTAAATAATTCTTCAATTAATTAATCAATAATGAGTTGTTTATTTTATTATAAATATAATATGATATTTGTTTTATGAAATAATACAAAAATTTTATATTTACTTCGTACATTAGCGCACAGTTTGCTTATTATTTATAAAAAATTAGCACAACACTAGCGGTCGGCTCTTGCCGACAATGGCGCCTGGAGTCCATCCAATACGGACTTTTTTTTGGAATCGTTTCTCTCATGGATTTCTCACATATAATAAATATTTATAGGTAGGTTTAAGGTATATATGAATTATTATATCCTTGTTACTTCAATAAATAAGATATGATAGACAGAAACTCATTTATTGAACAAATTTATCGTTAAATAATAATGCTACTTTAATGTCGGCTATAGACGACCGTGGCGTAGAGGGCACGGCGTTGCATGTCGGCTATAGCCGACAATGGCGTTCAAAAGGTTAAATAGAATGTAGGTTTTTCTGTCGGGGGTTTTCAATTACAAGCTTTTATTTAGTTTCGCCTGTCCCATTCTGTATCTGTAATTAAAAATTGCAAATTCAATTTGATCAACTGTCCGGTTTCCGGTTAAGTTGAAATTTTGCATGCATATGTAAATTGAATGGCAATGCAATATTATTATGATATAGAGATGATTTGATGATGGAGCTGGAAGGTGGCTATCGGAACTCCGCAATTAAACGACGCAACTCCACTGAGTTTGGGCTCATTTGATTCATTTTAACAAGTTCTATGATACCATATGGTAACCAGGGTCTGATGATGGAGCTGGAAGATGGCCATCGGAACTCCGCAATTAAACGACGCAAGCCCATCGAGTTTGGGCTCATTTGATTCGTTTTAACAAGTACTATGACACCATATGGTAACCAACGTCTGATGATGGAGCTGGAAGGTGGTCATCGGAACTCCGCAATTAAACGACGCAACCCCATCGAGTTTGGGCTCATTTGATTCGTTTTAACAAATTCTATGATACCATATGGTAACCAGGGTCTGATGATGGAGCTGGAAGGTGGCCATCGGAACTTCGTAATTAAATGACGCAACTCTATCAACTTTGGACTCGTTAGATTCGTCTTGAAGAGTATCTTGGTTGCCCTGAATATGCAATTCCAGCAAATTTGGGAAAAAAGTATCTTTCCGTTTGTTATGAATGTATATTGTATTTTGTTTCATTTAAGTAAAGACATTGCCGGTAATATACCTACCAGTGCCAGTGGCCACTATATAATATTGTTAAGAACGCTGCCAAAAAAATATTATTTATTTTAAATGTCGTTGAATGTTTTCAATTTGTTTTCGTTTGTGTTATCATTACTTGTCGCGTCGTTAGTGTTGCGTTTTGCTTCTCCTTTTTAAAGAAAATAGGTCCTTTAATAAAAGTCAATATCACAACGAAATTGTGGTGAGAAATACTTTTACATACAAAATGATATGTGTATTACAATAAAAACTAACTTAAAATATAAAAAATACGCAGAAACTATTTTGAGAGTTTAAAAAAGTTTAAACCGAGTACCTAACGTAACGAATAACAAAACGTCGAGAAAATGTCAAACGTGCGTTACGAAGCAAAAATACGCTTAATTTCAAACATGTTTTCAACATTAATATGTCAACAACTATGACTTTTCGCAAGTTGAAATTTAAGGAGTAGACTAACATCATGGACGTAATATATAAACGTTTATATATTACGTCCATGACTCACATTAACAACTATTCAGCATACAATTTTAAACTCTCAAATTGATTGTATAGATTGTAGGTACAGCTTAGCCCTTTGTTTAAAGACAACATCACGCCAATTACAAGAAGGATGAGTAACTTCATAATAATACAAACCGGTATTAGTGCATTTAATGACACCCATATCAAACTAAAGTCACCTGGTATGTATTATAAAGTTTTGCTATTGTTGATGTAAATATTTATCTTGTACTTTAAAACTTGATGTTTTCAGGTAGCATGCAGGCTACATCAGTCAATCATACAGAAACAGAAGAGGCTACTTTGCTCTAAACATTCAAATAGTGTGTGATTCAAAATTAATGTTGCGACACACGTAGGAAATATCTTTTGACTCCTGTACTAAATCCAGAATAAAGAGTACCAGATGAACAGGATTACACAAAGAGCTGAGACCTTGTGAAAAGAGTTTCTGACATGCTTAAGGAAAAATTTTTATGTGTCCAACTTGGACTTCAAATAAAATTAAAAAATGATTTTTACCTGTGGCGTGTAGGTATAGCTCTACATAATATTCAATACTGAAAAAATGACTATGCAAGTATTCATGAGAATATAATTGAAACATCCCAGAAATCCACAATATAGTCACAAGGTGATAATGATAATTTATATGTTAGAAATAGAACAATAAATAATAATTATTTTACAGTTGAAAACTTCTTTTCATTTAATGCTAAATAATCAACAGACTCTAGGTTGATGCCAGCTTATAATACAACAGACTGTGGGATTATTCCCTGCATCAATATATATTATTCTTTCATTTCTGGGTTTTTCACTCTAAATAGTATTTATTGACACTTGTGATACAAAGCTGTACCTAAGTATTACACACATAAAGAGGTGCTGTGTATATTTAGGATATTAATTTGAAAAAAGGTTATGGTTTAATTTCCCCTATTTATTTTAATTTTTATAATGAAATTTCAAGGTGGAGTTTTTCTGTCATAAATCTTCTTTTCAATAGCGCATTGACCAATTGAGTTTTAAAATAATTTTCCTTGAGGGATTGTTTTTTGTTTTAACAGCTTTATAGTGGTAACTTTCTTCTTCTTACCTTAAATTACAAAAACAAACAATGGTTCATATGATTGAGTATTATAAAAATGACATAAAACAATTGGGTACTGTTTATTTTTTGACCTACATGAAATTTCACCAATATCAGAGGTCCTTGCTTCATATTTTCTTGTTTTCAGTTTGTTGACCTTATAAAGACTACAAGTTAATTATTATAATGTCCCAATACAACAATTTACAAGAAGTTGAGGGCTTGTAATTAACTGTTACAAGTGGCTCAAGTGATATCTCAATAATTTCTATTTCATCTCCTACAAACAGGATTTTATACATGGCTATATACAAATATAATTACTTATATGAGAACAATTACATACAAGTACATGATTTAGACTAATTCATATTCTAATTCTCTTATTAATTAAAACCAATTAATACACAACTACTTAGTTATCATTATCTGATTCTATCATTAAAATTGAGTACCTAAAATATAAGTATGTGTTGCTTTCTGAATTAATTTAAAGATTATCATTATTTATATAATACCCTATTTCAATGTTTTTCAGTTAAGACTGAAAATGTAATAACAAAATAATTGTCTGCCTAAAAGGGTTTCAACTTGTGGTTAGAATATTATCTAACACTTGGTGTATTTATTTTAATGCAATTGAACTCATGTCAATTGCTTTCCTTTCAATATAACACCATTTGTAGCTTTATTTATAATAATATTCAGGTGCAGAAGCCGTGTAAAATGGGTATTTTTTTTATTATTTAATATAAGTAAATGTAATTTCAGCAAAAACAGTACTTTTCAAAGAACATTTAATGATTATGATGCAAATTTTGATAAATTACAAGGTAATTAGCTTGTCATATTTATGCTATTTTAGGGTCATTTTGGAGGCTCAAAACCACCGGCGCGCGCGCTCGGCGCTGCACCGACACTTATCGCAATTACCTAAACCCTTAAGTAATGCAATTAGAACGCCTGCGCGTCATATTGTTGCAATGTAGCAACAAACGTCAGCGCATTGCTATGTGATTCCATACAGTTATAAACTTTACCAAAGATTCTTTCTGCCGCACCCCTTCTATAAGCTGTTCAAGAGTTCTATTTGGTACCGTAAATGTATTAAGAGGCTTAATCCGCACACGCATGTACCCAATACTTAAACTAATACTTGGTAAAAAATTAATTGTTAATTGTTAATTGTCAATTTTTTTTCCGCAAAATAACTAAAAATTGATCAATTGTTAATTGTATAAAACCACAATTATCAATTAATCAGTTGTTAGTTGCTGTCACTGCAAATACAATTAATTAATTGTTAATTTTTAATTGTTAGTTCAATTAACATTTGCCCAACACTGCCTGTGATGTACCATAGACAATTAAATATGGGGCGTTTTTGGTATAGGTTAGTGCTTGATGGTAGATACAGTGGTTAATGAAGGTTGGCACGGTCCAACTCCGGCTCCTCTACCATTAAGAGAGTGTAGGCCGTAGTCCACGCTGGCCTAGTGCGGGTTGGCGGACTACACACCTAAGGAGTTCCTAACAACTTTCAGACATGCAGGTTTCCTCACGATGTTTTCCTATCATCTACAGAAGGTGTACATATATATGTGATATACTGACAGCGTCCTTGTTGAGTTGCTGCACGGCTCGCAGCGTGTGCAGTCTCTCCGGGCGCGGCAGCACGGTGTTGGAGCCGCCCACGCACGCCTCCAGCTCGTCACTACATATATGTGATATACTAACAGCGTCCTTGTTGAGTTGCTGCACGGCTCGCAGCGTGTGCAGTCTCTCCGGGCGCGGCAGCACGGTGTTGGAGCCGCCCACGCACGCCTCCAGCTCGTCACTACATATATGTGATATACTAACAGCGTCCTTGTTGAGTTGCTGCACGGCTCGCAGCGTGTGCAGTCTCTCCGGGCGCGGCAGCACGGTGTTGGAGCCGCCCACGCACGCCTCCAGCTCGTCACTACATATATGTGATATACTAACAGCGTCCTTGTTGAGTTGCTGCACGGCTCGCAGCGTGTGCAGTCTCTCCGGGCGCGGCAGCACGGTGTTGGAGCCGCCCACGCACGCCTCCAGCTCGTCACTACATATATGTGATATACTAACAGCGTCCTTGTTGAGTTGCTGCACGGCTCGCAGCGTGTGCAGTCTCTCCGGGCGCGGCAGCACGGTGTTGGAGCCGCCCACGCACGCCTCCAGCTCGTCACTACATATATGTGATATACTAACAGCGTCCTTGTTGAGTTGCTGCACGGCTCGCAGCGTGTGCAGTCTCTCCGGGCGCGGCAGCACGGTGTTGGAGCCGCCCACGCACGCCTCCAGCTCGTCACTACATATATGTGATATACTAACAGCGTCCTTGTTGAGTTGCTGCACGGCTCGCAGCGTGTGCAGTCTCTCCGGGCGCGGCAGCACGGTGTTGGAGCCGCCCACGCACGCCTCCAGCTCGTCACTACATATATGTGATATACTAACAGCGTCCTTGTTGAGTTGCTGCACGGCTCGCAGCGTGTGCAGTCTCTCCGGGCGCGGCAGCACGGTGTTGGAGCCGCCCACGCACGCCTCCAGCTCGTCACTACATATATGTGATATACTAACAGCGTCCTTGTTGAGTTGCTGCACGGCTCGCAGCGTGTGCAGTCTCTCCGGGCGCGGCAGCACGGTGTTGGAGCCGCCCACGCACGCCTCCAGCTCGTCACTACATATATGTGATATACTAACAGCGTCCTTGTTGAGTTGCTGCACGGCTCGCAGCGTGTGCAGTCTCTCCGGGCGCGGCAGCACGGTGTTGGAGCCGCCCACGCACGCCTCCAGCTCGTCACTACATATATGTGATATACTAACAGCGTCCTTGTTGAGTTGCTGCACGGCTCGCAGCGTGTGCAGTCTCTCCGGGCGCGGCAGCACGGTGTTGGAGCCGCCCACGCACGCCTCCAGCTCGTCACTACATATATGTGATATACTAACAGCGTCCTTGTTGAGTTGCTGCACGGCTCGCAGCGTGTGCAGTCTCTCCGGGCGCGGCAGCACGGTGTTGGAGCCGCCCACGCACGCCTCCAGCTCGTCACTACATATATGTGATATACTAACAGCGTCCTTGTTGAGTTGCTGCACGGCTCGCAGCGTGTGCAGTCTCTCCGGGCGCGGCAGCACGGTGTTGGAGCCGCCCACGCACGCCTCCAGCTCGTCACTACATATATGTGATATACTAACAGCGTCCTTGTTGAGTTGCTGCACGGCTCGCAGCGTGTGCAGTCTCTCCGGGCGCGGCAGCACGGTGTTGGAGCCGCCCACGCACGCCTCCAGCTCGTCACTACATATATGTGATATACTAACAGCGTCCTTGTTGAGTTGCTGCACGGCTCGCAGCGTGTGCAGTCTCTCCGGGCGCGGCAGCACGGTGTTGGAGCCGCCCACGCACGCCTCCAGCTCGTCACTACATATATGTGATATACTAACAGCGTCCTTGTTGAGTTGCTGCACGGCTCGCAGCGTGTGCAGTCTCTCCGGGCGCGGCAGCACGGTGTTGGAGCCGCCCACGCACGCCTCCAGCTCGTCGGAGTGGAACCACGTCGCGCCTGCAATATCAGCATCATTATCGTCATCATGAACATCATCATCGTCATATCATAAACATCGTCACCATAATCATCATCATCATAATTATAATCATCATTCACCATAATCATAAATATCAACAGCATCATCCACTGTCATCATCATTATCATCATCATGAACATCGTCATCATCATTCATCACCATCGTCAGTTTATCTTACTGCTGGGCACAGGCCTCATCTACTTACTCACCCACACATCATTGAGAAGGATGATATAGATTATTTATTTATCAGAATTTTTTTTACGTCAATGGATTTGTGATCACCGTAGCTATTACCTGCTAAAGTTTCCGATCACGGCCTGAACACACCCTGTATATTAGGAAGGGGCTACACCCCACACTAGACTAAGGCTGGAATAATTATGGAGTTTGAAGTTTGGGAGTAGACCCCACATCAGACTATTGGAGTAAGTATAAAGAGCATGGTGTACCGGAGTTGATGTTGATGAGGCTGAGCCGCATGGGCTTCCTGGTGGCGCCGACGCACAGCAGCGGGTACTCCAGCTCCGGCGTGATGATCAGCTCGAACACCGGCGCCGGGGACGGCAGCACGCACTCCAGGTTCTACACATATATACATGTTCATATGGCATTGCAACGAAAAGATTCTTGCAATTGAAGAAGTTAGTAAAGTGAATGAATGAATCAGTGACTAATTGAGTGAGTGAGCAAGCGAATGATTGATTGAATGAATAAATGAAATAATATATAAAAATGCACCCAACAGTGGAACACATAGTCTTGACTCCCCATTAAGATACGAGTCTTGTGTCGTGGGTATCAGAAACTAAGAGAGACTTTTCGGTCTCACCAACACCCAGACTTAACAAATATTTGTAGATCACACAAACATTTGTCTTGGTGCGGGGATCGAACCCGCGGCCGCTCGTTTCGCAAGCTGGTCTCTAGCCAACTGCGCCACGGGGCTGTCAAATAGGAATGAATGAATGGCCAACCGAACGATTAATAGAACTAATGAGTTAGTTATGATGAGTGAGTGAGTTAATGAATGTAATTTATTTATACTCCGGTTTGAAGTACCCAATTTTATTCCTACCCTCCCCATACAAAAATATGTTTAGGAAATGAACCGGTTACCTTGAGCAGCATGAACTTCCTGAGCGGGTCGTACCACTGCATGAGGAACAGGCCGGCGGGCGTGGCGCCGCACAGGTACTTGTACCCGTTGTACGGGCTGCGGGCCACTGCGCAACGGGTACAACCTGGGTACAAGGAAAATTTGGTATAGCGACATCTAGCGACGAAAGGGGGAATTGCAATTAAGATTATGTTGAGTGTTCTATATAGATTTAGTCTAATCTTAGAGCTGATTATAGACTTTCTATACAGTTAAGATGCATCAATCATATTATTTTATATTAAGAATAGCGTCACCTAGCGGCGAAAGGGGGGAGATATTGGCAATTAAAATTGTGTTGGCTGTTTAATAAAATTTCTGGAGGTTACTACAAATAGCTGTACGGTAGAAAAAGACTATTTTACCATAAGATTATTCACAAAGTTTTCTATCATAATTCAAATGATTCTGAAGTTCATAAATGAAGTTATTCTTGTCAAGACAAAGAAATATTAAATCTATTTGATTTTAATAATTATAAACAAAGTGTGGACCCTGAACGAAAACTGGAAACTAGTTGTTGTGATAGAAAAATATCAAAATATTTTTCTTGTGATGTTGTTCGCCTGTTTATCACAATTATCACCTGTCTTAGTTAAAGTTTTCGATCACAATTTCAAACGTATATAGATCTTTATTTATGAAATCACATATTTTATAAAAAGTGTATCATTTATCTTGTCTTAAATGGAGACTTCCTAAAAAAACTCAGAACATTTCAACATTAAATCGTCAACTTTCTTCTTCTTCTTTTTCATCAACCCATATACGCCCACTGCTGAGCACGGGTCTCCTCTACCATTGAGAGGGTTTAGGCCATAGTCCACCACGCTGGCCTAGTGCGGGTTGGCGGACTACACTCCTAAGAAATTCCCAAGAACTCTTACGTGTGCAGGTTTCATCACGATGTTTTCCTTCACCGTTAAAGCAAGTGATAATTCAATGTGAATACACACATAACTTCGAAAAGTCAGAGGTGTGTGCCTGGGGTTCGAGCCCGCGATCGTCGCGATTCTCGACCGCGCGCCCAAACCTCGAGGCCATCACTGCTAATGCTGCGTCAACTTTACCCAGAATGAATTGTTGTTAAAACGTTATAAGATGGTGTTGAATGTTTTCCTGTAGTGTACGCGGTACCTCTGGTGTCGGGCACCCTGGTGGTGAGCGCGAACCTCCTGGGCAGCAGGCGCGGCGGCAGCACGCGCAGGGACTTGCCGCCGCGCGCGCTGCCGATCAGCGCCAGCAGCTCGTGCCGGTACAGAGACGGCGTTTTACCTGCAACACGTATCGTTAGCAGGGACGTTATGGAGCTCCGTAACCGTAACCGAAACAATCGGATATCCGAAATTAAAATATCCGTAACCGTATCCGAACTATATGTTTCGGATAGTTTCAGATAATGGCGGAGTCTAATAAACTGATATCCGTTACTGAAACTATCCGAAAATAGCGAGTTATCCTAAATAATTACATATCCGAATCCAGATCCAAGATATCATACAGGGTATATTTAGACTGTGATCGAAAACTGAGGGAGGTAATAGCGAGGGTGATCACAAACCCAGTGGCGATATTAAAAATGCCGACAAAAAATAAAAAAATTTACGTTTTCCATACAACCATCGGTGTCAAAAGTATGTGGTTTGTATGGACAACCTCAAAAATTTTATTTTTTGTCGAAATTTTCTTTAATGCCAGGGGGTTTGTGATCACTATTGCTATTGCCTGCCTCAGTTTTCGATCACGGTCTTAATACACCCTGTATATGGCATGATCATCGTCAACCCATAAACGTCGCACCCAAACCACTAGACGTATTCGACTAATTCTTAGCATGTAAGGAGATGAGGCTTTGAGAAACCACATGAGGCACTCAATTTATCTATTTTTTGCGATCTACAGCTATATTAACCCCTAATTCGACAGACCTTTATTTAAATTTTATTTGTACAATTATCATAACTTTTTTACTTACCTTGTAAAGAGTTATAAAAAAACACTCGAAAAAATCTAACTATTTCAGTATCCTGAATGATCAACGTACTTTGAGATATTTTAAAGTCATTTTTTTTGTTTCTGTAACAACATACTAGGCTGGTGTTGAATTAAGGGTTAATGTAGAATAACAGGGTGGACTGAGGATTTGGTGAAAATCACGAGAAGCTGTTGGATGCAGGCCTCTTCCGATAGATCACTTTGGAAGTCTCGGGGGAGGCCTATGTCCAGCACTGGACCTCCTTTGGCTGATAATGATAGATGTAGATTCACGTACCTGATAAGGACATGAGCACGTCGTTGATAACGTGCATCCATATCGTCCTGCGAGGGTAGAGCTGGTCCATCGCTGTCTCGTGCAGTTCGTTCAGGTTTAGTGTGTAGATACCTTCTTCCGCGCCTGTAAATATATACACATTTATGATTTTGTGGATATTATACGTATACGTATCCGCGGATATCCGTTGCCATATCCGAACAGTATCCGTATCGGCGGATATCTGGGGAGAAATAAAGTCCGAGTAATAGTATAACTAAAAGATAGTAAATCAACTTCCAAACCCGCCGGTTGTCTTGTTGAGCGCTGCAACTCCGAACAAGTGGAATTGCAACATATATCTGAATGAGGGGACCATTATTGGCAGTGTGTATTATAGTTGCTAATTGTTTTTTTTTTTTGTATTTTTGCGCACTACTCAAGAACAAAACCTTTTTTCTTTGTAGTATATTTTAATTGGTAGTTGTTTATAAAAAGTCTCAATCCCGAAAGCTCTCATAACAGAGTGAAAACACCTGATGTACTTACCTATCAATATATGTTGGTCCCTGGTGTCGGGATGTATCCAGGACGCCGTGCAGTTTATCCGCAGCGGACACCCATTGAACACCTGCAAATTAAATGTACATGACAGGTTGAGCTGAAGTGCATCTGGGCAAATTCCTTTAATTTGTGTTATCGTCCCGAGTAACAGACGAGCCTATTGCGCTTTTTGAGCATAATACCAGACTCCAGGTATATATTAAGGATTTTCTGATGAAAAAAAAAAACAAATAAAAACTTGTCAGATCCAGTAATTAAGCCAATACCAGGCCTATAATATGGTGTATATTTTTAAAGGAATCAATTGTTTATGTAAGAAAAAATAAGCCACTCACTTATCGTTTTTGATGGGTAAGCAGAAATTTTTTTTTCGTAAAAATTTAGTTCGACAATTTTTCCAAATCTCATATTTTATTCATTTCCTTATATCCAGATTATTTTTTTTCCAATGAAAATACAGTAGACTCCCGGTAATGCGACAAACGTTTTGCAGGGCAGTGTCGGACTATCGAATTTGTCGGATTATAGAGTACTCTGCCGTAGACCCCCTGTAGTTCGGATGTTTTTACAAAAAAGTACCTTGTAATCCTACAAATTACAGATCCAATGATAAAATTCTATTCGTTTCATTATAAAATGGACGTCATTAATTATATTAAAAAATATGCACAACTTTACATTAGGAAATAATTGTGTACAAACAAATGTACATACTAAAATAATCAAAAATTATGAATCAATCAATCCATAAAAATATTCATCATAGTTTTTTTTTAACATTGTTGAAACGTGAGACCGTGTCGGATTACAAGGGGTGCCGGATTACTGGGGGTCCACTGTACTGCCACCTTGTGAATAGACCAGGATCCCTAGACCACCCAGCACTATTGAACCCTAGATTCAACATAAAGTAACACAGCCAGTAATACCTTGGAGAAGCAAGCGCCCATATGCACCTTGGGCGTGGGCGGCAGTCCGTTGGGCGCGGGGCGCGGGGGCGTGTGCCGGCGCGCGCGGGAGCGCCGCGGGGGCACCGGCGGCACCGGGGGCGCGGCGCCGGGGGGCGGGGCCACGCACCCTGCAACGGGGGGGCTACTGATATACATACTTTTAAGAAGTGGAACCATGGAAGTCCAGAAACATGCCTTACAAAAATCTTTGAGCTTTACATTATTTTATTTTTAAATGCAATTTGACATGTAAATGAAAATGTCCTGACTTCACAATTATTAGTTATAAACCAAACATTACATAATTAACGTGTAACACTATTGGACTTGTAGCACCACTGATTAGAAGGATAGTAGTCTCTGGGATTCGGCCTAAGATCTTATTACACATTGATTATGCCAATAAAAAAATTGATTGATTACGTAGACACATGAGAGTAGTCACCAATAATTAGTTAAGATACGGCCAGAGTAACTAAAATCCATCCCCTAATCCTAAAAAATTCACAACAAATGTACACACAAAAATCCCTTACCTTTATTTTCTACTTTGGCCTTATCTCTCTGACTGTCAGAGAGACTCCGCTGTCTCTGACTGACTTTGATCTCCTCTTCTGACAGATCTTTGACATCCCTTCCATTTTCGTCCACCATTTTGAAAATTTCATCTACTGACGACGTTTTCCTTTTCCCATCAAATTCGCATTGACAGAATTGATTTAAATCGATGCCAGCGCTTGCCGTATCAGTATTATGCCTCGCCCTTCGTTTCTCATACTTATCATCCATGTTCATACTCATGTCTATTTTCCTACAAAGGTCTTCGTCCGACGTCCCCCCATTTTGTATTTTGTCGTCCGCTATCCGCAATCTGTTTGCTATTTGCAACGCCCTAAAATTCGATACGGCTATTTTCTGCTTCTTGCAGTTCTCGCAGTACACTATCCCGGAATCTGCGTTTTGGTTGGGGCAATTCCTGTAGTAATTAAGTATGTCCCCGTTGGAATTGCAAGCGTCACACGAACAGACGGCTACGCTTCTCTGGAGGTCGCTTAGTGTGTTGTTATCTTTAGTCTCAGGCTTAGGGCACAGTCCACATTCACAATTAGTGTTCCTAATTTGCGGAGACGGGACCACAGCCTCACTATCCTGTTGATCCACGTACATTATATCGTCAATTTTTCTACATAGAGGGTCGTCTATCGACACCCTGGAAGCCCCTATCGGACTCTGGAAGTTCGACGCTAAATTCTGATAAATATTTGTAGTGGAATTATTTAAATAGTTCTGCTTTAACTGTATGCACTGTGATAAATGTTGGTCGTGCATAGACAGGCCGGTGTTGCTAGCCTGCGCCATTGCGGTAGTATCCGCCGTCAACGGCAGTGTTGCCCTGTTGGAAAAATAAATTGTTATTATTCTTGGTAGAATTTTTTGGTAGGTTTTAGTAAGCTTTTGGGGGTATGCAGTGCTGTTATATTCCAAGCTTGGGTTTCGAGTGCTGTTAGACACAAAATGTGGGATTACTGTGTTTATATTTCAAGCGATATGTTTAATTCTTTGTGTTAAATAACAAGTGGTGCTTGGTGGGTCCACAGATATGTTTTATTTAATAAAAATCAACGAGGTATTTAAAATCAATTTTCAATTTGGTCATTGGATTTATTTCGGGGTATTTTGTACTCAAAATACTTAACTAAAAGCCGGTAAACATAAAAACGATCATGCTTCGTGCCACTACACAAAAATCTACGGAAAAAATGAATTTTTAATTTCTTTGTCTATGTCAAAGTCATAGACTACCGTCAAATTTTCTAGAACTTGCATGAAAATAATTACTTAATTACTAATTACTAAATACTTATTTTATTATTTACTATTCAGAATTACACAATATTTAATATAGAATCATTTCCCAAACTACATGGCTATCTTTGAGATAAAATATTTAAGATACACAGTACCCAACAAATATTGTTTAACGTAACTCATTTTTTCATGTAGGCTGTACTGTAACTATTCAAAAACTTTAATCATGCTAGTCCTAATTACTTTTATTGATGAATGATTCACTATAGTAAGTGATAGTACAAAAAAAACACAACTTACTGCTGCTCGGAATTCCATCTCAACATATTAACGAACAATTTATAAAAAGAAATTAGTAACTATTATATATATGACTTGGAATAGCCTTAACTTCTTATACAATTTAACGAAAAAGGGAAACCCAAAAATTCGATCATCGTTATTTTTTCTTAAAAAAATATATATGTACTTAGAAAATATTTTTTTTTATATCCACCTCAAGTACTTTATTGCAATCGAATCAAAAATGCATGTATTTCTGGACAAATCTCTACTCGAAGCCTATAATGAGTTCCTATCGTCAATAAGTAATGATATTTTTTTATTTTTCATGTAACGAACCTGAAAAAAAAAAAACACTTTAATTTTTTTTAACCACGTGAAGAGACGTATTCCGAACAGCACAAAAAGCGTCAACTAACACACACAAACTAACAAAAACAAATGTCTGCATGCAATGTATAAACCTCTGCAGTTTACCTCAACATTAATTCTTCGTCAATATATTGCAAGAGGCTCCTAAAACAAGAGAGAGAGCATACAGAAACGCGCTCCAACGCCCCCTACTCCACACTTCGAGGTGCTTACGGACCAAAGTTTGAGAGATTCTGTCCATTTTTGTATAAATTAC
The DNA here is from genome assembly GCA_030295005.1 of Cephonodes hylas. Classification (NCBI taxonomy): domain Eukaryota; kingdom Metazoa; phylum Arthropoda; class Insecta; order Lepidoptera; family Sphingidae; genus Cephonodes; species Cephonodes hylas. Next base: position 1,568,130 of record AP025386.1, on the reverse strand, counting down.
ATTGGATTAAAGGTACGTGTATAGGGGGATATAAGCAGTGATGGCCTCGAGGTTGTGGCGCGCGGTCGAGAATCTCGGCGGTCGCGGGTTCGAACCCCAGGCACACACCTCTGACTTTTCGAAGTTATGTGTGTATTCACATTGAATTATCACTTGCTTTAACGATGAAGGAAAACATCGTGATGAAACCTGCACACCTAAACGTTCTTAGGAATTTCTTAAGTGTGTAGTCCGCCAACCCGCACTAGGCCAGCGTGGTGGACTATGGCCTAAACCCTCTCAATGGTAGAGGAGACCCGTGCTCAGCAGTGGGCGTATATGGGTTGATGAAGAAGAAGAAGAAGTATAGGAGGATAGATAGGCATGTGCGATAGAAACATTAAAGTTTTGGTTAGGGCAAAAAGTTTATAGGAATTCGCAGTGGCATCAGAAATAAAGTGCAGTAGAAGTAGGGAGGTACAACGAGGAAGTAGGACTTTCAAGTCACATCGTAAACACCCTACACAGTTATATCGTGATTTGCCTCGTGGTCTCGCGGTACCAGTATGCAGTTTGAATTAGAAATCCCGGGTTCGATTCTCGGGTCGGGAAGTGTTTTTGGGTTTTTATTTTGGGAAATTTCTCACTAGCAGATTGAAGTCTAGAATGTTGATGGTGAAATGCACCTCTGCCTACACTTCTAGGAAATACAGGCATGCGGTTATGTATTTTGGTTTATCCCGGGTTTAGTCGACCGTGTAATATAAACACAATTTTTAAATATTTCTCCTCATTACACTTTAAGAAATAGGTACTGATATTATTGTGTCTAAAGAACATCCAATAAAGTATGCGTAGACTAGCTCCTTTTTTACATGGAAAATAAAGCAAAAAATAAGAACATTTTTCAAGAATTATTTCATAAAAATCTCCAGCAGCTTGCCATAGACTGATTATGTAACGTATCTCTCAAACTTTAGACCACAAACATAATCTATATAAACACAATGCTGTAAAACGTAATACACTTAACATGTCTCCATTCAGCTTACCTCTCCTGGATTTAAACCTATTCTTTTTAATAAAAACTTTTTAAACAACACTCATATGAATAGCTACAACGTTTATTAAAATATTAATAAAAATAAAACAATTTATTTGCTTTTAAATTGCTTTTTTTTTAAATAGTTCAATCACATGCCACTAGATGTCACCTTTTTAAACTTTTTAAACAAGGCTTATTCTATACACAAGAAATCTCTATTATCTATGGGTATTAATTCTAAATTTGTACACGTTGTAGCTATTAATATATAAAAACAAAGCCAAACATGATGTCACTGCATTAAACTCATGCACACGATTGTCAATTGTGTAGGCCAGAGGTTCGCAACATTTTGTCGTATGCCCCCCCAATCCATTGCACATATCCCAAAATAAAAATATTAATCATGTGGTTTACCACCAGCTTTGTATTGCAAAACGCCTCCCAGGTGAAAACCTTGCTTTAAACCTTATGTCCCCCTAACATGCCCTTGAAATAAAGCCATCTCCGTTATAGTCTTTGGTGCTATAATCCCACAGCCCCCTACCATCTCCAAGCCCCTTCAACGGTGTACCAAGGGACTACAGTTGAGAACCTCTGTCGCGTATCTAACTTGTGCACATACGTAACAACAACCATACATCGACCGTACCTGATCATCGTATCGTTTCTCAAAACCTTCACCCCGAAAAAGAAAAAAAAAGCAAAGAAAAATGTTATAAAAAAAATATTAAAAAAAGAAAAACTAAAACAGAAAAATTTTGTTTTTTTTTTATCATCAATTTTGTTAGAGCTGTCGAAAGTGTTAAAAGTCTGATGTTCATAATTGGCACTTGATATTGACGATTTCTTTGTAATTTATATCTTAACAAAACATATTGTACATAAACAAATACTGCCATGGCTTACGACCCTACATAGTAATTAAATTTATTGAGTTCTAAAAGTGACCTTTAACACAATTTTTTTTTCGGCTCTATGATTTCATTTAAAAAACCTAATATTTCTCTTTCTACTTATGCACATAGTTTGTGTCTATGGTACATCATATAATATGTCACACAACCAGAACCGGGGTAGGTTAAATATCGATTTTAGAACTCTTATTTTTTATAGTATTTCATAATTAAAGTAATTACTTAATAGACTGAAGTCTCAATCTGATTACGATGAATAATTTCTTTTAAAAATTAAAAATAAATTTCCCACTATTACAAATACCAATTCCAATCGACATCAGACCCAAAAAAATCGACAAAATCAAGCGCCAAAATATCGACAAACCAGACCATCATCATCGATATAACCAAACAAAAACTAAATATATACCTTAAACTCATTTTCATAATATCATCACCAGTGATCACCCGACACCACTTGCTACAACATAATATATAATAAACATATAATATATATGTGAAGGAGGCGTGAGAGATATATATATGTTACTCACTTTTCGCTTGAAGGCATAGTATCTGATGATGTATCTTGCATCGGGTTGTGTTTTGGACAGCTCATCATCGATGCTACGCTCCAATCTTCACTGGATTGCCGGTGGTACACTGTGGGTAGTGATATCGATTATTAGTATCGATAATCGATTTTGATGAGTCAAATTGTCTTTGAAGATTTGTTAAAAACAGTTTAATTTTTTCTAAATCTACGTTTCATATAGGTTTGATTCTTAAAAAGAGTTTAAAACATTTTAAAAATATGTTATGGATAGCAGCCGAATATTCTTAGCTTCTTTTCAGTGTTAAACGATGTGTATTTTTTTAAATTCTAAATATTTTTTGAACTGATTGAGATTCAAGTGGAAAAATACTAGAAATAATTCGTAAAAATATTGGGCAAAAACCTCAACTGGGTAACATAGAAATAAGATTTTAATGAATGATAAAATATTGCATACACCTTTAGACCATTATCATAATAAAAAAATAAAGTTATGATTTGATTGCTTGTAATGTTTTTCGTCCCGAATACCTTCGAAAACTACTAAACCAATTTCGATCATTTTTGGCATAGACATAGATGAAACCTTATGTTAATTCCATTATAAGAATAAGGTCGTTCCTTTCTATGTATTGGGGCACAATAAAATATAAAAATAAATAAGGCATTCTTATAAATTTTCTAGTATAAAAACCCCATACTAACCATTCCTCTTGATCGTATCTCCATCACAATTATTGACCTCCGCGTTGAAGTTGATCACGTTGTGTCCGGATGCTGCGAGATCGTCATCTGCGTCGAGATCGACTATGGGCGAGTCGTCGTACACTCCCGCGCGCGCCTCCGTGCCGCGCCCGGGCATCGAACCCACGGGCACCACGTGCTCCGTCAGCAGGCTGCGGGGGAGAAGGTAGAGAATAAGGTGGTGGTGATGATGATGAGTGATGTTTGTAACTCAAATAAGGACATATTTTTTATTCACTGATCGCGAGTTGCTAGTGAAACAACATACATAACCTCACACCTACAGGTGTGAATACATTCCTCGAAGGGGTAGGCAGAGATGCATTTCTACACCCATATTTGGATAGGTTTATGTCGTCATCGTCATCATCAATATCATCACCATCTACAGCCCTTTCTCATCCCACTGGCATTCCTTTTCGTATGTCATTCCTTTCTATCCTGGGCCGGTTTATGTAAGTCAGTGATGATGAGTAGTTGTGAGTTTTATGTAGTAATAAGTAATGACTAGTAATTAGTTGTAAGTAGTAATGAGTTATGAGTAGTAATGAGTTGTTAGTAGTCATGAGTTATGAGTTGTTAGTAGTCATGAGTTATGAGTTGTTAGTAGTCATGAGTTATGAGTTGTTAGTAGCAATGAGTGATGAGTGATATTGAGTGGCGATGACTAATGTTGAATAATGTTGAGTGTTGATGACTAATGTAAAGTGTATTAGCGAGGTACCTCCTGGGCCGGTGGTTGTCGTGGCGGGCGGGGTCGGGCACGCGGCGGCCGCGCCCCGTCAGCCGCGACGCGATGCGCTGCGGGACCGTCGATATACCCTGCAATATATGTACACCGTATTATACATTCATTATCACCATCATCAGCAGCAGCAGCCAATTTTGGTCCACTGCTGGACAAAGGCCTCCCCCAATATATATAAATATAAACAAATTATATATAAGAGTATACAGGGTGTATTTAGACCGTGATCGAAAACTGAGGCAGGTAATAGCGATAGTGATTACAAACCCCCTGGCATTAAAGAAAATCCCGACAAAAAATAAAATTTTTGAGGTTTTCCATACAAACCACATACTTTTAACACCGATGGTTGTATGGAAAATGTCAAAATTTTTATTTTTTGTCGGGATTTTTAATATCGCCACTGGGTTTGTGATCACTCTCGCTGTCACCTGCCTCAGTTTTCGATCACGGTCTAAATGCACCCTGTATAAAAAAGGAAGTTTAACAACAATCCATGGTAAATCTCACCCCATCTTCGTCGGGATCGGGGTTGCAAACCGTGGGCGGGTTGGAGTACTTCTGCAGCAACTCTATCGCGAGCCGCTTGCTCATCTCTTGTTGGAAGAACGGATGCTGGAGATTAGAGAAATGTTTTGTTATATATCACATATATAATAGGATATATATACATAATCTTAAAGCTGGATTTCTCAAAGGCAAAGGTTCATTAAAGAAAAAACCTAATAACACTGCGTGACACGGGAATAAAACCCGAGACCTCTAGATCACATTCTAAGAACACAAATATATGATTGATCACAAATACCATGAATCAGTGTATAAATTTACCTCTAGATCATACTGTAACACACTAGTTCTGCGAGACCACGAAAGAGTTTATAAAGTAAAGAATAACAAAACAATAAAACCGAAAATCATGTAAATAGGTCTAACTCATATCTTCACTCCTCAGAACCGAATTAAAAATTTGTCTAGTTGCGAGTTTTCAAAGTCATACAGCAAGTCACAATTAGTAAGGGGTAAAACTACAACAACTAACTACTTTTTATACCCATCCCGGGAATCGAATCCTTGATTTCTAGATCAACATCTCATACTCACACCATAGTACCAACAAGTATAATCAATACAAAATAATTACCTGCAACAATTTCTGCGCAGTGGGTCGTTTCTTAGGATTTTTAGTGAGAGCTAGTTTCAAGAAGCCGTGGAAGAGTTGCGACCATCTCTCCCTCTCGCGCAGCTGTGGCGGTTTGAATCCCGACTTGGACATCAGGAATAACACCCGCATGGGGTGCAGCTCGAACATCGGCGGTTGCAGTTCCGCTAGTTCTGGAAAAAGGTGTTAAAATTTTGAATCCCACACTGACATAAAAATATTTTAAGTGTAAAAACAGTTTCGCTAGTTCTGGATAAATATATAGGGGAAGTACGTACAAAATGACATATAGTTTTGGTTTTGGGTCATAACTCTTTAATGGTAAATCACAGCCCATTCATATTATGCACCAGTAATCTTAGGTTTCATATCTTTGAATTATAATAGATACTCGAAAGATAAACAAACTGGAAAAAGAAATATTTTTAAATTTAACTGAGATCTACGAAATCCATTTTGTCCATATGCTATGGACAAAATGGCATACCACATACGGACTAAATGACATACACGACAAAAGTTATAAAGTTAAAAAATTATATGTCGATTAAAAGCCTGAGCACGGGCAGCTGAAGTAGCTTCTGGTTTGCGTAAAGAAATATCTTTATTTCGTCTCAAAAACCCTTTTAACCATTCTTGTCCAGCTACTCGTATTATTTTTGTGGGTTAAATCTTTGAGCAAAACCATTTTTTCAGCTATCTCAAAAGCTAATTCTTGAACAGACTTTCGCGTCAGTCCAAACAAACGAGATTTAAGTAATTTCAAATGCTCAACTAATTTTCTTTCCACATTAGGTGTAAAAGTGGCTTTAGCTTTTGAACTGCTTCTATAGCTTTACGCATCAATTCCTCACTCCAGGATTGACGATCAGTCTTACGCATATAATTACGCATTTTGGTATATCTGCAAAGAAATTAACAGCTTATAACGAGAAATAGCTACCTAAAATTAGCTCATAGAATTCTTATGGACAAAACGACATACCTATGTCATTTTGTCCGTTACGTATGTATGTCATTTTGTCCATTTAGCGTAATAAAAAATCAAAATTCAACAATAAATGCAAAATAATTATTATTTACGAAAAAAACTATTTGACGGCAACAACAAGTACACAGGGGATGTAATAAATGTAAACACAAGGTAATATCATGAAAAACATAATATTAATACACAAAACTCTCTGTAGTTAAAAAAAACTCTTAACTTGCCAATGTTTGTCGTCGGCTATGACACCCAAACTAAAGGCGAGCGCGAGTTCACGTTTTCACAGGTTAGTATCACCGGATAGAGTCACGAGATGTAGTTATCTATGGGGGGCTAGAAACGGCAGAATTTGAAATATGATGCCTGTGTCATTTTGTCCGTATATGTCATTTTGTACGTATTTCCCCTAACAATTTTGAATCCCGCACTGACATAAGAATATATATTATGACTGTAGGAAAATCGCATTTGGAGATTAGCTTATCCTACGGTGAAATTATATGTTTTAAAACTATTTTGTTAGTATTTTCAATCCGCACACAGACTATTAGTGATGGAAACTGTATTGCTTTTACATTTTTTTAATGCACTCTTTTTGTTAATGTCTGGTTTCTTTGTTTCTTAAAAGATCGCGATAAGACAGCCAATTATACTGATTTCATTTTTTTCATTTCTGCTTTGTTTATTGCCTTTGTATGTACAATAAATAAAATATAATTAAATTAAGCTATATGTAATGAGAATTGTGACAAAAACGCACCGATAGCCGTTATCCCACATGCCCATATATCACAGAGTTGGTTGTAACCACCTTTCCTCTCCACAGCCGCTACCTGGAAAATTTATTAATGTTTTTTAAATTATGATAAAATTTTATATTGGCGTGGGATTCAATCCCACTTTTAAATAATACATAGAAAAATATTTTTGAAAATATATAATTAATCACAATTATTCATTGACGTTTTTATAACAAACTTTGTAATTTAATCTAATTATATACAAAGACATTGACCATCCATAAAGGAATTTTACATAAGTATGGTACAGTCAAACGCCATAAAATCTATAACCAAATAATCTTGTTTTTACTTTAATACTAGTTCTTTTTTACTCACTTCAGGCGCCATCCAATAAGGCGTGCCAATGAAGGATTTCCTCTTGTTTATGGTCGCGGTGATCTGCGCAGAGACACCGAAATCTGCCAACTTCACGTCCCCGCACTCGGTCAGCAAAATGTTGGCGCCTTTTATGTCACTGGAATACGACACAATTGTAAATGTTTAATAGTAGTAATAATTAATAGGCACTGTAACTGATTTAATGGTGCATGCGCTGTTTGCCAGTAAATATTTTTGGCGAACCAAAGTAAATATGCAGGCCGCTTCCAATAGAGCGCTTTGGAAGTCTCTGGGGGAGGCCTATGTCCAGCAGTGGACGTCGTTTGGCTGATGATGATGATGATGATGAAAGTAAATAGATAAAAATAAATAAACAAATGAATCCCACAGTCACACATATGGTTTTAATCCCACATAAGCATACAAGTCTTGTGTACGATATTGGAAGCTATAAAAGACTTTACGGTCAAAAAGGTCAAAAAAAAAATATTTTTTTTTCGTTTCCCACAAAGATTAAATCTCGGAGCGAGGACGAAACATGCCTTTCCGTCATTTAAACCGGCATATATCCTACTAGGCCATTTTATTTTGCTTCTGAGAATATCCTAATGGAAAATCTCAAAATCACTTTGACCGACCCAGGAACCAAAAATCAAACCCATGACCTTGAATCGGCACGACACAAACTTATATCGCTAGACCAAGAGTAAGAGTATATTATATTATAACCAGTTCAAATGAATCACGTCAAATGTTTTCACAATTAAAAACTTCATACTTACCGATGCATTTTGCCCATGCCGTGAAGGTACGAGAGTCCCATTAGGGTTTCCCTGCACATGTACGCGATCTGAAGCTCCGACAACGGTCCCGTCACGTGGTATATATCCTGGAAATATAGACCAGATTGGTTAGTCACATTCAGTAATAATATAACCCTGTATTTGATTTAGAATTAATATCACAGTCAGACAACCCGCACTAGGCCAGCGTGGTGGGCTAAGGCCTATACCCTCTCAACGGTAGAGTAGATAAAATATCACATAATTTAATGGCGAAGCTAAACATAGTGATGAAACCTCTAGGCCTAAAAGTCCTTAAGAAGTTCTGGAATGGGTAGTCCACCAGCCCGCATTAGGCCAGCACAGTAGAACTAAGCTTAAACCTTCTTAGTTGTAGAGGAGGCCCATTCTCATCAGTAGGACGTAAATGATCTGATGATGAAGATGATCATGGAGGAAAACGTTGAGATGAACCCTGCACACCCAAAAGTCCTTAGTAATTTCTTAGGTGTGAATTCCACCAATCTATACTAAGGCTTATACCACCTAAGTTTGTAGAGTTTGTAGAGGAGGCCGGTATCCAACATGATGATGATGATGAAGATTCCACCGTACCTGCAAACTCCCTCCTCCGCAGTACTCCATGGAGATCCACAGCTTGTCCCGGCGCAGGTAGGAGCCGTAGTAGGCGACGATGTTGGGGTGCCGGCAGTCCTTCATCATGAGGATCTCCTGCTGGATGATCGCGAAGTCGTCATTCGGCTCCAGCTTGATGACTTTAATGGCGGCCAGCTCGCCGTTGCCGTTGAGCCTTTTCGCCTGGAACGGAGAGGATATTGTATGTCATTAAAAAATATTATACACAAAACATAATCGCGGCAAGTCGCTGGATGTTGACGGCTTCCGACAGAAAACATTGGAAGTCTTTGGGGAAGGCCTATGTCCAGTAGTGAACGTCTTTTGATAACCATGATGGCACATAAAATAAAGCTATGGAGTACAGTAGGCTAAATCAGTACAAAATGTGGTATTATTGTACAAGGCAATGCCTTACAAATAATCAAGGATAGAGATGTAGGAAGAGGAATAACAGTTATCGCAGCCGTAAGTTCACGAAGATAAATATGAAAAAAAAGAGATCGTCATACATTAAATATAGAATAAAAACAATATAAATGTATGCACATGTGTGTATGCAACACACACAAAAACTCAGTTAAATACTCAAGATTGATAAAACGTAAATAAACGTATCTTCTTCATTCAGCGAAATATTTTAAATATTTTAAAAAAAAAAGCCAATGACCTTGCTGGTCTATTACCTACCACTTATCCAAAAATTAAGTTTATTTTTTGCTACGTTCACAAATAATATAAACAAATGGTTGTGTATTCCATAAATATTTATTTCGGGTCTTTGTTATATATGTCTCTCGTAGTTTGTGATACAAAATTTGTATCTCAATTTCAGGGTAGAAATATGTGACTTATAGATGTATTAATTTATTTAACTTGGCTCAATTTGAGAATCAAACCTGAAAACTTCCTAACCACACCCCGCTAAACCAAAAAGACCATCACATTATCAACGGCATACACAATCCGATTCAGGTACATACAACTATATATTTTCCTCAACATATTTTTTACCCACAATCGAGTCATTAGCCTCACACGATTTTCCTATACGATCAATCCGATGGCATGTTGTAGTTATGGCCACATTTCGACAACAGGTTGGGAGATGACGTCAGGCCCGAAACAAGCTCGTGGTTTCTGTTTAGGGCCTTGTTATGCTTGTTATTGGAGGATAGGAGTATCATCAGCAGCCTATATACGTCCAACTCTTGAGCACGAAAGGATGAATGGTTCCAGAGTTACGAAAGAGATTTACTGCGCGGGAATGAGTGGTGAAGTCGGTCGAGGACGACCCAGGTGCACCTATAAAGACCACATAGGTAATTTATTCAGAAAGGGTAATATAAAGAGTCCTCGAAACCGACGTGCATGCATGAAGAGGATAATGTCAGTGGAGGAAGCGAAAGAGGTGTGTTTGGACCGTGGCATTTGGCGCTCTATAGTCTCTGCCTACCCTAACGGGAGACAGGCGTGAGTTTATGTATGTATGTATGTATGTCTTGAGCACGAGCCTCTTCTACAAGAGAGATGGGTTAGTTAGTCCACCACGGTGGCCTAGTGCGGGTTGGCGGACTACACAACTAAGAAATTCATAAGATTTTTTGATATTCAGATTTTCTCACGAAGTTTTTCATGTTGATTAATTAAGATAATTTATTATGGAAATAATTAATATGATCAAAACATGGAAAAGTCAGAGGTGTGTACTTGTAATTTAGATTTTGACTACGACGTGTACCACTCTACCACGACCTTAAGACTACCAGCATTAATCAGTCTCTCTGATATGTGATCTGATTTCTAAAAGAAAGTGGTGATACCCCGACAAAATGGTCGCATTCGTACTGCAGTCCAAAATTACTAATAGCCCAAGAGCCCGTGAACGCCAGACAACAGTCATTTTAATAAAGCTGAAAATTTGTCAGTACATGCTCCCAACACAGGTAAGAACGATGGCCAATTATGAAGTTTAGGTTGCAGTGGCTTTGGTAGGTACACGGTACTAAAGGTGTGAAAATACCGGCCTATTTTCGTCATTTTATAAAGGCTAATATTTTGATATTACCTTCAGAATATCATTATAAATTACATTCTTCATTGACAGACACTTTCCATGGTGGAAACCCCTCGCCAGACACCCTTAAAGGTCAGTAAATTATGATTCTAATTTCGTAATTTTATAAATGCTGATTTTTATACATATTACTTGGGTAATGATTATATGATGTTTCCTCAGTAGCCAGACACTTTTGATAGTTCTAACCCCTGCCAGACAAGCGTATAAGGTTGCTGTAAAAGCAAGCGTGAGGCAGGATATATGCACATGGGTGGATGCGAGTGAGATACGTCTGTATTGTTTAGTATTTTGTACCCGTGTATATCAGCCAAAAATAATATTTTAGCTATCTTGAAGTTTGTATAAGTATTTTAAGTCCGAAAATATACTATTATACTGCATGTAGGATTCACTTTAATAATAAAATATCTTCAACGGAGAAATCATCCGTTAAAAGTGATTGGCACCATTATCGATAGTACCACCAAGAAGATTTTATTGAAATTAGTAGCATCATAGAAAAATATATTATTAATAATGGTCGTAGTCATTTATTGCTTGATTTATATGACTTATGTACTGATTCGTTGGAGAGAATATATGCAGATAATTCCATTGAAATAGTTGCTTTTTTTACTGAACACCACCTAAAAAAATAGATAAGAAGTTTTCTAAAGATATTAAATTCTTTACGGTCCAAAATAAAAAATACTAGCACCCAATTGACGAAACAGTACAGTAATATTTTGACAGTAAGATCGTATTTGAAGAATACATTTTATGCTATTTTTTCGTTTCTACCTATAAGAGCAAAATATTTTTATTTCGTAAGATTAATGCTGCTTTCTGTAGAATATTTTTGGATTTTAAGTTGTCCAATACTGTTTCGTCAATTGGGTGCTAGTATTTTTTATAAAACAGTATTGGACAACTGAATGTAAGATTAATGCTGCTTTCTGTAGAATATTTTCGGATTTTACAGCAACCTTATACGCTTGTCTGGCAGGGGTTAGAACTATCAAAAGTGTCTGGCTACTGAGGAAACATCATATAATCATTACCCAAGTAATATGTATAAAAATCAGCATTTATAAAATTACGAAATTAGAATCATAATTTACTGACCTTTAAGGGTGTCTGGCGAGGGGTTTCCACCATGGAAAGTGTCTGTCAATGAAGAATGTAATTTTTAATGATATTCTGAAGGTAATATCAAAATATTAGCCTTTATAAAATGACGAAAATAGGCCGGTATTTTCACACCTTTAGTACCGTGTACCTGCCAAAGCCACTGCAACCTAAACTTCATAATTGGCCATCGTTCTTACCTGTGTTGGGAGCATGTACTGACAAATTTTCAGCTTTATTAAAATGACTGTTGTCTGGCGTTCACGGGCTCTTGCGCTATAAGTCATGGGACTATATTATACATGTGTAGTTTACAACACTATAAAATTTTAATAACTGGACGTGCTGTCACTCAGAATGCATATTTCTCATCCCTTGAGTTTTAATAAAGACGACTTTCCCCATAACATAACTCTTAAATGTGCGGCGCGTAATGCATAAGACCAGAGCTGCGAAAATGTTTATTGTATTATTGAGGAAAATTTGTCTCGGTGCGGGTATCGAGCCCACAGCTTCTCGTTTCGTAAGTTGTTGTCTAGCAAACTGCGCTGCGGAGACATCTTATTCCCACATGCACCCTTTTACGTGGAAAACAAAAGAAATGTAATTATATCGAAGTATATCTCTGACTATCCCTAGAGAAATAGAAGCATATGATTCCATAATATGCACATGTAAGTATGTGTCATTGAGGTTCCCATAACCGTTTATGGCGACGCATAGCAAAATACAAATATATGAGTCAAAAATTCATATAACAGTGATATCATTAATAAAATTGAATTTTAGTTGTGTAAAACCCAACAAAACAAAAAGGAAAAACTACACCCAAACGCCTGCATTTTACAAGCCTTATACCTCCAATTAATTCACAAACAATGCGTTATACAGCAGTGTTTTAACAGTTATGATCCGAGCTAAAAATTGCAACAATAAAACACTTAAGCTCGCCCTAGCCGAGACAATTGAGACGTAGCAAGCCCCCCGGCGGCTGTTAAAAAAAAACGCATTTATTGATTGCAGTCTGGCTGTCTGGCGGAGACGCCTTATTGACGCCTGCCGCCCCAGACGAGTGCGTCTGTCACGCACTCTTTGTGCTCGTAATTTTCACGAGCGCAAGGAATATTGCACGTACGGCTTTGGGTGTGACTGACGATATTTTCATTTTTTTTTTGTGATGAAGGACGTAACCCCATTGTGTTTGTTTCGTTCAAATAATGTCTAAAAAGTGATGATCAAGATAATCTCGTTTCAATTAGATTTTGCTCGTGGTATTGCAGTTCGGATGTGTTTGCCATAAAAATATACGTTATAAACCGAACTACTCGATTACAACAGTAAATTTATTAAAATCTTTTCAGCGGTTTAGGGGTAACACCTCTATAAAAAGTTATTTCCAGTATAAAATAAAAAAAAAATCCATCCATCCAATCCATTTTTTATATCTTCTAAATGAGCACCTACCACTGAACCATCAGAAACATTGGCACGACAAAAAAGTCCCGTAACGCATACATTACCAAACCGGGAACGGAACCGCTCGCACAGCCTAATTAGAGAACGGTTGCGCCGGGTCACGGACCTCTAAACTACGTGTCGTCAGCGCCAGTATATTGTTGATGCACGCGGCGCGGGCACATGGACAGTGTTGGCCCAGATAGCATCTTACATCCTCGTGGGAATCAGACTTTTGGACGTAAAGGGGGTAAAAAGAGCTTGATCGAAAACTGAAACGGGTAATAGTTACTCTGATTGCAAACACATTGACGATAAAAAAATTAAGGTTTCGTAATCTTCATAACTATTACATGTCTTAATTTTCCATTATGGTCTGTTTACAAACTTTATACAACTATCAAAAATGGTACTTGATAATAATCACTAAAAAATAGTCATCGGAAGGGTGAAAACAGAATCCTAAATACCAAATCTACCAAATCCTAAATAACACCCACACCAGTTTACCCGGCCTGGAATTTTAACCCGGGACCTCTCGGTCACATAAAAATAAAACAGATGGTAGTCCGAAAAAGTTGTAAACCCAATTAAACCTAGCCAGGACTGGTAAATGATTATCAAACCTAAAATCTTTAGATGCACGCTACACCATCGAAGCCATAATATATATACTCTTCTTCTTCTTCATCACCCCCATATACGCCCACTGCTGAGCACGGGTCTCCTCTACCATTGAGAGGATTTAGGCCATAGTCCACCACGCTGGCCTAGTGCGGGTTGGCGGACTACACACCTAAGAAATTCCTAAGAACTCTTACGTGTGCAGGTTTCATCACGATGTTTTCTTTCACCGTCAAAGCAAGTGATAATTCATTGTGAATACACACATAACTTCGAAAAGTCAGAGGTGTGTGCCTAGGGTTCGAACCCGCGACCGTCGAGATTCTCGACCGCGCGCCCAAACCTCGAGGCCATCACTGCTTAATATATATACTCAACCCATCGCAGTCCACTGTTGAACGTAGGCCTTTCCAAAACAGCGCCAACCATCCCGATGTTGAGGAGCCCTAATTTATATAAAATTTGCTCAAATAAAAACAGAAACGACAGCCCAGCTGCTCCACAAACAAACCATGGACAAGTTGAGAACATTTTCCCACGACATGTGGACGGCAGATTGATCCCCGGTTTAATGCTGTCACGCTTGTTTATCATGAGGTTAGGACGACCAAATCATGATTCGCAAAGAATTATCACGTACTTTAATAATGAAGGTAAACATCGTGATGAAACTAGGTCATCAAAAAAGTTCTTAAGAATTTCTAAGGTGTGAATTCCGTGGTCTCAGTTGTTGAGGAGACCATGTCTAGCAGTGGGACGTATATGAACTGATGATAATGATGATGCAATAACAATATGACCGTCAACATCAATATGCACGGCAATAAATAAATAAATAAATACACCCAACAGTCACATACATAGTCCTGACCCCACACTAAGATACGAGTCTTGTGTCGTGGGTATCAGAAACTACGAGAGACTTTCTCGGTCTCACAAACACCCAGACCCGACACAAATATTTGTGGATCACACAAACATTTGTCTCGGTGCGGAGATCGAACCCGCGGCCGCTCGTTTCGCAAGCTGGTGTCTAGCCAACTGCGCCACGGGGCTGTCAATAGATGGTATATACAATCTTTCCGATCAGTACCTTGGGTGATACCCAAAAGAATATAACGTCAGTATCATTATTATAGTCTTTTACCTTCCAACTTATTAACTACATGGACAAAAAATTATCTATCAAATCCTGTCATCACATCAAGAGAATATCGGAACTACATGGGCGTGCACTTTCACCGGTGTGGCGCGACCTTGCCCCCGCCGGGCAGCGAACCAACACCACTGTCAATGCCAGCCAGCGCGGGCGGAACGGACGCCGGTAACGCGATACCGGTGCACACAGCGCGACACGTGGACTGCTATCGTACTATAGCAAGGTGTACAACACTTCAATACATCATCAGCCTGTATACTACTGCTGGGCTTGGCATACCATTGAGAAGATTTAAGTCTTAATTACGCTGACCTAGTGCAGGTTGGCGGACAGAACACTTCAATTATATAGTCATTCTACCGCCATCCATGCTGAATGTAGGAGTCCCCAAGAAAGCGCCAACCATCCCAGTGTTAAGCAGCCCTCATACATCCGTTACCCGCCACCGCACTCAAGTCGGACCATCGTGCTGCAGATCGTCCGACCGTTGGCAGACATGGCCCGCCCACTTCCATTTCCACACCAATAAACGCTTCAGTAATGTGCATTAAAATAATAATGTTAAAAAAACCATCTATCCGCGAATTCAAACCCCAAGCATACAGTTCTGAATGTTAGAAATTATGTGTGTATTCACAATTAGGGATGTTGCGGATTCAATTTTTTTCGCATCCGCGGATGCGGATGCGGATGCGAATTTTAAGAGGCTCACATCCGCGGATGCGGATGCGGATCTGTATAAAATTGATCGATTGGTTGATTTGTATAAAATGTTATTGCTTTCCTATTGGTCAATCAGCACGTGCGGTCAACCACTCAACACTCGAGACCGACACGCGCACCTCGCCGCCCCTCACCCCTTTCTTTCTTTTCGCCATCTGTTACACATACGCAACCGCATCAGCTCCGCAGCGATTTATGCGGATGCGGATGCCGATGCGGATGTCTAAATCGATGCGAATGTTCCGCATACGCGGATGCGGATACGAATATTCGCAACATCCCTATTCACAATGAGTTAAATACTTTAACTGTGAAGAAAGACATCGTGAGGAAACCTAAGGAACTTAAAGTTCTTAGTTTAGGAGTTTCTTAGCTTAGGCCCAGCAGTAAAACGTATATGGGTTGATGATGATAATCACTATTACGTAAAGACTTTAAATAAAAACAATACTTGAAAATTATGTAACGATTCCCAATTACACAGGTTTCCCATGCAATGCTAGCCGATTGATGATTGATGAAAAAGCCTTCTTTTATTACTCTTCAAAAATAATTTGTGTAATAACAGTAATTGCAAATTCAGCTACCCTACTCCACATTTTAAAAAGGCTACAAGTCTTCACTCGAAACACTAATTTTATACAGCCAAATCGATAGTTTTACCAGTCTCGCAATCCTAGAGCCTTATCCATCGGGTCATCGCAATTAAAAAAGTGTTTGAAAAAATTTAAAGTGCGGTCAACAAGTAAGCACGGTTGGTAATCACGGCACGCGGGTCAATGAACCGAGGTTTTTTTTCAGGTCAACGATGTGTTTTACATTTGCTAGAGTTTTTTTTATAGAATATTTTGAACACTATAATTTTGCAATTTTTGGTGAAATATTGCAGGAATTTTTTCTGCATGTTAGAAGAATCGAAAGAGGATATTTTACGATTAATGGTTCTGTTAATTGTAAATATTTAATATATCGATTGCTATGATGAAAAGAAAATATCCAAAGACTAACGAATAATACCACAAACGCTACATACCAGCCAATGTTTATTGTCTATAGCGAATGAAGAATCCAGTCATGATAACACTTTTATATTTTGCAAGTATCGAATCTTTGACTTATGCTAAGACTGTCAAACGAAACAATAGGAAAACGTATAATTGCTGGACAAGATCCTACTATACTACTGGAGAGGGGTTAGGCCAAAGTCCTTATGATACACCTATTTTTGACACCATACATCTAAACTAAGAAAAGAATTAAAATGAATCATCGAGCTTAGCTTTTATCACACGATACAAGAACACATGAATTTTCTGTTATCCGACTAGACCTTGAATTATTAAGTAATTTAAAATTTTTGCGATGACTTATCGGCATTAAGCGCGTATTATCTTCAGCTTCGTCGATATAAAATGAGAAAAAACTGAAAAAAATAGCTAGCGATTATCCGATTTGTGTATTTTATGTATTATTAAAATAAATAAATACACCTAACAATGTCATACATAGTCCTGACCCCACACTAAGATATGTCTTGTGTCGTTGGTATCAGAAACTACGAGAGACTTTTCGGTCCCACAAACACTCACATCTGAAAATAATATTTGTGGATCACGCGGCTAATCGTTTCGTAAGCCGGTGTTTAGCCAACTGCCCCACGGTCAATAAATAGTCACCAGTTAGATTAGGAAAGCCGAAGATCAAGCTTAGTGGCGTGCCATAGAAAACACCTTAACTCAACATTGGACGAGAAGAAAGGGCTGACGATGATGATGATGATAATTACTTTGATGATCCGGGTAGCAATGTACAATGGGCAATGTACTGACAAATTAAAATATTTCTATAAAATGTATTGAATCCACACTTGAATTCATTGTCAGAGGAAAAGTATTTAACAAAACAATTGCATAAATCTTTCAGTTTGTCCCTCTCTATCCATATTATCACCGGGAACAAAACATCTAATCTTTATTTATCCAGGTACTATACTTTGAGCTTTTTTATGATCGGGACATAAACATATATACTTAACTATCTATAGCTCTATTAGTATTTTAAAATACAGCTAGAACTAAGAAACTTTTTTAGTTTAACTTAGAAAAATCAATTCTACGGACTTTTTCGTGGTCTCGCAGCAAAACGATTCCCAGGTCTAGAAAAATGTTATTGCATTTATCTACTAAGAAATTCACAAAAGCAGCACGGAGTCTGGAATTCTATTACATGGGACTGATACTCGTCGAAATATGTATAGAAATGCATTCCTGCCTAATAAATAATAATAAATCTATTCACTTATACATGGCTACAATACCAAATATGTACAAAAACAGTGCTCAAATAAAAGAGAATACATTCAACCGATGCGTTAGGTGACAAATCGACCTATGCATAGAATAAGGTTACTTATGCTTATAACACCAAAGTACTTTTTATGTCTATAATAGAGTTAAAATTGATTATATATTGCACTAGTGAAGTAATAATGATCATAAATTTTGTTGTTATTTGAAGAACATAAAAATTTACTGATAATTTTGTGCCCAATTAGGTTTAAATCGCTGAAAAAGAGAAGTTGTGCAAAAGCACATATAACTTTATTCTGCGCATAGGTCGAAATGCAGCCATTCTCGCAAGAACAATTGAAATTACTATTGACATGACATGTAATAATAAAACAGGCTAAGTTCATGTATATTCTCTGCGGTATTTGTAAGGTCAATTCACAGAGTTTACCTTATTAGAAAAGCACGTTTAAATAGATGCGAAATTGCAACAAGGCCGCGTGGTTACTACTAATGCGTGATTCAATGTTGCATCGATTAATTATGTTAATTACACGTAAAAACAACTGATTGGTTTACACACTAGTTTTGTAGGTCTGTCGAGAATCAATTTCTCATGTCATTAATCGACATAGTTATGCTGGTCAATTGTCGGATATACACAGAACAGATCTCAGCAGTAAGAAATTTGTAAGTCAATGTGTGTCTTCATGTTTGTTGTTGCTTCCCGGATCATCAAAGTAATTATCATCATCATCAGCCCATTTATGTCCTGGTGTTGGGAACGGACCTCTATACCTGAGAGGAGTTAGTTCTTAGGCTATCTGGGTATATAGTAACCTGTTACTAATCACACCAATTGACGAAAAAATTTCGAAAGAGGGGGCTAGCTAAATATTCCACAGTTTTAGTGTGTGCGAAAGAGAAGAACATTTAAAGTTTTAAGCCTTCTGGTTCAAAAAAGAGTGGTAGAAGTCACGAAGACATGACACCGCAAAATAGCACGCGTTGTTCTGTCCCTTCTTTAATTAAGATTTGTTGCTTCAATCCTTAAAAAAGACGGGCATAATTGTGACAAGTGACTAGACATTGTTGTCGCTTCTCTATCTTGACCGAAGAGCATTTACCATCAGGATTGCAATCACTTTGCCGGCATTAAACATTAATAAGTCTAAAGAGACAAGTTATCCGTTAATAACTCGAGTGTCAACGACACCGATGACGACGCAGGAACCGAACCGAAACACATCCAAATGTGACTCATGTCGCCTCACTGAATCATCGGGTAATCGGCGGTTTTGCTATTCTAACATTATGTTAACGGTTCGCTGAGTAGCTGAACTTCTATGAAGGTTTAACATAGTGTCAGCACTTTTGTGGAAGCCTAAAAGCATTTCACGTTTATTGTTTATAGTTTTTTATTGTGGGATCGGGATATTCTTGTTTATATGTCAAAATGCTTTTGTTGAATAAAGATTAAGGCTTCTATGGCAGTAATCCCACTGGTTTAACTAAATTCAAGAAAATTGATAACGATCTTGCAGGATCAATGTTTGATTTAAACTGTCTAAGTATTCTATAAGGTAATTCTTGAAAGCAACGTGATTTTAAAGGGATATGTTTTATCGTAGATCTACATATTTTATACATAAATAAATCATTCAAACATTTACTCCAATTTAAGCACCCATTCTCAATCAACTTACATTGAAATACTTAAACAAAATTGTAGTAAAAGTAACAAAAAAGGCAACGAGGAAGTGGCTGAAACCTCGTTTCGCGACACTTGTACAAATATTTGCCTCTCGACACGTATTTAAGCCGAATATTTCTGTATTAAGCGGTGACTTGAGGTCGAGTGTCAAGTGGGTATGGCTGAGAGATTACGAATTCGTGTAATGGATTCTTTTGAGTTATGAGGCACTGTTAAAGTGACGCTTAATTAAAATTACGTTGTTTAAAAGTCGCGATTTAATACATG
This sequence comes from Cephonodes hylas, assembly GCA_030295005.1. Classification (NCBI taxonomy): domain Eukaryota; kingdom Metazoa; phylum Arthropoda; class Insecta; order Lepidoptera; family Sphingidae; genus Cephonodes; species Cephonodes hylas. Next base: position 1,548,053 of record AP025386.1, on the reverse strand, counting down.
TATCGCGCCTTTACCGCCGTTTTAGCGTAACCGACAAAATCAAAATTTACAGGAGAAGGTTTTTTTTTAATATTTTTAAACAGAAATGTGCCTGTAAATTAAACTTTTACATACATTAATATTTTTTAGACATTTACATATATAATTTAAAAAAAAACTCATCGGCAGGGATACGTTCGTTATGGCAAAAATATAGTAATTTCGATAAAAAAAAACGCATTTTCGAGAAAAGTGTCGCTTGCGATAATTTGGCGGTAATAGCTCGGGTATGATTACACTTATTTTCGAAAGGGTAAACAGTAAATCTCTCGGATAAGGGCAGCAAGCCTCTTGGAGTATATAGTTTCCGATAATGGTCTGAATACACCCTGTATAAGGTAAATACCCAGAATCTATGCAATTAACACAACCACCCCCGATAATGCCACTAATATTGGATAAAAACTCTTTTAAAACACTTAATTGAGGATATAAAATTAATATATTATCCACACTTAACACATTATGATTGTGTACAAACAACCATTGTATGACTTGCAAACAATGTTTCCTTATACAAACACAATACTTGCATTCTTTAATTTTTTCATATACAGTTCTATATATGTATGCATGGATTAGGCACACAATCTACTGAGACACAATCTCAACAGCTGAATTAAATTCTAAGTACACACCTATGACTTTAACATCTTTTTTGTATATGTGTAATGCATTACAAAAGTTATTTTAAACTATTTGCGGCATCCTGCATATCTTAGAACTCGGATTATTTCTAAGGATTTAAATATCTATGTAGAAGATTAGGATAAAATTCAACATATAATGCTACATTATATGCTGCAACTATTTAGCATATAGCAAACTGAGTGCAGTTTAAGACTTTGCAACTTGCAAGCTGTACTACTGTGGTGACAGAAACATGTATCTATGGAGTCAAAAGCACAAGCATACACAAATCTTGTGTGCAGGCAAATTCCTGTGTAAAATTGGCATAATGAATAAGTATCAATGTGGCTCTCACATTCTTTAGGCTAGTTGAGTTATACAACCAGAGGTAACACTATTGTCATTATATGCTTCTACTCGGCTTCCACATAACATTTTTAAATATTATTAATGGTAAACACTCCAATGACTGTCAACTAAGAAGTTTTAATACTCTGTAATACTTAAAAATATCGGAACGTTTGTACAATTAGTTTAGAGAAGGATTTTAACATGTTTTGTATGTAATGAATAAACATGTGTTTAAGACACATGGTAAACCATGACACAGTTTAGTAACGTTTTTGTATGTATCTTTTGATGATAAACTTTTTACTAGTGCAAGAAAATCTGCCCCACATATGATTACAATGAAAAAATATGATGGGTGTTCTTTGTTATACTCTTGCAAAATTACCAAAATGATGCTGATATCAAATTTACAGTCCGAAAATGGCAATTATGGGAAAGTAAGAGCATTAATCTCCTATCAGACACTGAATTATTTGTCACAAAATATGTACAAATCTTTTTACTGGACCCCAACACTGGCTAAATATTTATAGAGTATCGGGGGAGATAAATAGAGGCTTAGATAAGTCATCACCAAAATGTCAAACTGACATAATAAAAAAAATGAGTTTAAAGGAATAATACTTAAAACAATTAAAAAGTATTTTTAAAGATTAGTTTAAAGATTAGATTAGAAATTCTCACATGTGTTTAATAACTATACATGTCTTTAACAGAAACATTCTGATGTAATTTGATGAATCACATTTTGACATCAAAATGACTCACATTTTGACTAAAAGTGATACATATCAAAATTTTTAACTTAAGCTAAGCCAATAATTTAATTTATAAAAACATTCTAATTCAAAAACAGAAAATAAAATTATTGATCAGATCTCATATTAAACTTACAAGGGAATATAGTTAATTTTTTTAATAATTAATTTTACTAAGGCTTTTTTCATCTACTTTTTCTGTTGCTTTAGATATATAAATATAAAACAAGGAACAATTACTCTATTATGTTATGAAATGTATGTCATATCAAAATAGTGTAATTAATTGGGCCACTAAACATAGGAGATAATATTTGACTTGCATAATAAGCTTCCTTTGTCTATGATAAAATAATTTATGAAAATAAAATAGGTTGTCATACTAATTTAAATTCAATGATGAGTAGTGCAATAGATTGTAAAATAAAGTTAATTGAATTAAATAAAATAGCTTTAGATTCATTGCTCAACAAATATATTTTTTTTATTTCTTACATTTGGCTGAAACCGTTTAAATGACAAATATTTAGGCAATTGTGCATAATATGTTTGGTATCAATAATTTATTTAAATATAAAACACAAAATAATGAAACAAATAACAGTTTCATTAATTGTTTGTACATATCTATTTATTGATTATCTAAATTCTGAACAAAAAAGTAGATAATTTCCTTATGATTTTAGTAATTTATTATACATAAAGTATATATTATATTTAATAAGAAGAATTTAGCTTGTTTATTATATACAATATTTTTTTAATGTTTGAAACAGATAATTGATGTACAAAGCAAAACTTTTTTGTCTTGTCTTAAAGTTATTTAGCCTTAATGATCTTGCCATATTGTTAAAAAAAACAATAGGATAAGATAATGTTTTTGTTATGGTAGAAGAGCATCTTTGAATGTTGGGTAAAAAATGTTAAACTAAAGTGATAAAAATAAGTTAAAAATAATAAACACATTAAAAAGATTTGTTTTTATAATATAAATAATCAATGTATATTCAGGTTAATTGTAAACGTTTAAAGCTCACAGGATGTGTTGTTTTGAATAATTCGAAGCAATTGGGTGTGTTCTGTGCTAATTAGTGCCCAGCCAGAGTACCCCATTCAAGGTCAACACATACTTGCTTTGTTTATGTTAAATAACCATTATATACCCAACGGATCGTTATACAACACTACTCACCACTGCATTCTAGTAGTTTCAGGTGAAAACCTGTCATATTCGTCATTGCCAAAGCGCGTAAAAAAATTATAAAACCTATTGTCATTTCTCATCAAAAAAATACTGCATTTATTTTTTTTACACTTGATAAATGCGACAAATGTTGAAATGAGCGCGAGAGAATTGCCCCCTACCTTGTATACATCTCCGTATGTGCCCGAACCGATTCTCTGGACCAACTCGTATTCATCTTGAGGATTCCTTCGCGATATATCCGAACCCACCCCCAAAACACCACCACTATGCGCCATAATCACTATACAACACTAAAATAACATTTATCTACACTTTCATCTCATTATTCACATAATTATTGACACAAAAAGTCGTGAAAATAATTATTTTTCCAACACAAAACTCGACATCGCCTGACGTTTGCCACAGTGCCATACTCGGGGCTGCCAACAATCAGTTACATCTGTTACCGCCCACAAATTGCCGGCTGAACTATGAAAATACACAAATTAGGAAAAATATCTAGAATTAAAATTAATATGATATGAGTGATTAAAGATGACTAAAGGCAAATGGTTTATACGATTAATCTTACAGATTAATAATCAGAGTTCCAAATGACAGACATGTATTTGTATAATTACTGCATAATCTTATTTAGGTAACAATTAGCTAGCTCTTAAAACTTAAGTGAACTTAAGTGAAATGATAAAAAACCAAAAATAATAATTATGATTTTTAAGTACATTCAAAAATGTTCTACCTTGGTAGAACCCTTATCATTTGGCAACACCGATATCGAGTGTCATTACAATTATTTTATCTCTGACCAACCAATAACCATCAACATCACTTTTTTGTTGATTCTTTTTAACAGAGAGAATAGACATAGACATAATTAATTATTCGCTTACTATTCAATATTCGATTCGTTTTAGAAATTATTTTAGCTCAGTCGCTGCTTTTTATTAATATTCAAATTAAAATTCCTTCACGAATTCCCAAAATTACAAAAAAAATACAGTACTGTATTGAATAATAAATTAATTGTTGAATGTGAAACAAAAACATAGCTATAGAAAAAAAAGTTGATAATATTCTTATTTATTTAAAATCAGGTGTCATTGAGTATTACACTATATAAAAATTATTGTACCTACTACCTACAATATGATTCATCATTTCACGATGCACTTAACTCATTACTCAGTCATCTCTGAGGCCACCTAGTATCTGTTTAACCCAAATACTTTTATTTTTAAAATACCTACACTCTTTAATCCGCTAGTAGCGGACCGCTACTACCACTTATAGTATGCTGGTAAACATCAATGTACATTAAAACAACAACTAGATGCGCGGTCGAAACAAATTCTCAGCGGTTGCAGGTTCAAATTAATACCTCTGACTTATTGTAGTTATGGAAAATCATAGTAAATTATCACGTCCTTTTATTAGAAGGAAAACATAGTCCAAAAACCGGCATAATCTCACTACAATCTATAATCCAGTACTAGGCTACCCCAATTGTAAAGCAGAATAGAATTAAAACGTGACGTGTGATCTAGAAGAATCCGATTTCTTGATACAGTAGAGTTATTAGGCTTTTCCCTTAGTAAAGGCTCGGCCCTATAATGGTAAAAATCACATTTAGACATTAATCCGGGTGTACTCTACTCACTTGTCCTATAGGACCAATAAACTAACTTCTTAAATAAAATTGGAAAAAAGAATTTACCAACTACTTTATTCTGTTTGACAACAGAATAGATATGACATCATATTACAAATTTTTACTTCTGATTTTTATTGTACGATACTTTAGATTTATACCTTGGACTCGCACGAGGATAGCGCGTTGGGCTAAGGCCTAAATCCTTCCAGCCCATCATTGAAACGTATATGGGCTGAGGATGATGTTATTTGTATAGGGAATAAAACAATATGTTAATGTTAAAATGGTATATTTATTACAATCCAATATCTTGGCGGCCGGCGTCGTTGTAACGTCATACAAAATTTGTTTGACGCCTGCCCGTCAATAACTCTAACACTTTATTATAAAATTATATAATCTTTTGGTACAATCCATTTTAAGTGCACTTTTACAAACTTTACCACATAGTGACGTAAGGCTACTCACCATTAGAGATATTTACGCGGGAAATTTATAATTTCCCCAATTAGAGATTTCTCGTTGACATCGGCTAACCGGGCGAATAATTATCTCATCTGAAGCGATACGGAAATATATTTCATTTTGCTCGTTGTCCCAACAAATTCAGATAACAATTCTCCAAGCTTTAAAGTTAGATTTGAACGTCAAAATTGCCATCGTCGTCCGCACCGACTTGTGAAAGCGTTCGAATTAGTAACAACCTACACTTAAAATAAAAATCAGCTGAATATACATACAAATAGAGAAACGACATCAGAATAAGTTACAAATTGATCGAATACATTTGATCAAAGTTAAAGACAAGCTTTTTATATTTTTTTATCGATAAACAAAAGTCGATACGGGACAATTGCACGTTGAATATTCACTCCAACCCATAAAATTTGTTTACAAAATGCATTTATATATAAAACTGGGTTATTTATGAGTAGCCTATTTTTATCGAGCATATATTTTCATTTATAGATAAAATATCAATAAGAAACAGCACATAAAGTTTTCATAATCATTTCAGTTCCAATTAGATATTTAATCTAAAAAAATAAAAGAAATATGCTCGTTTAGTATAATTGAACTATTTAGATTTCTCCAGTAATCTGCGAGAGACAGGTAATCAAAAATTTTATCGACAAGAAACTGGACAAAGAAATGAAAATTACTTATTAATTCTCTTTATACAAATTTCATTGTAATTAAAATGTGAAATTTTATTTAAGATGGAAAAATCAATATTATTAAACATCACAGCATACATATCCGCCATCTTTCCATATCGATAAAATCCCTATACGATATATCGATACTCTCGCCGAGTTACTATCGAAACACACAACAAATTGAGACTAGGTTGTGGCAACAGACGCATAAATCAACACATTAAATTTTTCACAACAAGTCATTTCTTTAATCGGCATTCATTTTAAAATATGTTATATATAATTGAGAAGCCACTGTATATGATAACAATATCGCGATATAATATTAACTGTTGTATATAAACGACTTTACAATAATTCATACTATATGTTGACCCATGTACAAGTTCCGTTGAGGAATCAATGGTGCGAATCAAATTATACAACTCATTAGAATTGCATTTTTTTGCATCATATTTGATTAAGCCTATCACATAGAAGTGAAGTTGCACCTCTGGATTTTAAAATATTATTGTAGGACGTTATACAAGGGAGCAATATCAAAAAGGCTATTTTTTAACCATATCTAATACCAATTTTTGTATAGAAAATTAAGATGTGGCTTACTGTGGGGAGGTGTTTCAAATAGTAGATATTTTAACATTATAATAACAGTAAAATTTGGATTTCATTTTGCAAATGTGGTAAATTTTTATTTTTAACATTGTTTACACCTACATATATAAATTTTGCATTGATAAGGAAAGATATGGAGGTTTTTCATCAAGTCCGCTTACCATATATTCCTAGTTTGGTCTTGTGGTATTATTAAATGTTTCTGCAGTCAACATGTGGCTATCCACATTTCCTAAAGCATAATGTACACTGTACACAACTTGATTATATACTCATATAACTGCAGTTTTATATGTCCATGCAGCGACCCAATCCGCACTGACTAAAATCACGTTTGAACAAAGAAATCAACATATTTTGTCAACTTTCATAACTTGAGATTTTTACTTATCATTCATTTATATAAATATAAATAATATATATAGATATATATTTTTAAACTCTTCCACCAATTTTTTGTACTAAAAGCTATCAATATATTTACATAAATGTGAAACAAAACTTATTTGGTTGAAGCGCTTATTATATCGAAAGTAAAGAGGGTTAAAATTATATTGTGATCGAATTTAAAGATTTCAATAATTATATTGTGCGATACGGAATTTTGTTGAAATTTATGATACGCATTATAAAACATGTGCTTTCTTGCCACACATAATCTTGTCACAAAATGATTTTATGACATTTTTGAAAAATTAATTGACTAAAAAGCATGCAAATTGATTGTCGAAACGCTATGAATTATAGATAGAACAACTTGATAGATATGTTTTACACCTCATAAGCTGATATGACGAAATAAGAAATCATAAATTATTACCACAAATTTCAACGAAACACCGCCACCGCGCGAAAGAAAAAGAAATTAAATACACTTCGAAGCATGCTTTGGCACAAACGACACACAAAATATATATAATATATAACCATTTGACAATGTCCAGTGGAAGTTAACTTCGATAGTAACGCCTCTCTCGACACTTAAACTTGTAACATTCACAAATTTATTATTTTATAACTAACAACTAACAAACAAGTGTTCACGCAAACAACCTAAACAAAATTATACATACGTTATTTTTTATAGTTTTTTTAGAATGGAAAGAGATCTGTACACGATATTTCTTAATTATCGACAATGGTGCAACATTAAGTGGGTTCGTCGACATTTGAGACAAGAAAAAACACTTTGCAAAGTGGAATATGATGTACTAATTCTGTGTTATAATTATGACTATGACAATTAATTAAAAGAATCGAATCGTCTCTATATTGAGGTATATAGAATGGATTGATTACTTTTGGAATTAATGTATTGGTCTGTTTTTTTGCTTGACCACTCAACAAAGTAATAGTATTTAAATTAAGACTATGGTATTATTTCAAACATATTCATATTTCGTTCACCAAAATAAAAATCCACCTAATGTCACAGCATCGTCCCCACATTACTATAACCAAGAAACTAATGCTTTCAATCGTCGATAGCTATTGATCAGTTTTCATTGTAATAAATTATTTAACTTGTATGTGTTCAATCACACCCTATTACCGACTTATGATCGTCCATCTCTCGCGGCATTTTCGACAAGCGAATGTTGCAAGGAGAAATAGATTCACTATAAATTAAACTGAGGCAAGACTATGAAAATCAGTGGAGAGAATTCGGAGTAGAGTCACGGTAACCGTCAAAAATGCCACGCCAAACGGATTCTACAATACAATTTAGTTATCTAATTGAAATACATAATAATAAACAACGTCAAATCGAATTAATTCTAGTGGTAAATATAAGAGGAAAAAGTGTCTTAAAAATTAATAGTAACATTAAATAAAAGGATTAAAAAATAAAAAAAAAAACAGGCCTACAATTAATCCAACTAGATCAGAGGCTAGTTACATTACGGAAATATATCTAACTCTTTTTTTTATTATTTTGAATAAATAATTTCTTCTCCTCTGTTTATTTACTACGCGTGAGCAAAAGCGTCCATTTTAAACGTATAATATTGCATCACTATTTGTCGTTTTTTTTGGAATTTGAGGTTAGCTGACGCCATATTGGATTTTTAATCTACAGTTGCCGTGCGGCGTAACAGTCTATGTTTTCTATTTAGGATAACAGATGGCGCTTTGATTAAATTATTTGGACGTGGAAGGAACATTTTCACCTTCTGTTGGCTCTCGAGCGGGTGGCTCTGACGGGTGTCTTTTTCGCTTTGCTAGCGTTTTTCGCCGGCGCGGGTTTCGCTTTGGCGTTCCGGCGTTTCGCTTTGGTATTCGCATTGGACGACTTCGCGGACCGGCTGCTCTCGATCGAGTTCATCCTTCTGTCCGACTCGAACGAGAAGGCGGGCATCACGCTCTTTACTTCTGACGGAGACAGACTGATTTCCAGTCGTCTTCTCCTCGAGCGCGTCATGCGTACGTTCTGGGCGTCTTGTATCTCTAACGCTGGGGGTTTTGCCTTAGTCTTTTTGGCCCGGACGATTTTCCTCTCGGTGTTGTTATTCTCGCTGTTTTTCCTCGAGGAGCGTCCGTTCTGTCCCTTCTCCCTGAGAACTGGTTTGGCCATCTCCTCGTGTTTCCGTTTGCGCGTGGACCTCGTGACTACAGTCTTCTCGTTCTCTATGGACTCCTTGGTGACCCTCGACTTGTCTGTGGCGCTCCTGTTGCGTAGAGACCTCTTCTCCGGTTTCTCTTTGTCCATACTACGCAATTGCCTGCCATTGACTTCCTTTTTAGCCGATCTGGTTTCAATTTTCCTGCGTTTTCTCGGTACGGGGGATGTGTCTTTAGATTTTTTGCTGCGGTTGCCTTTGGGGAAGGCGACTTCCGTTCCGTCGAGGCCTTGACTGCTTTCGATATATATGTAGTCGTCTAACTTGGACCTGGACTTGGCGTATGTCTTCTCAACGGGTTTGACTGAAGGTACTTCGTCTATGTCGTTGTAATTTGGTTCTGACTCGTTGACCGGTGTGTCTAAGGTGTTGGCCTTGATGAGTTGCACGTCGTTGTCTATGGAGCTGTGGTTCATCCTGTTCTTGAGGTTGTTTATGGTGAGGAGTAGCGAGTTCTGCCGCGGCTCGTCCACTTCCGCCGGCGTGTCGCTGGACGTGCTCGGGTCTGAGCTGGACTTCCGCTGCTTGTTCTTGTTGCGACGTTTGTATAGGTCCGCTTTCGTCATGTCCTGGGGAAGGAGGGGTTTATTAGAAATATTGCCTTTGTAATACCGCTAATGTGTTCCTAAAATGGATTTTGTTTTTAGAAATTATGAGATGGTATCTAGTAATTTGAAGGATAAACAAAAATTGGGGAATTCAACTATGCTACTATGGCTGTGCGATCCACCATGTCTGCAGTGGCTAGGCAGAATCAGGCTGTAACCGAACATTTACTAATAATTACTGTAGCTATTACCTTTATTCATTCAATTCGATCACGATTTCATGACACTTTGTATGTGTTAAAAGAAGATTTAAGGATTATTTTCGAAATTGTGTAAGACAAGTTTTAAGGCTAGTACAGAAGTACCGCCCACTACTACCACTACGGTAAGTTTCCAAGAGTATACTTACAGCGAGTTTGAAGGTGTTGGTATCATCAGGCGCGACCCCCAGGTGGTGCAGCAGCTCGGTGACGGTCATGCGGCGGGACGGCTCCACCGATAGTAGACCGCTCACTATGCGCTTCGTGTCGGGGGATATCTTGTCCCATACCGGGCCTGGGGATGTAGTGTATATGTTTAAATTTAATAAATAATATAATCGCAAGTCACATACATAGTTCTGACTCTTCTTCTTCTTCTTTATCAACCCATATACGCCCACTGCTGAGCACGGGTCTCCTCTACCATTGAGAGGGTTTAGGCCATAGTCCACCACGCTGGCCTAGTGCGGGTTGGCGAACTACACACTTTAGAAATCCCTAAGAACTTTTAGGTGTGCAAGTTTCATCACGATGTTTTCCTTTACCGTTAAAGCAAGTGATAATTCAATGTGAATACACACATAACTTCGAAAAGTCAGAGGTGTGTGTCTGGGGTTCGAACCCGCGACTGCCGATATTCTCGACCGCGCGCCTAAACCTCCAGGCCATCACTGCTTTTCTGACTCTTCACTAAGATATAATACTTTATCGTGGGTAGATATCAGAAACTACATACGAGAAAATTTGTGTGTTCAGACCCTCAATACAAACCACGTACATTTGATATCGATGATTGTAAGGAAAACGTCAATATTTTTATTTACTTTCAGGACTTTTATTAACACCAATGGGTTTGTGATCACCGTAGGTAGTACCAGCCTTAGTTTCCGATCACGGTCCGAATACATCGTATATCACTAAAACATCCTCGCACCGGGCGTGCACGGATCGAACCCGCGGCTTCTCGTCTCGTCAGTTAATATCTAACCAGCACAGCCTCGACCAGATCATTAAGTTTTCCAAGTTATATGTTTATATTCAAATTAAATTATCACTTTCTTTACCAGTGAAGGAAAACATCATGATGAAACCTGCACACCTAAAACTTCTTAGGAATTTCCAAGGCCTAAAATTCCTCTTAGTGGTATAGGAGGTCTAGCAGTAGGACCTATATGGGCTGATGATGATGATGATGATGAACTGACCTTCCATGGTGAAGTGTCCGGCCCGTATCCGGTCCATGTACGCGGTGATGGGTTCCTTCTTAGAAGTGGGCTGGAACGGCGCCTTGCCGCACAGCATGCAGTACTGGAAATAACAATATGTAGGGTTAAACTTGATCATTTGTGCTCATAAGTAGTAATTTTTTAAGGTGCATTTTTGCTCTTAAATATGATGTTTGATTTTGTGTGTATATGTAATCATAATGGTGTCGAGGTTTAGACAAGAAAGTGGTGGACTTTTCGAAGGTGAAGGGAAACAATGTGAGGAAACCTGCACACTTAATGTTTTTAGGAATTTCTTAGGTGTGTATTCCGCTAACCCACACTAAGCAAATATGATAGACTTAAGCCTAATTCCTGTGGCAGTGGGCTGTCTATGGGGAGATGATGTATGAACTGTGTATGTATGTATGTATGTAGTCGGTACGTACGAGCACGACGCCGAGGCTCCACAGGTCGCAGGCGGCGCCGTAGGGCGGAGCGCCCGCCGCGCGCGCCACCGACACCACCTCGGGCGCCGCGTACGGCAGGCTGCGGGGCATCACTATGTATATTGTATAACTCTTGCAAACCTATACCGCTGGCTCAATGCTACAAGATTCTATGTTACGATTTTCTTTTTCACTTTAGTTGTGAATACTACGAGGTTCTATATAACTCATCGAATCTCGTAGTATGCAGCCAGCGATATTATACACAAAAAAAAAAACACAACTATACGAAACATATTATTGTGAATTATTTAAATTAAAAAAAAAATGAAAAAATCAATGTTATGCACTATCCTGCATCAATTCTAGATGATTTCCCTAAATAAATATGTTTATCTTGTTATGTATTGAGACATACAAGAACTACATAAATCGATGTAACGAATCTTGATACTTTTTCAATATTTTTGCAACAGCAATTTATTTTTACGACCATTATTTAAAAATAAATATCTTTATCTTGTTATGTATTGAAACATACAAACGCTACAGACATTTATGTAAACCACAAATATTTGTTTCGGGTCTGGGTGTTTGTGAGACCGAAAAAGTCTCTCGTAGTGTCTGATACCCATGACACAGGTCTTGTAACCTAGTGTGGGGTCAGAGCTATGTATGTGACTGTTGGGTGTATTTATTTATTTATTATTTAATTCTAATCCCAGGTTTCCAATAGGACACATACCTGAAGCAAGGAGTCATCATCCGCGGCCTGTCCTCAGTCTCGGGCAGTTTGCACGCGAACCCGAAGTCTATCACCTTCACTTTCGCCTCGCTCAGTCGCGTGCTCGTTAGGAGAATGTTCTGGAAATATACATTTTTATTTTAATATCATATCAAAATTTCATGTTATAATAAAAATATATTTTTTTATTCATCAGTTAAATGCACTAGTATTTGAATAAAAACTAAGTTTAAATAAAATATCAAATGGCAAAACATCATTATCATGATTCCTCAAATGCTTTTTTAATTTACACTGAAACAACCGGGGTCTATGCCATTTTCTTTGCGTATGGGTTTTACTTAATATATTCTGATTATAGTAGGTAGGCGGTAGGTGGTAGGCGGTACTTATGGACTAAAACCTAATTTATATCACCTGAAGCTCTGAACCGCTATTTCTTGCTTAAACAATATTCTCGTCTCTTAAATATAAGGATTTATAATGTGTGCCCCAGGCACACACCTCTGACTTTTCGAAGTTATGTGTGTATTCACATTGAATTATCACTTGCTTTAACGGTGAAGGAAAACATCGTGATGAAACCTGCACACGTAAGAGTTCTTAGGAATTTCTTAGGTGTGTAGTCCACCAACCCGCACTAGGCCAGCGTGGTGGACTATGGCCTAAACCCTCTCAATGGTAGAGGAGACCCGTGCTCAGCAGTGGGCGTATATGGGTTGATGAAGAAGAAGAAGATTCTGATTATATATGCACACATGTATAAAAAATGTGGTTATAAATCAAACATATTTGCTGTTATTTTTTAAAGAATCGTCTCTATGTAATTTTTATTTACATTGATTTTGATTTCCCAATTTATACTAACAAAAGCAAATTCCGAACTATTTCTTATTTCTAAGTAAAAAGCAAAAAAAAATAATGTATATGTCCCGTGGATAAAACTGCTGTTGATTATTGAGTATGTACACATAGACTGTACACGTACCTCCGGCTTGAGGTCCCTGTGCGCGACCCTGCGCGCGTGCATGTGCGCCAGCGCGCGCGCCAGCTGCGCCAGCACGTGCCGCGCCGCCGCCTCGCCCAGCCCGCCGCGCGCGCACAGCTCGCCGCCGCGCGCCAGCTCCGTCACCACGTACGTGAACGCCTGACATTACAATATTACTTCTTTATATATACTACTGGCGACCCGCCCCGGCTTCGCATGGGCGCAATGCTGATATTTAATGGATGTTATCACACATATGAACCTTCCTCTTCAATCACTCTATCTATTAAAAAAATCCGCATCAAAATCCATTGCGTAGTTTTAAAGATTTAAGCATACAAATGGACATAGGGACAGAGAAAGCGACTTTGTTTTATACTATGTAGTGATGTAAACTCCATATAACGTCACTCGTAACGAGAAACTCCCTAAAACGTCAGTCACTTGGCTTTGATTAGTTTAGCTTGCCTTCCATACAATGATTATCTACCGTCTATTTAACGACACCACTTTATAACACCATATAATGCTCAGTCCCTTCAGTGCCTTTTTATGAGTTTGCACTATACTTTATTATGCACAAAAATATATAAAAAGAAATATAATAAAAAAACATAACATTAGGTAAACAATAGGCGGTCTTATCACTAACTGTGATCTCTTCCAGACAATCTATTTATCTATTACTGTGTATAACGATTTTCGTTCACTCAGCTGAAACTGGCTAGTTTTAAAACGCTAAAGAACGGGTTAATTAAGCACTTTAGATGTCTACTGAAAGTTTGTAGGGGCATTTAGAAATCGTCGCACAATACTACATATGTCTAATATTATAGATTTTTGACGATTTTGAAAGATGATTTGACTAACATATTATGGGGATATACTATGTATCCTTTAAAAGTTTGACAACTAGGCCAGCGTGGTGGACCAGGGCCTAAACCCTTTCAGAAGAGGCCCGTGCTTAGCAGTGGTATCTATATGGGCTGATAATTGATAATGATCTAAGATATCGTAAATATTAAAAAACTACGAAAGATATTCAGGTCTCACAAATGTGTAAAGTCGAAATAATTTATTGTGTTTGGTTAAAAATCTCAATAAAGGATTTTTTTGCACGCACCCTCTAGCTTAGCTCTACCAACTATACGCTTTCTACTAATAGACGCAAATCTTCCTTCGAATAGTAATAAGTCTTTCTCCACCACACTGGCCTAATAAAAGTTAATGGATCATTATTTGCTTTCATGTTATTTTTTTACCATAAATGACTTTTTAAGTATTATATTTATATACAAAAGAAAATATAATACATACATAGAATTAAAAATGCAACTCACAGAATCGTAAAAAACTTCATGCAACGTTATTATGTAGGGCGATCCTTGGCACGCTTTCAGCATTTCTATCTCTTGTTTCACATCCTTCTTCTGTGTCGAAATTATCTGCAAACAATACATAATACAAATTAATACACACGAATAAAATCGAACTATTACTTTTATTTTTACGTCAATAAATCAATTGGATAAAAGTTTTAAATCCAATTACTAACGATACCCAAGTCATTAAAAAAATGGTTCGCATTGTGGATATTAACTATGATATCATTTTACATAAAAATATGTGATTTTTTTAGTCAAGTCCACAAAACAGGTAAATAAGACTGGAAGGTCACTAAACAGTATTTCGTTTGGGAACGACAGTCACCGCTTTTCTGGTCACCTATTTATTCTCCTAAAAATGACACGAAAAATGATAAACATTCTAAACATGATCTCAAAAAACCTGCTTCTCGAATCATTCCACGATTCATACTCACCTTTACAGCATATTCTTTCCGTGTCTGTCTGTGTATGCATTTCCTACACACCGAGAACGATCCGTCGCCCAGTAGCGGCGTGCTGAGATCCACGGCGTATTTTTGGAAGAACGGAGAATCCTGAAAGATTTATTTATTCAATATTAACGATATTCTTTATTTCTTCTGGCGGGTAGTTTCAAAGATCCTTATATATCCGATACAATGTGCAAAATCTATGAATAAAGTAAGCTATACCTTAGCGACCCATCCTTTGAATTTGTCGTGTTTGGGCCCTGCGTTCTGCAGCCAGATCTGGTCCGATATCACATTCTCAGAGAACAGTATGCTTGGCGCCACGTACGAATAACCTGCGGGAGGATTAACAACATATTTATAGCGTGATAGCTTGGATAAATAGGTGAGGTTTTGTCTTGGGTTTCGTTGTGTAGAATACCAAAGAAGAATATGTAGTATTTCGAAGTTTTTTGTGCATGAATGAATGAATGAATTTCTAATGTTTGAACAGTTTATTATTAGGATAACATGCTGAATCAGCGTCTAACCACTTTCAGAAGTAGGGGAGCATAATTGAACGTATTTTTGATGATTCAAACGTAATCGTTGAAAGCCTTGTGACTAGTAACGTAACTGGAGTTATTACTTGCAAGCAAAACGCCCCAAGAGTCTATTTTGTCTTGCAAAACTCCGATGATCCTTAAAATGTACAATATTTATTTAACAATAGCAAATTTACAATAAACGAGAATATACTGACTCCATTGCTGATGGATGGTTGGCTCTTTCTTGGACAGACCTACGTTCAGCAGTGGACGGCGATACGGCTTTAATCCTTAACACTTCTTTACTTCTACACTGTTTAGAGTACGGGTATTATTCTTCGGGGATACAAAGCAGTCTTCAATCTTTATGCACTCACCAAGGAACAGCTTGTCGTGGTGTTTGGGCGCCTGCGCCGGCGAGTCGGTGGGCGGCATCCTGGTGAACTCGTCGGCGAAGTTGCACGTGTCGGCCGCGTGGGACAGCTGCGGCACGAACGGCGCCTGGACTTCGCGACGGAGCACCGCCTCCCAGTCTAGGTTCTGGAAGGAATTTGGGGTGTTTAGGTTTATGGTAATTGGGAGGGGTAAAGTCTGAACCCTCGCTGTTGTAGAGGGGGCTGATCCTAAATATACTATTACTATTGCAACCATGTAAGTGACTGACTAGAAAACCTTATCTCTCACAATCTTGCCAGTCGAAAAAAATCTTTTAAACTTGGAACGACTATCTTTAACGGGATTGACATAAATATCTAGTTAGGCAAAAGTATCAAATCATAATCCCTCTCAGATACAGAGGAAGTCCGTGCCCAGCAGTAGGACGTTGAGGGGCTGATGATGATGATTATCATCATTATGATTGAGTTTTCTTGAAGTACGAATTGTCTCAACGTTTCTATTAGAATACCATCACCATGATTTCGTTCATTATTTATTTCAATATCTTTATACATCTTTACAGTACTATTCAACAATCGATCATCCCATGGCGATCAACTGACCTCAAACTACAGATCTAACCTGGAAAAACGGGTGTCTCTTGAGTTCTTCAGCGTCGCCGTCGCCGCCGCCCAGCCGTCGCCTCGGGTCCTTCACTAGTAATCTGGAAACATTACATGAATTTTCTTTAGCTCCAACATTTTTTCAATTGATTTTAAGCTGTTTTGGAAGTGTGATTAAAATCTTAGCGGTACGGATTAGGGCTAGAGAGAACTTAGTACAAATCTTCATCAATTATTCATTCAATAAAGCATTTGTCATCGAACCACATCCATAGGTATTTACAACGGCTTATTTTCTAGAAAACTCAGAAAATGTAGAGATTAAATATAGTGTCATAAAACAAAACAGTGAATAACAGCTACAATAAATGGTTGGAAAATTTAAGACTAACGATCGTAAGTCAGATGTGGCATTTTGCGTATCCAATCTTAAACAATATCGGTATCAACAAGGAATCAGCGTTTCATTACTAAATTTAAAAAGACATTCCAACAGCAAAAATCAATAAACAATTTGCCAAAATATATTTCAAGAAACACAAGGTATCAGAGACTGCGGCAACTGAATACGAAGTGGGTTTGCGGTCACACCGATTGCGTCGTGGTGTGATAAGCAATCTGTTATCAAAAGAAGCAATGACCTTTAAGAGAATCCTTATCACCGTTGGCTATTTAGAAATGTTTTGTGACGACTGTTATTCCAAATCGTATGTGACGCAGTTGGACAACTGTGGAGAGGTCACGGTTTTGTAGGTCGCTAAACTGATTCAATTCCAAAAATCATTTATCGATGTAGATCACATAGAAACACTTCAATTTAGATATCTAGAGGAACAGTGTTGAAGAAAAAATCTTATTCAGTGTCCGCAACAATCAGAAGCCAAGAGTAATCGCCTATATATCCAATTTTTATAATAGAAGCATTAAATGTACATAGAAAAGGACTGCCTCGTGGTTTCGCGGTACAAGTATGTGCCGAGCGATCTAGAGGTCCTGGGTTCGATTCCCGGGTCGGGCAAAGTGTTATTGGGTTTTTCCATTAGGAAATTTTCAGTAGTAGCCCGGAGGAGAGGAAAAACGGCAATAGGCTCGCCCCCTATTACGTGGGACTGATACATACCTGGCGAAATGTGGGTGCAGAAATACATCTCTGCCTACCCCTTCAGGGAATATAGACGTGAGGTACTTTAGTTTTGTTTTGTTTGAAAAAAGGAATAATGGAGTCAGGATTAATGGCGGTATTTCCATGGAGGCCCAAAAGCTTATCCAAAAATCCGAATAAACCTTTCAGCTATAAAAGTTTATGTAGCAAACCCAATTTGATATATAAAAGAGACTACACTGACCCCACAAAAACAATTACAAACTAAACATTACACAATTAAAGTGTAATGCTTTTAGGCTTCTATGGACGTGCCGCCACTGGGCAGGGTAGTTATGTCAGGGTATAAAAGACTTCTTCTTCTTCATCAACCTATATACGCCCACTGCTGAGCACGGGTCTCCTCTACCATTGAGAGGGTTTAGGCCATAGTCCACCACACTGGCCTAGTGCGGTTTGGCGGACTACACACCTAAGAAATTCCTAAGAACTCTTAGGTCTGCAGGTTTCGTCACGATGTTTTCCTTCACCGTTAAAGCAAGTGATAATTCAATGTGAATACACACATAACTTCGAAAAGTCAGAGGTGTGTGCCTGGGGTTCGAACCCGCGACCGGTGAGATTCTCGACCGCGCGCCCAAACCTCGAGGCCATCACTGCTTACTACTGTTGTATAAAAGACTACTGTTGGACAAAGGGCTCTCCTACGGCACGCTACTGGGCTCGATCTTTGGCTTTCATCATCCAACCGCCGCCAGCCACCTTGCAAACTAAACTTACAACTTAAACGTGTACTCACTTCCTAATAAAGTCCTGGACCTCTGGACTGACGTCCGGCGGCACCGGGTAGCTGCAGCGCACGATGCGCTTGGTGATCTCCTGCTGCGTGTTCTTCTCGCCCTCCACCGTGAATGGGGACGCGCCGGTCAGCAGCTCGTACGTCAGCACGCCCACCGACCACCAGTCTACTGCCTATGGAAGAAGAGACGGAAAGGTTTAGATGTGATAGACTACATTTTTCAATATAGACGGAAGGAAAGAAAAAAATACAACTATTTAAGTGCTGTGAAAACAGAGAATTCTATCATCTATCTCTCGTCATAACTTAAATTTTTCGATTTACCAATGTTTTGAAATTTCTTTAAAATTGTCATATAACAATTAAATCAAGGTTCACTAAAAAGAGATTATAGGAATTGTCTCCTACTAACACTCATGCCTAATTTCGAAACGTAAATATGTTATAGATATAGCTGAATAAGATATCTTTAATTTTTTAAATGTATTTTCATATAATGTTATAACACTTTACAGTATCGTATCATTATGTATTTCTATTTCCAATTCTTCGCCAAGCATTACGTTTGTTGCTTATCACATGAACAATGATTAATTATCCATTATTTCACAATTTCTCGGCAGCCATTCGTTCGTTCGCGTACTTCGATTGTACGTACAGTTTATATAGATCAGTGGGCCAATGTCAGCGATGTGGTGTCGAAGGTCGACGTATACATGCCACATAGTGTGTCGATATGAAAAAAGTGCATTAATTTTAATGGAGGACGGTATACATTTAACAACTTCGTTGGGAATTTCTTTCTATTATTCCATTATAGTCCACTTATAAATACGGCAGTTTTATATCATGAGTTTTGAATCATATGTGCCTAGATAATATGTCTGTAAGGAACGGAGATTTGGTACACCAAGCTTTAACGGTTCAAGCACTCATCAATCACTTCTTTATTTAACATTATCTTTAAGTTAGCTTATCAATTCGATATTTATTTCTTTAACCGACAATAAAAGGTAAGACTACAGACATTTGAAAGGACTATATCAAGAGACCATGTCGCATATTTAAACCATTTTTTACGTCACAAAAACTA
Organism: Cephonodes hylas; assembly: GCA_030295005.1. Classification (NCBI taxonomy): domain Eukaryota; kingdom Metazoa; phylum Arthropoda; class Insecta; order Lepidoptera; family Sphingidae; genus Cephonodes; species Cephonodes hylas. The sequence goes on along the minus strand of AP025386.1, from coordinate 1,528,464 downwards.
GACAAAAGTTTAATCACACTTGTAATAGGAACTTTAGAGGGCCTTATTATGTTTATTTATACCCTGCTCTACATATCCGAAACGAAAACACGACAAACAAAAGCCTTCGTTGTTGATTAAGCAATCGTTTCTAATTCCCGCAGTAAACAATAGTCTGGTTGATATTTCCACGAGGGCCGAACGTTGCCGACGACTGCCGAGCGCGGCCGAACGGAGCGCTTCCGCGGAACCTTGGACCGCGCACCGTGATCACTGAGAATGCGGCTACTGTTATAATGTGGAGATAAGTGAGGGTTTTCGCACGCCAGACGGTTGGGAAGCAATGATTAGTGAACTCATATATTTGGGGTTGGGTATGGAAGAAGGTTGGAGATGATGGTTGGCGGTTTTTTGAAAAGACTTATGTTCAGCAGTGGACGGAAATACGCTGAGTATTTATGTATCTGGGAAAACGGTATCTCTATTCCTCAAGTTAAGTCTTTGACAGTGAATTAAGAAAGATTAGGATCATAGTTTCGATAGCAATCATGTTCACATATTGACAATATAATCGTCATCATTTTTGGTCATTTATTGTTGATCATTAACTTTGATGATATCATCAAAGTGAAGAACGAGAGGCACTGGGTTCAATCAAAACACATTGACAAAAGTTTGTGTTTTGTATATGTATTTGCTTCAAAAACGAAAAGTCCCTCACAGTTTTTGATAGCCCCGATGCAACACTACCATCAGTCGACTAGATACATTTCCACCTACCCTTTTGATACATTTTCCGAGCACGCTCACACACGCTGATTAGCTAACGAAGTAGAAGGTTACAGTGCATAACTGTGCACATAATGGTATTATCGTGTTTGTTCCAGACGACCTAGGCTAGGAATTACACTCACGGCTGAACAGTTTCCGGTATTGGCACATATCGCTGACGGTGACAACCTGGCCAGTACATACTACGGGCTGGAAACAGACTACCTAGTATTACGGCACTAGTTTTAAAAAATAGCATAAAAAAATGACTGAATGAATGAATGAATAAAGGAGATTTGATTTAGACAATCGTAAACTGAGAGAGGTAATAGTTGTGATGATAACAAACGCATTGACGAAAAAAAATCATTTTTGTAACTATTGCCTATGTTATTTTATACGCCAAACTATTAACATCAATTTTTCCATTACGCTGTGTGGTGATTAGGAAAATCTCTTTTCTTCCATTCAATATTATAAATCAATATATTTCTAATCACCAATCAGTTTTCAATCACGATCTGTTTACACTCTGTCTACGAAAACAGATTACATTTTTCCACGACACAAGACTTGTATATCAGTGATGGGGTCAGAACTATGTATGTGACTGTTGGGTGTATATATAATTATTTATTATACTAATAAACAGGTAATATAGTTGGTATAACGGTAGTCTAGCTCGTGTATGTTATTGTGAAAATGCGAGACTCCGTGCCAAAGTTATTATTAGCTGTCTCCGTTACTATATTTATATGTTATTTTTCTTCAGCTAATTCAATGTTTAAAAATACATATATTGATATCTAAAGCATCAGTCCACTTTTATTTTGAAAAACGTAACTACGTTTTTGAACCAACCAACAAAAGGCATTTACTTATAAACGTAAAAAATCTATTATCCCTTTTTTTACCCGGAAGTCGACCCCTGGAGCCTATTTATCCTCACCCTTCTATAGCGTGGTACTGAAAGGACATTTAAAAATTATAGTTTTAAATTAAACGTGTACTAAACTCTATAAAAAGACAACATTCAAATATGTCGTGAAAACGCAATATATTTCAGAGAAATAAACATACAGTCATACCTATTCATATTATACAAATTGTCTGAGCTTCAATGCCACGACGGAATAAACTGAGCCAAAATTTTCAGTTTTCACAACACACATTCAAAGAATCTTCATTTCTAATAAAATACACTTTAGCAATATTGAAATATGGTCAGTAATTGAATGAAAATAACTTCCAGGAATCGAACCTTGAACGTGGAAGGAGCGAGGTCGCGTAGATGTACCGGTAAGATAGTGTACAGTATAACATGTCCGCCATGTCAATTATGGTAATTACTTATTACGAGTATGTGACACTACTGGATTAATATAACGGGATATATTAATTGTATTATTGAATGTTTCGTTAACGCTGTAAACCTCGTGGCGCAGTTGGCTAGATACCAGGTTGCGAAACTATAGGAAGAGGGTTCGATCCCCGCTCCCTTCGAGACAAATGTTTGTATGATACATCAATATTTGTCCTGAGAGTTAGTAAGACCGTCAAATCTCTCGTAGCCATGACATACCGTACGTGTGGAGTGCGTGACTGAAGATATTATGAAAGAGAATGAAGACATGACGGCTGATAGGGATGTGTGGAAGGGTAAAACATAGTCCAAATAAAATTGGGAACCACATGATGATGATAAAAACTGAACACTTCGATCCATCCATTCGCCATGCGCCAGTGAGTTGACACAATGCGCCATCGATTGCGCCAACTTGACCCACTGCTATCCACAGTGCGCAAGGTTACTCGCGTTACTCAAGCAAATCATCTTTTTAAACATATTTGGACAATTGCTTTTTTTATTGATCGTCGCATACCTTTCAAATTACGAAACACGTTGAAAGCAATCCCCATTTAATTATTTTATATGGGATAGAAGACATCGCCATAATCAGCTCTTATACGTATAGCTGCTGGACACGGATCTACTTAACAACTGAGAGGATTTAGGCATTAGTCCACCACATTAACATAATTATATTTATATTAAAGTTTGTTCTTCCGACTGAACATCCGTACGCCACTTGGGCTTCCCATCGAAAATCAGCGTTACAGTATCGTTTACGCGTTACTGGAACATGTAGCTGAATGAGAGATGCCTTTGTTGGTGCAATTTTTTGTTTATTTATTTGTTTTTTTTCTTTTTCTGTTTCTATGTTTTTGTAACTTTGTATGAAAATTGTGCTAGCAATAAATGCTTATTTCTTTCTGTTTCACGCTGCCCTAGCGTTAGGTTAGGTTACTAAATCTATTACTTTTTACAATTACGTTAACAAAATTCCCATCTTACGCTCTCATTTCATTCATATAACATAATTGCTTAAAATTTCTTCCCAAGTTCATTCAGCTCAATAAATCCAACACCATGAGATAAACACGCGTGGTATTTAATATTGAATGAAATTTAATCAAAATTCGCACAAACGACACAACGCCATGGCTTACTGAGTTGAAACAATGCGCCATAGTTTGCGCCAACACAGAGTTCCAAGCCTACTTGACCCACTGAATCATATCTATACGACAATATTGCAGAAGGTTACTTACTAGTGCGGATAATTTTCAAATTCACACTTTATTCGATTGTTGTTTAAGTCGAAATTTGTTGTAAACACTTTTCACGTTATTGTTCAATGTAAATTGTACCTTAATAGATAAGACATAGGGTGTATATCGACTTGTAAGTAGTTAAGTAATGTATCTAGGTCGGCCGAAACTAGATTTTTGGCAAGTCTCGGGTTGGTAACGAGTTTTTTCTCTCTCTCCCGCAGTAAATCTTCATTGTCACGTGAGGTTCGATAGTGGTAAAAGTAAATTGCTCTTTAATGTTGGTTCAAGTTGTATCGGTTGGTATTACCGCTGCGAATGGATTTATTGTGCCGAGAAGTGGGACATAATCTGTATAATTTCTCGCCACTGTATTTGGACAGTCATCTTGCACTTAACATCGGCGGTATCATTGCTATCACTTTGCCGGCTCGATAAAAAAAATAATGGCTTTTTTTAGAGCTGTTTAAGACCTTTTTGGGAAAGAATTGCAAATTATAGTTAAACCAACATAGACAAATATCGTTTGACTAAAACGTATTCATTCTTGCTCTTCCACGCTACGCTATATTCAACTTTCATTGATGAAGCGTCATCAGTAAACGTCGTGGTAAATAATGTTTTTATTACGCACATTTAATTGACAATGTAACCGCGTTATAGTTGTATAATTTTAAACGTTTTCGCTAAGTATTTGTCAATGAGGGGGCGCTAGAAGGTTGCAAAGTTGTACTAAAACGATTGAAACTATCCATTCGTAACGTGGCTTCATCTTGACTTTTGATTTTTTTTATTACACTTAGCCCTGAGTGTTATAATTAAAAATATGGAACATTGCAAATTTTCGTATGAAGTTCACTTTTAATATAATTTAACTGCTTTAGCATCAGCAAATAAAGAAATACCGCATACATTAAAATAAACAAAATGTAAACATATTGTTATCCTCATCAAATCACATCACAAATCTATTTTTGGATCACATTATTGACTTCATGGAACAGTCGTCGCAATTTAAGACCAGGTACTCTTTCATTATCCCTAGGAGCCGTTAATTGTATATCCTTAACCAACCCTGGCCTTTTATTTAATGTTTACACCTCATAGCATTTACGATCAGGTGCCAATACTACCACTTCTGGGTACAAATATAAAAAGGTGTACTCACTAATCATATCGGGGAACCTTTGACATCGCTATCGCAACACGGCGCCATCCATTGTTCGCGAACGGGCCGAGTGTATTTAGCACACAGACACACAGACACACAAACACTGTTTGCTTGGCATTATTATTATTTAGATCGGTGTTATACCGATTGCAGCGTGTTGCAATCGGTACGATTCGATTTAGGTTATTATTGGCGATTGTTTGGGGAAAAAAAAATCTAAAAGTTTCGTTATCTCTGTAATGTATGACAAAGTATACGAGTGTTGAGTTTCGGATGGAAAATTCACTTAATTCAATCACTACAATGTTAGTCATCATCGTTCCTTGTTGAACATTGCAGAGGCGGTACTTCCATAGAAGCGATACACGTTAATTTTGCAACGTCTAGTTTAATTATTAATAATTATTTACTGTGGTATCAGAATATTCTTATTTATATTTCAAATCGCTTCTGTTGACAAAAACTGTTAAATTTTTTAAGCTCACCTGAGATTTTGGTTGTCTATAGAAGTACGAACTGATACTACGCCGTACTCCAACAAACGTACTACCGTCACACAAACATGCTCTATTAACAAACAAGCGTACACAATTATATGGAACCGTGCACGTGGTGTTCGGACGGGAACGTGAGCTCGGGCCCGCTCCGCCGCGAACCAATCACGTACACTGCGCATAACGTAACACGTGGATATTTTACTGCTGTACCACAATTATGTTATATAAATTCCAGACTTTCAAAAATCTTGCTAACGGATCCCCGCCCTCCACCGTATGATCAGTGCACAAGATATTCATCATCATTATCAGCCCATGTACGTTCGACTGCTGGGCACGGAGCTCTTGATAACTGAGAGGGTTTAGAAGTAAGTTAACCGCGTCAGCATAGTACGCGTTGGTAGACTATACATTTAAGAAATTCTTAGAATTTTTAGGTGTGTAGGTTTCTTCACAATGCTTTCCCTTCACCGTTTAAAGGTATTGCACATTTCTTTTCTCCATGTTGCAAAGCGTAGTGGACTAAGGTCTATACCCTTTCTATGGTAGAGGAGACCTGTACCCAGCAGTGGGACGTAAATGATCTGATGATGTAGCAAAAGCGTTGACGCCATTACTGGCGTATTTCTGTACGTTTATTGCTTTCCTTCTTTATTCACATTGCTTTTTTTTTACTAATAATTCTCACAATTAATCTATACTTTCATGAAGCCTGTCGCTCAGTTGCATGGAACACTGCAACATTTACCCGCGTCGTGTGTGCTAAGCGGCGACATCCGGGCGTGCTGACTCGCTTGCGTTACACGTGCACCCGTAATTGGGGGGTAATGGAGGATCGAGTGGACATAGTGTGCTGCATTGTTTACTTACTAACACTTGATGAAGAATCTATTGACGATAATGAGGTGTTGTAAAGGTTTTGGAATAGGGAAGGGATTAGGAAAAAGACATTAAGGGTTAGCATATGTAGGAATACTTTTTTTTTAAGCAATTGTTTGTCTGTGCTATTCTAATGCAATTCTCCGTAGCTTTCGCATTACGGAGTTAGAAATATAAAAAAATATAGTAACAATGGCGTGGGATTTAATGATTTAAGCATCTAAAAAGCCTGCTTTCCTAAAAGAGCTGTCGAAACGCTAAAAATGTCATTCTATTACATACACAGAGTTACGATTAATTCCAAAAAATAATTTCCAATTTCATACTAACATTCGATCTGCATGCTAACTAGATATTTGAAAACATTTGTAATGTGGGAACCATTAAATATAATTTTAGGAAAGACATAGCCAATTATTTTCTTCGTAAATATAACCCATGGAAATTATCACAACAGTATAATGTGGACATGGCGACCTTCGAGCGGTTCTCCCATTTCGCATGTAACCGCGAAGACAGCGATATGCAGTAACAACGTTTATGAAGCATCAAAATATTATACTAACCCAATACTGTGCGGAAGAAACTTTTGCTAATGTTCTTCCTTATCATCTTAAGTAGTATACCAAAAATAATCCAAATCTAAGTCATCATCATCATCATCATTATCATCATCATCAGCCTTTATTTCGTCCACTGTTGGACATAGGCCTAAGTAAGAAGACAAACCTAAGTAACATATACATTTTTAAACCAGCTATATTTGTGAATGAAACTATTGGAATGTTATACAAAGCACTCCACGCTTTGAGAACATTAATTTTCTTATCAGTAAAAAAATAGTTTTACTTTTTAGTTTAACTCTTAAATAATGTTTTTTAGTATTTTACGTTATAGCGTTGCTATAAAACCTCATCAAAAAAGCAAAAAGTCTTTGGATCAGGCTTATGTCCAGCATATTCGACTATAATTGAGTAAATAGAGTTTTGAATAGTTTATATCTAGATAACTACAGAAATAATTTTAATTATTTTTTTCTCCATTAGATTAGACTTTCTAGCTACTTATATCCGGAAGTTAGATAACAAGCAACCCGTCAGGTAAGTATATCACAAATGTTGTCAATTAATTATATAGATAACTGTTGCCACATTTGCCTTTTACCTGTTTCATTAATGACATAGCCCTAGGTTTAATTCCCGGAACGAAATATTTACTAAGCGTGAACTTACGATTTTAAATTTGTTTATTGCTTCCGGTCGTAAAGTAACAATTATTGTTGCCCTTTTTTATATCACCTTCTTACCGACACTTTATGACAAGACTGATTAAAAAAATAAAGTATTCAAAATTACACCTATAAAACCATAGAAGAAAACAAATATTTGTTCACTAACTGTTAAATTCAATATGTCAACTCTCAACGCAGTAAAGACCGGTATTTATCGCACTATTGTAAGGCACTAGTCCACCACTCTGGCCTAGACCGTATTGATACATAGTTATTACGCCACATTAAGATACAAATTTTATATCGTTTTTCACAAACTACGAGTCTTTTCGTTTTCACAAACATTTACCTCAATGCAGGGATTGAACCCGAGACCCCACTTTTCCCAAAGTATCTAGCCAAACCACGGCACGGGGCTGTCCAAAACCCACTCTAAATCCAAAGACAAATCTAAATAAACTAATGCGCCTAAAAGGCAGACATTAGCATCATTAGTGTTCTCATTATGCCAATCTTGCCGCGTTGGGTCCAATGCACGTGAAGGTTGGCTCAAACTCGGCAGTACGAAGATGTATAGGGGCATTTGTGGGCCAACTTTGGGTCCAACGCACGTGAAGGTTGGCTCCAACTCGGCTGTGTGAAGATGTATAGGTGCATGTGTGGGCCAACGTTGGAGCCAGCCCACGTGAAGTGGTGGGGTGGTCGGAAACGTGAGCGGCGCACACAAAGCGCTCGGGTTATCTGTTACGCGACGTGACCAACTCGCTTGCACAAGTATTTGTGGAAAGTGGGGGTTTAATAAATTCTATTTAATACTCCCAAACTGCAGCTGCATTTCTTAGGAATCTGTTAGAAGTTTTTTTCGCCAATCAGCACTAGACCACCGTGGCGAAGTCCTAAACCCTCTCAGTTGTGGAGGTCCGTGCCTAGCAGTGAGACGTATATGGACTGATTATGATTTGTACTCAAGCTTGTTACATAGAAAGGGGTTAGGAAGTTAAATATAAGGCAGTTTATGTCCTGTCTTTATTGAACCTATATCCAGATTCCATATTACTATTCTAAGGAAATTTCCAAGAAGAAATGCACTGGTTCCTTAACAATGTTTTTCTTTAGAGTTAAATTACGTGATAAATACATAGCGAATTAAATTCTCCTTATCCATCGTGAATTTTGCCAGGGTTGGTATTTAAATATTCATTCAGAACGGAGCCAGATCCCAAGGTCTGTCTGTCTCAAGGCCGCGCGCCCTTTACGCTTAGACTGTTCTATTTATTGTTGCTATGCTGGGAGATCGAAGGATATTGTATATAAAAAATATAGTACGTTACATTTTAACTTTCGACTCAATTTTTTATTTTTATTAGATCGTCAAATGAATTTTTACTTTGAAACAATCATAACTTTTTTATTTCTAACCTAGCACTACTATTTGTTTTCCATATGAAGCCGTAATAATTCAATTGTCTGTCAAAACAGTCGTAATACAAAAAATCTAAAATCATATTTCTTTTAACAGTTTAGTCATCCTTGAAATATCAACATTTGTCTCGGTGCGAGGATTGAACTAGCGTCTTCTCATCTAGCCAAATCTTGATAACTACGCGAAGAAATTGTCAATTAAACCCATCGATAACAAAATGTAGTTATTTGCGTCAAATACTCGTGTAGCGCAATTAACTCATCGATGTTTCAACACATATTTGCATAAATCGGGCACGAATTGAATCGACAATCGCACGCGCGTGCGCCGCGGACATTGTCATGTGCTCGCACTAGGTCAGTTCTCATACAAACGTGTTGACGGAATATTCATTGCGTGTAACCGGGCCGGTCATTTTAATATTAATACCAATTATAGGCATATGGTAATAACACGCTTAGGAAGTGTTGAGGAAGAGGAATTATTAGAAAATGTTTATCGCTAAAATACTCAGACACTCCCCATTAATAAAGTCTTTACTTTAATAAAATCAAACATAACATCAAGCCTGTGTTCCCGAAGGGGTAGGTATTGACTGCACTTATACATTGTCAAGTATCAGTCCCAGGTAATAGAGTCCGCTACTGAGAAAAAGTAAAAACCCTGGAAACGAACCCGAGGTCTCTAGCAGTACAGCAAACATGTACTTGAACCGCAAAATCCCGAGTTTTAAGATATTTGCCTACAACTTTACGTCTCGCGACCTCGGACCTACCTCAATATGCTTTGAAGTTTAGTCGTCCACCTAAAGCGTGTTTAGGAAGATTACAAAAGTTATATACGAATTTTCCGTGAGGGAATCTCCAAACAAAATTTCCTTACAAAATTTATTAAAAACAGGTTACTTATAAAAATTATAGGTGCGTTTTATCTAGCCCGACAGGAAGGAATATGTAATGCATTATTATCGCTCACCACACAACATATTAAATTACACATCTCACAACGTATCGGAGTTTTATAATTAAAAATCATTTCTAAGAATTTTTCTTCATATTAATAATAAAAACCACAGCTGTAACTGTGTAAGCGACGTCTTGACCCACTACTCCTCGCATGTCACTCACGTCACACGTGTCTCACTAATTAATTTTTCATTTCATTTCTTTATTTCATTTCACGGAATATATAATTTTAATTTATTCATTTGTGTATTAAAAATGAAGAAATTAATATAAAATATATTCGAAATACACCTTTTTTAAAAATTCTAATATAGAACATGTACAGTCAAGTACAGTCGGGCACACAATTCCCTAAACAACAATTACGGGAATTTATTTTATACGGCGGAATGAATACAACCGCCCCCGCATGTGACAATGCCGGACCGTTATGATTAACGTTAGCAGACGCGTCTGTTCTCGGCGGGACAGTCGCGATGTCCCTCGAAACATGAGCGAGCTCCTCATTTGAAGGTTAACGGTAAGGTCGCTAAATTGTGAAATTTAGTGAGAATCAAATATATTATTGAAAATGCCAGACTGCGGAATACATTTCTACTAGATCTCTACAATTTGTACGGTATCTATGCCATATCTTAACAATTATATACCTCTTTAAACTGACAATTACCTATAATTACAATAAAACGACTAATTTATTTAGGTTATTTGAGTATAATTAGGCGATAAAAAAATAATCTGCTACTAGTGCAACTGTCCCCCCCCCCCCCCTGCACTCTTCCCCGCGCCATGCATTTGTGCGGTCACATCATTTATGACATAACATTACAAATCCCTGATCAAGTTCAGGGCTGGCCCGACCGGTCGGATCCGCGAACGCCGCTTAGCATCGACCCACTGACCTGGTTGCAAGTGCGCGACGACCTCGCAGTTGGCGACCATATATTTGCATCCAAACTACATGACGTTTACAACTCTATGTGCATCGGATTAGAATCGATTTTTCTATAAGGTGTATATTAAATGTATAACAAGAGCCTTTTGTTGAGTTTTCGACTTTATTATGTTTGTTTAAGTTCACTTTTCCTTTTTACACGATTGCCAACATTCATGTATCAGTCATTGGAATTACGACTTTATATTCATGGATTTTTAGATCTATTTTCGATGAATTCCACGGTGCCGTATGAGGAATGTTGAAGCTTGTCAGAACAGTTTTATTCGTGACAGTTTTGTAGGCATTTCGTGTGATTTCGAGTGTCATTAGGCGAACTGGTCACGCTAGTAATTTTTTTCGAGTACGAGTGGTTAGTGATTATTACAGAACAATAAACATGACATACTTTGATGTAATGGAGTAGTAACTCGTTAAAAGCTTCCTTTAACTGAAGTAAACGCATACCTGAATTCTTCTGGTAAATGTGTATTGCTTTCATACGTTGTCTACTTATAATTTTCTTTTTACCAAATATCAAAATTGCTAAAGACTATTTCAAAGTATATTTAGTTTGATCACTAATTAACCTTCAATATTTGTGTACATGACGCCATTTGGGTTGTAGATTAATGTCTGGATAAATCTTCAATGTCCTGGTCTACTTACGCCCTTTACAACTGCCCTAGTTCACTCGCATTAAAATAATTTACTTCCAATTGGCCTAGATATGAAATATGATTACTGCAAATGTGGAACACATATTGTGGAATTCAATATCAATGGCTCAGTTATCGGTTTCTGAATCGTAAAATCTTAAGCGAATTACTTGAGTGTGTATTTGATTGAGCAATTTTTGAAATAGTGAACCATGACGATTACTTTTCCTCCTCCACATAGTAAGTAGCTTACGAATTATTCTCAAGTGGACTTTGTTTTAGGGAAACACGCTCATTAAACTGAGAATGTACTGATACATTGTCTCATTGCAACCCTTCTGACGTCAATTAGCTGTTATGTACGCAAACGGGGGCACACATCGACATGCCCCGTCACAGACAGACACGCTAAAAATACGTGTATTTTGAACGACACGAGGCGCCCACGCGCCGGCGACAAACTCAAGTTAAATTACCGTATTTATATTTAGAAAAACATTTTTTTATATGTTCCGATAGATATTTTCACGCTGAACAGTTACGTTCCTGTGTGTCTTTGTCATGGATTTAATTTTAGTTTGCTAGGTGATGGGACCTTGGCGAGTGATACGCCAAAACATTTCTACACTTTCTATTGCAATTTGTCTATACCCGTATTCCCGTTTTTAACGTTAGTAAAAAAATAATTAACAAAATTAAAAAGACATTTTAATAACAAAAAAATATTATATGAAAGCAATATGTGCCCAACTGTACTCATCTTTTCATAAATGGAACTTAAATATTAATGAAAAATTCAAAATGTATTAAATCATTATTGTTTTCAATAATATCGCCTATTTATTTATTCATAAATAAATAAAATATGAAAATTAAACCTTCGCGGTAGTTTTATAAACTCATTTCACGGATGCATTATGGGAACACACTTGTATTCCAATAACGGGGATGTGTCCTGGCAATAGCAAGTGGACGATAAAATTGGAAGTGATATCGATTGCACCGTAATCATGGTTATGAAATGGGTTTTTAGGTCAAAATATGGGACGAAGGAATTTTATTCACATATTTATCAGCTAGATTCTGAAGTATAATAACTTGGGAGTTTAAAGGCCAAAATGATGGCCACAGTGAAAATGAAAGAAATCTAAACAAAGAACTCTTTTTGAGCATATAAAAAAAAACTTATACAAAACAATTCCGAAGAAAACAAGAAATTCCATCGTTTAACAGCTTATTAACTTAAATTTTCATTGGGGTTTTCACTTTATCCGTCATTGCATCTCGATATCGTATTAATAGCATGAAAATTTACGTTAACTCGAAAGAACAATAAGGAAGAAAATCAATGTTGACGTCATAAGCCGGCAAAACGAACGAAACAGTTTTACGTTTGGTGTCGTGCGAAAATTTTCGGACGTCATATGTAGAGGGAAGGTCGCGAGGTGTGACTAATTTGCATAATGCAAAATTATGCATAAATAATTCGAAGCGAAAAATATGCAGTGGAATGTACGCTGCTGTAATTCATGAGTGGGAATTGAGTCCGGGACCTCATGATCGCATGCGATAAATAAAAACACATTTTTGTGGGTGACAATTTTGTTGATCCTCTGACATTGACAAATCAGAAAGGCAGCCACCACATATGCCTTGGACAGTAATAAAAAAATAAAACAGACGGAATTGAAATAAGGGCATAGAATAGGTACTAATAGTTCCAATTAGCGATATAGCGAAAAAGTTATAGTTTCTAAACCATTCTTTAAATTTCTTAGTGTTTGGAAACAAGAAACAACAAAAAACGAATAAAAAATAAACATAATTACAATCACCACGTTTAAATGAATGAGAAAATTATTGTGGAAAATTACCAAAATAAATTGTATACACTAAACCCACACTAAGAGCCAATTCCTGTGTCGTGGGTATCATAAACTACGAGAGACTTCGAGAAAACACCGAGACCCGAAACGACCCTGGGCTTCTCCATTCGCAAGCTGTCTAACCAACTGCACCATAGGGTTATTACATTGTTTTGAAGAATCTGTAACTAGTTGAGCAATAAAGCTTCATTAACTAAGAGAAAGACACTATGTCGATGAACACATGCTGCATATTGACATAGTAAAACTTGCATTAGCTGTTAGCAATTGGTCGCGATCGAAGAACGCCATTAGCGACAACCTTCGACCTTCAACTTGTCCGTGTGGTTTTATTATACAGGCACGAGTAAATGTCTTCACTCATTTCTTTCGATCGAGATTATCATGGTCTATCAGTTTGCCTGCAGTATTCATTTATTTATTCATTTTTATAGTCTCTATAGTTACGTATAAAGGCGGAAAGCCTAAGCAAACATTAAGGCGATGCAGAGATAAAAAAGTAAGTGAATAAATAATTATAATAGAAATAGAAAATATTTGCTAATAGTGATAGCCTCTGTTTTTGTTAGAGGATATTCACTGAAGATCCATAGTGCCTTCTGGGGAGTTTTAAGCAACCAGCCTGTGTCATATCCCTTCCTAATTTCTTGTAGCAGGAAAGATAACAGCTATTTTCTTGATGATTTTTTTTTTCAAATACTTATCAATTTGCTAGTCGTACAAGACATACAAAACCACAGTACAGTGCGCGTAGATTTTTGTATCGCAACGGCACGCGGCAGTATGTAGGTTAGTTGGTCGCAACCTCACGCGGGGCCGTGGCGGCATCTCCTCGTTTCGGAATCGGTTAATCTTGATCTTTTTGGAGGTCATCGCGGGACGTATAGTTTTATGATGAGAAATTCTAAATTTGGTGAGATAAAAAAGAAATCGTACGTACCCACAAAACAAAACCCCTGTATTTTCAAAAGGGGTAAGAGTATGTGTATTTCTACTGCCATATTTCGTCAGACAGGTATTAGTACTAGGTAATATGGGGCGAGACTATCGCCGTTCTTCAGGCACATTTCGAGACTCTTGATCAACCCATATTCACCCACTGCTGAGCACGGGTCTCTTCTAAGCACGGGTCTCCTCTATGTTTCGAGACTCAAATGTGACTTTTTCTAAGCCCTTATTTGAAATAGTATGACTACTGAGCCCTACGTATTTGTAGTAGTCATAAGGCATCAGCCTTATAGTGATCGTTTTCTAGGCTGAGAAGTCAGCATAATTTATGAAGACGCCTCTAAGAAGTACCTACAAAAGTCTCCAACTCGAAAGTGATATTGTTACATTTGAAGTAGGATTGTCATGTATTTTTGACCCATAACACTTACAATAAAACTCCATAAAATTTGAGAGAGTGTAGTAAATCCTTCTGCGTGTTTCCCACGCGGATATCCGTGTTGGTGCAACTTTCACTTTTAATATTAAATTAAGACCTTATGTTGTTCGCTATCAAGACAAAACACCGCTTAATTAGTCACGAAGTTAACTTGACTTTTTGCAGTTTTAAAACGCTTTCAGCGATCAGTCAAAAAACTATCATACTGTTTTATACTGTCTATCGTCGTTTAAATGCGAAGTTGTGTAAAAGTCTATAAATGTGTATTATCGTCTTTTGCTCACGGTTATTTATACTAATGAATATAGCATATGTCAAAATTGTTAAAATTGTTCTCACCGGAAAGCCACAATTTTTCACATTACATCGCATCCATTGCAATGTGATTGATATCTAAGGCTCCAAATACTAAGGGCGTTAATTCATTAGATCAAAGGCGCGCGTTCGAAAGGAGACTAAATTCTAGCAAACCCTGGTTCAAATCCAAGGCACATATATCTCTATTTACGATGATTCAACACAATTCGTAACATTATAAAGATCTTTGCAAGGCTAAGAAATTGCTTCGACGAATTTTCGTTATGTTTTCATCAACCCTTACTAAGCCAGAGTAGCAGTCTAAGGATCTAAACTCTCATAGCAAAAGACCCTTGGGCCCTATTCAATAAAACCCAAGTCAACAACAACCCACTACATATAATGTGGCCACGTGGCGCGCGCAATGCACGATCAATCAGGTGAAATTGGGTTGCAAGTGGCGTTGCAACACATACGCACTGCTATTGTGCGACGCAAGGATTTCTTACAACAACATCTAAATTATTAATCACCTTTTTTGCGGTGTTTATTACAATTGTCTTATTGTTTTTTTGATTACTAGCTTCTTTAAAAGTATGACACAACATATTCTAAGCGAAAAATATGTAATCTACATTTGCTAGCTAGATACTAAATGGATTTCACCCTGGGTGGCACCGTTAAAAACCAGAATAGGTACCAAATCATATGTTAAATACAGAAATAAAAATAAATAAATAAAATAAAAATCTCTTTATTGCTTAAAAGTAGATACAAAAAAATAATTAAATTTGGTTTAACAGTTCAAAGCAAAAGGACGTGGCTCAGCTCGTGCTACTCAGACAGTAGTCCGAGTAGCGCTGATTTTCAGCCACTCCCGAAGTTTGACAACACGCAGAATAACAAAATAAATATATGATTTCCCTCAAAATTAAACTCAGAACAAACAAATACTGCCAGAGCGAGCTCTTACTGCTCCAGTCTAGCATTGGCATATCATTATAGAAGCTCAAAATAGTTACATGTGTAATGTCTACTTTATAATTGTTTATTATGGGCCCTAGATATTTTCATTTATGCCGAATTGCTTTTTCTAAAAAGATTATATATCATTTAAAAAATTAAAGAGACAAAACCATCCTTCTATTCATCCACGAAAATACCCCTACCAGTGTAACACTTAACAAAACTCCGTCTAATTCCATCCTATACCGACCAGCTCGATCGCTAGCGGTACTCGGGCGTAGTCTCCGCACCGAAACGTTTAGTTTCACTTTTGCCCCGAAGTACTTTCACTGGGTAACGGCACCGCGCGGAGCAACGTTCCGACGTCTCAGAGCGGTGCGACGCCGTCGGTCTTGTGAATATATACGTCATCATGAGGGATTCTAAACCGCTGTGCGTGAATGATGTAGATTCCATGGGGTTGTTAATGATACAATTAAACGTGACATACATAAACTCTTATTTGTATTTCCTGGAAGGGTCGGTAAGCAGCGATGCGTCCTGCATCCAGTTTTCGCCAGGAATGTATCAGTTCTTATTGTAGTTTTTCGGGCACATATTTAGAAAGTGTACTTTGTTTTATCGCTGTTCATAGACCATGACTTTAGAAGGAGATAGCACATAAAATTCGAGACACGCAAAACGATCGACGTTAAAATTTACAACCTAACATGAGAACCCCATCTTAATAAGGAACAAGGTTACAAAAATTTTATAAAGTTACCAATTTTCAATTCAAGCAGATTAACCACAATTGTTTCTGCAACAGAGGAACGCAACTAAACTTCCATGAGTCACCACGGCGAAACATACAACTTGTAAAAGCTGTCTGGAAATCGTCTGGATCTCCATTCAAACTCTCTGTCTCACTGAAATCCCATTTCTATCTCTCTCCCTCTAGTCGGTCCCTCATATCTGAGGATCGTGGTCATTACTATCAACAAGTATCAATCTGCAGCAGATCATAACCAACAGCGGTAGTAAATCGAGTATACCCAGTTTGTATACTCTGTATAACCCGGCCGTGTTGAGAAGTCGTCTCCGTATATGATATATCGTGCGATTTGGCCGGCAACTCTCCGCGGCCGAGTTACATAGCGGTGCACGTAACAAGTTTCACTATGACACAACGGTTACGGTGTACGAATGAGTTGGAAAGTCACGCGGCGTGCATCTTAGCGGTGATTTTATTTATTTAGATCACATGTATTACATTCCATGGGTTACATATCGCACTGCTGAGTACAGCCGTATTATACACCTTATTATATACTCAGCCTATCGCCGTCCACTGCTGAACGTAGGCCTCCCCAAGAAAGCGCCAACCATCCCGGTGTTGAGCAGCCCTCATCCATCCGTTTCCCGCCACCTTTCTCAAGTATATTATACAACTGATTAGGGAGGGGTAAATTCTGGCTAAGTAGGAGGTTAGAGGACTAGGTCAGTAAGTTTCAATTACAGTATAAAGCATTTAACACACTACATCCGTTCACACTGGTGTATTCAAAAGATAGGCATATGTATTTTGCACTGATGTTTTCTCACCTATGTAAGGTTAATAAATTTGCCACGCATTTCTTTTATCTCTAAGAATTTTGCTAACTTGGTCCACTATACATTCCAATATTCTTACTTCTAGTGATAGAATATATCTATAGTTTTCTTTTGGCCTTTTAGTACATATAAGTTACATTTTATGAACCAAAAGTATAGAACCTTTCCCAAAAGACTTAACATCGGAATAATACGTTGTCAAAAATCAAAACTATACAAAGTGAACTCTTTACAATGGTACAAAATATCGGCCACAACACTACAAGCGATTATAGTTCGACAGCTACGCGAGCGGCATCGATAAACCATCGGAAATCGTCATCGTCACGCATTGTTTTAAAAGCGGATGTGTAAATCGATAGGACCTCAGGATGTCGAATTAATTTTGTGACCCAATTTCATAAATTATATCGGTTGCCGAACGTGTTAACTTATAAGGTGTTAGTTGACATAATGTCCCGTGATTCATTTCGACACTAGCCTGTTCACATCCGGGAGCAAACTAGGCTGCCAATTAATGATAAAAAAGCTACTGCAACTCCTCTAAACTGAAGTCAACAGCATACAAGTGGTACTCAGCAGTGAAACGAAATTAATTCCTATAATATCCCAGACTACATTTTCGAATCTGTAAAGAAATTTATCAGAAACGAAATGGAACTTAGGAAGCTAAAAGGCATTGTCTAACCAACTGTCCCATTTGTTGCTGTCTTGTAAGAGACAGTTGCGGCACTGCTCAAAAGCTGAGCTTGCCTTACTAAATTCGGAATAATAATTAATCTTTAAATATTTTTTTAACAAAAACAGTTTGAGATATAAATACATCCAGACCGCAAAATTAATAATTACAAACTAGACTTTACACAATTTACGTGTAACGCTTTTCTGCTTTATGGAAGTATTCCCACTGGTTTGATGTAAGGAATTCAACACATAAGCTTAAATCTCACTTTTCCCTCTTGTCACACAATAAAGCAGAAAGTGATAGCGACCAAGTGGTTTTGTGTTATTTTTAGTACATCCGATCTGATGGCGAGACGTGACCTTTTGTGCATTTTTACTTTTTGCCCTTTCACTCGTGTGTTCAAACACCGTTTATTGAGAAGCATTGACGGGCTCGAGTGACGAATGAAATTTATCTTTTGTAATTGTTGAGTAATGCTCTAGCTATTTTTCAATTAATTTGTTTCATCACAAGTTTCTTCGAGGTGTAAATTTGATGAGAAAGTTTGACGCGGTCATCATTGGTTATTAGCTAATATTACTGTGAGTTGTAAGATTTCCGGCAAAGCATTTTTTTTTTAATATAGGTCACACATAGTCTTTGCGGGAGGTCCACATCAAGCAGTAATTAAATTAATTATATCACAATAAATAAAACTAGCTATTTTCTATTATAATTTTGTGTAACCCATTGAAATTTTTTGGTGCTAAAAATTAACCACTTTATATAGGTCACAAAAGCTAACAGATGGGACGACTAATTGCTTCACGCGGTACATAATCATAAAGCTATTACAAAATCGTAAAATTTCCATACACAAGCCCCTATCAAAATTTCAAAGCGACATAAACAACTTAACTGGCATATTTCTGCAAGTTCAAACCTGGAAACGATCAAAAGGTCCAGCAAATTGGCAATATCAACAAATGAGGGTTATATTACCCTGTGAACGTTTTACTGCGATGTGATTTTGACTTTAATGGGGTGAAAATAGAGTTGAGAATTGTTGTAAGCCATACCGACATGTGGTATGAAAGTGGCCCGGCTACGGGGAAACCCGAGCCACGGCACGCGACAGGTTCGTTTGTATTGCTATCCTTGTCTAAACACGTGGTGTGATGATGGGATAGAAAGGGACGGAGGTATGCGGAAAGTAACGGCACTTATCAGCGTGTATTTATAATTGGCCCGAGGCGATACCGGCCCTCGTAATAACAGGACTGTGTCATTTAGGTTAGCGGACCGATAACTTAATGCAGCGCTAATTAATTCAGGATTTGTTGATGGTTCTTATTTGTTTTATGCGTCACGGTGAATCTTATTAACGATTCTATATTAAATTTTGAGTCATCTTCTTTGTCAAAAAGCGTATGATCATCGGATTTGTCATAGGATATAAGCTAAATGTTTAAATCAAGCGCTGTGAATATGGGTAATATATGATATAATGTAAATAATGTAAAATTAGTAGATATCAGCGAGAATAAACATTATGTTTATTGATTGAACCAACGACATTGCATTGTAATCGATTGCTACAGATTCGAATTCAATTTATAGACTAATCAGTTTGCATATTCAATATGTTTTCATACGATAAATTTAATAAAAATAATAATACAACAAAAATTTCCTGGTATCCATACTTTATAAAAAAAAGCCACCGTATCTATACAGGAAGCGGTTGAGAGATTATTTTTTTGGCAACACTCCAACGGCTGGATGTCTATTCTCCGCAATGTTTTGACGAGTGTTCCGCCAACATCTACATAAACCCTTACTATAGACCGCATCTCCCGATGAAAACTAAAGCCAAATTCTGCCTCTGCGGATATTATTGACCATAAATAAAACTTTTTCGATGATCAAGAAGTTTGAATTAAAACTAGACGGATGTAGGAAATGTCAGTGAAAGTTCTAGGCATCAAACCTTTCTAACTGACAATCGAAATTTAAAAATGGAACGGTGCGACCTCATTCCACGCGCGCCATCGCACGAGAGCGGCCGCGCGGGTGGTTGCGCAGCGAAAATAAACAATTATTATTAGACTTATACGTTCATAAATGTTATATTCATTCATGATAATGATGCGGCGAAATTTTTGCTGAAATTTCGCACTCAGTTTCGAAATAGTAAATATAATATATTGCGTTTGCGGTGTGACGATACAATATGCATGTATTGTTGGTGGATACTGCATTCCTAAACTGTTGCCTATCGCCAATCATCTCTTGATGGCATCGGCTTGCATAATCGTTTCTTCGCGCTCACCGAGCCCTGCACCAGGCGGAACGGACACGTGTTAACTTACGCAATGAAACCAGAAGCCTTTTTTGTTACTATTTTATCGATTCCTTTTATAAACTCATTACTTAACAGTAGATTAATCGCAGAATTTTCTAAAAGATCGTTGGAATGACATTTACTATCTTCTAAATTCTTTGACCCTTCTCTGATTCAGTATATATAAGAGATCAGTATTCTTATGTCCTTGATAGAACCAGTAATCAAAATGATAATGATCTGAAATTATCATTCCCTATAGTGATTAAAATTACCAAACTCACATAATTTATTAATACATTACGCACATTATGAACTGTGAGCTAGGCTACCTCATTAAGTTGGCTGTATTAGATGATAGCGAATGAATTTTAACAATTTAGATTAACGCTAAGAGCAAGTTAATTAAATTCGCGAGACAATTACACCAAGTAAAACCGCATTAGCAACATTTTCGCCAACATTATCTTAACGACAAAAAGTCAGTGTTACGCTCTGATAAATATTATTCGGGGCTTTCACTTCTCATGGCGTGGAATTCGCGAACCGTTGTTAGCATCGGAATATACAAGTTTCGTAACAGTAAATTTTAACTTGATTTTATTTCGTATCGGTCATTAAAAATGTTTAGATTACTATCTGAGTTTTTGAACAAGAAATTCTTGTGTTCAATACTTGTATCGTTTTGTAACTCTAACTTCTTAGATGGGGTTCATCATTCGCCTGCCCTGGTCCCAATTTATTCCTTGGGGTCGGCGCAGTATGTTTTCTCCTTCCACACATTCCTATCAGCCGTCATGTCTTCATTCACCCCTTTCTTTTTCATATCTTCAGTCACGCACTGTTCTAGCCCTGTCGCCTTTCTTATTATACATACTGCATATAAGTGTTTTGGCTAAATGTTTTACGGCCGGCCGCCTGCCTGATGCCAACCCTCCTTGAGACATTCATTGTAACTTCTTAGATGGGGTTATAAAAACAAATTTTACTCAGCTACATTCTATCTGTCATTTTCTGCATTTATTTGGCACGCGATTTTAGTTTTTGAAATACAATCAAACCAAATCAACTAGACCATCATTTTTTGTGTTTTGAAAAATCAGTAGAGATTTAAAAAAATATAAGTTTCCATAGGGATTATTGGAAAACCAAAAAGGTACGAGACAGTCTCATGCAGAAGCTAATATATCATATCTTAGTATTAAACATTACACTCACAAAAGCATCATTTATAAAAGCCAAATTAAACGAGATGACAAAGAAGGCATTAGGAACGCTTTCACCGTCGTCATTACGGATATAATACAAATAGATGATGAATTTTCACATAAAAACCATGTCTAATGGTATTTTATCGTTGTTCAAGATCCGCAAACTGGGTAGCCGGTCATCGGGCAGTGTGGGACTAGCATGGAAAGAGAAGAAAATCTCAAGCGTAGGAGGTTAAAATCTATTCCTTGGACGAAACACATAAAAATGTCTCCTAGACTCAGTTATGGAAAAACAAGGCATTTACATTTTTTCTGGATTATTAATGAATACCAGTTTGTTTTAATAACTTTGACTGACAAATTTTACAAAAGTGTTGAGAAAAATATTATTTTTTGTCATGTAAAAGTATCATATGTCTATTTCGTTTTCAGATTCCTACGAACTCTCAAATCACTCGCTCTTTTATGCTCTGTTTAGACAGCACCACACCACCAGCCTTCAGTTCTGTCATTTCATAGCATTAAAAAAGCAACTTTACACATGATGCGAGACGATAGAAACACGAAACACGATCCCTATCCCTGGTTGCAAAACATACATTCCTCCACACATAGACAAGTCGACGTTTGGTTTGTCCGAAATCCTTCACCATAGGTCTCGAGTGAGTCACGAGCCCACTGTGTGCCACATTAGTCACCATTGGGTTACCACGAGGCATAATCGCGTCGCGACCATTTTTATCTGTCGCCCAAACGCTGCCAATGCGTATATCATCTTTCACAATTCGTTAACTGTTTTATGTGCTGTGTCGTTTTGTTAATAAACACCCACGGTGGTATGTGGAATACTATTTTCCTGGTTAATTAATAATATGATTAAGTCGAAAGAAAGTTTAGGGAATTGTTATACGATTGCTAATTCTTTATCATCAGTCTATTTAGGTACAATTGCTGAGCACGGGCCTCCTCTGCAACTGAGAGGGTTTAGGTTTTATTCTCCACCAAGAGTCGAACTCACACCATCTCAACATAAGTGAGATCGCTCATCTCAATATTTATTTACGAAATCGCGGGAGGTCGAAACGCGTGTGTTATTGCAAATTTAATGGCGAATCGTAAATTTTGTCTGAATTTATATGTTTATGTTTAATATTAAGAGTATATTTCGGTAATGATATATAGCAAGTATTTATTACTTAGCAAAAATATATAGCCCAGTGATTTTATAAGCATGACAATAAAAGAATTCACGTATTCTTCAAATAAAACTATTTTATCGACCACATCTATTATGGAAATTAAGAACCATTCCATTGCATGAAGATGTTGATAATTTGACAGATATTAAAAACTACGATCATATCTGAGATTTTTACTGCACGTGTATTGTGAATTACAATTTTAATAAACTAACTGACAAATATCAGTCGTTAAAACAGTCTAGAAACACTAAGAATCCCGTTACAAATCTCCCACGAATTACTTATCGCACTTCATTCCATAGATAACTCTATAAATGATATTTAGTCCGAGAACAACAATGCACACCACTTCACACACAGACATGTGTCAAACTTGACACAAAGCACCCGACTTGAAAATCGAACACAAAACATCCAACCACTCGAACACAATAATGAAAAACTACCGAATCATTGCGCTGATTCGTACTCGCATTTTTCGCCTAACGGAACACCATTCTAAAACTCAGCTTGTTATCTCGCATTATTTACCACAATGGAAAGTTTTACAGTCACGCCAAATTATTGAGGAATTCTTTTCCCACAAAATAGCAGTACGGAGCTGATTGAAGGCGTTTCACAGATCGTAATTAGCGTGGCGATGAGTGGTTGATCGAAAAAGTATTATGCGAAAAAGACTAATGTGAAATCTCTTTTAGACTAGCCGCCAATTTGTGACAGACTGATAAATGTGAAACTTAAGCGTTTTACTGTCCAATATTTTTTTTTTTGCCGAAAGAAATGGAACTATTGGTTCTAAAGTCGAATGTTAGCTGCAGATTTATTTCAGCTAAAGTTTATCGTGTTATATATTGTAATTCATCATCCTTCATAAGACCCCGTCCCTACAACTTAGATGGTTTAAGTCTCAGTCCACCACACTGGCCAGATGCGGGTTGGCGTACTATACACCTCAGAAATTCCTAAGAAGTTTCAGTTGTGTAGGTAATTCGGGCGATAAAGTAAGTGATGACTTCGAAAAGTCAGAGGTGTGTGGCTGGGGTTTGGAAGCCGCCCGTCCAAACCTCGAGGCTATCACTACTTTAGTTCTTTCAACTATACTTGGTAAAAACTGATACAATTGTTCGACCAACGGGCCGATAAATCCACACCCGTGATTAGACCGCCATCAACTGGGCTGGTGTTGCGTCAATGTCTGAACGTCGCTGCGTTCACATCGAGATGCCATTGAGAGTGTCGCGTTTTGCATTTTTCATCGAAATAGTTACGCAGTGGCGCCTTCTAATGAAGCACTTTACCGATTCGCCCTACAAACCTGTTCTATTGTATTCGTGTTCTTTAAAGTTTTATAGAATCTCCACAACTGATCATCAAAGAAGACACTGATACCAAAGTCTTAACTTTATTTTCACTTTGCTTCCTAAAAATTAAATAACGGCAATTTAAAAGAGTGTAATTATATTTCTAAATTATTATATAAAAATTAATTTTATGTTGCTGAGGGAGTTTCTTCTCTTCAGCTACAACACGTTTCGAAGCGGCAATATTTTAAAATAGTTTGATGATTCAAAAGAATTTGTCTATTTAAATAAAGATAATTTTAAATAATGATACTGTGACTCTGTCGTTTTCAATAGACAATTCTCAGAAGCAAGATGCTATATTAATTTATTCTAAACTCTTTTTAAATAACTAGTAGTGACCACATAACTTATAAACCAACTTGCTATCATTAATCAGAATCTGCTTCAAAGACTTAATTTCGAAGAAGATTAAATTCGAGAGCCTCACGTATCACGACTAATACCCAACTCAGTTATATGTGCCGTGTAATATATTTACTGGGTACAATAATAAATACGCTTGAATGTTTTTATTAGACGTTCATCCTTGTGAACGCCAATTAACCTTATCTGATGTGGTCATCCACGGCGGAGGTCGAAATTCAAGCAGGTAACGAGAATTGTGACCAATGTTTTAAGACGATTTGTTTCACTTAATTCTCGAGATTACTATATAATAAATACACCCAACAGTCACACACATAGTCCTGACCCATCATTACGATAGAAGTCTTGTAACGTGGGTATCAGAAACTACGAGACTTTTCGGTTTCACAAACACCCAGACCCGAAACAAATATTTGTGGATCACACAAACATTGTCTCGGTGCGTGGATCGAACCCGCAGCCGCTCGTTTCGCAAGCTAGTGTCTAGCCAACTGCGCCACGGGGCTGTCATATCTATTACTATATAGATTTATTGAGTTGTAGTTAAGGATTAAAATCCTTAAACCCCTTTTAGTAGCTCCGCAAATACTGCATAATCATCATCATCGTTTCTATACCGTAGACAGCAATTATTCAACCACTCAGCTAATTATAACTGACTACAGTTTTTCCATTAAGTATACCTATCAACGAACTATCTTTAGAGGCTCCCTAAGGCCTTCTTGCAACTTTGACAAGGCGCAAGAACTCAAGAACTGCCTCGGAGTAAATGTTTCAGCAGCCACTAAGATATCATAACAGTCCGAAAATACCCCGATCCACGCAATTAACTTAATGAAAAATCCGCGACAAATTCGCGAGTGCCCGGCGCTGAGCCAACGGTCGCCGTGACCCACATACTGCCGGCCGGCCATTTTGTATATTCAGTGCGCGCGCGCCGTTTTTGGTGGAGCATTTCACATCAAACTAGGGGGGAGGCGGATTATCTCGACACGGATTTCATTCGTATTAATCATCATGGGCCCATATCGTCCCAAAGCTGGGTGGAGGCCTTCTCTAGCATTAGGCCTTAGTCCACCACGCTGGTCTAGTGCGGGTTGGCAGACTATACTTAAAAAATTAACTTTTTTTAGGTGTACAGGTGTCATTCGTGTTAGAGAGGATTATTATCGACTCTTGTATTCTTAAAGTCTTGGTAAAGTTCTTCGTAATCTTTTAAGTTTCAATAGTGGCGTGTCTGTTTAGAATTATTTTATGGGCACATTTCCGGACTCAATGTCGCTATTGAGATTCTACCAAATAATACTAATAATGCGGAATCTATTTTAAAGAATTTTACTATCGAGACGCAGGTTTAACTCCGAATCAAAACAATAGTCAGTGTGTTATGAGAGATAAGTGGTATATTCCTAATTTAACGGTACTCACGACGGATGTCTTGTACAAATACATCTTATTTAATCAATTACAAATAAAGCAATTATTAATATTTTAGGATGAAGGAATATTAACTTAACAGTAATTATCCCTTCAAATTTTCAGGTCACCGAAATTATTAATTTCAAAACAGTTTATGAAACAAAACCTTTTTTACGTTTTCAATTAACTTTTCAAAAAGTCTGAATAATCATCTCCAAAGTCGAAGATATAAAAGATTTCACCAATCTATATATGGACTTTAAAGCATTACTTTGTTAACTCCATAACTCCATTACAAGATGAATATCGATAAGAATACTATAAAAAGCGCACGCCAACAATCACGATTTCATATTTATCGTGTAACAATAGTAGAGTAATAAATGCACGCGTGTCATTCCCTTCGGCCCGTGCGACCGATAAGTGATTCCATCTCGCTCACACACGTCACATGGTGTATATCGCTGTCTCGCTCTAATTTAACGCGCTGCCACGAAGGTGACACTATAATAAAATTGTCGGTAAGCGCGATCTGGGAAATGCATTCGATATTTTACTGAGTATATTATGCTTATAAGTTGGCTTTGCTGTTTATTTGCTTATTATTTTTTTTAATTTTATGTAAATAATACTATTATGACGTCATAATTTATTGAATGACATATCCGTGTTATGTCTTGTGGTGTTTGTGGTCAAAACTATTAAGTGACTGCTGTTTTTTTTATTTATTCATAATTTAGAAGTTCTAAAACTACCACTTCTGAACTATAATTCACACCCACGTAATAAAAGACGAATAACAATAGATATTAACATTCCATCTAAATATGAAAAATGCTTTCAATTCAGGTGACAATTTGCAACCCCTAGCAAGAGACACGCAAAGACAAACACACAGACACGAGTAACTAATCTGGTTAATAAATTATGATAACAGGTGACCTCTGATAAGGTGCGCGAAACACAAATGGGCCGTGTTTGCAGTGAGACGCGGCATTGAACGCGAGGACGCCGATTCAGTTCCTTCCTTGTTGCACACTCTCGGTGTTGTGGAAATATTTCTCTATTAATGTTCTTGCTACACCTACGTATGATGTGGCGGTACTTTCATAGGAGCCAAAACTCTGGCTTGGCTTACAAAACTATGAGTAACAATCTTTCAGCTTTAAATCTTTATTTAACAAAAGGAATTTGACATATATATGTGAATATCTCTACCTCACGATAATAAACTATGTATCCATATTCCATATCCAAGTAGTCATAGGCAAAATCTAATCACACTCCTAACTTTCCGTAATTATGTATGTATGCAATGAATTATCACGTATTTAAATGGTCAAGGGAAAAATTCGTGAGAAATCATGCACACCTTAAAGTTCTTGGGAATTTCTTAGAACTAAGGTTTATGGGCTTTGATAATTATATATTTTTTGATAAGATGTTATAGTTTTTCAATACTCGTTTGCTAAGGAGCTAACGAAAAAAATTTTACACACATATCAAAGAACAAATTGTAATTTTTGGTTTATATACCCAAGAGATATTTTCTTTCCGGTATTGATCATGTCACAATTTCGCCGGCATAAAAGTGCGATCGAAAGGACCCAGTTTCGACTTCTATTAGTGATGGCAATCGTCTGATCTCCAATAACATTGGACTTGATATACCCGGAGAAACTTTATCATCAAACATAACAACACAAGTATATTAAAAGGTGATTATTACTCCCGATTGCGCATTATCAGCTGTAGATAACGATAGATTCTGACAGTGTAGTGAGGACGCTAACACGGCGTTAATTCGGGTTCCAGACAAAAAGGGGTGGGGATATAAAAATAGTTTATTAGGTATGTACTTGTAGTCCGCCAACCCGTATTATTGGTGGACTAAGGCTTAAACCCTCTCAATTTTAGACAAGGTTTGAGCCCAGCAGTGGGACGTGTGTGGGGAGATGATGATGATCATGTATATCAGGGCTTCCCAAACTGTGCGTCGCGACGCCCTGGGGCGTCGCGGCAACATCCGAGGGGCGTCGCGAGGCGATCGGCAAACATTCGCTGTCCGTATTTTTCTGATAACCTCATATTACGCTAACTACTGCTGTTTTTATTTCCAGTAAAGTAGGTAGTTTTGATGATGGGAGGGGGGGGGTGCGTCGCAAGAAAAATAATAATTCTGTAGGGCGTCATAGTGTAAATAAGTTTGGGAACCCCTGATGTATATAATTCTTCCAACCGAAGAATTAAGCTTGTCTACGATGATATTAATAACATAGACACGTGGTTCCGCGTCACAAGTGTGCATCTAACGCTTTCGATACTCAAGTAGTTTAATTGTGTTTTTCGATTCGGAAATTTTCTGTAGCAAATGTTAATGGATGGGAAATTATCAAAATAGTTGAAGCAGGTTAGTAACTATACTCCTACTAGCGTATAAACTTATGCAAGTATGTAATTCGAATTCGGTAATAACCAAAAACCTGTACCAATAAAAATATTTGCAATGTTTATGTAGCGGGCAATTTGTGATATAAGACGTCTAGTAAAAAGCCTAGTATCTATAATCCAATCTGAAAAATATTTATTTTAGGTCTGGGTGTTTGTGAGGGCGAAAAGTCTCTCATAGTTGCTGTTACCCATGACACAACTCTCCTATATTAGTCCCAAACTAAGACTATGTATCGATTTCTGTAGTTCTAAGCCCAAAAACGTTACATGATAATTGTGTAATATCTTATTAGTAACTGTTTATTGTGATTGAAGCAGTGATGGCCTCGAGGTTTGGGCGCGCGGTCGAGAATCTCGACGGTCGCGGGTTCCAACCCCAGGCACACACCTCTGACTTTTCGAAGTTATGTGTGTATTCACATTGAATTATCACTTGCTTTAACGGTGAAGGAAAACATCGTGATGAAACCTGCACACCTAAGAGTTCTTAGGAATTTCTTAGGTGTGTAGTCCGCCAACCCGCACTAGGCCAGCGTGGTGGACTATGGCCTAAACCCTCTCAATGGTAGAGGAGACCCGTGCTCAGCAGTGGGCGAATATGGGTTGATGAAGATTGTGATTGTCAAATTGCCTTTGTCAAATTAAATTAAATTATTAAATCAAGGTTTAAAGCTTAAAAAAACTTTAAAACATGGCTTTTGAGCCTCAATAGAAGTACCACCACGATTGCAACTGTCGCTTATTTCCTAACCTCCTTCAATAGCCTACAATAATATAACCCCAAAAAATCTTGATGATACTCCCCAAGAAACAACCCATCAACTTCGTCTACCCCCTGATACGTCTACATCGCACGGTGATAGTGTCCGAATTAGCACAACATTGTCGGCTGCATGTAGGTCACGGTCCGAGTGTGCGAGCGAGATGGAGCATACTCCCGACCAACGAGACAGAAAGAGCTGGCAATACAGGTTTACACACCCAGTTTTGAAGACATTTAGATGTAGTGTTTTCGTCGGACTGAAATGTGAAATTACGCAATTGCCGATTTGAATGTCGAGTTGTGTGATAAAAATTGGCGAAGTTAGTTTCCCGCACAGATAGCGGAACAAATATGTTAATTAATTTAAAATTAACGTCTATGTATAAGTTTCACAAAACATACAATCAAAACTGGATACAACGACTTTGAAGGGATCGTATATTTCGGACGTTATATCCGATATTTGTTCTAAGCAAGTTATTAGTTTATATGTATATTCCGCTGGGACTTTCCTTTCCATTTTTATAACCGATACGTTATTTTAATTTGTTTTGACTAAATTAATTAATTCTCTCAGCTGTAGATCAGGCCCATGCCCAGCAGTGGTACGTATATAGACTACTGATGATGATAATTATAAATATATCGATACAGACAAGCAAAATAGTCTAATCTGTGAGTCAGAATGTCATTACTAGTGTTAGTACTAAAGGTAATTGCCTATGTCGTATTCAAACCGGTTACCACAGTGTGAGAACTCCAGAACAACCCCGGGCTATGACAACAACAACCGGAAAACGCGGCTTAACGCCCGGTGTCCCTTTCCGGTTTTTAATCATTCTTATGAATAGCTTGTTACAGTTGATATTAATTACTAACGCCTTAGAAATATACTTGTTTGTTCTAATTATTGTATTATAATGACTTCTGAATGTAATGTTCGTTTATTTATAATGTGTACTTAATATACATGGCATAAAACACTTATGACACGTAAAAAAGAATTATATATTATTAGCGTAAAATACACTAAGGCCTTAACCCTCTGCCGATAGGGAAGGCCCGTGCCCAGCAGTGGAATGTATACGGGCTGTAGATGTAAATGATTAAAAACAATATGTTTGATTTAAATGTGTTATTTATTTTTCTTCGAATTTTACTTTACATATTGAGCTATGGTAGTAATGGTGTAGTAATCAAACGTGAAATTAAAGGTTCGCATTCCGAGATTAGCCTGTACTCTTAGTTTCCGTTCGGCATCACTGTATTCAATAGTATATACTGTATCGTATATATTTCTACATATCGAGCCTTTACCGCCAAATTATCGTAAGCGACACTTTTGTCGAAGATGCGTTTTTTTTATCGAAACTACTATTTTAAGCCTTAACGAACCTATCCCTGCCGATGTGTTTTTTTAAATTATATACGTAAGTGTCTAAAAAATATTAATGTATGTAAAATTTTAATTAACTGGCACATTTCTGTTTATAAATATTAAAAACAAAACCTCCTGTAAATTTTGATTTTGTCGGTTAAATAAATAAATAAATGGTACAAATTAATCGCTATTATTCTATTTGGCTTCTGCATATGCCATTGCCTTCACTTGTTCAGGGTAAAAAAATATCCTTTACATTGTACAGAAGACATATTTCTTCACTGTTACAGAGATAGTGAATAATTGCGACCAATAGAGCAATTCACACGAACGATTCTTGTGTGACGACCGTAGCGTCAGTTTACGTGCAAAAATACACTCCATGTGCATATAAATAGAGTCCAAAATAACACAACACACAACAGGTGATATAACTTGCGCCGAGTAAACTTTCTATTGTCGATTCGGTTTCATTCACTCGTCGAACAGCTGACTCCGAGAAAAATACCATAAATACCGGACAATACCTTTGTCACCTTTCATATCCAATAACTTTGTGCACAATTTATTGTAATTTTTTTACACTGTCTAGTTTCATTATCAACCCATATACCTACGTCCCACTGCTGGGCACGGGTCTCCCTCTACCATTGAGAGGGTTTAGGCCATAGTTCACTACGCTGGCCTAATGCGGGCTGGCGGACATTGTCTAGTTTAAAAACTTAAATATCGCAGGTAAAAACAAGAAAACAGCTAAATGTTTTTTTTATAACAGCCCAATACAACGCACCTAATGGTATGTATATTTTACAAGCCTATTTAATGCCACGTGGTAAAAGGGTAACTCGAAGAGGTCACAATATATATTTTTTAATCTTTATATAATTGAGAGGTAACCGTATTTTTTTTATAAAATAACTTAATCATTACACATTATTAAACAGCATAAAAACCAGTTCGTAATTAAATTAATCAAAGTACCTAATATTATAAAATATTATTTCTCAAATAATTCAAAAGCATAGAGTATAGACCAACCCGATAGAGCGCATACAGTATTGTTTATATCACGGGGAATACCAGAAAATATTTTTGAGCTATTTTTCCCAGCGTTATCAGTTTTTGTGGTAACATTGTTCAGATAGACCTGAATATTACTAGTAAATGTTTTTAAATAATAAATACCAAACAACGGCTCTATCTTATAAAAAGATAATTATCTTCGATTTTCGCTAACTTACCTACTATCGGACGACTGAATAGAAAACATATGTTTGTTAGGTCTCTAATCGATTGCCGAAACGGATAAAACAACTGGGTTTTTTAGTTTAGAAAATACGTTTTTTTTTTGTTTATAGCGACTAATGACAAGAGCCTCACCTTTATTATCGGAGACATAAAACTTAGCTATGAAAAATAGTTCCAAATAAGTGATACAGTTCTGCTTTTAAAATTTCTGTGAATTTTATCGAATTTACGGGTTTTCGACTCATAGCTTTACCTTTTGGTATTACACACTATGTACTTTAATCTAGTCGACATTGCTAACAAAAACAAACAAAGCTCCACTGATTTCCAGATACCATAATTTATCATGAATGCATTTTTATCGCGTTTTACCCAATCAATAGTCGGTTTAAGGCATATGCATATCTAATTCAATGTGTAATGAGTTTAAAATCGCTTGACAAGTACATCACAATAAAACATTTATGAAATATTGTGAAAATGTCTAGACTCTAGTGTTGGTGCAACGACCAGCTCATTCGTATGTTATCTGTCATTAATACATGTCGTGTGATTTGCTGAAGATCACTGCAGTTCAGCGTAATAGTGAGTATTCAATACCAGAACGGAGTAACACATGACGTGTTAATTATTTTGTTTTATTCATTTGCCTAATGATTAATAAAAAACACGACCAAAATAATAGCTACTAGTATGGGTTTCTTATTTATTCGAAGTAGGCATTCTATATAAACTGTTTAAAATGGGATGTCCACTTGCGCGTTGAACTTTCGTGACATACATGGACGCTGCTGTTTTTATATCTATACTCGTCTATACTAATATTATAAAGCTGAAGAGTTTGTTTGTTTGAACGCGCGAAGTCAGAAAATACTGGTCCGATATGAAAAACTCTTTCGGCGTTATTTGTCATGGAAGGCATCGTCTTTCTACGACCGATAGGAGTGAAGCCGTATATTCCCTTTTAAAGTGTTGTGTCGCATACGACGTTGCGAGCAAAAAACTTGTCATGAATAAGTAGCAATAATCACTAGACGCAGGAAGTCAACTTTTAGACATTCTACTAATCTTGTTTCATCAAGACCTGTTAAAAGCTTATAGCTTATCTCCTACGATCCATATGACTTGATCGAATTAGAAAGCAAATATATTTGAAAGGAACCAATCCTTGTCTATGACGCAACAATAAATTTTCACCATAACGGAACCTTAACCATCTACATTGTAATGAGTCATCGACAGGCGCTGATTCGAACTTCGGACCCGCCATATAAGAAGCCTTTGTGCAGGGCACGTGTAACACAAAACCTTGTAAGTTCTAACGAAGGTTAAACTGTTCGCGTGCTCTAGAAGTTTCGATGAGTTGTAGCGATTTAATGCTTAACATTAAGTCAGTTCTTAATCGATAAATTATCATTGTAACAGCTTTCTGAAGTCAATGCGACTATGACGCAATAATCTTTGCAAACCTGGGGAATTACTTGAAAGACGTGTGTAGATTTCTTTAACCATAACATACTATATAACTACGTATGTAAAGTCTTATTATGTCATACGTACATAAGAGTTTATTTGACTTTTGTGCGTGTTATATTAAGGGATCCAATCCAAAAATTTGTAATAGCAAACTCATTGCTAATAAGCATGACGTTTCTCTCAATCATTAATATGTCACCTATATAAATATCGCTACCGAAGTCTTCCTTTTAACACAATTTGGTACAATCAATTCATTCAACTCTCAAAAAACAAGTTATGTTGTTCAGAAAAATCACCTATATCGCGGCCGAGATCTCGTCATTTTCTTTTATAGTCGTTTTTCCTCACAAGTTAAAGGTACTTACAATATCATGACCCTGGCTCCCGCTCCTGACGACCTCCGGGGCCATGTATTCGATGGTCCCGCAGAAGCTGTAGGCCCTGCTCTCCCCTCCGCAGAACTCCTTGGACAGACCGAAGTCTGTGAGCACGATGTGGCCTTCCGCGTCCAAGAGGATGTTCTCCAGCTTTATGTCACGGTAGATGATGCCGAGCTGTTGGGGAAATTGAAAATATTAGACAAATTATTATGGTAAAGCATGTAGCCAAAGTTTCTACGCAAGTATCTAAGTTATGTAAAGTCCTAAGACCACTAGACCAAAATGCCAAACTAAGGCAAAAATCTGCTTTTTCAAGTAAAAGATGATCGTATCTAACAGAAGCCATATGTAGCCAGTAAAATTTATTATCATTCCATAAGTATCCAGTTATAGGAATTTTAATTTTAAGCTAGACCATATTGTTTAGGATACGTTGGTTATAAGTCTCTAAATAAAATTAAAAATAAAAAAGTATCCAGATATATTCATATCATTCTTAAGATACTATTATAATCACTATAATCTGATTCTCACCTTATGTAACTGCTCGAGCGCCAGTATAATTTCTGCTATGTATATCCTCACTTCGTCTTCATTGAAATGTTCCCTCTGGTACAAATGTGTGAACAGCTCGCCACCTGCCACGTAATCTGGTGACAAAGAAATCATTTCATTACAAAACAGTTAATTAAAGAAATTATGACCAAAAAAAGCTGCTACTTCATCAGTCAAAATAATCGCTAAATAGTATTTAATACTAGAACGGCAAAGCGACTACAAAATGACTCTGAACCTGATTGCTGCTATTCTAATTAAATAACAAGTAATTTAGACTACATTAGAATAGATACAATTTTCTTCGCCGTTAAAATGCGAGACATTCATAATGCATTGTGTATACACATCTAACTTCGAAAAGTTTCTGTGACCATTGTTTGAACCCGAGACCACCAAGATTTGTTTTGACACACCCTACAAGTAATCCTTTAAAGCTATCATCATTGTACAAGATATATAAAATGACCAACATCTTTAATGCAATCATCGAGGGGTGTTATAACACAATTGCTACGGACCAGGGTAGCATAAAATTGTTAGGTCGGCGCGAAAGCTTCGTTCATAAATAATGTGCACGAGGCAAGTTCAAGAGTACTATCGAACGGTGAGTCGAGGGCGGTGCATTTTGCTATTAGATTTCTATGCGGTTTTTATATACCAAGGTTTAAAAAAAAAACATATGCAAAAGGGTCTTGTCTCTACAGTACTTATGACACCCTGTTAGAATAAAATGATAATATAGTTTTTGCCATTCGACACTATATTTGGAATTAAAAAAAAAAAACAAAAGCTATCATTGCTGTATAAGATTAAAAAACCGCTGTATTTAGTTTAGAGAGTATCTTTTCAGGGTAATCATGGATTATACCGTGAATTCCTAATGAATACATTTAAATAGTGCAGAAAACATCGCGAGTGAAATGTTGCAAGTTTCAAACTTGCACTTGACATGGTGGACTAATTTCGCTGGGAAAGCAGTTTAGGATGTTAAAAGTCAACTCTCTTATGTGTCAGAAGCCTTAGTAATTTAAAAATTCTCGCAATTATTTAGTTATGGTTATTTGACCAACCCCTTCCAACCAGCTTAATAACTTGAAGCTTATAAAGCTCATAAGCTCATAAGACTCATAAAGATAACCCCATGGCTCAGTTGGCTAGATACCAGCTTATGATATAAGAGGCCGCGGATCGATCTCCGCATCGAGACAAATAAGTGTGTTATCCACAAATATTTGTTTCTAGTCAGAGGTAATGTCATGCAATTTCTGATACCCACGACATTGTTAATTGTATAGCTTTAACTTTTGTATTGTAGTGGAACCGAAAAGAAATCATTCGAACGAAACAACGGTAATAATTAAAAATGTTGTGTTTTTGCAGTGATCGTTGGGAGCGTTGACGCGTGAAGCGAGGGGATTAGTGTCCGGAGTGAGCAAGTACCAGTGTTCAACAATAAAGCCAGTATCAAGTAACAGCGCCGTCATGATATGCTATGCTATTCTAGCGAGCGTTTCGCAACCGCTGCAGTCGGCGCCGCGGCGTGGCGCGAGCTACAGGAGAATCACCTATATTTATAAAATTAAACTATCTGTGACTATCATAGAATCGTTTTCTTGGTCATCACTTACTGGTATGCTTAATTATCCCCGCTAGAAGTAGATTATCAAAAGCTCATAGTCTCAAAACTAGTTAAAACTGAAAGAGCTTAAGCCAAAGTTCACCACACTAGCCTGCCTAGTGCGGGTAAGCGCCTATGACATTCCAAGAACTTAGGTACGTAGATTCCCTCACGATATTAACTAAACACAGTATTAAATGTTACGAAAAGATATGTCATCATGACGCGTCAAAATTATCGTTAACCATCTGATTGTAATCATGATTTGAAATATTCGCAACTTCCTATTAGATTCGAACCTAGCCCAATCAATAGCAATTGTAGCAATTTAAAACATAAACACGAATAGAGGCGATAAGTAAATCAAAAGAGTTTCAAACTCATGATGACAAAGTATTTACATTTGAATAACTGACCATGTTGGACAAACAAGTCATGCCTTGAGATAAGATTGTAAACATAAGATCTGTGTGCGTTGATAATACAATCAAAATGTACGTTGGAACGTTAATCTGCGTAATGATATGGAGAATTAGATTGTGTTAGATCTTTTTTTCATGGAAACCTTTGGAATTATAGCAAGCTTTTCGTGTGGGTAGTAAATGGTCGTTGTCGGAACTTGGAACTAAACGAAAAATGATGTACACAATGTAGTTAAAAAGAATACTATTAAGCGCTTTGTAAAGGTTAAGAGAGATAAAGATACGTGGACTGATGAACTGCACTGACAGACATAAACACATCGTGTAATACCGACGACAAAAGGTGAGATCTGAATATTGTCTTTTTACTTCATTACCAATGCATATT
The DNA here is from genome assembly GCA_030295005.1 of Cephonodes hylas. Lineage (NCBI taxonomy): Eukaryota > Metazoa > Arthropoda > Insecta > Lepidoptera > Sphingidae > Cephonodes > Cephonodes hylas. The sequence goes on along the minus strand of AP025386.1, from coordinate 1,491,955 downwards.
AATCAACTATATTTCCAACACCCTAAAGTACATATTGTATGATTTTCCGCTCGAGTCCCTCTTATGATTTGGACCGCTCGACAGATGCACGTGTAACACAACAAACAATGGATTACTGCAAGCGGCAAAGGGAAAAAGCTGAACGTCCGCTGGGCCAAGGCATGAGCGAAAATATACTGCTCCAATTATGTATTGTGCACGTGTTCTCTCACGCTTGTATCCGCTAAAGTATAAGAATAAATGTATCTATGTTTCACCAATTATAGTCCTTAGTAATCTCTGCAAAAGCAATGATAACACTTTTCCAGACTAAAACATGATTTCCGGGTTATTTTAATTTTTTTATTGATAATAGTTATATTTCTATCAGTCTTAGTGTATTAGGTAATTAGGAATAGGTCGCGGGCACCAATGCAAACGTCTATGAGACACGTGAATAATGTATTTAGATCTGTATCATCAACAAGTCTCATTTTTTTAATGACAATTACAACAAATCATATTTTCCGCAATATTACTAAGTTCTCAAAAGCTACAAATAAATATAAGCCTGCAAATTTTATATCAAGTCATTTACTAGGAAATCTGTAAGAAACCCTTGAACAGAGCACCGAGACGTCGCCTCCTCCAAAGCGCTTACAATTAATTTTTAGCGAAGTAATTAAGCGACATGCAGATTAAACTATCCGAGTGTAGGAAGTTTGCCAAAATTTAATTAATCCGTTGACTTTGAAACGTGCAATTAACGTGTCATTCGTACAAGTGTTAGTGTTGAAGATAACTCACGAGAGGCCACTGGCCAGAGGTCGGGAACATCGGACAATTTGGGTCTCTTCAGGGTTTTGAGCATTAGAAAAATACGCCAAACAGTCACATACATTCTGAATATCTCTGTGCGGGGATCTAACTCGCGCTCTATGATTTCGCAAGCAGCTGTCTAGGCAACTGCACTACCATACTGTCAACTGTATGGACTGTAGGATAATATCTTTATATAACCTGTATTCTTAAGATTTCTTACAAAATTGAACTCCGGCACAGAACCCGAAGTTGAATTGTTGGATTATTTTTGAGCTGATTTTAATGCCTTACCATCTCTGCCTTACTTCTGAAGTCAATTCTGTGACATCAACACACTTATCCCGCTTCCATCTCCAGCTCCATTCGAATTACCCTTCCTTTTTATTTTCCCGGTGCCAACCCTGTCCAAGGGCTCAGCATACAAATGTAGCGATACAGACCGCGCAATGAATCAACGTCATTAACCACAGCAAGCCACAAAGGGCTGGAAATTGTCTACGACAATAATAACGCACTTCATTCGTGCAAATTGGCACAATTTCGGCGTAGAAAGATTCAACGTTGTGTTATCATTGACGTCATTTATTTGAGAAGGAGGAGGATCGCTAGTGAGGTGGTCAGAAACCCTATTATTATTATCCTGAGTATGACTTCCATTCTTCTGAAATCTTTACTCACTTTTTAGATTCTTTATAAAAAATTCTCTAAAGGGCACTACAATCCGATGTAGCACTTGAATTATATGAGATTTGAAATAAAATAACAGCGAATTTATCGAAACAGTATACTCACGCCTGTTTTAGCTTAGGTTAGCAGAAATAAGAAGAGGTCTATTTCCTTATGCTAATGTTTGTAGCAGTGATGGCCTCGAGGTTTGGGCGCGCGATCAAGAATCCGACGGTCGCGGGTTCGAACCCCAGGCACAGACCTCTGACTTTTCGAAGTTATGTGTGTATTCACATTGAATTATCACTTGCTTTAACGGTGAAGGAAAACATCGAGATAAAACCTGCACACCTAAGAGTTCTTAGGAATTTCTTAGGTGTGTAGTCCGCCAACCCGCACTAGGCCAGCGTGGTGGACTATGGCCTAAACCCTCTCAATGCTAGAGGAGACCCGTGCTCAGCAGTGGGCATATATGGGTTGATGAAGAAGAAGAATGTTTCACAAGCTTTCAAATACCGCATAACAGTAGGCGAGCCTAATACCGCATTTAGTTATAGAAAACCAAACTATTCTTTAATCGACTTGATTATCAAACCTGAACTCAAGATATACCCCAGGATTTTTTGAACATATGATCCTCCAGATTGCCTCCGAAGCCTGTGCATAAAGGCGTCACGCACAAACTAATACTACGAACAATTAATACGTTTTTTGCATCGGTCGTGAGTTGGTAACCATTAATAGCGACGGGTCAAGGCGACGCCGAATTGGGTCTTGCGTTTAGCAATAACACTGGGCGGCATGGGGTTACACGACCGCGTATAATATAATCGAAGTATTAGCGTACGCAGTTGTGTGTTTGAGAAATGAATGACTAAGGGTGCGAAGCCCATTTTTTGCTGATAATACCCTCATAGTTATTGATACTAAAAAAACACAGCAAAAATAGTTGACAGATTTATATATTTTTTAACAGTAAATTAAAGACAAGTCAAATAAATGAGACAGTTATCGTTTACCTACATTTGAACAACATACTACTAAATTACCACTATTTAAAATATTCTAACGATAATCATAACCTTTCATGATCACAGTCTCATATCTATACCATTATAAAATCTATTTTCCAACGCATATATAAGCTCAATCAAATCAATACACCCAATTCTTTTCCCCTACAACAAAGGCACGCTACGTCCACGTCTATATTGACACGTTGAAATTACATTACAAAACTGTGCGTCCGTCAGTCAGTAACTAACTGTTAGCCCGCGCGACGCCATTGCAAAACTCACAAGTAACCTTTACGGTTAAAATACTATTGTAACGGATCGTGTGAAATGCGTATTGTATGAAAATAATCATATTTTGGCAACTGACATGTTCGTTGGGCAATGTTTGTTTGCTTGGAGATAGATTGTGTGAGATTTATTTGCATTAAAATGTAGATTGCAATAGATAGGTTAAAACACAGATAACAATGAAGTATGGACATGGAAGTAGTTTAAAACATGAAATGATATTAGTATATGGACGGTGTTGACCATCATGTAGCTCACTGGCTCGTTTGCCTCCTTTACCATAAAAAATAAATTTGTTTCACAGAAACCCATCATTTTCCTCGCACACAAATACTAAGAAATCGCAATAATTCTCTTTTTCTTTCTTTTAGTATTATGAGATTTTTTTGCCATACACCACCACACACCCGCTACTGCAACTCCTGTACTGACATTATTGACGCCGAACAATGAAGCTCGTCGAAACTCAGGAGACCTAAGTCATGAATCATGATCCCGTGAAGTTTATCAAAGAGACCATATAAAGGAGGACATGGAAAACAATTAAAAAAATATGATTCTTACAATCAATCGTTTATACTAGCCCTATCGATAAAGAAAAAAAGACATAATAATATTAAACCTCTACATCTCGTAAGGAGCAAAGTCGAGGTCCGCTCATCTCGATGCGACCTTGGTCTAGATGCTGGCGTTTTTTTATGATTTAAACTCACTTAACAGTTCACCCACGTGAGAAACGTTTCTGCATTGTGTGCCACTGGACTTGTTCATGTACAATGGTTGGTTGTCGTGTTTTTGTCTAATTGACGCAACGCATTCGTTCGATGAGACGATGATTGGGGTAGTTAAAAAATAATGTACTACTGTTATATGTTGAATGGTAAGAGATTCGAAAGAATGTAAAACAAAGGAAAAACACTAGACGGACAAAACTGTAGAATTTGCAAAGCTATTTCTGACATTACTGTTACATATTTGAGACTATATCAACCCGTATACGTCTCACTACTGACACAAGTTCCAAACTCGCCTATATGAGGCATAAGTCAAGAGATGGAGTCTTGCATATTTCGATAGATGAGCAAAAATATTTAGAAGAAATATTTCAAACTATATTTCTCCAACCACACACGTCTGTAGGTTAAGGCTAGACAGAAGAAGTTTCGTTTCAATTCTGCACAGAGATTACATAACGTGCAAAATGTACGCGAGTGGTTCAAGTGTATATCGGTCAAGGGCGAGACAATAGAAAATTTCACTTTACGCCGTTGTGCTCGGTTACCTCCTGCAGCGGTAACGCGACCTTCGGACCGCTAGACGTTGCTGTGTGGAGATGTAATATTACGGTTTAAGTATTGTTTTTAAACATTTTAATATGAAGACATATGGGTCGGTACTTCCATAGAAGCTTAAAAGGCCAGTTTGCCTTGCAAAGCGAATAATAAAACTTTAAGATTTAAATATGTATTTAACAAAAGAAAGACATATAAATGGGAATATCCAGACCCGACTTTAACAATTATTATAAACTTGAAATTACACTATTAACGCTTTTGGGCTTATATAGAAGTAGTGCCACTGATGTCGACAAATATCCTTTTTAATTTATTAATTTCGGAGTCACTTCAGGCTGAATTTCATTTCATGACTCTTTCGCAATTTTGTGTTTGTGGTGGAATATTCCTTAGATTTAAAACAACTAAACTCTATAACCACTTATACATATTGACATTTTCTCTGTCTTTGTCATGTAAAACTATGAGATCGCCCATAGCTAGCCACTAGAAATATGTATAATTTCTTTGTCCTCATTCATCACGTTGCATAAACTTAACGTTCCAGCTACGTAGGACTTTAAAACTGATGTCCTAGGCATAGTCAGGACATAATTATTTCATAAATAAACTAGATGGTTTCAAGGTTTAGGCGCACGATCGAGAATCTCGGCGGTCGCGGGTCCGAACCCCAGGCACACACCTCTGGCTTTTCGAAGTTATGTTTGTATTCACATTGAATTATCACTTGCTTTAACGGTGAGGGAAAACATTGTGATAAAACCTGCACACCTAAAAAGTTCTTAGGAATTTCTTATGTGTGTAGTCCGCCAACCCGCACTAGGCCAGCGTAGGGGACTATGGCCTAAAATCTCTCAATGGTAGAGGAGACCCGTGCCCAGCAGTGGGACGTATATGGGTTGATGATGAAAGAAACTAGAATATCAACACGGACAATGAAACCGAGTGAAACATAACAGACGACTCACGAACATCCTCTCAATGTTCATTAATTTTGCTCAGTTTTTCAGCAGACAAGTAAATAAGAAAATTGAGGTTTACTATTTAACGTGAACAATAAACTTTCAACCTTCGTGATGCACGATTAATTGGTCAAAAAATACGATTAGCGAGAAACCATTACACTCTTATCAGTTGGCATAATTATGTCGGCCTGCCAGTAATTGCATACACGAAAGGAAATTACTTAACTTCAACTGGATATTCTATGAGACAGTGTTGGGCATTATTGACATAAAACAGTCATTCATCCTTAATTTTATAACTCAAAATTCCAATTTGAATATAGCTAGATTTACTACAAGCAAAATAATATTCATACCCAGGTAAACCTATCAATATTAACCCATATTGCTGGCCACGGGTTTATGCTGCTACCAGACATTATTTATTTTTATAATATGATCTTCTTAACTTAGCAGATACCGTCAATAAATATTTGAAGGCTAGCAATGAACTAAATACATGGTACTAGCTTCGTATCATCACTACATAGTATAAAACAAAGGCGCTTTCTCTGTCCCTATGTCCCTTTGTATGCTTAAATCTTTGAAACTACGCAACGGATTTTGATGCGGTTTTTTTTAATAGATAGAGTGATTGAAGAGGAAGGTTTATATGTATAATAACATCCATTAAATATCGGCATTGCACCCGTGCGAAGCCGGGGCGGGTCGCTAGTTCATAATAAATTCAATATATCCAAAATCAACAATCACTCTCCGATCGCAGTAAACTTGTTTTATAAAGCAATTAAAGTTAATACAGATATTTCCGAGGCTCATGACGTCACGATACATTATTACCGTTTTTTAAAATAATTAGAGAATGATATGTTCTATGTATATCGTGAGTTAGCGCTGAGACTAATCTTTGATAATACGTTTGCATTGAGCACATTTGATATGCCTTTATTCATATAACTGTTATTTGACGGTGAGGTAACGTGTCCTAAGGATTCTTGTATACTGGAGGTCTTCGCAAAGTATTGTTTAGTTACCTATAAAACTAAAATGAAGACTTGGTAGATTAAGATCTAACTTATCTAAGATTTAGAAGAATCGTCCCTAGCATTAGGACATATATTAACTAATGACTTAAATTAGTCTTCAGGAAAAACGTAGCCGCGAATCATGAACCGAAAACGGACAAATGGGAGTGTCACTTCTTGAAATCGATTCGGCAATATGCCAACTTATGACACGAGACACGACAATCATAAATTCTCACTGTTCGTCTCTCGTTCGTAAAGCATTGCATACACCTCCACTTATTTACTATATCTAACCATGTACATAACTATATATAAAGAACTAGTTATATTTGTAAAACAAACAGTGTCCTTGCATCAGAACTACGCCCTACATATTGTAACATGAACGGCTATTAGCGAAAACCGCGCAAAATACTCGCCCAATGTCATGATTTCTTCACGTGTGTAACTCAACATTACCGGAACACCTATTGCACTTATTTTATACTAAATTCAACTTTGTTTTAGATACTTTAGAGTTGAGTTTTCGTTGGTACAACTAGCCGGCAAGTGACTTGCGCAAGTTGCATCCGTACTCCCCTTGACCCGGTTCCGCGCGAGCCACAATCGGGCCCCGAATCGAGTGAGCAATTAGTGTTGAACGATGTTTTGGATAATCAATGTTTGTTCTTTTTAAGGTGTTATTAATTTAGAATATATGGTGCGATGGTTTTATTTGCTGAGAAATTCGTAGATATTGTTCATAAAAAACATGTTTCTTTCCGGTAGGCATTTACAAATTTTAGATAAGTTTTGTTTCAATTTTTAGATTGTTCCAATTCAGTGTGACCATTGTTCTAAATAAATTAACTTCACATTGATTAGTTGCAATTACGATGCAGTTAAATATCTTGCCTTTTTACTACTGCAACAGCAAAATAAACTAATTATTTAATGGATAATCAAAACTCTATATTAATTTTAGTTAGACCTCATCATCACATTTAGGTATTTATATATTCCCCAACGTAAAACTTTCTCATTAAACACAGAGATTTATACCATCATCACCATTTTTAATTCATCTTGTGTTTATAAATCACTATTAGTTTAACATCTAGCGTTTGTAACGGCACACGGACCAAAACGAGATTTGGGCCCATTAAATATTCAAATCCGACAGAATCACCTCATATATGCATCAGATAATTATTTATACCGTGCATCTGCCGACCCAGAAACGCTATCCTTATTCTGAGAACGAGTGGATAAAAATGGCTGCTGTTGTTGAACGCAAAATGATGTAAAATTTCTAATAATAGATTTAGAAAGTCTATTTTAATAAATAAACGAATAATTCATGTCTAAAAAAAGATTTTACCAAGCGATTTCAAAAATCTAAATGATTTTGGAACGTTGTAATGCAATCTGATTGTTAAAATTGACTTATTAAGTTGGGAGTCCGGTATTTACATCATATACATTTATTTTGGTTTTATCATAAATGTATGAGTATATTCCATCTATTGATTTGGATATTGACAAATTAAATAACGTGGAGGCTGTGGGGGGGGGGGGAAGCATTCTGAGCATGGCATTAGATTCTTGCTAGGATCATACTAGTATTTTCATTGTTTTCCCATATTTCCCACATTGCCGCTCCCTTCATTTTAGTCACAACATCATTATATACAGTCTAAAGCCATTGTCAATAAATACCCTACCTAACACTGCAAGTATTTTCCAAATCAGATCATTAGGTTCCTGACATAACCCCCTCCATCCAAACAAACTCTTCACCTTCATAACATTAGATTAACCAAAGATCGAGATTCAAAATTTCCGATACGAATATATTTGTGGATCGTTCACCGTAGGTCGCGGGGCGCGTGTACGCGTGAGGTCGACAATGATCCCCAGTGCGTTACCCCCGAACAACCCCCGGCGGTCTTTCACACCTATTCAGTGGGAGGAGTTAATTATCGATGAGTAACGTTGCCGGGGAGGATTTGTTTACCTGTCTGCCTCTTAAGATAAATTTTAATTTTACATGCGAGTCTTGGGATCGTTACATAATCGGTAGATAATTTTGTTTTATTGGAATATGCTCGGCAAACAAAAATAGGCTCGTTTATGTATATTTACCAATGCAGAAAAAACACTTTTTCTACCACTTCAAGATCAAACAGCCTAGAAAAGGAGTGTACTAAGATTGTTGTATTACTAGTTTTATATTTTAAAGCATATAACTAATCAATATAGAGATTAAATTAGCCAACAGCTCGTTTTTTAAACGAGAATTCCGCTCCAAATTCACCGAATGTTTCTGTGTGTTTGCTTCAATGTTTAAATGGTGCACAATAAAGTGTTTTTTTTATCTATGCGATCCATATAGCAATTTCTTGAGTTCTGATTCTTGGAGCCCCTTATATAAACTCCATATTAAGTTCATATTCTCCCTATCACCCCCTATATTTATCTATAAACCATCTATTTTACAAATCATATAATCTCAATCCACCAAGCCCGGTACTACCAAGAAATGTAAAAGTATTAGCTCGTCTCAGGCCTATACCCTGGTGAATCGATCTCTCCAATGTGACCCTGGGCAGTCGCCTCGCGGGACCTCCGTCTAGGCGCCCAATATTAACGCGTCAAGGACCCCGGGACGTTCAACTGTTGCGTAAGGTGTAAGGACCTTTAGGAGACCCTGATCAATATGGATTATTATAATGTTTCTCTTTGCCTTGTGAGGATGAAATGAGAAGAGCTGTTTGTATAGGCCGGATCAATTTTAGCGAGTGAAGAGTTGTTGTGGTGTTGTTGAATTGAACTGTGCTTATCATTAGGCAATGGGTATGTTATGTAAAATGTTTCTGATACAATTACAATACATGTAAAAAAATCTTTAAACTTTTACAAACTTAAGTTCCTCGGTCATGTTAAGTCCCCATAGAAAATCATTTTAGAAGCAAAATTTGACATGACAATAGCCGCCTCATGATCCCCAAATGAAAACTATAAATAATTTTCCCACAAATATACTTTTATTTATAGTCTTATAAATACTAAAAGGTTTAAAGATAGCTTCAATAAAACTACAACCAACCATCTGCCATACTTAATCAACTGTGATTATGAATGAATGAAAATTCGCACTCACCTAATATGAGATGCAGTTTAGCATCAGTTTGAAACGCGTAGTGTAGCGTCACTAAAAACGGACACGCTCTGACCGCTTCCAGCACCTGGTAAAAAAAACACACATATTTATATCTATTTATTTACACTTTACACTGTGATTGTAAAAGTAGAATTAATGCCTATGGTATTCTCTGCCAATCAAACCTAGAACAATGCAGAAACAATATGTTATTTCTTATACTTCCATAGAAGCTCAGTTTACCTTACAAGATTCGGAATAATATTTTAAGTTTTTATTAGCTTTATTTAACAAAAGCAATTTCATGTATAAATGAGAATATATTAAACCTTACAATAACATGAATATACTACAGATTACACCATTAACGTGTAAAGCTTATAGGGTTCTATGTTTTTTGTTAACCGTTAAAGCATATTTCAGTTCATTGTGAAGACACGTATAAATTCTCCTTTCATGTCCCTCTCATAGCTCAAACTTTCTACATAGTTCTTTCTTCATTCAATCTGTCCTTCTTTGGAACGCACTCCCTTCAGAAATCAGGATGTTGACAAACCGCTTATCTTTTAAAATAAGGGTTAGACAACTTTTTCTCAATCGTTTGTCAGAAGTATCTTAGTATATACGTATTTGTATGAATATTTATTTTTGTAGGTATTTATGTATATTTACGTATATTTATATATATTTATATTGTAGTATAATATTTATGGGTTTATGTTAGAATTTATATATAAGCATATTATTTGAAAACAAATATTTATGCACCTATCGAGTATTTCTGCTCCACCCTAAGGTTGACTGGTAGAAAATGCCTTAGGCATTAAGTCCGCCTTTATACAATGTTTTGTATAAAAAGAATAAATAAATAAATAAATTCGAGAGAGGTGTGTGCCTGGGTTTTGATCTTACGACCGCGCGCCTAAACCTCAATGCCTCTACTAAACCAATCAACAAATCAGCCAATATTCGACGATAAATCTACACGCCTGTCTATCTTTTGTCATCACCTCCGTTATCTATGGACAGTTATAATCAATTTAGCCGCACATGTTGTCAGATAACGTAGAAATAGTACTATTAACTCAACATAATTTACAATGTATTGCATTTGATAAGTTAACTGGTTTATGAATGGCAGTGCTACGTAGTGGTATGGGTAGTGCAGTATATATGAACTGGTTCAGAAAATATTATGTTTTAGTGAGAAGAAATGCTATTGGGCTTCGTTCGATGATTGATATTGTCGGAATCTCAATTAGTTACCGGCCAAATATATTTAAACCACATAAATAGTTAAGACCTCGAATTAAGATTTAACTCTTACATTCTGAGTATCTATTAAGACCCACAACAAATATTTGTGGACCATGTGAAAAAATTCTCAATGCGAGGATAGAATCCGCGGCTTTTCGTTACACAACCTGATATTTAACCAATGTGCCTCAACTAATATAGGATTAGTATGTCGGCATGCATACTCAGCCTATCGCCGTCCACTGCTGATCGTAGGCCTCCGCAAGAAAGCGCTAGTCATCCCGTGCAGCAGCGAGCTGTCATCATCTAGATAATATCAATATAATCCAGTTTAAATGCTGTACTAAATTAAATATAAAACTTACTTGTCTCTCTGTCCTGGTGTGTTCCGCAGTCTTTAATTTCTGTACTATTGACGCCTTTTTGAGTACCTTCATGGCGTAGAGTTTGCCCTCGTCGACGCCACATCTTTTCCTAACTAAGAACACTTTTCCGTAAGCTGAAACAAAGAGAGAAATATTATTAGCCACAGGTAATTCAACGTACTTCATTATACTGAGGGGGTATGCAAGATATTTCACTATATATTTCTTCAATATTTTAGAGTACATATTATATAACATTGTTGACAAGTATATGCAGGGGATTTGAATACAAAACATGACATGATAGGCAGTGGCGTGCCTAGGGTGTCAAACTAAGGCAAGCCCAAATGTTTATTTAGTAGCAGCATATTTTTTTTGGTACGTAGGACTAATAAATACCTACCGGTTAGTACTCACATTCACGTTTATAGCGTTATTTTATAAATAAACAATCGTTAAGTTCGTTATTCGGAACTATGTAAGGCAAGTCGGGCTTTCGGGCTTCTATGGAAGTACCGCCACTGATGATAAGGTCTCTGTATAACGCCCGACTTATGATCGAAAAAATATATTCTTAATATAGATGATCATACAAGTTTTTACGTTAGATCTTTTGAGACTGGGACGTATCTTAGAAATTCTTATAAAGTTATTCCCTTAACAAAGACTCGATTAAACATGGTTTCATAATACCTAATCGGCACACGTTTCCATATTAAAGAAAATAAATGAAAAATGCGTAAAAGCGAAGGCGATTTCCTTTCCGTCCGCGAACAATGATGTTATGGGAAATGGTCAATGAAACAATACCGTTTGCGTTGAGCACGACAAAATGCTTAATGGGCTTGCAATCCATTGCCGATTAATGCTAAATTTGGGACTTTTTACGCGTGTCGAAATGTCTATTGAGTAATGGAGATTTTATATAGATAAAATTTTTGATTGGTTTTGATTAATCACTGTTTAATTATAAGCAAAGAACATTATAAATATTCATTGGTTTATACAAACTAACAGTTTCAACACCGAACAAGTGGAGCAATTATTTAAAACGTCAAGCATTAAAAATTCGATATATCCTTTACAAAGTATAAGTAAAAATATATGAAATAAGTCCATAAGGAACCTATAAAACACGTCTATAAGCATGCTTACTTTTCCCCTCCCAAATCTTGACAAGTAACTTTTATTACCTACGTATTATACTATAAATTATTATTCTAGAGCGAAAATCGTATCATCCACATCTAGTTACACAATACCATCCCGTTTCTTCTACTGCATCCGAAGAGCAGGTAAGAATGTGTCCGTACGACCTAGACCGGTCGTCGAACCCGCACGCCGAGGGTAAATAACAGTGCTTTGCCGAAAATATCGCGTTCGACTTCTCCGGTGCAAACGTACGGGTAATTTATACCATCCTCTCAGTAATAAACGCTCATTAATGTTTAAATAATTATTTCCCGACTCAGGTCTGTTTTATTAATTTTTAATTCGACAGAACATTCCAAATAAACTAGTAAGTACTGAATGCAGAAAATTGGGCTTTTATAATCCGCGTGCGTAATCTTAAGTATTTTTTTGATGGGTAGTACGTAAACCATACTAGGCTACAGTGGTGGACTGAGACCTAAACCCCTATAATGCAATTCCATAAGCAAACAATTATTTTCTTCAATATTTTGGGTGGTTATTCATTCAACATGAACGTAAGCGTCATAATTATTGTCATATTTATTTAATCCATTCCTTATGTTCTGCAGTTTAATTTGAGATGTAGAAAGACTTATACCGTACAGCCAACATGTGTCCAAAATAAACGCCCCGACCTTGTCCAAATGACAGCGCGCACTCGGCGACATTTCAACTGTCATCTTTTGATTTTTTTCAAAAGTTTATTGTCAAAGGAACGAGGCATTGTGTGCCAAAATATTCTTGTGAAAAATATTAAAAACACAATACAGTGTTATGCAAAATTCTGCGAACATACGTACGAAATGTTCAGCAATTGTTTTTGTTGTTGAAAATTTTCATGTGAGCTTTGATATTTTAAATATTTACCTTTGATGTTAAAGATTATGTTTAATGAGAATAATTTGAGTGAATTTCTTTTTACCTATTCTAAATGACCCGTTCTCATTTACGGGTTGTACAAATTAGTAAAATTTTGTCTTTTGTTTCGACAGCGGGAGGGGAAGCAATACTAAGTCTAATTTTTAGATGGCCTTCAAAATGTTTTAATCAGTCAATGCCCATAACAAGACTGGAAGGTTAACGACACTAGTAAACAACATGACTACTTATTTTTTACGTAATCTTCTAAGCTGTTTATATTTTTATCTATGATATTTCCGATTGGTTTTCTAGAAAAACCTGATACCTGGGAGAACAGTACACCGTCATTTCTATACACGCTACTGTTGATCTTGGAATACATGTACAATTTAACACATCGGAACATAGTGTAAACGGAGAAAGTACAACAAACAAATAAAACACACCGGACGAAAGGTTAATATGGAATGCGTACAATTTATAGGCGCTCTAATAAAGGAAATAAATACTTATCGATATCGAACTAATGGGCAGGGCACACTGCGCGCGTTTGCCATGTACACAGTACAGGTCCGACAGGCTAATGCAGGAGAAACTGTGAGCTTTGATTTTATTACCCCTATAAGGTTATTCAATAATCAATTACATTTATTATAAATCAACTTTGAAACAGGAAAAAAATCGTCGTCATTATCAAACATAAAAACGTGCCGTCGAGAGAAATGGCCCATATACAAAAATATATATGTTCCATTTAATGTATATTAACGAATATACCTAATACAACTGTAATCAATATATCTCGACATATATTCCACTATCGGCCACGAGAACTCTTAACAGTGGAAATAGGATAACATATAGACCACCCCGCAGGCTTCACACACATTTCTTACCTATCAAATTATTCAGACTGTTTCATAGAGTGGTAGCAGGGTTCCAAAGTTCCAACTAAATATAACTTAATGACTCCTTCACTCGAAATCCAATGAATATGAGAGCGGAAGAAATTGACTAAACGAAAGCAATAATTAATTATTGGTTAACCTGGACAAGCCATAGGTCGCATTGCACCGCGGAATATCTGCATAAAACACAAGGTATTACCAGATTTTTAGATTTACTCGAATTGATTTTCTACAAAATATACAGAAAAGTTAATAAGCGAAGAAAATTTAGCGGAAACATTTTATTTATACGACTTCTGGAGGATGACGCACGTTGGATTTTCTGTCATTACTAAATTAATATTCAAACTTGTGACACCATCTTGTATTCTATGGGCAGTAATTTTGAGCCAACAACCATTAAACATCGCCAGTGTAATAGAAACATGGATAACGCGACCCTGGCCGACTGTCAATCCAACATTATTTAATCAGGTATTTTTTTACAATTGAATGATTTGTAATAAATCGAGATCATTTGTAACGCACGCCATTGATTTTCAAATATTTCTTTGAACTTGCCTTGGTTGGCTATTGTTCGTATATTTGTATTGCGTGCTGTCACAGTAACGCGACGATACTGCGTCTGACTGTAAGTACATATACACCATTCGGTACACTATGCTGACTTGGTAACATATTGCATAAATAACTCGAAATTTCGTCCCAAAAACGGGGGCCACCTAACTGCTATTCAAAATATCACCCTTATATTAAATTAAGTTTGAAATCTATGTCTCTCTCTCTCTCTCTCTCTGGCATTACAGACCACAGTTGACTCAATAGAGCGAGACAAAAAATAATTAAAGATTCTTTTTCATTGCATTTTTAATTTCCACAGTACCATATTTCGCAAACACGCAATGTAAGGCATACAAAGCTCTATGGCATCGCGCGGGTCATTGACCGGTAGCATCAGCTGACTTCTACAATAACTGCGCTTTACATTGACTAGTAACTGATTATATATATTACTAGCTGTTGCCCGCGACTTCGTCCGCGTAAACTACAGGGTTGAGTTCGGAAAGAAAATAAGTTATAGTCTATTTTACTCCTTAGAGTCCTATCTATGCCCATACCAAAAATCATACAAATCGGTCAAATCACGTGAAAGCGTAACGCCCCGGCCGGCGCCTTGTACATAATTATTGTGCACTTGATGATTATTTTGAAACTGCGATATCTTCTAAGATAGTCATTGAAATCAAATGATGTAAAGGGCAAATTTCTTTTAAATTAAATACTTATACTAAATAACGCATTCATTTGGATAAGGATTAATATAATCTTTATAATAATACCTTCACAAACAATGCTTTATTTTATAACAAATTTAGTTAGCATAAAAGAGGTTATAGTGAAGCAACCCTAAAAGTTAGACATATGCTACCGCTGACTTTATTGTAGACATTATCAAGCTCTACAATTTTTCTCTAGGACTCAACTATATATCTCCCATGAGAAAGGCAGCGTTTGCAAAAAACGGTTTCTTTCGCCCGTTTTTTCTCCGACTTACTTCACAGATCCTGCTACAACGAAAAAGTCTTATCATTTTTCGGAATAATATATAGCCTATGACACTCACAAAGAACGTAGCTTTCTATTGGTAAAAGAATTTTCAAAATCGGTTCAGTAGATCCCGAGTTTACTTTCTACAACGTCACAAACATACAAACATACAAACATTCAAACATACAAACATACAAACTCACAAACTTTACCTCTTTATAATATTAGTATAGATTAAAAATTAAATACTTTTATATATTAATCTGTGATAGTGAATGTAATACAATCCAAAGGTATTTGTGAAACACGCATTCTACTCAAAAACAGGCGAAGTTCACGGACCGCAGCGATCAATTCTCGAATAAAATTAAACGGTCCAACAACTTTATTATAGACACCGGCCAGTGCCGCGTATATTTTTTCCTAATCGCCCGCCCGTCAGGTTGAGGCAGTTAAAATTCCTTTATGTTCGGCTGATAATTGAGAAATAGATTTTTACTTGGATTTTTACCTATTCGACTTCTATAAATTGTTACGAAATAAACTATACAGTGATTATTATTAGAACTTTTGTGTAGAATAAATTGATCAAAGATTAGCTTCTAGGAAAATAAGTAAAGTAGCTCAGATTTAAATAATCACAGAAGCATTTCATAGTATACACCACTTACCAGTCAAGGTAATGTCGCTTAAAAAAAATTTCTTACAGACAATGTTACAACACTGACTGATTCTGAAATGTTACTAACCCTAAAATATAAGTCAACTTAGGCTAGAAATATAACTTATTTGTAATAAGTAACTGTCCTTCATCTTCATCATCAACGGTCACTTTAATTTTATCGGGATCCTGTAACTAGAAATCCCCGCCTCGTCGTAATGATTCATCTTTTTTTTCTACAAAAACAGTTTTCAAAGATTTCTACGCTTTTATGAGGCCCAGACTATCAACACACATAGACGTGTATAGACATTTCAGAATAAAAAATCCATACAATTGTATCAAAACAAGCACAAACACGGAAGTAATGTGATGTGCACAATATTTCACATCGGTTGCTTTCACAAAAACAATTTGTTAACTTGAGTAACGCGGCCCCAATAGACTTGTGCCCGCCGATAATATGCAAATAATGTTGGCAAAGATCGACGACCCTACACAATATTAACAATGTGCTCTATTCAATGGATTTCGAACGTTTATTATATAATTCTTAGCGTCGATTTCGATTGTTTTAAATGATTGTATTATTTATTGATAGAGGGCGCTTCATATGTATTTCACCGGACTTTGAAGCTTTCGATAGCTTTTGTTACTTAATATCTTAACAGAGGTTAAATGTTCATATATTCCTTCATGCTGCTTCAATTCTGTTATTGATCTGTAAAACTGTATTAACTTTTAACTGTATGAAATATAGTCTTATATCCCTGTCGATTTTTTTTTATCTTATAAGTCGAATCAACTTTGCCGGCCTATTCATAACTCGATTCCATTTACTTACCATTCCAGAGCACGCTATTTTATACTCCTCTTTTACTTTCCTATAGACGGCGTCATTACTTCATTTCGCTAATTTAAGCTAAACTACCAAAATAACAGAAAGTTAAACTGTTCTACCTACATAAACCCGGGTCCGTTGCCATCGGAGGCCTAAAATTGCGCAGTGAAAGAGTAATTCGGTCAAAGCACCGAGGATAGCGACGACCGTCTGTCCTTTTGTAGGTCAGTAGTGAAGACGCGCATCGACCTTGACCCGGGTCGTCGAGGGCGTCGGCGAAAAGGCCCACCTGCGCTCAGATACGGCGGTAAGGCAACGTTCAAACTTTTTAATTTGGGTCTAGACTTTTTGTTTTGATGTTTGAATCGTTCATGCGTATAATACTGGTCCCGCTATTGACTTTCGCGTAAAGTATTGTACCTTATGGGAGGAAATTTCCCATATGACGTGGGATGTTAAACGTAGCTAGAGAGAGTGGGTGTCGTAAGACATTTCCATCTACCTCTTCAGGACTGCTCAGAGTGGGTGTGTGGAGCTTATTTTTATTCCCTCAATCTCTGTGGTATTACGTAGGTTTGATCTCAAATGTTATGCGATTCTTTAAATTCTACAGTAAATGTCAAACGGTAGGTCCTGACATTAGAAATCGGTAACCCTTTTTTTCCAATTCTGGCTCAGGAAAGTAACCCATAGAGCCTGAAAAATGCATTCAAACAGTAACGACTGAATAATGGTAATAGACTGTCTTTTTACTCTTGAGTTTACCAGCCTAATCAGAGCTATTTACATTAAAGATAAGACGAGATTAACGATGAATGAAAGAAATAATAAAACCATAAATTGGTAGAAAACATATTCTATGATAAAAACAAATAACGAATCATCAAAGCAATTGATTCAAGTAAATGCTACCTCTGACCTGGTTACAATTTCTATGAAGCATACATTGGTCAATAAACGAGGCTTTTTCGGTATAATACTACTTCTATTATCGGGAAATGTTCTATTTGTCTGTACTAGGAAGTCTGTGTGACGCAGTGGGTTAAAGGCTCTTTGAAATGTGACAATTCGATACGCAATTTAATACTAATGCTTAATACAAAAGTTTGCTACAGTTATAGATCATGTTGGGCGGTAAGATCACATATGTGTACAATCAGATCTTTACGAGGTTACATTCGATCTAGACTACTTTATATAGTGCTGTGAGGTCGATTTGCTATTGGTTAATATAAAAAATAAAGTATTATTTACATTCTTCTTTTAAAAATTATTCATTTGTTTTTGGTTATTTTAACTGTTGCATCATTTACTTACAAAACTAACCTATTAATTGACTTAATACAGCAATCCCTTTTTGTCTATCTAAGTAAACACTTTTAATTTAAATGACTCACGTACGGCACCCTTAAAAAGCCCGCATTCT
This sequence comes from Cephonodes hylas, assembly GCA_030295005.1. Classification (NCBI taxonomy): domain Eukaryota; kingdom Metazoa; phylum Arthropoda; class Insecta; order Lepidoptera; family Sphingidae; genus Cephonodes; species Cephonodes hylas. Next base: position 1,473,693 of record AP025386.1, on the reverse strand, counting down.
ACCCATGACTATTACCAAACTCCAACTACGGAATCCCTACAACATTCCAAAAGTTCGCATAAACCGCAAACTTGACGAAAGCGCGTCAAAAATCCATACACACACCAATAAGTGCTCGCAGCTCGCAACTAAACACGACTAATTCGTATAAAAATTCACCCATGGGCCGCGGGGTAAACGTCCTCAATGCTGAACATCTGCCCATCGGCGTGTAGAACGCACGCCACCTGGCACCGGGGCGAGGCGACCGCCGTACCTCGACCCGCCGGGACGTCCTCACAACGATAGTACTGTTACTTTTGGGGTAGGTTGGGCTTAAGGGCTGCTTATTGCCACGTTGTTGGGTAATTATTATGTTGAGACATTAAAGATTTTTGATTGACTGGCTATTAATTTATGTTACGTAAAAATTACTTTAAAAATCTAGTCATTGTCATAATATAAACTGACATTTTATTACATACTTACCTCACGCCTGTATTCTTTCAAGGGGCAGGCATCATAAATATTACATCCCACATTACCGTAGGTTTTATTATATATCGAGAAATAAAAACAAAACCTAGGATTTTAAAAATGCTCATTGAACTTTACTAAGCTCGCCCCCTATTGTGTTAGGCTGAATTCCGAGCAAAGCGTGTAGCGTTGGACAAATGTTAGTATTCAATCATCTGGTTTTTCATCAAATTTAACTAACAACGTTTAGAGCTTTCCAATACAATTTTCATAGTCAAGACATTTATGCACATTTTCTTTCCCTCTAAGTGTAAAATAAGACACCCAACAGTCACATGCATAGTTCTGAAGATACAAGTATTGTATATTAGAAACCTACTAATTATCGCTCACACTAGCACCCAGACCCTCAACAGTTACATTCAAATTCCTCAGCATCTAATTTCACAAGACCTATCCTACTATACAAGGTGCTAGCCAAAGGACTATAAGTGTACCATTTGATTTGATTGATTGCCAAGCCAATAGCAACAAGATAGACATCATCACAAAAACCGTACATCACCGGGCAGACACTTTCACCGCACCAAGGTGGGGTGTGCGGTAGGTCAAGACACGATGGTGGGCCGTATGCACAGGTGTTGGGCGAGCGTGTTGCGTGCACCCATTCGACTCCCGGGCACGCAACGGATGTCATTATGGATCCAGTGATTTTCGCATGCGCAATATCACACGTGGCGGGCGGTTGGGATACGTTAAAATTCTAATTTAACTGACGTTTGAGTTGGTAACTTTTTTTAGTGATCGTAATAATAATAAGCAGCTTTTTTAGGTATAGCTTTAATGCTGGCTGTACTTTGATGGTCTATCTTTTAGCCTAATAATCGCTACTGGCATACATAATTCTATATCAATATTAATTAAATTAGTCATAGCTCCCAAATAGACAAATATTTGAGAAAACTTTCCAGTAAGGTATATTAAATCTTGGTATAAGACTTTTATCTACTTCGTTGATGGTAGAGCCCAGACTAGTAACTTGAATCAAATAATCCTAAAATAGCTTTCTGATTCATTACAACTACAACATAAACAAGAAGACTAAATATTTATTAAGGCTGTCCAACCTGAGCATCAAACAGCTGGTGATACGTAATAAATTCCACTATCAACGCCACTAATGGACCAACAAGGCGACAATGTTATCTGTGCCCTTAATCTCTAAGAGCCGAGTGAAATCTTTAATGAGATCGACCACTTTCTACAATTTTGAATTCTCGACGTGCGAACCCTTTAAAACTGTTAGTAAAAAATCTCCAACAGTTGTTATTCGAGCCAAGAACGAAAGTTACTGTTTGCGGTCTATTAAAGCATTTAGTAAAAAAGAAATCTCCTTATTATTAAAGAGATTATGGGCCTTGGATCTATTTTTAAAATATAAACACTCTCGTCTGTGTCCCTCAAGGAATAGACAGATGTGTTTTTCTATATCCACATTTTTCTCTATACGATACATGAAATCTTCTGAATTAGGGAGCAAGAAGAAGAGCATAGCAGTCGTTTTTCAGACACGTTGCCAGACTGTGTCTTCTCAAACTCTCTATGTTTGGTCAAAAATCACATCAAGATCTCTAGTTCGCACGCGCTACAACGAGGCAATAAACTTTATAAGTTGCGATAAACATTAACAACAGTTAAAACGGCCCTACAGAATGCCGATTCACATTCCGAAAACGTACCGTGAATGACACTGAGCCCTTCACGCACGCACTTGTCCAAAAGGCACATGTGAAATGGGACAATTGTTTTTATCGGTCTAGCAGAATCTGGAACATAATTAACTTATAGGCCAACCCAAACACCATCAAACTACAGGAAAATACTTTAATAGTTTGTACTTGCTAAAATAGATAAAGAAATATTCTATTTAGGTCGGCAACACAATTAATATTCGACAAATGAAAACCTATTCTTGCTAACATAATAACAGCCAATAACAAGTTTGTATGTAATTTTACCTTCTTTCTAGTTCCGAAACAAGTGACCTAGATCATTATTAACATTGGAAAATTCTATATCGTGACTAGCTAGATCAGTCTTTCCCAAAGTGGGCGATAACGCCCCCTTGTGGGCGCTGCAGGTCTCAAGGGGGGCGGTAAGAGACCCAGAAAGAAAATGGGGGCATAGTGTAGAGGCCTGGGGGGTGATTTGTAATTTTATTTAGCTAGGAGGCCTCTTAGACAACGACTGCATGAGCTCTCGACTCTCAACAACAACTTGTGAATATCAATTAATATGGATTAAAAGATTGCTCAAACTCGGTTCTATATTTCTCTCCGCGTAGTTCATATATCTGTTCTATTTTATTGAATATAGAAAAAATGAAAATCCTGTCAATCGGTCGCTCCTTTTCGTAATGAAAGTAGATAGTAAAAGTTTCGTTTACAATTCTCCGTTAATATACATATATCGGTCACAATAATTAATCAATTTAATTTGAAGTTATAGTGGTTTTTAAATAGGTGAAAAAATGGGGGCGCTAAAAAAATATTTATTCTCGAAGTAGGCAGTAAACAAAATAAGTTTGGGAACCACTGAGCTAGATCATTGATAAAAACCATTTATGAATAAACCACATAACCAATACTATCTACATCTCCATAATAACCTCCCCAAACTTGTGTCACATTCTCAATACCCATTAAGGAGCGCTTAGTATACGGGTGTCGAGACCGGGCTTTCATAAAAAAGGCTGGATGAATAGCTTGCAATTTCTAACAATATAAAGAGCACTAAAATCGATACGCGCATAAAACCCGCATAGGGGTGTGTTGTAAGCTCATACACCCTTGTGTAATACACGCGAACGCAGCGGAGAGGACACAATTACTTAGCGATACAGAGCTTTCAAAGTGACAATTATGGTGTTTCCTTATTTCGTATATCGGTGATGGACTGGTCAGTAATGCTATTAGCGTGCTGGGAGGTTTGAGTGCACAGCTTTACGAAATAGCATCTTCCGGAATGATGTATTCATCAAAATTGCAAACAAATTATTTCAAGTTACATGAGAGACTATGAGAGAAAAATATTCATATGAACATTTATATAATGCGTAAAATTATAAAGGAAATTTATTCTGGTGGAGCGCGCGGTTATGACGATAGAAGACGTTCAATATACTGGTATATACATACAAAATGAAATATAATTACATACAAAACTGATATAATTACAGTCCAACAGCTTGTTTGCAGAGGTCAATTGCTGTTGAGAGAGCAACAGAAGTCTAAACTAGCATTTGAAACTTCATAATCTCTGTTTACTTCGTACGTGATTATATGTATGTATAGAAAAATATATACCTTTTAATTTACTTGGTATCAAAAACGCAAAATTCATATTGCGTACATCGATGTAACTAAATCATCAAGGTACATATCGTACAAAAACATCATAAACTTCCTACCTAACACCCAAAAAAGGAACAAAAATATCGCCAACACTTACAAAAACGAGCAAACAATCATGTAATTTCCGCTTGCGAGATAAAAAAATCGTGGTCTTTCACAGCGGCCCGTGCCCGAAATGCTTTTGAATTTTCATTCAACGTTGGCCCAAAATTTCTGCCGTTTACCGAGGCCCTTAGCTTGTCAAAGAGTCCGTGCCCTGAGGACATCTTTCGGCATGGCAACAACCTAAATCTTTGCTGTTATAATTATCTGAATTACTTGCTCCGGGCGTAATAATCATTGACAAACTTTACTGACACGGCAGAATGACTGCATTGGAACTTGGTTGTATTTGCAGTTGCTAGTCGACACAAATATGCCGGCCTATCAATGAATAAATAAACACGGGCTGAATGAATTGGGTGCGTCATTATATCGGGTTTTAAGCTTTATAATAATATTTGGCGGTCAATGTTCATAGATATGTAGGTATTTATGTAAAAATATGGTGCAACTTTTAAAATCATTATTATATAGATACCGAGTGTTATTATCATATATTTTTTGCTCATTACCGCTCAAGCTCACTTCAGGAAAAACCAACTTGAAGAAACCTGCGTAACCGACCGTATTATAAATTCTGTCCTATATATAGAACCAAAGATATTTATAGTCTCAACAATCCAGGTTACCTGTCAGTATTTTAGGTCATAGCATGGTTTCAGTGGTGGCCTATTTGATGCCCCACATATTTAAGGTATACAATTACTTAAATTTAATAAGGTAAAACCGAAATTGACCCAAATAATACCCGCCCCACGCGATGCTCGTGACGCGTCAAACCGCCTAAAATTGTGCATGATTATGTAAATTAATAACAAGAATTCGTATTTCAAAGAACCAGATAAATTATGTATTAGTTTTATGCCCTAATTTATTTCGTATTCCTTTTTAATATATGAAGTGTGCGTGATGGTGTAAAAGATTGGGCGCGCGCGTGTCTGCCGAGATAGCATCATCATTTCGACTTCCAATCTTAATGTGAAGTTTTATTTTTCGTTTTAATTTTTATTTTTGCGTGTATTATTAATGAAAAATCATACAATTTAAATAGTAAAACATCGCTTAATAATTTGTATTTTAGCTCTATTTGATTTTCTCATATATGATACCAATCCTCAGTGAACCAGAACAATGAACAAGACTTACTCGTAATTCTCTAAATGCCCATCGTTCTCAACTATAGAACAGATTCCTAATCGGTAGCAGTAATTTTAAGGCTTAAATTGCAGAATAGTTTTCAACTGTATTTTTAACCTAAGACTATCAAATATTCCCAACTTTTCGCTTCAACTACCCAACCTCCCACAAAAAAACTGGACTAAAGCCCCAACTTTCGCCACTCCACCTCCATATGACAACATACAAAAGCCGTGCACCGTTAACAACTTCCAATGTGCTTAAAACAATGCATTGTGTGCGTGCGAGCCCTCATCCCTTCGCGAGGGCCGCGGTACGTTGACATCTGCGCTTGAGATAGTGCTCACCCTAACTGAAGCCTGTGACGTGAGTGTTGCCAGACTGGGAAATTCAGAATTGTCACGGATTTTTTTTCTAGTCCCGTGTCTAGTAATTATACTTAATTGTCCCGAATTATGAAAAACCTGTTTGTTTTGGAACAAGATAAACATATTTAATTTACTACCACAATTAATTAATTACCAGGCGTTAATTACCTACTAAATACATACCTATCTAATGAAAGAATGTATGTATTCGACAATTAATAGCATTTTCCTTTTTAAATATAAATATAAATCCTTTGAAAATAAAAAAAACAAGTTACTTTATGCTATTACCACGACCCGAGAACTTTATCCAAAAATTGTCCCAGTTTTGATAAATTTCTATCTGGCAACCCTAAACCTAAGTGTTACCAGATGTATGCACACGGGAAGAAGAATCCATTTCGAAGGCGCCTATCGCGTCCGCTTACAAGAGAAAAAAGGCTATTTAACATTCTATTATTAGAACGTCACCAGGTCATGATTTATGAAGATATGGGTACTAAGTTTTTCATTCGTTAAAGTGGATCGTTTAGTTATTTATAGATTTAAAAGCCATACTAAATGCCGTACGCTTCCTTTGCCAGTCTACCTTTGAGTGCAAAGATGAACTGTGGTAGGTGTGTTTATTATTATAATTACAAATACTTTTAAATTAGCATAAGGTTTAAGAGACTCTCATTTTTTAATACGACTTCCCACCACAAAAAGTATTAAACTCCTAATATAAATATAGCCAAAATACAACCAATAAATACGCCATTATTGACACAGACTTCCCCCCTGCACTCATTTCTGAACGGCACATATCGAACCCGCGTTCCGTAGCTAAACTCACACTAGCGGTTTCAAAAATGTCTATACAGATAACACATATATTTCGCAACACACAAGGTGAGTTATCGTGAACTAATTTCGCGATTTCACTAAGATCAAATGGGTTAGCAGGCCGTTGACCCGGTGCGCCGGTGCTCGGCGGGATCGCGACGTTGTCAGCTATGTGCACTTGGCTATAACACTAGGTCGTCCCACTGTTCGGGACGAAAAAATTAATTGAATCGTTTTCCGTTTCAGCGAGTTGGACTTGCGTTGATACGGTTATGAATGTGGCAGTCTGGATCATTATTAGAATAGATTTTGAACACACAAACACGCGTATGTGAGCGTCCTTGAAAAATTAGGCATTCGTGCAATCAACCTCAGCCTCTATGCGTCCGACTGCTCAGCACGAGCCTCCTCTACCATTGAGAAGGTTATTATGAAATACCAAAGGGTAGGACTATTACGTGTTTTTCGTTATCACACGCTGTGCAATAAAACCTCTAGTCCAAAGTTTACATTTAGAAAAATATTTTATCAATTCCTATTTTTACATACCGAATAACGCAAACCCCTTATGTGTCTCGAAAAGTTTTTAAACCAGTTACTATTCAATACATGGTGATTTTTACGAGAAAAAGACAAGTTATTTTCATAACACAAAACACCAATGTAATCTGCTAAAAATATAGCCAATTCCATTCAATCAACGATAATCGGTTCGGATTCGTCGGCCCTTAGATTACCGGACGTAGCCTCCTTAGAATTGGAAATATGTCCGCTCTACAGTCGAAAGCCCGGATACCACGGATATCCGATACAATTCCACGATTCTCAACGAAATTTCTCTGAATTTACAATATCTTCAACCCAATAACGTGATTGAAAGCGACATGAATAGTGTAGCGGGAAAATTCCTTCGCGACATAACTCTTTGGAGGTATACGAGATTTTACTCATACTAAGCATAACGTGACGAGATGCTTTTTCACGTAGTTGTAAAAGGTCCTAAGATACAAAGCAACACAAATTGCCAAATAAGTTTTGATACCGCAAAGTTATGAAGCTATTTTACATAATTGCATTGGTAATCTATAATTAAAACATGTTTTACGATGAAAAATATTTATGTTTTTCAAAATTATCGCTTTTTTCTTATTAACAAAAACAATAACTTAATTAAGATGTTTCTATTAAAACCAAAACTATTTTGTCATTTAAAATTTCCAAACACATTTTAGTCACCGCCTAAACTCAAATCCTTGTCTTGCACATTTCGATATCTACACATGCTATTCCATTGAATCGAGCATCAATGACGAACGGGCGCACGGTGCCAACACGGCCCGCCAGTCATTGAGGAAAACCCGACCCAAACTCGGATACAATTGAAATACTTCTGTACTCGCCATATCGAATATTAATTTAATCGATTTTATTACGATTTTTTTTACATCAATTATAAGCAAAAAAAATAGAATTTATTTATAATGACAGCAATATAAAGACCTATTAAATCTAGAAAGTAAATACTATACTACTGTATCATACATAGCTTTTGTAGTTGTAACATAATGAAGATATTAATGAAACGAGTCTTAGACGAGCAATAAAACTACCACGACCGTCGACCATAGATTTTTCCACAATAATGATCTAATATAATGCAAATTAAGAAAAGAAAAAAAACATTCGAAAACAAACGTAGAAAACGACAACACAGTACCAGGTGAGCATAAGGTCACAGCGGTTTGAAAAGACGGTGGGGTAATGACCGGGCACCGCTACGCGCCAGTTTCGGGGGTCGTCGACCTAGACGACGGACGAGCGACGTCCTGCGGCGGCCTCTAGCTCCGGACAGATATGATGCCCTGGTACCGCGCGAAAGTATATCCAACAATTTCTATGGCTTTTTTATGAATAATACTTAAATAAAAGGTAGTAAATTTATTAATAGTCGCCTTTTGATTTCATAATTAAGCAATAATTTAAACAAAAATTGCGCAATATTTGTAAATACCATACACATACATACATTTTACCGTTATTAATAGAAGATATATTTTATCCTTCAGCTCACCGTAGACCAAACCACTTAATCATCATCATTTTTTAACTTTAGCACGATCACCTAATTACGAAAAAAAAAATACCATAACTGGAAGTGTTTTTCTAAGACACAAGCATGCGATAACAAGAGCAACAATATATTGAACTTACGTCATTATTGTCATTTGCGATCATTGGTTGGATAATTTTACTTTGACCGCCTTCGTTTGACGGTAGTCGCGATACGTTAAATAATAAACTTGTTAATAACTTAAAAAAAAACATACATTAACCGTTTTTCATCAGCCTATCGCCGTCCACTGCTGACCGTAGGCCTCCCCAAGAAAGCGCCAACCATCCCGGTGTTGAGCAGCCCTCATCCATCCGTTTATTATCCATCCATTAACCGTTATGCCGATAAAAATGGCCATAGTAATCCACAATTCAAATCGTCGAGTTGTGTCAATGTCCAACACTGGGTAAATTTTACGTGACATGTGGGTGTGGCATTAGTGTTTTTTCAATATACATTAGCAACGAAAAGTGACAATACTGCATATGTTCTGAACAAAACAATACTCCTCTTCATTGGCACAGACATACGAATCTGCTGAAATACCTTTCAATAAGCTTAACAACCCAGGATTATAGCTGTAATAAATGACAGACAATTTATTAACAAAACAACTAAATCTATTTCCACACTAGTACCTACTACACTACTGCTAGCGTGATCGAACGTTCTCATTAACAATACAAAACACGTTAACAATCTCTTCTTCTTCTTCTTCATCAACCCATATACGCCCACTGCTGAGCACGGGTCTCCTCTACCATTGAGAGGGTTTAGGCCATAGTCCACCACGCTGGCCTAGTGCGGGTTGGCGGACTACACACCTAAGAAATTCCTAAGAACCTTTAGGTGTGTAGGTTTCATCACGATGTTTTCCTTCACCGTTAAAGCAAGTGGTAATTCAATTTTGAATACACACATAACTTCGAAAAGTCAGAGGTGTGTGCCTGGGGTTCGAACCCGCGACCGCCGAGATTCTCGACCGGGCGCCTAAACCTCGAGGCCATCACTGCTAACAATAACAATCTCTCTAACATTGATTTAGCGAACTCCAAAGTCAAAGCTAACAATCCAGTCTAGACCATTTTAAAAATGTAGACTAATTTAGGTGCGCATCTATAAATAGTGCGCACACACTCACCCAACCCAACCATAAAGTCGTCTAGACATTGATAACGCGCTGCATACCGTCGCACCACTACTGCCAACAATATGATTGAGCTAATTCTGCTGTTCTGTTTTGATACACGACACGAGAGGAACAACATGTCTTGTCAAAAGAGAACTCCACACGAGAACAAGCACTCCCATATGCATCTCACTACTAAGGGTCTCCTCTACAACCGGGTTTAGGCCTTAGTCTCCGTTACATATAAGTTTTCTAAATTATAACAAAATTTTCTTACATTTTTCTTCTTCATCATCATCAACAGCCTTTAATTCGTCCACTGCTGGACATAGGCCTCTCTTATGGCACGCCACTGGGCTCGATCTTCGGCTCTCCTCATCCAACTCCATCTCCTCAATTCCCTTTTTCTTCTTTTCCGTTTCTTTCACGAATGCAAGAAAAATTCAATCATTTCTTATTCACATTAATCTACAATGTTTCCATACTCTCAACTCATCACATCACCCTTTAAAGTTTTTGTACCTATAAAAAAAAACTTACATCCTGAAAGACCCTCAATAAAATGCCTTTTAAAAAAAACATACCGACCAAATAAACACGATTAAGAACATATTCACCGAATCGTGCCTAATGGAAAATGGTCTGCTCCCGGCTTCGCAGTCACGACTGACCTTAAACCACACTCTGAGCGAAAATTATCGACGTAAAACCCATTCATGACTCACTTTTATACATTAAATAATTTGACATGCATCATCTGTCATCATGTGTTGAAATTAAATGTAAATGTACAGAACGATAAGTAACTAGAGTGAGAGATATAAGTAGATAAACTAATAATTATGCGTGGAAAGAAACGTAATAAAACTGTACTCGAGATAAAACAAATACTGTTTCATATAATTTCGTAATGTTGGCAACACGAAACTATTCTTCTTGTGAATCATTTCAATAACAGTGTATTTCAAGAATATAATGTTGAATACAAATTTAATCTATGTACAGGATTCTATTAATTTAATTTAAAAAATCATAATTTCTAAATATTGATAAATAATAATGAAAATACCCATGTAAAAAAAACATCGACCATAGACAACCTTCATGACAAACCCGTGATTTCTTAACCCCAACTAATATTTCACATCAAAGTTATTAATCGCCGTTTGATATCCGTTGTATAAAACATACAAAGCAATAGTGTTTTCTTTAATAAGTAGCAATGGGGGTTTAACGATAGAATATAGCGGCACCAATATTTATATTTCAAATCCATCTTTATTTCACGTTCAGAATTATAGTCTACGTCGACATTTGTTTCGAAGATTTTTGAAGTAAAGGCCTGCTATATTTTGTGTATTTACTAAAATTCACTTATTTTAATATAATTTTTTGTTACAAACTAGGTTGGTACATATTAATTTGTTATACTGCTAAAACACGAGTGTGATAATAGGCAGTTGTACATAATCCCGTTAATATTAATGATGTCATTGAAAAAGCGATGGGTGTTGCGAAAGGCGGGCATTACGTAAAGCCATCCGGCTGGCAGGACCGACGCCAACGTGACTGGGTCCGTGCGGTGCGCACGCGCAGCTCCGTGAACCACTTTCATCGTGTGAAAGGTAGTTTACATTAGCCATCGTTCGAGACTTATTCCGTATTGATTCCGTATCGACCCGAGCGACAATCAACATAAATACTGAGCGATAAAATCTGTTTGTGTGTTGCGGTTTATTATCTGTGACTATTTACCTTGTTTTCAAAGTTATATAGGTAACTATTAGGTTTTAGTCCCGAGAATTTTTTACAACAACAATTCTAGTTATTGATTGGCATTATTTTAATCTTTATGTATAGCGTAATACACAAATACAACTACTTCAATATTTCCAAGTAACATGACCTTATTATTAAGCAAGGAATTACAACAATTAACAAAAACATAGCTCCAAGTCCAAAGATATTTCGTAACAATTATTCTAAATATGTATAACATTAGAATTTGAGTTGAGTGGATTATTAGTTACATAGCAGGCGGTCTGGTTGACCTCAACCCTCGTTGGGAATGGTGAGCGCCCGCAGACGGTCGATAGCGGTCACGGGGTGGTACGCGCGACCATTCCGACAATGAGCTGTATTTGTCCAGTGAATACCACAGCGTTGGTATATGTCGGTACATTATCGTAGAATGAAGAAAAAAATGTTTTATGTCTGTAGGTTTTGTCTTGCATCAAAGCATTAAAAGACTAAAAATGTATAAAAATGATTTGTTTAATTATATCTACAGAGTGTAAACGTAGAGTAATCGAAACTAAAACAGGTAATAGCTACGATGATTACAAAATACTTTGTTACAAAAAAACTACGAAAAAAAGGAATAAAAAAAAATATTTTCCGAATCACCATGCTGGTCGATCAAGGTATGGTTAGACCTGGTATAAAATATAAGTTCAGCTGTTTTGTTTTCGATATAAGTGCAATAATTTAGGTATTGGAAGATTGACATTTAAAACATCCATCTCAGTTTTACTAACATAAAGTTACTATACTCTTGTTCACTGTCATCTAAATTTATTCTTGAATTATAATATATAAAATAATTTACTAGAAGAACAGCAGGGAAACAACTAGTCGCCAGTAGTTGAAAAGGCAAAAATCAACCAAAAAGTCTGGTTCCACGTCCGTATCTTTCATCGAAACTTTCTAAACAACATTCAACGGATCGAGTTTGAAACAATTTCATTACGAACGCAGATTGAAAACGTCAAATTGTCGTCGATCGCCATCGTTTTATTTGCAACAATATAATTCTAATATTGATAAAAAAAACCGCTTAGACCAATGGCTGTCATCATAGTAGAAATTTTCTAATCAATTACTGGTTGAACGAGAAAGGATTAGGAAGTTACCAAATCTAAATAAATACACCCTAAAATGTCATACATAGTTCTGACCCCACGCTAGGATACAAGTTCCGTGTCGTCTGTTTCAGAAACTACGAGACTTTATAGTCTTACAAACACCCAGGCCCGAAAAAAGAACTTTATATAAAATACTAGCGACCCGCCCCGGCTTCGCACGGGTGCAATGCTGATACTTAATGGATGTTATCATACATATAAACCTTCCTCTTCAATCACTCTATCTATTAAAAAAAAAACGCATCAAAATCCGTTGCGTAGTTTCAAAGATTTAAGCATACAAAGGGACATAGGGACAGAGAAAGCTACTTTGTTTTATACTATGTAGTGAAGATGTATTAAGTGAATAGGTGCACGGTCTATTGAGACATCGTCAAAACATTTGCAGGAGATAGATAACTCCTCTGGCCTTTCAAACTATTATAGTATGGGTATTAATTTATTAACGAATAAGAGAAGGAATTCGTGAGAACCTGTATACTAGGATATTCCCAACTAGAATCTTTACCAGCGTGGCATGGTAGACTAATTTAGGCGTAACCTCTATATTGAAACAAAGTTATTTCCCAACAGTAAGCCATATAGGGCTGATGTAATACAATCAATACATTACATATTAATTAATACCATAGCCCGTGACAAAATGTCTATAACTGGTGACATAACAGTACCGTTACAATTACAAAAACTTTATTAACATCATCGGTCATGACACTAAAACCCTAACCGCGTGTTTCCTTTGCCATGCTGGTCATTAAAAGAAAAAATGGCAACGCGAAAGCACCGTAACGTCTTGGGGTGACCAGTGTACTGTGTAAGCCTATTTAAAAATATTCAATTACAGAACAACACTGTGTTGTTATGCAACGGTTGGAGTAATTACCGAGCACGTATTGCGGAAGTGCCAGCGATGTTGCCAGAGGGAAAAAATGCATTGATTTATTTACCACGCTAAATGTACTTTCTTATATTTTTCTAAACATTTTATGTTGCAGAATCGAATATTTGAGATGTTATGAGACACGCTGTATACTTTGTATGCATATTCGTCATTATCAGCCCATTTATGCCCCACTGCTGTGGACGGGCCTCCTCTACAACTGAGTGGGTCCACCAAGAGAGAAGTAGTCTACACATGGTAGAACTTTTAGCTGTGCAGGTTTTCTCGCGATGTTTTTCTTTGTCGGCATAGTTCACGATTATGTTTAGTGAAATACACATAATTTCTAAAAGGCAGAGTTGTGTGCATGGGGTTTAAATCCGCGACCGTCAAGATTTTCGCCCTCGTATCTAAACCTCGAGGACATCACTACTATAAATGCATTTTAGTAGTTTAAAATTTATCGTCTTCATATAGTTTGCACTTCAAGACTTGTAAGCTAACTTGGCTCAGCAGACGATGCATAAAACCCGAAGATTGATACGTCTAGACAGAAATCATCGTAACCTATAAATTTCCAGGTATACACTGCACGTTAACGTTAATGATTATTTATTTATTTGTTCTTTATTGTACACTAAATTATACAAACAGCATAGCGAGAAGTAACTCAATAAAATATTGCCACAAATGGCGGGCTTATCGCGGTCAGTAATTTCTTCCAGGTTACAGTTACATGGACTGGAGAGATGGGAAGCATAGAGTGGAAGTCACAATTAGTGCAAATATTGAAATTTTAAAATAAATGATAAAAATACAATGCTCGTATCCTTATGTGGGATCAGGACTATGTATTTGGTTAGGTGTATTTATGAAGACAAACTAAACATAGCATCAGTATTGATATGATTATTGTATATAATCACACTGATTCTATAAAAATTAATTTGTAACCTAAGACTTTTAGCAAAAATACTTGTAAGGATTAAGGCTACCGTTATTGCACTGACCTAGTCATTATTTTTCATCTTAACCATAAAAAACCATTACATCAAAGACCGGTTTTGTGACTAGCTGTTTAAAAAAAACAATTCATACGACTTCCTCATTAAGTATGTATAAAAAAATCACATGACCTTTAATTTTATGTTTTACATAGAAAAATACGTGGATATATGTGATTCGTCTTTAAAAGACTAATAAAATATTAGGGAAATAGTACTAATAAATAACATTTTTTTTCCTTCAAACAAACTTGCAACTAAAATTGTTAGTTTATTACGGTTTTTTAGAGACCAAAAAGTTTCAACTAACACAATCTACGTTCTTGAAAAACAGTTGTGCAATAAGTATGAAAAAATATAATAACGTATATTTCATTTAACAAGACGCACATGCATGTAAGCAGAAACTAAGCCGAGATAAATTAAATTAGTTACATAACCTAAGCAGTGAGCACCTGTTGAATAACTAGCCGTTGGCTGCATAGCTTTACGATCTTTTCCTATTCATTAAAAAAAACATGAACGAAGGCCTGTATTATACATGTATTTCTTCACCCATATGTCACCTATGTTTAAGTCCCTGGGAGTCTTTATTCGATCACCTTAAACATTTTCAGACTCCATGTTGCTACTGAGAATTTTTTTGCAGGAAATTATTACTGCTTCGGTCGTCACGGGGACCGGGAAGCCAATAAGACAGTTCGAAAGACAGCCACCACCTGGCCGCACAAATATTTGCTTTCTCACGATACTAAGCCCGTATCAATGACTTCATGTTTGTGCTGTAAAATCTAAGCACAGCTGCATTTGTTTTATCCCAAAACCAGCCAGGATACATTTGGTATTTACATCTTTGGGGAATATTTAGTGGATATGATCGATAGATTAGTTAAACGGCATATGGCAAAGGTCACGGATTCTGATTAACTCTTTTCTACAGCGGCTTTAACATGCGATGTACTGTAAAAGATCTTTATAAACGTCACCACGCCTACATATATGTATTACAATATTCGCAGTTATATAAAAGCAGGTTAAATCAAAAGCTTTTCACGCCGAATAAAACACAAAATTAACTCTTAAACTAAAATT
Source organism: Cephonodes hylas (assembly GCA_030295005.1). Taxonomy (NCBI): domain Eukaryota; kingdom Metazoa; phylum Arthropoda; class Insecta; order Lepidoptera; family Sphingidae; genus Cephonodes; species Cephonodes hylas. Next base: position 1,458,250 of record AP025386.1, on the reverse strand, counting down.
AACTTCTGAATAAAACACGTAACACTTCAAGACCTTGACCTTTTCTCCGCCTACCCGCATGAAAACAAGTGAAAAGCCGTACACAACTAAACACGGTAGTTAACAAACAAACGCAACGTGACCCATACGTCGGGTTTCGCGACCACGCGTTGCTCTCGGCCCGGTAGACTTGCGAAATTACCAGAAATGTCGCCGAGCGCCGATCGGAGGATATTCACGGGGCGAAATATTCGCTCTCTCAACGTGTCGGGAAACATTTTAAACGGCACGTTTTTGTTGAGAATAAGGAAAGTACGTTTGCTCAAACATTTGTATCCTCGAAAGAAGTGATCAAAAATGTAATCCTGTTCCAATAAATTTATAGATATTACGCCCAAAGTAATTGTGTACAAACTTAGTGCCGTATATGAAGAGCATTCTCAGACTCACTGTAGCTGTTTAGAATTTCCTAAAAGACTATATTATACCATTTCCGAAGAGTCTAGCCTGGGTCTTTTGAATCGCATATCTCATTGATAACAACAATAAACTAGAAACGGTAAAGCATAACCATCTTCCCATAAAAAATCAAATAGGGACATTGAACCATTTTACCAATTAGTAAAATGGAGCAGTAATATCCTTACATCTTATTTAAACAATTTAATTAGGCATATAGCCTTGGATAAAACCGTTTGTTTTGCTTTTATTACCGTTCATTTCTTGTCGCGTGTCACAGACAGCTGTCGATTCCACGACAAATGTTTTGTTCCGTCAGAATTTCAAGCGAAATTGTAATTGTACGATTTGCAGAACGTTACATTTTCGTGAATTTGAACGTGGTTAAGGTAGCCCACCTTATATGATATTAAACATTTCTTTACAAATATGCAAGAATTTTATTAATCGAAAAACTATCCAGAGGTTATATAACAGACGCGACGAAAACTGCTATCGAAAAATAAAAAATCATTGAAACTCTCCGTGAGATCCAAAAGCAATGTTCTTAGATTAACATAATAACGTAATAGCGGGGGTATCGTATAAAAACCCTAATCTTAGATAAGGAAAATCTAAAGAGGAAACATGTGTACGTTAAGCAACTCCATACCAACTAATGATGAATCACGCGAAATGATATCAAAACAACTCGTCATCTTATTACAACTACCACAACAATCATATTAAACCATATTTTGAATATTCGCATACTATTAGTGATATTTTCTACAGCCTCCCATTATACCCAGTACTCTACACATCTCGATGCTAGTACAAAAAGTCGACCGAACCAAGGTGGTGCAAGGCAGATGTATGTTTAAAACAATTAACCAATCGACACGGGATCGACGACTCATGGTTTATAGACAAGTCGGGCCGGTGCTGATCTCGGACGACTTAAACCACTCTTGCACATAGTTATGATAACATATTCACGCTTTTATCTAGTGGGGGTAAACAGGAACCTTACTCCGAGCTAGGAACGAAATAAGTCTCTTTCAACTGAATACGTTCTCCGAAACCTTTAAAATCACTCCAGATTTATCTATCCGTCTAAGAATTTAAGAGAAATTTATCTAGATTAATTCATTCATAAGGCTCTAATATTTGCCAAGTTGAAAGCTACAATACAATTACGATTCATTCTACGAAATTTTGAAAATATAATTCAAACTAAATTCATTGCTAAAATAACGGTAAAAGACAAAATAAAATGAATCGCGAGTTTGAATTATGAATACATTTACATATTAAATAAATAAAAAAAATAAACTAGTACAAAAAATGGACTTTGGGTCCATGATTTATATAACAAACTGAACTATACTCGAAAATCTTCTATGCAAATATTATAACTAGAAATAGATTTAACAGATGTCACCTTTACATACAAAATGGTCGCTTTTGACGTGCATTTTCCCTATAGTTTTTTTACTAGCCTTGTTTGTTTGTTTTTTCTTTTTAATTTCCAAACAAGATATGATTCTCGCGATGCCCTTGAGTCCACAAATAAGACACTGCATGAGTTGTCAGATTTCGTAACTTGCCAAGGGTCGTTCACCGTGCACGCAAGACAATGCAAACATTTTCGCTGCGAAATATTTCGCGCGCCTCCATACATGACATCCGAAATAACAATAGCATCGATATAATTCGTAATTATCTCACCGGTACGAATACAGATGTTCCATTGAAAGTTCATGTGATATGAGTTGTCGAAGCAATGAGGTATTTATAGTTCGTACATAAACTACGCATTATATCAGTGGCGTGCCTAAGGTGTCAAACTAAGGCAAGCCCAAATGTTTATTTAGTAGCAGCATATTTTTTTGGTACGTAGGACTAATAAATACCTACCGGTTAGTACTCACATTCACGTTTATAGCGTTATTTTATAAATAAACAATCGTTAAGTTCGTTATTCGGAACTATGTAAGGCAAGTCGGGCTTTCGGACTTCTATGGAAGTACCGCCACTGCATTATATGTACTGGTAAGTGGTAACATATCTCCGTAGGGGTATTTGGCCGTATCCCACCACACGCCCGCCACTATGACTTCTAAGCTCCAGGATCAAGCACGCTCAGTATTGACGCCGAGCACTGAAGCTTAGCAAATCTAAGGACATCTAACTTGTGATCCCGCAACGAAATTATTCAGCAATAAAAACAGTTTTCCATTTTCCTTCACAGCAAAACGAAAGACAAAATATTGTACTATGAGACTTTATCGTCACATAAATAATAAGGGGTAGGCAAATTATGTATTTTTACATATCGCAAAAAGCCTGTTGCCGTTTACAGCATTATTTTTAAGTAACCTTTCCGCGGCGGTATTCTGCTCTGAAATTCTCAATAGCAGCACAATGTTTAAGATTAACCCGGTAATTGCAATAACTATACTTCGCAACGTAGGTTTTTCTTCTCAATTTACGAAATATCACTATGATAATATTATAATTATGGAAGCCTCATAAACGAAAAGTGAAGTATTTTATACTGAGGACCATTACTCACCTCCCGTGCCGAGCACTTTGAGCAAGTCGAAATGTGATATGTCCACTTTTGATGCACCATTCAGGTTAACTGTAACAAAAAACAATCAATTATTTTTCCATGTCATCATAATTTACATTTATATCATTTACGCATTTCTATCCAAAGATTGTCATGAAAAGATCACTTCTAGCGAATTGGCTGCCATTTGACCTTTTTTTAAATTTAAATATCATTTGTGCGATTATATTGTACAAAAAAAAAACAATAAAAAAACTGTCATCATCAACAAAGAGGTCCATTTTACGCAGTCGTAAGTTGTACTATTAGCTATTTGCTATCAAAAATCCTAAACCTTCAGTCAAAAACATTAAGAAAATCATGTCACAGACAAATATGATAACAAACTGAAAAATTTGTAAATACACTTTAAAATTCTATTTATTTATAGTCTACTCCATCACCCACGTCTAGACCAAAATCTGGTGGTAAAATAATACGAGCAAGCGTTGTCTGGCGAATCTTATTAAAGTATTACGTATGCACGTCAAGTTTCAGCGTGTATAGACGGAGTTCGCGCTGCACAAGTCTGCACAACCTACAGGGGAATGTCTAATAACGCCTGACCCACTCCCGTGGAATATTTCAATGCACACTCGTGAAAACAGGGATCCACGTTTATTTAGACGCGAAGAAAAAACATTTCTCTCGGGCGTCTATCTTTAATTGTTGCCTGTTGCTTTTTTTCAGTTTTTATTTATCATCTTTGTTGAGCTCGCTAGCAATTTTAGAATATTTGTTTTTATGCTATTCCTGGTTTAGTATTAAATTCTATTTGCCGATGGCCTACTATCCTAATATTCGTATTTAACCATAAATGGATCAACTGTATATTCCATAATACGGAGGTTACCATGTCTATGTATTGAATAATATTTAGGAAATAGTCATCTGTATTGAAATATGCTAGGTATATATTTTCCAATAAAAGATAAACCTTCAAATCAGTTTTATTATAGCGTGTTCTATCCCCATTGCACTAATATATTATTTCGAAGTCATAACTATGTATGTGACCGTTGGATGTATTTATTAATTTGTGGATTCTTGTACATACGGCACAACCACTAAATCACTGCTCTACATCTCAGCTTAGAAAGCGCCATAGCACACTATCCAATATTGTCACCTCAGTTCCACAGTAAATTAAACATTAAACTGACTATTAATAACCCAATATCCAATGTTATTAATACCAGCAAACAGTCAACGCGGCTTAAAATAGCCACTGAGTATATCACCCAGCATTCCTTTATGAGCAAAACAATTTATAAATCATATTTGTAACATTCCTATCAACATTATATAAAGAAAGATCTCTATTACTAGTTTTAAAAACAGTATAAAAAGTGTTAAAAAATGACGATTCTAAAGAACTTGTAAAAGTCTATTTGAATAAAGGAGATTTAACTTTGACAATATTGCATTTGAATTTTATCTACTCACTATAGATGAGGAATAGAGAATAACCACCAAGCTAACCCTTTGCGCGTAGACCGAATTTACGTAAATAAAAAGTTTATCAGATACTAATGTCATACTTTTCTATATAGTTTTGTCACATAGTTTTTTTATAATATTCATCATTATAATTTTAATTAGCCCATACCCGCCCACTGCTGGGCACCGACCTCTTCTACAACTGAGAGGGTTTAGGCGTTAGTCCAACCCCGCTGGCAAAACAGCGTTGACGGGCTACACACCTAAGAAACTCCTAAGAACTTGGATATGCAGGTATCCTCAACTTTTCTTTCACCATTAAAATACGTGATAATTCATCGTTCATATCCCAAGTAAATTGTGATGTTCACACATTAATTATGCGAAAATAAAAGCGTTATTAAAACCACGACATATTTCGATACACAAGAGCGCAGAGCGTCTGATAACGATTTACATAAGAATTGTCTAAATGCAAACAAATGTTAACATTGTTGGAGACGCAATGTCGAAGGTTCATTGACACCTCTTACACATATATAATCTATACATTATGTTGTTTTGTTAATCGACGGTAGATATAGAAATATGAGCAACATTTGGGGGTTTTTCCCTACTGAATACGATTATTTCTGGCGTGGAAAAATTATCCAGAACTGTCTTAGGTAATTATTTCGCAGAATTCTAAGTCCTCCTTAGTTGACGCATTTTATATTATATGTTAACTATATTTGTGTTTATTTTTATATTCCTCAATTATTACACATTTTTATATAGAAAAACGCTCTGGTTTTAGCTTGTTTATAAATCATTAAGAGGCAGCAATCATTTTAAGATTGTTTGGTTTGGTTGGTCGAGACTTATCCTTGGAAATGTTTAATTGCTTTATAATGTGTTTTTCACAAACATTTATTACGGGGCTGGTTGTCCAAGGGCTAAGTCTTTCTTGGTTTCTGTTACGAAAAAAGACTTATTATAATCTAAGTGTATTTCAAAACTATGAACACTATTGGGCGTAGTCATCCATTTTCTTTACTTTCTCCATTATTTCTTATTAATACACGATATAGTTGCGAATGTCAACAGGCTAAATAAATATATGCACTGTGGCACACTTGTTTAAAAACATTGATCTAGGTGTGATCGACTCTGCGGCGTTTCGCTCCTGTATGTTTACCACAGACATCATATAGATATGAATGAACCCCACTTTAAAAGCCGAAAGCATTTTTGGCCCTTTTTTGTAACGCCAAAGGGTTTGTGTTTACCGTAGGTCTGAATACACCCTATATGTTAACAGCCTAATCAATAATACTTAGATTCCACCTATGATGCACAAATAACACAGGGATTATAAATTAAAATACGAAGGTCAACGGTCACACGGCCTGTGGAGACCGAGTGGGGAATACCGAAACGGAAACCGGCCATTATGAAACCAGATAGGACAACAAATGACGCAAGACGTACGTACTACATTTCATGGGAGCCTGGTACCTGACTAAAAGCATCTCGTCATTATTACCATCATAATATAGGGCCACATAGGTACCCCAGCTGGGCGCAGGCCTTCTATCCCGTTGAGAGAGTTAAGTCCTTAGTCCATCACGTTGGCCTAGTGAGAGTTGGCGGACTACACATCTAACAAATTCTGAGAACTTTTTAGGTTCAAGTTTCAACATTATCTTTACCTTCGCCGTAAAAATAAGTGATAATACCTTATGAATACACACACATAACTTCAAAAGTCAGGGGTGTGTGCCTACTGCCTGGGGTCTGAAACAGAAACCGTCGAGATTCTCGACCGCGCACCTAAACCTTGAAGCCATCACTGCTTTCACACAAGACAAACAGACTATATTTGTATGGGAGCCTGGTAGCTGTTTATAAGAACTTCGTCATATTATAACTGCTATAAAATTATTAAAGCCTGGTATCAGAATAAAACCACATCGTCATTATCAGCGTAAAGGTTTTTTCAGTCATCAATAGCCAATTTTAAGTGGTAGGACCACATTTCGGCCAGAAGCTGAATTTACCCACTACTGGTACTTACTGGTGTTGGTATTAACAATCAACCTTACTCAAATATGTAATATAGGTTAGTATGGTCATTGAAATACACCTTTGCCTATCCCTTGACGGATATAGGATTGACAAGAGTATAAATGTATTACCCAATTATGTCTACTCGTCTACAAATAAAGCTGCAGACAATGTCACGGGTACGAACCTGCGACGTTCATTAATTTAAGAGCTAAGGTCACGTGTCGCACTTTGTGCCGCGAGTGTTTTCACGTTGTGAGGTCGCTTGTATTTCACTTTAATTATGCGCGAAATGAGTTTTTAGTATACTAAGTTCAATATGGCATAGAAAGGAAATGTTTTCATGACGCGCGTGCCGCTTCTTGCTATTTTGGATTGGGTGGAATATGAAGACTATAAATATGTAACAAACAATAGTAGCTTTTCATTATTGTCTGAATTTTTATCATTGGTAGTGCAATCGTGATGGAATGAATACATTATACTGGTTATTTTCCTTCCAAACTTATTTAGCTGCAGCCATTCCTAGCTGTAGTGGATCAAAAGTAAATAGCAGAAAACCGGGATGTATAAAATCTGTACTCATATCTTAAGAGCTCCTTAGCACAAAATAATAAATAATAAAAATATAATTAAAACATTTAATTAAGAAACTCTTTTTGTATTAAACGCTACAAAAAACTATTCATACTAAGCTCCCAGATGACATATTAATTAACTAGTACCGAGCTGACAGCTTATTACCAACAAAATAAAACTGATGATTGGTGAAAAACCATAACAACATATAACCAGTTGTAAAGAGCACATCTCAAATATAATCATGTTAGAGTCAGATGAAACGATATCCGAACAGCAGCTGCGACAAACCAGACTTAACCAGCATCTAATCTGGATGGACGCGTGGCAATATGGAGATTTCGATCAACTTATTTCTTAATCCAAAGGTGGGGACACAATTAGCATTTTTTCTTAAGATTCTAACTATGGAAAAGTTCGATAATGACAGAAATTGGTAATCAATCTCCCCCTTTATATGCGAATTCAAAAAAAAATCTATCTAATAAAATCTATCTATCTATCTAATAAAAAAAGTCTATAAAATAAAATTTGATTCATAAATGGGCAAAAATATTTGTTATTGAAAATTTACATAAGAAATTCTCACTAGCAGCATGGAGTCTGGATTTGTGTCCCAAAAATGGCTAAAGACTAGTCTCCTACTAAGTTACAAAAAAAAAAAATCAACAAAAAGTGAAAAGCAGGAATTATTACAGATACGAGTGTGTATTTTGTCATTCTGCAAACAGCTATTAGAATAAACTGTATTGCTGTTTGATTCTTTCTATAATTTTGGTTCCTTGTAATTAAATTTAATTAAATGAATTCCTTGTAATTCTTGTAATGAATCCCCCCTAACGACAAGATAAAGTTGAATGTCGAGAGATGGAATTCTCTTAATACTGTTACTCAATTTATACTGCACCACATTTGAAAAAAAATAATACATCTATGATTTTTAAGTAAACTTGTAAATAAAAATCTTTTTTCATAAATATTTGTGTCATCAACAAATATTTGTTCAAATAAACAAATATTCTGGTCTGGATGTTTGTGAGAAAGGAGTCTTTAGCAGTTTCTGATGCTTAATTCTCAAGCCTTGATATTAGTGTGGTGTCAGAATTATGTATGTGACAGTTAGGTGTGTTTATTATTATTATTGTACATAATGATTTAATGGACATTTCAATGCCAGAGGTGACTTTCTTATGAACAATTGGATCAATTGATAGAAATCAGGGAGCTTAACAATATTTTTCCTGTTTATAACACGGTACACCACATGTACATAATGGTAGTAATAAGTTCGCGAAAAAATGTCGTGTTTTGAGATTTAAGGTCTTAATAAAATCTAGATATATAATAAGCATTCATGAATCACATAAACATTGCTCTCGGTACAATAATAAGGAAAATATTCAAGAACATATAAATTACAAAATCCAGTTTCTGTTTTGGTATATAATTGCATCACATATGATCAGATAACTCAGACATATTTGCTTGGTAATGCCAAGAGTAGAGATGTGGCAGGTTGTCTCTACTTAATATTTCATTTGGATACTACCATGATAAATTTTCTATGAAATTCTTCTTATTGAATTCTCTGTACCCTTGACCTACATTGTCGTATACAAAATATTAAATTAATCGATGGATTTCAGAATTAACATGTCGAAAAACTTAATAATAAATAGTAAAAAATTTACCGTTCAAATATTTTTTTTATAAATTTACCATGCCCTACAGTCGGTCGAGATATTAAGCCCATGTAAAATTTACTAGAGATGGGATTTACAACTTCACAATAATGAATTGCCCAAAATCTTTTAGACATCTTAAACACACACATTAGTGTGAGTCATAAGATTTATGTTATAATATGGTAAATACTATTAAGTCAATAAGAATATCAGACTATCAGAGAAATCATGCCCTTGATGGAAGATTAATCATCACCAGCCCATATTTGTCTCACTGCTGAGTATGGGCTTCCTCTAAAGCTTAAAGGGCTTAGCCGAATTCGCTGACTACACACCTTAGAATTTTTATGGAAGCAGGATTCCTCACAATGAAATAATAAAGTTATTAAAATGTTGAGCTATGGAACATTGCTGAAATTCACTTTTAAATTATTTATTTTTAATATTATTCACTTGTTAGTAAGTCTCTTAGAACCTGTATCATAACTAAGAGACTAAATAAACTACCTCTTTCGAAAACTTCGCATTACAAATCACAATGGTCGGACACCATGAGGTGATAACGGCCGTGTTATCGCAGTATTTACGCCAAGGACTGGCGATAACAAGAAAACCATCGAGCGATCACTATGCAATTGTGTTTGTGTGTAGCTTGTGAGAAAACTATTGTAATAATATACTTTTCTTACTTTAGATAATGGTTGGCATGAACTGGGTAGCGCAAGTTATTTGTTTTTTATCATCAGCTCATCTACATCCCAATGTTGGGCACCAGCTCTACATCATAGAGGGTTTAAGCCTAAGTCCGTCACGCTGACCTAGTATGGGTTGGCCCGACGGTTTATTTTTTGCCAGATTAAAAAAAAATAAATACATAGTTCTGGCACCAAATTAAGACACAAGTCTTGTTCCAATATATCATAAATGATGAGAAACTTCTCAGTCTTAGTAATACCCAGTCAGAAAATAAATATTATAGGGTCATACAAAATGTAATAAAATATCTTAATTGTTACCATCTTATAAGTGGTACAGACTGCCATTTTTACTTTTTTATGTTTATATTCAATGTGGGTCAACTCTGTTTTACAAGAAAGATAAATACATTACTTGATAACATTACATTGATTTTAATAGGGCAGTTTATGTTTTTGCTCTGATGGATTAATCCAATTTATGAAAGGGACAATTTGATTTAATATCAGAAATGTTTAAAATTTCAATCCTTAGAAAGGGAAAAATAATTGTTGTAAATCATGATATCAAAATTTTCACTGGCAATGCCACTCTGTGAAGTATGAATATTGTTCATAGAGGAAAAGAAAAACTTACAATAACAAAAATAATTTTATATTTTTCCTTTGTAAGAAATCATTTTATAACTTCAAAATATATAAATGTATTGAAAAATATTGAGCAATATATGTATCTAGTTCGAGTAACGGTAAAAAAATATCTTGGAAAAAATATTGTCACTTAAACTACCTTTTGGTAATTAGTAAAGTTCATCATTTTTGACAGCCCCGTGGCGCAGTTGGCTAGACACCAGCTTGCGAAACGAGCGGCCGCGGGTTCAATCCCTGCACCGAGACAAATGTTTGTGTGATCCACAAATATTTGTTTCGGGTCTGGGTGTTTGTGAGACCAAAAAGTCTCTCGTAGTTTCTGATACCCACGACACAAGACTCGTATCTTAGTGTGGGGTCTACTATGACTACTATGGGACTATGTATGTGACTGTTGGGTGTATTTATTTATTATTATATATTTTCTATGTTCATTAAATCGATTTATATCATAGATGTCATAAATGTCTGATTTAGGGTTGCATTAAAGAAAATGTTGGTAGTAAGACAATTGTTATTATTTTTAATAAAACTTACTGCAAAGTGTAATAAATAGTAAGCCTTTTCATAGATTTGTAGGAACTACAAGCAGAAATATATATAAGCTTAAAAGTTATATTCACTAGGCTTTATTAAATTGCAAGTAATGTAATGTATTTAAATTATTTAAAATCCTAATTCATTTTTCTTGAACTAAAATAAAGATAACATCATTGTTAGACCATTTATGGTGAAAATTAAGCAACTTCAATTTGTAAAACAATTTGTACATTTTTGCCAATTCATGTATAGCATCATTACCTATCCCAACATGTACATTGGTGTCTTTAAACATTTAGCAGATAAAACAGATTTCTTGATAATTAAAGCTTTTTTTTTGTAGTGATGGCTTCAATGGTAAAGTGTGTGGTTGAGTAAGAGCTTGAGGGTCATAGTCTGCCAACGCACAATATGTCAATGTGGTGGCTAACACATTTCTGTTGCAGAAAGGGCTTATGATCAAGAGTGGAATGTATATGAAGAATGTTACTTGCTTAGCTTTAAATCCTTGAGTATAGTAAACTATCTAACCAAATGGATGAGTCATAAAATTTATTTCAATGATATTTGGGATGGTGCAGTCTGTATGTAATCACATTATGTAAGTATCTGACATTTTCCTATACTTCTGGGTCTGCCAGAAATTATGATTTTATAATTCAAATATTCTAAATGATCAATTTATGGGCTGTTTCCTTTTTGGAACAAGGCTTCTTAAAGAATTAGCAATAGAATCCATTTGGAGGTAAGTTTCACTGTAATTTTAGTATGTTATTGAATTTTTAAAATATATTCAGCCATAATTTTAACTATTTTTCATACCTTAATCAATTTGCTTCTTATGCAAATTACTTTTTTGGGAATACCAATGCTGATTGATTTAATGGTGCTCAAAAGGTGATCTCTAAAAACTCTGAATTAATAATTAACCATTAACAGCATTCTTATATTACAGAAAGCATGAAATTGAGGCTCAACAATGTTTACTAATTAATATTAGCCCTCATTATTTAAAGTACAGGAATTCTTTGCAATAATTGCTTATGAGAAATGTATGTTATTTCATACAAATTTTATTGTAATACATTAGGCATACAAGTTACATAGTTATGTAAGTATTCTATTGTTCTGTATGTAATGTATAGTAGTACATAACTAATGATTTAATAATAATGGCCTGCATATTTAGTTTCATGATTGGTATAACGTTAATTAATTATGTATTGATAATAAAAATATGAATACTTTTGCAAAATATCTTAGCATATATAGTGATTTTGAAAAACTCTGACTCATATATAAATTGTTTATTTATACAGTTAATTAATACACAATGTGATGAAAAATTATATAATGATTTCTATAAAGTTGTTTATTAAAATTTAAATATTTTTTACCTTCACTATACCATTGAAATAATGTTATGAGAATTTAAAAATAATACTTAGGTTGCCTTAACCCTTCTGCTCAAATACTTGAAATAGATTATATTTATTATTTCTTTTGCAGAAGGAAAGCATATTCATACTGGATTAAGAAAGAAATTAGTGTAACTGAGTAAAATTCAAGTTCTCTGTGCTGTAACTATGTTTTGACTGATGAATATTATATTGTATTAATTATAAATGTGTAATACTTTATATTTTATTTATTTATTATTTATTTGAACTCTTTATTGCACACATTTTTAAAAAATAAAACAACACATAAACAAAAAGAAAAGGACAGGTACAAGTGGCGGCCTTATCACTCAAGGCGATCTTTTAAAGGCAACCATAAGATGGATTTATCGAAAGAATTTAAAGGGAGGGCAGTGTGTACAACAGAAATAAAATATAATACGAGTGAAAATTAAAACAAAAATACATATAATATATATACATATATATATATATATAAATAAAAAAGAAAATTTGTAGAATTATGTATATACACATATAAATACACATACATATATACAATATACATAAAAAAATACATGTATACAATATATAATTAAAATATTAACTACAGGAGAGATAGTGTTTTTAAGTAAATTAAACAAGTACACATTTTGTGAACCTCAATATTGTTACCAATGGCATGAACAACTGTAACATACTTTCCAAACTAACACAGTCATTAAGATAAAGACAACTATGTTAAATGTTAATGTGATAAATATTTTTTTATTTTACATTTTCATTTGGGGAATGGGTTTTTAATTGAATATTTTTTTTAATAAGTACTCTTTCAATTTCAATATTTATGAGTGTAAAATAAAGTTTTAATTCAACTTGAGCTGAAATAATTTAATAAGTCTTGCAAAAGACCATTGTAATCACCACAATTCTTTTAATTAAGCTCATCATCTATTTTATTCAAACTTTTTTGAGACATATGAAATAATTTAAAAGTATTTTTCAAGGATTGGAATATATTACACATGAAATTAAATGTAATAAATTTGGATAAATCACATTAACATATTGATCTCAATTATATTGTATTGATATTTAATATTTATATTGTATTGTATAAGATTGAAGTATATAATTTTGGGTAATATTTAATATGTCAACTGTTTACCCATTTTTTATTTCTTTAATAAATTTTGCTCTATATTGAAATTGTAAAAAAAAAATTAAATAATTTTAATAAATTTAGTAATTTACTGTTAATGATTTTTTAAGCATAAGATCACTCCTGCCTCAGAAAGAATAAAAAAACTGCAATACTATATTACACTCAAATGAGTCCCCATACATATGCATGAGTTTGGTTCAGCAGAATATTAAAAAGCTTAAGTAACTGACCTTTACACTTTTTCCTAATTTTACTAGCTTCCACCAGGTTCCAATCGACGGAATCCCTCGCGGGGGCTGGCACCGTGCCGCCGATCAGCTCCACAGAGCTGCTGCGCTTAGTGCTTGGCCCCGGCACTGGGGGAGCCTCCTCGGCCTCCTTCACCACAGCCAAAGAACACTCCTCAATCTCCACATTTTTGTCCACGACATCGCGACTGGCGGTGCAGTGTCCATTGACAGGAGTCTGTTCGGTTTTGGCCTTCTTAGGAGGCACCTTTTTGTGTTTGTGAGCGCTGTGCCGCCGCTTCAGCTTAGTGGAATGTGATGAGTTGCGCGAGCTCACTGGCGACGGGCACCCGCACTCCATACTGCCCTCTTGGTCGCTGCCCTCGTAGTATCCTGACTCGTGCTCGGGCTTCTTGTCGGGCACGCTCATCTCAGCGGTCGCCATGGCTTAGCCGTCCACCAAAACCATGTAGAATCTAGTCAACAGCTCATCAGTTCTAGTTACACACGCGCACAGCCCACCAAATGTACGTCAAGAAAACGAACGTGAAACCGCGTGAACGACGATAAAAATCCACAATAAATTATAATCAAACTATTTTAACTTGCAGCGAAAGTGGCAGCGACACGTAAAGCATTTCGCGAGTGCCACAGCAATATGCGCCAACTTCACGCGTGTCCCGACGTTTCAGATGGCGCCACCGTCGCGTGCAATACGGCAAAATGAAAATGTCGCAACACCACCCGCTGCCAACACAAATTGAACGTCAACGCAATTTGGTCGATACGAATTTCACTTGCGACAAACTCAAATCACTGAAACGTCAAATTTGCTAGTTTTATCTTTCTTTGTATTTGTTATTTATATCAAATTCACAGCCTCTATGTCGTTCAATTTTGTGGGGTTCACGGTTTCACAATAATCCAGGTACTTGAGACGGTATAAAAACTTTGAACAACACTAAAAAATTGTCCGTTTGTTCACTTCACAGTCCGATGATTTTTAACTGTACACTATTCACTACTTTTAATTGTCTTTTGCTACAAAACTTACTATGTACATTATATAAATAAATTATAAAATGCACGCGCGAATGAGATATTAACTCACTCAGCGCGCTAAAGTAACTAAATTCGAGAAACGCAAAATAGAAACCGTGCGACGACGTGCGAGCGCCGCGGTCCCCCCACCATTACGCTATACGAGGCCACATAGTGCATGCAAAACGTGCAGACAAATCGATTAATCGATATTGTAGTTTCGTTTTATTTTTGCATAATACCATCTACTTTTCATAAGTAAGGAAACAATCATATTGGAATAACAAATAAAGAAAACGCAGTCACGATTTTTAATACCATATCGTTATAGCAATTATCTTTTATTTTTGCATATACTATAGAGTCACCGTTTGATGGACGTAAACAAAAAGGGACACAGCTATAGGTTATCAGACATTTGGAGCGGGACGGCAAATAGGGGAGCTGGGCGAGATAGTGTTGTCTCTGTCTCGATTCTTTGTAGAGTGGCCGTGAAGTGGCCGAGTTGAAACAGGGATTGAAAGATTATTTTTGATTATATCACCTTCACACTGAGGAATTTCGTTTTTGCAGTTTTTATTTAAACGATGCAATAAAGGATAATATCGAAAACTTGATATGACATGTAATTCGAGTATTTCGTGAGGCAAAAATACCACGTTAGCAAAATATTTCTTGTACGCCACGGTGATGTAGTTAGGTAGTAACTAGTTCAAGTTTTATCATTAGCGATGTTTATGATTCTGATAAACAAACATTGAAAACAAAACTCTAATCGTCTAACGTAAATATCAAGTAAATTGTTTATGATTCTATATCAACTTTGTTTCAATATTATGTAGACAAACAGGCACATATTAAATTATTATGGGAAGCGTTTATTACTTCCTTCTAGTAACAGCATTTTTACTGTATCCGTGATGTTAGATTAATAAGAGGTGTAATAAAATGTAGGCTTTATACAAGTTTAACTATGTATAGCATGGTATTAAAATTACCATTAGGCAAAGGCAGTATTACTATTTCGATTTAATCGATGTATTTGATTATCCTAAAATAGTAATCGATTAACTTGGGATATCGATGTTAATTCCTTGTCCAATTATTTAATATGTGGCGTGCAAGTATCAATATAGTAGGAAATACATAATTTCGAATTCTACTTTCATTTTGTGGTATAATTTTTACGTAACGTGACGTACCGAGAAACAAGCAGTGATTAGACGAGTATTTATTATAAATGAAGCCACGATGTAAATATCGTTATAAAAAGACGCTCAAAGATTATTATTTCTGAATAAAAACAACGTAGATTCTCAATCATTTAAGTCATGTTTAAATATCACCTAAATTAATTTCGAAATTCCAAGTTGTTACTAATTGTCTATGAACACTTAATTTGGTTTCAACAGTATTTACTATGTGTCTCTGGTGTGGCAATATTAAAATAAAGGTAGTCTTCACAATTTCTCAACAAGAGATATCATTTTGACCGTATTGCACTTGCCCAGTAAATAAACAAAGTTTTCTTTCATTCGAGCTACTTAGATTTTTTGCAGTTATGTGTGACTCTGCATTTGTTTAGATAACTTTATTTTTGTTATTTAAAGCTCCAAATCTTTTTTAACGTTTTCGCTATTTATACACCTACCTATTATCCTATCTCTGCATCACGCAAATGTTGACCGTTAGAAAATGCTGTAGGCATTCATTTCGCCTATATACTCAAGGTATAAGAAGCATAAATAAAAGGTAACTAATAAAAATCTTGACCAAACCCTCGGTAAAGAAGTGATAAACAACAACAAACACTTAATTTTTTTACCGAAAACATTATCCAAAGGTTATTTTCAAGGTCTGTCATTACATTTTGACAGTAACATCGAAGCGGTATGAACTTGAGCAGTGGCAAATATCAAGATATATGAGGGCCTTGAAGGGCGCTACATCCTACTTAGTTGTCAAGCGGAACTATAATACATAAAACGAATATATTAAATCGTTTCCATATGTGGTTTGTGAATACCTAGAATATTAAAGAGATAAATATCTTTTTTATTAATATTGTAAACAGCCTCATAAAAAAAAATCATACTCAGTACATATTCGAACAGTTGTCCAAGGCAAAACTGGTAATATAAGGCAAATAAACCTCATTTTGAAACCTACAAAATTAAACGGTTTTTTAATTTTTATATTTTTCTCAGCGTTACAAATCGATTAATAAAATACTATCGATTCATCATAATCGATATTTTTTGTCATAAAATGGACAAGAGGTGTATCTGTGTAGGATTTAATCATTTGATGTTTATAATAACGATTAACGTATTTTCAACAACGATTATTCGTAATTTTCGTCGAAGCATTAGAACGCAAAAGCAGTACTGTCTCGAACAGACCAACTTACTAAATCTACATTCTTGCGAGTATGTGGTTTTTAAACTAATAAGCACAGTCAGTTTTTCTTTCTATTGTGACTCTGCTCGTTTTTTTTCTCGGAATCGTGAATTTAAAACATCTTTTTTTCAATGCAAAATTTCATCAAAATTAGTTCATCGCTATGACCATAAATCATACAACAGACAGCGACCTCTACATTTACAATGCTCGCTTACATTATTCATGTCTCGGCAATCCTATTCACCAAACAAAACAAGATAGTATCTTTACTTAAAAAACTTAATCTTAACACACTGTTTTTAAGCAAACGCTACGACCCAAGCCGTCGGTATCAACGTATTGAAGTATTTCAGTACGATTTACGAATACAACATGTGACAAAACTCAGTCATTAGTTTCATTCAATTACTTTTTTGTCCAACCTGCACTAGTCCAGGGTTGTGGTCTGTGGATTAAGGACTTATCACTCTTATTTGTAGAGGCTTGTGGCCACCAGTGGGACGTATGGTGATGATGACTATTAATTGTTTAATAATCTTTTTTTATTAAAATTTGAATACTTAGGGTCTAACAAAAGTACCTTCTATACCCGACTTAGACCATTAGTAAATGTAAGAAATGTTTTCGCATTACCAACATAAGTCAAGTAACAATTTCCAAGAGGCGAAAATTCAGCTGAAATTCTGAACGTAACCGGATTAACTCTAGTGCCAAAGATAGCTGAGCAACTTTAAAATATTACTCGCCAGCTAAACCCGAAACGGGCACTCAAATTATCTTTCAAACACTCTTTATATTTATGGAGCTTTTATGAGATTTTATATGCTATTCCCAACAATTTTGGCAGTAAATTGAAATTCTAGGCTGACTAAAAACGTCTATTAATTATGATCCATGTGTATAACTCCAACATGTGTATCTACATACAATCTTATGATTTTGAAAACAAGTAATACACCAAGGATGCTGGTAAAAGCCAACCAATAAGATAGATTATTTATTTTTTTCTATTCATAACATTTAGAGCTGTGAATTAACAACCATAATCTGTCTTCTCTGGTATCTAGGTAAACCCGTAGTTTGATAACTTTCCAGTTCTTACAAATTTTGATGTTAGTATTGCCAGCTGTAGGACTGTTGCCTGATATTTGTCTGATCCCTAAATTTTGATTGTGGTTGATTTTTTGGAATCGATTAATCGCAGGTGTAGTTTCCGTAAAATTTGTATTTTTATTTTTAATTTGTCGTGGAAATACTGACTCATCATCACTAACCTAAAGATGTCCTGCTCGAAATAGGCCTCCTTTAAAGACCTCCAAAGACTCATACTAATATTATCAACAGTAACTCAGAACTATGTCAGTGTATCTTTACATAAGGAACTCAACAATTAAAGCAAGATGATATAACCTCGAATTAACAGGCTGACCTTTAAAGACTGAAATTCAAATTAAACATTGAAGAGCGAAGAAAAAAGGCAATTACAAATTGAAAACATGATAAATCGTGAAATTATGAAGTAACAGTTCAATAATTAACAGCAAACGATACTGAGAACACGGAAGGTTGCGTTCCGACACGGAAGCCGCGGCGACCTTCGTGCAAAAGTACAAGAATCACGTATAAACACTAGTTTTGAAAACATTCAGCGGTTTATCAGAATTGTTACTTTTACCATATTTAATGAGTGATCGCTTTGTTGGTTTTAACCCGAGTTAAAGCAGATTTTAGAGGACGATTCCAATCATTAGAATATAGATTTGGGTCAGGCAATGTTATTAGTTAACTCACAGTAGCAGTATGCAAGTGTTTAGGATAAAAAAATAGAATTGTTAAGTTTTGTGTTGGGCTTAGTGTTCAGTAGCGCTGAGCTTAGGTATATTAACAATAGAAGTTTCTATTATACGAATAATAGCTTACACAACTTACTTCCTCAACCCTTTGGAAGCACATGCCTAGGTTTATGTGTGTTTGCGAAGCGGTATCTCTGTATATTTTCATTTCTTTAAATTAGCATAAAAACTTGTAGCAAAATCAGGTTTATTCCAATATTTTGTTTACTTCATCAGTTTTCTTTAGTTGAAGAGACTGTAGTCTTAGGCCACCAAACATTGGGTCTGCGTTTTGATACTCGTAGACTTAAGTATCCGGTTTTCTAACGATATAATACTAAGCAGGTTAAAAAAAAAACATATGAAAACTAAGCTTATACTTTTATTCAATAGTTAATAATAAACTTCTGGCTTCGTGTTCAACAACGACGTATATTTTGGGGGATAATTCAGCTTTAGTATTACCCAAGGGTTTCATTGCTGATACATACTATTATATTTTTTATCGTGTAAATATCTTCTCAATACAATATCACTTGTACTTTCCGTATACATCTAACTTCACGTTAATTCACTAAACCAATGAGGCGATGTAACTGTACCGCGATTATAATTCGGATTTATGTTTTAGAAAGTCTGCTGGTCACAGATACTCGTAGTTTCACAATGTTTTTTTTTTTACTTTTGCCAACATTTTGGCAATAACATAACCCGGTTACATGATTCAGATAGTTATTGTATTTGAAAGTATTTTTGTGGGAGCATACGTGGCTCAATTAGTATCAATATTTTTTGAGGTTGCTATTCCATCCTACTATGAACTAACAATGGTTTCAAAAACGAATAAAATATAATCAAGAGTCCCCTAAATTTTCTAGTCTTTATCTGCTATATGATCGTATGAGTAAGAATAAGGTAAGCATATTCAAAAAAAAAAACAGTGATGGCCTCGAGGTTTAGGCGCGCGGTCGAGAATCTCGGCGGTCAGGGGTTCGAACCCCAGGCACACATGCATTCAAATTGAATTATCACTTGCTTTAACGGTGAAGGAAAACATCGTGATGAAACCTGCACACCTAAAAGTTCTTAGGAATTTCTTAGGTGTGTAGTCCGCCAACCCGCACTAGGCCAGCGTGGCGGACTATGGCCTAAACCCTCTCAATGCTAGAGGAGACCCGTGCTCAGCAGTGGGCGTATATGGGTTGATGAAGAAGAAGAAGAAGAAGAAGAAGAAAGCATATTCTATTAAAGAGCAACATAGACGAAATAGAATCGCGAGACAGTTATCAATGTCTGAATTCCATAAAAAAGGACCAACAACGGAGCCCTGTGGACTACCAATTATTGTAAGTGTCTTGTATGTGTTGTATCTGTCAAGAGCTTATCTAGATGACCAGTAACGTGTAGATTTAGAAAAACATATCGATTTTAAAGCAGTAAAATATTTTGTATCACTACATCATACATGCATAGCCTGTATGCTTAAAAAGAAGCTGATGTGTATTAAAAGACCCACGGTATGACAACAGCATAACTACGAATCCTTGAGTTTTATATCCATGAATGAATCCTAAGTAGTTAGAAGAAGACGTACAATTAGCTTATGAACGTCATCGCAATAAAAGTTCGTACTATGATAGAGTATATTCTCGCTGTACTTATCTTCAAAAGACGGATAAAGTGCGTAAGAAGTTATAAAAGAAAAAAGGGTGAATATGAATAAAGACATAAGGGTTGATAGGGATGTTTGGAAGGATAAAACATACTGCGCCAACCCCAAATAGAATTTGGAACAGAGCAAGAGAATTATGATTTATTACCTTCAAAATTAAATCTAGTGCCTCTCAATTTTCAATCTAAATCGAGCTCTTTTACTTTTTTATGATTTCGTCTATTTCTAAACTCCATTCATCCAACCAGATGCAGTACAGTATTTTAGTTTAGCAATAAAATATTCAGAAAGGAGCACGGAGTTTTATCTTGAAATATTAAGGTACATTTATGCGGACGTTTTGAACAACGAAGTGGAAATTGTAGATTGCTTTTTCTACTTACATCACCAGTCTACTTGATAAATTCAATATTATTTTCATAGTGTAGGTATATTAAGGATTGAAATATGCTGTGTCCGAATAATTTAAATAAATAATAATATAGAAAAGCCTCTTCACGGTTCCTAGGGATTACTAACGGATGTGACGCAAGACGAAGTCGTGATGGCCTCCAGATTTATGCATCTGGAGAATCTCGGCGGTCGCAGGTTCAAACCCCAGGCAGGCTTTTTGAACTTATGTGTATATTCAGAATGAATTATCGTGTATTTTAATTGTGAATGGGGAATAAGTATAAAAACAGCCACTTGATTAATGTAAGCAGTAATCAAAATAGCATAATTTATAAAACAATGTACTTTCCAAATTTCCACACAGTGAAGCAACATGTTAGTCACTGTAATTATGTTTTAAAAAAGGTTT